>OY992851.1:9225990-11984377 GCA_963921415.1 Pyrausta despicata | reverse complement strand
GCAAAGATCACGCACTAATTGATTATCTATGGTCATCAATTAACACAGATAACGAAGCGTTGATAGTTTAAAACTTTCTCCAAATTGCAAGGTCAAGTACTTCTCACGGTAGTTATCGTTGTTATAGAATATTAAACGCTATTATTTAGTGAGCAAAATTTTATTATTAACCGGTTAATTACAACTAAATAAAAAAAAACGTTGAAAAAATGGGGTTATTCCCTAAGTACCCCGATCCCCGAGGCCCCCGTCCCGGAGAACCCCAAATATGATTTTAAATTGAGTTCATCTATCTATATAGTAAATGCTTGTGGCGCAGTGGTTGCAGCGCTTTGGTAGTGATACCAAAAGTTAAGCAACCTACGGCGCGATCATGTTTGGGATGGGTGACCATTCTGACCATAAAAGTGACGTCTATTTACAAGCATCTCCGTGCTTCGGAAGGCACGTTAAGCTGTTGGTCCCGGTAAATATCGATAGATATTAGTCGTCAAGGTCGGAGGCCCTCGGACGGCTTAATAACATCTGACAATAAGGTTGGTCACTTACCTGACACACACCCCTCCACCAATCCGCACTGAGCCCGCGTGGTGGAGTATTGCCCCAGCAGTGGGACGTATATAGGCTGATGATGATTTATATAGATAAAAATAAATCGGTGTCCTCCGGGTTCGGGGTACTTAGGAAATGACTTGAAAAATCACCATGTTTGGTGCATATTTTTTTGTTTATTTTATTATAACAAAAAAGCTATTTAGACCTTGTTAGCCTAGCCACTCGTAGCATTGTTACACAAGTCTCCTTGAGTGTTAACAAACAAAACTTTTTATGACAAATCGTACTTACCTCAAATAGGAACGTGACTGGGATTGTTAGAAAAAGATAATAAATCTATACAGTAATATTTATACTTGTCAAACAACAATAGAAGATATAAGAGGTGTTATAAAAACCGGTCTGATACAATAAGTCAAAAGGTCAAGTAGCTAATATGAGATCTCCAAATAGAGACGTACACATACAAAACAAATGATTAGGTAACATTAAAAATAGCTTAAGAGCATCATCATCATCATCATCATGTCGTCCTCACCGTATACGGTGACGGCGACTCCTGCAAATTTTCTAGGTTCAATCTTTATTGAGATGGGCCCTGCTGTGACTGGCAAAACCAAACTTTGTCTTAGAGACTCGGTTACAAGGTGCACAGTATAGTTGACCAGTTGAATTGTATGTATGAGATTTTTGGCCTGGTCTTCCGTATTTGGCGTTTAGCATCAAGGTGTTCAACTCGCCTAGTCTCAAAACTATCCACACTCCTGTGAATAGTTTGTCGCCATAGAGCATAGGTAGGTAACTAAATATAACCTACTCATAATTGCTTTTCAATTACCATCAGCACATATATAACAATACCATAAAGGCTATTATCGTACCATCAAAAAGTGCATGATATGGGACGTTAACACTTACGAATTTGATTTTTTATTATTCTAGCAGAACATGATGTTGACGTAAATCACGTCCTTGTTGACATGACCGTCATGTCAACAAGAGCTTATGTAATATTTACCTAAGCTATTGAACTAATTTAGCATTTCTATGATTTAGAAATCGAAATTCAAAGCTGCAATAATTGCGTTTGATTTCTCCTGTCAAACTTTTTCGTAAAAATACGTGAGAGCCGATCAATACTCGTAGAGACGTCTCATCGAAATATTAGTGTAAAACTTTTTAGTTTTTATTAAAACAAACTACGAAGCGAATCTAGCTTAAAATACAGTTAAGCAGAACATTATCCAAAATGAAAGGAAATAAATAGGGTCGATTACACGGCCTTCACATTTAAGCCTATTATAAAATAATTTAATGTCATTGGACGAAATAACTTCCTTATTATGAAATCAGTTAGAGGTGCTTCAACTAAAAAACCCGCTATTAAACTATAATAATATTCAGCCAAAGAAGAGCTTAAAGTTTTTATTGTGATTTAAAAACGAATTTTTCACGGTTCGTTTGAATGAAAGTTATAAACCGATATTTAAAATCACAACACAGTCCAAATGAAGTGACAGTCAACAAACTATTTTTAGTTTTTACTTCACCAAAGAGCGGAAATGTTTCAAAGACAACCAATAGAATATGCAAATATCTTGATTTCTTTCAGCACAAATAACCAAATAGGCATAATGACGCCTATCTTAAATATTTTCAAGATCATGGCGTTTAAAAAACATAGCCCCTATGAAGTTAATACAACCAGTATATTTCCAAAAAGCTGTAGAAACCAATTTTTAAACACAGAAAATTCAATAAATTTTCGGTCAATTGACTCCGATTTCTGATACACTACCGTGACGTCAAGATTTTGTATTCCCATACAAAATCTATGGAGGCAGACCGTTTTGAAGGATAATAAAGAGTATGTCAACGATTCTTGGTGTCATCATGCCTATTTTAATAATTGTTTAAAAACAGCTCCTCTCCGCTCGTCTCTCCCTGTTGTGGTGGAGTCTGGGCCTTAAATGAATTCTTTGGGAGTGTATTTATTTATTTATTTAACAGAAAACATACTGACTTACAGTCGCCCAAAGCGTCAGCATGCTAGTCGCACAGTATTATATATGTGAGTGTATATATAATTGCTATTTAACCTTTTTCATATTCAAAAGTATAACTTTTTTAGTTTCTACCTCCGTGCAGCCTAGAGTAGCCTGTAGTTTAATCAATTAAATCAAAAATGAAACTTTACAGCTATCTGAACAACGCAAACCTGAATTTCAAAGATTGTCACAAAACTGCAACATCTAATATTAAAGAAATGTTCATTCATCTTTGTCTTACTCCTTTCGCATAGCTCATTTGAATTCATTCGACCACCCTCTTACTAGACACGCAATGCGAAAGCCGCGAGTGCCCATTTCACATTCCTTGCATGTGATTCATAAAGCTAAGGCAAAAAAGCCATGAAAACGACCGAGGAGAGTCAATGACCTTCCATAAGCTACCCTTGTAGACGCCACTCAATGGGGTCGGTTTTCTGGGGCAGTTTGAGAAACGTTGAGCAAACACGATTTTTGACAAACATACACAAATCACCGTCTTGGCTCAATATGCGGTAGGTATTTTCTTTTCGGTGCTACTTACATTTTGTTTTCTTTTGAACTATTTTTTTAGGTTTTGTACTTTGTGCCATCATAGCACAGCTCCTTTTCACATGCAAGATTTTTAGTCAAGTGAGATCGGGAAAGTTTGATACGACTGTAAGAAATCTTCCATCATAAACTCATTTGGGTTTGGCCTTATTTGATTCGATAAAGTTTAAGTAGAGAAAAATCATTTTCTTGTAGTTTGAATACCTGACTTAGTTATTAAGCTCTGCAAACCATAGTCATTGTCCACAAACGGCTGGTCTAACGGCACTCGCGACAACACCTATTATTTGTTAAGTACCGATTGCAAAAGCAACATTAATCGCCAATCAGACGGAATTTGTCGACCGTACTTGTATCAAAAAGCAAGAGAGGGCCCTTATAAGGTCCCTATCACCGTATCTCGCGATACTATCCGTTGCGCGCAAGCAACTAGATACAAGGGAGTTACACGGCCTCGCGCACATCATTTACGCTTCCGATCTAATCGACTACCGTAAATGTACTTAGCATGTACTCGAACTTGCTCGGATTTCAGACCACCCCCTTTTTCGCTTTCAATATGACTTCAGAGACGTAATTGGATGCTTCTGAAAAGGCACGAACGATGCAAGACGAATAGTGTTGCATTGACTAAAACTACTGGAAATACAGAGACAGAAAAGATAAGTTGTTCTTGAAGAAAAAGTACTAGAAAAATCATAGAATCAACCGACTCGACCTTACTTTTCCCAGAGACGTATACAAGAGCTTCGCGAATCTCTATTGACAAATAAAACAGATGTTAGAAGGCTCCTCATTTGAATACAAGTGCCATTTATGATAATAAAGCCTGTAAAAGTGTTGCAAATACTTTGGACTTCAAAAATCAGCCCGTTGTGCCACTAGCTGATACACACGAACAATGCACGCTACGAGGACATAAAGAAGCAGACACATAGTAGATCCCTGCACGATGCCGTAACTAGTCCCGCCCACACAATCTCTACGCTTTCGACACTCGAATGAGCCATAAATTAACATTTTTAAATACGTCAAAGCAACACACGTCCTTGTTTGTAACGAGCTCCTACCCGCGGCAGTGATCGTGTTAAATTGCTTCGTCATTGACAGCATAATCAAAAGCTCCGTCGGTATTTTTATCTTGTTGTATTTATTTATTTTTTACTGAGGTCACACTTCACACAATTTCCATCTTTAGTTAAAAATTCTCGTCAATGACCTCTCCGAATTATGATATCCCGTAAGGTAGATCTATCCCTACTTCTGGATTTGTCAATCTACTAAGCATACTTACTCTCTCTAATAAATCATTCCGTCGCACGCTTTGTTGCGCGTCATTTTAATATTGAATTTGTTTGTAATAAAGGGTCAGATTAGCACACTTTGTCATTTATATCCTCACTTCAAATTATTCCACTGAACATGACCCAATAAATCAAACCAGTTACCAGCAATTAGAACCGCCTTAAATCCCAATTGTACGTCAGCATCACATTCAATAAGAGCGATTTACAATCGTATGGAAGGCATTTATCAGGGGTACATAGAGCAAGATAGTTGAAGTTGAGAGCAAATATACAAAAGTTGTAACACAGAAGAGGGTAGTAGGTCTAGCTTTTGGACCATCCGTAAACGTGATACTGAACTAAAAAGTTCACAGCGTAGATTTAGAGAGTTAGGTTAAGTGACGCTTGACAGCACTACACTTAACCAAATAACACTATATAAATCTTATTATTCACTATATAAGCAGAATTCTGGGCTGCCACGATATAATTTCTCGTGTTCCATCGACACGCTAAGAAGAAGAAGAAGAATCCCGCTGGATTTATTTAGAGGAAAACGTTCTAGCCAACAATTATTGTCACCCCAAAATGGGCATTGTATTCATGTAAAACAAGGTTACATTAGATCCGGGATAATTCCCGGAAAACTTGATACCTCAAGTATTAATCAATTGCAAGGTCTCCTTATTTGTTCTTAATATGTCTCCGAATAATTTGTTCTTAATGTGTTTGATTGCAAATTGAAGAGATCTAAATTGCATGGAGTGACCATATCGTCACATTTGGGACGAACATTGTAAAACGTTATCAATATCCATTTTGAATGGCAATTTCTTCAGCCACATAGAGTCTTCTGTGCTTGACCATATTATAACCAAGTCCCGAGTGGGAACAAAGCCTCGGGCTAGACGGTGACCGACCGCGTCGGACTCGCCTCTTGCCCGTTGATTGTACCTTACGATGACAAGCTCACGATATCGCAAATAAGTATTTATTGCAACCACACAACCTTCCTTTAATGCTGGAATGGTTGTGTGGAACGTACGGTACCACTTAGGGCTAGAGAATTATGAATTGGATGTGTTTGTGCGCTCTTTGTTATCTTTTACTTGGTATTTAAAGATCTTCCATTGCCATTTCAATTGAATAAAACTTTTATTTACTTAAACTTTGATTTTATTAGGATTAGAGAGTGAGTACAGATATGTTACAGAAAATATGAATAAATTCTCAATTTGTGATTATATGTATGTATCTGTCAAAGATATTGTGCAACTTTTAAATGAGAATTTTTTTTACTTACGTACCGTAACAACCTTTACATTTCTCATTTCCTCTTCTATTTTTCCCGAGATATTTTATCTGCTACAAAAGACTGTTGGAAACAAACGACGGTTATATAATAAGCCTCGTCATCTCCAAGTTTTCGTAAAAAGCACCGAACAGAGATGACGGCGATAAAAAGCAACAACACTCCAACGAAATAAGATGAGCGTTCGACACGATTATTAGGGGAGCAGAGGTCAGATACTATCGATAGCAGGTTTAATCTGCCCATCTCAAGATAAATTATTATAATAACGCTCTACACAAAGACGTCTAAACGAGCGAAAAGAACAAACTAAGATTTTATAAAGATTGCCTTTCGCGGAGCTTTGAAATGTTTCGATGCATGCATTTTGTTAGGATTAAGGAATGCGAGTAGCTCTGAGTAACTGCACTATTATCGTATATTAGAACGCCTACGAGGAACGAGTAAAGCACTGGTTGGACCATGCTCTCAAGGTTGTTAAGTTCCATCACATGAAATGGATCTCATTTGCTTTTGAGGGTTTACATATGTTACTTGTTTAAATTAAATATTGTCATATTGACGAGCAGATTTGAGTTAAAAAAAATCTGCTTAACTTAACTGTATCACCATAAAATTTAATCAAACAAACAATATATATAATTTTAAAATATCTGCAGACTACCAGCTTACAGTAGTATCACTAGCAAATAACACCTTTCTGGCAGTTTACACGTTCACCTATTTGTTAGTCAGCTTACGGCATCCTAAAAATGGGAAACCTAAGCGTAGCTAGTTCAATGTGCGCCCTAAGGTCACTGCATAGGTCTAACACGGTGGTCAGCTACCGGTACCCTTCTGCCTGACCCCAACTCACATTCCTTCTTGGGCATAATAATACACATGCCCACGTAACGATCCGCTGTGCGCGCTCATTAAATATCCTCCTAGATTCGAGCCTGCTTCGTTATTATGCTCCCCTAGTACTCTGTGATATGCTCTGAGGTTTTGCGTTTATGGCAAACACACGTCAATTTTCGTTACGTTAATTTAAAAAATGATGTGTGCATCTGAGTATGGTTTATTTTGGTATTCTATTTCAATTAACATGGTCAAAGTCCTTTTTGTACAGTTAAGTAAATCATACAAAACCGAATATCGTAAAATTACAACGTATTATGTTAATTTCAGTGATGTCTTACATCCGGCGCCGCCCTATACATTGTCATAGCAGCGACGACAAAACTCAACCCCGTCGTGTCATTAGAATTGGTGATAATTTTATTTTGACTTTTATCCGAAACAATGTATCTTTGTTCTACGAGCGTGGGACGAGGGTACATTCCTGCGGGCATATACACATAAAAATGTCCAACAATTTCCCATTGGTATACAAAAGCAAAAGTGGTCGGTCACACTGACGAGCTTCACCTTGATCCAGTTTGTGAAAGCGACACGATAAAATTTTAAGGTCCTATTAACCATCAAAGTAGTATTAAGCATGAAATAGGCAATCATTCTACTTTTATTTCATTTTGTGTGACGGCTGAGTTCGAGGAAAAAAATATAAGTGTTATGTAATCACTCCAGAGACAGTAACTGTCGGCGAATGAAAAATGTCACTCACTACCATTACCGGAGCGATTCCTACACGGGTCGTTTAGTGTTAAAAGCCTGTTCTATTTTAATCAGTTTTACTTAAAGATAAACTTTAATTGAAATCTGTGATTTCATCCGGGACAAAGGCCAACTTTTTTGGATCGGGTTACAGAAACAGGCGTCGAAGTTTTTTAATAGTTTTGTTCCTTTTTGTGACGGAGTAAAAAAGAAATTAAAGTTGGGTAATGACATTGGCCCGTGTTGCTTTTTATAGGCGTATACGTGATCACGTAACGGTGCCAATCAATTGATGCTCTAAAACGCGCCTGGAGTACAATTGGAGGCATCTCGTTATCGCTAGACTCGTGTAATTGAAGTGGCAAAGAGCTGTAAACAACCGTACGTCGGTAATAGGAAAGTAACTGTTACCGAAATGCTTTCCAACACAAATTGGGCATTATTCAATTGTTGTTATCATTTTCATTTCCACGAGGCGGCTGTTTTCTTTCATTACTGTCATTATTTTCAAATACGAAACATGAAACAAGTTTGGAGGTAAGTTCGTTGGCTAATCAAAACTACATACGAGAACGAAAGTGTATCATAACAATCGACAGATATATCATCGTAGATATGATCAGTGATGGATTTCAAAGCATCTAGTAACATCACGATTGCTACAATATTGGACAGACGTCCATATCAATACATCATATCGTTCATTATTCAATCGATAAGCAGAAATATCAATACAAAGCATACATCATAAATGCCTAACACAAGGTCCATATTGTTCTTCTAAAACAGACAAAGCCTTAGTGGGCAGTGGGAGCAAAAATGTTTGGATTGTGTAACTGAGATCGTCTGAGACCCATTGTGCAATAAGAACTATATAGCAAAACCAGTGTAGACAGACCCATGGAAACACGTTAATCCTTTCACTACACTTCCACTTGAAGGTTCAGTTCCAGCTGGTCTGTGATTTGGGGCAATTGTCATCACTCACAAGTAATTAATCCTTTCTACATCCGACCATATAATCAGATGTGCCCATATTTTCTTGTCTTGATATATTATTTTACACATGAAACTTAGCTTAACATATTTTATTGATAGGTTTTTAAAACAATTTATTATATTCAACAAATTGGCCATAAATGTGTTGACTTCAATTTATGGATTAATTATGGATATCGCTCGATATGGATACATCAATTTGATGGTATATGTCAAGGTTAAACAAAACACATATTTGTTGATAACAATAATTAAAACAACTTTTGAGTGCCTCACTAAATATAACCCTCATCAAAGTCCATGTAAGACTACTTCTGCTCTTGTTCTCGACACAAAGAAAACATTTACATTTGAGTAAGTTCTTGAAAATTTGTAAACGATCTGGGGTAGAAGGTGCTTACAAATTATCAAGTTGAAATATTCGTATGACAAAAAGAGGAAGCTGTAATTGAAGTACAAACGTGACCAGAGAAAGTAGGACAACAGCTGTGAATTTATCAGCTGTAAAGATGGAAGCCTTTATTGCGTCACACGTAGTGCTGTTAAGTATTTTATCGATACCCGCTGTACCTATTCGTAACTCGTGATCTATTTTTTTTAAATAATAATAATGTTTATTTTGTTATTTAGTTACTACTATTAATAATATTACTATTATACGAGTAAATATTGATTACATTAGTAAATAGGGATTGACTGCCTCGTTAGTGTAGTGGCAAAGTTTCTGCCTTACATCCGAGAAGTCCTGGGTTCGACCCACGTCGAGCCAGTTGTTTCTGAGATTTTCTGTCATAAACTTGTCACAACAGCTCGGAGTCGGGAAGTTGGCGGTGTTACACCCCCGTGCCGGGAGAGCACGTTAAGCCGTTGGTCCTGCGCCTGATCTCTCTCCGGTCATGTCGGATTGCCGTCTCACCGAACTTTGAGAGTGAAGGAACAATGAGTGCACCTGTGTATTGCGTTCACACTTGTGCACTATAATATCTCCTGCGTAATTGGCTGATCTCTGTTGAGATTGACCGCCGTGGTCGAAATCGGCCAGGAGGACTATTATTATTAAATTAGGCTTCTTTTTAAGCTTATTACTGTACTTGTACCAGGAAGCCATGCTCTTCTTTATCTATAATAATATTCTATACACTATTATTCGTCGATGACAAGTATTCAATAGGGTTGATTTTATTTTATAGCGCCTAATTGCAGGACAGTCGAACATGGTTGTATCAACAGTGTATGTTTGAGTGACCTTGCCACTGCAATAATTACGATGCCTGTACTTAGGCAAAGTCTATAGTTCAAACTATCTCGATCGGTCATTTCTCTCATACACGTGCTGCTTTCTACACCATATTTAATTTTGACTAATTCCGACGTTGTTACTGTAATACTGCGATTAAATGCAGTTTTTTTTTATTCTGACTAAAAATATTCAACTACAATACTAAATCTTCGCGATCCTTATTTATTTATTTTATCGATTGCTACATTTTTTATCTACATTACTATTTTCTCGTCTTCAATTTCAACTGCGATCTTATCAGCTCTTCGTGACAAATTACACTCAGAACGATATAAAATACACGAAATTGCACTCAATCAATATATTCGAAGCACTTTTATTAGATGTTCGTTAACTGTAACGCCTATTTATTGAGAAATGTGTTTGCTTACATCCGAAAGCACCTGCTTTTTAAGTTGGTTTAACTCCAAGATGATCGTAAGGAGCACCATATTAGCAATCCAAAGATTTTCTGTTTTATTAATGCCGATTTTGCAACTCACATGCTATTTCTTAAACACCGTTTTTTTGTTTGTCGTTACTATAATTAGGTATTTTAAGCTTACTACTATCACCATTTTTTATGAATCAATTGCTGGCTTACATAGCCAGCAATTGATTCATCATTCATCATCATCATTATTCATCAACCAGTTTGGTTGTGCAATGTATTACAGCTTTCTTATATGTGAACACACACACACACACACACAAACTACTGGTTAATACCTGGTTGATATACGTTTAAAGTAGACCTACTGGTTGCAATTGTAAAACTACCATATTTATAGAAATCCATATCAGTAAAAATTCATTTATTTGCCATCCTAGATGGTCAAATGTCACGGCAAAACAGGGTGGAGAAACTTCATGGAGAACAGAAACAACCCAAAATGGCATGCGAAATTAGTTCTAAATGTGTGATTATTTGGGAATGTGTAAGTCAAGAATTATTTTTTCCAAATCAATTCTTGGGGTACATTCACATATCACAGATAGACCATAGTTTCAGTAATGTATAAGTTCACTTTCGTAAAAAAAATCCGTCTACTTCTGTTAAAATAAACGTCAATAATAAACCAAATTAGATCGGATTCGGAAACATTAAGGGTCACAAATCAGAATGGTCTACAAAACGCTCGTTAGTCAGAAGGACAAACAAAACTTAGTTATTTGACCTTAACCATCAAGCTGATTGCGTTACTTCGCCCTCAACTCAATTTGCATAAATCAGGTCGAAATAGGAAGATCTGATGAAACATTCCAAGAGTTATCTGCTTTATTTACCTAAGTTTTGTCTTAAATACTACAAACTTCCCGCCGGTGGCTTCGCCCGCTTAGAATTATTATTCATATTTGAGGCAATTATTACAAAATTCCAGAATAACTTACCCAACTACGGCGAAGCCAAAAGGTAATCGGTGCAATATTATCCAACTAAAAAATAAAATTGTTGTGGAAGAACATGAAGGTATCATTTCAAAACCATACACTTATAAAACGATCTATTAAAATATATTAGAAACGAATGATGTTAGTATTGATAGATTGCTTGGCGTAGCAAACATCAGTGAATGAAAAATACTCATGGCACGGAACAGAATTTTAGTTGTGGTCACAATATTTTGCATGATACTGTGTAAGTAAACTTATACGTCCCAGGATTTCCAAGGTTTTATGCGTGTCAAACACGCACTGGGTAAGTTTTTTACTATTTTATGTTTCACATCTGATTTGGCTCGTTTGAGCCATTGTAAATGTCGCTTTTAGATTTTAATGAAATCTTTGTCCTTCTTTGAAACGAAATAAAGATCCCATCTATATTATTTACGAGCCAACCTTTTAATAAAAAGATGCGAAAAATAATAAAATCAACTTAAGGACGTTTATTTTGATGAGGTTCATGCTTTGAAAAGGTGTAATTAAAGTGAGGATAAAATGGACTTCCTCGTGAAAGAAAAAAAAATAAAGATAATTGATTTTATATTTTACAACACCAATAATAGTTCAGGTTTTTAATGGACGGACTTTTGCCGTTGGCTATTTGTTATTTTGTTAACTAGGAAAATATACGTTTTCGATCAGTGATTTTGGAAAGCTCGCATAAAACTACAGAGTTTTTCCTACACACAGTTTTTATAATGTAATTGAAAAGCAAGCCTCATCTATCTATACACACGTGATCTATATATATTATTTGTGTAAGAGCATTCCTTTCCCACCATTCTGTGTCGCGGTGCTAGGGCTCTGTCGTACTATTAAAAGCGGTCTGAGGGAAACCGCGGAGGTTTTAGAGGTGAACCTGGACGAGGGAGTCCCACATAACCCGTTGCTATCCCCATGACAGCGGGTATGCGTAAAGCATTTCCTTCGCGAAAAAAAAGAGCCTAATAATACGATTGACGTACCGTTTTAAAGATCTCGACGATCAGACTGGGCTAAGCCAAAACTCTAACATTTGTTCGAGGCTTGAACGAAGTTGCTGGCGGCCACTAGTAAGGAATTAATCACGTATGTCAATCGTTATTCCTACTCAATAATAACAAAATTCACCTTTAACCAAAATGAGCGGCTCCCTTTGTGCCAAACCCAGTAAATAGGTTTACAAAAACCACCTCAACAATGGGCATTCTTGTTATGATTATTCTAATGGCACGTCTGAAAACCCAGTAGTGGCTATCGAAATCATACGGAACCCGCCTAACGGGGTCAGGGGGGTCAGTTTGCGTGATCCCAACTATAAACGTACCTTTTTGTACGGATTTACCGCTCGATACCACAGGGGTCACGATGTTAAATACACTATTAATATAGCAAACTTAATAAGTCCAGCCCTTTACTCTATAAACGGTTATCAAAGCCGCTATCTTCATTAACGAGACCGATCCAAAGCATTCCATACAATTAGAGAAGGAAATTACTACCGAGGTATAAGCCGTGATATTCCAGTACTGGACGTAATGTGTTTGCAAAACAAAGACTTCCTGACAGTAGTATGTTGGCGCAAACTTCTAGCCTTATCGGATTTCTTAACTTATTCAAACATTCGGTGCAAAATATTGCTTTGTTGCTACTTCCACATAAAGTTCTAGTGAAATATTATTTTGTCTGCGAGAGAACTTTATAGAGGTACCTACAGTCCTTACTATTGTCAGGCGTGAAATATTTATTAGTATTGATCTTCAGTCAACCTCGATTAAAAAATTAAACGTTCGGTCATCGACATGAATGAACTCCAGGATTTAGTACGCAAATATAATGCAAGACATGGAATCAATAATGTTTTGACCGCTATTCTCAAAGTCAAAGCGTTTAATTATGTAAGAAAAGCTGACTGACTGAATTAATCAATTGCGGGACCAATGATTAGTTCCGAATATGAAGGATACATTTTACAGCCAATCAACATAGAATTGCTTGAAATGTTTCTCAATGCGCTGATACAATAATCGTGCTCAATTAAATACATTTTAAAGCATTGTAAAATTTATAGTTCTAGTATTACAACAGTGGGTGAAGTAACATATCCGTTATAAAAGTTATGAGGTCACAGTCCCCTAAGCTGGAGATTTGGTTTCATCTAATGTCTTCGGATTAACCAGTAAATCCCATTGAAAAACATTACCGCCTTCCTACGATTTCAGGTATTATTTACACCAGGAGCGTTTTAATTCTAAGGTTTAATTTCCACGCACACGCTTGTAAATTAGCAATAAAATTTTATGAGTGAATAGGTGGGATAGCTCAAGGCGGTTTGACCCGGTATCTTTTCAAATCGATCGGGCACCGCATAACGCGTTGTAACGAGATTGTGTATTAGAATTTATAATGGACAAGGCGAGGGCTATCACCGCGAACTCACGTGTACGCGCTAGTGTTATGGTAATGGGTGCCGTGACCGAGAGGAGCTGCCTGATAGGTCACCCGACGACATCGTGCTCCGGCCATTTCCTCCGAGTATCTCCCGCTGTTCTACGCTCATGCTGCCCCGAGGCCGTCTACCCGCTACTCCCGACGCAACGAACACTGACTCCTCATAAATAACAATGACAAATGATATTTCGCTACGATCGCACCGACCATTCCTGGAGCACCTAGACCGTTCATTACTTTTTATGGAGATGTGATACGATATATTTCAGCGCGCTTTTGGCGCGGGCTATTTGTAGCCTTTCACGATTTCGTGCGACCCGATAGCCAAGTATCCGAACCTCTAAATAACATCGAATAACAGATGCATTACCATAGCACACCTCGCATTAAAGTCGGAGGTATAAACGAACAGTCTCCAATGATTTAAGAGCCGGGACGGTGGAACCTCGGGATAATAATCCCTTAATTACGTTCCGGAGCTTTTCCAAATGATCGAATGGCAGTAATTGCTTTTCTGTCTGGCCAAAACGGGTTTAATTGGCAGCAGGGATGGGAATGTGAACTCATATTTCCAGGACTATTTGTTAGTATTGCTGAACCTCGGAATTATGGTAATTGTTACCTATTTGGTTGGTGGTCGATTGATATGCGGTGTTTGGTTACAATTTTATGGGCCATTATGAGTTTAATCGTCATAGTGTATCAAGGTGTCGTCGATATCTTGGTCGTGGTCGGTCGTGGCCCGGGTTGGACACGCGACAAGATTTAGAGTCCCGGGGCGCGCGCGTCAGACAGATATTTCACGTTAGGCTGCGGCGCCGGGCGGAAACAGGCGGAGGTGACGCGAGACATGCCGTTGTAAGCCTTGGATTCCACTGAACAAGTTTTGTGGATAGTGTTTTGTACGGATTTATTTGGCAAAATCGACAGCTGAGGGGTTGGTGCTGGATAATTTTATTAAGTGATTAGTGTAATGATTTGAGCACGAGTTAGGTTGGAGGGGTGGACTGCATTTTACACTTCGAATGATTATTGAATTAATTAGTCAAATTTTTCAGTCCCAAAGTGGGTTCAAATCCGTAGATTAAACATAACTGGGTTATTGATTTTTTAAAAGAAATGATACAAACAAACTGAGTTAATACCTGGTTTACAAGTTAACATTAAAACTAGAACAACACATTGAAGACCTACAAATTTTTTTAAGAAAAGAAAAGATTTTAAAGAAAAGATTAAATCATCACTTTCCATTTAAAAATCTCTGAATGAGCCAATGACGGATTTGGACCAGCTAGGTATATGTAATACAGACACACACAAAAACACGCCCACACAATCACATATACACACACAAACAGACGTAGGGGACACCCCTCGCTTATACCACTCCTTTTTTCGTTGGGAGTTAAAACCACCATCCCCAAATCATAAAATGGGCTTCCTTTCTTGCATAGTCGTCATCATCTTAGATTTACCGCAAAGGCCTCCTTTTGTTTTGTATATTGTAGAGGTACTCGTAAGTACCCGGCCTTAATAGCGCTCCCCGCATCTTTCATTTCGCCCGTCGCCTTGCTGTGTTGAACACGGGACGAGCACGCAATAAGTCCTGCTGGTGAATAATTACTCCCTTGGATGGCACCTACAATGTTAAACGGTTTTAGAATATACATAAGATTTTACAATAGGATTAAAACATACTTTAGAATAATCTAGGTGATGCCACAAGTAAAAAATAATAAAAAACAAGTCAAAAACATCAATTAAGTGAAGCGAGCGTGGATTGCTTCTACACAAACATGCGCAAGAGGTGTACATCCCTGGAGCGCAGGGTGCGGGCCAGCCCAAACAGTCTCCTGGGAGTATTTGCCGAGCGCTTTGACTGCCAGTACATGTATCATCTTAGCATAGTGCATGTAGTGGATAATCTCTATATACGAGTATATTTATATCTCTATCTTCTCTATATATATAAAATTCTCGTGTCACAATGTTTGTTCCCGTACTCCTCCGAAACTGCTTGACCGATTCTCATGAAATTTTGTGAGCATATTGAGTAGGTTTGAGAATCGGCCAACATCTATTTTTTATACCCCTTAGTGATAAGGGTTGTCCACCGTCAGCAGGACAACGTCTGCGGGGTCCGCTAGTGCTGAAATATAATTATTGAATACCATTTGACAACCATTGAGTATTGGTTTTGATTATTTTTTTATTATTTTAAAGGTTTTATTAATGTAATTTAGTTATTATTATTTATATGTGGTCTTAGGATGATTGAATAAATCAATAAATAAATAAATAATCATTATATTTGATTAAAATCAATAAAAAAAAGAAACCTATTTATTTTGGCGCAAAGACTCAGAAGGGGCATATATTATATACTTTCCACCATATAAATCATCACTACTTTGGCGCAATATGGACTAGTGCCAAAACCAGCGCATCAAACTTAGTCACCTGACATTGTCTCTTTTTCAATTTCCATAATCTTGTGAAATTGAGTGTAAAGATGCCAATCATACTGGCATAATACAATTTTTAGGTCAAATTAGTTAGTAGTATTGACAACTATGAGTACATTAACCACGACGCGTAATACGGCCGGTGATATAACCGCGCCCTGTATAAACCAAGATTACTCCCAGCCATATTCCACTCGAGCCAGTGAACTTGTAATCCGTCGCTGCACCGATCCGATAAGTCTACATCTTGCTGCCATCCCGATGCTCCACCACCGTAAATTGCCGCAAGATTAGAAACGAAGGAAGTTTGCTTGCATGAAATAGAAATAAAATTAATCTCATAGCATCCTAAACGAGTTATTACCTACAAAGCTATAAAGCTGCTTCCTGGTCGCTACGCTGGGTACAGAAGCGGTGCGATTTCATAACACAATTTTCCCTTTCGCAAGTTGAGGTGAAGACGGTGTGTTGGGATAGGCGAAAGCGGGTTTGAGAACGGATAGAATTTTTTAACGCTATAACAAAAAAATATGTTTATATCTAACGGAAAAGAACAGTCTTAAAGACATGAAAAGAAAATTTATGTCTGCGACACAACTTTTAGTTATCAGGAAATAGCCAAATATATACTTAATAACAGCTATACTTTACGTGTTTGTCTTTTACACATTAAATACCAATTCATCCAAAAGCTATCATGGACGCCAGATCCAATTATTTAACTTGTTGAGTAAAATCGGAAACGTTGGCATCCGACCAAAAGCTTTTGCATAAATGTCGCATCCATCTTTTCACTGCACTCAGTTGTTCAGTACGTTTAAAGTTTTTATGTAAGCTAATCAACAGTTTTGAGATATCTATATTTCTTATCAATTAAGTTGAGATCTTGGTTTATTAAAAAAGTAACCACATCGATTCCATCCCCAGCCGCGGTCGCGTGCGCCGCACACTTCGAAAACTATTTCACTAAACTAAATCTAGTAAGTATATCACTAAACTTGAACCGTTTTAAAACTATATTCCTAGTGAGATAGTAATAAATCACGTTCGTATAACTATGTTACGGTTAATAATTATATAACTAAGGATATAACTATATTACGGCTTTATCTATCTTACTGCGACATATGTTTAGTATTAAAACTGTACCTTGTGCTCGGACAAAGTCATTCCACTTACGCTCCGTCTCCTGCTATTCTTGCATTGCGGCCTAAGCACTCTGTGGTTGCTCAGGTCCAACGCCTATCCAGAGATACTGGCAATTTATAATTTAATGCAGCCAGGTTGTTCCAGATGCGCTTGCTTTGAACTTTTGATTTCTCTCGGCAAAATTATCGACGTAACACAAACGACCCAGTTTGTGCTCTAGAGCAATTCAGCTCCAAACTCGAGGATGCCACACGACGTTTTGACTTCCCTTTGTTCGACAATAGCAGGTCGAATTTAGATGTGAGAAATGGGAAATTCAATTACGAGATCTTTGTCCTTGGTGTAAAATTAAATAACGTTGATTACGGAACGACAATAGAACCTGTGGGCAAATAAAAGGAAAAATGAAACGACAAAAGATGAAGTAATAGACATAAATCAAATGCTTTACACCGCTCTATTATTTGTTACCGAAATAGTCATAACAATGTTAACTTTGCCCTTTAGAATATCTTGGATCTTTTTATTACTCAAGCAATTGGTGAGGGTGAAATTACAGCACGACTAGCTACTTGAAACGAAGTGTGTTCTATCTCACTTCATTTCCTTGGAGAACGGAAGACAGCGCTATTCAAACATTGCACAAAGACACACAGCGCTCAAAGTGCTCAGTGCCAAATAGATGAGCAACTTTACTTCTAACTTTGCCTTGCATTTCATTCAAAGATCTTTGTGAGTCCTTTCGCATGCACAGCAGTTGCACAGTAAATTAGCCTAGCTATGCACGTATTAGGCTGATAAATTGTTGATATATTTATTCCAGAGAAGAAGTAAGAGCTTTTAAATAAGATACGGGCTATGGGTAGGATAGAATTTTGAATACACGCATAAAATTAGCAGATTTTTAACTATTTGATGTTGACGCCGTCATAACTATTTTAGTTTTAACAGCCAGCAGTTTATATAGGTTTTTTTTTCAGTTTAATGTAAGCATTTGGAATGATACACAAGGAACTATCAAAATTTCGTAATCATCTTGATGTAATGGTTAGGAAGTTGACTATTAACCAAAAAGTCGCTGGTTCGATCCCCGCACTGTACAAACATTTGTGTGTTTGTCTGTTTGATTATAACACCCAGACTAGTAGTATGGGTGTTATATGTATTTATTTAAGTTTATTAGTAACTTGTTGATTCTGAAATCTGTGACTTAAGCTTAAGCTTAAGCTACTTACCACGGAAGTAAATCAATGTATGTGGTGTTGTTGTATATTTATTTATTTATTATTATCTAGACATCAAAATCTGCCTGATAGGAGAAGATCAAAATTCTTAGCGATTGTGTCAGAATGCTAGAAAACCGTGTCTCTAAGATAAGAGCACGCTAACTCATCAGTTATAATATGACTGATGAGTTCATGCTCTTTTCTATGCCATCAAACAAAGTGAATTATATTCCTACTAAGAATATGAGGTAACCAGATGTCGTCCTCTATTAACCACAAACTTTTGTTTCCAGGATGACGTTTGCCATAGCGCTGGTGTTGGCATGCGCGGCGGTGGCGCGCGCCGGCGAGCCGGTGTTCGACCCGAGCACGCTGATGCGGCTGGTGCTCGTGCCGGCGGACGCGGCCGTTGGCTCCGTCATCTACCGCGTGCGCGCCTCCGACCCCGACTTCGACTACCCGCTGCACTTCGAGCTTATAGGTTCGATCACCTCAATCATCTATACAAACTGTCCTATCATCACACTTTTTCTTACTATCTCTGGTACGTCCGATAGGTTCATTGACCTTTACCATCTTAACACCTTCAGCTATTGTGTCGTCATCATACATTGTCTCATTATCACTGGCACCGAGCACGCTGATGCGGCGCGTGCTCGAAGCAGACGTTGTCATCGGCTATGTCATCATCGCATGCGCGCCTCCGACCCCAACTTTGACTACCGGCTGTACTTCAAGCTCATAGGTTCGTTAACCTCTATCCATACAGACCGTCTTGTTACCACTATCTTACTATCACTGGTACCGAGCACGCTGAAGCGGCTGGTGCTCGTGCCGGCGGACGCGGCCGTTGGCTCCGTCATCTACCGCGTGCGCGCCTCCGACCCCGACTTCGACTACCCGCTGCACTTCGAGCTTATAGGTTCGTTGACCTCCATTATCCGTACAGACTGTCCTATCACTCTTTCTCTTACTATCTCTGGTGAGGCCGATAGGTTCATTGACCTTTACCATCTTAACATCTTCAGCTATTGTGTCGTCATCATACATTGTCTCATTATCACTGGCACCGAGCACGCTGATGCGGCGCGTGCTCGAAGCAGACGCTGTCGTCGGCTATGTCATCATCGCGTGCGCGCCTCCGACCCCAACTTTGACTACCGGCTGTACTTCAAGCTCATAGGTTCGTTAACCTCTATCCATACAGACCGTCTTGTTACCACTATCTTACTATCACTGGTACCGAGCACGCTGATGCGGCTGGTGCTCGTGCCGGCGGGCGCGGCCGTTGGCTCCGTCATCTACCGCGTGCGCGCCTCCGACCCCGACTTCGACTACCCGCTGCACTTCGAGCTTATAGGTTCGTTGACCTCCATTATCCGTACAGACTGTCCTATCACTCTTTCTCTTACTATCTCTGGTGAGGCCGATAGGTTCATTGACCTTTACCATCTTAACATCTTCAGCTATTGTGTCGTCATCATACATTGTCTCGGTATCACTGGCACCGAGCTCGCTGATGCGGCGCGTGCTCGAAGCAGACGCTGTCGTCGGCTACGTCATCATCGCGTGCGCGCCTCTGACCCCAACTTCGACTACCCGCTACACTTCGAGCTTATAGGTTCGTTCACCTCCATAATCCACACAGATTGTCTTATCATCACTCTTTTTCTTACTATCACAGGTACGGCTCATAGGCTCATCCAACTTTACCATCTTAACCTCCTCCAGCTATTGTGTCATAATCATACTTTGTCTCATTATCACTTGTACCGAGTACATTGATGTAGCTTGTGCTCGTAAAGCGGCCGTCAGCTCCGTCATCTACCGCGTGCGCGCCTCTGGCCCTGACTTCAACTACCCGCTGCACTTCGAGCTCAAAAGTTCGTTGACCTCCATCCATACAGACCGTCTCATCCTCACTCTTTATCTTTATATCACTGGTACCAAGCACACTGATTCAGATCGTGCTCGGTTTGTTGACTTTATCATCGTGAGCTAATTAAATTAAAATAAATTAAAATTCATTTATTTCAGGTTACTAAGACCCATAATAGTGACCATACAAAATAATGTTCATAATTAAATTAAATAAATAAATAACAGTGATTAATTTAAACAAGGAAAATTAACTTTACAAATTACATTAAATTAAATTGAATTGAAATTTACTAAGACATTAAAATCATTTACAATAAAAAGTCAAATAATAATAATAATAATATACATATTACACAAAATAATGATACAATACAAAAAATTAGAAACTCCGCACAAAAGGTTGCACGGGAGCATGCCTACCACCACAGTGCCCTATGTAGGGGCAGTCGAGCCTACTGGCGATCATCGCCAGGACTGCGTTGGGGCTGGCCCGCACTCTGCGCACCAGGGAGGCACTGCGCTTGCGCATAGTAGTATTAAAGCAAGCGGTGCGCGCCTCCGCGAACATGCCCGAGGCACTGCAGAAACGGGGCAACCCCACAACAATCCTGAAGGCATTGTTGTATAAAATACGAAGGTCATTGTAGCTTTTCTGTGTATAATGCGCCCACAGGCTGCAGGTATAAAGCGATGTACAGTAGGCTTTGAACAGTGTAATTTTAACTTTTTTAGAGCATCTCGCGAACCTGCGTGCTAACATATTGGCTCTTATCGACAATGACCTCCGTTCCCTACCCATGTCCTCATGGTCTCTGAGGTCGGCCGTGAGAACATGTCCCAGATACTTGAAATTTTCAACCCTAGTAAGAGGAACTCCATTCAAGCATATCGGAGGGACCGCGCGGGTACCCACTGAACCAGCCCCAAAGACCATGAACTGACTCTTCTGCACATTATATCTTAATCCATGGTCACTGGCATACCTCTCACACGTGCTCAGGAGTTTTCTCAGTCCACAGACCGACGCGCTCAGCAGCACCATATCGTCTGCGTAACTGAGATTATTCACACAGACTCCATCTATATGGCAGCCGACATGCTGACTGCTCAGCGCGACGATCAGGTCGTTCATGTAGATGTTAAACAAGGTAGGCGAGGTCAGGCCACCCTGTCTAACCCCACACTCGAGTCGATATGGCTCCGACGTCGCTCCCGCCCATCTCACACAATTTCGCTGATGCCCATACCAAAACTGAAGCAAGTCGGTGAGCTCCCCAGGTAAATTAATGGTCCTCAGCTTGCTCCATAGGACATCGTAAGATACTAAATCGAACGCTTTGGACAGATCAAGAAAGCAGGCGTATACCGGCGTTTTCCTCTTCGTGTAGTAGTTGATGGTGTGCTTAAGGCACAGTATGGCACTCTCAGTAGATAGATTTGGGCGGAACCCAAACTGGTTGTCGTGTAGTGTTACATACTTGCTAAGCTGTGCATTAAGCAGACCATCAAAAACCTTGGCAGCTATGGTAGCAAGCGAAATAGGCCTGTAATTATTGGCATCACCAAGATCACCAGTCCTATTCTTAACTATCGGCACTACCACAGTTTTCAGGAAATTTGCCGGCAAATAGCAGTGGCTCACGCATAAGGAATAAAACATTGCCAATACACGAGAAATATGTGGTCCCGCATAAAGGAGGTGCTCAATGCTGAGTCCATCATGACCTGGAGATTTACCCCGCGTCGTACTTTTAATCACGTTTGACACATCTCTGGCGATGAAACGCGTTCCCACAGACCTATTACTTCTGTCAGCACTGAGCATCTCCCCAGCTGAACCTCGCGGGGATTTCACTGTAAAATGCTCCCTAAATACATTGGCAATTTCTTTCGGATCACTCACCCCACCGACGCTCGCAGGAAGTCCAGGCCGTACATTAATTTTATTTGTACCTTGCCAAAACCCACGAAAATCGCCATTACGATGCTTTTCAGCAAGGGCGTCCATTCGTATCTGCTCCTGGTGATCCTGACACCATTTTAACCTTGACTTGAACACCCTTCTGCTATCACACATATCATTGTAGACGCTCCCCGATTTCATGCCTCATCATGCATCTTAATCTCATTTTCGGAAATTAAATATATATATATTTGGTAATTCTAAGGAAATTAAGTAAGCATCAACTACATATTGATATAAATTATAAAAATAGACGTCTCTATTTTAGTACAAAATTACCACAACAAAGTTGAGAGAAACTCACGATTACACGGGAAACCTATGGGAGACGCTTGCACTTCTCGACGGTCTCTTTACTTATCTAAGATCACAACACAGGGAACTGATGTTAATGTTGTGTTACTTCTGTAACATACGTACAATTGCAAGTACAGTAGGTATTTACCATTGATACAGGAAAAAGTTACAAGAAAGAAAATCGTTTATCGAGTTTCTCATTTTAATCTTATTTCTCTTTGTTCAGTATAGCAGTTGGCATATTGGATGGTTACTTATTGATGATAACACACAATTCACAGTGCTTGTTCAGGTTAACTGATAATAACTGTATCTTTGCTTCAGGTCAAATGGGTCGCCTAGACATCGGCATAGTGACGCTACCTTGCACTCGCTACAACTCAGTGTGCCAAGCCAATGTGGTTCTACTGCGGCGATTGGAGCCCGGCCGTTATGTGGATTTCAGGCTGTCAGTGAGGAACACCAGGGGGAGGAGCAGCCGCATCGCTTGCTCCATCACCGGCACCAACGCCACCACACCAAGGGACACCATATTTCCGCACCAGCCCAGCATTATTTTGGCTCCTGAGGTAAAAAAAAACTTGATATTAGTCTTGACATTTTGAAATTATTTGACATTGACTGATCTTTATAGATCAGCACCTGTTTTACGTTACGACCTCTGTCCTTTCTAATTATGAGTACTCGTATTGTATTTGATAATGACTTATAACACATAGACTTACCACAGTCATTTTGTTTTTCTTCTGACATTAAGAATAACATACTTTTAGAACTAGGGGATGATGATTGATGATGATTAATTTTACAAAGCTTTTATACCGGTATGGAATTCGATGGACGCGGGTTCGATCCCTGCCTCAAACGGTTGATTTTAAGCTTGATTGAAGATATAAATATCTTAAGCTTGTATGCCATTCTTAAAATTACAATTTTATATTATAATTCATATCTATTGATATTCCAAAAAGTTTCCGCGAACACAATATTTTTTTCTTATCAAATGATAATACAGCCGATTTTGAGATATTACTTTACAACGTAAAAAACGATGCAGGTGCCACCCTGCTCGCTTCATCAGAATATGATGAGACTGACAACCATAACGCAATATGTCACAAAACACCGCCCTATTTAATACATGATTAATATTTTTTCAAAAATAAAAGCGCTTGCAAAACTAGAACGACCAAAATGTTAAAAAAGTTGATGAATGCATTTACGCTTGATGATCATGATCGCTGTGATGCCAATCTTATTAGAGACAATTATAGCCATGATCATGATGCATTCTAGTAAGTAATTTGCCTTTTTTCATTACATTGCAAAAAATGATATCGCTACTACTACGATACTAGAGCGGCACCTGCTTACGTAACAGAACATAAATGTAGAAAGATTTTCGTTACACACCAACAAACGAGGCAGCGTTTTGATTGATGATGATGGCAGCACCCTCCGAGCGGATATGAAATATCGAAATTAACTCGCACTCTATTAAATGTCACACATAAGAGGAACGTGCGAAATTAGGGCGCGGCAACACGCAAACATAAATATGACGTTTGTTCTCACAAATAATGGATACCTTCGCGACACCATTCAACCCGTATCTGGCGTTTCATCTACATTCATTAGGCGTAGCACACAAACCTATTCAGTGGCAAATGATCTCATGTCAAAGAAATCCTGATTTGATCTCGCGGCTTTCAAGCCATTCAATGGCTCCTCATCTAAGTGACAGTTTCGATTTCAACCTTTGATTTATTTTTGCAGGACGCAAAGAGAGGGACCGACTTGGAGATTGTCATTGCGAGAAAAAACCCATTGTCGCCGAAGCCTTTGGAATTAGAGTTGTGGGTAAGTAATTACAGGCTTTGCATTTAAAAGACGCGTTGCGAGCTATTAGGGTGCTTAATGTCATTTTCTGCTGCTCACAGTTCGCCACGCATTCTGATATAACCGCATAATGGGGTTTCGCTTACACACTAATAGAGCTCATTTTCACCGTGGAGCTGCGTATCCTAACGCCTCCGACAAAATTCGTTTTAAGATTTATGCGGTTGGCTCGACATACGAGCGCGTAGAAAATTATACCTGCTAATAACTATGTATTTGGATTACTTCTGATGATGATAATATTGCGTTTCGAAAAAAAAAAATCTTGGATTCCTTATAAATTCGCGAGAGTGAAATATTTAGCAGCACAATGGGATGGGTTGGGCTCTCGCGACTCCCTAGCCAATGATGTTACACAATTACCGGACATTAAGAAGGCTCCAGGCGTGTTAAATTTCTCACACTCCGTGGAAAATGGCGGAGCACCCGTAACCTGAGGTCGTTTTGTCGGCCACTTAAATGCTATAATAATGGAGAGCGTGTCCTTACACGTACTGTAATTTTAAAGCATCGTCTATTACCGTCTTGTTTCTGTTTTGTTAAATGCATGTAGCAATTATCTGGTCATTTGAGACGTTTTTTCGTTGCAGGGATCACCGCTTTTTGCGATTCGTCAGCGTCGAGTGTCTACGGAGAACACAGAAGGCACCATATTCTTGGTTGGGCCTCTAGACTTCGAGGCGCAATCCATGTATCATCTGACTCTACTTGCTGTGGTATGCGTTAATTCAAATTGAACCAGTTCATAAGCCCAGATTAAACTTCATTATTATGGTACTTAGTTTTGAGCAGTACAAGCCCGGGTGTCTAGTTGACCAAAATGGAAGGTCAGCAACCGGACAAAATCGCTAGAATGTGCCCTTGTAATACACTTAAACATACAAAAGGTATTTTGCTTAGCAAATTGATCACTATCTATCAATTACACAATTACGGCTGTGACAACTTGCATAGTGAGATTTTTAGTATTGATCAAGTAGAACTTTTAGAAAGCAAACAAGCGAATACGAGGTAACAGTTATCCGTGAAATAGTTACTTTCTTTTTTAATAATGCAGTCTTGCAAAGCGAAATTAAGGCTAAGCTACCCTCATAATATACTTTGGTAATTGTTACCTATACTTAATCTAATGTTGTACGGCTAAGCAATAGATGTAAGATAGGAAAGCGTTAAATAAATTAACGCAATTAATTAAGTTTTTAAGAACACCGAGTAACATTTTTGTCTGCAACATTATTTTTTCTTACTTGGTGAAAGAAGATCTACCTGTTAATAAGATCTCTTATACTTCTACCAGGACCCATACGTCGAGCTCGGCAAGGACACTCGCAACATCGCCGCCTTAGAAGTGGTGGTGGTAGTCCAAGATATCCAAGACATGCCTCCAGTATTCACAGCAGCGCCGCCTATCACGCACCTACCTAGGCAGGTGGCACCAGGCGACGTGGTCGTCAGGGTCCGAGCTGAGGATGGAGATAAGGGGGCGCCCAGGGCAATAAGATATGGCCTAGTGTCTGAAGGAAACCCGTTCACGCCGTTCTTCAACATCAATGAGACAACAGGTAAGATAGTAATGTAGACAGACTTTATTTTTCATCCAAATAATGTAACGTCAAAAAGTGGCACTTTAGTAATAGTACTAATAAGTAATATAGCGAATATAGTAAATAATGTTTTGAGCCTTATCTTTCTCGATCTGTTGAAATCTGTCCAGTTTGTGATTTTTAAATGGTAGGAAGTGCCACTATATATATTTTAACCTTGACTGTACAATAATTTCGTAAAATAATTTCGGCTCAATCTGCTTATGTTTTGCTAGAAGCTAGATTCTAATTAAGCTGCGTTTTCATTGATATAAGCATATTACTTTGAAACTTTGGGGATCAGAATCCATATGTGCTACTGTTTGCTCTAGTAAATAAATTGTTCAGAACGTATGCCGCACGTAATTTGCATAAATTATTTTGTAACATGTACTTAACCAACGTCTGTGATTGAAAAGCTATCGCAGCAATTATTTTTGATGTGACAAGGCAATTGAGCAATCCATCAAGTAATCAATGATTAAGACTGATGGTCGATGGGTGTACATTGACAAATACCTGTTTTTTCGTGGGCCTTTAAACTTGACTGTTAGGCATGTTTGAATTGTACACACGACAGCACATGAGGGGAAACATTGCAGCATCTGACGCACTTGTTAGGGCGATTTTGCGACCTAATATGCAGTTTTCTGTACCTTCTCTAGGTCTATATGAATGATCGTATTCTGTTAATAGACACTTCAAAGTTGCCAGTCATTGATGTATGTTTTATGAACTGTGAAAACACCATTCTCTCAGTATTAGATTAGTTTCTGATGATTATTATATCTAAAGTTATTACGCGGTATTACTTGTACTTATCCTCAATTTAAAGCACAAATAAAGCCCTAATATGTATACATTGGACAATAATTTCGTTATTATTAATTGGTGGACTAGACCCAATTGAAACCTAATTAAAAGTTAAGATAACAAGATTCCATAAACCTATTTCTGTAGTCCCAAGATACACAATCCCTTATCGAAGTCCGTTAACTAATAGAAGCATGTCAACCCATGCTTAAGTGATAAGTGATAAGGGTGTAGGATGTTAACGGGGACTAGTGTGTTACAAGAGCTATCCGTCCCTAATCTGAAACCTTTTGATCCCTACAACCCCATTCTGGATTGCCATTCCTTTGTACTTTCTTCCTCATTCAATATTCATGACGTAAGCACAATTTAAAAAGGGCACTTTCTTGGTCTGGACCAAAGTGAGTGTGGTTTTTTGCTAACGTCTGTGAAAACCTCTTAAGATGTCATTAGAATTGGATTTTTTGAGGTTTCCAAGTCTGCTACTTGTGTTTTTTGATACATACATAAAAGTAGACTTTTTGCAAAACTTTAAGGATATTTAAGTAGAATTTCAGTCTATACTCAAAACACCTAATAGTTGAGGTGAGCCCTATGCTGTTTTTTTTAATAAACCTTACCTTTGTTTTCAGCAGTGGTAAATTAATAAGTTCTTCCACATCTTATTGGACACTGAAGCACATCCACAAATATCGTTCACTTTGTTGTTTGCACGATAAATACGAACGCAATTAAAAGATTTCAGCATGAATTAAATTACGTGCCGTTTCAAACTGAAATTAAACAACCATTTTGCACATCCACGGGTTTGTGTAAGTACTCACCCGTGTTATTTTGCAAAATGAGGGCAAACACCAAACATTTGCCACCACAGACGAATTGTAAGCTTGCATTTGCCCAGAGTAATTTGTGCGAAGATTGTGTTTTTACGTGTTGGTAAGGTCAGCGGCTTTTTAACGAGTTCCAAAACGTCTTGACAAGCGTACACCTCGTGAATCGGTCACAAGCCCTGCCTAATTTATAAAAGTCTAGTGCTAACTACCAGTTACATCGACCACCTTAACTCACACTCTATCATTATCCATCTAATGTTCTTTAACTACGCGTATTTTAAGTTTCTGCTGGATCCGTGCTTCTCTAAGGCTTTCCTGCTATTACGCTAGGATTAGAAAAATGGTGTATTTGAAATCTGAATCTTAATGGAAACTGAAATGTCTGAAATCAGTTTAAATTCCATAACCGGTAGGTGAGAACTTGCGTAATGTAGCCGCATGAAATAACACCTTTTGTATCAGCATCGCATTAAATCATTTTCAGTTGACTTACCACCTCATTCAATACAAAACACACGGCCTAGAAGCATATACATTTCCGAGGCTTTGTGAAAACAGTGCAGTTTATAACATGTGCTGTAAACGCGAAACAGATAACTGAAGTAGTTCAGACATAAATTCGTTACGTCATGCGATGCACTTATCACGTGCATGTGGAAAAACTTCAGGTCAGTGGGACGGTTTTTTTTTAGCTTGGCGATAAAATCGTGACGGCCGACAGTCTTGCTTCCGTAGGATATCCTCCTTTCTTATCAAGCTCTACAAAGGCTCCATATAACCCTCGCGTGACTCCGCAAGCAGTATCAGATCGTTATATTCCAAGTTTACAACTTTCGTCATTTACCAAACAATTAACATCGCCATTTAAACTTGATGCGGACGTTTCCCGATTTGTGGCAACAATGCCTAATACGAGCGGCGTAATAGCTCATTAGGCCATAGCGGGCGGGTGCCGTGCGACTATTGTTTATACACGGCCTTATTTCATAAAGGGTTACTTCCTTTGATAGTCGCGGATGGATATGTATATCGGCATAGAGTATCGACATGGGTCAAGTACTTTTAAAATTACGTAAGCAAGACTAGAAATGTACTATAATTACCAAGGAAACCTAGGAAACTAATGTTCTGAGACACTCATCATCATCATCATCATCATTATCAGCCAAAGGATGTCCACCGCTGAACATAGGCCTTCCCCACAGTTTTCTACATCGACCGATCACAAGCGGTCTGCATCCAGTGAGATCCTGCGATCTTTACAAGGTCGTCTGTCCATCTTGTCGGTGGACCATGCGGTGGACGTCCTACGCTGCGCTTTTGGTCATAGAATCTGAGACACTGTTGTAATTTCATTTTAATTTGTAATTAAAACTGGAATCCAATTTTCGAGGCCAGATTCAGAGCTGTCTCTGTGAAATAGTTTAGTCAGTGTACTATTTAGACAAACCCTTGTCACATGAATACCGATATGAAATTAATCGATAAACTACCCATACCCTAGCCTACCTGCGTGGCTGACAATACGCGGGTTCCGACATTATCAGCAACTCCCAACTATGCAAGGCTGAAAGAACCGTTAAAACTAGTTCCATACTCCGCACTCCATATTGAACATACTTGCGAATTTACAGCATTAATCAGACTAGGTACTATAGAAACTTCTGAATGTGCGAGATTCAATGCCGATAGTTTCTGAACACGATATTGGAAGTGAGATAATAGAATGTGTGGAGTAAAGATCGAACGGAGTTGTAATAAGTGGATTTCAGTCTGCTAAATTTGAAGCCGGCATTGTTGGCGTGAAGTAATATATGCTCACACTGGATGCAGACCGCTTGTGATTGGTCGATGTGGAAAACTGTGCGGAAGGCCTATGTTTAGCAGTGGACGTCCTTTGGCTGTTAATGATGATGATGATGATGAATGATGAAGTAATATATGAAACGGTTTTTTAAAGAAATTACAACTGTTAGTTGTGTCAAAGATGAAACCCTTCCAGAGATTATGCCTGTACATAATTACAATTGAGAAAAACTTGCTACTTTTTGCAACCTTAATGAGTAAAGAAAAGCTAGTGGACAACCATTGTATCTAGGGGACAACTCTACTAGGTTGTCCGACGATCTGGTTAAGGTCGCGGAAATCGCTGAACCGATCTGATTAACGCCCTTGTGGCTTCCGTGTGTAGTGTGGACATTTAAGAGAACTGGCCTGGACTTGTTCTCCGAATCAAATTATTATGGTTGGGCAATTTAACCCTTAAATCCACTTTAAACTGAATGTAGTAGGTAAGTTTATACAAAAATTGATGTGAGTAAATATCACCATCACACCAACTATGACAATTTTGATAGTTAAAGCATGCATATACCCTCCTTCCTTACATGTAATGAAGCTTTGGAGGCATAATTAAAGCAAACACGAGGCTCATTACGGATTAATGAGCAACTAATTTACGCCACTAATTTACGCCTTGTCATGGCGACAGAGTTCATGAAAAGAGCACTTTTGTATGGTAATTACGACACTCCATCATCCGTGTTGAGCTGTAGCTGGGCGAAAGTGAATGATAATGAGAAGAGAGAAATAAAATAAATAAAACACCTATTAATAAATCAAATGTATACAGGATTACAGGAAAAGTCGACCTAGATCCGTTAAGGGCGTGTAGTACACATCATTTCTGAATGATTTTACTATGAAACCCCCCATCCTAAACTTAACCGTTTTCGAGATTTTCGAGTCTTAATTTTTTTTATGAAAATGCCCAATTTTTCGGCTATTGAATTGAATATTTTGAATTTTTTTGACTCTTATGATTATTTTTTTTGGTTTTTTACATGAAGAATGAGATGCTTAATGACCTCAATGACTAAAACTGCACGTAAGTTAACTAAATAGGTCGTTGTAGACGATCGAAACTTAAAAAAATAAGTACAAATTAAAAAAAAATATTTTTCTTTTCTGATTATCGCAAAAAATTATTATGGCACTTGCTCTGCAGATGTGCTTAAAAACATCTACATTTTATCAGCTATCCATTTTTTTTAATCTATCATCTATTTTTTTTAACAAAATTTAAGTTTAAAGTTGGTGCTTTATAGGTACAATATTCATTTCAGAAAATTAAACCCGACAAAGCTGGATATTCAGGACAAAAACCTCTTGAGTGACGCTTTTTGCGCTTTTGGCCTGCAAATCAAAATAATTCACACTTAATTCAAATTCATGTTATTTAAAGTTTACTCTAAATTGACACCTATGAAAGAGAAAACAAAACATTTTCTTGCCAAGCCGGCAAGGTTGCAAATAAGCTTTAATTCCCAAAAAGTAGAACCTTGCAAGCCTACGACCAATCAGACGTGCTTCTGCATAGATTTCATAGATGGCGCTTTTTGAAAAAAAATAGTCGTAAAACCAAGTACTTACGTTGTCAGATTTTACTTAATTATCAAATAAAGTATTGAAATACTTTAATTAATAATTTTTTCCATCGACGTATTTATATATTCACCAACATGTTTTTTTTTATAAGTATCTATTACAGACATTGCCAGACATTACAGAAAACTAGAACCTTGCGAGCTTACGACCAATCAGACGTACTACGTGCTTCTACATTGATATCATAGATGGCGCTTTTTGAAAAAAAATATGAAGAATATCGTAAAACAAAATAATTAAGTCGTCAGATTTTTCCTTAATTATCTAATAGTATAGAAATACATTTATTGATATTTTTTCCATCGACGTATTCGTATTTTCACCGACATTGTTTTTTTATAAGTTGCTATCCAGATATTTACCCACAATCTCACGATGATTGGTGAGTGTCGATGTGGCCGAGGATGGATACAAGTCTGTCTACTAGTAGCAGGCTATTCACTCTTTTCGTTTCTAATATTTCAGGTGAAGTGACCCTAGAGAGGCCGATCGAAGAAATAGCAGCCATATCCCACGCGGGCGCCCCTATCCTGCTCACCGTGGTCGCAGAGGAAGTGCGGCTATCACGTGAGGAGCCAGAAGCGATGTCTTCAACTGTTCAGCTCGCCTTCATACTGCCGGAGAGAGAGAACTCACCGCCGTACTTTGAGAACCAATTGTGAGTTACAAACATTCTAAAGTATACTGTACGAGGTGGAAAATCATAAAATTCTTAACCTATGAGAGAGGCGATTACTTACTTTTTGATAATTTGCGCAGTTTGATTGCAGTTTTAGGCATAATAGCCTAGCGATTCAACATTCATAATTTTCTTCCACTTATCGAATTTCTGTAACCTGGGTATATCTATATACATATGTAATATAATGCATATAAACTGGACGAAGAAGGAGTCCCAGTCCCAGATATTCCAACCGTTGCTATTTCCTTTGCAAAGAGTAGATACTCGTAGGTATGAAGAAAGCATTACCTCCGTTCCGCGACAAAAGTGGTGCATCTAGCAAGCACCTTTCTTTTAAAAAAACGCCTAACATCTATATTTTTATTCCGTGTTTGTAACTTATTTATCCTGTTTTCTGTTTCCAGCTACGTCACATACCTAGACGAGAACGCTCCTCAAGGCACAGCGCTGACCTTCATTGACCCTTACATCCCTCAAGTGAACGACAACGATGCAGGGAAGAACGGTGTCTTCTCGCTCACCCTGGTGGGGAACAATGGAACCTTCGAGATCAACCCTACGGTAGCTGAGAGGCACGCGCAGTTCATCATCAAAGTGAGAGACAATACGATGCTGGACTTTGAGGCGCGCAAGTCTGTTGTGTTTCAGGTAAAAATCGTAGACTGCATTATTATGTTCTTCCATGTCTTATACTTACGTTCTATGTATTAGTTACCAATAAGTACGTTACTATACGTTGTTGCTTATCAACAGTACTCTGATCCATCATTCTTATCATATTCCAGATTCTGGCCCAAGAACTCGGTCCAGCAACGAATTTGTCAGCGACTGCTAACGTCACGGTCTACCTAAATGACGTCAATGACAATCCTCCAGTATTCCTGGCGTTGTCCTACGACGTTGAACTACCAGAGAACGTGACAGCCGGCACCAGGGTCGTACAAGTCCAAGCTGATGACGTAGACACTGGCCCATATGGGAAGATCCAATACACTGCCATACTAGGATACCTAAACACATCGCTACACTTAGACCCCATATCAGGGGTCATTACTGTAGCAACGAACAACCACGGCTTCGACCGTGAAGCGATGCCAGACTTGCATTTTTTAGTAGAGGCTAGAGATAATGATGGAGTAGGTTTAAGAGTTACAGTGCCATTAATTGTTAAGTTATTAGATGTAAATGACAACCCACCAGAATTTGAAAGGTCGTTATACGAGTTTGTTCTGTCGCCAAACTTGAACAATTTCACTTCGGCGGCGTTTGTAAAGGCAGTTGATAAGGATGCAGAGCCACCAAATAATGTAGTCAGATATGAAATTGTACAAGGCAATGAAGGTGGAAAGTTTGCCATTAATGAAGAAACAGGTAAGGCAAAGCAAAACTTAATAAGTACACGATGATAATAGTCAGTAGTAAGTCCGTCACTAACCACTTCTGTTTAATTTTTGCAGGTGAACTGTATCTTCTAGAAGCGTTAAAGAGAACAAAAAAGCAAAACGTTCACAGACAAAAACGCCAAGACTCTGATCAAGAGAATGAAGTTTTTGTTCTCACAGTCAGAGCATACGATTCTGGGGATCCAATGCTATCTTCTACCACGACGGTGAAGATATACCCCCCTGAAAGTAAGACAAGGACAATGTCATTTATTGTACCTGGAGCAAATCCAGATAGGCAGAAGTTGGAGGAGGTTCTAAGTACACTTTCTGGAGGAAAAGTTAATATAATCGAAATTAAGCCATACAGAGGCAATGGTGCTACGGACTTGGGCGGGCAGGAGTCTAGTCAAGAAAAGTAAGTTTACTCGTATTTTCGTAAGTTTTAAAATCGATGCTATCGACCATACAAGGCTACTAAATACAGATAAACATTTCACAATGACCGTGAAGCAATGTTAAAAATAACAATTGTTCTGTTTTCTTTATGAGCTATCAGCTAACTTATTTCCACAAAATGGCCCCTGACTTCTTCTTGATATGGCTATATTTTAAAATACTAATTGTTATGTTATTTACTAATTTTATTCATCCAATAAAAATGTTGTTTCAATTCCAGAAGTGAAGTAATTGCCATAGTCCGCATGTCAGGAACCACTGCCATTAACGTAGCAAAGCTCCAGGAGCAGCTAGCCAAGAACGTCACCATTTATAGTACCAGCACTGGGAATAATGTTAATACTGGTATTGGTTCTAACACGAACACTGGAAGCAATATGGGCAATACAGGTACCAATACTGGCATAAATTCTGGAACCGCGAATACCGGTTCTGGAAACACTGGTAACAACAATGGAGTAAATGGTCAAGGAAACCATGCTTCAACAGTGGATAATAGCGACTCCGTAAGTACAAAAATGCCATAACATACAATAAAGATACAATTTGTTAGTCTTGCCTTGTTATTTTACCTCTACTCGTATTTGTTAACACACCGCTCGTTGTTAAACATTTATTTATTTCTATTTCAGGGTCTATACAGAGCGGAAAGTCGTCTATTATTCTGGTTGTTGATTCTTTTGGCAATATTAGTGGCTCTTATTTTGTTACTATTAATATGTTGTTGCATATGCGAAGGGTGTCCATTATACATGCCACCAAGGTAAATATCATTACTGTATTTACTTATTTTATATTATAATATTATTCGTCTGCGCCTGCTTCTATTTGTTTCTTTTAGCTATTAAAATCATAAAACTCATTATTTGTGTTAAGTTCTAATTCCCTATTTTCTATCATTAACAGACCAAAGTGCACCAACTAACAAGTGCATGATTCACATCAGCTTAACTACATTATAATAGGTAAATAATTATTTATGTATTTCAAATTATTTGTCGCCTCAAATACCATACCGGTCACCATTATACGCTTCATCACATTACAATAAAAATCACAATTTCCATAATGTAAATATGTACATGTTTAAGTTTAACAGAACAGCTAGGTACATAGACATCCATTAATAAATTCTAGGAAAAGAGTGATACGTGTCAACTCCACAGAGGACGACGTACGTTTAGTGGTTCACGACAAGGGACTTGGGAGAGAAAACAAGTCGACGCAAAATATAGAAAATAAGTCAGTACAAGCGAATGAGTGGAGGAGAAGGGAGGCGTGGAGTGCGGAGCAGGCAGACTTGAGGACGAAGCCAACGCAGTGGAAATTCAACAAGAGGAACTACAGATCGAAGGACTTGACCAAACCGGCATCCACTCCTGGGGACATCCATCAGGAGTTTGTACATGCAGCTGCTGATAATGACTACAAGTATAACAATGACGCTCGCCAATCTTTTCGTACGAGGTAAATATTGTGCAAAATTAAATACTATCCTTAACACTTTGAATCAACAGTTAAAATATTATGTAGATAGATAAATTGTGTGCAAAAAACTGTAAGACTGTAATCAATTAACTAATAAATAAAAACTGTCAAAAAACATTTTCCAGATTCCAACTTAAAAAATTAAGCAACTTTGATCAGCTTTAAGCACATTTTTTTTCATTTATTTTCAGGGACGGTCCAAACATCATTTACACGAAAGAAATGCAATTACAAGAAGCATTTGCTAACAAACACAAAGAATACATTGAAGATCTCGAAAATGGCTACGATAGGATCGCAACCTTGCACTACCAACGAAGGGAACAAGACAACGAATCAATTCGCAGACATGAAATAGACCGTGGCTCAGAAGTTGGTGTCTTCGTTAAGTCTGATGATAAAAACATTCACGATAAAACCGATACTAAGAAATTGCAAGATAAACAACGTGCTCCATCTCCCCATGGCAGGGACCAATACTTTATCAAAGAAGGAAACACAGAGATATTACGACTAGTGACGAGAGGAAAAAATGAAGAAGAAAGATACGTTAATCTTCCTGTTCATCAACAAAGACCTGTTACACTTATTCCGCATACACAGTACGTAGTTGTTGATAGTGGCAAAGACTTGCTAATGGAACGATTTATTCGAGAGCAAGGAGAAGAAGCTAAAAATATCAGAGAAAGGATGAGTAAAGTAACAGATCTAGATAACATGTCAAATGGTAAAGAAGGTAAAGGGTTAGGTCAAAAGTCACAAGCTGGCAGTGAACATAATCAATTTCATGATTATTCAAATTTGGCTCCTGAAGTTCCTGGCGTAGTACCAATGAAAAATGATTATCTTCAGTCTGCGTTGTTAGAAATGCATAGTAAATCAACGATACACCAAGAGCTTCTGGAATCATCACTAAGGAAACAAAATGAACTTTTGCATCAGATACTATTAGAGCGCGAACGATTGATGCAAAATCAAGAGACTGCATCCCAAATTGAAAGCAAATTAGAAACCCAAAGCTTGCCTGGTCAGTCTGTTATTGCAACACAAACAGAATGTCACATAGGAACCCAAACAGAGCCTCAGCTCTTAAAACCTACTAGAAGAAAAGCTAGAAGCGACAACGACTCTTACAGCGAAGAAGAGTCACAAGTTGTTGACGATGAAAACAGAAAAGTAGCTTGGGTTAAAAAGAAAAAACCTAAGAAGAAAATAAAATACAAAGATCCTAGAAGAAGTATTCGCATATACGATTTGAAAAGAAAAATAAAAACCCCTATCATTGAAGAAAGCGAGGTATCACCTTCCTTGGAAAGTGAAAAACACGTGAAAATCAGTAAAACAAACGAAAGAGAAGAACACGTTAAAAATTATGGTGACAGAACGAAGAGCATTGTAACCACTTCCAAAAATGAAACAGTTTGTTCTACACAAGTTAAAATGTCGGACGGCGATAGGAAGTCAAAATTAAAAAGAGAAATATTGATGGAAATTTCAGACTCGCTAGAAGAAAAAGTAGAATCTGATTCCAGGGAAAGAAAACGTCTGCAAAGACAAGCACCGGTAAACGAAACGCTTGCGCTTGAACATGAAAGTAGCAAGGAGATTAAAAGCAGAAGTAGTTCCGCGTCGGTAAGAGATGATCGTAATTTAGTATTTTCCAGACAGGGTTCTTCAACAGAAGCCCGTCAACTTGCTGAAATATCTGCTGACCTAGGAGAGCCCTCAAAGAAGGAAAGTGATAGTAATACAGATTCAAGTACGAAAAAAACTGAACCAATTAGTGAGTCCATCAAATCTGGAGAAAGCAAAGTTCAAAAAAGTTTACCTAGGTATATGCAATGGTATGGCAAAAAGGGCAGTTCAAAGCCAACGGCTCCAGAAAAAGTAGTACCCTCCAAGCCTACGAGACCATCAAAATCTAAAAACGAGAAAGGCAAAGAAGTGAAGGAAGAAAAAACTGGGCGATACGGTAAAATTATAAGCAAGGATCAGAATGAGCAAGGATCAGAATGGGTAAAAAAAAACTCCAAAACAAAAGAAAGTGAATTCATTCACCCACGATTAATAAAAGAAGAAAAGGTTACACCAGTACCAGAAGGTCCTTTACCAGATGTGCACCCATTACTTCAGCATTCTGAGCATAGATACGAACACAACTATGAAAACCAAAATCCCCTCTGTTACATTCAGCCGACACATATTCCAAAATATTTGGGAGGGCAGCCAAACCTGCCTGTTTTACCCAGAAGGCAATCTATAGAGCAGCAACCAATTTATGTAAATCAGGATGATGTTAAGAAAAAAGAACAATCCCAAGAGATATCTGAAAGCGCACTGACTCATAGTATTTCAATATCCACGAGTTACGAAGAAGATAGGAAGAATGCAACCGAAGTTCACGTATCTAAAATAAATATCGGTGGGGACAGTATACCTGAAGTTAGTCACAGAACAATGACGACGAACATAGATGACAATGACTCTGGGATAGCCATGAATACCCTAGTGCAAAAGACTGGTAATATAAAAAGGTTACCAATAACAGAGAAAAAGAGTGTTTTTACCATTGCCTATGACGATGTTCAAACTAAGCAGCTAAGGCCTGACAGTAGTTCGACATCGTACTAAATATGTTGTGTAAGTGTACTAACTCTAATTTTTTCTAAGCAACAAGTGCCTTATTATTGTTGCATTATTTTGTGAGCTGTGTGAGACTATGAATGACTATGTCTATGTTTTTCCGTCCAATGAAAATTATAATAATATTACTTGTAGTGTATATATTATGCGAAAAAATTTTAATGAAGTAGATAGGTACTCCTTTAAGAACATTATGTAAAATTAAATCAACTGCCTTTATTTGACGACTGGTATTATTAATTTAGTTAATGATGTGCCTTGTAAATATATCACATGTTAAATTTAAAATATAGGCAAATGATATTATTTAAATTAATTTAGCTTTAACTATAACATATTGTACATATTTTTCTTGTCCCACTTTAATGTGTACTGAAGCAGTATGCTATATATTTGTTATAAAATATAAAGTTATAAATATATACTTATTGAATGGCGTTTTTTATTTAAAGACAAGTAAAATATATAAAGCACGGAAGTTAGAATTCACCAATAGAGGTCCATATAAAACATCATACTTGCATTACCATCTGAAACTGGAATCGTCTTACAACATTAGATAGTACTTGGCCGCTTAACCATTAAAAAAGGCGACGTAATTATACGTCTTGAGGTTAAGCTGAGCTGTCAGCTACATGTGGGTGTAGAAAGTTCTCCTCCAAAAACTGTTCCTATAGTAGAGTCAAAAGATCCGAAAAGTACCTATAATTTTAGCAACAAATACAACAAATTATACCCAGTGTCCAGCATTAGGACGTAGGTATATTATAGGCAAAAGTAACTAAATACAGAAATCAACAGCTCAATTCACACAATGTATCCGTGAAGCTCCCGTATCCGCTCTGTTTGTCACGTTCAATGAATGTTCTACTGATCTGTGATTGAATTGTGTGGAGATCGTAGAGTTTTTGGTAAAGATGGATTAAGAGAATATGGAACTGACACTGACCGAATACAGAAGTGAAGCTTCACAAATATATTATTATGTAAACGAACCCTTAAAATCAATGCCGTTTATTTATCTATACTAGGAACAAAACCTTGTTCTGTAGTATTATCATTGAGCATACCACACGTAAGTAAGACGTTCTGTAAATTGGATAGACTTCAAACGGCCGGTTTCAATACTCTATCTACCGTTGACTGAAGGATAAATACTAGGCATGATGACACTTATCTTAAATATTATCAAGACCATGACTTTTAAAAAACATAGCCCCTATGAAGTTAATACAACCAGTATATTTCCAAAATGCTGTAGAAACCAATTTTAAAACACACAAAATTCAATAAATATTCGGTCAATTGACTCCGATTTCTGATACACTACCGTAACGTCACGTTTTTGTATTCCAAATGTTCCAAAACAAAATCTATGGAGGCAGACCGTTGACAGATAACAAAGAGCATGTCAACGATTGGTGGTGTCATCTTGCTTATTGTCACTATCATACTAATCTGTAAACTTTTCTCATAATAAGAAAGCTTTTAGTATGAAACTGACAGTTAACTAACTTTCATTCAGGTAAGAATAGATAGAAAATTGAAACCAGCCATAAACTAAGATTGATTCTATGGTCGATCTGTCGATTCCGTAGTACTCAGACCTAATAAACCAAATTTATCAGTTTATACGGACACTGTACTGTGACAGTCAGAGTAGTGTGCGTTTAATTGTGGAATCGTTTTGAAAAATATTAAATACTAATCTCTTACCAAGCTATGTTGTAATAAATAATGTTCTGTAATGTTCATCTTTATAAAAAATAATGCTGTTCGTTAGTCTTATTAAAATGCGAGAACGTCTCAACCGATTTGAATAATTTTAATCGTGAAATATTCTCGGAAGTCCAGGTAAGGTTAAATAACAAGAAAATTAGAAATACATATGCAAAAACAGCGGGCAGGTACGTCCGCCGGGTCCGTTAGTATACTCGTAATACGTACCCACATAGAGGTCAGTGGTACCCACAGATCACTAATATTACGTACATGTAATAGCCAAAGATAACTTTCCATTATCTTTGGCTCAACTTAAAAAATACCTCACCAAACTTCATTCATATCATTCATCGACAAAACAGACAAAACTGAGAGGGAGATCAATGACACTGTCAATCTGTTTCGTGTCATGTGTCATGTCGAACGTAGCAGTCATTGTTCACTATCTACCAGGCGCACATAAGGTTTCAGAAGATTTACAGTTACTACGACAAAGCGGTCACTGGCGCGAATTCGTCACTCAAACGAAACAAGTCACGCTTACGGAACAAAATATGTACCCAGATATGGTATCGCTACTCGCAGCTAGATGGCGCTACAAAACGTACGCTGGCCAGTACGTCACAGTAAACACTGCGGTATCTTATTCTATTGTGATACCGACGATTTTGCAACAAAAATGGGTAGCCCGATGTGCTGGTTACTGCACCAGGATACCATAACTGAATACCCTATGACTAAATAATGACGATAGATGGCAGTAAATGCAAAAAATGAATTCTGCTTTCGTTCTTAGTCATGCTTACAGATGGCACTAGCAGTTCTTAATTTCAGTTTTAGCAATGTGCGAAATGCGAAATGTTATCTATTATTTAAATATTTTCTTGAGAGTACGCTTCTTTCAGTAGTGTTAAGTGATAGTGGCACTTAGTTAAGAGTGAATAGTTTTTAAAGTGATTTGGTGTGTAAAATGTTTCGAGGAGTTCCATGACTAGGACAGATGAGTACAGGTAAGCTTACTAATTTTTTTTTAATAATAAAAAAAATTGCATGATTCTTCGTTCTTACCTATCTTCGTTACTGGCTTACATCTTAATATCATATTGCCTACTTATCCTCCATAATTCACTTCGAAATAAAACGGACATTAGAGCCGTTACACACTTAAAATCGCATAAAACACGCTCCCTAACCTTTTTAATGGTCTGCGCTCACCCCAGGGAAAACAAAGAAAAACTTTAGCAAAAAAAGTGGTGGACTATATTTATTATTATATTAAAGACAGACTTCGAGAATTGCAGTGCCGCCAGCAAATTTAGTATGAGGGCTAAATGCCAACTTTTTTGAAAGCTCTCGATACTGACTTTACGTATTATGATGACTCCTGTTAGGCTTTTTCAAGTTAGTTATTATGAGAGTTCATCAAGGAGATGCCTTTGATTATTTTTGACGTGATAACGTCTTTAAAATCGTTTTCGTCGGGTGACATGTTCAGAAACTTGTGTCACACCAAAACCTCACGAGCGCGATCGCAGGTATAACGAGAGAGAGACGGACCGATCTCCCGTCTCGTTGACCGTTGGGGTACTTTTCACTTGCATATATAAAAAGCGCCCATACATTAAGTAAAAAAAACGTAAGTAATTTCCATTCGTCATTAAGAATTTATTTCTTGTGGCTAGGATTTGGCCACTTCAATATTTGCTTGAAAAACATAAACCAAAAACTAAATAGGGCTAAATGAAGTCATGCAGGAATAAAATATGAGTAATCTTTCGTACTTTGTTGCAGTTAGTCAACAGTATAACATTCCAACTAAAAATGCTGGGCCCCTGGTGCAGGTATAACTGCGACCACGGAATTTATGGTCAAACTTGGAGAAGGCGCGACGGCGAGCGTTTTTATTATGATCAGCCCAGTGGACCGTGAAAGCAAGTTGCCTGAGGGAAGAACAATTTCCATACCTCATGTCCCTCTGTCGCCCTGTTACTTTCTTAATATAAACTTGCTTTTGGTCTTATTAAAATTTCTTAGTGACATTTTGTTGGTTTATCTTGGGGTTCTTCTTTTTGCCTTCTTAGTTTTCCAAAGGTTTTTTTAAATTAAATAATAAGTTATTTTACTTAAGCAGATCGGTTATTTTATTGTTATGAAGTTATTTTGCTGTTTACAATCAAATCATTTCGCAATCTTGGAGTTCTTCTTGCCTTCTAAGTTTTCCAAACTTTTTTTTTTAAATTAAATAATACGTCACTCTACAGATTGGTTGCAAGCACTCCAAGCAGATTGGTTGTTTTATTGTTATCAAAGATAATGGAAAAGATATTAAGTTAATTCGTGGTTTTCAATCAAATCATTACGCAAAATTAATGTTCAGTTGAATTTTACAAATTGTGCAACGAAAATCGAATTCAAAATCAAGAAAAATAAACACACTTTTGTACCTAACAAATCAAGATTCGAAAAAACGTTATATCAACAAAACCCCAAGTTTGAGTAACTCGTGAAAAATGTAGTATGAAAAGAAATAATTTTCCGCGCGAGTCGGCCGCGCAAATGAGCTCGAAGCCCGAATGCGCCAACTGAGGCGAGTGATTGAGAGAGACGAAACAATCCGCTAAGTATACAGAGTTTAAAAACATAAAGATAAATAGCTGAGTCTAATCGCAATCATAACCCTCCGGGAGTGAGTTCCGCCAGAGTTTTTATCCGTGTTTTAGAGTTCAATGGGGAACAAATTACATAGAGAACCTACGTAAAACCTACATCCATACTAATATTATAAATGCGAAAGTAAATTTGTCTGTCTGTATGTTACTCTATCACGCCTTGACTACTGAACCAATTTGCATGAAATTTGGTATGGATATGTTTTGATACCCGATAAAGGTATGTCCTTTCTCGGGTATCAAAACATATCCACTACTTTTTACCGCGAGAAAATGACGCATTCCCATGGGAAAATTCAAGTGGGCCGGTCGCTTTGAAGCCTAAACGACTGAACAGATTTAAATTAAATTTGGTAAGCAGATAGTTTGACACTTAAAAAAGGACATGAGTTACTTTTGACCGCGGGAAAATAATGCATTTCCATAGGAAAAAATACTTTCCGGGGAATCTGATCGCTTTCACTCCTAAATTACAAAGATGTGAATTATATTTGGATAAAATTGGTATTACGGGAAAACAACGCATCTAAAAAAACTACCTAATGTGGACGAAGTCGCGGGTAAAAGCTAGTACCTAATAAAATACCAGATAATAATCAATTTTTAATTAATATTATGCCTACTTGATAATGTATCTAGCATTACTTGGAATATATTTCAACGTTCAGATGTATTTAATCAAAGATTTAATGTTTTATTTAAATAAGCCATTAAAGAAAAAGAGACGATGAAAACCTTTTGCACTTTTAGTCAGTAACACACTATTGTAAGCTATGCAACCTGCATACATACAACAGGGACGTAAAATGGTTATTAGGTGTCTGAAAAATCATTAAAATAAACCGATTATATTTTCGTTCAAAAAACTTCAAAACGTTTACGTTGTATCTTCAAAGCGCCATTTGCTACTAATCTGCATAACTCATTTATTAATACCCCTTGATATCTCGAGTCCCGACGCCGCGGTTGATACCTCTCGAAGGCAAAGGGTTAAGTTTGAAGTATCATTGCCATTTATTAATGGTCAAGTTCAACCCCAATTAGAAAAGAACCGTTTAACTGAATAATTAAAGACTGTCATTTGTTTTGAGTGCCGTCATATTTGCCGACTTCGCTAATAGATTTTGATCATTTGTTTTATTTATTTTATTATTAATTTTAGTAAAGGATCATTGCCGGGTGTATTAACAATCTTAATATGAAGTAAATCAATTAATTTACTATTTTTTTCTGATATACATTACTTACAATGCTCACCACGAGGGCCACGATCACGGCCTAAATTTTAGCGAAAACGTTAAAAAAAGTTAAAATGTCGAAAATATTGTTATGATTATGATAAACCTACCTACCTACTAAAAGTCTAACAATGGACGTTAAAAATACAGGCTTTGGAGTTTGAAAGCGTTGTTAACTTCCGAAGACCTAATTCCTCACTAATTCCCTTTCCAAAAAAAAAACATTAATTACGTTTCGTTATTAATTTTCCCAATGAATTGCGAACGCGTAAAATTGACACTTATTACTTTTCACGATTTATCCGAAAAGCAATTAATCACGTTCTCCTCCCAATAAATCCCTTACGGGCTTTAATTATTTTCTTATGATTTTAATTTCTCCCGCCCCAATTTCAAATCAAGGATTTTAAAACAACTGTCTCCAAGATTTTTCGGGCTAAGTTCACGACTTTTATTAATAAAGGACGAAGATAATTAATACTACTTAAAATTTGTTTAAGCATCCCCCGAACTTAATTAGAAAATCTTTTTTTCAAAGCGAAATGAAAACATGGCGCAGCTGCCGCAGAAAAATGTATTACTGATTCTTTGAGAAAATATTAATCATTGTATTGGCTGACGTCTGAGAGTAGATTAGGTTATTCTGGTAGGTTTGGAAAATTATTCCACTTGAATCCACCTCAGATTACTTCCTATTATAAGCTACCTGAGTAAGAACGCGAAGAAGTATATACTATATATGTGTGTAGGAGTTGTAGAGTTGATACAGATTGGATGTCTTTTCTAATATCTTCGGTGCCTGTTCATGTTACCTTTTTCCGAAGGACTCCAGGTGCATAAAGACACATGCCGATTTTTAGTTTTCGAGTGGAAATCTGTTGAAAAAAATATTAAGTTTAGAAGGCAACAGAATATTTTATACATTTTGTTATTATTTTATATGCATCGTATATTAGGTCTTAGTAAAAAGGTGTTATTAAATACAAATGACAAAAGCCTTTGCAATAATCTAAATGCTGACTATAGAAAAATCACTGCCCATTCAAAGTCATCGGTAATGCCGTCGAGAGCAATTATCAAAATCGCCATAAACCGCGCAATTTGGTCGCATTTAGGCAAAACAAAAGGTCCGCCGCCGCCCCGCCATTCTTCCGAAATTAGTGATGACTTCAATAAAAATAATTCTTGTCTTTCGCAAAATTGCATCGCGAAAAGTCCAAGAAAGCCTTTAATTAAGGGCCCCCTCGGCGACCCGTAAACAGCGAGCGTCACCTTTTATTTTTGCTAATTCTTGGCCTCTTTTCTCCGCCGCATAAGTAACTTTGCCCCCCTCTTTACGCCTTTTTGTCACCATTTGGATTCTTTTGAGGAACCCTTTCTTCCCATCTGCTACGCCCGTCAATATTAACTCCGCCGTGGCGACTTAAACTTTTTACTATCCGTTAAATTTTGTTACGCTCGGTAATACCTTTTAAGGAGATTCTGCAAAAATTCGCACCTCCACTTAGCAGAAATAGCGGGGTGTTTAATGAAAAAAGTCACGGTCGACAGTTTGTAAGCCAATTTCAGGTAGGTAAGTAGTTCTTTAGATTCATTACCTAATACTTAGGGTAGTTTTGTTTAGAAAAGCCATCTACCATACCGTGATCGTTTTCACAATATCTAGCTCACAAGATTCAAACAGGTATTTTAATCGACTACAATAAGTACAAAATATCGAAGTGAATCTACAATAATATTATAAAGCTGAAGAGTTTGTTTGTTTGTTTGTTTGAACGCGCTAATCTCAGGAACTGCTGGTTCGAATTGAAAAATTCTTTTTGTGTTGAATAGACCATTTATCGAGGAAGGCTATAGGCTATATAACATCACGCTGCAACTATTAGGAGCGAAGAAATCATGGAAAATGTGGAAAAAACGGGGAAAATTATTCATCCTTGAGGGCTTCCGTTGCGAACGCTGCGAAAACGGTTCAAGATACCAAAAACATTTGTATGAAAGAATTATTCCTCTTAAAATGATCTAAAAAAATGTCTGCGACAGTGTATGTCTATCTTTTAAGATCAAGTCACTAGAACCGTTTTTGTGGTAATCAAATTTGGCCAAAATTAATGCATTATTTGTTAAGAGTTGTATCAACGTAATAATATTAATCTTTATCCAAATAAATGTGTTGTTGATTAAGAGTATTTAATTGTGAACAAAATTGTCATTGACATCACTTAATTTCAATGAATATCTTAGAAGATATTACAATTTTCAAATAACACCGATATAAAATTCACCCGCGCCGCATGATATGCAAAACATGACGCTGCAAGGAAGAGAGGCGTTACTTGCGAGCGACGCGGAGAGGGGGGTATAGCTCTACGAGTTACCATGATGAACCAAAATAAGATTTAATTAATGACCAGTTGCGTCATATCTTCACGTCAACCCTGCCGCAGTGCCTAAAAGCCGGTTGTTTAACCAATGCGTCTTAACTGTCTTAACCCACGGAGCCGAAACGTGTAACATGACAGTCAAGCTAGCTCACCGACTACACGTCACTCAGCGTGCTATGGAATTGTCTAGGTTAGGGATCTCATTAAGGGATAAGATCCGGAACGAGGTCATACGACATAAGACTAAGGTAACATATGTTGTCCAAAAATATAGCAAGCTAAAGTGACAGTGCGCTGGCCATGTCTGTCGCAGAACCGACGAGAGGTGGAGCAGGGAGATTCTTGAATGGAGACCACTCTTAGGTAAACGTAGTGTGGGACGCCCCCCGGCTAGATGGACAGACGACCTGAAGAAGGCAGCTGGTAGTGACTGGATGCAAAGAGCGGGAGATCGGGCGCTGTGGCGGTCCTTGGGGAAGGCCTATGTCCAGCAGTGGACTGTAACAGACTGATACGATGAATGACCAGGTGACCGCGTTTAATAATCTGGGACGAATGTTCCATGATCCATAGAGCTCATGTAGAGGGTCTAGATAGGACTCTTAGAGATATAAGAAGCTGTGATAAAATCATCATCATAAAATTACTGTTATGTTTGCGGGGGACTTCCGAAAAACTGTACCAGTAATAGTAAGGGGAACAAGGACAGACATTGTAAAGTCTTGCCTTAAAAATATCCCAATATGGAAGTTTGTGAACAACAAATATGAGAGCACATTTCGGGGGAGGTAGAAATAATCCTCCAGGCCGATTATATACCACGGCGGCCAATCTCAACAGAAATCAGCCAACTACTCAGGAGATATTATAGTGCACAAGTGTGAGCACAATACACAAGTGCACTCTCAAACTGCACTGTTCCATCACTCTCAAAGTTCGGTGAGACGGCAATCCGACATGACCGGAGAGAGATCAGGCGCGTGACCAACGGCTTAACGTGCGAACCGAGGCACGGGGGTGTAACACCGCCAACTTCTTGACTCCGAGCTGTTTTTGAGAGATTCATGACAGAAAATCTCAGAAACAATTTTGGCTCGACCTGGGATTCGAACCCAGGACCTCTTGGATGTTAGGCAGAAACTTTGCCACTACACCAACGAGGCAGTGGTAGGGGGGTTGTATAACTTTTCCTTCAAAGTTACTTTTAATGGGAGACGGGAAAGCACTTTGAAAATAAAATTGCAATTGAACGAGATTAAGGATTAAGAGTGAGTAACATTAAGGACTTTATATCGGGAGTTCACCCTGAAATAAGCAAAATAGAAAAAAAAGATCATCAATGGATGTGTCAAAGTGCAATATTGGGAGTGAGAAACTGTAGCGTAGACGAAATTAAAAAATAATTATTTGAACACAAGTGGCCTTCCCCCATTATTCCCTCAAGTTAAAAATAGGTGCACCAATAATTTTACTTAGAAATCTTAAACCACCGGGACCCGACTTCAAATCTAATTTCTTCGTAATATGTAACGTGATGGTTGCAATAGTTTAGACTGGTTTAGCAGTTGGTCAAACAGTACTTATATCTCGCACCTCAATGATTCCAAATTATTTACCTTTTAATTTTAAAAGAATTCTATTTCCTTTTATGCTATCTTTCACCGTTACAATTAATAAATCACAGAGGCAAACATTTTAACACATAGGAATTAATTAACGTCAAGACTGCTTTTCACACATATGCCGCGTGGTTAAGATCAGACCTACAAACGCGTTGCGGACAAAACTAATATGTTCTTCTGACACAAGAAAATAAAACTAGAAAAATAATTAACGCAGAAGTACTTTAAGCTAATTATGTTCTGTTAAAAAATTAAAAAATAAATTGTCTAAAGTAATAACAAAAAAAACATTTGCAAAAAGAAAATGATGCCCAAAATAAATATTCCACGCGGACGAAGTCGCGGGCACAGCTAGTGTTTAATAAAAGTATGAAAGCAACATCGATCAGCCAAAAGATATTCCATCCTAACCGCAACTGATCATAAAAAACACTTTTACAATACTTTCGAGGTTTGATTTTATTGGCGCGCGGAAAAAAAGGTTGTTACGAAGGGTCTTTTCTTAAGATTCATTAAATTCTCTGGGGTCCGCAGAAAAAATAAATGCAAATGAGGTGGGAACGTTTGAAAAAAGTTGTTTGACAACAAGAGATCGCGATGGCGGGAGACATGGAATTTTTAATCCATTTCCTTGGCCTATTAATATTCAAGGCGAGGCCCAGTCTGGTTCATCTCCTCTATTATTGCGTGGTCTTCGGCACAACATGCGAGGAGGCAGTAAAGCCGCTTTGTGCTAGTAATGGAAATTGAATCATGGTTAACATGATGAGAGAACTCTAACTCTAAGTAAAAATATTTGCATCAACCGTCGTTTCCCGTGACAGGTGTCTTTTTGAATTATAGCCTACTGTTAACTTCATCTCGTCACAAATCTATAATTTAGTGAAATTTTTATCGTTTCGTACCGTTTTTTTTATAAATGTATTGTTTTTGACAATGTAGTCGAAGAATGAATACTTATTAATATAACATTTGTTTTAGGACGCTGCTACACAGCGGATAAGTGACCACGATTCCTCTCTGAATGGCCAGACTTCACTGGTCAAAGTATAGGCCAGCCTTTGGATCGTGAGTTACTTCAAATAAACGTTTAGACAACATACGATACAATTTGCGCCGCTTGAGGAGCTGACCGGAAACAGCAGTATAGTGCTTGGCTCTTTTATCTTTCTCCCGCTATAAAAGATCGCTACATAAAATATGAAACGAGCTTCTTCTGCGTCTATTTACATTGCGGTTATTGCATGGACGTCTTCGGGGCCGCGGCTTTGATTTCGGAGCTAATTACCTTCCTTTTGTGCTTAATTATTCTGTGGAGGTGGAGACGCCGCAATTATTGAGAATAGTTATTACTTTTGCATTTTAAATATCGGATTTTGGTCGCATTTGAATTTAGTCTGGGTAGCGCATGGACGACGATAACTTTTGCAATTTAGGATATGTTTCTTTTACGAGTATTCCCGTTACCGTTTAATAAAAATATGGCGTATTGAATTTGAGGTGCGTGTGGCGCAGTGGTTGCAGCGCTTTGGTAGTGATACCAAAAGTTAAGCAACCTAAGGTGCGGTCATGTTTGGGATGGGTGACCATTCTGACCATTTAAGTGACGTCTATTTACAAGCATCTCCGTGCTTCGGAAGGCACGTTAAGCGGTTGGTCCCGGTTAATATCGATAAGTATTAGTCGTTAAGCTTAGTCAGAGGCCCTCGGGCGGCTTAATAACATTTGACAGTAAGGTGGTCACTTAGGTACCTTAAGGTGCGTACGGATAGCACGTTCCCGGTTTACGCGTAGTTGGCAAACACTGCCCACGCGTACATTGGATACGCGTACAGCTCCTGTACGGACCGCCGCGAACCTGTACGCGAGGTCAATCGATCCAGAGCGCTCCTCGAGCCCCAGTCATTCGCCATGGCTCCGACAAACTTAGCGGTTGCGTGCAACACCACTGCTGCGGCGTTAGTCATTATTCAACACATTTTAATTAAAAAAAAGCGGAACAAACGGAAACCTAGATGGTGGATAAAAAAATTATATCGTGAAAGATTACAGTGTGGAAATAGGCTAATGAAAGATATAAATTATGAAGAAAGTGGGGACAACAATTTTGTGAGAATGAGTTTGCAAGATTTTGAAATAATTCTTGAAAAGGTTGAACCTGAAATAAAAAAAATGAATACTAATTTTCGAGAAGCTATCACAGCCAGAGAAAGGCTATCCGTGACGTTAAGGTTCTTGGCCACCGGGGACTCATATACAAGTTTACAATATCTGTTTCGCATATCTAAACAGTCCATATCTACTATTATTATTGAAGTATGTGATGCAATTATCAAGGCTCTCAAGGATCATGTGAAGGTGAGTTAATGAATACAAACGTTTATGTTTATCTGCTTATTTATTGTTAATTAAAATTTTAGAAAATTATAATGTAGGTACAGTCTCGTCTAAAAGTATATATACATAATGAGATTTGAAAAATATGTAGCCACATTTACATCAACTATGTGTCTATTACTGACACCAAAAAATTGTATCAATTAAACTGTTTCAGTATTATGTAATCACATAATTTTTTGGTGTCAGTAATAGATACATATTTTTGATACAATGTAAGACTACATATTTATGCAACCTTGTTTTTGTATACATATTTTTGGACGTGACTGTACTTAAATAAGTTTTATTAAATTGTAATTAAGAATTTTCTGAATTATTCTTCTTGTTCTTGAATGGAACGCAATATTTCAGATAATTCATTCTGATTACCTTCCGCTTCCCCTGGAGGTTCCGGTGGAATTGGTATGTCGCTGTAATTACTTTGGCAGGACGTAGAGGTGGTAACATTCGTACCGGCACCGGTATAATACCCATACTGACCTGGTAATTGGCCCATATCAGCTTGAAATATAATATTATTTATAGCATGTTTTACTAGTGTAAATGTTCGCGAGTCATATTATTTAATTCATGCGCAATGTGGGTCCCAAAAGAAGTGTAACAGTCATCTTGCTTGGACAGATATTGCACACTGTGCTTGAGTAATCCCACTGCTTCTGTTAATGTGGCATTGTCATCGTTATTACGGCGGGGCCGTTTATTTTTTGTACTGTTGTTGTGTGGATGACGATGCATTACTGGGTGCTTGTTGTGTGGATGACGATGCATTACTGGGTCCTTGTTGTGTGGATGACGATGCATTACTGGGTCCTTGTTGTGTGGATGACGATTCATTACTGGGTGCTTGTTGTGTGGATGACGATGCATTACTGGGTCCTTGTTGTGTGGATGACGATTCATTACTGGGTGCTTGTTGTGTGGATGACGATTCATTACAGGGTTCTTGTTGTGTGGATGATTCATTCACATTCTGTGTGTTGTTGCCGGTAGTTATCTGAAAATTAAAATAAGAAAAACGTTAACTTAGATGAAATAATTTGTTACAGCTACCCGAGACTGAAAATCAATGGATGGCCGTTGCAAAAGAATTTGAAGAAAAGTGGAACTTTCCTCATGCAATAGGCGCAATGGACGGCAAACATGTTTGCCTTCAAGCACCATTAAATAGTGGAACGGAATTTTACAATTATAAACAATATTCTAGCATTGTATTATTAGCATTAGTTGACGCTGACTACAATTTTATGTACGTAAATGTTGGATGTCAAGGGCGCATATCAGATGGAGGTGTTTTTAAAAACACTTCCTTGTACAGGAACCTTGAAAACAAAAGCCTAAATTTACCGAATCCTGAAATATTACAAACTCCTTACAATGTGAAGGTACCGTATATAATTCTGTGTGATAAAGCATTTGCCCTCAGTGAATATACCATGAAACCCTTTTCGGGTAATCCAGAAAGAGGATCTATTGAAAGAATATTCAATTATCGCCTTTTAAGAGCAAGGAGGGTAGTTGAGAATGCATTTGGAATACTGAGTTCGGTGTTTCGAGTTCTACGAAAACCGATGCTTTTGGAACCGGAAAAAGCTACAAAAATTGTATTGGCAACTGTTTATTTACACAACTTTTTACGAAAAAGGAGATCATCAAATATTTACGCACAAACCAATTCAATTGACTCTGAACAGCGAGGAGAGCTTGTTCCAGGAGCATGGCGACAAGACCAACAGCAAATGACTTCTTTTTTTCCTTTAGACAGTGTACCTAGAAGATCGCCCAATACTCCTACTCATATACGTTTACATCTGGCGGAACACTTTGTTAATAATGCCCCCCTCGAGTGGCAAAATAATTACTAAGTTTTAATGTGACATACATACGAGTATTAAATATAATAACGTTAATAACTAATCGTAAATACTTACAGTAGTCTCCGTCGTTGGCAGAGGTTTGTCCTTATCATTGAGGAAAGTAAAATATTCAGATGCAAACCACTTCGATACATATACATCATTAGCTCCTGTAAAAAAAAGATATAAAATTATATACTATACCCCCTACCATACCCCTTTCCTACCCCTACCCTACTCCTACCCAAAGTTTGATCAAAATCGGTTAAGAAACAACCAAATTAGATTTTCCTGCCTACCCGCTTAATGAGGTTGCGTGATTTTATGCCTATGTGTTATTCTGGGTCTTCAGCTACCTACATACCAAATTTCATCATAATCGGTTCAGTAGTTTTTGCGTGAAAGAGCAACAAACAAACAAACAAACAAATAAACTAACAAACAAATTCACATCCTCACAAACTTTCACGTTTATAATATTAGTAGGATTAGTAGGAAGTAGGATTAGTAGGATAGTAGGAAGTAGGAAGCAGCAATAAGCTATTTCTGTTTTGTAAAATACAATGTGTAAATAAAAAATTAAAAACTTACCTGATCCAGTTACTAAACTTTTCTTGATTTTGCTCCTTTCTTTTCTATTTGTTGCTAATAAAGTTGTCATCTTTTTTTTTAAGTCACCTATTGGAATTTTCAGTTCATTTGAAATTGCCTTCCATGCATCTTGGCGTAAATCGTTATTTCGATAATCAGTTAGGGTGCTATCCCACAAGACCGGGTGAAATTCATAAAGTTGAATCAATCTGATAATATTTTCATTATTGAAACTCGAAGAACACGCGTGTTTATTCATTTTGCCGTCGAAATATAGCGTAGCCGGCCGCGTGCGTCGTCTTTGCCGCGCGACCAAAAACCGACTGGCGGTGGCTCGAGTCGCGCGCGAGTTGGCTCGCGCGGTACGCGTATCCCAAGAGTGAACGCGTAGCTGCAGGTATGGACTAGGCGTTCCGGGTACGCGTAAACTGAGTACGCGTACCAGGGTACGCGCAATCCGTACGCAGCTTTACACACCCCTCCACCAATCCGCACTGAGCCCGCGTGGTGGAGTATGGCTCGGACCACCTCATAGTTGAGGTGAGGCCTGTGCCCAGCAGTGGGACTTATATAGGATGATGAGTATTGAATTTAAACGGAGTGAAAGATTTTACGAGGTATCTAGCCATGACATCGTAAATATAACATACAGTAGGAAAGGATAGAAAACTTCTACTGCTAGACTTTCTCAAGTATGTATTTATTTAAGCTTTATTGCACAACAAAACTATGTACAAAAGATTGACTTAACGCCGTATGGCATTATCTACCAGTCATACCTTTGGGCTAAACAGAAAGTACCTAGTTGACAAGTTTTTTTTATTATATAACATGTAAGAGTCCCTTATAATTTCTTGCACTATGCTACGGTTCAGATGTTTTTTTAAAACTCTGTATTATCTATCGTCTTTTAAAGTATAGGAAATAAAAGTGCTATTTACCGTCATGCGAGGCCTGAACTACCCATTTACCTACCAGCAAAACAAACACTTACCAGTCATAACATGGCAAGCCAAGTAAATTAATTAATACGGCCGAATAATATTTGTTATTCCTGTCTACGAATTACGCAGGTCACCCCAGCCATAACAGGCCGTCTTAGATCAGCAATTACACAAATACACCGCTTTGCATCTGTGATATTGCCTTAATATATTCAATATCCGCAAGATGATAATTTACGGTGCGGAATCCATTATGATGTTTACTTGACCTGCGCCACAGATTAACTGAAGGAATAGATACCCCGTTGATGTGATTATACTTAAACCACCATAACGAATAAAAAGAATTCCACCGCTAGGAACATCGCCTGCAAAACAACCAAAGCACAGCTTAACTAAAAAAAGGCTCTGTAGGTAGGAATCAATAGGTACTAATTTAATTATTTTGTGACTAAAGTATGCAGGTTATGCTTTCACTCTTTAAGAAAACTACCAGAAATTATTAGTTCAGTGTTTAGAGTTGAAAGCTTTTTCTAATACGAGTACACTACTACCGCTTAAAAAAAGTATTATTATCTTGATTAAGTTTTGTACCTTATGTTTGTTATTGAGATTAATTTGTCTGTATTAATTTAAAAAAGACCTTAACACTATCTAATCGTTAAGCTCATACATAGCAGTATTTTATTAAACACTTTTTTTCTTTTCATTGAAGGCAACAAACAGTCATACAGAAAAAAAAAACCTTCATATAAATACTGATTTTTACAAAAGTTATTACTTATCAATCGATAAGCCAAACTTATGTCAACGGTTGCCTGAATGGGTTAAAGCATTATAAGGGACCTGGTTCACCAGATTTTAAAACTATTGATTTAATTGAATTAAGTCGATCGTGCAATAACTTAGTACAAAAATTGTCATCAACACTGACATAGTTAATTTCGACATTGATTTGGACTCAGTAGTTTGACAGTAGAAGAACAGATGCTAGTCAAGCAAGGCGCCTTCTATGAGGATAACGACCCTGAAACCTGCTCTTACTAAGACAACAAGGGTGACCGCTCGCTGTTTCTGCACGCCTGGTACTTACGCACTTAGCATAAGGGAAAGTCCTTGAGTACCCCAGGGATCTCTAGAAATAGGGATTGTTTGTGTATCAGCTGTGATGTAACAAAAAGCTTAGAATTGTGTGATAATCTTAAAAGTCCGACAGAAATAAAGCCGTAGAATAAAATCCACGATACCTCATCATTTACATAAGATTCATGATTAATCTTCCTCTCTTTTTTTGAATAACGGAAATATTTTATGTCAAGCTTCGGCGTTATCTCCCAAAATATGAAAATTCTAAACAACACTTCAGCGAGCGTTACATTGAATCTGAAACGCAAACAAAAATGTGGTCCCATATGCATAAACAAACATTTCACCCTGCCAATAACAAAATAAAAGAAAGAAGATAAACAATAAGAAGAAAAACACAAAGGTGAATCGAACACCGCAACTTTGAATTTGGAATTCAAATCTTGCGCGTTGACTTTGCGTTACAATGAACATTCGAAAATAGAAGCGGGGGTCATATTTTTTAACCGTTTCGCCGGTTTGAAAGCAAAACGTAAATTTTGCGATTAACAAAATATCAATAGGTAAAGTAAAAGAATCTGACACACTTGCTGTATTAAATACAAGTTAAAAAATATATATTTTAAAAAGACAAAATATGGCTTTTTAATAGCATACTATTGAAGCTAAAGAGGGTAGCATACACAAAACATAGTTTTGAATAACCCATTTCATGCCACCTACCAAAAATATGTTTATGTCCAAAACTCCGCATATTTCAATGGCAAATCCGGGATAATCTATAAATATTGCCCCGCACTTTCGCTGCAAATTCTAAAGTGACAATATTTCTTACTGAATCAGAAACGTGAAAAATGTATGCACACCCCTTAGGGTTGATATACGGTGGGGAGTTATTAAAATTATAAACAAATAACATTATTCAAAACGCGCCCTGCAGTCGTGGCTTGAATTCTTCAAGTGTGATATGTGAATAAATATTATGTTATCGTATGCTAATGTTCTGAAACTTGATAGCTAATGAAGACAGAATTTAGGTTAGCCCTGTTACATACAATAAATAATACAGTGCTCTAACATGTAAATTCAGCATTAACAAAAAATTTACAAGTTTTGAACATTGACAAAGTAGTGGCCCTTACCACTACTTACCTATTAAAAGCTAAAAAGTAAAATAAGTTAAAAAAAATACAAATTGCGGTACTCTTGTTAAAAAATTAATAAAAAATCACAATCACCCCTCAGTCAAAGACAAAAGTCACATGCAAATTGCCCACGAAGCATAAGCGTTTTTCCCTACAAAAGAAAATACAATTTCCCGTCCCGGATCACATGTCGACGTTTTTCATCTATCGATACTGAGTTCCCTTTATTTTATATTAAAGCGATAAACATGTCGATCGCGAGCCTCACGCGTGGTCGCGCTCCCTTATGTGAGGAGCGGGGGACGGACTCAGGGAAAAAATTGAGGACATTTTTAAGACAAACGAGTTTACATTACGAAAATGAGAAAATCTTGTCTGAAAAAATAAATAAAAATTACACTACCTTTGTGTTAACTTAGAAAAGCTTAAATAAATGAAATTATTTTGCATTTGATGAAAAAAAGGTTTAGTGCGCGAAATAATGGTAGCAGTTCTGGTTAACCTTTCGGCTTCTATCAACCTTGACAGTTAACGTCGTTGCAATCACTTTCAATTTCACTTTATGTCATTGTCAATTTGACGGGTGACGTAAAGTTTATAGTAGTGTTATGGAAGCAAGGAATATACTACTCTCTACCGAGAGAAAAAGTGTAACTCTATGGTAAAAATATGCGACCATAAAGGTACACGACACTAGCGCCATTGCGGAATAGCAATGACAACAAGAATTGGCGGGAATATTTGAAACGTAGCGTTTGTACCTACGAAGAATTATGTTTATTCCAGATCACTGGTGCCGTTACCACAAAAACTTCGGAACAGTAAGTGACATTTAAATTTCATGAAGTAAGTTTTACATTATTCTACCCAATTGCTTCCACATAAATATTTTTAATAAGAAGACCTTCAATCGCATCAACACTATCACCATAATTTGCATGTAACTGCATACGTTCATGCAAAAATCGAATGCTCTTCCTAACTCCGCCCCTGTGTACCCCGCTTCAAATATGCAAGTCATGAGAAAGCGCTTATCACGGGCTTAGATAGCCGGGATAGGCGGATGAATTATGGCGGACCATATTGCGAGGTGATCTGCAAGTATTACCTTCGAGTGTCTTGGATGGGAAAACATCAATTTATTAGTGGCTTGTGACAATGGCTAAAAAATAAACGAAAAATTAAATCAAAATCTGTTTCTCTTAATGTCGTGTAGTGAATCGACCTAATCTATAAGACTTCTACTAGGGATATATTTTTTTTACGTAAAAGTAAGGACAAACATTTTTAAATTGTTTTACCTTTTACAATTTTTACTTCACTTGGGAGCTTGAAAGCTTATTGGCATACCATTTACGAATACAACGACCTACGGGGTCACTGCGTGCCTACAGTAACACACTCGTATATTTTCATTAGTGTCACAAATTCTTTTTTTCTCTCCTTTAATCAAACTAAACATAGGAAGATACGGTACCTACTTACAATCGTCAACATAAATTTCACCGTTCACTCACACGTACGCACGTGTAAATAAACTCGCAGTACTGATGACGACTAGGAGCGATGCAGACCCATTTAGTAAGACACAGTTTAGTAAGACCGTCTCGAAGACTATCTCATACCGTTTCTGCCTCTATTTGGTTGGATCTAAGTTTATCTCTATTTTTTTCACGCCTATCAATCGATTACAAAATTGATGATAAATCTACCACTATTTGAGCATTACAAAATTCCGGTTCAATTAACCCTCTTTCCCTCCCCAGGGCCGGACTATCGGAGTTCGGACACCTCCAACAATGGCGTTAAAAATGGTCCCGTCTTCGGCTGTCGACCCTGATGGATTAAACTGGTATGCGAGTGCACCATTTAGAGAGGTAAGTGGGTTTACACATTGTTTAATCTCTATCTATAATATAAAAATGAATGGCAAAATTTGTTGGTAAGCGCATAACCCAAGAACGACTGGAACAATTTAGCCAATTATTTTTTTATGATATTCCTTAAAGTTCGGGGATGGTCTTTACGACGAAAAAAAACCAACGGGCAGGACAACGTCTGCGGGTCCGCTAGTCTCTATATATATATATATATATATATATATATATATATATATATATATATATGGTCTTTACGACGAAAAAAAACCAACGGGCAGGACAACGTCTGCGGGTCCGCTAGTCTCTATATATACACAATGTTTGTTCCCATACTCCTCCGAAACGGCTTGACCGATTCTCATGAAATTTTGTGAGCATATTGAGTAGGTCTGAAAATCGGCTAACAACTATTTTTCATATCCCTTAGTGATTAAGGGTAGTCCAGAATAATTAATATAGCAAAACAACGTTTGCCGGGTAGATAGTTATGTACATTTTTTTGTTGTGTACTAAAGTAAATATAAAATCATAGAAAGTTAAAGGTATGTACCGTGAAGTTCGTCGCGAGACATACTAAGTGAAAAGCGTTAAGAACCATGATATTAATAACATCAAAACATTGCTAAAAAGGAAAAGGTTTTAATAAAAAAAACAGGAATTTAAATTGCGAACTCAATTTTTGCCCTAATATCTATCTGTAGTAGGTACCTACCCAGGTAGTTCTGTGCTAGGTGGACTTTACGGAGAATCTGGATTTTCGCAGCAACGCACGGACGGGATGTCTATCGCTAGAAATAATAATGCATAGTCAAAATTAAAATCGGACATAAAATCACCCGAACCATTTAATGAAAACATTCCAAAGAACAAAATAAGTTTACACATAACTCACACGACGTAATATTTTCCACACAATAACATTGTTTCAGGCGGTTTCACTCCTTTATTAGCTATAATACATCGAGGTACCCTTGAATAGCTTTAGGCCCTACTCAGGGGCCCTACTCTGTAAGCCTGTGTCTGTAGTTTTAAAATAATCCGCCCCTGGACTAGACATTGAAGCACAGTAATTACTACAAATCTAAAATTAAAAAAATTTAAAAAGGCTAAGCGGATTTTAAACAACCAAAGCTAAGAACCACCGTGATTAATCTATTTTTCCCATTAAAAAAATCGCATCGGTCCATCCGTTCGAAAACTACGATGCCACAGACACACGCACAAAAACACAACAAGGAACACACAGAATAGGGGTCAAATTCTAACATATCTTTTTTTGGCGGTGGTTAAAAATATATACGGACGATACTAAACAGATGATATGCTAGAACTTAGATAATAGCTTTTTGAAAATCACTTTCGGTTCTAAATACTATGCTAGCTATTGTTATGCTATGGTTGCTTGCGTATTTAATATACGACTTATGAGTTCCTTAAAAACCAAAACTAAATCACGTATTATCGTACCTATTCAATTATGGCTTTCGAAGCATAGCTCATGCTAGCTTGGGACCGTGGCGGATAGAGTCGAAAATAAAAGTGACATGTCCAGGCATTTGTGGTAGGACCTTTAGGCCCATAACGGTTGTAACACGATTGTGTGAACAGCCGACCGCTTGGGCCCAACTTCGACTCCCCACGGGAGCACGTCGGTAGCAGAGTTTTACGGCGAAATTAATATGGCAAATTAATGCCATCCTGTATAATTTTAGGGCTTCTTGCGACACGGCGCCGACATATTGTGAATGTAACACGCTGGGGTGAGATTCGTATCGGTTGTAGGGTTCGATGAGAATTTAGAAAAGTAATACCTAAGATGTATAGATTTCTTGATTGAATTTTTAAGTTTGTGATACAAAATCTTAATTGGTAAGCCGCTTTAAGTATTTGACATTTGAATCACCGTGACCTATACTTGTTACTAGTAGGTATGCCTAGGTATGCCTACCATTAGTAAGTGCTTTTAGTTAGTGAGTGCTTTTAGTTGGTTAATATTAAATTACATTTAAATTAAATTCAAATTCTTAAAATTCAGACCTTAAATTAATATAGAGTTATTAACAATTGACTTAAAACCACGTCAGTAATAATTTAAAAAAAGGTAATTGAAAATTAAGTGTAATTAAATTTGCTGGGTGACAAATACGCCACCACCAAATGCCTTAATACGGGACTAAATATAAGGTGTCCACTTTTACAATGAAATTTTCAACTTAGCATTAATAGAAGAAATCCAAATCACGTCGCAAACTTACTAAGGAAGCTTCATTCGGCAACAAAGTTATCCCTCCAACTACCACTATTCGGAATTCCGTCCTCATCGGACTTCATTGACCTGTATTCACGTACAGAACTCTAACAACGTCGCATTCGATCGCCCTTACCCGCTTTTTCCATATGGAAATGAAGAACGGAGCGCAAGACAACAGTGATATGCTAATTAAAGGAAAACAGTAGGTACCGGCACTGTTTATTTTCCGCCAGCGAGAAATAGGACTGTTTTGGCGGGTCGTTTTTCGCAATTCGGCCCGGACTCCTCTTTGAATTAGATAACGATCTGCTCATTTTCCCACGATTGGAAAAAGTCTTAAAAGGATGTCTGAAATGTGGTATCCAACGAGCGAAAATGTATTTTAGTCGCCAACGACCCTTACTGTTTAGCCAGTTAGTTTTGAAATGGGGCCTATAGATTTGTCATGTACATGTCATAACTGTAATCGCTAAGAACAATAATAATAATTGAATAAGCAAAAGTAGTGCTATCTCTCTGTATGGAAGTGTCCACGGAAGACCAGCGTCGTGGCATTCCTGAGATGCTACGACACATGGTGAGTGGCCCACCTTTTCAGTATCTTGTGTATGTGATTTTGAATATGTGTTTTTCTATTTTGTAAAATATGTGATACTGAATAAACATGTTTTCTTTCTTTCTTTCTAATTGACGAATCTTGTCATTTGCCTATTAACTCATCTCTTAAACATTTTCACAATCATCCGCTGTTGATTCTCAAACATCGTAAATGAAGCCCACTAAATTCTTCGCTCGTGCTAAGCGCCCAAATAAAGAACACCTCCCTCACTTCACCTCTTATAAACACGCTCGGCAATAATCATTACGTGTAATTGCGCAAGAGTTTCCAAGTCACATGTAAGTTGAGTTTACGACGAGCATTCGTCACGACAGTTGAACAAGAGGGAATGCGAGACCGGCGATGAACCGTAAAAACTAAGATGTGTGTTTAATTTGCAGGGAATTTGAGAGTTAGAGGGAGGATGGAAGAATTTTAACAGTTTAGTAAGATAGGGGTTAATAAGAGACGTGATAATTACGAGGAGCTAGCTAAATTAGGCAATATTTTTGTGCTTCTGCAAAACCGTTGTAAAGGAAATCTTTAATCTCATCATCTCATCCGCCTCTATACGTCCCTCTGCCGGGCAGAGGCCTCATCCATGAGGTGTTACGGTGGAGGGGGTGTTAGTAAGGGTAAGTGACCAACTTTACTGTCAGATGTTTTGAAGCCGCCCGAGGGCTTCTGACCAGGCTTAACGACTAATAACTATCGATATTAACAGAGGCCAACCGCTTAACGTGCCTTCCAAAGCACGGAGAGGCTTGGAAAATAGCGTTACTTGTATGGTCAGAATAGTCACCCATCCCAAACATGATCGCCCTTTACGTTGCTTAACTTTTGGTATCACTACCAAAGCGCTGCAACCACTGCATCACTTGCTGAAATAACCATGAATCAATGTAAATTTGAGAATATTGTTATTTAACTTCTTCAAATTGTATCGTTTTGTAATATGAAAAAATATGAACGGCTGCAAACTGCGCCACAAGCACCTCTAAATCTATAATCAAATTATCCTGATTTCACTAGAAATTAAATAAAATAAAACCCTGTAAGAGTGTTATCATTATTTTGCAAGGTTAAACGCATTTAATGTCGATTTATGTATTCCTTTTTAATTTTTCAAAAAACAAATCCGCATTTATTTAAAAGTGCAGCACCATCATCAAATGAACTCCTCAGCGACCGCTAAAGCGGCGGTCAATTAAGACATTAAGTTATTCGGTTGACAGGGCCCCAGGGGTCAGTAATGCCCCTCTTAGCACTTTAATAGTGGGCCCCAGGGCGCGGTCAGACGCGGACTGCGGGTAGGCGGGCCGAAGACATTAGTGTGGACCTCCCCTTGTTTGTTGACGCAAATTAGAATCAGTGTGGAAAAAGCTTTAGGTTATACTTGCACTTTCAGAACCGAGCCTTAGGCACGATGAAAATAGCTGACAATATTTTGTTCATTCATGGCAAATAAAACGCCTTATCGCATATCGGTTGCAGACGTTGCAGTTCAGTTGTTTTTTACTGATTTCATTTTTGGCATCAGTATCGATTCTTAATACTGATAGTTATTTTGGAAATATATTTCATGTACAGAATTGACCTCTCTATCTCTACAGATATATTATAATTATAGAACTCAGTAAAATCCCCAAACTGTAAATAGGTACTTACATACAGTTTAAGTTTCCCGCCGCGACATACATTTACCGCGACTATTTTATTCCCTTGGGGGTAGAATTTATCAGAATCCTTTCTTATGCCTACGTCATAAAATCTGCATTTCTGCATCTGCATGCCAAATTTCAGCCCGATTCGTCCAGTGCACTGGATGGATCGGGCAATGGTTTGGGATGTGCGTTGATAGATCACTATGTAAGTCAATCAGTCAGTCTGTCTTATGAGTATTATAAACGTAGGAGGAGAGAAATATAATAAGAAAGCTTAGAACTGCTAAGTTATCGGGAGTTACACCTGTTATTGTGAGTCAACCATAAATGATAGGATATTTTTTTATATAATTTTAAGGAAAACATTTCCGTGATACATGATTTCTGTGTAGATTAAGATTGAACACGCAACGGAAGCTTAAAAATTAAGTAAATTAAGTAACGCAATAGCTCAATTGGTAGAGCAATCGCCCGGCTTGCGAGAGGTGCTGGTTCGAGTCCCGGCTGTGGCAGTCCGTTTTTTCTATAAGCGTGTTCTAATTTTACATTGTAAAGAAATTCACATTGTTAATGCTAAAAATAAAGTAAAGATTCGTTGATATAAGTTATGGATCGTTTTAAGCTGCCCTTACTTAGGTCAGTTTCTACAAATCAGTTGACAAACCTTTGACAAAGACTTTTAACGTGGCTAGAAAGCCTTAAATCTCTGACAAGTACATACTATGAAAGCTAGCATGAAAGTTTTAACTGAGGTGCTATTTTTATTGTGACTTATAACTAAGGATATGCATAACTTGCACCTTCTTAGATACAAAAGTACCTTTTCACCCGGGGAACCAGGATTGTCCCATAATATTAATATCGAGCGGGTGGGGTGAATACCAAATTAACATACCTTAGCTAAACAACGCAAGACACCGGTCCCGATGTTTGCCGTGTAAAGGCTAGTGATGTGAACAGACTAAAATTAAATACTGTGTCGTTAACACTTATACAATACCGTATCCAATCCACTTACGACCACTTTAGTGTAATGGTCAAGAAGTTGACTATTAACTAATAGGTCGCGGGTTCGATCCCCGCACTGTACAAACATTTGTGTGCATGAACATGTCTGTTTGTACTGGTCTGGGTGTTATATGTATTTATTTAAGTTTTTTTGTAATACCTCTGTCAATTCTCATATCTGTAACACAAGTGCTTTAGCTACTTACCACGGAGTCAGATCAATGTACTCGTATGTGATGTTATTAGTAAAAAAAAACTTACTATAAACTGAAGCGACAATGAGTTTCACTTGTAAAGGTAAAGTAGCTTAAAATATCTTCCGTAAACCAGCTCGTTTAAGGACAAAAATTACTGACTTTTACAGTCTATTTCTTACTAAGTCAACAGGCTTAACAGCATTAGTCAAGTGTGTGTGACACTAGTGTAAATTTAGTGCAAAAAATAAAATCAATGAGTATTTTTTATTTAAACTCAAAATTAAATCTCTTTGGAATATTATGTGATGTTTTATGAGCTTTAGGTTCTATTTCGTTACGGTTTCTCTTAAAACTATCGTTTAGTTTCTACTCTGCTGTACTATCGATATTCGATGTGTATATCAAGACAACATTAGCATGGCCCCGAATGAATCTTAATCTTCCTGAGTCAGGTTGCCCTATAACCCGCATGTGTGTAACTTAATCGGCACCCTACCTCTAATTGTTTGCCTTCGATATTGTCTGCGTACATGTATTCTGTGGTAAGGACTTCTATATTTGAGAGCAAACATCGTACGATGTAAGTTTGTTATGTGAAAGGTAGAGGAGCGCCACTTAGGCAGTCTAATGTTAACAATATTACGTAGTGTTTGTGCAATTTTGTATCGATTAAGCAATAAGTTTTTTTAGTTTCCAAAACTTATGTTATACGAGTATCTTAAACCTCCGGGCTTAGACACTACAAGTGGTTATTGCTTATTGCAATACTTTTTTTATGTCGCGTGGGTATTTATTATTTGGCTCTTCATAGTAAAACTATGTGTTGTCTGATGTACTAGAAAACATACAGATACATACTGTAATGAATACCTGGGTTCTCTTTGTTTTACAAACGATTCCTAGCTCTTGCGTTTGTTAATAATGTTTTTTCGTAAAATGCTACTTTCTTAATAATCTTCTAGTTTCAAAAACCTAGACAAAACTCTCCACAAAATTATGCCAGCTAAGCCTAAAGCGTTCACAGACGGTATTTCACTTCACCAATAGTGCTTTACCCTCGCCGTTCAGTTGCGATAAGCAAGTTAATCCCGAAGACAAATCGTGGCTCGGACATTACTGAATGACCAATGTGGGGCTATTCTTTTGTCTCGCCCGGTTTCCTATAGGGAGTATTAATGGGTATTACGTAAAGTAATAGCGACGTAGGGTGAGCACGAACAACTATCGAAACGTATTCGTAGCGTTATATATATTTAACTCGTCAATTTGTATGGGAAAACTGTCAGTTTCTGACGTTTATTCCAACGAATACGTTACGAAAATGATCGTGCTCACCCCACTGGTTGATGTCGAAATTGGTTTTTGTGAACCCGTGTTTATAAACAACCCGCCCGCTTGGTGCAGTGGTCCGCTTGTCGGACTTCTAAACCAAGAGTCGCGGGTTCGATTCCCGCACAGTACAAGCATAAGTGTGCATGAACATGTGTGTTTGTACTGGTCTGGGTGTTTTCTATTTATAATATGTATTTATTTACAAAAAAAAAGTATTTAAGTATTTATATCCGTTATCTAGTACCCATAACACAAGCGTCGTAGCTTACTTTGGGTCAAGAGAATTGGAGTGCTTGTTGAGAAATATTTATTATTTTATTATTATTATAACGCAGCGGGATCAGTTATCATTCTAAACATTTTATACTTGTGGCAAAATGGTATGATGACAGTAGCGACAGTGACGACACAATTTTTTTATTTTTGGGACTTGCTTGCTAAGTTAAAGACATTTAAGCCTCTTATTAATTGCCATTTGACAACAGAATCCTCATGAAAAAAAAACTTTTCCATATAAAGTTTGGCTAGTACTTACGACTTTAATGTTGCTGTGTGTGCTTTAAGAGCGGTTCGAGCAACGCAACTGAATTGCTCGGTCTACTGCTGTCTGGATAACAATTCATTCGCATTGACTACTCGCTATTTATTTACGTAATACGTCCTGCAGTCCAGTGGGGCAGTGTGGACCTTCGGAGACAATGTAAGGACGGTCGTCAGCAATCGACAGTGGCTAAGGAATATTGAAGCGTAGACATAGTAAGAATTAGAGAGGGACGATACATTTTTAAATCCATAATTTAGACGTGTAGGTATATGAAAACACGTCTTTGTGATACAATCGTTAATGTTGCAGTAAGTTGGAATCATTATTGTTCAATATCAAAATTAAATTAAAGTTTGTTTCGACTTTAACGAACGTGAATCAAACCTTAGTTGCTGTTAATTTCATAGATTGATTTACAAGTTAACTTTCGTAGTTATTAAATGCACAAAATCCTTTTTTATTAGACCCTTGATTGGAATGAAGGTCTCAGCTTGAAGAACTTAGGGCTGCTTTAAACATTTTATCTAGCTCTGACCGAAATATAGTTAAGTGGCCCCCCTTTCAGTATCTTGTGTATGTGATTTTTAAAATGTTTTCTTCTTCTTCTTCTTCTAAATATAGATAACTGTCATACAAATTGATGTAAGCTCAGATAGCTTTTAATATAAATAAATAAATTTACAACAACATCACATACATTGATCTGACTCCTTGGTAAGAAGCTTAAGCACTTGTGATAAAGATATCAGAATCGAACAGTGGTATTACAAATAAATTTTATAAATACATATAACACCCAGACCAATACAAACAGACATGCTCATGCACACAAATGTTTGTAAATCGAACCCGCGACCTCTTGGTCAATAGTCAATTTCTTGACTATTACACCAAAGTGGTCATATGAAACTAACAGTTATCTAACTTTCAGGTAAAGGTAGACAGAATATTGGAAACAGCCATTAGTGATTGATTTAATAAATAATAATAAATTTTAATATTTCACAACAATCACACAAATCTCTAGTCCCAAATTAAGCTACGAGGCTTGTGTTATGGGTACTAGACAACGGATAAACATACTTACATACTTTTTTTGTAAATAAATACATATTATACATAGAAAACACCCAGACCAGTACAAACACACATGTTCATGCACACTTATGTTTGTGCTGTGCGGGGATCGAACCCGCGACCCTTGGTTTTAGAAGTCCGGCCTGTGGACCACTGCACCAAGCGGTCGTCTAATTTGATCCTACTTTGTACTGATCCCTGTCTAAAAGTTAATAGCTCTGAAGATAGTTTCTGCTCTACCATAGGACTTCTGAATGTCCGGCACATTAACTACAGACGGGATGGTGGTTTGTCAACGGGACTTATTTAAACCGACACCTATTGTGCGAAGACTCTGACCATTGTGCTACAAAGATTTGTGGCTTTTATCAGGCCTACATCGATCTTGGCTATTAGGAATGAATATGGTATGTGGACTGTTGTATATTAGAGAAATTAAGCATTTTATGCCTATCTTAATTTTAGAGATTTTAGACGCAAGTTCTTTGCCCTGTCAGCAAAACAGGTCAGTTTGTTACGAAAAATATGAATCACAAAAAATAATTGTGTATTAAATATACCTAGCTGTCAACCGTACATGTTTGTAATTACTAACATATGTAGTAATAAATTTCCTTTGTTACTTACCCATGGATCATGTTGTCCGAAATTTTATTAATTAAGCTAGTCTCAAAATGTAGGTATTTAAAAGTGTTTCTCTTTATAAAAGTTTCGTATTGAACAATCTATAAACGTCTTTAAAGTAGAAAAAGTGAGTTAATATCTGTAAAAGGGGGTGTTTCCCATGGGAATGCGTCATTTTCCCGCGGTAAAAAGTAGCCTATGTCCCTTCTCGGGTACCAAAATATTTTCATACCAATTTAGGCGTTATTGAGTAACAGACAGACAGAGTAACTTTTGCATTTATAATATTAGTATGGATTACGCGTATAATTATTCAACCGCCGAATTTTAACTCATCTTCAAACCTCTTATACAATAATTTATCTAACTAACAATCGCAAACACTCCTTATCGAACCATAGTGTTCAAGCAGCCGTTTTCATTTGTTTACCATCTTCACAAGAACCTCGTCATTCGATTTATCAGTCAGCATTGTTTCTTCACAGCTGCGGGCTTTATCTCGAAAGGCGTAATATTTATGCATCTGATTACGACGGGCTACGGGGACCCGGGGTGGTCAACTGACCGTCATAATTCGGGCAAATCACTGGCGCATAAAATATTTGGTAAATGTTAGGATGTGGGCACACTGCTGCGTTACATGAATTGCACGTGAAACTTTTTTATTGTCATACAAAATTCGTCTGCTTCGTAGAAGTTCGTGGTCCTCGTCATCAGTTATTATCATTATCTACCGTAGCAATAGGTTCATAGCTTTGACAAAATACCATCCCTACATAGTATAAAGCAAAGTCGCTTTCCACGTCTGTCCCTATGCCTGTAAAAATATGTACCTAAGTTTGGTTTTTTGACTTGATTTTGACGACCACTTTAGTGTAATAGTCGAGAAGTTGACTACGAGTATTAACCAAGAGGTTTGACATTTTAGTCATTTAGTCGAGAAGTTGACATTTTCAATGACTCTTTACCAAAATTTAAAAAAGGGCTCTCTAAGCTTATGGAAGAGGATTGAATAGGCTTGTTTCCACTATGAAAGAAATATTCAAAAACTGATTTTCTCTAAAATAATTCATAATTTCAGATGCCTTTGCACTAATATTTTTCTGCAGTTCGTATTAAGTATTTGATTTTTAGTTGGAATTCAAATGATAATTAGTCACTCAGTCGGCATTGCACGCGATGACGTCAAAGTGTGTTATTCCCATACAAGCTCTATGAAGAAAAGCGTTTTGACAGTTGATAAAAAGTACGTCAACGATTGGTGGTGTCAACTACCGTATTACTTGTCTGTACAGTGTTTCAGCTGAATATATATTATTTATCTCTTTTTTATTAATATGTATTTAACATAATATTTACTGTTATTGTTTGTCACAAATGTTGTGTTCACCTATAATAGGTATACATATAAGATGTAAATACTAAGGTTTAAATTTAAGATGAGCAATGTATATATATATGTATACTGTTGGTAAATAAATAAATAAGAGGTCGCGGATGCGATCCTCGCACTGTACAAACATTTGTGTGTTTGAACATGTCCGTTAGTACTGGTCTGAGTGTTATATGTATTTATTTAAGTTTAATTAATTTAAAACCACTGTTGATTCTGATTCTGTAACACAAATGCTTAAACTACTTACCACGGAGTCAAATCAATGTGTGTGATGATGATGTTGTATATTTTATTTTTATTATTATGCTTTATTGTTGAATTCTTCGATCTATTAAAACTACTTACTTACTTAACGGTTTTTGATGCCGTTGTTTTATAAAATAGAGTGATCCAAGAGGAAGGTTTCTAACACAGCGGGTAGGACAACGACTGCCGATCTTGATACTAAGATTCCGTCATATCCGTCAGTCCGTTCCGTCGATCATGGATAATTTATTAGGTGTCATGTATCTGACTGATTAAATAAACTCTTTTCTTTCCATTTTCTAAAGTCATCGTAGCGCTCACAAAACGTTGTTTAAGTCCAAAAGAAAGTAGGTATTTCGTCTATTACTACAATGAATCTTGTTAAGGGACTAGTACCCACTTGTGTAGCATGTGTTGAATCCTATAGGATTCATTTTCTATAGGATTTCAGATAGATATATCTATCTGAAAACCACGACACACTGCTTCAACAATGTCTATCATTAGCCTCTATTGTTATTTCAATTCAAATTGTGTACGAATCCCATAAGGCTCACAGGTAAACTTGAATGAAACCAAGATTCCAGTAGCATAGTCTCATTTATTGGGAAACACGACTGACTATATAAGTTACTTTAATACGCAAAGAAAGTTACACCGCAAGGCAAACTTCACACAGCGCCATCTATCGGTAGCTTAGTGAACTAGAATATTAAACAAATTGTGTTGCTTAATTTTAACAGTGATCTCGTATGACCGCCGCCTTACCATACAAACAGTCAGCCGTGAAAGCGCAAAAGGACGAATCATTACACATCTCATCCGGGACTTTTGGCAAGGTGTGCATCTGGTGTGAACAAACAAACGATTGTTTTTTTTTTGCATTTCCGTGGCGCCTACCGTTCATGTTTTTCTAAATAATGTTGCTGGGCAGTTGGTATTCTTCTGATTTTACTTTTAAGGATAACATGGAAGGTGCGCTATTGTAAAAAAAAGTTAAGTTATAGGGTAAAACTTGTAAAGTACAATTTTTTACGTATACATAGCCTGAAAAATATCGGTTTTAGCATTGATATTAACAAACAGGCTTACGGGTTAAACGGGAACAACTTGCATTCCCACTCGGTTGACTGGTAGAAAATGCCATAAGGAATTAAATTAATAAACAAGTTTTGACTTTAGAAAATGGATACTTGAACTTTAACTCCATAAACCTGTTCTGTCAAATCCACGCTAGGTCTATTTATTTCACTAAAAACACATTTGATTAAGAAATAAAGACTAAACTATTGTAAAAATTGTCGGACAATAAACAGGACCATGAGTTATCGAATCGCCACATATAATATATATGTAACATACATACATCTCCCCAACAGCTTATAAAAACACTCATAACTTACGCCAGCCTCAACATCACATGTAAGCAACTTCTAAACCCTTGTTTTATTTCCAATGTTTCCGAAAATCCCGATGCTATCGGGAATCTACCAAGCAAACATGGATCGGGATTTGCTGAGATTTGCGAACTACCCATAGGAGGTGTTAGTCCGAGATCATACTGTCGATAAATGCACCTGGTCGAATGCTACTGTCATTGGGTGTGAATCTCTCCTTTTTCTTAGACATGGATTTCGTCACAATAATAATATTGGAGACCGACTTAAAGCGTTATTCGTAACTGTTTATATGGGTACCAAACAAATGTCTTTCTTAGATACAAAGCTGCGTTGGTGATAGCTCTTTTTTATTATCTTATAGTAGTTCCGAAAGGTATAAAATTTAAAACACAGCTACAAAAAAGCTATTTTGTTACCTGACTCGAAAAAAGATCGAAAGACTTTTATTAAGAATCTTTTTTCACCATCAGTTTCAAAACTTAATGCAGATTATTCCGACTACCTTACATATTTTGACAAAATGACATATTTAGACAAATTGACATAATCACAACTATGTACAGTTTACGCTAGCCGGATCTCGGCCTAGGCTAAATTGACCGGTAATAATAAAATGTAAGGGGTAAGAATGTAGATGCTATTTAGATAATTGTTGGCTGCGTCCGCAGAGCATTGTATTGGAAGACTGCGGAGATAGGGGGGTTTATGTCCGCCCGAGGTGGTCATTTATGGGAAAACTATCAAGGCGCAAAAACTGATGACGGGACATCACGGGGTCGGGCGGATCGACACATATAGACAGAAGATTGATGCTATTTGATAAGACTGACTGTCATTGTATTTTGTATCTGTATGGAAGAAGTTAGGAAGTAAAATACCTAATACAGACTTTAAGATTGTATATTTTCATCATCACTACAAGTTGATTGGTTGGTGATTGTAAGAATATAGTCGTGATTCCAACTTAAACTATGTCCATGTAGCTGGAATTATTTTGTCTTTATCAAAACTCATTTTTTTTAGTTTATTTTTCAAAAGTAACATATAACAATTCATTTGCACTATTCTGCCAAACTGTGCAACAGTTTGTCGGTAGAGCTCATTATTCACAGATCTCAAATTACAGAGAAAAAATAGAGGACAGATCTTAAATACTTTGTAGTTAAAACTTAAGTAATTTATAAGCATAATTAACTCACATTATTTTTGCTCACCCATAAACTTTTGGAAAGGTAAACTGCATTTTGCACATCTTACTGTAATAAGTCCTGTAAATTCCTCAAAGATGTAAATTATAGTTTGGTTTTGGAGACGTGACTGACGCGGCCTACAAGCTCAAGTTGGACGTTTAACGGCACCTGCGTCGTCCATCGTCTCATAATATTCGGCTTAACGCCGCTGAAACTAACATACGGGACTATACTGTGTTTTATCACGCGGCTGTTCAGGGCCTGTTGACAAAGTTACATCGCCAAATGAGTGTTGACTTGCGCGTAACGTTTTGGAATCATCATCATATCAGCCTGTTGCAGTCCACTGCTGGACATAGGCCTCCCCCAAGGAGCGCCACAGCGCACGATCTCCCGCCCTCTGTATCTAGTGACTACCATCTGCCTTCTTCAGGTCATCTGTCCATCTAGCCGGGTGGCGTCCCACACTACGTTTACCTAAGCGTTTTGGAATACCTCATTTGATTATTTATCTGTGTTGGTTTTGCCAAATGTATTTAATGCACGTTGCAAACAGCAGTGCTTGTTTATGCAAACGTAAATAAAGAAAGACAATGACATCAATTCTCGAACTTGAATAAAACTATGAAGATTCTTTTTGAAGAACGAAATTTTTAAGTAAATTTCAGGGTTGATAGGATATGAATTCAACGAGTATTTATCAATTTAATTACTGACTTTTAATAGTAATAAAGAAGTACAGTCAGCACCAAAAATATATTATTTTACCATGTCAAATCACAAAGAGATTTCTCCAGATTCACAAGTATAAAGGCACTAAAGTATGTATTTTTAACACTGACTTTACACGACCATTGACCATGAGAAAGGTATGTCGATCAAATCCAGAGTCAAGTCCTTTATCTAACAAACATCGTTTTACTCAAGAGACATTGGCCTAGGGTTCGCTTCAGTTGCGTTCACCGCCTTCAGGTCTTCGACGTCGCGCCACAGTCAACTTCTGCAGCGATCACTTTGGAGAAGGAAATAAGTAAAACACCATATAAATTAAATGTTTGAAAAAATAAGAAATTATACTATTGTTGAATAGAATTAAAACCAAAACTGTGCTATGACAGAGTTGTAAGGATGGGACCCAGGAGTCACACAGTACAGAGCTATTCCAAAATATAATTTAGCATTTTTTTGTATTTCATGACAAACAATGAGTTATGGTAAGTTAAAAATAAATCGTTTTTTTTTTCGTTATACGCGCAGCAATTCTCGATTTGGAACGAATAACCCCACCACCAACCACACTGACCCCGCGTGGTGGAGTATGGCTTATACCATCTTAGAAGTAAGCCTTTACCCAGGGACGGGTGACGAGTGTGACGCATAGACGCTGATGAGAAAATAGGCGTGCCCGGTAGCAATACCAACGCGTATGTTTTCACCTTAAACGCGATTCCCGCCCCGCATGACGCTTTATTGAACGACTTGAACTTTGCATCGGGCGCGGGGATACATGTGTAAACACTCGGCAACGTTTTATTAAAATGCAGATAACGTTCACGAACGATCGGCGAAGGAAAATCTGCGAGGGAAACTGATTTCATCGGGAAATCATCAGCGTTATTCGGATAGCTAGTAAGCAAAATCGTTACGTTTGGAACTTTGATCAAAACTAAATCACAAAGAGATTTTTGACACAATCCATTTAAATTGTAAACAAAAATGGTACATACGGCTTTACAGATACAGTTCAAGTGACAGCACAGTCCACATGAACTACTGAAAACGTAGATATACTTGTATTTCATATTGCTTTATGAAAACGTCTCATAAATTTGTTGTGTTGTAAGGGTTCTTATTTATTTATTTACTGGACAACACAACAAATTACATCATGGCATGACTAAAAGCAGTTACTAAGTACTGTAGAGCTACATAAGATGTAATCCTTAAGCGGTTTTACTGTTATACATTAATTTGCTTTTAAAAACTTTTCTGGTGAAAGTGCTTCTAAAGCCTAGTCACTAAATGCACAACTTATCCAAACACTTTGCCTCACATAAGTTAATAAGGACCAATTTAATAGCACCCATAACGCATAAGAGCAAGAAATAACACGCCCATGACACATGGGGTCGTTGAAATAATATTATCGTTACCCGCTCATACTCTATGGAGAATCAACATAAAGTGAATAAAAGAAAATTATGAATCCCGCGGAAATAAATTACCGTGTGTTGGCGGCAAAATAACATCACATTTGAATGCCATTTATGCTTTATGATTCTGTGCCTATATCGCACGTTTGCGAGAAAAGTGTCGTAAGGCAGAAAAAAACGAAGTCCGGGTTTAGTCTCTTGTGGTATCTACTGGTTATACTTGTTTTAAAGTCTTTCTAGCATTGATAGACATAGAACATTGACAGACAGATAGATCTACTTGTAAACTTTTACAATTAATGAGCAAATAAATGAAATTGATATTTTGAAAACAATATTAAAAATCACCGCCTTCAAAAAACACGACGCGTTAATTGTTTCGTGATTAGGCCACTTAGCTATGTATTTTAACCACACTAATGTTATAAGGAGGAAAGATTTAAATGTTTGTTTGATTGTTTGTTTGTATTGAATAGGCTCTGAAACTACTAGACCGATTTAAAAAAAACATTAGAACTACAAACAAACTACATTATCCTTGATGAGCACAGGCTATATTTAACACTAGCGTCCCGCCCCGAGATAGGCCGCTAGTTTTCAAATTTTATGTTGCTATTTTTATACGTATCTAGTATTTTATTATTTAAAACTAAAACTTACCAAGATGTGATAATTTTCATAACACTCCCGTGCATTTTTTTTTCTTCTAAATAACGATTACTTCAATTTTTTACTTGTGTCAGTTTTGGCGAATGGCAATAAAAACTCTTCCTTTATGGGGCATGAGGGCACGTATGCGGCATAATTTTTGACTTGTTTGTTGAGAATATAATAAATAGGTACTTGAGGATTTTGAAACTTGGAAAGTTAATGGTATTGAATAATGGATGCATGCACAGACGCTTTTTATTGCACTTAAATAAAATTGATGTGCCGTTTATAATATAAAAATAAATAAAATAAATATTTCTCAACAAGCACACCAATTCTCTAGTCCCAAAGTAAGCTACGAGGCTTGTGTTATGGGTACTAGATAACGGTTATACATACTTAAATACTTTTTTTTGTAAATAAATACATATTTTATATAGAATAGAATAATGAGATTGCTATTTCTGTTTTTGTTATTTTGAAGTACAATTTTGAATTGAGTTCTTTTTGCGCTCTCGCCGTTACCATTGTAGTACCAAAAAAGATAATATCAATGTTCAAAAATCTTATGTAAAACAAAATATCAGATCTTATGAAAATAATACGCCCTTGCAAAAAGCTCGAGGCAAATAATAATTTATTACGTATGGATTTATGATGTCAAACTTTTGCACAATTTGTATCTGGCTGGTGAGATCATTCATCGTCACTCGCAAATCCATCCCTTGATACGTCGAATAAAAATATACGCACCCTTCTCCTTAACTGGATTGTGAAGGTTTTGACAATTGAAATCCCTCGGGAGTGTATTGAATATAAATGAACTATCGTTGGCCAGTGGTCAGATTTCAGGGTTATTTTAGATGACCGACCAATTGAGGATTTGAAAAATATATTTTGATGTTTGGATTTGGAGAGACGGCTATATCTTGTGGATATGTCGTAGGTATAGTTCTACATCGTCCAGCCTATATCTTGTAAATTGTTATGAAGCAAAAATTTCATCGTTTCGATTTTTCACACTGTCGCAATTTTTTTTGAGGATTTATCATATCATCGCACTTGACTCTAATATTATAAATGTGATAGTTTCTTTGTTTGGATGTTTGAATGTTTACCCGTCAATCACTCCGAACTGAACGGATTTTGATGAAATTTGGTAAACAGACAGGGTATGAGCTGACTTGGGTGATATAATACTTTTAATCTCGATTAAATGTTCCTTTTGGAATCAAATAAGTCTTAGCTAATCCCTTTTTTTTTCAAAAACCAACAGGCAGCACGTCTGCGGGGTCGTCTAGGTAAACTTATTTAAGCAACCCACTAGTCTTCTTAATCGACTTTCTACCCAATGATTTGTATCAAATGAAAATCATCGCATAACCCTTAATAAAGTAAGCTTTAATTTCCATTCTATTCTTCTTCTTTTATTCTATTCTACGTTATTTTTGTTTAATTAAACATTCAGCGTAATTTTTTTTAGTTAGAGTATTAACAGTACCAAAATAAGAAAGCTTCAAAATTTAACTTCTATGAGGCGTGTCCGTAATGTATTTCCCTTCCAACACCTCGCTCAGCATTCCGTATAAGAAGTGAAATCAGTGTCGCGTAAAAATCAAATTGACTAGCCTATAAACAGGCTCCCGCCCAAATTTTTGATTACCCAAAGTGTTACTTATTCCCAAATAAAATTCGCGGGGTAAAAAATTCGCTGATGTCGATATTGTTATGGGGGTTTATGTCGAAAATTGGGGTACCGTTATTGCATGTCATTAGGAATTATGGGCTTCCGAGGTGGAAGAAAAATGCCAGCCGTGAGCCGGTAGAATTTTCGCGATAATGTAATTATTGGAAATTTATTCGACACTTTTAGTGGTGTGGCGGAGAGTGCTGTCTGTGACACGAATTAAAGCAATGACGTCGTTCTTTTTAAGTGTAGGTTGAGTGTATTCGGTATGATTACGCAATTGGTAAGATGTTATCATTAATTGTTAATAAACCAAATAGGATGCTTCTGTACTTTGATCTTGGAAAAAAAATCATTACCATGAAAACATCATTGATAAGACAACGAAGAGATTTTTAGCGCAATTACAGGTTTTTTATAATATACAATCCTACTAATTAAAAAAAAGAAAAGAATTAGTGAAACTAAATGAATCAGAGCCAGATGCTAAGCAACTGTTCGGTCTGCGATAGGATTATTTTTGTCTTTATATTTACATTTTCCCATTATCCAAATACCTGATGTGCTCCTTCATCAAATTATGCAGGATACAAGCGATACCTTAAAAACACACGGCATCCACGTAAGTGCACATGTCCGTATCAACGATAAGAGAATTGTCTTCCTGGTCACGTTCTTAGGCGTTCAGCATAAACCCCCTTTGCCCCTCACTTACCCCCTCTTATGACTAATGACGGGCTCACATGCCCTCGTCAGTCGTCACACCTCATGAAACACATCAACTACCCACCCTTGATTCGTACGCTTAAATCTCATTTTGGCATGACGTCTTGAAATTTTAAGAGTGTGAACGTTTTATATTCAAATCATACCGCTTCCTGGCCCTGATAAATGCTATTTTCTTTGCGCCCATTTACTTGCGTCTTAAGACGCGTGTCATGTGCGCGTCACGGCCGAATCAGAGGTTCATTATTTGGAACAAGATGTCATAAATATTATTCATGCAGTCACTTCAGATATATACCACTAAAATATGGCCACTAACTAGGAATACCATTTCACGAATTTCCTCAATTTTCACGTACAAAATAAAAAAAGTTAATAAAATACAGATAACCACATTTGATAGGAATTATTTTACTCTTTTTAGGTACTTTCTCTAAATTATCATCATCATCATCATTATCGCCTTCCCCACAGTTTTCCACATCGACCGATCACAAGCGGTCCGCATCCAGTGTGATCCTGCGATCTTTACAAGGTCGTCTGTCCATCTTGTCAGTGGACGTCCTACGCTGCGCTTTTGGTCGAAGGGTCTCCAAGAACTTTTCTGCCCCAACGGCCATCAGTTCTTCGCGCTATGTGCCCTGCCCATAGCCACTTGAGCTTACTGATTCTTAAGGCTATGTCGGTTACCTTAGTTCTTCTACGTATCTCTAAAAACCTAAATAATTGTTTTTATTCAAATTTTCGCAACTTCAGTTAGAAACTTTTCAGCAAAACTCTCAATTCTGAACCACACTGCCAATATTATTCAAAGGTTTTAACTCGATAACGGCCACTCGACGTCTCAAAGGGTTGAGGTGTGCCAATTCCATTGCCTTAAGTGTAATCCAGCAAGTTATGGCAAATGTTTGCATCCCTCTCGTTCGTAAGACGTCTGCGCCTTAAGACAAATTAATAATAAGATAAAGAAACTCGCCGGATCTTAATTCATTAATTAACCTAATTGTATTTGCACGGCGCCCATTATTGTTGTGTTTGTCTGATTTTCTTGCGCAGGTGAGTGTAGAGTTAAGAGGGTGGTAGATTAAATCACTCATTTCATCATTTCAAAAGTTCTTTATTAACAGATATGTTAAAATTACCGTGTACAACTTATAAATATACAGTCATACAGTAAACAGGTGGTTGAACAACTTTGTTAGGCTAGGTTATATAGGCGCCTATGAAAATTAAATTACTTAATATATAGTTCTCTTTAAAACATGTTATTTTTCTTCTTAATTTTATGTACTTGATACAATAAGTAGCAAAAATTTCGTACATATTTATGCTTAATTCTTAATGGTGGGTAAAAAGAAACAAGTTTACACCAATACAATATACTCATGCCGTATTTAGTGGTGCAAACGTTAGACGGGTCACACCGGCGGCCATGAGGTGCCCCGTTCCCCGCTTTCGGTTAGTAACAGGCAGATTAAATTACTGAATGTATCTTAAATATGTTACTCTGAGCGTACTTTTACTCAAATGAACACTACCTACTTTTTTCCCCGTACCTTATATCAGTGCTATCAATTGGAAACTCGTCGTTAATTTGCTAAATAAGCTGGAATATGTTAAAATCTATTTTTAAACAGGTGCTCTTAATACCTACTACCTACTTACACACTCGTTTAAGCCAAGTCTTGGCATAAGTTTCCAAAAAAATGACACAAAAAATAACTATAACTCCACAGAACAAGAAACAATACCTTCGTACGTATTTAGCAGTCTCTGTTTCAAAATCCTCTGTATTTTGCGGGTGCGTTGTAAGAATCGCCTGATTGCCAAAGAAAGGGGTTGAATCAAAAAGTTTTGCAAGAAAAATTTGACCAATTTGGAGAAAGAGTAAACGGCGGAGTTTGCAGATTTTTCACTTTCGCCATTAATTGCTAGCGAAAGTACAATAAATCTTTGCTACTTTGCTTTCCTTGGGGTTTGTTCGTAAGTTTTAAGCCAATCAATTAGTCCATTTGTTGACATTCAACCCCGAGGTAAAAAATTGGGTAAGCGTCAGCAAAGTTTTTAAATGTAACTAAATAAGGGTTAGAAGTTTGCAAAAATCTTGGAAATAAATCAACAGTTGCCAAAGTTCATTTGACTAGTAAAATCAACTTGTAAATTAATTAAAGATACAATTTTAGTGTTTTTTTTGCAGTTCATATAAATAAGTCTGCTTACAAGACCGCACTGCTCTACAATGCTTATTTACTGAATTTGCTTACCAAATTTTTCAAGACACATATGTATTATATTTATATTTACCTGTGTAATACACAGGTAGGTAGTACAACAACGACTAACTCACGCACTAAGCTATAAATTGCTTGCTCATATACAACAACCATAACCAAACTTTCTAGATAAAAAAGGGAAAAATATCACCGTCCCCCTGTATCGATACATTTGGGAACCAGTAACATTTTATCATAGGTGTAATAGGAATAACGGTGATAGTAAAAAAGTTCCGCTTTATTTGTGAAGTTTGAATGCTTTTTGTGTGTTGTGATGTGTTTGTCATTTCGTATGAGGCACATGATACTCGTACAAGTGTAACGGTGAATAATTTTGTGGTCATTTGTTAATAAAAAAAAGTTCATGCTATCGGCACAGGTAACGCAGAAATGTTTAAAGACTACAATAGCTAGTCAGTTGATTATTTACCCTCGTAAATGATAATCCATTTTGATTCATTTCAGATTCATTTTTTTGTATGTCATCCCAATCAAGAACTGTCTGACTACTGCAACCAGAAGTTGCTAGTTTTTTTTTCGGTTTTAATAGCTGTGACTGTGACTGAAAAACTGTACGATAGTACTTATTACCGCCGACTTAAAAGTACCTAGTATTTATTTTTTGGAGACGCAAAACAATAATAAAACTAAATCACGTCAAAAAGTCCACCAATTGAGCCTTTCACGCCCCAAGCTAAGCTACTTTTTAACATATCCAAACAAAAACTAAAACGCTAAGAGTTCCCAAGTAAAAACGTACTTCTCCAAAGAAAATATTAACTTGGGACGTAAGGTAGTCCCTGTTGGAAAGATCAACATGTTGGCAACACTTCACGGACACTCAATTTAAAAAGTTTTCTGCTCTTTGTTTTGTCCTGAACAAACTCAATTAAGTGCCCTTTGCCTTTAGAATACTTAATTTTATGTACTTGCTTCTTTTTAAGTCCATACCTGAATAAAGTTGGCAATCAGACTTTTATAATTTTACATTCATGTACACGGGTCGCAGAAAACACCCAAGATGCAGTGCGACAGTTCTTACCACCATTTTTCTCTCTAATGCAGAAACCAGAACAGCAGACAAAAGATCCACGTCCGCTCAAAATTACCGAGTTAGTATTTACTGAAAGTACCATACCTACCTTCAGTAAACATTATTTAATCGATGAACAATCCTCGTAACCCACAAATCCAGTAAACCAAACACAAGTCCCGTATCAAGCCTTTAATCAGCGCTGACAAGTACCAGGCAATCAGGAGCGAGTAGGAATGGGTGTTCCGAAATTAGAATTGAATGTAAATGTGCGGGTCTTATCGCGGATTATAGTGTCGACTGCGCGCGAGAGATAGTTTGGGGACCAGACTTGGCTGTGGACTTGCCATTTTAATTTGAACTCCTGGCCCTCATGAAGTGCAACGACGAAAGGAAGGATTAATAAACTTTTAACCAATAAATTTGTAATCATAAAATAAAAAATAAAAAACAGATGCCAGTAATAATGTCATAGTCGCGTCTCATCTGTTAGCATGAAATAAATTAGATATGTATGTATGTATTTACTATTGTGTGCCTTTGTGTGAAACAAATCAAATACTAATAATAGGCCAGTTTGCTTTAGCGGTATTAGTTCCTTGTTAAAAACTCTTTTTATAACCCTTTGTAAAAAATCCGTTTTTTTTTCACCGTGTATTTATTCTTAAACATATTGTTATAGGAACTTTATGTTACTGATTGGTGCATCTTATGAGAACTCTTGTAAAACGGGCCACAAACTTAAAAAATATCCTTTACATACATACCCCCTAGCATAATTACACGTACAAGGGTCTACCTTCCCTGGCTACACAGCTCGTATAGGCTCTTTACATTGGCTCTTTAGCAAATTTTACCGAAACTAATCCTGGCTCTCCCGGCTGCCGACCCTACATGTCTTGTTCCACGTATTATGAGGTTATTATCCGTAAATAAATTAGGAGCCGTAGGGGATAGTTAATTTGCAGATTAAGTTTAGAAATTAATTTATTGGGCATTTATTTTTGGTTAGTAACATGAAAATTGGGTTTGTGAAATAATTTCTGGTTTTAAATCCGCGTAAACGTAAGTAGACTGTTACTATATTCACTAAAGGTAACAAGTAATCTTAAGTCTCAACTTTAAGTTAAAAACAATTGAAATATAACCAAAGTATCCCTTAGTTTTGAAGTTGTTATTTCTAGTTATTTTATTTCAAGTCAAAATCAATAAATGTATAACTCAACCCTTCACGATCTCAAGGATTCTGAGCAAAGTTCGATGGGAAACGAACAATTGTACTGTTTTCAGTTTGGAACCCAAATAGGCGTCATTAAATCAGTTTGGCTTACATTGAAACTGTCGTTAGTTTTGCGGTAGTTAGAGAAGTGAATGGATTTGAATGAGATGCATCTTCACTGATAGCGATTTTGTGGAAGCTTTAATTTCATAATCAAATTAGAAAACTAAAAACGAGCCACAACAACCACTCGTGGCCTTACTTACCTACATAATATGATTATCTCGAATGCCAATATTTTTCCATTATCAAACCAACAAATCTAAGGACTTTAATCCTGATAACAAAGATTTTGTCATGCAAACAACGCACAGTTTAAAAATGCTTATTGCTAAGAGACAAAAATACTTACGTTGGTAATTGACCAAAAATACCTAAGATTAAAATAAATAATAGTAAAAAAAATAAAAAGACATGCTTTTATTGCTAATTAAAAAAAAATATTTCTGAGTACAAAAAAAAATATTACAGTAAAAAGCGTCGGGTGCACTGTATGTCGTTTTCATAGTTCTCTTTTTATAGTTGCCAATAATAGAATGGTTTTAACATATATATATTTTTTTAATTTTTAAGCGTCGCGGCAAATGATCTGTCAACGATCCCGCCGGGAGCGTTTGCCACTACGGAGGTTAATAAAGATAATGGAAAACTTTAATCAAATTATAGCATTGTCATCTTGATACGTGTACAAAGTAACAAATTAATCCGATGTCTGGAAGTTGGTGAAAATTGAGCTCAAAGATTCCGTTACATACATACATACAGCTCGAGTTAATGAAAACGTGTTAAAAATCACTCCTGTTTATCTGTCACAGGAGTAATAAAGTAAACCACAGCACAGCAGTTTAGGGCTGATGTAAGAATGTCATCGAAGTACTAGTAGCATAGCAAATAAGAGCAATTATGTTCCCCGCTGACAGTCAAGCCACTGCGTGGCTTGTCAATCCAGCCCGACCGCGGATTACGCCAAATGGTTCGAGTAACGGTCCAGGATTCCGGGAGGGTACCGTTGTTACGGGATAGTAACGTAGGGGAAATAGTAACTCGCCGCGGACGAGCTTATGGACGATAAAGCAATGTTACACTAGTGATATGGCTATGAAATGGACCTTGTTATTTGATGAGAGTATTTGTTAACTTCGTTTATAGGTCATATTTTGTGTATGAAACAATGGCTTACTTAAACTACAATTTTATGAATATGCAGCAGGTTTTCTTTAATGCTCTAGTAGATCATACTTTCCTCCCTATTTAAAGTAACACTCTTTGTTAATTATTCATTCTGTGAATATCACGTTTTCCAAAATGTAAAGCGATGCACTCTTAGACTCATATTAAATTGTTGACTCAGAAAATGGCCACTGGATTTTCTTAACGTAACTGTCAAAAAGTAAAAGCCAAAAATTTACGCAGGACAAAAGAAAGGAAAAACAATCGAACACCGCATTAAGGTAAATACACATTCAGAGCCCGCAAAATATTCAGCCGGGGCCGCATTATCGCCGTTCGACTTCACATTAAATCTTAGAGGCGTCACATAAATAACGAAAACTTTTATCCCACTCGAAATAAGCACTCAAAAATGCAAAGAGCGGAACGTTATAAAGCACGTTCACTAAATTTATTTTGTTTCGCACAATTCAAATAACCATAACTCACGGGCCGACCTAAGCCTATCTAACGATATAATGAAACGGAACTTCGCCATTATCACAGCCAAGGAAGATAAGATTATACGGTTCATGTCTGCGATTTTTTTTTTTTTATTTAAGCTTTATGGCACAAAAAAACTATGTACAAAAGATGGGTTAACGCTGTAGGGCATCTACAGTCATGCCTTTAGGCTAAGCAGAAAAGATTAGTGGGCGGTGCGACAAAATAAATAAAAGAACACAAAAATGAGAATACCAATAATATGACACGAGATGTAATATAAAATATGTACTCGTATACTATAAATTTATGTAAGAATACATATTTATAAATACACGGAACCACTTGGTTTTGTTAATAAACAATTACTATTTTACTTACGTAACCTTAAAGGACATTTTATAAGTCAGAGGGTCAGCTATGTGCTGTTTGAGCGGTCTAAAACTGCTGTGGCTTACATGCTTCAAAGGTGGTTTTATACTAATAATACTAAATGGTCAATTGTGGTTTAGAATGGGTTAGGTAGAACTATATTATATCAATTAAAATTTAACATCATTTCAAAACATTAATTAAGCAAGCCATTGAAACAATGATCCTACTGCAGGGCTAGCATGCACAGCGAAATATATCGTTATCGTGCCACGTGAGTATTTTGTATGGGCCGTATCGTTGCGACGCAAGACTGCATCTCATAACGTCATTCGGAGGAATGCTACTTTATTAGTAACTAGCGGCCGCCCGCGACTTCGTCCGCGTGGATGTTAGTTTTTTGCGACCGGGCTTCATACAAATTCGCAATCCCTATTTTATCCCTTTGGGGGCAGAATTTATCATATGTAATATTATTTCTATCCTTCTTTACCTTCCAAGTAATGTTGAGTCAAATAAAAAAAAGTCCCATTAAAATCGGTTTAGTAGATTCTGAGATTCAATTTCCTGCCTGCCCCCTAAGTTCATCGGCGTGATTATTTATATCCCAGTTTACTCTCCAGGTGATACTGAGTCAAATAAAAAAAGTCCCGTCAAAATCGGTCCAGTAGATTCTGAGATTAGCCCGGACAAACAGACAGACAGACAGACAGACAGACAGACAGACAGACAGACAAAAATTTTAAAAATTGTTTTTTTGGCTTCTATTACGGTAATTAAGACCCCCTGTAACAATTTTTCATAAAAATCTTCAATGTACAGAAATCGATCTTTTACAGTCTTATTATTATTAGTAATAGTAAAGTGACTGCTCTTGTCAGGCTGTGCCATTACTAAGTTAGGGAAAACGCGTATTTACCTTCCCGATAAAGACGTTACTTTCCGATTTATTGATACAGTCTGTTAGAATTAAATGAGAGTTTAATTTCGCTTCAGGTGAAACCAAAGTTTCAAGATTGCATAGAAATTTATTTCCTTAAGTTACCTATACATTTCGAAACGGAATGTTATACCATATACCTTAGGGTATTATATTATTTCTAACCTGACCACCGAACTCTTTTTTTAGTAATTTAATAACTTTCGTATGGAACAATATCTGACAACGAAGTAAGTACTTGTCACAGTAATCAGCAGGAGTTGCTTTTTGTAATTGTGTCATTTCAAAAACAACATCACAACTCACGTCAGATAAGTTCCATCATCTTACAACTCCAAATTAAAATGTGTCTGGTCAGTGACAATCTTGTACAAACTTTACCTCTTCTGAAAGCACCAAAGCGTGAACGCAAAGTACAGTCTTCGCCGGCGGCCATCTTGGCATAATAATTAGACAATTTGAATGCGGCCCGCGCGCCAAATATGAATTTCACCTAGTCTCCGACTTTAGACCTCCGTAGCTATATCATTTCCTCGCATTACACTTTTGAACGTAAGTGTAGGGGCGGGTGGCGATACGCGTTATGAAATTTAAAAGGAACACGCTATAAAAGTGATAAAGGATAAAGCACTTAGTCAAAAAAGAGGTTGGAGTGAAATAAGATTATGCATTAAATAACGGGACTTGTATTTCATGGTTTAAACTGAAAATGTTCTGTAAGTATCTCCTGTAGTAAATGATAGGCGCAGTAAGTCACATAATTTCTAATGACATGTTTGCTAACTTAGGACGGATTTGACCGAATTGGGATAAATATAAACTGTGTCACTTGAGGTACAATGGAAACACCGTCAAAACTTCAAGATGATCTCGTGTTAATTCTTGTTTCTGTTTAATCGTATTGTTAGCTACTACTTAACTGAATGTGTCAAGTCAATAATATAATTGATTAGCTTAATACATTAAGAGTCAATTTGATATGTATTAGGCGATAACGTTTTAACGTATGACAATGAAACGGGGAAAAACGTTTCTTCCGAACTTTGTACTGTAAACTTTTTCCTTCTGTAGCAATACAGAAGGAAAAAGTTTTCTTAAAACCACACTCAAAGACATGGAAAACAATGTCTTATTATAAACGGCTTATTTTAGAATCCCCCGGGTGATTCGCGAAGAAGAAATTAATGTAAACAAAATCCCGAAATCTTCATTTTCCTGTTAACTAACGGTCCCAACCCTTGTTTGGCAATGTCTATGTTACGGGTAAACCACTAACTTCGTCATAACAGGGTTGTACTTATTTGTTTCTTCGGTTGACGCGAACAGTAGACATTGATATGATAATTTTTTTCGTAGTTTTACTCTGCCTGTGACCACGGACGCTGAAAAAGGTCCGAAACGTCAGGTTAAAATAAAATGTGAATAAATCGCGAAATAATCCGTAAAAACATGTATTTCAAGGGATCTACTTTAAATGGTGCTTACTCGTACTTAACGTGTTTACATTTGACATATGAATTCTAAATCCCGCTTATAACATATGGCATTAGAAGAAGGTATGTGCTTAGTGCAACTCAGACATATTTACAACACTAAACCAAGCACCAACCCCTTACTAAGTGTTCCAATGCTTGTAAATTTTGCTTTTTGTATCAACTGACTCAACCAATTTTAAATAAAAATATCAGATAAAGCTTCAGCACGACCAGAGCCCTATCAAAAAGTTACTTTTCAGTTCTAAACATTGACAAAATGTCTATTGTCTGATCTTGCTCTGAACCTGCAACACGATACACACATCCATTTGTTTTCAGACATCCCTAAACGCAATTTAAATGGTCGGAATGAAAAGTTTTAATCTCCTCCTGATAGATATTTATGCATGGTTGGACCCAATTATGTTAAAAACCTGCTGAATTTCAGAAGATGCAAAGTTAATGTTATAAGCTGTTTACTCTCAGTCTCGATACATTTATTCGCTTCGGTGGTTTTATAGTAAATTTAATCAGGATCATGTAGATCCCTGAGTATTTCCGGAAAATCCACGTGCTAAGATGTTGGTAACTTTATTTCTTAGATAATACCGGTAGATCAGCATTAGGTATATGGTATCTATTAACCACATTAATATTTACCACACACAATTTAAAAAACATTACAAAAAAATGTTTTTCATCACAATAATTTGTAGTTCCTCATTATTCTAAGCTTGATACCAAACTTTCGGGCGTTATATTTTCACTTTAACATCGTATCTAACTCTTTTACCCACAAAAATTGTAACTATTCTTCGCTTCAGCTTCGCTTCGCCACACGTCAGGTTAATCACTGCGGTTGTTTTGCCTACGTAATAAGGGTAATTTTGCAACGAAGATGTGGCTTGATGTGGAGCCGTGCCGTGGGTACACATCTCACATGTTGCAAGTTGCTTTCATAGCACACGATTGTTATTGTGTTGTCAACGTTTATGTCAATAAATATTTTTACTGAACTTGACTCTTATACATATTAAGTTAAGACTTGTCAACCCATGGGTGAAACAATGATGGGGCCATCGGGACGAAATATGTAAAGCCACATTGATTTGAAGTCACATTAGATATTCTATGGTTTTAAATACCCATAGTCTATGTATAGACGTCTAGACGCAGGCATGAATCTCTATTGAGCGCGAATATTTGATTATGCAAAGAGTGAGAGTGTGTTTTTATCGATACTTGGACTAGAGGTTGCCCGTGTCTTCGGTCGTGCAGATATGTTAGGTTTTAAATATTTTACCCCTTTGAAGGATTATTTACTTATTAGTATCGTAACTAACGCTTAAATTAGAAAGTATTAAAGTATTTTTTTTTTGTTTTCAACAATCTTTTATAATTTTAAATTGTCATCATTTTAAAACACAAAATTTTAAATTTAGCTTCCAAGAGTTGATTACAGAACAAATACCGAGACAGGTGTAACTGAATCAAAACTTATGATTCTTTTGCTTTGTATTTAGGAAGCTGCACTCACAAATAAGAAAAAGCACTCGTCAAAACCTTCTGTAAGCCTGCATTCCAAAATTTCACAAAAACTTAAACTGGAATTTATTTTTTTACATAAACCCATGTCGAAAAAATAAACACCAAGCGAGTTTGTCCGGTAAGTAATTCTGTTTTATTTTTTTCTAACAAGTACTCGTATGCGAGTGTTATACATTCCGCATCCCGACCGGCAATTATGCCAAATCGTGCGAGCGCCAAGGACCAAAAGGGAAACAATCTAAATTAAAAATGTGCGAAAAAGAAACACTCAGAGGAGGCTGGGGCAACAGCGACAGGTTATGACAAATATGTGAGCCGATCGTGTTAATGAAAACGAACCTTTACGACGAAAAATTGAGCGAATTGAGAAGCGCGTTGTTTGTACAGAGGGACCAATAGATCTTGATACTGGTGATGAGAATTTTTAGTCATTTAGATGCGAAGTGTGTTCTCAATTTGATACTGGTACAATTCACATCGGAATTTTAGAATTTGTTTATTTTTAATAGCTGTGAACTAAATAAACTGGTGTGTCTATCAAATCGATTTTACGATATCCACACAGCTGAAAAATATGTTTTTTATAATTTAACAGTAAGGCGAATAAGGAAAATTGAAACTGATGAAAACAACACTAGTCTGCTACGCTTACATTTTTCAAACAGCACCAATTTGCGCTTTAGGAAGGATTTAGCAGACAAATGGTTTAATTAACCTGATTGCCTGTGACTGATCGCCTTGGATCCGTAAATTTCGCAATTAGAAACACTTGCAAATCTCATACCAATTAGGCAGCCACCCAAATTCGCGCCCTCGTAATTGTTTTTGAATGCGCAACTGTAGTTTGTATGATTTATGCTCATTTGTAAAGTTCGAGTAGAGTTATAATTGCCGCGTGTGGGTTGGGATTAATTTTTTAGAGCGCGCTAATCTACGAAAGAGGAACTCCCACCTCTATGGTATTAGCGTCTGTGACAACACTGACAACAGTTACTTTTTTTGTCCCTTTTCCCATACATATAAGTCAGTACCATAGTAGACTCATAAGTCTAGGATAATCAAATATTCAGGGTCACACCGTGTAGTTTAAAAAAAAGGTTGGTAGTGTAGATGTCGATCAAACTCGTGAATAAATAACTCCATGTCGGTTTGAAACAAAAAAAGAAACAGAATGCGACATCAATCCGAATCCATTCTTTGGGCAACAAAAAGAAGGTACCACTGGAGACATCTTTTGAATAATTCTCACTTCTGCAACAGACAAACGCACGTTGGGCCAGCCTTGACAGCTAATTAGGCTCTTATTGTTAACCAAATCTTACAATTTTCACTTTTTCAAACCCTAACCTAGCTTTTTTAAAGTCCAGTTTCCGTCAGCGGATTCTAAGATTCATTAATTCCTTTCTTACATTATTCGAGAGCTGGAAAAATACAATAATCCGCAGTGAATGGCGGGCATTGTATTGAATCGTTGTCCAGGAAGGATGTTTTCGGGGTGTTCTTTTTATTGCCGAATTTGCGTTTTATGGCTGACGCTGAGGGAGTGTTGGGAGAATGTGACAATTGCACACCCTTGTCCTGTCTGTTTTTTTTAAATTCGGATACCATGATTAACTTTGTCGGAAGAAAAAGTTTGTGGTGCGGAAAACCACGTTTCTTTCTCCTTGGTGACTTAACTGGTCGCTTTAATGCCATGTTTCATGTTTTTGTATGACGGTTGCTTTGCTTGACTTACGTTTTTCTTAATAAACAAGAAGAAGAAGTATGTCAATTCATTTGCGTTACTGTTTCATTTGATATCGGATTAACCCCCTTTGATTAATTAAATACATTTCGGAGTTTTACTCAACAAACACACATGTCAAAGTTTTAATATTAATCGGGATCATTAAAATCCCGATTTGCCTTCAAAGGCGGAGCTGAGCCGTTTAATTGTCTGGACTCTGGACCCTCTCACTAGCCGTCCAGATGCATGCGACTTTGAAATATCGCCGATATTTGTAACTTGAGGGGATCGGTCAGCGTTTTGAAACGGACATTTGGTAGCTTTGCGACAGTTTTCAAGAAATTTGAAATGGATAAAGTGTTGTGTAATAAAGTTTTTTAACACACTCAGCATTTTTGTGAATAAAAGATTTCTGGTATTCATAATAATAGTCTTCCTGGTCGATTTCGACCACGGCGGCCAATCTCAACAGAGATCAGTCACTTACGCAGGAAATAATATAGTGCACAAGTGTGAGCTCGATACACAGGTGCACTAACTGTTCCATCACTCTCAAAGTTCGGTGAGACGGCAATCCGAGATGCCCAGAGAGAGATCAGGTGCAGGACCAACGGCTTAACGTGCTTTCCGAGGCACGGTGGTGTAACACTGCTAACTTCCCGACTCCGAGCTGTTTTTGAGAAATTATTGACAGAAAATCTCAGAATCAATTTTTGGCTCGACATGGGATTCGAACCCAGGACGTCTCGGATTTAAGGCAGAAACTTTGCCACTACACTAACGAGGCAGTGGTGTTCATACCAATATATTGAATGGTATATACCCAACGGGCTTAAGTTAAGAAGCCCTGTGAAATTGGCGATGGTGTTTTATCTAAAGTGAATTGAATTATAAGAATCCGATACCTCTTCATATCGGTAAATGTTCAAATCTCAGCCGCCAATTTTTCATGCTCTTCACCAACATTCAACATCGGTGCCTATAATCAGACATTTTGTTAATCAACTCCAACAAATTGTCGGTTCAAAGTGCTGAATTGTCACGGAGTCCAGACAGAGGTCAGCAATAAAGTGACCGTCGTCACGTCGCGTCTCCCTCGTCGGTTTTATTGACTCCTGCGGTCTATGGGACCCTGGTGACGTTTTGTGTGATCGAAAGTGAAAACCAGTGATTACGATTAACTTTTTTTTACAAAAAAAAACAGTATCGAAATTCAAAAATAAATATTTACCGACACAACATAAATCCGTGAATCCGTATGTGCTAGCAACAAATACTTACCTGAAAAACTATAGTAAGAAAAATAAGAAATACAAGAAAGGCTTTTTTGTATTGATAAAATATTAACGGTTTCAAGTCATGTTTCCAAGATTCCCCATTTTCCTCCATATACATCAAACTTAATTAACATATAAATCACTAAATTAAATAATTTATGAATATGATGTTTAAATTAATTAGAATTTCCAATCGTTCATAAGCAAAACAAATGATATGGCAAGCAAATGTTATTCTAATAAAGTTTATATAAACACTCTATTATTAATTAAGGTCGCATATGCGGCTATCACGGGCCATTAGACAAATTTGCTTGACCCTCTACTTGGGGTTTGAGCTGTGACATTACAATATGAATTTTTAAACCATTCTTCGCGATAAGGAAGATGATGTAGGTACATATTCATAGTATTTATAAATTGCTTATGAGTGTTGGTCAAAAAATTAGCAGACTATCTTTGAGAGTTTTTTTTAAACATTAAAACGTTTTCTATCGTTTTCGGTGCTCAAATTTTGCTCAAAGTCTAAAATTAGGTAAAGTATGTAGCAACAACAGCCTTGTGTAGTGTTTTATTACATACAAGCGGCCGCCCGTGACTTCATACGCGTTCAAATTTAAAAAAATGTTACAAGTTTAATAAAATTTAAATCACATCATCAATCAAGTTTGTTACAGAATATCCAACCAACATTTGAAGAAAATTAGAAAATTATTAGGGAATCACGTTGTCCCGTGCAAACTTTTTAGCCTTTTAACCCCTTTAAAGGTTGAATATCAAGAAATCCTAAAACACGTTACATATTATTTCTGAAAAAATACCTACATAACCATTTTTTATTTATTTAACTTCAAAACTGACGAAGTTTCATAAAAACTTCTCGGCCCTTTTTTACCCGTTAAGAGAGTGATTTTACAAAAATGCTTTCTTAGTGCTCCTATACACAACTAACGGCAGCAAGATACAAAATTTCAAGTTCTTAAGACGATCGGTTTGGGTTGTGCACGCATATCCGTCAGTCAGTTTTCCCTTTTATATATTACTAGCTGTCCCGGCAAACGTTGTTTTGCCATATAAATATTATGGGTGGACAACCCTTATCACTAAGGGGTATGAAAAATAGATGTTAGCCGATTCTCAGACCTACTGAATATGCTCACAAAATTTCATTAGAATCGGTCAAGCCGTTTCGGAGGAGTATGGGAACAAACATTGTGACACGAGAATTTTATATATATAGAGATTATTAACTTTAAGGACGGCTTACCTATCCTACGTTTAGGTAACAGCAGTCAGGGTTTGTAAGCCGAAAATATTTTACAAAATAACATGTAATTGCTTTGTCATAATGAATACCTTTTCTCCACACATTACGTAACCAGGATTAATTTCCAAGCATTTCACAAAGCTTTGCACAGCGGGCAGGTTGTTCTCAAATCCGGTGCCCATTTAAACTTTTCTGTGCCGGCTCGTTACCGTCGGATTATTAAATATTGAAACACTGTTGGCAGACGAGCTTCCTAGACCAGTGCAATCCCAAAACCAGAACAAAGAGCGTTGTTTGTAGAAGGATTCGTTTTAACAAGATATTTCATTTCGAGTGGATCATTTATCTGAATAGAACGTCTGCGTGTACATAAGGTTTATTCTTTGTCTTGGTTCAGCGGAATAACGAATTGTTGCATTTGATTGAAAATGAGAAGCTTACACCTTTTTATGAATATTTTATTAATTGCTAAGGGAGCATGCTACGACCTCACTTACGTCATAGGTTTCCGTAGACAAAGGCAACGAAGAATGCTAGATTCACAGAGGACCGCTGCTACGAATATTGCTACGAGTCGTTGTGATGTCGCGAATCGTAGCACTAAGCCTAAATTTTGCTTGATAAGCCTTCATACTCAAACAAAATAGTTATGCGATCAAATACAAACCTCTACAGATCAAATGCGTCGTGTGAATAGCGCATTTAAAATCTAGAATTCACATTTATGCGTTATGTCTTACACAGTTTTAGGTATAGTAGACAACTATGACCATCGCTCGTAGTCTGTCGAAGCGACAACATCTCCTGAGGATGCCACGTGTAGTGGCGAAACGCGTCGAGTGTTTTGTTCGTGTCAGTGTTGTGATTCCAGGTGCATCTTCTGTGTCACGTTGTGAGTTGTAGGTATTGTAAGTCCAGCGACTTTCAGCTCTAGCTTTTTCACGTGATTACAGTTGGATGTATTTTGGTTCCTGCGCTGGCGTCGTTTAGTGGAAATTTAAAGCAAAATAATACTCTTTTTCAGCTCTAATCATGGATTTCCGCAAAGTAACGCCTGATTCCATCAACTATATCAAATCAGCAACTATGAGCATATTTATTTGTACACTAATCTATTAATCAAACAAACCAAATGGGTCAGCAACGAAATATTCCACGAAATTTCTAATAAAACCGTCCAATATGCCGTATCACGCGCTGTCCGGGTTCTACATTAGACGTTGATCCAGATGCAAACTCGCTGATTGTCGGATTAGAGCTGCTGAAAAAAAGACGAACCGACCCCTATGGGGTTAATCTCCTATCTTTCATATCGATGAATATGTCGAGTGTTGTTTAGTTTATACTTTGCAGACGAGAATGCAACTGGACATCGGTTTTTAGCCTTCAATTGTTATTGGTCGAAATCCTTATTGAAATTTAGTGGAATGATTCTATTTAGAAATTCTTTAAGATTATAATGTATGCTTAATTACGTTTTCTGCTTCCAAATCAGATTCGGATTTCATTATTTAAAGAGGTTAATTAGGCCCTGTCCTGTTACATATGTACCTATCTAATGTTTTTTTACTTACGTTTGGTACCATCAATGTTTTCTTGAAGCTTGGTGCAAATGTACCCCTAATCTAAAAAATCGAAACACGTCTGTTTATGCTTCTTGCCTTCTAATTAAACCGAAGAAAACTTTCAATAAATTTTAGATTTTGCCAAAAATGATTAGCCAAAGCCCAAATCATGTTATTATATTGCTTTCTTAGGATTACTTAGAGGACAAACAGCTTAAACGGACGTGTTTTTTATGATGAGTGTAGTTCCGTACATCGTACGTACATACTTGCACTTTATAAAGGACAAAACTGCGTACGATTTAACACCGTGCAATTCGATTGCGATATTGCAAACAGTCGCAATTTAAAAAGCGTAAGCTCTATCCGAGTTAAGCCAAACCGTCGAGTTATCATCCCCCCGTCACCCAGGGTGTTTAATTGTGAAAGAAATCTTTGCTCTTTGTCAGCTGGGGGGACTATTGATTTCTTTTGTTTTATGCTGATTGAGACACCTTCGAACCGCGGTCCCCCTGACAAAACACTTGGAAAAATTGAGTGTTTTAGAGACACGGGGACGGAATTGTAGTTGAGCGGCGACTGTGGGCGTTTATGACTGGCTAATGATAGCTTTAATGTGTAAAGTTTTAGGTGGATATCATTGCTAATGGTTACTGTTGAGATCGCTGTTACCAATTTAACGTCTAAAATCTAGACTTTTACGCATTTCTATGTATCGATCAGACCCTTGATTATCATTCTGTTAAAATTGTGTTTTTCATCGTCTTTTCTTAAAATAAAAAAAAAAAACAAATAAAGTAAACGATGTTGCTTTACTGATTTAATTTTTCCTATCTTGATCACATCAAACTACTTTTCGAAAGAAATTAAGTTTAGTCTAGCTAGCTACTCGTTTATCACTAACTAGTGGCCGCCCGCGGCTTCGTCCGCGTGGAAACCCTGCCTTTACAATTCTTCATAAATTTTATTTTGTAATCTATACTTTTGCTTTCAATTAAATCCGTAAAGTAGTTATTTATTGACGGGAGACGGGAGAAATGTACCTATTTATATGCATTCTCACCAACTTTCACGCTAGTAATATTAGTAGGATATGTAATTTAAACAAATTCCGACATAAAATGCCATAATTTGTTACGAATACGATATTTTCCCTATTCCGCGGTGGCCGTTCGAGACATATAAATCTTCGTCAGCCCGTATCTTTCCCGGTAGTGTCAAACCTCAATCCCACAAATTTGCGATTTCTTGTGTAGTTAGGAATAGAGCTCAAAATTCGTTGCCGTTGTGCAGTGGTATGTAAAGCCAATCAGCATTAGGCTCTTTGAAGATCGCTTATAGGTAGTGAAGCTATAAAATTTGGGAAAAGTAGTTTTATATCGATATTATTTTGAATTTTAAGTTTTTTTTTTGGAGCTATCTCATGTTTTTTTTCCAAAAACCAATTGTGTGGTGTTTGAAATTAGTCTTTTAAAAGCATTAAGTTTAGGAAACTATTTCTCGTTTTATTGATCCTTTTCTGAATTATTTTTTAAATTTCATGCATGCATAACAGCTTTATGTAAATTCGGGTGAAAAAAACAGCAGTAGTATATATAACGAAGTTTAAAGTAAAACTATCAAGGTTGCGTAGTAAATAGAAACTAATAAGTTATAAGCGACCAACTTATAAAATGTTCACGGAAGATAAAATTTCATACAAACTGAAAATTAGTTGACACTTTGTTAGTTATGTAAAAGAAGTATTAAATATAAATTTATAACCTACGTTGTTAAGTGACAATACAATAAAAGTTCTTAGATGTTTGTAAGTGTGAACTGAAAGTTGGCACTCGTAATTATAAAACATTTTTTTATTTAATTTTACTAAAATAAACATTCACATAGTTTAAAATCACATTGGAAATTATCTTCTCCTCAAAGGTTTTTCTGCTCAAAAAGCTTTCTTATCTGAGAACAAACAATAATCTCAAAAGTTACATTATCCACTGACTCCAACCTATTAAGTAAGATGCTGTCGCTTACGACCAATAACGTTGCGTGGGACCTAATAATGTTATCGATGTTCGCACAATCATCGACAGTCGCGCACCACTACTCGTAGGCTCATTTCTCTGGTGATTGACTGCAACTTAAGAAAAATTAGATTGCCACCTCACCGCTGGATGGCGTCGAATTTTTTCGAGCACGCTCTAATGGGCGTCTGTCTTATCGCAATCGCATCCCTAATGTCCTTATGCGGGCGGCAATAACAAGATTTTGACACGTTAATGAAGCGCGGATTATTTGGATTTGATGTAAACGGCGGCTGCAGGATGTCCCGGTGTGCTGTTACTTAATCGATGCATAATATAATGTACCTACATGGTAAAAATTTCGGTTCCTGTAGGTAAGTGTGCCCACCTTTGAGGAAATTGGCACACTGTCTAAGGCCATGGTAGAATACGATCATACCATAAGCGTTTTTTTTTACCTATGATCAAATATAATTGGATTAGATTTCGTTATATTTTGAGGACCATTTTTACATTTTAAGTTCTGTCCTTCTATCCTTTGTAGAGTTCTTGTGTATTAAATTATCATGTTACGACATCATCGTTTATAAAGCTATAGCTTAAGTCACTAGCCTCTTATCTGCATCGTCTTTTTTTTTTTTTTTTTTTTTTCATTTATTTTGGCATCAAACAGTCATATACAGAGACAGATGTATGTTTAAATTAAGATATAGTAACAGACCTTATAGTGCCTAAATGATGTGAGTATAAAAGATTACAATTAAATAAGCTAAGATAAACGGACGCTATCGATATAAAAATAAAAATAAAAATTAGAAAATGAACATTAAGAATAAACGTTGACGCATTTGAAGTGCTTACATTAAAGATCCTTAAACTGTAATACATACATAAAACTAATATTATAACTAAGATACACATATAATTTCTTTTAGTTTCCTTTTCAACATGCTATGGGGTATGTTATGTAAATCAATGTCAGTAAATTGTTTATTATAAACGTTGGTGGAGCGATAGAAAAATGTATTTGTAGTGTATATTTTTGTAAAATTAGGAGGAACAAAAGTAGGTAAAGAACGTGAGGGGCGCACTGGTAGACGAGCTGGACACGAGAACCGTATTTTATCAAGCAGCTCTGGCGAGTCAACCATGGAGTTCAAAATTTTGTGTAAATATAGAATGTCGAACATTTTACGACGGTCAGACAGACTTTGTAATTTGTGAGTTTTTAAGGAAGTTTCATAGGAATCGTGAGAATATGTTATGCGGTAATTTAAAGACTTAATAAATTTTTGTTGAATTTTTTCTATCCTATTGACATGTATTTTATATGACGGGTTCCACACAGTACTACAAAAATCTAAAATCGAGCGTACAAATGAAAAGTATAGAATTTTGAGTGTTTCAATTTTTTTGAAGGGTTGTGTTATTCTGAGAATAAATCCTAGTCTACGAAATGCAGCTCCAATAATGTAATCTATGTGATGATTGAAGGTCAATTCTGAATCCATGATGATTCCCAGATCCCTAATACTAGAAACCCTTTTCAAAACTTCACCATTTAATTCATAATTAAAACGTATGGGCTTCTTTTTACGTGTGTAGGTGATAACACTACACTTGTTAGTGTTAAGAAACAACTGATTTAATGAGCAATACCTTTCCAGAGCAATGAGATCCAGTTGTAGTTGTGTACAATCATCTATTGAGTGTATTACCTTATATAATTTTGTGTCATCTGCATAAAGGAGATGATTGCTATGATTAAAGGTAAATCCTATATCATTGATATAAAGGGAAAACAGCAAGGGACCCAAATGGGATCCTTGAGGTACACCTGAGGGAACCGGCAGGAACTGCGAAGAAAAACCCTTTAAGCAAACGGATTGACTCCTATTCCTAATGTAGGAATTTATCCATCTCAGGAGGCTGCCGTGTACACCGGCTCTAAAGAGCTTAGAAATTAGCATATCGTGATTAATTTTATCGAAAGCCTTGGAAAAGTCAGTGTACACGACATCGACCTGAGCGTTATCATTTAATGAGTGAGCTAAAAAATCGGTGAATACAAGCATATTAGAATCCACGCTGCGCTGTTTGAAAAAACCATGTTGATTGGTGGATATGACATTTTTTGCAGCTGATGAGATATCAGCGGTAACAATTTTTTCGAGAATCTTACCAAAAATGCATAGTTTAGAGATGGGTCTGTACTCGGTTATGAGGTTTTTATTTTTATTTTTGGGTATAGGGGTCACGAGAGACTGTTTCCACTTGCTCGGGAATACACCAGTAGAAATCGAGGTCTGAAAGATTAAGGTTATGGGAACGGCAAGTTCACTAGCGCATTCTCGAATAAAAATAGGAGGGATATTATCGAAGCCGGATCCCTTATTACAGTTGAGGTTTTTAAGCTCTTTTAAGACTCGAGAACAAGTAACACTTACAGTGCTGATGTCTAAAATGGAGTGTGAGTTGTCATAATCTGTTGCAAGAGTTTGGACGCTCTGACACTCTGAGGGCACAAATACGGATTGGAAATATTGGTTAAACGCGTCACAAATCTGATTCCCGTCCGATATTAGTTTTCCTTCATAGGACATTTTCGCCGGAACATCACCTTTTGTACTTTTAGATTTAACAAAGGACCAAAAAAGTTTAGGATCAGAATTTATGTTCTCCTCAGAGAGCGAGATAAACTTATTGTGACAGTATTCTAACATTTTTTTGAAGCGCTTTCTTAATAATGAGAAGGTCTGATAATCACGCTGGTTACCGTATAATTTCCATCTTTTATGAAACTTTTTTTTTTCATTGTTTAATTTTATAAGAGGTGCAGTGTACCAAGGCGGATATTTATGTTTTGAGTTCATGTTACAACACGGAACGTACCTGCTTATGGCATCATCTAGTACCATGTAAAATAAACTTACCATGGATTCAACATCTTGCATACCCTGAAAAGCATCACCCCAGTCAGTTGACTTCAGGACTTGTTTAATGGATGTATAATCGGCTTTATGAAATTGCCTTTTTTTAACGATAGGTAACTTAAGAGAATCGGCGACGTCTACATTAAGTATCAGTTCCAGAGACCTATGATGTGGATCTTCTGAAGTAAGTGGATTAGAGCACGATGATACTTGACATAAAGTATTACAAAAAATTAAATCTAACAACCTATTATTTATATTAAAATGATTATTGTACTGTGATAAGAATGATAAGTTAATGAAGTCTGCAGTGTGACATACCAGCTTATCAGTGCTTATTTGCAAATCCATACAGTTTTTGTCGTTATTAAAAGTCCAAACACCAAGCCGAACATTAAAATCGCCAAGTATTAAAAATAAATCATCTGGATTACTGGAAATGAATTCGGTTATTCTATCATAAAATGACGATAAGAATGATTCATGTGTAGCACCTTGAACAATATAGGTACAAACTACATGCATATTACGATACGATCGCGTCTGGTTCGCTCCAGGCCCGGAGCGCGCGCGCAGCGGCAGCGAGATCCACACCTCGTCGGCGGGCGGCGGCGCACACATGTCTTCATCATAATTCAAATGCCAGTGTCCACGAATCAATTTTTCAATCCACCTCCAAGTATCTGCGCGTCAAAGAGACCCTTAAGATGGTGCTTTAAGGGCCCCCTGTGACGTCAGCGGCGACTTTAATTGCTCAACACTTCGTTAGGGAGCTGATGGCATTTTTAATGAACACCCGAATTAATGTAGTGGGCGAAATCGAAAATCGAAGTGTGGACCCACTTGGGCCGTTTGTTTAGGACGCGCTGTTGTCTATCGGAGAATATTCTATCAACGTTTGTTGATACTTTCGAATGTACTAATGGTCGACTTGACTATGTGCTTACTTCGACTTTGAGAACTAGTCAGTTCTCATCTTGAAGTAGTTACTTACCGCGTTGAGACTTGAGACGACGTGTAAAGACCGTTAGTCCAGTAGAAGTAGACACCTTTAATAAAACGAGCGAACCTTTTTTACCCTAATTCACTAGATTCAGAAGGATAGGTATTAGAGAAAGGATACACTTGATTCAATTATTTAGAAGAATAGTTTCATAACCCTAAGCACTTTCACTATCTCCTGAACTGAGGTTACTGAAGCTAATAACAACACAGCTACGCAGTTACTCAAGCGTTCCCGTTGCGTTTGTCTTATATAAAAAAAAAAACAATCAACTCCACTTTACAACACAAGGCGTAGGGCCCAATTAATCAACTTTCAGAAATTCATAAAAATACTTTCCCAGTCCTAAGTAAACAAATGATAAAAAAAGAAGAAGTGTCGGCTCGACTCAGAGGGAATCGAAATAAAAGAATTTGTATAGATAGATTGACAGGTGCGTCTTAATAAGTCGGCGACAGCTGGATCGAAATGAGAAAAGGTAAATTGCCTGCTTTATTAAAACAAAACAGTACTTTTTATTGGTGAATTGTGTTCGAACTTCCAGTTAGGAGTAGAATTGAAAAAGAAAGCTAAGAAAGAATCTAAGTTCACTAGATTTTTGGTTTGTAATGCATATATTAGGTCTAGTATTCTAACTTGTATTAGTACGCATGTCGTGGCAGCCTTTAATGGAGGCAACACTATTAAAATCTGATTTATAAAAAAATGTTATAAGTATAAAAGTGTTATAAATAAAGTGAAGTTTATGCTTTGTTGACTGTCCTAAAATAAATAAATATTACAATATACTTGAATGTCCTGAACACATTCTTTGATTACGGCAAAATCGTACATGGCTGAATAATTTTCGATTTCCAGAACCAGTCATTACGAAATCAAGAAGGTACCTACTTTTCTATGTTCCGAGCCAAAGTGTAGGTACATATATCAACACAGAGCCGTCCCTTCATTAAGACGATACATACCCATATTGTTCAGATCAAATTAAATCCACACCCTGGCTTAATTCTACCATCAGACAGAAGGGATGGACTGGCCACTTATTCCGCTGACCTAAGCAAATTTCAACCGGCTCTGTTGGTTTTTGTCGAATTCCTATTTCTTCACTTCTGATTATATTATTCCATACTTTGTGTAAACAATGGTTGCCCCAACCCTTCTACACTATTGCTCCGTGTCGGGCTTGGAAGTGTGGAGTCGTACTGTAGAATAGTGTTCAGAGAGCTTGCTGGGATTTGGAAACACTTAAAAAAACCTTGTTTTTATTTTTTGAAAACAAAATTCTCTAATTTTATACAAACTGGCAACCTCATAATAGTAGGATATCTCCATGCAGGGCGCTTTTGTTCTATTGCTTACAGAAGCCTTGGTTCACCAGTAGGCATTTTGCGGGTGATTTTAACGATAATATAATGATATACATATAAACACATTTTTTATAATTAACACGACCGTAAATTATCTGGTCATAGCCACGGTAAAAGAAGACTCTTAACATTATTCATATAGAGCAATTTAATAAATCTCCTTAAATTTTGGACATAATAGTGATCTGTTAATACTTAAACCTTTGTTAATTTTCTTTGGTTTTCTTTACCAACTTCTAAACGAACCGAAGAAAAAAGAAGCACACTCCATACTTATCGAGCCTTTCATAAACATTTTTCGTTGCTCTAACCGCTGTAAAAGGTTTCTGTATACGTTGCTTTTTGCCTCCTTTTGCCGGCTAATCCAATATTGACCGCTCGGCTATTGACTTGTGTTTGCGCTACTCATAATATTCCGCCGACTGTACCGCCTTTTATTATTCAAAATATCAATTTGCGAGAGCTGTTTTCTTGCGAGTCAAAAGACCCTTAAAATTTTACTGTTTATTTTGCATTACAATGGAATAATTAAATAATTTACCAAAAAGGAAAACTAATTGAACTACTGGCATATCCACGCACGGCCTACACTAACAGGATTAGAAGAGCACTAAGAAAGGTTTTTTGGAAATTCATACCCAAAAAAGAGGGGAAAAGTGTGTATGGAACTTCGTCAATTTTGAAGTTGAATTAATAAATTAAATTAAAATGTTTTGTTTTTAAATTTCTTCACCATCGCGCGTTTGCTTTGCATATCATGAAATCTTGCCAAAAGTCTGAACTGTTGAGAGTCGAAATGTAAATGTTAAGATACAATTAGTTACTAGTAGATTACATAGATGGCGTTGTAGCATTTTAATTCTGATTTATCCGAGAAATTACTTAAAGTTAAAAACTTTGAATAATTTCTCGATAACAATACTGAAATATTGCTGATCAATTTTTAAAGTGATGTGTTAAACTTAGGATCATCATCAAAAATCTACAGTGTAAATGAATAAATAAGTAATTTTTCGATTCGAATTGAATACTGCTGAAACGTAGTTTAACGCATTTCGCTAACATAAAATTAAATATATTTTTAACTAGCGTTTCTTCTAGGATTTTCACATCATCAAATAGTGCATATACTCGTAATATGTACATGCAATGGTTATGTACTCATTAAAAAAATTATTGTTCGGCGGATCAACATTTCCTAAAGCGTTGTATTGTGTTGTAAAAACACATCACTGCTTCGTAATAATCAGGAACCCAAAAAGATTTATAATTAAAAAGCATATACGGATAACAAATGTGCCATAGAAAGAACTTTCCGTTCGGGACAAAGCCGTTGCGGTATCTAAATGTCCATCTTTGGTCAGTCACGCAAAAATTATGTTTTTCGGACGCGCGGCCGAGTGGAAACGCCCTGCTAGCTTCATTTAATTTACTTGTGCGATTACAAACACACCCTGTATATCATGTATGCTCTGACACTTTAGAAGACAAATTTCACTACGTAACTTATTTTTAGGGATCGGTGCAACTATGCGTATAGTTTAGTTTTTAACGTGCAGAAAAACTTAGTTTCCACACCATGTTGCGGTTTGAGCATTGTAGTGTGCCGAACGACTCACATTAAGTAAATGCTGAGATAAATCTCTTAAAACAGGCCTTTTATAATGTAAATGCTAAACCTACTTAGTGAGCAATGAGCATTCTCGGGATATCCTAAACGGCTGAAAAATCTCATTGCGCCTAATGCCGCCGCCCTCAAAGTCTCTGTTTTATTTCGCGTCAATTCTTACAACGCCAAATGACTCCAATTTGAATATGTAATGGCGGCTCAACATAATCGGCCGGCTTACACTAATAACGGCGCACCAACTTTCAAACGAATCGTTCGATTCTTTCCATTCGATTCGGGGGGCGAATAATTTATTCGAGTGTGGACGCCATTTTGCGGCGGGGACTCGCTATCGCGGAAGACGCTTTAAGACATCGATGCTGATTCTTTTTTTATTAGGGGAGCATAAAGACGCTAATACAAAGCCCATATATAAATAAAGCGCTTTTGTAAAGAACCAGACAGGAAGACGACCCACCCCTCACCCGCGGAAAACAATCTAAATTACATTTTCACGCAACTTCAAATGTCTTATTAATTACTTACGACTTTTCAATGCAATAAATTTTCTTTTAACGCCGCCTCCTCCAAATCGGCTTATACACAAGACTGGCTTTGCATACTGATCACTCATTGTGAAATGACTGCTCAAAAGTACAATCGCGATTTTCACCCGTTATAAATAATGGAAATCCACACTATTTGTTTGGGTAGTCCCGCAGTCAAAGAGAAAATACCTGGCCATGATTTAGAGAACTCAGACAGAAGCGATACGACGTCGTCACCTATGAAATGGGTGTCATCCCTCAGCCGAGATAATAGAGGGGATAGTGCACGTCGTGTATCCCCTAGAGATTTGTCAAACAAATGCGCAAAGATGTATCGAGAAAACCGGCCTAGCTGGCCGTTAAGGCTATTTATGAGCTATTCAGCCACGCTTTTTTTTATTAATAAAACGTATATTATGCGCGCAAGTGCGTTTTATATCGGGCCGGTCCTTTCTTCGCGGGGATTACTTATCGACATTACCGTCCGTCTTCGGACATCCAATAATATCGATTCGCAGACAAATTGTTTTCTATGGAACGTCGCAAGTTTTTATGTTTCTGTTGTGATCGGTACTGTAATGTTTTTGTTTGTGCCAAAACACACAGGTATGGCGCGGGCGGGCATGTTTACCTCGCATCGCAAAGTAGTTATGCAAACATGCAAGATATTGATACGGGAAGTTTGACAGCTGTAAGTAAAACAAAAGAAACGTTTAGGAAAATACTTTCAGCAGACAGATGAAATATCACTAAAGTAGATACGAGTACAACGGGAACTCACAAGATAAACACGATTCCGCCTTACTATACGAATATTTTATCTTACTTCAAAAGGCGTCGCGTTGATTAAGTTAATTGCTCCATATACCTACCAATATTCCAAACAAATATTGGTAGTGTTATACAAAATTAAGCCTGTAGTTAGGTAAGTAGTTGGCACCAGAAAAATTAAACCGTACCGCACTTGTCCGGGTAATGGTCAGAGCATAAAAACCACGAAATTTAACAGCAAATCCTCTTACAAACACTGTATTATTTTAATCCAAGACAACGGAGCGAAAGAAGGGTTATGTTTTATTAAAATCAACTCCCCTAGAATGGCACAATCACTGGTAATTGTCGGGAATAAAATCATTAATTCCAAACCGAATATCGCATTAAAAGTAACAGCTTGCCCGCTTTGCGGGGAAACAGGGAATAACGCCATAACGGTTACCCTTTACTGCTTGTTACGTCTTACTGCCGGGGAGATTGATGTTTTGTCTATGAAATTAAAATTATGTTGGGAATTTGTGATAGTTTGTGTAAAGCAGAAATATTGTCAAGTGAGTGAAAGTTTCACTTTTGTAACCTTTTTTTCCAGTGAGTGAATCTATGGACTATGGAAGTTGTGTTTGTAATCGATCAAGAAAAAAAACATCAGTAATGCAAATCGCTGCCAATCGCTACAAAGTCGCTTCGCGCATCCGTACTCAACGTATTAGATGCAGAGGAAGGTTTATTTGTATAAGACTATGGACAAAATTAAAAATCTGCGGGTAGGACAGCGTCTGCCGGGTCCACTAGTGTTTAATAAAATAAAAGCAAAACTTAGTCATTCCTTTTTGACGTGACAACGTCTTATAAATTGGTTTGCCGGGTGACACCTCAAGTCCTCAAGTAGTTTGCGTTACGCTGCTCCGCTCACGTTTCGCGCGAGAGAGACAGAGCGAGAGAGAGAGAGAGAGAGAGAGATAGGCATACACACCGGTTCATGTTATACGAATGAATATTCACATTAAAATTATTTTACCACTCAGAGTCGTAGTCACGTAAAACTTTCGCGCGTATACCGACTTTACAGGCAACCAATTTTTTTATTTACTATCGGATCAAAACGTGAACACAGAAATCTCCACCCTTCTGTTATGTTAATGTCAATTATAAGAATAAAAATTAATTTCATTTTATAATGAAAAGATAACAAAACTGGAGTCTAGGTGGTCTTATCTACAAATAAGAAAATACTGCTTAACAAGCGAAGCTCTTTAATAACAATATAGCTGCTTAATCTAGCCCCTCGAAACATAACAGTGCTAATTACAAGGGCTCACCTCGGCCCATATTCTTATAAATTAATTACTTGTAATCTACCCGAAACGAGACTTACAGGAATGAAGTTACAAGCTTGGGTAAGGGTTGGGCCTTTCTTGCAGCGGGTCTTAGGTTAGTTGTTGTGAGCGTCAAATCTTATGTACCGAATTCTGCTAATCAATCGTAACAAAATCGTTATTAACTTGCCTGGTTTTGACACTTCGTCCAAACTAGAACTGTCAATAACAGGCGATTCAATTACGATAGTTAGTATTCTCTAACTAAGCGAGTTAGCTTTCTCCAATCCTTAAAGCTACAGCACGTGGGTTTGGGCTCGCGGTATAGCCCGATAAAGGAATGGAATTATATTGGTTGCAATGTAATTTCTGCCACTACTACAACGTCTGTTACTACTGCCAGGAAATTACCAACACTGGCGCAACGCAGGAAAATATTGTCAAGGCCCCACGTAGCGCTTTAAGTACCTAGTTGATTCCAAGTGACCAAAGTTTTCTCTTAAAGCTTCTTTGTACACAAGGCTACGCAAATCTTCGATACTTGACGATTTTAGTCTCCAAGTGACTACAGCTATACAAATTCATTATGGCGACGAATGTCTGCGACGCAACTAGTGTACGAGCATCAATGCATTTGTATAGCGGTAGTTGCTTGGAAACTACAATCGTCAAGTATCGATGATTTGCGTAGCTTTGTGCACGAAGGAGCTAAGTAGCCAATAAGAGTGCAATGCGACAACTTTTTTCGAATTTATTCCATTTTCTAGTATTCCCGCTTTCAATGAGACCACACCTCACCACGGCTTTTCGACGGCCCTACCTATCTGTAACGACTTAATGTCGCGCCGAGAACAACTCTGAATTAGAAATGAACCCTCTCTCGGAAGGTTTAATAAGACACACATGTCGCGATTCCACCAATACTTTGTTGGGGTACCTCCCAAGACACCTGGAGTGCTATTAGCGAAATTAACAACCCTCATAAAAGTTTAAACTTACAATCTTGCTTTGATAGATGACACCGAGGGAATCGCTCGCATCTTTGAAATCATTATCGTACAATATATTATAGCTTTTTTCTTTGCAACGAACGACTCACGCAAAGGAGTAGATCCAGAGACTATTTTGTTTGCGTTATTCGTTGAATAATATCCTATACCTAGTTGACGCCGATCAAAAACGATCTCGACCAGGACCACGTACAAAACCGTGCTAAATGGAGAATGAGGACGAAAAAGGCCGACCCCAAGTAAATGGGAATAGTAATAGGGACAAGAAGGAGAAGAACATTCGTTAAAAAATATGTTGACTATATATCTAGTTTTGTTCACTAATTAAATACCAGGGGTCGGCAGACTTACCAATCAGATGAGCCAAATATCCAGTTTGTAGATTTTTCCATACTTTCAAAGAGCCGCCGGATATGCCGGGCGGCGGGGTAACAGAGTGCGAGCGCGCACATTGACGATGAATTCAGTTGTTTCATATAGTTTAGGTGTTTTGAAGTGAAAACTTCTTTAGCGGCGTTGAGCACTTTTGTGGCATGGGTAGAAACTGTGAAACTCGCGTCAGGTCACGTGATGCTGATCGAAAAACCGTAAGACGGTTCAAATAAATCAAAAATGCACAACGTTAATAATCAAGTTTTCACTTCTGCCGGCACTCCCGGAGTGCAACCCGTGTTTTTTTTTTTTGTGCCAAAGCGGTACAATTAGACAGTGAGTGAGTTAAAGAAGAGCCATATTAATCCTATGGAAGACCGCGAGCCGCATGACCTAGACGAGGTGACAATTTGTTGGAGACAGATTAAAAGCATCGTTCACAATTCACCATACAGAAGCCACCTAATAGCCAAAAACACGTTCTCCAAAATTAAAAGACACCCAGAGTTATTGTGAAATTTTTTAATTTTAGCCTGCTAGGGGAGGTGTTCCCCGTGATCGGTTCTTATCCACTACCCAAACATTCTTACAGGGGCTTTCGTTCCATTCACTCCACGGAGGTTATCTTTTATTATTTCTCCCGGTATCCTCTTTTTATTGCCACTCATATTGACTTTTTGTACGATTCGCGAATAAATGCATTTTGATTTTCGCTAACGTATACACTTCGCCGACAGCGAATTAGCACGCTTGAGCCGTGAGGTACCGTAAACCATGCCGCCATGCAATAAAAAAGGAATTATATTGGTATTCCGCGTCGTTTTTACCACCTTCTTTCCGTCCCTATGCCTTGCTCATTTCTATAAATATAGCCTTGAATGTTTACGTTCATAATAATTTATTGTTTTAAAAGTTAAAATTATTATATTGATGTCGTCACGTTGGATTTAGTAAGTGACAAAATTAGTATGAAAGAAACTTATTATTTTATAAGTTTATAGTTCGTAGTACGTAACGAACTTTCGAGATGCGTATCTAGGTTACGCGCGCCTGTGAGTGGTACACAGGTGCTTGCTTTGAGGTCTCGGCTCGTGTCTGTATGTTCGCAGCCACGGTAATATCATAGATAATATTACCGTGGCGCACAGTAGTGCGCGCGAGTGCCGGCAGAAAGTGTGGAGAGTGTTCTAGATAGCCATTTAGTAACTTGTAGTATTTATTTTATTAACTAGCCGGCTTTTACTTAATACACTACAGAAAAACTGTGAACGTTGTACATAAAAACATAACGGCCCGCTCTAGCTTCGCACGGGTATAATATATATATATATATATATATATATATATATATATATATATATATATATATATATAGCTAACCTATGTCACTTACTGAAAAAATTATTAAAATCGATCCAGTAGTTTTGATTTATTCATTACTGCCCGTGGCCGCACGCGTTAAATTTGGGTTTAAAACAATTCCCCTTTCCTTATCCTACCATGAAGATTTCCTGCTATCTTTGGAATATCTAAATTTAAGGTATAAATTTAATTAATTTAAGGTATAATGTAGGTGCTTGTGGCGCAGTGGTTGCAGCGCTTTGGTAGTGATACCAAAAGTTAAGCAACCTACGGCGCGATCATGTTTGGGATGGGTGACCATTCTGACCATAAAAGTGACGTCCATTTACAAGCATCTCCGTGCTTCGGAAGGCACGTTAAGCTTTTGGTCCCGGTTAATATCGATAGATATTAGTCGTTCAGCCTGGTCGGAGGCCCTCGGGCGGCTTAATAACATCTGACAGTAAGGTTGGTCACTTCCCTTACACACACCCCTCCACCAATCCGCACTGAGCCCGCGTGGTGGAGTATGGCTCGCACCACCTCATAGTTGAGGTGAGGCCTGTGCCCAGCAGTGGGACGTATATAGGCTGATGACATAATGTAGGTACATTACTGATTTACTTTTTACATTGTTGTGTATTTATTTTATGTTTACAACTATTACATTAAGGAATGTCTTTATATACAACGTATACGAGTATAGGCACGCTGCTGCCGCTCCAGCCGGCCAGTACCGCCGAAAGCGCTACGTCCCTCAATTTTAAATCTGTAATATCTTCGAAAATATTCATTCAAATCTTGTGCTGTACAGGACCTTAAAGATCTATATTAAATCAACAATGTATTTAAGGTATTTAATTGGATATCCAATCCATATGGATCCATATGGATAAATGCTGTATTGGTTAAAATCTTTACGAAAATTAGCCATTAATTGTCGTAAAAAGTAAATGACGAAAAAATGCTATTGTGGGATATCCATAAGAGATAGATATATACTATCGCGGAGTTTTCTGTAGACCTTTTTTTCAATGGGTACAAATAATTAGTACATAATGACAAATCTCGTAAGGTTCAGCCTGCGTTTGCAATGTAATCGGAAAAAAAAACAACGACATCACATTAAAAACCTCAAAAATAACAGTATTTCTCCACTATTTAATGGATTTTTTTATACACATAAACCACCTATAACTCTTGAATCACTCTTTCTATTTAAAAAACCGCATCAAAATCCGTTGCGTAGTATTTAAGATTTATGCGAACAAAGGGGCATAGGGACAGAGAAAGCGACTTTGTTTTATACTGTGTAGTGATTGATGAGTCAGTAATTAGGTTTAAGTTATTTAATTGATAAGGTAGTAATTAGGTTTTAATAAGTATAGGTTAGGGAATGACGAGAATTTTTTAAGGAACATAACTACTACGTAACAATGTATCTGAAAAATTACAACTTTAACAAAAAATATCATGAAAATTCTATTTACGTTTGGTGTCAGCTCTCTGATTTTACTTTCAGTGCAAGCTATCGATCGTTTAGGATTGGCCTATATTTTTATTATTAGTAGCTTTACAAGAAAGTTGAAAAAGTAACACATAATATTTTAATTGTTTATTCTTTTTATTATTAAATAAAATGAGAACCTACCAAGCTCACATTTTTTTTAAACGTTTTCTTTCATATTGAAATTTTTGAAAATCTTCGACTTCTTTCAAAGAAAACATAGACAATATCTTTGATTTCATTTCTTCCTGTTGCTGTAAGGAGAATTTATTTGCCACAAAACAACCTACGTCATTGAAAAATGTTCTCATACTTGATTCGGTTTTATTTGAAACGGCTGCCGAATAACATCTGTACTTTCTGTCATATTTTTTTGATGATGGTTCGGATTCCATAGGATTACCGCAGGCGATGCTGTCACGAAGCAGTTCACATTCAGGTGCTTCTTGTGTTTTAGTCCTTGTGGATTTGTCTAAAACCGTTTGCAGAATAGTTTCTGTTTTCTTTGCTGGTCCATCTAATATAAGTGCTGGTTCCAGTGAGTCATGTTCAATATCAATTTTATATTCAACTGCCTCATCCACGCAGTCGCTAACCTCATTAATTTTTGTAGTCTGATTTTGATCATCTTCAATTGCTATATTCTGATGTTCTTTCGATACAAGAACATCAGTCAACATTTTATTCGGATCAGTAGATACGAGTTGCGTTATAACAACGTCATCGAATTCAACCAAATCGTTTTCATCGTTTTTAATTGTTTCTTCTATTGGCATGGTAATTTTAATATTTACTGTCTTATTATCATCGTCTTCATCAGAAGAGTCTTGTATTTCTATTTTTGCGACAATTGTTTCTGTATTTTCGTCTGTTGTGTCAATAAAACTGAGATCAATATCATTATATTTTGAGTATGAGTAAATATTTTTACGCTGGTATCCTTGACGTAAAAGTTTCCATCTATGTTTACATGTTTTTACTGAAAACAAAATGTCACATAATGTTAAAAATTAAATTTATTAATAATTCTGTAAAAATATAATAGAAAGTATTATACTGCTGTACGATTTATTTATTTATTTTATTTTATATGTTACGAAATGTCAAAGAAAAGTAAGTCTTTAAAGTCTAGGGAAATAATATCGTATGGAAATTCCCTAGGGACTTAAAAGATTTGAATTTGGAACGTTCAGATGCTTATGGAGACTCTTAGCATAAAGCCATTGTAAAGAGTTTTCCATCCATCATAAACAAAACATTAAAAAAACGTCTTTGAGAAGAAAAATAAAGTAACAAATTCATCTTCAAATATATCATATTTTACAATAATGTAGTCAAGCGATAAGGATTAATCTCCAGAGTTTATTAAATTAAGACTCTTTTGGGATCTACACATCAACATCTTTACCAAAAGTAGAACTAGGTGCCATAATCAAAGCAAAGTATGCATGATGATTAGTGTTGGGCTGATTAAATGCTTTGCTTCACAAGACTCTATTTGAATACCTCGCTTCGCTCAAGATGCCCGTGACGTGAGACAGTCCTTTACGCCATCAGTGCATTGTCTAATAAACTATCGCACCGCCAACTTCCCGACTCTAAGCTTTTTGAGAAATTCATGACAGAAAATTTCAGAAACAATTTTCGCTCCACCTGGGATTCGAACCCAAGACCTTTCAGATGTAAGGCTGAAACTTTGCCACTACACCAACGAGGCAGTCGGGATGTTGGCGGTGCTATACCCCCGTGCCTCGGAAAGCATATTAAGCCGTTGGTCCTGCGCCTAATCTCTTTCCGGTCATGTCGGATTGCCGTCTCACCGAATTTTGAGAGTGATGGAACAGTGAGTGCACCTGTGTATTGCGCTCACACCTGTGCACTATAATATCTCCTGCGTAGTTGGCTGATCTCGGCTTCTCCTCTTTTTCTTGGTTGGTTGAGATTGGCCGCCGTGGTCGAAATCGGCCAGAAATTTTATTATTATGATAAAGTATCAATCGAAAGAAACACACAAAACATTTCAGGAACGAGATTGACTAAGATATACATTTATGTCATTGATCGAACGACTTACAAATGTATAGAAGCCAAAATAGCTACTTACCAGGTAGGCCTACCTCCTCCGAGACAGATTTCCAGCACCAATCCATTATATATTTATTTTTCATTCTCTCATCTGGCTTGTGAATCAGCGGGTATTTTCTCACGGCGTTGATCAGTTTAACTTCATCAGACGATATATCTTTTGTATATCTATTCAAATGAAACGGCATCATGACAAAATGCTATACACTTCAGTATTATTTCTATATTTAATATAACACACGTCTACTTTGTTTAAATGTTCTCCGGGGAATGAGGAACGAGCGAGGAAGGGGCCGACGTACTTCACGCTCTGCGTGAAAAAAAATCCTACCTTACTACTTACTTACTTACTACCATGAATTAAGGTTCAATTTCATATGACCGGACTCTGAATCGATCGGTATCCGAACACAAAACTGTTGTCGATCGCGCCCGTACAAGCGATAATAGCCCGTGTTGCGGCGCAGCACCGCTCGTTTTCCGTTTACGTCTATAAGTCGGCCATGTCGATGCCTTGCGTCACAGCACAGCATAGATTATACATTTTCTAGGTTCGCTCTCTCACTCAGGGTTGCCAAATGATGCAAGCTATAATGATTTTAAACTTTCGCGTTGCATTTTAACACTAACTATTGGTTATCGGGTCTAGACGGGACCAGGCTGAGCTGAGTGAGTTCGTGACCACGGCTGTGTGCAATCCAGCCGAAACGTCGTCGAGCCGTGAGTACCTAAATTACTTATTAAAATTGTTCGCGTTTGGACCCGATAACCAATAGTTAGTGTTAAAATGATGCAAACTTTCGATGAAAAAGAGAGGTGTGATAAGTTTGGCCCTATGTCTGTTCGTGTGTGTGTGTGTCTGTGGCGTCTTAGCTGTTGAACGGATGGACCGAATTCAAACTGTTTTTTGTTATTCGAAAGATAATTTAATTAATCACAGTGATTCTTGGCTATGGCTGGTCAAAGCCGTCCAGCTATTTAAGCTCAACAGCTGTTTTTCTAGCTTGTTCGGGGGTTATTTTTTTCATTATTCAATAGTATAAGGTACTTTATAGATAAGTAGCTGACCCGGCGAACTTCGTACCGCCCCTTAGCGTTGCAATGATTGAACAATGTCATCGAATGACATTGACATTAGTTACGCGCGTTTTTTAAAATATGCAATATTAAATTTATATATTTCAATGTTTCTGAGAGATTTTCTTAATAATTTTTTTCCATATGAACCTTCTCCTAATAATAACAAATACAACAAAAAAAGAATTAGTGAAATCGGTCCAGCCAGTCACGCGTGATGCCGTGACCAAGGAAAACGGGTTTCATTTTTATATATATATATATTTAGAAGATAAGATTAAAACAATCCATCTAAATAGCCATTTAATAGCCATTATGAGGCAAGATGAGAAATTCGTAATTTTAAAAAATTAAAATTACGACTAAGAGTATCTACCGAGTAGGGGGCATGGGGGCAGCTTTGAACAGGGCCAGCTTTGAGCATTACTTACATAGCTATTTTATAATAAAAGTTTGTGGTTACAGAAAGTATTAAAAATGTATGGTTAATTTTCTACGTGATTAAGAATAATTATATTTCATATTTACATAACAAAAATTAGGAAGAAATATCAACACAATATTTTAAGTATTTATTATTTAAGTGAATTAATAAAAGTGGTAAAATTAGCAGAATGTTTCCGCTTTTTTTGGTATTCATGAAAGTCTTTGAATTCTTCCGTAGTAAAATAAGTGCATATCCATGATTTTAGGGCTTCTTGTTTCCGTAAAGATAAATTATCTTCCATGTAGCTATATAAGTCGTTAAAAAATGTTTGTATATCTTCACGTCTTGTGTCTCTGTAGCGTTTTTTTATGCTTGGTCCCGAATCTTTGGGGTAGTGTTTTATTTTTGCTTCATACAATGAATTATTTTTTTTCGTAGATTTTTGCAAAACATTTCTTAGTATGTTTGTCTGTTCTGTTACAGCATTAACCGAACTCGTCGAGGAGTCGTTTAGTTCATAGTTATTCGATTTTGTTGTCACAACAGTATGTTCTGTTTCTGCCTGTGATTCGATGTTACTATTTACAGGCACATCCATTGAAAGGGCTGAGTCCAATGAGTGGTGTTCAATATCAATTTTGAATTCAACTGCGTCATCCACGTAATCGCTAGACTCAGCATATATTGTAGCCTCATTTTGACTATCTTTAACTACTTCATTTTGACGTCCTTCCGTAACAAGATCAGCAAACAACATTTCATTAGGATCTGCGGATACGAGTTGCGTTATAACAACCTCGTCATAATCATTCAAATCATTTTCATTTTTTACACTAGTTCCTTCTTCTGGCATGGTAATATCGGCTGGTTTACTATCGTTGCCTTCTTCTGGCATGGTAATATCTGCTGGTTTACTATCATTGCCTTCTTCTGGCAAGGTATTATCTGCTGGTTTACTATCATTTCTTTCACCAGGAATGTCTGGTATTTCAGCTACCTCAGCTTTATCAGCATTATTTGATTTGGAGTTTTTTTTATTACGCTTTGACCATTCATTTCCCCAGTCAATAAAGCTGAGATCATAGTCATGATACTTTGAGTTGCTCTCAATATGTTTTGAACGAAGATATCCGCTACGAATAAAACGCCATCTATATTGACATGCTTGTTCTGAAAAAATAAACATTACATATTTTAATTAAAAGTTACAAATTCAAAGTATCAAAAATGGATTTATCATTTTTTTTCATATTTAAACAGATCTTCATGCTATTTAAATTAAAATACCTAGTATTCTTAAATCACACACTACTACGGGTTAGCAGACTAATCGAGTTTTAGTGATTAAAGTCAGTAACCCTTAAAAAATAAATAAAGTAAGACTTAAAAGTAGTCACTACTGTCGTACGAATGATGTGAACGATTTGTTACATTAAAATAAGACACAATAGTGCCTATTTTTAAGTCTATCAAATCGATTGTTGTCGTCATCTGTCAATCCAAGCCGATAACGAAAATTTATAATTAATGTTTAATTTATTAATATTTCACACACACACACATCTATCATTTAGCATTACAGAATGAATTCAACAAACAATTTCAAAAAATTACATTGATTCTAAATAATTCATACAGGGTGACCGCGACAATGCGACAATTAATTGGCTAGACGACACCACCCATCGTTGACATACTTTTTATTATCTGTCAAAACGGTCTGCCTCCATAGATTTCGTATGGGAATAAATGATTGTGACGTCACGGTCATGTGTCAGAAATCGGAGTCAATTGAATATTTATTGCGTGTTGTGTGTTTCAAAATTGGTTTCTACAGCTTTTTTGAAATATATTAGTTGTATTAACTTTATAGGGGCTATGTTTTTTAAACACCATGTTCTTGACAATATTTAAGATAGGTGTCATCATCCCAATTAACTTTCTGACTGTTATGCTTTCACGTCTTAACTACTGAAACGATTTGGATTAAATTTGGTACACATTAACATTCTGTGTGCGTATTAAATTTCATCCAAATCTGTTCAGTAGTGTAGGCGTGAGAGCGTAACAGACAGAAATTCAATTGTCATATTGTGGTCGCCAACCTGTATACAGAACATTTCAATACAATTCCACAAAATAATAAGTACAAAAAATTGTAACGCACTGGACGAATTACAAACCTAGGTAGATAACACCTTTAGGATTGATTCATTTACAAAACCTTACTACATGCAATCAAAGAAAACAATGTAGGCACTTACCAGGTAGCCCTACCTCATCCGAAACACATAACCAACACTCTTCTCTCGTCAAAGGATATTTGAATCGCGTGTCTTTTACATAAATTGGCGGGTATTTCCTTACGGCGTTGATTAATAGAAGCTGACCAGACGACCAAGTCTTTCTGTCTCTATTATAAAACGGCATAATTAACAAACTTTGATGTTTATTTATATTTTTAACAATTACTCAAATAGGTACGTAAACGTCTGATTTGTATAACCGTTCACCGGGGACTGAAGACGCGGGTGATGTAAGCTGACGCTACGAATCGATAATCTCCTTTAAACCAATATATATTTTACCACCAAAACGCAGCGTTCAATTTTGCGTACGCAGTCTGGGCGACGGGTTGACAAACACAAAACCAGTGTTGATCAAACGCGTTCGTGCAATAATAGGCCGTGTCTTTATGTGATAGCGCCTGTTTTACCGTCTACGTCGAATAATACGGCCATGACTTGTCGGGAGTAGCGATCGCACAGTTCGCACCGACCGAGCTCTTATTAATTATCAAGGTTGCCTATTGAAACGAGTTAAGCAGTATTTACTTTCGTTTAAGCGAGTTACAAAATCTCTAAATCTCTGGTAGTACTGAATAGTTGCTCGTTAACCTACTTATTAATAATTTTACGTCATTCCTAAAGTACTTAAGACGTGAGAATATATTATGGTTATAGGTAATAATCATCGGTTCTTTCTTTCTATACTTAATTTTTTTTTTCAAATTAATTATTTCTAGAACACAGCTTTCCGTGCTGTTTGTTTTGATTTTTTTAGAATGAATCTTTGTAAATACTAACATGTCACATTGGTGACGTAAAAGTCGCATGCGCACTGCGGGTGTGCGCGCTGTGACATTCACAACACAAAATGGCGGACGGCTACGCGCGCCTGGGTGATAAAAAGCGTAACGTAGGTCGATAACATAGATAAGCGAAAAGATACGCACGCTACATGCTATTAAGGTTTATTCTTGCAAAGCTATTTTTGGCAGGTATCAACCAGCCAGTTTATGAGACCACAAAACCAGCCTAAGCACTTAAGTGCATACGTTTTTGAGCCTTCGTACGTAGCACTTAAAATCGGTATTGTTTTCGATCAAGAAGAATTCTATTTAAAAATATGCATTATCTATCATGCAAACTTGATAAAGTGCAAAATGTTTTTTATAAACTCGTATGAATTTTAGAAATAGTTTACGGTAAAAATGTTAAGGGTTGTTATTGTAATTGTAAATGTAACTGTTATGGGTACCTACCGAAAAATTAAAAGAGGCACACTACGCAATCAGCAGAGAAAGGGAACTTAATAATTAACTCGAAATAAGTAGTCAATTTCCCTAGCCTTAAAAATACTACAACCCCTCCATTATTAATATTTGGGGTTAAGTTAATTTTAAAATTACTTACTTATAGTTCGAATAAAAAATCTTACATTAGATTAAGCAAATAATTAAAGTAATGTAAGTTTGATTATTTGCTTCTGGAGCATTAAAAGCACTCAATTGCTTTCTTAGCATGTTCTTAGATTCTTAGTAAGCCTTTGTTTAAACACTTTGTTTTAACACACATGTTTTAACACACGGAGCACGCGTGAGGAGTAAAAAAAAAAGAAGATAAGATAAGCCATAAAATGTGATAACAACACTAATGTAATAATAAACTATTTCATAATATACTCTTTAGACATAAGGCCATAGAGTTAAGACACTATAGTTAGTTGAGATTATATCCTATCCTACCTTCTCACTTCCAAAAATTCTTCAAATATAGTTATACTAATGTTTAGTGAAATTTAATGAGCGTCATTAAACGCGGAGAAATTAATAATGTACGGCATCAACACAAAAAAAACAACTCAAAATAAAGGCACGGACCAAAGAGGCTTTGGTTGTAATTTTTACTATTAAAAACAAAACACTAACGAGGGAGGGAGAGGGAAACTTTTCCAGCGGGAAAGAAAAACAGTGATAAATCCAACTTTTGTGTGCACCGCAAGGCAAATCGTGATTACAACTAATTATAATGCCATTTGTTGGTTAATGATGTATGCAACCACCACAAAGCCGAAACAAATTTAATTTTTAGCTACCATTAAAGCAGTGTCAAACTTAAGTAACCTGTATCTATCTGAGTTCGATAAACACTGAATCATTGTAACTTTGTATGAGCAAGTGTCTAAAATAAGGACTTTTTCAGTGAACGCTAATGAGCAAATAGTCAACAAAGAAAAAACAGCCATTGAACTCACTAACCACCGAACACCTTTAACAACCTAAACAATAAAAAACAAACGCCGGCACACCTTAAAATTAGCGTTTCGTCTGCCGATTGCCGTCTCCCTGCGTCCCTGGAGGCCGATTAAACATGCACGGAGGATGCTACTCTGTGATAAAGGTTTATGCAGAAAATCGCGCTAAGATTATTTCAAATGACACTTTATCCGTAGTACAGTACTTGTAGTAAGGATGTTTTAAAAACTTTAATATGTTTCAATAAACAGTCATCAAGTAAAAGAAAGAAATGCCAAACAAAATCGTGAGATAAGAAGCCAGCAGTTCTCTCAATATCCCGCCTTTTTCTGACAAGAGTGGCATGGATAAAATAACAAAGATAAAATTGATTATTGAAGTAAATAAATGCAATTTGATATTACGAGTATGTTTTTAATCAAATCATTTCGGTTGTCGGATCGCTTTCAACTTACCTTTACTTTACCTTACCTTTGACTGCCTCGTTGGCGTAGTGGCTGAGTTTCTACCTTACATCCGAGAGGTCCTGGTTTCAAATCCCAAAATTGTTTATGAGATTTTCTGTCATGAATTTCTCAAATACAGCTCGAAGTCTGGAAGTTGGCGGTGTTACACCCCCGTGCCTCGGACGTTAAGCCGTTGGTCCTGCGCCTGATCTCTCTCCGGATATGTCGGATTGCCGTCTCACCGAACTTTGAGAGTGATGGAACAGTGAGTGCACCTGTGTATTGTGCTCACATTTGTGCACTATAATATCTCCAGCGTAGTTGGCTGATCTCTGTTGAGATTGGCCGCCGTGGTCGAAATCGGCCAGGAGGACTATTACCTTACCTTTACTTAACCACAATTTCTCATCACTCTGCAACTCCTGTGTAGTCAGGAGTATGTTATAAAACCGTCCGGAATTAAAAGTGCAGTATCAGACACTATTACTATTTATTTTTGGATTTGTAATGGTAGAAAAAATAATAATAAAAAACAAACAATAATGGTATGTATTGTATAGAACCGTGAACAAAGTAGGCCCCTGTACCAGGACAACAAAATACCAAAGAGATGCTTCGGAAGACACCGATTAGCACGTGCCGAATCGAGACACGTTGCGGGAAGTTAACGAGCGAACAAATAGGTGTAAGGAACAGACTGTTACATTGTTTTATTTTGACAATGGTCTCCGTAGCTTAATCGGTCGTTTGTGGTATCGGGTTGAGCTGACACAAAGAAGTGTAAATAAATGGTTGCTCCTTTAATCATAAAGAACATATTATTTCTTTATAAGGTCGGTTCGGTTGACTTACAACATGAAACCCTACAACTTTTAACAAATCAGTCATCTGAATTTGGAAAGATAATATTTCATCTCTCATCTCATCGCCCTTTATATGGTCCACTGCTGGGCACAGCACAGTCCTCGCCTGAACTACGAGGTGATTCGAGCCATATCTACTCACCACGCGGGCTCTGTCTGACCAGGTTAAACGACTTATTTTATATCGATATTAACCACTCATTATACAAGGTTAAATTTTTGTGGATGTTTTCCCGCTGCGGAACGAATTACTTTCTGTAATAATATCGAATCATGGTAGTTATTTTTAAATAGGTTTTTTTTTTGTTCTCCATACTGCAAGCGCTCCATGAAACACGCTCGCCCATACATAATGTTGAAAAAATTTGTTGATTTTATTTAAAAATAATTTAAACAATCGATTTATCTACTGATATAGAATCAATTCACTGCGGGAAAACAACCACTAAAATTTCACTCTGTATAATAAAATCAAACATTCAATTACAAAACTAGCACATAACGAGATGTTTACAAATCTGCAGCGCTGATGCGGCATACCTCCTCTACAGGTATATTTTCGTCATTCTTGAAAACTAGACGAAACTTTTGCATATTATAATTTGCTCGTCTCCACCGCACTTACATTAAGTTTCCTCGTAGTGCAAACAAAACGAGATGTTTATGTGTAAAACTTCCAAGATCAACGTTTGTCTGGCGCAGTTCCAGAAATGGAAACCAAAGATTAATTTGCTTTTGTCGAGTAGACTGTGATTTTACGCCACATTGTCATCAAAGACAATGGTGTTTTTCTGCATGGTTGGAAAAAAATAAATTTACGTGGCATTGAATCAACGTAATATTTTGATTTAGAGTTTTAAAATAATAGTAATTGTCCTCCTGGCCGATTTCGACCAAGGCGGCCAATCTCAACAGAGATTAGCCAACTACGCAGGAGATATTATAGTGCACAAGTGTGAGCGAAATACACAGGTGCACTCACTGTTCCATCACTCTCAAAGTTCGGTGACACGGCAATCCGACATGACCGGAGAGAGATCAGGCGCAGGACCAACGGCTCAACGTGCTTTCCGAGGCACGGGGGTGTAACACCGCCAACTTCCCGACTCCGAGCTGTTTTTGAGAAATTCATGACAGAAAATCTCAGAAACAATTTTGTCTCGACCTGGGATTCGAACCCAGGACCTCTCGGATGTAAGGCAGAGACTTTGCCACTATACCAACGAGGCAGACAGAGTTTTAAATTAATGGATTAATGACTCCCAAGAATCATACCTTAACCTGGGGCTCAGAGCTTCCCACTACGGTGGCAGGTTAACCGGCCTAATTAATATTACCGTAATCACAAAAAAGTTTCTAAACTTAAGCCGTTACAAAGCATCGGCGATTATTCTTTTTTAATGAATTAACGAGTGTTGTTCGCGAAGAACGATTAAAATAATTAAAACTGTCATTATGACGGCATCTATCGGCCTCGGAGGAGTTGTTACCGTTTTTACGGCCGTTCCAGTAATAAATGTGAAGTTTATCAGGGAAAACATTATTATAGCAGCCGGGTTATTGTTTTATATGCTAAATATAAGATTCTTAGTAAATTTAGCTGACTGCGAATGAGCCTAATAAGAGGACAAGGCTTGGTAACTCAATAAGGCTTTCTCGAATGACACCAAGATCATATGCATCAAGAACTTACTACCTACTCTGCTTCAGGGGTAATACAAACTTCAGTTGCCTTTATTCGACATCTGCAGTCAGCCTTGCTCATTTTCTTTTACTGTATTTTTCACGTCAATTTTGAACACCTTGAAACAACATTCACAAGAATTTTTTTATTGGCCACTTTTTTAAAGTTTAAATTTTAAGTATTCTAAGCTTTGCTCCCAAAATGGCTCCTTCATACGTTTCCCACAAAAACTTGCTAGACTTTTCAAATTTTCCGCCAACATTCCGCGTTGTTATTACAACAATAATTGTCGGATCCCACTTTTAATTGATCCTCGAGGGTGAGTTCGAGATAAAATGCGGATATCTCAACTTTCTCTATTAGAGTTTAAGTCCAGTATACTTTTAAGCAGCAGGCTTACTAGAAACGAGCTAAAACCACAATTGCCGCTGTTCCTATCCGGTTCCCGGGCCTTATAAAGTCGTTACATCGTCGTGCAATGCGATATACGAAAATGCAAATAATATATTAAAGCAGCTACGAGTATAATAACTCCGAGTCCCAAGTGTGTTTCTATAGCTATTCGGTTTTTTTTTAGTTTTATTGGTACAAAACATCTTAAAATATCATGTTCAATTATTCTGAGTTTAGTGACCATGTAAGTTTACAACAATATATTCGTACCTATGTTTGTTCTTTATCTCTCTTTTCTGATGCCGATGTCGTCAAAACTATATTTAAGACTGTGACGCTTGCCTTTATCAATTGCATATCTTCTGTTGTGTTATAAAAAGACCTACTAAAGACGTTTCAAAGAATATTACAGAATAATTACAGTGAATCTACTGAATTCACTTCCATTTTGAAGAAGTGCGCCGTTTTCCCGGCCGATAGCGAGTTTTCATTGCGTTACGCGTAAGCGAATGAGCCTTGAGTTAAAACTTGGGCCTTAGAAGGGCAGATAAAAGGTATTTAAACATAGTTTATTTTTTATTGCTTTTATATACGCGTAAGTAAATAGTAAAAAGCAAAGTTGTTTTATTGTTTTACAAAATACTTTATTAATAATAATAATAGTTACATAAACATGCCATGCTATCCCTACAATAAATATAGCATGACACAGACGTAAAAAACCAGTAGGTACCTTTTTAGGTTAAACACCTCTTAAAGTTATCATAATTGAAATTATACATTCATATTCAGAACTAAAATTTGCAATTAACAATATTACATACGGATTCGGGTTTAATAAACTTTTTAGATATGCAGTTCATTTTAAATAGAAGCCAACTACGAGACGACAAACAAAAAGCAAAGTGAAATAACTGTAAAATATTATTTGTCAAATCATAATGCGATATCACCTACTGCTTTTTGAAGTTGCACTCAATAGGATTTTTAAGTAGATTTATAACTAGTAATATCTTTATATGTCGTCAACAATCAATTTAAAAAGTATATTCTTTATTATGGTCGGTTCACATGACTTATAAAAACTGCAAGCAGTTCTTGTGTTAAATTTAATGTTTTATTGGTGTTTGAAGCTCAGAGGTAAAGAGTGCGACATCTTTAAAAATTCAATCATAGAATACTACATTTTTATCAGTTAGGTCAGAGTACACCTGCGGCATATTATCGCTGCAACTCCAGCGTGTCACCGCTGTCAGGCGTTATTAACATAACTAAGTACCTACTTATACGTCAGATACTTCACTGAAATCTACACGTTTATTTTTTACAACTAACCTGTGACTTCGTCCGCGTGGAATTTAGTTTTTTGCCGCCGAGTTTCAAACAAATTTGCAACCCCTATCTTTAACCCTTAGGAGTGGATTTCCCAAAATCCTTTCCTAAAAGATGCCTGCGTTATAGTACGAGTAGCAATATGCAAGCAGCAAGAGTCTCAGCCCGATCGGTTTAAAATTGACAAAGTTTCATACAAACTTTCATCCCGTTTTTTATCCTCTTCGGGGTAGAATTTATCGAAATCCTTTCTAAGCGGATGCCTATGTTATAACATCTACCTGCATGCTAAATGTCCAGTGGTTTGGGCTGTGCGTTGACAGATCACCATGTCAGTCAGTATTCTTTAAGTCTTATACATTGAAATGTCTCGCATCTTTAACAATAACCGTCTTGGTGTTTACAATAAACCGTTTAGTTTAACAACAAACTTCCATATTTATCGGCGTCGTTATCGTAAAGGCTCCCCCAAAGAATCCCGTTTAAAAGTTTCTACCCCCCGTCTCAACCCGTCCACGAGATTTCATTACCAAATTAAAGTCGGTAATCGTAATATTATTGCTGGAATTGTTTTTGGAATTTCCAGACAGTATTATGTAAGTTGATACATAAAACTTTGGATTTGTTTATACTATTTGCATGACTTATTTAGGAGTGTATAGAATTGTCATACCTATATAGGTAGCGAACGCGTTTTGACATTGTCGTTTTATACAACAATCACGGCAAGAAACAACACGATGTGTTGTCCTTAATCTATTTTATATATAAAAAAATTAATTGCTGTTCGTTAGTCTCGCTAAAGCTCAAGAACGGCTAAACCGATTTTGCTATTTCTTGTTTTGAATTATTTGTGGAAGTACAGGGAAGGTCTGAGAACGGTGAGAAAATATGAAAAAAATGCACGCCTGCCTGGTCCGCTAGTGTGTTATAAATATAAAACCTTAACTTTTGACTATTGCTTTACGAGTAATAAAATATTAAGCTTTCTCAAGGTAAATACCTTAATGAAAGTGATAATGGGTATCTACTTGACAATTTAGAATTTAGAGAAGATAGGAATTACCAACCAACATTAAAATTAAATCAAAGTGCACTGTCAGATGATCCGAGTAACTACAACATTTGTTCGCAAATCCATATGAAAACAATTACATATTATCAAAACACTAGCAGCCTTTGAAAGAATCTGTTTTACTAATGTTCGATGAAGGTAAACACATAAATTCCTAAGAAAGCTCCTAATTGTCTTACTCACCCCAATATCTCACCAATTACCTCTAACTGTTTCGGTTATTTATTTGTTTTGCACCAAACAAACTCGGCGTAAATGATTCTGGAAGATTCACTGTAACTAATGTCATTAATGAAGCTATAATCGAATTTGAGAATGAAGGTATTTACCCACTGATCATTAACCGTATTGAAGACCATAAGTTTTTGTAATGTTGCAGACAACATTTTAGTAGGTACAATAAGTAGGTATTAGTAAATATCCAAAACTCCATGGTTTTAGGTATGCTTATATGCTCAGCAACAATTTTATACATGAAAAACGATTTAACCAAAGTTACGGAGTGATACATAAATATCATATATTATGGGAAACGTGCGCATAAACAGGAGGCCGGAACCTCAAAGCTATCCTAGCTCTGCCAACTTCATAAAATATCTACAGCCGCCAACTGCTAAATTGGAACCAATGAAAAGAATACGTCGCCAAAATTGCGTTGGGTTGGGCGTCCCCGACTAATCGCTTTCCATTGTCCTTGAGGCCACTATCCCTCTCGCATTGTCAACCTACCCGACTGCGCACTAAAAAGTGGGCATGCATAAAACACAGAGCAAACGCGGAGAGGGCCAATAATTGCCGTGGAAAATTCAGAGACGCAGAAATGAAATAGAGCTCCTTTCGGTTTCAGATAGTGGAACTGCAAAACGCAAACGACCGTCCCTGATACGTGACAGGCACGGCTAAGCCGCTCCAGCGAAAGAACTCTTTTACCCTTTTGCGCCGTGTAGGCTCCGCACTCCTGACGACGTTATTTTTTAATCAAATATATCCGTGGAGCGGTGACGGACGATAGGGTCACAGCGACAGTGAAAAGCCAAAAGGAAAAAGTGGGGGTCTTTTAAGCAAATAGAGGCGAGACGAAGTTGATTGGTTTTGTTAGCGCGTCTGTTGATTGATACGGACGTAAACAATACGTCCAATGTGTAAGTTGCGAACGACAATTGACTCGATATGTTTTCAATGTGAACAACGCTTTGTGCGCCGTTTGTTTTCAAATGGATCGATGATGCTTGAAAGGGTTTTTTCGGTTGGTGTTGACTCTAGGCTAACGCAATGACGCTCGGACCCAAAAGCTGAGCGAAGATATTATTGATGAACAAAAACTGCATAGTCGTATATAATCTACGCTGGAGTTTGAAATAATTTTGAAATACATTAAATCTCTACCTCAAACAATTTTATTGTCTTTAAGGCATTATTGGAGGTCATAACTTTTTTTTATTAGTCGCTATCCAGACATGTGGCCACAATCTCACCTGATGATAAGTGACGATGCAGCCGAGGATAGATCATACACTAACTCTTTTGTTTAAAAGATCCAAGTTATTATCTAAGGGAACACATCAGCCGGCAGCGAATAGTAACAACATTAAATAACGTTAGCACTGTTTGCAAAAAAAGAACAGTTTTTTTTTTATAGTCATCTACAATCCAACAGCTAATTATTACTATTATCGGGGTCCAGCCGAATCGAAGTCTTAACAGGAATCAGCCTACTACGCATGAGATATTATTGTGCACAAGTGTGTGCGCAATACACAGGTGCACTCTCTATTCCTTCACTCTCTCAAATTTCTCACCGAACGGCTACTTATTTCACATGTGACAAACAAACACATACATTGCGTTTCCGAAGTTACATATCCTAATAGCACGTTTCTCCCAGGAAATGGTTTGTTCCTTACAATTTCCCATTCCGTGATTCAGGGTTGTAAGGAAGCTATCAATTTTGTTGAATTGGATGTACGCACGGCCACACGTCAAGTTAATCACTGCGGTATCTAATACTTACGTAATAAGGGCGATTTTGCAACCATATTGAGTAGCTTGATGTGGAGTTGTGAGCACGAGGAAACTGCACGTATGGCAGGACCATGATCTTAAGTATTTTGTAATGTATCCTGAAGCAACGGGATAGTATGCTTCAATAAATATACAACACCATCACATACATTGATCTGACTCCGTGGTAAGTAGCTTAAGCACTTGTTTGAATCAAGGGTGGTATTAAATATAAACTTAAATAAGTACAAATAACACCCAAACCAGTACCAACAGACATGTTCATGCACACAAATGTTTGTACAGTGCAAGGATCCAACCCGCGACCTCTTGGTTAATAGTCAACTTCTTGACCATTACACCAAAGTGGTCTTCACATGGTTTAACCTGTTACAATTAGCATCATTTGGGTTACTTTATGAGTACATATTTTCTTTGTCATATTTCGTAAAAATGCATGTCTGTCGGAGTGTCGCATATTTTATGACAGCTTATTTGAGGCATACATTTACATAGAATATACTTACTTTTTTACAGCATTCTGCGTTAAGGTAAGTGTCCACGGGCCCTTAAACGCATAGCACGTAACAGATTTCAGTTTACTTTATATAATAATAATAACGTTTATTTCAGGCAACTAATAACAACATAATAAAAAACAACATACATATCTATATATCAAATTCTCGTGTCACAATTTTCGTTCCCGTACTCCTCCGAAACGGCTTGACCGATTCTCATAAAATTTTGTTAGCATATTGAGTAGGTCTGAGAATCGGCCAACATCTATTTTTCATACCCCTTAGTGATAACTTAGGGGTAGTCTACCCTTAACATCTATATGGGAAAACAACGTTTGCCGGGTCAGCTAGTATTCTTATAAAACATAAATGATAAATTAAAACATTAAATAAAAACTGCGGATCAGTGGACGCTGCTGTACGAGGTTTTATATAAAGCAAGCTTAAATTCGTTATGTGCGATGCTTTCAAAGCGGGCCCGTGGAAGCCTACCTTACAATGACACTACTCGGAAGGTATTTCATATTTTATTTGATTGTCCTTTTTCGATATTTCTAGTATCCGGCACTCTACTATCTACTATCTGGCATTCAAAGGTGTGTTCTAAAAAAACAAATAAGAATCGGCATACTAAGCACACAGACCAAAGAATAGTTCCACGCGCAGAGGGTGCGCTAGTGCTAATGCGATGCTGAGCGGCCGTGATTTATGCCTCTCACTCGGCCCGGATAATAGCCGGACGTGTTTTATGGACTCGGGGTAGTCGGGTGTTTTTTTTAAGAAGTAGGTAACTTACCTACGAAGGTAAAGAGATAGATGAATTTGTTTTTACAATTTCAAACGTGGGTTGTATGATTTACAACGCCATATTTGCAATACCTGTAGCAAAACCTAGGTTTTTTTGCAGGTGTTAAAGACTTTTGCATATTTTTTTAACTCTACGAGGTTAAGCTAACATAACCTTACCTAGCCAACACTACACAAAGATCGACAAGTTGGCCTTGTAGCTTCTGAAAATCTGTAGTAAGTATTTTAAAAAAAACTTCTTGAATTTTATGCATAATACAAAAATTTATATAAAAATTACTTAATACTAAGTTATCTACGGTTTAAAAATAATAATTCAACGAAACAATCGTAAACACCTTTCACCAAAAGTTAAATTAAAATACCCACACACGACACGCTCACATTTTGTTAAAATTAATAGGGTATCTAATACAACCGCAGATTATTTTTGTATCAAAACCATGCACACTCGAATGGGCAGGACAAGAATAAATTTCCATCCGAGAATTTGGGCCTCATTACCAAGTATTTATGCGCGAGATAAAAATATTAGGGACACGTTTAATCGGAAAGGATGTGAAGGGACGATGAGCATTTGTTCGGCTTTTAGAATAATTTTAATTGTTTAGCGAATAAAGTTTGGAGTGTTAACGGTTTTGTTACAATGAAAATATTCGCTGAAGGTTTCAGGGTGGTTACACTAAACAATCCTTCTTACTACGAGTGTTACTGTATACCTAAGAAAATAAAAGTAAATACAAAAAGAATTTTCCCGAATGATCTCGAATATTGTAAAATGATGATAATGATGATTTTGTCCTCCGATACGTATCCGTCGACGGCTTTACCCTTAGCTTGTGTTAGCCTGGGCTCTTGCATAGGCGCGAGCATTACTGACAAAACCAAACTTGGTTTTGAAAGTCCTGTTGCAAGAAGCACAGTAAAGAGCTGTAAGTGAGTTGTAAGTGTAATTGTAGGGGGGCTTGCGACAGGTTTTTCTTACCTAGCGCTTTGCGTCAAGATCTTCAAGGCAGGTACGTACAAAGTTACTCGTATCTGAGCCCATCTTAACAGCAGTTCGCCAATCATTCCTTCGAGTTGCAAGCTCCTTTCATGAATTGGAAGGGATGTTACTGGCAATCAGGTTGCGCTTTAAGACACCCCCATAGCGCAGGTACCTACTGCCCGCCAGGTTTGCGTATATCTGCTTTGACAACTTGGCAGATTCCGTGCGCACAACGTGTCCGCATCAGCGAAGTTGTCCTTTCATTAATAGGCACTCCACCCCAGTCACTTAAGTGCGACGTAAAACCTCAGATTTGGGCACATAATCCTGCCATCTCAGCTGAAGAATTACTCGGAGACATTTTAGGTGAAAGGCGTCAAGACGTTTGATGTCTCCTTTATAAAGACACCAAGTTTCCGAGGCATAGAGCTACAAAGGAAGTATTATAGCTCTTTAAACAGCTACTTTAGTGAACAGCTTTAAGTCATGCGTCAGCTTTAAGTCATTCCAAACTCGTTGGTGCAAGCCGCCAAAAGGTGCAGTGGCTTTAGCAATCCGTACAGAGATTTCAGAGTCTAGGCGGTTATCACTGACTTGTTACCGAAAGATTTCTACTTCGTCAAGCGGCTTTCCTTGCAGGAAGACAGCACCATCCATAGCAGATTTTCTTTTAGCAGGTTTTTGAAGAATCTGCGTCTTGGATGCGCTGATAACAATGCCAAATCCACGACAGGATTCACGTATTTATGCATTATTTCTTTTATTTATAACATTTTATTTTAACCTGACGTTACAGGTAAGTGTATCATTTCAATATCTGGTGTTCGCGTAAACAAAAGACAACACACGTTAATTACATTTTTTTCCTAAAACGCCTGTGTTCCGTCTGATCTCCCAGCAGTTGACGCGTTACTACTCGTATTTATTAAGCCCACCCCGGCTCCAACAATGCATTTTTTATCTTTCCCAAATGACATTTATCAAAACAGCACAAAGTCGGCCGGTGCTAAGGACAGTTTTAGCGGCCAAATTAATTTCCCCTGATTTCCTTTAAGAAGTTGTAACTCTCCAAGTGGGGATAATGCGATGATATATAAAAAAAAGGTCCCCGTGAGCCGGGGTCCCTAATAAATTATGCCCTCGATAACAATGGGGATTTTTGGGAACCTTTGTTGCAACTTTTGATATCACCTGAGCGTCGTGAAAAAAATGTGGAAAATTTAAATTGTTTCAGTGGACGGCTACCATTAATGTGTATTTAATGGGCACGCGGGCTGCTGAGATGGATATGTTTTGAATTTAACAATATACCCCCGTTTTATGCTGAGCCGCAATCACATACATCACATACATAAATTGACCTGTTAAGCACTTGTGGTACAAATATCAGAATCTAAAGTGGTATTACAAATAAACTTAAATAAATACATATAGCACCCAGACCAGTACAAACAGACATGTTCATGCACACAAATGTCTGTACAGTGCGGGGATCGAACCCGCGACCTCTTGATTAATAGACAACTTCTTGACCATTTCACCAAAGTGGTCGTCGGTTAGAACACGTGTGGGGATTTTTAAATGTAGATTTATAATAAAAGGTTCGATTTTAGCACAGTTCTTTTTCAAAACCTTCAAAAACTTTCTTAATCACTATTTTAAATGTGACTGCATATCTGCTCAGGTTCAAGAAACATTTTGACTTGTAAGTACGAAGTAACATCCGACGGTTGGCGATCTTTAAAATAAGAAAATTGGCCTAGTAGTTTTCTTTTAGGTAAGCGAAAACGATCTTAACTGAATAGTCGTAATATCAATCCATAAGTGAATATGACAAAACGGAAAAGTGTCCACTTCCTTAGACATATCGAGTTTTTTGTCCCAAACTATAAAAAATAAAGCCCTAATATCGTTAAACGTTCCCATGGGGAGTGACTGGCCAAAAGCGGAAAATTCGTAGAGCACCAGGGCTGGCAAAGACTACTCGCTCTGTGTGTTTTATTAGTCAACAAAATATATTTAACCGTGATTGAATGGTGGCAGTTGTTCAGCTATACTGCGCCAACATCCATAGTCCTCCTGGCCGATTTCGACCAAGGCGGCCAATCTCAACAGAGATCAACCATCTGCGCAGGAGATATTATAGTGCACAAGTGTGAGCGCAATACACAGGTGCACTTACTGTTCCATCACTCTCAAAAGTTTGGTGAGACGGCAATCCGAAATGACCGGAGAGAGATCAGGCGCAGGACCAACGGCTTAACGTGCTTTCCGAGGCACGAGGGTGTAACACCGCGACCTTCCCAACTCCGTGCTGTTTTTGAGAATTCATGACAGAAAATCTCAGAAACAATTTTGGCTTGACCTGGGATTTGAATCCAGGACCTCTCGGATGTAAGGCAGAAACTTTGCCACTACACCAACGAGGCAGTCATCCATACTATATACTTACTACCTCGTGTGTGCATAAGTTAGGCTACGTAGCCTATGTGCTTAAAAAGTTTAACGCGGGAAAATGACGCGTTCCCATGGGAAAATTCAGGTGGGCCGATCGCTTTTTTATATATAACAATTAATTACTGTTCGTTAGTCTCACAAAAACTCGAGAAGGGCTGAACTGATTTCAATAATTTTAGCTTGAAAATATTTGTAGAAGTCCAGGGCAGGTGTAAACGATGAGAAAATATTGATAAATTGCGAAAACAGCGGGCAGGTCTGCTGTCAACTAGTGGATAGTTAGAAATAAGTATTTTGCATGTCGAATTATTTAAGATAAATATACCTAAATAACCGAGACGGAAGATAAATAAAAGAGAACGAACAAAGTAAGAAGTGTCTAATGTGAATAGCATTTCATTAGTTTTTACATCAATTAGAACTAATCATAAACCTTACGAGTAAATAGATTGGCTACCTTACCTAATTTTCAAAGTTAAGATGGCTACACAGTCTTGATCTTGTGACGTGAAGGTTTGTATAAGTTAAGTATGTAGGTACTTTAAAATTGTAATTTCCTGGGCTAGTGCTATATATTTTACCTGCGCGTCTAATTTAACTGTATTAAAAAAAACTCTTGACAACCCTAACCAATCGAATGGGCAAACTGCGGACAATTTATATAGCAATAATCCGCACGGACATTACGCGAAGTCGCGCCGATATTATCGGAGCCGGCTAGTTTGAGGCCGAAAAAAACGAACCTCATTTATCGGCCTCTCGGCACTCTTAGTACAGCCCTCCATCACTAAAAACCGTAGAAGTGTGATCTTAAATCATCGCAATAAAGTCGCAAATGATTTAACTTTACCGCCGGTGACTGTAGTGACCCCCCTGATAGATTGGACGCGTTAGTGTGTTACCGCCCTTTTTATTTTACTTTTTTTCATTCTAATCTAGTGGTCGACTCAGAGGATAACAAAAGTTAATTTTGCGGTTTGTAATTAGGTATTCGTAAGTTCTGTAGGTAATCCTAAGTTTAATAATTATCATATTAACAATCCAATATACCGAATGTGCAGATTGTATAATACAATTAGTTCCCTACTACTTGTATTATACAATCTGCACATAGATCTTTTTTCTGAATCTCATTTAAGTTATATAAAAGCATGTAAAAGTAATTTATAGATCTCTGTATACCGTTTATTATATATTTTTTTTGTATTATACTGCCAAATGAAAATGTTGTGTTTAGCTCTAATCGGAATGCAAATTGAACGTGATATTCTGTACCAGTGTAGCCTAGATTAAGTCTTGATTTGTATTTTGTTGCTGTACCTTAATAAATAAATATAAATATATAGCCTTGAAAGAAAGCCCTATGTATCTTAATTAAATTCACCATGTAATTTCATTCATTCATCAGTCAATCATTTTTAATATTTTTTTAATATATTCTTCGCGGTTTGTAACGTAAATACTCATGGATACTTACATGCATTAGGAATTCAAGCAAGTTTAACTATTGATTTGATTTACCGTATGTAACTCTTGATACTTCCTAACTGGCAAATCTGCAATCACCCTTTTCATCAATAGTGTGTTTCGAATTCACTTTAACAAGTTCTTAAAATATGAACGAGGTGCAGCAATTTGCATCGAAACGAAAAAGCAATGAAGGAGTTTTATTTACAAACATTTTTGAATGAGACTTACCGTTCCCATAGCATTGTGATGTAATTGAAAAATCGCTAGCGAACGGCCCTGCATTATTCAGATGACAATCAGGTGGAATTCTGAAAAACGACGCGAAAAACGAACGCCTGTTGTTCCACGACGATCTGTGTATTAAAAATGCACAAACTTAATCGCAGTTGGGCCCAAACAAAACGGTTCCGATGAATTGTAGACGATAGTTGGCAATTTGCGAGCAAATTCAATCGAGTTGGTACAAAAATCGAGATGCAAAAACAAATAGGCATGATGACCTATCTTAAATAATTTCAAGACCATGGCGTTTAAAAAACATAGCCCCCATGAAGTTAGCTGTATTAACCAATTTTTAAAGACACAAAATTAAAAAAATGTTCGGTCAATTGACTACTACTTGATTTCTGATACACTACCGTGACGTCACCATTTTATATTCCGTTTTGACAGATAAAAAAGAGTATGTCTTGGTTTGGTGGTGTCATCTAGCCTATTAACAACGTTAACTAACTTAAATAATAAAGTTGAAAAAGAAGGTTTGCGTCCACAAGGGATAATAATTTGATGATAATTTGGCAATAAAAATAATTGCTTCAGAGCTGACTTACCTAGTGTAAGTTCTACTGTCACCTAGGTCACAGATATTATTATACTCTTTTCCTAGGTATAAAGGATCATTGGACCTAGTAACGCCGGTCTGAACAACGCTGGTAAGATCCTTGTATACGAAAAAGGCCGTAAACCTAGGGCCTGTATCGTGTTTAACAAAAACATTAACTTCTTACCTGTTCCAGAACTCTGCAGCGAAGATACCGTCACCGCATATGTAGAAGTCAAAGGGCCGAACAGGTCCAAAGTACTATTCTGCTCGGCATATCTTCCTGGTGATCAGCAAGATCCCACTGAAGAACTGACTAACGTCCTAGAATATTCTAGAAAACAAAAGTCGGAACTGATTGTGGGATGCGATGCTAACGCCCACCATACCATCTGGGGGAGCTCGGATACTAACAGGAGAGGTGAGATACTATCCGATTTTCTACTAACCAACTGTCTACGGGTGCTGAACAATGGCCACACGCCAACATTCGTAACAAAAACCAGACAGGAAGTAATAGATATAACTTTCGCAACAGAAAATGTGTCAAAATGTGTAACAAAATGGCACGTCAGTAGCGAAAACTCAATGTCTGATCACAGACATATACTGTTTGATGTTTCAGGGTCAGTAGAAACTCAAAATTCAAGAGTAAGAAATCCAAAAGATACCTCCTGGGATATGTATAGAATCCTGCTCAGTGAGAATCTAAAGGAAATACCCAAAACTATCAAAACACCAGACTCTCTAAATGCTGCGGTCAGAATGCTCAACGATGGCATAACTTATGCCTACGAACAGAGCTGTCCCGAAAGAGAATTAAAACCCAACAAGGTACCAATGTGGTGGAATAAGAAGCTGGAAAAGCTCAGAACCATCACACGTCGTATATTCAATCATACCAAACCGTGCGATTGGGACAAGTACGGCAAGGCCTTAACAGAATATAACAAACAAATCAGAAAAGCTAAAAGAGCCTCTTGGCGACGATTCTGTGAAGAAATTGCCCAAACACACAAAGGAGCAAGAATTCACAAAGTCCTCGCTAAGACCCCTAACAACTATCTTGGACTACTAAAAAAGCCAGATAACTCATTTACGAACACTGAGATGGAGACTCTGGATCTCCTTAGGTCTTCACACTTTCCGGGTTCGTACCAAATCAATACAAAAAGCTGCACCCAGCATTTGAATGACAAATTCCATAGGGCTAAATGCTCAGACTGGAATAAGGCCACCAATATCTTTAGGCCCAACCAAATTAGATGGGCTTTGGATAAATTCAAGCCATTTAAATCAGCGGGAGAAGACGGCATCTTTCCTGCTCTGCTACAGAAAGGAAATGACTTGCTTCTTCCGCATCTGGTAAAAATATTCAGAGCAAGTTATGCCTGGGGTATAATACCAGAACCATGGAAACGGGTCAAGGTGCGTTTTATACCTAAAACAGGGAAAAGGGACTACTCACAACCCAAATCCTTCAGACCCATAAGTCTAACATCCTTCATGCTGAAGACCATGGAAAGGATAATAGACCAGCACATTAGGGCCAAACACTTAGTGGAAAGACCACTAAGCACCAACCAACATGCATACCAAAAGGGAAGATCCACTGAAACTGCCCTACTCGATCTGGTCGACAAGGTGCAAAAAGCCCTAGAGGACAAGCAAACGGCCCTATGTGCTTTTCTAGATGTTGAAGGTGCATTTGATAACACCCCTATAGAAACCATTCTGAAAGGAATGGAGGCAAAAGGGGTAGATAAAAGCACCATCAGATGGGTTAAAAGCTTGCTCTCCAACCGAGTAGCAAACATCACCCTCAATGCCACAAAGCTTGAATTCCTTGCCACAAGAGGATGTCCACAAGGAGGCGTACTGTCTCCACTTCTATGGACCCTAGCAGTAGACCAACTACTCGCTAAGATGGCAGAGAAAGACTATGATACACAAGGCTATGCTGATGATATAGTAGTAATCATCAGAGGTCCCTGCCTAAGCACAATTTCATGTCTGATGCAAGGAGCTCTCAACACCATAAGTAGGTGGTGTAGAGAAAACGAATTATCCATTAATGCAGATAAAACAGTGATAATACCATTCACAAGGAAGAGAAAACTAGAAAGACTCGCGAATCCGAAGCTAAATGGTAAAACTCTTCCTTTCTCGAGCGAAACCAAGTATCTAGGGGTAATTTTTGACCAAAAGCTTACTTGGAATTCGCACCTAGACAATATCATTCAAAAAGCCAAAATGGCTCTGTGGAGCTGTTGTCGAATGGCGGGGTCAAGATGGGGACTCAAACCCAAAATTGCCCTATGGCTGTACACAGCGGTCGTGAGACCTATAGTATCTTATGCCTCCGCCGTCTGGTGCAGCAAGGTCAACCAAGCGACAACAATACAGAAACTGAGCAGCCTACAGCGGCTAGCCTGCATCACAGCAACCGGAGCACTATCAACGACACCAGGAGCCGCACTAAATGCCTTGTTGGATCTTATACCACTGCATATGCACGTGGAAAAAGAAGCCAAGCAGAGCATATACAGAATCTTCACCCGCTCGAAAGTCAGATGGGCTTCTCAAATTCTGATAAGACTCAAGGAATCAGTATTTGAAAACAAACTTCTAAGCATGCCTAGTGACGACATGCATACGGAATGCAACTTTTCGAAGTTATACTCCGTAAACATACCTCCTAGAGACAAATGGCTAGAAGGTCAAATGTCATTTAAGAAAGGTAGTCACGTCTGGTATACGGACGGTTCCAAAAAGGGAAATGATGTGGGCTGTGGGATCTACGGAGAGAAGCCTAGGCTCAAAGTTAGCATTAACATGGGGACTGAAGCTTCAATCTTCCAAGCCGAGGTCTTTGCCATAAACAAATGTGCAGAGATAAACCTAGAGAAGAAACTCCGGAACCAACACATCTACATCAACTCAGACAGCCAAGCAGCACTGCTGGCTTTAAAATCCTTTGAACATTCATCAAAACTAGTGCAAACGTGCACTGAAACACTAAATGTACTGGGAAATACCAACAAAGTCATACTCACGTGGGTACCAGGACATTCGAATATAGAAGGAAACGAAGTAGCTGATAACCTCGCCAGAGAGGGCGCCGATAACCCTCAAATCGGCGTAGAACCGTTCTGTGGCATCACCAAGCAACGAGCCACTACGCTACTAACCATTCTCTATAAACAAGAGGCAATTGAGTGGTGGAAGTCTACTTCAAGACAAGAACACTCAAAAGCACTCATTCAGGGATACAGCAACAAAGTAACTAAAGAGCTGTTAAAGTTCAAAAGATACAAAGCTTGTGCTTTGACCAGAATACTAACAGGTCACTGCAAACTAAACAAACACATGGCAAACATGAATATGACAGAAGACGCTCTGTGCAGATTCTGCAACACAGAGGAGGAAACGGCCATGCATATTCTCTGCTCATGCGGCCCGCTTATGAGCAAAAGAAGTATCCATCTCGGGCGGCACATCATGCGCCCGGATGAGATAACAGAAGTCACGCTCCAAAGAGTCTGGCAATTTATAGACTCAACGGGACTAAGCAGTGAACTGTAAATACAAAGGGCTGCCACAATAGATCAAATTGGTCGAGTTGGCGATAAGAAGGCCCATAAACCCAATAATAATAATAGGTATAAAGGATCATTGGACCTAGTAACGCTTCCAAAAAGCACATCAAAATTATGAATGTGTGTACCTTAAACTGTACCTGGTGTAATCTGTGTACTCTTTTCCACTGCATGCAGCTGACATAAAAGTAACGACAAAGTTTTGTATCTGTTGTGTCTGTTGTGTGTGTCTTAGCAAACATTTAAAAAAAGAATCACGCCAAGAGCAAGACGTATGCGGGCTGAGGTTCCAGGATCCAACGCCTGCATCCAGGGGGATATTCCGCTGACTCATCAAAACAATAAACAAAGTATCGGGCCCTATTTTATTACATTATTATGCGCGCCCTATGATTTACGCCGCATTTGCGCAAGCTGACAGAAAAAGTTTCTGTTGCAAACGTAATGGTGATACCATCGAATGTTATTTGTTTCGGCAATGCTAAATATCGACGGGAATCAATAGTTGTTGTAGACAAATCAGATCAAGACTATTTAAAGTTTGCGTTAATTCACTAACTTTGAACATGTTAAAGAAATAATCGAGCTATTTTTAAAACTAATTGGAACATCTATTCAAAATCGAAGCTTTTTTTGTTTAAAAAAAATCCCAATCATTTTAGTTTTTCTTATTATACTATAGTTTAGGTTCATTTGTGTAAATAAGAATGCCTTAACTATTGTTACTTATTTTTCAGAACATTGGCTTGATTATAGTGGATGATGATTAAAGGTAAAATAGGCTTTTAAGCTAGCTTTTAAGAAATGTTATTATAACAAAACCATTATAAAATTGTCCATCCTTAAACTGTCCCTTCTGTTTCCGAATCAAATTACGATTTCTTAACATTGCATTAGCCGAATTGTAGCCACTTAGTAGACGTGTAGTTCCATTACAAGTTTTACACTAGTAGTAGAGACTTGTTTGTTTCATGTTTTCGTTAACACACACCGTTTATCAATCATTTAATCTTAAAATCATATGATGAAGAAATGCAATATAACAAATCCATAATTTAATTGCTCTATTTTAACATTTCGTCCATACTAAAACTGTCAATTTAATTTCCGAATCAAATAACAATTTCGTTCCGATTGCATTTGCCGAATTTTAGCCCCTTAGTAGACCCGTAATTCCTATTTCCCATTACAAGATGTACAATAGTAGAGACTTGTTTGTTTCATGTTCTCGTTAACACCCATCGTTTATCAATCAAGTAGTATTTCCCGGCAATTCATCAGCACTTTGTGGCGGATAACACAATATCCACCGGATATCCGAGGGGAGCGAGACATCATATTTTTATCATCATTATGTCAAGAAATTCGAAGAAAGAATAACGTGGACATGCGATTGACTATGCTCAGTATTTGCTTGGTTCAATGGAATGAACGTAGATCATTATAATTGGTGTAACTAATAAGACTTTTCAGTACCAAGGGTTGAAACAGGTTCAAAGATCATTCTTTTCTTATTTACGGAGAAAACATCCTTATTTACTGATGAATTGGTGCTCAACTTCCACATCACCTCTTAAATGATTTACTCGGTGAGTCGTGGCCGATTACATGTAACAAGGGATTGTTAGCTTTCAACACACAGCAGTTTTAATTTTATTTTATTAATAAGGTTTGTCAACTGTTGATACAATAATGCTTCCTTACGTTACGACTAATACGGCTTTATGATATTTTTTCTACAGATTTACAGACAAACACAGAATGCTTAATCTAATAACGTACACACACGTTTTTTTAAAGTACAATACAATTATTTAACTACTTAACGGAAAATATTTTTTATAAATTTACGTAAGGAATCACAATGTATATCAAGAGATTCGGAAAACTTGTTAAAGAGCTTGCATTAACGTGGGATTGGCGAGCTGCTGCCGAGTTGTGTCCTGCTCAAAGGCACTGCGAATATATTTTGGAGTTTGAAGAGTTTCTTCTTAGTCAGGGGTGAAATGCCATCGCATTGCACTATTAAGTTTCATGAAAGGTTTTTACTTAAATTTGAAATAGGTTTGCACATAACCCAGGACTAAGCCCGACGAGGAGGAGACTGAGTTGACGAAGATGACGAAACTTTGTAAGTACAAGAAAATACAAACACAGCTAGTGTGGTGCAGCCTTGTGCAACGTAGGTATATCAACGTTAAGATTTCGCGACATATTTTGATCCTGCACAGGAGCGGAGCGGTGTTTTTAACGGGGAGCTGCATATTATTGGCTGATTAATGACCGCCTCATACTTACGACGAAAACAAGCTGCATCTTAAAACTTGGGAGCACGATATTTAAAAAATGCAGTATAACAACGTGCAACCGTGCGAATGTAAAAAAATAGGTATTAGAGCATATTTGTAACTAAAAACGTTTAAATTTGGCATGATCCTATTAAGTTACAAAATTCAGAAAGGAAATGGAAACTCATAGAACCTTATGACATAATTTTAGAGAAACCGTATTACCTCCTACTAAACTACATTAATAGTTATAAAAATAAATGTAATAAATTGGGACAACATCAGGCACATTGCTCTGATCCCAAAGTAAAGTAAATTCAGAGTCCTCAGAACTGTAAGTCAACGAAATATAATGATTGAAAGGGGTTTGAGTAAAGTTGGCGTCATTGGTCAAACCGAGCGGCCACTCATCAAACCAAGCTATTTTGAAAGAACACATCAAGGGAAACAAACTTTATGATGAGACATATAAAGAAAAAGTGCATCGGAGCTGAGATATGAAGCATTTTATTTCATAAGTTTTAATTACAAAATAATCAATCTAAAGAGCGAGCTACTTTCATTGTTTTGTTTTTGCGGGATTGAATCAGGAATGGAAGAAGACCTGTTGTATCGGACATATTCCAGGGTATCCGTCAGTTTCATTGTAAGTGAGCAGGTCAATTAAAGCGGTGAACTTGACCGGTGGGTAAGAAAGCTCTACATTGGAGACTAGCGGATCAATTGGCATCGCAACGTAGGACTTTTACCTACAAGATGGACTGACGATCATGTAAAGGTAGCAGTATCAAACTGGATGCAGCTCGCTGGTAACCAGTCAACAGGTACATCCTACTGATAAATACGACAACGATGAGATTAAAATAATGATTTAACAGCAACTAGAGTTCTCAATTTCTCTATCCAACATTCAGCAATTTAGGTAGATCCAGCACTTTTTCCGCAATTCGAAACCATAAACAATAATATGATTAAAGTAATAAAACTATCTCTGTCCAATGGAAAAAAAATACGCCACTGGTCTATAGAAAATTACTCATTCCCCTTTATAATTTTTACTTGAAAGTAATCTGCAGCCTTATCGTCCAACTTATTTTAGTCAATTCAATCTTAAATTTGTTTCTTTTTATATATATATATTAGTTGTAGTATTGTACTTGCCTGCCGAACATTGCTAGCGTCTGTGAATTAAGATGACTGTTGAGAATGAGACTAAGACGACAACTGAAAAGATATACTATTTCGACTGATTGATCAAATTTTAGCCAGCAAAAAGTTGACAGTAATTTGATCAATCAATCGCTTTAAACAAAGTGAATTACATACTGAAAACATAACTTAGTTTCATTTCATCTTTCACTCAATTATCATGATCTGAATCAAGTACTGACAGTAATAATTTGGCATCGGTACTGTGATATCACCAATCTCAGAATTATGACTATTCTCTTACACTAATATTGGGTTACACGAACTCAATACCCGTATTTAATCAATCGTCTAGAAAGTTCCGCCGATCAATATGCGAACCGCCATATCGTTAAAACCCAGCCGAGACCAGCTTCGCATACTTTTCATACTCTTCCCACCGTGTGATGGTATTCCTGAAATAGTAGCATTATACTGGTAAAGGACATTGTCTGAAAAGGACGTGAGAATCTGAGACTCAAGGCGGAGGCGGTGGGCGTGTCTTAAATAGGCCACGCCTACTGGGTGGGCGTGGTGAGGCTGATAACTTTTTTATTGCCGTTATGAGGATGGTACTTTGCACTGGCGGTGTTAAAGCTTACTAATTTATGATGGCAGTCTGCCTTTGCCAGTGCTGAAAGTCAAAGAACAGTTTAATTTCAATATGAGTTACGTAATATGAACCACTAAGAGTTAGTTGAAAGTTCAATTTGCGATATTAACAATGTTTTAACTGTACGATGCTGAAAGTAGTCCACCACTCTACAAACCCTACCTATCCTAACATTTAGTCCCTGAATATGTTAATATGAACAAAAGTCCTGACCCTATGCTCTAAGGGTGGCCTCTATTAAATTCTAAAACATTGTTTGTCTCCAATATTAACTACAGGCCCCGCAGACGTCTTCCTGCCCATTAAGAATTTTAAGAAAAAAATAAGTCTTTTTTTATATTTTTTTACATATAAAATCCCTGTTTTTTAAAGGACAGCCCAATGACAACCAATATATTCTCTAAATGTTTTTGTGAAATTTTCGTTAATATAAATTGATGGGAACAATCTTTAAGAATTCAAATATTCTCAATCATTCACTTTTCTCTGCACATGCTTTCAGGTAAATGCTAGAAAATATTTAAAAACAAATAACCGGCTTGAAAGCAAATGTGTGTGTTAAGTGTGTTCACTTAAAAAATACTTAAAAGACAGTCGAATTTCTAATCACAATCAAAATTCCGCTACGATTGTCCACCGCTGACTACGAAGCTACGAAGGGCGGAGCTAATGCTACGAAGTTTCCCGATCTACTACGGCATGCAGATCATAACCGTCCATTTTATGAAAACCTCTAATATTCCCGTTCAACACCCCTGCGCTGTTCGATTTCAGTTTACGCGCGGGAGGGAGGATGGGCCTAGGAAAACTGGCGAGAAAATGCATGGGAATGTGCGATGAGACAAGGAATCCAGGAGCAGGTTACGTAACGCCAGTCCAGCGGCGATCGCGGTTGGGGAAGGACGTGTCGTCGGTGTTTTGAGAACCAGTGGGAATAAATAACAACAACGTGTTTATCCACGTAAACAACGCGCAACTTTGTTTTGGACTTGGCCGAAGTTTGCTAGGTGAGTTTGGTGATTTTTGTGTAACGGTTTTTTGTTTAGTAGTTCTAGTTGGATGTTGTTAACTTGTTACTATACTGTGTATGATTAATTCAGATTACTTAATTTGGGAATGTATTGAACATTTCATGACTTGAATTGTTTCATAAAGAAAAAATACAACAATAATTAAAAACAGAAATAAAACTAATTTGAAAATGCTTCAGAATTTTAATATTATAATGAATATAACAAAATGCAAATTCCTACGCAGTACCCACCAGCAAAGCCATTTGCATTAGTAGTAATTGCATTATATGTTTTTTAATTATTTAAGAAGTTAAAAAATATGGTGGCTTATGTTCTTTCAGAAAATAAAGTAATTAAAGTTAATTCAGAAAAAATTCACGATAGTAATTTAAATATTTCAAAACATTGTCTTATCATTAAAAATAATAATGAATAAGTTTGAATAGTTCACTAATGGAGTCACAATTGAAACCTTGAGCATATTTTCTGATTTCTTCTTCTTTAAAATCTAATAAACAAATTTGTTTGAATAAAGATTAATTACTTATTATTGTTATTAAATGAATATAACTAAAGAAATTAATTAACTTGTTGATAAATTAATAATTAACGAGTTAGCAACGTAAATGCTAATCACGATAAGTCGTGACAATAATTAACGAATGTTCTGCCTTTTAAAATATTTATTTCTATCGAAGTGTTACCAAATTAGTTTAAGAGCTTAGTAAAGTAAAAGTTTCTCCTAGACGATTTCGACCATGGCCAACTACGCGGGAGATATAATAGTGAACAAATATGACCACAATAATTTCTCCACTTTAGAGTTTAGTTATTTGTGAACATCATCCGAACCATCTCATTAGCCTATATACGAATATACGTACGTGTTGCTGATATCAGCTACGAACCACTGCTGGGCACAGGCCTCACCCCAACTATGAGGTGGTCCGAGCCATACTTCAACGCGCGGGCTCAGTGCGGATTGGTGGACGGGTGTTAGTGTAAGGTAAGTGACCAACCTTACCGTCAGATATTATTAAGCCACTCGAGGCATCTGATAAGACTTAACGACTAATATCTATCGATATTAGCCGGGACTAACATCTTAACGTGCCTTCCGAAGCACGGAAGATGCTTGTAAATAGACATCACTTAAATGGAAAAAATGGTCACGCATCCCAAACATGATCGCGCCTTAGGTTGCTTAAATTTTGGTATCACTATCAAAGCGCTGCAACCACTGCGCCACAAGCACCACAATCCGAACCATATGCAACGAAAATAGTGCAGCCCCCTTAATCCATGCGTGTTCAATGCACGGTGTGGTTTGCTCTATTAACTTTACTACCTTTGTAACATATCTTTCTATCATTTAAATTTAGCAATGCCATATATTAGTTTCTTCGGTTTACGCAAACAGTAGTCATTGAACGTGGTCACTCGTAGACTGCCTACCTGTGACCACAGACGCTGAAAAGGGTCCAAAACGTCAGGTTAAAATAAAATGTAAAAACAATCGCGAAATAATCCGTAAACAGTGTATCATTTCAATGAACATTGCCAGTTAAATATTAGTGCTTATTATATCAATACACCTGCATCTAACTAAAATCCACCGCCTGATTGTACCCACACGCTGTTTTTAAGAGTTTTTATGAATTCACTTCCAATGCAAGGGGGTTGCGCCGCCCGCCCTCACGTTGACTGACATCTTCGCACTAAACAGTACTCAAGAGTTTTGTAGATATGTATGTGATAAACAAATTGAGTGTTTAAGATACTAATATCTAAACAATAAAATTATTTATTTGGCAACAAAATGAGACGGCATATTGTTTTCTAGGTGACGTTAAAGCGTGAAGTCAAGCGATGTCTCTCAACGTTTCGTAACTTTGTCCGACGTCACTGACGAAGTGACGACAAATCACTAGATAATATAATTAATGTAATGTACATTCTTATGATAGTAAACAGTCACAAACTGATGCATCACCTTTATCCCACGTGATTGCGCCCTTGCCCCGCGCGATGTTGTTTAAGCGCCCCTGTTTATCTGTTTACGATGCAGGCTGCAGGGCGGGGGACCGCGGGGGGTCGCGCCGCCCGCCCTATCTGACTGACACCTTTCTACGCAACATAATTAAAGTAATTTTATTTTATGTTTGTGCATTTAACTGTTTATAAATTAATGCATTACTTATAGTATTGACAACAAATCAAAAAGTTCAATGGACCTGCGATTACTCTAATAACGATAAAACTATCACGTGAATTTTTAATAGTTATCCCAACATTTTTTTTCACTCAACGGCAAAAGCGCGCGGAATTGGCATGATGACAGCTATCTTAAATATTTTCAAGACCATGGCGTTTAAAAAACATAGCCCCTATGAAGTAATTATAACCAGTTTATTTCCAAAAAGCTGTCGAAACCAATTTTTAAACACACAAAACTCAATAAATATTCGGTCAATTGACTCCGATTTCTAGTGACGTCACGTTCATTATTCCCATACAAAATATAGCCAATTGGCTAGACGACACCACCAATCGTTGACATACTTTTTATTATCTGTCAAAACGGTCTGCCTCCATAGATTTCGTATGGTAATAAATGATTGTGACGTCACGGTCATGTGTCAGAAATCGGAGTCAATTGACCGAATATTTATTGCGTTTTGTGTGATTAAAAATTGGTTTCTACAGCTTTTTTGAAATATATTGGTTGTATTAACTTCATAGGGGCTATGTTTTTTAAATACCATGTTCTTGACAATATTTAAGATAGGTGTCATAATCCCAATTCATTTCCTTCTGCCAGTTTGACAGCTAGTGATACCAAACCCAAAATGGCGCATTAAGGTTGTCCTTGATATTTCTGTATAACACTACATATGTGGATGAAATCTGGATTGTAAAAACCAACGTTTCCTTACGCTACATGCCCTGCGAATTTGGAAATGTGTCTTGCTATGTTTACCGCACTAAATGTGTACGTGGCTCAATAGACGGTTAAAACCGTTATATAACATCTAATTAACTAGATTGTATGCAATATCGCTCCTCATGTAGAAATAATAATGCAAAAACAGACACAAACTGATGCATAACCTTGGACATTCCAGTTCTACACTATACTCCTCAGTTATACAAGTTGATTTAAATTCAAGCCATAAATAAATAAGCAATATCGCAATATCTAAAAAAAAAATAACCTGGAAATAAAACCATTTCCATATGACTGACATCATGAAGGCTGAATATGAGTAAAAACCAGTTTCAAAATATTTAAGACGCTTCTTTTAAAAAGTGGCGTCATAAAATGTTTTGTGTGTGTGAAATTAAAATAAAGAAAAAAATAATACTTAGAAGGTATCGCAGTACCTAATCAAAACGTAAATCAATTAAATTGCATTTCATAAAAATGCTTCTTTTAAAAAAGTGGCGTCATAGAATGTTTTGTGTGTGGCAAATTAAAATAAAAAATAAAGAAAGAAATTTATTAAGAAGGTATCGCAGTACCTCATCATAACGTAAATCAATTAAAGCTGCATTTCATAAAAACTCTTATTAAAAAGTTTAAAATTATACCCCAGATTCATCAAATAAAGGAATCTCAACTTTCATTTATTGCTAATTAAGAATATCTGCTCTGAATACTTGATTACAACCTGGGGGTAATAAGCTAAGCGTGGATTAATTATTCACAAGAGCCACAATTGAATTGGGCGATACTGAGAGCCTACAGTAGTACAGTGTAAGTCGTTTTAGCTGATTCTGTCTCTGTTACTCATGCCAACAAGCCGATGCGAAAGAAGCGAAACTTTGGTTCTGTGGAAATCACGGAAAATGTATTAGGCCTTGTTCACACGGACGTTCTTTTGACGCGCGTTTAAATAAGCGTGACGTTTATATTTTATACATTTACTAACCAAAATCTAGACACCCTATACGTTAAGAATTTTATTGCGAAGTATGCGAATATAAGCGAAGTCCACTATGAATCATTGAGAAATGATAGTATTACAAAATTCATTTTATGAGACCGTTAAAAACCGTTATAAAATAAAAAATGAATTATTAATATTAATCTATATATATAAAAATGAAACCCGTTTTCCTTGATCACGGCATCACGCGTGAATGGGTGGACCGATTTCACTAATTCTTTTTTTGTTGTATTTGTTATTATTAGGAGAAGGTTCTTACGGAAAAAAAATATTACGAAAATCTCTCAGAAATATTGAAAAATATACATTTACTTATGCATATTTTAAAAATCGCGCGTAACTAATGTCAATGTCATTCGATGACATTGTTCAATCATTGCAACGCTAAGACGGTACGAAGTTCGCCGGGTCAGCTAGTACTTAATACTAAATAAAATAAATAAATAATTTTATTTAGTATTAAGTGCTAGACGTTGTTACCATTTATTTTTATTGGAAGCGATAAACTCAATTTATTATTTTTATTTTTATACATTTGTATAACAGCGATAAGCTGGGGGTTTTTAGCATTACACGGGTCTAAGCCAAGCGTAATTCTAACAAATATTTCAAATGAAAAAACAATGTGTTAAAGATTATTGTTACCGTTACGAAAACTTACTCAGCGTTTTAACGATGAGCTAAATTCTATACCCATCAAATTTATACGCGACGTTAAAAAAACGCCAGTGTGAACGGGCCCTTAGCCGTGACAAAGTAGAGCCGTCGGTTATTAAAGATGCAAATGAGTTATTTATTCAACTCTCTTTCGTTGCCAAAACAGGGAACTTTGAAAGTGAGATGATATTTGCGCGGTGTGTCAATCAGAGCTGTATCAAGTAAGGTGGGCTAATTAATTTAACGCGGTTTGATATAATTGTTCTAACAATCATACTTTGGTGTGTTACAAGATTTTGTGCTTGGTATTTTACTCAGACATAACCAGAGCTGGTTTAGCACAAATAAAAATAATTTTGTTGATGAAGATCATCAATTAAACGTTTACTTAATGTAGTTTCTTGCTAGGTCGTAAGGTCTGATAAGGGCTAATAGGCTTGATAAGAGTGTTTTTTCTTTGCCCTTTTCATTTATTTTCGTCCTCATTTCACTTTATAAATAAGTAGAGAAGGCTTTAGCCGTTATAAATCTTTTTGATGGCTTAACTTTATTTGTTTCTTCGATCAGTAGACATTAAAATGATACACTTTTTTACGTTGACATACTACCTGTGACCACGGCCGCTCGAAAAGGTCCGAAACGTCAGGTTAAAATAAAATTTAAATAAATCGCGAAATAATCCGTATAACAGTGTATCATTTCAAAACTTAACTCTACCTACAAAAAAATAAGTTGAATATCTAACAAAGTTAAAGAACTCAATAAACATATATATGCGAAAGTTCTAGCAAAGTTTAACAATCGGACAATGGGAAGCAAATAAAAAAAATACTACATTTTATTCCAATCTTATATGAACCGAGACGCAAAATTAATATTTATCAAAAACCATAGTAAGGAGAAGCTAATCAAAATTATTAATTGACGAGCGTCAAACAATGGGATATTCTCAGATCCCGAATCCGGGGGAACCATTCAATTTGGATTATTTATTATTGGGGGCACTCGCGATACAAGCTAATTTGCTAAAACAATATTTGCTCCAATCAAGTTTAAGAAGTCTTGCTATTGTAAGGCATATTGTTATTGTTATAATACCAATTTTGGTAGGTTTTTGTAGAGATAAAATCTATCAAGCAGCACCAGTGATGTTTTGTATTACTTTATTTAGGTATTCAACAGTTTAAAATTATAGTTATAGTTTATTTTGACCCTTAAAAAAATTTCATTGTCCTTTTGTGAGACAATCTTAATTGTTTTCGTTATCATAACGATATTTTTGCACTGAATTTTACTATTTTTGGCTGTAACTAGTGTTTTTTTATTAAATATTATATTGAAGGCAACACTTGAAAACGAATGCAATTACCTATCGTTCCTCAAGTCCTTAATTAGCCTTCTTGCCTAAACTTGAATCTTAGTGTAGCCTCCCTTGCAATTTGGAAGTAGGAAGTTCCCGGTGTTAACTAGAAATAACTTTCTGGTTAAAAGCTATCAACAGGTCATGTTGTCTGAAGTAACCACAGTCTTAGTTTAACAATCCACCTTAACGTTGTTGGACCAACGTACCTCAATATATCCACCAGTACATGCTCGCTGTGTTTCCGGAGCACAAACACAGCCAAGAAATAACACACACTTGAAATGTTTCATTTCTCAAGAAAAAAATATGTTTTTTTTTTATCCGCTGAAAGAACAACGTTATTTATTTTATATTTTTATTGTATTTGTATTACCTTGGTACTTTATGCGAGTTTAAATTTTTACCCTTACGCTGTCTTAGGGCAATAACAGTGAGTTGTAAGAAATGGCTACAAATATTCTAAATAGTACCTAAAACATATTTTTTAAGCCGTATGGCTTCCATTTTAACTCATCCTCAAAACATATTTAAATCCATATCCAATGGTAGAGCATTATTAAATCTTATGAAAGAGTCCTAAGAGAACATTTATTTAAGCTTTATTGAACAACAAAAAGTTGTACCGTTGTACGGTATTCTCTAACATAAATATCGCTTCTTGAATTCACAATTCATTGATCTGGCTGTTCTCTCTGCTCCGCCAAAACAAGATGACGACAAGACTAGTCCGCGGCGTTGTTTTCAATAAATTAGACGGAGGACGCGAGGGCCGGCGCTCCGCAAACAGCCTCCGGGCTCCGTCAACACAATTATTATACTCGGACAGCTGCCTGTGTCGATAAACACCCTCTAAATAAATTAACCAGCCTGCGAAAACATTTGGATGGGAAATTAGGATCGGTTTGTGTTTAGGAAAAATTAAGATGAATATTGTAGTTCTATTGAAAGTTAACAGAGCTTCATAATAATTGCCAATTGATATATTTTCTTAACTTTTTTCTAGAATATACATACACAATTAAAAGTAACATTGTTTTCTCTTTCTTTTCAGATCTAGAAACCCAACATGGCTGCACGGCCTCCGGCGCCAGCCGTGCGCACCAAGAAACAGAACCACGCGAACATCCCTTGCCCAATCGAGAACTGCGCACGATTCACCTACGGCAAGCTGCCCGACCACCTCACCAAGATCCATGGTCTCACTGGCGCAGAACGAGATGCACTGAACGAGCAACAGAGAAAGCGCTTCTTTAACGGCGAGCTCTGTCAAGTACGATTCCTCAAAGAGTCAGCCATCAGAGACCTCTGGGGAACAGACTACGAGGACCCACGCATCAGAGCTAAAATACACCAAAGCTACAGTCTAGTCAAAATCAGAATTATACCCCTAGCTGCCACACAACGCGCCAGACCTTTGACAGAGCAAGATGCCAATGTCCTAACCGCATACAATGCAAGAACAGCACCCAGGCCTGCACGCGTCCAAAGAACTAGAACAAGACCACGACCGTACACAGTTCCCGAAGCAAGCCCGGTAGAAAGGCGAGCGTCCAGCGAGTCTAGTGAAGAAGAAAACACACGCAACCCCCTCCCGCCATCTCCACCACCGTCCTCTCCCTCGTTACCTCCTTCCCCAGCCCCATACGAACTCCAGCCAGTAGAAACTCGCTTGCGAGACATCTTCGACACCAAAATTGATGCTGGCTACAAAGCTGTCATAGACGATATGAAGAAATCCATGACGATGGGACGAACTTTAGGCGCACGGAAGCGCAAAGCGTACCGCACTTACAGACGCTACGCTAAACGCTTGATAGCGTATCTACATAGACAGCACTCTCCATTAGCTTACGACGTTGACGTTCTTCTATGTGGGGAAAGACAGGTGTGTGCGTTTTTGGAGCGAATCAGCAGCGAACACAAAACGAAAACGTTGAGAAACTACATCGTCGCAGCAATAAAGTTGTTGGATTCAAGACTGTTTGCGATCGAGACGGACCCAACGTGCAAAGAGAAGGTTGCTTCTATGACGAGGGTGTACGAGGTTCTACATGGTCGGCTGAACGAATGCGATCGGCTTTTAGCCCAGAAAGAAGTACCGATCACCAAATCCACTACAGCAAGCTTCGACAGTGACGTCATGGATCAAAGCTTCAACGACAGTTACGATGAGTTAGAATAGCTTTGAACACCAAAAGACCATTTCCACGCAGTATTTCTTATGTAATGACGAGTTTGGGATAACAACACTGTTTGACGCTAAATGCGACTGCGATTATTTCCATTCCGTTATAAATACTAAGAACACATGAAAAATAGGCTCGTGTGCGTCGGACTTAAGCATTTCGTATTTACGTCAGTCAACTGAGCTTTATATTTGTGGTATTTTTTATTAATATTTAATTGTACATGTAGTTGATTAGTTTACCTTAGATTCGTTATTGTATATCAGATTTTTCAATGTAAATAAATTTTGGATAAAAAATCATCTAGTCATAATAGTTATGTGGCGCCATGGAAATTTGACCAGGTAACTAAATAATAAGGCATCCTTCTAGGTACTTATTGGTTTAATTGATTTCCTGGTCAAATTTTACAACATACTTAATAAAAAATTCGATGTGTCTACATTTCACACTACGTGTTTCAAGCAATAAGCTTCAATTATGAACCTGCATTATTTAGGATTAACTTTAAGACTAATTGATTATATAATTTATTGTCTATTTGTAATAAAGTTATCCATGCGATTAACGTACTTAATTTTTAATAATATTTATTTTGTGATTCTGAAAGTTATACTTTCATCCAAAAAGTGCAATAACTTTGTATTATAATATAGTTGATTCAAAGCTAGTGGTTTAGGTGCCAAATATAACCAAAGAACTTATACGGTTTTTTGTCTCATAATATGTAGGAAGTTTTTATTTTCTCGATGAACACTCTGACTCATCTTTTTTAGTAAACTGCATTTAAAAAAGCCAACGTTGTTTACATTGAGCCTATTTGTTTAAGTTTAATCAATTTCAAGTGGAAAATATTTCTAACAACCTTGTAAATAATCATCAATAAATACTTCGATATTATAGTAAACCACATCTAAACAAAGATTCGTTTTATTTAATAGCAACAACCCCAACTAAAAAGTAAATAAAAGAGTAGATGTCTACAGATTATAATTAATGAGTACTACGAGGTGTTTAAATGTCAGTTTAAGGAAAGGTTATCAGTGAAAACCCATAAAAGAATTAAAAAAGTTTTATAAAATATTCTTACCAAATATAATTCTACATTTTCATAAAATAAACGTATTTAGCGCCATCTTTTGGTTTTTATCGACAAATCTTATATATTACTCTGCAATAGATGGCGTTAGTCAAAATTAATTGGCGTGCTGGGAATAGCAATGATTTGGTAACTAGTTACACTACCCGTCGCTAGATAGCGCGTCTTACCAGCAGTTCTGACACTACCATGAAACTTATGTCCGCCTAGTACTTGGCGATCGTAACTGCCTGCTCCAGATTCTCCACTGGCGAACGCCTACGTTCCAAACGTTCCATTGTCGCCCGCCCAATACCTGAGATGCCGACGTTAGAGCGCATAGCAATTCAAAGAAAACTTTTTTGCTATCAGTAGACGGACTTAGCCCACACACTTTTTGACGTGCTCGAGGTAAAAACTATCTTCACTGAGCATGTATTTTATTAATGATGTTACCTACCTACATAGATTTGAGAGATAAGGCATGGGATGTCTTGAAAATCAAGACTAAGGAAACTACGAAGAAGTAAAATAGTTTTTGTTGGTTTTTGTGAGCATTGTAAATGTGCGATGTCGATGTTTCGTTGGAATTCGACGACAAACAATTTCTTATTTTTCTGACTAAAAATACAGAGTTAGCAACAAAAATCTAATAAAATGGAATGTCTGGCATTTCGTTTTAGGGATCTGTAGTATTATTTTCAAAATATTTTTTAAGCAAAAATTATCTATAATGTAAAAATGAATTGCAAAATGTGACGGTAAGCGCATAACTCAAGAATGCCTGGACCATTTTGGCTATTTCATTTTTATTGATAATACTTAAAGTACGGGGATGGGTCTCACAAGGAAAAAAAACAATAGGCATGACAACGACTGCGGGGTCCGCCAGTAAATGATAAAAAGATGGCAAATGTAACTCAAAAATAAACTGAGTAGAAAGTAAAGAACCGTTAGAACTTTCCAAGCAGATGGAACCTTTAGCATAATTAAAACATAATTCTGATGCATAAGTACAGTCATGGACCGTCATAATAAATAATAATGATATAGATTTTCCAGTATAAACGTGGACTTCCGTAAACTAGAATTTCTCTGGACCGTATCAAAAACATAAAACAACAGTACTGCTTTACAGTTAGCTGCGCCTGCGCGTAGATCACAGAAGCTTAACATTCGATTCAGTCATTGCATCTTTAGAACAATAATAATTATAATAACACAAGGTGTTACAAAAAAACCTCGCATTAACTGAAGGGTGTTGTTGTGCCCGGAAAACTGCACAACATTTCAAAGATGCCTAGGTCGAAATCTCAAAAAAAAACGGATCTCTCATACGAAATTGCCAAGAGAGATTTTGATCTAGGTTTCTTTGCAAAAGTTGTTCAGTTTTACGGGCACAACAACACCCTTCAGTTATTACAGTTTTTTTGTAACACCTTGTATATAAATGTCTCAAAAAAGTACGGTAAATTAATAACAACAACAAAAAAATGGGCATTCATTTGAATATTTTAAGAAATTCCATAAATTTTCATAAAATTTTATGTTTTTGCTCCCTTAGTAATATTTTGCGCGTCTCAGGATATTTCACATCGTCACACAGAGGTCTTTCTTTTGGTAGACGTCGATAATGCATTTCTGCTGTGTTTTTTATACTCTCCAAATTCAAGTAACCTTTATATTGAGTTCGAGTAAAATAAGCCAAATAAAATCAATAATTGGTAAGTGAACAACGAATAAAAAAATTCTTAACTATTAAATATTACATTGTTTTGAACCTTTAGACCGGAAAATGTGTTATATTGTGTATTTTCAATAAACATGTGTGTATTAAAAAGTTTGCCTGATACATTATAAGATATATACGTATGCTTGCACATGGAAGTTATTTTTTAACTCCATTGAAGAACTACTTTTACTTTTACAGTGTTTTCGTTTTCATAAACGATAATAATACATTTCAAACTTGCGGTAATCGAGAGTGACGATAGACGGATGGACAGTCAAGCCAGCCTTTCCACATAACAAGCGTAGGTTGACGATATTTTAAGAAGTTTACTCACCGCCTATTCCTGTAACCACGCGTTACCTTGAACCGCTACGAAGTACGACCTATTTCAGTTTATTGACTAAAGAACTTTCTGGAGCACAAAGAGCTTTATTTTCTGCTCGCGTATCATACGGCAGTGGGTAGACGTCGAACGTGGGCAAATATACTTGAACAGTCCAAATATTTATTTTTTTCAAACAAAAGCCTGATACTCATCTAGAGCTGACTTAGTTTTTCATTAAATTTTTAGATGTCACTCTGTTAGTTGCCAACCAAATCAAATCCACATTTCGTATTTCTAACGAACCATTTTGATATCAACGAATCTTGATTCCATCAATCAAACTTATTCTCTTAAAATTCCTGCAAAGGATTTGTTGTGTGAAGGAGCAACTATAATAAATAATGAATTGATTATGCATTGAATCATTTAAATACAAAGTGAAATTAAAACACACTTAAATAAAAATTGACTGCCACTGGCGGGACTCAAAACCGCACCTCTCGCAAGCCGGGCGATTGCTCTCCCAATTGAGCTACCGTGACACTGACTTATCGGTCCGAATTTCCTAAATTTATTATTATTTAATACAATTATTTAAATACAATGATGTCTTTCGATTCTATATTACGATATCATTTCATTATCTCAACGTACAATCACGATTGGCGTGCTACGCGCATGTCGTTTGCAAAATACTGTAAACACGAAAACTGCACTGGCAAACAATGCAGTGGGTGACGTCACGCGCATTCGGTGCAAAGTGCATGTATGCAGCTCAACCTCCTCGCTTTTATGCAGGCCTAGTGTACGTTCCTTTTGTGAGCGGCACGAAAGGGGCCCTATCCCCTTCGAGCACCCTTCTTTGGGTCAATGCTCATCTGCAGGTCAGTAACCGGTGCGACCTTCATCTGTTTTGTTTTGTGCGTGTATCATGCGTTTAGATTAATGGCAGAAATGAGTTGCCAGCTACTCGAAAATGTAATTATAACTTGAATTATACAAGAAACTATAGAACAACTGTGTGCCTGTATGCGACAGGCATCACATAAATTACTCTACCAGTCGATATTCTTTAGATACCTCCATGAAGTTTAAAGTTATTATGACCTTACAATAAGAAAAAGTTAAGAAGATTTTGCGAAATTGTATCGAAAAATTCATACACATACCATAATTCAATATAATTTAAAGGCTCTTGTTGCTCAAAACTAAAATTTTCTTTGTTTGGTGATTTGCTTCGCAACTGACAAAGTGTTACAACGTCTCCCGTACCAGGAACTTGTTCTACAAGGATTTCAGAAAAAGGCAGTGGTAGAATGCATTGATTGTGCATTTTGACGTAGCCAGTATTATGACGAGACGATGACGGCATGCAAATTATGATCAATGCACAAGTAGAGTCGACTGTTGTTTGTTTTGAATGTAGTATCGACGGTTCGACTAAAACTAATCGGGCTTTATATCTATATCATAGTTTTATTACTGCTTATTTCAATACTTATGGCACAAACCAGAATACATCCTAAAACCTTGCTGTTATTGCAGCAAAAACCTTGACCCAAACCTGGCGATTCCTTTAATGAAACGGAAATATCCTTCGGACGCCTTAACTAGCCATCTTGATTACTAAGTATACACGTAACTGGTGTGTTACTGTATATCCGTGTATTACATACACGGTGTGTACTCCATATTTATAAAAATATAGACACAAACTAGATTACAAGTACGTAGGTATATTGGCTAATCCTGGAAGTCATGGATAAAACAAAAACAATATTTTTTTGTGACCGTAGAGCTTTTGCCTCACTAGCTTGGTAACTACAACTATTACTTCTGTTGCTATGTCAATCTACATAATTTTGATGTCATTTTTAATTGAACTACATGCTTGGAAAATAAACGCACGGAGATATTTCACAACCTCGTTCCAGTTTATTAGGGAATCTGGCACTTTCCTAAAAATAAGTCCATACGATCTGACTCATGTTCAACGTCATGTCGTTCGTCGAGTATACGAGACGAGCTATTACAGTTTGAGCTAAAATATTTGTTTTGTAATAAGACTTGTTTTTTGAGTTGATTTCTGATTATTTTGGTGCTTATCAGGTATTAAAGGCATCTTTAATTTAGCCTAAACAAGATCATATTTATTTAAATAAGCTCTAGCTTTTTCAGGTGATTACAGTTGTATGTATTTTGATTCCTGCGCCGGCATCGTTTAGTGGAAATTTAAAGCAAAATAAACCTCTTTTTCAGCTTTAAAAAAGCAGTATATTCTTAGGAAACCAGAGATACGTGGAAAACCATACTTAAAAAAACAATTCATTTAAATCAATAACCTTGATAGATACCTACTCAAAACCTTTTTAGCTATTATTCTCCAAATCCATTAAACAGAAATTCATTCTTATGTATTCATTGTTTCAACAACCGGCGAAACATCTTATTAATCGATTCTGGATTCGTAAGGGGATATTTCTGTCGATCGTTCGCAAGTTTCTGCGTCGTGTCCGTTATCGCGTTCTGTGTACCGCTTGCTCGTCCGCTCCCGTATAAAACACGTTATAGTTCTGAGTATCGGCTATTTCGTTCCCACCTTTCGTGACAGAGCCATCTAGTGGCTTACGGGTGAAACGTGTGCGTTAAGTGCAATTTTGTGTTGTGATCTTTTTGGGAAATTCACAAATTTTAACAATGCCTGGACGCCCTATTTGGCAAGTATGTATTTCAATAATATTTTAGACAGTTTTTCTTATTTACTTATCTTGCTATCGCACAAAACCAGAACCAAAACAATTCCAAAATAAAAGTATTATTATTTCCAACTAAATAAACTAAACTAGATTCGAAACTGAAAGCTTCCTACGGGAGTAAACAAATCGTAAATAATTAAATTAGTTAGGGCATTAATAAATAACAAAAATTTATTGAAATATCCATTTCACCTAAGAAATAAAATGATAGTAATTTTTGATAAAAACTTTCATGTGGCTTGGTATACTCATCATCATTGCTAGATCAGTATACGCAGCATCATTGGCATCATTGCCCACCAGAGTCACGAGTTGATATTTCGACTTGTTTTTCGAAGAACATAACAATTTACGCCGACCTTGTGCCACCTGCTCGAAAATAACAGGTGGGTTTACACCTCGTCTCGTAAACTTGACTGCTTTGGCACTAGTTCAAGTATTTCGAATTTTTTACTAGCTATGTCAATCATCTATCTAGATGCACTTGCATTAATCATGGATAAAACTTTTAATCACCAAACAAAAAACCAACCAATTATCTCACGGTATTTCCACAAGGTTGACTCCTTTTGGCATACTCGAAGAATCCGCCAATTGAATCGCTTGGTGCAAAAAAGTTTTAATTCAATAATAAATATAATAAAAAAAACAGTCAAACAAGGGGAATATTGTCTTTATTATGTGGTATTACATACATACCACATTGAATTTGAAATAGATAAATTGTAATACGTGTAGAAGAATTAAATTTCTCTTGTATAGTTAAAAGTCTTAAAAGCTTTTTTTAAAGTTATTTTATTAATCAAAATCGGACAGTCCATTCATTCAGTTAATTAAGAAAAACTTAGCTTAGTTGAACGTTAATGATGTAAACTACGTATATTATTCTATCATAAACATTATACGTAATAAAATTATTCTAAAATCACTGACACTTACTTAAAACTTCTAAAAAGGCCACACAGACATAGTCTATGAATCACTTTATTAAATTACTTAGTCTAGTAGAGAGTTATTGGTAGAATATTATACTTTTTTGTCAATTTTTTTACTAGAATACTTTACGTCTCCAATCATGAAGTTAGCTGGTAAATTATGGAATAGCTGTTGTAAGAATGTTATCAGGATGTCTTCAATTGTTTTGGAAAGTATCGGCCGAAGAGATTCCGACACAGGCCGCCAGTTGGCATTCAGATAAGCGTTGGTGCTGTCCTCTGTAAACAATGAAAACGCAATTAGTTTCTGACATGACGAATCTAGCTATAGCTAAAGATATAAAGAAACATTTTAAGGGAATTTCAGATCCATGAGATCGTCCAGTTCCCCATAAACCTCAAACCCACACAGACTATAATCACTTTGTAGCCCCTTAATTTTGTGGTGTTAAACAACCTAGCTCAGGTCACCCAGTTGCTCCTTAGAGCCTACACAAAGTGTGCCGAATTAATTAAATTGTTTTAAAATATTACTTGTATAATTATCAGAAAACCCAGGTTTATTAATCAAAAACTAAGTATTTAAGTTGTTATGTTATTTATGTTTGATGTAGCACAATTCACAAAATCCCTTCGCGTTTACGCTATGTTACGTGATAAATGCAAAGAACGTAAAAAATAAAGAAATAAGTACTTGTCTGAGCACATAGGTTGATAATTATGGAGTTCTCAATAATAACTGCCTATTATACATGTAGGTAATTTAAATTTTTAGCAATGAGACAGCGGATACAGCCTACAGCCTAAATCATAGAATGAATTAATATTCTAATGACAAATTATCTATAACGACTTTAATCGACCTATATCAGCAAACGCAAACTTGTCGTCACATGCGATAACGACGTCAGACACTACGTAATATTATTTTTATCGGTATTAGTTACGTTATGCTTAACCGTTTTTTTTTTTCAAAGAAAAAAACTTCATGAATAAAATTGGCAACAGTTCGTAGCTTGCCGAAGTGACGAACGGGATCGGCGGCGTCTCAACGTTGCAATTTACGTCTCGCAACTACCAGGCTAACATAAAGTGTAAGAAGTTACTTGATAACTAGCGCCACCTAGGAACCTCAAAAGTACAGTAAAAGGTTTGACTACTCCGCGGCAGATGGCGTCAACAGAGTGTGCTTTTGAACAAACTAAGTTTCTAACTAGCTAACACAGATGGCTCTATTCGTGTTTTAAAGCAGTGAACTTACCCAATGAGTCAATTCCATCGAACAAATTGTTCATTCTTAGTTTCAAACCACCAATGTTGTACTTGACGTGAGCAGCGGTCACGTTGAAAAATATGAAATCGTCCTTGTCGTACAATTTCACATCACTCACTATGTCGATTGTCATGTTAGCTGAAAAAAATATTTTGATAAATAAACTTTTTAGTATGTTATCCTATTCGATGACTTATACATAGTACAAAAGTCAAGTCTTTATTTTTTATTATTTTGTTGCGTTAATTATTCAATCTTTCTGTTTTCCATTACGTATACCTCCAAGAATTATTAAGCTTTTAAAATGAATGGAAAATAATAATAGGTATTACACTAAGCTCATCCATCTATGGCCGGTTAAGACTTAATCAGCCGATGTTCAGTTCAGTGACAAATTGCTATTATACTTTATTAAAATTTGACACAAACCGACTGTTTACTATGTATACCATTGGTTAAATTACTTTGGGAAAATCAGGGCTTTGAGTTTGCGTTGACTACCAACTTCAAGACAACCATTGTACCTTTTTCTTTAAACGCTTACATTACCAAATACGCGCAAAAAACAAAACCCCTCCTTGGCAGTAGGGAAAAAGGAAAAGCACTGAGAAAGTTAGCTAAGTATGTGCTCAACCAATGGCACAATTTAATTAAGTTTTCGTTATATTTAAACCAAGCGTTATGATTATTGTCTTTATATACTTACTTGGTTCAAACCAACAGTTACCGCGTCCAACCAGGGGAATCAGCAGAATTTTGCCTTTAAGATCGTATGTGCCTTCAATCCTTATTTTCGGGACGCGAACTTTGGTGTAGAAGCTGTAGGTTTTTCCATCGACTCTGAAAGATACGAAAAAATATAAAAATTATAGCACGTTTGAGAAGTTTTAACATTAAACTTACACATTACATTAATCTTATGTTGAACTTTTAAATGCTTGCAAAAGCAAAGAAGTGTATGGTTCCGCAAATATTGGATCTGGGACCTTGTAATTCTTGAGACACGTATGGCCTTGTACTTATTAAAAAATAACACTTTCTCGTGCCTTAAAGTGAAACTATTTTTTAAGACATGAAGGTAATATCCATTTCAACGATGGTGGAACTGACAAGTGAACTTTACAAGTAAAAATGATAACTTATTTTTTTGCAAAAAATCAAATTATTGCTATCGACAGCCGTCAATTTCTCACGATTATGAAAGAGACTCGCGGCCAGTTTGTTGGACTCGATTCGATAAAATTACTCGACTCAATCGATCAAATCGTCGAGTAAAGTACCAGGAGACGATAAACTGAGAGAGCAGTCTACTCACTGGCTGATAAGCACTTCGGTTTTGCCGAATCCAGTGACGGTGACGTCGTCTAACGCTGCATTTACGTTAACTGGGCCTTCTCCTTGCAAAATCCGGATTTTCGGGATTTTCAATGGATCTAAAGGAGGCATGTCAATTTCAGGGAGACCTGAAATGTAAAAAAATGGTTTTGTACACTCTTTGATTTATGCGTTTCATAGTAACGATGTGAAGCACATGAAACAAAAAACAACAAAGATGGGGTTGTGAATTCAATTACGCAAACTAATAAAAATAACAAACAAAACGTTTCATTTTGTTTACCTATCAAGAAATTTAACCTTTTACGTTCTTCGATTACGACAGAGATTTTTTTGCATTGCTTTTGTTTTCTCTCCACAAAGTTTGCGACATTGCAATAGTGGTAACCGATTTATTCATCCATATTTAAAGGAATGTTATTATTAGGTATCATAGACACTCGAGCCATCGCATGAGTGTAGTGAAGAAATAGGCGCTTTCGCTTTCCGCAAGTTATGTACAAGTCTTTCGCAATTGAGGCTATGTGACTAGCCCAGCGGCTTGTAAACCTACCAGCCCACTATCATTACTGGCCATCTTGACAACAGTTTCATTAAACATAATGAATAGTGCAAGTAAATACACAATTGAAATAAACTTAATTTACCGTAAAACAAATAAAAACAAAAACAAAACAAAGCCGGCAACGCCAACACAAAATGGGGAGTTGTACCAGGAGTACAGAACTATTAAAGAGGTTACAAGTTGCATGATCGGCTTGTGCAACGTGCAACCGCTCTGCAACCGTGCCGGTTTTAGCTGACTGGTCTATGGACGGGTAGGGCTGACAGTCTTTGTAAAACTTCTAGTTTGAATAAAATTTATTTAGCGACAATCAATGAAACTTTTTCTTCGATAAATTTTACCCGATAAAATGGAATATGTCCTATTCATGCATTTTTAAATTGTGAATTTTATAGTTAAGGTAATTTTAATACATACCAGGACCCAGTGCATTGAATAACTGCTGCACTGCTGTACGCGAGCACTCATCAAATTCTGGATCGCTTTTCAAGCATGTTTTCACGAAATCCGCTGAAAAGAGAAAATAAATTTGTTCATTCATATGTCATTCACTAGTTCACATTTCCCTTTTTTAACGTTGCAGTTGGCAAAACTTGTCCAAATGTAAGTGAATCAAATTATACGATCGACTTGTATGACAAGTTGTATGTAGAACGTGACATTGACCCTTGCACTTAGTAATGCATAATTCTTTATTTTTTAATACCTACGAAAAATTAAAATTTTGCAATGCAATCGCAAGGTAGGTATGTAGAGAAGTAAAGACTGCTTTTAAGTGCGATTCTGATACTGCAAATCACTAGAGCGATTTAAAAAGGAAACTTATTTTTTTTATGAAGAATTTTAACATGTTTGAACATGAACCTTAACGCTAGCATGTTTTGAACAAAAAAATTTTTTCTTATATCATAAACATTTACATTAACATGTAATAGTCTTAATTGATGCCGACTACCGTCAGATAAATTCGAGTATTTTTAAAACGGTTGAATACTATTTAGTTAAATAATAATGTTGATGTTAAAAAGCTGAGTCGTTAGCTCATCATTTTAACCTAGTCTAATATTTTAAAATAATTGATTTGAATTTATTTATTTCAAGTAAAAAGTAACAAAGACTCATTGCTGTTAGTAGAACTTATAAACTAAGATAGTACAATACAATAAAATATAATAATAATCATGATAATCATGTGTGATGCTATTTTGTTTGTCAACCCTGACTGATTGCATCTTAACTCTAAACAATGGGATATGCGTTACCGTAACAACGCAAGTTAACAATCATGATACCTAATCAATACACAGTACCTATGTAATATCGTTGAATTTTGCCTCTCGGCATCAAAAACATTTTTTCCAGCAGACATTTCGGTAACTAGAACGCAAGCCAAGACAAGCAAAGTCAAACACATTTTCATGCATCGGTTCATCGATGTTTGTCGACTTATGAGTCGTTATAATCAGAAATTATTACTATTTTTAACTCTCTACATAGATAGTGATTAGTTCAGTCAGTCATACAGATATACTTCGCTGGCCTTTTATCTAGTAACTTGAACAACATTTGTTGCAGCTACCCTATTGCAACACAACTCCTAATCCATATTTCAAAATAGCGGTTTCGGCACAATATTTGTGCACTATGATATTCTGAATGACAGTCAAATAAGTATTATACCAATTTTACGTAAGCTTAGCTCAAACTTTGCTATGTAGTCGTTTCGAGTAATCTGAATTTCAGAAAAGAAATACACGTATGCATCTGTAAACTCTATTTAAGAAGACTACATGAAATATGATGACTGTACCAAGATAAGAGGTCGTTCAACTCACCACAGCCACATTGTGATCTAACTACCCGCAATTGATTTGCGTAACGCACAGCCCGATTATGAAATGTAGCCGGCATTTCTTTGTTTACATTCGAGAAAAGTCTTCAAAATCCACAAATATACTCACGTTTCGTTCTGTAATGTTCCGCAGCGGCAAAATTTAGCACCACTGTCACTATTAATGTATGGAACTGCATGTTGGCGTGTATATTTTTGTGGAGTACGGTGGAGCCCCGTCTGGTGGCCCGCGGTAGAGATACTAAGTTCCAACTATGACAGGCTGACTGTTCCGTAAGACTCTCGAAGGGGGGATTGGTGCGCAATTGTTAAATAAGTAAATAAACTTTATACGCGTTGCCTAAGTTAATATTGCTAATAAACTTCGGATGACGCCTTGAAATGTTAGCACTTTCGACGGCACTGAAGTTCACTGATCGAGCTGTACCGGATAATCGGCTTAAGTCTCTTATATACTGGAAGCTTGGTCTTGTATGTGATTAGTAGAGACCGGAATATATGCAATTGCATATTTGCATATGCATTTGCATATTTTATCCAATCTTAGCATATAAAGACAAAAATCCATTGATGATGTATTTTTATCCCCTTTTTCCAGTATTTTCATTAGGTAAACAAAATTTGATCGCGTATATAATGAAAATGTTTGCATTGTTGCAAGATTCGGTTTACGAAACAAAGAAATACATGAGTTGAACTAAGTAGACCGTCCTTCATCTGAAAGTGACTAGACAGAGACGTACTGTGGGTAGTTTTTTTAAATTTTTTCTGTAAAAGTTTATTTTAAAAAACGATGTAGATATGATTTTTATTGAAATAATCATCAAATTTTGCAAATCATGATGCATATTCTAGGCGTTTTTGTGCATGTTTCGAGCAATCTTTTTGTATATTTGCATGCATATAATGGCTATTTTATGTTGCATATAATCCGGTCTCTAGTGATTAGAGTTTGGTACAATGATTTTGATGAATAGAATAATGAAACCGGCTTGAGTCACTCGAACAATTTTGTATCTTTATTTCAGTAGAAGTAAAGAATGGCAGCCAGACAGACCAATCAAAGGATAAAATTATGGATAATTAATTTTAAATATTGTGTTTATCTGAAATATTTGATAAAGATTAACTGAGTAACTGTAATAATAAGGGGGTAAGAAAAGGCGGCAAAGTTTGTATGGTTCATTTCAGTTTGACGATATATGTATTTACTTCAAACTTTGTCTATCGAGCACTGTCAGAGATTACAAAATAGTTATTAGCGGTGTGGTAAATTCCTGCACTTGCGCGGAAGCAGCCGCGGGCGGACCACTAGTTTTATTAATCTTCCTATCCAACCTCAAAGTTTTTTCCAAAAGTGGTAGAATAAAGTCTGAAGAGAGAACAACTAAAAATATTATTAATCGTTCTTTGTTGACTACGAAACCCTAAAAACTAGAATCACAGAAATGATTCACTTGATGTGAGACACATTATTATAAGGTCATTTATCATTTTAGAATGCATTTCAAAATATTTTGTCAAGGCTATATTTTTGGTTTTGTTTTGCATCTTTCTTGCGTCAATCCTACTACTATTATAAAGGCGAAAGTTTGTAAGTATGGATGTATGTTCCTACTACTATTATAAAGGCGAAAGTTTGTAAGTATGGATGTATGTATGTATGGATGTTTGTTACTCTTTCACGTAAAAACTACTGAATGGATTTGAATGAAACTTTACCACGATATAGCTTATACATCAGAATAACATATAGGCTACAATTCATAAAGAATTTTTAAGATAAAGGCTTTCCACGCGGACGAAGTCGCGGGCGGCCACTAGTTTAAGTATAAAAGTATTTTATACAGAGGATATAATATGCAATATCTACTCATCATTGGAACAAGTATACAAAGCGAATCACGTTTATTGTGCATTTTATGTATAAACAGAATCTTCATATTGTATTACCATGACTGCAATAAATAATAATATATATATATAAATTAAACCCGTTTTCCTTGGTCACGGCATCACGCGTGAATGGCTGGACCGATTTCACTAATTCTTTTTTTGTTGTATTTGTTATTATTAGGAGAAGGTTCTTACGGAAAAAAATATTATGAAAATCTCTCAAAAATATTGAAAAATATACATTTAATTTTGCATATTTAAAAAAACGCGCGTAACTAATGTCAATGACATTCGATGACATTGTACAATCATTGCAACGCTAAGGCGGTACCTATGAAGTTCGCCGGGTCAGCTAGCTTATTATAGTTGTCCATAATATGACGCACTTCGACTTGAAGACATACTCTTAGGTAGGTAATAGGTAAGGTTATGATTTCACGGTGCTTGGGCTTATAATATTGATTAGCGAATTAATCAATCTTTATGCTGTATATACATTCCGAGTAATCATACATATTTTCTAAATTATATTAGATGTGAGACGCATCAACCACGTGTAAATATTATACTTTACTTTACACCGAGGCTAAATTGCTTACTGCAACCTTATCAAACTCATTAAGTTTTATATTTAATTATGGTGTAAAAAATGGATGCAAAATTGCCAATTTATTTTAAAATTAATTTTCTTATATACTCTCTACATAGAGTTTTATGCTTCAAAATGTTATTCTAAGCCCTCGACAAAGTGACTTTGACTAGTACAAGGTATATTTAGTTATGGTGTAAGAAAATGGATGCAAAATTGCAAACTACCCCAATTTATTCTAAAATTAATTATATTATATACTCTCTACATAGAGTTATTCTTATCATAATTGCGTTGCTTCAAAATGTTATTCTTATCATATATTTTACAAAAGGCTCTTGACAAAGTGACTTTGACTAGTACAAGGTATATACTGACTTGACTTAGAAAAGAACTAAGTTACCGCCAGCGCACACCTGTAACAAAGAGTGATCTTATTGTCGTCGTGACACGCAACTGTCAGCGTGTGAACCAAACACGCTACTAATTCGCTAAAAGTCGCAAATAGCTCCGACAGCACGCCGGAGCTGTGCCCTGGGCCTTTGAATTTCCACCGCTTTCCTTCGAGCACATACGATAGCGCGGTTTTAGTTAAACCATTCGTGTAAGTGTTACATTCGTACAGTTACATCAATTAATTTTTATTGACCTAGCCGTGTAGCAAAGCAATGTGCCCTCGCGTAGAAATCACTACATACTCGTAGTACAAAGCAAAGTAGCTTCTCGCTTCTGTCCCTATGTACGTGACGGAACCTAGGTACATCTTCAATATGATGTCGCTCAAAAACAAGGTCATGAAGTCGATATTCATTCATGGATTCACCTTGTTCTAATTTCTTAGTAATTTTTGCCAACTCTTCATCGCGTCTCTGTTCAATCTTTAACCACGTGTCGACACTTTGAGAGTTAGGTTTATACAAGTAATTGGGTTCCTGCTTAAAAGATCTGAATTTTTTTATTTGAGATCCTTGTCGGAATTCAATTTTGAAATCGTAAAAATGCAAGAACTACCACCACGGATGAATTCTAGGCAACTGTTTGGGAGATGATTACTTGATAGCATTATACAGTCGGTGACAATTGTAAAGGCTCTTCCAAATAGATTTGTCTCAAATGTTTAATTGCGCGAACTATGGCAAGTGTCTCAAGCTCATTAAATTGGTAATGACTTTCAGGTTCTGTAGTTCGCATGTTCATATACGCCACCACACGCTGTCGGCCATCCTCTGCTTGAATTAATATTGCCCCCAGGCCTGCACTGCTGGCATTAGTGTGGATTTCTAAAAGGAGATCTCCACGGAAAATTGACTAAACTGGTGCTGATATTATAGGTCGGATAATATCAAGCCTGGAACTCTCGCACTCTGGAATTTAGCATTCTTTATGGATTATACAAAGAGATCATGCGCTCAGAAAAAGACGGTATTAGGTAATCTTCTAAAGTATCCTTCCGCCGCAAAACTGACGGACTTGCTTGACATTCTAAGGCACTGGTGATTTTTTTTGCAGTGCCAAAAATGACAAGCAAGTCCAAATCTAGCGACTCGGACGCACAGTTCCATGTGAAATAACATTACATAGATATTCAATGGATGTTTTGAAGAATGAGCACTTCTTTGCATTTACTGTGAACCCAGCAGCGGTTAATGCGGTTAAAAGTATATCTTTATCACGTATAAAAATAAATCTATCTACTAAATCCTCCAAATGCGTGGATGAAATCGCGAGTAGAACGCTAGCACGACACTAGTTAGTATATCTATGTATTAAATACATCATTTTGCAATTTAGCCGGCGCGAAAGGGGTCAAGACGGTTCTGTTTGTCTCGGGCGAAACCAGTCCTCTGTAAGAATGTTAACGTTACATCGACATAAACATTTTCGAAGTAAATATGTTTCTTCTTCTTCAGTCTGTGGTCACCCATAGTCGGGTATAGGCCTCTTCATGAGCACGCCAAGTGTTGCGGTTCCGTGCCAATCGCATCCAGCCAGTAAATATGATTACAGATAACCTATTCTCTCCAAAACAGCAATAATTATCTTTTAAGGACCCCACATTTGTGCTAAGAAAAGGTCGCTGTCCTGACCCTATCTTTTTTATAGTAAATGATATGCTCAAGTGGATAGGTGATATCGATATTGTTAATGAGCGGTGTAGCATCCTTAGTTCTCTGTCTGCATCCTTACAAAACATCGCGTTTCTGAACTGTAGTTCAGCTTAATATTTACGAGTCTGTTGCTAAGCTAATAATTGGTTTTGAAAATAAAAGTGATTCATTTGTTCCAATAGGCATGATGACACCTATCTTAAATATTTTCATGGCGTTTAAAAAACCCCTATGAAGTTATTACAACTAGTATATTTCGAAAAGACATAACACTTAAAAAATTCTTTTTCGGCTCCGGTCATCGGGGAGGAATCGAACCCCCGACCCTTAGAAGTCCGGTCCGGACCACTAAACTCAGTGGTCGGAGCATTGAAAAAAAATTTTTTAAGTGTTATGTCTTTTCGAAATTAAAAATGGCGTTGTGAACGCAAAAAATACTTAACAAATAAAACCAGTATATTTCCAAAAAGCTGTATAAACCAATATTTAAACACACAATTCAATAAATATTCGGTTGTTGAAATCGGTTGTTGTTGTAATTGACTCCGATTTCTGATACACAACCGTGTCGTCACGTTTTTGTATTCCCATACAAAATCTATAGAGGCAGACCGTTTTGACAGATAATAACGAGTATGTCAACGATTGGTGGTGTCATCTAGCCTATTAATAATTCTCTTTGTTGCATTTTATTGTTCACTCATACATTTTCGTAGTCACCCCTCAAGTCGCTGCCCATGGATCTACGTCTCGCACTTATGATTTTTAACCACCGAAGAAAAAGGAGGGTTATAAGTTTGACCTTTATTCTGTTGTGTGTATGTGTTTTTGCGTGTGCCTATCGGTGGCATCGTAACTCCCGAACGGACCGATTTTAGTGCGAATTTGTTTATTTGAAAGCTAATTTAATAATGGTTGTTCTTAGCTATTGCTGGTCTAAATCCATCCAGCCAATGATGCTGTTTTCCTGTCTCATGTCGGTTTTTTTCTTTCACAGAATTTTTTTCCTTCTGAATTGTTTATCAAAGCTAATCGACGTGTTGTTTAATGTTAGCAAACAAAAATGGACACCCATTTACAAGTTTCCATGTTAAACTTTATGATTAATACTTACGAATCGACATTTAATTCTAGACGTAGTCGTTTAATTCGCATCGTAGTGCGGCATGATTGGCCTAGAATTTTCACTACAATTATATCTAATTGCACGTTTGACGTAGCGAAGTCAAGGCGCGTGTGTTTTATGTGGGTATAAATCTATCTCTGTTGGCGCCTGGTCAAGATAAACATGTTACCTTACCCACGCAGTTGGGGTGGTTGGTACAGTCAGCGTCCAGAATAGTCTAAGTGACACTTTAGTACAATGTCAAAATAACAAATAAGCATGATGACACCTATCTTGAATATTTTCAAGACATTGGCGTTTAAAAAACATAGCCCCTATGAAGTTAATACAACGAGTATATTTCCAAAAAGCTGTGGAAACCAATTATTAAACACACAAAACTCAATAAATATTCGGCCAATTGACTCCGATTTTTGATATATGACCGTGACGTCACGTTCTTGTATTCCCATACAAAATCTATGGAGGCAGACCGTTTTGACAGATAAAAAAGAGTATGTCAACGTTTGGTGGTGTCTTCTATCCTATTGGACAGTTTTAAACAGATTGACATGGAGAATGTTGAAAAGGCTATTTAGACTTGGCACTAAAATGCCACTATGATTTTGACACTTATTTGTACCTACAATAGCCAGTGAAGATCAGATTTGTTAATGTTTGCATCAGTTGGATGCTAGCAACATCATGAAAGTTGTTTGACAGTCTTGTGCCTTACTGCAGCGATGTAAAACATTAAAACTAAAGTCAAAATATGATCGATACTTGTGTGTATAACAGCTCAGTCGCATATAAGTGCATATAGCACAACAAGTTCCGTAAGTAACTCATTTTCATGACAATAAAATACGTTATCATCAAGAATATACATCTTCTTAATTTACGTGTCTGTGTGGACCACTGCATTTAAGGCTATTATATAAATATTTCTAAAGAAATATAAACTAAAAAACAAATATCTATAGATACTTGTTTTTTTTTACTTCTACAACTGATCGAATTTTGTGAGCCCTTTTTACCTTAATTACTCTTCCTTGAGTAATCTACAATTATTGGATCGAAAGAATGATATTTCTTTAGAAATATTTATATAATAGCCTTAAATGCAGTGGTCCACACAGACACGTAAATTAAGAAGATGTACATTCATGATGATGACGTATTTTATCGTCATGAAAATGAGTTACTTACGGAACTTGTTGTGCTATCTAACGCTTTTCGAAGTGAGCACATATCTGGAACATAGTAACAATATTTAATTACATGTACAGCAATTAGGCAAGCATCCAAAAGTCCAAAGGTCACATCCCTTCAGAACCTTTAATTGGCAGCCATCATAATAAAAGCAGAACAGCTTCACGACAGCTTACATACTCCGCCAGTTCTAACATAACATTATCTAAATTATTCGATGAAATGAGTCTGTTTTTCTTTCTCCAATAACTAAGTGTTTGTTGGAATTTTTCAGTACATATACGTTTATTTAAATATATAAAAATGAAAAAAACTGACTGACTGACAGATCCACGCACAGCCTTAACCAAAAGGTTTAGGAACTCGAAATTTTGTATCATGCTACCTTTAGTACTGTAGAGGAGCACTAAGAAAGGATTTTTGAAAATTCATCCCCTAAGGAGATAAAAAGGGGGATAGTAGTTTGTGTAAAACTTCGTCAGTTTTAAAGTAAAATTAATAAAAAGTTGTATTTAGGTACTTGGTCAGAAATGTTTAATGACGTGTTTCAGGATAAAAGGCGGTTTCTATGATACCACGCCATTCCTTGGTCCAATCTTCTTTAAATTTTACTTACTTGACACACTGTTTAGGTAAAATCCTACGTATGCGCGGACAAAGTCGCGGGCTGACCGCTAGTAAAATAATATTTCATGAGTGAGTAGGTTAATAGACTCTATTTCTGAAATTCTAGAAATTAGCTGCTGCAGACGGGAATACTTATATCTAAGCTTCTTCATTTTGCATACAGTCTTTCAAGAGTAACTGTACCCTAAGCATGAACATTATCGTAACGTATTCGTGTCGTCCAAACGTCAGAAACTGACAGTTTCCCCATACAAATTGACAAGTTAACGATAGGTATACGCTACGAATACGTTACGATAGTTGTTCGTGCTCAACCCGACAGGTTAAAACATGATTGCGACTGCCTCAAAATATTTTTTAGATTCTTTGTTTACAACAAAACCAGAACGAACGGTGGTCAATGGAGCTAAAAAGTATTTCATGACCCTTTATTTGAACGTTGATTTAATTCAAAACGCAAATGTTTTATGTGGGTGTTATGATGATGCTGTAATTATATAAATCGCGCCGTCAACAACTCACGAACAACAGTTTACAAAGTATCAAATCGTTTGTGGTGACAGGGCTTTCTAATTTTACATTAATTCGAGGATGTTACTTGGCATCAAAAATTTGTTTACCAGCAAACTTTCCGTTGATTGCAAAAATATCATGTCCTTACAAAAATTACGACCAAGGTCAGCTAGATGCGAAGCCCTGTTCTTGCTTCACATTAGAAGGAAAGGTCGACATATTGCATCGGGCCAATCATTGAACGATAACAAAACACGTGATCATCACGCGATATCGATTGCAACTCGTTCCGATAACTAATAACTCGATCTTAACTCGCTTTAAGCGAGATAACTTCGAGACGTCTTCGTGAGCGATGAATGAAACGGCAACAGCTATTGAGCAGATGAGGAAATGTCGGGAATTAGACTGAATCCTTTTACCAGATGTTTACACTCGAGTAAAAGCAACAGTGCTGATTTAAATTTTAACTAAAGCACAATAAAACATCGTTTAATGGATCCAAAGTAGACACAAATTCTCGAACAAAAAATGTACGTAGATTTTTAGATTGACGTAAACTCTTTACACGATAAGCTTTTGTTTGTTCTTGCGAAAACAGTCGAGCCATCAAATCTATTTCTGTGTGCATAAAATTTTATTGCGTTGGCGGTGGTTGGCTGACATGTTCAAACTAGGTCTAGCATTGTGAATGAATTGGTTGAATGACCGCTTGGGGCACATAGCAGACACCTTACCTTTGGCATACGTGTCAGGGACGCATGCAGTGAGGACATTGGTGACCAACTAACTAAACAAACTTTTTTGTGAGTGCACGGTAGAGTCAATCTTTCAAAACGAAGAATTGTTTAGTGATTTTAAATATTTAAGTCTTCTAATCTAGATAAAAGTGACTCCTATTTGATAACTGTTGTTAGATTCAAATAAAAACTTAAATTACTTTTTGCTCTCTACTAAGATCGCAAACCTAGTACGAATTCGTTCCATCGTTGCAAGGTAAGGCTTTGTTTATCGTCTGTTTTCATTATAAAACTATACGGTACGGTTAATGCAAACCAATTATTAGATGGAACCCTAATCAAAATTTTCAAGCTAAATAATCTTGTTCATTTATTTACTCACAAGATATCCGGTGCAGGTATTAAATTCAAGCTTTTATAATTTTAAATTTTATGGTTATTTGCAATTTTCTACATGTATAATTCGCTCTTAATTGTGAATAATTTTATTCACCTATGTCATCAGAAGAAATACTACCGTCCATATTATATTAACATTGAATTTTAATTGGCTTGTATAATCCTGCATTAGTGTTTAAAATATAATTTGCATAACAGTTTATTGAGCGTAATCTTGGCACTGATTTCGGCTAATAAATCATCTTGCTTGCTTCGGCTGACACAATTAGACTGGGCCAAGGGATAGATAGTCTTAATTCTAGCTAGTAATAGGATTATTTACCCCAGTATTGTTAACACATACCAATGCTACTAGACCAAAAGCTCAGACATTCGGGTTGCAACAAAATTAACGCAACACCGTCGACCTTCACGTCCTTGCGATTGAATCAACGCAAAATTCTATGACGAAAGCTACCAAAATTAAAAAACTTGCTACTTACAAATAACGTTTATTAAATAACTTGTTAAGATTATGTACAAAGTTAAAAAAAGTCTTAAATAATAGCGGTTGTTAACGTTATTCTAATTGTAGACGAATAAATTATCCTATCACACGTTTTGACGTTAAAGTTAGCGTAGCGATGAGTTTAGAAGGATAGAATGGACATCTTGATGTGGCAGATAATGGAATAGAGACAACAAATACTGGTAATATCCGATCTGGTTCGGATTTGGTCTCAGACACCAAGTTTGAAGGTTGAATTTTACATGTGACGCGTGTTGCCGAAGCCACCGTGACCGGATTGGGAGGCGCCCTTGTTGAAGCCCATTTGGAGGTTAAGCTCGGCGTTGTGAGCTCTGAGCTGCTCCTCTGTGAAGGTTCTCTCATTCTTTTCAGCCATCTTCGGGCCTAGTTGGGGACCGGTCCATTCTGGGTGCTTCTGGGTCTGAAAATGAAAATAGCAATTTATAGTTCTATTGCTTTTTCTTTTTTCTCTTTTGCTTTCTCAAAATAATGAATGGTTGAGATACTTACAATTCTTCCTAGGGAGTACAAGCATAGCGTAACTTGGGGAATGTTACGCCTCTCGAAGAGGTCAGCAGTTTGGAAGATTTCTTCTTCTGGGACTCCGTACTTCTTGATCGCAGCTTGGAACCTGGAAACATATTGGAATCGACTCAAAATAAGCACACAAACAATTTAAAGTTAATTTTGTATGAAATCAGATGTCAGTTTCACCTTTGGATGTTCTCCATAAGCTGGAAGTTGGTTCCTCGTTCCTGGATCTTCTTGACAGACCCAGGGGACAGTTTATTGATGAGTTTGCAGAGGACCACGCCATCCTTTAGAACATCTTCGTAGGGTGCGTTTGGCAGAGGCTCTCCGAGGACGGCGGTGATCCAGTTTATGACCTCTTGTTCTTGTTCCTTGTTTCTGGGCTAGAAATACAAAATTGGATGATCATAAGCGTTTTTGTGCGAGAACCAACGATTTTTTGGATTATTTTTTGTAAGAGGGATTACTCAACAAGAGATATTGGCACAAAACTTTATAAGTCTGTCGACAGTCAGCTTGTTTATGATTCCCACAGTGAATAAATAATGAAAAAAGATTATGCTTCGATAATATTCTAGTTTTTTTCGACCAGCGACAGTCAATTGTCATTTGACAACAAGATAGGAGTTACGTAAACTGAATTCTGCAACTATGTTGGTGTTGTGTAAAAAAACCATACACTAAAAAACCAGCTTTGACAAAAACTTGTTTTTATACAGTTTATATATCTTGACGGGTGACGGATCCGTCATCATGACGGATGAACATTCACATTATATACGGAATCGTTTTTTTATGATTTCAACAGCGGCGGATCATTCTATCAATGATAATGACCCGTGATTTTTAACGAATAAAATGTCGTGATTAATGAGTTTATGACGGTTGAGTGAGTGTTTAAAAATTGTTAGCACATGCTAGTTTTGAACGTCGGCCATAAAACACATTTTCCAGTGCCAAGTCGTTTGATGGCTGGGCGGATTCCAGCATCACCACCGAAAATAACGCGATTGGTAAAGAAGATGACAGCTACTTGCTATCGAACCGGGACTATTTTGAGACTTTCCAATTTCCCAACGCTTCCTAAAAGCTTTCGGACAATCTGTTTATAGTCAACAACGCTTGATCGTCTTACAGTTAATCGTGCAAAGTAGTAAAAAAGCTACTTTGCTATTGAAAAAAATATATCTGACTGTTGGTGTTTGTTGCGTACCTAAGTAAATTTATTTGCATTTACAATGTCTTACGTCTGTTTTAAATTTGGTTAACTGATGTAATCGACATTTGATTCACTGCAAAACCGAATAATCACAAGTAAAATTTTATATCAAATATTTTCTTAAATCATTTCGTTTTCCTACCGCAAACTAGGCAGTTCAACAGTTGACATTCCAGCAAAATCCCTAAAGCCCGCGTTATTTCTAGAAACAACAAAATTGTGCACTAAGAAGCCGAAACTATGAGAAGATATACCGACGCAGCTGCGCGGGAGTGTATTAATCCCGAACTACTAGAGTTCTGACGTCAATGTGACGTTGCACTCTCGGCAAATATATTTGAGTTTTTTAATCGGCTGTGTGGAAAAGTGAAGAGTATGAACACATATTGATCAAATTTTAATAGAAAAGATTACTGCTATTTTTACTATTTATCAAATATACACTCTACTAAAAAAAGTAATTGGGGTTGTGTATTAAATGTAATCCAACTTTTGCCCAACTCTTACATTATTTCGGCCGAAATGTTGACAATTTTTCCATAAAATATGCTTTAAATTTCCTAAAGCAACCAAATAAAAATCAGTCACGAAAAATCTTACGTACAGCCATTTTGGTGTGACCTCTTCGTGTCAAAAGCACTAATTTTCGGGACAAGCACACGCTCCGCTATCAGAGATGAGACTGGTCCGCCCGCCCAAGCGCCGGCTAGGGCGGGCGGTGTCGGCGTCACGGATTTATTTTGTTTGTTACGTGAATACTGTAAACACGGATTTTGTATGATGTGGATTCTTGTTGTTGAAGGAGGAAGGATGAAGTGAATTAAAATTGAAAATATTTATAAGAAAGATAGATGGCATGATGACAGTGTGAGGTAGTAACTATTTAGTAATCTGTGGTGTGAGCTTATATAAAGCAATATATGAGGGGAGGCTTTGTTAGTAGCTTTAAGAGTTTGCATTTTAATGTATTTCTTAGAATATTGGGCGTGGTGTTTTTTTAATATATATGTTTTTAGGACAGAATGTCTGTTCAAAAGTTATCTTACGAAAATCAACATGCATGGCTGCATTTCCAGAAGTGTGTATCTATTTCTGAAACATCGAAAAGCCCTTACAGTGTGCTAGCGACATTTCATTGTCAGGTTGTCACCGCTGCACGCCGGAAACGACAAATTCTTAACAAATACTAGTTAGTCGTAGTAAAAAATATAACAAGGAAAAGATTTATTTCTATTTTCACGTGATGAAAGTTAGTTTAAGAAAGTATTTTTGCAGAAGACAAAATCAACATTCTTTTTCTATTGCAAAACTATTTTTATAAGTTTGTAACTTACATGCTTATTAAATAAATAAAAAAATATACAACACCATCACATATATCGATCTGACTCCGTGGTAAGTAGCTTAAGCACTTGGTTACAAATATCAGAATCAACAGTGATATTACAAATAAACTTAAATAAATACATAACACCCAGACCAGTACGAACAGACATGTTCATGCACACAAATGTTTGTACAGTGCGGGGATCGAACCCGCGACCTCTTGGTTAATAGTCCACTTTTTGACCAAAGTGGTCGATACCATAACATGAAATATAACCATAACATAACCATCGTCATTAAATCACCATAACATAAAAGACAGTACCTACATTTCTGTAGCGAGATGAACATATTATGGCGAATAAAAAAATGGAACTTCTAGAATAATCTATTGTTTTGTGTTGAACGATATTAGCCAGTAGTTTTTTTAACACTAATGTTTACTACGATCTGAGTCCTTTATATCTGTAATCTGAGTCTGAGTCTTTCAGACTATTCTGGTCCTGTTTGTATGGAACAGGAAATACCAAAATGTTTAAGAAGCCATCGTTTTGATTTAGCAATCGCCCTCATTTGATTAATTTGATCAACACAAATAGAACACATTCAAGAGTCTATAAATATGTTGAAGATTAGCAAGCGGCTGGAGAATCAGAAATATTCTTAATGATTCTTAAAGAAGAAATGGGTTTTATAGTAACTAAAATACAGAAGAAAGTAAGTCAAAAATACATTAGGGCGATTTTTATTATTAAAAATTATTTAAACACTAATATCATCTATATATATACGAGTAAAATTGTCGTGTCACAATGTTCGTTCCCGTACTCCTCCGAAACGGCTTGACCAATTCCCACGACGATGTTTTTGTGAGCATATTAAGTAGGTCTTAGAATCGGTCAACATCTAATTTTCATACCCAATCTTATCATTATAAGAGAAATAATTTATATAGCAAAACATCGTTTGCTGGGTCTGCTAGTAAGTCATCAAAGAATATGCTTCCAATAGGGTAACTAGATAGGTACCTAGGTACTAAGAAATAACGTAACGAACGTCATTATTAAATTAGAACTATAAAGTAGAAACAATTGCGCACCTTATATATTGGCAATTATCTGTATAATGATTTCCATTCAACAGCACATTTGGTGCAACAGTCCTATTTTATAAAGAGTTGACTTTATTTTTATCCACTTATTTACCAATTCTGTTATTGCAATTCCAACTGAGACAAAATATTCCTCAAAATTCGTTCAACCCAAACGTTGACTTTGAAGAAAGTTATTTGGTACTAAATTACGATTGTGTTGAGACACATCAAATGGAAAAGTGTTTCACAGAAATATTGTAAAGCGTCTGTGTAGTGAAAAGTCGTTGATCTTGAATTAATTTAAGATTAGCTATCTTTAGAACGTTTTAAAGTGGTCAACATATGAAGGTCTTTCAGGCAGTTATTTATCGAGTAGTCCATAATTCACATATATTATGGCAGAAAACATGACATCATATTTTATGGTCAGTCAAAAGTAGATGATATGGCAATAAAAGAGTGGAAATTCATTATCCCCAACGACAAAGAGGGCTACTTTGGTACTAGGGTATTACTTTGATTCCTATTCTGTTTGTGTTTTATGAATTATGAGGTGTGTGTCTACACGTGGCATCGTAGCTCCTGAACTAGTAACTATTTAGTAATCTGTGCCTGAACGGATGAACCGATTTCTGTGCGGTTTTTTATATTCAAAAGATATTTTATTTACGGTTGTTCTTAGCTTTGACTGATCAAAATCTGTCCAGCCGTTGAAGCTAAACAGCTATTTTCCTGGCACATGTCGTTGGTTTTTATTTTATTTTTTAGTATTATTGTTTTATTTTGGTACTGTTGTTGTTTAGATGATTATATTAAGCTTTGGACCCCAAAAAAAATATCTTTATGTTTTTTGTGTAAACACCGACTTACTGCCTTTTCTTTGTTAAAGTATTATAACATTTTATTTGTTATTTTAAATTCACGACTTTCCAGTTACACGACCTAACAACCTTGGTTGGAAAACTAGTAAACAAGACCCAATATTTCAAAAGTATGTTCTAATAATCTCAGCAAAACTGAAATGTGTATAAAATTGTAACATAATGAGAATGTTCATAATGTTTGATGGAAAATATTTTATATCGGTGTGATAATCTCTTGGCTCGTAGCCAAAACAAAGAATTTACTGTATCCACTATTCTATCGATGGAGATGGAGCGCGTGCTACTTATATTTAAAAATATATACATCGACGAAGATACTTAAGAAATTATTAGTATTAGGTCCTTACATATGAAATTGGCGTTTTGTCGTACTGGCCACTTTGATCACAAATTTTTCCTATTTGGTTAGGAATTCGAAATTCAAATTTATACAGCTATTTCCACATGTAGTTGTGTTTCGTAAACCGTCATTCATTTGTTTTTTTACTTATCTTTTTTCTGTTTGCATCGCTCAATTTACAAAATGGAAAATTTGAAATATCGCGTTATTTACGAGTACGAGTTCCACCGTGGCACCAGTGCTGCGGAAACGGCTCGAAGGGTTAATGATGTGTATGGCGGTTGTGTCGCAAAAGAAAACACAGTGCGTTTTTGGTTCCAACGTTTTCGTTCTGGAAATTTCGACCTGCAAAACAAGCCCCGTGGACGGCCGGAGACCCAAGTTGATAATGAAGAATTGAAGGCTATTGTGGAAGCGGATCCATCGCAAACCACGTCCGAGTTAGCTGCAGGCTTTGGCGTTAGTGATAAAACTGTTTTAATCCAGTTGAAGCAAATTGGGAAGATTAAAAAACTTGAAAGGTCACCTCACGAATTGAGTGAAGCAAACCGGCAAACGCGCGTCAACTGCTGCGTTACATTACTTGACCGGCACAATAACGAAGGGATTTTAAATCGAATCATTACCTGTGATGAAAAGTGGATTCTCTACGATAATCGGAAGCGCTCATCGCAATGGCTGGACCCTGGCAAGCCAGCCAAAGCCTGCTCCAAGCGAAAATTGACCAATAAAAAGTTACTTGTAAGCGTTTGGTGGACTAGCGCCGGTGTCGTTCATTACAGTTTTCTCAAATCTGGGCAGACGATTACGGCAGATATCTATTGTCAGCAATTGCAAACCATGATGGAAAAGCTAGTTGCTAAACAACCAAGGCTGGTCAATCGCTCTACGCCACTGCTGCTTCACGACAACGCTAGACCACACACTGCACAACAGACGGCTAGCAAATTAGAAGAACTTCAATTGGAATCTCTAAGGCATCCACCGTACTCCCCGGACCTTGCTCCAACAGATTACCATTTTTTTCGAAATTTGGATAACTTCTTGCAAGGGAAAAAGTTCAACTCAGATGGGGCAGTCCAAGTCGCCTTCAAAGATTTTATTGATTCCCGTTCGAATGGTTTTTGAAGTGAAAACTTCTTTAGCGGCGTTGAGCACTTTTGTGGCATGGGTAGAAACTGTGAAACTCGCGTCAGGTCACGTGATGCTGATCGAAAAACCGTAAGACGGTTGTTAAGTTTTCACTTCTGCCGGCACTCCCGGAGTGCAACCCGTGTTAGTTTATTTTTTTAGTAAAGGGATCAATGAACTACCTATGAGATGGCAAAAGTGCATAGATTACAATGGCTCATACTTTGATTAAATAAATATGCTATATAAAAAAAATTCGACTTTTTGTTCCTCCCATACAAAACGCCAATTTCATAGGTAAGGACCTAATATTTCTCCAGCTGAATCTAATATTTACGAGTTTAATGGCGGCGAATCGCAAAATATACTAATAAACAAGACGATTATTTAATTAAATTACGTAAAGTGCACCAGAGTGGTGTGTCATGTGCAATACATAGGTCCACTCTCTGGTCCTTATGGGTGCCTGGTCGGTACACACAATCAGCACCTCGAAATAAACATTTCGGAATCCTAAATTATGCATTTGTAGTGCAAGATCGGTATGACGAGTTGCCTGAATTGTGTCGACTTACGAGTACATAAATGCAGCCAACTCGAAATGACATTAGAGCAATCAGACGCAGGGCCTGCCACTGTGAACTAAGTGGACCGTCCACCTCTGTAGTCCAATGGTTCATACCACCCGATTTTTAGCTCAAAGGTCCCGGGTTCGATTCCCAGTGGGTGCAGGGTCGGACCTAAGGGCTTTTTGAGCTTCAGCCCAGGGCCCCGTGCAAACAGGGGGCCCCTGTTAAAGTTAATGAGAGATGAGTCGTAATTAAAGCGTTACGTGTAACGAAATGATTTCATCTCGTGTTCTCTTGATGTGATAGGCCAAAGTGAGCCTTGTGATTTCTATTAAATTGTATTACATATCTTTTTGATTGAGGGAAAAAGAGATTCACTTCGTGTATTGACGGTAGTTCAGAACTATGTCCAGAGCATATTTTGAATTCGTTTTAAAATAACACAAACCTATTTATAAAATAAGAGTTACTTACGTGGGCTATCAAACTGTATTCCAATCACAGTAACAATGAAAACTGTTTCGGGATCACATAGAAAAATAAGAAAATTGCAAAAAATGGATTTAAACTCGAAACACAATACAAAAACGAAGCACACGTTATCAATAAAAACAACATTGCTGATTTTATTTATTTTTCACGTGTCAATTGTCTTAAAGACACAACACAATTAAACGATAAGATTCCTGTGGTCTTCGTTAAGTATCTATGTGTGTGCCAAAGAATACCAATGTTCAAACTATTCTAATACATTTAGGTAGGTCTGTCTGTACTGTAGTAAGTACTTGAATTGAGAGGTGAAATTAAGTTTTTTTTTTACATTATTAGTCTTATCGGATATTAAATTTCATTCGTAGCTTTCATCCTGACGTTTGTAATTTCTTTGGACACAGTAAGAAATCTAAAAAAATTTAAGAACGAAAAGTAATTTAATCCATTTACAAAGAAAAAATACATGCTGTCAATGACGGCTGAGTACACAGAACGTTCTAAAAATATGTCATCTTCAGTGTCGCTCTTAAGCAGATAATAAATTTCATTTCATTTGCTTTTTAATCGTTTGTAAAAATCAAATCTATAATACAAGTGAAATCGTTGCAAAATTGCAGACAAAGTCTGGTAACTACATCAGTGCCTATTGTTCTTGAGTCGTCCTTTGTGTCAACCTAAGGTACCTACCTACTTACTGTCTGTCGTATACGTACCACTGACTGACAATCATTGCATTATCATTCAACTGTCCCAAAGATAGTAGTATTTTGTTATTGTTTTGGAACAAAACGCTGTTTGTATGTCTCCTTGTTAAAACATAACACTCTATTAAGACTTTACCGCGGTCGGCTAAAACATCCTTAGGTAGATACAAGATACGTTATTCAAATTAAAATTTTACTTAAGCCCTCCATGAGGAGGGCAGTTACAATAAAATTAGAACCTAGTTTTTTTTTTAATTGTAGGTAACTGTAAAATCTCTTTTGCTAATATATCAAAATATTACTTGTTATTTGCTGGCTACTTGACAATTAATGAAAATAAAATGATCTGGTCAATTAAAGATCGATTTGTAGTGATTAATTGGTAGTGCAATCACGAATTTCATTTACATGTCATTCTCAAACCATTCGCGTGTCTTTCACAGCATACACGTTTATAGCCGTATGAATCTTACATTAAAACGTACTAAAAACATTAACATTCTAGCTATTAGAGAGAATGTCGTCCAATCATGAGGATAACCTCATGATTGGACGATACCCAAAGTACCTATCTACGTAAGTCCTTACTTAATTGTTTATATCTATTAAAGAAAGAACTTTAGCGAAGTGCGCGTCAAAAGGGCTAAGGTAGGCTAGGCTAGGCCGACCGAGAAGGCCGCATCCTTCTTACTAGTATAGTTGTGAATTGCTGATATCCTATGCAATAGGTACCTAACTGAAGAGATTCCTAACTGACTACAGGGACTGAATTCCTCTATACACAGCCTTCTTTGTTACATTTCGACTACCCTAACATTCAAACATTTTATCCAGTGCGCCGGCAAACGCGAGCCCGAGAAGGAACAAGAAGCCCAAGCATGGATAGAAGCGGTGATCGGCGAGCGGTTCCCACCAGGGATGGCGTATGAGCACGCGCTACGTGACGGCATCATCCTGTGCAAGCTGATGAACAGACTCCAGCCGGGCATCATAACCAAGGTCAACGTTTCGGGTGGAGACTACAAGTTCATGGACAATATCAGCCAGTGAGTGCCTAATTTTGTCATTAGGTATCCATTCAGCGCCTGGATGCAGGTAAAACTTGGCGCCAACATTTGCCTTTTCTACAACAAATCATATCAGCTCTGGTTCTTCCCGGGTCCTGGCTTCGAATGCGCACTTGGTAAGGAACTTAAAGCCCAAGCGTGGATCGAAGCGGTGATAGGTGAGCGGTTCCCACAAGGGATGGCGTATCAACACGCGCTCCGTGACGGCATCATCCTGTGCAAGCTGATGAACAGACTCCAGCCGGGCATCATCACCAAGGTCAACGTTTCGGGCGGAGACTACAAGTTCATGGACAATATTAGCCAGTGAGTGCCTTGTTCAATTAAAGTTAGTGGCTTTCATTACTTTTCCTGACAACCCACCAGGCGTGAAGCTGAGAATCCCATGAAACAAAGAAGCATCAAACACGCTCCAAGTGCAGTTAGTTGCTTGGTATGCCTTAGAGTCTCACCAAATTTAACTTCAAGAACTGTACCTATGTATTTATTATAACGCAATTTTCCTCAAATTTCCTTCATATTTAGGAACTTTGTGATCAGAATAAATGTCAAACTCAATAAACTTATGGTGTCTATCTTTATTTCAGGTTTCAAAAAGCGTGCATCAAATATGGAGTTCCAGACACGGACCTCTTCCAGACCACAGACCTTTGGGACCAGAAGAACATCGCTCTTGTGACACAGACCATCTTCGCCATCGGAAGGACGGTGAGCTTAAATTTTATGTGCCGGTTTGTTTAAGAAGAAAAACAAACAGAATAATAAACTCAACCTGACTGACAATTCTTTATTTAGTTAAACTCAATGGTACATACACTCAAATGAAAAGATAGACTACTCTTATTCTTAGTGTTGGGTGATCTGAATCAAGATCATAAACGTACTAGGAACATCTTATGTACCTACTTACCAACTTGCTCTAAAGATAATAGGTTTCCCAGAAGCACGTTTCGTAATTAAGATGTAATCTCAGAATAAAGACCGTTTTATATAATCGGAAAAAAGTACGGCTTCTCGGTTCCGTACTCGTAACTTCAATTGAAAGAAAAAAAGTCTCGCGCAAGATTCGTTCTCTAAATACTTAGATCGGCTAGTCGAGTAGTTTCATAATGATCTATGTTTCCTTTTTTATTAGTTTAATTTGAATTAACATAATTCTAGAAGTATCTACTTTGATTACTGTACAGGGAAAATTATGAGAATCTTGAATAGATAATCTTCATATTAGACAGAAATAATAATTCTTGATTAAAACGCCTAACCAAGTTTGATTGGCAACAACTACAAACTAATGACGATGTCTAATAGCAACAATTTTATTACAGGCGTACAAGCACCCCGAATGGCGCGGCCCCTTCCTCGGTCCCCGACCAGCCGAAGAGAACAGAAGAGAGTTCAGTGAAGACGTTCTCAGAGCAGGAGAGACTGTCATCGGCCTCCAAGCTGGCACCAACAAAATGGCGTCGCAGTCTGGACAGAACTTTGGAGCGTCGAGGAAGATTATCCTAGGAAAGTGAAGAGAGTACCTAGCAGTTACTATCTTTTTATATGTATAATTTATTAAAAATCAGTATTGTAGTTCGAGCAGGGGTGTATTGATAATCATTAAGTTTTTTTTATGTTAAGCAAAATACTTTATGGAAAAACTGTATGCCCATTTATTTAAATATTAGAACTTTTTATCCGTTACATGACTCGATGTAATGTTTAAAATTATTGCAGGCAGCAAAATGTTTATTCTTGAGATGTAACTCTCTTTAATAAAACTTACAAAATATATTGAATCATGTTAAGGAAATAAAATATTAATAAATAGTTTTTTAAAATAGTGTTTTATTTTTATTCTTTACTTACACTGACTTACCGGCAAAAAGAAACGTAAGATTAATTTGTATGGCCTTGCATCCAACTAATCAGATAAATGAGAGCCTAAACATAGTTAATATGATAATTTAAAATAGTTTGCTGTAATAAAGCTTAGCAAACAATGTTAATGTTAGGTTTAGGTAAGCCTAAGAAGTTTTTCTCCCGCCTTTTAAGACAGCGCCATCTATTAGATTTTTGAAAAGTACTAAACTGTCAAACCCCCGATAGCTTTCAAATATTTTCAACAAGATGGCAGTGTTTGTTAGGAAAAACCTGACAGATATAGGGATGTACCACATTTCATGAGCTACATAAATGAGGCTAGTGTAAGCTTTTGTTCAGCAGACTATTTTTTTAAAGGCTAATAAGCAAAGCAAGCTATCTAATTACTGTACAGTAAATTTGGCATTATTTTTTGTTTTGATTATTTAAATAAATGGCAGTTATAACATTTAAATTTAAAAATTTACATAAATAATTAAAAAGAAGTTCTGTGAAGTTCTACAAAGATATTGAGGAAATTAAATGATAAATTTCTTTTAACTTTACTATCATTTCGTGTTTATTGACTGTGCTTTCAGTAGTTCACATTAGTTTCAAAAGTATTTGAAAGCCTTATTTGAAATTTTTGAGAATGTTTAGGGTCTGTCACACAGATTCAATTGATTGAGAACCGACCATTATTCATGCCTCTTTTCAAACATCCAATCCTTGTCCACAGCAAATGCCTGCTGTCATTACAAGCCTTTAAAAAATAAGTCTTTAAGGATTACTGGGGACAACGTAGTTTCTTTGTATTATTATGTTATCCTATTTCGCTGTAAAACTTCTTTTTATTATATTATTTTATAGTTTTTAATATAGTATTTTTGCATTTTTTTTAATCTAAAGCAATTTTAAATCTAAAACTTAGCCATTCGTTTTCCTGTAACTCAGTGCATAAAATGCCTACGCGTAAAAAAGGATAATACTTTTTTTTTTAAATATGACATGTTATTATAATATCGGCAGTGGAAAGGGAAAACGGCTAAAGCGCCAAAACTACTCGAGAAAAAAGAGGTCTAAAGTTTTAATTTAAACCTCTTTTTTCACGAGTATTTGTAATACTACTGTTGATTCTGATATCTGTAACACAAGTGCTTAAGCTACTTACCTCGGAATCAGATCATTGTATGTGATGTTGTTGATATACATTTTTAAAAGTGTTTCTAAATTACCGTTTTGGCGCGTTTTCCCTTTCTACTGACGATATAAAAATGAATTCCTGTTCGTTATTCACGCTAAAAATCCAGTACAGCTAAACCGATTTGACTTATTTTAGTCTCGAAATAGCTCGAAATATTAGTGGAAGTCTAGGGAATGTTTAAAAGATAATAAAATTTAAAAAAATGGAATGGCAACACCTGCGGGTCCGTTGAGTTTTAAATAAAAGTCACGGTCTTTGTTTATTTTTTTTACTTATTTATTATAGCATACTAGCTGACCCGGCGAACTTCCTACCGCCTTAGCGTTGCAATGATTGAACAATGTCATCGAATGACATTGACATTAGTTACGCGCGTTTTTTAAAATATGCAGAATTAAATGTATATTTTTCAATATTTCTGAGAGATTTTCTTAATATTTTTTTCCGTAAGAACCTTCTCCTAATAATAACAAATACAACAAAAAAAGAATTAGTGAAATCAGTCCAGCCATTCATGCGTGATGCCGTGACCAAGGAAAACGGGTTTCATTTTTATATATAAAGAAGATAATACAATCATCACTATAGTCTGTCAAATTATTTTACAAAAATTGCTTGATCCTGAATGGTAGCACTGCAGACTAGTAGAACATTAATTTGGTTTCAAATAGGGTGCACTTAGTATCAACTAGACAGGGATGTGCCCCCCAATCTTAAGTCATTCGTTTCGTATCAAGTGACAAAAATGATAAAATTTTCAATCGAGTGCTATTCTTTTTTATTTTTTTTTGAGATTGAGCTTATATTTTGAGCTACGACATCTAACGAAATACACAACACTAGTGTTAAATAACAAGCGCGACGGAGTTCGCGACAGCTACTTGTTGTTAAATTATTTTTGCGCATCGTAAAATAATCGTGAAATGCGCGAATAAATTGTCCAGATGTAAATAAAAACGTGAGAAGATGTTAACCTTTGGCTCCGGCAACAGTTCTGGTGCACCAGAGGATACAGGTGAGCTACATTGGTTTGTTGTTGTGGTCAACTAAGATTTTTTGGTTCTAATGTTGATTATTTTTAGGTGAAGTGAGAAGTATTTGTGAGAGCATTGGTAGTGATGGCTCCAGTGCTACGGTGCAGGCTGGGTCCTCGAACCAGAGGCCGCGGATGGATATTGCTTGTGTTCTTGACGTGAATCAGTCTACAAATCTAGCTCATAGAAGAAGAGCATTGGAGGAGGTTCGACTGGCCTCTGACCTTGTGAATGCTAACCTGCATCATATTCATGTGAGGATTGAACTAATTTAATCATTTAAAGTAATAATTCAAGTCTTAAATGTCCATTGATTGGTATTTGTTATTACAAATCTTTTCAATCAACAGTCAGCTTATATATTTTGAGGTGTTCAAATGTCGGTATGTTTCAATACTCCAAAACCATCGGAAAACCCATTTATCCTAAATGATAGTTATTTTATAGTAAATTACCTTTAACTACTGTTTTATCTTTGTAATATAAAGATTGTTTTTTGAGTACTAACTTACCTCTCTTTTATTGACTTATTATTCAGTACTTTAAAGCCTTTACATATAAATGGGTGAAAATATATGTTATAGGTAAATTTCATACATAATCTGTTACTATATATCCCTTTTTACAGTTTGAAAAGCTGGACTTTGGTGAGACGAGTGTTCTTGACACATTCTACAATGCGGACGTGGCGTTGGTTGATCTCAGCTTGCAAGTCCAGCAAAGCTCCTTGCTGTACCATCTGGGAGTGCGGGAAAGCTTTGACATGAAAGAAAATGTGTTGCTTTTCAATGACATAGACCCAGACTCAACACTGCGGTTAAAGGTATGTGATACTAATATAGTGAAACAAGATAAGTTTAATTTTCATAATGCAAATCCCACAATTCCTAAAAAATGTTGGTCATTCCATGTTACACTTACAGTTTTCTATATTACTGTAGATGGTAGATGACTTAGGTAGCTTTTAAAAATAATTGCATTTATTAATGGTCATAAGATAGACCAAAATTACTGTTCCAAAACAGATCAGCTATACACCTATATATACCTATTAACCCAACAATATTTAAAGTTTGGAACACAGCAAATCATAATGCAAATTATTTACTGTAGTTAGTTACTGAAACTAAACTTTAATTAAACCACATATTACCTTTACCTGCCTATTCTTCATTGAATAAAGCTAACTTACATCAAACGAATTCGTAATAACAATAACTATAATAACAATATGACACCTTTAGGCATCTCTCTTTGAGGAAAATGTTATATCAAAGTCCATTCATAAGTCCCAATGGCTATTACATCCAATTTGTCATCATTGCTTTGTCGCTCAATCATGCATAGGCTAAACCTAGGATGCTTTATTGAATTATTACACTTTTTCTTATCATTTGGTCAAATATATTTATTGTAAACTACAGGATAGACTTTATCCTGCTAGAATCTGATCCACTATGAAAATTATGAAGCCTGGCTAAAGATAAAAAATATGGCCCTTTATTCCTGTGCACATAGCAATATATTTGGTAGTTTAGTAGTTTTGACTACAGATATGATAAAAATGGCTTCATTATAAAAAAAAATCCACACTCTTGATTTAGTGGAATCTTATTGTTTTAAATATTACCCTACTAACATGACTAAGACAGATAAATAGTATTGCATGCACAGCATAATTATGAAGTTATTCACAAAAAAGTTGTTTTATCAATTATTAAAAAACTAGCTGTGAGTGTGAGCCCACCAGTGACTTGGCCCGCGTGAAATTCAGTTCTTAAATATATTAAGCATGTTATAATTCATGTCAACTGTTCTATTAAATCACTCTATGTATTACTTTATAAAATTAATTAAGTAGTTTTAAAGAAATAAGCATGCATACATTATACAGACATTGGGACAGATGCGGAAAACAACTTTGCTTTACACTATGTAGTGAAGATATTCATTAAACAATTAATCTTATGCCCTTATGCCTGCACCTGAAGGATATCACGGAACAGGGCAGGGCCTAATACATGTTCCTAGAGATAAACACACAAAGCTAATATATTACATTATTTTTCAGATGTCCCTACCAAACTTCCTGTTTGTGTCATACAAGCTGACCGACGCCGGTACTTGCGTGACCACCAATCCAGCTGCTACTAAGTTTAAAGGCGAAGAGTCTGCTGACCCTAAACAGCACCTGACTCTGCGTCTAAGGAACATACTGCAAGATGTTGAGGTTCAGACTAAGTATGTGACTTTGAATTTTTTCACATCCTTATGAATGGTGGTGTAGGAACTTGCAACCACTGCTTACAAGCTTTCAAATGAAAAAAAAACTTCCTTATTTTTATCCTAATTTTATTTAACCTAATTTTACTACAATTAAATTAAATCTTACATACTTACTTTGAATAAAACATTTTAACTGTAACTGTTTGACTATGTAGCTACTGATCGATAGTCTCTCAATGATGATAAGCTTTGATTAAAACTACTTTAAGTGGGATTTAAAGAAAATGCTTTGTACAGGCTTATTTATTGTTATTATTAATAAAAAAAATATGTGCACCAAGAATCTTATACACGAGAATAAGTGTAACATAAATCGGCGGTAGTAATACTTTGCGTGGGCTGCAACTTTAAGAACATTCCAATAATTGAGACTTGTAATATGAATAGGTACTTATTAAGGGCGCAACCAAATGTGTCTATCTATCTTATATTGTATAGATAAGTAAGCATTATCTGTATATCGCTTAAAAGCTGTGGCGTTATAAGATTGGATGTTTTTACTAAAACGACTATTTTAAAAAAACTTTATGACCCTTTTCGCAACCCTTCGTTCTGTGACTCGAGCTATCCTAATATCGTGCTTTCGTGCTTGCTCATCGCTTCCAGCAAGCATGAGCGAGAGGGATGGATAGGACTTATATGTATGAGAAGCAGGGATTCTATCAAATCTTCGAAATAAAACAAACTCCCTTCTACAAAAGAACTAGGCAGTGATTATCCCTTATAAGAAGATAAGCCAGCCAATTCAAAGTGAATGACAGCGCAAATGACATAACCTAAAGGAGGCATAATGTTTCAAGTTGGTTGGATATTATTTAAACAAGGGACTAGACTGCCTCGTTGGTGTTGTGGCAAAGTTTCTACCTTACATCCGAAAAGTCCTGAGTTCGAATCCCAGATCGAGACAAAATTGTTTCTGAGATTTTCTGTCATGAATTTCTCAAAAACAGCTCGGAGTCGGGAAGTTGGCGGTGTAACGTCCCCGTGCTTCGGAAAGCACGATAAGCCGTTGTTCCTGCGCCTGATCTCTCTTCGGTCATGTCGGATTGCCGTCTAACCGAACTTAGAGAGTGATGGAACCACAGATTTCTATTTGACTAGATCCCGCAAGTCTCATTGCCCGCGTAGAAACCAAGCGTGTCAATATTTTTATACCTACTGTGACGTCACAGCAGTGATTTAGTGATGGGAACTCCCGTCCACGCCGCCCGCGATTCGCCGCCGATCGTAACGTTCATCAGTACGCCATCAGCCTTTGGAGGTAGAGGTCGCGCGCGGTCCGCTGGCCGCTGGCCATAAAAAAATAAAATATTGATTACCTGGTCTAATTTTCTTTTTTGCGTGTTAGGTGGTGAATGTATTTTCGCTGAAAGATTTTCGTCGGTATTCTACAAAAAAAGGAAGTACTTTCAATAAAAAAGTAAACAAAATAATAAAATATAAAGCTTGGAGATATTAACTGTCATTCTTTAGTCATTAAATAATGAATTATTACATAAAACCAAAAACAGCCGCGATGGAAAGAAACTTAAATGTAAATCTATAGCTTAAAAACGATAGACACGATTACGAAATCGACATTGACAACATCTAGGTACTAATTTTTCTATGAAATAAAGATGATTTTAGGTTTTAATTATGTATATAGGATGTAAGGGACAGCCTTCCGAAAACTTTAACCATGAAGTCAGACCATCACCCTGAGCAAGCAACTGAAGGATTTTTTCCCCAGAAAGATTTTCTCACAGAAGATCGACGTAAAGTAGCTTGCTATGTTTCGCTCGGTGAGTGAGGTCTACCGATGGCCTATTTCCCTATTCCTTCCTTATCCCATTCCTTGATTTCCCTACCTTACCCCTTATCTCCAATAAGGCGGGCAACGCATCAGTGACTCTTCTGGTGTTGCAGATGTCTATGGGCGACGATGACCGCTTACCATCACGCGGATCGTCTGCTCGTTTGCTCCCTTTTCACATAAAAAAAGTCGAATTTTTTTTTCATATCCGGGAAAAAAATTCTTTAGTATCTTAATCAGGGTGATGGTCTGAGTTCATGGTTAAAGTTTTCTGGAGGCTGTCCCTTACACCCTGAATAGTTTTGATGCGAGTGAATACAAACATAAAATAAATCAACTAACTTTTGCATCAGATAGCGTCTTTAGTACATTTAAAGTGGGAATTGCAGTTTTCGATAGTCGTCGAAATTTTTTTGTTTCTGAAAAGCTTTCTTCACTAAAATGGACGGAGCAAATACGACTATACTGTGTTGGGAACCAATTTTTTTGTCCCGTCGCTTCAATCCATTTTTCTTTAATGACAGGGTCACTTGGAAATCTGTAATTAGAATTCGTATTAATCTAAACAAAAGCATTCAATATGACAATTGCAATTAACAAAATAAATGCCATAAAAAAATCTCATTCCTCTGACCCCAAAGCGAACAGTCTCATTCCTCTGTCCCCAAAGGGAACAATCTAAGAACTGAGTGTACGACACAACACTATTTGCTCTATTTGACAGAAAAATGAGAATAGTGACCGTACCACGAAGCTGAGCCAAATGTGAAAATTAATTCATTTAAATGTTCATTGCGTGTTTTAACAGGCAAACCTTACAATACAATCTAGTCAAGAAAGCAATGTATTATAAAATCTCCGTTACATATTTTATATACAGTTTTCATTGTAAAACCACGAGAAACATAAAATGTTTCGTATTTAATAAATAAAGGATAGTTTTAATAATAAAATGACTTACCCATGAAATGAAACGTTTCCTTTATCTCGTCCCACTTTTTTTGAATAGTTCTTGCAATTTAATACGGCGCAATAAGGCATTTTTAATTTTTCGTCGGACGTTCGACAGCGAGAACGTTCAACCGCGGACTGAATCAAGTCGCGCTAAAGGAAGCGAATTTCGCTCCCTTTTTACACGCGAGGTACATACACTTGCGGGCTCTAGCCAAATAGGAGCTCTGTGGATGGAACAGTAAGTGCACCTGTGTATTGCGTTACAATTGTGCACTATAATATCTCCTGCGTAGTTGGCTGATCTCTGTTAGGATTGGCCGCCGTGGTCGAAATCGGCCAGGAGGACTATTATTATTATTTAAACAAGGGATTAATACTGCCTATTTATTTTCTAGTAAAGGGAGCTAAGACTAGGATCACATTGATTTCTTGATATCACAGTGTATTTTTTTCAGAGCCCATCTCCAAGAGAAATTTCTATCAGATGTCCGCAAAGCTCGTGAGATCTATAGTGGGCAAGAGCTAGCTAACGTTCTCCATGCTATGAGAAGAAGACTGGACGACCCTGCAGTGCTTTCCGGTGACACCATACTTACCATGCTCATATCATATCGGGAAATCCAGGATTATGATGCTATTGTACAAGTTGTGGATGATTTGAAGACTATAATGAACAGGAAGAATTACGTGAACATGCCCATTATTCGGTTTATGTATGCGTTCGCTATGAATAGGTAAGTGTTGGTAGTCGCCCATTGCGCTTTGGTGCGACTTAAATAGACAGACATACAGCATAATTGTGTCCCATTAAGACCCTAATCAGCCGAATCCGGCTTGTGTAACAATATTGTGTTTATCTTCGAATTTGAAAAGATGTTTAGTGGACGTTTCCTGAACCACCATGAGGTGTTGGCGTGGAAGAACGATTAACACTTAATTACCTTGTAAAAAGGCAAAAATCAGTATATACTTTCACTTTCATGTGAACTAACAAGGCTATTTTTTCGGAAAAAATCGTAGGTAATTTATACCTTACTATAAGATTTTAATATTTGAATGTTTAAAGATTCAACATGCAACGCGAAGTAATCAGTGTTTACATTGGGATTTCCAGAAGTTAAAATTAAGATAAATGCTATGTATCATTGTTTTGGTACTGTTGATGAAAGGTTTGTCTACGTAAATGGTTTGTTTACCCATATGGTTGGTTTGGTTTTCGTTTTGTGGTTGATTGTCCAGTTAAGTTTAGGCTAGATCACATGAAAATGTATTAAAAACGTCATTGAAATTTAAAATTTAATACACAACAAAGGTAAAAAACAATACCAAAATATGATTTGCACTTGGACTTCATCATCACTCCAATTAACAAATCTAAATCAGTCATGGATAGCATATCACGCTATCCATCTTCTGCCACGTTTTATTCTGATCGCGGAACATTTTTGCACAAAATAATGTTATTAATGTTTTTTTTATTTATCTAATTTACTATTCATTGTTATTTTATCTAATGTATTATTTCTTGTGTCAAAAAATTTATATTTAAAGAAATTAAAACAGTTAAACATTAGTTCTTTATTTTATACATTAAAAATTTTGTGTCTTATTTCAGGAGAAATAAAGAAGGTGACAGGGAAAATGCACTGAAAGTGTGTGTCAAAGCACTAGAGAAAAAAGAAAATCGATTCCCAGACATGCTTTGCCTTTGCGGCCGTATCTACAAGGACAAATTCGTTGAATCTCAACACACGGACATGGAAAGTCTACAAAATGCTATACATTGGTAAGTGTAGGTTCCTTAAAGATACACTCAAAAAGACATCGTGGAACATAAAGTTGTGAGAAACGCACTATTATTAACTGTTATTATAAAAAATAGCACAGTAAGTAGTTTAAGCACATGTGTTGTGGCAATTAGAAACACCGAAGGTACCGCAAACCTCCAGACCTGTGACAACATTGAAAAATGATTTGTCTCCGGCCGGGGATCGAACTCGGGACCTCATTGATTGCGGCTCACTGAAACCGGTACTCACGCCACTTTACCACAGAGGTCGTCATGTTTATATGTTTATGGGCCATATAATAGGTATCAAAAAACAGGAGGTCGTCATCTTTTTCATCAAATAGGTTTCCACAAACACTATTTTATGGTTTACCCGATTATGTATAATCGGTCAATATGTTTATTTTATCCTTACAGGTACAGACAGGGTTTTGAAGTCCAACCAAATGAGTATGCTGGCATAAATTTGGCTACATTGTTGGTTATAGCTGGCAATGACTTCAAAAACTCACAAGAGCTACAGCACATAGGTAAGCGCTAATATTTTCTTACACAGATAATGTCATGTTTGTTTCTACGGTTTACGCGGACAGTAGACATTAAAATTATACACCTGTTTACGAATTATTTCGCCATTTATTCTCATTTCATTTTTGCATGATGTAACGGATCCTAATCAGCATCCGTGATCACAGATAGACTTAGGTGTTTTTTGTCATTACATAAAAAGAAAATCCAATTAAGAAGAGCAAACAGTGTCTTGAAGTCTTGCAGTGCGAGGTCTAGCTTGAATCTTGGCTAGAACAGGATACTAAGCTGGTGGAATTTTCCAACCATCTTCTCTATTAAAATGAGGGTGTCTTCAAATTTCAATGACCTCACGGAGCATACGTCAGGTTATAATAAAATATAAATAAATCGCCGAATAATCCGTAAAAAATTTTTTTACGGACTATAAAAGACACATTTATTAAAGACACGGGTTCAATTCCACTTCAATCATGTTTCGATGGAACAAGTCTTATTTGTGATTAAATTCTTGGTTTAGAAGATAGAATGATATATCTTATTTATTTTATCTCCCTATAATTCTTTTTGACCTTTTATCTCACCAAACTTTTCCTCAGGTATGGTACTAAACCATCTAATAGGCAAGAAAGGCAGCTTATCCTCTCTTAAAGACTACTGGGACGTGGCCACGTTCTTCGAGATCTCAGTCCTGGCCCAGGACTACGTAAAAGCCATCCAAGCAGCCGAGGTCATGTTCAAACTCAAACCGCCGAATTGGTACTTGAAGTCCACTATTGGGAATATTGAACTGATTGATCGGTAAGTTATACCATTTTTTTAAATAAATACTTTGCTATCCAGATATTTGGCCACAATCTCATCTGATGTTAAGTGACGATGTGGCCGAAATCTCACTAGCACTACTACGAGCTGGCATAGCCAAGATCAAGATTTTATGAATGAAGGCAATGTCACCGTCAACCTCTTTAACGCTGGTAGGGACATAATGAAAACACACCCACACACACACACGTACGTGCGCACACACGCACGCGCGGACGCACACAAACACACACACACACACACACACACACACACACACACACACACACACACGCACACACACACACACACACACAAAGCATTTTGTTTCTGGAATTTTCTGTGAAGCAAATATCGATATATCAGTGTGAACAAATTTCAATTGTTTGAGTATACATATCGTTTCACAGATTCAGAAAAAAGAGCGAGGAGACATCTCCAGAACAGCAAATCTTTTCATTTTGGATGGAATTTTTTGTGGAGGCAACGAAAAGCTGTAGCGAAAACATTATAAGGTTTCCTGTAAGTTTTTATACCTTGCCAATGTTAAAATATTAGTCCCACACCACAAATACTTGGTTTCAGTCAAACTTGTTTAAGTTACAAACCGCATTAAGCCAGCATTCGGCTTATTGCGAGCGGGTCGCGCGACTTAACACATTCACGGACAATCTGCTAGACACAAAAGAAGTTTTATTGTTATAACGTCTAAAGGCGTGCAGTGTCCGTAAATGTGTTTAACGATAATTCGCTACTAACATAAAGTCATTGGGATCTTCTATTACAAGATATTACGGGATCTGTCAAGTCAGCCGATACCGTGGACCTTGCCTGACATCCCCAGCAACCCAAACAACCATGACAGTTTTAGTCCCAACAGTTTCTCAAAATTGTACTCAAATTGTACATTTCACTCATGAGTTGATCACTTTAAAGTATGGGGACATGGAGCAAATCAATGGGGTGTTCATGATATTCACTGTTTTATGCTGATATGTCGCCTATAAAATGTCAACTTTTCAGTCAAGTAAAGGGATACTAACCATCACATTGACACCAATTTGATATCTGTTCAAAGGTTCTCTCAACTAAGAAATAAAACTGTAACTCCGTCCGTTGGTTTTCTAAATTAATAAATAGGTGGGACAGAGAGTTGCCCGTTTATAACTTGCACAGATGCACCGCCCATAATGATATGATATCCTCTTCAGGTATAAATTGTTCTATTATTCCCAGGTGCTAATTCTAGAAACGACAAAAGTGTACATGCCATCTTACGTGAACGTAAACATGGGTGCAGAGGAGAAATCGGTGGAAATACTCAACCTATGCCTGGAGTCTATGAAGGGCACATGCCGACAAGTGCACCGGTGGCTGTTCACCTCTGACATGATTAGGACTTACAGGTAAAATACTTAACTCTGTACTGTTATCTTGAGTATGTTTCGTGATGCCAATGATATTAGAAGACATTCTAATTTCAATAGGGAAGATGGTTGTAAAATTCCACCAGCTTGATATCCTGTTTTAGCGAAGACTCAAGCTAGACCCCGCGCTGCATGACTTCAAGACACTGTTAGCTCTTTTTTAGACGTTCCTTTTATATAGTGTCAACACCTTAGTCTACCAGCTTAATTTTATCTATTAATCGGTCCTAATTAAATGAAATCACTTCGAATTTTTTGAAACAATTTTTTTTTAACCCTTATTATTTTTTCAGTCTATACAAACGAGACGAGCGATGCCTTTTCCTATACGTGAGCGAGAATTCGGACGACTTCCAAATATTCCTACCATCTGAGGGATGTAGACAGCGCCTCCACGACTTGCTGGGCGAAATGACAGCTGATCACGAAAAGGTCACTGACCTGGATACAAGTGTCATGCAGGATCAGCTGAAGGTGAGATCGTCATCATCGAAATCAGTCAAAAAATAATAATATTTGTAACGTGGTTTAACTATTGATAAATAGGAACTCAGGGCGAACTTAATAACTTAACCTTTTTACTAAAATTTAACTAAAAAACCTTACCGAAGCCGAATACCACATATTCTACCAATTGTTACGATATTTTTTTTCCTTTACACCATACCTGGAAAGTTAACGATTACTGAGGTATTCAAATTGATGATTTTTACAGAAATGTCTTCTGTACGTTATAACTTAACTTTTTTTCCAAAGAAACTTGATACAAATTTTCACTAGTTCTTTCATAAAAAGCCTCTAAATGGCACACTCCGCAATGAACAGCGCACGCTCAAACCGAACCGCTTCGCGGTGGCGTATCGCAACACGCCCCGCGGTCACTTCCCCACGTGCGCGCTGTACATTGCGGGTTAGAATTAAATTGTTTTTTTTTTATGTCAATAAATAAAAGTTGTTTCCTAGCCAAAATTTCTTTATCGTTATTGTTAGACTGAACGCGTAGTTGACGGCTTCGGTAAAGTGTTTTTACACCCTGTATAAACACGGGCCTTCAATTAATTTAAAAAAAAATGTAAAGGTGGTGCGCTAAGCAACAGAGCTGTAAAAGTAACGAGAAAAATCGAACCCGTATGTATTCGTTACTATTATACTCGGTACTCGTTACTATCGTATCGTTACTCGGTACTTTTGATACCTCGTGTCTCACATTCAAGTTTCGTATCAAATCGCGTTGTTTAAGTGTTTTGCAAATTTGAAACAAGTGATTATTCGTCATAATTGTAGCTTTTAGGTCCAAACTCTTTGACTTTCATAAAAATATACTATAGTACGTTTTAATCATTTGAATCACAAAACATCATGCATCGCGTAGCGATTTGTTAAACTTTCAAGCACATGATCAGCCAAAACGTATCAAAACCGTATCCGTATCAACTTACAACAACGTTGCTTATGCGTACCGAACCATTTTGTATCCAAAGTTAGTAGGTAACGAAAGATGCGAGTAACGACTTAGATACGTGAGTAACGATTCGGTACTCGTTACTCGCGGCGGTACCCGTTACTCAGTACCGAATACATACGGTTTGCTACAGCTCTATTAAGCAAAGAGAAGTCCCTATGTCGCGACGTAAATACAAGTCGGCGTGCCGTTCGCTAACGACTCAAAGACGGGAATTGTAGGTATACGCTAAGCGGTTAGCCTATGTTCAGGGAGAACTGAGCGAGCTCACCGACCAAACTAAGTCGATGCAGTGAAGTGCACTCAGAACGCTCCGAGCGCAGATTGGTAGGCAGTGGCTCGCGCCGCGTTACACAATTAAATAAAAAAATACTTGACACATAAAATTGTAGCCTGTTTCATCTTAACCGATTGTTAAATATTTGTAAAAATATTTCTCTCGGGTGATTTGGGGGTGTCTCCCCCAATCATTCATGAAGCATACGCTGGCTCAGTGTTTAAAAAAAAAGCACTTACAAAGTTCAACGACTCCATTAGGGTTCTCGGTAGCTCGGTGGTCGGAGCATTGGACCGGACTTCCAAGGGTCGGAGGTTCGATTCCCCCCCGATGACCGGAGCCGAAAGGAATTTTTTGAGTGTTGTCTTTTCACAATTAAATAACCCGTGACATGAACCAGGAAAATAGCTTTTGAGTTTCGACGTCTGGTCGGATTTTAACCAGCCATACCTAAGAACCACCGGGATTAAATTATCTTTCGAATAAATAAAACCGCTTTGAAATCGGTCCATCCGTTCGGGAGCTACGATACCACGACATATACACACAACAACACACAGAAACACACACAAACAGACATCTCTGTCTGTTAGTTTGACCTTAGGTTAAACTCATAACACCCCTCTTTTACGACGTGGGTAAAAAATACACTGAACTGTAAATCCAACCTTCTACTTTCCATTTTTAGTTCGAATACGAGCTAGACGACTGCAACAAACGGGTCGTCCTAGGCAAAGGAACCTACGGCGTGGTCTACGCCGCTCGGGACCTGAACACGCAAGTCAGAATTGCCGTGAAAGAGATACCGGAGAAGAATCTTGGCGATGTGCAGCCGTTGCATGAAGAGATCATGCTGCATTCACAGTTGAGGCATAGGAATATTGTGCAGGTTAGTGCTTAATCAAATAGTTATAAGAGTATTATATAAGAGTATATAATATAAATAGTCCAAACAAGCGAGTCGTATACGTTAAAAGTACGAAGTGTTCCCATCTGCTATTTTGAGTCAATAGCATTTTTTTAAAGATCTTAGATATCAAAAGTTGGTTGGTAATAGTCAACTTCTTGACCATTACACCAAAGTGGTTGTCGAATCGTCGAAAAATAAAAATAATAAATTTTTTTGGTGCTAAGGCTATAATCCCAAGTAGGTGAAATAACGCGAGACTCGCGTAAAATAACATTGGACACTTTGGGACGCAGATTTGGTTTCTGTTTAAGTTTATAAAAACAAGGCAAGGGTAATCCGTTTACTAATGAATGGAACGACGATGTAAAACTGAGTAACTCTTAAAGCATAGCTTTGTAACTCAAAATAGCAATTTAAACTTATTTTTATCAAAATTTCAGTACCTCGGCTCGATATCAGAAAACAACTATTTCAAGATCTTTATGGAGCAAGTGCCTGGAGGTTCTCTATCCGCTTTATTGCGTTCTAAATGGGGCCCGTTGAAAGAAAATGAGGCAACCATTGCTTATTACACGAAGCAAATACTTGAAGGTATGTTCGTTATGTTAGAGTTTGACTTCTAATAACTACATTTATTCTCCTTTCCTAATTCTCTGTGACTGAATTTCCCTACTACGAGCCTAAATAACCCGGACTTTTTAAACACATCTTATAATAGGCCATAAGGCATCATAGCGAGGCCAAGGGATATTTGTTTAGTTATTATGACATTCTCATTCTTACCGAAAATTAAAAAGACACACGATACCACATCAAGGTAATAACTTTCGCATCTTATGTAGACCTTATGTACTTAAGTAAGGGCGATGTGTAGCTTATTGGCAAGCTATAAACTTTGTTGGTGATGTTGCTGTGTAGTTAGTACCGCAGATTCGTCCGAGGTTTTATTTATTTAAATCTAAACTCATCTTCCAGGTCTAAAATACCTGCACGACCAGAAGATAGTCCACCGCGACATCAAAGGTGACAACGTTTTAGTGAACACGTACAGCGGCGTGGTGAAGATCTCTGACTTCGGCACGTCGAAGCGGCTCGCCGGCCTGTGCCCCTCCACCGAGACCTTCGCGGGCACGCTGCAGTACATGGCGCCAGAGGTCATCGATAAGGGGCAAAGGGGATATGGAGCTCCGGTAAGTGTTTTTTCAACACACTTGCTCATAAAGTGGTTGTAATTTCACTGCAATTAGACTAAAAATGACACCTCTAAACAAACGATGACTTTTTCATTGCTATAACTCACTAGTGAGTTATAGATTTAAAAAAAGAAAACTTTAAAATCCCCATTTTGTACGTGGCAGAATAGGCGCAAAACTATGTGCGGGAAATAATGAGTTTTTATTGTTATTGTTATTTGACAAGTGTGTTGAAAAACGTCGTATGATACACGTGTGTATTGATGATTACCGACCTCGACTCTCTTTAGACCCTCGCCTACGGCTCGGGTCTCAATGGCGCCTCGGCGGTAATCACCAATGTTACACACTAGTACCATAATGTACTATTGTATCATCATCAAACAAGACGTCCCCCGCTGAACATAGGACCTCCCCCTAGAGATTTCCTTGTCAGCATCCTGAGTCCAATTCGGTTCCATGATTTTTATAAGGTCGTAACTCAATCTTGTCGGTGGCGGCGGGCGTAAGTGGTTTTAAATGATGACAGCAAGATTAATTACCTGTCCTTACTACTCCATGGTTCTCGATCTCATCAACAAGAGGCATCGCAGTCGCAGTTACGGCGCGCCGGTAAGTGACACTGGTTTTCGCACAGTGTTACATGGTGCTCGTGGCGCAGTGGTGGCAGCGCTTTGATAGTGCACACTGAAGTGAAGCAACGTTCGGCACGGTCATGTTTGGGATGGGTGACCGTATTTTAGAACATTTAAGTGATTTCTATCACAAATTGTCCTCGCGCTTAGGTATGGACGTTAAGCGGTTTGAGCTGGTTGAATATCGGTAGATGGATCACATTGTCAGAGGATAAGCTTAGCCAAAAAGGTTCAACAAGCAAAGCAGCTTTGACTACATCTGGGAATTATCCATGGCCTATTACATATTCTGGTTGCTGCTACCAATATCGTTTGATAAATTTTGTGTTATCTTTTACAGGCGGACATCTGGTCCTTGGGATGCACGGTAGTAGAAATGGCGACGGGCAATCCACCTTTCATTGAGTTGGGATCACCACAAGCTGCTTTATTCAAGGTAATTCATTCTGTACTTAGCTATCAAGTATGCTTTAGGTACTGAATGTAAACAAAACAAAACTGTAAGCATAGGATTCCGAAAACTAATCTTCATTTTTGAAAATAATTTTCAAATAAAAAAAGCCCTTTATGTTGTCTACTAATTATAGTCCTCCTGGCCGATTTCGACCACGGCAGCCAATCTCAGCAGAGATCAGCCAAGTACGCAGTAGATATTATAGTGCACAAGTGTGAGCGCAATACACAGGTGCACTTACTGTTTCATCACTCTCAAAGTTCGGTCAGACGGCAATCCGACATGACCGGAGAGAGATCAGGCGCAGCATCAACGGCTTAACGTGGATCGACTTGACTGACGCAAGATCAACTAACGTTCCGAGGCACGGTAGTGTAACTTCCCGACTCCGAACTGTTTTTGAAAAATTCATGACAGAAAATCTCAGAAACAAATTTGTCTCGACTCCAGACATATTCGAATCCAGGACCTCTCGGATGTAAGGCAGATACTTTGCCACTTTACCAACGTGGCAGTCAATGTTTTCTAACCATTATGTATTCAAAGGTGGGATACTACAAGACGCACCCCGAGATTCCCAACGAGCTGTCGCAAAAAGCGAAGAACTTCATCCTGCGCTGTTTCATACCCGAGCCCGAGAAGCGCGCCACGGCCGCCGAGTTGCTCGAAGACCCGTTCCTGTGTGAGTGAGTATCCCATGCAATGATATACTGGTAATGGTAGATAGTGTATACAAGGTGTAACAAAAAACCCCGTTATAACTGAAGGGTGTTCTTGTGCCCGTAAACCTGAACAACTTTCGCTAAGAAACCTAGGTCGAAACCTCAAAAAATCTTTTGGCTCTCCCATAGTAAATCGATCAGCTGATTGGCAATTTTGTATATATATATAAGTGCGGTATCCCATACAATGACATACTGGTATTGTAGAAAGAATATACATATTTTTAAGGGCGTTTAACTGTGTTGCTATAAAGAAGCGTTAAATTAGATTAGATACTCTTTATTGCACTCTAAAAAATATACAAAAATCACCGAGAACAGAAAACTGTACAATTTAGTGATTTCGACCGGATAACCTTCGGGTTAACGATATACCCCAGCCCGAGAAGCGCGCCACGGCTGCCGAGTTGCTTGAAGACCCGTTCCTGTGTGAGTGAGTATCCCATGCAATGATATACTGGTAATGGTAGAAAGAATATATATTCTTAAAGGTGTCAAACTGTGTCGCTGTTAAGAAGCGTTAAATTAGATTAGATACTCTTTATTGCACTCTAAAAAAATATACGAAAATCGCCAAGAACAGAAAACTGTACAATTTAGTGATTTCGACCGGATAACCTTCGGGTTAACGATATACCCCAGCCCGAGAAGCGCGCCACGGCTGCCGAGTTGCTTGAAGACCCGTTCCTGTGTGAGTGAGTATCCCATGCAATGATATACTGGTAATGGTAGAAAGAATATATATTCTTAAAGGTGTCAAACTGTGTCGCTGTTAAGAAGCGTTAAATTAGATTAGATACTCATTATTGCACTCTAAAAAAATATACAAAAATCACCAAGAACAGAAAACTGTACAATTTAGTGATTTCGACCCGACAACCTTTGGGTTAACGATATTGTTGCGTTATCAGTCTTATCTGATTTTGAGACATGCAAAGTTGCCTCGTTCAAAAATAATTCTAGGACTTTTGAACTTTGGAAACAACTTTTTTATTATTTCTTTATGATTTGTATATGTTCCATTAATTGTACAAGTATTATGTATTTGAGTAACATATTTAAAGATAGATTCTTCCAAAAGATTTGCTTATCTATCAAATAGTATCTAATCACCTGTCGTTCTAAGTTGGATATTTTTAGGTAAGTGGATATTTTTATCACAGCCGCAGCTCTTTAAGAGCAATACTATATCAAACTATCAAGATTGATCTCTCTCTCATGTGCTAACATAAACACAGCGCGGCTAACTTATCTTTGAGTAACAAACAATTGTGAAGGATTTTTTATATACGTGTTTGATAGCCTCTCGAAGAAACGTCCCAACGGAAATAGGCCGAGTACTTCGCTGGCCAGGTGTCGTGTGCTTGTTTATTTATCACAGCAAAAATCGCCGCTAGAAACAACTGGGCTCTTAAGGCAAATCACCCGCCGCACACATCTAACGATACAAACTCGACAACCTGTCATTCATCGCCTGTCATCTCGATTCTGTTTCGCGTTTGGCCGAAAACCGGTTTTGGTTTAGGTTTAATAACCGCTTTGGTGTAATGGTCAAGAATTTGACTATTAACCAAAATTCGCGGGTTCGATCCCCGCACTGTACAAACATTTGTGTGCATGAACATGTCTGTTTGTACTGGTCTGGGTGTTATATGTATTTATTTAAGTCTATTTGTAATACCACCGTTGATTTTGATATCTGTAACACAAGTGCTTAAGCTACTTACCACGGAGTCAGATCAATATGATGTTGTTGTATATTTATTAAAAATAAAATTGAAAAAATAACGATGTATGCTAACAAATAACGTTTTGTCTTACAGAAAGAAGAAGCAGCCCAGCCGCCTGGGCAGTAGCATGGACTACAGCCGAAGCATATCCGTACCCGCCGATAAAGCACGACCGCAGCTCGCTCAGAAGAAAATATCCGAACCATCGCTACCGGGCAACCTGCCCAGCTCGCCTGAGATCGTGTGAGTTTGATACTTTATAGATATAAATATTTACGTTTGGAGGACAAAAGTTAGTTTAGTTTTTAACTAGCATGACTGTTTTAATAGACTACGCCTCGTGTGGTATGAAATCGTGTTGAATCAATAACTGATAATTTGGCGGTGATAATCTTATTCTCAACGATAACCCATTTGAATGCTGTATTTCAATAGGCTAGATGACACCACCAATCGTTGACATACACTTTATTATCTGTCAAAACGGTCTGCCTCTATAGATTTTGTATGGAAATACAAAACCGTGACCTCACTCACGGTCATGTATTAGAAATCGGAGTCAATTGACCGAATATTTATTGAGTTTTGTGTGTTTAAAAATTGGTTTCTACAGCTTTTTGGAATTATACTGGTTGTATTAACTTCATAGAGGCTATGTTTTTTAAACGCCATGGTCTTGAATATATTTAAGATGGCGGCATCATGCCTATTTAACAACACCTAAGTCCATTATAAGCCGGTTTTTATATCCATCTACCAGTGACTCGAAGTTAGATAACTGTCACTTAAATAGAAAAAAACTGAAACATCAGATAGACTTTTTTTTAAACTGACAGTTATTTAACTTTCTTTATTAAGACTGGCCATAAGACAATTGAAGTGACACGATTTCTAATAGCCTTTTTTTTCGTTAACATGAGAATTATTTTAGATTGATTGATTAGCAGGCTATTTAGTTGATATGGCAATGCTTAATACAAATGCATGGTGTTAGAGTTAGAGTTGACAGCAAGTTATCAAGAATTCCCGGTTTTAAGTTTTTTTTAATGAGCTTCTCATGATTACTTCATACCTGTTTTCTAATGCTAAACTGTAAAAAAAACTTAACAAATAAAGTAATAAACTACAAAAAAATGTCGGGACGTGATTATTAACTCGTAATGAATACTAAAACCCGCATGGCTTTACAACATTAAACTATGCAAGATAAAGTTGTCATTATTGTCGCTTTTATATGAAAAAAAAAAATAATGAAAGGCTACTTCACATAGCCAGTTTCTTTGATTTATTGGAATAACATACTTTTTAACCAAGATTAGTGAAAGTTTCCGATTAGTTTTTCCAGTTCGGCACCATGGTCGATTTCGTGTCTGCAATAATGATAAGGGATTATAACACCACTAAGATATCGCGTGTTTTAAATCCATGGATTTTAGTAGTAAAATGAATAAAAATGTGGAGTTCTTGTGGCGTCAACATCCCTTTTCTAGTAGCACACATTAGTTTTAGCATATGTTACAAGAAAACCCGACCATTTCAAAAAACTTCTTTGGTGCTCATTTCATAGTATGATTATTTTTTTTAAGTTATTCATCGTACTATTTCTCTTTGGTGACAGGAGCTTGATAGTGGGTTAATGTCGCTACATAAGTTATACATAGATGGACTGATTTTTACATGAAACCAATTGGCATTTAAATACATGTACTCATTATTTCGTATCTCCTTATGTCTTTGCATCATTGGTGTTCAGCATCATTTCGATATCGATTGTTTAAGTAAATCAGACATAATTGAAACCTTCATTTCTGTCAAAATCTACTTCAATTTCCCATACTTTTTTATTTTGTTTAGTATTTTACCAAAGGTGCATGTAACTCGCATTTCTAGCAATCGTCCAAACCGACGTGATTCTATTAAAAAAACAAATACTCCAACAATTGGATTCTCCAAGATACAAAGCTTCAGAGACAAATAGATTTTTTTTAAACATCACATAGTTTTGTTAACACCTGTCTTCTTAACAAATGTCGTTTGCTTTGCACCTAAGCCTGTGTTTGTTTCCTCCCCAATAAGGGTGAAAACGATCCGGTCTAACCCGACGATCACGCGGACGGCTTCGTCGATGCTGTCACCAATACTGATATACCCACCGGACTTGTCGACCAGCAGGTAACATAAGTTTTGGAACACCACAGAACAAGGAATAACCTAGAAATAGCTTGATCGCTAATAATATAAAGCGAAAGATTTTGTACGAGAACCAGTGCAACCAAACTAACACATTGGCGGTCAGCATAAATAAATGCATGCACTTCGACACACGCGGAGCAATTAGCAAGCGGGATTGCGCGCGATGTGCAAATGATTTTCGCCTTTAAGGGGTTTATGCGGCGCGGACCGCGATAGTGCGTTAAGTTACAAGTAAGATCCATTGAGTTTTGATTGGTCAATCGTATCAATTAGCGGGTTACAAAAGAGCTTAAAGAATAAACTCAGTAATGCAAACTTTACCTTATTACTGGAACGTTAATGTATCTATACGAGGATTTATAAAAAAAATACATATATGTCACTGCCAGTTGACGTCACAAGCTGTCAATATTTCTAAACTTAACGCACACGCTCATCAAGTTTGTCTTAGATAGCGCTGTTAGCTATACTCGCGCCCCGCCCACTTACATTTGCTTTTCTTACGCTATAAGTTGTTTCCTTGTTCTGTGTTTGGAACTCGCAGACTTCATAGAATACTTTATTAACAGTTGGGTACTGATAGTAAAACTGTGACGTGCTGTTGATGACAAACTTCAACTTCGGCGTCACGTTAGTGAATGGCTTAACAATATAACAATGACGAACATAGTCAGAGCTTACAAATGTTATCAATAGTGGTTATACTTCTATATAATCTGCTTGAATATTGCAGACAACGTAGAAGAAAAAAAAACAACTACACTTACGATGTAAATGTTAAAAGGTGCATTCAATTATCATTAATAATAAATGGTACTAATAATAATGTCATCAATTAGTGAGTGTTGAATTAAAACTGTCGTAATTGTAAAAAACACGTAATAACACGTACTTTAAAAGATGTTTCGAAAATTCATTATACATTTTTTGTTTGTTGGCCACTCGTAATATGGTTCTCTTATCATTTGAATGGAATTTATAATAGTTCTTCAACATCATGTAATATTGCATTCTATGAAATCATTTTTGATATTCACAGCGTTTTATGCACAATCCGCTTTTCACTTCACATGCACACACATTTTAATTCAAATTTTTAAGTTTTCGTGTAAACTCTCAGTCATTATTACTAACGCTGTTCTTACTAATATTTTTCCCCTAATCCAGTTATGTGAAATGTAAAAATAGGGTCATACTGCGTGTCCAGTGTCCACGTTTCATAAAATATTAAAATCATAGAAAAATGGAGACCTTTTATAAATTTATATGAGAATGTACATCTAATGGAACTGAATATACTTTTTATTTTTCATTTTATTTTGGTTATACATACATGGGTCATCATTATATTTCCCAAAATGTAGGAGAGATAACAGCACAGCAAAAAGATACTGCAGCATGTATTCCTTAGTTAATAAAACGATCTATTTCGCAAAAAAATAAAGTCTTGTTGTGCTAATTACTATCAAGTATAAACAAGACCAAGTAATGAATTGTAATGTGTTATTCTGTCTTAAATTTAACGTGAAGTATCCAATATGAAAAAAGTGTTTAAATAATATTGTTGTCTCCCTCTCACAGCACCATGCCAAACACCCCTTCCACGGATGAAATGGACAGTAGCGACACCATCCTCAACAGAAGGAGCTCCTCAGGCGGTCTTCTTTCTCCCGAAGTAAGTTTAGTGTTTAGTACAGTGGCATATGTTTTCATAAGTTTACCAGTTTTTTTGTAGTCTTTTCGTGTATCACCTATTTTGCGAGCTAGCATGCTTATTTTTTATGCATGCATGTCACTCACATCTAGTGATGTACAAGGCTCGAGGCTTCCGAGCCCTTTTGCCGAGAGCTCAGAGCCGTTTACAGGGCTCGCCTCATTTATATGAAGCTCGACAACTCGGAAGTCTTTTTTAGAGTTTGAGCTTTTTTCGGGGCTCGCCTCTTTTGTATGAAGCTCGAGCCTTTATGAGAGCTCGAGCCTTTTTGAGAGCTCGAGCCTTTTTGAGAGTTCGAGCCTTTTTGAAAGCTCGAGCCTTTTCGAAAGCTAGAGCCTTTTTGAAAGCTCGAGCCTTTTTGAAAGCGTTATAAAGCGTTTTCTTTCTTGAAGTACTCAAATGGAAACACAGTTATACAATAAACATAAGAATCAACTTTATTTACTATAATAAAATACTGGAAGAATTAGACGATGACTATGTAGAAAGACTGTGGGTGCAAACGAAGTCGACTGCTCTTTATATAAAACAATGATGAATGTGTTTAAAAAGTAAATTGTTTATTTAACACCTTACACAGTACCTACAAATTGTAAATGAGAAAAAAAGATACTTGATTGATTACTTTGCACTTTTTATTTAGATATTTTATTTGTTTACAGCTTTTAACCGCGACTTCGTCCGCGTAGAATTTGAAACTTTAACCCCTAATTTCAATCCCTTAGGGGTTGAATTCTGAAAAACCCTGAAACCTGTATTCTACGTTATATTTGATGATAGAAGTACTCCTATGAAATTGCAACTAAATTGATCGAACGAATCTTGTTGCTCCATACACAATGTTGCATCCCCGTTCCCTTAGGGGATGAATTTTGAAAAAACCCTTTCTTAGTGGACCCTTCGACCACATCGGGAAGCCACCTGCCAAATTTATAATCTTTAGACCCAGCGGTTTGGGCTGTGCGTTCATATGTCTGTCAGTCAGAACTTTGAATTTTATATGTATGGAAAAAAATATTATTAAAAAAACAAAAAACCCGACTGCAGTAAATAACCACACAAAAGGATAAAACAAGCTCGTTTGCAACATTTTCAATCATTGCAGGCGGGGACCAACATATCTACAAAACGATATATCTACCACTAACGAATTATTCGCTACAGCTTTGTCCCCGCCTGCAATGATTGATAACGTTGCGAACGTTATTTACTGCAGTCGGGTTTTTTTGCTTTTTTAATATATATTTTTTCATCATTTGTATTTTAAGAATTGTTTTCTGAACTGGTCTTATTACAAGCTTTCATTTGATACCCATATTGCTACGGTAAGGAAAACTATCAACTCCCCCCTCCCCTTTCCGACATTACCTCCTTCTGACAATTACCCTCCTTCTGGCGCAGCCGGGTAATAATGTAGCTTAATATATTATATTTTACTTAGTTACGGAGATATTAAAGTCATAAACATAAACTTGAGCTTTTATGAGGCTTGCGTTCATTTTAAGACTCGAGCTCTTTTGAAGGTTTGAGCTCTTTTGAAGGTTCGAGCTCTTTTGAAGGTTCGAGCTCTTTTGAAGGCTCGAGCTCTTTTAAAGCCTCGAGGCATGGCTCAGAGAGCTCGCAGCTCGGCTAAGCTCGGGGCACCGAGCCTACCGAGCTCACTGAGCCTTGCTATTCCGCCTCGAGGCTTCAAAAATAGGGCTCGACGCCTCGAGTCTTGTACATCACTACTCACATCACCATTGCTATACCGTAGTGAGATAAAACATATGTTATTTTCTCTCACTATCTTACACCTCCTACGCCGTACGCTCCTTTTCACTCTGTATTCCATTTTAGGTTGACATGACAAGCGTTCCTCGTTCATCCATAGATATAGAACACGATGGATTTTACCTATTAAAAAAGGACTCGCAGCGCCGTCTCACTCTCTCCCGAGTGCTAGAGCAGGACAGCGAAAAGATCTGCTCTAAATGGATGTTGAGTGTCCAGCAAGACTTTGGCAACACTTTACTTACAATGGTAAGTATTTTAAATGTATATGTTTGGTATGTTATTATTACCTAAATATTTAGATGTAGAAATAAATGTAAACTGTGGAGTAATTTATCCTAAATAATAAAACCTTTAAGTTGCGTATTGCCTTGATTATGATTTGGCATCAAACATTTAGATTTACCCCTTGCCTTATAGATCAGGGCGCATGCCACATTCTACCCTCATTCAACCCATCATTCAGTGCCCACAGAACCCTCATAAAATTTTACCTGTATGTTAGGTTACGCCATAATACCGTATTTAAATCGCACTATGAACCAAACACAGAGTTACATAAATACAGGTTTAAATAAAAAATTAAAAAAATATTCTTCGACAGCATCACCTAGAAACTCTCCGTCTAGCTCTCAAAGACTACATAATGGACCAGAACAGAAATGTCATCGAGCAAGCCATCACAACCTTGAAGGAAGAACTGGATTTCGATTCTCGTGCCATAAACGAGCTCCACGCCGCCATTTATATGTTCCAAGAGGCAGTGAATGCTGTGCTCAGGATGCATAGCATAAAGCCACATTGGATGTTCGCATTGGATAACCTAGTGAGGAATGCCGTGCAAGCCGCCATCACGGTGCTATCTCCAGGTTAGTTATAAATCTTGTCTTAAAAGAAAAATTTAGACTAGAATAGATGGAATAGAATATATAGGCGTAAGACTTGTTAGGCGTTTATAACACTGGGCTATAATGGGCTCCGTCGCAGTCCGCTGGGCGACAAATGTATTCTTCTTCCGAATTCAACATAGCATAGTAGAGTGTGTTTCAATCTTTCTAAAAAATTTTTGCTTAGCTCTCTTCGTTTGTACTTAACTTTACTAGTATCTCCTACCTAAGCTTAAGCTTGTAAAACTACACAAGGTACCTAATTCAAAATTAAACAGCGTTAATCTTATAGTCAAGGAAGTGGAGACCTGGTGTCTTGTACTACATACAGATTGTTTCACAATCCATCACAAGCACCATTCTTCACAATAAGTTAAACAATTACACAATGTTTTGGAACAACATTTGTATTACCTTCTGTTTGTGAAGAAAATAAATTACATTATTATTTATTACTAGCGGACCCCACAGAATTGTCCTGCCTGTTTTTTTTTTTAAATTTTATTCTTCGTAAAAAATTATCCCCGTACTTTAAGGAATATCATAAAAAAATAATTGCCCCAATAAGTCCAGGCGTTATTGAGTTATGCACTTACCAACACATGTTTCTATTCATTTTTATATTATAGATTATATTTGGTCAAAAAGCTACTGTCAACAATTAATAATAATAAAATTATATTCAAACATTTAATTTGACCAACTTCAGAACTAGGAGCAAACTTAGCCGGGCAGGAATCCCGGCGCGGCGCCAACGGCAGCAGCGTCGCCGCCGACGCCGCCACGCCCTCGCCCGTGTCCACCGCCAACTCGGCCCGCGACCACACCATGCACCAACTCAGACAGGAGAACCACAAGTGAGTGTCCCCAATGAACTGTCAACAATATTGATTGACGTTTGGCGCCTGCGTCCCCCCCTTCCCCTACGTAACTCTGCAAGCCTTTCTTTTTAACGTTACGAACGAAACTTTAGGGAGTGCGTCTTCTGTAACTTAATTGATGAAATATGTAACTAAAAGGCTAGTGATACTAATTTTGTTAGCCATTGGTCAGATTTAGTCCTGCTGAGAGTTACCAATCAGCAACCTGGCACTGGCTGTCTGCTGGCTGTCGTTGCTTACCTTCAAAAGCAGCGCTGTGATTTTAATTATTTGTTATAATAGTCTTCCTGGCTGATTTCGACCACGGCGGCCTATCCCAACAGAGATCAGCCAACTGCGCAAGATATATTATAGTGCACAAGTGTGAGCTCAATACTCAGGTGCAATCACTGTTTCATCACTCTCAAAGTTCGGTGAGACGGCAATCCGACATGATTGGAGAGAGATCAGGCGAAGGACCAACGGCTTAACGTGCTTTCCGAGGTACTGGGGTGTTACACCTCCAACTTCCAGACTCCGACCTGTTTTTGGGAAATTCATGACAGATAATCTTAGCAACAATATTGGCTCGACCTGGAATTGCCTATTTGTTATATTTATTTTGGATTAGCACAAACTGAAACACTCACTGAAAATTTTCGAGTACAATTGTGATTCAAAGTTAAGGTAATATCTCTGTCTCTTAAATTAAATCAAAAAGTTCTTTCAGATTACACCAAGAGTTGATAGATAGCTATCAACAGTACCAGTCGTTGCTCAGACAGTTATTAGAGGAACAGAGAATCCAAACGCAAGTTATTCGAGAAATGGTTGATAGAAGACCAAGGTAAGTTAACTTTGCGAGAACTCAACATTATTAATAAAAATAAATAATAGTTTAAAAAAAACTAAAACACGCTTTTATTGCTAGCTAACAATAGTAGATTTTACAACGAGAGCATAAAGCAAGTCATTTTTATCCGAGATCGTTATATGCCCGAGCCCGCAGGGCGAGGGCAGATGATGAAGTCGAGGATAAAAATGATTTGTGCACGAGTTGTAAACTCTGCTTTTCACTTCGATTGCGAGAAAATAAAACAGTAACATAACGTATTAACATTTCTTTAATTACTACTTTACTTTACTTTACTTTTTTTAATTTCCCGCTACTTTACTTTTTTTAATTTTCCTGCATAATTTTCGGGCAAAGAAAAAAAATATACAGCCTATTCTTAAATTATTTTGGAATAATGTTTTTTTTTGTGGTAAACACGTTTTGATATTTAGTTTCTTTTTCGTATTATCTTATTATAAATCAAAAATGCAAATAGGGAAGGAAATATTATACATTAGCAAGTTTTATCCATGTACAATTAATTGTTTTTGGCTGTATGGGCTAAATGGTCACTGCCTTAGTGTAGACACATTTAAAAAGCTACTTTTATGCACAAGAGCATAAAATTCAACTTTATGTCGCCTAGATCCTGCATAAAGTAGTACTTTTTCGAGCGTGAGAAGTGAAAAGATAATTTTTTTCTGAGTACAAAGAAATTATATTATAGTAGAGTAAAAACTGTTTTATTTATTTTTCATTATTTCTCAATTGACGCCATCAACCAAATTAAAATACCGCATCAAAATATAATTCTATTTTGACACTAGAGTGTTTAGATTTTTTGACGGCGACTTGAAATGTAGATGCTATTAAATACAATATTTCTATACCTTACAGGAGTGAAACTCCCGAACAAATAGATGAAGAGCAGTACAACGCGATACGCGAATGGGCTCAGCCTAAAAGAATACCCGACTCGGCCGTGCGTGCGATCGCGTCAAACGAATATACTCTGAGCGACCTTTTGCAACACGCGCAAAGAGAGGACATAGCACGACTTAATCTCAAGTAAGTATTATGCTATATTCATCTGATTTATTTTTAAACTAACGAACCCCGCAGACGTTGTAAGAACTATCCCCTCGTACTTTATGGAATATTTAAAAAAAAAAGTATTATCCAAATTGATCCGGGCGTTCTCGTGTTATGCGCTTGCCTACACAATTTTCGAATCAATTTTATATTCTTTAAATATTATTTAGCCCGGGCAAGAGGGCCAACAGGACCCTCAACAGCAAAAACTTAAGAAATATTTAAACAATCAGCGGAGTAACGAGTGTAGAAACGAAATCACGTCAAGCTACATTACACGTACAACATAAATGTTATAGTCCGATGCACTGGCAATGCAGTAAAAAATGTTTTTGAATTGTCGCCTGAACGTGTTTGCCTTACACTCAGTAGCCTTCTTTATCACACACAAAGAAATGGACTGTCACAGGCGGGACTCAAAACCGCACCTCTCTTTTTCTTTGAGTGTCATTTTAATTTTTCATTGTAAAGAAATTAGCATTTTTAATGCTGAATATACATAACCTTAACTTCTTTATCTCGTGAACTCCTTTGCTACATACAAAACAAATGTGCCTACCTTCATGCGTCAATATCCACGGTACCGTTAACGCTTGTAAGTGTTAAGTATACGTATCCATTATAAAACGAACTAGTTGACCCGGGACGCTGTCCTGCCAGCTGTTTTCGCATTTTCCCCATATTTCATACATGTAAACCTTCCTCTTAAATAACTCTTTCTATTAAAATAACTGCATCAAATCCGTGGCGTACTTTTAAAGGTCTAAGCATACATACAGACATAAGGACAGACGCGGGAAGTGACTTTGCTTTATACTATGTAGTGATAAACGAGTAAGTGATGTAGTGATGAAATCTTGCTGGATTACCTTGCACGCCAAGTTTGCTAGTCCCCCCTAACATTTTTTTAATTGTTTATGTTTCACTTTGTTACTAACATAGGTTAAGTTTAAATGGTTACTAACAAGAATATGGACGCTAGTCTGAAATAAACTTTTATTCATTCTGTTCGCGCCTGCACATCACTAGCAAGACGGTGTGCGGGGTAGCGGGGGGTTGGGACACGCTCTCTCGTGGCCTCTCGCCCACAGGACGCCATAGCAACAACACGCATACGCGGTCGATAACAACTGTCGCGAAGTTTCATACCTTTGTTACTTTATTAAGTCTTATAAAATTAAAGGCAACTGCACTCCAGCGCGGCGTTCTCATTTACCAGCCCAAAGCCCTACCCCGAACACATTCATTCATTCATTAATCTTTTCACAGAGGCGGCGTAGAACTCCGTCTGTGGCGAGCGATCCTCGACCATCGCCTGCACACGAACCATCTACGTCGCGCGAGCAGCACAGAAACGGACATGGACACGAACTCAATCGTAGTGGTCGAGTGCAACCAATGTAAAACTACCCGCAGAACCACATCGTCGTGTTCGAATAACCCGACGATAGTTATAAGGGACCAGGTGAACGGAGAAGATGATATTACCGAGTTAATACCAGAGAACGGGGTGGACACTCCTTGACTATTGCGCGGGTGGTGCACTCTGCAGTAAGGCCGTATACACCAGTGTTAGGATTTAAATAAATGGTCTAAAGGTATTAAAAACTTTAATTCTAGGACAGAACATTGCAAATTAAAAATACCTATATTTGAATACTATAATTGTCACTGGCCGTCACATTAATCGAACCACCAGATTTTGATATAAGTACTGCTCTCATATTTAGTACAGATACGTAATTTTAAGATGAGAAATTGTATTAAATGGAGCTGGGCCGATTTTTTTGATGACCGGTGTATAGGTTAGATGACACCACCAATCTTTGACATACTCTTTATCATCTGTCAAAACGATCTGCCTCCACAGATTTTGTATGGGACTACTATTATTTGACATCATAATATTGTATCAGAAATCGAAGTCAATTGACTGAATATTTATTTATTTCTATGTAAATAAAAATTGGTTTCCACAGCTTTTTGGAAATAAATTGGTTTTACTAGCTCATAGAGGTTATGTTTTTGAAACACCATGGTCTTGAAAATATTTACGATAGGTGTCATCATGCCTATTTTGGAGCGATGTTTTTTGGAAAAATATTACTTGAATAAATAGTATAAAAAATAATAACCTAACACTGGAGTTGTGTAAATGAAAGCTATGAAAGCAATAATACAAGTAACTTGTTCGCACAAATTAACTTTTAACACTAATTAGTCAAATACGCTTGTAACGGTAGTGATTTCTGGTTGTTTATTTAGAAAATAATCACAATTTAGGTGCTATTTAAAACTGTTTTCGATGTTGCTTTGCTTTTCATTTTGCTATAATTTAATGCTTGGCCTTGAGAGTGTGTCATCCTTAATTGATTAAGGTTTGACGGACCGACGAATTTCAATTTATCTCATAAAAATAATAACGTATAACGCCTCTCTAAATAATATAGTGAATTAATATTTCATAATATTAATTCAGCTTTCATTCATTACTTTGTTAATAATGAATTAAAATATTGGTATAACAGATTTTGTACATGAAATTATTGGAGAAGCGCTATAACTAGCTCGTAGAATAACACAGGGTTGTCAGTTCCGTCAAAACCTTTTATGTGTAAATATAACCGTATATCTCTTACTAATTTTGTAAATATTTAGATTTAGGTTAGTCCATGTATATACGTTGGTTGAAGCATAATATATACAAACGAAGTGTTATTGTTTTAAAAAACTATTGCCACTACTAAAATTCGGAATGATATTTATATATCTACCTAATAAATTCACATCGCCCTAGATGGTGCTATTTTTGTGATGAGGGAATCAGTGCCTTTTCAATAAAATTGTCTCAACAGAGAGACTATTCATAATTACATATTAATATAACTTCTTCGTAAAGTGTAATTTACACAGGTGTCTTATAAAAGTAAAAACATATTTTTATATGTACATATAATAACGTCAGAACAAACAATATCATATCAAAATAACACACGAAGGTTTTATAATCGATTTATTTTTATTTATAAGCACAAATATTACTTTTGAATTAGCAGGTTACTAATGTTACAAACACTGTGTAGAAGATTAAAATTGATATATCCTTTTGTTATTTGCTATATATTTGTTTAGCTTTTAGGTATGTATGTATTTGCTACTTTGTTTGTTACTTGTCAATTTTGTACGTTTATATTGTACTAGATGGCGCTGTAGGCTATTGACACGCGCTAAAATTTGGATTCGCCCGATAACCTAGGTTGATTCACATTTTGTTATGTGCAACCGATATCGTGATTAATTATCTTTCGATATTTTTGAGAAGCTTGCATAGCTGACTAGAAGCGGCTACTTCAAGCATCCACTAAATTATTATTGGTTTAATTGGCAGTTTTCGCGACTTCGTCTGCGCGAGGATTTTGGGTTTTGGCCATCGAGTTTCATACAAATTTACATTCATACTTTTCATTAAAATACTGTTTTTGCGTGTGCCTACGTCTTAACATCTACCTGCATGCCAAATTTCAGCCTGATCCGTCCAGTGGTTTGGGCTGTGTTAATTAGATCACTATGTCAGTCAGTCACCTTATACTAGATAGCGCTGTAGGTTTTTGAAACACGCTAAGACTTGGATTCGCCTTATAACCTAGGTCAATTTACCTATTATTATATGCAACCGAAATTGTGATTAATATTATCTTTCGATATCTTTGAGTAGCTTACATAGCTTCAGAAACTGCTATTGCCAAGCATCTACAGAGCAAAATGAAAATATCGAAAAATCATAATTAGAATTGAAGATTAATTTCATAAACAGTCAATCACAATCCCTATCTATCATTGAAACAAGTGCCATAATTCACACAAATACATATTAGTGTTTCTTTTTTCAACTGACAAGGAAGGGTTATGTTTTTTGTTGTGTTGATTATTTTTTACCACTTTCATTCAAAGCAGAAATCGGACTATTTTTGTTGTCGGGAAATGTATGTCCTCATAAGCTTGTTTTATTTCTCTCATATTTATTAAAAGGTTAAGACACTTACCGAGTGCTGTCCGAATCAATTTACACTTGCTGTCAAAATAATCTAATTACCTGTTTTGTTTTTAATATTACTCTCATGGATTCTCTTGAAACGACAGATTCAAATGATTTCATTTTTGTGTAAAAAGGTGGGCGGACCGATTTTTTCGATGGCCTGTATGTATATTTTTACATTTATTCAATTATGAGCTGCTTTGCACTTTGCTACGGAATGAAGTACTCGTATATCTAAGCGAAATAAAACTATCATATGTATATCACAATGTTCGCAAGAGATTATAAATTATTTAAATTGTTAACTTGAAACTGTAGTTTTAAGTTTATATACCTATTAATAAATTATACTAACATTGTGTACAATATTCAACATGTATGCAGCAAAAGATCTAAATTATATTTATTCATACTCACCCCATCGATAAGTACAAATTGTGTAGCCTCAATACTTCGGTTTTATTAAATGTATTTTGTTAAACCAGCACATGTAGCCCTTAATAATACATATTTGCTTTGTAAATTACGCTGCACTTTATAATATTGTTCAAAGTTATCTTGTAAGATACATGCCATAGCAATAAATGAGGCTACATGTAATATTTACAGTCACTTTTTTACTAAATGCTATGATATATTATAAGTAATAATTGGTCTTCCATGGTTTTTTGTTAGTTATTTTCACTATTTAATAAGATTTTTCACGTTAAATTTCATTTGACACACTGTTACTACAGATTTAATAAGTCGTGTTATTACGCTAATGTTGTATCGCAAAAACAAGTGCTTTCAAGATTGTAAAACAGCTGAAAAGGTGTTTCATTCGGATGTTGTAGGTATCTAAGCACACTGATGAATTATGGCTGGCTGCAGCCTAAGGAGCACTTAAACAAATTCGGAATGATGAGTAAATGTTACGGTAGCTCAATTGGGAGAGCAATCGCCCGGTTTGCGAGACGTGCGGGTTCGAGTCCCGCCTGTGGCAGTCCATTTTTCTTTAGGTGTGTTTTAATTTCACATTACATATAAAGAAATTTGCATTGTTAATGCTAAATAATAAAAGTAACTTAATAGTGCCTTCATACTTACCCTTTTTTACGATAAACTGGAAGCTCCATCATGCTCGAATATAAAGCAATAAATAACACTTAATACTAGAATATATTATGAAATTGTGTGTGTGGAAGGGTAAAATATTCACCATCATTAAACGTAGTCATTTTTAGGGTTCCGTACCTCAAAAGGAAAAAACGGAACCCTTATAGGATCACTTTGTTGTCCGTCTGTCCGTCCGTCCGTCTGTCAAGACCCTTTTTCTCAGGAACGCGTGGAGGTATGAAGCTGAAATTTATATCAATTACTCAGGTCTACTGTCCCTTGAAGCTGTGAAAAAATCAAACTTCTAAGCCAACGCAATCAAAAGATACAGCCGTTTATGCCGCAAATTTTCGACACTTGCAAGGGAATCAAAACCTACAGGGTGCTTCCCGTGAACTCAGAATCTTGAAATTTGGTACGAAGCAACGTCTTATAGCATAGATAAAGGAAAAACTACGAAAACCATAAATTTTTAGTTACATCACATAATATATTTTTTTTTTAATAATTTTAAACTTACTACCCATTTCCTCATAAACGCGTAGAGGTATTAAATTGAAATTCATACCAAATACTCAGGTCTATAATACCTTTAAGCTGTAACAAAATCAAACTTCTATGTCAACGCAATTAAAAGAAACAGCAATTTAAGCTGCATATTTTGAAACTCGCAAGTACTCGCAAGGGAATCAAAACCTAAAGGGTACTTCCAGTCGACCTAGAATCTTGAAATTTGGCATGAAGCAACGTTTTATAGCACACATAAAGGAAAAATTCCGAAAACCTTAAATTTTTAGTTACATTACAATATATATATATTTTAATAAATATAAACTTATTACTTTTTTCCTCATGAACGCGTAGAGCTATCAAGTTGAAATTCATATCAAATACTTAGATCTAATTGCCTTTAACCCGTGAAAAAAAAAATCTAAGTCAACGCAAAACGCAAAAGTACAACCATTGATACCGCATATTTTGAAACTCGCAACTACACGCAAGGGAATTAAAACCTAAAGACCACTTCCCGTTGACATAGAATCTCGAAATTTGGTAAGAAGCAATAGCTTACAGCACAGGTAACAGAAAAATTCCGAAAAGCTTAAAATTTATGACATTATTGTATTTCTTATTGTTGGTTATAAGTGTTTCAGTTATATTGTAGATAAATGATATGTGTTAATATAAAATAAAGGATTACTTAAACGATAAGGAGATCTTTGTCTTAAATTTATGCTCCTCCATCTTTCCCCATTGTAATGTTATGAATTTCATTTTGCAATAAAAATACCATAGTTATGACTCGATTGTCGTAATGAACGAACTTTGTAAACCTTGCAGGTTTGTACGGAACCCTCGGTGCGCGAGTCCGACTCGCACTTGGCCGGTTTTTTTGTAATATTCTCCATCCAAATCATAATGTGGAGTGTCAAATAATTCATGCGTTGCGCTACAAAATATTGTTATGTAATTTTAAACAAATTAAGCAATGTAACGAGTAGCTAATAAACAATAATACAACTAATTAATATTGTTTTTTGTTTTCCACTTTATTAAGCCTGTTACTAACGAAATTCCACTGGATGTTTGAAAACATCCCTCCGTTTAGTCTTCGCGTTGGTGAGGCCCGGGCTGTTTTGCTTAGGTACTTCTTAACTATTCAAACTGGACGAGGGCTAAATTTTCAATTGAAATTTTGTAATCGACACCCTTCTTTTATTCAATAATCCTTTGTGTAAACATATTAACATAACAAGCAGAAACCAATTGTCTATACTAATATTGAACTATTGAATCAATTTGCATTAAATTTTGAATGGAGATATTGAATACCCGAACGGAAATAGGCTACTTATTACCGCGGGAAAATGACGCCGTCCTATAGGAAAAAATTCAAGTGGGCCGATCGCTGTTACGCCTAAACTACTGAACATATTTAATTGAAATCTGGTAAGATAGAGAGATAGCTTGAGACTTAAGAAAGGACATGAGTTACTTTTGACCGCGGGAAAACAACAAAACAAATTACTTTCCGGGGAATCTGATCGCTTTCACTCCTAAATTACCAAAGATTTGAATAATATTTGGATAAAATTGTTGTTACGGAAAAACAACACATTCCATAAAAAACTACCTAATGCGAACGAAGTTGCGGGTAAAAGCTAGTATTTAATAATTATAAGTCAGTGAACTTTTTTCTCATACTTGGTAAGGAACGATATTAAAGTCCTCTTAGGAGCAATAGGGAGGTATGACGTCACACGAATGTTTGCGCCACAACGGCTAATATGCATACGATGTACTCGTATTAACTTACGTTATGGCTCTATACACAATCTCTAATGGCATTCGAATGAGGGAGAGAGGGTGAAACTATGTCGTCTCGTATTTGGATGCTATTTTAGTATGAACAAACGAACAAGGTATGAACAAACTTGCAGTTCACTAAATACCTAAAAAAAAATAGTGCGAGAATATTGTTTAGTGCAGATAAGTAAAACTAAAAATTGTATTTATTTTTGTACAAAATCCAAAGTACCTAATAGTTTTATTTAAAAAATAATATATTTACTTCAGTTTTACTGCTTATGTAGCAAATAATGTCTTTAATGGGTAAGATCCAACAGGATAAGATGCAGTTTGAAAAATCACCCTACCTAACATGATACCTCGGAATAGCACACCTCACATTAAATTCTTGACGGCGCAACAGTAAGTATTAAATCTTATGCAAACATTGACAAAGCCATTTTACCATGAGTATAGTGTATGCAAATCCATTTCAGATTGATGGGGTGAAGACGGCATCCTTCTTGACATTCCATTAAATGTTACCTACAGATTTAAAACGTATACCATTACTGAGGTAAGGCTAATTAATAATTAACAACTACTTTTAGAATTTAAATATAAAAACTTTCATATTTGCTCGTAAAGTGGCTGTAATTTATCAATTACTTACCGAGTAACCAATTTCAATATCGTAATGTATTTCAATTCATTACGCACTTTTGCGTTATTATAATGTAAAACGCTCGAGTTTAAAAAAAAAGTTACATGAACTGGTTTTTTTTTTTCAGATACTCCGTGTAAAATTGAACGGTACTTTTTAAAATCTCAGCAAAGAGTTTTTATGACAGGAAAGTGGTCAATATTTTAGGAATAAAATTAACTTTGCGAAATACAATACAAGGTGTAACAAAAAAAACCGTTATAACTGAAGGGTGTTGTTGTGCCCGGAAAACTGCACAACATTCCCAATGATACCTTGGTCAAAATCTCAAAAAAAATCGGACCTCCCATACAAAATTGCCAATCAGCTGATCGATTTACTATGGGAGAGCCAAAAGATTTTTTGAGATTTCGACCTAGGTTTCTTAGCGAAAGTTGTTCAGGTTTACGGGCACAACAACACCCTTCAGGTATAACGGGGTTTTTTGTTACACCTTGTATAATAAATAACTTTATTTGATTAAAATAATTTTGGCAATAAATTACAACCACAAAATTATTTATTTAACAAAAACACAAAATATTAATTTACTTTATTTGTACTACTGGATGTTTAAGTACCTTTGCCTAAAAAACGTTACTGCCCGCGCATTGCTTATTTGTGGATAAGTAAAAATTATTTCGCGCGCTTTTTTTGACGCTTTATTGTTTGTTTATTTATTGCCTCGCAAACATGTTATAAAATGTCGTATGAAGTACCTACGCTTTGAAAACAGCCTTGCCTTATATATAGCCCTTGCCTACGGGCTAGCAATGTCGCCTCGTCTTTTTAGGGTTTCGTACCAAAAGAAAAACTAAAACTATTACTGAGACTTTCCTGTCCGTATTCCTGCATAGAGTATAGTAAATATACCAAAGGAATTCCTGTCTGCCTCATGATCTCACGGATCATAGTTACCACTTTGGTTCAAAATCGACAGTTTTTTTTTTACGTTGAACGTAAAATGGATCGTTCCTCGCCCAAAAGTTCGTCTTCCAATCATTTCTACCTAAAGCATAATCCAACCAATCCACGTTCGACCATATAACTGAGCAACTAGATGGCACTAAAATGTTTTATCGTCATGCGAAGCTCAGCAAATCAATTTTATCGTTCATTTTATTTTTACACCGAGTCTGCTTTAAAACAGTGGGGTGGATGTCTACTCAATTACACCGACGTCTTAATTATATTAAAAATTCTCAAGTCTTCGGATTTGAATTTCAATCGCCCTAAGCCCATGTCTGACAGACGAATTGTTAATTTTATTAGATACTTCCACGGTGTTTTTAATGCAAATCGGCTCCTGGGGTACGAACCTCATGCATTCGTACTTTTTCCGCATGTTAATTTGTATGAAGCCAACTTAACTGAGGTGTATAATAATAACTTCAAATTACTTTTGACGGTGTGTTTCATGACAGTTGCATGTAATAGGCTAGATGACACCACCAATCGTTGACATAATCTTTATTATTTGTCAAAACGGTCTGCTTCCATAGATTTTGTATGGGAATACAAAATTGTGACGTCATGGTAGTTTATCAGAAATTGGAGTCGGAGAGTTTTGTGTTTTTAAAATTAAAAATTGGTTTCTACAGCTTTTTAGAAATATACTAGTTGTATTAACTTTATTGGGGCTATGTTTTTTGAACGCCAAGGTCTTGAAAATATTAAAGATAGGCGTCATCATGCACATTTCGTATACGAATTTCAAACTTCGACTGGTCAGCACCACACGTGGCGTTAGAGTAGCTATCGATCGAATTTTTTGCGTGAACTTTTCTCGATTGCACGAGATTGGCCCTCCGATCTTATTAGATTACGTTTTTAGTGAGTCAGCCTTGATGTGGGATGGTAATTATTTGTACATTTCAGAGTTTGTTTCAGTTAATTGATACATGTAACCAAAGATGCAAGATGCAGAACTAATAGCTTTTGTTATTATTTGCTTAGTACCTAAAACGAACGATAAGTTTATTTAGACGGGATGACCTGAGCATTACGTATCATACTAATTCAGAAGCTGTTTCCTAACTACCCTAATATCGTAAGTATAAGAGAAATTTATAGACGGGCCAAGAAGTTGAAAAAAAAATAATTAGGTACTATTACGTTTTTCTGATCCGTGTCGCGATTGTGATACCTATTTCCGATAGATAAGTGACATATTATTTAATACTTAACTTGAACAACGGCGTATTTTAAGAGCTCATTTGGTGCAAAGATAAGTATTCGAGGAATAGTAAGCCTGCTTAATAAATCGCGTTCTGATGGCTACGTTTATTTACTAGACCAAAATCCCCAGTAATCCTTTGATTAATTTTGAAGGCTTGAGGGCTTAATTTATGAAACTTACCGAAATTCAGTCACAGAACAATATGAGGATTAAAGCTTAAATCAACGTTAACCTTTCATACTTAAGAATAAGTTTTACTTAAAATGCTATGCCTTGTCAAAAGTTATAAGTACATAAATTAAATAGGTAATAGATATAATTCACAATAATTAGAGGTGCTTGTGGCGCAGTGGTGGCAGCGCTTTCACGACGCGGCCATGTTCGGGATGGGTGACCATTCTGACCATAAAAGTGACGTCTATTTACAAGCATCTCCGTGCTTCGGAAGACACGTTAAGCTGTTATTGGTCCCGGTTAATAGCAATAGATGTTAATCGTAGAGGCCTTTGTGTGACTTAATAATATGACAGTAAGGTTGGCCACTTTCCTTACAAAAAAACACCTCCTCCACCAATCCGCACTGAGCCCTCGTGGTGAAGTATGGCTCATACCACCACATAAATGAGGTGAGGCCTGTGACGTATATAGACTGATGGGATGAGATGAGAAGAGTTATAATTTATGACACTGTACTGCAATCACGCGGGTCAGATATATTCCATAACGTTGCATTTCGAATTTCGGTTGTAACCGCATTATAAATTCGAATCCCCCCTGCACGCTGCCAAATTGGATATCTGTTTGCCACGCATTTAAAATGCCGTCACTCATTTACATTGAACGTATGGGCTAGTTAGGTACGAATCAAATGTGAGTGCTTTACACGGTCAGTGGTTGCAAACAATATGCTCATTCTGGTACTTATATTCATTTAGATTTAGGTATATACAGAGTTCAAGGATGATATGATTAATTTCATGATTGTACTAAAATTTTATAAGTGCAGACTATGGTAAATGTACGTACAAGTTCTTAAAAAAGTGTTTTAGGTAAGTAGAAGAGTTTCCGGTTTAGTTGCTGAAAAGCAACTCATATATGTATAGGTGCTATGCAATGATTCAGATTCATATTTTATACGCTGTTTATATTCTGATTAAATAAATAAATATTTCACAACAATCACACCAATTCTCTAGTCCCAAATTAAGCTACGAGGCTTGTGTTATGGGTACTAGACAACGTATAAACATACTTAAATACTTTTTTTTGTAATTAAATACTTATTATACATAGAAAACACCCAGACCAGTACAAACAAACAATATGTTCATGCACACATATGCTTGTACTGTGCGGGGATCGAACCCGCGACCGTTGGTTTTGGGAGTCCGACATGTGGACCACTCCACCAAGCGGTCGTCATACGAGTACTGTGACTTAGCTACAATAAGAGGTTGGTTACCTCTAAATCCGACACAGAGAGCTTTTTCTGATACACATTTCTTATTAAAAACCGTAGTTACTCATTCATGTATCTAATCGTGAAATTAAAAGAAATAAGTAATAGTAGGAACTATGAAAATATTTTGCCATGTTTATTTATCTTTTAATTTTTGTATATTTTTTCTATGCATTTTTAAATAAATAGGCCTTTGTGTTTGATGTGCTTTTTTAGGGCGTCACTGCACGAGACCTTTAGTGACACCTTTTTTATGTGACTTTGCAATAAATCTCAATATAATAAAGGTCATTGACAAATTTTGAGCTCTTCAGGTTGCCATAATTCCTATACCCTTTAAAAAACACAATGGATACTAGGACATTTTTATCCTGCAACCAAAGTACTACTTTGTTTATATGCTAATGCCCATCAAGTGAGCTATTTTGCCATTACATCAACATTGTTTAGAGTCAAACAAAAAAAAAACTAAGTCCTACATATTTCCTTGACATTACCATCGGGAAATTCCCAGTAGGGAAAGTAAATTGAAGCGAAGTTACTGTGCCATGTACTACAGCAGGCTCGCTTGATGGGAATTAAGCGGTAGTTATGCTTATACGAGTACGACGGCGTCTGCTGGCATTGAACCAAAACGTTGTTACTCGCATAATGTGGATTTATATCGAGCAAGATCGCTAAGCGGAACCGTGTCTGGGTCCTAAGCAATTTGCACCGCCTTTCTGTCTATGCTCGCCTGGTAGGTACCCGAATTGTAGGATTTACTTTTTGCGTAAATTATTAGCGATATTTCTAGGTTTATTTATCTTCTAAAAGTAAAATATTAAATCAAAAAGAATATAATATTCTAATATAATATTCACCTGAAGCTTACGTTGAAATCTATTTTTCACGCAACATTAAATATGAATTATTATTTTGGATAAGAATTCAATTACTACTATGATGAAAATTCAGAACCCAAATTATGTTCAAGTTCTAAAGAAGTGTTGTTCATCATTGCAAAAACCGTTGACCTTGCATAAGTATCCACTTTTGAGCTTATTTACTGGGAGATATTCGTATCATCAACGAAGGTTAATGTGTTTTCGATGAAAATAAGGGATGGCCTTAAATCTTAATGTAATTGATTTGATTGATTACGCATTTGGCAGTGACTATGTGTGGGTACTGAATACATACTACATATCTTCTCTTACTTTTTATTGCATTTGGTTTTTTGCATATACAATAGCAGTCTAAATCTTGGTGCTTACTTAAAACTAGCGAGAAGTTTTTGTTATGACACATGTTTACGAAAACGAACATCGCTTCTTTTGTTACTTAAGTAGGTACTAAATTCTACTTAAGACCTGGCTTCACCTAGGGGACGTGGCTTTTATATTAAAGTGAATACATTGTCGAATTCAGTGCTAGCTCTCGAAAGCTCTCAATCTATAGGAACTTTTTGCAAATTTATTTACGCTTGCCTTTGCATACCAGCAGAGCACTTCGCTCTTTACCCTGGAGAGAGTTGAAATCGATAGATCGCTTCGACAGACGTTCACACCACGTGTTCGAAGCGATGAAAGGTCTTAGATAATAGGTATAATATAAAAGCTTTCAACAGAATAGCTCCGTCCGTCTGAAGTATCAATTCAGCTTGTAAGATGACTACATCGGATGTAGAGATGAGACTAGCGATGGCTGTATTGGGAAATTGCTCGAAAATCTTCGCTTGATTTTTATTAAAACTTTAGTGCACGTGGTGGCTTTCAACATTATCGATTGTTTGGTTTGAGCTTGCTTTCGGACGATTTTCGCATGTAATAAAGTAAAAGATGTTTTCCAAACCGGTGGGTCGGCATCGGAAGAATGCACCCGTCTTGTGATATTTTATGGCGAATGGAAGGAACTCGGATGCCTCCGTTTGTTTGAACAAACGAGAAACAAATACATCGCGGCAATGCCCGCTTTCATTGTTACGTTACGCAGTTCAAAGGGATACGCAATAGTTGCCAACTCACAAAGCGAACCTTGCACATTTTCAGCTGGTTATTTCGCTTGAAATGTTTTCCAAAATCTTCTGAATGTTATTCACCTGTAAGATAAAATAAATAGAGATCTCTTAAGGCTGTTGAGATCCATTCACCGAGCTAACGTCTAAGCCGATCTTAGCTGAAATAATACCCAATTAGGTGGAGAGTATATTTCAGCAGCATTTAACGATGTCATTTCGCTTGAGCTTAGTATAATCTTTATTGGAGATGACCATATTTAAATAATATACGGATCATTTATGTAGGCGTTACCTCTGTGACGCGGGTTTGGAGTGTTCTTATTAAAAGCAATATTTGTTTAGGCCTGAGTAGTCTGTGTACATATGCAGGGTGATATTTGCATATTGGGAGCGCAAGCTGTCTTAATTTGGTAGCAGCGCAACGAGAACAGACACTACGCTGAAACAATTAATAATATAAAAAATACTACTTCTTCCTAATATGAAGCGATTTAATTATTTATTGAACGCAAGCACGGGAAAGGTTGTTGGGGCTTTAGTTTGTTAATAAAATACAGCTTTAATAGATCAAATAGTAATTTGTGGTAACTGTAAAGGGCTCATGTATACTTACTTAGGCAATCTTTTATGATTTTATCTTTACAAGATTATCGAAGACCCTACCTCTTAACTTCGACTGCTTTACTTGCAGGCTCTGCAAGCTTGCTTCTAACCAATCAACGTTGATAAAACTTCCGAAAGTTGACATTTTAAACTATAGGTGTACATATCTATTTGTTTAGAAGTAACCGCCATGGAAATATCTGAAATTGGTCTTAAATGGAAGCAAACTAAGCTCTTTTTATGATTAAGCATCATATAAGCTCCAATTTACTATTAAAAAGTGAAGAATCCCCTTTTGCTTAGGCTACCGCTGCAATAGGGCAGGACAACATCATTTTTATTTTATTTATTTATTTGTGATAGGTTTGCTCTTGACCCAAGACTAAGCCCAACGAGGCAAAGACTGAGTCTACGATAGACCGAGCTCACCTAGAAGATGCCTGTTCACTCTAGCTTTGAAAATTCCTAGGTTGTAATTGCAGGGAAACACTGACATCACAGGGAAACACATCTGCATGGACCAGCTTGGCTAACTTACGCAATGTGCTGGCTTTTCTCTCTTTACTGCGCTATGAGCACGGTCGCCGCGAGGGAGCCACATCTGTTCGGTGCAATTTATTGTCTCAATCTGAGTCGCGACGAAATTACCGAAATACGAACATGCACGATGCGTGCGATTGTGTGAACGTATTTTTGTTGGCATTGCAGGTGGGTGTTAAGCTAATTTTGGGTTCACAACCGAGGAGAGAATCACTAAAATAAGCAATTTATGTTCAGAATACGAGCACCTGTGCTGTCGATGTTTTGAGATAAAGTGATAAAAGGTGCTTTAACTTTTAGCTAAAGCTGGTTGGATCATATTAAATTAGTGTTGTTATTTTAAGTAAAATTAAACCCAAATACGCATACCAAATTTTTAAACTCTAGTTGAGTCGTCCATTAGGCAAAATTAACATAAGTCAATCAAAAGTCGTTATATTAAAAATGGTTGTACAAGTTTAGTTGATTCGACATGTAACCCGTTGTGCTCGCGAGTGTAAGCCGAATACGTTTAAAAAAAAACTAAGCTGAGTGTAACTTCAAATCGTACATTTAAACAATAAACAAACATTTATCCGGTAATATTTACCAAATAAAACACGATACGAGCTTAGTCCATCCGAATCGCCATAGCAATCTCCGCTCCACATATTTCATCGTACCCTCAACAACGCATCCGGTCGGATTCCAAACAAAGAGTTTTCATAACGAAATCCACTATTTAAGGGTCCAGCTCAAGTGTCCTCCGGAGAGATGCAATAAAAATACCAAGCCCAAGGGTCAATCAGGGTAAGTGTTTTGGTCGGTGGCGCTCCGGTGTTAGGTTCCATAGCCGAAGGAAGGGAACTGAGGCTAAGGGCCAGAGCAGACGGTCTAGTTATTTGAAACGCAGCATTTTATTGTCTCAATGTATCACGACCTCTTGGTGGAGTGGTCCACAGGTCGGACTTCTAAAACCAAAGGTCGCGGGTTTGATCCCCGCACAGTACAAGCATAAATGTGTATGAACATGTGTGTTTGTACTGGTCTGGGTGTTTTCTATGTATAATATGTTTTTATTTACAAAAAACATGTATGTTTATCCGTTGTCTTGTACCCATAAAACAAGCCTCGTAGCTTAATTTGGGACTAGAGAATTGGTGTGATTGTTGTGAAATATGTATTATTTATTAGCCTTTAAGTTTTCGCTGACGTTTGGTTTGGTTTGGTTAGTTGGTTGCAGGATATGTTTTTTGTCCACCTGGCTAGCTAATTGTCTAAATTTAGCGCCATATTAATAGTTTTCAGATTTAGCGTGATTTGGCAGGTAGATATAAGATAGATAGATAAGAGTGCCATAATGTACGAGGATTCCGGAAGTAGTACGCTATCCTACCTTTTACTTACCGTAAGTACCTTAATTCAACTATCATTGGACTAACTAAGTGTCACCCCGTTGTATAGAAAAATAAAGTATAGGTACATATATGGTGCGGACGGTTTCGGGAGAGCATTTTGAACGCGCCTAAGTTCGTCATGAGAAGCGCATTAAGTTTTTGGCATCCAACAACTTTATTTACCTTTTCCACTTATTTTCCGACTCAGAAATTTATTTATTTCGGGATTTATGTTTTGCAGGGGAATATAGAGGAATATCTGGGATAGTTGGCAAGACGCGCGTGACCGAATCGTCAAGGTCTACATTCCGTTCATACCACCCTCAAATAGACTTTGTTTTGTTGATGATTTTTCCTAAATATAAAAACAAGTATTTGTACGTAGATTTATGGCCAACGTTATTTATTTGCGACAAGCTACGAGAACAAGCCATAGCTAAGGTGAACGATTGGGGATAAGTTGAAATGGTAAGTTTTTTTTTGTACTTTTACGTATAGGAACAGTAATGCTAGATAAAGTAACATGTTATGGTAACAGTTTTCGGCATCGACCTATGACATTATACTTTGTCTAAGGACCCTGACTTATCACAAATCCGGCTAAGGTTTTGGCAGTGTAGGGTAGGGACACAGTAGTTACATGCCTTTTGCTGAATAAACATTTTGTACCAGTGTGCGGAACTCGGCGGCGATCGCCAGTCGTTCCCTGCACCACCCGAAGTTAGGTCGTACATTCCAAATTATAGTAGCTCATTTTTTAACGCCAAATATTGTGGACATTCAAAAGAGACATCAGTGTTAATTTGTGACTTTTATTTGTGATACCTAGTAGGCACCTATAGCACCTTCTGTGAGTCTAAATCGGGGCACGTGATTTAGCAACCAGCAGCAAATATAGGCAGCAGTATGACCACTAAATAAACAGCCCCGATAGCAGTATAGTTTATACCTAACCTTATTTAAATCTGATACTACTACACCAATATAAGTGTAACATAGCTTGACATAGCCAAGCCTAGTTACAATTTCATCGGTCCATTTTTACTACAATCAAATTGAATATTCAATTGCAAACCATGGACTAAATCGAAATCGTAATGAGGTGTTTGTGTGGTTCAAATGAACCGTAACTAGTTTTTATTAAGCGTATTAAAATTATATATTTCTACTTACATTAGGTACAAATAGCTTAAACGTACAATCTTATTATATTAATACAATTAGGTAGGTAGGTAGTAATTCTATTTGTCCCATACGGTTCTATCCAATGAGATTGTTACTAGACTATACAATAAAAAGCTACAGATTTTATTTGATATTTGGTTTTTTAGAACTAGGTAATATGTCGTTATTCGAGAAGGTAGGCAAGTTTCAAGTCAATGAAATTCATGGAAAAATATTACAGCCTGGCTACTAAAATCAGGCTACTTTGAGCAAATAACTTTTGTCTCGAAACATAATGAATTGGACAGACGATGTCTTAACAATCCTCCAAAGTTCGTCGTTTCATTAAAGGAATCAAAAAACTGCACTTTTTTAAATTCGCCGACTATTTTTAATTAGCAAAAGACGTCTGACTGCCGCGGAGTTGCATTTTCATAATTTATGAAATGCCAATTATTTGGGTTCCGTCATCATCTTGAAATCTTGGGAAAACGTTTAATCTTTGACTTTTGAACTTGAGAACAAAATACTTATATAAATATTAATATGTGACTTAGCAGCTAATCGAATTCATTTACTAATCAACTTACAACGTAGCAATTGTGAGACCATAATCTTGATCAGGTTCTACATATCTAGGCTTAAATTGGTCTGCGTAAAATAGGAGTTTAAAGTAAGGTAGCTCAATCATGTTCATGGCGCTTGCATTGAAATAAATCTTGTGATAAGGGTTCTCTTGTTCTGGACTGGTTGTTTGACTATTCAGCTACATAATCGCAATACATTATAAATGATGCAGAATATATAAATTGCAGCCGCAATATCAATTTTCGTAGAAGAAGTCAAATGTTCAAAGCTCCTCAGGGGTGGGGCAGTTTTAAAATATCATATAGATCCACGAAATTTTAAGGTTTCTTACACTCTAAAGTAACAACATTAATAGACTCTACATTAGAAACAATGCAGATAAAAAAACAATCGTAAAAAATTACATAGTTGGTAGGTACTTGTTTAATATGATAAAATATTAAATGGACATAACTTTTTATTGAAATACGTTCCAAGTCACATTTAATCTACACTAATATTATAAAGCTGAAGAGTTTGTTTGTTTGTTTGTTTGTTTGAACGCGCTAATCTCAGGAACTGCTGGTTCGAATTGAAAAATTCTTTTTGTGTTGAATAGACCATTTATCGAGGAAGGCTATAGGCTATATAACATCACGTTGCAACTATTAGGAGCGAAGAAATCATGGGAAATGTGAAAAAAACGGGGAAAATTATTCATCCTTGAGGGCTTCCGTTGCGTACGCTGCGAAAACGGTTCAAGATACCAAAAATATGTGTATGAACGAATTATTCCTCTTAAAATGATCTAAAAAAATGTCTGCGACAGTATATGTCTATCTTTCAAGATCAAGTCACTAGAACCGTTTTTGTGGTAATCAAATTTGGCCGAAATTAATGCATTATTTGTTAAGAGTTGTATCAAGGTAATAATATTCATCTTTATCCAAATAAATGTGTTGTTGATTAAGAGTATTTAATTCTGAACAAAATTGTCTTTGACATCATTAATATCATCATCATAAAATTACTGTTATGTTTGCGGTGGACTTTCGACAAACTGTACCGGTAATAGTAAGGGGAACAAGGGCAGACATTGTAAAATCTTGCCTAAAAAAACCCCAATATGGAAGTTTGTAAACATCTTAAAATTAACTACAAATATGAGAGCACATTTGGGGGAGGTAGAAATAGTCCTCCTGGCCGATTTCGACCACGGCGGCCAATCTCAACAGAGATCAGCCAAGTACGCAGGAGATATTATAGTGCACAAGTGTGAGCACAATACACAAGTGCACTCTCAAACTGCACTGTTCCATCACTCTCAAAGTTCGGTGAGACGGCAATCCGACATGACCGGAGAGAGATCAGGCGCATGACCAACGGCTTAACGTGCGAACCGAGGCACGGGGGTGTAACACCACCAACTTCTCGACTCCGAGCTCCGAGAGATTCATGACAGAAAATCTCAGAAACAAGTTTGGCTCGACCTGGGATTCGAACCCAGGACCTCTTGGATGTTAGGCAGAAACTTTGCCACTACACCAACGAGGCAGTGGTAGGGAGGTAGTATAACTTTTCCTTCAAAGTTACTTTTAATAGGAGACCCGAAAGTACCTCACTTTGAAAATAAAATTGCAATTGAACGAGATTAAGGATTAAGAGTGAGTAACATTGAGGACTTTATATCGAAAGTTCACCCTGAAATAAGCGAAATAGAAAAAAAAGATCATCAATGGGCAATATTGGGAGTGAGAAACTGTAGCGTAGACGAAATTAATAAAATAATTATTTGAACACAAGTGGCCTTCCCCCATATTCCCTCAAGTTAAAAATAGGTGCCCCAATAATTTTACTTAGAAATCTTAAGCCACCGGGACCGTCTTCAAATCTAACTTCTTCGCAATATGTAACGTGATGGTTGCAATAGTTTAGACTGGATTAGCAGTTGGTCAAACAGTGCTTATACCTCGCACCTCAATGATTCCAAATTATTTACCTTTTAATTTTAAAAGAATTCTCTTTCCTTTCATGCTATCTTTCACCGTTACAATTAATGAATCACAGGGGCAAACATTTTAACACATAGGAATTAATTAACGTCAAGACTGCTTTTCACACATATGTCGCGTCGTCAAGATCGCAACAAACGCGTTGCGGACAAAAATAATATGTTCTTCTGACATAAGAAAATAAAACTAGAAAAATAATTAATACTAATAATAGTCCTCCTGGCCGATTTCGACCACGGCGGCCAATCTCAACAGAGATCAGCCAACTACGCAGGAGATATTATAGTGCACAAGTGTGAGAGCACTACACACGTGCACTCACTGTTCCATCACTCTCAAAGTTCGGTGAAACGGCAATCCGACAAGACCGGAGAGAGATCAGGCGCAAGACCAACGTCTTAACGTACTTTCCGAGGCACGGGGGTGTAACACCGCCAACTTCCCGACTCCGAGCTGTTTTTAAGAAATTCATGACAGAAAATCTCAGAAACAATTTTGGCTTTACCCGGGATTCGAACCCGGGACCTCTCGGATGTAAGGCAGAAACATTGCCACTACACCAACGAGGCAGTCGAAAGAAAATTATTAACGCAGAAGTACTTTAAGCTAATTATGTAATTTAAAAAACTTAAAAAATAAATTGTCTAAAATAATAACAAAAAATAAATTTGCAACAATAAAATGATGCCCAAAATAAATATTCCACGCGGACGAAGTCGCGGGCACAGCTAGTCAGTAAATACTTCTAGATCAACAGTATTTATGTCCAGTTAGTCAACTTCTCAGCCAGATATTTTTGGAACTTTGGAGCCAGGTATTTGAAAAATAAAATAAAACATTTTCTTTCCAAGTTAAAACTTAAAAATGGTATAGATTTGTAGTCTATTGCTTGATTTATGAAACATAGAGCCAATAGAGTCAATAAACGCTCTACATCCCTTGAACTGGATGAACGGGATCCTTGCGCGCTTATTCGCAAAAGTATATATTTTGCACCCGAAAATGAAAACTCATCATAACTCAACGACAGGCTCTCAAACGTCAGTAGTTGCAAGCGACAGTTGTGCAGGTTTGGTTGCCCTTACCCAAAAAAATCACCTAGCTTAATAAATACCTTCTAAAATTCTTCGTAATCGAAAATGTTCAATAGTGCCTCCTTCTCTCCTATTTATTTTTCGTAATGCACATTATTGTACATGTCGCAACGTTGGCGTTTTGGACTCGAGCATTTGGACATAGTGTAGGCGGTTTTGGGATAATAATAATAGTCCTCCTGGCCGATTTCGACCACGGCGGCCAATCTCAACAGAGATCAGCCAACTACGCAGGAGATATTATAGTGCACAAGTGTGAGCGCAATACACAGGTGCACTCACTGTTCCATCACCCTCAAAGTTCGGTGAGACGGCAATCCGACATGACCGGAGAGAGATCAGGCGCAGGACCAACGGCTTAACGTGCTTTCCGAGGCACGGGGGTGTAACACCGCCAACTTCCCGACTCCGAGCTGTTTTTGAGAATTCATTGCAGAAAATCTCAGAAACAATTTTTGGCTCGACCTGGGATTCGAACCCAGGACCTCTCGGATGTAAGGCAGAAACTTTGCCTCTACACCAACGAGGCAGTCGAGGTTTTGGGATATCGTGAAATCAGACAAAGTCACTTCACTCTAGCACTTGATATTTATTTACTTTGTAAAAGACTTACAAACTTGCAGTTCCGTGCACGTACGTTCCGTTCCGTTCCGTTTACTCGACGGCGACTCGATGCGAAGTGGCTCATATCAAGTGAGCTCCGATAACGTCACGACTCTGTCAAAGGCCCAAACCGTAGTGACGTAAACTGCCGCTAGGTGATCCACTTTCGTTCCAATTAGTCTCCGTATTCATGACCGGATGTGACATGCACATTTAACAGTCTGTCTGTATGACGACTATTCTACCTACTCAAAGTAATAAACATGAACCGAACACTGATAATAAAATCAGCGTCTTCCTTGCCCCGTCTCTTCCCGAAGCGTCTCTTGCAATAATGAGATATTAAATTTAAGTGCCAGTGTCGTCTCCGCCTCGGAATTTAATGAGAAATGCTACTGAAAACTAAAAACAAATTGACAATGGATACTTTGTTGATGAAACAATGCTATGATTATTCTTAGGTGACTGTTAATTTATAGGTACCTATCTATAGGTACTAGTGTACAGATTTCCAGAAGTCATAAGAGTTCTCTTTAATAATTACATAAAATAAAGTATATTTTATAATATTACCTACTTAAAATTAATTAAAACCTGATGGTTGGTTGCGTTTTCTTGTTAGAGATAATTTTCTGATTTGCACCTCTTGCTTGTGAGATTAAGAAATAAATCAATTCATCTAAAAGCATACCTATGACTACGTGAATTACAAAACCTTTATATGTATAATTGAAATACACAGAGTAGGGAATAAATGTATTATCTGTAATATATTTTTTTCTTTTTCTTGCTTTTCATTTAGGTGGTCTTTTTTTCTACGATAGTGTTTAGTGCACTTAATAATTTTCTATTAAATAACCGATTATGTACTCGTAACGTGGTATCCAGTAGTTTTCTAAAAATTACGTTGTATATCAAACCCGCAAGGAACACTTACCTAGGATTACAATCTGAACTGAAACATTTAAAACCTTCCCATTTGTGTGTCTCATTGATTGTACTCTGTATGTGTTTTTTCGAAAAAAAAGTTCTTCTTTAGTTTAGCCATTACATTAGTCGCGTGTGTTTGTGTGATCTAAATAATGTTTTAATTTATCATTTATTTTTTATAAGAATATGTATGTTATACTTTAAGGTATTTATGCTATGGGCCATAATTATGTTGTAATTCTTTGCCTGAAATAAATGTTATTATTTATTATTATTACTCGTATTATTAAGGTAACAGTCGCTTTAAGCCGGCGTATCACTAAGATTCCTGGAGCCGTACCCCGCATCGTTTCTTTCGGGACAGCGCGTTTGCACGGTCAAACCTTTAAGAGAGCGACAGCGGCTTAGAGAGCAAGTCCCCCTGGCTGACTTGGTCTACGAATCACTGAAACTAAGAATCCATAGTTAACACGGACTACACCGTAATAATATGTTGGCTCGAAAAATTATGCGTAGAATTCATGATGTTAAACTTGATCTCATAGTACGTTTTAGGGCAACTCGAAAGTCACATGATACAAGATGGTTGAACATTAGTCTGCATTCTGATGCAACTGCACAGTTTCAACAACTGAAAAAAGTTTTTCAGTTGTTTAGTAGCGTTTCAGACTAACCTAAGTAGTAACTGTTGGTAAACTTTGGTATTTGCGACGAAAATAATGTAATTTTTCGTTGCATGAGAACAACTCACTTGTTTTTATTAAACTTGTTTTTCAATAATTTCGCTTCGCCTATTTGGCAAAAATGTTGTATAAAAACTAACATTGGAAACTTTAAATTGCTAGTGAATAAGTACCTTTGTTTTTAAGACTATGTGTTATAATAAAGCTGTATGTTTCCTAAAGATAAATAAATAATTAAAAAATATATAATGCTTCTGAGTATTCTCTATTTGTGTACAACAGCGCTCTTAGACACTTATGAATATTCCAACACGTCTCCGCTATTCCAAATAACGTTTTCGATATCACAAACATCAATTTACCTTTGGCAAAGAATATATATCTACTTACTTACACTGTGGGCATGCATACAGGGTGAGTAGGTTTTCTTGAATAACTTTAAATGGTAATAACTTTTCTGTTACTATTTAATTTCATTATTATTTTAGTTACTTGTCTCCTTGTAGTTTTTATCCAGATCTTACATGCTTAACTTTAGTTTTCTTTTATACTTTACAAGCTGACCCGGCAGACGTGTCTTGCCTGCTGTTTTTGCAATTTTTTTCATTTTCTTACCGTTTAAACCTTCCCTATACTGCAAAAAATAATACCAAACCAAAATAAGCCAAAACGGTACAGCCGTTCTCGAGTTTAAGCGAGACTAACGAACAGCAATTGAGTTATATATGTAAGACTAGCGGACCAGGCAGACGTCGTCCTGCCCGCTGTTTTCGCATTTTTAAAAATATTTTCTTACCGTTTAAACCTTCCCTGAATTTCCACAAATAATTCAAAACCAAAATCAGCAAAATCGGTACAGCCGTTCTCGAGTTTTAGCGAGACTAACGAACAGCAATTCATTTTTATATATAAGACTAGTGGACCTGGCAGACGTTGTCCTGCCCGTTGCTTTTTTTTTTAATTTTTCACCGTTTAAACCTTCCCTGAACTTTCACGAATAATTCAAAACCAAAATTAGCAAAATTGGTACGTTCTAGAGTTTTAGCGAGACTTACGAACAGCAATTCATTTTTATGTTTAAAGAAGAGAAGATAGATTTTGCTCTATTACTTTCGTTTGATTTTACATTTGTTACACCAAACAATAGTCATTATGTGCTAAGTAGGTAATAAGCACTTTATTGTATCATGTTTTTGGCAGCATTTATAACACCAATCCAGTCAAAAGCTAATGTCACAATATGAATTCTTGCACCCTGTATTATACCGGCTGTATGTTCCGTTGATATTGTTAGGGACATCGGAGATGGAGGATGTCATTCATCACGCCGAGCGAGCTTCCCTAATGTTCCGAGCTTAATATTCAATTTTTTACCTAATTGCCTTCATATGAAAAAGCTTCGGGTGTGTTTAGGGTAACATAAAAAATAAATACGAAAAACAAGAAATAGTAGGTAAAATTTTATAATTCACGATTCTTACGACAGTTTAGCTATTATCTATTTTTAGCTTTCTTTTTGTCAACGACAGGTTTCCCTTTTGAATCTTTCGGCATTAATCATATTTGTAAGTGTTCTTATCACTCCAGACAATATATCAACTTCTGTCTGTATACATTATAGAGAGGTAATGTTTGAGAGTTCAAATATTCAATTCAATTCATTTATTTCGCAAGTGTGTATGGTTAGAAGATGTTCAAATATAATAGTATACAGTACATTCATCACTTATCCTAATGGCACGCAAAATGTTTATGTTTAGCGGTTAAATATTATCGTATTACAATGTCAATTCAATTTATTTAATATTAATGCCATATAATTTAATGTAAGTAGAAATTTCTAACTAATAGCTGCGTTTCCCGCTCCCAGCTCCGCCTATGACACCGCGCACCCGAATTGATTAATGATGGCCGTCTAGTTCACCCTTGCGTTAAAAAATGGCGTCAAAGGGTCCGCATCATTCTCCCGTTACTCGCGCGCAGCATCACTCATCTCGCGCGTGCGTGCGTCAAATCTCTTTCGAATCGCGACTAAATCAATTTGCATTGTTTTGCTGAGTTTTGATCGAGCGCGAGCGGTGCAGTATTGGCTTGCATTCTGTGTAGAATTTTAGATGATAGCAATTAAATTTATTTGAATGCGATAAGAATTTGATCAAAATAAAACATTCAATGATCAAAATAATTTCAAAAGATTAATGATTTCTTATCAGCCTATATGGTGGGCACAAGCCTCACCTCAGAGTTAGTACGAGCCATACTCCACCACGCGGGCTCAGAGCGGGCTGTGGACCAACCCAACTGTCAGTTGTTATTAAGTCGCCCAAGTATTAGTCATTAAGGCTTAATGACTAATACTTATCTATCGATATTCCCTGGGACCAACAGCTAAAGGTACCTTCTAAAGCACAAAGGTGTTTGTAAATAGACGTCACTTAAATGGTCGGAATGGTCTCCCATCCCATACACGACCGCGCCTTAGATTGCTTCACTTTGGTATCACTACCAAAGCGCTGAGCCAACTGCATGCACATACGAGTACACCAAACGGCATAAAAATGACGTCAAAGGGTCCGCACCATTCTCTTGTTGGTCACGCGCAGAATCACTCATCTAGCGCGTGCGTGCTTTAAATCTCTTTCGAATCGCGACTAAATCAGTTTGCATTGTTTTTCTGAGTTTTGATCGAGCGTTGCAGTCTATTATAAACAAGACCAAGAGCTAAAGATGTATTTAGAAGCAGGAAGGCGTTTGTAAATAGACGTCACTTAAATGGTTGGAATGTTCTACAAGCTTAAATGCGTCCTACTGGTGGGCACAAGCCTTATCTCAGCTATGACGTGGTACGAGCCATACTCCACCACGCGGGCTCAGTGCGGGCGGGAGGAGGAATTGTTTGTAAGGTAAGTGACCAACCTAACTGTCAGATGGTATAAAGCGTTCTCTCTCAAACAACCTACTGTACGTATAAACCTTAGAATAAAATAACAATATCTTATAAAATAAATGTAATTAGTATGAAACATATATTCTGACGTAAACAATTAAAAGCGAAAGCCCAATTAGGACGGCAGCATTTGTCAGGACCGGCGTGAGGGCAGGCCGCGATCAATCAACGAGGGCCCTGAGTCCGTCCCTAGGTCCCTGAGGCCCTACTGTGCTAGCCGATGACCGTATTCCTAACCCCGTATTTACACGTTGGACGAATGGTAGGCCCTAAAACAAATAGTACATTGAGTGGATCTAAACAAGTGCCAACTTAAAAAAAAATTTTTTTCGAACAAGCTTTTATCATCAAATTGTGCATTTTCATCCAATCTAAACGTATTTGCGCAATTTCACCTTAACATTGAGAAGAGGGTAATTTTTTTTTCATTTCTTATCTAAAAAACACCGGGCTAAATAAAAGCGTTGGCCTCTAAGTAGATAAGTCCCATTTTCTGTGTAGTTAGCACGAACTATCGTAACGTATTCGTAGCGTTAACTTGTCAATTTGTATAGGGAAACTGTCAGTTTCTGACGTTTGGACGACACGAATACGTTACGATAATGGTCGTGCTCACACCACTAATGACATTATTTTTTGGGCCAACTATAACACCTGCACGCCAGCGGATTTAATGAACTACAGTCGATCCGCAATACAAGTGGCTGAATTCTGGGCTGCCACGGTGTAATTCCTCGTGGTCCATCGACACGCTAAGAAGAAGAAGGGCCAACTATTCAGCTGACGTGTGGATCCGGCTTAAGTGTAGCTAACTGACTCTCTCACTCTATGCCGAAACACTATTCGCTCTGTGACTGGATCTAGTGTTGGCCTTTCGTTTATTGGTGCGTTTTTCTAGATCTTAAACTATCCAGCATCCTACCTTTACTTTTAGGAAAGTGTACTCGTACCTATGGTACAGCTAGGCTTATATAGCCTTAGGATTAAAAGGGACGGCCGAATTTGAAAACACGGTAGAAACGATAAATGGAGTAAGGGTCTGTTTACATATTGAATATCTTCACACGAGAGTTTACACGCAGCTGAATGTATTATTTTAGATGGGTATGAGCTGAGGTAGATATTGGAATATTTAATTTTGGTTGTCAATTAAATTCTTTTAACCAATCTAATAAGAATTTTCAAAAATACTTAGCTGAAAACTTTTCATAATTTGAGCAAGAAAATAAAAACGATCAAAAGTTTTTGTTCAAAGAAAAAATCTACTAATACAATGTCAAAAAGAGTGAGCTGTTGATTTTCCAAGTAAAGGGTCGCAGGGTGGGTGATGTACCAAGTGTGCTACTAAATGGCGTCGCTCTAGGTAGGGTGAAAGAGTTTAAGTACCTCGGCCATGTGGTTACCGAGGATTTAAAAGACGATGGTGACATCGAAAGGGAAAGGAGGGCAATGGCGGTCCGCTGTAATATGTTGGCCCGTAGATTTGCGCGGTGTAGCATAGGAATAAAGATAACTCTCTTTAAAGCTTTTTGCCAAACCTTGTATAGGTACGTGCAGTTTGTGGGTCAACTACACGCAGCGGGCAATCAATGCGCTACGAGTGCAATATAATAATGCATTCAGGGTGTTGGTGGGGCTTCCGCGTCACTGTAGTGCATCGGCGATGTTTGCGCACGCGCACGTGGACGGCTTCCACACCGTGTTGCGGCGCCGCATAGCCTCGCTGATGTTCCGCGCGCGCGGGAGCCCTAACATTATCCTGGGTGTCCCTGAGCGACAAGCCGAACTGCCCCGTTCTGCGGCACTGGGTGCAAACACAAGAACGTGTACCCGGTGCCCCAGAGCGTGGCAGATATCTTAATTAATACTAATTTTATTATTTAACATTAATTTCATATCCATTTTTTTGTAGCTGTTACTGGCTCCAAATGCGGCGTGTGCGCATCATCAACGCCGTTAGTTATACTCGCGCGCCCCCCGCTCTATTCTTACGCAGTAAGTAGATTCCTTGTTCTGTGGTTTCTACGATTGTATTAAATATTTTGATGTACCCTGGCCTTTGGTCCAAGGTTACCTCGCTAGCCATAATTTTAACATTCATGTTTGCACACATTTAGCACACCTTTCCTCAGAACGATACCTACATCAATCTCTATTTGTATATCCTTAATTCGTTCTCAATGACTTCGCAGCGTCGCGAGCGTACTGATTGCCAGACTCCCCGGGGGCGAGGTGAGGCGCTCGGCAAACGTGCAAATGGTATTGTTTTTATTTGCCACGCGACACCCTTTATGCTTTGAGCGAGATGAGAACAAGTTGGAGATGAAAAACTTATCTAAAAGATATTCGCTAAAAAATAATGTTTAAGGCCGGAAGTTTGTTGTTACTGTTTTGTGTAACTTACAAGTCTTCCGTTTGGCTTGTACTTAGTGGGTTATAACTTCCGAATCATGTTATCTCATTTTTTTAAGTGAACTACATGTATCCTAGATATAAGTTCTTTTGAGAATAAACTTATTTAACCTTGAATCACATCGAAATGATCGAATTATTCACAAGTACAGCTTACTTGTCAAGGATTTTAGAGTGTTATTTTTATCGTATAATAAATAAATAAATAAGTGAATAGATATACAACAACATCACATACATCGATTTGACTTTGTGGTAAGTAGCTTAAGCACTTGTTTTACAAATATCAGAATCAACAGTTGTATTACAAATTAAATTAAATAAATACATGTAACACCCAGACCAGCACAAACAGACAATTTGTTAATGCACACAAATGTTTGTACAGTGCGGGGATCGAACCCGCGACTCTTGGTTAATTGTCAACTTCTTGACCATTACATCAAAGTGGTCGTCGTTGTATGTTTTTGCTGGTATCTGTGAAGGTGCGTTGCTCAGCATTTAAAAGCGTAAGAGTCATAAAAAAAATTGGTTGCCTGTAAAGTCGGTATACGAGCGAAAGTTTTACGTGACAACGACTTTGAGTGGTAAAATAATTTTAATGTGAATATTCATTCGTATAACATGAACCGGTGTGTATGCCTATCTCTCTCACTCTCTCTCTCTCGCTCTGTCTCTCTCGCTCTTAGGCGGGTTAACTGTGCTCGAGTGGAAGGGACGCGTGCCTTTCACTTTTTATGTCTGTCTCACTCGCTCTTAGGCGGGCTAACCATGCCCGAGTCGAAGGGACGCGTGCCTCTCACTCGCTCTCATTGTGAGCGCGGAACGTGAGCGGAGCGTAACGCAGTTTCTTGAAGTGTCACCCGGCCAACCAATTTATAAGACGTCACGTCAAAATAATTGCACCTAGCAGAATGTTTTGTTTTGTTCTGAATATGTACTTACAGAAAGTATATGAAAAGCATTAACTCTCAACAAACCTTAAATAATTCACAAACATTTTCTGACTACTTACATACACCGTGTAGTAATTACGATACAAAGTAGAAGCGTGTTTCAAGACAAGCTTCTCAAAGCGCCAGACGCCTCCCCAAGTCTTGGGACAAAGTAAAATGCAAATCCTCATGTATTTCCAATTAGCGCCAAATAATAACTCCCAAGTTTCAAGACTGTTTAAGTACTGTTTTTGAGTTGTTGCCTTGTTTAAAATATTTGGGAAATGTAAGCTCGTTCGAGTAGTGTTATCGACATTTACGTGTATGCTTTCGTTAAATCTCATTGCTTCTAAATACAACTGAACTAGGAACTAAGGGCCTTTGTGACTAAGACCTCTTCGATATCGATAACTTCACAGTCGAGTGCTACTGAGGATCAGTAAAAGGATTTTCTCGATTAATCAATTACCGAAAATTGTGGAATTACGTGTATCACTTATTATTTGGCCAAACTCCTCAAAAGCCCAGGACCCAGCTCTTCTAAAAATTGAGCAGCCTTAATTTTACTACATTTCAGAAGTCATGAAACTTCAGTCATATTGAAGTAATCAAAAAGAGTTCGAAACTAGGCTGTCCCGAAGCAGGTGGTAGGGTTAATTTATGTGTATTTTCTATGTATTTAGTTTATTTACTAAAATAAATAGATTTTATTGATAAGAGAGGCTGCATTCTCTAAGTGTTAACTGGTAGGTATCATAGGTTTCTGAAAACCAAAAGATCAAATCATTCTTCAGTCATTAGGAAATAATTTAAATAGAAGAAGATACTCGTACCCAATAGGAATAGGACTACAATATTTAATTTTCTGAGACTAGTGTTGCACCGTCGTAGTGTATAAATAAAACATGTTTTGTCGAGTGGTGCACTCTACTTATCAGAGTAGAAAACGTGCACTATAATTTCCCTCAACTACGCTTGTTTTTAGCTTAGATGACAGTTATTTTTCTTTGGTAATGTAAAGTTGTACATAGTTTATAGGCATCTAACAATACCGTTTTGTTCACAAAAAAGTGAGCCGATCGTGGGAAAAAAATATTTTTCCCTTGACATACAAAACAAGCTTACAGAAAAAGGGCAGTCCTGCGTATTTAAATACTGTCAACAGGTATTTTTCACGGGATATCATTCATGTTAAAGCTTTTTTATAAGCTTATAACCCCGTTTCGCGATAAGCGGGATCCCCTAAATAAACACGGTAATTAAAGCGTCTAATAACGCCGTCAACGCATGGCCGCACCGCTGTTTCGCCAGATACTGGGATTATAATAAAACAATATAATAACACGATCGACGCTCCACTGGCTCCTTTGTTGCCAGCCAGTGTTGTGCGGAATCGATTAAATCGAATAATACGCACGATACCTTTATGCGATTTGTTTGTAGATGCGTGCGGAATTGAGGACGTAATAGGCCGACTTGCAAATGTAGCGAAATAGGTATTGTAGCTTGTAGCTCAAATCAAATCAATCCTATTATTGCATACTTAGTGTACATAAGTAGCTATACCTGACCCACAGATCACTAAAAAGCTACTAGCCTGAACAAAAACGATAAAAATGTTAATTTTGCGCTACGAATTTAATATTAGTACTTTAATAAGGATATTAAAATGTATGTGTATGATTCAAGTCCTTTATTTTTCAATGTTCATTTGTTCTTCAACCGAGTAGGTATACGACCACAAGTAAGACCGTCTGCGTCATCGTTTGCAGAACTTTAAGACTATGCTTGTATTACTTTAAGTCTTGCTTATAATATTAAAACCTTGGCTGGGTACTATGTATCTTCCGATGTTTAGGCATTAGGAGTACTCCGTAACTACTTTTAAATTTTACTTACTTAATACCTAATGTAACAATACCAATACTTTAGGAAAAGTAATTGTGTGTAAAAATTTTATATGTATAATTTCGACTATTAAGGCAAAGGCTAATTTGCCTATGTCGACTAAAATTCTAATTTAACTTACTCGCATCCCTACGATTTAATAAGATAGGAATGCGTGCATCAAACCATCGGCATTTCACAGCACTTTTGTTTAAACAATAAATTGGATTTCTATAAACGGTACTACGCAGAATGTGTTCGGCATTATTAAATATTTTTAGCTTCACGAGAATTCTTTTGTTCGCACACAACTTAGCCAATAAATAGAGAAAAGTATGCTTAACAAGTTGCTTTATGAACTATCTGTAATTCTTAATTCTACGTGAATGGAATTTCTTTTCAGTCAATAAAACGTATATTCAGATGAATTGTGTTTAATGCAGAGTGTATTTTATGTACATTTTAGTGTTCATAGCTTCAATAATTAGTAATTCATTAATTTGCTGTTGTATAACGTTGAATTCGTTTTCTTTATAACTAGTACACAGAGATAATTATTGTTCTCGTAACATACAGTTAAACCCCAAATAATGTAGATTTGGCAAAAGATGACTTGTTGATGGAAAAACATGAAAACTTTTCTGAAAAGTTTTTGATAAAGGAAGATAAGGACCAAAAAGTTCTGCTAGTTTTCGATCTTAAAACGAAATTTGTTTCTAAGTAAAATTTTACACAATAGGTTAAACACTGTGCATTTTCACTGACAACCACTTTGGTGTAATTGTCAATAAGTTGACTATTAACCAAGAGGTCGCGGGGTCGATATCCGCACTGTACAAACATTTGTGTGCATGAACATGTCTGTTTGTACTGGTCTGGGTGTAATATGTATATATTTAATTTAATTTGTAATACCACTGCTGATTCTGATATCTCTAACACATGTGCTTAAGCTACTTACACGGACTCAGATCATTGTATGTGATGTTGTTGTATATTTATTATTATTTATTTTTAAAGATAAGCTTTTCTCCATCAAAGATGAGTGTCTCCTCTCTGGCGCGGGTCTCAACCAAGCGTCAGAGGGTGTAAAGCTGTGGACCCGGAGGACAAGAATTTGCGAGTGATGCGACAAGTGTTGGGAATTGTGGCCTTTTGGAGGATGTGTATGACTTTTTGAGGGTTATTTAGTACTTCAAGGCTTTGTTCTAGTAGCTTGGAAACCACTCCTGTTGACGAAATTATGTGCACAGTTTATTTTTTTGTTTACATTTTTTTGTATTATTATTATTATTTTTAAATATGCTCTTACTAACTCCCAGCTAAAGATTCTAAACGTAAGAAGGTTTTATTTTGACACACAAGCATTTCTCGTAAATAACTAGCAAACGTCCCCAGTTCCCCCCCCACTCTCGCAAAAACAGTTTAGCCAAACCACCAGATTTGCAATTAAAATTTTAAAAGCAATATAAATACAGTTCATTTGTACGTACAACTTTCTCGGAATATCGTTACAAAATCAATTCGTTATCCCCTCGCCCGTGCGATGGGCGGGGCCAAATCAGTTTGCTAATAGATTCAAATTTATTCGCTGATCAGCCGCTCTGTAACGTATTTAAAAAGTGATTAGAAGTTAAATTGACACAATATGAACTTTTTGTCCCTGTTGCAATCAAACGAGATTATTCAATTTTCATTGAGACAGCGGCAAATGGATTGCTAAGGCGAGACTCGAGGGCGCATTGTGTTGTAATTAAATTTCGTTTATGATAAAGTAGAGGTGTGGATTGTTAGATCATTTATCATTTTGGTACAAACACCTGTAACGCCCCCTTATACTTTGTAGGTGAGTATCTAAGCGACTACTTTTTAAACTCCCGACGAAAAAGAGTCGTGTTATAAGTTTGACACCTATTCTGTTCGTGTGTATAAGTCTTTTTGTGTCTGGCTGTGGCATCGTAGCTCTCAAACGGATGGAACGATTTTAAATCGGTTTTTTATTGGAAAAGATATGATGGAAATTTCAAATTCAAATTTAAAATTTCTTTATTTCGCATAAATTGTGGTACACATAAGGATGTCAATAATTATAAAAATCCTTCACAATTTACCAGACACTGGCATGCAAAATGAACATAGTTAAATGTCAAATGTCAATTAAATTGGCTAGACGACACCACCAATCGTTGACATACTTTTTATTATCTGTCAAAACGGTCTGTCTCCATAGATTTCGTATGGTAATAAATGATTGTGACGTCACGGTCATGTGTCAGAAATCGGAGTCAATTGACCGAATATTTATTGCGTTTTGTGTGTTTAAAAATTGGTTTCTACAGCTTTTTTGAAATATATTGGTTGTATTAACTTCATAGGGGCTAAGTTTTTTAAACACCATGTTCTTGACAATATTTAAGATAGGTGTCATCATCCCAATTCTAGGTAGTTAGTTAATGTCATGTCAAAATTACAGTATTATCATTATTTTTTACTCCTGTCAGAATTATTACAATAACTATTAGAATATACGACAACAGAATAGAAGCATTTCTCAATGAGCCAGTATTTCAATGTTTTTTAAACACATGTAATGGTAAGGATTTCATCTCTTCATTGAGTCTATTGTATACTCGATGGCCATTTGGTAACTATTGTTACTGTTAATCACTGTGCTCATTGGTAGCAGATTAAGTCTGTTGGGATGTCTACAACTGTATTTAAATGTTTCGCTCCGTTTTTAAAACAAATTTTAGAGATAAATTTGATCACGGTGGTTCTTCTTAGGTATGGCTGATCAAAGCCCGTCAATCCGTTGTAGATCACAAGCTACAGGCTCATGTTTGGTATTTTTGACGTGACAACGTCTTATAAATTGGTTTGCCGGGTGACACTTCAAGAAACTGCGTTACGCTCCGCTCACGTTATGCGCTCACAATGAGAGCGAGTGAGAGGCACGCGTCCCTTCGACTCGGGCATGGTTAGCCCGCCTAAGAGCGAGTGAGACAGACATAAAAAGTGAAAGGCACGCGTCCCTTCCACTCGAGCACAGTTAGCCCGCCTAAGAGCGAGAGAGACAGAGCGAGAGAGAGAGTGAGAGAGATAGGCATACAGACCGGTTCATGTTATACGAATGAATATTCACATTAAAATTATTTTACCACTCAAAGTCGTTGTCACGTAAAACTTTCGCCCGTATACCGACTTTACAGGCAACCAATTTTTTTTAATAGACATCTTAACACACAGTTAAGCAACCTACGGCGCGTTCATGTTTGGAATGGGTGACCATTCTGATCATACATGTGACGTCTATTTTCAAACACCTCCGTGCTTCGAAAGGCACGCTAAGCTGTTAGTCCCGGTTAATATAGATAGATATTAGTCGTTAAGCCTGGTCGGAGGCCCTCGGGTGGTTTAATAACATCTGACAGTAAGGTTGGTCACTTACCTTACACACACCCCTCCACCAATCCGCAATGAGCCCGCGTGGTGGAGTATGGCTCGCACCACCTCATAGTTAAGGTGAGGTTTGTGCCAAGCAATGGGACGTATATAAGCTGATGATGAACAGACATCTTGTAATCATTAACTCATGATGAGTATTTACTTTGATAATTCGTCTGCCACATTGTAGAAAAACACAACTATATGTCAGTAACAGAATAATATTTATTTACACCGAACAAACATCAAATAAGCCACATCAAGGTACTTGAATGAAAAAAAAAAAGACTAAGCTTTCTAACAGCGAGCAGTCTGAATCCATATTGCGTTTCGCATTACACTTACAAAGGAAATGCTGCTAAAAGTCCGCCCCCACAGGTACCCCAGACGTTATATTTACATCTACAATCAAGATTAAATTTACATTGTTGCTTTTACCGCGCAGCTTCGCCTGTTATGGTAAGGTATTCATGAGAGCAAACGTTTGGTCCTACGAGAACTTTGATAAATAAAATACGGAAGATATTTTGTGTCCTTATAATACGTAAGTATACTAATTGTTATCGCAATCTACGAAATAGATAGAAACACATAGTGGGCAAGCAAGGCGAAACTGTACCACTGCTGGAGGTTGGTTCGCCTAGGACACGATCGCAAAAAAAAAACGGCCTATGTCTCAGCGGCAGTTGGCATATCTTCATATTTATTTTAATCAAAACACGAGCCACCGTACGCGGAACGCGCACCGCCTAACTTATGATAATTACGTTTGGAATAATCCGCCCCGGGCAGAAATGCGAAGTCGAGCCATTTGAAACATCTCCAAGCGGTCTAATAAACCCATTTACATCCGTAAATAGAAAACTGTAGGTAATTATACCAGCTTACGAACTCTCGATCGAATCTTGCTTTTGCTCATTTATTACCTACTATAGCCCGCTTAGAAATCAATACACACCCTGTAAATTTTCGAAGGCAACTAATAACTTGTGTGAGACCAAATAACCTTTTCCTTGCCAAATGGAAAGGTTTCTGACTGCTCGTTAGATTTGTGCCAATTGTTAAAACGCGTTGAGCAAAAATATAGTCAATATCTTAAGTTAAAAAAAAACACTTGCGATTTCTTAAAGAATAGAATAAGATTCCGTCGCAAGTTACCTGAATAGGTACAGTATTATTTATTTTTGCTTTTGAATTTATTTTATGTGTCGTTCTTATTGCAAAGTAGGTACCTGTCGCATCACTTCTTATTTTTCCACCTCGGCGGCTCGAAACTCGCGTACAACGCTTTGCTTAATATATCACATTCCTTCAAATTTCTTTGCGCTAAGTATGCTCTCTTCATCATCTTCAAGTCTTCAGAAAAGAATTCGTTGGTAGCTTCTTTGACTACCACCTGATTCAGACCATCTAGCGCTGAAGTTAGCTCCATGTATTCTTTTTCCAATTGGAGCATCAATGACGTAATACTATCCTTAGGGTCTTCAGGCCCGTGGAACACTTGAGTGTTCGTGTATTGAAGACAAGTGAACAGCTTACTAGCATCATAAGAAGCGTACAGCACTTGAAATTCGTTCTCCAGCACTCTGTCGAATTTCGTCTGAAATTCTTCCTCTTTTTCTTCCATAAACTTGACGTAACCCTGGTAAGCTTTGACCAAATGTTCAAATATCTCAATTTCATCCTTCACCTGTGCTTTCAGATAGTTACTTTTCTTAATCACAGATGCAACTAGACTGGAGGTGAAAACGTCGATCTGCATGTACGATAAACATTGAAGGCTCAAGTTATCAAATATCAGGGCCATTTGTCTCGGTTTTGTGAAAAATAATTTCGGTTCTTCATATTCCATGAGAAATTTCACATTGTGATTATATTCCGAACCCTTAACAGATAGTATGCTCGAACTGTGAAACCATTGGTCGTTCTTTTCTCGCCATGCCATAGGCGCTAGTGAATTGAGAAATTGGCCATACTTTGACAACGTTTCAAAGTTTATTACAATGACCCCTAACTTATTTCTGACTGCCACATACTTAAAACATAAAGAATCAAGCTCGTCTTTCTTAGCATCCAGTTCGTTGGCTTTATTTGCAGCTATGTGTTGAATATGCTTCGCTTGATTGTAGCTTTCCTTTGCAAATTGCACAAAACTGTCCTTACATGTATTAAATAGCTGTTCTATAGCATTGTACTCAGCTGTCTCGAAAGCGAAAGATGTGTCCACCTGTATTATCTGATCCTTCAGATATGCAGCATTGGCTTTGAATAAGGTTATGTCTCTGATGTTTCGCATGTAAACTTTGATGTCATCAAACTGGCGTATCGGTCGACCCTCTATTATTTTGAAGAATGTGTTATCTACATCACAAATAGAACGAGGTTCAGTCATTATAAATGGCTCAGCTTTCGTTTTTAACAAACCTCGACTTGTACTGAAAATGCGGTGTTGGTTTGATACATCAAAGGGGTTTCGGTTACCGAAATCTGCTACGACTCTGTCATGTTTTTTATAAGAAGCCTTGGGCTTGATAGGGTATTGAGGCACTTCGTTTTCCTTTTCACTTGATTCAATATCATTATGTTCGTCTAGCCTTACTTTCATAAGCTTGTGTCTTGCTAGCCGTTTCTTACTTATTTCTTTAGGGTTTAAAACGTTCCTGGAATGAAAAAGTTTGATACATACGCAACTTTTATACATTCTATGACATCGAAAGAAATTACGGTTTGAAATCGCCTATTAAATAAACTAAAGAACTAAACGTACTTCTTCATCCTGTTTTTAAATCTTATTTCCTATGTGTATGTGTAGTGTATTACGATTTTAAACACAAAGTTATATTTGGTATTAATATCACAATCACACGCAGTGATATTTATTTACAAACAATTTTGTCACATGTCATATCGCTTCAAAATGTCTAAATATGACTGATGTTTATTGAGAAGATTTTCAAATGTTGCAGGTTGAATATGATTTCTTCCCGCTTTCTTTATTAGGTCAGGTCGCACCTCAGCAACATGTTCGCAATAAAAGCTTTCAGATTTCTACTCTAGCAAATATTTTGGTCATTATTACACCTCTAGCTTCAGTCGCGTTTAATTATGCCCTTGGGTGTAAGTGGCTCAGTAATTATAATTATAGTGGGCTTAGAGAAGTGTTCATCCGTGTTGGGTCACGCGACTGCCCAAGGGAGAAGCTGTCAATCAATGCGGCACTGTCTAGGTAAGTCTAAAGGCTCTGATCTGACTAGACCGCAGTATTTACATTTTCTTGAGACAAGGTCCTTTGACATAAGCCATTTGCTGCCACTTCGCCGCTACGTACGTGGGCGTGCTGTGTCATGATGACACGTGATACGTACAATAGCAAGCGGAGTAGCAACAGGTAAGTACGAGTATACCGGAAAGATTTTGCAAGCCATACTTTTATTCATATTGTGAATACGCGATATTATTTAAAAAAAACTAGAAAAAAAAGAGTATTAAAGTAATGGTTCCCATCATCAGCCTTCCGCCATCTTTAAAAAGACAAGAAGGGCTTACAACTATCGCACGGTTAGGGGTTGCAGTTAAAAAACAAATTGCAGGCTACTGTGGGGTGAGAACGAACGTCTTTATTAACGTACTGTAACGTTTACCTATCGTTAACTTATCTATTTGGATAGAGAAACTGTCAGTACCTGACGTTTCGACGACACGAATACGTTACGATAATGTACGTGCTCACCTCCACTGAACGCTACGTCGTTGAAAACCCATGGCTAGCACAATTCATGGTACTTAGAATTAACAACAAGATTCGTGCTTCAGTATGTATGGAACAGTAGGTGTTTAATAGTGTGCCAGTTATAATAACTAACTTTCACCAAATGTGTACACCTCCTTAGACTGACCGCGACCGTCCAGCTTGCGGCTCTACCGTTCCCGTGTTGCTTATGACACTTTCAAGGTCAGGTCTAAGTGTCTAAATAACAGTTTATATCAAAATTTCTTTTTCAAATTCATGGTAATAAATTATCTTGATACTTGCTCGCATTAATTTTTCTGTTTCATTAGTGAAAACGAGTAGATACTCACGTAAAAAATATAATAAGCTTTTAGTATCAAACTGTGCATTATTAATATTAATAAAATTTCAACTCAATCGGACAACAACATTAAACTTGTAAGATTTGATTACAGATAACAATACTCAGACGTGCGAGTATCGCATACAAAGTTGTCAGGCTTTAATTTGCTTTTGGCTTGCCGATGTTCAGCCAAGGTGAAAGTCACTAAAATTCAGGACCACAATCGAATGCTTTGTTAAATTCAGGCAATCAAACAAAATTACATGTAATAACTGCTGTTACGTTGCCCTTGCCAGCTATGTTTTATATTATTTTGCATATTGCGTGACAGTAAAACCTAGTGCTACGTGAATAATTTGCATATTTTCGTTGATACGATGTTATTAATTTGACACTTAAATTATAATTTGCAAGGTGCTGTTGCGGTGTTATCGCGATAAAAGTCAGAAATACGAATTTATCATGTAAAACGCAACTGTTGGCGCACTCTTTGGTAGTGATAACAAAGTAAAGCAAGCAACCTTAGGCGGCGGTCATGTTTGGGATGGGTGACCATTCCGACCATTTTTGTGACGTCTATTTACAAGCATCTCAGTGCTCCGGAAGGCGCGTCAAACTGTTGATCCCGGTTAATATCGATATTAGTCGTCAAGCCTAGTCTAGTGCCCTAGGGCGGCTCAATAACATCTGAAAGTAGCTTGCACCAATCCGCACGGACCCCGCATGGTGGATTATGGCTCGTAGAACCTCTTAGTTAAAGTGCGGCCTGTGCCCAGTGGCACGTATACAGGGTGTCCCAGTGATAAAGTGCAACCCCGACTGGAGGTGAAACTAGACCAAAATAACACTCAAAATTTAATTTCACTATTGGAGTTTTTAAATTTTAAATTAGCTTGGAAAAAAGACGTTATCAGTACCTACATTTGGCCACATTTAGAAAATTTTGCTTTCTTAGCTTCTTTGCTTCTTTACAATTATCTCCAACACAATTATTATTATACTAGCTGTGCCCGCGACTTCGTCCGCGTGGATAATTTATTTTGGGCTTCATTTTCTTTTTGCAAATTTATTTTTTTGTTATTATTTTAGACAATTTATTTTTTAAGTTTTTAAAAGAACATTATTCTATTACTTCTGCGTTAATTATTTTTCTAGTTTTATTTTCTTGTGTCAGAAGAACATATCAGTTTTGTCCGCAACGTGTTTGTAGGTCTGATCTTAACAACGCGACATATGTGTGAAAAGCAGTCTTGACGTTAATTAATTCCTATGTGTTTAAATGTTTGCCTCTGTGATTTATTAATTGTAACGGTGAAAAATAGCATAAAAAGAAACAGAATTCTTTTAAAATTAAAAGGTAAATAATTTGGAATCGTTGAGGTGCGAGGTATAAGCACTGTTTGACCAACTGCTAAACCAGTCTAAACTATTGCAACCATCACGTTACATATTGCGAAGAAATAAGATTTGAAGTCGGGTCCTGGTGGTTTAAGATTTCTAAGTAAAATTATTGGTGCACCTATTTTTAACTTGAGGGAATGATGGGGGAAAGGCCACTTGTGTTCAAATAATTATTTTTTAATTTCGTCTACGCTACAGTTTCTCACTCCAAATATTGCACTTTGACACATCCATTGATGATCTTTTTTTTCTATTTTGCTTATTTCAGGGTGAACTCTCGATACAAAGTCCTTAATGTTACTCACTCTTAATCCTTAATCTCGTTCAATTGCAATTTTATTTTCAAAGTGAGGTACTTTCCAGTCTACTATTAAAAGTAACTTTGAAGGAAAAGTTATACAACCTCCCTACTACTGCCTCGTTGGTGTAGTGGCAAAGTTTCTGCCTAACCTCCAAGAGGTCCTGGGTTCGAATCCCAGGTCGAGCCAAAATTGTTTCTGAGCTTTTCTGTCATGAATCTCTCAAAAACAGCTCGAAGTCGAGAAGTTGGCGGTGTTACACCCCCGTGCCTCGGTTCGCACGTTAAGCCGTTGGTAATGCGCCTGATCTCTCTCCGGTCATGTCGGATTGCCGTCTCACCGAACTTTGAGAGTGATGAAACAGTGCAGTTTGAGAGTGCACTTGTGTATTGTGCTCACACTTGTGCACTATAATATCTCCTGCGTAGTTGGCTAATTTCTGTTGAGATTGGCCGCCGTGGTATATAATCGGCCTGGAGGATTATTTCTACCTCCCCCCGAATGTGCTCTCATATTTGTAGTTAATTTTAAGATGTTCACAAACTTCCATATTGGGGTATTTTTAAGGCAAGACTATAATGTCTGCCCGTCTGTCTATCTGTAGTAAGGGGAACTCCCTTACTATTACCGGTACAGTTTGTCGAAAGTCCCCCGCAAACATAACAGTAATTTTATGATGATGATTTTATCACAGCTTCTTATATCTCTAAGAGTCCTAACTAGACCCTCTACATGAGCTCTATGGATCATGGAACATTTGTCCCAGATTATTAAACGCGGTCACCTGGTCACCTATCAGCCTGTTACAGTCCACTGCTGGACATAGGCCTTCCCCAAGGACCGCCACAGCGCCCGATCTCCCGCTCTTTGCATCCAGTCACTACCAGCTGCCTTCTTCAGGTCGTCTGTCCATCTAGCCGGGGGGCGTCCCACACTACGTTTACCTAAGAGTGGTCTCTATTCAAGAACCTTCCTGCTCCACCTCTCGTCGGTTCTGCGACAGACATGGCCAGCGCACTGCCACTTTAGCTTGCTACATTTTTGGACAACATATGTTACCTTAGTCTTATGTCGTATGACCTCGTTCCGTCCGTGTCGATTATCCCTTAATGAGATCCCCAACCTAGACCATTCCAAAGATCGCTGAGTGACGAGTAGTTGCTGAGCCAGCTTGACTGTCATGTTCCACGTTTCGGCTCCGTGGGTTAAGACAGTTAAGACGCATTGGTTAAACAACCGGCTCTTTAGGCGCTGCGGCAGGGTTGACGTGAAGATATGACACAACTGGTCATTAATTAAATCTAATTTTGGTTCATCATAGTACCTCGTAGAGCTACACCCCCCTCTCCGCGTCGCTCGCAAGTAACGCCGCTCTTCCTTGCAGCGTCATGTTTTGCATATCATGCGGCGCGGGTGAATTTTATATTGGTGTTATTTTAAAATTGTAATATCTTCTAAGATATTCATTGAAATTATGTGATGTCACATACAATTTTGTTCACAATTAAATACTCTTAATCAACAACACATTTATTTGGATAAAGATTAATATTATTACGTTGTTACAACTCTTAAGAAATAATGCATTAATTTTGGCCAAATTTGATTACCACAAAAACGGTGCTAGTGACTCGATCTTAAAAGATAGACATATACTGTCGCTGACATTTTTTTAGATCATTTTAAAAGGAATAATTCTTTATACAAATATTTTTGGTATCTTGAACCGTTTTCGCAGCGTTCGCAACGGAAGCCCTCAAGGATGAATAATTTTCCCCGTTTTTTCCACATTTTCCATGATTTCTTCGCTCCTAATAGTTGCAGCGTGATGTTATATAGCCTATATTATTTCTCGATAAATGGTCTATTCAACACAAAAAGAATTTTTCAATTCGAACCAGCAGTTCCTGAGATTAGCGCGTTCAAACAAACAAACAAACTCTTCCGCTTTATAATATTAAGTGTAGATAATCAACAACACATTTATTTGAATAAAGATTAATATTATTACGTTGATACAACTCTTAACAAATAATGCATTAATTTTGGCCAAATTTGATTACCACAAAAACGGTTCTAGTGACTTGATCTTAAAAGATAGACATATACGGTCGCAGACATTTTTTTAGATCATTTTAAGAGAAATAATTCTTTCATATAAATATTTTAAGTATCTTGAACCGTTTTCGCAGTGTTCGCAACGAAAGCCCTCAAGGATGAATAATTTTCCCCGTTTTTTCCACATTTTCCATGATTTCTTCGCTCCATATAGTTGCAGCGTGATGTTGTATAGCCTATAGCCTTCCTCGATAAATGGTCTATTCAACACAAAAAGAATTTTTCAATTCGAACCAGCAGTTCCTGAGATTACCGCGTTCAAACAAACAAACAAACAAACAAACAAACTCTGCCGCTTTATAATATTAGTGTAGATTATTATAACTATAATTTGACCGTTTGGTTCAGTGGTCTTCATGTCGGACTTCTAAAACCAAGGGTCGCGGGTTCGATCCCCGCTGAGCACAAGCATATGTGTGCATGAACATGTGTGTTTGTACTGGTCTGGGTGTTTTCTATGTATAATATGTATTTATTTACAAAAAACATATTTAAGTATGTTTATCCATTGTCTAGTACCCAAATTAAGCTACGAGGCTTGTGTTATGGGCCATAGAATATGGACTAGAGAATTGGTGTGATTGTTGTGAAATATTTATTAACTGTGTGAAAAAATTAATCAATTTATAAACTCGAAAAAATTAATTATAATCGTAAATACTTTTTTCATTATTTTTTGGACTGGTTTCACCTTCTTTCGGGATTGCACTTTATTCAGGAACACCCTGTATAGGCTGATGAAATAAGCAGATGAATTTAAAACTAATTGAACTTATTTAAGCAATATTCACAATGTCTATTTTTTGGCTATTAAGGAGTTACTAATGTGGTTACATAAATGTAGCTAGGTCATTTAAATACCTACCTACGATTCTCTAATGCTGATCAGTCTCATTATCATCCGATCTGTTAAATCAAATAACTCAATAAATCTTGGAGAAAATATTCCGAATAGTTCAATACGACATTGGTGTCGTTAATTAAATCCTTTGTTAACTATAAACTGAATTTATAAACGAATAGAATAAATTCAAAATTCCGATGTTAACGGGCCGTTTTTTGGATGGGCCAATATTTGAGACCAAGGCCTTTGATTTGTACATAAATGTATAATTATAGAATAGAATGTGAATAGATTAAAATGTGTAATTATAATTAAACTATGACATTTGAGTGATTTTGTGCGCATTAGTTTAAAAGACGATCTTGAATATTTAAGCCCTATTTGTAGCATTTATTTTAATAATGTATAGGTACCTAATTATTTCTTAATTTCTTTGTTCAAGTAAGATTTTCACTTAAATGAGTATTAAACTACGACTGTGCAGATAAACATGAGAGAAATATGTAAGCTTAGTAATATAAATGGAGCTCTTGAGTTTGCTCAGATTTACCTGCAGGTATTACAATAACGTAAAAATGCTTTGGTAAGTACAGTGGTCAGCGTACCACGGCGAACACTGCGGTACCTAATGCGCTTGTGATACTTGCGATTTTGCAAAAATTGGTTGCCTGTAAAGTCGGTATACGGGCGAAAGTTTTACGTGACAACGACTTTGAGTGGTAAAATAATTTTAATGTGAATATTCATTCGTATAACATGAACCGGTGTGTATGCCTATCTCTCTCACTCTCTCTCTCTCGCTCTGTCTCTCTCGCTCTTAGGCGGGTTAACTGTGCTCGAGTGGAAGGGACGCGTGCCTTTCACTTTTTATGTCTGTCTCACTCGCTCTTAGGCGGGCTAACCATGCCCGAGTCGAAGGGACGCGTGCCTCTCACTCGCTCTCATTGTGAGCGCGGAACGTGAGCGGAGCGTAACGCAGTTTCTTGAAGTGTCACCCGGCAAACCAATTTATAAGACGTTGTCACGTCAAAATGGGTAGCCTGATGTGATGAACACTGTAACTATTACTAGAAATAATCGTTAGATCGATGTAATGACAAAAATTTATTTTTGCATTAACACGCACGGAACTGTTATACTGTGCTACTGCTCAAAAGTTTCATCCGCAAAATAAAATTCAGTTGCAAACAGTTTCCTTTCAGATTTTTTATTTATTTTAACTCCACCATAGAAAATAAGCTGAGTTTTTAGCGAGAATTTATTATGCTAGGGAACTTTCGCAGACGCACAACTTACAGTTAGCCGGCAACTTTTAGTCATAATAACGAAGAGGGCACTAGTTATTCAGGGACGTAGAACTGTTTATATATTTTACCACTGTTAAACTTAGGTTTTTGGTCTAACAGCCCATGGAATAACAGTCAACTTCACATTTTGTTTCTCCAAATAATATAAAATTAGATAAACATAAGATAAATATACAACAACATCACATACATTGATCTTACTCCGTGGTAAGTAGCTTAAGCACTTGTGTTACAGATATCAGATATATGAATCAACAGTGGTATTACAAATAAACTTAAATAAATACATATAGCACCCAGACCAGTATACCCAAACAGACAGATGTTCATGCACACCAAAGTTTGTCCAGCGCGGGAATCGAACCCGCGACCTCTTAGTTAATAGTCAACTTCTTAACCATTACACCAAAGTGGTCGTCAGAGACGTACATACGTTTATTTCCTTTTGTAATATTTTTTCTCAGAAGAAGTTTCGCTAATAGGCATTTTTTATAAGCCATCAGATACTTGAACGCAAAGTCACCTAAACTAGGCAAAGCTTTATTACATAGTTGAGGACAAAGCGAAATGTTAAAAAAGTATTCTAATAGCTATCACGAAGTAACTTCTGAACTTTATGATTGTGGTCGTGGACGTCATCGCGTCGTCAAAACTTAAAAAAAAAACTCATTACAAACTTTTTTCTCCAGCAAAAGGAATTAAATACCCAGCAGCTACCGACTTATACATGTATAATTGAAGTCATGTATAATGCTTGTTTAAAATACAGTTAGTACAATAAAATTTGAATATTCCACCGTGTTTTGGATGTAGCGTTTTGTGCGCCCGATTTTCAAGTCGATGCGAATTAATTAGTTAATTATGTAGCAGTGATTATGCAGATGTAATGAAAACACGGGGATTTGCTCGTGATTGAATTCGGATTAGTCTGCACCTACCTAAGTATAGTAAGAAAAACCAGACGAATCTTTAAAGGGAAAACATCCACTTAATTTGGTAGCTTGTGAAAAAGCTATGTAAGGTAAAGTAAGAACTCTCTTGATTCGTTACAATAACTGAATAAATAAATTCATGTCAATAAAATGAAATCAATTAAGTACATGCCATGAATGAAAACAAACAATGTAGAGGTAGAATTAAAAAATGCATGTTAGGCACTCACTAAGTAGGTCTCATAACTGGGATGATGACACCTATCTTAAATATTGTCAAGAACATGGTGTTTAAAAAACATAGCCCCTATGAAGTTAATACAACCAATATATTTCAAAAAAGCTGTAGAAACCAATTTTTAAACACACAAAACGCAATAAATATTCGGTCAATTGACTCCGATTTCTGACACATGACCGTGACGTCACAATCATTTATTACCAAAGGAAATCTATGGAGGCAGACCGTTTTGACAGATAATAAAAAGTATGTCAACGATTGGTGGTGTCGTCTAGCCAATTAAAAAATGCATGTTAGGCACTCACTAAGTAGGTCTCATAATTTACTATTTCAAATAAAAAATTATAATTAGAAAGGTGTTTCCTGGAGAAGAGCGTCAATAAACATAAGTCAAAATTTTAATGCATGTTGAATATTCAATTATAGTCATTTTATTGTCAAGAACACCTTGTCAGTCTTTAGCCGTAAAATTTGACCGCCAGCTAACTTTAATGAAGTGAAAGTTCAGATGTTTGTTTAGTGATAAATGTACTCGTAAGAACCCCAAAAATTCTTACTTATTTATTAATGCTCTACTTAAACTCAGCACTAAGGTTTGATTGAGTTCACTGGTCCATTTTTTTTAAACTAGATATCAATATTTATTTAACTTTTCGTAAGAGATCTACATTAAGGGGCCTGGGAAGAAGAACATAGTATGACACGGCGTATGGTATAAGGGTTTCCTTACATACACACACTTACATTTTCATTATATCTATACTAATTTTATAAATGCGAAAGTAACTCTTTCTGTCTGTCTGTTTCATAATCACGCCTAAACTACTGAACCAATTTGCGGGAAATTTGGTATTTTAATACCCGAAAAAGGACATAGGCTTCTTTTTACCGCGGGATAATGACGCATACCCATGGAAAAATTCAGGTGGGCCGGCCCCTTTTTTATATAAAAATTGATGGCTGCGAACGTCTCACTAAAACTCGAGAACGGCTGAACCGATTTCAATAAATTTAAGGTGTAAACGTTGAAAAATATTGATAATTTGCGAAAACAGCGGGCAGGTTCGCGTCAGCCGGGTCCAATAGCAGGTACTTAATATTTGACAAGCGTTAAAAGTCTGGCAAACAAATATAGTTTTACGAATTTCATACAGTACCTTTATTAATCCCAAAAGTGAAAGAAACAATTGTGCCTCTCAAAATGGCAGGTATTTAATTAAGATATGTTAATTGAAAATGTAGTGTTGAACCTAGATGGCTCTTATCGGCGCGACATGCTAACATGCTAACCAATCAAAGCCAAGTTTGAAACAATGAGAATCAAAGTGTAGTTATATTTCGTGGACAGTTACGAGTAGGTATAAAGGATTTATCCCACTAGTAAGTATACCGTAGTGCTCTTCAAGAATTTTCAGAAACAACAGGAATCTAACTAAATCCGTAGAACAATAGGCTAACCCCAAAACGTCTTAAAAATGTATCGCACATCTAGTCCTTTTTAAAGAACTAGATGTACGATACATAAATGTCAAAAACTAAAAAAAATACGATCTTTAAGCACTCAATAGAGTGAAGGAGAGTTTTGGCATAATTAACGGAATTTTAGATTTTTTGACATTTATGACTTTAAAGAATTAGATGAGCGGTATTATTTTCGTAAGCCTAGCCGTGCCGACAGCACAAGTAACAACGTCGCAAATTTTGACTCAAACATAAATGATTTTTCCAAAATAAGCAATTGGTCACCTTTTGTCTGCGGCTGGTGGGGACTGGATCCAACCACGAGACAACTAGGGCCTTACTCTGTGGTCCATATTTTACCCTAGCTATCTTGCTTGTAGTGCTGTACTGGCATGATCGACAGGGGTACAAAAAAATAAGAGCTGGTCTATCCAGGACTATCCAGAAGTCAATATTGACGGCTTATACCTCAGTATTTTAAGACCCGACAAAAAAGAGTCATAAGTATGACCCCTTTGTTGTTTGTAAGTGTCTATCTGTGGCAATATAGCTCTAGAATGGATGGACCGATTTCAGTGCGTTTTTCATTCAAAAGATAATCATCACGGTGATTCTTAGCTATGGATGATGATGTATTGATTGATATTGAAGCTCACCAGGCTGTTTTCCTGGCTCTTGTTGGGGGCTTTGAAAATGTTTTTTTTTGTTTTTTGGCGAATTTTAGTTTAAAGGGATGTGTCTAAAGGAATCTGGACTTTGTGCTACAAAATAGGATCTCTGTCTTAAAGACGCGTCGCAGTAATTGTTGACCGATGTCTGCGGTAAGAGAGGACTGACTGACTAATTAGAAATGTTTTAGTCAAATCCCTTTAGATCCGTTTGAGGTCTGATATAAGATCCGTTGCAGTACCTAGACGATCTTAATTTTGGCACAAGAAACAATGGTACCTCTTAAAAACAAAAAGGTACATGGTCTTTTGTATAACTCCCGCATACAATAGGACTATTTTAACCTTTAACTTGCTTAAACACGCGATAATATCCGCTTTTTAAACCAGTCACTACTCAATATAAGCAGATGCTGATCCTATTCAAGTCTCGAACCCTCAAAAAATATTGCAACCAAATCTCTCCGCCAAGACACTTGAGTCTCGAAGGGATTTTATTAAGAGGCGTTCGGAAATTCATTGAACAACATAACAGCCATCGCATTCAATGCGCGACTTCGCTGCTGCATGAGTGTTTTTATTCGGCGTCATATTGCCGCGTGTGGTGCACTTGCCGAGACGGGGCTAGGGTTGCCACATTTAAGTTAATTAAAATATTAGTTGACTGAATTATCCGATTTTTTTTCGTGAAAGTATTTGAGAGTCAATTTTATTTTTAATTAATCAAATGAAACTAGGTCAAACGATAAGAAAATTCTTTACGTCGTGTATTCATAGTCAGCCTACATATATGGATGTTTATTTTATATATATGATCCTGACCGTATTCGGCCACAGCGACTAGGATCCAACTTACTGAGAGCTTCGTTGGTGTGCTCTCACATGGCTGACGTAACCAATTTTTGCAGTGAATGTGCGGTCGCATTCACTACAAGTCAGCACTCCTCCGACATAATTATAGTTAATGGCCGCAGGTGGTCGGGCCTTCAGCTCATCTCGCTTGGCATCGAGCTGTTCTCTGCGATTCCTTTCGAACTCAAACACTTAATTAAAATATTAATTGACTGAATTATTCAAAAAAAATTTTGTGAACATATTTGAGACTCAATTAATTAAAAATAATTTAATTAATTAAATGAAACTAGGTCAAAAGATAAGAAAATTCTTTACGTCGTGTATTCATAGGCAGCCTACATATATGGATGTTTATTTTACAATGCGATGGAATAGCTTTGGTAAAATTTCATATTCCTGTGTTAATTAATTCCCATTCATTCCTATTACTGTCGGTAAAATTTCACATCCAAGACCACTGAACCAGGAGGCCAATTCTCGTGCAATCGAAAAAAGTTTACATATGTAAAAATTTCGATTACTACTCGAACGCAACGTGTGATTATCTTATACGTTTATTTAACGTACCTTTACGAAATAGGAATGTCAACAGTTATTTCAGGGTTATTTATTTTATATCTAGGTTTAGCCGATAACCTACGAATTACCATGCGGAAAATGTAAGAATGCTTAAGATCGTACCCCAGGTTTGCAAATACTTAATAGTAAAAATAAGATAGAACGTATATCAGAGTTTATAAGTATCCACTACTTGATCTGAGACGACTGAGTATCCGCTATAGAGAGAGAGAGAGGGAGTAAACAAAAAATACAAAGGTTTATACGAAGCTATCTTCGTCCTAGCTTTTACTATCATAAATTTTTAGTAACTTTTTGGTATCCGAAAGCTAGTTGTGACATCACCATTGACGCAACTAAATAGTAGGAAAGTACAAGATATAAATAAATACAAGTGCTTAACCTACTTACCACGGAGTCAGATCAATGTATGTGATGTTGTTGTATATTTATTTATTCTTTATATATGATGATTCTTCATACATATTATTTATAAAGCATTGGCATCCCTACATCGGCATGCGATCAGGACGCTCCAGGCGTAAGAAATGGCGTCGTCGGCTCGGCTGCGACTTCTCGATATCTTTTATGACTTCTCCAGAGCTTTCCTATTACAATGTGCACCTGGCGTGTCTTGCAAATGTAACAATGATGTTTGTGCTTGTACGTTATATTAAGGCTCAGATGCACCAAGTTAGTTATCGAAACTTAATACAAAAAAGGTTTTACAATAATAATAATAATAGTCCTCCTGGCCAATTTCGACCACGACGATCAATCTCAACAGAGATCAGCCAACTACGAAGGAGATATTATAGTGCAGAAGTGTGAGCGCAAAACACAGGTGCACTCACTGCTCCATCACTCTTAAAGTTCGGTGAGACGGCAATCCGGCATGACTGAAGAGAGATCAGGTACAGGACCAACGGCTTAACGTGCTTTTCGAGGCACGGGGGTGTAACACCGCCAACTTCCCCCCCACTCCGAGCTGTTTTTTGAGAAATTCATGACAGAAATTCTCAGAAACAATTTTGGCTCAACCTGGGATTTGAACCCAGGACCTCTCCGATGTAAGGCAGAAACTTAGGCCACTACACCAACGAGGCAGTCAATATAGTTTTACAATGAGACACTTTTTACGGATTATATCAGCGTCCGTGATGCGCTGAAAAGGGACGATAAATAAATCACGAAATAATCCGTAAAAAGTGTCTCATTTCAATGTCTACTGTTCGCGTAAACCGAAGAAACAAATAGTATTACAATAATAACATTGACAATAGGGTGGTGCAAAACGGAGCATAAAGACATTATTTCGTTTTGACGGAGTGCATGGGCGATATCTTTGTAAAGCTCAGGCTACACCTGCGACCTGACTCGTTTCTACCAGGCATGTCAACTAAACGCGTTAAAAAAGTTGCGAGTCGCGGACACAGTACGAGTTTACTGCAGGTGTGGCCTAAGCCTTAGTTATTCATTTACCGTGACTCTTATGGCATTCAATCACCTTGTTGTTCGCATTTATTCGATAAGCATTAATAAAAAGTACCCAATCAAACATAATTTAGATCTCGTGGCCTTTATTTCGAATAGTAGTAACGTTTCGAAAAAAAATATAGCATTCTGCATACTGCACACCATCCATGGAGGTTGCAGACGTTTAAAAAAAAGCATACACGCTGCATACTGCACTCCCATCAGGGGCGGTTCTGTCATAACTTGATATTGGTTATATCTCAAAGCAATCAAATCATACACAGCCCAGCGTCCACTGGTTAACATCAACTCAGGATCTGTCCAGATGTCAATTTGGAAATGAGTTCCATGTTACGCGCATCTATTGAGGGCTTGTGGGAAAACTATAATACAAATTGAAATCTTGACTATTATAATGACTTTTAAGGATCAAGTTAACAAAGTTGCTTAAGTAACCACATAAAATATGTCTCTCTGGGAACGAACGACGACGCGAACAAAAGAATAAAATTTCAACGACTTGACGATGAAAAACACATGAATAACATCCATGAGACAACTAACTAAACTAAAGAAACAAGGGTAACCTCAAGAATTAAAAAATGTAGGTACGAGTGAGTATGTCTCTAAGAACTTTATTTACTTTCCTTTGATTGCCTGATATGATGCACAATTTGTGTTTTTTCCCATTGCTTAAGAATACTTAACTATGTTTTGTTATCATCAGCTCACTTATTAAGTCAATTGCACAATCTACCTTATAAACTAAATAAAATAAAAAGTACCTTATATCTGAACTTAATTTAACCAGCGTGAATGGCTCTCTCAAATCACGAAAGATTTATTGCAAAAATACTCCGATGATTATGATGGTGAAAGTAACAAGCTTAAGTGTTGAGTCACGAATACTTTTTTGGTAAAGTACCGTACTTATGTAACCAACCGTCATAATAACTCTAAACCTAAACAGCTCAGACATTCCAAGCTCATCAGCCCGTGTAGCCATTGTCTGTCACAGTGCGCTCTCGTCACATGTTCCAAATTGCATAACGCCGTCCAACGAAACCTTTACGAGCGACAAACGGATGCCAATTCTACTAAAATAGTTAACCAAAGCCAACGCACAGTGCAGGGAGATATAGTAACGACAGGGTCAGAACCAAACCCGCAACGCTCACAACAGTCACTGCACTCCCAACTACAGGAATGAACTGTTACCTGTACTGTTATATAATGTTCTTACTATGTGTACCATCCTTATTAAGTATAGGTACGTAATAATAATGTATGTCTATGTTATTTATGTATTTTTATTTTATTTTATGTTAGTAATTAGTTTGTATGTTTATAAATTTATCTTAGTACGTAAATAACTTGAGTTACATTGTTTATTTTTCTTTTTTACTTTATGTGCACCGCCTGAATTTTCTCTGCTTGGACCTATGGTTGATTGGTCGAGAATGCCATCGGCATTAAGTCCACCATTGTACACATGTTTGTGCAGACCTTATATGAACGCTGCGTAGTACAAAATTGACTGATAAAACTTACATTGACTGTTACCAAGATATTACGTCTAGATATTAGATGTTACGTCTGTCCCAGACGGCGTCCACGTAGTCCTTCATCGCGTTCGGTCTTAACATTTGCGTTTCATTTAAGTTATGCTGATTTTTTTCGCCTCGTCTGCTACAGTGCGTCGCCAAACTTGTTTTGGTGCCGACGTTTGCTGTACGTACTGTCACAGGGTAAGTTCGATTAAATAAAAGTGGTATAATTTCACATTGTTACAAAATTAGCATTTCAAATGACAAAAATATCACATCAAAGTATAATGCAATGAATTAAAAAAGGATTGGCTTGGCTACTTGGCTACTGGGTCGTGAGTTTATTACCTAATTCTGTAGCTGTCTTTAGGTTCTTGCACTTGCAATATGGCGCGGCCGCTGGTTTACTGCATTATTTCAGCATTATTGCATACAATGTGGTCACACATACAAGGACAATATTATGCTCGTAGATTATTCGAATGGAGAAGTAGAGAGACTGGATAAGGAGCAAGTAGAAATAACATTTGATTGGAATTTTGGTACGCTCTGTCCTCAATTTCAATTTCTCCTTGCCACGAAGACCATAGGTTTTCCAAAGGTTTAAGCGGAACTACTATCTCTTTTTCCTGTGGGCGCAATGACGTGGCTCACAGCCAAGCCGTTAACAGAGTAATCTCAACAGCATACGCCCTAAACTTAACTCTTAATGTGACGTTCTATTCATAAAATGATTTGAATAAAATTGCTCACGAATATTTTAGCAATCTGTATGCAGGCTTACTTTGTTAGGGTGGGTGTACAATTACTGGGAATAGGTACTGTGACGGCGTGTTTCATATTTTGACCACTTGAATTGGCATAATTTGAGACGGTTTATTCTAAAGGTAGCAATTCTAGTTTGTGGATAAGCATTTATTAATGATAATAAATTCTTCTATTGTGTAGTCTAATGAAATTATCAGAATTTTGTGTAAAAGCTTGCCGGGGTGCTGTGGGGTAATGTAGCGTGGGTGAGTGTGGGTGAGAAGTCACAAAAACATACACCGAAACACACAAACTGCTTCTTAAACAGGGAGACACTGTTTAAAGGTAATACAAATCAAACTAAATCGGTTTCTAATATTGGAAGTCCGTCTGCGAGTATCCATCAATGTTGCTCGCTGTCAAATCAGTGCACAATCTGATGGCTGCTCGATTGACGTTCCGCCAGAGTGCCAGCAGCACTCTTCTTTAAAAAAGCGCTATACCGACGCGCCGTCACGGCCATTCTGACAGTCGGGCGATTGTCAGAATGGCCGTGGGCCAGGACTTCTAGAACACTGGCCGTTTTGTGACGTTAAGCTTATGGTCATTAGATGGTTATAAAAACTTTTATCGATTAAGAACTATTAGCGCTTGTTTTTCGCTTATTTGATTGAGGTAATGGAAAAGCTACTAACATGCATTTTATGAATCTAGCATTCCAAGGCCTTCACTATTACGATCAACCAAAACCGAGCGAGCTCCCCAAATATAGAAATTCCTTTTCTAAATTTTTGCCTATTTATAAATAGCTCATTACCAATGTTGCCGCTGTAATTTATCCATTTACCCTCAAAGGTGGAGGTGCGCATCCGCCTTGAGTGCAAACAGCGCAAGCTCTATGTTAATTAGAAGCCGTAAAGAGCGCAGTGCTGCCAGCCGATTGCTTAAGTTTACCCGCGAAGTATTAAAAAAACTTGGAGGAGGAATTTTGGAAAGCATGTTAGGAACTTAATCAGATGCTGATTTTACTTTTAACTGTAGTAAAGGGAGTTAGAGTGGGTACACATTGGGTGCTTTCCAACGCGCGCTTGGATAACGCGCGTTTTGAGAACCAGAGTGTAATTTCTATTGAAGTGTAAACATGCAAGCATACGAGAAGAAATGAATCAAGCGATGATAAGAAAACGCGCGTTTGACGCAACGCCAAACTATTGAGTGATGCTCAAACGTGTTTGACTTATTTTCCTCCCCCTGATTGAAATAACAAGCAAGTACCTACCAATTTATTACTATCATAAAACGTTTTGCTCAAAACTACGGCTATACAATTTTAGATAACAAACCTGGACACAGCAATATAGTATTGACTTTTGTCTACAAATTAAGTTTTTTGGTGGCAGCACAGAACATATAATTTTTGGATTGCATGTCAGGTCAATTCAACTGATCCCAAGTGACCATGATTCATAGATAACGTCTATTTTTAAAATGCACCAATTCATAACGACAATTTAGATCAAATCTGATTCACGAGGTGCACAAATCCAAAAAGTTACCCGAAATCCAGGGTGAATTTCCTTTCGCTCGCTCGCTCCGCTCCCTCTTGAATCGTTAATCGGTGCAACCCTTCCCGGGATGTCACAGGGCTTTAGCGGGCCTAATTAGCGACCGTTTTGGTTTTATCTTTTCTTCTGCACTTCATTATGAGACTGGGCGCGTGCTCGGGAGTTTTTGGATTTAGATTTTGTGCAGGCAACACTAATTGGAGGTATTTAGGTGTTGGTGACGTACACAGCGGGCAGCGTTTGCTATTTAGATGTAAAAAGTAGGGAACATTATACTTGCAGGAAGATGTCATTGTAGGTATATTAAATGTTCCAAGCATTTTCTACAAGTTGGACCGACGATCCATCCGATGGTTGGACGATCTGGTGAAGATCGCGGGAAGCCGCTGGATGGGGGAAGCGCAGGACCTATCGTGATGGAGATCCTTAGGGGAGGCCTATGTTGTGATGTTGATGAAGCATTTTCTGTGGTATAGTTGGAGCCTTGACATACGTTTCCCTTAAAATATAATCCAAAAAAAATAATTTATTAGTTTTTTAAATTTGTACTCACACATCACAAAAATATAACTAACCAGCTAACGATCTAAATACTCATTAAAATAGTTCGCGTTTAGACCCGATAACCAATAGTTAGGTAATCCAACGCATCGTTCAAACAAATAATCGACTTGTTGACATCGATGAGTTGTAATTCGACGAAACTTAGTTCGAAATGGAGTAGTGAACCCTTTTAGGATAGGTCTGTTAGGGAGAAGGATGCGTTTGAATTTTCTATGGCACTTTTTAAGCCTAGCAAGCCAAAGGAATGCAAATTTGCTCTTTGGCACCATTTCAAGTGCATGTTTAGTGCAAGATTAAGACAGCTTTAGTGAAGCCTAGACGTGATGCCTTCTTTAAATTGTGCAGCTTGAGCCCAAATGGAGGATGTTGGTAGATTAACTTCAGTAGAATGTCTGAGGAATGTTAAAGTTTTTCACGAAATGCTGGCTTGAAAACCCGTTGAACGTTTTAAAATGTAACCTTTCGCCACTGTAACACAATATTTAAAAAAATAACTATTTTTGTTTAACATCGAGTAAAGATAGTAAAATTGAATTGAAAATAACAATAAAATATGCTAGTTGTAGTGGTAGTACTGGGTAGTAGGCTACTCAGTTAAAGTAAGTACATCTTCATATGTGTCAAAAACAAAAAAATACCTTTGTCACATGTCAAAATTACATTACTTAATCCATATTAAATCGGCATAACATCAAATATGTAGGTAAAGCATTACAATTTGAAACAAAAAATATTCTGTCTCTGGAAATTGAAGCTTAAAAATGTATCGAAATATTCCAGATATATTTGGTCGAACAACCGAAGGGCCCAATAAATGTGGGTAGAACACGATCGTATTTACAAATTGATATGTAAATATCGTCCGAACTTATTCACATGGATGACCATTCAATTCCAGTGGGGACGGCCATTTTAAATATTCCATGTGTGGTCAAGCGCGAAATCTACAAAGAAAACGTATTACCCACCTTTTATTGCTTTTACCCTCCTTGCCTCGAACAAGTTTATGGCAAATGTATCAATAAGACACATGCAATAAGTGGCATATAAATTGTAGAAATGGTTATGTATGGGATCGTAAAATTTTGGTCAAAATAGTTTTTGCATGGCAAGTTAGAAGTCTGCCTCGTTGGTGTAGTGGCAAATTTTCTGCCTTGCATCCGAGAGGTCCTGGGTTCGAATCCTAGGTCGAGCCAAAAATTGTTTCTGAGATTTTCTACTAGACTATTATTTAAGTTAGAAGTCTAATAGCAATGTCAAGAATTTTTTATTTCGAAGCTACGCATAAGAAACTTTGGTTATAAAGGAGGCATAAGCTAGATAAGTAACTGCGTATCATTTTTTTTTATTACAACAACATCACATACATTGATCTGACTCCGTGGTAAGTACGTTAAGCACTTGTGTTACAGATATCAGGATCAACAGTGGTATTACAAATAAACTCAAATAAATACATATAACACCCAGACCAGTACAAACAGACGTGTTCATGCACACAAAAGTTTGTACAGTGCCGGGATCGAACCCGCGACCTCTTGGTCAATAGTCAACAACTTCATTACACCAAAGTGGTCGTCAAATCACAATTAAAATACAATACAATAACAATAAATAAAAAACCCTGTGCAATTAAAGAAAATGTTAAATAACACTTGAAAATTACCAAAAAATCTTAATTGAATAATGTGTCTTAGCTTTGTCTCCTCGAAAAACGTGTTTATGTCATCAAAACCGTCCTTTAGTTAATTTCAAAGCGAATCGAATTAAAATATTAGCAGGAAATCTTAACTCAGTAAAATCAAAACAGTTCATTATTGCGTTAGAGCAGAACAAATAATATAATTAAGCGGCTCAGCGTTGAGTAGCTCTGAATAATTGACAGTTGGCAAGAAAGAAAATTCTTCGTGCAAATATTTATTTCAATTAAAGACCCTTGGAGCTGCGATTGACACGAATCATGGTCCTACTACGTATAATAATCGAGATTGGTCGCTATTGAAGCTTTTTGAAAGTTACTTAATTAAGTAAGCACATCGCTATCTACCTAAGCTACGAAATAAAATAAAAAGGTTAACATAGGGATACGTAAGTTGTATGTACAGCCAATAAAAATTTAATATCATCATCGAAAGTCTTTTTCAGGCAAAAGTAATTTCGGTGATAAATATAACATCAAAGGCTTTTCATTGCCGTTCACAACGAAACGTTATTGTGTAGGTATCAAAAATCATCACAACATCTTCTAATAGGGTAAATGTACTAAATTAAGGTGACATAAGGCAAATAAAATTGTACTAGTCTGGGTGTTATATGTATTAATTGAAGTTTATTTGTATTATATAAAAATGAAACCCGTTTTCCTTGGTCACGGCATCACGCGTGAATGGCTGGGCCGATTTCACTAATTCTTTTTTTGTTGTATTTGTTATTATTAGGAGAAGGTTCTTACGGAAAAAATATTAAGAAAATCTCTCAGAAATATTGAAATATACATTTAATTTTGCATATTTTAAAAACGCGCGTAACTAGTGTCAATGTCATTCGATGACATTGTTCAATCATTGCAACGCTAAGGCGGTACGAAGTTTGCCAGGTCAGCTAGTTTGTAATACCACTGTTGATTGTGATATCTGTAACACAAGTGCTTTAGCTACGCTTAGTGCTCAATGTATGTGATGTTGTGGTGTATTTATTATTATTATTACAAAATTAAGTGCGGATCGCTTTGAATATACAACATGGGTGCCATGGTGACATCTAAGAAAAAGGGTTGCGTCTTGGAATTGATTGAGAGTCCTCGACCCCTACTTAGCCACTTAAACCGTCTAATTAACGCGTAAGCTGCTAATTGAGTATTTATTCGAGTGACGAGTGTAAAATTCGAAGCGTTTTTAACACTTTGTAAACAATACAAAGAGGGAGTTGAAAGGGTGATTTTGTTACAAGAGGTGACTTTACTCTTGAGCTGCAGGGAACATGAAACGGGCTTTTGGAAAACGAAAAATTAGGGTTGGATCTAACACGTTTATAATGATGCTCTTTAGCATTTTCATCGTCAATGATTAGAGGGTTTTACTATAACCATAGCTAGCTGCAAAACTCCTTTAACAATGTTTAAGCCTCAACTTCAAATGGCGCTTCAGTCTACTGGAAAAAGCACCCGTCCTTATTCAAGATATAATTGATATACTTACCTTGCGCGATACGTAAATCGTAAGCAAATACCAAAACGACAACAAACATTATTGAGTACTTAACCGGAATTCATTCACTGATGCAAGTATATTGATAGAATAAACTCCCGAAGTGTTCATTTCCTGAAAGCAAAAATCCAATCATCTAGTTTTAAATTTTTGGCACTTTTTTTTACTAACCAATGTCTTTTTTATTCTATGATTAGGTAAATTTTTATTTGTGCATGCTGTGTTCACCTGTAAGAGACTGTACATTTAGTACAATTATCTAAAGGTTTTTTATATAAGTATCCAATGTAATAAAATAATAAATGTAAATAAAATCATAATCCAACCAAGAAATCCAAGTTCACTTCGTTCGTTAGAAAGATCCGTCTATACCGTCCGTTTGATTCGGATATCGTCTCGTTCATTCATGCAAAACAGAAAGCGATCGTAGACTTTTCAGCGGATTCTATTTATCTTGCAAACCGAAGGCAATCGAATGCCGCTAATGGGATGGTACAATTGGAATTGCTCTGCGGAAAATCGTGCAATAAGTATGCATCGCGGCCGCTGATGCCTCCTTGAGATGTCTGGACGCCGGGGGCGATCTCTGAGATCGCGAGAAAACAATTGACATAAGATAAACCACGTGGCTTGTCAAATTGTGTCAAGTTTACCGTCTTTTTGGTCGCAGGGAAGTTTCTAGTGAAATTGTTTTCATATTTTTCGTTATAGCTTTTAAACAATAACGGAATTTTATATATGGATTTTCATATTATGATTAATTAACAAAACGAGGTATTACTTACTAGCGGCCGCCCGCGACTTCATCCGCGTAAAGTTCACGCGGACGAAGTTGAGGGCGGCTTAGTTTATCATCTATCGATAAGCCTTGAGTCGACTTTTCAATTTGTTCATGGGTTTTCGATGTTTTGTCGTGAAAAAAAGTAACCTGTGTAGGCTCGGAGGCCTATCTACCTCCCCAAAAAATCAAATAACATTGCTACGTTGCGTCGTGAAAGAAGGTCAAACAAATAAACAAACAAACTGTCTGTTCCATTTATAATATTAGTAGCTTCTTGACACGCTTCAATCATTACTTAAGGAGACGGTAATGCGTTTTTTTTTAAATATTTGTGAATTGGAATTGGATGATTGAATCAAAAATGGAATTATTGACGTAGGAACTTACACTCAAAACCATATACCAGTTTACCTCGTTAACGGCAAATTTAAGTAAACATTCGTTTTGAAACGATTGAATTTATATTTTTTTAGACAAAACGTTTTCAATAAATAACTTCTAGAATAGGACCCCAAGGACTCAATACCATTAGTGCCGCGCTTACATTCAGTACTATACAAGTAAGTCCGACGTGGTCTCCTCGAATACGAGCAATACATACAAGTAAATAGTTATTGGAAGCCAATGCTATCCCCGTTATGAATAAACTTCGGAGTTTGATCCCACTGGATTGCAGATTATGGATTCATTAAATAATATTCGATGGAATTGGCTACACTGCGACATTTTGCTGTGATTGGTGCTTCGAATATCGACAATATTAACGAACTAAAGATATATTCTGGATTCGAACTATTTTGTTTTGTTTTACTTATTTTCTGCTCTTTGGATAAAAAAATTGTTACGTTACCTAACTTTTACCCGCGACTTCGTCCGCGTTAGGTAGTTTTTTCTGGAATGCGTTGTGTTGAATACCAACTTTATAAATATAATTAAATCTTTTGTAATTTAGGAAAGCGATCAGATTCCCCAGAAAGTAATTTTCCCAAAGCGAATGAATGAATTTTCTCGCGGTCAAAAGTAACTCATGTCCTTTCTAAATACTCAAACCTCAAATTTCATTAAAATCTGTTCATTAGTTTAGGCGTAAAAGTGACCGGCGCACCTGAATTTTCCCATGGGAATACGTCATTTTCCCGCGGTCAAAAGTCAGTCCATACCCAATTTCATGCAAATTGGTTCAGTAGTTTAGTCGTGATTGAGTAACAGACAGACAGACAGAGTTACTTTCGCATTTATAATATTAGTATGGATTTACAAATTTTAAGTCTCCATAGCGTTTGCCTGCACCAAAACAATAGTCGATATAAAGATAGGTAGGTACAAAAGCGGCTTAAAAATAACTTTACTTAGGTACTTAAACGTGCAAAATGCTTGTAAACTACTTAAGTAATTTATATTGCTCCATAAATAAGACTAATCTCATCGAAAACACTCGAGACCACCCACAATTTACGAAATTAATCTGTAATTTAGTTTCAGTTTCACATCGATTAAGATATTGCATTTCAAAGTGATTTAAACTTAGTTCATTTCGCAATTGAAGTAGAAATTCTAAGTACGAAATTCGGTGCGAATAAATTCTGAAGAGCTCTAACAATAAGTACATTCCGAAAGATACACTGTTACTGAAAAAACTTATTACATGTTTCGGGTGGAATGAAAGTGAGTACTAGGAGGGCATAAGTTGGTAGCAAGTGTCGGCAATGACCACTAGCGGTTTACGGTTATTCGAGTGTGCGCAGACGTTTACGTCCTAATTTATAACGTTAATATAACAGCATGATCGCCTTGTACATTACGCTGGTGTTGCCAAATGTTCAAGGGTCCGGGGATATTCTTTTTGTACAATAGTTTCATAAGCTAAGCAAGGGTGTTTTGCCCATCCTCCCTGACCATTTACATGGAGGTAAGGGGGAGGGGGGCACATTTGAACACTTTTTACACTTCTTGTCATACGTTCGGATTCTGCTCTGGATAAACTTACTGTTTCCTAATGCTGTAGTCTGTCTATTCGGCTAAAAAATTGCAATTCATCATATGACTAAGAATATGCAAATTACACGATTACGAAGCGTGTCTGTGCGTATAAGGTAATTGGTAAAAAGAAACTCGTGCCAAGCATTTAAATCGTGCGATAAAAATCAAAAATTAAGGAATATCACACAAAGAAGTATTGTTAGTATTTATATGATGTGCAAATAAACAGCTTGATTGACACTAAATAATAATAATTATTATTGAAGTGAAAACTTCTTTAGCGGCGTTGAGCACTTTTGTGGCATGGGTAGAAACTGTGAAACTCGCGTCAGGTCACGTGATGCTGATCGAAATGTTAAGTTTTCACTTCTGCCGGCACTCCCGTGTTAGTTTTTTATTATTTAAGGTCACACCAAATAATTATGAATCATACAAATGAAATCCTTGTAGTGTGAAGCTCACTTCACCCTTATCGTATCTATACATAAGTTAGTTGTGAGCGTTATTTGACGCATTATATTGGAACGTATAACTGAAATAACACGTCTATCATTTTGATCACGGTCCCATCCTTTTACATGGCGACCCTGCCAGGATTCGAACCTGGAATCTTCTGATAATTTTCTTGTATTTTTTAAAAGAACTATCAATAAATACATAGGCAACAACATACAGGGTTACAGGAAAAGTCGTGCTAGATCCGTTAAGGGCGTGGAGTACTTATCATTTCTGACATATTTCACTTTGAAACACCCTATCCTTAACTTATTAATAACTCCTTCTGATGAGACGTAGATATTTAAAAACACGTCTACCGAACAACTGTCATAATATTTTTTTAGATATCCCTCCGAGAAAAATAAAATATATTTTTCGAATTCGAAATCCGAAATATCGATTTTAGTAGAATAAGACAAATGTTCACGTTTCTTACACTTTTAAGTTAAAACATTAATATAGTCAACTTTAGAAACGATGGAGATGGAATATCAAGAGCATTAAAAAAAAGATTGTAACATTAATTATATAACAAAAAATATTATTACCTCTTACCAAAAAATAACAACAAGATTTACTTCTAAAATTACTTCGAAAACTTTAATGTGCCCCTTCTCCCCTTTAAATGAAACAATTGTTCTAAGTTATGTAAAGTGAAAATTTTACATCTGAAGTTTTCTGATATGTAGTTAATCTGCAGTGCACAGAAACAGATTATTCCTCGGTTCATACCCAAACGTTGAGTTCTGTTTCTTAAAAACTGCTACCTACACATTTAGTATAAAGATGTGTTAAAAATCCAACTTTATTTTATGGACAAAAAATGTTCCCCAATTTATCCAAAAAATTACCAGAACCGTTGGTAGCCCTAATTAAGCCCATCCCGTGACATCAGTGCGACATCGTGCACGGTATTTATACGTCGGCCGGCCCAGGGCTGCCACAAGGGATTCTTTACCGACATAATGGGAAGGGTGCGAACTGTGGTGCGAACCGCTGAGAGCGTATGACTTCCTTGTTAATAAGCGTATTGTCTGAAATGAAACTTTTATTTTTATTTATTTTATTTTATTAGGAAAAGCAAAAAACTACATAATATAATTTAAAAAGGATGACAGTAATAACAAATACAAGCATGCAATTATGCAGTTAACAGCGCTATTCACGGATTACGGATTATCTGAATTGTCGCTAGCTGCCGATTAAAGTTTAGTGTAATTACAATAACAACAATAAAAGTAAAAAATGTGCGTTGATAAAAAAAAACAGAAAAACAGAATTATCATATTTAAAGAAAACAGTTAAAAATCCAGCAACATACATCACAAGATGACGATATGCTTTTGTAATATATTTTTTGTTGCTGATTTGTTTGGTTGTACCAAATACAATTTTATAAGCAACTTTGCAGTTAATTTACGTTATGAAATAAAAGAATTAAAGTATTTTAAGTGAATATCTTACCTACACTAATCTAACTACAACTTACTAAGTCGCGAATGTGAAATATTTTGAGACAAATACTATACGTCTTTTAGGACCACTAAGCACGATCATTTCTAATCTAAAGTATAACAATATTGCGCTCAGTTGTCATAAATAAATTACACTTTGAATTGTACCAACTTTGACAAAGAAAATATAATTCACTAATTTACATTTAATCTGTCAGATTATTAATTGGTCGGCTTGTTATAAGGTGCTATTGTGTGCTAAGCAGAGTGGCAACCCTTATGCTGATTAATTAATTGATTGTTGCCTAATATGCGTTCGATACGCTTGCACTAAACACTGCACTATCGGCGAGACAATAGGTAATTTAGTTTAAATAGTGGGACTGAACCATTTTGTTTCGTTTTATTGATATGGGAAAAACGTAGTAGTATTATATTGTGAAGAAGTACGTAATATAAGTTAGGAACTATATGCAGAGAGTTAATAAGGTATTTTGAATATCGAGTAGGGATTGCAATTCAGCAGAATTTTTGCTAGATTAGCCTAAATCCTAAAGTTTTTATATATCTAATTCTACTAGCGGCACTGCGTGCCCTTAACGTGCGTTAATCCCTAATGACGTGTGATTATTACTATTACTGCACTAATTCCTAGTTAATAAAAAAAATGTATAACAAAATGAATAATAAAGCGTCGCATTGACAACTTATTTCAATTTTACAGATCTGACTGAAGACATCGTTTGGATACCTAGTAATTATACGAATACTTTACTTAATTTTGTTCATTTATAATTATTATAATGTGAAAATTGGTGGAGAAATCTCCACATTCATTAGCAAGGTCGACAGGAACAATACAAGAAAATCTGCATTAACATCGACGGTAGCATAACAATAATCAGAAAAAGGTCCACCTTTAGTAATATTCTAGTTATGCTCTTCAATACATAGGTATAAAAACCATCCAAGGAACGACGAGACGACAAATTTCACCGCCGCCGCCTCAATTAATTGCCCGTTTAAATGTCTCGAAAATTAACTGTAATGATCGCCTCTTGCCCCCAGCTTTAAGATAATTGTTATCTTTCGTTTTAGACAAATTTTATTGAGGTTTCATTATTCTATTTTATAATTACTGATTTCAGCTATTACGGCGTTAGTCAGCGGCGGTCTATGGATAGTAAAAGACTTGTTTCATTTTGAAATGGTTTAGTAGACATGCTTAGTATAAATGATTTAGTTACATATTATGTAATAAGTAAATTCAGACATAATAACTGTAGAAGTATATTTAATAAATTGGAGTCCAAACATTGATTGGCTTATGGTCTGTACCATAAGCCGAGACTTATTCCAAAAATCTTAAAATTATATACTTATATGGCAAACTCCATTATGCAGAAAGTCAAAACGAATGCCATCTTAAATTAGGCTGACTCATATTAACAGTCCGACTGAAGAAGTTCCACACGAACGGTATACTTACCGTGACTACAGATATAAAAATGCCGTGACTTCAAAGGCAACCGTTCGTGTGTGGAATATGACAAAAAAAATTGGACTTCTTCCAATTTAGGGCTGATGTCTCATTAGACAAATAAGTAATCGGACTGTTAAGTAAGTCAGCCTAATTTAAGTTGTTATTCATTTTGAATTTCTGCATAATGCAGTTTCACCTTTTAAAATCAGCCATCTTGGAATTTTGTCGGACTAAGTATTAATAGGTGTAGAATATAGATCTATCAAGTGCTTAAGAGGCATATCACAAAATTTTGATATCTTAGCAGTTTTTGGCCTCAACTTGGCTTTCAAAGGATAAATCGAAAATCGGTGGCCATTACGAAGTAGGTTTACGTATACATACGTAATTTATTGCATAAAAACATTGTCAATGTACAGATTGATGGGCTGCAAAGAAAATTCAGTTGAATGCATCGATCTGAACTGAATTTTTCTTAAAACTGCTTATCTATCATAATTGTGATATGAATCCTAAGCTACTTATCTCAGAGTCAGACTATTGTATGCGATGTTGTTGTAAATAATTATTGTTAAAATGGATACAGTTAATTTAATAGTATGGGTCTTTGTATTGTATTAAAACAAGCGTCGCTTGCCAACGGGATCCTAAAAACGTTTTCAAGAACAGACCACAATTGGTCCTTTTCTTTTACTCTGTGTCTATTCCTTTGTACAAAACAGACAATCTTTTTGTGTCTTTGAAGATCTTGTTTTCACAAACACTGCTCCAAGAAAGTCTGTTGAAAATAAAACAAAGTATTCAGTTAAGTCACAATAGAACAACTTGGGACCAGCAGGCTCGTTTGGTAGCTTAGTAGAGTCTATTTACCTTATTTTTCGGTAAGAAGTGTCTGATTCTAAAAATTTTCGTCGTGACGAAGAGCATGCGTCAATCAAGCGAAGCTCAGTCGCTCCACTTTGAGCAAACAGATGGAAACTGCGGAAGTTTTAGTGGCTAAACCTGGACGAAGGAGTACCACATAACCTTTTTCTAACCTCACCTTAACTTGCAGCTCCTTGCAGAGGTATCAAAAAGCATTTCAATTCAAGAAAACATTAAATCGCACATCTAGTTCTTAAAAGTCATAAATGTCAATAAATCTAAATTGAGTTAACCATGCCACAGGTTTCCTTTAATACGAATCTATTAAGTGCATAAAGATAGTTTTTTTTTTACATTAATGACTTTAAAGAACTACTAGATGTACGAAATAATCTTGTTTGAGATGTATACCTAGTCCGACAAGTTGTTAGTGAACTTCGTATGGGGTGTCAGACGTTGCTTGAATGATGCGTACAAACGTTAAAGGCAAATAAATAAACCAAGGACAGCAGTGATAATACATTTTTTATTTGGATTTGCATAGAATAATTCATTGGTCTTCGTGAAGTATGAAAAAAATTATTGAAAGCGAACGTGAACTAATATTACATATTTAATTCCGATTTGCAGGAGAATAATTAATTAGTATTCGTGAAGTATGAAAAATAATTGATTGAAATGAAGCGAAAGTGAACTAAAATCTTGTTTCAAGATTATTGTGCGGTTTTTTTCGCAATATTAGGATCAGATCAAAGAAGCCCTACTTGTATTGACCCTAACTATTTAGAAGATCTTAAGTTTCTTATGTTAAACAAGTAAGTACCTTTATCTATTCGAGGTTTAAGAACTTTTACTCCTGTGATATTGATTGTAAGCTGTCAATTTAATTATTTTATGTACAATTTTTATTGTTGATTTAAATTTTAATCGCTTTGAGCAATTATTTAATTAATCTTTAAAAATACAAAGTAATTTTAAATTCAAACAGCGTAGTATTTTTTTTAATTTTGATCTACACAGATTATTTATTTAAAGGTCTTTTGTGTTTAAAAAGTAACAACATAAAAAACGTACTTTATGATTATTTGGTTCATAATTACGAGTAGAATAAACATCTTGGGTCTGAAAATACACTTTTCTTCTCAAATTCGAGACCACTCCTAAGTCCTATAATACATTTCTGAATTGAATTTGTCTCAACTCAGGTCAACTAACAACAAGTCGAATAATAAAAAAATTAAAGCTTTTATAATTAAATTGGGCATTGCCATTGAAACTAAACGTGTATAAAAATTTCAGCTCAATCAACCACTAGGAAGTGGATAAAATTTAGCTTGCAAGATTTGATTACAGATGTCTAAACGAACATCGGGACGGTTAAATAAAAGCCTGTAAAAACCAAATAATATTAAGTAGTAATATTTAATAAGATTCCTAAATATATTAAAGATAAACCACTTAATCAGTTTAAAAAAAGTTTATACGAATGGCTGGTAGACCATGCATTTTATACATTTCAAGAGTTTTTGAATAGCTAGTATTATAATATATATTTTGAACAACAAATTAGTTTAAGTTGACTTGACATTGCTGGATTTAATAGAATAGGTATTGACATTGACATTATTGTAAAATCATACTCATTTTATTATAGATTGAATTTAATATAATATAATGTAATAATTAATGTTTGCATGCTATTTTTAATAGTTAAATAGGACGAACAATATTACAATTAAGATCTTCAGTGTAACCCTATTTATGAGCAAATAAATATTCATTCATTCATTCAAAGAGCTATTTTCTACGATGCTATTATTTCTGTTTATGTCCAAAAATCTTACCACCTTAAAGTTACGTAAGGTTAAGTTGTATAATTGAGGTGAATGCCTGTGGCCTCTCGGCCTACGGTGAACCCGCCACGGCCCCGACTCACATGGCACCGGAGGGCATCGTCAGGTAAAAACCCACTAAAAAGTGGGTAGGCGGGTTCTCTCTCTGAGGCCTGGAGTCCCACATAAACCCCAGCTGCCCCCGCAGCTAGTGGGTATGCGTAACAGCATTTCCCTGACGATTGAAAAAAAGGTAAGTTGTATAAAGTACTTTAATATGAATGAAGAACTTTCTTTGTCGTCTGATTCACGCGTGATTCACACAGTTCGAGGTCGACTGTTACCGAGCACTGTAACATATCGCAATTGACTCACTGTACGAAAATAAACGATTTGCGCGAGCTATGTGAAGGGGAAGCCTGGGTAACATCGCCCCCGCACACAATAATCCTGCAAAGATATAGCTTACAACTTTGTTGCAATGTTGTGACAGCTGCCGTGCACACATAGAAAAGATTGAGAAAGTTTTAAAATACTTTATTAATATGTTTTCTTTGTCAATGTTACATTTTTATTAAAAATATATTATGTACATTATAGTATAAATAAGATAAAGGTAAACTAATGTTTTTTTTGTTACATTGATCTTTACGAAATTCTTTGTAATATTTTATTTCGAGCGGGAAATCGCCGGAAGAGTGCAGCTTGGCTGGGCAGCATTTGGGAAATTGCGTCATATCTTCATGTTGACCCTGCCGCAGTGCCTAAAAAGCCGGGTGTTTAACCAATGCGTCTTACCAGTCTTAACCTACGGAGCCGAAACGTGGAACATGACAGTTAAGCTGGCTCACCGACTACACGTCACTCAGCGTGCTATGAAAAGGTCTATGTTGGGGATCTCATTAAGGGATAAGATCCGGAACGAGGTCATACGACATAAGACTAAGGTAACTGATGTTGTCCAAAAATGTAGCAAGCTGAGGTAGCAGTGGGCTGGCCATGTCTGTCGCAGAACCGACGAGAGGTGGAGTAGGAAGGTTCTTTAATGGAGACCACGCTTAGGTAAACGTAGTGAGGGACGCCCCCCGGCTAGATGGACAGACGACCTGAAGAAGGGAGCTGGTAGTGACTGGATGCATAGGGCGGGAGATCGTGCGCTGTGGCGTTCCTTGGGGGAGGCCTATGTCCAGCAGTGGACTGCAACAGGCTGATATGATGATGATGATGATGATTTACTGAAGTTTATGAGGCAATCGATAAATCGGTGTCTACTTACTAGAAATAAAACAACACATTATTCGGAGAAGGACGCATCTCAGAAAATTTATAGGGACCATTATTTTGAATTACTGACAAGAATAGATTTTTGTCATCTGAGTCAAATAAATAAATTATAAAAGTTGCGAAATTTGCAGTAGGTCCTACTGCAAATTTCGCATGTCTTCTTAAGTTGACTGGACATGATTGTTCTCACCAATATAATGTATGTACCATCTTATAATCCTCACTCGTGTCTTATGCAAAAAAATATTTCTTATAGATCATTCAAAATGTACAATTTACCCCAAGTCACCCTTCACATTTAGCACTTAACTTGTTTTGCATTTCGTTTTTGTTCCATTTACCAAATGCTAATTGTTATGTCTGAAAACACAGCTTTTGTAACACGAACGCTTATGAAATATGAACTTACTTATCAAAATGTAATATAATATTTTTCAAGCATAATTAGGTTGGTCTAAATTCTTAGAATAATGTTTCGTTTTTATGATAACAATATAAGTTCAATACTTAACGCGATGGTAAAGTGTTTGTAAAAACTAAAGTAGAGTGAATCTTATATATAAAATGAATTGCTGTTTGTTAGTATCGATAAAACTCGAAAACGGTTGAACCGATTTGAATAATTTTGGTCTCAAAATATTCGTGAAAGTCCAGGGAAGGTTTATAAGATAAGTAAAATTTAAAAAGAAAAACAAAATATGATGATAAACGCTAATTCAATGTTAAACGAACGCTATTAATGTTCAAAGGCATTGAAAAAGCACGATAAGTTTAAATTTCAAAGTTTTATCATGAAGCTTTAGCATAGCTACAAAAATGACACTTTGTTGTGATAAAGTGAGTAGTTTGCATAGACTACAGAATATCTGAAATTAGCATCTAGAACTCCCACGCGAAACAAGTCCTAAACAATTCATAATAAATCAAAACAATGAATTGGCTAGTCATTTTTATGTTTTCCATAATTTTATCGCACAAAATAACCAACAAATTGGATCATTTGCCGTTTTGCTTGGGCAGATTTCCAAGTGATTTCTTTTTTTCTTGATTAGTGATTATTTAAGTAAATGTTTTATTACCAAAGGTGGCCAATTTTTTATCATTTCATGACTAAATCTTAAATTTTATGAGCTAAACTTACCTAAACCGACGAATGGAAGTATGAATTCCGACAAATCAGCATATTCATATCATACAGTCAAATTAAAGTTACGTGTCGTAACTTTTCTTGTAATTTAGAAAAGTAAAGAAAAATAAGTTTAATATTCCTTGCTCTAATTAAGACATAGTCATGGACAACGGACCTAATGATTTCTGTATGACGAATCATAGGGACATACGCTATACTATGGTACTTGGGTATAAAACAGTCAAGGGAATCCCAGTGGCTGACTCAGTCATCGTACAGTTAAATATGCGTCATGATTTTTGATTATTGTGAAATAACATTTTATTTTTGATCGAAATTCAAGGATTGAAGACTATTGGATTTGGCTATCCTTAAAGCAATCTTGAACTTACAGTTACGGCAATAAACATTACAATGACAATATACAACAACACATAACATACATTGATCTGACTCCTCGGCAAGTAGCTAAAGCACTTGTGATACAGATATCAGAATCAACAGTGGTATAATAAATAAACTATGCAAATAACACTCAGACCAGTACAAACAGACATTTTCCTGCACATAAATGTTTGTCCGGTGCGGGGATAGAACCCACCACGATCTATACGACGAGGTTAATAGTCAACTTCTTGACCAGCACACCAAAGTGGGCGTCAAATAAATATAAGCCCTATGAAAGAACAAAAAGTTTTGCCATCAATTAAACGTGTTGTGTCCCTCACAGAAAAACTATACAGAGGGAAACTCCTACATTATACACATAATTACATCACATTAATATAATATGATGCTCATGAAAACGCCTGGTAGGAATCACTAAACAGCTTCGGACAAAGAGCCTCAACAAACCTCACCTAATAGGTAGGTAGGTACTTAGCCGTAGTTAAGCCTTTTAAAAAGTACCTACGGACAATGGGCAATCTGATTTTTTTCTTTTTCATTTTTGACAAGCTTTAAATGGTTGAAATTTCAAATATAATTTGAAATGTAGCTACTCATAAAATCACTCCTTGTATTCAGTAGATTACTGATATACTCGTAGTAATATCTTTATTGCATATGTAACGAAGTGCAACTTTTCTTTGCCAGTCTCAAATTCTGTAATCACTAACTTTTCCGGTAAAATCCTCCGAATGAGTCAGGAAAATAGCTGGTAAGCTTCAATGGCTGGATGGATTGAGACGAGCTATAGCTAGGAAACACCGTGATTAAATTATTTTTCGATAATAAAAAACCGCTTTGAAATCGGTCCATCCATTTGGGTGCTACGATCCCACAGACAGACACACACAAAATCACAAACACACACAGACATAGGGGTCAAACTTATAACACGCCTCTTTAGCTATAGCTAAGAACCACACAAATTATCTTTCGAATAAAAAAACCGTTTTCAAGTCGGTCTATCCGTTCGATTCTACACACAAAAACACATACATATACACGCAAACAGTCATAGCCAACTTATAACACCAAGGAGTATCCACGAAAAAGTTTTTTTACTAGCCCACAAAATCAGAATATTCCAACTTATCACATTTCCCTAATGTCTATCGATCCTCTTCCCAGACATCAGCGATAACTTATTCATTGCATTTTAAAACTTTCCTCAACTTATAAATACTTCCGACTGTGCATAAATTATATAAATAAAGGTTTTTGATTATTTACTCTCATTTATCTGTATAGAAGCTCCATTTAGCTGTTCCGTTGTAAAAAAAAAACTCGGAGCGCATTTGATTAGGTAGGTAATACTTTAAAAAAGTCGTCATTTTTAAAAGCTTAAATTTATGTATGTGTCAGACACATGAATTGTTATTATTAATTTAAAGTAAATAGGTACAACTATGGAGTCTTGATCGAACTATAAAGTGCCTAACTTGTCAACCTGCAGATGACAACTAAAACATTATTCTCCAAACAATTTTAATCATTATACCTGCAACGTTAAAGCCAGTTTTGTAACACAAAGCTTTCCCCTAAAAGCACTTGCATCGACTAAAGAGCTAGTTGGATGCCAATACGTAAAAAAGGGGTGACCATGTGTCGTGAAGCGACAAAGAAGGGAAAAGGGAAAAGAAAAGAATTGAGAAATAACAAACTAATTATATTAAAAGAAAAACAGAAAAATTAAAAAGAAACCTAGACGAGTGAGAGGAATGAAAGAGTGAAAATGAGTGAGTGTAGTGAGTGGAGTGGGCGTGGGTAGGTGTCTTCTCAAAATTAAGCGGGTCCGGAGGCGCCGAGGTGAAGCGAAGCGTTCTTGAAGAAGTCCGTCGATGCGCAGCGGTGTAGAAGCTCGAGCGCAGCTGTGCCGGAGACCGTGAAGACACCGGTGATCAGCAGAGGTAGCCGCGATGGCTCTGTCAGCAAAGGCAAGCAGTTGATGTATCCGAAGTAGATAAATTTAGGAGGAGGCAATGCTCCCTCCGTGCGAGTAAAGTGAAAATCCTCCTTAATAGGAGTGAGTAGCAAAGAGGGTAATCCCTCCTCGGGGTAAATAAGAATAATCCCTCCTCAGAGTAAGGAGGGGCAAGTCCTCGCAGTCTCTCGGGCTAGGAGAGGATAGCCCCTCACAGACCCTCCACAGGATAGGAGGGGTCAGTCCCTCGCAGGCCCTCCTCAGAATAGGAGGGTTCAGTCCCTCGCAGTTCCTCCTCAGGCTAGGAGGAGTCAGTCCCTCGCAGGCCCTCCTCAGGATAGGAGGGTTCGGTCCCTCGCAGTTCCTCCTCAGTCAAGGAGGGGTCAGTCCTCAGTGTTGCAGAGGGTGAGGGCCTTCCGGAGGTAGAGAAGTCCTGGTCTTCCTGTAGTACTTCTTGAAGTATCGTATAGTAAAGAGTTTACTGTTGTGTAATCGAAGCCAGGATTCGAATCAGTCAGATATGGATGGTATGGGCTTATATAGGGCCGGCCGTTCAAATTTAGAGCGTGGATAGAACGCGATAAAACTCGTGCTTTGCAGAGTTTGTAATGGAAATTGTATTGAAACTTTGCTAAAAGTTGTCAATTTTCAGAAAAAAATAATAAGACTCCCGTCACTCAAAATGTCAAACATAGTGTCAAAAAGTACAAAATTCGGAAAAATACTAATAAATTGTGTTCACAATAAGAAATAATTATGCTGAGAAGGAGAGAAAAACCATTAAAATGTTAGTTATAACCCTTTTTTCCCTATTTTACAGCGGAATATCACATTTATAGGTGATACAAACTTTGACGTTTATGAACACGTAATTAGAAATTCCTTATTTTTCAGTAAAAAGTGAACGAAAAAAAAGATTCCACGGAAAAGAATAATAATACACGCAAAATGCATATATTGTGAGAATGAAAATGACTGGAAACCCAAACCGGGAACAAATTATCAACAGTATACCGAGTGAGTATGTACATCGGTACACATGGCTAATGGAATAGCGGTACATGTCAAAATCTTCGTCCATTCAAATAAAACTGTATAAAAAAACTTATCCTAAAACGTCTTAAAAGTTTGACAGTTTTATTGAAAAAAAAACTTGTATATTCAATTTCACGTAGAAATACTTTTACTAAGGTTGCATAAAATATCCTAAATTATTAGTTGTTTAGTTGTGTAGCCTTGTGCTATTAACCAGTGCCCTTGCTAGGAAGTTAGAAGACAAAAAGCTTGCTAACTGAGCGCCATCATATGTACGTAAAGTGACATTTCATTCTTCACTAACATTTAATCTATGCCGACCCACGAAATCCGTATTCGTGGTTACCCTACATACACGTTAGACCGTGTAAAGTTAGTACGCTGTCCTAAAAGACGAAAGTTAAGCTACAATCAATTGTGTACCTCACTAAAAGTACTGTACCATGAGCTTGGAACATGTAACATGTCTCTGAGGGGAGAGGGAAGTTTGGGTTTTAAATAATTTAGAATTGAAATAAGTTTGCTGATGGTCTAAATTTTGGGTTCAACTGTATTTGTGTAAACATTATTTTATGATAAGTTAGGTGAATAATTATATCTTCAGAAAATAACTACTTTCTATGCTTTATATTATGAATACTGTCTGTAAATAACAAAGCGACCCTTATAGTTTTTGGAATGTACTGTAATTCACTCAGATTCAGTAATGTACTTTATAATAAAAATACGAAAACCATAATTAAATAATAATTACTCGTAATCAAAGTACATGTTACGCTTACTCAAGGGAGAATAAAAGTTATAAGTTATTAAAAATAAGTTACTAAATACTTGGAAGGTGCTTGTGGCGCAGTGGTTAAAGCACTAAGGTAGTAAAACCAAAAATTAAGCAACCTAAGGCGCTGTCATGTTTGGGATGGGTGACCATTCTGACTATTTAAGTGACGTCTATTTACCAGCATCTCCTTGCTTCGGAAGGCACGTTTAGCTGTTGGTCCCGTTCAATATCGATAGATTTAAGTCGTTAATCCTAGTCAGATGCCCTCTGGCGGCTTAGTATAATCTGACAGTAAGGTTGCTCACTAACCTTACAAACACCCCTCCGAACTGAGCCCGCGTGGTGGAGTTGGCTCGGACAACCTCATAGTTGAAGTGAGGCCTGTGCCCAGCAGTGGGAGGTTTATAGGCTGATGAGAGTAAGAGATAAATAAATACTTAGCTTTAAATGTTAGTGCAATATCTCTCGCTCCGCTAGCTATAAGCTATCACTTTTGAGCCACAAAATTGGATTTATATCTACCATCGCCACAGATTTTGTCTCGTAATTTGAGTGCTTACATTTTTCAATTGTCTTTTTATGAATATTCATTTGTTTTGATGTGATTATTTTCCAAAGTTCACGTGATTGAACTCTCAAGCAATTATAAAATAAAATACCTACTTGTTTTGATTTGAAACTTTTGAGACACCAACGTAATGAAATTGTATTCGAGATACCACAATGATGTTCTTGAAACGGAAAGTCAACATAATTATTTAAACAGAGGTACCTTTTTGCTTGCACGTTACACCAAAAGCGATGTGGTTAAATCAGACCCCTCCTTTTTGATTTGTTGCGGTCGGTTAAAAGGGAAGGCTGAGACAAATTTAGTCCCTGAAGGCCGTTTTTGCCAGTTCCGAGTGCGCTTCAGTGCTTTAGTAGCATATTTAGATGTGTTAATGGCGTTGAACTTGTGCAATTTGTAGTGTTGTCCAAATGAGTCTTGAAATATCGATGTGTGAACTCTATATACGAGAGAGAGAGAGAGAGAGAGATACGAGAAATGGCATTACATAGTTAAAATGAAAGATAAATTTCATTTAATTTTATTATCAACTTTACTGACTTTTTAATAGTCCTTATTTTTTTGGCTGCGTTTGCAATTTGGCATTTTGGTTCTTAATTTCTTAAAGTAACCTTCAAGACCGTTACAATACACTAAAACACCTATTTTCCCTTTTTTGCATGGCTTGACCGGGAAATTAAACCGAATGTAAGTAAAACAATGATTGATTATCACTATGTTATGGTTTGTTACAAATATTATAATATGGTTAACCCGATACATTAAACATGCTTAGCTAACGCATTTTATTCCTTGAAAGTTAATTGAACATGTTTTTCGTTCTTTTTTAGTAAAATCAAATTTCTTCTAGTCCTATTCGATGAAAATCTCGACATCGTTCCCATCACTACCGACGAAGGTAACTCAGCTCTATCAGTGGCGGGGTAACGGCCCGACGACACCTCCAAACATGTTGGCTTCTACGCCAAATGTCAACTCGCTTTTTGTGTCTATTAACGGTGACTACAAAGGCTTCAGACTGTGTTTTGTATTTATATCGATAGAATAGGGGTGTACTTGTGCTTCGATAAACAACGAAAGCCCGTTGTTGTTCTGAGCCGTTTGGAACTAGTAGTACCTATTCATATTAATTTATTAATTGCAGTGTATGTAAGGTAACAAGATTTTCTTTCTGAATTCCTAATTTTCACACCACCTTGTTGGAATTGCACCGTAAGTTAGTTTTACTCACCTACACCATTGCTGGGCCCCTGGACAAACATTAACATTGCAAAGTCAATGGCGAAAATCGCGATGACAGAAAAAAGTCACGTAACGAACGATAGCGATTACGATTAAACGATTTCATCGACTTTGCACTGTAACTTTGTTTAGGGGCCCGTGTCAGAATAAAATAACAGTATATTTTTTTACAAAACGCAATCTTCATTAATGAGTTAACCTTAGGTTCTTATACGTTTTCCCTTTTAAATGTGTAATGTGAGTAGAGCTCTGGGAACCGCCATTATCCAGACAAATGCCGTCGAAATGGAAACCCAGCAGTCACGCCATATTAATTCTAATATGAAACTGCATTTTGCTATTATTTAATGCGTTATAAATTCATTTTTGGGCATGCCGCAACTGTTTAAGATTTTGATCTTTATAGCGAATAAAAATAAGGTTGAGCGATTTTGGCGAAGTGTTTTTTCGCCACAGCGAATATTTTAAAAGTGGAATTAGCTGCACGAAATATACAGGGTGAAAGGGGCGAGTGTCACGAACGTTTGGCAATGGCATTGATGCCACAGACGGCTGCTTTGATTAAAATAAAATATAACATAATAAAACTCCCGACATGAGCATGGAAAACAGTTGGTTAGCTCCAACGGCTGGAACGATTTTAACCAGCCACAGCTAAGAACCACCGTGATAAAATTTTCCTTCGAATAGAAAACCGCTTTGAAATCGGTCCATCCATTCGGGTGCTACGATGCTGCAGAGAGACACACAAAAAAATACACCAGCACGTACACACACAAACAGACATAGAGGTCAAGCTTATAACACCCTTCTTTGTCGTCTGGGGTTAGAAATAAAAAGATATGCGATTCAAGGCCTACCTTAGAGAACCGACTGAGCTGTGATGCTTCGACTTGTTTGGTCGCCTATCTGTTATTAACCCTCGGCGAAAAAGAGTGGTTATAAGTGCGACCCCCTATTCTGTTTGTGTCTGTTGTGGCAGCGTAGCTCCCTGATTGGTGGGCCAATTTCAGTGCGGTTTATTTTTTATTCGAAAGATAATTTAATTATGGTGGTTCTTAGCTATGTCTGATCTAAATCCGACCAGCCTTTGAAACTCACCAGGTTTTATCTAGGCTAATGTTGAAGGTTTTTAAAATTTTAGTTTTTATTGTATCTCTTTATATTACTTTTTACATGAAACTTTATTGCAAAAGAAATGTACAAAGGGTAGACTTAATGTTAAAACATTTTCTACCTGTCAACCTCAAGGACGTGCAGAAAGAAGGCAATGGGTGCAGCTAAAATCTCTTTCATATGTTGGCCACCACTGATTGTTTTTTTTAAGGACGTTACGTATTTTCTTTTTTTTCCTTTTATCAAAGGACGGCTCTCACTTATTCATAAACCCTCAAAAACTTGTCAGTGTGCTTGGAAAGCCACTCTCGGGATGAATGTTTCAGTTTCAGTCAGGCACGCCTCTGCAATCCCTCTCGATTGTCAGATGTTATCCGAACTGAGTTCACTTGTCTGTAGATATTATTTGTAAATTAACAGCTAGAACATGTAATAAATAAATATACAACAACATCACATACATTTATCTGACTCCGTAGTAAGTAGCTTAAGCACTTGTGTTACAGATATCAGTATCAACAGTGGTATTACAAATAAACTTAAATAAATACATATAACACCCAGACCGGTACAAACAGACATGTTAATGCACACAAATGTTTGTACAGTGCGGGGGGATCGAACCCGCGACTTCTAGGTTAATAGTCAACTTCTTGACCATCAAACCAAAGTGGTCGTCTACATATCTACAACTGGAGCCCAGTTTCTGTTGTTTTATTATAACTAAGGCTCAGGCCTCACCTGCGGCATACTGTTGTCGTGCCCCAGCGATTGAGGCGCGGCGCCGCGCCGATTGGTTGACACGCTCTCAGAAGCGAGTCGCGGCGACAATAAAGTGCAGGTGTGCATTGGCCTTTTCGCTAAATCTAATGACAGTCGCGTCTTCTGTCGCGTCAAAAATTTTTCGTTACTTTCGATTGATTGTTGATCAGAGGATGTCTTAAGTCCCAGTAATTTGCCATTGCCGAAACTTTGCGAAATTTTTAGGTATGCGGTCGTATCTTAATTGTATCTAGATGCCTACAGTTAAGATACAATTTATAGTTATGCTTATGCTTATAGTTTATGCTAGAACTCCGAAGTTAAAACAAAATAAACGTTTTTATCTAGTCTCCGCGGTTATGACCATCTATCTTGTGAGTAAATATGAATATACCTATGTACCTATTATCTTCTGTTAAACTACATGACATAGTATCTCTAGTGAACATTCACACCGTGCAAATGTCAGTTTGTTAGGCACCTAGTAATATTACAGCCGTTTATTTAATTCGCCAAACATTTGGTCTGGCAGCCGCTCCGGGGCTCCACACTTCCACTTCCCTATGCAGCCGGTAAAGTCAGCCGGAAAATAGTCACTAAATGATTAACCGCTAAAATACTGCTGCTTCATACTAGGACAACAACAAATGAAGATGCAAATACATATAGTAATTAAATAGATTTAACACTTTAATATTTGTTTATCATGTATATAATTATGTATTTGTTTTATATTTAAATATATAGTTTATATATGTTTATGTTTGTATTTATATACATTTAGTTATTCACTTAGTAGAACCTATGTTGTATGTATTTATGAGTTTAATAGAGGAAAGTGACCAAGTATGGAATAGTATCCCTAAAATGGAATACCGGCAATTCTCGCAAACGGAAACTCACACACACACAGAACACTGTTTGTCTCTTTCTTTCTATCCCCATTCGCGCGTACAGATTGCAACATGTCAGTCAAGCGAGCCCTTTCGTCATAGTGGCAGTGTTTTGTTTTGACGCTCTCGCTTAACTTTTTAAGGTAATATGTAAATAATACATATTTTTCGTACAAAAAGTGCACACAGTATTGTTTTTTAACTTGTAGAGACAGTTTAGATGTTTTTTGTAGGTTTTAGCGGTATTGAATTGTATTACTTTCTTAAATATAAAAATATTAATGTCAGTTTGAAGTCGTTGGAAAATCCAAATATGGACGGATCATAGTATCTAATTACGGACTATTCTATAATTGGTCTTTATAGGTATCAGCTGATTTTGTTGATTATTAATTGAAAGTATTTTTTTAATTTTTCATCAGAATGGCAGGCGTCAACTCAAAAATGAAGCGAAAAGAATGGAATTCAGATCATATGGCGGAAGCTATTAAATTAGTAGCGAGAAAAAAATGGGTTATTTGAGAGCTGCAAAACACTTTAACGTGCCGAGATCTACCTTGTTTCGATTATGACAGAAAAACGAAATACGCCCAGCAGAAGCTGCAGCTACTAAACTTGGGAGGAACACTGTTCTAGGGACAACGCTTGAAAATCTTTTGGTAGACTATATTTTGACGATGGAGAGCTCTAGGCACATAATGATTGTGCAGGACCAGAATCTGCCTGGATTTGTGATTTTTGTAGATAATTTATGTTCTTTTCTATGTTATACCAAAGTTTCCAAAGAGTCTCATATAAGTTAAGTTTAAATTTTGATGGTGTTTATAGTATTCCATATTTGGGGTACCTATTCCACTTTTAGGTACCTTCTTCATTATTTAGTTTTAGTTTTAAATTCTTACTTAAAAGTAATTAATGTAACCAAAACTTGTTATAAAGTAAAGCGCAAATATATGATTATTAATAATTACTACAAAAAGTTTTTTTATTTATAGCGTTTGTGCAAATTAGTGTAAATGTAGTTTGTGTAAATTATGCTTAAAAAACAAAATGGTATTCCATATTTGGTCACTTTCCTCTAATAAAGTAGATGTATTAAAGTCTAGTCATATATATCTTAGTTGTGTCGTTAAAATTGTGTTTTGTATTATCCATATATATTTTGCTCAAATTCCCCCTTCCTGTTAATTAAATGTTCCTTTAACTGCCTAAATGCATATATCTTTGTTAAACTTGTCTGTAATTTTTGCTTTGTGTTGTACTATAAAGTGTTTATCTATCTATCTAATTATACTTGTACATAGTTGTTAGTATTCAATGTGTGAATCCTTTCTTTTGTACTACTCATGCTGAAACATAAAAACGACTGGCCTGGTATGATTAAGATAAGAAGATGACCGGACTTTTGAACCTGAAAAGGCTGATGTGCCTCTTCCCCTTTAGCGCTGACGGACTCGCGTCGCACTTGTCGCGTTGGAATAGAAAAACGCCTAAGTTTGTTAGCCTCAATCCGAAAGAATTATGATAACCTATGATAAACCTAAAACCATAGATAAAACCGTACTTAGACTATGTTTGAATAGTTATTTTTGTGCCCGACTGTACTAGTACCAACAATATCCGAGTGCTCGTCAGCCGCTTCAGTTTTCGTTTTTGGTGTCCGCTACAGAACAATCGCGGGTAGTTTCAAGTCTGACCGCCGCTATCCGTATAGAATAAAACTGAACTACCACGGTTTTTTTATTTAAAAAGGCTCTAAATCTATTAGAGCAGCCTCAGGTTGACAGTGAGTCTGGGCTTAATTCTAGCAACACAAAAACAAGAAAATCGTTATGGAATTGCCTGATTTTAACATTTCGTCCGTACAGAAATGTCGAAAAAAAAATGCATATAAACAGAATTAGGGCCACATGGGACAGAATGAAGCAGCGTCTTGACTTGAACGAAGCTAGCTCTTCTGGATCGATGACTATCAGCAACCTAGATTGTTATAAACAATTTTGAACCGTATTTAGCATTATTTTTTTTTAAAAATGAATTGCTGTTCGTTTGTCTCTCTAAAACTCGAGAACGGCTGAACCGATTGGAAAAAAAATTAGTCTTAAAACAATTGTGGAAGTTCAGGGAAGGCTTAAACGGTGAGAAAATAAATTTAAAAATGAGAAAACAGCGGGCAGGACAACGTCAGCCGGGTCCGCTAGTCTTCTTATATATAAAAATTAATTGCTGATCAAATCAAATCAAATCAAACATTTATTTGCTAGAATACTCAAAAATATGCAAGTTACAAACTGCAGGTCTTAAAAATAGGTTGATGCTGTATTCAGCCTGCATGCAGGCGTGCAAATATTAATAATCATTTTAACAATTCAATAAATAAATAGGTCCGTTTAAAATGAATAATCAAATAATGTCAAAATTACAATTACGAGTATAATGTCATAAAATAAAATTAAATGTCATGAATTTAAAGTCAGGTAAAAGCAATATTATATAAAGAAATAAAAATAAAAATTACAATTTATAACACATTATTTGACAATTTGAAAATAATCTTTAATACTATAAGAAATCTCTTGTAGCAACCAGTTAACCAACTTCTTCTTAAATACATTCCCTTCAAGTTTTTTGAGCTCCTCGGGTAAGTTGTTATATATTACTATACGTATATTATAAACACTTTCCCCAATATTGTTCGTTAGTCTCAATAAAACTCGAGAACGGCTGAACCGATTTCAATGATTATAGTCTCAAAATATTCGTCCAATCGTATAAGTCCATGGAAGGTTTAAACGGTGAAAAAATGTTAAAAACAAAATAATCTAAAACAGCGAGCAGGACGACGTCTGCCGGGTCTGCTAGTCTATCTTATATATATAAAAATGAAACCCGTTTTCCTTGGTCACGGCATCACGCGTGAATGGCTGGACCGATTTCACCAATTCTTTTTTTGTTGTATTTGTTATTATTAGGAGAAGGTTCTTACGAAAAAAAAATTAAGAAAATCTCTCAGAAATATTGAAAAATTGCAACGCTAAGGCGGTACGAAGTTCGCCGGGTCCGCTAGTTGATAATATTTTTGCAGAAAAATCTCACACGCGCCGGATTCCCATGGACGCGGGTTCGATTCCCGCCACGGACAGTTGGTTTTTTCTACTGCAAAAATATTCTCTTAAGTTTTGTATCTTAAATCAAAAAAAGACTATTAACTAATAAACTTCTAACTTACCAATTCGCTACAATTTTCCCGCAATGAAAAAGTTGTATTGATTTCGTATTAATGTCGCATTCATTACATCGAAGCAGTCAATAATAATTCGGTGTCACAAATAACCTAATCAGAAATAGCAAGACTATTCCCGCGGACGTATTTTTCCAATATAAAAATATGATTCCTAGAAATGTTACCAAGTAAGTAGCATCATATTATTTTTAACGAAAACTAATCTATGGTATCACGTTTCGTTACGTTTCAATAACGAAAGCGATGTCTGTCTAACTTATAATGGCGGATTACACGAAGCTGAAATTTCTTTAAAAGAAAACATCACTCAGTCTAGGGTTGTCAGTCATTATACGTTTTTGACAGATCCGGTTTTTCCATGATTCTAAATAAACTGAGTTAGGTTTTCAAAAAGTGACTGAAAATCATATCCATAGTATTTTAGTATTTACCTTATTCTATGCTATTAATGTAAAATGTAAATAAAATCCATTTTAAATTTGCATGCTGTAATATGGGTTGAGTACAATACCGGTACAGGATCCCAAAAGCCACGAGTTGAAATAAAACTTCTAACTCCATAACTCAGTAGTCATTAAAAGGGCGAACTAGAATGTTCGCGCGATTCAATGAACTCACAGCGCCATCTGTTGGTTACATAGAAAACTAAAATAATATGATGTAAAATCACAACTCTAAACACAGAACATCCTAAAAATTTGTCATCTTCAGTGTACCTTATTCATGAGCAGATAATAAATTTCATTCATTAATTCATAGTAAACAATATTAGACCCACATTAAAAATCAACACTTTTATTTCAAAAATCTCAAACTCGAACACTGCGTTATATCAAGTATTTATTTTTATACAACACTATATATATATACAATATCGCGCTCAATGTGCTCACACCGTGTAGCCCACAGGATAATATTTATGACACTTCATCCCCACTAAGTACGGCGTTTAACCGGGTTCAGTTGATCCGGGCTAATCTGACACCCCTGATCGGCAACCGGCGCGCGTCCGGCCGATTACCGGATTGAAGCCGGTGGCCGGGCAAGCTCGTGCAGGGATGCATTCAGGGTGTAAGAAAATAATGTTATGAGCGAAAAGTTAAACGCAGGGTATAGTTTAAATACGTGAAACATACATTTGAAAAAATGTATGTGTAAGAGGGTACTTCGGGCGATCATGGCTTTTATGCAAATGACCGTTTGGTGTTGCCATATTCTCAATGAAATGATATCAGTATTACAAAATCAAATATTAGTGAATGAAATAAGTTTTTTTGAATTTTTTTACTTTACTTTTTAGTTTTTTACTACCAACTTCAATAATAATTGCCCAAAACAAACCTATTTCGAGTCCAAAAATATGTTTTTTTAGCTCACGCCCGAAAAATACCAATAAACAACACATTTACTTGCCCTTAATACATCCCTGTTCAATATTGACTAGTTTTAGTGGTAGTGGGTTTGTGTTGAAATAATGACCTCTTCGTGACTAAGCTCACTTTTCATCGGGCAACTTTTATAGCCTCGTTGCGTCCTTGTCTAACCCGCTGTAATCTGCTCGCTTCAGTGATAGATACGATTCGCCCATGCGATATCATGTAGACTTTATGTACAAGTAGTGTATAGGATTCTAGTTGTGATCCTTTTTCATTTGTATCAAGTTAAAATCCTAAATAACCAGCAAACACATTTATAAAAGGCGTTGTCCTATTTGTGCGACGCGATGCGACCAATACTTCTTCTGTCAATGTCAATCGCGCTTCGTCACGTGTAGGATACTCATAATAGTAGTAATAGTCCTCCTGGCCGATTTCGACCACGGCGGCTAATCTCAACAGAGATCAGCCAACTACGCAGGAGTTATTATAGTGCACAAGTGTGAGCGCAATACACAGGTGCACTCACTGTTCCATCACTCTCAAAGTTCGGTGAGACGGCAATCCTACATGACCGGAGAGAGATCAGGCGCAGGACCAACGGCTTAACGTGCTTTCCGAGGCACGGGGGTGTAACACCGCCAACTTCCCGACTCCGAGCTGTTTTTGAGAAATTTATGACAGGAAATCTCAGAAACAATTTTGGCTCGACCTGGGATTCAAACTCAGGAACTCTCGAATGTAAGGCAGAAACTATGCGACTACACCAACGAGGCAGTCACCAACGAGGACACTCATGAACGTACATACATTTGATATTGTCAAATGTTTCAGATATTTCAGAATTAGCCGGTACTGTACTAGGTTCGTCAATTAATAAGACAGCAAGTGTCTTATTAGTTAAGAATTACAGTACTGGACTGTTACTTTCAACTTTATTAAATCTTAACATCAAGTATAAGTTATAAGGGTTGCCACCCCGTTGAGTATAAAAAAAAGTTCGATCCTACAACCTTTTCAAGTTCGTCTAAATCTTACCACACGCATGAGGTCGTATTTCAAAGGACAACAACAGCAATAAGAATTGCCAATTTTTCAACCGACCAACATTGCGATGGCAACATTATGAAAAGTCCAAATAAATCGTCGACAACTCATCAAAATCTAATAACAGAGGCTTAGTGGCCGCGCGAGGGTTCTCGTCTAGAGTCTAGACAAACGACAAGGTCCAATTCTAAGAGAATCACAATGCAATGCCGTAGTGATGGCTCCTGCCAAAGTTCACGTTTACAGGGCTTAAATATGATTTGTTTAATGACAACTGCATTAGGTAGTTGATGGAATCAGGCGTTACTTTGCGTAAATCTATGATGAAGACTGTACTCGTAATCTGTCGAAGCGACAACATATCCTGAGGATGCCACGTGAAGTGGCGAAACGCGTCGAGTGTTTTGTTCGTGTCAGTGTTGTGTTTTTAAGTGCATCTTCTGTGACACATTGTGAGTTGTATTGTAAATCCTGCGACTTCCAGCTCTAGTTTTTTCAATGGATGTATTTAGGTTCCTGCGCTAGCGTCGTTTAGTGGAAATTTAAAACAAAATTATTCTCTATTTCAGCTTTGACAACTGCAAGAATTAAAAAAATACTGTATCAAAAACAGTGATTCTGGCCACCTTTTAATATGGTTACGCCGTTACCGAAGTCTGAGAGACTTAAGTATTTTTGTTCACAACAAGTTGATAGTTTAGGCTTTGGATACTGTTCCTGTCCGAACCAACTAACGAATATCCACATTTTTTATATATCAATATATGACTTTACCCAAATAGAATTTGTTTCTAATAGGTTGCCAAAGATATGCTTGAAAATATGTTATTCTAAACGACTGATAAAAACTTACAAAGTATTCCATGCATGTCAAAAACCTCGTTAGAAACAAACTTCCACTTCATTTTCCCTCACAAATACTCCAGTAATAATGCGAAACTTTTAAAGGTGCGAAATAAAAGTGGACATCTCAGAAAACGTTTCTTACAGCACTATTTTCTACCTTTCTTCTACCTCGGAGATCGGTGAACATAATATTAAATTTTGCTTCGAGGTCTCAGACGTTCCAATCCATTATACGATGACATCGAAATTAGAGTTTTATAGTTATACGAAATGAATTCTCGGTGCAAGAAAAAACGTGATGGATCGGGTGCTAGGGACAAGATAGATACTCTGGTAAGTTAGATGATTACAAGTCTTTTTATAACAAGCGCAAAAAACTTGGGATTGCAATGTCTAGCATTAATTAATCTTCATGAAATTCGTTCACTTGTACGATGTTTTACTCTCTTACGGCCCATTCAATTTTTATACATATATACACCGCTATAGATAGTCGTACGCGTAGTAGATCGCTAATTGTCAAAATTGTGAAATGGCACCGCGGTTAATATTGTTAAGCGGTAGACCCGCTTGTCGAGGGCCTTAGGTATATTGGTCACTTGCCTACGTTGTCTGGTCCCATGTTAGCAGGTGTAGTTTATATTACTCTGTTGATACAGATAATCATGTCCAAAACTGATCGCTCAGTCGAAAAGAAGAAAAGCAGCGCCTTTTCTGTATCAGTCCCAAAGAATGCGAATATAATCATAAATATTCACACAAACCGCAACTGTTCCCTTCCACACGTCAAATGCAAACTGATCGAGTAACAGCTCACAAAATATTGGCTAGCGGTTCGCAAAAACTTAAAAACTCGAAGGAAGAACCGCCAACCGTCTGCCTTTACATTACGTTTTCTGACATGTCATCCGTGAGCTGGAAAAGCACAGAAGTCCATTAGAGATACTAGTTGACTAGGCTCATACCATAATACCTAACTGTTTCCGTGTCGCATATTGGCTTAACTTAGAAGCAGACCTTTGTAATGTGATGAGGTTCCTTGTCGAACTGCTAAGCAGTGAGTTATTTTTTTCGGAGAGATTTCTGTTACTCAATAGGCCCTACTCAAACACAAACAAATCCCGTTAGCACGTGACGGCTTGACAGCACATATAAGAACAAACGTCACATCCGGTTCGCAGCGTTTGTATTGGGAGCTTCTATTCTTTTTCAGTTTGCTTACCGCCAGTGATACGATATTTTAAAAACCACGTTCAATATAAAATGGAGATGTTTCGTGCTCGTAATGGATACAAGCGTGAACGTCCTGTTTCTCTTGGGATTCAATCTTTTGCTATAAATTTTATGCTTGGACATTTATTTTACTAACTTAAGAGATACTCTTACCATACCAACGACGAAGTAGTCAAAAGATTGGAAGTAAGGCAACATTTGTATCACGCATGCACGCACCAAGGAAACGAGCAAATCTCTGAAGTGGTCCTTTCTGATTACCTATCCAGTTAAAGTATAGAGGCAAGAGATTATTGTGTAGCATTGAAATCTGTACTGGCCTTACAGGAAAGTCAAGTACCTTTATTCTTTAATATAATTTCACATGCATGGTACCGGCGCCCGGTCGTATTGGAATTCTGTTTATTTTTTTCACTTCATTGTAGATGGACATCGAAAACGGTCGTCTAGTTCCATCTAAGTAGGTCCCATTTAGACCTATAAGTGCTTATAATATTTACCTCTGTGCATAAGATTTGACCAGTGCACGAGACGCCGTCGGAAACTGGACTCGAAATTCGCGGTGAACTGCGGTATTTGACGTGTGTCGAAGTTAAATTTTTAAAAATAGAATTTCACTGCAGAATTTCATGAATTTAAAACGTATGGCAGCCCGGGGATGTGCATTTATTATTATGAATATGGTATGAGCTTGAGCATCCTATTGTCGCGTTCGTAGACTCTATTTAAAAGCTCCTTTTTATAAACTTTTGTACAACGTACTCGTAAGTGTGTATGCTTTGGTGGAACGTTAATTTATCGTTATGCTTATCTTACATCTATATTTCGTTGCGATACTGTAAAATAAAACTTAAAAGAATGAAGTTCTTTGTCAAATTGCCGTGTCTATTTTTAAGGAGGGTAAATAGTGCTCCATTTTGTTTACACAACAATTAACTGAGAAACTAATCCCTTTTAAACGTTTTTATTTTCAGTTCAGTAAAAAAATGGTTAGGTAAGAGTAGTAAGGTAGTGAATAATTTTCAATTTATTATACCTTTAGAAATGAATTGCTGTTCGTTAGTCTCGCTAAAACTCGAGAACGACTGAAATGATTTTGCTAATTTTGGATTTTATTATTTGTGAAAGTTCATGGAAGGTTTTAACAAGGAGAAAATATTAAAAACAAATGCGAAAACAGCGGGCAGGACAACAACTAGACTGACCGCTAGTCTCTATATATATAAAATTCTCGTGTCACAATGTTTGTTCCCATACTCCTACGAAACGGCTTGACCGATTCTCATGAAATTTTGTGAGCATAATGAGTAGGTCTGAGAATCGGCCAACATCTATTTTTATACCCCTTAGTGATAAGGGTAGTCCACACTTTACATTTATATGGCAAAACAACGTTTGCCGGGTCAGCTAGTCTTATATATAAAAATGAATTGCTGTTCGTTAATCTCGCTAAAACTCGATAACGGCTGAACCGATTTGACTTATTTTAGTCTTGAAATATTCGTGGAAGTCCAGGGAAGGTTTAAACGATGAGAAAATATGAGAAATAGTAAAAACAGCGGGCAGGACGGCGTCTGCCGGGTCCACTAGTTACTAATAAAAAACAAATTCTTGCACCTCAACTTTAGAATCAATCACGAATCAATGGAATTCAGAATCCACCAGTGATTTCGAACGTCACGTCCCCGTAAGCCGGTATCTCACAATTTCGCATGTACCTACCAACATCCTACATCACGGGGGATTTATCAGTCGTCACAATTTCCCGACACGTCGGGACACGGCACAGGCCGGCGCCGGAACGGTGTGCGGGGACGCTTGTGGAAATTGAACCTGGTTTATTAATAATACACGAACGGATTATCTTTACTTGGTACTGATTTTATGTAGTGCTTTGCTGAATTATCGCACGCACACACTTCATCACAGACTTTTGGTAAACAACTCCGTTAAAATGTGGATTTTGGCCTTCATATTATTTCGTGGTTAAAACCTACTTGACTTTAAGCTAAAGTACTGTCATTGATTGCCTATGCCAGGAAGGTCCCTAGATTGAATTAGGATATATAAACATTTTTTTTCTTAAATCTCCACCGTTTTAAGTACATACAAACCACAGTGCAAGTTTATAATTTAATACGTAAATTACTCATTGAAAGTTATTATTAGCATACATATTATTTCATTATCAACAAGTTGACATTTAATTACGTAATACATACCACACAACACGATAAATGCAATTATATTTCAACTATCAGCGTTGTTTGTGGGTGTTTAGTTGAAGCGGAACATGAGAGGAAGCGATAAAAAAATAATTTTAATGACATTCTTCTGCATGAATTAAGACAGAGAGTACAAAAAAAGCCAGCGTATATTAGGAACAATCATGTAGGTCAATCTATTACTAAATCTATCTATATATGCTGCAAAAGCAGCAGCGTTAGATTATTAAGTTTACACTTATTTCTGCCTTCTTAAATTTCTTTTTAACTTCTTTTTGAATTTTTTAACTTTTAACTTTTTTAACTTCTTTTTACATTTAGAATTTTTTCCTTGCAACAAAAATACCTATGCTGCACTCTTTCATATAGCGCATATTGTTTATGAATTCACAATACATGTATCACGAGTAAAAGGCTTTACAAATTTATCCGCACGCTTACCGCAACGAAACCGTCTGAGCCTGATATTAGCCGTGGACAATGGTCGCTGGGCAAACGCAATATCCGATGCAAACGTTGGATTACGCGCGCCGGTGTGTTCATACACTCGCAATAAGTGTCTGACCAGAGATATTGTTTTACATAGACAATGCTAATGTATGTAAGAACTTCGTGAATCTATAGCCCGAAAATTGGTCGAGGTTGGTCACTGCAAGCTGTCATTCCCACCGGCACGAAGGAGTCCGTGGAAGAAATTTGGAAGCCAAAGTATTGGGATAAGGTCCGGCTAACCACTTCAAACCTGACGGTGTCCCTTCGTGTCAAGGCCATTTGGCTCTATGGCCAAAATCCCCCGGGCCAGGAGTTGAACAGATCGCTTCATGCCTTTATCTATACATGTATACCTATGCTTAGCAGTCTACGAGTATAGAAGTAGACTTGCTTGACGACTGAAGCTAAGGAAAATGATCGCCGCTACCTTCAGTCTACTACGTCTGTCATTGCAGCTGCCACGTTAACAAGCAAAAAACATTTGTTGTGAAAAAGAAAAAAACGCGCTCTTCAGTTAGAAACATATTAATAACCCTAAATAATTATGTCCTCAAGAGGTACGATAGTGATTTCTACCGTCAGGTATTTTAGAAGTCAAACGCATACAAGTCGTTCAACTGAGCAAGTATTTGATCAATCTAAACAATCATAAAAGGGGCAATTTAAATATTGATAAACAGAACGAGTATTTAATTTCGTTTAACAATTTACGAAACTTAATTAAGTTTATATCTTATTCAATTCGAACATCGTCAAAGATCACTTGATTAATTGATTCATCAGTAAAGTTCATTCTCGCAATGCTAAAACGAAACCGCTCAAATTCGATCCGAACGATAGAATGTGAATGTTCCTGAGGGACTGATTCCCGCCTAGTTCGCTTGTTACAAATGTCTAGCCGACACAAACACTACTGTAAACTAGTTATCGTTTAAATCAATCGGTGAGAAGGGACTCGAACATCCCTGGGCAGGTGAAGAAATAAAAATAGAAAGATTCCATTCAAACGTTTCGAAAACGCAGACGTTGTAATTCTTGAAAAACAAAAGTAAGTTTCAAGCGATTCGTCTTTCATTTCTCATAATAGGTTTCAAATTAAAAACTAATAAGAGTCTAGTAATTAGAAACATAGATTGTTTGATGAGAATCGAAATGAAATATGTGATTTAGTTTGATGCAAATTAATTGAAGATGTTATGACCTCGCGTGTTCTCTGAACCTTTACATTTCGAATTCAATTAACAGAATAGATATTTTTAGTACCCAAAATCAATTTTTGTTACGACCAAACACTACATAAAAGTCACTCATTTTCGCACATTAGAACACAGCACACGTAGACCCTAGACTTAATGGAATTACCTGTGAATACTTGAGTGTCATCATAGTTCTCAAGTTCCATTGTTTGAACGGTTTGGGCATGATGTTTCGAACCTAGGTCGTTCCTCTTTTGATTATTGTATGGTCAGTAAATTCATTTGCCTCTCTCATTCATGCCAACATTGCAGCGAGAGTGTCGGTGACGGCAATAGTCGATAATAGAAACCTACTTGCAAAGTAGATCCTTTGACGAACAATGGCGACGCCGGCTCAGACCCACGCTGTGTAAATGACACATAACTAGGTTTGCATGATTCGATTTTCGTCGGTTAGGCCATTTTCAACCCCCAAAGAAAAAGAGGGGTGTTATAAGTTTACTATGTCTGTGTGTGTTTGTGATTTTGTGTGTGTCTGTCTGTGGGATCGTAGCACCCAAACGGATGGACCGATTTCAAAGCGGTTTTTTATAACCGAAAGATAATTAAATTACGGTGGTTCTTAGCTATGGCTGGTAGAAATCCGTCCAGCCGTTGACGCTCGCCAGCTGTTTTCCTGGTTCATTCGGGGTTTGTAACTGGAAAGTTAGTTTTTACACTCAACTATTATACAAGGTGTAACAAAAAACCCCGTTATAACTGAAGGGTGTTGTTGTGCCCGTAAACCTGAACAACTTTCGCTAAGAAACCTAGGTCGAAATCTCAAAAAATCTTTTGGCTCTCCCATAGTAAATCGATCAGCTGATTGGCAATTTTGTATGGGAGGTCCAATTTTTTTTTTGAGGTTTTTACCAAGGTATCATTGGGAATGTTGTGCAGTTTTCCGGGCACAACAACACCCTTCAGTTATAACGGGGTTTTTTGTTACATCTTGTATATGTTTTTTACCATGACTATTCAGCAATCCGATACTCTGTAATTTGCTAACTTAGTTATCTTATTCGATAATATTGTTTTCATTATGGTTTAATATCCGCTGTTAGGAGACATAGGATTCATAAAGTAAAGTTTCATTAATCAGTAATAGCAACAATAATATTGGTACATCTAGCGACCTTAAGCAAATAATATTACTTAACCTGTGGATAGCGTAGTGGGTTGCTCATTTACAAATTTTATTTGTATTTAAGATATTGTTTATAATAGTGTGTAACTGTTTGTTATTCCCTTAATAAATTAATTAAAACATCTCAACGTTCTATTTATATCTTTATTACCTTTCTACGGACTCGGCCAATATTTTTCGATTGCTTAGCTACAGCGCTACGTGAATGATTTCGTAGTAACCGCCTACGCCCTTGCAAACATTTGCCGTAGCAAAAAGTCCTTTATATTCAAGAAAATCGAAGCATAATAATTTAAAGTTTAAATTCTGATTTGGCATCCCATCTTACGCTATATCCATAATTAAATCGCAAAAAACGACATCATCTTATCATAGAAACGTATTAGGCTTACTTTCAACCCGGTTGCCAAAAAATGTATGACATCACTCATCAAAATTGGCGTGTTGCTTTACTCAAATATATTTTCAAAGAAGAATTTTATTATTACACTTTTGCGTTGCATAAGTTCTTACTTACCTACCAATAGGAACAGTAGGACTGAACCCTGATATAAATTCGCTTTTTTGCCTAAGTGCAGATTATCTGACCACTTAGGGGCATTATAACATAACAACGTTTCCTTGTAAAAGTAAAGTATACACTATAAGGAATATTGTTTTTTTTTTTGTGGATAAAGAGGTACCACTCAAGTTTCAATAACTCGATTATTGGAATAAACTTCGTAGATGATTTACTATGTAAAAGCATTAATAGTAAGGGAGAGGGCCGAACAATTTTTACACTTCGGATCCTCTACTTCCAAATCTTTTTACTATTTCACAATGCTTAGTCTAACTAAAAGACTACAAAATCGCAATATGTCATATGACGAAGAAAATGCAAATTAAAGCCGCAAAATCATTTTTAGAAAAATAAGGCAACTTCTTATTCAGTTTTTTATTTTATTTTTAGTACTGCCCCCATAATAGTGTTCAAGGATGCCCCACGAGCATCTGTACAATGAAAAACGATTACTATCCAAATAAATATTTAGAAATGGTATTGATCTGTAATCCATTGCGTGATATATGAAACATTCTGACTAATAGATGAATTGGATGACCAAAATCCTTACGCGCTTATTTGAAAAAGCTTATTATTTGCACTTGTAATTAAAACTCCTCATAACTAAACGACAGGCTGTCAAACGACACGCACACAAATATAGTAGCGACAAGTGACAGTTGTGCAGGTTTGTATTGCCACTACCCAAACAAAAACTCCACAAATTTACCTTATAAAATAGCTCCGTTAACTCAATTGTCCAAAGCTGCCCCTTCTCCCCTACACAATTTAGTAAATGTTAATTATGATATTGTAATAATTGTAACACTGTAGTGTCACTTCTAAAAATTATTTAAAGTTATCGCTCGGCCTGCAGATGTGTCTCACTTAGCAGAAATGCTATCTGGGACGATTAAAATGCACTCAAGAGCTATAAAAAGGATTGCAACATCTGCACATAATAAATTTGCAATAGCGACTTAAATGTGGTCTCATTTTGAGCACCAAAATTGCAACATTTTAGCTGAAAGATAAAAATAATTGATTTCGAAAAAAAAACCATAAGGTCGACAATTTGCAACAAAAGTCATTCGCAGAGAAAAAAAAGAACAATGAAAAACAGTTTTTAGACTTCTTATCAATTTACTATTCGTTTCAGAATTTGGTTTTCCCAGTATTGACACTTGTTTTCTTTATGAAAACTGTAGTGCTGGTTTTGTAAAAGCTCATCATGATATACGGACGCGTCATTACTTTTTTTTAATGTGCAGTCTGGCGCCGTCATTTATTTAAATAAAAAAAACTTAATCACACTGTCTACTTTGTTTCGCAATTTTTAACCCTCTCATGGTGGAGTTAGATTAAAAATGTTAAATCTGGTGTTAAAGTAATTAGTGATTCATCCGCTCCAGAGACAGCTGACACTTTCACCTGCGGCAGTGAAAGGGTTAGCTTTAAATTATGACTAAGTTTAATGAAAAAAAAAGTTCTTATTTGATAACTGCCAGCATTTTTTCAATGATTATTTTGGAATAACGTTTTCCTGAGTCTTTCCAAAAACGGAATAATAGAGATTTTGGACTAAGGTCATATTGTTTTACCAATAGGTCATCAGTCAAGCTACCCGCAGTTGAAAGGTTATGCATTAATTCCTGGACGCCTTGTATATTAAATTTATTAAAGCTTTACATCAAAGAGATTAGAAAGAACTTAGCACAGTATTTAATGCTAAATTTTTTACACAAAAATTAACGTAGTAGATAATTGGTAATATCATAACTATTAGCTTCATCTTCCGATAGAAAATTTCGAACTCAATAACGAAGTAGCAAATGAGAGATGATCTTGAGAAGTAATTGGATTCATTATTTCACAGATAACAGAAACTTCATCGGCAAGAAGAGGCGACGAACCGAGGCTCTACCACGACAGACGAGATTCGCCGTATTCTATGGCCGTCTTTATACACTTGATAAAGCACAAGTGCAGAGTGCAAGTGAGGTTGACATTGACAGTTAGGTTAAAATAAGAACATTTGATTTTGTATATTTTCATTTGCGGTTTATTTGACGTCGACAAATAGACAAAATTAGAAATAAATATGACGTCAAACGAAAATTGACCAATACCTACAAACTTTACCGCCCGTTTTACCATAACTTGCATTTATTATGTCTGACCAAGTGCCTAAATGTTGAATTTTCGAAATCAGTCTATCCGTTCCGAGCTAAGATGCCACAGACATAGCACACAAGCACAGATACACACACTAACAGACAACAGGGCCAAACTTATAATACCCGTATTTTTCGTCGGGGGTTAAATAAGAAGGGATCAGTTCATAGTAATATTTTAGCATTTCATCATAAGCCTATATACGTCCCACTGCTGGGCACAAGCCTCACCTCAACTATGAGGTGGTGCGAGCCATACTCCACCACGCGGGCTCAGTGCGGATTGGTGGAGGGGTGTGGGTCAGGTAAGTGACCAACCTTACGTCAGATGTTATTAAGCCGCCCGAGGGCCTCCGACCAGGCTAAACATTTTAGCATTTGCATTAAATATATTTAATTCTGAAGCATAAAAAATATAATAGTACATCACGATGAATTAATTACTTTAAAGTTAAAAAAAGATACAATAATATTGCTTCATCTAGCGACCCTCAGCAAATAATATCGACCTGTGGATAGCGTAGTGGGTTAGTCATTTATTAATTTTAATTCTGTTTAATATATTGTGTAAAATATGTAATTGTTTGTTATCCCCTTCATAAAAAAAAACATAAGGTTGTCAACAGTAGGCACCCTCACTTTTGTCTCGAACCAAGTTGCGGTTTGGTTTCCAACGTAATTAGAGTTGTAGAGCTGTTATAGAGTTATTGGCGCCTTTACAGAGTTATTGTCGCAATTTGCAACTTTATAAGGGTGAAAAGTCGTATAACTTTAATACACGTAATGTCATTATATTATGATGATGCTAATAGATAAGCAGAATTGGGATGATGACACCTATCTTAAATATTGTCAAGAACATGGTGTTTAAAAAACATAGCCCCTATGAAGTTAATACAACCAATATATTTCAAAAAAGCTGTAGAAACCGATTTTTAAACACACAAAACGCAATAAATATTCGGTCAATTGACTCCGATTTCTGACACATGACCGTGACGTCACAATCGTTTATTCCAGTACGAAATCTATGGAGGCAAACCGTTTTGACAGATAATAAAAAGTATGTCAAAAATTGGTGGTGTCTTCTAGCCAATTAAGTATTTGATGCCATTATAGATAAGAAAGAAGAATATTAGCAGACTTACATCTTTGGACAGATAAGTTCATAGTAGTAATTTCAAAAATAAAATCAAATGGATTTTACCTGAGGTATTTATAAGAGAAAGGACTTAGTAGAACATCTGAATCTTTAACAAACGGCATTTAAAGTTTCTGTATACTTTACAGAGAAAAAACATTTCTAGTCCTTAAAACATGTATTTAAGACTTTCTTGTAAAAACATAAACTTTCCAAGCTTTGTAACTTCGAAGGTAAGCAAAGTAACGAAAAGTTCCAAAATTCTCAATTAAATTCAATAATTTGACTGAGTAACTTTTCCACGGACTAGTGACGACAAACTAAAAGCTAATAAATAGAGATTTTGTCTGCAATGCACTCTAGTCGTAAAAACGTTATAAACACGTACTTAGTAGGTACACTCAGTACCTAATACTTTTATGTAATAACCTTGCATTGTGTTCGGGCATCAAATTTTCCTATAAGATTTTTCTAAATGCAGCCCCCAAGAAATTTGATATAAAGGTATCGAATTAATTTTTAACAAAGCTGGAGTGAGCAGTAAATACGTTTTGAGTTTTTTCTTTTGTGGCGCCATAACAATGAAAATTCGTTTTCGAAATGCCTTGGGTACAGTCGACCGCATGTCTTCCTGTACGATAAGAATCATGCGTTGTTTTAAGAACGTACATAATATGTACGCGGATTATTAAATGCTAAATTATTTTAGGTATCTATAGACAAAAAATTGTTATCTAAATCTTAAAAGAACAAACAAAGTTTTCATTCTTGATGTCGTAAAAAAGAAATCATTCTCTTTTATATCCTTTTTACGTAAATTTTAATAAATGTATATAAACTACTTTAAAAATAAATAAAATAATAATAAGTAAAATAACTTTGAATATATTTTGTAGGCTCCTTATATAATGTTTCAAATAAACATTTGACATTGAGTAGATCTCATCAGCCTATATACGTCCCACTGCTGGGCACAGGCCTCACCTCAACTAAGAGGTGGTCCAAGCCATACTCCACCACGCGGGCTCAGTGCGGATTGGTGGAGGGGTGTCTGTAAGGTAAGTGACCAACCTTACTGTCAGATGTTATTAAGCCGCCCGAGGGCCTCTGACCAGGCTTAACGACTAATATCTGTCGATATTAACCGGGACCAACAGCTTAACATGCCTTCCGAAGCACGGAGATGCTTGTAAATAGACGTCACTTAAATGGTCAGAATGGTCACCCATCCCAAACATGACCGCGCCGTAGGTTGCTTAACTTTGGGTATCACTACCAAAGCGCTGCAACCACTGTGCCACAAGCACCTTATTATTTATTGAGTAGATATAATTTACATTTACTTTTTGACATTATAAAAGGAATATTGAAGCCATTTAATTTGTTGAGACCTGCTCTCCATTTTTATATTATTTAGAAGTATGTAGTAAAATGTAACCCTAGATCTTGCATGTAATAGCTAATTAATATTTTGTACGCCTATAACGGCAAGACGTAGTGAAACCATGCTGCCATCTTCATCTATATAATGCCACCTGTGTCTATCAAATGAATGATTTGAATTTGAAAACAGTTTTGCCTGCCCACTGTACCCTCCGTAAGCCAAGCCGAGGAAAATTATTTATTTATGTCAATGGACTACATAGAAAGCGGTGTTTTCCCTCCAAATTGGTTATTGTTCACTGCGCACTTCTTTTATTACGAGGTTGTTAGTAAAACGAGAGGTCTTTTTAAAATTACCCTCAGTTTTTTTATCTTACGATAATAAAGGCTTTAGGGCTAATCCGACTTGTTTATAGAAACGATTCGACGGCTGAATACTGGCGTATGGGATTAAAATGCAAAAAATGGTAGGGGACTCTTGTAAGTCATTCTAATATTTTTAAGAAGTGTATTTTTAATGTTTTTGATGAGGGATGGCAAGATTTTATTTTTATAAAAAATATTAAATGTATTCAGGCGTAATTTTTTTTTAAATCAGAGCATATACTTAATTGTGCTGATTAATACATTTAACATCTTTTACCATAAACAATCACAGTAAACTAATAAAATTCTCTAAAAAACGCATTATATTGTAACTAGTGGACCCGGCAAACGCTGTCCTCCCCGCTGTTTTCGCAATTTTATCAATATTTTCTCATATTTTATACCTTTCCTGGACTTCCATAAATATTTTAAGGCTAAAATTATTGAAATCGGTTCAGCCGTTCCTCAAATTTTAGTTATATATATAAAAAAGCGATCAGCCCACCTGAATTTTCTAATGGGAATGCGTCATTTTAACACCACGATCAAAAGTAGCCTATGTCCTTTCTCGGGTAACAAAATATATCCATACCAAATTTCATACAAATCGGTTCAGTAGTTAGGACGCGATTGAGTAACAGACATATAGACAGAGTTACTTTAGCATTTATAATATGAGTATGGGTTTTGAAATAAGTACCTATGTACCAACTTTAGTTACTACAGCGGTCTTTGTACGAAATTGAAGGATTCATATCAGTACAGTACCTAAAGGGGGAATGAAACAAACATCAAATAAAACTCTCGCACATTTTTATCGCATCAGGTTTCATCTTTCAACTTTTACTTGCATTTCACTTCAGTACTAAACAGACAAGGTAATTTTATTTTTAAAGTCGTGCCCGTACAGAATGATATTTGTATACGGCCAGTAATAAAAAGCGTCATATTTTTTACAGACATCAAAGTGAGTTGTAAACGTGAGCGTTTTCTTAACAAAAGCTATATACCAGAGGTGGATCTGAGGGTAGCCGTGTGTGAAATAACCTGTGTGCTCGATAATAAACGTAAACGTACATAAAACTAATGGCAACGTCACTCCGTCGTAAAGAATGTTATTAACTAAGAAGAGCTGTGATATGCGGTTTCATTGTCAGACACGACACGATGCGACTTTCAAAGTAGTGTTAACAGAAACGGTTCAAAATTAAAGAGTTGTTTGCCAATTACAACCAAGGAATTTTCAAAGCTAGAGTGAACAGGCATACTCTAGGTGAGTTCGCTCCATCGTAGACTCAGTCTTTGCCTTGTTTGGCTTAGTCTTGGGTCAAGAGCAGACAAACCAACCAACCAAATAAACAAATAAAAGGAGTTTTTAAGGCCTAGTCAAAGAGCTAGCTTCACAAAACACGGAAGCGGCATGTTATTTTTTATAAACACACCCCCTACTATCATCGGTAGTAGCAGGCACGTTTTGTCATAATTCGTAGAGTCAGCAAGTCAAGAAGACGTCGCACGACCGGCAATGTGTCTATTCAAAAAAAATCACCCCGAACACATAAAGATTTCGCTGGCAAATAAAAATATTATTATATAAGCTGACATTGGATGTCAAACTCTTGATAATATGAATCCACTGTTTCTTAAAGGCCAGCAACGTTGTCGACAAGAATGGGTAACTGTTTTAGTTGTATTATTATTTGAATGCTCGGCTTTACTCCAACTATCAACTTAGTTCCTTCATTATATTATCTTATAATTATCATTCGTAAAGACTACTCGTATATGAATCGCATAATTATAACAATATATTTAACATGGTTCAATCCTACCTTTTAGCCGCAGAATATTTGTATGTTTTTTATTTTTTAATTCTATCTCTAGTCTATTGGTCTATTTTAGATATTATTTTGCCTTGTTTTTATTTACCTTTTTGATGTTTTTTTTATTGTTTGATATTGTTTGTTGTGTGTTTGTGTAAATTTATCTGTTTCATATAAGGGTTGAACCAAATAAGTAACATAAACTTACTTATGTTAATTATTAACCACCTAAAACGTTTCTTTATCTATCCTAATTTGACGTGATCTAATGGAAACCCGTCCTCCAGACGTGCACTCACAAGAGACCGCCAATGAATCGTCAAGACCTATGCGCCGTCGCGTTTAATTTGCCGTGTTTAACTTTCGCTTACAGTTTTCTGCGCTCGTCAGAGCGCAACAGTCATGTTTATTAGCCTCCATCAAACCGAGGTACAAACAAAATAAGATCTGTCTCGAACATAATTAGTGTTTTTTCTTGACTTGTCAGCGATACTGTGCTTTCAAGAGCTCCTAAAAGGCAAGAGTCTCCTTCGTTGAAATCTTCTGGACCCAAAATTAGTTTTATATATATTTTTTCTTTTTTATACAGCAACATCACATACATTGATCTGACACCGTGGTAAGTAGTTAAAGCACTTGTGTTACAGATATCAGAATCAACAGTGGTATTACAAATAAAGTTAAATAAATACGTATAAAACCCAGACCAGTACAAACAGACATGTTCATGCACACAAATGTTTGTACAGTGAACTTCATCCCATAAACATTTCCAGTCAAATGCTTTTTATGAGAAAGAAACGTTTTTAAAAACGTATTCAATATGAGTTGATGTGTTCTTGAAAAATAACTCTTACGGCTTGTCTCAATATTATATCTACCTTTGACTCAAAATGATCTTCTCAAAATAACTGTCAGTTTCATAACGGCTGTAAACGCAGATAGGTTTGTGTATAAAACTGACAGTTACCCAAGTTTCAGTTAAAGGTACATATTTCGAATATTGAGACGGGCTGTTTGATAATTGCGATGTCAATTGTGATGTCGGTATTCAAAGCTATTGGATTTTTTCAGGATTCCTTGAACTTTGGTTGGTGATATTTGGTAACTAAGCAACCAATGTTTGAATCATCAACTTACCGCTACCACTTTGTTTTTCCAAGAAATGATTTTACCAATTTGCTATTCTATTATAACCTATCGTTGTCTGCATATGTAATTCAAACCCCATAATTAAAAAAACGATGTTCACGTGAAAGGTACACAAACCCACTGTCCTTCTTTCGTCAAATCTTTGTCGGTTGTCGTACCAAACAATCATGATCCATGTCTATATTATACCTGGGCGATAAAAAACGGCATGACGTAGGTGATAAAATAAAAACCAATCACTCACGAAGACATTTCGCACTCAATTTAACTGGAGACGTGGGCAATCTATCCTTACAACGGAACATTAGGGCTACCATCTGTGTAGTTTCCAGCGACGCGTGTCAACCCTTATGTGTCTTCATATAAGTTGGCAATGGTAGAATAAAGCAAATGAGCTGAAAAACTAAAGGGCCAGGTATAGTTAATGGAATCAGGCGTTACTTTTCGGAAATCCATTACTAAAGCTGAAAAAGGGGATTCACGAAACTTATGTCGTCTTCGTTGCCTTAAAACCACACAAAGTAGATGTGGTTACTTCAACAAGCTGCAACTTGGAATCAAGTTCATCAAGTATTGTTGTTTTAAGTACCTACTTAGTTTTTAAGGGTTGGTATTATTGTAGTCATTCTAACCATTTCACTTTCAGTAGAGTGACTCAGTGAGTCAGAGACGCCTGTGATTAGTTTTGAACAGAATACACCTCTAATTTCAGTAGCAGTTACGTACAGTGAATTCTTGATGCCCACGTACGTTAGCGTAGTATTATTTTAAACTTCCTCAAACTGCACTATCAAAGGGCTTCTAAAATGCACTTCGCTCTCACTCTAAACGCTTTACATAAAACGAAACAAAAACATCGTTACTGTTCCGTCGTTTTAAGTGCATTACGTGCCGGCAGATGGCGCGACGGGCGCTAATGACCGTCGCACTAAATTATTTTTACGGCGCGTCCTACCGCAATATGTGATAGCGATGTTTTACTTCTAGCTAAGTATGGTAGCCTGGTACTTACGGAGCAAACGCTTGGTTGTTTCTTTATTACAGCAAAATCCTCGTTAAGTAACACAGTCTTCTAAGAAACAAATTACAAAATTTTGACAATTATGCAGTTTATTGCCAAAATTATAGATTTCAAAAGCCAGAACCTATGTACCTAATTTGACAATGTTTCTACGCAATGGATTACTTAAATGTATATGTAATTACAAAATTCCTACAACATAGCGGTCGCAGATATAGTTTGAAAACCAAGTTTTTGGCAAAAAAACTGCTTAGCTGTAATTTTTTTATAATATGGCTCTTAATATTGAAAGTGCCAATTTCATACCCAACGAGCTGACCCGGCAAACGTTATTTTGCTATATAATTTTTTTTCTTATCAATCGGGGGTATGAAAAATAGATGTTTGCCGATTCTCAGACCTTCTTAATATACTCAGAAAATTTCATAAGAATCGGTCAAGCCGTTTCGAAGGAGTACGGGAACGAACATTGTGACACGAGAATTTTATACATATAGAGATAATGAGTCTGCAATGAAATGAATAATGTGATGAAATGAAGCCCTTGTCAAAACCTAACGATACTGGAACTTGTTACGATTGGAATTCTAGACGTTCTGAAGAGCAAGCGCTGAAGTTAACTATCATAATTATACCGTCATAGACGTATTACATTGTCACATAAATAAATAAATGGTCATGTTGATTATATAATAATATGAGGTTAAATCCGTCTCATAATAGCTAAACTGTCTGAAAATAAATCTACATAAAGCTATTTACACCAAACTTATATTGCGTTCATCAGTCAACAAGATAAATAGGGTCACCTTAAGACTTCATAGTTGATGGTTTTACGAGCACTAACAACATATTTTTATGGACCACTTCGCAGTCATGATCTACCACAACAAGGTCTCTCTTCCAAGATGTATCATTGGACACGTTTGTTTCATACTCGTATAAAATTAAATTAAAATTCATTTACATATTTCAGATAAACGTCAATCATTAATTAAAATAAAAAATAAATTGAAAGAAAATAAATTACAATTAAATAGTGATAAAAAATAAAAAAAAATAAAAAAAAAATTAATAGTATAAGTTGCTTCCAGCAAACACAGTGTTACCAAGCGTCAACATTATAATTGATCGACAACAGTGTTTGCACATGAATTGGATAGGTCAAGAAGACAGTTCTTTGTTATGTTTTTTCTATTTCACATCTTTAAATATGTAAGAGGCTTCCTCACAAGATTATCCTGACTTCTGTTAATAATGTGAAATCTTATAATTATATTCATCAAAAAGCAATCCTACAGACACTGGGAACTTCTCGGTTTAATTGGTTATTTTATTAGTTATACCTACTGTGATTTTTATTGAAATTTTCTTGTCATGTAGGTAAACGTAAGCGGCTGTTCAAGGCGACTGATGTTATGAATAGCCCCATGATTTTGGGATAAATTATGGTCTGGGGACATTGGCGATGTTGCTTTCCGCCCAAGAGCAGCGCTAAAAAATAATAAAATTATTAATAGGTACTCCGTACTGTTCTCATAATTAATATTTTATTTAAAGAAGTAGGTGGGTAGCCGGTAGTGACTGGATGCAAAGGGAGATCGTGCGCTGGCCTATGTCCAGCAGTGGACTGTAACAGGCTGATATGATGATGATGACGATTTTATTTAAAACAAAGAAATGTTCAAAGGGTGGACTTAATGCTCAAAGGATTTTCTGCCAGTTAAGCTCATTAATATGCTTCATGTTTGCTTGGCAATCGTTCAATTAATCAAATTCGTTCTCCAACCAGACACCTTTGTATTTGGACTCATGAAACCACAGACTGTTAAAAGCGTCTAACACAACCTTCAAACAGGTACCATAGTACGTGGCAAGACGTTAAAACCGTAGCAACAGATTATATCTCGCAGATCTTGAAATTTAGCTCAAATGCGAAACATTAGCCGATGCCGTAAACCATCTGTCTAGACTGCGCAGTAAACACCTAAAAGCGTCGTATGAACGTAAATCGTAAAGCGACGCCATCTTATTGCGAGTTTTAACAGTGTTGCTGGTAGGAAATAAATAATGGGAAAAAATGTTAGTTGAATTACTTGTTTACTTCGTGAAGAGTAACCTTCAGTTTAAACGCGGACGGTAAATAAAATCTAGTGGAAATTAGGTATTGGTATATTAAGTTTATGCTGAATATTAGCTAAGTATACACGGATTCAAGGTCCATGAAAATATATATTTTTATTTTTTGTTATTGGATAACCAACCCCATAATACACTTCACTTATGCTACAGAGATTATGTAGATCGAAGTGTTTGTAGGTTTTGCACAACTTGTACAAATTAAGTAAACGAAATACAATATCTGATTGGTTTCCATCAAATTAGTATGAAAGGTAAGCCTATGCGTTTTGAATGATAATGAAACGTAACAATTAATAAAAGAAGAACCTTCTTTCTAAGCAGGTAACATCAAGGTCGATAGAGGGGAAAGGTTATTTAATATACCAACTTTTAATTTTATTTAAAAACTATGCCATGGGGCCAAGATGAACATAAGATATGTGATACTTATCCTTGAAATTCCACACAAAAATAATTTGAGTGTGTTACAAGCATGGATCATTTGAAAAGAGAAAAGGCTCTCGATGGTGATCCTACTCAACCATCTTTCAATTTAGCTCATCTGCTTATAGCCTCAAGACTTATTGCAAGATTACAAAATTGAAAAAAAAAACTTTTTTTGTGTATTGAATAACGCTCATTTCAGGGTTCCGTAGAGGTCGTACTTATTTACATGTACTTACTTATTTGCATCAACAAAAAATTTATAACTAAATGACACTGCAGAAAGGGTTTAAATTCTGCACAAAAACACCTATGAAACAATATGAAACTGAAAAGCAGACAGGATCGATGGCGAATATTTACCGTGTTCTGATAATATCCGCCATCAAACGACGCGTCACGCAAATTGGTTTCGATGCGTCAATCACAATCATAATCAATTTATTTGTGATTGTTTACTTGTTTTAGTGATCAATAATATCGGTGCGCGCCACTTGGTTCACGTACATAAAGGATTCCCTTAACACCCTGTACATTATCTAAATATAATGTAGCCTGGAGCATTTACAGATAACGAAACCTACTTTTGGTATTTTTTTAAATCGAGTATATAGGGAGTTTGGATAGTAGTAGTAGTAGATACAAACTTATATTCACAAACTAACAAAAACACAAACTTTCTTATGGAAGTACGAGTATAAAAATAAATGAGTAAAGATGCACACAGTTTTCGTTAGGTGGTCAATTACAATATTTAGCTGAACAACTTGAAGAAGTCCTCAAGGAACTACCGTGTAAACTAATGAAAGAAAAATAAAAGAAGCGATTATTGATTGAAGACATTGCACACACACAAAAAGAAATTACAGTTACTTTATAATGCTGTAAGTGTCAACAAGAACTTAAGTATTGGACCATTATAGTCAGAATATTAAGTTATGCTCATCAATAAAAATAAAAAGAAGGTCTAATTGAGAACATCCTCCTTTTTTGAAGACTGTTAACGAAGGCCACAAACAGCCTCATCTATCTTTTGTCTCTTGTACTAAATACTAAATGATAATAAATAAGAAAATAAAGACGGTCACGCAAATTGTTCAATACCGTTTTCGCCAAACAAAGCTTTCCCATTGCCACCTAAAATAAAATCCAACGTAAATCTTCCTAAAGGTATACCCGTTAATATCAGTAAACCTAAGCCCTCTAGCCCTTAACTTAGCAGTTATACCGCTTGAGCCCAATCCTCTGATAAGATCTCTGATCGCCTTAATGCTTTTAACGCTTTCACTGGTCTTACAAACAAGTGTTTATGGTGGTAGCTGTTGAAATTCATATTTTTGGCACAAAAAATGTTACAAATGTAATACAAGTTATGTGGTTTTGCTTCTAAGGTGTCACCTTTGGGATTGCAATAACTTTTAAGTTACGCAATAATAGTTTTCATTTAAAGCACAGCTTGCTTGTGGCGCAGTGGTTGCATCGCTTTGGTAGTGATACCTAAAGTTAAGCAACCTACGGCGCGGTCATGTTTGGGATGGGTGACCATTCTGACCATTTAAGTGACGTCTATTTACAAGCATCTCTCTGCTTCGGAAGGCACGTTAAGCTGTTGGTCCCGGTTAATGTCGATAGATATTAGTCGTTAAGCCTGGTCAGAGGCCCTCGGGCGGCTTAATAACATCTGACAGTAAGGTTGGTCACTTACCTTACAAACACCCCTCCACCAATCTGCACTGAGCCTGCGTGGTGGAGTATGGCTCGAACCACCTCATAGTTGAGGTGAGGCCTGTGCCCAGCAGTGGGACGTATATAGGCTGATGAGAAAGCACAGCTATAGGTAACTAAAGTTCATTAAATCAGCAATTCTTTTTATATGCTACGTATACTACTTACTGTATTTATCTTCTACGAGTACTAGCGGACCAGGCAGACGTTGTCCTGCCCGTTGTTTTTTTTAATTTATAACCTTTTAAACCTTCCCTGGACTTCGTCAAATATTTCGAGCCTAAAATTATTCAAATCGGTTTTTCCGTTTTCGAGTTTTAGCGAGACTAACGAACAGCAATTCATTTTTATATATAAGAGAAGAAGATTATTTATTGATGATGGCAGTAACTGTAGTGTAATATCTACCTAGATATGACCACCAGTTTAGTTACAGTACATCTTTCGGGATGAGTAGATACCTAATAAGCTGATGTGACGGTGAATACAATGCCAATGTAAAATTCATTACATAGCTTAGGTACTTTCAGCATCAGTGTTTGACTGAGAAATTCCCAAAATGCGACTTCCTAGAAGTATCGTTTTATGTCAAAGCCTCTGCAAATAAGTACATACCAATCAGAACAGAGGCTCAAGTAGCTCTGCGATAGCGCTGTTAATCGTTATTTTGTTGCAATTTTAACACGTTTTTATAAGCTTGGGCTGTATGTATGTTTGTATGTAACGGAATCTTTGAGCTCAATTTTCACCAACTTCCAGAAATCGGATTAATTTTAAACTTTGCTCACGTATTATGTACCGATGACATTGCAATAATATGATAAGAGTTTTCTCTCAGCCTTATTAACTAAAAAAGTAAAAATAAATAATAGTTTGAAAAACTAAAAAAAACACGCTTTTATTGTTAACTTAAAAAGAGAAAATAATTTCTGAGTACAAATAATTTATATTACAATAGAGTAAAAAGCGCGCCACGTATACATATGTTAAAATCATTGTAAAATTGGCAACTGTAAAAATAGAACTATGAAAACGACATACTTTTATTTTTTTCTTTTTAGTTAGCAATAAAAGCGTGTTTTATTTAGTTTTTTATTTTATTATTTTTGGAATAAGAGCGCTGCCTATGCGGAAAGCTAGATCGTAACACGTCCCCAGAACATTGTTAATTGTTGCCACGCGAGAGTGTCTCCACGTCATACTCTAATGTTCTTCTAACACCGTCATCATTATATATCATCTTCGGCAATTTCCGTAATGGGTAAAGTTTTTCATCTGATTCCCTGAACCTTTATTAGCAATTCAGTGAGCAGGGTAGCTGTGATGGGGTGAATACAGTCTTAATTACAAGTCGAACGCGTATTAACTTCGTTTTAACTTGCAATAAACGAAATAAATCTAGGACAGTCAATTTTGAAGCTTATGTCAACACACACAACACTTGTGCTGTTACCTAATAAGTACGTTTTAAATTTGAAAAATAAACTCGCTTTAGGTCACGTGGACCAATGTATTTGTGGTAAGTCTGAACTTGTTTAATTGAGATTTCGATCTGTTGCTAATAAATTCCATTAAAATCAGCGAATTATTTATTGTTAGTTTATTACTTTAATGATGGCTTGTTAAAATTTCGTATTATTTTTTTTTAAACATTAAATCTAGTCTATATGTTTTTGTATTCTCTAATAAACCATATTTTATTATTCCTAATTAATGATGTTTAAGTTTGATTAATTATAGACCACTTTTCTCAACAACAGCTCATGGCTAAACGCTGTGGAGCCTTGAACCGTAACGTAGTGTTGTGATTTTATCGATAAAGTTGATATTTTTTTAAAGTGAGATTTTTATCGAAGGGCATGACATTTGGGACTTTACATTTCTATAGTCTATTTTATAATTATTTTCTCTTTTCAATCAATTTCAATCTTTGTAAGTTCAACTGCATCGTTTTTCTTTAGATGCTACTTATAACTAAGAATACATAATTAAGTATGAATTGGCAATTTGTGCAATAAATCAATCGGACACCAGGAAGTACGTAAAATTTAGCTTGCAAGATTTAATGGTAAAACAAAATAAAAGCTTGCAAAAAAGGAAGTTAGTCGATGAAATTTTTCCCATCACTAATTAGATCCCAATCAGCTATGGTAGCGAAACCTGCAATTATCTCTATTTTGTCTATGACAGTGTAATTAACACCTGTAAATTAGCCTTTTGGGGGTTCAATCATATAGATTTTACTTCGTTTATTCTACTCCGCAAGTGTACGTATATTAAGAACAAAACAAAGCCTATTTGAATTTAAAAAAAAAGCTGCGGCTGCTAAGGAAGTTAGCATTTTTTTTAATCAAAAGCAATATTTAAATAAAGGTATTAAATGTAGTCCTTTGCTTATTACAAGTCTGTCTAAGCTAAACTTTGAGATATAAACGATTTTTAGTATATAACTTTACAAAATTTTGTTAGCCTTCTTAAAAATGTAGGTATCCATATTTATTTCTTCCGTCATTAAGCACTTATGACTTACCTATTAATTTAAACAAATTACTCATCTTGTTTCCTATTAGACGACCATGTACTTAAAAGTTGATATACTTTACAGCATCTAATATCTCAAATTAACTTGTTTTTGTTCATCAACATCTGTAAAAGCGCTCTTGGCAGGTACTGTCAACTACAATAAGCAATTACAGTTTAAAGAGTTTGAAATTTCAATAAATTTATAGTTTTAGTTTGCCATCTTGGACCAAGTACACGCTGCGTTGGGTGAGACAGTAATTTATTTAATGCGTTGCTTTTGTGTGAAAAAAAAACTCAATTTTATTCACTTACTAGTTCAAACCTGCCTTGTTGGTGTAGTGATGAATTTTTCGCTTTGTCCTGGGTTGAAATTCCGTTGTGAGCTATAAATTGTTCTGAGATTTTCTTAAAACAATTTCTCAGAAACAGCTCGGAAAGATATTGGTGTTAAGTCGTTGAACCTGCACTTAATCTCTCTCCGGTCATGTCGGATTCCGAACTTGAAAGTGAAGGAACATTGAGTGCACCTACACCTGCACACACACTTGTGCACTATAACCTAATTTTCATCGAAATCAGCAAGGAGACCTTCATCATCATCACCAGTTCAAGTAATTGTAATGGTTGAGAGAAATTCTGCGCACACTTATTTCATTCCACTAAAAAAAAAATTACAAATTAATCTTAACATCTTGAACATTTTATCCAACTGACTGTACATACGAGGCTACATAATTGGTTTAGTACTATCGCGTAAATTATTTTCGCTTCAAACGAGAGCCCCGAGCGTCTACGAAGTTTTTATCGCCGACACACGTGAGAATTACCGAGAATCGAACCCTGAACGTTATGATTTTAACGTACACGTCCATGCCATAAACGAAGTCAGCTTTTTGAAACTTTGATGATGTATTATTATGTCGATTACAGAGATTTAGACGGTTATTAATTATTGTGACTTATCGTGATCGCTGGATGGTAATTTGGCGTTCTTTATATCAATCATTTTGATCTTCTACGAGTATGAAGCATTGAATAATTTGATAAGTGTAAAGAAGTATTTCGATTTCTTATTCCTTGGTATACGGAATTTTTGACCTCAATTTTCACCAACTTCCAGAAATCGGATCAATTTGAAACTTTGCACACGTTGATAAGAGTTAAAAAATAAATAATAGTTTAAAAAACTAAAAAAAACACGCCTTTACTGCTAACTAAAAAAGAGAAAATAATTTCTGAGTACACGGAATTTATATTACAGTAGAGTAAAAAGCGTGGGGTGCTTGGTATAGTAGTATGTAAAAATCATCCTATCATAGGCAACTATAAAAAGAGAAGTATGAAAACGTCATAAAGTGCACCCCACGCTTTTTACTCTACTGTAATATAAATTCCGTGTACTCAGAAATTATTTTCTCTTTTTTAGTTAGCAGTAAAAGCGTGTTTTTTTAGTTTTTTTAAACTATTATTTTTATAAGTTGTGTGTCTGCTAACTTAGGCAGATAAGTTGCCACCAACTCATTCCTATATTTTAATTGGAAGGTTTTTACATACACTACAATGTAATAGTACTCGCACAAGGTTTAAAAGATTCTTTATTTCTCAATGAAGACATTGTCACTTACATGAGAAAAAAAAAATATAAGTTCGCGTCGATCCAAGCAATTATGTTACACTAGCATTTAGTCTTCTATCTATATATACGTAGGCTGAACTTGTCCGTCCGTCTCGAGTCTGGACATTTTCAATTCAGTGATGGGGCCTGAAAGAACTAATTCGGGCTGACACGAGCTGATGCGCCATTAGTATGATTGCAGCGCTCTGAGGAGCCCTTAGCGGATTGAATTTTGTAGCTTTGCGACTAGATAACAGCCAATACGTTGGCAAACTTAAATCTGATGTGGTGTTTATGTATTACTAGCTTTTACCCGCGACTTCGTCCGCGTTAGGTAGTTTTTTGGAATGCGTTGTTTTCCCGTAAAACCAATTTTATGCAAATATAATTTAAATCTTTGGTAATTTAGGAGTGAAAGCGATCAGATTCCCCAGAAAGTATTATTTCACATGGAAATACTTGGTTTTCCTGCGGTTCAAAGTAACTCATGTCCTTTCTTCAGTCTCAAACTATCTCCTTACCAAATTCATTTAATCTCTTCAGTAGTTTAGGCGTAAAAGCAATCGGCGCACCTGAACTTTCCCTGAACCAAAAAACATAGGCTACTTTTAACCGCGGGAAAATGACGCATTCATAGGAATGGAAAAAGTAGCCTTTGTTTATTCTCGGGTGTCAAAATATCTGCATACCAAATTTTATGCAAATTGGTTCAGTAGTTTAGGCGTGATTGAGTAACAGACAGACAGAGTTACTTTCGCATTTGTAATATTATCATATATAGTATAATAGTATGGATGAATTAAAAGATTATAAGAGTAACCGAAAACTAAATCAAGCCAGGAAACCAATATATTCATTGAGCTGGATGCTTTTGCAAGTTTAAGTAATATGTAGAACTTCACATCCAGTGGTAATTTCCATATTAATAAATTTGCGAATCAAATGAGCGAAAACCAAATAATCCGAACATACCTTGTGTTTTAGCTTGTTGTGTTTGCGAGGATCAAGGTAGGTTCTACACATTTCGATAAAATAACAAAGTTTTGAGTCATTTTCTAACGTTATTTGGTCTGGTAAATAATAACAAGCAATTTCGTATCCAGACATCAAACGTTTTTAGCTCGCATATTTTCCACCAAACATATTGCAGTTTTCATTTCTTGGTACCGTTTCGCACACCTTCGCTACGTTCAAGAACTTGTCAACATTTCGCTCTAAGGTTCTCTTTGAGTTTTATTTCGAGATTTTAACATTTCTTATCAGACAGACATTTATTTTTGGATAGGATTGGACGTCACGGGAATTTTTCTTGAGACTATAACTTTTATTCGTTTGCATGCAAACAACATTCCAATGCTTAAACTTAAGAAAGTACTTCCCTAATAATAATCTTAGTCGATGAACACATTTGACTCCTTCAAAATCGAATCAAATCAAATTTCGAAATAATAAATGTAATGTTTACGAATACATTACATCAATCATCAATACATTTTTAGTTTTAATTTGTCATCTTGGACCAAGTACACGCTGCGTCGGATGATGTGTTATTAATGTGTTGCTCCTGCGTGAAAAAACGCAGTTTTAGTTACTTATTTATTAGTTTAATTCAATAGAAATTTTACGAAATTTAAGAATACCTAAGCCTTTTTTTTTTTTTTTTTTTTTCGCTGGAAAATGCTTTACGCATACCTACCGCCCTCGGGGGAGGGCAGTAGGTTATGTGGGACTCTCCCCGATTGGGGCATACCCACTAAAAACCAGCGGCGTTCTCGGGAGCCATGAGTTCGGGGCCACGGGTCAGCGCCATCAGCACACATCCCCGGAGAATACCTAAGCCTACTCCAACTTAACACCGACAGGTACGTTTGCATTGTTTTGAAATAAACACAATTTTTGTTTGAAACCCTTGTTACCATATCTTAGGGTTAACACATCGTTCCGTCTTGTTCAAACAAACAAACGATTCAGTTAAAAACACGGACAGACTCAAATTACCGTCATATCCAAAAACTAAATTACGAAAACCCCAACACATCGCATTTAAGCGAGTCTTGAGAGATTGTACCCATTTCTATTCGATTTACTTACCTAACATAGCATTAACATTTAACAGAAAAAAGTTTCGAAAGAGTTGTCAACATGCATTTGCACCCTGTTCCCTTATCAAGACGCGGCACTTTGGCGTTCGAAGATGTCGTCAACCCCCGAAAATTCAATAAGCGAGACCTTTCATTCTTCGCGCCAAGTTTAAATGCGGGTTTAAAAAAAGAGCCGATTTTGATGCAACCTGCAACTTTTTATGCGTACGTGCGTTATTCTTCAACAACGGTTTAACTAACACCCATTAATTCAGTGTTTACAATATCTTTGCATGGAAATTAGAGCTTTTGAATCAAACTCTCAAATTGATTTACTTGTGTTGGACAGACGAAACGTGGTCATTAATTTACCACAGCTATTGCAAAAATCCACTATTACCTATTATTCTTTTAAAAAATGCAGTAACTAATTTGTGTTTTTAATTTATCAGTAATTAATTAATATGTATAACTAGCTGACCTGGCAAACGTTGTTTTGCCAATATAAATTATTGTGGACAACCCTTATCACTAAGAGATATGAAAAATAGATGTTGACCGATTCTCAGACCTACTCAATATGTTTAAAAAATTTCATAAGAATCAGTCAAGCCGTTTCGGAGGAGTACGGGAACGAACATTGTGACACGAGAATTTTATGTATATAGATATTATTCAAGTTACATTTTGAATTCAAGCAATCGAACACGGACTACCTACATACTGCTTACATGAGTTATTAAGAGCGTTAAAGGTTTTATTGAAAAACCGTACTTATCCGTTAAATACAGGATAATCTTCACCCTTCCTTACAGCACAGCTAGCATTTAGCTAAGCATGGTGGCCAGGACATCAGGCTACCCAATTTCGTTGCGAAATCACCCGTATCACAACTGCATAAGTCACCTCAGTGTTTACCGTCACGTGCTGGCCACTTTATCTACCCAACTGAAGAATTGTTCAAACTGAATGCTACATCAATTTCGCGTAGTTTAAATTCTTAGCTGGTAAACCTTCGCGGTGCGAGCCACAGGTGCCGAAGCGTTCTAAGCTTTGCATGATTTAAAGCTTCTATTCCACAGTCAGCGATTCAGCGGATTCAGTGAACGGGGCGTTAATATATCACTTTTACGATGTCTGGAATGCGATGCGCTGAACAATTCTTAATGGCCACATTATCTTGAGGCAACTTAACTTTTTTATATTTAAAAAATCGAATGTCCTAACATTTTCTGTCGTTATACATATAAAAGTAATAGCGGTGTTTTGGGAGTTATGACCCTTTATTAATATTTGCCTTTGACAGCACTTAACAAACTAGGTACTTACCTAAGTAATCCGCTTATTCTGTCACTATTATTCAAAACTACTAAAGCAGGTGGGCTGCTTTTTATATTTAGTATATATTTGACGACCACTTTGGTGTAATGGTCAAGAAGTTGACTATTAACCAAAAGGTCGCGGGTTCGATCCCCGCACTGAATAAACATTTGTTTGCATGAACATATCTGTTTTTACTGGTCTGGGTGATATATGTATTTATTTAAGTTTATTTGTTATACCACTGTTGATTCTGATATCTGTAACACAGGTGCTTTATGTACTTACCACGGAGTCAGAAAAATGTATGTGATGTTGTCGTATATTTATTTATTAGTATCTTAGGTTCGATTAATTTGAATCTCAATAATAAGTTATCCCATTATAAGGTCATCTTGTATCGAAAATATTCAATTGATATCAACTTAAACGCGGATCTTAACTTTTAAACACGCAAAAAATCCATTCTCTTTTATAAATTAACTAAAAAGGGAATGACTTGATGACTAAAATAAACGTAATTAAAACTTTCAGAATTAACTTTCGCCTGATTTCTTTTTTAATTTGGGACGACTGGACTAATTTCGGCGCGGCGGGGAGCTGACACTCCCCTACAGGGACCCTGCCCTTTTGTTAGGAAAAATCTTTAGAATAGCAAAAGAATGGTCTCGAAGGTACAAATTGTAAAGTAGTTGTTTCCTATAGAACGCTAAGGGACACAATTAAAGAGTTTGGCAAAGTGAAATTAAGATGGGACGAGCAGAACGAAACTATTTTCTTTTGTGTCAATCAGTTGAAAGGGGGCATGTAACCAAGACTGCGCCAATTATTTTTTTTGAAAATAAAGCTAGGCTTAAATAAAAATATTAGCATTTGCACGTGGCTTGAAAATTCGTTGTACCTTATTAAGCATGTATTATTTTAGCACACAAAACCTTCCTCTTGAATCACTGTATTTTTTTTAAACTGCATTAAAATCCGTTCAGTAGTTTTTTTAAAGATCTAAGCATACATACAAACAGATAGGGACAGACGCGAGAAGCGATTTTGCTTTATACTATGTAGTGATGATATCATCAAATCATTTGAACAGTGCCTATGGTAAGAATATTACAACAAGGTCAGCACAAAAAGCTACCCATTTTTAATACAAAATCGCCCGTATAACAAGCGAATAACATACCGTAGTGTTAATCGTGACGTGCTTGCCACCGTACAATTAATAACCTCCTATTTGGCATAAAACAAAAGACTCCTCGACCTTTTTGGTAGATAGCATTTTTTAGCACCCTATCAAAAATGTAATTAATCCACTTTCTCGTCGATTTATCAGCGTAAACTACGCCCAACGTTCTTGATCCAAGATCATTTTCTTACACCTCAGTAACGGTATAGTAAAATGTAACTACACGGGTGTATTTACGAGGGGCTGTTTGACACCGCTCAGTGGCTTTACGACTCATTACATTCGCTGACCAAGACGTGACGATCCGAATTGCTCATCTTGACCGCAATGCAGGGTCTGAGTAGTAACTCAAGTTTTTAGGTTCTACAAAGAAGAACCTGGAAAAAGAGTTAAATTAGCGCAACAACGTTAGCATCTTTGGGGGCGGCGAAAACCGATATCACCCGAGCCTGCACCCATCGATAGAACCCCAACATTGGTCCTTCGAGCCGGATCTATGTTGGGGTCCTATCAATAGGTTTAACAAAAATAGCGGACTGCAATTAAACTGTGCTGTAATTTGCCCTCAAATATACATAGAATATAATCTTGGATCAAAATCGCGACAATAAGAAAATGTAGTCCGAGTGCTTGAAGGCGAATGTGAAGCGAACGTTCGGCTCGGCCGCGAGCTGGTCGGGCGCAATCGTGCAGGCTCGGTTGACCTCGGTGTTCGCCGCCCTTGAATATGCCAACGATGTTGCACGAAGTCCTGACATTGCTACTACGGTGTCAACGCCGGCAACATATGCGTTTCATGAGATACAGTCTGCATAATAGACCTAAAAGACTTATAAACTAACAGAGTGGAGACATAATGTCAACTGCACCCAAAATTTTCCAAGTTAGTTGCTAAAACAAATTAAAACATCCACAGCTTAAAAAAAATAACGACACTCATCAATTTTGCAACTAAGAAAGAAGGACTTGAAGGAGTCAAAATATTCAAATTATGCTTTTCAGTAGGGAACCCAATATCAGGGTGTTATAAAAGTATAATATTCTCAATTCAATCCTTTTTTTAAGTTTGACATATGCCCAAGGACAGGAGTTAGTTCCTATCTATTAAAAAAAACTTGCGTTCTCATTTTAACTGTGACCGGTCAAAGATGCGTAAGGCACATAACATGTTTTATAGACAAAAATAAAGTCTCCTGTGTTCATCAGAAGGCAGTAGTCGGAGGGTGATTTCAAAACGATGGCACCCCAATTTTATTGCTTGTTACGCGTCGTAAACACGGCCCATGCGGCGGCTGATAATGCCTCAAATTTATTTTCTGGTGCCGTAGAAATAAATTTAACTAGAATAGACACCATACAAAGCTAACACAGTATTCGCCTGCGTTTATTTGCTGTTCTGCTGACTCTAAGTCAAGCCATCAACCGTTCTGTGAAGGCTTCTTTCATCTTATTATGTATCTCATTATGTAGTTACATAATAATGACCTCTGCCTGATCTAGTACTTTAACCTCGATCCCTGATGCACATAAAAACTTAACGAGGTAGTGTGAATATTGCATAACCCAACAGACATATCGTTTCACTATTGTGATAATGTGTTTTCGCAGTTTCGCTTTCAAAAGGAAAAATATTTATCTTACACTGTCAACAAATGGTAGAGCGCAGCGGTTGGTTTTGTAAAAGCTTTTTGCAATCCTTGATGACTAACTTTAAATGCACTGGCAAAACTTTTGTTGCCACTGTTTTCATATTAAAAATGTGAATTTACCTCTGTCTGTGTTTATGTTTGTATTGCTTCAACGCCTAAACTACCTCGATAAGATATTAACACATAAATTTATAAATAGCGTTGTGAACGCAAAAAATACTTAATAAGTAAAAATTAGCCTGTTTCATCTTAACCGATTGTTAATATTAGGTCCTTACCTATGAAATTGGCGTTTTGTATGGGAGGAACAAAAAGTCGAAATTTTTTTATATAGCATATTTATTTAATCAAAGTATGAGCCATTGTAATCTATGCACTTTTGCCATCTCATAGGTAGTTCATTGATCCCTTTACTAAAAAAAACATTCGAACGGGAATCAATAAAATCTTTGAAGGCGACTTGGACTGCCCCATCTGAGTTGAACTTTTTCCCTTGCAAGAAGTTATCCAAATTTCGAAAAAAATGGTAATCTGTTGGAGCAAGGTCCGGGGAGTACGGTGGATGCCTTAGAGATTCCAATTGAAGTTCTTCTAATTTGCTAGCCGTCTGTTGTGCAGTGTGTGGTCTAGCGTTGTCGTGAAGCAGCAGTGGCGTAGAGCGATTGACCAGCCTTGGTTGTTTAGCAACTAGCTTTTCCATCATGGTTTGCAATTGCTGACAATAGATATCTGCCGTAATCGTCTGGCCAGATTTGAGAAAACTGTAATGAACGACACCGGCGCTAGTCCACCAAACGCTTACAAGTAACTTTTTATTGGTCAATTTTCGCTTGGAGCAGGCTTTGGCTGGCTTGCCAGGGTCCAGCCATTGCGATGAGCGCTTCCGATTATCGTAGAGAATCCACTTTTCATCACAGGTAATGATTCGATTTAAAATCCCTTCGTTATTGTGCCGGTCAAGTAATGTAACGCAGCAGTTGACGCGCGTTTGCCGGTTTGCTTCACTCAATTCGTGAGGAACCCACCTTTCAAGTTTTTTAATCTTCCCAATTTGCTTCAAGTGGATTAAAACAGTTTTATCACTAACGCCAAAGCCTGCAGCTAACTCGGACGTGGTTTGCGATGGATCCGCTTCCACAATAGCCTTCAATTCTTCATTATCAACTTGGGTCTCCGGCCGTCCACGGGGCTTGTTTTGCAGGTCGAAATTTCCAGAACGAAAACGTTGGAACCAAAAACGCACTGTGTTTTCTTTTGCGACACAACCGCCATACACATCATTAACCCTTCGAGCCGTTTCCGCAGCACTGGTGCCACGGTGGAACTCGTACTCGTAAATAACGCGATATTTCAAATTTTCCATTTTGTAAATTGAGCGATGCAAACAGAAAAAAGATAAGTAAAAAAACAAATGAATGACGGTTTACGAAACACAACTACATGTGGAAATAGCTGTATAAATTTGAATTTCGAATTCCTAACCAAATAGGAAAAATTTGTGATCAAAGTGGCCAGTACGACAAAACGCCAATTTCATAATATGAAATTGGCGTTTACTGGACCTAATATTTAAAAAAATATTTCGCTCGGGTGACTTGAGGGTGTCTCCCACAATCATTGATGAAACATACGCTGGCTCAAAGGGTTAGAAAGCACTTACAAAATTCAACGACTCCATTAAGGTTCTCGGTAGCTCAGTTGGTTAGAGCATTGGACCGGACTTCCAGAGGTCGGGGGTTCGAATCCTGCCTAAACTAGGTACCTGTTCATTAACTTACATAAATTTGGAATAGAGAAATCTTGCGATAAGCTAGCATTAAGATTAACGCGACCACGAGACTGCGGCCAAAATGAGTGAGTGAGAATAATAATAATAAAAATAATAAATAAATATTCAACACATTGATCTGACTCCGTGGTAAGTAGCTTAAGCACTTGTGTAACAGATATCAGAATCAACAGTGGTATTACAAATACATAAACTTAAATTAATAAATATAGCACCCAGACCAGTACAAACAGACATGTTCTTGCACACAATTGTTTGTACAGTGCGGGGATCTAACCCGCGACCTCTTTGTTAATAGTCAACTTCTTGACCATTACAACAAAGTGGCCGAATCTCGGTTTCACGGTTACTAAACTGCTTGCATAAGAAACCAAATTTGCTTGCGGTGCAGCAGTGCCTTAATACATACAAACATAACGTCACGTCACTAGTTTCCTTAAATGCTTGACAGCATTTATCACTTTCCAAGACAACAATAAGCCTTACAATTCTCCTTCACATCAGAATCCATCATCTATTACCAACCTAGTTTCTAAAGCAAAGGGCAAACTTCAATCATTGAGGGTTTGCATTGACCTATGAAATGCGGTCGGACGGAGAAAATTGTAAAACATAAATATGCCTGGAATTAAATCTTATTGTGAGAACGGCTACATATAGTTATTATTCCAATACTGAAATTATGGTGTTGTGTTCGAAATGCAATAACGATAATGGTGCAGTAGGCCCAAATTTAAGTAATCTCTATACATATGAAATTTTCGTGTCACAATGTTCGTTCCCGTACTCCTCCGAAACGGCTTGACCGATTCTCATGTAATTTTGTGAACATATTGAATAGGTCTGAGCATCGGCCAATATCTAATTTTCATACCCCTTAGTGATAAGAGAAATAATTTACAAAAATTGCAAAACAACGTTTGCTGGGTCAGCTAGTATTAAATAAAAAGAGGCGATGTCTATCATGATGACTTGTAAGTTCAGATTTTACTGCAAACCTCATGTCTTTTTTTTAATTTACGCAGTTGTATAACCATAGAATAAACGTAAGTGTCTGAAAGCAGTTCTGCGGTCCATTTTTCATGAAAACTTTAATAAACTACTATTAACTAAGTATTTTTTAACAATAACAAAATGGGAAATGGGCGAGTAATTAAGTTAAACTATAAAGCAATTTCTACCCTTACACATGTTATGAGTGGAGTATGGCTCGGACCACCTCATAGTTGAGGTGAGGCCTTTGCTCAACAGTGGGCTGATATAGGCTGATGACGAATGACACATGTAAGGTGAAAATCACAATCGCATTAGGATGCAAAAAAGAAGTGACAAGAACAGCACTTTCTGGTATCATTCCTACCGGCTCTGTCTTCACTGTGAGTTTATAATTGCACACGTATAATAACCGAGCCTATAGAAAGTGTTCTGCTTTCTAAGGCTGTAAAGCGTTCAATCTTATTAGTTTAGTCATTATCGGTCGAGGCAAGTATTTAACGTGTATTTTAGCCATAGCTTGGGTAGATCAGTTTCTACTTTAGACCTAGTGCACTCGTGACTGTGAGCGATTTGACTGAATTGACCGTGGTTGATACGCTGTCCGTCGCCGCGACTGTATGGTATGGGTGTGCGCTGGCGGTTATCTATGAACATGCACTTTTATAAGCAGTTCAAAACTGTTTTAGTGTTGAAAGCGCTATTTAATGCTTATTACAATAAAAAAGAGTAAAGTGCCATTTATGTTTAGGCTGGAAAAGTTATTTAGATATTTAAGTCGGTAAGTTTAATTAGGTATTTAAGGTACTTGTGGCGCAGTGTTGGCAGCGCTTTGGTAGTGATACCAAAAGTTATGCAATCTAACATGATCGGTCATGTTTGGTATGGGTGACCATTCTGACCATATAAGTGACGCTGTGACGCCTATTTACAAGCATCTCCGTGCTTCGGAAGGCACGTTAAGCTGTTGGTCCCGGTTAATATCGTTAGATATTAGTCGTTAAACCTGGTCAAAGGCCCCCGGGCGGCTTCATAACATCTGACAGCAAGATTGGTAACTTACAAAACACCCCCACCACCAATCCGCACTGAGCCTCCGTGGTTGGTGGAGTATGGCTCTTATCACCTCATAGATGAGGTTAAGCCTGTGTCCAGCAGTGGGACGTATATAGGCTGATGAGATGAGATGAGATGACGTATTTAAATCGATTGAATAATCAATGTGTTTCATTTAACTTAAACCATGTGAAATCGTAACCCTGTAAGTAAAGTCTTATCTGTAAACAAAAATAAAAGATATGGTCGATTTGATAACTTCATTTTTTGAAGTTATTTGAACTAAATCTAAACTAAAAAATCAAAACACAATTTGAAATGGATGTGCATTTTACTTTGTCCGATCGTTTAACTGTGTTTGAGTGCTCCAGACGATATTTTATCAATTTATCAAATAAAAATCTCTCTCTTGGCTTGATGCGAGAGCAAATTTTACGGGCACTCAACATCAAACTAAACTCGCGAGTGACCACTTAGTGTCGGACGCACTAGAAATGGCAATACTTTGTGCAAATAAAAAAGGCACGAATCCAATCAAGTTAGTCAACAGAGACGAGGGGGGCGGGGGGAGTGCATAAAACCTACTGAATTACGTTATACTGTACACGAATACGTGTCGCTGTTCGTTCGTAATATGGGGTTAGTTCAGATCTGCCTGTGCACATAGGTAGGTAATCTTCTTTACATACGTGTAATTCTCGTGTCACAATGTTCGTTCCCGTACTCGCCCGTAACGGCTTGACCGATTCTCATGAAATTTTGTGAGCATATTGAGTAGGTCTGAGAATCGGCCAACATCTATTTTTCATACCTCTTATTAATTAGGGTTGTCCAAGGTAGTAAATAATAATTGATTTAAACAGGTAAATATTGACGAAATAAAATACCTACACCTATCAACTTACAAACTTAGATAACATTATCACAAAATAATGACGAATGAGATAGTATTTTAAGGGTTACAGATATATTGTAACCCTTTCAATAAGAGCAACCCGTACCGATACGACTTATTATACGATAATTATATTATGGTATAATTATCGTATAATAAGGCTATCGTATATATATCGTATGGTCGGAAGCCAGCAAACTCGCCATGGTAACGTTGAATTGAACAGTTTGGACTGTTAATTAAAAGACGCAAATTAAATGTCGTGTTATGCCTTTTGCCCAGGCAACTCTCGAACCGCCCAAGCCTACGATTGGCCTGCGACATGCACACCGAATAGTATGCAATAAAGCGTTTTATGTTTTCTGTGAGGCTAGATAAAGGGCCAAGGTGTCCCTACGCACTTTTACGACGTCCACTTTATGATTCTCAAATTTCTATAAACTCATCTTTATTATTTACGCTACGTGTTACACAAAAATACAAAACTCACTTTACGACCGTGACACGCGTGCCGTGTTCGCGCCACACGAAAAATATATTTAATTTCCGGTGAAAATCTAATTGGCTCTTTTTATGGTGAATTGGTTATTATTACAGAGTTGTTTTTTATAGTTATTGGAATGACTGAATTCATTTTACTCGTCGAGTCAATTTGCATCTCGTGAAATAGACTGACCGAATAATAAAGTTAATAATACTCTATTGAATATAACAAACACACTTGTATTGAATCTCTATATATATAAAATTCTCGTGTCACAATGTTTGTTCCCATACTCCTCCGAAACGGCTTGACCGATTCTTATGAAATTTTGTGAGCATATTCAGTAGGTCTGAGAATCGGCTAACATCTATTTTTCATACCCCTTAGTGATAAGGGTTGTCCACCCTTAACATTTATATGGCAAAACAACGTTTGCCGGGTCAGCTAGTCATATATATAAATATCTGGTCATAGGGCAGGTATGTAGGTAGGGAAAAGGGCCCTTGGACGACTTTATAACATCTGACAGTAAGGTTGGTCACTTACTCTACAAACGACCCCGCAACCAATCCGCACTGAGCCTGCGTCACGGTAATTATATCCCGTGCCTGTGTCTTGGAGTAAGGCTCGTAACACCTAATAGTTGAGGTGAGGCCTGTGCCCAGCAGCGGGACGTATACCGGTTGGTGAAAGGGTAGTTAGTTACATTACAGTTGGTACGAGTATTAAAGTACCTAGGTGCCAATGAAAAATGAGAAGCTTTCACTTGTTTGATATAAAATTTAAAAATAGCATTGAATGATACACTTTTTACGGATTATTTCGCGATTTATTTACATTTTGTTTTAACCTGACGTTTCGGACCCTTTTCAGCGTCCGTTGTCACAGGTAGACTAAGGTGTTAATTGTCATTACATGGTTTGAAAAATTTTTAAACTACCATCACTCAAAAATATTAAGTTACGTTCCTATCCACACAAAATGAGCTAACAGTATCTTGAGGTCTTGCAGTGCGGGGTAGAGCTCGAGTCTTGGCTAAAACAGGATCCCAAGCTGGTGGAATTTTCCAACCATCTTCTCTATTAAAATTAGGGTGTCTTCTAATTTCAATAGCCTCACGATGCATACGAGGAAGAAAACGACGTTCTCTTGCGAGGACTTTTGGTTGGTCAAAGCGTATGAAGTGGTTGGGTTTATCTAACGCGTGTTCACACACTGCAGACTTTGTGTTCCGTCTATGTTTAACGTCGGCTACATGTTAAAAATAGCATGTGAAAACTTATACCACTAAGAGTAATGACAGCAGCAAGGAGCATCTCGGCATCTCCCTATTTAAAAGAAAGACAATGTTAAACGCATCACGATGTCACGCCACGTTTGTATTGCCTTAAAAGCTAAAAATTTACCTTATGACTTTAGAGTTACGTATGTAGATACCTAAGTATGGTGTCCATCACGTCACGGTCAACACTGCGGTGTATTATCTCTTGCGATACGGGCGATTTGGAACAAAAATGGGTAGCCTGATGTGCTAAACACTGTACGACGTCGGTCAGCGCCGCGTGAACACTTTCTAACGAAAATTGATTGCATGCACTTCGACATCCACGCAGCAATTAGTAAGCGGGATTGCGCGCGATGTGCATATGATTTTCGCCTTAAAGGTGTTCATATGGCGTAGACCGCGATAGTACCTACCCGTCTTATGCTATTTTGAAGCCATATGTTAGGTATGTATGAATCCATTCTAAAGTTCTCATTAAGTCCTCAATTTGGAGCATCTACGAATACCTAAAGGCTTACTGACTTTGTATGGTAATGTCAAAACTTTTGCAACTATGTAGCAGCAAAATGACCACTGTCCATAAGAGATTAGTTCGACGGACCCCATTAGTCAAGCCCTCGACTACTGCCTACTTCGGGTCGGCTTGATAAGGTACGGAAAATTATTTGGGATAATGGCCTCAAATTGTTAAGTACTTAAGATACTTAATAGGTTTGATCGTTATTTATAAGTTATACAGTGTGTAAAGGAAATTCGACGTTAACAATGTCTTAGTGGGCAAATCTTCGATACAGTGAGACCGGAGGCTTGCACAGACGGGGCCGGCGCGTGTCAGGTAGACGTTTCTACATTCTGTATAATTCTGTATAATAGTCCTCCTGGCCGATTTTGACCACGGCGGCCAATCTCAACTGAGATCAGCAGATATTATAGTGCACAAGTGTGATCGCAATACAGAGGTGCACTCACTGTTCCATCACTCTCAAAGTTCCGACAATCCGACATGACCGGAGGGAGATCAGGCGCAGGACCAATGGCTTGACGTGCTTTCTGAGGCAAAGGGGTGTAACACCGCCAACTTTCCGATTCCAAGCTGTTTTTGAGAAATTCATGACAGAAAATCTCAGAAACAATTTTTTGCTCGACCTGGGATTCGAATGTAAGGCAGATACTTTGCCACTACACTAACGAGGCAGTCAATTAAATTCTGTATAGAAAATCAATCAATGAGGCCCTAAATCAAACGTGGTCTTGTTCTTGCGAACTGATTGATCTATGAATAGTAGAACCTTTTCTATAAAACAGGTTTCTAGCTGACCTTTTGACGGAAAGCCTGCTTACAAGTGGATTTGAAATCGAATTATCATACCCACCAAGAACTAATTAGTTATGAAGCAGTTTGAAAGTACGAATGCCTATCGAACGAAGACATAAAGTTACATTTATCCAAGCAACTTCTCGCGACGACTCTAGTTCGCTACGTTAAAGATTTTTTAGTTTTTTTTTCATAAGCAATATACATTTTTTGTTGAAAGTAAAACAATTCTTAAGGAATCAAATTAAATGGGTCTATTTATGCGCATCAAATTATTGCAAAAGACAATTATAATTATTCAAAGGATTTATACAGGATATCTTTATACAGGATATAAAAAAAACCTTAACGAAGCCTTCAGTTGAAGGCTTCGTTACGCGTTCAGTACATCAAACCAAATCGTATGAAAAATAAATTTTGGCTGGGAAACAACTTTTATTTTTTGACATCAAAAAAAAAATTAATTCTAACCCGCAATGTACAGCGCGCACGCGGAAAAGTCACCGCGGGGCGTGTTGCTATACGCCGCCGCGACACGGGCCGGTTCGACTGTGCGCTGTTCATTGCGGAGTGTGCCATTTAGAGGCTTTTTATGAAAGAAGTAGTGACAATTTTATCATGTTTCTTTAAAAAAAAGTTAAGTTATAACGGACAGAAGACATTTCTGTAAAATCACCAATTTTTGTTTCAAACTTTAACCATCAATATCTCAGTAACCGTTAACTTCCCAGGTATGGTGTAAAGGAAAAAAATGATCGTAATAATTGTTAGAATATGTGGTATTCGGCTTCGTTAAGGTTTTTTTTACACCCTGTATAAAGACTACCACTTTAGCATAACTATTTAGTAATCTGTGACTTTAGTGTAATGGTCAAAAGTTGACTATTAATCAAGAGGTAGCGAGTAGTAGAGTAGAGTAGCAGGTGGTAGAGGTAGGGTTTGATCCCCGCACTCAACAAACATTCTGATTACCTACAGTTACATATCAGAATTTAAGAATACCACGGAGTCAGATCAATGTATGTGATGTTGTTGTATATTTGTATTTATTTGTAATAATGTAGATATGGATATAGTTCTACCAAGTTGAGGTGCCTAAGCTACTAAGGCTGTTTCGACTATTATACCTATGATAGAAAGGAAACGATAAAAATCTTCAAAAGAATCCAGCCAATACCAGAGAAGATTTTTTAAAGTTGACAGATGAAACGGGTTATTGACGTAATTTGAAAGAATTGAAGGTGTAGCAACGAAGCCTTAGAAATCTTACGTAGAGCCATAAATTAAACCCACATTCGCAATAAATTAGAAACAAAAGCCAATCTAATGCCCGATCACATAACTCGCTAGAGCCTCCCAATGGATTCAAGTGCTACAGTTAGTAGATTACCATTATCCGTGTCGCCTCTAATCCTTCCAGCATATTTCACGCTTAGACGGAAATTAAATACGCCTAATACCCTAGCGAGGACGCATGTTCCCTCTCAAGATGCCACTGCTATCTCTGAATTAGTAACGACTAGGATTAGCAGCGAAATTTGAATGGAGTTGTATAGATCAACAGCTTAGAGATATCAGCCAGTTTAGATGGTGCAAGAATGTCTCTTTTTCATCCATGCGCTAATTAGTTTTATTTTCATGCTATTTTTCTACTAAACAACTATTTCAAAAAATCATTTAATTCGGGCAACATGAACATTTCCATGAACATAACCATTACCATTCAATTTTTAAATTAAACTAATCATATTAGTGACTTTTTGCATTTCATGGATAAATGCCGATAAATACAGAATATGTCTACGGTGCCTCCGAGAACAGAGCAAGAATTGGTAAAATGTCAAGTTAAACATTTGACCATTTATTATGACCTAAGTAATAATTAATAGATGCCAATTTAACTTAGTGCGACCGTTTTGTTTGGGCTGTGGCCGAGACCGTGTAATCCTTTTGCAAGGGTGTGAGATACGGCCATCGAGTTTAGACCCATTATTTACTTTGGCAAAAGGTGGATATTTATTAACCCACTTACCGTGTTGTAAGCAAATCTTAACTGATACCTTGACGACCGAATGGTGCAGTGGTCCACATGTCGGACTTCTAAAACCAAGGGTTGCGTTACAGTACCCGCACAGTACCTCTACAAGCATAAGTGTGCATGAACATGTGTTTATACTGGTCTGGGTGTTTTCTATGTCTAATATGTATTTATTTACAAAAAAAGTATTTAAGTATGTTTATCCGTTGTCTAGTACCCATAACACAAGCCTCGTAGCTTAATTTGGGACTAGAGAATTGGTGTGATTTTATTTATTTACCTACTTTCTCACCTAACCACATGTTTGCTACCTATTGTATGATACGTTAGTACAGTTAGTAGCAGCTTAAAATATCGGAACACTAGTAAAATATTTTTTAATGATATTTTCACAACCGGCGACTTAATTATCTCGGTTACCCACATGTTTTAGCCGGTGACAACACCAATATGCAATGACACTTTCCTCAGCACACCAATATTGTTGCATGTCCGGAATATTATCCGGAATTTTACGATTTGGACGCTTTCAAGAAAGGAGTGAATAGGCTGTTAATAGCCAGACATGATCCATCTTCGGTCGCATCGTCGCTTAACATCAGGTGAGATCGCGGCCAAATGTCTGGTTATTCATATTAAAAAAAAAGTAACATTACGAGTAGTACCTAGTTTTTTTACTTATTTAACTAAACAATCAATGCAGACACGAATCAATATTGGAGATTTGAATTCTTATCAAAATTTAATTCCATAGGCCTGGATTTCGAATCCAAAGAGTCACAATGTTTATGTTGGTGCATTTATCATTGTAACTTTTTTATGTGAGTATTAGTAATGGCAATTATTGCTATTTTTTGTTAAGTTAATTAGCATGCTAAATTTCATAGTATAGCATGCTACGCGCTATTGCTATGCTAATATGAAATTTCATCGAAATTGAGAAATAGCGTTAGCGTATAATATTAAATTGCGAAATTGTGACTGTTGTATGCAACGTACATTTTAATCTTGTGACTAAGATTAGATTAAATTTGACTTAATTATTAAAATGAAAACTGCACCGAATAGATAATTCAATCAAGTTACGAAAAGACAAACAATTTCATTCAAATAAACAGTTCAATAAACCGCACGCAAAATACGACTCTAAATGCAAGGATGCCGTATTCTCTTCTCTTTCTTTGTTCGCCATTCACTCGGGTAACGCTCAAAAGCCGATCGTCGCCCGACATACAGCACGCGAACGCGAGTTTCAATTGGCTGCTACTGCTAATAACGGCTGCTATTAGCAGTAGCAGCCTGCTAAAGCAGTGCGTGCGAATCTATGGAAGCAACGACACGTCGCTGCGCTGTCCGTGAATTTTAGCAGTCACGTGAATTTTAGCATTCACACAATTTAGCATCGTCAAATAATTAAATTATTGCTAACGATGAAATAGCATGCTAATTAATGATGCTAATGCTAATTATTCCATTACTAGTGAGTATGTATAATACCTTTATATCAAGAATGTCGATGTTTACGATATTACTCAGAGGGCCTATTATAATGATAACGTGTACAGACGATTAAGGTCCGATTTCAGTAAATTTACATGCGCATAAAATACCAAAGTGTTTACCTTGATGTGCATGTGTACAAGTAACAAAGTTCAGTCATGACTCATGTATAAGTCTTATATGACTACAATAGAAGTCGGAGCTTTGATTCGAAGGCTCAAACCTATCCTAAGTAAAACGGTAAAACATTTCTTTGTGTAACAACAATAATAATAATCAATCAGTTATGGGGTTTTAGAGGACATAATAAATAAAACAATAATATTATTCATATTTTTATAAAGGTTTTCATTGTATTCATCATAGGTATAGTGTCATTTGAAATATATTTCATTGCTTAATTAGTTTTCCAACTGGATAATGTGTAGTAGGCGACAAATACAAAGATGAGAACAATATTGTTAAACATTTCTGAGCATGGCTGTACATGTTACAAAATTAATCATAGGATTTTTTTTTTCATAAAAATTAGTAGAGAAAATGGAACATAGGTACTAAATATTGGGTTATTACAATGTGCATTAACTAAAAGGGTAAAGTAATAAAAATTATAAACTTAAATTAAAAGCTGCTAAACATAATTGTAACGCGCGTATTTCGTCGCAAAATAAATCGTGTAAATATGAAAAGTGGATTGATGTCAACTATTTGTTTAAGTTGTACACGACACGAATAGGTGTCTTTTTCATTTAATTCAATGAAAATAGACCTCGAGGTCGACTTTGTAAAAATTACTGTTACTTTGTGACAAGTAGTTTTATAAAACGATACAGCAATTAATCATTGTGTTCGAAAAAAATACAGATATTTTAAGTTGAAAATTGAATGCAGATGGTTTACATCAAATTAATATGACTACATATAATCAACCTTATGTGTAAAACAAAGTTTACAAATGTTACCTCAACGATTACACAAAGCCGACCATAATGATGGTCTTTAAAATATTATGCTCTAAAATGTAAATGGTAGACAATTATTACATCATTCACGAGGAATCAAAAACATGCCTTCTGATAAACGCGCAGCGGTCATAACATCCGATAGTAGTGTTGTGTATGATTAATAGTTGCCGTGGTATCGATATCATTTCAAAACTATTGAAAATTGGTAACCGACATAGAAAGTACTTAACGGTTATGATTTATCAAAATTATGATACCAATACTGATAGCTAAAAATCGATGACACAAACATTGGACGACAGACCGCGCGCTTGCTAAATTAATTTCCATTCAATAACAGTCAAACAAAATTTGACTAAACAACAAGGAATTTGTACTTTGGGAGATGTGATATATAGAGAATCGACTAGGTCCTCATCAAAATGAATATTAAATACTTAATAAACATTGTATTCATAATATATAATATAAGCAATATAAAACGTAACATAATCGGAAATACTAGACAATAATATAATTCTGCTAAATAACTGAAATAATTCAGGTTTATCGTCAATGTTATATAGTGGAGCAATCGGTTCCGAACCGTATCGATATATTGCGGTAATGGAAGCCGGCCGGATCGACTAGAGACGGCTTCGTGGCGGAGATGTAATCGACTGTCCACTACACTACCGACAACAGATTTATCTAACAATATATTATTAATCGAATAAAAACTTCGCTAAGTTTTTGTACCGAAAAATGTATCTAGCGTCGTATTAAAATGATATGCATGCGAACAGCAACACTTTGGTAATGATCACAAAACTGCACGAATGCCGCCCACGCCAAGAAACAAAAACATTGAAATGTTTGGAACCATCGAGTACCCACTACACATCCTGCTATGGATCAGTGTTGGCCGCTTGTTCGGTATTTCTGCGTTATCGATATCATATTAATAATAAATGTCACAACATCAAGCCGGTATAAAAAACACTAAGCCTACTAAAACTACTACCTGCGAAAACTCTTTTCAAGAGTAAACTTACAAACTAGCTTCGTAAAGTAACACAGGGTCCGCCGAAGCAGACGCAATATCAGGATCCGTATAAAATATAACATTTTTTTTCGCCTCTCCAGTTTTATTACAATTTTCTGAAACAACCTTATAGCTAGTCATGCTTTACCAACATTACAAAATAGACAATACAACGCTCACTATCGTTACAAATTAATAGCTTTTTAAAAATCTTTTAATCGTTACAAAATGGAACTTTTCTTCTTCATAACCAGAAATATTCTTACGCTTAACATTATTTGTGCCAATTCCTTACGCATCGTCCGAGAGTGTACAAAAATATACGTTGAGACGTATCGTTAATTTAAAAACAATATCATTATATTTTCAATGGTATAACTAGTTTTTTGATAGCGAATTCTTAATTTAGAACTTATGATTACGTCAAGCACTTAAAACTTAAGTAATTTATGATTAATTGTATTTCCCTCTGAGCTTCTCAATCCTTAACCTTACATTTCTAACCGCCGATATTCAGCAAATTGTAAACAAACTTACAGAGATCATCGTATAAAACACTTAAAGACACGACCACACTCAAATTAGAAATCATTATAGTGGGTAGACAACCAGTGTATCTACACAGAAACAAAGAGAAACCCAAAATATTATAGTGGCTCATCCATCCATACTCCAGTACTTAATAAAGAAAAATGCTTGCTGAGATACCTCAAATTTAATTTTAAAGCCAAAATCTTATTCTCCCCAATTGGAACCGAAATTCCATAGTTGGTTATATAGAGTTACTTTTTAAGTAATCAATGTGAGAAATGGTACAGACTAGACCAATCAAAGGAAAGTTTTTAGGGCCAATGGTAGCAAAATTGAAATGCCTCATAAAGCATTTGATCAAGATGAAAATGCATCAGAAAGTTAACTTACTAGCCTAGGTATACAATGACCTCAAGTTTGAACGTCTAATTTTGAGAAGGGATCTTACGCTATTTTTTATGTTTCGCAATGTATGTATTTATATTCCTACTATGCTGGGTAAGATTGCTTCTTAAAACTTGACAGACAAACGGTCTTACACATATCTATTATCGCTGTGATACACGCACGAACCCGAGGTTCGATTTCGTCTTACAAAAATACTACATCTACATTTTCAGTAAAAAAACGTACATTACTTGATGTTTATTTACGCATTACATATTTATTAATAGAAAAATGTTATCGCTAAATTACTCATTACCGTTACGAAAGTACAAAAGTTAAGTTAATACAAATTATGACACTCATACCCTGATGCACCCCGCGCATTACGTAGTAAAAATCGTTATTCTAATTGCCACGCAATAACTTAATTATTATCTTTAACCAATTCGTAAGATTATCACCAATTATTTAGTTTTTAAACTTGGCTTCTGCTGGACCGACTTACATTGCTTATCCGAAGTATGTATCTAACGCATCGCGACTTGAAAGGCCTCCAGGGCTGGCGGTAGCGGTATCACTACTGTCAGTGATACGCACTCCCATCGCTTTAATTTACATCGAGTCAAGCTACTAGTTTGCTTTATCAACAAATTTCAGTCTATTAATGTGAAATGGAATATTTATTTGAAACGTTGCTGTTATCAGAACTGGCCCACTGCACTACTAAATGCGATAGAGCGCGACGTAACTCTATCTACACGAGTTAATACGAAAGATTAATACAAACTTACTACATTAGTGTAGAAAACATCGAGTATCAAAATATAATTAACAAGTTTTGATTTGCATCTTTCACTAACCAATTACAGCCGTATACTAGAATCAGCCAACGCGCTTCGTAAATTTTGAGCGTGAATTTTATTTAGACTTTGATTACTGAAAGCTCTGTGAACTAAATGAAAATTTTATAAACGTTACTTTGATGAGAGTCTTATCATAAATCCTATTGTGGCGTTTGTGTGCAACGGTTAAGTAACCGCTTCGATTAAGTTATCCAACATGCTTACTAATACGACCGATGCTCTTCTCTGCTTTAAAGAACGATGTTTAAGAGAAAAAGCAAAACAGAAGAACAGAAGGTAGTTCTTTGAGAAACGCTAACGGTTGCAAAATCGTTTCTCTGATATCGATACTTGACTCTATCGATAGTTTCGCAGCACTAGTCCCTGCAGAGAGAGCCGAAAATGATTTAGTTTAAATTTCAAAACGTCGATTTGAAACTGTTTTGGGTGACGTAGACTCTAGTACGGCTAAAAATTTTATATCCAAAGCCGGCAGTGACATGAAACCGAGTGCGCTTCGTTACCTTACACGAGAATTTTACATTAAAATTTGACATAACTAATCAGCAAACTGCGCTAACGCAGCTACTATGACCAGAATGTACACGATTAATTACAACTCGTTTGGCACGAGGTTGCAATAAGTATAAAGAAACGAAGATGACTAAACTTAATGTTAAGTGTGATCACAAACACTCATCCACATTCACACATTATTATAAAGGAAACCCTACGATCCTAGATAAGAACTACAATGGAAAAAATAGGTTAGCCTATGTATTTAAAAGCGAGACACAATACCTATAGACCAACGAATATTATGCCGATGACGTCACTATAGTTACGGTGTGCTTCTAATCATGATTACTAGTAGCATTCGATAGAATACGTAAATTAATTAAATTCAAAATAACCGATACTACAAGATATAGCTTTTTATATTATAACAATTTCTGCTCCTAATTTTCAACCGAGTAAAAAACGAACTTTCTTTACAAACGTATTGAGTTCTTTTTACGAAAAAAGTCACGCGGATTTTTGTGGAACTAATGCATATAGTATGGGAAATGACAGTTAATGTCGAAACCAGCGCCAAATCCGTACTTGTTTCGTGAAAATGACTCTTTTCGGTTGCGATTCAGGATACGTTCCAGCAACTATTTCGTTAATATTATCTAGATGAGTGTTACTTTTAATATGTATTTGATTTACTTTATAAAATTTGCAAAAGTAACAAATTGTTTCTTTGTACTTTTAAGCAATTCACTAAATTACATTAAAATTCAACATGACGAAATTCGAATGTTGGCGACTAAATAAATTGTTATTAATTACAAAAATTTAACAAATATACGTTCGTGTAATTACATTTATTTAAACTGAACAATTAACCAAGTGTCTAAAATATGAATAATCAAACACATACTCGGGATTTATTTGTTTGTGAGGGGAAGATCCGAGACTTTTGCGAAGGTAGTGTAATCTATTAAACATATACAACCTTTCCAAGCGTTTGATATTAATTTTATTACACAATTATAATTATTATATAGATAGATAGTAGAAAGCTAAAAAGTTCTTAAGGAAAATATTTATGAAAAAGATATGAATATACTTGTACGGTTACTTGACAGACCTGTTTATGAATTTTCGATTTATCTATTTATATTCAACTGACAAATAATTTGCTTAATTTTTTTTATCTTTCTCGTTTGCGTTGTCTATTTTTTGTGTATGAAATTATGTTTTAAATGCAATGCAGTTTCTCAAGGAACTATACCTACCAGAAAGATAATTTTACTTTTAATAGGTTTTTGTAATAATTTAATTTGGTTTAGTGATATAATATATTATTTTACCGTGTAAAGTTGTACTATGCAACTTAAGGATTATAATATTCTAATACCGGAATTTACTTCAGGAGCCACGATGGTTTATTTACTATATTTTACTATTTTCTTTAATATTGAAAATTCTATAATAAATAAACAGCCTTACTGGTGAGTCGGAGGACTGATATAGTTTCCAAAATAGTAATTATTTTCAGTTTGTACCGGAATCGGTCAATGACCGATACTCTAGCGTCATTGTAAACAATAATATGATAATATCTACGTAGATGGCTCTGTATTTGACTATTAAACAATATGACTTTATAATTTGCGTTGCCTTTGCTATATGCCGCGCACCGCGATGACACTTCACTCCATATTTGTACATGTCCACCATCAGATGATCTGGTTCTTTTAATATTTTTCTAAATATACCAACAACAGCTCGTTAATTTTTTTCAAATACTTTACTGAGTATACATTCAGATAAATGTACATTAAACCTTTAATATAATTCTATATTCGAACGAGCAAACTTCGATAAAATTAAAATTGATTAACATATGAAGTGTCATCGCGGTTCCGTGTTAAAATAATTAGGGTTTCTTTGATATTGTTGAAATTATGTACTATCGATTTATGGCTAAACTAGAATATGCAATACATCTCATTAAACATTCTTTAGTAAGCATTCGCAGTTCCGTGGAGGACTAAGGGCCTATGTACAGTACTATGACGCCATACTAAGTTAGATATATAGACTCGTCTTAGGATAACTTTGAAGCGAAGGATACTACTAATATAAATATTTTAAGAGGTATTACAACCACTCAAGGCGACTGACGACTGTGAACGGTGATGATTCAAAATGGTGTTTATCTAAAAACGTTACAAGAAGTACAGAATATAGTTTTAGTTGGGTATCATACCAGCAATACTAACTTTGTCAACTTTTACAAAATAACTTAAAAGATATGAAAACATTAACTTGAATTTTCATAAAAATATCTGATTATGCAGCCAGAAAAATATAAACGAAATCCAATTTAGGTGCTTTCCAAGAAAAAAATTATGTTTTTTTTTTTCTAAATATTCGTGTATCAAAATGTGAATCATACCAAGATCACAGCCGCCAGCCGCCGCCTCCCAGACCGTGCGATGATGACGATGAGTTGCAGTGATGCGGATGATGGCGATGTTAATAGCTGAGGTTGCCACGTCTGAAAAAGCCGAGCTTGTAGTGTTGCCCGCTAAAAAAAGTTTTTTTTTTTCAAGGCTGTCTCTTGTTTTGATTAGATAGCAGATTTTTGAGTATAATTACAATCAGAACAATAAACCATGAATACAATTTTTTTAATCGCAATAATGAATCGGTACGATTCATGCAATCGATAGCGATATGAATTTTATCGATATTTAAAAGATTTCATAGAGATGTTCCCATCACTATTTTTAAAATTAGCGTGAACCTCAATTCCGGCTTTATTTAGACGTGTGCACCTCACAAATGTAGCGGATGACGATGACAGACTACGTACTACATAACTGAATATCGTACTAGCTACAATACGATCAGTCCGAGTGAACTGGGATTCTGTACTGAGTGCAATGCTGGCAGGTTACAACGTTGGCACGGAATGCGTATTACATCTGCTCATTTATGAGAGCCTGGTACTTTTGATAATGAAATACTCGACTTTTGTTTGAAAACAAAATATTAAAAGAACCGAAACAGTTAATTTCTAATTGTTTGGCGGTATGTATTGGTGATGTTAAACCGGATTTAAAAATAACGAGCAACAGCACAGAGTACACGAATCCCTTAAATTAGTAAAAATGGCAGTTAGATTAAGAAGGACAATGCAAAAATTTTTACCTATAAAAAGTGTCAAGTCTTGATAAGAATTATTGCCTAAAATAGCGAATAATCCGCATGTATCACGATTCGAACCTGTACGCGCCTAGCTATCCGCACCACTTTTTATCACTAAACACGCTCTATACTAATATTTATCACTTGTAATCACTTTGCGAGTAATAAGTATCAAATGTATAAAAACCTTATCTAAAACGTTAACGTTAAACAGTTAGAGTAAATGTGCACATCACTTAAACGCTTATTATGTCGAAGCGCTATACACTTATAAATAAATAGACATTCATGATAATTATAAGAAAAACCCTTAAATCTAAACTATAAAGTTAGGCAAACACTTTGAAGAATGTAACAAAAATGAAAGTCACTTGCTTTCCATTGTCTTTAAATTAAAAACAAAAAAATCGCTCAATGATTAGTGGTGCTTATAAAATTTTGATAATTTCCACCGTGAAACAAGTAAACAACACCCTCTTGTCTGATATGGCACAATATCGAAACATTATAATAACTCGATTGTTGATAAATACTCTTATAACGTCCGCTAATCACCGAGACAAAAATAAATTATAGAATGAAATAAAAAGTAACAATTAACGATACGAAACCTTACAGTTATTGTAATAGATTATAGACAAGCTAATCATATTATTGGTGACACAGCAATGACTTACAATTAAAATCCTCTACCATTATTATTGTTGATTAAATTATGTGAAATTATAGTAAGTGAATGAAATGATATTAGAGATAATAAACTAACATGGCATCTTCGATTAGTCTCCTACATCAAAGTGCCATTTTGGTGGGAGGAAATAAAAGTTCGCAATAAACCTACGAAAATATTGTATAACACTTAAGTTAGGTTTAAAATTTTGCTAAAATAAAACATAACTAATGAACTAAATTGAACTAAACAACACACTCCTCAAACGCCCCTATCACATAGGGTCATCAGTATCACTGACATCCAAGGTTATCAATAATTTAAAAAACACGCCTTTGCAACTCCTTCTCAAGGAATACGTCCCGGGTAAGATTCGAATCGAAAAAAACAAAAAATGCAATTCCTGGCATCACTATGTTTATCGCTAATTTATTATTTCCAATAAAAATCAACATCTAATCAACAAAGTGCAGAATAAAATTAAAATAAAATCAATAGTACGATCTAAACCGACACATAAAATTATTTTCAATAATACCAACTTAATTTAACAGAAATTATTTCTAGCGTCGTTCGTACGCACTTAAGAGTTCAAGAGGAAAGTCATTGGGCACCGCCGTTTATGCGATTTGGTTTAGGTAGTCGATGAAGTCGTTCGAGAAGAGCTGGAGGTGCGAGGGATCCGCGAGGGGGGTGCGGCGGGGCAGGCCGGCGCACCCGCCGAGTTGCGGGACTGGAGGCCGCTCGACCGGCTTGGGTCTGAGGGTGGCCAGGTACCTCTCAGCTAGGGACTCGCCAAGGCTCATCGCGAGGGTCTCGGGGCTGAGCCCGAGGAGGGGCAGCGACTCGGTGATGCTGGCGAGGGTAGGTGTGAGGTATTTGGGCTCTTCAGCGGGCGTTTCAGGAGCTCGCGACGCCATGCTCGTGTTGACGACGGGGCGCAGCGCGGGGGGCGACGCCCTGCGCGGAGGCGACGGTGCCATGTTCCACGGGTCGGTGGAGGCAGGGGGGGTGCCGGGGGAGGTCCCCGGCACCGCCGACTGTTATGGCCACTGCTGGAACAGCGGGAACGTCCTCTTGGTGAAGCAGTAGGCCAGCGGCTTGACGAAGTGCGTGTCGAGCACCCGGCAGTGCGGACACGTGACCGGGTGCGAGTAGTCGGAGTAGTTCAGCCGCTGCTGCGGGTGCAGGAGGGGCTTGTAGCAGCTGTTACACTGTAGAAGAAGAAAACATCAGATTAGAAAAATTAGAACAGAAACCTGTTACGATTTTTTTAAAGCCAGTTTATCAAGGTTTCATTATCAAGCTGCAGAAATATACGAGTAAAAGTCTAGTTGCATGACAGCAGCTCATTATATAAACTGTGTCAGACTCGAGGAGCCGTCCCGCAGAACCGGCAGCGGATGGTGCGCTCGGGGTCGCAGCGCATGCTTCTATTTGAATGTAACTTCTGATTCTAACCTTCAGTCGCTTCGCACAGCAGGGCGTGCCCATGATGATGTCAGAATCGGCAGCGGGTGATGCGAAAAAGATTGCAGCGCTCCAGGCACTCTATGCCTCTATGTGAATATAGCTTCTAATTCTAACGACCGACAATTTCTTAGCTGGAGCGCCAGTGGGCGGGACACATAGCTAGAACATAGCATAGAACCGATGGAAAGGCGTTTAAATGACGGCCGAGTGCGAGGTGACGCTCCGTAGGCAGGCCTCCTGCCGGGTGGACCGACGATCTGATCAAGGTCGCAGGAAACCGCTGGATGCGGGTATCGCAAGACCGATCGCGGTGGACATTTTTGAGGTAAGCTTATGCTCCGCAGTAGATGTCGAAACGCTGATATGATGATGATTCTAACCTTCAGCCGCTCCGCGCAGCAGGGCGTGGCCATGAAGATGTCGTACGAGTACATGGTGCCGAGCACCAGCGAGGAGCCGTCCCACTTCTGCCCGCAGAACCGGCAGCGGATGGTGCGCTCGAGGTCGCAGCGCTCCAGGCAGCCCATGCACACGCACGTCAAGTACTGCGTCCGACCTTCCACTTTGACCTAGGGGAAAACTACTTAATTAGTAAGTGTTTGAAAAAAAAGGATCCGCATAATAAGTTGCTTAGCCTTACAAGGGCAGATACTCAAGAATAGAATAGAATAGAATCATTTATTTGCTCTTGAATATGGTACATGTCAGATCTTTAAAATAAGTCATTACATTCGACTTATAATTGAGTAATATTTCTACTATTACTTAGATACTACAAAATTCGTTGATTTTAGATGGGCTTAAGTTTACTAAACTGATATCAGTACTCATTTAGTCTGTATTTTTTTAAACCTAATTCACAGTGTTTAGAATTGGCTGTAAGCCGTTTTTAAAATTCGTATTTCATTACTAAGAGTTAATTTCGGTCGAAGTGACTGGTTTAAGCGGGTTCTTTCTTTAAAATTAAAAGCCACATTTCAGTCGGCTCTGCCTTGGCTGCGACGACACTTAACGCGGACCGAGTCCTCAAAAATTAACATCATTTAAGTTAAAACATTGCGACGGCCAACCGTCTGTATTTGTGATTGCTTAAAAGGATTTTCGGGAGGACCGTTGTATAAAGAAATCCCAGGAGCTGCACGATAATTCTAACGCCAAACAACGCGAGTATCCGACCTGATCCTAATTCTTTGCACAAACATCGCATAGGATAGGGAAGAGACGTTCTACGAATATATTGCCAAAAGCATGCAAGGAGATTGAAATATTTCGTTTCAAGTTTAGTAGATAGTTTTGAAAAAGGTACCAAACACTAAAAGCAAGTAAACCTTGTGCGAATATAATAATACTTTCTCACGATGATGGCGGAATTACTTTCAACTTTTTTTTTTTGTAATTGTTGCCTAAATTCTGTTTGAACTTTAACATAATGTTAAGTAACTATTTCTACTTTAGTTTAAAAAAAGAGCTAGTGCGTTTTTTAATAAAATTAATCTCTTATATATATCCTCTTAAAATTAGTCTTTTAATTTGCCTTTGGAACGGTACAAATTCACAACACGAGTAATCCGATCATTGCCAACAGCCTACATCAGCCATATGAGTTGCCAACACTTGAAGGGGAAATACGGGATCTTATTTAAGTTGCAAAGAAGTTCTCCTGCCTCCAATGTCAATCCCGAGCATAAATAAACCTGACGAAAATCAACATTCAATTTAACGTTCCACCATTGTTTGTTTTAGAACGTAAATTGTAATTAAACGTCTGCCTCTTCCTCTGTCGTTTCGTATACTTTGTTATGAGTCAATAAAGTATATTAGAAGATTAAGATCTGTTTTTCAAGCCGGTTTTGGCTGGGTAAACCTAATCAATTTTGTGTTTAATATTGTTCATCAAGATGATTTCGCCTTTTTGGTATTGACAATCGCAATGAACAACCTTCGAGCGGGCAAAGATGACAGAATAAATTATCATATCGATGATAATCGCAGAAATAATTCCGATGTCAGATTTGAGCAAATAAATACGTAACTTGAGCACCTATTCGCGAATGTTAGACTATACGGGGCCGACACACACACATATCAACTTGACATGTTGAAGCCCCCAACTACATACTATAACTATACTATACTATATAATTGAATCGAGTGAAATCTGAAAATCATGAAAAAGGGCGTGCGGTGAGAGAGCCCTGAAAAACTGCAACAATGCCATGAAACTCTAAATGGGCGAGTGACTCACGCTCTGTCACGCTAGTGTCCGCAATTTGTTATGACTCCAACTTACTATGGTAACTAGGGAATGCAAAACCCGGGTTTGTTTAAAAAATACAACAAAAAAAAATACAAAATTTTGACAATTTTATCGACAAATATACAAAAAAAATACCACGAGATGCAAAGCTACTTTTGATTGATACATTAGAATGTAGCTTACAAAACAGTGTTAAAAATGCTGTTTAATTATGACATCATGTAAACAAAAAAATCATAACAGAAAAATAATCAATAGGAAGGGAACGAAAAGGTTGAAGATATCAAACACAAGAACCGCTTCACAGAGCGGTTGCAGTACAGAGTACAAAAAAGCAACTACCTATGAATTAAAAAAACTATGATTTGATATTACTACATAAAGTAAATCGTTCTGCTGTGAGTAAACAACCACCAAAATATCACCCGTAGATCCAACCGATCTTCAGTTGCATTAATCAACCAAGTACAGTATTACAGTCAATCAATCAATATTACAATATATCAATATTACAGTCTAGTGTGTGTCACTCCTACCTCAACAGCACTGCTGGTGTGTTGTCGCGGGCTGAGGAAGAAGGTTCCATCAACCAGAGGATATCGGTCGAAGACGTGCAGCGTCTCTTTGCAGAGAGCACACGACACCCTCGGCTTGTGCTGCCCGGCCAAGGTCGAGAGGATAAACAGCCTCGTGTCGTCGTTGCCATGGTTACCCTCGTCCTCAATCTGTAACAAGGGAGAGACGCGTTAAAATCGTACATTCCGTAGTAGGTTTTAATCAGGTTCTGTCTTTAGTAACTAAACTGTAATGTAAGTATCTTTCCGTTGAAACTATTTGCGATACTTTACTTCAGAGCTGATCCGGAGTTGGGTATTGACAAGAGCGGTAAGTGAGAAACTAAATTTCAGATTTCAACAACCGTGGGCGAAATCCGAGAAATCGCAAACATTTATCGAACGCGAACGGAGAAAGCCAACTAAATCATTGATTAGTCTTAACCTGCCAAAGGTCTTCTTAATTCTCACATAGAAAACAAAAGGTCGGCCCCATTCTCCGCAAGTAGACGTTATTGTAGAGCGCTCGCAATTTCAATATTTCATATCCCCACATTTACATATTACGATTAATGCATCCACCCACGACACTTACCGCAGCAACTCTCCCTTCGTAATAACGCAAGTAAATGACTGCATAAAGTTGAATAATGAAAGGCTGAAAGGCAATTACGCTGAATTCGGAGTCGAAGTCAAACAAAGGATCACGAGCGCCGCAGAGATCGATTGTGAGCACAATTCGTTCACGTACGAGCAATTTGTGAGAGCGAATAATAATGAAAGTTTAACGAGTCACGGCTGCAGCGTAGGCTCCACAGCTTAATTAAACATATTATCAACTGTCAAAGCGCACGCCTATACACATTCCCCATCGAAACTGGTTACTTTGTTCCTCGTTTGGCAATACCACTACCATTGTTCAAAACACAATCTGTTTCATTATGAGAATTCGCCGTTGATTGCCTATGAAACCTGTACATGTTTATGTGCATTGATGTTAAGCATTCCTACTATTATTAGAGTGACGTCGTGACACCAGGAACACATAAAACGTACGAGAGAGCGTTGACCTATGCAAACAAACTCAGTATGATTTGCAGTATAGTGTAGTGCAGTTTGCCAAGAGACGAGCGGGTGGCGCGCGGGGGCGGGCCATCCGGCATAGCAAACACTCCAACGATATCTTGCTTCCCAACTCTAGCATAACTACTATTCCGGCTATGTTTTACCGTGTAAATATTAGGGTTCAAGTGTTAACGTGTCTCCCGTTTCGTAATTTGCAATCATCAGTCGTGTCGCCAGTTCGTGGAGTGATAAATAACAGCCGGTACCCGTCTGCGCGGACGGTATGATTGATTCTGCCCACCAACAGATGCTAGCCCGACACTCGTTCGTACATTGTGATTGATAGTGCCAAATCCGGGTTTGAAAAATGAAAGATAAAAGTGCACAACTAAATGAAATGCTATGAATTGGAGTTAATTAAAACAGCTGTGTCGTCGCCTTAGGACTAATGAGTGACAATTAAATTGTTAAGTGTCGCGCTCACGAAAGTTTAGTGAGGTTGCAGGTCGCGGGCGTCGACCCGCCAGCGGGGCTGCAGCTTGCACAATTTACTTTTGTACTGCAAGATTGATGAGCACTCCGACGCAGACTATTTATTTACTCAATCCGATCACGCTTTGTCTCGCAATCGTCGCCTTTTACAGTTGTCTACGATGACTGGGCGAGGCAGTAAACCGTCACATAAACTTTCTGACGACTCCGAGGTAGGACCATTACGCGCTGAGTACATAACAGCGGCCGCAGTCGTACTGTCGGGTAGTCGGGCTGAAAGCGATTCGGCTGCTCTGAAGTCAGTTAACACGAGCAGTCTGGGCTATTTAACTGGAGTAGACGATCGTAGCTTCCTCTAATTACGTCTGAATTTACATAGTGCGGAGAAACTTGGCAGCCGGTAAACTCGGTCTCAATGGTGTCGAAATGTAGCCGTCGTTACAGCTTCGCTTCCGCGGGCGCACTTTGGAGAATCTTTAAAGTTAGATCGAAGCGTCTGGAGCACATATTGAAGTAGAGGATGAAGAGTAAAGTTACGTTACGTCGCCGAGCAAATTTAATCGCGGTTCTCTTGTTTCGTTCGAATCCAAACAAGTGCGAGGAGCGTTCGGTTGAACGAGGTGCCGAGAGGTGTGAAGTGCGTTTGAAGCGACTCTCGACATGCCTCAGAACGAACGTATACACATTAAAACTTTCCGAAATGGTGACGCCATAATTAAAGAGTGCATGGGGCGGTGTCCCACCATTGCGCTTTTGCTGCGCCCCGCCCGGGAACGGAAGCGATTAAAACAAAACATAATTAAACAATCACCTGCAGTGTTAGCACCCAAAATACAATTAATCAGACAGATAACAATCTTAACTAGGAAACTCTTCAGAACGTGTTATTCATTAAGCAAATTCATTATGAAACGTTGTCAAAATATTTACTAACTGACAAAAGAAAATGTAAGGAACATTTTGATGTTCCGTTTATTCTAAGGGCTTTTCTCGACGTCAAAATCGAAGAGCAGATACGCCTCGAGTCTTTTGTTTATGCTTTCCCTTAATAAACAGCTGAAAGTTATTCACGTTACATTGTCAACGTTGTATCCCCATTGTTCTTTGTACGAGTATCTATCCGCGACGCGAAATGTTTGCAAACGGGCGTTTCAACATAAAATAAAAGCCATAGCTAGTCCGGAGGTTGAATAACGGCTATAAATCTGGATTGTTCCCTGGGGTGGCTTATTTTTAATTAGCCAAATGAAACTTTTCCTATTATATTTCGCCGTCGTTGGCACTGGCCGCAACTAAGTGTAGCAGATAAAAATTAAATACGAGTCGGGCGGAATCGCTCGAAGACCGAGTGAAATGTTGTAACCTCGCCACAAATCCAATTAGCTGCGACAAGATACCCGATACTACGGATCTGATACGAATTAAATACATAATTGAATTTTGAAATGTACCGATTTTTCAACCGACGTCGTCGTACTTCCAGCTATTTGCTCGTGTTTGGAAGTTGAAACGTATGAGACTCGAGTGGTGACGGGTTCGGAATGGCAATTTTTCATCAGGGCCATCTCAAACAATACTCGTACGTCTGCAAGTGAATGGTATTTGCGGTGCTCAATACATTTAGCCTGCGTTCCGCCGTGTTTGCCGTTGTCTGAGAGCTCCACGTTAATACAGCGCTCTTTATATCTGAAAATGCATTCTGCAGTAATGCAATTGAACGGCTTCGGTACAATCTTATCACTACATCTTTCTTTTCAGCAATTTCACAATAGATTTTCAATAGAAACCGAAATAACTTGCGGGAAGAATCTCGCCACACAGAAAAGTGTAACGAACCTGTTTCAGTTAGTCTATTCACTGCTGATTACAACATTCCAAAGGAAATTATGGGTTTATATCATCACGGCTATTACTCCCAGTGCAGCTAGTCTACTCATCAGTATTCGACTGTCAAAGGACCCGACGGTTTATGTAAATCTCGAACATTTATTACGCTCGCAACTCTGTGAATGTCGATACTACCAGGGAAGGGAATTCATGAAGCGAACAAATTGTTAATCTCACAAAGAGGAATACCTCAGCCACGGACGCATCTGCTGGTATTGCAAATATTTGGCGTACCCTGGAAGATTTTATTGACAAGTTATTCATAAAATTCGCGAACACGCGTGGTGTGAAGGTTTGGCAAAAATCGAATGTCTCAAGAAAGATATTTGTTCGCGTGAATTAGTCTCACGTCTCGAGCATTCCGTGGGTGTGAGTGAGGCGCGTCTGCCGCATGCCGCCTTCGCCATGTTATGAAAAGTTGAGGAGTTTAATTCGACAATACACGAGACACGACAACTCGCAAGTGTAAAATTACACGAACATTTTCGAGGTCCTCACGCTCAAGGTGAACTATGCAATCGTCGTTATAATTTTATTGCACCGTCTCTTCCACTACGAGGTGCTAAAGGACCGAGCGTCTCGTCACAAGAATAAAGTAAAATTCAGACTGAAATGGGTGTTAAAAATGCTGGAATAAGAATCGAGTGGGTGTGCGGCGGTTTGATGCGATTTTGATGAGTTCGCCGTCAGATACCGAGTCTGCACGATGACATTTTTATTAAAGTTTTGTCTCACAATTCGACATCGTTTCCGATGAACGAGATGTCGTAAATTTGTCGCGAGTAATTGATTGCATGGACCTTTCGGGCGAGTCGTTTGTGGCGGAAAAAAGTTGCTAAAAGAATTGTGTATAGTCAGTCGGAGACGAGACGGTTGGCCCTGGTACATGGAAAACTACTTATCCTAACTTCGTTTTATCGTTAGCAGTATTGTTATGTCAGTTAGGAGCCATTCAACGAGCGTCATTAGGGCCCGTTGATAATGTGCCTCGGCATGTTTTACGCTCGATAGTTTTATAAAGAGAATTAGACGTTTCATTTTCTTTCGGTTCGTCGGGCACAGACGTAGTTGCCGTGTTAGGAAAATAGGTGTTTTGCCCGTTTTAGTATTTTATACACATCTTGGCTTGAGGCACGCTGATTGCGTCTCAACGTCATACCTTTTTCAGATATGTCCATCAAGTGAATTAAGTAGCTCTGCTCATACATAAATAAACGCGTACGGTGCATTCGATTGGCTCGCTTTTAGCGAGTCAAATAAATCTATAGGGTAAATACGACATATATCGTCGTGAATTGATAAATTATACCAAATAGAATAAACATTTGATGCAAGAATGCCGAACAAGTCAATAGAATGAAAGATAAATGAGCAATTTATTTACAGTTTGTGTGAATCAAATTACTAGTATTATACAATTACCAGTAAATACTATAAAGTCAAACTGCGTCTATTATTAAATTAACAGTTGACAAGCTAGCTAGTTAAAAATAAACCGGATGGTCTACTGAGTTGGTAAAGTTCTGTTTTCTCCTCACATTAGGTATGAAGAATTTCATACATAACGATTTTGACACGATCATAAATACAACCACTTAGAAAAAATATGTAGGAAAACTCTAAAATAAAAATAAAAAGATTTTACTATGAATAATTCATTAAAAATTTTACCTCACAGCTCTGAACCATGGCGTTTCAAGAACATATTCATAACCACAAAGAAATATCAAGTCTGTGCTTCTGTGAAGTTAATTAAACAAATTAATATCCAAAAACTTGTATAAACCACTTTTTAACTACACAAAACATGCAACTCCGATTACTTATACTCTAATATGACGTCACGTTTCCCATACAAAAGCAATGGAGACAGATCGTTTCAAGCGGTGTCATTATCCGTATTCAGGGATTAAACAGGATTGGCGTAATCAAATAGTTTCTAATTGAAGACATTATTTTGTAACACGCCTTTCCGTAAGGTTTCAGTTGGTGTGTAACCACACGAAATCAGCGAATTAGCAATATGCCAATTTAATTACTCGACTCACGCTAAACAGCTATCCTAAAACTGATGTTCTAATTATGCGATGTAGCACCAGTATAAAATAAATCATCAGCCTATATACGTTCCACTGCTGGGCACAGGCCTCACCTTAACTGTAAGCTGGTGCGAGCCATACTTCACCACGCGGGCTTAGTGCGGATTGGTGGAGGGGTGTGTGTAAGGTAAACCAACCTTATTGTCAGATGTTATTAAACCGCCCGAGGGCCTCCGTCCAGGCGTAACGACTAATATCTATCGATTTTAACCTGGACCAACAGCCAAACGTGCCTTCCGAAGCACGGAGATGCTTGTAAATAGACGTCACTGTTATGGTCAGAATGGTCACCCATCCCAAACATGACCGCGCCGTTAGGTTGCTTAACTTTTGGTATCACCAGGCCTCTCTCATTCGATCTACTTGCGCGCGGTAATAGCCTACTTTGGCACGCACAGCCGGCGGTGCGAATTCAGTGGGCTGCCAACAACTGTCGGACGTGCTCACGACGCACTATAATTATTCGTGTTACGCTTACGATCAATTTAGTTTTCATACGAACCAAATAAGTAATCTGTATAAAAACAAAAAAATTAGTAGGTGGTACCTACGTAGGTAAATTGGATAAATTCAGGTAACTTGGGGTTCGGCTTTATTGAATTAAAATGTAATACCTACAGTGAAACACAAGTCAGTTACTTTATCGAAATAATACCTAAGTACCTATTAGTCTACTTTTTATGGGCTGCGCACCACCTACGAACTGTGCGTACCTACCTACCTACTCGACGTGGTGGTTGAGTCGACTAATGACTAATTAATTAGCGAAATCACAAATGACTAGGTAGGTAGGTAGGTAGGTACCTACGTAGTTGCCAATAAAATTGACCGATTCTCGATTTCTAATTAGACACGGAGACCGCTACCAGTCAGTGACGTCACATGCTCGTAGCGCCATACTCTCACCGTAGAAAATTTCGTTTTAGAAAGAGATAGCAAGAGTCACAATTAAGTAGCTCATAATTCGCTTGTTATACCTAATACAGGCTGAATTTCTTATTTCACATTTGTTATTCAATAATGTTATATTATTTCAACAACAGTCAATCAAATACCATTTTAGAAAAATGTGGTTAAAATATTTTTACCGAAAGTGTCAACCCTAGTTCGATTGTCGCTCGGTCTCACGTCACGTGGTCTCGCGCAGCTGCGAAGCAATAGTGACTTTATACTCAGAGCTGTAGGTGCATTTTTGAACGCGGCAGAAAAAGTAGTCTATTAACGCTGTACGTATCGAAATTTTTTTATGGAGTGATATATCTGTTACGTAGTAGCTTTTTAGTAATCTGTGGTATCACTAAAAAGTATCACCAAAGCGCTGCAACCACTGCGCCACTGTACCTCATAGTATTAAATAAGATTCTTTATAAGAAGCCCACGAATCTTCTGCTCACAACACATAGTAAATAGTTCACTGAATTACGTTACTTGGCGTGTTTCCTCTGCGAAACACATGACGCGCTAACCGTAACGCTCGCTCTTTAAAAATCAGTTTACTCGTAGTTATAAAAGTCTGAGGAAATACAATAATTCCGCTTTGTATAAAGATAACATTAAATGTAACACAACACATTGTATATAGGAGTAATTCACTGAATTATTTGGTGTGTTTTTTCAGCGAAACAAATGACGCGCTAACTGTCACGGCTCGCTCTATAAAAGCGCTAACTGTCACGGCTCGCTCTATAAAAATCAGCTTAGTTATAGAGGTCTGAGGACATACAATAGTTCCGCTTTGTATAAAGATAACATTTAATCTAATTATTGGCTCTTTCAACAATTTCATTGATGTTAAAATAAACTGAAAGCAAGTAGAACGTTTCTTCCACTTAGCACGTCCGATAACACCCTATTTTAAATACAAAATAAGTTTAATGCACACAGTCCTATATGTTGCCTCAGTGATAGTGTTGATAATACATGGCAGGACCGATAGACACGCCGTGGTGGACCACGTGCGATCACAGCTGTATCAACACCACGATGACTTCATTTCATTGTGTAGGAAAACATAGTCTGCGGTATTAAGTGCTTGTAGAAATATATTTTTGCTATACAGCGGTGCGGTTACATAGCTTTGGACGTATGAGGAGGACGTACTCGTATCGTAACGTATATTCGTATTTTCAGGTCTACCCAGCGCGTTCGAACTCACAGGAAACCTTGTAAGGGTGACAGGAATGGCTATATCGAAAACTACGAACTAGGGCTTAGAGGGTAAGGAGAGGTGTGGACGTGACTTTATGAAGGAGGCAACATAAGGCCTTTGATCTTAGTTTCATTCCACACACTAAACTCAATACAAGCTTTAATCATGCACGAAGCATGAGGTATACCACAACAGAGAGTATTGTATAACTAGATCAGTTATAATGACTTGTGATACGTGCATTTTTCTATTAATACCACCAGGGAAATATTACAATGTCAAATGTCAGTGCTGATAACTTGAGATCACTCAATGACGCATCATTGTTGTGTAACGAAGAAAACTAACAAGGTACCTCAACCGACGACTTATGTATTTTGTTTAATCGTACTCCACTTAATAAAAATCAGATCATTTGTTTCGTTTGTCATGCTCAATGGTACAAAAAAAACAAATTTTAGACAATTACACGTTTCCTACATAAAACACTGCCATGCATCTATTTTATTACCAAATTAAAAACTTGGAAGTAAAGATGTGAACTGCATAGGGTAAGCATATGTTAAATATGACAGGATGTCACATTAAAAGCGACATTAAATCACAATATAGATTCCTTAACAAAACTTATTAGGGTGATGAAAGCTTCACACTAAAACTGAATCATTCAATGTGACATAAAGGGTTTAATATGACACTGAATGCGTTTGGGTTCGTGGCAATTCTCATGCATATTAGAGGTCCACAATACACTATCACAATATTGATCACAATGGAACAACATTGCTAATAATTGTCGTAAAACCTGCTTTATAACGTGCATAAATCTATCAAGATAAATAGTTTCTATCTACAGACTGAATAATTATTGCTAGGTGTGTGTTTACATCATGAATAAGTGAGTATTAGGCATCGATCTCAATCGAAGTATTGTTGTTATTTACGGTGCAGTGACATAGGTTAAAATAACGTGTAATAAATGAATTCATATCAAGCTGGATTAAAATAAAAATTGAAACGTGCAGGGCTGTAAATTATTGACATTTAAACGATAAATAACAGATTTAAGGCAACCACCCAAGCAATCTGAAGAAAAAAAAAACGTTTATTTTACGCCGACAAACAAAAGACGGCAATTGACGACGCCGATCTCTTGGTTCCATATAACATTATTCCGTCGTCCAAACGCTATAATCGCTGCGATTTTCCGAACTCGATAAAGTTTCCGACCGACAAAGCCGAATCAATCCAGACTTAGTTGATTACCAGCCTATTTACAGTTGACTGGCCTCCTCAAATTGCTAATCTAAACCGACCCATCCACTGTGACGATTGGATAAGTACGTAAATACGGATGAAAAAAATAGGGCCGCGTTTTAGTTGAGCGCGACTCAGGGTACAAAGTGGAATGCAGCTTTTTGAAAGAGTTAAGAGAATTGACAAAGTTTGTGTTCTTGGTGGTTTTTCGTGTTAAAATGAAAATATTTGTCTGTGATTAAGCCTATAACAGTTTAACAGTAATTTTCTGGTGCTTGTGGCGCAATGGTTGCAGCGCTTTGGTAGTGATACCTAAAGTTAAGCAACCTACGGCGCGGTCATGTTTGGGATGGGTGACCATTCTGACCATTTAAGTGACGTCTATTTACAAGCATCTCCGTGCTTCGGAAGGCACGTTAAGCTGTTGGTCCCGGTTAATATCGATAGATATTAGTCGTTAAGCCTGGTCAGAGGCCCTCGGGCGGCTTAATAACATCTGAGAGTAAGGTTTGGTCACTTACCTTACAAACAACTCTCCACCAATCCGCACTGAGCCCGCGTGGTGGAGTATGGCTCGGACCATATATCGGTATATAGGCTGATGAGATGAGAGAGAGAGAAGCCTATAACTGCCGAGAGACTAGACACAATAGAAATAACATTGTTTGGGGGTCACTAGTGACCACCAAGACGCACAATGTGTTAACTCACAGATTAATATTTTCAACTATTGTTTGATGGGTTGGTGAAATAAAAACCACCAATCTTGTTTCCCCTATTATGAGAAATTAGTTAATTCTACATTAATAGCCGTTTAATTAAAAGCTCCCTTTAAAAATGTCAACTTCAGTTCACATATTCCAATATGAAAGTATCGCACATACCTCGTCAAGATAACCGCGTTACCGGCTTATTCTTATCTCTGATCGACATAAAAAATATTGTAAACAACTTGCACAGAGATACCGTTATCTTCGTACTCGGAATGCTATTTCGGTACACAGCACAATAGGATATCCATTTTTTAATGGAAAACTCACCCTTATTTCAAGTTACATAAGATGCCGCAGTGTTTACCTTAAAGTGCAGTCGCGTGTACATTTACAGAAGTAGCAAAATAAACTTCGATTTCATTATCGGAGCGAGATACGGGTGTAAACCGACCGTTTGCCACATTTGATAACCCTGCACTTATACATATACTCGTATAGTGATGTGCTAAACTCACCTTTTTATTTCCATCATTCTTATTCATTCATCAAGTCATCAATCATTATTTTTTACGTATCTAGCTAATACTTACTTATGAAGGAACTTAATGATGGGTAATACAAATATTAATATTCGCGCCCAACATAGACCATCTACAGGCCGGAAAGCAGACCGCTAAAAATTATTGTTTTAAGCCCCGATGAAAAAAGAGGTGTTATAAGTTTGAGCTCTATTCTGTGTCAGTCTGTGGCATTGCAGCTCCGGATAGACCGATTACTGTGCGGTTTTGGTTATGGCTGACGGCGAATTCCGTCCAGCCGTTAGTTGATGCTCAGCAGTTTTTTGTCTGGCTCATGTCGGGGGATTAGTTTCAATTATTTATTCAAATACATAATGACGTGCTAAACAGACTTTAATCTAAAAAAAATAATTAAAAATCTTTTATTTCTGATCACAAATCTTCCTTTTAACCTTAACCTTAACCCTTAGAAAACTACGTTAGTATTATTTAGAAATTGAATAGAGTAAAATTTAATTTCACAGTGAAAGTTCGACAAACTAGACAAAGCGACAAAATCATTGGAATTTTGTCGTGTGTAACTACGAAACGGGAGTATATGGGCATGCTAATGAGCACTGCTAATTTAAAAGTACAAAAAAAAATTAACAAGCTTTTATATTCAAATTGTGCGTTGTCAACGAAACTAAACGTGAATAAAATTCACCTGGTAATGGGGTAAAATTTAGCTTGCAATACTTAATAACAAACAGACACGGGACAAGTTAAGCTAAATGAGAGCTTGTAACATACAAAAAATATTGAGTCAGTACTTTGGTTAAGTAATATGTTTACATCGCTAACTAAGTCACCCCAGCGCCCTCTTTATCTGCTTTGCAAAGTTGCAAACAGCCTTGTACAGTCATCTCCGCCGGTGACAACAATAAAGTTGATAAAGTGAAAATTAATCAACAAGTTTACGACACTACCTTATATATAGACAAACATAAATATAAAGTTACGGCTAATATTGATAGTGAGTCGCACATAATCATTCATTTGGTATCTGGCTAGTGCATTTCGTCGGTCGAATCACAAAGAGGCGTATCTACCAAAAGTGTGATATTGAGTTAAATATGCTAAAGATTGAATATAGCGACGTCGATTTTACACTACACATATCTATACATAGCAAAACATATCCCAAATTAAGTAGGGTAGGGTGGGTCTTGTTGAGCTACGGGGCAAGTTGAGCAAACCCAGTATCTTAGAAACTAAGCATCGCACAGTTCTTGGCTGTCTGAGCGGACGCGGGGAGGAAATATTAAATAATATTTCCGTTTTTTATTGTTGATTATAATGAGATCTTAATTAAGAAAAATTTATAAGATTTAAAACTAATTTCTACTGTGATTTAAATTTAATGTGAACTTAAAGTCCGATTTATTAGTGTGTAAAACATTCAAATAAATATATAAATAATACTAATTCTGCACATATTTAAAACTATTCATATCATAAAGTACTTAAACTAGTCATTGCTTAACGTGGCCTATACTGATGCCCAACTTACCCCACCATATGGTTATGTAAAGCATCGTTGTCCATGAGTAACAAAATATGAAAAACCCTTAAAACTAAAACTACCTGAAAGATAGTATAAGGTTTCTTTATAACTAGCATAAACGCTCGATAAAACAGTGCAAACGTCATATCTCTACATCAAATAATTTTTTACCTGTAACACATTTAGTCAAAAATTTCTCAACTAGACCCACTCTATTCTAGCTTATAGCATAATTTTCTAAACATTTGGAATTACAGAAAGGTATGCCAGTGCAAAAATGGACCTGGTTTAATAACATCTTTTACCTGTATTGTAACATTTTTGCATTCCATGAAAGTCGACACAAATATTATTCCTTTAATATCTTAAATGAATGAAAATATTTATGCAATCGAGCCGTTAACTTATCATAGCATAATAATATAAGTGGATGTTTTACATTTATATACCGATACGACACAGTATAATTGTTTTATTGTCAAGACAATGACAATGAGTAACTACGACAACCTCATAATACTAGATTCTCAGTTTATACGTAGGTAAATGGCACCAAATTCCAATGTAATGATTTATTATCTTGCGGTTTATGCCAAAACCACAGAAACAAAACAATGGCGATATTATCCAATCAACCTACTTAAGAACTAATTTTCACTGTTTGGCTTATTATAATGACTGAACATCCTAAGGGTACATACAATAATACATACGCATTAACTTCTCAAAAACTTACTTTCTTGCCTTCCTTATTTTACAAGATTTTATTTATTAGTTAACTTAATTTTTTTCTGCAAATTTCTTTACAAAGTGAAATAAATCACTCTTAAAGAAAAATGGACTGCCACGGGCGGGACTCGAACCCGCACCTCTCGGGAGAGCCTACAGTGACACTTACTCATCGGTCTGAATTTCTTTAAGCGCTTTTTGGGCTGCAGCCAGCCATGATTCATCAATGTTGTGGTAAGATACCTATAACATCCTATTTTTTTTAATATGAATAACCAGACATTTGGCCGCGATCTCACCTGATGGTAAGCGACGTCTAGCTATTAGCAGCGTTGATGGAATCAGGCGTTACTTTGCGGAAATCCATGACTAAAGAAGTGTAGTGGCGAAACGCGTCGAATGTTTTGTTGGTGTCAGTGTTGTGATTCTAGGAGCATCTTCTGTGTCACGTTGTGATTTGTAGGTATTGTAAGTCCTGCGACTTCCAGCTCTACCTTTTCCAGGTGATTACAGTTGGATGTATTTTGGTTCCTGCGCTGGCATCGTCTAGTGGAAATAAAAAGCAAAATAATCATCTTTTTCAGCTTTATTAACAGCCTATTCACTCTTTTCTTGAAAGCATCCAAATCATAATGTTCCGGATATATTTATTCCTATATAGCTTTTATTCAGTTTCACCTGTCCGGTGTTTGTCTGTGACCAAATTTTGCAAGAAAATTTTCCAATTGAGCTTAAGTTATGTAAATATACGTTTAGATTGGATTACAATACATAATCTAAATATTATAAAACTCAAAGGTGACTGACTGACTGACTGACATAGTGATCTATCAACGCACAGCCCAAACCACTGGACGGATCGGTTTAAAATTTGCCTTTCAGGTAGATGTCCTGATTTAGGCATCCGCTAAGGATTTAGATAAATTCTACCCCCAAGGGGATAAAATAGGGGATGAAATTTTGTATGAAACTCGGTGGCAAGAAACTAAAGTCGTCCACGTGGACGAAGTCGCGGGTGGCCGGTAGTTTGATTATAAAAATTTGTTCAAAAATATATAATTTTTAACTATTTAAGTTTTGTCGCGCTCAATATTTCTGCGAGCATTAAAATTAATTCTATTTCTCGTTTCTCATGTAAAATAAATAAATTACTTACTAAACAACAATATTTCAACAATTTCTATCTCGCCGCATAGTATGCAAATAATTGCCACCTAGCCCGAATTAACAGTAAAATTGAGTAATAAATCTAAAAGCAATATCGGTACCGATGACAAAGTAATTTGCCAATATTTATTTTGCTGCAGTTTTCGAAAAACATTAGTTCAAACACCGATTAATAATATGCTATTCGAAATTTCATACCAAAAGCTATTTATCAATTTGCTTTCAAAAAACAGAATCAATCATGTAATAATTGTGAATAATTGATGGTTAAAGGCTGAATTATCGTGGTAATAGTAGTCTTAAGCTCTGCTCATAAAATTGAATGAATATAATACACTCCAGTGACGATCAGTAAAGGCGATAATTTCAACTCAAATTGCAATGGCCTCTGATATTGTACGTTATCTTTAAATAAAAATTGGTTGCCTGTAAAGTCGGTATACGGGCGAAAGTTTTACGTGACAACGACTTTGAGTGGTAAAATAATTTTAATGTGAATATTCATTCGTATAACATGAACCGGTGTGTATGCCTATCTCTCTCACTCTCTCTCTCTCGCTCTGTCTCTCTCGCTCTTAGGCGGGTTAACTGTGCTCGAGTGGAAGGGACGCGTGCCTTTCACTTTTTATGTCTGTCTCACTCGCTCTTAGGCGGGCTAACCATGCCCGAGTCGAAGGGACGCGTGCCTCTCACTCGCTCTCATTGTGAGCGCGGAACGTGAGCGGAGCGTAACGCAGTTTCTTGAAGTGTCACCCGGCAAACCAATTTATAAGACGTTGTCACGTCAAAACTCGACAAACGTCTAGGTACTATTTTTTAAACAGTGCAGCGCGCTTTACATTGTGATTAACATTGAATAATCCGATGAGATAATAAATATCTGAATTCTTGACTCTACATTCTACAGTTATTCAGGCCTTTTACCTTTTGGTGACTTTTATTCTTGAAAACAGCATCACTTATAGAAATAACGTAAATTCCCAAAGCTTTATTCAACCAAGAAATTGACGCATGTGTTATTTATATATGATACAAAGTTTTTAGTTCTCCAGTAAATTGTCTTTTAATTTAACCCTTAGAAACCAACTCAGGCGATTAAATTGTAATGATTCCATAAAATTCAGTACGAGACAGCCTTACTGCAATATTTTACTTCAAACCTAATCAGCTCAATAAAATCAAACTGAATTTATATTTTACAATTACCATATGGAATTTATTGGCACACGATAGAAATAAAATAGAGTTCGCAATACGAGTATACGTTCAAATTGACTTGTTGGGTTACTTGCATTCTAAGCTACATGTAAGTTAAAATAACATGTGCGATCATTGATTAAGAATAACAATAATAAGATAAGAATAAGGGTATTCTTAATCAATGTGTGCGATTGATCTTGCGGCTAGCGTACCTGCACTCCTGCAGTAAACGTCATTTGAATTCATTCGCCATCACCACGACCACTTTGGTGTAATGGTCAAAAAGTTGCCTATTAACCAAGAGGTCGCGGGTTCAATCCCCGCACTGTACAAACATTTGTGTGCATGTTAATTTCTTGTACTGGTTTGGGTGTTACATGTATTAATTTAAGTTTGTAATACCACTGTTGATTCTGATATCTGTAACACATGTGCTTCAGCTACTTACCACGGTGTCAGTTTGAAGGATTTCTATAATGTCTGGTCTTGTAGGTACTAAGTAGGTACTCAGACCGAACCATAACAGACCTACATCCTTACGAATATTCAAATCATCAAATTATAAAAGATTTACAAGAATCATCTCATCTCATCAGCTACATACGTCCCACTGCTGGGCTAACGCGTCACCTCATATATGAGGTGGTACGCCATGTCTCACCAGGGTCTCAGAGCGAATTGGTGGAGGTCAAGAATATATCCTACCTATTTCAAATGTACGTCTTGATAAAGTAATTTCACTGGTGTTTCCATTCACTTTAAATGGACTGTCTAATCTAGACAAGCTGTCAACACCATCCTATTAAATTGTGGTAAGGCTGTCTCTAGACTAAGTATTTTGCGTCGGCTGATATGATCAGAAGCCAATTATTATTATTCAACGTTATAATTCAAACTCAGTAATAGCCGTGTTCAATCTTGATCAATACATCAGACCGGTGACAGTTATTTTACTAAATTTTATTTTATTATCTTGAAACTGATATAAAATGGGTTGGCGTCGTCCTACCCTTATTTGTGTCCAAAAGAATGCGGCGTTTTGAGATAAAATAACATAAAATGTTGCAAGTTAAAATAACAAAAGGTGCATTTTAGCTTTTTTGTCGGCCCATTCGGTGCGGTCATCTCGAATTGATTTCAATTCTCTACCAGCAAACAAAATAATATGACTAAATGCATTATTTATAAATAATAAGCGGAACAATTTATTTAAGTACTAAGTCTCTATCTATCATACCGCACACTTATCCATCTCACAACTATTTTTAATCATGAATATTTTGTAAACATTACTTTTCTTTTCTTACTATTTAAATGTTTCACTCATCAGCCTATATACGTCCCACTGCTGGGCACAGGCCTCACGTCAACTATGAGTTGGTCCGAGCCATACTCCACCACGCGGGCTCAGTGCGGATTGGTGAAGGGGTGTTTGTAAGGTAAGTGACCAACCTTACTGTCAGATGTTATTAAGCCGCCCGAGAGCCTCTGACCAGGCTTAACGACTAATATCTATCGATATTAACCGGGACCAACAGCTAAACGTGCCTTCCGAAGCACGGAGATGCTTGTAAATAGACGTCACTTAAATGGTCAGAATGGTCACCCATCCCAAACATGACCGCGCCTTAAGTTGCTTAACTTTAGGTATCACTACCAAAGCGCTGCAACTACTGCGCCACAAGCACCTCTTTAAATGTTTGATTTGATTTGTCACTTATTTGAAATTTTAGTCGAATTTTAGTCTATCACTGTTAACTTTGTTCTAAAAATCTAAAATACAGTCGAACACTGACTTCCAAAATACATGCCAAGCCCTAGTTTGGAAATCAGAGTCTAACATTATCTTGTGCGACTTTTAAGTACCTAATCAATGTGATTGACACCTCTTCTGTAATCCAATTTACTCGTTAGTTAACTTTGTGCTTAAGCACTGTACAAATCTCTATGTGAATAATTTATTATTTTTATAAGCATGGCCTCTAAATCAATATCAGTCAAGTCTTTCAATTTGTATTAAATCTGAATTCTCATTGACTAGGTATTTGTTTGTCACAAAATATTTATCAAAACATACAGCGTTTCGTCAATAAATAAAATAAAAAATAAAAAAAATTAGCAATGAAAGTATTTCTATCGAATCAAAAGTCCACCAAGTATCTTTTCCTATAAGGCGTGTTTGATTATGGTTAACCCCGACACGAATCGCGGTCGCTGGGGATAACGACCGAGCCAAGGCGAACACACACACACATGTTTATATTATTTAATAATGGCGACACACACACACACACATGTTTATATTATTTAATAATTGATACTCTAGCTAGGATATTGCAAGTTGATGGTTTCGAGCCTACGACTTTTACAACTAAACTCTTACAACGTTGATTTTGGTGGACTCTGCATTGTATAATGATGGGTACCTATCTTGCTGCTAGAGATAACACTATAAAAGTTGTAATTGTAGTGTAAAGCAATAATCATTTGTAACGTGCCGAAAGCTTGCATACCTTAATAATACATTTTGGATATTTTAACGATAAATATTTTAACGTTTTCACTCTTTTTTTGTTTGTAACATAAATACACAATTATAAGTAGTTGTAGCTGGACCTCGGATTTACATGTTATTTATCCCTTATTATTCCCAAATATATAGCCCTAGTATCCCCTCCAAAATAGCCATCCTGCACAAGTAACTTTCGCGCGATAGGTCGATGGATAGATAATTCTTCGGTTTGTAAACTAAAAATACGATTACTACAAATACGATGCAGCGTGTAAACGATCAAAAAAAATGTTAGAAGTAGAGAGTAAAATCGTATTTCGAACACTGTTACGTTCCTAGTCTACTAAGTAAGTACAAAAGCGATAAGACACGGCTGAATCACGGTCGCAGATAGGGTTGTCAGGCTCAAAAAGCAAAATGGGACACAGATTTATGTTTCGCTGGCTATAAAAGCTAGACACACTGTTTTACTTCGTTTGGTATAAGTTTTCGCTGCCTTTATTAAATTTTTTGTTTATTCGTTAAAAACCTAACAACAGATGAACAAAGACCAAACAAAACCGTAAGGTTTCAAACAAAGCATTCACGAAACGAGCGGAGAAAAGTTGCAGTATTTAAACAACTTCAGATCAGATTTTTCTTATTCGATCTAGAAAAACATCGCAACAATGGAAAACAATTTCTATTGGTACCTAGTCTAAAAAACAACTCTTCTTCTTCGTCCGGGCACAAAAAAACTTAGAAAAGACTTCTAGCAATGTGACAACCCTAGTTAAAGAGGATATCGCCCGCTCCAAGGTGACACGCAACTCGGTAAACCCTTGCATAACGCGTCGCGTCGCTATAGCTGTGCGCTAATCTAATGTTCGATGTCTATGGACTTATTTGAACTCTATGACATTGTTATTTGTGAAAAAGTAACAGTAAAGTAGATGGAAGTCAAAAATTGATGATTGGTCAATGGTATTCTGATTAAAGTGAAAAACAGTAAGTACCATGCTATATATCGCATAAAAATCCTTTGCGTAAGGTTATGTGTGGGTGTCTCTCTTGTGCATACATACAAACATACCTACGAAAAAACTTGCAGCATACCCTCTATGTATACCGGCCTCACATGTCCCTATTGGAGTCTACCTTGTCGCAAAAAAACCTGCGTTTTTTGTTTGATTAGTAAATTATGAAAGTGTAAGTATTGATTTGATTGCAGATTAAAAAATAGCACACGATAACTATTATGCACTTTCTACATAAATACGATAAGATCGCGATAAAACAGAATTATAAGACCCGATTATGAAGATAGGCGTTTTTCATCGCTTATAAGAGCTGTGTAATCAGCCTTATATAAAGCTATTATTATTGGCCCGACCGCAAATAATGTCGATTTAACGCAAAGAAATCTATTGAAAACAAACACTTTGCTCTTTGAAGTTTGAAAATAACACTTTTATCACGATTTCAAAGGCCGAATTTCGTTTATTGTGAAACGCACGAAAGCTGAAACAACGAGAAACATTTTATCATATGAAATATGACCCTACACGTAAAATGTAATCAATTTCTTTATGCATTAGTTTTTTTACAAGCTTATAAGACACTTATCCTTTTGACGTGACAACGTCTTATAAATTGGTTTGCCGGGTGACACTTCAAGAAACTGCGTTACGCTGCTCCGCTCACGTTCCGTGCTCACAATGAGAGCGAGTGAGAGGCACGCGTCCCTTCGACTCGGGCATGGTTAGCCCGTCTAAGAGCGAGTGAGACAGACATAAAAAGTGAAAGGCACGCGTCCCTTCCACTCGAGCACAGTTAACCCGCCTAAGAGCGAGAGAGACAGAGCGAGAGAGAGAGAGTGAGAGAGATAGGCATACACACCGGTTCATGTTATACGAATGAATATTCACATTAAAATTATTTTACCACTCGAAAGTCGTTGTCACGTAAAACTTTCGCCCGTATACCGACTTTACAGGCAACCAATTTTTTTTTTCAATAAATCAAGGCATGCGATCAATTTTGTGTGTTGAACCAAATAACGTTTTTAAGCACTACCCAATAGTGCCAAAGATTGATTTAAACTCCGTATATTGAATTTTATCTATACATATACACACCAACTTGAACTATCGCTCGAGCTCAACCCATTAGTTGGTTCTTCGTAGAAATCCGTAACAATAAAGAGTAGAAAAATATCTAGAGTTATTGCGATAATAGATCCAGGAGTTCGAATGGATAAACTTTTTATTGGCGAATTGAAAAACGAAGCTTCGGCAGAAATCTTCACGGATCGCGACTCGACGTCTATAAAATTTATTTTAGAACTAAAGATTGGTTGTTTTGTTTCGATTTTCTTTCGTGTACTTCACACTTTTCTATTAAATGCATGCATGGCTAGCTGGACTGGAGACGTTTAACTGAGCGTCCTATAATAAAGTCAGTTGCAAAAAGTTATGTATAGCTGCTAGTATGCATTTACCCGCGATTTCGTCCGGTTAAGATAGTTTTTTAAGGCAATTTAAAAAATATATAATTCAAATCTTTGGTAATTTAGGAGTGAAAGCGATCAGATTCTCCGGAAAGTAATTTTTTCTATGGGAATACGTTGTTTTCCCGCGGTCAAAAGTAACTCATGTCCTTTCTTACAAAATTTCATTTAAATCTGTTTAGTAGTTTAGGCATAAAAGCAATCGGCGCACCTGAATTTTTCTACGGGTATGCGTCATTTCCCCGCGGTAAAAGTAGCCATGTCGTTTCTCGGGTATCAAAATATCTCCATACCAAATTTTATGCAAATTGGTTCAGTTGTTTAGGCGTGATTGAGTAACAGATAGAAAGACAGAGTTAATTTCGCATTTATAATATAAGTATGGATTACACTTAATCATTATAATCATTGACAAGTCGGTAAACTCGGTCATATAGCCTTAAAGTCTTTTATAAAGACTTTTCTATACCTGGCTCTACCTAAACAATAAGTTTCTAACTAACGAAGTTTCCAAGCGTTATTTATTAGCCCTGTAAACACTTACACTGAAACCTGATATCGTTACAAGTAAATATAATTGGACAGCATTAGAGCTATAAAGTAGCGACTCAAACTTCGCACCTAACAAGGCACTTGTACAGACAGCAACTCAGACTATACTTTTACATAGCAAAATCGCCCTTCTTACATAAGCATAAGATACCGCAGTGTGCAGAAGTGCTGACTCTGAACGTCGTGACAAGATATTACGGCACCAACATAGTAAATACAAACTGTAATTAATTACAATTTTACGTTAGCTTGAGTTATTTATAAGTAACAAGACTGAATAATACAGTATTGAGTGTTCAATGCATTAACCGTTTACATATCTAACACATCCGGCGACCTAATACTTGAGTGTTTATAGTTTACCTAAGTATTATTAAGTGGTAGGTGTAAAAATAGCTTGAGATGAAATTTATGACCACTTCGAACATGAAATGGATGGCTGTTGTTATTCATCAAGTCTCTTGGTAAACATGGGGTAACCATATCAAAGATTTATGCATTGCAGATTTATAAGTGTTTCTTACTAGGCTTGTAACTGATTGGGTACGCGGAATTCCAATTTTTTTTTAATGACCAAAGACTTTGTCAACGCGAGATTCAAAAGTGACATTTTCATTAAAAATTTACACCGAGTACACTTGTGTTGCCTTTGCGGCAAAGTCTCTTGACAAAAAGTAATTTCTCAATTCTGATCAATGGCCAATTTCAACGGAAAATCAATTTTAAACTGAATCGAGTGTCAGTTGTACCACCACAATATGGTTGCATCAAATAAATATACAATAGATATAAATAGACTTATAATAATAAAATAATTAATTAAGTAAATGTAATAAAATTGTACTAAAATCAATTGTTATGTAATTTATAATACTATCATCAAACGCACTTCAATCACAGATAAAAGCTCAATTGCTTTTCACAAAGTACTTAGTGGCCATTTCCGATATATACCACCCATTAGATATTTGATAAAGAACAATGCGTACTTCATCAAACGATGACAATAGAATGGAATTTGTCATCAAACATTAGTTACATGCAAACTTTTATGGAAATAGACAGATTGTGGTATCGAAATCGTAATTAATTGCATTGCAATGAAACTATTAGACTGGTATAATTCAATGACACTGTTCTAAAAAAATATAATACAAAATTATTGATTTGAAAATAGATATCTTTATGTAGACACAGAATTTGTTAATTGCGAAACAGAAACTACAAACGCGACTATGAAAATCTTTCCCAACAAGATTTATGGTACCGATGCTATAGCCGAAGTACCATTTGAGCCCTTTATATTCCTTGTTCCAACAATTATATCTTAAACGTTTAAAAGCAGTTCTCGTTCGAAATAGACCGATATTTGCATTTCGCTCCCATAACAGCATTATTACATTGATATGCAAATTAATGCAACAAATTTCGTTGCATGGATTTAGAATCCAGTTTAGATATTTAATTGGTATTAGTATGCGAAATATATATAGAAGTGTTTCTACTTTGGACGTTGTTTTTTTGTTGTATTTAGCCCACCATGTTAGGACCTGATGCGAATTCTGTCCGTCTAAGGCGATAAAGTATTCGAAAATACTTAAAATTCACAGCAAAGTGCCATAATATGTTTGACGCTATTTGGACGAGACACGAAATCAATGTCAATTTTTTTTGACCACAATTGTTTTCGTCGGTCAAGTATCAAGTTGCAGAGGACATTTAGAAGATACAGAACCTATCGAAGGACCTCTCGGACTACTCCTCTTCAGAATTAAAAACGCTTTGAAGCAGTGGGTTCGATTCACCTTGTTCAAATTATTTGATTTGAAGTGTGCTTCAGAATGAACAATGTGCTGGAATGATGTATAGTTTTTTTCAGCTTCACCTGAAGTTAATAAAGGATAGTAATATCTGTACTTGTTTTCTCAAAAAGACATAACACTTAAAAAAAATTTTTCGGCCCCGGTCATCGGGGAGGAATCGAACCCCCGACCTTTGGAAGTCCGGTCCACTGAGCTACCGAGAACCTTAATGGAGTCGTTGAATTCTCAATTCAAATACAAGTTGGTACACTATTGTTATTATGGGCCTGATTATCTTTCAAAAAACTCTTTTTATTTAAGCTGATATTCCCTATAAAACTAGCACGGTATTATCAACACACACAGAAACACAGACTTTAACCGATCGTGCTAACAGGACTTCTGGCTCTTGGAAATTTGGTGTCTTTCTCATCCCAAGTATCCTATTCCTATCGCTAGCTTCATAAATACAGTCTGTTGAATGAACGGGCTGATCTATTTGAGCTTCTCTACGCTCTTAATACTTTGGATTAACCGGAGGCACCAACAGACGATTTATCGTCTCATGCCTAGACTAGGCGCGCTGGTAACAACTTACATAGTTGTTCATCGCAACCAGATATTTTACGACTCGCCCAATCCAAAACTAACTGGTCCACTATTCTCCTCGGACTAATATTTCTTTTGTTTTATTGCGTTGCGAATTCGGACAGTGATTTAAGAGTTTACCACAGCTATATCTAAGAATTTAGTAGCTGTTCGTTATTTGTCATGACCAAGCATCAAGTCTGAATGCACAGAAATAAAAGCAACTAAAAGAGCAAATACCCTTTTCCTTCCTAAAGATGTTCCTCACGAAGTTGGGAGTATTTCAAGAAGCACTCAAAAGTAATTCAGACAACAGGACTCGGTAGTTTAAAATTTCATTCGGCCCGTGTTTGCACAGTCGTTGAGTGCTCGCAGCGTTTAAGAAGAGCTCTAGTGAGTGAATGACTTTTTTGGAACCGAAACCGAGTTAAGGTACTGCCTTCGTATAGGGTTAGACTTTGGTTAAAATAGAAAGTGACATTTGCGCGTTGTTGATTGTAGCTGCTATCGATCATCTGTATTCGGGTGTGAGATACCAAATGAGTTATTTCCATCTATATGACCCAAGCGCTGAACCACATATCGACGATGTACTAGACCGTGATGTGTTGTGTCGCTTTGAATATTTAAATTGTATTTAATACTCATACATCACACCACACAAGTTACAAAGTTTATTTCAATGGCAAACACTGCTCGGTAATTTGAATGCCTTTTTGTCACATCCAGGTTCTTTTTGCAGAAAGTCGGCTGATACCGATACCGAATTTTCTGTCGCACTAGTAGTTCCCGTTTCAGGCACGAGCCCTTGGGGATGTTGAAGGATTTGCCGCGTTTATAGACAGCGAAAAAACGAGCACCGACCGAAGCCCTGAGAATCCGTTTGGCTAACGGCGAAAGATTTCCGACGATCCGAAGACGCCTCTTTTTATACTGCAATTATTTGTTTACAAGCTCTGACGCTGTCTTTAACAGGATCAATGGATGGAAGCATCATTTATTTTTGGTCGCACTAGCCTTACAGGTTAGTTTTCTTTTGATTTACCGTACAATATTTTCCTATGATGGTAGATCTTGTTAGGAACCCACTGATAGTTACAATAAGGAAGGGTAATTCTTATTGTAACTATCAGTGGGTATCCCACTGGGATGAAGAAAATCCGTTTGTCAATTTACGTATTCACCGACGCTTTATGCTACACATTATCTTTAAATTTAACACCGAACTCAATACAGTCAGCCGCAACACCAGACCGAACAACAGAATCAATTAGAACTCAAAACAAACAGAAACCCCCAGGCGTCGGAATTGTATTCGATGATTACTAAAAGCTTGCCGAGTTGAATAAAATAATGGAAGGTCTATGACCTATAAGTAATTCATAGAATGGGCGAGTGAACGTGAGGTGCGGTGCAGCATTGCAGCCAGATACGGCAGGTGCGTTATGTAAGGCAATGCACCGGCCGAAAAGATCAGAAAGGTAATTGGAATGCTGTGATTTTGTAGGAACAACGTTTTCGTTGGGAAATGAGAGTACACAGGGCAGAACATTAATGCAAGCACTGCAAATGGGCTAGTGATGAAAACGATTTTCCAACAGAAAAGGGTAAGCTGAAGAGCCTGCTGATGTCTGTACAAAAACTTCCTATTCATGCAGTTCATTAAGATTGGACTACAGTTCTAGTAATCACATTAAATAATTCTTTGCAGGCTGGTCTATTCGACTTGTGTCTTAGTCGCACGTCGCCACAACACAAATGCCACTGCACTATTCCTATGGCCGGCTTGTGCCACAAGGCCCCGCAACAATTGAAAGTAGATACAAATACGATACAATCGTCAAAATAAACCAAAATGTCAGTAGAGCAAAGGGCGGCGTTTCGTCAGGTTAATAACAGCATCAGATAACTGTTATGATCCTATAGATTCGCCGGTAATTGCCAACATCATTCTGCAATATACCGAGGCATGATATACCAGGAATACGCCTGAAGCACTCGGTTTTACACGAGCGGATAAACGAAACATGCTTTCTGAATGTCATAAAGTATTACGACTACATGTGTATTTCACCTAAACATACAAAACCTTTTAAATGAGGAGTTCCATCCAAATATTTGCACGGGAAGCCATCTTAGTTCGTGTTACGATAACCTAAGATATAGTCGTTGCCGTCGCGCTCACGGGACTTCCAGCGAACAATTTAAAACATAAATTAGATAGTGCAGTCTAAATACGGGAGTACACCGGGACGGCGACTACCGGGTGGTAAGGGACGATGAATAACGAAGAGACTGGGACGGCTGTATCGCCCATAAACGAGCCCGACCGAGACAAATAATCGGGTGCAGCAGCCGCCAGGCAGTGTGCACACAGACATCGATCGATTAGCGGGTCTCGCCCGCCGTTGCGCCACCACCAATATATATCGACCTTTACGTCCCTATTTTAAATTTATACTACCCGGTTGTTCATAACGGACGAGTTATTTACTCCATAAATTAATCAAGGGCCAAATACGACAATAATGTCAACAACATGTGCTTGGCAGTGTCCGTAGTTCTGAACAATGCTGGTCGGAAAGAGATATACCTGATTGTGCTGTCAGAACTTTAATTAAAATACAACATGTTGTGTTGAGTTTCAAAGAAGTAATAATGAGTGTGTACGATTGTTCGTTCGAACGAAGCAAGCCATTGGTCTAGCATAGCGTTGATTGTCTACCCCAGGTGGCGAATAATTCCAAGTTCAGATCACGTCGCCGGCGACCGGTGATCACTTATTTAACTCGGAGGAGCCGTGATTCCATAGAAATGCATCGAGACACCTCGCGCATTTTTTATTAATGAATTTTTGTATTGGAACAGCTGGCGTAATGGAATAATTTCGAGAGAACTGATCAGTATTCCGCAAAAACATCTCGGTGTGTCTTCAGCTTTGCACAGCTTGATCGGCTTTGCCATCCGTCCCAGAGATTAGAGCTTGATTGAATTTAAAATTATTTTTCATTGCGGGAAACGAATAGATTTTGTCTTCGGATTTATCATTTTTGTATTGGAAATATGCGACGATGAAACTGCAGTTTGCGTCTAGGACGTCTAATAATCATTTTTTTTGGAGAATTACGTCTTTTTCGTTCGATGTTAGCTACAAATGCGCGCATCTGCGACCTCCTTAGTCCTCGACTCCTTAGCTCTCGAGCTCTTGTGCAAGTTCCTTTTTAGTTTCTTTTCTGGATTTCAAAGGGATTGCCTGTGACTTACAGATTTCTGGAATCTGCTACGCCCCATTGAATTCACTGAAGGACAATGCCGTCTCTGCCTTCAGGGACCCCTTTTCCTAATTATTAAAACAAAAGAGTTCTCGTATTCCAGAAAATTATTTGAAAGAGTCATTGTACATTGTACGTCACTTTAGTTTCTAAAAAGTCGTCGTGACATTATCGAAAAGAAAGTTTATCGAAGTAATTTACAGCTACGTAAATGTACCGTGAGCAAGATACCATGTTGCAGGAAATACAAGTAAGTGCTGGGACTGGTAACAGGCTCAGGAAATGACTAGAATGCAATGTGAATGATAAGAAAAGCTGTTTTCAAAGAAATTGCTGACGCGTAAAAGTGTCTAATGTCTAACAATTTTAATTAGCTTTTTTAAGTATCGGACGTTTATTACAAACTTAGTTTAGAGGTAAAATTAAACAAGGTGATTGTGGTATGCAACCAATTATACACTTGGTATTTAATAACAAACAAATCAAAGAACAAGAATTTAACAGGTCATCAATAAACTTTCTCTGAATAATTATTGGTAAGCTTAAACAGCATTATTAAATGTAAACTTCCCAGAATTTTGCGCAGCCGAGGTCGTATGGTCGCCAAGAGAGAACAAATCTTTGGATAACTTAACAATGTGTTTAGTTTCGAGATTAGAGCAATCCAGCCCGACACCTAAACACAGATTTTAGATAACATTCAAACTCCGACCGCACTGAATATAAATGAGATTTTAGAACGCCACGGCGCTCGTCTTAGGGCTCTCCTGCATAATTACTAGACATTACAAACGTTCAACTACATTAAAGCGCCGATGAATAACTTTAATGGATGCTTACAATCAAGTACGTTATCTGAGTTCTCGTTAGAACGGTTTAATTAAATCGGACGTTGTGTCTGTGTAAAAAAAAACCGTCGCGCCGGTTTGGGACTACGTGCGAGGGCGGGAACCCTCGCTTCCCCAGATGTTTGCTTCTATTACGATTTCAATGTCAAGTCCGATCAATACGGCCGGGGATGTAAAATTTCGGCAGTTCTCGGCGGGTTCCGGGAGAAACGAAGCCGCGGGCATACTAACCTACCGTAACGCGGGGTGCGTGCTCTCCAGACGATCAATAGGCGCCAAGTAACAACTTGGCTTGCTTTATAAATAGTCTTGAACTTCACCTCGGCCGCGTACGGATTCGTGGGCGAAAGTGTGGATTTATCTTTCGTTGCGTCACGAATCATGATCACTTGTGCTTCTTAAATAAAAGGATTTTATCTTACACTTACTTTTGTATGAATTCATAATGCATGAAGTTTTGAGACTTTATCTACGTCGTAAATAGAATAGAATGGTCTGTATACAGAGATGATGAGTCGAGATGAAGCTATGCAATGCGAAGCATCTCATTATTTAAATTAGATGCACAAACCCCGACGGAGAGAAAGTTGGAATATCTCAATATAACGTGACAATCGGCAGCTGATGTGAATATTTCACTAAGTTTCCATGTAAATCGCCCTTAGCTTGGTACACTGGCTTCAACGATGCGAGAAACTGTCGGTAAAATGTCAGAAATAGCTGAATTGGAAAAACAACCGAGGTGGGTTTCTTTAGTTATTCTTTGGGGCACTCTAAAAGCCAATATTCAAGCGTTTTATCTCATCAGCATGCATACTAGCGCATTTGAGAACTTGGGAATGTTCAAAGATTTTAAATTTAAATCCGACGTCAGAGGAAAATGATGCGCTGGCATAATAAAGGAATTAATTAAGGGAATACAAACCGAGAACCGATGCGATGGAGTGAAATCGAGCCAGCGCTCTCCGAGTATAAGTAATGGTGGAGTGCTAATATTAAGGGACGAAACGAGCGTTTCATTACTGAGAATACTGGCAATAACAATTCGGCTAAAGGTGCTCTCGCGATCGTCTCGATTCCCGTTTCTACTCAAAAAATATCCTTTACTTCTTTACAAATCCCGGTCGTTCCATCTACTGCTTCATAAGCCTCGACTCCATTTTGTTTACAGTTGAAACTTGTTTCAGAGCGTGCATTCATTTGCATTCTGAATCGGACAAGGTAATAGAATCAAACCAATTATGTCGCATTGTTGAGTAATGCTGCAATAATGACGCGTTTATACACAAATATGCTAATTACGAACTACAAATACAATGGTATCATCGAGAATCAGAACTACTGCGTTTTAAGTGGCTTAGCTGGTCGCAAAGTGCTTAAAGTGTGGGTAGGTCACGTAGGCAATAATATTTTACAATTTATGGCAACGATGTCGCCTGACGCTGTTTGTGATAGGGCTACCGTGACTAACAAGTAATATAATTAATTTAATGCGTTCACAATAACGCACGACAACTTGGTCCAAATATAGTAGATCAGAGTACTTCGATCTTACTGCAATCATACGTTTTGCGTTAGTGTTAATAAAATAAGCAGGGAAGCATCAAATAGATCATATCTCAATCGATCCGTCCTTCCTTTTTATAGAATTACAGGAACAATTTAATAAATACTAATCACAGTACATTGCACGCGATTTGTAGATGAGAGATAATCATTTAATTAAATAAGGACGCCAGTTAGTCTATCTCACTCGTTAATTATAGAATTACTACTATTTAGTTCGAGCTCTCGATGCGTGACTGTTTACAACAGTATAATCTTGCAACTCGTATCTACGGTTACTATAATTTGTTAGAGCAATAATGTATACAGACCACACCTAGCAATTATATCAGGTTTGATTATGTGAATCGCTTATACAGCTATTAAGTACACACACGCCGAACTTAATAAGGAAAGGCAGATAAAAACAAGACTGGTTATAGGTGTGAGTTGCATAATAGCCTTTAACTATGTAGTGGTTGGGTTTGAAAAAAGTTAAAATTAGAATCAGAAACCATCAATAACAAGAGTAAGCGGTTAATAAGAAGTTTGAAGAAGTTAATTTTCGTAACGAAGAAAAAGTTTGAGCAGTAATGGCGGCGGGCGGAATAGAAAGAATCCATCACGAAAATGGTGAAGACCATTAAAATTTTAGATAGACAGATAAGTAGTAGTCTGGGTGTTTTCTATGTATAATATGTATTCGTTTACAAAAAAAAAGTATTTAAGTATGTTTATCCGTTGTCTAGTACCCATAACACAAGCCTCGTAGCTTAATTCAGGACTAGAGAATTGGTGTGATTGTTGTGAAATATTTATTTTATTTATAAAAATTGTAAGTTTTAATATTGTTAAGTTCTAGAACTAGTTCTTTAAAAGATGCCTTGCCTTAATTCAGTGTATTAATAGCTACAAGAGACTCGTTATGTTGTTTTTGTTGTTGCTTGTATGCTTCGTCAGATAAGCAACAATTAATGATTAAACGAACTTACCTGTACGTGAAGTTCAATCATAATTATACGAAGTACTTCGTCCGAAGAGATTAGTATTACTTAAATTATATTATATTACAATGTAGTATCGCATAGTGACTCCACCTTTGCACTGTTGTTGAAAGAATAAAAGAAAGAAAAAAAAATATTTTGAAGGTAGCTTCTTACCGCCATCTTGTTTCCCTTCTTACCGGCGAGCTCACTCCGCTGGCGTCATTTAGTTTGAAGCTGTGTACACAAAGATGATATTTCCGAAGTCATTAGGGGCTATTTCTTGTGAAGAAATTGCTAATGGGTGGGAGGGTAATACATACTAATCTCTTCGGACGAAGTACTTCGTATAATTATGATTGAACTTCACGTACAGGTAAGTTCGTTTAATCATTAATTATACTTGTACTTCGTCCTCAAGATTAGTATTATTTAAATTATATTATATTACAATGTAGATGTTGAGAGATACGGAAATATCATAGGGTTATAAATAATAACATTAAAATATACTTTTATTTTAGTATTTATTATTATTACTAAGTAACTTAACACAATCTCCTTATGATTGTATAACATTTATTGAATTACAACTCAGGCGTTTATTGTCTCTTATATTATACAAATCAAGAATTATCACTCATTAATGGATCAATAATAGTTTTAGCTAATAAAGAATAATCATAGTCGCTATGAGCGATCGGTCGGTTGTAATGCCCAAAGGTAGAGGAATTGCCGCTCCAGCCCGCTGTTTTATATATGAGATCTAAACTGACACCCTGTTTGAACGCTTTGGACGTCGCGGCATGTCGCGTGCTGTGAGCAGAAAATACTGAAACATCAATTCCACTATCTTTGAGCGTTGATTTAATGCAACGACTTATCGTTTGTGATGTAACACGATTATGCGGTTTCCTGATACCAATAAACAATTGATCACTTTTTCGAAATTCTCGCGACATTTCCATGTAAGAATTTAAGGTATATGCAGGGCATATTTCCACTCTTTCCCTAAAATATTGTAAGTACAGTGTTGGTTGAATTCGACCCAATTTTGAAGTTTTTATTAATTCTGGTATTTTGATTATGATTTTATCACTTGAAGAGACTATGTTCCGAATACTTATTTTGGAGAGAGTTTGTACACGGTGGGCCGTGACAATAGCAAGCAAGGTTGAACACTTTTTAGACAACTGCTCGAACGACAACAATTCATTGGGGTACTGAGTGGCCAAATAATCTAAAAGTTTGTTAGTGTCCCATGTGATGTTATATCTTGGAAGAGGAGGTCGTAACCTGAACACACCCTTAAAGAAACGTGTAATCCGTTCGTCCTGAGCTATCGGACCTACCAGTAATGAAATAGCAGATCTGAAGCAGTTAACTGTGCCGTATTGGCTACCATTATTGAAAACCTCGGTTAAAAACTCTATTATGGTACAAATTGATGGTTGAAACATACCAATGTTATTAGAGTTGCAATAAGTGAACCATTTCTTGAAACAGCAATCATATTGTTTCATTGTGTTGTGAGATAAAGACGCTAGCATTATGTCTATGGCTGATGCTGGTGTGCCTCTTCGCAGTAACGCCGTCCGGACAATACTGCTGCCACCAGGGTAATGGTGTTGTGCAGTTCCGGCTGCTGAAATGGGTGAAAATAACATCACTAGATCTGAATGTGACTACGATAGACGAGACTAGTCGGTTGAATAAGGGATACTAGGGTTGTGCCGGCCAGGCCGGCACTACCATGATTCCCTCTGCTTGGTCTGATATAATTTTTCTTAGGGCTTTTAATATGACAGTTACAGGAGAAAAGGCATAAAAATAAAACTTGGACCAGTTTATGGTAAATGCATCGATTACAAACGCATCTGGGTATCGATGCCAAGATGCATATTGAACACATTTTTTGTTCAGGCGGTTTGCAAAGAGGTCTATTTGTGGTTGACCGAACGCTTCTGTGATTCGTCTAAACCCTGTACCTATCAGATAACGTCCATTCTACGTCCGGGTGAGAACGTCGAGATTCTTTATCCGCGATAGTATTTTCTGAAGACTTGATGTATGCCGCTGTAACAAATATTTGGCGAGCCTCACACCATTGCCAAATATCCTTAGTAACTTTGTTAAGGTGGGGAAATTGAACCACACCCATTTTATTTATATAACTCATAGCGGTGGTGTTATCTACCCGAAAAAGTAGATGACAGTTCCTCAAGTCTTTTGCAAAGATCTTTATAGCGAAAAAAGCAGCTAAGAGTTCAAGGTGATTTATATGCAGTGCCTTCTCACTGGATGACCACTGGCCGCTGGCGGTCTGGCCTGCACACGCCGCACCCCACCCCGTAGTGGAAGCGTCAGAAAAGATCTCCAGAGCATATTCATCACCTTTTATTCTGTGTACAGAATGATTATCGATAGCGTTTATCCACCAAATCAAATCTGTCAAGAGATTACTGGGAATGGTCATAGATCGATCATAGTCATCGTGGTCTAGCAAATTGAGATACTTGCACCTTTCCAATTCTTTTACATATAATCACCCGTACTCAACAGCGGGACAAGCTGATACCTATAGACCTACTAACTGCGCAAACCTTCTTATCGAGCATCACTTTATATGTAAAAAAGTATTAATTTCGTTTTTTATGCGCTCCCTTTTGTCTAACGGTAACTTTACATGCCACTCATGTGTATCTATTAAATAGCCAAGATATTTACAACATTTTGATGGTAACATGTTACTTTTTTGGTCGTTGATAATAAAACCTAGCGATTTTAGTACTTCACGAGTTACTTGAATGTTTTCTTGGCATTCAGAGAATGAACTTCTAACCAAATATATGTCATCGAAGTAAATAGATGATAAAAGGCCGTACGAACGCAATATTGTCATGACTGGTTTCATCAACTTAGTAAATATGTAAGGAGCCGTACAAAGTCCGAATGGAAGGACATTAAATTCGAACATTTCATCGGTATCTGGGTTCACCGTATACCTCAGTATTATCTAAGATACTTCTTAGAGTCAGGGTGTATTTTAATGTCAATAGTGGCCGTGAAACAATCCTTACTTATGAGCTTAAGGACGGTGCGAATATCTTCTAATTTAAAGTGTTGAGTGTTTATAAACTTGTTTAATGCCTTTAGATTCAATATGAATCGCATATCGCCGTTCGGCTTAGGTATCAAAAAAAACTCGTGACACAAACTGTCCAGGAGTATATTCACACTGAGAGATTAATAGATAATAGATTTTAATTTGCTTATGGCTTCGTTAAAATGTTTTCTGTCTGATTCAGTATAAATTTTAGTGATCGGAATATCAGATTGTTGTACAAGGCTGTTAAATTGAATTTTGTATCCTTGTATCCAGGATAACAAAGTTCGATCTCGGGTGATTAGCGTCCATCGGTCGTAAAAAAGGCTAAGTCTGCCAGCGTAACATACCGGAGGTGATGCGGCTAGTGGCGCGGACGTCCCGGGCGGCTCCGCTGCGGCCGCGACGAGCTGGCGGGCGGCGGTTGGCTGCTCGCTGCTGCAGGCGGCTGGCGGCGACTGGGGCCCGCCGCCGCCTTGCGGTTGCTGGGCCCCGCTTTCCAGTTTAAAGGCTTCGAAGATGAATACTTCGGAGCGTGCGTCTTTTTAGGAGCGTCTATCTTCAAGTCGGAGCTGGTTTTTGAGACGGCTTTGGCCGTTTTTAGAGTCCCAGGCAGATCTCCGAACAACAGCGTATCGATCTTGGTATTTGTCAACTGTTCCTTGACGTCTTTTTTAAAGGAATATAATGCAAAATTACGTCTGGATATAGAATCGCTGTATTGAATATCACATATGATTCGGGCAGAATCCATGAGCAGTTGCAACGAGCTATGATCTCTGCATTTATGTGTGATTTGCCTTGATATTGCCTGACTTAGGCAAGCAATTGCAGCAGCGATTTCAGTCTGTCTTGCTTCGATAGCTTTATCGCGTTTTGTTACAGCATCGGGAAGCACAGCTTTTATCTCCGGGTTGAGACGTGGAGCGGCAACCTTAGAGCAGTTTGCCGGAACGATATACTTTTCAATCAAGAGCTTCCTATCCTCTTTGTCTAGCCCCGCAGTGGTTATGTGGTTAAATCTTATGGCCAAATCTTTATTAATATCCGGTCCATATTTCTGCACCGCAGTCGGGTCCGATCCTAAGATTTCAAGAATCTCCGGGTCTAACGGTTTTTCGGTAGAATCCGTTGGCGCCGCCGGTGATGCAGCGCGCTCAGAATCCGGGATCGCGCCGGTCGCGGCCGCGGGGCGGGCGGCGGCGCGCTGGCGCCGGGGGCCTCAATCGTCTCGGCGGCGGGCGGCTGCGCCTGTGCGCCGATATCGTCGCGTTGCGTCGACGGACTAGAGGGCTCTTTTGTGTATCGGTCTGAACTTAAAACAAACCGGTTCGTTATAAGCGAAAGTGTCCCACAGACAATTCTGAATTATAACGAATTACGTAATGCGTCGAGACAATTCCACAAATTGCTCTGAGTGCATTTTTATATGAGCTACACATTTGAACGAGGAAAATGCAGCGAACTAGTCCCTCAGACTATTCTGATTGCATACATCTCGTTTAGTATGGTTCAAGGACAAGCCTTTTATTGCAGCGAAGTAGCCCCGCAGGCTATTCTGATTGCAATATGCTTGAGCGAAAACACAAAAGATATGAGACTGACCGTTACATTTTTCCGAAGACGACGTGTCCCTCGAGACCGGCGCCGAGCGCGATCCGCTCGAGGAGCGCGAGCGCGATGAACACGACGAGCCGCTTGATGTTGATGTATCGCTTGGAAGACGGCGGTGACCGCGGATTCGACAACGTTTTAACTCACTTTCAAACTTCTTCAACTTTTTTGCTAAATATTCAACTTTTTTCACTTCGACGTTTCGGCATTTTTGAGCCGGTGCGTGGTGGTCGAGCACTAAATTGCGAATGACGCCAGCGGAGTGAGCTCGCCGGTAAGAACGGAAACAAGATGGCGGTAAGAATGAAAAAACCTTTACGAAGCTACCTTCAAAAAATTTTTTTTCTTTCTTTTATTCTTTCAACAACAGTGCAAAGGTGGAGTCACTATGCGATACTACATTGTAATATAATATAATTTAAATAATACTAATCTTGAGGACGAAGTACAAGTATAATTGTATTTTTATCATCATCCAATTCACAGTTTTTTTTGGTAATTTTATATTTTCTCACCAGATAATCGTTTGGTTCTGGTTTTTAATTCCACTATCGTACTTTTCATATACAATCTGTCCCGGGATCAGTCCAAATCCAATAACTAAAAAAATACAATAAAAAAACACCAATTTTTTTTCTAAAATTTTTTTTTTCTATTCTTTTTTTGATAAAAGATGATACGTGTTGGCTGTCTAATTATTGTCTACAGGTTCAGCTATCATATGAGACCTTTTTTATGTTCATAGGACATTTACACGAGTAGTGGTAGCCGAATTAGTACGAGAGGTCAGGTCTTGTTTACCAAAAAAACAAAATGGCCGCCATTTCGCAACCGTGACAGAAAAAATAAATTTGATAAGCGATTTGTCGATAAAACATCCCATATTTAATACCATTTCAGGCTCCGACACTGATCCCGGGACAGATTGTATATATATTTTCGTGTCCAACCATACAATATGGCGTCGTTTCTGTGCGAGAGATTTGCAAGCGGCTGCTGCATTCGTGGTGTATGTGGGTCGCAACTCGCGGTTCGTCGACCCCGCGCCCGTCTTCAGGGTTAGCCAAGTGCTCACGAACCGATCTTGCAGCTCTAATGCCACTCTTATGTAACTCGAATAGCATACTTGGCAATAAGTACGCTATTTCGCTGTTTAGCAGCCCTAAAAGGCGCGTGACAAATCCATTTGCAATTAAATACGCTTCATTACAGACGGTTCGCGGATTAGATTGCGTGTGAGCCGCTACTTCTACTATGACACATTTATTTTCAAATACACAATTTGTTTTACGGTCCGATTTATACTGTTTTTGCGTTTTTTATGGTTTTGTGATTTTCTGGAGAATGGTCTGTTTTTTGTGTACCAGCATGGTATTTTCTTTCATCATAGTTTTATAGTGGCTTTTACCTGTTTCAATTAACCTTTGACATTTGATTGGCATTTAAAGCGTAGGCTTAAAAAATCCAAACGGTTTAAGCACAATTCGGACGATGATTCAATTGTTATTTAACTTTAAAATGAGGCAAGAAAAGTGTGCCATGTCAGACGACAATTTTCTCAGCGTAATAAACATTAATCAGAGGAGATTTACATACACGAATTGCACCGGTCCAAATTAAGCCCACGTTTTCCTATTATTGTTACTCATAGACGTAGTTATCGACGTAATAACAGAGATCAATGACCGCCCCAGTTCTATTCTAGTAATAACAACTAGAGTTACAACTAGCAGCCTTGTTTTCTTTACTGCCATTGTAAATGAAATTGTTTGAATTTCAATTTCAATGGCGTTTTTAAACGTGAACTGTTTATAATAAATGTTATCGGCGGACAATACTCTATTTAGATTTCGTTGCACGATATGCATTTCTGAACTGGAATACTAGATCCTGTGTCTAGCATACAATTTAATGTATCTACAATCTTCTCTTTATCAACCAGCTCGCGCTTATCATCGGGCTTGCCGTAGACACGTTAATCTTCAAGATTTATGGTTATCCTTTTTAAGGCATGATTGGCCGTTATACAGGAATGTCAGAATAGGCGAATTAGAATGACTGCTGATAACAGGCGTGTGGTGAGCGAGTCATCTGTCATCTAGGTGCGCGCGCGCTCGGCCGAGACACCGCGGGGCGTGGGCGCGCAGGCGTGGGCAACGAAGCAGTATGCACTGACACACGTATCATTCTGCCCATACAACCCATTTTGACGCGACCACTCTATCGTACGTTAGTATAGAACAACTAGCAACAGCTAGTTTCCGAATTTGCCAACCATAAAATCCCTCTTTGAACCGTCGAATAATGGTCGTATTCAACTGAAAATACGCAAACAAGGCGCGTATTTATCAAGATTAAATTCAACAAAGTACGAACACAAAAACCGGCCCCAAAGCCGTGCCTTGTATGGCCGGTGTCCTGCAAGTGGATACTTGCGATAACATTACAAAAACTTGATCGGAGGTACACGAAATGGTCTCGCAAACCTGCAGGTTGCTGAATAAAGTTCGCACGCCTGTTTACCATTTATAGCCCAGGCCGGCCGTGTCGAAAGCCGAACGTATTGAAGAAAATACGCAAGTCGATGTTGCACCATAATCTACCAGTGTACCTCGTGTAAATTCCTCGTGATTAAAGGGCCCAGTACCTAAAAGCGATTATTTATCGCACATCTATGTAATGGAGTAATTACGTTCGACTTACGAAACGGTCTGGTGCCCGTGCATTCTGGATTAAGAACTCTAGTCGCGGCGCGCTGCTGTCATTCTACAACTTTTTGCCACGAAGGAAAGTTGCAACGCGAGACCTATCCAGCCCTATTGTATCTATTAACCGGCTACTTTCTCATTTCGTGCCATTTACGGTTCGCCGAGAAAATCGAGATGCATTCGCAGCATCAACGGATTATGAAGAGGCGGTATGATAACATAACTCCATCCCACACAAACTGATTTCATTCGTGGCCGTATCTGTCATTCCTCCTGGCTCTGGACTTGACAATTTTATGATAAGAGGCTTAGAAAGTTAAATATGACATTACGATTCGCTGTTTGTTTTACATTTACAATCTTGTTTGTGCACGCGTTTTCTATTAATGTAGAATATCTCGTTTATTTCTTTTAAGAGACACATTGGATAAATTAAATTTTCTCTTTGTACAATATTTACTCTTAGTCTCGCAACATTCTAAAATTCGAAGAAAACATCTCAAAGCTAAAATGTTCAAGTTTATTTTGAAAAACAAAGCTGAACATTTAGGAGCGAGCGCATTGGTGCAAAAACAATAATGGCCGGGTTATGCTCGGTGGGCAAGTCGTTTCTAAAGAAAAACACGGTGCCAATACACATGGGAAGCCTTGAGTCGCCGGTCGGGTTACGGCGTCGGCTTCGGTTACATGCACGATCGCCTCATCTTCCTACGTACTGTGTGACGCAAATACAAATATTGGACGCCAATTTTTCTGAACAATGAACACAATCAAACTTCAAACCATGGTGACTCGAGTTACGAAACGATAGTAATCGCAGCAAATTAAGGTTATTCAGCAAGGGTAATATCAATCAAAGCCCATTAGGCCAAATGAGACGTTAAAAAATTGAATGTGAGCAGAGAGTACTCGATGTCATTTTAGATCTGCTGCAAAGGATAATAAAGTGGGTAATGGCAATTTTTCTGTCAGCTATCAATGTCAAAAGCGAAAATTACGTCGCTGCAGGCCGAACAAATTAAATACCACTTTATGAAGCTGTCCTGCTCGCTACAGACCTCGCGTGTGTGTGTGAAAATCTGTGATAAATTCATGCTGTGTTAGGCGGCACAGCCGTACACGACCGATCCTAATCAATATGCTGCCAGACAGCGGGCCACCATAAATAGAAGAAATGCTCGATTTAATGACGCGGTCCGCGAAACTGCGCGCTGTCTCTGTCATCAATCACGCTTGCAGCTTTGTATCACAGCATCGTTTCACTCCAGTTATCACTAATAGATTCCAGTAGGAAGCCAGCGATATAATATACTCTTTCATACAACACCGATTGAATTTTATAGCATCCGCGAATGGTACGGTCACAATTTATTTTCTTGAACACAGATTACGATCTCGATAGCGGTTGTTTACTTCGAGGGAGATAACAAAAGTTCGTGTTAAGGTTGCGATGGAACATATTGGGGTAATGTACGTGTAGGATAGGAGTTATGAAGTTTTCTTCGGTGGCAAACGAGGTGGCGTCACGCGATTGGGCTGAGCGAGGAACAAGACGGTGGGCTATTCACGGGGTAGATAAGTGAAGCGAATGTTTTAAACTACTATCTTACGCAACACCCGACGTGTTGCGATTAGGACTTTGTCTGACGCGTTGGACCGCGAAATCTAATTTGAGACAGCTGACTGTCCTCCACTTAAACATCTCTCTAGTATTTATAGAAAGTTTAAGTTCAGAATAAAAAAGGGAAAGAGTTATTTAGATTACTGTTTTGAAACTGAGGGAATATTAACTAATTATGGAACTTAATTTGTAAATTCGATCTTACCCTTTCCTTGTTAATGATTAAAATATTTTACGATAAGCCTAGATTCGAAACACGCAGTACATCATTGTGGAGACAAAGTTGCTCACTGTTCATTGTTATGAAAGCAATTATGCACAATAAGTATCTACAATTAAAGTTAAGGTAGGTAATGCTATGCTATTTTTAGCCGATGGAATATTAAATGTTATTTGTTGTTTAATTTTGTTGCCATGTAGCGTTAGATAAACGCTTGACACAAGATAAGTGTGAATGGATGCCTTTTATTATAACGTCTGTTATGATAAGAATTTAATTTTGAATTTTACAATATATCTGGTCATAAATGTTCAATAATATTTTTTTATATAAGCTACAACTGCAGACTCTTGGTCCGCACTTTTTAATTTTGTAATTTATTTACTAGTTTATTAAAAAATTTAACACTTGAACATGCTCCGCTAAAAAAAATATGATATATTTTATGATTAAAGTTATATTAATAAATTTTAATAACATTGATCATAAGTTATTGCAATCGTTACACAGCAATCTTCCAATTGCGAAAACCCAAAAACGTTCGTTACAATTTCAAATTGTCTTCATCCCGTTTAAACTCGGACCAAACAGTCTTGAGTCTACACTGTGGACAGTTGAATGCTAACCTTGGGACAAATGAGTAAACAAACACCGTCTAGCCTAACGATAAGGGCACAATTATTCACCAGCAACATTATAACAAGCAAACAAATAGTGTGTAAAAATAGCTTGCCGGGTGAATAACCGACGCCTGACACACAACCGGACCAAGGACTGCCAGATTAGATACCGCGCGCATAACAAACATAACGCATTGCAGAATAACACGCGTAGTGCATGTCAATAAGACCTTGTGAGGATTAGAACTTAAAAATAAATACGTCGTGTACAGACAGAGCATCAAACTTAAGATGGCATTACTTTGCTGCAATAGTGGCGATTTTTCAACTGTAATGTACAGTCTAAGTGCATAGACTGTACATTAGACATACATTTTAGTATAAGGTAGCCTATCAGATTTATCTAGTATGGTTTTTAGTAGTTAAAATTCAGTTCGCATTTCAAATTACCGCATATTATATATAAAATACATTATCGTACGTAATTTTACGGCGATATTTTTATAATCGTAGTTAATGAGCAGAGATATAAAATAATACGATAACACGACTGTTAGCTATAAAAAATGAAATTCAATTGCAAATGTTCACCAATTTCTGTGCATGACGGATTATCATTAAAAGCTCAGGAATAGCAGGCTGGCTGATATGATATATGAATGATATTAGTCTAAAGAAGTTTAAAATGTGTTTAAATTAAATGATGATAGCGAAAGAAAAAAGAGAAACTAATATTCAATTTACGCTAACAATTACAGCGTGGTGAGTTAACGTCGGTGCTCTTATTTCGTATATTTGCTATGCAGCTTTGGCTTACAGTGTTTTGTCTAAAAATAAGGCTGTTAATAGACTTAACTTTCTGCCCGGGTATGAACACTGGACTTGGCGCCTTTAAAAATAGCAGGCGGTCACACCAAAGTAATGACCGTATGACACAAATGGCCCAAGGGCCGTGATTAGATACTGTGAACATAATCACAGGGTATTGCTAAATAATACGATCCATGCATATAAAGCAGTCTTGAGGGAAAATAAACTATTAGCCTTAGATGGTTCTGATTAACGAAGGTAAATGATTGAGACGATTCGGTTAAACCGCTTACTTAAAGGCTTTTTTTATGGGATAGGTTTGCTCTTGACCCAAGGGCCAAGACTAAGCCCAACGAGGCAAATACTGAGTCTACGATGGAGCGAGCTCACCTACAAGATGCCTGTTAACTCTAGCTTTGAAGATTCCTAGATGTACTCGTAATTGCAGGGAAACACTGACGCAGGTAGTGAGTTACGCTTTGCCAAAGAGAGAGAGGAATGGTAGTAAGTCTTCTTGGTTTGTTTACTACTACGAAAATGCTCGACGTAAGCGGAGCGCGAGCCTAATCGTAGCGAAGCGTGTTTTTACATTTTTGTGTAAACACGCCGCGCTACCGTCAAGTTCCCGTTAGCAATATAAGTATTACTTTCTTACTCTACTACTAGGAATTCGCATGAAATCAGCTAGTTCCAACAACGGAGCAGCAATATTAATATTAATATTAATAATATTTTACATCTTAGAAAACAAAAATCCACGCGTTGTTCATATCTGTGGAGTGTTCAAATATTTTTAGAATAATTGTAATGTGTGTGTGTGTGTTAGTTCTGATAAACAGTCTTCAATGCCAATTTTTTATCGGCATTTTTTAAAACAACATAAGTAATTTCATTACGATGGGTCAGTACAGTACTAATCCTAGTTTTAATTTTTTTTAAAGTGTTTACGCCAGCAATTTTTTTACAATTCAATTAGCTATTGTTTTTTTTTTCATAATAAAAACGTTCAATTGATTCATCTAATTAGTGACAGCTACGCCTTCAAAAGGGAAAATGCCGTATACGAAGGTCGTCCATTGTCACGAAAAATATAACTTCATCGTGCATTACGCTAGGTCATGGTAGAACGTCATACCACTCATACACAACACTATGTTATCAAAGCCACTTAGTTACATTTCCTTTACTAGAATAGTTCTGTTATCGCGTTTCAACAACAATTTTATTACTATTCAGTGTTGAAGCGACGTAAAACCCTGACAGTGTCGTGTCTACGAAAATAACGTGAACGTTTAAAGGAATTGCATTAGTTTTATTTCGATGTAATTCTAGTTGAAAAAAAACAAGTGCCGGTCATGCCATGGCGAGATAAAGTTCCGTCGTTATTCTTGTTTAAAATGCACAGTTTTAGTTTGCTGCATTTCTTATGCTGTTTTATGCACGGATGCTAAAATATAGTTCTTTTGATAGATGAAGACACACGTAGAAGTCTACGAGGAAAACTGAAAACATTTTCGGTTGGAACATAGCTTGTCTAAAGTGTTATTATCCTCACGTATTTCCTGGGATAAATACGTTAATCAATCAATCTACTGGCACCTTCCCTATTTGGTGTCTGCCTCCCTGATACTTTTGCCTCACTCCTGGCGATTTTGCCTCAATTCAGCCGTTGCACGTAAGGAGCTGAAGTCTTTGACAACAGTTCTCGTCCAGGTAGATGATGGTCGGTCTCTCTCTCTTCGATTGCCATTACGCGTCTCGTCGCGTGCGCTTCTACGCATCTCGTCATGTACGCTTCTACGCATCTCGTCATGTGCGCTTCTACGCATCTCGTCATGTGCGCTTCTACGCATCACGTGCACGTACACCCAAGACGTCTCTCCTACGCTTTAAGCTGTATTTCAGATACCTCCTTGAATGTTTTGCGTAGGTATACGTTTTTTTATTTTATCCATTCTGATAACACCCCCTGCGTAACGCAGCATCTTCATTTTTAGCCCCCGACGAAAAAGAAGTTTGTGTGTGTGTGTGTGTGTGTGTGTGTGTGTGTGTGTGTGTGTGTGTGTGTGTGTGTGTGTGTGTGTGTGTGTGTGTGTGTGTGTGTGTGTGTGTATGTGTATGATTGTGTTTTGGTATGTGTCTGTGGCATCGTAACTCCCGAACGGGTGGACCGATTTCAAAGCGATTTTTTTATTCGAAAGATTACATTAAAATCCCTTCAGCACTCAGAGTTCACCAGATGTTTTCCTGGCTCATTGGGGGATTTTTAAGTGGAAGGTTAGTTTTGTTCATCGCACTTTCTCATCATCCCACTCGGTCCAACAAATACGTACGCGCTTAAAAACATCCAATTTTCACCCGGAACGCAACTTTTACAACACTCCATTGTTTTTTGTCTGGCAACCGAACCGTAAAAAGTTGGTCTGGCGATATTGATCAAAGTTGTGTGCCGTAAAGCACGCCGGTGTCGCGATTAAATTACAGAAAAGTTACGTTTATTTCGGCGGTTAAAACAGCACATCCGACTACCCAATTTTGTTGCAAACTCGCACTTATTTCAAGTACACAAGATATCGCAGTGTGTACCTTGATGTGTATCTAGTGAACGCGGCGCCACCCCTGACAGTGTTTTATCACTAGAAGTGTCAACCCTGTTTCACTGCGGCAAACAAAAGCAAACTTTCACCTCTCTGCAAACGTTTTCAGTAGTAATAAAAGTATTTTACCGAGCGCACCTTTGTCCGGTGCGACGGTGATGAATGAATCACGGTGGACATTGGATTGTATTGTCTTTGCTGGTTTATGTATACTTATCGAGATTTTTAAAAAATCATTTTGGGAAAAAAATACGACTCGTGCTGCTCTTGCTATAGATCATTATCAAAATCTTCATGAGAGATGATAAAATCCTACTTACCTAAAAAACCACAATCGACGTTACTACGTCGATTGTCGTTACTACGTCGAGTACTTGAGCGTAAATAAAACGAAAATGTATTGTTTACTAACCCTATTTGGATCTTTTGTTGTCCGATTAAATAAATAAATAATGTATAAAAACAGCATGTGTGAGCAGCCCGTATTTAGAACAAAGCAATGCCAACATGATCTGTCTATGATGACTCCGATTAACGACTAGGAATACATAACTACGGTAAATCCCCGAATCCATTCCATAAAAAAAGGGAAACCCAAAATTAAGTGGGTTATAAGGAATTTAACATTTAACAGTGCCACCGTTCGTAACGGCGATAATAATGACTATTATTTTCGGAAAAAATATTTTCCTCTAATACTGGAAAAAACCATTAAATAATGATAGGAAGTTTCCGGTAAGAACCATTCAAATTCATTTTTTATTTATTTATTTATTTATTTCAAACCACTTGTAGCTTACAGTATACACCAAGTCACAAACAAGCTTAAATTTACATACTCATGCACAAAAATACAACAAAGATTATTACAATTATTTTATTAGCTGATAACAATAAAAATAGTACATCTAATAACGTAATGGTATTCCACTTTAACGTGGACCCGGCAGACGTTATTCTGCCCTCTGTATTCGCAATTTTTTGTATTATATCATCATTTTAATTTTCTTAACTTTTTAAATGTACAAAAAAATATATATAAAAAAACCTTGACAATAAATAACACATAAAAAATAATCATACAATTTGGTGCAGTCGGCGAATAATTATATTTTTTTATACCTTGGTAAGGAGAGGAGCGGCCTCTTGCTTAACTACGAGTATTCTAGACTTACCTTAATTTGATATGAGTTGACTTTATGCTTCGGCAGCAGATTAAAAGTAGAAAAATCCAGTCTTCTCGAGAATATTCCGTTCGCTCCAGCACCAGCTCTGTGAACAAAACAAATAGGATATGGTTAAAAAATGCAAAAGATAAAAAATACAAAAGAAACATTTTTATGCGCATCGATTAAAATACAAAAAAAACCGGTCAAGTGCGAGTTGGACTCGCGCACCGAGGGTTCCGTACAAACCTGTAGATAAGGAGTAGTAACTTTGAAATTTTCAAAATTGTCAAAAATATTTTTTTTTTATATGATGAAACTGAAAATTTACGGTTTTCGTAATTTATCCTATATCTGTACTATAAGACGTGACTTCGTACTAAATTTCAAGATTCTAAGTTTACGGGAAGTACCCTGTAGGTTATGATTCCCGTGCGAGTTTCGAAAATTTGCGGAAATTTGCGGCCTAAATGGCTGTATCTTTTGATTGCGTTGGCTTAGAAGATTGATTTTTCTACAGCTTACAGGGACAGTAGACCTAAGTATCATATAAAATTTCAGTTTGATACCTCCACGCGTTCCTGAGAAAAACGGTCTTGACTACGGACGGACGGACAACAAAGTGATCTTATAAGAGTTCCGTTTTTTTCTTTTGAGGTACGGAACCCTAAAAATAACATAAAGGTGTACAATTTAGGAGGTATTATGGCCAATACCAATACCATTATACGAACAACCCTAAGGCGATACGAACGGTTTCTAAACGTCCGGTTCTTGAGACTTTAAGGTGGATGAATGAGCCAAATTGTCCTCTAACTAAACTATTGAACATTTTAAAATGCCGGAACGAAATTCGTCTGATTGCGCACTTTCAGGAATCAATGTTCAGTTAATGAATCGGAATCCAATTTACGCGGGCCTGTCTGTACAACAACGACGGTTCATGTTGCCACAGCATTGCGACTAATCGCGTTACGCGGCTCTACGGCTCTTGGACTATAGGGGTGTCAAATTTGTGTTTGTATTTTTGTTTGTGTATGTATTTGACACCCTATCTTTTGACTTCTATCTTTCAATAATTACACACCGGATTTATACTCGTACTAACTTTCGACCGAGTAGATACAACCGGTAGATCTTTTACAATTACTAAAACAAAAAAACTCATATACATTTTTATGTAGTTTGTCTTAGGGTCTCAGTTAAAAAAGAAAATTCTTATTTTTCTTGAATAATTCTTTGACCGGAGGATTGAATAGTAAAGTGGCAACCCTGGCTACGCTAAGTGCACTATTGTGCGCGACGCGTTTTATTATTACACTGACATTTAGTTTTTGCATCGTTCAACACACTGTGCAACTCGCATTTTACTTTTTTGCGTCATTTATTCAGTTTATTATCAGTTTTCCCGCCAATTGCATGTGTAAGCGAGTACACATTTCTAAATGAAAAATATTTTTAAAAAATTGAAAAAAAAATGTTTTTTTTAATTCACGCTTAAAAATAATAATTATACTGTAATTTTTGAATTAATAAATATGAAATTCATATTTTTTGAGGATTTTATCAAACGGAACTTGCTGAAATCTTGTTTTGTATTTTAGTATTTTTGGTAAGGTACATTCTAAACATTTTTCGAACACAATCAAACACAAAATAAAAACTTAAAATTAATACAGCAATTTGTAACAAAATCTTGATTAGAATTGTGTTAGGTAGGATCAGAATAACGTAATACAAGCATAATATCTTTAACACAAAAGTATAATCTTACACGCGATGCAAAATAATGTTCAAGGTGGACTAAAAACTTGTTTTTTCATTGCCAAGGCCAACCAAATGAGATATACCGGGCGTATCGCGAATGTCAACACACATTGTTTACACGCGATAAAAACCGGAGATTATATTGTTAGCGAACATTTTGTGGCGGATGAGATAACATTATTAATAAAAATAATAAAATGGCATTATCGTTTTGCAGATCCATTTTTTTTTGTTGAAGTGGCTTGTTTTGACGACGATGTTGGGGAATTCACACCATGATTTAAATTATTTAATGTTTTTTTTAATATGTTTTTATATTTCTTTATAATCGACGAACGGAATGGCGACATAAACGGCACAGATAAAGAATAATGAGAGAGATAGGACGCGAGAAGACAAGTTACCAGCAAAAGGACTTACCCTAACAACCTACGTTTTCATATAACAATGTATATGATAGGATAGTTCATATTTGCAGAAGAAAAAACCAAGTACTCGAAAAAACAATGTTGTTGACTAAACCAAACGCAAACTTTTTATAGTTCAAATTATGTAAGGCACGCCTGATAATTTTGGTCTTTGTTTTGTTCAAAATCGTGGCACAAGATCGGCACGTTTGAATCATATATTTTTTTGTTTTATTTACATCGCAATAAACTGGACATACTTATAGTTACCAGGATAAGGTTGAGAATGCCTTATCAAAGAATGACTAAGCTTATGGGCCCAAACTGGGTAACCTTGAGGCTGCACAATGGACTACTTTATTCGGTTAGCAAAAAGTCAATCTCCGCTGCACCAATTACATGACATAATAGATAGCCTCTTTTTTTTTAACTCCGTTAAAAATACACTCATACCTACCTACAGTTTTAAGAATTTTAGGTTTTGGATTTCCCTACAAAACTTGAAATATCTAAAATAAAAAATTTAGAGTTCATAAATTATGCTGGCTAACTAACTTAGAAAATATCCAGCGCACATAGACTGTATTTAAAACTAGACTGTCGAAGCAGTAGAAGAACGTATAAAACTAAGAATTTAACAACATCATAATTAAATTTGCAATATAAAAGTTAAATGTGTAAGTAACTGCCATCTTGTTTCAATAGTGCACCAATTTTGCACTCGTACAAAAACAACAACATGGCAGCACTCATTTAATTTCATATCGTGTTTTCAAGACAAACATTGCCGGGTTGATATATCGCGAATGCAACATGGCGGTCTTGGCCTTGGATACGGAATAAAAATAACTATGTTTTTGTCGAGTCGATTTTATATCAGAGGAGCGCGGGCGCAACTCGAGCCTGTGTGCACGCACGCACACATAGGCGGCACAATCTGTACACGATACACGTGTTAGAGCTGGCCTGTGAAATAAGACTTTTTACAAGCCGCCTCTTTAACCCATTTAGCATGTCAAATGGCAACATTCGCGGCCCAGTTAATCTCTTCAGAGAATCAGACCATATTAATGTTTAAGCTGCCGCATGGACTGCAAACCTATCGGGCGTGAAAGGAAATTAGTTATTTGTGTGAGCCGACAACGATATCATATTCTGACGTGTATCGATGTGTTTCTTGTTTCTTTTGTTTAAGCTAAACTGGCCTTCGAAACGATTAAGCAGTCCGAAAATGTGTTTCCACTTATCTTGCCCAAAATACATGTGAAGTGTAAATGTGTGATCTGTCTACTCATATCGTACTGCACTGAACGTGTGTTCAATAGTGGAAGTAAAATAAATAATTCAAGGATAAAAAAAACGACGTTCGACCGATATAATATAAGTTTAACGATTTTTAAACCTATAGGATGAATAATAGTATATCGCAAGAATGACAACAAAGAAATTTCAATGCAAATGAGCGTAACCGTGAAAATGTCAATATTGCAATGTAACAGCAATGTATTGTTGTCATGTTTGCATTGTCCGTGTTAGCTTACCCTCGATATTACTCAAGCAACATTTCAGATTGTAAAATTTCTACAAAGTAAACATGCGCATAAATATCAACAGGAAGAAAACAGCTGATGAGTTTCAACGGCTGCACCGATTTTAACCAGCCATAGATGAGAACCACCATGATTAAATTATCTTTCGAATAAAAAAATCCGCACCGAAATCGGTCCATCCGTTCGGCAGTTACGATAACACAGACAGACACACACACAAACAGAAAAGGGTGCAAACTTATAAAAACTCTTTTTCGTTACTCGTCTGGGGTTACGAATGGCAAGAGACGTACAAAATCTTAATTGTTTTTACTGGCTGAATAAAAAAAACACTAAAACCCCTTGTTTCAGTGTTGTACAGTCAGATTAAATACAGATTTTGAGCTAGACAAGAAGACGTGTTATATTTAATATTTGCTGAACAAACACAGCCACAAGGCCAACTGGTCAGTAAAGACATTTGGTATTTTAATTTAGCCATTGCGAAAATACGACTAAACCAAACACGGGCTTAAAAGCTTTTAGCTCTGTACATTATTTTTTGTATTCTTTATTAAGAGTTTTAAGAGCGAACAATATTGGAATTGCAGGATACAAGATTTTATGTATCTTTTAGAATAAGCTGCAAAATATTTTAGTATCGTATCAAACGATTAATCTTAAATTTCGTGCTGACTGTACTTAAAACTAAGGTCGAACTGATCAAGCACGGGTAATAACAATGTAGATTAAAATTTATTGTAATTTTTATTGGCTTACCAATTTCGTATCGACGCGAACAGAAGTCGTTCTGACAATAATCTAGGAACGAGATCTATTTTAGTGATGGGCCATTATTCAATGAGACCCGACTGCAATATTTAGGTTCCCTTTTTTTAATGGAATCGCAGTTTAAGGACTTTAGGTAATACAGGCTAACGTTAATAAAGAATTTTGATTTATTTTAATATAGAAAGCTAAATTTCACCATCTTTTCCAAATGTCACAAAAATAATTCGATTAACAAACTTTGTTTTCCTAATTCCTTCTATCATTTCTAAGGGTATTGCCAGATCTGTAATAACAAGCATTCAGTGCATCACTAGTGTTGTTATTTGAAAGTAGACACCAGAGCTTGGACCGGTTTCAGACTTTCTCATTCATAAGCTTTCGGCCCACTGCAACCGGGTCGGCCCTCCTACCGAATGCACAGATTAAATATAACGTTAGTGCCTGGAGTACTTTACGTTATAGCTCGTTAGGTACCTCCGTAAATGCTGATTCACCTTTAAAGTGTTTACGAAGAAACGTAAATATTATGCGGCGTGGAATATGCCAGTCCAGCGTAGGAATGGTTCTATGTTTGGAGGTTAATTTCAATACAAATGAAAAGAGCTCTTAAGAATTGAAAATGTATGAAAAATGTAAGAGTTGAAAATCGTTACTTCATTCTGCCGAATAAAAAACAAATAAAAAGGCAGTTGCTATCACTTACTGTTCTGTCCTTCATCAGCCCTTTTAAATTAGAATTTTATATACTCAGATAAAGACACCATCAAAAACAAATGAGTGTCGCAAGGCAAGTCTTGTAACAAACAAAGACCCATAAAGATGCAGATGATACTCGTATTTTGCGTAAAACGTAAAGTAATTTACAGATAACAAAAAATAAAATTATAAAAATCCCGACATGAGCCAGGGAACCAGGTGGTGAGCTTTGACGGATGAATGGATTTTCACCAGCCATAGCTACAACTACCATGATAAAGTTATCTTTCTCAAAAAAAAACGCACTGAAATCAGTCCATTCGTCAGGGAGCTTTGATGCCACAAACATACACACAAACAGAATAAGGGTCTAACTTATAACCCTCTTTTTCGTCGGAGGTAAAAAAACAAAGGGCCAACACGTCTCCATTTCTCTCATTAACCTTTGAGCCTTCTTAAAGCCTAAACACAAACGTTACAAAGTGTTTGTGTCGCAATAGGAAGACTGATTCAACGAAGGCAAGGTGCCTTGGTGACCTATATCGAAGCGGTTTAAGTTAAAAACACAAACACATGATGTAACATCCTTTCCTTCATTCCCCCTTCGCATCAAAACCGGACTTATCAAGGCCACGGCACGGGCACAATTTTAAAAATGTAACGTATAAATATAAAACTTAACCTTAAGCTATCCTTTACGAAATGGGCCAAAAAATCAACAGCATGGTCGCTCCTGCCTTCGTTGACCCTCCAATAAGACCAAAACAGGCCTTTTCAAGGTCCCAGATCACAATAAATGTTTGTCGTTGCAGGAACTCGGCAAAAACAAAGACACGTCAAGGTGCCTTTGACTATGCCTTACGAAACGCGCGCGAAACTGAATATCTTTTTAATATTCGATGCCAGTTACGCAATGAGTTATTATGTTATTATGACTATAGTGTATGTAAGTGTGTGTTCACCCTTTTCAGACAGACTGTGTACACACAGATGGTTCATACGAGTTTGGAATCGGTGTCATTATAATCTGTCATCGGTGTTTAAAATATGATAAAAATAAAAGTTATCGATGGTGCTTCAAGAAGGGATTTACGGAACGAATTTTCTTGGAATTTTACTACTGTAATGTAGGTATTAATTAATCTATGGTATAATTCAGATGTTGCATTTTGCAAAGAGATATATTTATGCAAATCGAACAAACTCATTTGCATTCCAAATCTACGACTATTACGTTGTCATTAAGCTCGAAAACACGTTTTATATTTTATATTTAAGATCAAAATATTTAAATTTAAACTCGTCGGGTACAATCGAGAGAGACACTTGATCCAACATTAGCTCGATAACTCCCAATCGACTTTTTGTATTGCGTGGGCGCAACGCATCGAACGGCGCCTTAACTTGCCACAGACTAATATAGCTAGTGTTGCCAGGTGTCCCGAATTGGGCGGTAAGTCCCGATTTTCAGGGTCTAGTGACACGTCCCGATTTACCCTTGATCGGTACGCCGCTAAACCTCTTAGATATGAACGATAATATAACGGCACCGAAGTAGCGGAACAGTATTTAGAAATTCAATTCAGAAAATGCATTTTCTCATGATAATGACGGTGACAGCGGTTGTGGACAAATGCCCAAGCCGGTCTCAATATCCTCTATCCTCTATACCTTCGACTTATAAATAACTGTTGGCTTCATACTAAAATCAGGACCAGCACCGGCTGTTAGTCCCAAGGATTAAGATATTATACTTGTGAACAAAATCGAAAACATTCCTAAGTTGCTACTCTATAATATTATTTTCGTGATTAAACGCTGACTTCGGCTTGTAATCAGTTGCGGTTCAGGATGGATTTTAGGCTCATGCCACACCTACGGCATACTGCCGCAGCATTGTTTATTATTGCCTTTCCGGAAGTCTGAAATATCAAACCCAAAATCTGGCTTAGCTCGCGTACCGATTTAGATGTTTTCCAATATTGAAATAATGAAAAGGCTCAAATCTCAAGCTCTCGCTTCGCGTACGAACTAATTTAAATAGCTTTCCTTAAATGGTAAAGATCGAAAAGCCTAAAATTAACAGTACCATAATACCGACGTTCTTGAGTAAAAAAAAAATATCTTATATATACAATTTTCGTGTCACAATGTTCGTTCCCGTACTCCTCCGAAACGACTTGAACCGATTCTCATGAAATTTAGTGAGTAGGTCTGAGAATCGGCCAACATTTATTTTTAATATCCCTTAGTGATAAGGGTTGTTTAAAAAAATATATAAGGCAAAACAACACTTGCCGGGTCAGCTAGTTATCTATAAAAACATGTTTTCCTTTACTGTTCCGATTATAAAACCAAGGTCCCGATTAGTTTAACCTCCCGTCCCGAAATTTAGCACACTGGAACTGGCAACATTAAACATAGCCCACAGAATCCCAACAATGCGTTTGTCTCAAGCCCAGTTATACGAACTCACGTGGGCGCTAAAAGCCATTGCATCACTTCCAAATACAAAGCGAGTCGCGTTAATTACATTAACAAAACACTAATTTAAATTTATAGACATAATTAACATGTAACCCACAATAACACGGTACGAAAATGCAAAACACGGTAAATAAGATCGTAATCGCACTTTACAGTACAAACTAAATGTGTTTTGTGGCCTTTTAAAACAATAGTTTTATTACGTGTTACAAGGTCAAAAGCAATAGTTTCAACCATTAATTCACGTCAGCTCTGATATAGTTAACATTTTTTTGGCAGATGAATGATCATTGAAAAAACGTTACTAAAGCGCCGCTGTCCATTTTTTGTCTATTGCATAATGAGATTTTATGCAAATAACATTTGATCAATGAGGATCAGCTTTCAGTTTTTTGTTGGCAGCACTGACTGACTTGATTTCCATTTTACACTACTTCTATATTACTAAAAACCTTGTACAAGTTGACTTTTGGCATCGAATTTCTTTGAATTAGCCAGTTGGTCTGCGGTTTACCTACCAACTTTACTTATAATCATAACAATTGAACAGAAGTGGAAACTTTTAAAAGTTTGTAGCACAAGTGACGATGAATCACGACCACGAAGTAGCTACACTTTGCGTCTTGCAGCAAAAACATAATGCGAAGTTAGAGCGAGACGTATTACAGCCGTCAGCCACGTTTTAAATAATGCATCACCGCGATGTAAACACCGAAGGCCTTGGCCTCGACGAACAATGGGGCCCACTAAATTCGATTACCTAACCGATTCGGTTATTTTGCTCACGATTTTGACCATACGCGCTAACATATTCTTGCTACTCGGCCGGCCGGTATTAAAATCATTAAAGCTGATTGCTGTTATTATTATTATTACTTTTTAACTTTTTTGAGTTGCTTGCCAAGTCAATAGGATCTTTATTTTTTAAACTTGATTGAAATCAGGCTGTTTATTTCGATGTCGTCTTTTATATCGTCTGTATTCCGACATCGACAAAACGACAACCATAATTCGGGCTATAAAAGTTGTTGCAGATATTTCCTTTTCGGATCACATAATCGCAGGAGATTATTAAAGAACCCAGATAACGTTATGGTTTACATTTATCTCGGTAACAAATAAACGTTATTATAACGATGCCGCTCAATAAAAATCTGTATCCAATGAAAGAGTCTGTAAAATGTAACGGCTCTATGAAATGGTGTACGGAATTATCACCCGTTTGTATGTCGAGCAATGAATTGGAAAATTGTTCAGATAGCCCCAAACAAACGGGTAATAAAAAATAATTAGACAATTAGTGAGTTGCGGCAAGCGATGCCGGGCTAGGCCATTGTATGTAAAGCCGAAAGCGATGATAAGCCGATGAAGCGTGACGTGACTGACCAGAACACACTTATTTTGAGGACTCTAATAAGATAGTAGCAGTTGGGTAAAACGAAAGAGATTAAACAATCAACAAGCAATGAAGGTGAACAATAAACAAATAAAATGAATACATTCAGCGCCATAGACAACTACAGAAGATAATTTCAGAGCCACACTTCTTAAACAGCTTTTTTTTAAGATGCAACAAATGCATGAAGCTTTAAGTAGTCACTAAGAGCTAGTTCACAATTTAATGGTGAATCACTTTGAAAATCGTGATTGTTTGTACTTATTGGGTAACTAGCTTTCCCATATTTCAAGATAATTGTGATAGTCCTGACCTGGCATAGAGCCTACACATTTTCTCAACATTATGCCAGATACAATACAATAGAATTGGCCGAACTATCAATCCTTAGAAAGCATTGGAGTTCGGAGTTGCAAAACAGCATATACATTACAGTAAAGAAAGGTGGGAGTAAGAAATATGATGTCTAAGGGACTAAAACAGCAAATTTTCCCGCATATTTCTCGAAAATTGAATACTGACTTGCTTAAAATTGAAAAATGTTCTTTAAATTGTTTGTTGGTTTTAAACAATGTTGCAGGATTGAACTTGAGAGAATAATACGACTATAAAAGAAGACGTTCACATCGCACTCTTAGCCAAGGAGTAATCATTAGATTACATTGATATTTTAAGATTAGGCACATTGATTTCAAAAGTAAGACAATGGTTGAAAAATGTGAAATATTCTAGTACGCTTGCATGCGAACAAAGTAAAAGATGATATTTTTAATGTACTCGTATGATGTACGATTTCTGACTTTAACTAAACGTGGCGGGTACAAGTGTATCATTTTTTAAACAATGCGATTCGGTTTACAACAAATCCTCTTTCAAATAATTTGCGCCACCAGATTTTTGTAATTTGTAACAAAGAACTTAGCACTTCTAGAATGTTTAATTCGGTTTGCGAGGTGACGTTATTATTATGTCGCCGAAAATAATTAATAATACAATAATAATATATTTATAATACATAATTGGATTAATATTAATGAGCTAGATTAAACAGACATTTAAATATAACAGGCAACACGTAATTTCGGTGCTAGGGTAGCAGAACATGCCACGTCAAGTACCTAATTTATTTCTATGCCGTCTCTATTTTTAAATCAATCTAGTCTCCATCTGACTCGCCTTCAATTACTCAAGAATTAACAATGCGTAATCGCAACTGGGCTCAATTGAATCATCAAATGTCAAAAACATTTTGTTCAGCAAACAACGTATGGCTGTTCTGGATCCGGTGGACGGAGATCAAACGATTCATGATCTCATGAATCTTCATGATGCTCTAGAGCTGAAAATTACTGGTTGTTTTCTTTGTGGAGTGACTAATATTTCTTCCATCGTCTTCTTAAGTGCACCAAGCGATAATTTATGGATGTAAGTTTTATTCAGCACTTAATTGTTAGTGTTGAGAGTATGGGCTGTAAATATTCAGTCGGACCAACACGAGATCGCGAAAAACGATATAATTCGAGCCATTTTCTCGTATTTTGCACTGTTTACATTATTATCTGTAGTGTATGTGACATTTTGGTTCTCGCTACTGAATACTAAAGTCACACTGCTAAAAGAGATATTCCAAGATTATTTGAGGTACAACCACTTACCATCTATGATAAGAGGAGCACGACTCTAAGAAAATGTTTTAGCGTTTTTATCCTTAACGCTAATAGAGATAATAGATGTAATTTATATGTTTGCGTTGACTATTCAAGCGTTCAGAGTGAAGATTATGTAACGAGGATATAAGTACAATCATTTTCACATTTACCCGGCGCTGAAGCAGGTAATAAAATCATTTTATTTCTCTTTTGCACTGTGGAAAATGTTATATAACTGGGGCCGGTCGTTATCGAGCCACGGACTTATTATGAGCTGATTAAGAATATTGTGCAGAGTACATTTATAGCAAGCAGTGTCATTATCACGAGAGGAAATCGCTATCATTATTTTATTATCCATCTCTATTAGCTGTTGAGTCTTTGATGTGTAAAATTATGAAGTCTTTAAAGTGAAAAGTATGTAACTCTTGCTTATTTTTCATTTATTTTTTATTTTTATTTAACAGCCGATTTAACATCTCCCATTAAAAATAGGATTGTGCGTTCTAATACCAAATTTAAAAACCAACCATTTACAAGAAATATGTGGTTACCAAATTTGCACCATTAAGATATTGACTATCTTCTTATCATTACTTGGTATTTTAGTTTGACAAGGTTTACCCAACTATTCCTTGAGTGAGCATGCTTACGAAATGCTTAAGGAATTAATTATTAAATGGCTCTACAGTCAAATTTCCGATCACCTTACTGTCAATATTCTAAACAAGGCATATATACAATTTAAGTAGGTACCTCTTCTTAGAACGTTGATAAGTCGAAACATAGATTATGAGTAAACCGTTAAAGTAACATATAGGTTAGGTATAATATTTGCTAAAGTTACATAGGCACTTTTACGACAGGAAGTTAATGCCTACAACAATGTGGCCTCAATTGTTAGAACACGTAACATAGACAACAAAGTATCTATTGAGAATGGTTAGTACACAACTATAAATACAACTTTATGGCTGGCCAAGACGATGCAAACGACGCAGTAATATGAGTTTTTACGTAACCAATGCACATGCATTTCGATTCGGTAAGCCCGATCGATCACGTCCCACGAATGCCATAAAATGATTCCGACGGTCGAGACAATGTTACATTTTACAACCGAATTTTATAACTTTAAATTGCAGATAAAATTAACCTTTAAAGAAGTTTGATCCCAAAGGTTAATGTAAAAGTTGAGAAACCGTTAAAGATAAAGATCGCAGTCCTGTATTACAAGCAAGCAATTTTGATCGGATATTTGATACCGCATCAAGTGAAGGAGTCAACGCAACAATAAATCTGTTTTGCAAACGTCATACACAGCCTATTGCAGAGCGCAATAATTTGAAGCAGATATATTACGAGCATTTCGCTCAACGGTCATTTATGCGGACTCCAAGGATCAAGCCTCGGGCAATGCAGCAAATCTGTCTGGGAATTCACAACGAATTTAATCGGAACACAAACAGGCGAACCGCACAATCGGACATAGTTTGGACTTTGGCCGCAGTCCACCCACAAAAGGACTCGTACTCTGTCTTCTAAAGGACTTGCGGAGATTCCTTAATAATTAGTTTCGAGGAAATTCTAGCGCTGAGGTGCAACATTTGCTTTCACTTCCACAGCTCGCAATATAATTTACACTGTTTCGTATACAGTGTTAGACAGAATAAAGCATTTCTCTGGGAGTCAAAAGTCAGGCAAAGCTCGTAAAGCAGCCCCCGCTGATGAAATATTGCCCGACAAACAAGCCCTTGGAGAATTCCGCGTGGTACGATGAGAAATTTAAACTGCGCGCCATTAACAAAAACGCGGATTATGAAGATTTATTTACAGCGACTCCATTTTCCAGCCATGGCTGACCTTTGCTAGGCGACAACGAACGCGATAGGTGTTCGCTTTATGCTCATTGAACCTCATTGAACTACTGAACTTTACTTACCACACTGGCTCTCTGCGTTCACATTCCTACTTTAACTACGTTTACATCGCCATATAAAACGCGCCTATATCGAGTCAACAGTACACCCGATGTAACAATTATGCCTGGATTAAGGTAGACCAGTTTGGCGTGTTATTGGCAAGTTTTCGCGTCTGGAAAATGAGAATACAAGAAACAATGGCTCAATTTTTTATACTGCGGTTACATTTGCATCGACGAACAATCGCATGCAAGTGTCTAATTCAGAAGTATGCAGCGAACGAAAGTGAAGGTCGGCACGGCAACGTCGCGCCATTGGTTTATATTTAGCTCTGAACATAAAGCTTCGCTTACAAATTTAATTGCATTGACGATCGCCCGCCGCGCGCCACAAATAGCCACGACTCGTCCCTGAACCTACCCGAACTTTCTCCTCGCTGCAGTGTAAATGCTGTGAAAATATTTGTTGGTTTGTTAAATAGGGTTTGGATTGCAGTCTAGACTTGGCAGTCGAACTTCATCCCATGCACTTTCAAATTGAGCTTCCCTTTCAAAAACAAAGCAATCGCAATCACCAATTTTTATTTAACAGCCGATTCAAACACAGACGAACCATCTTAAAACTTGCACCAGGAGACGGCACATACATATTATAGCACTGGTCAGCTCCGTCTGGCGAGCACAGAACTTCCAAGAGTCATTTCGAGAATTAATGGTTAAATTATGCATAGTCCGCTCTAAATTGTCGTTGGTCCGCCGTTCGACTGCGTAATGAACTTAACTGCAAATACTGCAATGCTGACCATGTACGTGGGGTGACGATAAAATATCGCATTAATAAAATACACCTAATAGCATTGGAAACCGATTCGACCATAATAATATCTCATGGTACGGTACAAATTGAGATAAGTGAATAGACTCACCAGAATTTAGATGACTGCGAGTGCTGAGAGGATTTGCATATGGGACGTGCTAACGCCTTTAATGGCCATTAATATTTCCGAACTGAGAATGCATTGTTGAGTCGCATCGATCATTTACAGCGTGAAACTGAGCGCAGAGGGGAGCGTGCGGCTGTGTTGTGTTGCACTTTAGCGGGCACATTGGTGCGTGCCCACACGCGTATCCACAACACAATGCATACAATGCACACGTAAATACATCTTCGCCCGACTCCACTATGCATAATCACGTGAATTTGCAAGTAAAATGTCGAGACACGGCACTTTTTAAGCTTTGCAAATGTAAAACACAACATTGTTCCATGTTTTGGTCGTCTGAAAATACAGTGTTGTCAAAAGGGTGTATGGTCAGAACGTTTTGTGCAGATGATCAGAAAGGGTTCGGTAGGGTTCTGTTTGGATGCAATTTATGCAGGCATGCGCCGTTGCGTCGATCACGCCCTAAAAACGGCGTTAACGAGCCGTTCCGGCCACTGCCGACGGCCTGGGAACGGAAATCGCCGCCCCTTACTGGCGGAAAACTCAGACAGTCTTCAGACAATAATAATTGTGACCACTTCAACTTGATTTAAACCCGGGCCATAAAACCGACTGGTCGACATCATCATTATGTACAAATTGCAGAGCACTCATTCCAGTGTGTGAATTGTGATTAAATTCAATCGGCAAGGATTTGTGGAGTCCATGTCCTTAATTAGACTGTTACATTTGTTTTCTTTTTAATCTAGTCAGAAAATAAAAAAAAACGAACGTTTTATTAGTAAAACAATGATGCTTTCAAATTTGTGCAAAAAGAGAATATTAATAAATTGGGTATCGTGCTAGACACGCGTATGGCTTATGCAAAGATGCTAATTGGAATAACACAAGCGCGCTCAGCTCAGCGTATTAAGTTATTGGCGGCGTCAAGATAATTAAAATCGTTTCAGGGACAGTGAATCGGTCTCGAGAATGTTTGAGGTACAACTTTGTTGTGAACCTACTTCGCGAGTGTTTGTGTAAGTCGGGTTTTTTTAGACGTTTTATTGTCGACAAATCGTTGGCCAGTAGCCGCTTTGTATTGTAAGAGAAGTAATACTGCCATTCGTCTGCGTTCGGGAGAGTGATGACAGTATTTTACGTTTTCCTTACAAGTCCCAATGGATTTTATAGCTCAGCGGTAATGTCGATACTGTCTTTAGCATCGTGGACTTTGTGAGTGCTGTCAAGTGCCAGGTTATGATCGTCTGCGATTGCAGGAAAATGGTTGTGGGTACCAGTAAAACATGTATACATATATCTCACTATACATTTATGTTTTTTTGGTAGATCCGATTTCATCCTAAGACGTCTCATCCTATTTCTTAACTCATCCTGAACCTGTGTTCCTAACTCAACCTATATATTTTTTCTTAATTCATCCTAAATTTATTTTAATAATTTTTTCAGTGGTTTTGAAATAGGATGAGCTGAGAAGCTTCGTAGGATGAATTCGGAAAATACTTGTATTTATTAATTTTAACGTTTTATTTTTATTTTATGAAGTTTTAGTAAAAAAAATATCATTTAAATCTTTATGTGGTTATTATTATGGGTCTCAGTTCCTGAAATAAATTTTCTTTTTTATTTTATTTTGTCGGGTTGAGTTGTGAATACGATTAAATACGGAAATAACAATGCGTAGGACAAGACATCATATTAAAAGAAAAGGGAACTACCCGTTATTTTATCATACCTACCTTTTTTGTTCATAAAGGCGTTGCCCTGAGTTCTCAAATGTTTTGACATACATTCGCCGTCTGCCAGAGCTGTATTATCCTTAGCGGCCTCCCCACGAGTCCATTTCACGCGCCACTGACTACTGACTCACTGTGGTCGGCTCAGACTGTTAAAGCGAAGGTTGCTTTAGTTTTCACAATTAAAGTTAAAAAAAAAAAACAATAAATAGATAAACTTAGGCCGAAAACAAATTATAGTATCCTTTTAAAATTATATTATGTAGTTGTTTGCTTTTCCTAATAAAATAAAATATGTATATAATTTCCTAATAAAAAAATCTATGGATTTCAATCGTAATTTTGAAAGGAATATAAGATTAGCCAACAAGCGGCGTTATCATGGCACGAGAGGGTGTGTCTTTAATTTAATTTAAAATGAAATATTTCACCTAACCTTCATTGTTGGTGACGTAATGTATCGTTGGACTTTAGATAAGACTAATTTCTTTAGTATTACTCGGATACTACTAAGCACCTTCCAAAATCATAACAGTAATCCTTCTGAAATCTGTTTTATCATCACTTGATATTTGCAAAGCATTAAGATTAGCTAACACCGGATTGCTATAGAATGACTTTAAGTTGTAGTAGTACATATTGTCGATTTCAATATTTATATGGACTCTCTTAACTTCATGATTTGACTTGACTTATTTAGAATTTTTGCAAAGCAGGATTGCGGGTCAATTTGTAATCGTTTTGTACTACCAAATAAAATGGTTTACCCATTGTTATATAAGGTACCAGACGACCGCGCAGACTGTCCTGCCAGTTGTTTTTAGAAGCAAAAACAAAAGTGACTTGCCAAGATTTTTGTTTTATCCCAAGGGAACATTATAAATCAGGATGAAAAGTAATCGTTTTGTACTACCAAATAAAATGGTTTACCCATTGTTATAAAGTACCAGACAACCGCGCAGACTGTCCTGCCAGTTGTTTTTAGAAGCAAAAACAAAAGTGACTTGCCAAGATTTCTGTTTTATCCCAAGGGAACATTATAAATCAGGATGAAAAGTATCCTATCACCCAAGTCAAGTCTTGCCCTGTCTGTACACCAAATTTAATTAAAATCCGTTCAGTAGTTTCAGCGTGATTGACAGACAAACATTTTAACATGTAAACATAGAAACTTTTACATTAATAATATTAGTGTGATTCAAATAGAGCGGCGCCTTAAGAAAACATAATACCTCGGCCCGGTGGGCTCGTCTCAAGGTTACGCTAAACGTGATCAGACTACTTTTTTTGTTACTAACAAAAAAAACTACGCGAACCAAACAACTTCCCGTAAATTTTTATCCTGAATAATTTGTAGCTGTCAAAAGTGATGACAAACAGATCAAAACGATTTCGAGCGGAACTGAAATGGTTTTTAATTGGCAAGATGCCAAATTTTTGTCAGTAAGTAAAACTAACTTTATTAAAGATATCATACAAGTATATGAAGTAGGTGAGTACAGTGGGCCCGCACATCAGGCTACCCATTTTTGTTGCAAAATCGCCCGTATCAGAAGAGTATAAGATACCGCAGAGTTTAGCGTGACGTGCTGGAAATCGGACATACAATATTTTAACAGTATGTACTCACATATTGTATTCTTTCCATGATTTCTGGTGTTTCTTCCTGACGCTATAACGGCTGAACCGATTAGAATAATTTTAGTCTCAAAATATTCGTGAAAGTCTAGAGGTTTAAAAGATCAGAAAATTAAAAAAGCAAGGGGCAGGACAACGTCTGTCGGGTTCGCAATAGAAATAAACGGAAAGATTAAAAAAAAATACATAGGAGGCTGTTACGTATTGTCATTTGACTATGTGTATTTTTTCATTAAAAAAAGAAGTAAAAAAAAATTCTAATAGCACGCAATTAAAGCTAAATAAACAAAAAACGTATCGTAAAAAAAATACGGTCGGAACGTAAATAAAATTAAAATTCTAAGAATTGCGTAGCAACTTCGCCTTATACCAGACACGCCTTCGTTTATCAAAACAAACCGGTTGTAAAACGATTCTGTCGTTAGTGGTTTAATTATTTCTGGCAACAAATCCTTCGCTAACGGAATTTTTAAACATTGTGATATGATAATACGGACATAAATCAGCTAGCAAAAAAATATATTTATCCGAATTCGACCATTTTAAACTAGTCAGTTTTAATATATCGACATTCTGCAAGGATAAAAAATATTTGAATGAAAATTAAATAGAAGTTTGATTTATACGTACATACTACAGGTTTCCACGCGTATCTCAAAAATAAACTTTGAATAGCGATTGTAGTCAAATATTTTGAAATAAAATACATTTAATCCACTATAATATTGTACAGTCACGTTGTTATCTTAAAAGAGATTGAGAAATAACGACGTAAGGGAAAGGGGGCACCTATGAACACTTTTTACACTTTTTGTTATTACTTCAGATTCAAGTTCTATGTCTTTCTACTGTTTGAGAATGATTAGTCTAAATGTGAGGCTAATAAAACGCAATACGTCATATTGCGAAGAAAATGCAAATTATAGCCGCAAAATCGAATCTGCCCCCACCCCTGTGGTGGCAGCTTTAAACACGCATGGGGCAGTTTTGAAATATCAATAAATTCGACCAAATTTTAAGGTTTCTCACACTTTTAAGAAAAAACATTAATAGAATTAACATAAGAAGCGTCGGAGACAAAAAAAAAACAATAGCAAGTATAAAGTTAAAAATTAAGTACTAGTCTCATAAAATGAAAAAGTAAATGGACATAACCTTGAATTTAAAAAGGTCCGAGTCTCATTTGAACAGTAAATACTTCTAGATCTAGTCTTCAAAACCTGTAGACAGTCTAAGACTCAGTTTTATTTTCTTCAATTATATCCGATTTTTAGTACTTCCCCCATGAGGTTGTTCAAAGGTATATGAAAAATTAAAAACGATCACTTTCCAAGTAAAAGTTTGATTTTTAGTCTATTGCGGGATATATGAAATATTTTGAGTAATAGAGGAAACACATGCTCCTATACATATATCTTGAATTGGATGACCAAGATCCTTACGCGCTTATTTAAATAAGCTTATCATTTGCAACCGAAATCGAAAACTCCTTATTACTCAACGACAGGCTGTCAAACGTTAAAAATTTACAATTAAAAAATCAACAACCACAATATTAGCTTCTTAAAAAGCTCCGTAAACTCAAATGTTCAAAGCTGCCCCTGTTTAAAGGTGCCCCCTTCTCCACTACGCGTTTTTGTGTATAGCATTTCAGTCTTCCTGACTTCAAGCAGATGTTTTGTGAGCATTTTGTAATTACGCAATAACTTTACAACTTTGCTTGCATAGTATTTGCTTGTAGGAACTCTTATGGTCCGACCCCTCCCCGGCGCGCCCTTATGGCGATTTCATGGGCGATGACAACAAAACGACACGTTAGGTATTTTTACAAGCTCGTTTGTACATTCATATCAGATCAAGTAATGTGTCTGTATACAATGAGCGAACGACGCGACGACGCAGGCGTGGAATGCAAATTGCCTTATTTCAAATAGTAATTTCCTTTGCTAACTTCGTTGGCACATTGATATTAAGACGGCGGATTAGCTCAAAATTGTTTTTATTAAAATCTGTAAACATACTCGCGAGTATTTTTATTTTAAATAAACTCATTTACAGAGAGAAAACATTTGGTGTAGCAAGTTGAAAAATAAGTTGCCCAGTCTAAAGTAATGATTGGACAATTGCCTGTAAATCTTCAGCGGGGAGACAAGTATAAACATCTCAGTCCGTTAAATTAAGACTTGAGAAACTATTGCCCTTTTGCTAAGAATTGACTACTCTTTCGAGTGATCAGTGGCTGCCTCTTTAATTGGTTTGCTGTAACATAAATCGTACGTAAAAGCGTACGCCTAGCGACAAAGGTTAGACGTACTTAACGGCTTAATAAGTTGTATATGAAACAATGAGATTGTGTTGAAGTCGCTGTCGAAGCGCACGCACATATAAACAGCCTCATTAACTATGTTTGGATCGCGTCGAAATGTCGCGCTATTGATAAACGATGCCATATTTATTAAATTGGTCAAGACCGAATAACTTGCATGCCGCAAAATACAATTTTATTCAACTGTCATTACAGAGCCATCAATGGACGGTGCTTTGCTGCTAAAGTGTCGGTTTTGATTTGGACCGGCTATTCAATAAAATAAATAAATAAATATGTAGGTATTTCACAACAATCACACCAATTATCTAGTCCCAAATTAAGCTACGAGGCTTGTGTTATAAGTACTAGACAACGGATAAACATACTTAAATACTTCTTTTTGTAAATAAACACATGTTATACATACATAGAAAACACTCAACTTTTTTAACGGAGCACTATTTTTTCATATGACGAATTCGGCGTTACATACTTTAGTCAATACAACAGAATATAACACTCAAGTAACGTGACCTCATAAAGCCATCTCATCTCGCCTTTATAGGTCAAGTTAACGAATAAAAGAGACGTCACTGTCATCGTATGGTCGCCCACGGCTCAATCATAGCGGGCTGACATTGTAAAATCCCACCGCTACCTACCAACGTTTATTATTCCATTCACCAGAAAAGTTAACTACAATACTCTGTTCATAAAATATAACTTTGATTAATTAATAAACAATGAACATATTTATAAACGCTTCTATCATTCATTAGTTTCATAGTATGAATAGTGTCAGTGTACAGACGCGCAGATAAATGTTAAAAATTGTAAATTTTAGTTATTATCTATATAATTTTTTAATGAAAAAAATATGTTGTCTCGGCCTAAGCTACGCTATTTCGTTTTATTTAAATACTAGACAAAAAGGAGGGCTGTTATAATTTTCACTTCTATGACTGTTTGTGTTTATATGTAAGGGAGAAGGGGGTGCTCTGAACAGAAGCAGTTTTGAACATTTTAAAAGCTATATTGTGGTTGTTGAATTTTTTGGGTAGAGGCAACAAAAACCTGCACATCTGTCACTTGTCATTACTGCCGCTTGACAGCCTGTGCCTTTATCTTTAAAATTCTTTACAAATTTTTGCCTATATGTTATCTGATGTATAAGGTACATGCTTATAAAATTTCATTAAAATCCATACGGTAGTTTTTAAGTGCAAGAGTAAATAACATCCTTACATATTTACAAACTTTCCGATTGTATAATATAGTAGGATTGCGATCTAGATATGATCTAGCCGTTCAAGTCGTATGACCAATGCCAGCAGAGTGATATTGAGCACGTTTCTCTGCATGTGCAAGCGCATTGCACATTGCTCGTAAATGCACTACGTCGTCGTTGAGGTAGGTAAGTGTTTGCTGTAGTAACGGTGACGTTTTCAGCACTATCGATAGACAAACGTTATTATTTTTACCGCTGTGAATAATAGCTTCCGATTATTTTGAAAAAAATATATTGCGACTGTGGTTATTGTTATGAATAGAGACTACAATATATGCAACGTTAAATATCCATTATATGCATGCAAATGTTCAAGAAGATTGCTTTTAATATGCAGAAATTGATAACTACTTTAAGGAAAATCATATCAACCCCGTTCTTTAACATAAACATTTACACAAAGTCATAAAAAGCTAGGACCCACAGCGTGGCTCTTCTTGATCTCTTTTAGATGAAGGACGTTCTATTTAAGCGCAACTCATGTATTTCTTAGGCACCCTAACCGAATTCTGCCGATTAACGCCCCATCGCAAAACTTATTAAATGATAATAACTTATTAATTAGTATGCGATATACTTTTATTACTGTACGTTGTTACACTTAGATATTATCTTGCCAGACGAAATTTAGTGTAACATGCTTATATTATAGAAATAGGAATATTCATTTGCGTCAATAGACATAAAACATTTGATTTGTTGGTCATCTTACAACAGTGATTAAACCTATTTAGCCATGTCAAGCAGCATGCAAATTTATAAACATTATGAATTATCCAATACTATGCATCATCAGATTCATCAGGGGATTTTTGGCAAAATATGCAATCGATTATTAGGATTGGACAAAATATCCAAATTTGATATGACGCTTGCCCAGCAATCTTGCTAATCAAAACTAGTTAAAAAAAGTAGCAATGAATGTTTAGAATACCTGTAGTGCTAAACAACAGATATAATAATTACCCACCTGGTTAAACTGCTCACCGCAGTTTTGCGGCTCACTCATGATAAGGTTACCTCCATGGCAGTATTTGAAGATAACTAATAGGAGTGGCAAGGTATTAGTTTATTTATTTGACATGAACATTTTTGTTGGAAGTTGTGTTTTAGATGTTTTTTTTTTACAACTTTTAAATCATGGTGTTGTTGTTTTACTTATATGCCGATTATCAGTTGCGGTCCAAAATGGCCACCAAATTGGTTGCACGTCGTTAAAATATACGGTCTTTCGCAAAACGTCTGGCCAAAACAAAAGGTTTTTTCAAGAAACCGCAACGATGGCTGTGGGCAGTTGTAATTTTGGGAAAATGCCATTTCGACGGGAAGCGGAAACCGGCTGTGCAGCGGACCGGGGCTAATGCATGGAACCAGCGAAATTGCATTTCTGGTGCTTCCCCAATTTGCCGATCGGGCCCATACGAATTACACTAACGGCGTGCCATACAAAAACTGCGGTGTCAGTTGGTTTCGGACGAAAATTGTAACACGAACCGCTTTCCGGGGAAATTGGTGTGTAAAGCGCACCTGTTTTATTATAATGCCTGGTACACTCGCGGGCATTCGAATTTAAAAGTTTTACCGGTCGACCTGTGACCATGGAGTCGGGAGACAAAAGAAAAAAAAACAGGTGTCAGTTTTGACGCAAATATACAATACTTTCATATTAACGTGTTAGTCGTTGGGTAGGTAGGTATGTTTAACAAAAACTCGTGAACTTTGAATCCAACAAAGACAATGGGTATTAGTTTCTTAGAAACGCTAATTTATGACAACACATTCTTACTATTTTGTTTGTTTTAGGGAAAACAAAATCGCACTTATTGTGTTGAAATATATTCAGCAGAACTGCGTTGCAAAAATAGTTTAACAACGAGACATGCACGAAAACAAAGTTTTTTTTCAAGGACATACCTGTTGTAGCTATCTTGTTTGTGATCAGGAGCAGGAAGTGAACGTATTCGATTTAAAATGACAATGCAAAACATCTATTAAAGATACCTTAACTTACGGAAATGTAAGTGTTTAGCAAAAACAAAAAAAATCGCTCGTTGGTTTCAAAAAAATATATATAACTCAACATAACGTAAATCGAATACCTAGTTGTTGTTGTTTATCGCTATTGTTTAAAGCTATCCCACGAGAGTCAGATTATTTTTTTCTCTGGATCAGAGTTCTATTATATTTACGTGCATGTGGATCATACGTAGGTACCTACCACTTGATAAAAGGCCTCTACTAACACATGTATTTATGTCTAAAAAAACTCACGGACTATTTATTTTTGAAGTGTATACAATAATTTTGTCTACGATTAAATTTGTTTCAAAATATACTAACTCGACGTTTGCGGAAAAACCAAATTGTTTTTGTATTTTTATTTTATTTTGAAATCTACTGACCTGTTTTCCTTCATAGCTAATATTATAATTAGAAAATTACTTTTTAATTTTTCTATGAACTTATGAAGTGGGGAATTAAAAAAAAACAGGTATTGAACTAGGTTTACATACGGTAAATAATGCACCTGTACGCGCTAAGCGATTTAAATAGTAGATTGGTTGTAAAGAGGGTAGGTACTCTTGTCAGTTACACTGCGTTGTCCAAGCAACGATGTAAAGAAATAATATAGAATACCTAACCAGGTAATTATTGAATGATGTGTTAGACAGAAGCAATCTTGCAGAATGAAGTGGGTGCAACTCTCAACTCTCAGCTCTCTTATCTAAATAAATAACTGACCAAACCAGCCGGTTTCAAAACCTGTCCCTGGGCCTTCACTAAGAACCAACCCGTTCCCGCCAATTATGTTGGACTATTCGATACGACATAAACAACCAAGACATGCATGTTAAACACATTTTTCAACATTACAAGTTGATTCCAGTTTCTAATTAATTAAAATAATTATAACGATTTTGACGGCAACTGTACTTCCGCGGAGTGGATTAATTTATAGCAGCAAATGCAAATTATAGCAATAAAATGAGTGATAATAAGATTTTATAGAGATAAACAACAAGTTGAATGTCACATTTTTGAGCCAGTAAGGCTATCTCGGTAGGACAAAACATGGAACCAGAGCAATTGTTTGTAAACATTTGATACGCTTATTTAATGGTAATGCAGGCACACCCATTGTGATGCTGAATAGCAAATGTAATTAATAAGCCGTGTCTGTCAACTGGATCATGTTTGAACATGTTTAGAAAGATGACACAACAAGTTAGGACCGAGATAAAAATTTCGCACTCGAGCGCTTCAAATGATCCGTTTGTTTAAATAAAAACAAATGCTGTCATAAATAAAAAATAAAGTTTAGAAGGTGCCTACTCATGTAAAGGTTTCATATAGGCACAACATAAACTAGTAAGGTTCCAATAGGAAGTTTATTTTAATACCTACCTATCAGCCCGAAATTTTGATTTACGCTTTTCTGAGGGTATTTATTTGACAGGCAAATAATGCCGCAATCGTGGCGTTCACTTTGTGATTGAGATATGAAACTAGGAAATAAATAAAAGCAAGAAAAATTTGGTTTTTCTCACCTGACCCTGTCGGAAACGATTTCTGTTTTGGAGTTCCTCTTGGTCGGCATGACTGCGTGAGTGGGAGGAGCGTGTATCGGGCTGGCCGAGGGCTCGGAGGGCGCGGACGGCGGCGAGCACGAGCCCGAGCTCGACAGGCTGAAGGTCCTGGAGCGGCCGTCGGGCGCCGCCGGCGTGCGCCCGGACCTCGTCCGCCTGCGCCTCTTCTTCTCCTCCTCAGCCCTCACCGCCGCCCCAGGAGGCGCCCAGTCCAAATCTTTCTTCAAGTGCCCGCGACCGCATCGGCAGCCACACGCCTTGAACGCCAGATCGTACCCCTTCTTCGTCCATAGATTCTGATGCCGTTGCCTCTCCGACCACGACCGCGCCCGGCCGCACGACTTCAGATACGCCAGCACGCCGCCCTCCCATTGCTCGAAGCACTCTCTGTGCATGTACCGGCCGGAGGCGCACGTGTCATTGTTGCATAGCACCCGGATCGCGTCCTCAATGCGCACCGGTTCCCGAGGCCTGAGGCATTCGCCGGGGACGCAGCACCCGCGAGTGTCCTCCGCCTCCCGTTCGCCGGTGGCGCCTTGCCGGCGCGGAGCCATTGTAAACGAAATCGAACGTGCCGCGGAGTGTTGGAGCGCGTCACGCGATACACATGCTTGTCGGAGCGCGCGCGGCCGACTAATACCTAACCGCGGAGTGAACGAAAGCGAAATTTCAAGAGCGCAGCGCGTCGCGCGCCGCCGCGCCGCCCGCATGCACGCGGGGCTGACCTTGCGGCGCGCGGGCGCGGGGGTGCATGGGGGGCGGGGCGAAGCACGCCGGTCGCGGCGGGCGACGGGTGGGGAGAAAGTGCCGGCGAATTTTCACTTTCGCGATGAAGCGGGAGCGGTAGCGGCTAGCGATGGCGCGACGCGAACGCGATGCGTGCTTTTGGATGCAACGAGGGTGCAGTTGGAATTGTTTTTTTTTGGCACGGAGACCAACGCAGGCGATCAATACAGTTTTACTACTCATGTAGTCAGTAATAGGTAAGAGAGGTAACAGTACGAGGGGTAACAGTAAACTGAACATGTTCGCATTTGCATTACATCTTGTGCTTAATACTTACATCATCTAGTAGTTCTGATAGAATTCCCCTGTAGTAGTAGTATTTGATGCCTCAAAGACCCGAATATAGGTACTAGCAGGCCTCTCTCACTCGATGTACCTACTTGCGCGCGGTAATAGCCTACTCTCGCCCGCACCGACGACGCGACGGTGCGAATTCAGTGGGCTGCCAACAGGGATGCCAGATCTCCTGATTTTTCGGGGGATCTACTGATTTTCTTAGAATTCTACTGATCTACTGATATAAACTGGAAATCTACAGATTTTTTTCAAATACTTGTTTTAATTTTAAAAACCGGCGTAAAAAGAAACAAGACTATCATGATTAGGTTGGCACTATTAAAATGTCATTGTAAAATGGTCTTAACATGATGGACACATAGTTGAAAATTGAAACTCGAGGAGGAAGACTCCACCATCAGCCAAATTAACCGGTTTTACTCACACCCCCGCGCTAACATTATCTGACTAAATATAATGTATCACTTAATAGGATTTAGGGAGAAGCGATACAATGTCCATTCAACTTATTCGTATTACTTCAAACTCCTTAAAAAGTACGCGTCAGTGGAGAGACTTTTCTCTCAAGTCAACTAAACAAAACCCAAACTTGGAAATAAAATTAATACTGAAGTCATTTCTGGAATGCTACATACGAAAAATATTTTATAAAATTTAAATTGTTACGATTTTAATAAAAGCCCTGAAATGTTAGCCAAGCATAACAGTAAAGTGTATCTTAAACTTAAGATACAATTTACAGTTGTGCTTTTGAATATAGTGCAAATTTACCTCTTAATTTAACAATAAATAAAATAAATTACTAAATTTAAAAAATATTTTTACTGTGATTTCAATGCCCGATGTTTTATTTAATAATCTCCTGATTTTATAAAACAAACTCCCATACATCTCCTGATTTTTTTAAATCTCATCTTCTGATTTTATAAAAATGGACCTGGCAACACTGGCTGCCAACAACCGTCGGACGCGCTCACGACGCACTATAATTATTTGTGTTACGCTTACGATCAATTTAGTTTTTATACGAACCAAATAAGTAATCTGTGCTTGTAAAACGTTAGCTTTATTTAAGAAAAATGACTTCTGGTGGTGGAATGTGCTGTTGATGGGTGTAGATCGAATACTAAGAGAAATAAAACGCTTTCTTTTTTTAGTCTACCAGCTAATGAAAAATTGTAATTATTACCCGGTAAGTTAGTAATTTATTTACAAAGTATAAAAAACAAACAAATTAGTAGGTGGTACCTACCTACGTAGGTAAAATGGGTAAATTTAGGTAAATTGGGGTTCGGCTTTATTGAATCAAAATGTCATACCTACAGTGAAACATAGGTCAGTTACTTTATTGAAATAATAAATAAGTACCTAATATACCTATTTGTCTACTTTTTATGGGCTGCGCAACACTTACGAACTGTGTGTACCTACCTACCTACCTACTCGACGTGGTGGTTTAGTCGACTAATGACTAAACTCATTAATTAGCGAAATGACTAGGTACCTACATAGTTGACAATAAAATTGACCGATTCTCGAAATGGACATACCTACTAATAATCTACAAACGACAGATTCCACAAATGACAGATTTGTTTTAGAAAGAGATAGCAAGAGTCACAATTAAGTAGCTCATAATTCGATTGTTATACCTAATACAAGCTGAATTTCTTATTTCATATTTGTAATTATTATTAAATAATGTTATATTATTTTAACAACAGTCAATCAAATACCATTGTAGAAAAATGTGGTTGAAATATTTTTACCGAAAGTGGCAACCTTAGTTCGATTGTCACTCGGTCTCACGTCACGTGGTCTCGCGCAGCTGCGAAGCAATAGTGACTTTATACTCAGAGCTGTAGGTGAATTTTTGTACGCGGCAGAAAAAGTAGTCTATTAACGCTGTAGGTATCGAAATTTTTATATGGAGTGATTTATCTGTTACGTAGTAACTATTTAGTAATCTGTGGTACTAGTCTTCACCTATCCTATTACCAAAATAAATCAGGAATATTCGTTGTTTGTTATCAACTATTATATTATAAAGTATTTTCCTCCTGAGACATTGACCGATAAGACCAGAGATAACTCGTGGTCTTGCGCAAGTATGCAATGCAATGCGTACGTGACTTTATTCTGGTAGGTAACTGGGTATTTTGGGTAAACGACCAAGGAAAATATTATAATAACTTTTCATCATCATAAAAACGTTCACTATCATAAATTTCCTTTTTGTTATCCATTTAGATACTTAGTTTATACCTGAGTCTAAAATATCAACTAAACCAACTTATCGTTGCAGTTATTAATAAAAAATGCAAAGGAGAGTGAGCAAAAGTGTACATACGCAGAAGCACTAAAACATACAGAATGTGAATTCAAGTTTTTAATTATTTTATAAGTTTTCCTGTTTAAAACTTATAATAATTAAACTTGAGCTTTATTATTTTGTACCAAATTATAAAATAAGTTATTCTATAAAAGCTTAATTCTCCCTAGAACTTGGGCTCCGTGACTCCAGCCTTGTATTCGATTGATACATCAATTTTATCTAACCATTCGTTGCGCAGCGGTAGCACATTTTGCATTTATTTATAACATAACATGAATGTAAAAAATGACATTCCGAAGACTTTCAAACATATATTTTTAAATATGAAATATCTCTGTTAGGCACTCCAATATGGTCGTCTTTTAGTAGCATTCTTGGTCATTTAACTAATATTCTCAAAGTACTACCTAACTAGGTGAGTATAATAGCTATTGTGAAATAGTGTTTGCTCTACAATTTTAAATCTTTATTACTCTAAAGTAACATGATAATGTGTTTATAGTTACATTATTGATCCAGACACTGATATTATCTCTTTAAAATTCTCGTGTCACAATGTTCGTTCCCGTACTCCTCCAAAACGGCATGACTGATTCGTATGAAATATTGAGAGCTTATTGAGTAGATCTGAGAATCAGCCAACATCTTTTTTTCATACATTTTCATTTTATAAGGGCTGTCCACCCTTAACATTTATTTGGCTAACGTTTGCTGCGTCAGCTAGTATAATTTAAATATCTTACGTTAAAAAACGAAAAATAAAAATAAACCGTCACGCTTTCATCGTCGATATCAGGTGTTAATAAAATAACACGCAGAATGATTACTATAGAAAAATCTTTACAAACAATTTGTTTGCCCATGAATCGTTGAGAAAAACTCGCATCCGCTCGCTATGGGCATAATCGTTTTTATTTCCTTACAGCTTACATCACCCCAAGGAATAATCGAGTAAATCAAACGCGCCATTCATAATGCTGTATTCTTAAAGAGCGCACGTGTGTTAATAAGGGATAGTATAAAGGGCCTTTCCTCAACCAGTTCAAGGCTAGAGGGACGGGAGGGAATAAAGAAACTACAGAAGAACGTGTGACCCAATTTTGCCGTACTTACTCTACCAGGTGATTGGTGCATAGGGGAGACCCATTTGAACACGTGTTTCGAGTGACCAAATTGTATTCTGACTAATTTCAAAAAGATTTAAAAAGGCAAAGAACACACGATTTACAACCTTTTGGTGCTAAGGTTGAGGAGTCGAATTGAAGTTGTTTGATCGTAAAGTAGCGTTGGCAAAAATATTGCGTCTCAGGACCAACGGGTTTTAGCAAGTTATTATACCTACCTTTTGTGTATCAAAATAAAAAGCATTCGTAGTCCATCTGTGTGACCTTTGAATGATCGGATTTGAATAGGAATAATAAAGGTGAAATGCGTAATATAGTGTAAGATTTAGTCAAAAACTTAATACAAAACTCAGGAAGGTTCAAAGATATTTGGTTTAATTTTTCATTGTTGCGTAAAGTTTCGTCGCTTGTGGAAAAATATTGTCTAGATCCTTGCGTACCTGTTCAATAATAAATTTATTGATTAGTAATACAACTTTAATTATTTTGTACAGCCTAAGGGATTCTCATATACGCTTGGGTATATTGGGGAACTCATAAAATTATATAAGGCATAACTATTAGTAGTTAGCCCAGATGGTTTTACTCGTATAACAGATACTGACTGCAATATCCATAGAAGTCTTCAGTGTCACTGTCATCACGACAATGAAATTGTCATGTCGGCCATCTCAAGGTCCCTACCATGACTAATTAATTTAAGTTCCAGTTTTGGATTTTTCACACTATCACCAGTTAGAACACAAAACGTGTCAAGATTCGGGAATAGCACCCTGAGAGAATCTCAGGATTGTTTCATACGCTGCAAGTTGAATCAGGTTCTTTGTTCCTTATAGATATGCTATGGTGAACTTTGATCCTGCTGCGTTCACTTATATTGTGCGTAGACTAAGTACTTTTCACTACACAAGGGCTGGTTAAAAAATGACTGCAGCTGTACATTTTACATAGAGCCCCCATTTCCTTTGGCGAAGCGGATGCGACGTATAAGAAAACAAGTGGCTACGCTGTACATGGTCAAGCATGTGGACAGTAAAAATTGCACAAGTGGAGTAAGGTTCCGTAGTCTGAGAGAGTTTAATAAAGGTAAGTGCTGGATTTGAAATGTCTGTAAAAGTACAAAACAACGAACATGGTTGTCCACCTAACATAAAGAGTCTTGAACACACATCTAAAGAGTGTAATGTATGTTGTGTTAAGCGGCAAAAGCATGGTTTTCTACTTTTCATTCGTTTTGATGTTGAAATGAGGTCTTTCATTAGAATAAGGTGCGTTGTTGCCGTTGTAGTTTCATAGAGTTTTAAAATGATCTCAGTTAACATTTTTCTGTAACCATAGGTATTATCTTATGCCAAAATTATGATTACCTTAACGCATAGGTTATGTTGAACACTTGAATGCGAACAATGCGAGTTAACCATACAACATAATTAGTTCCATTCGACAGTTCCTTATTATCGTAATTATGCGGATCCCCAAGGCCCCCTTTTTATTTGACCCACATCTAAGGGATGATTGTCGGGGAATAAATTATTAAATTATTACTTTTATAGGTCACCGCATAATATGGGCAGGTGCACGCGCACACATCTGCTCACGGCTTCAAGGTCTTAGCGAAAGAATGTTTTTTTTGTTGTTTGTTGACGGTACACTCAGCGCGAAAGAAATGTTTTTGCACATTTGTTGTAAGCTTGCCTTTGATCTCAAATTTTATCAATAAATAAACCGACACTGATGCCTTGTACTGATTTAAATTGAAAGTCAGTGATCAGGTACTCGGAGGTATGCCTGAACACAGTGAGCTCCTATGTGAGAAGAATCTTACTTTTTCATGCTCTTCTATACTCTCTCAGTCTCAGCCGAGGTCAAATAAGCTATCTTCTTGGAACTCTACTCAATGAATGTAAAAGGATATTGAGCATTTATAATATTGACAATTGTGTAACAGCTCTCGTTTAATTAACTTCTGAATTAAACTCTAAAATGGAAGCTTTGGCAACCACATCACCCACCATTATGTGGCCGATGTTACATCCCTGCATTGCATTATGCATTCAATAGGGCATACTACGTGTCTTCATATGGCTTGGCCATACGTTTTTAAGGGAATCCAGAGTTATGACTTGGTCACAAAGGCCAAAATCGAACGGAGATATAACTCTGTCAGTTAGGGTACACAATGTATGAGTACTACATACCTACATACATTCTAGTACTCAGAAACAGGTTTAGTTTTTTTATTATTTTGTATTGGTGAGGAGTACTCACGATAATATTGTTTTTGTTACTTAACTTTTTACGATCTTGGATAATTGCTTTTTATAAGTGGGTTAGTAAAATGGCGACTGTTTGTCTGTTTACTGGCAAACATAAAAGTTCTCGATTTTAAATCGATAAAAATATTTTATTAGAGCTTACTACAAGATTGATGCTAACAACATTGCGTCCTTCAAATATTTTTTATAATATTTAATAGTGTTAGTTTTATGACATAATTAATAGTGATAATATTTGACTTATGAAAAATCAATGCATGGGATAGAAGACACAAAAAAGATAACATAACCTGCGTACTTAAATAGTTTTTTTTAATCCTCTGCGTTTGAAACTCTTGACGGTGATCTTTGTAGAAAATTTCAGGTCAGCGCTTAATATAGGTAAATTCTCACCCAATATTCATATGATAAATTTAAATTTTAAGCAAATATAGTGATTTGTCATATTACTCGTAAATATCTCGTATATCACGTAAGCTTAAAACAAGCAAGGATTGAGAATCGGAACAATTATAATTGTCTGCACCCAATAATTTTAGCATGCAACATTTATTTATTAAATCTCACGCAACAACAACTTTGCCTTTGTCATTTATAAAATTAAATGTCAGTTGTTTATTGATCGGGGGAATGATGAATGAATGGCTGGACTACGATAAACTACGAAAAAAAATTAAGCAAGTGCCCTGGGTATCTGACGCGAAAATTTATTGCACAGCGCGCCATTCCAACATTATTTCGATACGTGCCCAAGCGCATTGTACATATGCAGGTTTGCCTATAGGCATCCCGCAAAACTGGTGGACCTTGATCTCACAAAGGGACCCTCCTCAAGCCGCCAGCGTGCTAACCTTGAGTTATTTTTAAACCAAGCCTGCATTCGAATCCCGTCAGGCAACTCTTCCGAGTATTACATAATGCGAAATTATAGTTTTCTTTTTCGTGCCGCCCGGCATCTTGGAAGCCGTGTGGCCCTGTCATTTTTGCCCATGCGCCCTTTGTTTTGGCGCGAACATATTTTATTTCATTTCGCCGAATCGTAAAAGGAAGAGGCAATGAAGGGTTAGCATTTTTGTATAGCCACGCATTATTTATGACCCGGAATGGCGTGTTTGCGAGCCTAAAGAACATATGCGGTGTTTACCGAATTTTCGAACGCACTGTCGACTTTTTAATAACTTGTCATTCGTATTTTTTTACAACCCTTGAGGGCACCTCAAATATCAACATAAAAACCAACCATTCAAAATAATAGCAATATTCATAACGATTTCTTTTTTTAATTGTGATCGAAATGTTGTTTTTCTTCATTTTATAGCGTTTTTCAATTGAATCATTATAATATGACAAAAATAAACTTCAATAAACAAGCTACAGCTTTTCTGCAAATATACGAGTAAATCTAAGTATTTTTGAGTATACGCAAGTAAATGTAAATTTAATCATAAACATCCAAATAAGGCCAATCTCCCTTTAACTTTATTATCAATATTAACTAAGTAAATATTGATTATTTATTATTATTATTTTTATTATAAATAAGGAATGGGACCTTAAGTACCGAGTATATAGCCTAATTGTGTAGGTGTGAAAGTACTGCGGTACCTATGTATCAGCAAAGTCTATCTTTTTTAAGAATGTTGAAATACGGTTAAGAACTAATTACTTATGGACAGTTAAAACTATCTTCCTTTTGCTATCATAAAAAAGTGTAAATTATGTTTGTGCTTGCCCTATAAACACCGCTGTTAAGGCCAAGCACTCAAGCGCATCTCCCAAGGAACCCTCAATCTCTATAAGTGTGTGCACACTTTATCCATCTTCACTATTATCACGCTAGCCTGCATTAATCCCCTGTTTACACTCACCAAAAGAAATTGGAAACCATATAAAGACCTTGGGGATATGTAAGACCTGTGTAACTCGTTTTTAGGGATCCGAAAGTGTTGATTAAAATCGGTTTTAGTGCAATTCTTACCCGAATGCAGCAATGCATAGTTAGATTTGACTATGAGATTATGAAATAATAATAAAGTAATTTGACGACCGATGGGTGCAGTGGTCCACAGGACGGACTTCTAAAACCAAGGATCGCGGGTTCGATCCCCGCACAGTACAAGCATAAGTGTGCGTGAACGCGCCGCGTAGTGGAGTATGGCTCGCACCACCCCAAGGTGAGGCCTGTGCCCAGCAGAGGTATATTTATATATTATATATAAATGTATGATGAGATGAGATAAATATTGTATCTATTTCGTTACATTAAAAAAAAGAACGTCACAGGTGTCTGAAAATAAAGTACCTAACTTAATTAAGTTAATTAATTTTTTATCAGATCGTGTTTCAAAATTTTTGAGGTAAGCGAACCATTGTGGATTTGAATTCAGCAGATATAGCAGGAGCAAAAGTTTGTGTGATGGATAAAACGCAAAATTATTAAGGTATTTCGTACTTAAGTTCCTCCTATACAATTGCTGTAAGTTATTAGCCATTAGTAGGTACATTTTTAACTCGAAAAAATATTCCATATCTGACCTAACTTACACTTGACCAAATTGTAGTATTATTGTCGCGTTCTTTTTTGAATATTTTGCCAGGAAACTGGTGAGACGGGTAATGTGGCGAAGGCCGATATGTGTTTTATTTTTAATTAATCACTTGGGTAATGATTAAAATGTTGTTGGTTTATAAAAACTTCATTATGGACTGTTTTTTCTAAATTGACTTGGTTATAAAATTGCGTTAAAATGTCTTGAATATGCAATACGCAATGCCAATAAGTTTCAACTAAGTAGGTATATCAATAAAGTTAGAGTTTTTTCAATCTTCAGATAAATCGTTTTATTTTTATTGCTAGTTATTACCTTACAAAATAACTCAACAGAACAACGTAATAGAGTCATAAGTCCCAATAAATTATAAAAGCTTTTCAATCCTTATTTTGGTGTAGTCCTTTTTCTTAAATCGTAAAAACGTCTCTTGGATTTGAATTGAGTTTTTGAACATCAATTATTATTATTTAGATTATTAAAACTTTGCTCAAATTCATAAAACTTTCACAAAATACAAACAAACGTTTGAATTGACGTGAATCGGAATGTAAAAACCGGCCATTCATTCTGTATATGCCAATTAAATCGGTTTGTTTGGCTATCAGAACTATTCACTGAATCCGGCCTATGTTCCCATATTGGGTTCAAACCTTCGAGGCCCTTACTTTGTCACAATAAGGTCAGTACTTTCGATCCTCACCATCTCTTTTATTTAATTTGTGAATGAATGCGACAGATACAGCCGAAAATTTACACATGGTGGTCCTGAGTAGCACCTTACCTCACGGGGCCCCTGTGTTTTTGTATTAAGGCACGTTTCTTGGAACGAACGGATTGGGCTAACTTAAGGGGCGTGTAGTTGTAAAATTTGAATTTTGAACACAATAACTCATTTAGTGTGGGAGGTACCTATGTAGTAAATAGTAATAACGTTGTTACCTGTTACTATGTACGTAAAAATTCTTTGTACTATAACAAAAACGAATTGGAATGACATTTTAATTTATCCAATAGCACTCCGCTATACAAATATTTTAATTAAAAACATTTTTTTTAATGGAATCTGATTTACCATTGACAGATTTTATGAGGTACCTTTGTAGTACGTATTACATATCTACCTGATAAGGTACCTATACCGCGTAGCATTAGAAGCAAAGAGGTATGATTTAACCGTGACATAAATATTTATATCAAACAGAATCAAGAAGATCGTTATTTTCAAATTCTTCTTTTATTAAGAAATGGGTTTTATTAAAATGTGGTCTCTGTTAATTTAAAAAGGTCTTCGCCTTAACTGATTAGACTATTGCATAACTCGGCTTTTGAAACAACACATTGTAAGAGTTTGTTGACCTAATCTCATTCGGGATTCATGGAAAAATGACAAACTTTCATATAATAATAATAACGATGTGTCTGGAATGTAGATGAGGTCAAAATTTTATTGTTATTTGTGCTTTTGGCCGATTCGCATCTCGAAAAGAGCGGCAAAGTATAAAAGGCAAGTATTTATAACATATTCATTAATAGAAATTCCGTTGTATCATTAAAATACACAAAAACCTTTTTAGCTATGCTTCTAATTTAAAGAAATCAACTTGGTGTGGAACTATATTATTTATAATATGATAGAAATTTCAAATTGTTATTATAACAAATTAATTCTCTTCAAAAACCTTAAAGTTTCATAACACCTTTTTTTCTTCACCTTGAAGTGCTTCGCTTACGAGTGAAAGGTCCTGTCAGCAAGTGTGCCCTGGGCTATAAAAGAATTTCTCTTCACCAGCATTCCATTCAAAGTAAACCACCAATTCCAGAAATTTCAAATTCACAAATACCTCACGTACCAAAAAATTATTTGAGATGAATTTAACACAAACACGGCGTGTTAACAAAACAATCAGATCGCTATCTTACTACAAACGATCGAATTATGTTTCTTTGTCTTATTTATATTAATATTTCTTCTCACGCTCGAACCGCGCCACATGTTTTCTTTGCGTATTTTTTTATTCCCATTGGCAATATATTATCTTCTCATATGAACTTATGACATCAGTTACTATAAATTGGGGCAATTTTTGTATCAACTCGCGCCGGCAATAAAGAGGCGATTTGTTTGTTTTTTTTTTTATTTTATTTATATTAGCTGATCTGGCTGAGAGAGCGTGGCTAATGTTTATAATATCGCGTCTAGTGTCTTTGCTGGAGAATATTTTGATAGTTTTGGCAATAATTTATTGAAGATCTAAATATCGTTATTTAAGTTTAAATATGTAATAAAAAAACTCTCCACTCTAGATAATCGAATGGTGATGCTGTCTTATGAATCCCAGAGCACTATAAAACTTAAAAGAAAAAAGAAGGCGTTTGTTATTGTAATAGTTACACATAACTTAAAAAAAGAAGGTTAAACAAGACTAATAGAAAACTAGAACTTGTACCTAGGCTGTGGGGCAGAATCATAGTACCTATAGAAAAATAGAATAGACCGAGAATTCGATAATATCAGAAGATAATGAATTAAGACAGCGCTCAATGAACTAAAGAAACGAAACCCAGCCATTGAAGAAATATTAAACGAATGTCGTTTCCAATAAACATCTAACAACGAATCAATTACTTGCAAAACTCGATCCAAAATTGGCAATATCGAAAAAAAAAGAATAAACACGTTTTATAGTGTTACCATGGAAAATTGAAAAAGTACGAGCGACTCCTATAAAAAGGGAAGTGATTAAAAAGGAATAAAGCTTTTATTATTAAAAAAATCTTTTGAAACGCCGCGACCCATAGAAAAGTAAAAAAAAAATATGACATCAGTAAAATAATAACGGGCGGTGTGTCGTAAATTCCGCATTTGAAATTTGAATAGAAACGTTACATATCAAAAATATCCAGTGATCCGTGTTTTACGAGTTTGTCGTAAACGTGTACTTAAGTACTGTGTATAAAGGGCTCTGTGTTTAAAAATCTATGCGAGTATTATGATGAGGAAGGGGAGTTATAATCAGTACGTGAACGAGCCTTTATGACAGTTCAAAACTCATATTAAACTGATTTGTATGAAACGTGAATTCGTTCCGTTCCCATTTCAATAGCCTATTCATGGGTGTTACGGGATTTTTTCATATAGGACGATGATAAGTGAGACGATCGAATCAATGGATTTGGTTGCGCAAACATATTGAAGCCGTAATTTTATTAAAACATAACACTTAAAAAAATCTTTTCGGCTCCGATCATCGGGGAGGATTCGAACGCCCGACCTTTGGAAGTCCAATGCTCTGACAACTGAGCTACCGAGAACCTTAATGGAATCGTTGAATTTTGTAAGTACTACTAATACTCAACATATAAAATTTTATTAAAACAGCTAGGAAAGATCAACAAGTTACTGAAAGTCTCTGTTTATTTACGAAATTACATGATTTCTTAAATATCCACTGAGATGGTTTCGTTTACACAGGGTTATTAAAATAGTTATAGTAATTCCTGGAACTCAGTGTCAGTCGTAGAACATATTCACTAAAAAGATCTTTTTTTTCTCATTAATTTAAAGGACCATGACCGTTTTCGGCCCCACCCACCAACAGAAATGAAATTGTATTTACATGGTGGATCTCAGCGAGTAAATCATTTTATAGTATGATGACATTGAGAAAATCAATGGCGTTTCCACGATATTCAATGTTTTGTGCTGACATTTTGCCTATAAAACGTTCTGACTCACTACGCTTGAGCTTGGGATCGCGCCGCGGTGGTGCGACGCCTATGCCAAATCTGCATTTCAGCCTTTTTGATGAAAAATCTACTATTGTGGTAACTTTGTAAGATTGAATTTACAGGAATAAAATATTATTCCATGCTATGATTGTTTTAAACCTCTATACTGGAACTAATTTTGTATGGAAATACAAAAATATAGTTTTTAATGAATTACGTCATCGGTTTTTAAAAAAAAATTTTTAGTTAAGTATTGGGATACTAACGATAACATCGATATCAATATGATGTCTGCTGGTGGGTGGGGATGGTGCTCATATATTTTTGGATATAATCTTCTTAGGGCATTTTAATCTATACCCAAAAATCCTTGAATTCCTGATGAGCCAATGACCGACGACCGAAGCCAAGCCTTGGGTTACATAATTTGCCATGAGGTTAAGATATTGCATAATTCCAAACATTAAAAAGTACTTAGAAAGAATCTTCTTGTTACTTATTTTTTTCTTCAAAAAGCTAATTCACTTGTATAAAAAGAGTTATCAATATTCAAGTAAGCGGGGTCCCTCAAGTAACCAAATGCTCATTGAAGGAACATAATAAGATTTACTTGCGTTGAACTTAGAAAAGAATCAGGTACAATACAATAGAATTGGGTCCCTGGAGTGCTTCCTCTTTTGACTATTTTAATAAGGAAAAAACTCGGAACGAACGAGAGGATCAGAGGATTGAATTAGAAAATGTATTTGTGCGTAATAAAGAAATCTGGCTATTGATAAAAACGAGGGTGGCTCAGGATTTCACTTCGTGACCATTCCGTTCATATTTCGACCAGCCATCCTTTTCGCTCGAGTGTTCTTGCTAGCATTAGTGATAGAGATGGATATATTCAAAAGTAAGGACATCGGCTTTCGAATAAGGGTTTCAGACGCTGAACAGGTCGACGACAATGTGAAGGTATCAGCCCGTGAAGGGATCACCTACACTTTTGATGTCACATCAAAAAGGCGGAACTTGTAAAGGCAACAATATGGGATGTTGGACAACTTTGCCTTTTTGAATTACGTTACTTTTCTTTGACGGATTTGTGCGGATATAGAAAAAAAATTTTAAGATTGATTTGATTGATATTTTGAACATTAAAGGAAAAAATTAATAAGGAATATATGCAATTATGTAACTTCAAACATTTTAAGTAAGAAAATAAACTTTAAGACGCACGATATTTTCGCTAACTTGCTGCTATTGTTGCTTGTGTAATAATAATCGAATGGTCAAAGTAAAGTAATGGGGAAGCTGAACGTAAGTGACTAGGTAATCACTTAATTTCTCACCTTGTTAGATAATGATGATGGCTTATGGAGATTGTAAAGGACTTTAGTCAATATAGTCACGGGATTAAAAACCTTAGATTTTATATTTTGCCCTTAAACTTTTTTCTTATATAATAAACTAGGGTCTAGCCGCACAATTATATTTTTGGACCGCTTTAAATGAAGCCTGTTTATTTATTTAAGCCTTATTGCAAAAAAAAAACAACGTACAAAAGGTGGACTTAACGCCGTAGGACTTGACTTCTCTACAGTCATACCTTTGCTCTAAGCAAGTGGGCGGTGCGACAAAATAAATAAAAGAGAAAACACAAAAATAATACTGCCAATAATATGACACATGAGATTAAATATAAAATATACAATTAATTTATAGGAGAATACATGTTTTTAAATACTTACACATAACATATACTAATATACACATACCTAATATAAATATATATATACTAATATATATTGAAAAGCCCAATTTCATATTCTTCCTGATCCTGATATCATCCTTTCCACAATAAATACTTATAATATAACTTGTTAACGCTAACATAGGAAGTCGCAAAATTCACATCCATCGGGAGCTCCAATCAATTAATTATTTTTCTCAGAATTGATAAAAGTAATTCTTATCGGATATGTAATAGAAATATGGCATTATTAAATCAATGACTAAGAAATATCTAATGTCGTTGGGTCGCAGTATATTTGATGACGAATAGCAAAGGTTATGAGTTTATCGCAATTCCCAAAAGCCGGTCTTTGATAATTTCTGGATTTTGCTTTGGATATTAGATAGGACGTGATACATTATTTTTTTGTTATTTAATACCTAAAAAGTGTGTTTAAATAGACCTTTGCAAGTAGGGTACCTGTCTAAGGTATGTGCTTTAATACTGGGAAAACGGTGAGGTGACTTTTTTGCTCTTATTCTACGAATTTATTTCTTCTATTCAGCTTACCCCTTCTGCTGGTGTGTTTGATCCAAGGCAAAAACATCTGATATTTTCAGTTACTACGTATCTATTATGTTGTTAGCTAAATAACTCAATTAATCATTAAAGCAGGTACTTATGGAGTCGTGTTCACTTCGAGCATTAAATTTTATGGCCCTTTGATACAAAAACTATCTTGTTTCGAGGCTCGTCTAGATGTGTTTTTTTTTTGTGAATTACTAACTATTTTTGTACATTGCATGTATGTAGGTACTCATTTTGTATGAGATCATTCCATTTAACGAAGTCATAATAATCATAATTTATATATGATACTTGTCACTGACCTATGGATTTTTTGACGCTGTATTTGTAGTACATACATAAAATCTCGTCTTTGAGAATATATTTTTATTTAGACACATCTTTATTATTTGTTAAGTATTGTTATGTTCACAACGCTATTTTAATTTCAAAAGATATAACACTTAAAAAAAACTTTGCGTCTCCGGTCATCGGGGAGGAATCGAACCCCCGACCTTTGGATTTCCGATACAAATGCTCTGACCGAGAATCTTAATGGAGTCGTTGAATTTTGTAAGTGCTTTTTTCTCTTTCGCTTTTGGTGATCCCATTTAGTGATGATAATAGTAGAAAGTTATCTAAGGTGACTATGAAAACAGGCCCGGCTTATGGTCAACCGTGGTAGCCACAAAGACAAGAAGTTGGGCTTGGCATGATGCGACTTCAAAAATATTTCGCGCACTCACAGAATCTCAGTTGGCAGCCCGTATATTTATATGCACACATAATTTTTGAGAAAGCAAGTAACAAAATCATATTTTGGTTAAGATCCCTCCCTTGTTTTACCGTTTTTTCATTGCACCCACTTTACGACTATCGGTGATGGGTGCTCTTATTTTACGCTTGGTTTATACTGTTACAGCAAAAACTGGAACTCAGTCTTGAGACGTAATGACCAATAACTTGCCTTTTTTGCTGACAACGTGTGAAGGCGTAAGAGCGCATTACACGGGCCATAATGTGATCGTATGTTGTGAGTATGTCATCATGTCATTAAGCCTTTGAAAGATGATTATTAAGTTAAGTGAGAATATAGAAAATAACACAACTCTTGGTTATTTTGCAGTAGATCTGCTTTTAGTGAGATCTTCATCTTTACATTCGCAATTACATATTTAATGAGTTCACTTAATGCTACCGTATAACTATCAATTCTTATGTTATTTATTATTCTTTTGTTTATTTATTTTAATCTCTCTTTGTTTCTTAGATCAGAGGTCTTACTGCCTAATATTTCACGTTCGTACTTTCGGGTCGTCTTGCTACTAAACAAAAACAAACAAAGCTCATACGAAAGCGAATGTTACATTACACCTCGAAACGTATATCAGTGCCCACCTAGGGTGACAGGGATGGCTAAATAGATTCGAAACTATAGACAAAGGCTTCCTTCGAGAGCAGTTAAGCAGTACCTAACGAATTTACCAGTAAAGTCTTATTCCTCTTTAGTCGGGTCCACCTTTGGTATTTTTTTTGTTTTTTAACATCGATAGCTTTCATACCCTTAAAAGAGTATTGATTTGTTCATATCAAAACATTTATGCTTTCCTATCGTTATGTTAATGGTAATATTGACTGTCAAACTATGTTTACATTTGTGTTTATTTTCTATTTAAAAACACTTATTGCAGGAGCCTTATATTTTTGAGTGATTGGGTTGGTCGTGGAACTGACTTTGATCCAGATCAAAACGCGGCTGTGAACTTTAAAGTTTTGTAAGAAATTGTAAGAAAATGTGTCATTCAGTGGCACATCGGCCCCGATCCGGCTCACGAACAGCTCCGGAGTAATCTGTAAACTTGGGTAGAAACATACGTACCTACCAGCTTACTCCTACTAACGTCATATACACCACTTTTACTTATGATTCTAGTACCTCGTGGTCAACTGTAATTGGCTAATTAAGTTATTTCTTTATGTAATTTTTTAAGTTGTAATGCTCTTTTTGTCGCAATAAATAATTAAATAAAAAGCATCTTAAAAAGGCTGGTTTACAAGTTTGCCGCGACACAGTACCAGTATTCTTGCCATTCTTGCCGAAGATCGCGTGTTTGAAACTAATTAAACGTCTTCATGGCTACGTGATCCGTCTGCGAGTGAGTTGTGAGCTTCTTGCGCTTTTTCAGAAGCACTCAATGTTCGTTTTAGGGTGAACGCACACTAGCGACTCGGTGACAACTCCGCACGACAGACTCAGAAAAACTGTCTTACTATGACGGTTCCTGAAATAAAGGCATGACAGACAGACGGACGGACGGATAGTAAATGGATTCTTAGTACGAGTGCAACTACAATCAACCCCTAAAAACAAAATTTGAAAAGTGTGTGCACGTATACGGTTTCGATTTCGTTTGTTTTTTTTTTTAAATTTTATTTGGGATAGGTTGGCTCTTGATCCAAGACTAAGCCCAACGAGGCTACTGAGACTGTAACGTTTGGTTACGGATGCACCAGATTGATATCATAAAATATGCTTTACTAAGGTAGGTTCTAAGTTCTTATATTCTTCAATGTCGATCTTTTAATTTAAATTGTTAAAAAAAATAAGTCAGTTGTAGTTAATGAAACTGATATTTACATATTAAGGAAGTATTCGACACTTTTTTCCTTGAGCGGAGCGCCACAAAACACAGAGAAACTACCTGACCCGGCAAACCTTATTTTGCCCTATAAATTATTGTGGACAACCCTCATTATTAAGGGATATGAAAAATAGATGTTGGCCGATTGTCAGACTTAGTCAATACGCTCACAAAATTTCATAAGATCAGTCAAGTCGTTTCGGAGGAGTACGGGAACGAACATTGTGACACGAGAGAGATATATATATATATATATATATATATATATTGATTATTAGAGATATTGATCGACTATTTCGTTTATACATTGATAAAGTAATATTAATGCATACCTTTGCGCAATATCTAATCTATCTATCTAATTGTTAAACTACCTTCTTCTCCAAATCGATGGAAATCGAAAAACAAAAAAAAAATCGCAAATCGTTATTGCAGAAAGTAGTTAGTGTGCGGTATCTTACGTCTCATTCCCAGAGAAAATTTACATTTACACAATAACTTCTGTTTAGCAATTACAAATGGTTGGGGAGGGTTTTTTACGTGTCTACGAGAAAATCAGAAACTAAAACGATCGCATTTTAATCCAACCCCAGTACTTTGTTTAATCTTCTTATCCCAATTTGAAACCCTAGAGTCTAGGCCCTAGACTGTTTTGGCATTGACTAGGTTTGAAGGTTCTTTTGGTAAAATATAAAACGACACAATATAAAATATAAATTCTTACAGCCATGAAAGTTCTAAAGACATAAATTTAAATAGCGGACCGCTCCATCGAAATCATAGATATAATGATATCTTAATAAATTACAGCTTAAATGTTGATCTCATAGGTGAGCTTTATAACTGTCAAGTTTAATTAATATCCATTCATCCATATATATAACAAACTTTCCTGTCATATTTTGGATTATCCAAGAAGATAGATATTAGCGATAAGACCGCCTAAATTGTGCATCTTTCTTTGTATTTCTTTTTTGTGGTGTGCAATAAAGTGTTCTCTATCTATCTATCTATAGCCGTTCTCTTAGAACTGGTTTTTAAACTTATCCGATAAACAATTTGAAACCGAACAACGAAGACATTCAATTATTAATTTACAACAAACAAGAATCACGTCATACTTGTTATTGTTCTTGCTTACACTTATTTTGTGTTATAGCAACTAAAAGATCCATACATCGATATTTAGTGCCAAATATAAATACCCGTAATTTTATTTCTAGCTCTTACAAACTGGCCACACCAGTCAGCTAGCTTGAACATTTGAACACACGTACGGAATATTAAACAGTTTTTTCAGAAAACAAATCCTAAACGGGATTAGGCGCTTAGTTTATCAAAGTTTAGTACCGAATTTGGAAATGAGTTGAGAAACATTATTTTCATCATTGAGAAGTTTATTTCAGAATTATTGGTTCCAATTTCGGGATAATATGTTGATAAATTCTATTTTGTGATAGAGATGACTTGTTGAGGCAAAGCTTAAAATTGGCACGTTCCAAATCACTCACGCCCTTCTCTCTAGTTAGGTAATGCATGACTGACAGTTAATTTTTTTTTTTACGTAATTGGCTTAGGTACTGCTTGCTATGACCAGAGAACGACAACTCCCCTACTCACTGTGCACGGTAGAGAAGTTTTCCATCCCTTAGTACATATCTCTGTTTCATATCATTATGTTAACCCATTGAGTCCGATTCGCCGAATCAGTCTCGCGTAATAATTAAATATTATAGAATAACTAGCTGACCCGGCAAACGTTGTTTTTCCATATAAATGTTAAGGGTGGACTACCCTTATCACTAAGGGGTATGAAAAGTTAATGTTGGCCGATTCTCAGACCTACTCAAGACGGTCTCAAAATTTAATGAGAATCGGTCAAGCCGTTTCGGAGGAGTACGGGAACGAACATTGTGACACGAGATTTTTATATATATATAGAAGAAGATAGATATATATTATTGAGTCTACGATCTTCGGATTTGACCGGCTAATGAGACATTTAAATTTTTCAGTCAGGTCAAACATACCATATAAGTAGTCTTGATTAGCGTCTAAATCGATTTGACCTCAAGCTCACTTTTAAATACTTAATTTTTTATTGCACACTGCAATTGTTTCGAGATTCAAATGGGATTTCAAATATAGCGTCTTGTGTCATCCCGGTTTTTAAATTAATACAGATTATAAATCTTGTAGCGCATTAGAAACGTCGTCGGAGTAAATTGGAAACACCTAGTGCTGTTTCAGGAGAGAACACAGCGAGAACAGCCAGGTCTCATTGACAAGAAAAACGTATATCTCACTTATCATTTCAGTTTTGGTTCTCTGACGACCACTTTGGTGTAATGGTCAAGAAGTTGACTATTAACCAAGAGGTCGCGGGTTCGATCCCCACACTGTACAAACATTTGTGTGCATGAACATGTCAGTTTGTACTGATCTGGGTGTATTGTATGTATTTATTTAAGTTTATTTGTAATGCCACTGTTGATTCTGATATCTGTAACACAAGTGCTTAAGCTACTTTTCACGGAGTCAGATCAATGTATGTGATGTTGTTGTATTATTTATTGATTTATTTTATTAACTTAGCCTAAGGTATGACTGGTTAAGAAAGCCCTATGGCGTTAAGGCCATCTTTTGTACAAAGTTTTGTTGTTCAATAAAGAATGAATAAATTGTGTTGTAAATGAAACTAAGTAGGTACATGAATATCATGTACTTAGTTAACAAACACTGCAATGGACTATCACACCGAGAATTCCGTACAAGAATTCTTTATAGAAGTCGATTTTTTAACATTTAAAATACCATAGGAAAAAATGGACGAGACGATCTATGTAACCTACATATTATTAAAATATGTAAATGTGTGCGATTTCAAGTATTATTTGAAAAAAAAATTGTAGTTTAAAACTGAAAAAGAGGATTATTTTGCTTTAAATTTCCACCAAACGACGCCAGGGCAGGAACCAAAATACATCCAACTGTAATCACCTGAAAAAGCTAGAACTGGAAGTAGCAGGACTTACATATTGTAATTCCTGTTTCCTGCGTCGTCGTTTGGTGGAAATTTAAAGCAAAATAATCCTCCTTTTCAGTTTTAGTCATGGATTTCCGCAAAGTGACGCCTAATTCCATCAACTATATAAATAGTAGTTTCCTTGCGGATTTCCATTGGGATTTCTGTTTTCCTTAACACATGGCGACGTTGCCCCGAGGGGCGCCAATCTATTCCTGTTTGTGACGCCCCAACCCGGGTCTTTGTCAAACACATTGCAACTCGTTGTAATTACTTACAGTTATATTTTAACGTCATCGGTGCGATTGAACGCACTTATTTCTGGAGTTTGTGTGAGACGAACGTTATTCGGTCGAATCATTTGGTTGACAGAGATGAGCGTAACTTATGATATGAGGAGTGAGACTTTCTGTAACGATGTGGACGAGAGCTTTTTGTGTTCAGTGCATGAAAAAACATACACTATACAAAATACGATATTACGTTTTATTTTACATAGCTGTTCCAAATACGCATGTTGCGTGAAGAGTGATTTAGTAATGTTTATGCGACAAGGCTCCGCTGTCTGTTGTGACCGGTTGTCTTTTGAAAAATTTATTTAATTACGAACTTTTATTTAGTTTTACCCGTCCCTGTGTTTGTTTGTCTGTAATCAATTTTTTTGAAGCTAAATTTTACCCACTTTATGGTAATCTTAAGCTATATCGTACTTTTTAACTGAAATTCTGTATTAGTTTGGTTTTGATGTAATTACACAATGTGATTATAAAAGTTTGTCAAGATTTTTTGAAAAATGTGTTGTGTGTTGTATACACATGAAGTTATTACATTTTTTTACCTGAGCATAAAATAACTGTGATCGTAATTAACTTGACGTGTGGCCGTACGTACGTACTACTCACAGATTTATTGACGATGCCTATCATGATACTTTGATAGGAAGTATTTGCAAAGAACTGCGCCCAACATGAGATACACCTACTTTCCTCAATTAGGCACTAAACGAACCAATATAGATAGACCATTTCGGTAGTGGTTCGATGTAGTTTTGATTTTATTCGAACAGTATGCATTAATTATGAGTATATGTCAACAATTTTGTTATCGCTTGAAACCAGTCAGGTTGCAGCTACATTTTTATTACTATAGAGGTAAATCAGGTTTTCATCGTGATACGTAATTATTTTCATTGCTGTGACCATAGAGTAGACAGTAGCAGTGGGATCTTTTAAGGCTTGATTGAATTTAAAAAAAATGCCCTTTTCTGATACCTGTATGGAATGGTTCCGCTATGGAACGCCACGTATTTCCGTGTTCTGTGGCCACGTAAAATACAAAAAAAAAACAGTAGGTGGCGGGTTTTTTATTTCAGTTTTCTCAGCCATAGTGGAACCAAACGCTAGCTAATTCTGTCGTTTGAAGAGGATTTGGTGTCCTTGATGTTCAGACAATCTTCTTTTCAAGTTTAATATGAGTAAATAAGTTATTTAATATTTGCAAATTACAAAATCCATTATTATTTACAAACAATGCAAATCAATTATCTCTTTATTTGCTAAGATGGTAGGTACCTTCATTGTCTTATGGCAAATAGGATGGGTTAAAGTAGTCAGTGGGACTTCTGAATCCCATCTATCTTGTGTCAACACGTAGGTATTTTCATTACGGCTTTTAGTTTTACTATTAAGGATTTTACGATCAGTTTGTGTTCGTATTAGGTTATTCTGTATAATTTTCAACATTCTATACGATTAACACTTACTGTAATTAGTAAAATAGGACTCAATTTCCAAGCTTAGTAATTGCTGTTCGATATTTTATTTTTAAATAGTTTTTTTTTAAACTTTACTATCACTTACATTTATAGATATTGAGAACGTTATTGAATTTTTTGTTCTGTAGAAGCTGAAAAAAAAGATTATTTTGCTTTAAATTTCCACTAAACGATGCCAGCGCAGGAACCAAAATACATCCAACTGTAATCACCTGAAAAAACTAGAGCTGGAAGCCTACCTACGCAATACCTACGACTCACAACGTGACACAGAAGATGCATCTGGAATCACAACACTGACACCAACAAAACACTCGACGCGTTTCGCCACTACACGTGGCATCCACAGGAGATGTTGTCGATTCGACAACATCCCCTTACAACATCTCTCCTCGTCAGCATCAGCTTTAGTCATGGATTTCCGCAAAGTAACGCCTGATTACATCAACTATTTTTGTTCTGTAGTTATAAAACTGTAAACTGGTGTGATGTGTCACACACAAATTGAATGTGATTAATAGCATTTTTTTTTATAGCAAACGTTTGCTTAGTCGTTTTCAATATGTTAGATATCAAAAGGTGACTTGTTCTCATACTACGAAATGTGAACTACTGTAACATTGTAACATTAGGTACTGTAAGAAAACATCTTATCAATGATTTGCTAAGTTGCTTAATGCTGACTGACGGTCTCTCTCACAGCAGCAACAAACACACATTGTCGGTATAGTTAACTACAGTTTTTTTTTGTTTCAGCTGAGTAAAAGTATTTTAAATATCGCTTATGATTGTAAGGTATAAGCTTCTTATAGCTAGATGGAGAGGACTTTATAGCACACCGCAATAAAATAAAAATAGAATCAACATAAAAAAAAGTTAGTAGTTTTATCGCTAAGAACGATCTCTTCCAGACAACCTTAGGGATTTGGATAATCGTTATTTAAAGGATGGGGGAGTTTGGTGCGAAAGTCATATTAATACATATTATACGTAAGCCAATGTGACAATAACCTGACCAACATAAATGTATCTGAAATTATAATTGAAGATAATGCTCTCTAACTTTATTTCTTATGTGTTTTGGACTTCTTTTACTCATTTTCATTACGATTATGTTTTACGGTTATCACAAATCTTCTTCAAAGGTCTTCCGGGATACCAAGATACCGGTACCGATAGCCTTAGATTTGGTTTCAAATTCGACCAAGCTGTTATATTTTGATCCTTACCAAACAGTAGTAGCAGTAGCATAAATGCATCAAAAGGACTCTAGTTCTTTTCCACGTTTAAGTGGCTTATGTATAAGCTGACTGTACAGTACCCAATATTTTTTAAACGCGCTCTCGCAGAGTTATTTATTTTCAGCCTGTACAAATAAATGCAGCCGTGAAACTGTTTCATCACTCCACAGTCTGTCAGCGATGTTGCGTGGTTACGTAACGCACTTTTCGGGGACAAAGAGTGTGCCAAGCACGAGCTTTTATTTAAATGCTTATTCGTCATATGTAAAGAACCAGGAAAGAAGAACGCGGAAATTTTAGTATAAGTAAATGTGAAAGTTTCTTTCTTTGGATGTATGTATAAATATTGTTTGTATGTTTGTCCGTCAATCACGCTGAAACTACTGAAATGATTTTGATGAAATTTGGCATATAGACAGGGTATGAGTTGACTTGGGTGATAGGTTTTCATAGAATTCTCCCATGGGAGAAATCAGGAATCTTGGCAGGTCAACTATTTTTTTTTCTTTAAACAACGGGCAGTACCACATCTGCGGGGTCGTCTAGTTATAAATAAATATATTGTTTAAAAGAATGCATCAATGACTTAGCCCCAAAATTAGCGTTTGCTTGTTCTGTGGTGAGCAGAGGGAAACACCCATTACTCAGGTTCAAATGCTAGTGTGCATCACACAATCATTTGCCCCTAGCAGGATTCGAACCCGCAACAGCCGGTTTTGTAGTCTGGACCTCAAACCACTAAACCAACACTGTCGTTTTGAATGGAGAATTTAAAAGCCTTGCACACCGTGAAATAATTAGTAGGTATATCAGCCACGAACAATAACTCAGTGGGAACGAAAAAATTATACTACGAGTTCAAAGCAGTGGGTATCAGGAAAACGGGACAACATACATTTCTCTTTGATCGTATCATAATTAAGAAAGCCGGTAACTTTCCTAACAAAAAAAACTGTTCGGAACTATTCAAGTACTTTGTTAGCACTAATTCATACAAAATTGTGAATAGAAGCTTAAAGATGGACTCAAATCTGCGAAAAGAAGATAAACAAACAGCATCAACACAATTTCTGTGACACGTCCAAGACGAATCCGGCTTACTTATAATGATTTTATTAACGCGGCTCAGCCCTCGCCCCACGGAACCCCAACAAATGATTTCCAACTTCGGATTAGTTCGCCACGGTTGTCAAGAGCTTAGATTTACGCCGAATCTTACAACTCTCCGGCGAGACAAAGGCGTCTTGTGGATACCAGGGACATGATCTCATTGGGGACACTAATTAATAGAAACTCGAATTTTTATAGCCACGAGTTATTCAAAAAGAATTATGGCGACGGCTACTTAACGAGTGCGGGAAGCCAACAGCTCATTCTTTGTTGTCAAAATGTAAATCATCGACTGAAATCACAGTCTGGTTTCTAGCATGTACCGTCGTTTTACGATACAACTAATATGAGGTGAGGTATTGTTTGTTCCGGATATTTTATAGCGCCAAGTTATGGTTTCCGTCCCGTCTGTCTTTGTTGTATGATTTTTATTATACCTAGTTACGTTAATACTCGCTTAGACCCATGACGATGTACAGATTTCGTCGCATGTCTACGACCCTGGCGTTGTATATAAATAAATCTTACAATCCTAATGCAAATCCAATGCTTTTACTAACTTTTCTTACGACTAACATCTCACATTTAAAGACATTTTACAAAAAAGGCCACCATGGACCCGCAAAGGAAAAAAATCAAAGCAAAATTATGGATTAAAATTTTGACTGATAAAATATTATAAATGGATTTCGTTTCGATAAAAATTATATATCTCAAATCTCTATTAACCCACCAGAATCCAACCAATCCATCGCTAAATCAACCAAATCCGCAATTTACCACAATCCACAACAGAGACGAACAAACGCGCTCGTGAAGTTACGAAATACTGCGGCCGGAAAATAACAGGCGCTTTGTTAGCTGAGTAAGTACATGGCTCTTTAGAAAAAAAATAATAATAACACAATTACTTCGACTCGCCACTATTTATTAAAAACATAAGTTGCTTCATAGGTTCCACTGCTGGGTACACTCCTCACTTCAACTATGAGGTGGAACGAGCCATATCATACTCCACGACGCGGGCTCAGTGCGAATTTGTGGTGGAATTGTTTCTAAGGTAAGTGACAAACCTAACTGTTAAATGTTATTAAGCCGCCCGATGGCCCCTGATCAGGCTTAACAACTAATATCTATCGATATTAACCGAGACCAACAGCTTAACGTGCTTTCCTCTCCATTGTTTAAGTGCAGCCAGAGACTTAAGTCAGATCGGAAGCCGAAGACTAGCGAACATCTAATAGTCTATGACGTTGGTAGATCGCTCTGATAACTAGAGGGTAAACTCAATGCTAGATTGGATTTTACCCGACTAAGGCGAAGCAAAAATAAGGGTTATGGTTTTGTCGGGTAATGTATGTATGTATCTATCTAAGTATGTTGAGGGTTGGCGAGGTGCTTGTGGCGCAGTGGTTGTAGCGCTTTGATACTAATAGTTAAGCAATCTAAGGCGCGGTCATGTTTGGGATGGGTGACCATTCTGACCATTTAAGTGACGTCTATTTACAAGCATCTCCGTGTTTCGGAAATCACGTTAAGCGGTTGGTCCCGGTTAATATCGATAGATATTAGTCGTTAAACCTAGTCAGAGGCCTTCGGGCGGCTTAATGACATCTGACAGTAAGATTGGTCACTTATCTTACACGCACCCCTCCATCAATCCGCACTGAGCCCGCGTGGTGGAGTATGGCTCGGACCACCTCGTAGTTGAGGTGAGGCCTGTGCCCAGCAGTGGAACTTATATAGGCTGATGAGAGAGAGAGAGAGAAAGATGTTGAGGGTAAACTCAATGCTATGTTGGATTTTTACCCGACTACGGCAAAGCAAAAATAAGGGTTATGGTTTCGACCGGTAATATATGTACCAATGTAAGTACGTATGTTTGTTTGTTCATCTATTCCCTTATAAGTCATAACTTCTAAACCTTTCATCGTATTTATCACAATGTAAACTTAAATTACAATTCATCTTTCCCACTACACATAGCCTTATCAAAACTCAACGTCAGAACAGTTCAATTTACAGAATGTCACATTGACTTATATGTGGACAATACATCGCAACATGTACTTACAGTGTGACAAAGTGGTACAATAGTGGTCGTTCCTTATTTAAGCCAGCCAGCTTTATCTTTTAGATCTGGAAGCTGATCGTGAAAGAAAATACTCTGTGGTTTCGTTTGCAACCGTCAATACGACAAATGGTGTGCTTTATAACAACCAGACAGGGGGCAGATTGGTGCAGCAAATAAATAACACACGTAGCCAAGTATCTTGATAGTACACCAACAAAATCGTGTCTCGGGTATTAAAAATGATGGTGTCTAACGATTTGGACGACTTGGAATTGAAAACGGTCTGCGGATAAAATTAAAATGCTATGTCATTGTTTTGTGCAATCTGGTCAAAGATACTCGTATATATGCCACGTTTTATAAAACATTTATTGCTCAATGTATTGTTTTATATAAGGATGTTCTCCAGATGTTGTCTCAACGTTTATCTATGCCATTTAGGTAATGTATTTTCTATTAACTATAATTTGTTTTTAAATATAAGTGGTAGGTAGGTGTTAGGTAGGTAGGTAGAAGGTACGGTCGCAATCAGAAAATGTTTATCAGTTTTTCAGTTTAATTCCATATTCAAAAAAGTTCTTAATGGTAAATCAAGTTAATTGTTACTTATCAAAAGTATTTTTGATATCGAATACTAAGAATAAAGTTTTTTTTTTCAATTAAAAGTTATGTCCATTGTGATTTCTATGGTCTTATTAAACCTTGTAAATTAATCAAAAGTCATCACTAGATATACCTAATAATAATAATAGTAAAAAAATAGAAAAAGAAAATTGGTTGCCTGTAAAGTCGGTATACGGGCGAAAGTTTTACGTGACAACGACTTTGAGTGGTAAAATAATTTTAATGTGAATATTCATTCGTATAACATGAACCGGTGTGTATGCCTATCTCTCTCACTCTCTCTCTCTCGCTCTTAGGCGGGTTAACTGTGCTCGAGTGGAAGGGACGCGTGCCTTTCACTTTTTATGTCTGTCTCACTCGCTCTTAGGCGGGCTAACCATGCCCGAGTCGAAGGGACGCGTGCCTCTCACTCGCTCTCATTGTGAGCGCAGAACGTGAGCGGAGCGTCGTAACGCAGTTTCTTGAGGTGTCACCCGGCAAACCAATTTATAAGACGTTGTCACGTCAAAAATTTACACTTTTTGATTACCTAATAACCTTATTTTTTATTTGTATTAAATGTGTTATGTAGACAGTGTAAATAAAAATCCTACAGTAATGTAATGATTGATTCACGTTGGAAAAAATATTAATGTATGGTAAATCAAATTATATATTAAGTAAACATTTAGGACTTATGACTTAAATATGTGCATACTATTGTGATCCTTATGGTGGTAAACACTATCTGATCGTGATTGTACATGTCGTTAATCTTAAAACTAGATATTTTTTTCGTTCCTTTTGTATCGTTGTTTTTGTTCTTCAGTCTACTCATTTAATCTGACATAATAGTTTCTAGCACCAACTTAGATTGTGCCGCGAAAGTTCGCGTCTCGATATTAAAGACCTAAAATCCGTTTAGGGGATGTTGGGGGGAATAAATCAGAGCCGGCGTCAGTTCGACGAACCCTGGAACAATCGCGGGGATGTAAATTAAATCCAGAGAATGCGTCTAGGCTTTTGGTCAGAGTTTAAACTTGTTGGAGACGACACAAATATGTAGTATATTTGTATGATAATACAAAGCAATCTTAAGCTTCTGCACACGCAAATCTTGCATTCATGTATTCGATGTAGGTGTTCACAGTTTAAATCTAGAACTAAGTAAAGTAATCTAGGCAGTATTGAGAAGTTCGATGAAATAAATTTAAATGAATTTGTTTATTTTAAACTTTTTCTTGCTATTGATATTTCATCTCCGTCGTCTCTAAAGTTGAGTTTATTAATGTTGTTACTTAAAATTGTGAGAAACCCTGAAATTTCGACGAATTTAATTATATTTTGCCCCAGGGGTAGGGCAGCTTTAAACATTTATCTTTTTTTACTAAAATGGATACTTCGGCTCTAATTTGGATGTTGTATTACGATTTTATAGCCTAATAGTCAGACTAACCATCGTGAAACAGTAAAAGGTTTAGCACTAGATAATTTGAAGATATGACACAAAGTGTAAAAAGCGTTCAAAGTCCCTCTTCCTTACCTTTTCACACACATAGGGTTAAAGTTCAATTTCTTAGGGCTTAAAAGGGGGGAAAATTGCCCTAAATTTTCACGATACTTAATATACATAACAAAAGTTTCAGCAAACGCCACAAAATCTGTAATAAGTGTACTGAAACCCATGCAAAAGCATCGACATATAATGCACTTTAGGCGCCTAGTTATCCCTAACACTTCTCAAGTTCTTTTCTTTTTAACAAGTTCCAGAGACTGAGCGTTTGTCAGCTGGAGTGGTCGCGAATCTTCAGTTTCAGTTTGTTACCAACTTTTAGTGTTCAGCTGCGCGAAGTGGCCAGTTTTCTTTTTAGTTGGCAATTGAAGTGATTGAGGGTTGCGTTTGAAGGGTTAGCGTGGTCAAATCGAGGTCGTTGACCATCTAACGACTAGAGGCATAACCTCAACGCGAAATTGCACATTAAAAAGGTTATTAACTTTAGAGATTTTTAAAAAAGGCCATAATTTTATAAGGTGTTTGACCTTTATTGTACACTCATTGTACAAAGCCTAATTGCTTTTAGATGAATCTCAGTTATAAGAATGTAAAAATAATAAATGAATTAAACTTGATACCATATTTTGAGTTTTTGTAGTAAATGCCGATGTCTTCACTACATAGCAGTGTTGGGCAAAATGTAATGTAACTACAAATTAACAATTACAATTACAATTTGTGATTGGAGACTTCAATTACAAATTACTTGAAGTTATTGAAAAATAATTCATTTAACAATTACAATTGGTAATTGTAATTGGTAATTGCAATTAATCAATTACGAGCCCTGATGCAAAATATTTCGTCTCGTCATACGAGTACTTATGTATATAATTTCTTTTAAGTTTGAAGTAGTAAGTTAAATAAAACTATTTATGATTTATCAAATATGTTTAATTTAAAAAAAAAGTGATTTGCTTAAAATGAGACTTTAGCACTACTCTTTGTTCAAACATTTGATCAGAAAGTTTGTGAGATTTAGGTAAATTAATCATTGTATTATATGAGAATAATCTCTCAACAGGGCCTAATGAGTTGACGGCAATAATGTATTATACTTAATAAACACTTGCTTTATCTCAGGATGTCTAATGAGCATTGAAGTTTCTTTATCGGAATCAGCTAGGCACTTGGACATAAGAATTTCAGGTCTAGTCGAACGGAGTGATTCATTCAATTCACCTTCATCGTTCTTTGAGCTGGTGCTCATATCATAGATTATTCTATCCAATGTGGTTTGTACGCGGGGTGGGAGGAGAGGTGCACGAGAGGAGGCGAGAAGTTGATACCTGCGTGCGTGTGCGCATGCGCGCAGCAAGCAAACAACTAAAATAAAGGGTAATTGAGTAATTTGAATTACAAACTGATGTAGTTTGAACTACTTTTGACCTACGTAATTGAATTACATTAATTTCAATTACATGTAATTATAATTAAAGTAATTCAATTACTTTTTCAATGAATTAGTAATTAAATTACAAAAGTAATTAATTACGCCCAACACTGCTACATAGTATAAAGCAAAGTCCTTTTCGCGTCTGTCCCTATGTCTGCTTATATTTTAAAAACTACGCAATGTAAGACGACCACTTTGGTGTAATAGTCAAGAAGTTGACTATTAACTCTTGGTTAATCCCCGGTCGCGGGTTCGATCCCCGCACTGTACAAACATTTGTATGCATGAACATGTCTGTTTGTACTGGTCTGGGTGTTATATGTATTTATTTATGTTTATCTATAATACCACTGATGATTCTGATAGGTACGATTTGTAACACAAGCTACAGCAGCTTCTTACCACGGAGTCAGATCAATGTATGTGATGTTGTTGCACCTAATAATATGATAATATTAATATAGTAGAGTAATAACATGTTACTTAGATAGTTCTATCGTTTTAAGGAAGAGCAGTAACTCCTGGCTCAGGCTTTATCAAGCTTAAAAGGAGATACTGGCCACATCTTGTTTATGCTTATCTTTGTAAAAGAAAATATTTTGTATTAATTATTTGTTGTAGGTAAAAAAAACTTTTTTGATACAGTTTTTTTTAACAGATAGAGTGATTCAAGAGGAAGGTTTATGTATCATAACATGCTCTATATATAAGGAAATCGAATTCCATTAAGCCGCTTGCGGAAGCTAGTATAAGATAATCTTAAACGTGTCATAAAAGTCCACCTCTACCACAGCTTCGGGACAATTTGTGGGCTGGTGCCGAGAAGAAGCTGCGCAAGAAACTTATTCACTATTGTCATTGCCTCTTGTTTAATAATGCTTATTTGATAAAGTACATGAATTGTAATTGTGTTTTCTATGTATATTATGTATTTATTTACAAAAAAAATAGTTATTTGTTATACAAGAGTGCAAAGTTGCTTTTTAACCGCGTGTTCAATTTTGATGACCGAGCAAGCGAAGGATTCTAAAATTGAATCACGAGCGCAGCGAGTGATTCAAAATTAGAATCCTGAGCGTTAGCGAGGGAATCAAAACAGCACGAGGTGAAAAAATCTTTGCACTCGAGTGCAACACGTAACTTTTCATTCCACCTCAGCGAGGAAATGACTAAATGCAAATAAAACCGTTGACAATCACAAGATAGCTACTTTTATTTCAGTTTAGGTATTGACTACTACATTATGACAGGTAAGTATTACAGAATAATCTTTAAATTGTATCAAAATAATACTTAGGTATAATTAATAAAAATTTAAAGTAACGTTGCTACAGTTATTTAAATTGAGTGTAATATTTTTGTTGGGTACTGTAATATTGGTGTTAGTCACTTGTGTACTGTTTTTCGAGTGCTTGCTTTCTTGTTCTCAGATAATTCTATAAAATTTGCCAGCAAAACGTTTTCTGAGAAAGTTTTGGCTCCTTTTGCTAGTCGCCACGTGTTGAACATATCGTTCTGTTTTAAATACTTCTCGCGTAATTGTTGAGGGAGAAAGATCATTTGCGCATTATTAACAGTTTCAGTCAATTCTGTTGGCGTCAAACAAACTTCCTCGTCGCTAGAATCACTCATTTTAGTTTTTTCACTTGTTTTCAAGTTTCTTGTTTTTAATATAAGGTTTAACAATGACGTGAAAAAATGCCGCGTAAAGAACCGCCAACAAAGCAAATTGAAAAAAGAACACCAAGAAGGTTTCGAGTTTGAGTTTTTAACAAATTAAAAAAATGTTGTATGATATATTTGGCACCATAGAGGTAGCAATAAATAGGTTTAATGAATTTTTTAATTCACAAACTTGGTGCACACGATGTTCTAAATTCAAATTTACTTTAACCTCTAGTGAATAAAAACGGCTTTTCCACTCAGATATTGAAGAGCAAAATGACTCTTTCCGAGATGGTGGGATGAAAAAAGTATTTAAGTATGTTTATCCGTTGTCTAGTACCTATAACACAATCCTCGTAGCTTAATTTGGGACTAGGGAATTGGTGTGATTATTGTGAAATATTTATTATTATTATTATTTTAGCCTTACTTTCTCAAGGCAAGGTATTGTGCTGCTGTGAGCTAGTCGATGCAGGCTCTTCATTCAAATAATCGTTTACGGTTTATGACTGCTTGTCACGTAGTCCGTGTGTAAAATTAAATAAAAAATAATTGTTTAAAAAACTAGCTTTTATTGCTAACTAAAAAAGAGAAAATAATTTCTGAGAACACGGAATTTATATAACAGTAGAGAAAAAGCGTATATTACAGTAGAGTAAAACTATTTTTTTTAGTTAGTAAGGATAATGGAAAACTCTTATCAAATTATTGCATTGTCATCGGTACTTAATACGTGTGCAAAGTTCAAATTAATCCGATTTCTGGAAGTTGGTGAAAATTGATCTCAAAAATTCCGTTACATACATACAAACATCTATACATATAATAAGACTGTAAAAGATCGATTTCTGTACATTGAAGATTTTTATGAAAAATTGTTACAGGGGGTCTCAATTACCGTAATAGAAGCCAAAACAACAATTTTTAAAATTTTTGTCTGTTTGTCTGTCTGTCTGTCTGTCTGTCTGTCTGTCTGTTTGTCCGGGCTAATCTCAGAATCTACTGGACCGATTTTGACGGGACTTTTTTTATTTGACTCAGTATCACCTGGAGAGTAAACTGGGATATAAATAATCACGCCGATGAACTTAGGGGGCAGGCAGGAAATTGAATCTCAGAATCTACTAAACCGATTTTAATGGGACTTTTTTTTAATTGACTCAACATTACTTGGAAGGTAAAGAAGAATAGAAATAAAACGGTTTTAGATACCAAAATATATATGAAAGAATTATTCCTCTTAAAATGACCTTAAAAAAAATGTCTGCGACAGTATATGTCTATGCCCAAAATAGTTTGGCAGAATAGTGCAAATAAATTGTGGTATATACATTTGAAAAATAAACTTAAAAAAAAACTATTCCACGCGTACGAAGTCGCGGGCACAGCTAGTACACTAATAAAAGCGTGTTAAAAAGGAAACTATCCCCATCTTCAGCTCGTTTTCTTTATTTCTTTTGTGCACAAATGCTGTCAAAAATAAATAACCATAGAATGTTCTTAGCTCAGCCCGAGGTGCATCCAATAACATTGGAGGGTAAAAGCGATGAGATCAGTGCCAATATTTGCATTCGGGATCAGCGCCGTATGTCACGAGAGTGTGGGTATTCTTCAAACCATAAAAACTGGCAAGATAGAACTGATTTTAGAAAAAAAAAATCGATCGGTCGTTTTTTTTTCTAATTTTTCTTCTTCCTATTAACATTTAGTTATACATATAATAAGTAAAATAAAGACTATGTTCGTTAATCAGGGATAATGAAGGATTCTAATGGTATAATCATTTTCAAAATCGGTTTAGTAGCTTTGGAGCCTATTCTATTCAAACAAACAAACAAATCTTCCATCTTTATACTATAAGTGTAGATCACCAGACTCAGGTTTATACATACGGCAGTTTGGCTGGATGATCTTTACTGACTGTATTTTTTTTTCTGGCTGGCCGTTTAAATTATGTTAATTTTTTAGGCTGTTATTTTAGTAACTAAGAGAAAAAAGACATCAGAATGAATTTGCTAGTTGAATATTGTACATGGATTTTAAATAAAATAAATATACAATTTAATACAAGTAATTATTAAAAAGTTAACATCTGTAAGGTGTTTTTTCAATCTACACCAACCACATAACAAAGCTAGGTATCGAAACTTAAGCCATTTAGTGTGCCTCCTAGATAGGTACTATGGAGTTATGTAACAAAAAATCATTAAAAATTTCGTAAAAGTAATCCCCACGTATAACGTTGGAACATTCGAAAAGGGTTTTCCATTCAGTGCCGAAACCCTAAAGTTGTAAGCCTCTGAGCGGAGGCCGTCGGCTTTGGATTTTCGACGTGAAAAAGGCTATTTGCTGAAATTGCCTGCAAACTGAGTCTGGGTGTTAGTAAACCAGACTCGTGAAACTCATTTTTAATTCCGACTACAAGGGTTTATAGTTTATACTTTCGTAGCATCATTTCTTCTGAATGTGACCACTGAGAAAGATTTGGAATCGAATTTCGGATAGAAAATGCATTTTTGTTTAAGATTAAGTATTTTGAAAGTTAAAAAAAAAGCGAAGGATCCTTTAAAAGGCTGTGAAAACTGATCTAAATATAATGGTTTAAAATATTCAAGAAATATTAGCTGTTTAGAGGTATTTAGTAAAATTAAAATTTCTGAGAACATTTTTGTGTAAACTTTTGAGCCTTTATAATGCTCTCTAATTTAAGAAGTATTTTCAAAGTTTTAGTATATTATGAGCCACAGATTTTTGAAAATCTTTGTATCTTAAAACTGTATTTAGAATTTTCTAGGCTTTATAAATATAACATTTTGTTGGCCGCCCTCATGCTCTCCAAGATAGATTATGGGCTAGCCGTCTGAATAAACTGATACACTTAAATTTGTTTTTTTTTGGTTTCTTTGGTTTTAAGACAAATAGTACTAATTCCACAGTTTTTGCAATATCTTCTAGCTATATTTATCTCTATTACAGTTATGAAAATGTACTCTAATATAAGTTTTCAATAACGTGACTATAAGACATAGAAAAAAATACTTAAACGTATGTAATTCGCTTAAATAGCGTGCACCGTGATAACACCCGTTCCATTCATTCCATTGTCAAAAAAGTAGTATGCATTCCATTTAAAAAAAGTAGTACCTAACTTAATCTTAGAAATATTTTTTTCATGGTCGATTCATAAAAGGTAATGCTTGCTGCTACTACAAAATCTAGCTAGAGTTACAATGGCTAAGTGATAGCTAGGTTTAGCGGTCGGCTGATTAATAGACGCCAAAGAGCCTTTAGTCTTTGTTATTGCAACCCTTTGAGAGAGATTTTTCTACCCTGATAATGACCGGCAGTAAGTACTTAACTAATTAGATTTTTATGAGTGTAGTGAAATAGTTTGTAAATTGACTTCACTTATATGTTTGAGACAGAGATATAAGTGAAGTCAGAGCAGACACAGAGCGCGAGGTAGACCAAATGCAAGATGGGCTAACGAAATCGTGGCTGCAGCATATCGTGGATGGCTTTCCAAAGATAGGGAAAAATGGAATGCTTTAGAGGAGGCTTTTACCCTGAATGGATCCCCGGTTCATACAATTATAAATTATTTAATATAAGTTATCTTGTCACATTATTTTTGTTTGGAATATTATTTCATTTTTATTATTATTGTTTGTATTTAAATCTTTTTGTTAAAGATTTTATTACTGCATGTTATGTCAGTATTTGTATGGAATCAAATAAAGATGATTATTATTATATGTTTAGAATGGTCACCCATTCCAAATACGACCACGCCTTAAAAATAAAAATCAAATATTTTTTTTCGGACAACAGGAATCCATTCTTACTCATTCCATCATCCTTAGGTTGATTAACTTTTGGTATCACTACCAAAGCGTTGCCACTGCGCCGCAAGCACCACTCATGCTTCGGAAGGCACGTTAAGCTATTGGTCCCGGGTAATATCGATAGATATAAGTCGTCAAGCCTAGTCAGAAGCCTTCGGCGGCTTAATAACATCCGACAGTAAGGTTGGTCGCTTCCCTTACATACAAACCCCCACCAATCCGCACTGAGCCCGCGTTGTGGGGTATGGCTCGTACCACCTGTGAGTTGAGGTTAGGCCTGTGCCCAGCAGTTGGACGTATATAGGCTGATGAGATGAGATGATGACTTTGTAAATTTCGTGATAAAGTTATAAAATCGATACATAACAAAATTTTCTCAAAAAACTTCAGAAAGAAATTGCTTTAATAAACAGAACACTCAAATTGTACAACTTCTGTAAACTTGTTTTGTTTTGTAATTTTCATAATGTTTGCTGAGCAAGTTTGCTGAGTCTATCCGTCTAAGAACCTACTAAACGAGTAACATCGGTGAAGAAGACCTATAAAATTAAAAATATAAAAAACAGCACCCGACCACAGCCAGGGAAACAGCCGGTAAGCTTCAGCGGTTGACAGATTTTTCAAGTTATAGCTAAACTATAAAAGCTCCGTGATTAAATCTTTCGAATAAACAAAACCGCACTATAAATCGGTTCATCCATTCGCGAGCTACGGTGCCACAGACACACACATACACACGCAAATGGAATAGGGGTCAATCTTCTTACCTATAACACCCCATATTATTCTGACGAAGGGTTAAAAATCAGCGTTTAGCAACCAAGAAACGTTTCAAACGCCTATATTTTTAGTAACAGCAATGATTTACTTGCATCGATCAAACACAGAGATCGTTAAACTTTGTAAGGAGAGAACCGAGTAACGCTTAAATATAGGTAGTTTTGAACAATTTCATTGCTTTTCAGATAGAAATATCATGCTTATTTTGCATGTATGTTAGTCTGTAAGGGATTTATCTATAGGCATGTATTTTTTACATCTGTTGCCTGAAAATAAATGAATAAGTAATTATTATTCGTATCTCTCCTGCGGTATCACGACGCAAAATATTTTTGAGACATCTGATATTTTTAACTACCTCTATGGAGGTAAAAATTTGTATTTGTAATCTTTTTTAAGAGAGCTATAATATTTGTACAACAAATCCATTGTCCAACAATATACCACTAACAAAATCATAAGCCCATAATCACAACACTGAAGGGTGACCCGGTGACTCAGAACCCCACTGAGGGGGTGACGTCATCTTTCATCCCTTCAGATGACATCATCCCTAAAAAATGAAAGGTTAACTACTTGCTATCCTTTCAAGTACGGATATTGCGTATTATGGACTACCTAGGTTTCTTATGTAGATGTTTTGAAACAAAATGCAGGTTGTAAGTATGTAAGAGGAAATGCAAGTACGAAAAAGAATTAAAAATCAATTAATTCTTAGATTAAATATCTTTATCTCAAAGATTTAAGATTACGTTGAAATTGTTTAAATATATACAGTTGGGTATGCAACAAGTAATAAATAACATTTTCAGCAATAACTTTAGGGTGTAGAGCAATAGTTAATAATAATAATAATTTTATTTCAGACCATGTCCATAAATTGTTAGTATTACACAGTATCTTAAAAACTAATGTTAGTAGTGCAATTAAACATTAAAACACAAAAACAAAAAAAGAAAATTTACGTGTGCGGCGCTCATTGGCTGCATCTACCCACCTTGACAGGTGTGCAGGTGCATCCAATGTCGCAGCATCGGTGAGTCCCACCTGGTCCCACCGTTCAGCCAATGCGCCCAGGATGCGGTTCGGGCTGCTCCTCATCCGATTCAGGAGGGCTGCACACCGCTTTCTCATTATTGCGTGGAAGCTTTGCCGCGAACATAGTAGACGCGCTGCAATAACGAGGCAGCCCGAACAGCACCCTCAGCGCATTATTATACTGAACTCTCAGCTCTCTCAGTTAAAATTAATTTATTGCCATATAGTGACGTTCCTTACAACAGCCATGAAATGTTTGTTAATTTCATAACAACGGTATGTTGTACACTATTTACAATAACCGTAACGGTAAAATTAGATTTTAACAGATGACTATTTTGATTAAATTGCCTGGACTCGCACAGAGCTCGCATAAATGTGAATAGCTAACAATACCGAGCAGAACATTAATTTCTTGTTTGGATCCCGCATCTCTGCCTTAACCAGAGTTAAATTATTATTGCAATTGTAAACGGTTACGACTAGCGATTAAAACTAACCGCTAAGCAGACTAGAGCGAAAATAGAACAGACAGATCATTTCTTCTTCTTCAAATTGAAGGGCCTTGCTCTTGTCGATGGAGCACTCGCCTATGTGTACTTGTCTACCGTGCGCCTTCTCCTTGACTTCCTGGTACGAAATGATTCCAACTTTTTTCTTCAGTTTTCCATCCAAGTTTTCCTTCAGATCATTCGTGTCGTATTTTTTGACTGTTTTCAAAACAGTATATTTATACTATAAACCTATCAAAGTTATTTTATCCTCGTAGTCTAAGCTATATTTTCTCCATGAAGGTTGGACACTGCATGCGTGACCTTACTGTTTTACAAACCACGGCTATTGATGTGCATTTAATATAAAAATAATTTAAACTAAGTAACGCGGATACTTCAGAATCGAGAAAATACTCGTAAAAAGTTATGGACAGCCAAACACTGCTACAATTGATTTTCAACTCTCCTATATTCTATGTAGAAGACCCAGGATTTTCAACCCTCCTATTCCATGTCTTTTATTACCCAGAGTCTCGTGAACATTCGTACTTTGTTAATATTAGTTTATGAGCGTTCCAACATACTATGTTTTTTTTCCCAATTTTGAGTTAAGAAAACAACAACGTGATAGCAGCAACCAGAGTAACAAACAGCCTGTTAGGCTGTTGGAATTCTCTGTTACTCTTCTTCTGTGAGAACTGTTCTAATTGGGCTGTGGCTATACAGAGGAACCCCGAGGCAGAACACTGAAACACGCCTTTATAGCTAATAACAACAACAATGCAACGTAAACCCGCGTTATAATATAGCTTAAAGTCGTAATTCTATTGCTATAAAGTAAGCTGATTGCAAACCAAGCGATTTTATTACAGCTTCGACGATTATGATTTCATAAATTATCTGTTTGCGGAATTGTTCTTGTGATATAATTTACGAGAAGGGCGCAAGTAGACGTGTGTGCTGAATATATAGGGTCTAACAATTTTAGTGATCAACCGCTTAAGGGGGGTATTTGTACATGCTCATTTGAGCATGCTCACCAAATTTGGTGCAAAAATACAGGCTAGTTTTCGAGATAATAAACAAAACATTATCATATGTTAGACCCTGTATATAAGGTTTAGGTGTAAATGATTGCCACTTCATAAATAAGGTACTACTTCTAAGATATGAGATCTTAGAAGTAGGTACCTACAACTAACAGTACATATTTAAATTAATTCGAGGACTCCATACAGCTGGCTAACGTATGGCTAACGTTCACATTTCACGTGAAAATCATAAAGAGCTCAAGACTTGGTCTTGAGCAGAAGTTCAAATATTTTTTTTACAATAACGTTAGCATTTATTCCACAAATAAATAGGATGGTGCTGATAGATTTTCTTAATACCGGACAATCTCTCTATATTATTTGTGTAAGAGCATTCCTTTGCCACCAGCCTGTGTCGCGGTGCTAGGGCCTAAAAATATGATTGAGGTGCCGCTTAATAAAGCGACCGACTACTGAGTAGACTGGGTTAAAACTCTAACATTTGTTCGAACTTGAACGCGGACGAAGTCGTGGGCGGGCGCTAGTTTAAAAAAGTATCAATATTTATAAATTAAAGTTATATCACTATACAGAGATATTAACACTGCACTGCTACGATACACTGTTAAATTTATATTTAAAACGCTGAGGTCTCAAGTACATAAGTGATAAATCAGCACAGACATGTCTCCCCCCAACACCATATTGCTATCATGATTAGAACTACTGCAATCCTCTGAAAAAGCCATAAAATATCGGATCGAACACACTTAAACAGATCGTTGAAGATTCCCTAAAAGCACATAAAATGTGTATTTTCTAAATGGATTTTTGAGTGCCCCAAACTTTGATGGCGAAATCTAAGTGTACCAAACCGTGGAAGGGTGCGTTTAACATTCTTTTTACTTTTATAGTTAGCGTATCCATAAAATGGCGCATTTGAATTCTTTTATACGACCCCATATTAAAGCTGTATTCGTTTCCTGCATCTAACGCCTTAAAATTTAATAGCGCCTAAGTCTTCGTCTTCTAGACTTTGCTGGAATTTTCATTCAGGATTTATATGGAATCTTTTCGCGTCGTTTACGTTCAGTAGAGATAATATGATTGCTAATAAAAATATTGATATTTAAGAAAATTGCAAAAGATCAATTATGTAGTTCATTAAATCACAGCGATCTAATTGGATTCCATTGATATTACTTTCTTTCATAATTATTTAAGAAAGTTTCAGTACTTTTCTGTATGAGTTTATCTAAGAATTGGGTAGCTAGTTGAATCAAGATGCTTAATTAGATACTTAAGTAGGTATTATAATAATAATAAATAATAAATAATTTATTTCATTTTTAACTTATACCTAATTACATGGTTGATTGAGGTCTCCATTTAAGCAAGTTATGCCTGTGTTTGGAGACCTCGCTCTTCCTTATCTATATACACAAAAATATAAACCCAAATTTAACTAAAAAAAAACAAAACAAAATCAGCCTTAAATCTACATAATACATTTCTTTGTGTGTGTGTGTGTGTGTGTGTGTGTGTGTGTGTGTGTGTGTGTGTGTGTGTGTGTCAGTGAAAATGTGCGTGTATGTGAAGCTAAGTTATGTGATGCGATGCAACAGGAATTCAGTTTCATCATAGGTTTTAGTTCTTAGCCATTCATGAATAAGTTTTTTACATTCTTAATATGTTTTTCCATATATTGTTAAATTATAAGTAAAACAATAGAAAACTTGCCAGAAAAACTTTATTTTAATTTTAAAACACGACTTTAGCGCACACACAACGAACAAACGGCCATGACAGTGAGTGTTGCCAATATAATAATTCTAAAACAAGCCATTACATTGCTACCAACACCCCCCCTCAATGTAATAAACCCATACAGTTAGGTATGTATTCATAGAAGTTAACTTATTAATACAGACCACAGTTTTCAGTAAATCTTAACAGTAAGTTCTTATTTAATGCTTTAGTAAACATATCTGCGGTTTGATCTTCAGTTTTAATATATTTTAAAACTAATTTTCCACTTTTAATCAACTCTTTTATAAAATGAAATCTTATATCAATATGTTTTAATCTTTTAACACTTTCAGTGTTTGCTACCATTATAGCACTCTGATTGTCACAAAATATTGTGACAGGACACACATTAACAATATTGAAATCTTTAAGCAAATTAATTAACCAACATGCTTCAGTAGCCGCCATACTTATTGCTATGTATTCTGACTCGGTAGAAGACAGACTAACGCTGGCCTGTTTTTTAGAGGACCATGAAATTAAGCAATCTGCAAACATTAAACAGTAACCAGTTGTCGATCTTCTATCCTTCAAGTCTCCTCCCCAATTTGCATCACAATATCCCAACAATAAGCTGCTATTACATTTGTAAACAAGTTTGTAATTAACAGTATATTTAACATATTATCTCAACACTCTCTTTAATGCAGTTAACAAAGCGTTATTTGCATTATTTTGATACCTGCTCAAAATTGACACAGCAATACACAAATCAGGCCTTGTTCCTAATACAGCATAAGACAAGCTACCTATAATTTGTCTACATTTATTTTCAATGTTTTTATCAATCACAGAATCATTTTTTTCTTCTAATATTTTAGTGTTAAAGTTCAGATCCATTGGTGTACATATTTCTTTACAATTTTCCATATCAAATTTCTGTAATACATTTTCCAAATATTCCTTTTGACTTAATTCAGTAATTCCTGTATCTAAATCTTGTTTAACATGAATGCCTAAGAAATTTGAAACTAAGCCCAAATCTTTCATTTTAAATTCATTGTTCAATAATGACTTAAGGTCACATATTTGTTTTTCATTATTTCCAAATATTAGTAAGTCATCGACATACAGTAAGACATATGTTCGGGCATTGCCTTCACATTTTGTGTACAAACAAGAATCACTTTTTGACTTTACAAAACCTTGTTTCATAATTACTGAATTAAATTTGTCATTCCAGTATTTCGGTGATTTTTTTAACCCATACAGAGATTTATTTAACTTAACAATCTTTTTATCACCGCAATATGCACCTTCTGGCAATTCTAAATACACTTTTTCATCAATGTCTCCATATAAGAATGCTCCTGTAACGTCCATTTGACTAATTGGCAAATTTAACTTTGCTGCTATACAAACAAATAACCTGAAAGTTGACAACTTCGCTACTGGTGCATATATATCACATAAGTCCATTGTATCACACTGCTCAAAACCTCTAGCCACTAATCTGGCTTTATACTGTACATTATTATTAGAGTTTTTGATTTTAAAGACCCACTTACCACTTACAGTTTTTTCAATGACAGGTTCCTTACAAACAGTCCAAGTATTATTTTCTTTTAGGGTTTTCAATTCTCTCTGAACTGCTTCTTGCCATTTACTAGCGTCGTTCCGTTGCATAGCATCTTGGTACGTCTTCGGTTCATTTCCCTCGACATAGACATGATTACACTTGTAGAAAGAAGTCTGTTTCCTTATTCGAGTACTTTTGTCCCGTGTCAACACCTCTTCATTATCATCATTGCTGGACTCTTCATCACTGGAACATGGTATGTAGACACTGTCACATTCGCTAGATACATTAAAGGTTTCCTCTTCCTCTTCAGGCTGTGCTTCTTCTTTCCTCTTTCCTTCACTTACAGTCTTCTCCTCTCTGTCTTTAGGATGCTCTTGACTAGTGTCTTCCTTCTCCTCCATTGTAGTATCCAGCATGATTAACTGCTCCTTCTGTTTTTCACCTTCTTCCAGAAATACAACATCTCTTTTCACTTCAATGCTGTTCTTTTCTGAGAAGAATATCCTGTAGCCCTTGACATCTTCACTGTAGCCAACCATGACTCCTTTCTCTCCTTTAGGATCCCATTTTCTCCTTCTCTCCTTTGGAACATGGACATACACGGGATTTCCATAGATTTTAAGACCCGTTATGTCAAACTGTTTGCCTGTCCATGTTTCATATGGGGTTTTTCCAGTTTCGTTGCTCTTACTTGTTCTATTTAGTACATAAGCTGCAGTATGAACAGCTTCTGCCCACAGCTTCTTAGGCAGACCTGCCGCACACAGCATTGTACGTGCTGATTCTATTAGGGTCCGATTCTCTCGCTCTGCTTTGCCATTTTGTTCCGGTGTGTATGGCACCGTGGTTTGATGAATTATTCCACGTTTCTCGAACAGATTTTGTACTTCTTTGTTCACGAACTCTAATCCGTTATCACTTCTAAAATACAGTACTTTGTTTTTGGTTACATTTTCGGCCTTGCAGAGAAAGTTCTCAATACACTTCTTCACTTCATCTTTGCCTTTAACAAAGTACACTGACCTGTAGTTTGAGAAGTCATCCTTCAAAATAACAAAATATCTGGAGCCTCCCACGGACGGCACCTCCATGGGACCGCACGTATCTGCATGTATCAATTCACATGGCCTACTCGTTTTATTTTCACTGGCACTGAAAGGCAAACGATGTATTTTGCCCTCCAAGCAACCCTCACACTTAAAGTCTGAGTCTTTCACTTCAATGTTGTTGTTTTTAAGTACCATTCTCACATATTGCAAGTTTTGATGAGCAAGTTTTTCGTGCCACTCTTTAAGTCCAGATTTCACTTCAGTTGCGTTCGCTATCTCACATTTGTAACGCACGTCCATGTAGTACATATCTCCGTTACGATTCGCTACGGCACACACAGTATTTTCCTTGTAAAATTCACACAAGTTTTTGTCCATTTTCACAACATAACCTCTCTCTGCCGCGCATTTGACAGAGAACAAGTTTGATTTTAATTCTGGGACGAAAAGTACATTGTCTATGGTTGTGTTCACCCATCCGCGGCCATCATAGACCTGTACCGCCACCTGTCCGCACCCGAGTGCACTAATTTCCCCGCCATTTCCGATTATCACTGTTTTATTGTTCAACGATAAATATGTTGTAAATAGATTACGATCACGGCACATATGTTGACTAGCGCCCGAATCCACTAACCACTTAGATTGTTGAACGTGTCCTTTAGAATTCATCACCATAAATGCATTACTTTTACTGTCTTTTTCCCGATTCTTCTTGAAATAACACTCACTTTTAGTATGTCCAATTTTCTTACAGTAATAACACCTTTTAACCGGTCTATTGTCATGTCCCGAACTTTTGTTTTGGTTACACTCGCTTTGATAATGTCCCAGCTTATTGCACTTATAACACTTAATGTTTTTCTTAGCTACAAACGCCGATGCTGACGAGTTTTGAGGCTCTTTTTCGTTAATACGTTCTTCTTCTATCAATAATCTCGCGACGAGATTATCTAGCGTTTGTTTCTCATCCGGCGCGGATTCCCACGCCGACACAAAATGTTTATAAGTATCTGGAAGTGACATTAGTACTTTTGTTATGACGAATTTTTCTGAGATGTCTTCTCCCATCTGTTTGAGCTGGTTTCTTAATTCTTCTATTTTAGATAAGAACGTAGACATCGCGGTGCCCTCCTCGTACTTATATTGAAAGAATCGTTGTTGCACAATGTGGATACTTGTTTCTGATTTTTGCTCATATACACTCGCAAGTTTTCGCCACATTTCTGCTGACGTAGTGCATGTTATGATATGCATCATCACACTTTCTGACATTCTTGTAACAAGCCATGACTGAGCCTTCGCGTCTTTCTTTTCCCATGCAGCCTTCTCAACCGCCGCCTCTGGTTTTACACTGCTTCCATCTGCCACTTCTAGTAAGCCTTGACTCCGTAATAAAACGATGGTTTGGAATTTCCAAATATTCCAATTGGATGCTCCTTCGAGTTTTATGTGCGTCTGGAGTTTGAAAGCGTTGTCGTCTGCCATCTTCCTGTTCGTCCCGACCTTGCTACACTCGCTCGCAAGTATTTTTCTTCCCGCCGGTTTCTAACCTCGATGACGCCACGTTCTCGCGTCGGCAGTATTTTTTTTGACGAAACAGTTATGATTGTTTTACTTATTCTCAGGATTATGTGCCTGGGCCCATAACCTGTTAAATTATAAGTAAAACAATAGAAAACTTGCCAGAAAAACTTTATTTTAATTTTAAAACACGACTTTAGCGCACACACAACGAACAAACGGCCATGACAGTGAGTGTTGCCAATATAATAATTCTAAAACAAGCCATTACATTGCTACCAACATATATGTATATTTCTCTATTTATTTTGCAATAGAGAAACACTGAGCGAGAACTGAATTGCCTACCAGCAAACACTGTTCTGGTGCCAGAAGACACAGCCAGAACATCCTTTTTGAGATGCTTGGATCAAACGGTATTAATTTGTGTGCTTTAAGAGTAGTCATGATGATGTACAACTTCCTAACACTAAACAGTCCACTAATGTAATATAGATTTTCGGTAGGAAAACGTCTTTTTTTAAAATACATTATTTTAAGGAGGGTTCGTTGAGCTTTTTCCAGGTTTAGAAACTCGGTCTTTGCAGCGCCTCCCCAGATCGGAATGCAGTACGTAATGATTGACTGTGCAAGAGAGATGTATATTTGGTTTAGAAGATATCTAGGGGAGTTGGATTGGTCTGTACTATCAGCTATTACATGTCTTAGTGTTTTGAACATCCAGCACAATTTTCTGATCCTACTAATGACATGTTCTATGTGTGGGTACCAAGATAACCTTTGATCCACGATGACGCCCAGGTATTTTGTATGGGAGACTTTTTCAATTGATGGACAGTTACAAGGCTTAATGCAGGCATCCTTATTACACGTATGTATTTTGAGGCAGAAGTCAGAATGAGGCTGCAAGTTGTTGGTAATGCTAAAGCAAACATAATTTGTCTTAGCCGTATTTAAAGTGAGGAGATTTTGTTGCAACCACAAAGCGACTTGAGCTAGACCACTTTCAGCACTAGTCTTGACGGATTCCCAAGATTCACCAGCAAAGACCACAGCCGTATCATCAGCGTACGAGAGAATTTTAGCATTTGGTATGTTCATATTGCACAGGTCGTTGATATAAATCAAAAATAAGGTTGGCTCTAATACGCTACCCTGCGGCACGCCGTATGATGACACCACCGCGTCCCCACCGACGAATCCAGAAAGCTTGACTTTTTGTTTTCTTCCGGATAAGTAGCTCTTGAAGAGAGCGAGTGGAGTCCCCCTTATGCCAATATTTTCAAGCTTGTGCACAAGGATAGGGGCAGACACAGTATCAAAGGCTTCCTTCAGATCAAGGAATACCGACAAGCATTTATTACTTTGATCAAGTTGTTTCGTTACAAATGTGCTTAATTCAATAACTGCATCCTCTGTCGATCTTCCCCGTCTGAAGCCAAACTGTGTAAATGCTAGTATATTGTATTTATTTAAGTAATTTAGTAATCTAGTATTAAGTAGCTTTTCCAGAACCTTAGAAATTGCTGGTAGAACAGAGATTGGTCTGTAATTACCGATGTCTTCTCTGTCCCCACCCTTGTACACAGGCGTAATAATAGACTGCTTCAGTGGTGCAGGGAATATCCCTGTATCGAAACATAGATTTGCCAAATGGGTGATGACAGGAGCCAATTCATTGACTGACAATTTCATGAATTCGTTCGTGATATTATCCCAGCCCGGAGCACTGCTTTGTTTTAAGTTTAATATTATGTTTCCCACTTCATGTATATCCGTATGTAGTAAAGCAAAGGAATGTAGTTGCACTTTATTGTTAGCCAAAGGTGTGTTCAGAGTCTTATTATCGTTCTGGATTTTATTAGCAAGCTGAGTTCCAATATTTATGAAATAATTATTGATGAAGTTTGCAGATTCGGTTGGCGATGATTTTAGATTGAGAAGTTCAGTGTTGTCATTATGTGTTTTATTTGTGTAAGTAATACTTCTAATGCTTTCCCAAAGTAATTTATTGTTATTAAGTGATTAAGTGGTAGGTATTGACTAAGAAATTATTGATAAACGATAAAAAAATAAGCATTTGAAGGAGCCCTTGCCATGTACAGTGGCTAGCACATCAGGCTACCGATTTATGTTGCAAAATCACCCTTATCACAAGCGCATAAGATACCGCAGTGGTAACCGTGACGTGGTGCTTGGCCACCGTACTTTGTCCACCGCAGACTAGGATCAGCCTTATTCTGGCAGGACCTATCTCAGAAGTTGACGATCACTACTCGTATATACTTCTTATGTGATTCTGTGACGGACGACAGATTTTGTATGTACTGTACTCAACTTTTGAAATTATAATTGTTTTTATTTGGACTGTAAAATAATGATTGTCTTGTTTACTTACTACATAAACTCTTATTTTTATATTCTGCTATCCAGACATTTGACCACAATTGCACAATTGTATCGTCACAGTAGTGACGGACGACAGATAACTTACTGTACTCAACCTTAAAAATTATTATCGTTTTAATTTGAACTGTAAAATTATGATTGTCTTGTTTATTTACTACATAAACTCTTTTTTTATATTCTGCTATCCAGACATTTGACCACAATTGCACCTGATGGTAAGTGACGATGTGTCATGTGGCCTGTTGATACAAACCTTTGTAAACCAATAAGGTAATGTGACACTCTGGTGTCGAATGGACAGATGTTCTCACTTCTATTATATTGATCGGCTGCCTTGTCAGTATAGTATTGGCAAAGTTTCTGCCTTACATACGAGAGGAGGGTTCGAATCCCAGGTCGAGTCAAAATTGCTTCTGAGATTTTCTGTCATGAATTTCTCAAAAAACAGCTCGGAGTCGGGAAGTTGGCGGTGTAACACCCCCGTGCCTCGGAAAGCACGTTAAACCGTTGGTCCTGCGGCTGATCTCTCTCCGGTCATGTCGAATTGCCGTCTCACCGAACTTTGAGAGTGATGCAACAGTAAGTGCACCTGTGTATTGCGCTCATACTTGTGCACTATAATATCGCCTGCATAGTGGGCTGATCTCTGTTGAGATTGGCTGCCGTGGTCGGAATCGGCCAGGAGTACCATTATATTGATCTTTGCACTATGTACACGTTATATTAAATCTAGTAATTGTTATTTTTCTGTCCATAACCTAATATGGCTGAGAATGGATCATGCCTCTAGAAACAGCCTATTCACTCTCTTCTTGACAAAAAAAACAAAGTTACATTCTAAAGGGAACACTTTAATTCATTAATTTCATTGATGACGAGGAGAAAACTGAAATCTTGGTCCTGGTGTATGCGAATTCAAACACAAAAAATCTATCAGTCTGCGCTTCTGACTATATTATTATCTTTAACAGTCCAATAAAGGGAATCTTTATACTGCAAAGGTTTTAGGAATCGATAACTTTCAATATCTTCGTGCATTCGTGTAGTGACCATGCGATAACTATTTATTCGGACAGTAATAATAATAGTCATTCTGGCCGATTTTGACCACGGCGGCCAATCTCAACAGAGATCAACCAACTGCGCAGGAGATATTGTAGTGCACAAGTGTGAGCGCAATACCACAGCAATACACAGGTGCACTCATTGTTCCATCACTCTCAAAGTTCGGTGAGACGGCAATCCGACATGTTCGGACAGTATTGTTTCTCTATAAGCATGATGCCAAATGGTCTACTATATCAAAGCTGGGTTTCTGAAGCAGAAAAAAAAGTATGAGTGATCAACTGTCGTCTTGAATAACCTTAACCATACAGTGTAATTGTAGTGTTTACTTTCATATGCACTAGTCTGTACATAAGAATTAGAAAATCATCATCATCATTCAATAAGTTAGTAGCCCCCATGACATACACCACTATTCTTTAATTAGTACAAAATTTTCAAGGACTGATTCTACTGCTTAAACACAACAATTTTTTGTATCGGACCAAAGTCAAAATCTCAAAAAAAATCGACTTCTTCATACAAACTGGTCTCAGCAGATCGGCACTTTTGTATGGTTAAGCTCGTTTTTATTTTGAGATTACGATTTGGTCCCATAAAAAAGTTGTTGGGAATAAGCAGAAGAATCAGTCCTTAAAATGTTGTACGAGTACTAATTAAAAAAATGTGGTGTATGTATATAGGTATAAAATATAAGTTAAAAATCACCGTGAGCCGCCATTACATATTTTATTTTACTTGGTTGTCTTCTTCAGTTCAGCTTCCTGGTTTTGGTTGGATATGTCATACAAAGTTTAAATTATCCTGTCATAAACCCATGGTCACCCCACATGCCCCGAGCTTTCGCTATAAGGCTATCTGTCTACCGAATCGCTCTTCGGAATAGCCTTATTAATTCCCCTTTATGTCTCCGAAGGCACACACGACCGTAAACCGATTTACGTTAAACTTTGTAGCGTTCTTTATGCTGCTATAAAGTAAGTGGTTAACTTAGACCCGAATGTGATGCGTTTAATTGAACTCGCACACCTGATGCGAGGGCCCAGCCCTCGCTTAGATTTAGATTAGTGGCTTAGATTTAGATGCGGATATAAACTTGAATGGATTCTTAATTTGAATAACTACGTTTTTAAGGAATCTTATAATGATAAAAAAGTGAACCCAGTTCCAGCTTCAGTAAAACAAAATTGAAGATGGTACTAGCGACTAATGAAAATGCACGAAAAATAAAACCCATGTTCACAATTTCGCATTTAAATTGCATGGCAAAGAATGATCAGATTGAAAATAAAATACCACAAAGTGTTACAAAAGAGAAAAGTATCTATTTTAAAAGTGAAGTTTTGGACTTTTTTTGGTTTGATGCAATTATGGACATGGTATCTGGCATCACTGGCATTAAGGATCTTTTACTAGTAACTCAAATTAAAAAAACAGCGAGCATGACGTCATAGTAAAAGCTGAAAAAAAGGATTATTTTGCCTACGAGCGATCGCTCGTAGTCTGTCGAAGCGACAACATATCCTGAGGATGCCACGTGTCCACTACACGTGGCATCCTCAGGATATGTTGTCGAAACGCGTCGAGTGTTTTGTTGGTGTCAGTGTTGTGATTCCAGGTGCATCTTCTGTGTCACGTTGTGAGTTGTAGGTATTGTGGGTCCTGCGACTTTCAGCTCTAGCTTTCTCAGGTGATTACAGTTGGATGTATTTTGGTTCCTGCGCTGGCGTGTCGTTTAGTGGAAATTTAAAGCAAAATAATCCTTTTTTTCAGCTTTAGTCATGGATTTCCGCAAAGTAACGCCTAATTCCATCAACTATATCATAGTAAAAGCCCATACTAGCAGACTGGGAAGCTTAGAAAGCCTTGTAGTTTTCTTTAGCACTACAATTGATGTATATTCTTATTATTCAGGCGGACTAAAAAAAATTGAAAAAGTTGCTCTTCAAATAATAAGTTTACAAACTCAATAAATATCTGAAGATATTAAAGTGATTTGTGATGAAAAGTTAAACTAAGTGATGTTTGACCAGGCGAGCGTCTAACGTCAATAACAAACTCTTTGATGTCTACCGCTTGATATTAAATAAACTCCGCTTTGTGAACTTGCTGCAAATATGCAATAACCTGTAAGGTGGACCCTTAGGGCTTCGTTAGATATAGATACTTACCATTTTCTGTGTACAGACGACAGCACTAGAGGTTGACAATTTTTGTTGCAAAATCACATCCTTATTTCTTGAGCATCAGATGCTGGTTTACTGTGATGTACTGCCAATGTTCTGTTTATAGGTACCTAGAGGGAAGACCTGTGGGAAAGACCAATACTTAGAAACTGTCACGCTGCGGCTGGCTTGCACTAGTACACAAATTGCATGCTCTAAATAATAGAGGCTAACTTTAAAAGTCTTGCTTAGATTGTAGAATTGACAAGAAACTTATCACAATTTGGTACGGTACGAAGGCACACTACGATAGCCTCGATGGTTTGCAATCTAATGCCCAAGGCTAATGCCCATAAAACATTTTCTTCATTTCTTTTTTTTTACGACAAATTACCGTAGAATAGAAAAAAACATTTAAAACATCATATTGAAGTAACATCTGTTTACGGTGACAGATGTCAAACCGAAATCCGCGACCGCAACGCCATCTTTGGTTTTAGATGTAAAAATCTATTTTACATGTAAAAATCAATAAATAAATAGACAATCAAACAAATTAGTTCGCTATCAAATACCAATGATGGATGAGCCACATATATTTATGAAATGTACACGTATCAAGACCGTCTATTCCACGTCTATGCCCTTTTATTGCCAATAAGATCGAGCTTTAGCATCATTGGCGATATTAAATCATCTTATCTACTCTGTGCACTTTTCATAGCCCAGACCCAGGATGTTTACATTAGGGCTACACTTGTTAGCTTCTTTTCTTGGGGAAGGCTTAAATATTTCTAGATCAAAGATGAAATGAAAAAGTAGCTTTGCTCTAGTAAAAGTTTTGGGAAAAAATACAATTTGGTGCGAAGTAAAGTATTTTAGTGTAATTTTCGAAAAGAAGTTATGCGTGTGCATTGTGCATCGATTCGTGCGAAAGTGCGGGGCAGGTTGGCACTGCGCAGCTGCGTAGCGATCGTTAGCTATTAGTATAATTTATTGAGACTTCATGAGCTATCGTATTAAGTTTGACATCCAGTGGCTGGAGTCCAATAGATGTAGATAATTACCGGCCCATTTGCAACGCTCAATCCGGTTAAACACTGACGTTAAATAATGATTGCTATTTCCGATGCGGTTGAGGGCGCTTCGATGGACAGAAATAAAAATACTATATTTCAGTCAAAAGTTTGACGACCACTTTGGTGTAATGTTCAAGAAGTTGAGTATAAACCACGAGGTCGCGGGTTCGATCCCCGCACTGTACAAACATTTGTGTGCATGAAGATATCTCGCATGGTCTTGTGTACAACATTAATAAAAATGAATGCATGGTCTTTAAGGTCGCCGCTATAACTTCAAAATGGTTCGGAACTAAAAAGGGTCTTTCAATTTAAATATCTAGGGCATATTCTTGCCGACGACCTTAAAGATGGTCTAGACATCGAGAGAGAGCGGGGCCTTGGCAGTACGCGGCAATATGCTGGCCCGTAGATTTGCCCGCTGTTCGGACCAGGTCAAAATAACCTTGTTCAAAGCATATTGCCAGGGTCTGTACACGGGCGGTCTGTGGATTCAGTATGCCAAAAATACGCTGAACACCCTGCGAGTACAGTATAATAACGTTTTCAGGATGATGTTGGCACTTCCCCGCTTCTGCAGTGCATCTGGCATGTTTGCGCAGACCCGAACTGACGGCTTTAATGCCGTAGTTCGGTAAAAAGTAGCGTCGTTGATGGAAAGAATACGGAGGAGTGACAACAGCATCCTGAGAACGGTGGCAGATGATCCGCATGCGCCTATTGTCAGGCATTTCGTGCGAATGATGACTCATACAGTGGACGATAATTCTTCTAGTTGTCGGCCGCACGGGGTGCCTCTTAGGTACATGACAAATTGATTTTTATATTTATTTATTTTTGTATTTTTTTATTCTTGATTTTTTTAATTTGAATTTGAATTAATTTCATATAATTTAATACATATATGTAAGTACTAACACCTAGTTTATTAAGCGCCATTTTATTACTAACCCATGGATTTATTGTTGTCCGCAATAAATAAATGAATTGAATTGAATTGAATTTACAGCAACAACTTTTAAATCGGGTATGATTTGTTTTATCTTATCAAATTGATTTGTACGTTAACTTTACTATGATCCATCGTGTCAATCTCTTAAAACCAGTGTCAATATTCTTAATTTTCATTTGACTGAGAAGATATCTGTCAGTTTCATACACTATCTGTGGTAACACCCGTTTATTTGCATAAAGCTGACAAGTTTTTCAAAGGTAGATAGAACATTGAAACCAGCCATTATCTAACACTCGTGTTACCGTCTCGCAGTAAGTAGAATATATTAATATACTTTGCTTATACGCTGGCTTAACGCGTTAAAAAAAAAGCACTTACAAAATTCAACGACTCCATTAAGGTTCTCGGTAGCTCAGTGGTCAGAGCATTGGACCGGACTTCCAAAGGTCGGGGGTTCGATTCCTCCCCGATGACCGGAGCCGAAAAGAATTTTTTAAGTGTTGTCAGGCCTCTCTCACTCGATGTACTTGCGCGCGATAATAGCCTACTCTCGCCGGCACCGACTGCAGTGCCGATTCAGTGGGCTGCGAACAACCGTCGGACGCGCTCACGACGCACTATAATTATTCGTGTTACGCTTACGTTCAATTTAGTTTTCGTACGAACCAAATAAGTAATCTGTGCTTTTATTCTATTATTTATTTATTTGTGCTTTTATTCTTTTATTTTATTATAAGAATCGGAAATTCGATACTTATTAAAGTTTTAACATTTATCAACGAAACTTTGTTTAAATACTAAGATCGTATCATATGTAAAACGAGAACTTCATACATAGCTATATTTTATTTTAATTCTTTTCTTTTTTTAATGTTTATTTGCTAGCCTGTGGAAATGTTGGGAAAATAATTTTGAGAACGCAACAAAGGACGAAGTCACGTAGGTATGCTAGTCTGCAAGTATTAAAATGCATAAGGTCTTACTAATATTATATTAGTACTAGCTGTGCCCGCGACTTCGTCCGCGTGGAATATTTATTTTGGGCATCATTTTTACCGAAAGTGTCAACCCTAGTTCGATTGTCGCTAGGTTTCACGTCACTTGGTCTCGCGCAGCTGCGAAGCAATAGTGACTTTATACTCAAAGATGTAGGTGCATTTTTGTACGCGGCAGAAAAAGTAGTCTATTAACGCTGTAGGTATTGAAATTTCTCTATGGAGTGATTTATCTGTTACGTAGTAACATTTAGTAATCTGTGGTGTTGTCTTTTAAAAATTACTTTGCTTATATCTCATTATAATACCTCCTAGGATTATGTCACAGATGAAACTTAGATACAGGTTATCCTCGACTATGTTCCTTTCAACTATAAATAAATATACTACAACATCACATACATTGATCCGACTCCGTGGTAAGTAACTAAAGAACTTGTATTACAGATATCAGAATCAATAGTGGTATTACAAATAAACTTAAATAAATACATATAACACCCAGACCAGAACAAATAGACATGTTCATGCACACAAATGTTTGTACAGTGCGGGGATCGAACCCGCGACCTCTTAGTTAATAGTCAACTTCTTAACCATTACGCCAAAGTGGTCGTTCAACTGTCGCTAACACACAGTAGACCCCCACGTTAATTTGTTCCCATTTGATTTATGCGCACGTCGATAGCCCCGCGACAGTCATTTATATCAATAAAGTTACAGCCTGAAAAAACCTTTTAGCGAAAACGTACACCGAAGCAAATGAATGAGATCTCTTCAGCTAGAGAAAGTTTGTGCTGTTAACGTAATGATTGGAGAGTTGTTTGGATTTATTCGGAGTATGGAACTTGAATAGGTATGAAGATTTATTGGTACCGGCAGTAATTAGTTGAACTTAGTAGTATTCTTATTTACTATGTCCAGATTACAAATAAGACTGAGTTTACAGAATCGACATACCGAGGAAGAACAATCATTAAAGAATGTCAAAAAATTTTGCTAATTAGGTATTCTGAAATATTTATTCAATAGATGACGATGACACCAAAACAAAACCAAATAGGTATAGCAAACAAGAAGGCTACGTTTCATAATTTTAATTTATGAATATAGTGAAAGTCAATGCTCGCAAACACAAAAAGAAAACAGCTGACAACTTAAAAGTTTTCAAGTTCTACTTCTCTTCAACCTCTTATAGGTTTAAAAGTGATTTTCAAGATACATATAATAATAAGAGGAATACCTCGCAATACATTTCGTACAAAAACTATTTGCGCACTCGCGCACCCAGACCAAAATAGTTTTTAATCTCACCCAAAAAAAAGCTTATTGCAAATACCAGTGGTGATAAATCAGTGAGTAAATAGCAGGGCGTCAAGCCAGACACTTGGAGGCGATATAAATAACACTTACCCCATCGATAACTTGTGACAGGCGGTCCTGATGCTAAAACATGGTCGATCGCTTTCCATATTTCATCGTTTGGACGCGCTTAGCACTTGAATTCTTTTTTTGTGCAGTTGATGCTGTGTCGCCTGTGCAATTTGTGTAGGTAACGAAGGTATAGAGAATTAAAGGATCAAAATGGATTACTCAAGTTAAAATGGACGACTTTAATGGTGATTCACGGCGCGTTCACATGTAACGAGAAGTAGTTAGTTAATTTGTATAACTATTAACGTATCATATTCTAACTCGACGTGTGAAACTCCTTAATCACTAATGGCATTTAAAGTGATACATAAAACCCATCACATTACCAACTATTGTAATATAGATTTTGTAGGCTATCTTTAAATGTTCTTACACATTACAAATGTGCACTTAAATAACAATCGGATGTGTGTTATAGCCGGTTTTCCTTAATAAGGATAAGTCGGTGCAATTCGCCTGCCATCAGCTTTATCTAATTTTCTTCATTATTGAAGCGTGTTAATGGAATTTGTCATATCTTTATAACGTGAACGTGTATGCGGTCACGTAATCACTTTACTTACACACACACGCAGATAAAAAAGTATACACATAAAATATGAAGACTGAAAATTCCTGTACCTACCTATAAGATCAATTAGGATAAATTAAGTAACTGTATGATTTTAAAAACGTTCGTGTTCCATAGTATTTGCAAATCTGTCGACGTCAATGTATCATTGTCACGTGATGTAAAAATGGTTCCCGATACTGTCACTGTTCGGGGATCGAACCCGGGACCTCAGATATGTACCGGAACCTAGAAACCTAGTACCGGTTTTTATGCCACTGATGTCAATACACCACGGAAAAAGGATCCGTAAAGATAATATCAAACTAGTCAAAATAACCTAGACCTCATTTTCGTGTTTTTGTAGACTTCAATGATCATGTCAATTAATAAATGGTAGGAAAATCCTCGTGCTCAAATATTTGCTAGCTACTCAGTTTCCTAATTATTAAATCCATTTCCTTGTAGATAATGACTCTAAATCATATTTTGATGATCAGAGCAAAGCTCAGATAATATGCACATTTTGATCCACTTCCGATATATAAAAAAATATGTTACCAAAGTTTTTATTCAGCATCATCTGCATTTGTTTCTTTGTTTGTAATCAAAGTTAAATTTCCCTTACTTCACAATTAAGTGAAGTAAGGGAAAGTACAAAAACTAAACTTTATCAAAATTTCATTTCAATGTCCGATTGAAATGAAATTTTGATAAAGTTTAGTTTTAAACACACAATTGGAGTATAAAAGATTGTCCAAAACAAAAATGTATTTTTATTGGTTACTTGCTTAAAAGTATTATTCGAAAGGATGTCTGCGGTAGGATTGGATACTTACTGGCCCTTTAATCAATAAAAAAGGATCGACTTTCAAAAGATTTTACTATCAAATAATTAGGTCTACAAAATTACACGTAATCAATTATTCATAGTCCTCATAGTGTTCAAGATCCAGTCTCTATAGCTAACCACTGAGGTGTAGACGCCGGGCCAGCCGTCCCGCCCGCAGCCGTAGCCGAAGGAGACGATACCCACCGACTCCCAGTAGCCTTCGGGCTTCTTCACCATGAGGGGGCCGCCGGAGTCGCCCCTGCACGCGTCCTTGGAGAATGACCCGCCTGCACATATTTGTTTGTCTATGAGGTTCGCGCCGAGATCCCGGTACTTGCTCACGCATTGGTTTTTGTCGAAGATTGGCAGTTGGAGCTTCAGTTTGACTGGACTGTTGGTACCTGCGAAGGAATTTAGAATTTAAGGTTTATAGTTCAAAGTTACTCTGGATGTTGAATAACCAGTTCTTTTTGATTGTTAAAGGTCGGCACACTTATCCAAGCGCGTGCGTGTCGAACACGCCGAATGCAACTAATTTTCAAAATCTGTTATGTTATCTTAAGGAACCTTGCACAATTATCCGCGTCGTATGGTCCGAATCTGAAGAATGTTTCATATACAATTCTAAAATTCGTTTCGTTCGGCTCGGATAAACGTGCGTTCACCTTAATAATCGCATGCCGGAACAGTGCTTGGATTCGCCTTTTGCGATTGTTGTTGAGACATTACATTATTTTTTACTGACATTATTTATCAATAAGGTAAATTTAAAACCTAATCTCCGATATCTTTCATAAATTCAACTACTATTGATTGTTAAGTAGGTATGTATAAGGAAAAATATTTTCTTACAAATCATTGAATTGTTCTTGCTATAAATTAGGATGTAAATATGCTAATTATATAGAGGAGATTCTAAATTATATTATAATGAGGCAAATACCTGCTATTAGCTAGGATTCAGGGTTAAAGGATACGATTGAAAATAACATCTAACTTGAAAGGCAAGTTCAAAAACGCAAATAAATGTTTGTTTACTTATTAGTATCATTGGTTTGGATCATGTAATGGAATTAAGTGAATGCTATCGAAAGACCTTTGCCCTTCTCACATTGATAATGATAAAACATAAGACTTGTTTTTACGCTAAACACATTTATGAGTCAGAAAATTATAGATTGCATAGAAATAACTTTGAACTAAAAAAGTATTAATAACATTGGTAAACAAAGCAATTAGGCAACAATTTGTATAATTGATACCTTTTGGTAACCTTGGTGCTACAAATAATCATATATTTTAGATATAATAATTTAAGATTAGGTTTTAACAGAATAAACACTCACTGCATGTACACACAGCTACACGTCAAGCTTGTAACTGCGGTATCTTATGCCTTGACAATAAGGGTGATTTTGCAACGAAAATGGGAAACTTGATGTGGAGCCGTGTGTACAAGAAATCTGTGTATAAGTATTTTCAATACGTTGGCGTTTAAAAAACTTAACTGCTTCTATTACCATTCGGTATGACTTTGCCTCTATGACCTTAATAAAAACAATTTATTTCCAAAAAGCTGTAGAAACCAATTTTTTTATTACGCAAATTTCATTAAATATTCAGTCTATTGACTCCAATTTCTGATAACTCATGCAATAAGTATTCTCATACAAAATCTATGGATGCAAATTGTTTAGACGGATGATAAAGAGTATTTCAACGAATGGTTGTGTCATTATGTCTACTGCACTTTAAAAGATAAAATAATATTTGTAACTTTTATTTCTCGAACAACCCTCAGCGGTTACGTTTCTCAATTTACAACATTTCAAACCGAGATCACCAATAACATTCATACACACCGTCATCAACCGCAAGCTAACTGCCATGTTGTTAGCATAACGGTTCCCTCAGGTTAACTGGAATTTCTAGCGTGTTAGCAAATCAATATAGCCTACCTGCCAAGGTTTTTCCCCAGCCGGCCACGTATACGTCATAGCCGGTGCTCAGGCGGGTACTCGCGTCCGGCAAACAGATCGGCTTCACGTAGTCTGGAAAGCAAATAGAAACGTTAGTAAGAAATGCAAACAGTTTTATGAATGACAAAAAGCAGTGAGGGAGGCCTACGGATTTGGTCGTATCAAACTTTCGGCGCGTGGGGCTAGCCTTAGGAATTTATTTTTGGGATTTATAGAAAAAAAACTGTAATAAAAAAACTATTTGTCCTATATTAGTGTCCTAGATTTATAAAATTACAGTAGGTAGGTAATTAAAGGTTAGAATATTTTACAATATTATAAATCTACCTAAGGCTGTTTTAAAATAATTGTTAACAGCTAAGGTAATGTTTGAGTAAAAAAATAACCTTGAATAACTCCAAGAAAGGTGACTAGCCGGTAACGGTCAATGTATCTATTAGGTTCTTAGAAATCATAAAAGCTTTAATTTTTAATTGCTTCATAAATAATGTATTCCTTGCAGATCTCTAATAATCTTAATAATACAGAGCCTAAAATACTTTCGCGTTATAGTGTACCATTAAGTGAAAAACGTAAAATTAAAATATATGAAATTGACTTTTTTAACAAGAATTCTCATGATTACAAGATATTTGACTATAAAAGTACTTTCGAGACATCTGCTCGAAACTTTGCCAATCCAATTGAGACTAAATCGACGATTTTCTTCATTCATAGAGTATACTAATAGCTTTATTGTAACAAGTTTTAAAACTAGTTAGTTATTCAAGCAGAACAAAAGGGGGAATTAATGTTATTGATCCTTGTTGCTGGTAAGCATTATTTAATAAACTGTGATTATTGCCTCCACGGATCACTGCTAAACGCGTGTCAATCAATCGTCCCAGCCAAAATTGCTGTTAATCACTGACAGTCGTGGAGTCGCAGCGATAGCATTCTGCATATATGCGCTGGCTATAGCTAGATTTAATGCTAAGAAAGAAAATTGTGCACTTTTGGAATTTTACGTATGTTTCTCAGATCTTAGCCTGATTATTTCTTTTAGGAAGGTATCAGGGAAGTACCATAAAGAAGTAAGACGAGCCTTCAATCATGAATCATTCTGAAGATTATTGAACTCGGGGAAAAACAAAAAAATACGATTCTTTTTTCTTTTACTTTATTATGATGAAACCTTGTCGGCTGATGTTATTAAATTGAGATGGCTGAAATGAAATGTGCTGAATTACGAGATAATTTATCTGTTAAATATATTAAATCAAAGCTTAAGTTACACTTTCTTGGTTCTCTTTCCGGTAATTAGCAATAATTAAATTATTAATATATTAACCAAACGGCTTTTATTATTTGTCCAATTCTTGTTTTTATTTATTTATTAACTTTATTTGTAACCCTTAGTATAATTTTTACAAACCCTCGTGGTTTTCTTGTACTAAGTAAGTTAATTAAGTGTTTTGTAATGTAACGGTTATTTAAATGATAATAAAGAGAAAAAAAAAACTTACTTTGGGATCAGAACAATGTATGTGATGTTGTCGCCATTGGTTATTATTATTATTAATTGACACCAATATGTTTAACTTACAAGTGTATCTAGCTCTCTTGGAGAGACGGACGAGGCCGATATCGTCTTTCTTGTTCAGGTTCTTGTCGCTGTACCCAGGGTTAGGGTAGGCCCCTGCAATAGGGATGTCTTGTGGGGGGTCTGCGCACACGCCTTCACTGCAGTCTACTTCGCTCTGAGTGTCGTACTCGCCTAGGCGAACTGTGACCCTAAAACAAAAACAAAAAACTAAATTTCCAATTTTAAAAAAAAAACAAATGAATTGGGTAAAGAGCTGGTAAGCTTCAACGGCTGGAACTTAACCACCGTAATTGAATTGTCTTTCGAATAAAAAAAGAGAGGAGTTGATGAGTTGGAGAGCTACGATTCATATTCATATACATACATTTATTTGCCAACTAAGTGTTACATACAATATAGCAGGTCTTATGATAGACAATTGCACTTATAACTTAGTGACCCTTTCAGTTTGGGTATTGCAAAAATTATTATTAATTTATTATGATAGACAGACAGATGTCAAAGACAAACACACACACCCCAGACATCGAGGTCAAACTCATAACACCCCTCTTTTTCGTAAAGAGAAAAATAAAAATACTTACAGTGTTCCAACTTCTCTTTCAACAGCACCAGTTATACAATGAGCTGCTGTCAACACATATCGGTGATTGATGAGCACCCCTCCACATTGATAAGAGATTCTTCCAGTAGCTATAAAGATTAAAAAAAATAAGATCTCTAATCTGATCAGAATATGTATTTATTTATGGTCTTGACGATATTGAGAAAAATTTGAAACAAGAACAGCAAGTATCGGAAAGAGTAAATAATTTGTCAAAATAACGCTTGTGCTGCGGTGCCTAGGAATGACGACATCGTAAGCAAACAATATATCTGTTGTTTGCTTACGATGTCGTCATACTGACTGCAACATCCTCATGAAAGCTGTTTGAGCAAGCTCAAGGTCAGCTTTCGGAACTAGTTATAGATACCTAAACAAGATCCTGTCTAGATTACGAGTTTAAAAAAAAAAACTTTTCACCTGTGAACGAAACTTCACCTGTGAACGAAACTTACGTTTGCGATATCCCATCAAAGTCATCCATGGGAACTCGTCCAGTTCAGTGAACTGTCCTCCATATATTCTGTCTCCATTGGTGTCGATACCACATTCTCCTCTTCTTGATGGAACAGCGTCATCAGCGTTGGATCCATCATCGCCTGGGCTGGGGGCAGGGGTCGATGGTCTTTGCTGTAACAGGATAGAGATTAACTTTTCGGCTGTTGTTGGTTTGAAACAGTCAAAGAATTTACATTTGAATGACGTTCACAGAAACTTAAGCTGTAAAAAAGGATTATTTTGCTTTAAATTCAGAAAATAATTTAGAAGATGCACCTGGAATCACAACACTGACACCAATTCCAGGTACATCTTCTGTGTCACGTTGTGAGTTATAGATGTTGTGGGTCCTGCGACTTTCAGCTTTAGCTTTTTCAGGAGATTACAGTTGGATGTATTTTGGTTCCTGCGCTGGCGTCGTGTAGTGAAAATTTAAAGCAAAATAATCCTTTTTTACAGCTTTAGTCATGGATTTCCGCAAAGTAACGCCTGATTCCATCAACTAGTTCACAGAAACAACAAATTAGGTATAATGATTGTACAGACGGTGAAACATATTGGTATTAATGTCCTTATCTTGTCTCCAAGCTACATTTAGGTTTGGTGCGCCTTTTTTGAACAGACATTTGCACGTCAAATGAAATATAATTGTAAGCTCACCATCGCTCTCAAAAGATGGATAGAACAGAATTTAACACCATAATCACCTTCATAAAAGGGGGATTATAAAGTAATCTTAGAGGTTCAATCTAACTTAACTTGTAAACGGTCTTTCGTAAAACCGGATGCCTTTTGCGATGTTGTACCTACTCAACTAGAACTGCTTCTATTCCAAGAAAATCTAGCTTCAATGTACATGGAATCGCAATAGGGAACCAGTTGTAATCAATAAAGAAAGATATTCTGATCATGTACCAGTGGCGTCACATCAGATTCTTCAGGTATAGGTCCGCAGCACACCCTCGGGACGTACCCGTCGAACCCACACTGTGATCGTCTCAAGTAAGTGACAACTGAGCTGGGCAAGGGCCGCCTCTCAAACGCCGCCAGCATCGAAGGACAGTCGTAGAGGGAGATGCACTCGCTTTGCTCCCCTACAGGCGTTCTGCATTGTTGTGCAGCTGAACAAAAACAAAACAACATCCCTTTACATGTTAAAAAAAAAGTTAATTTCATGGTAAGTAAACCATTAGGCTCACGAATGCAGCATAAGGAGAGGTAGCCTTCGGCAAGGTCTACAGCTATTTAATGCAGAATTCGGTTGCAGAGGGACAAATTTTATTTAACAACGTGGGTGGTTGTCTAATATATTAGACAACCACCTTGGAGTAGGTAATTGTCAAGAAGTTGACTATTAACCAAGAGGTCGCGGGTTCGATCCCCGCACTGTATAAACATTTTTGTGCAAGAACATGTATGTGTGTACTGGTATGGTGTTATATGTATTTATTTAAGTTTATTGGGAATATACCACTGCTGATTCTGATTTCTGTAACACAAGTGCTTAAGCTGCTTACCACGGAGGCAGATCGATATATGTGATGTTGTTGTACATTTTACTTTTTAATAATCTAAAAAAATATTTTATTAATTTAAAAACAAATTCAAGAGCAAAAATCATAACAAAATATAGGAGAATTCCGAAAGGACATGGACGACTCTTCATACGTTGTTAGACTCAGAAAAAATTTGCTTAGCCGAGGGGTTATAAAATTCAACTCATACTTATTATGACGGTGTATTTGTGATCAGCATGATCTGACAGACAATGATAAAAAGAAAAGAGACTTTTGAAATTATTTTAGCACTTTCCTGATGGTTTCGTGTAAACAGTCACAGCGCACTATGCGTTAATGCTTGAATTATTTAATTTAAAATCTTAATTCTCTCAACAAATCTGTACCTGTATTTGTTAAGTGCCCAGTGTATTTGGCGATATTGACTACTAACAAACGTCAGGCTGGTTCTTACTCCGGTTGTTTAAGTTAGTAATACGGTAGTTGACACCACCAATCGTTGACGTACTTTCTATCAACTGTCAAAACGCTTTTCTTCATAGAGCTTGTATGGGAATAACACACTTTGACGTCATCGCGTGCAATGCCGACTGAGTGACTAATTATCATTTGAATTCCAATTAAAAATCAAATAATACGATCTGCAGAAAAATATTAGTGTAAAGGCATCTGAAATTATGAATTATTTTAGAGAAAATCAGTTTTTGAATATTTCTTTCATAGTGGAAACAAGCCTATTGTGACAAGTCAATGAACCCCTTCAAGTTCACTCATTTTTGAAGCCGGTAAACTGTCATGATACTTTGTTTTGTTTGTGCTAAACTGTTTATTGATATGTAGTTGGTACCAAACGCGCTTTTATTATTAATTAGCGGCCGCCTTCGACTTCGTCCGCGTGGACTTAAATTTTTTGTCATCGAGTTTTATACAAATTTGCAACCCCTATTTTATCCCCTTGGGGCTAGAATTTATCAAAATCCTTTTTTAGCGGATGCCTACGTTATAACATCTAGCTGCATGCCAAATTTGCTGTGCGGTGATAGATCACTATGTCAGTCAGTCAGTCAGTTACCTTTGTGTTTCATATGTTTAGATGACAGCTTGAAAGTGTTATAAATGTAGGAGTAGACAAATGTAATCAGAAAACTTGAACTGCTAATCTATCGAGAGTTACACGTGTTATTGTGAGTCAACCATAAAAGATAGGCATATGCTGTCGTGGGATATTTTTTTAAATAATTTAAAGAAGAAAGGAATTTAGGCTACACACGAGACGAAAGCTTAAAAAATGGAGTAACCTCTTCCGTTTTCTTAACATTTCCCTTCACTGCTGTGCTCCTACATAACCAGCTCGAAGTAAGAAAAATAATTGTACCAAGTTTTGTTAAAATCAGTCGAGTAGTTTTTGTTTCTATTACGGTATAACCGTTAACAGACTGTGTAACAGACAGACAGACAACATTTTTATTGATTGCATTTTCGGCGTCAGTATCAATCCCTGAGCACCCCTTGATAGTTATTTTTTGGAAAAATATTTCAAGTACAGAATTGACCTCCCTACAGATTTATCATAAGTAGTATAGTAATTTATATAAGTAGGTATATTTTTATTTTAGAACCAATTAATCAACAAAGAACAAAAATAGGGTAATAGGGACCTAACCTAAGTATGAATAAGAAAATCAGTTAGTAATACTCTGTTAAAAAAGTTGCTTCAGAGTCCAAGGACTAGTTTTGACAAAGATTTTTTCTTCACATTTCTTCTTTTACAAAACTAGTTTGTACGACCAGTATCATTTCAGGGCTATAAATTTTTATGGCTTACTAGATACTACTGGACCCAGCAGACGCTGTCATGCCCGCTGTTTGTTTTTTCTTTTTTTCCATATTTTTAAACAAATAAACCTTCTTCTTTTAAAGATACATACACACATACATAGGGAAGCATACATACACACATACATAGGGACAGGACACGGAAAGCGATTTTGCTTTGTACTATGTAGAGAATCTGTGCATTATACATTTGTTATTTCTTATATTGGAGATAACCTCATACGTCACTAAGACATTATGTATTTATCAGGTGATTACGGCATAGCCATCGACAGTTGGTAGTAAATAAAAAATACAAATAAAAACTAGTTCTAGTGATTGAAGATAAGGAAAAATATCTTATAGATATCTTATAGACTCACCAGCATTTGAATGTTATTTAATCATTTCAAGTCGAAAATTATTTGTTAGATTTTTCTGTGTAATATTGGACAGCTGTATCAAAGTATTAGGTTGTAGTAAACAGGTCAAAAAGCACTTATTACTTGAATAACTTCGGTAATAATAAGTGCATGCAAGGAGCCAAATTGTTTTTTGTTGAAAATTGTGTTTGCTATTGTGAATTTGTAAAAACAAATTGCTTTCTTTGGTTTAACAGTATAAATATATAGACTATAACTATTTGTTTTGTACTCAATTGTCGTAGAAGGGATTTTTGATTCCTTTTTCACTTTGAACATGACTAAAATTCCATGACATCATGGAAATTATCACTAACATCGAGCTCATTACTAGTTACAGATACTTGAAGTTTCTTTCGATCTCAATCATCATCTGTTGGTCTAATAAAAACTGTTTACTTACATGAAATGCTAAAAACTAGCGTCAGCACAAAAACAACTTGTTGAAAAAACATTATTATTTAATTTTTTACGTTTCACACATCACATCACTAACACGCGCGGTTTTGTTTCGTTATTTTCCTGTTTTGTCCGAGTAAACACGGTCCGCGATCGTTGCGCCCGCGTCGTCTGCAGTCACTGGATCTTGGAGGTCAACATCAACATGTTAAATATGTCTTGTTTTTGTGTAACGTCCGCACAAAATTATTCTGATGCCATGATTTTGTGTGTTCGCGCTGGCCAGCGTTAGCTCCTAGTGAAGTCATTCTTTTAAAAAAAGTTAAAAGTAAAGGCATTTGATTATGGACAATATGGCTACTTTGATGGGCAATGTAGTATAGCTAATTTCAATGAACATAGAATTTAGAAAAAAAATAATAACTTAGATATACTTAATGATATTAATAATGCGAAAGTAACTGGCTGTCTGTTACGTTTTAACGCGTAAAGTAGTGAACCGATTTGAATGAAATTTGATACGTATACATTAGAATGGATATTAGGAAAGGATATACGACATTTTTGTTCCTCGAATTTAGCTTAGTAACCGAATTCTTAGCGGTCGCTGGCTGACACTAGTATTGATGGAATAAGTTTAGGTTTGTCCATGGGTTTGCCAGTGATAATAAAAGTGAGCTAAGATATACTTACATATGTAATTACTATCTATATTTATTGCGGCAAACGGATTTTAATAGAAAATTGAGCTTTTTCTAAATTTTCAACATCGCCTTTTGCTTTGCTGACAGTACACGATAGACTTGAATATTAAGGCACTATGTATGTGATGTGACTCAAGGTATTCCCGTGTTTAAATATCAAGATGTTCATGTTTTTCTTATTATCTAAAGAATTAATACTTATTATCTATAGGTTGGTTATCCCTTAATCCAATTTACCTTCTACCGTCAGTTAGGCAACGGGTTAATTTATAAATTAACTCCGTATCGTAATCATTTTTATGCATAGGAATAAAGTCTTCTTATTGCAAATCGATACAGTTTTACATAGGATTGTTTGAACTTCCAAAATTTTTTAACTTACACTTGGTTCAAAATCCTACTACCAACTAATATTGTAATGTTTATAACCACTAATTCATAGACCCGATGTCGAAATAAAGAAGAATTTAAATTCTGAATTGATTAAGAAACATTTTGTTTATTATCGTTTTGGAACATAGTTTCCCTAGCACATTCTGCACCTATATAGGCAATTCAAAGTTAAGGTCTAGGCTTAGCTTGAATACCATTTTAGGACATAAAGGAAATAGGTAATAAAGTATGGGGAACGTTGACATTATATAGTTTAAAACTAAGATCAATCAATGTCACAATTGTTTATGTGAGCTGGATCAGTCGCTATTGCAAAGTTTGCTTTATATGAATCTTGTCATTAAATGCCCCACTAACCGCCAACATCGTGCCTAGCCAACCAAAACCTATGAAATCTGTAGTTAATGGAACTACACTAAATTCAAAAAAAAACTTTGTCTGTTAATGTTAAAGTATGAACTGACAGTTTTTTTGCTATTTTAATTCCAACGCCACTTTCCTTATATCCGTAATTAGTTATAAGTTTTGCCTTATATGGTATCTATGCATAAATATCGTAAATCTACTATCACACATGTCTACAACGAGCATGTAACAGGAAAACATAAAGATATATCATTTAAGTTTTGCTTGAAATGTTCGCAGCGGGACTCGAGTGCGTTGGTACGAATGAAAATATTTTGCGCCTTTTGATAACGATTCACTGCACTAGAACACACGAGAATAAGCAGGAGTGTGAATACAATACGGGTTTTTGTTTTTGTTTAAGAATTATATACGGGTACCACCAATAAATGAAGAAAAACTTTGGCAAGAAACAAAAAAGCTTCTAAGATTGGTTTAGTATGTACCTAAGCCATGTGGGTACTACGAGTATTTTAAGTAATTAAATTGATCCATTAATGGTGCTTGTGGCGCAGTTGTTGCAGCGCTTTGGTAGTGATACCAAAAGTAAGGCAACCTAAGGCGCGGTCATTTTTGGGATGGGTGACCATTCTGACTATTTAAGCGACGTCTATTTACAAGCATCTCCGTGCTTCGGAAGGCACGTTAAGCGGTTAGTCCCGGTTAATATCGATAGATATTAGTCGTTAAGCCTAGTCAGAGGCCCTCGAGCGGCTTGATAACATCTGACAGTAAGGTTGGTCACTTACCTTACACACACCCCTCTACCAATCCGCACTGGTGGAGTATGGCTCGGACCACCTCATAGTTGAGGTGAGGCCTGTGCCCAGCAGTGGGACTTATATAGGCTGATGAGAGAAATTGATCCATTAAATATCTCATGTTTTGTAAAGATAACGTCAATCGATATTAAGGCAAACATTTAATTAATATATCTTTGGTAACATTAAGAGTGCCGAAAAATTAATTTACCAAGGCTTTCATCTGACACGTGCCAAAACAAACTTATTGTTTAGGTTAGCACACTCCTAACTTTGGGATTATTTAATTATGCGAACCGAATAGCAGGCGACCCACTTAATTTGATTGTTCCTGTCACCTATGCAAATGATACGCGTAATTGAATATCTTTGTTCGGTGCGAAAGGGGCATTTCTATGACTTTTGGGATTACGATATCTCTCTCTTATGTATAAAGTGGTTTAACTCAGTGTAAAGCAGTGTTCGAGGATTAATATCGATGGATATATATAATGAATTTTTTCATAAAAATCAATGATAAATATCCATTTTTTGACAGGGGAAAATTTTCCTAATTTATTAAGACAAGTTTAAGCATCGACTTTGTATTTTCTGATACGATAGTTAGATTTTGTATGTTAACCACCCATGAACTCAGAATGAATTCTACACAGAAAAAATAATGTTATTATGGCGGTCTTATTGTTAAAAGTAAACTAACCATTATTTTAAATAGCAAAAATTTATCACAACAATTTGTAAGATGTGGTGTATTGAGTTAAATCGACGAGGGGTTGATGAAAAACAATGTAGTTTTTTCAATTTAAAATGATGCCAAAAACTTTACCTACTCACGATGTAGATGTAGTGTTTACATAGCTAAGTATATAATTCTCATGAAACCTTTTAAAGCTGATTTTAGACAGCTAAATTATATACACGATAGAATTAAAAAATATATGTTTTAAGTATTTAAAACCTTTGCCATAGCTGTAATAAGCTTTCATATGAAACATTTTCAGCAAATAAATAAGGAATTTATACATAGATAAATATCCGATATTTATCAAATATCATTTTTTAATTTTTATAAAAATCGTATTTTTTGGAACCCTGGTGTAAAAAAGAGAACAAACTTAGCAGCGTTTTCTTCAGTTTTTCTTTCGGAATAAGCTAGGTGATACCACTAGTTGTTGATAAAACGATAATACAATCTACCTCCATAGATTTTGTATGGAATACTCTAACGTGTGTGGGACGCCCCCCGGCTAGATGGATAGACGACCTGAAGAAGGCAGCTGGTGGTGACTGGATGCAAGGGGCGGGAGATCGTGCGCTGTGGCGCTCCCATGTCCAGCAGTGGACTGTAACAGGCTGATATGATGACTCTTACGTGACTTCATGTTAGAAATCGGAGTCAATTGACTGAGTATTTATTGAATTATGTGTAATAAAAAATTGGTTTCTACAGCTATTTGGTAACTAATTGGTTGCATTAACTTCATAGAGGTTATGTTTTTAAAACGCCATGATGGTCTTGAAAATATTTACGATAGGTGCCATCATGCCTATTATTAGAACATAAATAAGACGAGTTTGCAATTTCAGTATGAATTTCAGTACGAGCAGGGTGTAACTTCACTTTAGAATAGGGGATTAGTTTTCAGTCAATGAATTCACTTTATCGTTTACTTATTAAATCATGTCATATCAAAAGAGAACTAATGTGTGAAGAACATGTTATTAAATTGCTAATTCAATGATACGTATGCATTACTAATTCAATTCATTCAGGCGTTCTTGGCACAACACACTACCAATGAAATATTACTTTGCCCCGATACATATTTTATCAGCGAACAAAAGTAACATGAAAAAAAATAACGCTCATACATAATTGTAACTAAAGTTCGTATAAAACTCGGCGGTAAATCAGAAATGTGAATACATTCATTCATTTCCCAGTGAGATAACAAATATTTGGAGGGGAAACTTTGATCGGAACCTAAAAATTACGGCAGTTTAAAAGTAGGCGTCATCTACATAAAATAACTATTGGTTTTGATGTATGGCAACACTTCGCAATTGCACGGTTTGTTTTTTGAAGCATATCGAATGCTAAAGTTTATTCATTTTGTTTATTGAACCGCCCTTTATGCACACGTTTTGCCTTACAATAGCATTTGCTTTTTTATATAAAAAGATGATACACGCTTATGTAAGTAAGTACCTGTTGTAGTGTAGAGTGTGTAGCATTTATAATAATAACACACTATCACGTTCATTGATCTGACACCGTGGTAAGAAGCTTAAACACTTGTGCTACAGAAATCAGATTAAACATATAATGAATCTGTAGAAGTCAATTCAGTACATGAAATATATTCCATAATAACTATCAAGGGGTGATTAGGGATCGATACTGATGCCAAAAATGCAATCAGTAAAATTGTTGCCTTTCTGTCTGTCTGTCATTATAACCACAAAGTGAATAAAAAACTACTCAACGGATTTTGACAAAACTTGGTACAATTATTTTTCATACTTCTGAGCTGGTTAAGGCATACTTTTCATCACGCTACAACCCATAGGAGCAGAGTAGTGAAGGCAAATGTTGGGAAAACGGAAGAAGTTACTCCATTTTTTAAGCTTCCGTCGCGTGTGCATCTTTACTAGTAATGGTTAAAATTACACAAAAATCATGTATGACGGAAATGTTCTCCTTAAAAATTATATAAAAAATATCCGAGGTCAGCATATGTCTTTATTTTATGGTTGACTCACAATAACAAGTGCAACTCCCGATAGCTTAGCAGTTCGAACCTCTCTGATTATATTTGTCTACTCCTACGTTTATAACACTCTCATCTAAATGTAAAAAAACTCAAAGGTGAGTGCCCGACAAACTTGCATAGTGATCTATTAACGCACAGCCTAAACCACTACATGGATTGGGCTAAAATTTGGCATCAAGTAGATGTTATGACATAGGCATCCGCTAAGAAAGGATTTTGATAAATTCTACCCCCAAGGGGATAAAATAGGGGTTGCGAATTTGTACGAAACTAGGTGGCAAAAAACTAAAGTCCACGCGGACGAAGTCGCGGACGGACGCTAATTACAAATAAACTTAAATAAATACATATAACACCCAGACCACCTCATAGTCGAGGTGAGGCCTGTGCCCAGCAGTGAGACGTATATAGGCTGATGAGATGAGACGTGAACACCCAGACCAGTGCGGGGATCGAACCCGCGACCTCTTGGCGTGCGTCCACACTGAATGCGCGGTGACTAGAGCCTGAGGCGGGCGCGGCGGGCGGGGGCGTGCGGTGGCCACAGTGACGCGCGAGTTCTTGTAGCGGTTCGACGTGTATCAGGTGTTGCAAACTATGGACGAGGATTTGCTATTTTTACTAGACAGTCCAATCCTGAGATGGGAGGTAAAATAACTATTAGGTACTTTTATTAAATTAAACTTACCTTCACTTCCAGGAAATTGATCTTTTATTTCACTCCATAACTTTCTTGTTATTGTGCGATTACTGTGGTGTTGATGTTTACTTTGCCATATAGGTGGTTTAGATTGAATCGCACTTATAAACAAATCAGTATTTATCGCCATTTTATGACAAATAAATACAGACACGTATATACGCCGAGCGGCAAGACCGAACTGGTTTGTTACCCCCGCCGCTCGCGCATCGGGTCGCTCGCTGACTAGGCCCGTAGTGCGGCCAGAGCGCGCGGACAGGAGCGTTTGAAAACTACGCGCGCTGTCTCGCTCAGTCCCGTCGCACTAGGCTTCCGCCTTAGTCACTACAATATGGACACAAAGTCGCGTTTCATATGTTTGATACTTCGCGCCCGTCGTCGCAACCGCCCTAGGCTCGCAGTGTGGACGCACACTAAGTCTAACAGTCTATTCTTAATCATTACACCAAAGTGGTCGTCAAAAAAATTATGAGCCCTAAAGCGTCGTCTGCTGAGCATCCCCATCCATCAACATAAATATGGCCACCCCCAAAGATGTCCAGATCGATTGTTTGTCAGCGTTCTGCAACCAGTATGTACCCTGTTATCTTTGTAAGGTCTTCAGTCCATCTTGGATAAATGGGGTGGTAGAAACTGTTGGTGATGTTAAATATAGCCAGTTATTTAGCCGCAATCTGCCCTGGTAAGTGACTTAGTTGTTGAGGGTGGATCACGTCAGACGCAGAAACTTCTTATAGCTTCTGGAATTCTAAAGGGGAGGTCTATGTTAAGCTGTCGACTTTGTGCGGCTTATAATGATGAAATGCTCTTACCTTATTTACTTAAAACTTTTATTATGCACTTTCTCGTTTAATTTACACAGCTGTACCCATTGCATCGTTCTGCATGACCTTAAGGTTGACGGGCAGAAAATACCTTGAGCATTAAGTCCACCCTTTGTACATTTCTTGTGTAATAAAGTTTAAAATTAATGTATAAATATTATAACCTTCAAATGGCATCTTTTTTCACGCTCCTTATTTTTCTAACACGAAAATTGCGTGATCTCAATTGAGTTTCCGTGATAGCTTGCTAATAGTTCCCACATTGTAAATAGTGTATCGTGTTTTATACATATTAACTCGAGTACATAACAACGATCGTTATCAGACTTTATATAAAACATCCAGTGTAGCTTGTGATCATGTTATTCTATTTTTAAGACTCAGCGGGGAATTCATAGTTCACTGAATTCCACCATGAGTATCTGTTATTTATCCTGGTTTTTGTTAAGTATAACTGTTATATTGCATTTGGTTACAACGGCACTTGGTGATGTAAGTATGTAATTACTTATTTTAAGTTAGAACTTAAGAATTTCGAGCAGTGTATTATTTTTCTTTGCATAATTTTTTTATGACTATACTCATTAACCAAACTACGGGTCATATAAAATATGTTACACGTTCAAAAATCTTCCTATTTAATATGTTAATTGTTTCAGTAATAAAATTGCGTTTTTTTTCCACTGTTCTAAATAGTTTTAAAACTTGACCAGGTTACTAAATATGTATTTCTAAGGCAGGGATCGAACCTGCGTCTGTGGAAATCCGCGTGACCGTTAAGTTTGCAAGGTGAATGCAAGATAACATATAATACTGTTTGGACCTAAAAATGTAAACTCTAGTAACTTTTTCTAGGTGAAATACGCACTAGAATTCACAGATTCTGTGTTGAATTGTCCGGATTTTGAAAATAAACAAGTGAAGGCGGACAGCATACTACTCGGCATTACCCCTGGTGAAGGAGACGAGCCTGATATCTTCGGCATGAACGGGTACCTTGAACTCAATGATGCACTGACTTCTGACCATGACGTAAGTGAAAAATTACAGTATCGTTCCGAGGCGGACCGCAATGCGGCATTAGTAGCTGCAAACTTAGTAGTGAGCTAGAAGTAACAGAAAAACTAACTTTTCAGTTAAAAAACTAGGATGCGCTAGGAAAACAGGTGGTAAGCTACATCGGCTGGACGGATTGACCAGCAATAGATAATATACCATCTTGATAAAATAATCGTTATAAGACCGCATTGAAATCGGTTCATCCGTTTGGAACCTACGATGCCACAGCTAGACACACACAAACCCCTCTTTACCGTCGGGAGTTAAAAATGGAGATCATTTGCAACAAAAATATAGTTCAATAGTATTGCGCTAACACTTGTGCACTATAATATCTCCTGCGTATTTGGTTGGTCTCTGTTGAAATTGGCCGCCGTGCTCGAAATCGGCCAGGAGAACTTATTATTATAATTAAATTGATGATAACGTTTCAGATAAACTTAGAAGTGTGTAAATCAACGGAGTTGGCGTGCGAACCCATGTTCACGGCCGAGATGGGTCTTTGCAAGAGCATGGAGAAGGATGACGCGCCCTGGATGCCGGTCTTCGAGATGATGAACGTCACCTGTTGTCCTATTGAAGCGGTAATCACGCCACACGTCACATGGCATAGCTTAGATCAGACCAAAAAGAGGGGGATAGGTACTGCTCTGCTCCTAGTCGTCGGTACTATAGATACATGTTGTGGATGTGGATGCAGGTCCATTTTAGGTAGACAATTGTAAGAACGCACCGTATTTTCATCTGTTTGGATTGATCTAAGCTGCATAGTCATAGTAGATCGACAGACATTAGTGTAGTGGCAAAGTTTCTGCCTTACATCCGAGAGTTCCTGGGTTCCCAGGTCGAGCCAAAAATTGTTTCTGAGATTTTCTGTCATGAATTTCTTAAAAACAGCTCGGAGTCGGGAAGTTGGTGGTGACACACCCCCGTGCCTCGGAAAGCACGTTAAGCCGGTGGGTCCGGCGCCAGATCTCTCTCCTGTCACGTCGGATTGCCGTCTCACCGAACTTTGAGAGTGATGAAACAGTGAGTGCACCTGTGTATTGCGCTCACACTTGTGCACTATAATATCTTCCGCGTAGTTAGCTGATCTCTGTTGAGATTGGCTGCCGAGGTTGAAATCGGCCAGGAGGACTATTACTAATAGTAGATCGACAAAACGAGGGCCATTTCGTTTGGAAAGGTATGAAAATATATATGCTGAGGTCGTGTGACACCTAAGCAAGCCAAAATGTAATTTTGAAGCAATCGGTCGTTTGTCGATCAACTACGCAATGTAACTTTGTCGAGTTCCCCTGTTTTGTATTTCAACAAGCCCTGCCAATGATAAATAAAATAAAATTCAATAAAATTCATTTATTTCTGTAAGTAGGCTAAGAACTAGCACTTTTACACGTCCCAACATATAAATTAACCCTACCACCGCTTCGGGACAATTTGGGCCAGTGCTGAGAAGAAGCAAGAAACTCAGTCACTATTGTCATTGCCTCTTTTCAAAATTGATTTACAATAATTGTAATTGTTTGCATTTAAACATTTCCATATATCTTTGTCATTTATATAATCATCAATTTTATAATATCCTTTCGACATTAATACATCTTTAACAACTGTTTTAAATTTATCTAAAGGCAATGAAATTAAATGTCTCAGTTGTAAGGCTAATCTGTTAAGGAAAACGCATTTTTTTCATGAAATTAACGATAAAAGTTGCAAAAGGAGCAATTAGTATAATGTTGCTTTCATGGCCGAAATGTAACTTTGCAAAATCATAAGGAAGACGCTCCGTTGTTCCCTGTCCTACCAATTTATCCAATAGTCCAGGAATACAAATCTTTTTAAATAAAATTAAATAAATGAAAAAATAAACAATTAAACAACGGGAAACATTTGCGTACAACCTAAATAAAATAAAAACTGACATATTAAAATTATGTTTCTTTTCAGGGGAGCTATCCAATCAAAAATCTGGTAATCTCCACCGAACCATTCGAAGACTGCATTAACCACAATTTCGTCGGAAACTATGAAATAACTATTCAAATGATTGATAAAACATCTTTGAAACCAATATCTTGTTACAAAATATTTATGGAACTGATTGAGAAACAAACCGATGATTAAAATAAGTAATTATTGAGGTGGTCTAAAATTATTTTCTAACTACAACAAATCTGTCCGTTTAAAAATCTGGTTTTGTCAAAAAAAAATTCTATAGATTTTATTTCTGGAATACCTACTTACACTAGGAACGTTGAAAAACCCGTGTATGTCAAATACCTCTATATTTGACCCTTTTCAAAAAAAGTATTGGTTACCTTACCATACCTCCCATTTTTTCTTGTCAATTATGAAAAGAGCAAAATAAAAATTCGAAATAAATTCACTCCGTGAATTTTCATGCCTTCACTTTTAATTATTCGTTAAGAGTGGCTTTGTTCACATGGCATTGTCCTGCACGTTTTTTTGCAGTATACGTCTAAACGAATAAATAGTGACCATACTACCTGGATCCATTCACACTTAGAAAGCGGTATATGTTTTTTGTAGTGCAATCGACCTGTGAATGGATCTATCTGTACATTGTATGATCACTATTATGACTGCCTCGTTGGTGTGGTGGAAAACTTTTTGCCTTACATCCGAGAGGTCCTGGGTTCGAATCCCAGATCAAGCCCTAATTTATTCTGAGATTTTTTGTCATGAATTTCTCAAAAACAGCTCGGAGTCGGGAAGTTGGCGGTGTTACACCCCCGTGCCTCGGAAAGCACGTTGTGTTGGTCGTGCGCCTGATCTCTCTCCAGTCATGTCGGACTGTCGTCTCACCGAACTTTGAGAGTGATGGAACAGTGAGTGCACCTGTGTATTGCGCTCACACTTGTGCACTATAATATCTCCTCGGCAGTTGGCTGATCTCTATTGAGATTGGCCGCCGTGGTCGAAATCGGCCAGGAGGACTATTATGATCACTATTTATACGTATACTGCCAAAAAACGTGCAGATCAATGCCGTGTGAACGAAGCCTCAGCCCATAATTTAATGTGTTGAAATAGTAGCGACTGATCCCATTTGCATATTACGAGTATATTTGCATTCCGCTCTGTTCTTTGGCTGCTGTCTCTAGAATAATCATCGTCATCATCATCACCAGTATGAGGAAAACGTCCTCTGTTGATCGTAAGTCTCCCCTATTTCAAACAGACAGCTAAAGGCATTCTAGCCTAGCACGGGGCCGTTGTTTATCTGAATGTCAATTTGGTACTCAATAAATAGGAACAATATTTTGTCTTTTGTTTTGTTTTTTAATACGCTTTTATTAGATCGGGGTGTGTGTATGTATGTGTATGTATGTATGAATTTATGTAACGGAATTTTTGAGCTCAATTTTCACCAACTTCCAGAAATCGGATTAATTTGAAACTTTGCACACGTATTAAGTACCGATGACAATGCAATAATTTGATAAGAGTTTTCCATTATCCTTATGTTTTTATGTAGTCGGCCTGCTCGGTAAAAATAGCTTGTGCAAACTGGACTTATCTAGCGATCTTTACAAGGTCGTCATTCCACATTGCTGGTGGACTGGTGACCTTTTATTCGAATCAACCATCGTCCCTTTGCAAATGACGTTTTTTTAACCACCTAGTGAAGAAGCGTGTTATTCAATTGATCTCTTTTCTGTGTGTGTCTGTGTCGTCTTCGCTCCCGAACGGCTGGACTGATTTTAATAAATATATATTTCACAACAATCACACCAATTCTCTAGTCCCAAACTAAGCTACGAGGCTTGTGTTATGGGTACTAGACAACGGATAAACATACTTAAATACGTTTTTTTTTTGTAAATAAATACATATTATACATAGAAAACACCCAGACCAGTACAAACACACATGTTCATGCACACTTATGTTTGTACTGTGCGGGGATCGAACGCGCGACCCTTGGTTTAGAAGTCCGACCTGTGGACCACTGCACCAAACGGTCGTCAATGAGTCGTAATGAGTGCTTTTATTCGTAAGATAACAATAGATAATAATTAGATCATGATGGTTATTAGCTATGGCAGGTTATCCATCCGGGCGTTGAAGCTCAACAGCTGTTTCCCGGCTCATATCGGGGGCTTTTTATTAGGTACTCGTACCTACCTACTTTTAGCGTTGAATGACGAGTTTTATACGAAGCTCAATTAAATCACAGTGCTAAAACACTGCTGTAAGCTCCTCTACAATAAAACACAGCGATTGCTGTATTATTAAGCGTATCACGTCTGCATACAAACGGTTCAAACTAAAAGTTGACTTAAGTTTCGTCCATAAATTCTCTTTAAATTTCATAAAGTTACAAAAACATACGTGCAAACTGCACAGGGTCAGCAATGGAGTCGCTATGCAAATGCAGTCTGGCGAATTATAATAATATTCGAATAGAAGTTTTTAAGCCGCGAGGATTGGAGTAATGTCATTTCTTTTTATTAAACTCTAGAATAATATTTTTTCTGGAAATAAACTTTCATGTTCTATATCATTTAATATGCACAGCTTTAAGTCTGAATAAAAATATAGTACTAGCTTTTTAATTTTGGTAAGAAGTCAATGGAATTATACATATAGTTTTAGTGGAATGGGTATGTGTTATTTTTTTTGAAATATGTATGTATGAATTCTAATTCTTACATAATTTCAATCTGAAGACAGCAACATTATCTGAAACAAGAAGCATACTGTTACGGTTTTAATTTACATTTTCATGACATGCGTTTTACGAAGCTCAAACGAATTTCACAGTTCCTAAGTTATAATAACAAGGTTCAAATAGATCAGCCACTTTAGTTCTGTCTACATTAAATGTTCACATTGAGAAGTTAACCGCAGTCGAAATAAAATTAGAATTTTACGATTGAGTTGTACTGACGTCCCTTTAATATAAAAGTTCGTGTCTTGTTCTAATTTCCATGCGTTTATTTCTGCTACTTTCCTTTCTTTTTACTCTCCTTTTTGCTACTTAAAAATATTAGATCGGTAACGTAAGTTTTTCGATCAATGAAAGGATAAATGATACAATATAAAATTAATAAAATAGTCAAGATTTCTTCATGCTCACACTTTGGCAAAGCCTTTTAATCCAGAAGTTTGTGTCTCTTGTAACTTGTTGTGTGTCTCAACGTGTTATTTGTAAGGTACTTCATAACCCTGGTACCTGAACCATGATAAAGTATCATGGTTACTAGTTAGTTTTATTGTGACCGTTTCTGCACTCGACTTGCTTAATTGTCATTTTGTGTTCACGGTGTGCTTTCATATCTGATCTATATGAGCTGTGACAAAAGTAGGGTTAGCAAAACAATGCCGATGACGTCTGCCGCGCCGCATAAAGGAAATGCTTTAATTCCCAAAGAAGGGTTCACCCGAACCAAGAAAATCATTTCAGACTCGCTTACTTGTACGCTTTGTTCATTTTGCCCTCGGATTCCGACTTTGCATGCTTTTATTCGAATTCACGTGTCTGTAAAGATGGTGGCACGCTTGAAATTTCAGTCTCAATTGGATCAAAGTTGTGGTGGATACAATAATTCGAGAGATATGTTTGCCGCATATTGAATTTTGATCAGAAAATCGGAAATATGATGCAGCAGGCACTTAGACAAAGGAAACCTGTTTTGTATTATCGATTACAAAATTATAAAGTATCAAAATCACTAGTTGAACAAGTCTACTTGGTTTTTTCTCTGGCTTGTGGCAACAGGGGCCGAATAACGATCATGCTTTGCGATTACTGGCAACGTTCTTATTAAAACAAATACATCATTAGCTGAGCTTTTGTTGAGCCAAAGCAAGATCGTCTTTAAAACTTCGTTATCGAAAAATTAACGCTAATAGTCAACAAAGTAATGACGATGGTGAAGATATACACGAGTTTTCAAGCAGTTCTCTAAAAACTTAACATCTATGAAATGTTGCGATGAAAAAGTCGCCGTCTTTAAATAAAATTCCATCTCGTTAATTGAAACATGAAATGCCGTAGTTGTCCACTCGGACCGAAGGGTGGGCAAATAGTCCACCAAATTGAGAAAGCGTGTCCACAGGAGATACTTGAAATTGACGAGCGATAATCAAAGCGGCCCTCGACGAGAAAAGTTGTTACGAGAAAACTTAGGGGCGTGAATGTAGGGATGACACTTGTCGAATCTTGAGAATTTGTCATTTCCACTTTAGGGAACGTCTTCTAGAAAAAAGCTAGAATTTTATTTTTAATAAATCGCCAAATAATCCGTAAAAAAGTGTCTCATTTTTAATAACTAGATTTAATATAGAAGGTGCTTGTGACGCAGTGGTGGCAACGCTAAGTAGTGATACCAAAAGTTAGGCAACCTATAGCGCGGTCATGTTTCGAATAGGTGACCAGTCTGAACATATAATTGATGTCTATTTACAACCATCTCCGTGCTCCGGAAGGCACGGTAAGCTGTTAACGTGAAAATTTAAACATTTTTGACAACCCTACATTCGTTCTCGGCGGATAACTTTGATGTGTGAACCCCGATTGGGTGAGCAGTTTGAGTGTTAGTTGATTAAAAATGTGTGCTAGTTTCAGTTAAGGGGCTTTCAGGTACCTTTCTGGTTTATAAGATTATATTATAGTATTTTCTCCATCTATGTTTTACCTATGTTTAGCTCACGGGCTCACTACTAAGAAAATTGAAAAAAAAATTCAATGCTACAGTTACTACAAGAGCAAAGATAACCAAACATAAAATTTGGTTTTATCTCCACCGTATTTAGGGCTTATTATTTTAAAGGCGACTGAAAAATTTTAAAAAAATCTGAAAAAATAATTCAAAACCTATTAACATCTAAAAAATAAACTGGGCAACGTTTAAATAATTTGGCGTTAGTTATATTGGATAACATTGCAATGTGTTTTTAGAAATTCAAATAACGGCTGAGATTTCATGGAAGTATTTTTTTTTACACTGGGCGATTGAAATTCTAGGTGGAGTACTCAAAATATTGACACGAAGACTAATATTATCACGGAATAAAAAAAATTGCTGTTTGAAGACTAACAGCTAAAATGTATCTAAAAACACTTTTTGGCTCTGATTAACGTGCAGTGCAGTTTCTTGCGTTTTATTTTTTATTAAAAGAGAAACAAAGAAATGAAACTATAAATATTTTATTTGCATTTTATACTTTATTTGAAGCTTACACCATATTTTATATTGATCAGATCTCAATCATATTAAACATAACCCGAAATCATTTTTATCAAATTCTTTATATTACAATTTATGAATGTCTATTTTAACTTTTTAGTTGCTTCCAATTTTCCACTCAACAATGAATTCATTAGCTAAAATAAAACTCGATGTCAATTGAAATAAAATAAAAATACGGATTTAAATGCTGGTAGAACCTAGCACTGTACATCACTGTTGCTGCCAACTTATTATATTTGCTATCCGCCGCGTTAAATACATGCCTTTAATTAGCTTTTACATTATATACAAATGTGTTAATTTCAAACCGCTAGCCCCGTGAACCCAGCTGGCAAAACCTGGCTGTTGAAATAATATAAATATTATAAAAAAAACATAAAATTAGGTCCTTTAATCAAAAGTGATTATAATATACCTTCTTTTTTAAAATTAAAAATACCGAACCGAATATAGCGGGTAATGATTTTAAGCACTACGTTCAAAATTGATTACTCACAGATTTTCATTTCAGAAACAGATTTAACGAAATACAGGTCATTCGAAACTATTTGCACAGGATCTTCGTTTTATGTAGTATATCTCACGCAATATCGGTCCATTAGACCTCAAAGTGTCGACAGCAAACAGCGTAAGTGCAAAAATGGTCTCAAAAGCGCAACACGTCAAAAATGTGACGGTAACTAAGCGAGAGAGGTGTCAAGGGCCCTTTACGTCCCAAGCTGCAATAAAATCGGGAAATCCGCTAACAACGCCCTTTCCGACACCAATACGTCCGGATGACGAGTTGATTTGAATGATCAGCTGGTTTCGAGATTTTTGGGGGTGCTTTTTTCTCATGAGATTGAACGGGACTTTTTTTTCAAAGGCGTTGTCACAGGTACAGGTGTGGTAGCGTGTGTTTGAAGGACGAAGCCTTAAGCAAAGCCGTCGCGTTTTAGTAAGGCGTGTTTTAAAATTGTCATTGAAAATGAAATGATGAACGTCACAACAATTTTACATCACGACCATTTTAAAACGTATAAAATAATGATCAGTAATTAAAACAAATGTCGCTGCATGTCAAGCCTTAGTACATCATAAAAAAAAATTAGTTAGCTCTTAGAAATCTGTATTTTCTTGACTACTTTATTTGGTACACAAGTATTCAACGACTAGACTAGAAACCTAAAAGGTTAATTACTTCAACTATTAACTGACAGTTTTTCTTTAAAAGTGTTGTGATTGTTTACAGCCATTTCAGCGATATTAATGAATGCGATTATGATTTCAAAGTTGGTCGGTTTGTCTTTCGAAACAATTTCAGAAAGGTATATTTAATTCAACAAATAAGTTATTCAGTAATTGTTCGTATTGAGTTCTGTAACTAACACTAAATCAATTGAACTGAGAGCTGTATAAAGTTACAAACTATAACTAACACAAACAAACATAGCCAGACAATAACATCAAAATCTAATTTTCACTAACAACATTTTCTTCAAACGACCTGGAACCGAATAATTTGAATGTGGACAATGAAATGTGTCGTAACATTTTATAGATATACAGGGATGCCGAAAAAAGTTAATGGTGCTTAAAGCTGCCCGCTGTCCTGTAATTACGAATTAAAAACTTCGTCCACCGGACCCCGGTTTTTTCTCATTTATTTGGCTGTGAAGAAGATAATATTGCACCCTTAATTTATCTTCCCGCAACAAAATTTCTACCCTATTACTTCAAGTTGGGGTCGAATGTTCGTTGGTGGGTATTGCAATTACTTTTAACGTTATCTTCACATACACGACACGTTTGTGCTTGTGTCTATTCAAAAGCGACAGAAAATTAACATTTACGAGAAAACCTTTGCAATGTAAAAATGTATTGGACGGTATCAATTAGGTAAATAGGCGGGTTCGTATTAAGAGATAATGTGAAGTTGTGTTGTGGCTCCATTTGGGCGGAAATTAAAAGGAAAATGGGGTCGAGTAATTTATAAAACGTGAACGTATTTTTGAATATGTTTCTGAAATGATAGCTAATATTCTTAGCTGAAGCAAATCATTCGCGTTTTGCTTAATAGTCGTCATATCATTAAAATATAAAAAAGTTCTTGCTGTTTAGATGAGACTACCACAGTGCAGATATTTATTGTAAGCTTCTAATACAACATATGATCAACCACCATAGAAATCTAAATAATACAAAATTCATATGAAGAGGCTACATTTATATGGAGCTTATCACCAATTCAATTTCTAAAAACTTTTGATAAGAGCGGCTTCTCACGTCTTTTTTTATACTGACTCTGTATTTAGTTAAAAAAAGTTGCATAATCATGGTCGTTTTTTAATTTTGTGATATTAAACGTCAGCAATAACTTTCAAGACTTTTTATGCTCCAAATATTTACACTTTGTTGCATTCATACAATCTCCCTTTCATTTGACAATAATAAAAAAAAAACTTGTGGTCGTATAAAATGAATTAGAATGTGCTATAAAACTTGTCGTGTCTTTGTGAGAATCGGAGCGAGATTAGCGAGGGATGATGTTGCAATGTTATATTGTTGTTTTACGACGCCGGGAAAATAATAACATTTCTGGGTACAGCTTCAGCTCGTCAATATTAATACTGGGACATCGCTTTTATTCGTAATACTTGTTATTTCAACACAAATGTACAGTTTGGTGCGTTGCTGACTGTACTTGTACAATAAAAACTTGCAAAGGGGGCGATTGTTGCCACATCGCTTGGCTCCATTCATAACGTCAGAGGAATCTTTATTCTTGTATAATTATAGCTGTTAGTATAAAAGTAATATGCTGTAATGCGTTTTATGATAACTTTAAAGGAACCACATCAAAGACGGGGGATTGTGATGAAATAATAATAAACATTTCAAAGGAGGGGATATAAAGGCTCATATGTAAAAATAATAATTAATTTTGTAACATTTGTATAAATTATAACTAACTTAACCTATTGATTTAAATAATTATTCTCGAATATTGTTGTATTTACTCTGTTGTTAGCGATTTTAATAATCGTATTCTAATTTAATGGGGGCTAGCGCAAAAAATCTAAATTTACGCTATATAAATATTTGATACCCAATTTTTGATTTTTGAACTTCCCGACGTAATTAGGTTCTAATTTTTGGAACGAAAATTGGGAAATAAAGTTATTTCAAAACTTTCCTCTAGCAAACAGAGAGTAAAAAGTACAATTACGAGAGTAGTTAAAGTCTAGACAAAAGCAAGTTGTAAGGTTTGCCGATTGCACGCTCGAGAATCTTCCACAAGTTCTTGACAGTTCTTAACCCTACAATCTTCGATTACGGTCCGAATAACCATGTGGTGAAAACATCCGTTCGACATTTTTAGTTGGCCGACTTTATCGATTCAACACTTAAGCATCAAGGCCTAGAGCACATCTCCGACATACTACTTAAAAAGGAGGAATATCCAACGCGTAAGTTGAATACTACGTATTCACTAGGCGAAAAAGGTAGTTCAACATGTCAGCAGTCGTGGGTAATCTACGTGCGACTGTCTGGGGACAATGTCGGTCGACATTTTGCTCGTCCATTACCAAAGTTGTGGTCGCCATGTCACCCGAGGAGGTAGTGTTAACAAGAAAAAGGTGGTGGGTTCGGGAATATCTACAACTAAGGGAAAGGTCATTTTATTAGGCTTGGTTAGCAGCCTAAAAATGCGTGATGGCTCATTCAAAATATAGTCTGTATAGTATTAAATAGTCTATATTGTCGCAGCGACTGGCGATTGTCAGCGATTGAGGCGTATCGATTGGTTTAAACGCTGTCACTTGCATTGATAGAAAGTCGCAGGTTTATCGTAGCGGTTGATGGTAGCCAAAAGATGCATTATTTTTCGAAAACTTTAACATTTAGTTTACTAATTGTGCTTTATGTTTAAGGCTCGCCTAGTGCTAGAAACCCCGACAAGTTTGTTTGCAACCGTTACTGTCGAAAAACCGGGTGCTCTTGGGCGGTGAGGAAGCACGAAATCACTGTGTTTGCCGCCTTGTTAGATGGTAGCAGACGATTTCATCGATTTTTAACACGCTTTTATTAGATCGGGGTGTATATATGTATGTATGTATGAATGAATATATGAATGTAGGTATGTAACGGAATTTTGAGCTCAATTTTCACTAACTTCCAGAAATCGGATTAATTTGGAACTTTGCACACGTATTAAGTATGACAATGCAATAATTTAATAAGAGTTTTTCATTATCCTTATTATCTAAAAAAAATTAAAGTTTAAAAAACAAAAAAAACACGCTTTTATTGCTAACTAAAAAAGAGAAAATAATTTCTAAGTACACGGAATTTATATTACAGTAGAGTAAAAAGCGTGGGGTGCTTGGTATAGTAGTATGTGAAAATCATCCTATTATTGACAACTATAAAAAGAGAAGTATGAAAATATCATAAAGTGCACCCCACGCTTTATATTCTACTGTAATATAAATTCCGTGTAAAGTAACTCAGAAATTATTTTATCTTTTTAGTTAGCAATAAAAGCGTGTTTTTTTAGTTTTTTAAACTATTATTTATTATTAGTAATGATAGGTGGGTTGCTATGTACTAAACCTACAACCTTCCTAGGTTTTTTAAAGCCAAAAATACGTGAAATACTCCCGCTTTCGTTCCAGTTCAAAACTGTTTCTGGTCTAAAAGACCAACATCATTTTCTTGTGTAGCAACCCTGCCATTGGCGGGTTGAGCATTTTCTAGCAATTAATTTAATTTAGTTAACAAAGGGAACGCTGAATGGCTGTACAATTAGCGTGCTAGCACCAATCTTAGCAGCTACGGCCCAATTTAGTTGCAGTCGGGGAAATGGTTTGGTACAAGTATTCACTTTTGTTTCACGTTTTGCTTTACTTGTGCGCTAAAGGGCAGAAAATAACAACCTAAGTACGTAGTTCCCAATAATAATAATAATAAATATACAACATCACATAATTAATCTGATTCCGTGGTAAAGAAGCTTAAGCACTTATGTAACAGGTATCAGAATAAACAGTGGTATTACAAATAAACTTAAATAAATACATATAACCCAGACCAGTACAAACAGACATGTTCATAAACACAAACATTTGTACAGTGCGGGGATCGAACCCGCGACCTCTTGGTTAATAGTTAACTTCTTGAAAATTGCACCAAAGTAGTAGTCTTAAGAATGTTTGATTCTTACCTAGTAAATATTTATACGAGTATGTCTACTAAGTACTTTTGCAGACCAATTCAAGAATGACGAAGGTACCGTCGACAGCAAGTTAGGTTACCCATGTTGACTGCCAAAATTGTTTTTTTTTTTGCGAAGGTAATACAGACGGTCTCAAGGTCAAAATGGTGTAACCTGATGTACTGTTGTATGTTCTTTCACGATTTCAGTACGTACTACGTTTTTTGTAAATTGACCATATCAAGTTCCACCTGAAAATGAATACCACACATAAATATGTTATTTGTGCCACTTTTTAGTTCTACTACAGCGAGCTTGATAGTACAAGCCTGCTTACACACACCTTGCAATTACACAAAATAAATCCAATACACCCTACACACGACGCGCGGCCATTTAAAAATAAAAGTCACCTTATCACCATCGTTCCACCTCAATCGTAATTTGCAAAACAAAGGGTGCATTCAGCTATTTGGGAGATCAATAGCTGCCATGGGCGAGTATTCGCAGCTTACTGCGCTGTAAATTTGCCGATATCAGCCGCCCACGTCTCTGTGTGCACGGACGGACCATTATCGCTATGAAAATTCTTTGAACGCTTTAGATTTTGCGCTACGTAAAGCATGCTGCATTTTGCTGGGTTCCTTGCAAAATGTTAGTGGACAGTGTAGGAGTTAGTCATGAAGAAAACACCGTATTTCTAGACGATGTATTTTAATGTTGTAAATGGATACAAAAATATTGTTGGGTGCGAAACGGGCGTCGCGAATGATAGCCGATCGGTAGTAGCAGATCGATAGTCACAAATTCACAATCGCCAGCAGGCGGCGCAGGCGCAGCGTTGGTTCCCCGCGCGTCCCGCGCCTCGTCCTTCGTTCGCCTTGCATAGGCCGCGCGTACAGACAGTGACTATCGGTTACGGTCACAGAGCATCGAACGTCACAATCGCCGCAGCGCTCTGCGGCGAAGGTGACGTTCGATGCTCTGTGGTTACGGTGTATCACAAGTTGCAGGTTACATACACGTGCACTGCGCTTTTTAACACGCTTCTATTAGTTCGGACTGTATGTATGTATGTAACGGAATCTTTGAGCTCAATTTTCACCAACTTCCAGAAATCGGATTAATTTGAAACTTTGCACACGTATCAAGTACCGATGACAATGCAATAATTTGATAAGAGTTTTCCATTATCTTTTTTAACTAAAAAAGAAAAATTAATTTCTGAGTACAAAGAATTTATAGTAAAGTAAAAAGCGTGGGGTGCTTGATAGGTATAGTATAAATTAAATCATTCTATTATTGGCAACTATAAAAAGAGAACTATAAAACGATATAAAGTGCACCCCACGCTTTTTACTCTGCTGTAATATAAATTCAGGAATTGACAAACGCCAGATTAGGAGCTTGATCATTGACTTAAGTATGTGGTCATTTAGATGCATACTTTAATTCCTCTAGTTGGCCATTAGCAAACTTATTCCAGACATGCTGTTTATTAAATTTACTTACTACCGTGTACTCGTCACTTAAACCGAGTTATTCCGCCGAGTAAGAGTATTAAAAAAAACACCAAATACGCCGAGTACCGAGTACTCGGCCCATATCTTAATAAAAGCGTATTTTTTTGTTTTTTATAACTTTACTTATCGTATTAGAAAATTGTATTTGTGGTAGAAATAATCAACTTTGAGTCGATGTTGAACCTATGCCCGTCGGATTTTCGGACCGTGGGTGGCCGCCTACTGCACCCTGTCTTCAGAATAGTAAGTTGATATTTAACATATTCATTTTATCAAAATGATTCTGATTTTGATTCTTGATGACTCCCAAACAGTCAGATAAATAGTGCCTTGTAGAACTTAAGACAACCAATTCTTCATGTTTTATTTCAATGAATACCGTCAAGTAACAGTGAAATTCAGTCAGGCCTTACTCGATTAAAATATAGTAGCCATCCTGAATATCCTTTCTAGTTAACACTGATGCTGCAACTTTAATGACCAAAGGATTTTATCACAAAGCTGATTGGTGAAACTGACTGAATACTTACTTGGCGCGAAAAGGGAAAAAAGTTTTAACGTCACTTTTGTAATTAAGGTTTTATACCAAGGTTTTACACAGGTTACTGTGTAGATATAATAGTAAATTAAATATCTGTTTGGTGATGGATGTGTAGGAGCTTGTCATGAAGAAAACACCGTATTTCTAGACGATGTATTTTATTGACGTAATTGGGGGATACAAAAATATTGTTAGGTGCGACACGGGCGCCGCGATAGATAGCCAAAAAGGAGTGTGTCGCGATCGCCAGCAGGCGGCGCGGGCGCAGCGTTGGTTCCCCGCGCGTCCCGCGCCTCGTCCTTCGTTCGCCTTGCATAAGCCGCGCATACATCTTCGGGGGCGTTGAAAGATTACTTTCAAATAAGATTAGCAGCCGATCACCGGGAGGTCAGCTGATGATGTTGACTCGATGGTCGACGCCTTTGCAGGAGCTGTCAGTTTTGAAGCAGTTGGAGCTGGAGCGTCTTCCTTCTCGTGGTAATCAGTAGCAGGTATGATACACATCTTATTAATTGCTCTCCTGATAGTGTCCCTGTTCGTGAGAACGTCTGCAACTCTGCTGACACCATCTGGCCCTGGATACAGACGACTGATTCGAGCTAATCGCCATTGAAGTGGAGGTAAGTGGTCTTCTTTGAGAATTACTAGGTCTCCAGTCTGAAGTTCTCTTTGCCGTGCTTTCCATTTTGTCCTCTGTTGCAGTTCAGAAATAAACTCTCGACGCCAGCGGTCCCAGAAATGCTGTCGGAGCTGTTCGATGCGTTCATATCGGTTGGGATTCTTAACTGTAACTGGCAAGCTTGGTATGGACGTAAGAGGTCTGCCAATTAGGAAGTGCCCCGGAGTTAAAGGAGAAGGGTCACTTGGGTCCGACGAGAGGGGTGTTAGTGGACGTGAATTGAGGATAGCTTCGATCTGTGTGAACAACGTAGCTAACTCTTCAAAAGTCAGAGAAGCATTACCTGCTACGCGCTTTAGATGGTGTTTGGCTGACTTGACGCCAGCCTCCCATATTCCGCCAAAGTGCGGAGAATATGCTGGACTGAACATGAATTTGATGCCCTCATCAGTAGCAAAATCAGAAATAGACTGACGACTGGACCTTAAAAGTCTACCTAATTCGTTGTTTGCACCTTTAAAATTTGTCCCATTATCACAATAAACTAGGGCAGGTTTGCCTTTTCGGGAGATGAACCTCCTCAGAGCCAGAATAAATGCTTCAGTGCTTAAATCGCTAACGAGTTCAAGATGTAGTGCTTTCGATGATAAACAAACAAATAAGCATAGATAACATTTAGTTGTCTTACTTCCTCTGCCCTTGCGGTTGGATATCGAAAAGGGTCCAGCCATATCGACTCCACACGAATAGAAGGGGAATGTAGCAGTAGTCCTAACAGTAGGTAGGTTTCCCATCATTGGCTGTAGGGTTTTACCACGGAATCTTGTGCAAACCATGCATTTCTTAGTAATGCTACGTGCTAGACATCTGCCACCTACAGGCCAAAACTGATCCCTAACCGCTGCTAAAAGCAACTGTGGTCCGGCATGAAATAACCGGATGTGTTCTTGAGTCATGATTAACTTAGTGAGATAATGCTTAGCATCTAATATCATAGGATGATTCTTGTCATAATCAAAAAGAGGATTTTGTATTATCCCTCCCACTCTCAATATATCATTTAAATCTAAAAATGGATTAAGAGGTAATAGCTTAGACTGATGTTGAAGGATATGATTACCCCTCAAAGCATCAATTTCAGCTGAGAATGACAGGTATTGACTTTGTTTGACCAAAACCCGCATTGAATCGTTCAACTCTTCAATTTGTAAGGGTCCTGATTGTTTATTATTTTTATTTCTTGTATTTTTTATAAATCTCAGAACATAGGCATAAACTCTTTTTAATTTAAGTAAACTTGAAAACCGCTCAAATTCAATGAAATCAACACCTTCAGATTTAGTTCCTACACTACACTGAATCGTTATGCTTGGTTAAATTTTCATTTCGGGTAAGTCACCTGGTACATAATTGTGTATTTGTTTTGGCCATTCACTTGACTGTAATTTTAAAAATGTAGGTCCTTCCCACCAAAGAAGAGACGATTACAAACATTTAGGGACAACACCTCTGGAAGCCATATCTGCAGGGTTTTCGCTAGTAGAAATATGGTTTAATTGAAAATCTGATGCCAGTTCCTTAATCTCATTAACCCGATTGCAGACAAAGGCTTTCAAGTCCACCTTTTGAGACCGCAACCAGCCCAACACAACAGTTGAGTCAGTCCATAAATACTTATGGTTTAGATCACATCTTAGGGCCTGCAATACCTTTGTGGACAAGCGTGCGCCCAATAACGCGCCGCACAATTCGAGGCGCGGTATAGTAAGCTGCTTGATAGGTGCCACGCGAGCCTTTGCACACAACAACCTAACATAAACTTGATTATCACTATTCACAGAACGCAAATAAACACATGCAGCATAGGCTTGCTGAGATGCGTCAACAAAACAATAAAGTTCAATAATTATTGGTTTATCGCATAAGACGTGCCTCGGTATTTGAATTGTAAATAATATGGAAAATTCACACATAAATTTAGACCAATTTTTTGTAAAGGATTCGGGAACTGGATCGTCCCAATCCAGCTTGGCACTCCATAGTTGCTGTAATAAAATCTTGGCGATAATAACGCATGGGCTCAGCAATCCCAAGGGGTCAAATATTTTACAAGTAGTTGATATAACAGATCTTTTAGTGATCTCATGATTTACTTCAAGGTCGGTAGAAAATTGTAACGTGTCTGTTTTAGGTGAGTAATTGAGACCTAAAATGCTAGATTCTTTGTAAAGATCAAGGGAATCAGACGTTTTATCCTCGTTGGTAAAAAGATCAGAGCAATTCGTGCGTAATTTACGTAAAGGCAAACATGCAGAATTTAAAACTTGAACTACTCCGTCAGCGATATGCTTAAGTTCTTCGACAGTGTCACAGCCAGTATTTAAATCGTCTATATAAAAATCACTTTGAAGAACCTTGGCTACTTTACTATCAGAACAATCCCGAGCTAGCGCGGGACGCAAAAATGTATAAAATTGATCTAAGGTAGGTAAATCTGTTAAATTACTTTTAAACTCCTCCCACCTTCTGCTTGTATTGATATCTAATTTTCCAGACACCATTAAAATAATCACTGCATCCCACTTATCAGTGGGTTGGCCTAAATTGTCTAGTGCCCTTAAATGCTTTGAAACGTGGTCGATAATAATAATAATAATAATATAACGTTTATTGTAAACAAAATTACTTACATAATTTACATCATCGTTAACTTCTGTACTAGTTTTCGAGAAAACTGTGTGACAGTCGTTAGCGCCCGCCGCCGGACTTACAGGACTCAGGTAAGTTGTTGCCAAAATAATAAACATTATGATTATAATAAAAAGTATAGCACAGTAAACATGAATGAAAACATAAAAAAAAATAAAAAAATACAAGAATATAATATAAACTATTAATATGACTTAACATTGTATAGTATGTGAGTGTATGTCTTGCATGTGTGGTGTGTAAGTTTATTTATGTGAGGTGGGTGAATGTAAGTTATGTGAGTGTGTAGTGTGTGTGTGTGTGTGTGTGTGTGTGTGTGTCTGTGTGTGTGTGTGTGTGTGTGTGTATGCGTGTGTGTGCGTGTGCATATGTGTGTGTGTATGTGTGTGTGTGTACAGCCCGTTTTCTTTTCATCATCATTGTTTTAATAGTTCTTCAGTTTCATTGTAGGACAGCCCTTGTAACCATTGCTTTAAGACCATTTTGCTTCTTTTAGAATTAATTGAGTATATCGATACCAGAAGTATGAATTAAGGTAAGGGACAAAACATGACTTTACAGGAGAGCGAAAAAACGTTTTTGCTTTTTGTAATCTGTGTATAACTTTTTTGTTTACAGGCCGATTTAGATGAGGTCTATGGCAAAGTTTCTTAGAATTTAATGTTCTTTTATGCTATAAAAGCTAAATACAATAAAATCTTATAGTTTAGAAAATAGCCTGTCCCTTACCTTAAAAAATGTGAATCACTTATCCATTACGTTAGTCGAATTTGAGTTCAAGGCAAAGTCAAAATAATGTAAGTAACACAAAGATACGAGAACTTGCATAATAAAATAAGGTAAATAACTTCTACTAAAAAAAAATCTATGTAAGTACAAATGTATAACATAAAGATTGCACTTTATAGCAGGACCTTAACTGTATAGCAATACAGCTTATATTGGGTTATTTAATAAAGCTTAATTTCAAAAGAAGTGTTTTCTGTAGACAGGGTGATGTGTTTATTTTTAAAAAGTGCCATAAATTACAAATTTGTTTTTAAAATTATGTCATAATCAACAAAAAAAAAACAAATATTATCATAATCAACTTTCGTATTTTCCAAAGAATAATGAATAATAATCTCTAATTTCTAGAGTTAAAACAAAAAGTAAGAAAGAAAATAACCCCGTAATCACGGGGTCAGTTCCTACATTGACGATTGCTGCTTCAGACTCCATGTACCCCTCTTCCATTGAGTCGTGAGATGCGGTCCTGCTGCTGGAATCGGAAGCTATGTTATCAGCCTGGAGATCTCGGTAGACGTCAAAACTTTTTTGCCGTCTCTCTACTCGAAGTTTCTCTCTCTGCTTCTCAACCTTTGAATCTACGTATTCTGCAATGGCTCTTTTCTGCATGTCTTCTTGGGAGTCGAGGAGTTTAAGAATGAACTCTTCGTCTGGCAGGATTATCTCCACGAAATCTGTAAGCTCAAAAACTGCATGTATGGGATCCTCCAAGGGGGCAGTTCTTAATATCTGCTCTTCTAAATCTCGAATCTCGTTCCGGGCAAGAGAAGCAAGTTTGGTGGCCTTTTCCTTCTGTTTTGACATCTCTACTGGGTTCTCTTACTAGTGTTTTTCTCACCTCTGATTGAAATGCTAATTTGAGAAAGTAGTTAAAAACAATGTCTTTTGTCGTTTGTTTTGATTACAGTCCAATTCGGGTTTTTCTATACTAATAGGGATGAGAAAGCTTAGGCGATCCTCCTCTGGGTGCTGATGAGGTTCAGGATCCTCTTTGCTTCTTTGTAGAGGTCAGTGGCTCTGCCGCCGACTAGGGTTTGGAGGGTCTGCCGGGCAGACCCTCCAAACCCTAGTATCGACGAGTAGTCAGGGCAGACTCTGCCCTGACTGCTCGTCGATATTAAGACCGACTTGCTGCGACTGGGTGAGGAGGAATTGCTTCAGTTGTCTTTTGTTGATTGTAGCAGTTGATATTTTGGCTTTGTATTGCTCTAAGGTAGTCTTTGTGTGTCTCCACCTCCTCCATAACCTGTGCTGTAACCACAAGATCAGCATACTTAAAAGCCGTAAAGGCTTGGGTATGAGGCATTATGAGGTAAAGATATTGAATATGGTCAGACGGGTACTTTTCGGCTTTTAACTTGTCCAATACTTATTGTCTCTCCTGAACGTAGTCGTTTAGCTGTTTGGGAAGGGGCTCCAGTTATGACACAACTGCCCCGGCTGATCACTTGCTGGATTAATGAGTAGGTTGTCATTTCCGAGAGTGCTGTTAACATCTTTATATGGACCTTAACGGCAGCAGGAACGATGTCGTCAGTGGTGGATGCAATTACGTTGTAAACCAACCGATGGACTGGAGTGCGAGAGACAACTGTCTCGTTAACTACAGTTCCTCCCCTCTGATACTCTAGATATGTATTGATCTCAGCGGTTTGCAGAACAGATGCCATAAAGGCTGCATACCGTTTCATGATCCACGTCCGAAAGTCTCGTTTGTTTGCAACGGGACGACATATACTGTAAGCACCATAAACAGCCTGGAAGGCTTACATGCTGTGGGGGATCTCTTTCTCTTCCCTCTTCATCTCCCCATAAACGGTTCGGTGCTCCCGGGGTATTAGAGACAAGTCGTCGGTGAGAATTGTCATACCTTTATCTTCGCAAATCTGGTCAATGAAGTTAATGTCCGTAACATATTTTATGCAACTTAAGTAATATGTAATAAGGACTCTACCTATTGAACCGTCAAGGGTATCGGACTGAACCTGGAAGAGATCCCGAATTCTGTCCAGGGGATCTTTTCTTCCATTGAAGAAAGCTAATATCACGCCGGCAGCTGCGGATCTGTTAAGAGGAACCATAACTGGCTCCTTCTTGTCTAAAAGAAAGGTAAGCTCTTTCCCTGCCCTTGCGTATTGGCGAATGATGCCTGGGAGGGCCGGAAGGCGATCACTGGTGATGTCCATGATGTGGTCATCCCGGTCCATGACGCTGACCGTTACCGGCAATTACCTTAATGTAGCTGTGCTAGTTCATGACTTTAACTAACACAACCATGACTTTAATGATCATAACTTCCTATTACAACATGTATTATCATATCTTATGTCTACACATATGTTACTTAATTATTAAAATCATATCAATAATTAAGTAATTGGAAACATCAATCATTTTATATTGTGAAATATAGCTTTTTGCAAGGAATTACTGAACTAGTAAATCGAGGAGAGACAGTGATTATTGAGGGCAAAATCAAAAGTGTTTTCATCATATATTGGTATCAGAGGATTCATCATGGGAAGAAGGTGATTGAGTGACTGAGAGCCATGGGAAGATTTTGTCTACTGCTATAATAGCTTCATACCGTTTGCCCTTTCGAGTGATTGGGGTGTCCTCAACAACATACCGATCATTAGGAAGAACCTTTTTAATGCGATATGGCCCTCGACATTTAGGTTCAAGTTTCTTTGACTGACCCTCTTTTCCAGTAGGTGCGCGTATAACCCTAACTAAATCGCCTCCTTTGAATCTAACATCTTGATTTCGTCGGGCATCATACGAGGATTTGTCTTTAATTTGTTGAGATTTGATTAATTCGCTAGCTTTGGATCTTATTTCTGGAAGCGATACTGGTGTAGAGGAGGCAGTTGCCGTAATAACATCATTAAAAATACTTTGAGATGGGTTTGTAACCGTTCTTCCAAAAAAAAGTTCGGTTGGTTTCTTTTTTGTTGTAGAGTGAACAGTCGTATTAATTCCTAATTGTATGTCGGTAAATGATTATCCCAAATTCCGTTTGGTTTATCATGATTCATGGCTCCAAGAGCTGCCAAGATGGTGCGATTGTACCGCTCAACCTGCATGAACAGTGTCAGATGGAATTTCCACTTTAGGATTTGGGTGTAACTCACCTGCCTTTTTCCCACTAGGCAATTTATGATGGGCACATTCTAAACATGCAGCTACATACTTCTTAACGAACCGCCTCATTTTTGGGAACCAGTAATGAGCCTTAATACGTCCCAACGTTTTGTCATAGCCAAAGTGGCCTATGTCATCATGGTTTGCTTTTAATAATTGCCACCGCGCACCACGAGGAACTAACCAATGTACGCTAGAGTCATCAAGTATTCTATAAACCCGACCGTTAACTAATTTGTAATTTTTGAAGACTTCTGCAGTTTCCTTAGTCTTTAGGTCATTCAAGATATCAGGAATACGTTTTAATATGGTCAAATAATGTAAGCACCAAATTTGCAGACGCCAGCGTAATGTAAAGGACACAAGAGACGATAATAAACTTTAAACATATTAGCGTAAGTCCATTCTGTGAATGTTTTTGTAAGACATTTTAATGTAAGGGACTTGCAATATAAAAACTCCATTTTGCAAAAAGGCGTAATGGTCATGATTTATGAATTTATAAATATGAGTATAAGGTAAAGTTCGACAAATTTTTATAAGGTTAGTTACTCTATTTGTTCGTAAAGGGGTAACAATTTCAAGCCCCTTAAAGCATTTTTTTAGTGAAGTATCAGTCTAGACTATCAAAAAATATGTACTGTAAGGGACATTTTTTGCTCGATATTGAAATTCTAAGTACGCCAGTTGATAAAGCGCAAAATTCCGAATCCAACGGTATATATAACTCATTTTGGCCAAATTGTCCCTTACCTTAATTCATACTTCTGGTATCGATATTTTTAATTCCTTATTAATCCTATTGTATACATGGGTGCTACGAAAATGGTATTGTCTGCTGGCGAAAGCAGTTCTGCATGGCACATGTTCAAATACTCTGTGTTTTATTCGTCGCCTTCTTTTTCTGTTCACTTGTTGTTTTTCAGGTATTGGGGATGAACGATGCTTTCGGAGCGTCATTTGGAGTATATATAGTTGCCTGACTGTAAGTACTTTGCAGTCCTTATATAAATCTTCAGTTGGATATCGAAATCCCTTTTTTGTCATCACTTTCAAGATTGCCCTTTGGGCTCGTTCGAGTTTCAAGAAGTGTGTTGAACAGGCCCCTCCCCAAGATGTAATGCAGTAAGTAAGTAAAGACTGTGCCAAAGCAAAGTAGACCAGCTTTAAAGTCTTTAGATCAGCAGAATTTCTTAGTTTCTTAAAAACAGGAATTATTTTTCGAACACGAGATATCATGTTATTTATCTGTGGAACCCATGTCAGTGTACTATCCACGAAAACACCGAGATATTTTATGTTATCAGTGCGCTCTATTTGCACACAGTCACAATTTGAATTTTCCGAAATACAGTGATGGATTTTTATGTAGGAGGGATTGACTTTGGGCTGAGTGGCTTTAGAAGCAGAAAAGGTGATATATTTTGTTTTATCACTGTTTAGTGTAAGCAAGTTGTTATTCAGCCAGCCTGCAACAATCCGTAAATAATTTTCAGTTCTACGTCTTGCACTTTCCCAGGTTCGATCTTCAATCAACAAAACTGTGTCATCTGCATATGTCACAATACGACAATGCGGAAGTGAGAGGCGACAAAGACTATCTATATAAATAAGAAATAAGGTTGGGCCCAACACACTCCCTGGGGGACTCCATAAGTTAGATGTTTGTCGTTGCTAATGAATGTGTCTATTTTAATACACTGCCTGCGCTTTGTGAGATAATCCTCGAAAATCTTCAAAGCCAGTCCTCTGATGCCAATGTCGTCCAACTTTTTGACAAGAATAGGAATACATACAGTGTCAAAAGCTTTTGACAGGTCAAGAAAAGTTCCTATAACTTTAGATTTACTGTCTACCTTTCTAGCCACAAAATCTACCAGGTCCAAAACAGCATCTTCGGTTCATAGACCTCTTCTAAAGCCATATTGATTTTTCGAAATAAGGTTGTATTTATCTAAGTAGTTAACAAGTCTTTTGTTTAGTATTTTTTCTAATATTTTTGATAAGGAAGTAAGGACAGAAATGGGTCTATAGTTATTTACACTGCTTTTATTCCCACTCTTGAAAACAGGATGGACCAGAGCCTTTTTATAGGCACTCGGAAAGATGCCTGTTCTAATGCAGAGGTTGCATACATGGGTTATGGGAGCAACTAGAGTATTACGGGCGGCTTTGATAATGGAGGAAGAAATTCCCTCATAGCCAACAGCACTGTCAGCTTTGAGGTTAATGATGATATTACTAACTTCGGACTCATCAGTCTCCAACAAGACCATCGAGTTGCCCAGCAGATTTTTTGTTGTTGAATCCATAGATGTAGATGATGAATGCTGATTTGCAAGAGAACACGATGCCAAGTTTGGTCCTATATCAACGAAGAACTCATTTACTAGGTTCACAGACGTGGTTGGGTCTTTTGACAAGGCCAAGAGCTCAGTTGATGGTAGAGAGGTTGAGTTGAGATGGGTAATGTTCTTGATGATATTCCATGTCGCTTTAGAGTTGTTTTTGGCTTTTAGGAGTTCATTGTGTTCGTATGCACATTTTAATTTCTTTAGAAGTTTATTGCAAAAGTAACGGTATCGTATGTAAATAGTTTTAGCTATATTGTTATCTGGGTTCAGCTTCATTTTCCTGTGTAGGTTATCGCGGTTTCGGATACACCTTAAGAGTCCTGGTGTAATCCATGGTTTACTTATCCTTTTTCTACAAGAGATCTTGGCAGTAGTTGTGTTTTTTTCGAGTGATGCTGAAATAGTGGAAATTAACAGGTCAGAAGCTAAATTAGCGTCTGTCAATTTAAAGAGCTCTGCGTAATCAGTATTCTCCAGCTCATGTACAGCATTTTGTGTGTTAATACGAGTTATTATTTTTGGGTATGGATTTGGTTTGTGTAAGTCCAAGTATGTTATGGTGGGATGATGATCAGTGAAAGTGGCATCAGAAACAATTGTAGTAGTTTTGTGATTAGTTTTCAACATAACATGATCAAGACATGCATCGTCATGAGTGATGAAGGAATGTGCTGGTAATAGCCCATGTGAGGCCAAGAGGTTTAAATAATCATCAGGTTTAGGTTCTCGTTTGTCGGATAAAATATTAATGTTTATGTCGCCGACTAGCATGACAGTTTTATAAGAGGCTGTTGTCAGTAACAATTCATTTAATGAGTTTAAGAATCTGTCCAGGTTTTTGTTAGCCGGTGATCTATAAATACCTAAAACCACTACATCATTTTTCAAGCAAAGTTTTAGACAGCTAGCATCAGACAAATTTACTAACGAAACAGTGTATTTTAGTTCAGCCTTCACATAAATAATGACTCCATCGTTTTGATTGTGCCAACCCGAAACATGGGAATGGTAGCCATGGAGGGTGGGGACTTTTTCAACTTTACTCAACCAACACTCTGTTAGGATAATTATCTCAACAGTCATATTCAGTTCATCCAAGAAAACACATAATTCATCAAAGTTTTTATTTACACTTCTAATATTAGCGTGCACAATTTTTAATTGTTTGCTGTTTGAATTAGTGTGCAAGTGAGCCTCGCGTGTAGAGCATTTGATTGAATGAGCAGGGTTTGATTGATCTACTTCAGAACTTATTTTATTTATTTCCATTTTGGTGAAGAGAATTCATAAAAGGCGTCTTATAGGGATACATGTTGATTTTTGGTATAAATTGGTAGGGGCAGGGATATGCTTCTGTAATGGTATAATGTGTGATGGGCATTGACAAAGGTGTGAGGATGAACGAGTTGTATGTGGGACGAAGTGGTGTATAAGATGAGAGGAGTGTGTGTGTGTATCAGATATTGTGGCTTAAGCGTAGTTTGAGTGAAAATGTGTAGAGTGTAACGAGTTATAGTCGTTATAATACAAGAGAAAACAGTTTCTAGTCACATCTTTTTACTTTGCAGGCCCATGAGATCCATCTCAGAATTAATCCGGTAAAGTTTATCACCTTCTTTCTTACGTAAAAATATTCTACCGTGAGATACCCAGCAGAATGAATAGTCATTAGAGTTAGCAAAATCTCTGGCCAAGAAGAATAGTCTTCGCATTTTAGAAGTCAGATTGTCTGAGATAAATATTGGCTGTTGTGCACCTTTGATGTGAATATGTTCAGTGCTTAATTTGTTTCCTTTGTGTGAGCGATTAAAAGTTTTTAGGTTATTTAACAGTTTTTCCTTGATAAGTACACTTTTTAGGTTACAGATGATGGGCTTCTGTGTTGGAGTTTTTGTGTTGACCCTAAAGATATCGCAAACATCAGACGTAGACGCATTGACATTTAGCACGGATGTTATCTCAAGGAACATTTTCAGGAGGTCTTCTTTGCTTTCAGTCTTAGAAACGGGCACGTTGCGGATTTCAACACTGGTGCATCTATATTGTCGTTCCAATTCTTCAATTTTGTCCTCCAATGTGTGGATGTAAGCTGTACTTTCCCGCTGTTCATTCTCTATTTTGGTGATCTTTACTTTCAGGTCAGTGTTTTCTTTAAGTAGAAATTCCATAGATGTGTGTATGGCATCGTTTTGTTTCCTTATTTCATCTGTCGCTTGTTTTAGAGAGTTGAGTTTTTCATCTTGCTGCGTTTTTATTCCAGTAATAGAACCTTGAAGGGCATCTAGTTTCCGGTCTTGATCACTTTTGAATTCTTTCAAAAGATTCCTCATGTCATCCATAAAATCTATTACAGCTTGTTCCTCACGCACTCGCTTTGACCTGAGAGTTATTCCGGCGTCGTAATGCATACCTCCGAGATCGGGTTCGGATTCGCTTCGGGAGGGGGAAGCTGAGGCGGGCGGTGGAGTGCGATTAAGGGGCATCTTTGACAATTTGCAGGAGGTTTTTACGAGTAAATCAATGAATAACGCAGAAAAAAATCTGGTGAGTAAGTCTTCGCGTAAAATTGTGAGGTACTAGGAACACACGTTTGCCAATAGTGTTACTTAATTTAATTAGTAATACTTTTAAAAAAACTCTGTAGTTAGTACGACACTTTGTAAAGGGTACCAGGAGTTCATAAAGACATAAAGATTAGAAATAGTTCCATTTGCCAAATAAAATCGTTAATACTTCCATGCGTCTCAGGTACCAGATATTAATTATTTCTTTCGATTAATATCGATGATGCGGCCGTTGTACTAGGCGCGCAGATATTAGAGGTGTACTTGCAGTTTACGGCACCGGGTGATGTGTGAACGCCGCGCAACTGAGGAAATGCAGCTATCCTTTTTGTACTCGTTTCGCTCGGCGTGCATCCAGCCGTTCGACGGCGCACGGAAGTATGCGTTCGTATACACAATGGGGCAGCAGCACACTTTAACTTTTTTGCACTGCACTGTACTCCAAGAAACTTCTGGGCGCCTATTATTTCTTGCTGATTTAAATTGAAAAATACTTTCGAAATTTTGGGTTTAAATTATAATAAGGTTATAGGCACGTCTACTCGTAACCGAGGTCCGGAGGGAAGGGAAGGGTAATAAACCGCAATGACTGGTAGGATTCCTTATGCAATATTTCCAGCCCGAAAAGAGACCTTAAATGGTTATTAATTAAAACATTTTTATTGTCATACCTTTTACAAAGAAGCTCCCATGCTGTTTGATAGTTTTTTGCACTAAATTCTATAGATTTAATTACCAGTGATGCACTTCCCTGTAAAGAAGATCTCAAATAATGGTACTTGTTTATGTTCGGTATGTCATCGTTGCTATTTATCATAGATTCGAAAGTGTCTCGAAACTCGAGCCATTGTAAGTAATTACCATCGAAAGTAGGTAGCTGAATGGTTGGCAACTTAATGGCATTGTTTTGCTGGTTAGTTTTACAACTATACAATGAAGCATTATCTGTTTGAGGGTCAATAGGTGTTTTATAGTAGGGAGAAGACTCTAATCGTTCTTGTGTTTCGGCCAAAATAGTTAGGAACAAGTTTTTCTCTTTCGATGACCTGCTCCTCGACATTTCGGTGAATAAGCTCAATTCTTCCCTGAAGCTCATCATAATTAGTCATCTTTTCCTGGATTTTTTCTAACGTTAATTGTAACTTCTTATGAATAATACTTGTCATTTCAGATTGCAATAACTCATCAATTTTAGCGCTATACTTAGTCAAAAGTCCCTTTATTACACCCCGCTGCCTAACCAACTTAGCAAGTTCAATCTTTTCCTCAGCCGTCAAGGCTTGACTTTCTTCTTTCTCAGACATTTTAAATATGCAAACAACAAAACACTAAATCAAGGCAGAGGCAAATCACTAAGGCAAGAAATAAAACTATAATACTTATTCCTGTACTCCTGTGTTTTTTCTATTTAGGTCCAGTCGCAGTATCAGTATTTATGATTGATATGTTGCTCCTGCTGAGCACACACAGCTTGGGTTCGATGCTGGGAGCTTGGTCTCGTCACCCTCACACAAACCACGGGCAGGTATTTGTACGAAACCACAGGCAATTTGCGTTCCTGTTGGATTGACCTCCGAATGTCCTCCGCAGGCTCCGTTACCACAACCACTTTTTCTCCAATTCACTGGTTATATGCACAGCAATAAGCTTCTTATTTTGTCACGGTCGCCAACAACTCCATGTAGGAGCTTGTCATGAAGAAAACACCGTATTTCTAGACGATGTATTTTATTGACGTAATTGGGGGATACAAAAATATTGTTAGGTGCGACACGGGCGCCGCGATAGATAGCCAAAAAGGAGTGTGTCGCGATCGCCAGCAGGCGGCGCGGGCGCAGCGTTGGTTCCCCGCGCGTCCCGCGCCTCGTCCTTCGTTCGCCTTGCATAAGCCGCGCATACAGATGTATTATAATTATTGAGTCGGTTCAATTCAATTTACAATTGGATTACAGTTACAAAACATTGATTTCTAACAAGAAAAAACGTGAAAGCACCTATAGGTATAAGTAAGTTTGATTGTAACTTAAAAAAATCATGAAACGCATTTATTCCTGTTCATTAGTACATAAGTTGGTTGGTTTTTTATAGTCTTCTTACTTCTTAGTTTGTAGCCTATCAACAACCTTCGTGATTTTCAAGACTGCAGAGTCCGAAAGATTTTTGTGGCACTATACATAGGTAGGCCACTTTATTATATTAAGACACTTATATCACCACACTAGACTAGGAGGCTATGCAAGCTATGAAACCCCCAACTAGTAACGGCTTAGTTGACTCTGGAGAAATCTTAAAAACTGATTTTTATTCCAGTTTCTTATTAGAATTGCGACCATATTTCAGCATTATTGCTGAAACTGCAAATTAAAAAACTAAAGAGATTTTCTAAGCAAATATCATAAACCGCAGCCTGAGTTTATTTACGAGCTTGTTTTGCAGATTGTTTTGTCTTTATCTGCAAGCGCTAGTCATTTCTCAAACACTACACTTCTGAAACAACTGAATTTTAAGTAAGCAAAAGTACGGGGAAGTTATAAAAAATGTTCCCAGCTACTTTTCAGACTTTATCCTGAAAGTTTCACTCGAATAAAACGGCAACAACTGTAAAGAAACTTCAATTCTCTGATCCTAAGCGTAGCTCAGTGGCAACAGCTAGCAGTGAATGAGCTTTCCTAGTAAAGAGTCTCATGACGGTATTTACAAAAAACAACAGGATGATACAAACTTAATTTTAAACTTTTATCAACGATATATACCTGAAAAACTATATCATAAATTTTGCTTTTCTCTTCTTGCATCAAGGACCGTCAAAGGGGGGATGGAGGGACCGTCATCGGTCCTAAATAATAATAATTAAGACTACGTATTATTTTGATTATTTTCTTCAGCACTTCTGAATACCTTATAACTGTTCCTGCGTATAGCACCAACACCAAAATTTGACTGTAAAATTTTGACACAATCATTTTACTTCCTACGTTAAATCGCTCCATTCATTTTAATCTCGTGATCGCGTGCCCATCAGCCGTCACTCAACAATCACCTGGCTGATCTATTTTTATCCGGTGGCCGGTGCGTTGAACCCTCGTTGGCCACAAACAAAAGGTCCACCTGATTAGGCTTTACTGTCTGCTTATCAGATCCTACACCTGGATAGAGGTTGTCTGGTTTAGAAATAAAAATATTTGTAATGTATTTTACGGTGTAAGATTTTTTACATTTTCTCGTGGCTTAGGGTATTAGTGTTCGGACTTTGAGGTTAAATAATGTATTGTTTTTTTTCTTCACGTATTAAAGGCAAAATAAAAAGTTTTTGAGAATGCTTTCACCTAAGTACATTACTTTAGAATATTTTTCCAATTTTTAGGTGGAATGGAAAAAAAGATATAAAAATTAGTCAGACATATCCTATAATAAAGTAAAGCATCGACCAAAAATCGTTTATCTCATAAAATCACCGATATTAATGCGCCTTGCTAACAAACATTACTGGTAACCAAAGTCGGTCCTGAAAAAGTAAAGAACCGATCGCCTGTGTTTCAGTTCTACGACATTAACTTTTTAATATGAAAGGGTTATAAGATTTATTAGATATGGAAGTACGTAATTACAGTGTAACGTTACGACAAGTAGATGTAAAAAGGAAAGTTTTCACGGATATGCATATTTACATGCCATGATTGTGGCGAAACATGTCCGTTCTATAAATGTAATAAAATCTGTATAAGTACCGTGTTTCAAAGTAAAGAAATGGAATTCAATTTAATTGGAATTGAATTAAATTGTAAAGGTTGATTCACAGCACTGCCCGAAGGCAGCAACTGGCAGGGTCGCCATCTAAAGGTTGGGACCGTGACGAATTAAAAAAACGTGTTGCTTTATTTACAGGTTCCAATATAATGCATCAAATAAAGCTTACAACTACTTATAAATTGGATATAATAAGAATGAAGTAAATAACCTTCACACTATAGCCAATTAAAACACAAATGTAAATGGCTTAATCTGTATTAATTATCATGCTCACATCGTGTATCGCGTATGTGAATCCGTGTGCACTTTGTATGCTGCAGACAGAATGGCGTTCTGCACTAGGGTGGAACTGAGAAAGATTTATTTCTGAAACTTATTTTACACGAAGTAAGGAAATTAAATTACTGTGATTGTGACATTCGTATTTTTTCTTGTAGAGGAAATATGACGAGAGATTTTTTTTCCGGGTGCAGAATTTCGTAATATTTTTACCAAACCTTTATATTTATAAACCACTGTCTTATACATTCTTTTAAACAAATGTCTTGTACTCTGTGAAAATCTCTCCAAGAAATAGTCTATCAACACTTTTTGGAACACAAACTTTAAGTGCTATCTGTATACAGACATGAAAGTTTCTTATGAAGCGTTTTCAGGATTGTTTGTCCATTTATTCATAAAAATTAACATGCAATTCAATTTGTCAAACTATAACATATACCATACGAGGCATCTTTCTCTTTATAGAACCTATTCCGTTTTTACCAAGCACTTTAACAGTGAACACAGGGAGGAGCATACAAATTGTTTCAGAGATCGTAAAATGCAAGCGGACACATGACACATTTGGTCGTAAATAGATATTACTTCGCCGAGTTTGGCGCAGGTTGAGTTTTCAATATCTGTATTTCTATAAAAATCCCAAAGTATGTCTATTGGCTGGCAACAAAGTAATTTAAGACTTTCCGTCGCGTTTTCAGCATTGTAATCATATTTCATTCTGAATAACATATCTATTGAAATACGATTTTTTGAGGTAATGGAAAAATACTAGCCAGTGAAAAATATGAACATAATAAGTTAGGTATAGACTTTTTTGAAATTTCTAGATTACTTATATTATAAGGAGTACATTACCTAACAACATCATCATGCACTGACATACGTAGTTAAGTTCGTATTTTTATATTCACGTGTTGCTGGATATGGTTTGACAAGCACGGTTCGTTGAAAAAAGGATTGTATAGTTTGATTTATTAAGTTTTTTTTGCGTTCATAACGCTATTTTTTCAAATTCGATAAACCATTACACTTAAAAAAATCTTTTTGGAAGTCCTGTCCAATGCTTCAACCAACTGAGCTACCGAGAACCTTAATGGAGTCGTTGAATTCTCTAAGTGCTTTGTAACGCTTTGAGCCTGCGTATGTTTCATTAATGACTGTGGGAGACACCCTCAAATCAATCACCCGAGAGAAATATATTAACTATTTTTGTATACTCGTAGTTTGATATAACTATAGGATAAAAATATAATTTATATATATATTAAATAAATCACAAGTGTTCACGAGTCTTTTAGGCTCGCGATACGATTTGTGTCAACTAAACCACACACGATCGCATCATCACGCATCGTCGCTTAACCTGCCACGCGACGAGGGCACATATCCTCTCAACTTCTTCAAAGGATCTGATTGCCGTGATTCCGTGAACGTAATCCGTGTGCGAGTTCGAAATAAAAAAAACCCGAAGTACAATCACTCTTTTGAAAGCGTTCCTGTGTATTTTCGTTGAGCTGAAAACTTTCGCAATACCGGGCGGCTCAAGTTGGGACGCGGAGAGGGATACGGGGCGAATCACGATCATCCCGCGTTGGAAGGCTGAGGGTGCACTGGTAATTGTCGTCGGGAAAATCTTGTTGCAAGTTTCTAACAAGTTTCCTATCTGGATAAGCAAAGGGATTTCAGGCTGACCACACTGTACACTGACTAAATATACATCAGCAAGAGCACCAGATTAAAAATAAAAATGGTTAGGATCTCATCGAATGGTGAGATTCTTATCATCATTAAAAAAACAAAACAAAGACATATCACAAACATCTTGTTGCAAGTTTCAAACAAGTTTCCTATTTGGATAAGCAAAGGGATGTTGGGGGGGATGTTGGGGTGGGTGGGAACACCTCCGAGCGGTCCACCCCGGGCAACGTCATCGCTAAGTTCTAAACTAGTGGTGGCGGCAGACGTTCCCTCGCAGAGTGGTAGGCCTCGAAAGGAGCCGCCTGGCTTGCGACCACCCTCGTACTAGAGTCCGGCGCCAAGCAGCTTGCTGCGTTCCGTCGTGAGTGTGCGAGAGCCAGTGCCTTTGGTGGTTGATTGGGTGTCAGTTGTGTCGACCTATACCGGATTGTAGCTTCTAGGAGATGCTGTGACGGGTGACTCAAACTGGAGGGTAGCGGGATCCGAAGCACGGTCTTGCCGTTGGCCGACCGCAGTCAGTAGGGGGCCCAAGTAGCGCGCCAGCCACGTGCCAAAGGCTGCCCCGCCAACTTGCGAAAAATCCCGGAATTGCTCCACCGTGCTAGTTGGCGGCTAGAAGGGAGGACCCGGTGGCGATTTCGGGGGGGTTCGGGCGTCCCCGCAGTCTCCATTTGAGTCTCCCATTGGCCAGCGTAATCCGATGAAGCTAGGCTTGGTTCTGGAGTTGACATCTCGACACTTTTTTAACCACCACCCAACTTAAAACATGCGCAAAAGAAAAAAGAATACGGTGAACCAACGGCTGCACTTCCTCCCGTTTAAAGTGCACCACACCAACATCTGTGGATTGCACTCAAATATCGACCCGGTCCATCACCACCTTGAGACCGCAAAGCCGGACCTATTCTTTTTAACGGAGACCCAAATTGCGGCACCTGCAGACGTGGGATACCTCAACTACCCGAACTACACGCTTGAACATAAGTTCAAAAGGCGAGCCGGGGTCTGTGCGTATGTCCGCGACAGCGTTTGTTGTCGCCGTCTCCGTTGCTACGAGGACTCAAGTTTCTCCACCTTATGGCTTTTGATAGACACTGGCATGGGTAAAACCCTTTATGTTGGTGTCTACCGTTCGCACACCGGTGACCAGGAGACGACCAGGCTTTTTGAATACCTCACTGAGAAGGCAGATTTAGCGATGCAAAGTTTCCCCACAGCTGAGCTTGTATTTCTCGGAGATTTTAATGCGCACCACAAGGAGTGGTTGTTTCCCTTCGAGAAATCTGACCATGCTGGGCGAGAGGCGCGTAATTTCGCATTAGCGCTAGATCTCACTCAGTTAGTGACTCAAGCGACGCGGGTACCTAGAGTTGATAGCCATACTGCCAATTGCTTGGATCTTTTGTTGACCACGGAACCAGACAGGCACTCTGTATCAGTATCTGCCCCGTTAGGAACATCTGACCATTGTCTGGTTAAAACTGTATCTTCCTACACCCCTCCAGACAAAACTCCTTGTGGGTCCAGGCGAGTGTGGGGATACGGGTCGGCGAATTGGGACGAAATGCGACATTTTTTCGCGGTGTACCCTTGGCGCCAAGTATGCTTTTCCTCTGACGATCCGTCCACCTGTGCTGATGCGGTTGTAGACTTAATACGGCAGGGAATGGAATATTACATTCCATTCTCCGACTTGTCGCTCGTATCTAAATCCAGGCCTTGGTATAATGCTGACTGTGCCCGCGCTGAGTCGTGTAAGGAGTTAGCATATCAAGCTTGGATTCAAGCCCGCGATCGCAAAGCTACTGCTAGGAGAATACGGTCTATGAAGAAAGCATTTAACGCTGCCACTAGATCCTGCAAGCGCACGCTACAAAAGGCACGATTTGACCACGTTCGATATATCGGGACCAAATTGGCGTCTTACCCTCCCGGTAGTAAGCAGTTTTGGTCCCTGTCTAAATCCGTCGAGTCAAATTTCTGCCGTCCTAGTTTGCCTCCAATGCAGAAACCTGACGGAACATTAGCCCACACCGCAACTGAGAAAGCAAATTTATTTGCCTCTCTTTTCGCGAGTAATTCGCGTTTGGATGCAGGACCCAAAACACCACCTACCTTACCTCGTTGTGACTCATCTATGTCGGAGGTCACAATACACCAGAAAGAGGTACGTCGGGAACTTTGCAAACTAGACGTGAATAAGGCAAGTGGACCTGATGGTATTCCTGCAAGGGTGCTTAGGCAATGTGCGCCTGAGTTGTCTCCGGTACTGACACGCCTTTACCGCCTCTCCCTCGAGCAGGGAACTGTGCCGAAGTCATGGAAGCTCGCCAACGTACAACCCGTACCAAAGAAGGGCAGCCGTGCCGACCCGGCCAACTACAGACCGATCGCCATTACTTCCATCATTTGTAAAGTGATGGAACGAGTGCTAAACAGTAAGCTGCTGGGGTACCTAGAATCCAATGACCTACTGAGCGACCGCCAGTACGGTTTTCGCCGTGGTCGTTCAACTGGTGATCTTCTAGTCTACCTCACGCACTACTGGGGCGAAGCTATTGAGAAACACGGCGAAGCCTTGGCTGTGTCATTAGACATCTCAAAAGCTTTTGATCGAGTCTGGCACGGTAGCCTTTTCAGCAAGCTTCCTGTGTACGGTATCCCTGATGGTTTCAGCACTTGGATCTCCGACTTCCTGAGCGAGAGGTCAATTAGAGTAGTCATTGATGGCTGCTCTTCAGACCCAATGGCTATCAATGCTGGTGTTCCTCAGGGGTCTGTCCTCTCCGCGACTCTTTTCCTGCTGCACATCAATGACCTGCTCTGTCCTGGCATTGTTGGGTACGCAGATGACAGTACTGTCATGGAGAGGTACGTGTCCCGTGCTGGAGCTAAACAAGAGGAAACCCAGTCTCTACGGGAGAATTTGGTGAAACGAACGGATGAGATTCTACGACGTGTCTCCCAATGGGGAGACAACAATCTGGTAACGTTCAATGCTGCCAAAACCCAGGCATGTCTTTTCACCGCAAAAAAGAGTCCGTTCAACTGGACTCCTACTTTCAGAAGTGTGTCTGTACCCATAACCGACCATCTCGAGCTTCTTGGTATGGAGTTGTCAGCCAATCTGAACTTCGGCGGTGCCATTGAGTCCAAAGCTCAGACTGCGGCAAAGAAGCTGGGCATCCTCAACAAGGTGAAGCGGTACTTCTCCCCTGAACAGCTTTTAACCTTGTACAAAGCACAAGTTCGCTCCTGCATGGAGTACTGCTCTCACCTGTGGGATGGCTCAGCTAAATACCAACTAGCCGCTCTGGACTCCGTGGAGCGTCGAGCCAGGAGGCTGATTGGTGACAGGAAGCTGGTGGAGACTAAGCTTGATAGTCTAGACCACCGCCGTAAAGTTGCCTGCTTGTCGGTTTTCTACAGACTCTACTTCGGGGAGTGTGCTCATGAGCTCCATATGCTCATTCCACCAAGTCCATTTTACCAGAGGACCACCAGACGTACGGCGGGTTACCATCCATACTTGGTTGATATACCAACTATACGCACTAAGCGCTTCGCTTCTTCCTTCATAATGCGCACAGCCAAGGAATGGAATGCACTTCCGCCGACGGTGTTCCCTCTTTCCTATAACTTGAGTTCATTCAAAGCGAAAGTCAATAGGCACCTTCTGGGTAAGCTCGCTACATCGTCGACATCTTCTTCACCTCTTAGAGGGAGAATGAAGTCAAGAGCGAACCCATATTAATAAAAAATAAAAAAAAAAAAAAAAAAGGGATTTTAGGCGAGATTCTCAGCACCAGATTAAGAATAAAAATAGTTGTTGTTTTTAAATGCACACTACGTCACATCTCCTGAAACAATTCCCAAAAATGTTAAGGAAGATATATACTAAAGGAACTTCAGACTAAGTATTTCGACAAAAAAAAATACATGTCACCCAAACCAGTGTAAGCACACCCTAAGTCTTGATACACGATAGCACCATGCAAATGTGGACCCAGCATAGTAAGGCCGCATTCGTGAAATATGTCGTCACTGCATAAACTTTACTACAGTTTCGCGTCCAGATGAGCAAAGTTGGAAAGAGCAGCTCTCTTGCAAATAGCATATTAACTATTCACCATTCATTAATAAAGATAATATTTATTATGACAACAGCTTTGGTCTGAGGTCCAGACTACAAAACCGGCTGTCGCGGGTTCGAATCCTGCTTAGGGCAAATATTTGTGTGATGAGCACGAGCAATTTTCCTGAGTCATGGGTGTTTATACATGTATTTGAGTATTTCTATCCGTTATCTTAGCCACCATAGCACAAGCTAACGCTTAGTTTGGGGCTAGGTAATTGGTGTGTTCGTTGAAACAATTCATATTATTATTGGTTTATTTCTAACTATGTTTACATTAAATATTTAAAAGTTTAAAAATTAGTGATGTTGGTGCAAGGTGGGTAAAGCTGGTGCCTGAAATAGGTTTAAGTATTTATTTATTTCTTTAAGCTTAGTTGCATAACAAAACTATGTTTAAAAGGTGGACTTAACGCCGTATGGCATTCTCTACCACTCATACCATTGGCCTAGGCAGAAATGATCAGTGGGCGGTGCGACAAAATAAGTAAAAGAGAAAACACAAAAATAATTATACCAATAATATGACACATGAGGTTAAATAAAAAAAAAATATATACACTAATTAATTAATAAATAAAAATGACGAACTTTTTAAAAAAGATCTTTAATTAAATAAATAAATCAATGATGACAGTTGCGATAAATTAAGAAACTGAAAGTAACCTGTGCTACAGGTCACCAGGCCCCCGTCCTGTTTCTATCGACGTACTAACCAAAAAGCAATAGCTTTTATCGTATAAATATGAGTTACTACTGATTCCTAGAGAGATGAACCTAGAAAATATGACTTAGGAGTTAAGGGCTGTTTTTTTCTAAACACTGACTGGTCCAAAAAATACTGGACATTCCCGTCCTTTTTATTATGCCCTTTTTATTTTTAAAAATCAAAAATGTTCGAAACAAGAAACACCTAAAAATAAACACCGAAGTAACTTTATCTATCTTTGAAAATGGATTATACCCCAGTTAGGTGTAGTCATATTTTTTTTGTAGCGTAAAACCAGAGGTCATTTATTGTCATACACTTCTGTGTCAAGAAAGTAAAATGAAAGAAATTTTTACGAAAATTTACATCGAAAATTAATATATCCTAAGAGCTTTCTAACTCAGTTACACTAAAAGGTTATGAAAATAAAAATGCCAATACCATTTCCAATCACAACAGAGCGCAGTAAAAGTTAAAAGGGGTGTCACATTAATTCGACAATTACATGAATTTATTTCCAATGGAGTACGTTACGCAAATTTTATCGCGAGCAATTTTCGATAGTGCGTTGTAATTTTGGAGATAAAATACGAACGGTGAGTATAATTTTTCGTTCTCCATAATTCGGCTTACATTCGCCTCTCCGTTTGTCTTTGGCACTAAAACAATTGTAAGTAAAATTGATTGTTTGTCTGTGCTGCTATATGACATAATACCTAGTGATTCTTAAAAGACTAAAACGGTCTTTAATTTGTATTAGTACGTGCCTATGATAAGCTCCGCTTCACAGTGACTTCGAAAAACTTAAATGAGCTGTCAATCCCTTTCATGTAATAAGTACTTAATTTTTGGACGTTAATTTAAGCCTGGGGCATACTGTAGTTGCATGCAGCCTTAATAATAACAAAACTAGTTACATACTAAATAACGTTAATTTAAGTACAGAGCGCTTAAATTATCGATACTAATTTGTGTCAACATGCCAAAAACGTTTAAAAGGTTTTTGAGTGTAACTTTCGAGTAGAAACAAAAAACATGAGCCTCGTTTCATGATTAGTTTAAAAAAAAAGTTTTATACTGTGTGGCGACCACATTATGACAATTGACTTTATGTCTGTGATGCTTTCAAGCCTAAAGTACTTAACAGATTTGGATGAAATGTAATAAACATAAGGAATTTTGACGACTAATGTATGTGTACCAAATTTCATCCAAATCACTTTAGTAGTGTAGGCGTGAAGGCGTCACGGACAGAGTGTCTTAGTGATCGCCATTTTGTATTTCTAAATGTGACAAGAGCAAGTCCGCGGGAAAAAGCTAACTAGTATTACTGTGATTCCCATTTATTCAACACGGAACCATTCGCTATTGAATATTTACGAATCTCTGATTTATTGCGGAGCAATAAGCGTATATTAAGTTCAAAAGGGTGCTGTGTAATTTATTTCGTGAAGCGATTTTGAATAAATTGCCTTTTTATTTTACGTATAGTAATTGATATTTCGCATTAGAGCTGTTAGTTTTGATTGGGAAAACAATTCAATCGTGGTATTGCAATATGTTATTTTTTATAAAAAAACACTTAAAAGAGATGTTATTCAATCCAGAATTTTCGCTTGACATTATAGGTGTCGGGCATTTGTTTTGTGTTGTTTTCGTTAGGAAATAAAATAAAAATTTCAGACATGTGTTAAAGAAATATCATCATCATCATTATCAGCCAAAGGATGTACACTGCTGAACATAGGCCTTCCCCATAGTTTTCCACATCGACCGATAACAAGCGGTCTGCACCCAGTATGTGCTTTACAAGGTCGTCTGTCCATCTTGTCGGTGGACGTCCTACGCTGCGCTTTTGGTCGAAGGGTCTCTAATCCAGAATTTTTCTGCCCCAACGGCCATCATTTCTTTGCACTATGTCAAAAAATTTAAAAAAAACTAAATTATTTATTGTTTCAAACATGTACACAGCTTAATAGTAGTTGGGGCCTCCTTTTAAGCAGAACAATGCCTGTGCCAAGAGACTCCGCTCTTTCTAAATGTATATTATCTTATAATGAATTGCCCTATTATCTTATATAATATGTGCCCTGCCCATTGCCACTTAAGCTTACTGATTCTTAAGGCTATGTCCGTTACCTTAGTTCTTCTACGTATCTCCTCATTTCTGATTCGATCTCGTAGAGAAATACCGATCATAGACCTCTCCATCGCTCATTGTGTTATCTTGAGCTTCTTTATATTGCCCATAGTTAGAGACCATTTTTAAAGTAATATAAGCCTTTACAATACATAGGTTAAATATGTTTTTTATAATTATTTTTAATTATTAATTTTCATCGACAAATACCAGATGTCCCTTAACAGTTATCGATTTTCTATTGAAATAGAAAGAATCACAAACATACGCACACATTTATTATATTTATAGGGATGTCGTTTACTTTGTAATGTTCCATAAAAGACTATTAAGAGAATAAATTACAGCCCAAAAGGAATCCATTTGGAAACAAATTATATCTCAATTCCGGCGAAACTTCACTCCGTACGCCAAATGCGCAAGATTTTCAATCTCGCATCAATGAGTGTGATTTAAGTGTTTCCCGTATCATTTGTTTCATGCCAATATCACGTTTTATTTTTGTCAAATTGCACCCCCACGCCCCTTTGGGCCACATGCGTATGTCGCAGTGAGGTAAGTGAACTGGATATTTTATGAAAAGTCGGATGTAATCTGGTTTGAGGTTCTTGAATATATTTTTACTTGATGATATTTAATGATGATGGTGAAGAAGAAGTAAATCTAATCGGGATTAGCTTTGGAAAGTCCGTTTTACTTCAACCGAGTCGGGTTTTTAAGGAACGGTAGAGTTTCATATTTTTTAATGATTTCGAGTAACTTTGAGTTTAAATAAAATCAATCACGTCGTAATCATTCAAATCATTTTCATAATTTTGACAAGGGAATTATATTGTAAGATGGAAACAGATATAATTTTAGTGCTTGTTTGTTAGCAATGTAGAAAAGTGGCAGTTTCAATTTTTTACCCGCAACATGTATACGCAGATTTTTATTTAGGGTTAGACGTTTATTTGTGTTTGGCTTAAGGCGAAATTGCTCATTCTCCTTTTATATTACTGCGTCTTGAGTGCATATGATTGTTTCTCATCTCATAGGTACATTATGTGACATTAGGAACTTGAAGAAAGTGCGCGTATAGCTCTAGGCAGTAAAAAATATATTCAAACAATTTCTTCGTTCAAGTTAAAGATTTTGTTGCTAAGCATAGTTACAGAGTTTCCTTCGCCTAGAGCTTCTAAGGGGACTGTAGGAACAATCATTATTTTCTGCCTTCAAATAACGCTACATTGGCTCAGAAAACTTTTGTGTACCGTACTAACATACTGCTCACCGCTCATGGTACGTCACAAAGTCGTTCACTGTGGCGGCAACGAGACTGTGGAACTCACTACCTCTGGATATTAAAAGATCTGACTCGAAGTCGTCGTTCAAGAAAAAAGTTCGAAGTTTTCTAAATGAATAAATTGAATATATAATATTATTATATATATTTTGTGTGTATACATTATCCATATTAATAAATTGATATTTATTTTGTGTATACTATAATATAATTTAATATTTACTTTTATGTATTGATATTATGATATTAATCTATATATTAAGTTAATTTATCTTTTCGTCATTAAACACTTTACTTTTCACTGCACCCATTCCCTTCTTTCTGCATGACCTTGAGGTTAACTGGCAGAGAATGCTTTTAGCATTAAGTCCACCCTTTGTACATTTTTTGTGCAATAAAGTTTTAAATAAAAAATAAATAAATAAATAACATATACTAACACTGTGACCAAATCACCGATCACCGTTGTAGGAGTGCCTAGATCGGAATATAACTTGAATAAACTTATTATTTTATTTTGGCAAGTTTAAAACAATATTCATCTATATGACTCATTTTTCGAGCGCAGCCGAAATCTAATTCCACGCTACATTATTTTGCCGAGACAAAGCAAATCACATTAATTCAAAGCTCAACAAATCTCTGTACGCAGAATGTAGGTAAATTAATTTTTGATTGCGTGCTCACATGAAAAGAACGTCATATCCGGGATTTTAACAAGCAGAAACTCTCATGTCGCCGACCATGCAAAACATCATTCATTACGTGCCCGATGACAATAAATAGATTATGTCACTAGTGATGTAAATTGTTGATATCCGAAAACTTACGCCAATGGTGCAAACACGGCTTATTTAAAAAACAACGCAAAAAAGTTCAGCTTTGGATAGCCTAATCTTGAGTCTGCGTCTCTTTGTATTAGTTCAACCGGATGGTTACTACACTTTCCACCGTCATTTAGGAAATCTATTGGTACGCTAATACTCGTACTACTGTTTTTATTTGTCTTTAAATATCAATAAGTCCAGAAACAGACATGTAGGACACATTAAACAAGGCTTAATGTATTTCGATTGGTTAGAATTGAAATGGAGCTAAACAAACAATCGTTTTGTTTATCGATGTTCAAAAGAAATGCGGGCCAAAAGATCGGCTACCAATGTCAACCTATTTTTTTTTTGTTTTCGGATATCAGCCCACCGATTTAATATCCGATCCGGACGCACCACATCACTATACGTGTCACAAAAAGTGCACGGAAAACAATTTTTTCCTGCCCTCGTTTCGGTAACACAATAATCAAAGGAATACGAGGGGAATCAAACGTCTGCATATGCGAGAACCGATAAAGTATGATCCCATCGGGGTCACCTTAGGGTGCCGAAGGAGGGTATCTTAAACTGTCTTTGCTAAACACATTCAGATACGTTTGAATACGAAATGAGATTTTGTTTTATAATTTCTTCGATTTTGTAATACAGTCTTGTAAATATTACAACCTTTATTAACTTGTGTAAGTCGATTCACTGAAACCGATTTGTTTTTATGAAATAAATTCAAAGTCAAGTCATAAAGTTGTCGGTTCATCTGACACCCGACCACAGAAAAGTTAGCCTGAGCTGCTGTCTTTATGAACTAGTCTTTAAACTACTTATATAATAATAAGATTGAGATAAATCCGCACACATAGTTCTTTAAAGTCATAAATGTCAAAAAATCTGAAACTGAGTTAACCATTCTACAATTTTCCTTTTATACTAATGTATTGAACGCTTAAAGATCGTTTTTTTATTTTATTTTTTACATTTATGACTAAAGAACTAGATGATTGACTAGATGTGTGAATAAAAAGTATTCTGTTTTTACCTGTTAGGATATCTACGAGAAATCAAACAGAAACATAGTTTTTAATGACAATGACTACCGCAATAATATCGGTGAAATGTGGCCTATCAGACCTTTTACAAGTCTTGACAAGTGTTCGTGAGACTTGCTTTACTATCGTGTAAATTAATTTTATGTTAAAAAATATACACGCGTCATTTTCATTAAGCATTACCTAAAATAATCCTGCTTTATGCAGAATTTATTTTAACAACCTTATTTACTTTGCCTAGGAACTTTTTTAAAACTTTGATTAGCTACGAAATTAACGCTCAATCGTAACGAATCACCTTTTCTGACGAAACTATGTAAAAACCATCAAAATACCCTATGCCACATGAAAATGAAGACGTGCATCTCAAAAATTCAAACTTCTTATTTTCAAAAATAATAAATCTTGCCAAGTGATTTTATTGCTCAATTATTATCCGTTTTTTATTCGAACAAGACGCCTCTCGCACGCACGATGTGCGCCGCCAGCAGGGCGGAACGGAATCGCTGGCAAATCCCCACGCATCATGATAATACATAAAGGTTATGTTTGGGGTCCCGCAGATGTATTGGAAAACTGATTTTTCTTAGCTAAAGAGGTTAAGTCACACCTCTAGCTGACCGTAAGACATAAAAATTGGTTGCCATTATTTTAATGATTTTTCTTAGCTAAAGAGGCGGCGTAACACCTATAGTTGAGCGTAAGACCTAAAAATTGGTTGCCATTGTTGTAATTGTATTATTTTCCAAAATAATAAATCTCGTCAAGTGATTTTATTGCTATATTATCTGTTTTTTAACCTTACCACCCGAAAAAGGGTGGTGGTATAAGTTTGATCTCTATGCATGTTTGTGTGTGTAAAGTGTATTTGCGTTAGTGTGTTTTGTGTGTCTGTCTGTGGCATCATAGCTCCCAAACGGATGTACCGATTTCAGTGTGGTTTCTTTTATTCGAAACATAGTTTTATCACGGTGGTCCCTCGATATGGCTGATCACAATCCGTCCAGACAGTTTTCCTGGCGCATTTGGGGGTTTTTTAACTGTTTTTTTTTTCGAAAAAGACTCCTCTCCCACGCACGGCAAATCCCCACGCATCATGATAATAAATAAAGGTCATATTTGGGGTTAGCTTGTTCTGCAGATCGGGTGAGATCGGAAGAGAGAGAGAGACGGGATTTCTCTTAGATAAGCTGTAAACACCCTTAACTAAGCGCAGCACTTTACTTGACTCAGTGGGAAAATAAACGTTGTTTTGATCTATTTAATGCTTCTTCGAGAAAGATGTCCAACAAGTTAAAAAAATTCTAGACACCATAAGATCTATTCTACCGACTTGAATAAAATGACTTAATTACATATTTGTAATATGAATTTAACAGGCTTTAATTATATTATTGGATGCTGAATTGTCGACATCCTAAGTGAGTGGGATAATCGCATTAATTATGGATTTAATAAAAAACCTTTGTAATAAAATATTGAATTAAGCTTATGGTTACCGTGCTATGGCTAAAATATGATTTGCTGCATTGTTTGGCAACTTTAGTGAGCGAGTGGGATAATCGCAAAAGATTAAATGGTAAACTAAAAAAAATCTACTTAATATAAAATTGAATTAAGTTTGTGGAAAACATGCAATTGATATAGTATGATCTCCCATAAAAATGCTGGAACTTAATTGAAGAATAATGAAACAGGCGAACAGTATTAGGCTAAGTCCGCCAGAAATACTGACACCATAAAACTCAACAGAACCCACGAGGCGTGGAAACGTGTGTACGTGTCCATACGTACACTGTAAACACGTTTCCACGCCATACACTCGGCAGCCTTTACTCTAAGCTTTAACGAAAAAGTAATTTTTGTATTAAGCCCTTGCGAAAACATAAAAGAGGTCTCGTCTCCGTCGAGAGCACGAATTAGTTTTCCGGAGATTGTTTGTTTGCGACTTTTTATTCTGACGTTAACGCTTATGAGTTTTTCATTGCGAATGTTTGTTTATTGCTACGCGAATGTGATGTGTATGTAGAAATTTCCTGAGTAAGCACTTCGTTTTTTCGGAGATACCTATTTGAAACTTTTTCGACGGATTCTTCACGACAACCCCTTTATTCTTGATGAAGTGTTATTCGTATACGAATGATAGACAATGTTCCTTGTAATAAATTAGACTAGCAAGGTTCTAAGTCGGTAAGTACCTACAGTAAATCATGAGCGATTAACTTAATATAATAGTTAAAAATAAATTGCTTGATCAGATTCAATCCCGATAGAATGGCAGTCTGCAAAAATTCAAAGAAGAAAAATAAGTAGATCAAAATTTTAAACATACTTACCCTTCTGCATTTTTTATTACTCATAATAACGAAATGGAGGCAGAAAAAGCATTTCCGCAACGTTTTCTGGCCGTTAATTAATTAGGATGCCACTATGGGTTTTATGCTAATAACACACTAATACATCCTACCTTCATACCTCGAAGGGCCGTACGGGTAGTGTAGGGTTACCATGTTCGGTGCCTAAGATTTTTCATACAAATTGTATGATTTAAAAATATACATGCTATTATACTGACTATATTATTCATATAATTATTAATATAATGTATATGCCAGACCAGTGTTAAAAACTACAGGATATTACTAAATACCTAATAAATATTTAAGGAGGTGGTTGTGCCCGTAAAACTGAACAACTCACTTACTCCCAAATAAACATAGGTCGAAATCTCAGAATTACTACCTCCCATACAAAATTGCTGACCAAAATTTAAATTTTTTAAGATTCGACCTAGGTTTCTTTGGGAAAGTTGTTTAGTTTTACAAGCTCAACGACCTCCTAAATATATATATATATATATATATAATATATATATATTTAATAATATATTATATTTTTAACGCCCTGTATAGACCAGAAATTTTTGATAAATCAATTGTAAATATTGCGATTAATTATGAAGGTAGGTAGCGTCATGTCCTATCCTATCGTATCATACATTACCCTAACAATTGCTTACTGCTATAATATTTAGTTCTCAACAAAACTGCCATTCTTGACAGTAGGGAAAATATCTGTGATGTGATGGTAACCCTAAGTGTAGGTTATACATTGAATTTCAACCACACGAGCTTACAAAGCTACACGGATAGAGAGAGTTTCGCTGTTTATTGCATTAACAGACATGGGTGGTGCTAAACTTCTGGCTATTGACCACAGCAATATGGCTACTACTTTGGTGTAGGTGGTCAAGAAGTTGACTATTAACCAAGAGGTCGCGGGTTCGATCCCCGCACTGTAACAAACATTTGTGTGCATGAACATGTCTGTTTGTACTGGTATGGGTGTTATATGTATTTATTTAAGATTTTTTATAATACCACTGTTGATTCTGATATCTGTAACACAAGTGCTTCAGCTACTTACCACGGAGTCAGATCAATGGATGAGATTTTGTTGTATATTTATCTTTATCTTATCTTCCAAATAGGTAAAAAGTCTAAAGAATCGAGTATATATGAGAGGATAGGCACATAGGATAACTATTTAGTAATCTGTGCATAGGAGAAAAGTTATGTAATATCATCATCGCTTCGCTTGCCCTGTACCCAGTTTACAGAGGTCGGTACAGTCTGTTTTCACTGAGTCAATACCTCGTTTCACACACTTATCTTTAGAGGGAATTCATATTATTAGAGACCATCATCCATCCATCATCAGCCTATATACGTCCCACTGCTAGGCACAGGCCTCACCTCAACTATGAGGTGGTCCGAGCCATACTCCACCACGCTGGCTCAGTGCGGATTGGTGGAGGGGTGTGTGTAAGGCAAGTGACCAAATTACTGTCAGAAGTTATTAAGCCGCCCGAGGGCCTACAGCCAGGCTTAACGACTAATGGCTTTCGATATTAACCGGGACCAACAGCTTAACGTGCCTTCCGAAGCAGAGAGATGCTTGTAAATGGACGTCAAATTTATGGTCAGAATGGTCACCCATCCCAAACATGACCGCGCCGTAGGTTGCTTAACTTTTGGTATCACTACCAAAGCGCTGCAACCACTGCACCACAAGCACCTTATTAGAGACATTTTGTCATAAAGAAAACCTAATGGTACTTTGATTTTTATGATTCATTAAACCCCTTGAAGATTAAGAGAATGATATTGTAACAATTAAATTTCTATCGTATGTCGATACCAACAATGTTCTCATCAATACCAGAAAATGATTCTTCCTTAAGTACCTGTGGGTATGCAATCAATCTGACGGCAAAAAAGTATCTATCTTAGTAAATTTCTTCCACTACAAAGTCATGAGAAATGCACCGGATTAAATTTCCAATACCTAAGAGTAACTTACGTTTTCTAGATCCAAGCTAGAGGTTATTTGTCACAAACTTTACACCGTATGCAAATGATGTGTGATCGCATTCAGGATTCGCGACTCATTGCAAATGCTCGCGCGTCGGTAACCTGATCGCAGACTGATTTATGCGTTCGACGTAGCCGAGCCGCACCTGCTTCGGTATTCATCGGACGTCCCGGCTTGCTGCTGCGTTTGAAAATAAAGGCTAAGCATGATTCCGCGTGAAATTCGCGTTAGCGAGCTAGTGGTTCTTTGTCGTGCTACGTCGAAACTGACTTATTAGGCAAGTACACCAATGTGCCAAATATTTAAAATGTTACAACCTACAGAAAACTAAACTTCATTGTTATTTATTTAGTTGATAACGAGAATTACTTTACTCTAAGAACTCGTGTGTCAGATAATGTAACTGACATTGGTCTTCGAAAAGTTCACACATGACTGGTTTATATATTTTCATGCCGTTTCTATGAGCGACATTGACGTAAAAATTTTTTAATGTAATTTTGAGTCTTAGCGCGACTAACGAACAGCAATTCATTTTTATACGCAAGATAAATGACACCTATCGTAAATATTTCTTTCTTATTCGACGTAATAGCACCGCACCTGCATTTGCCATTCACAGGACGTCCTATGGCTTCTTCTATCAGAGTTTCTGATTTGTTAGAACGCGAGCGCGAACTTGCTTTCATCAAACAAGACGGGAAGTCTAACGAAGTGATAGGTATCATACATAAGTTAGGTATGAGGTGCAAGTTTAATAGTTTTATACGGTACTGCAGAGTTAAGCAAGATTGTTAATCACTAGCCGCGAAAGTCTCAGTCCTTATAATTTCGTACTTGTAACCATATCGAATAAGTAAGTAATATTTTTGCGTTTCAAAATGGTTAACCTTATTAAAATTTTCCCAAGCTATGATCAAAGCTTTGTGTTCCAGGAAGGTAGCGCGAATTTAGTACAGCAGTGGGTCGCTGTTTTGACGTGACTATGGAAACGGAGAGGTCTGTGAATTTTCTATGAAAATAACGACGCCTAACAACTGTCTCGGTAAGATTCGATTACAGGGCTGAAAAAATAATGGATGAGTAATTCCCACCCAATGTTACATAAATTTAGTCTATCACTTCATAGTACCTATAAAGCAAACCTCGCTTACCGCGTCTGTCCTCATGATATGTATTCGGTGAGTGTAAAACAACTTAACGGATTTTGATGCAGTTTAAAAAAATATATAATGATGATTCAAGAGGAAGGTGTTTACATGTAATAATAACATAGCGGGCAGGACATCGTCTTCCGGATTCGCTAGTAGAAATATAAAGTACCATAAGTCTTTATTAACGAAAAGGTAGGTACTTTGACTTTGAAAGGCTTAAGGGCAACAGACCCAGTTTATTTTTCATGTCAGATTTTACAAATCTCAAGACGCATTGCGGCAATTAAGATCTTCTTACGGCAATTAATTAGTATAATACGGCAATTTCAAACACAAATCTGTGTAAAGTTCACCGAATGAGTTACGTTTGTTCTTAAGTTATTATCCTACTAATTATAGGCGCAATAAAATTAAGAAAGTTTATTCGTATAATACTTGGAATTGCGTTTTAATGATCATAAGTTTTTGTATAGGAGCGAAGATTGGAGTGATTCAAAGCGGTCTATTTTGTGGGGAATTCGTAAAAAAAATGTTTTGTATTGTCAGTGCCGTACAATGGTGGGAGGAAATGAGAGTCTGGGCGCAGCTCAATTTAACTCGCACCCCCGCGCCGTCCCCCTTGCTTTGAGTGCATATTGTGTATACGTGCATTGAGAATTGGGATGATGACACCTATCTTAAATATTGTCAAGAACATGGTGTTTAAAAAACATAGCCCCTATGAAGTTAATACAACCAATATATTTCAAAAAAGCTGTAGAAACCAATTTTTTAACATACAAAACGCAATAAATATTCGGTCAATTGACTCCGATTTCTGACACATGACCGTGACGTCACAATCATTTATTACCATACGAAATCTATGGAGGCAGACCGTTTTGACAGATAATAAAAAGTATGTCAACGATTAGTGGTGTCGTCTAGCCAATTGCCCGAAATGAGCACGCCACATTGACGTGTAATGTCGGAAGAGGAAAGGCTAAGTGAACGGTAGGATTGTTAGGAGTTATATTTCCGTGAGTGATAAAAGATTCGTTTGTTTGTATCACAAATTAAGAATTATATAAGATACTCATTTTAACAATTCATTAGGTGTAATGATACTTAGACGACCACTTTGGTGTAGTGGTTAAGAAGTTGACTATTAATCAAGTGGTCGCGCGCTGTACAAATATTTGTGTGCATGAACATGTCTGTTTGTACTGGTCTGGGTGTTATATGTATTTATTTAAGATTATTTTAAACAGCTGTTGATTCTGATATCTGTAACACAAGTGCTTAAGCTACTTACCAAAGAGTCAGATCAATGTATGTGATGTTGTTGTATAAAAAAGGCAGTCAGCAACCTACATCTTTAATTTGCAATAAACCTTGCAGTTTTGTGATAGGAATCCCTTATAAAAAAAGAATCTTTTTTTCTGGGAGTTAAATCATCATTCCTGATGGCGTGCAGTTCAGTCTACACTTCAACTTGCTGAATTTTCACAATTTTTTTGTGCGCACATTCTTGTAAATCACATTAAAAATGAATAATCAAAAAAATTACATTCATGAAATTTCATGAACAATACTTGCCATTACACGCTTGTAATTTATGAACAGAATTTAATAAAGCAAAGTGGCTCACCTTTACCTCTTGGTCACGTCTTTCTTTAGACATCAACGTACACTACTGTTTTACGACTGTTCCACGACAAAATCTTATAGTTTATAGCTAATTCTGTGGAATTGCCAATATCAGAGCTACGGGTCGTTTTACGATTGGTAAGTAAGTGAGTTTAGGTATAAAGTCACATAGTTTCGACTTTGAGTACTGCGATGAAATCGTAGTCTTTTGTCAATCGGCACAGCGCGATAGAGTGAACAAACCCCTAAACAATATACGTATTCATAATCAAAATCAGCAAGAGCAAGACATCATTGGCTAACAGATTTGCAAAGTACCCCGTTGCAAGCAGCGTTGATACAGAATCAAATTTTAAAACGGAATAGCAAACAATGCCCTTGAAGGACAAAATTTAACATAATATATTCACACACACACACACACACACACACACACACACACACACACACACACACTAACATACACTCACACACACACACATTCAATTGTTAACTAGTTATAAAATCTATAATCTTAGATAGCCGTAAGGGAAGTTGCGAGTCATACCCAAACCAAGTGTCTTAGACAACTTACTGGGTAGTATCGGCCACATTTTGTTACAATGGTTATAGAAATAAATGATTTATTTATTTATTTTCATTTATATATCTATTCGCAATTAGGCAGTGCTCTGGCAGAACGTCGCGTTCTCCTGGTGAGACCTTCCTTGCTTCCTTGAGAACATAAGAAAAGAGATACCTACAATATACTTTAAGTTTATTTTTTCTTAATGAACTCACAAACATTAATCTTAGCAAGTTCTTAAAATCGTTGTATTCGGGAATGTTTTATAAAACATCTATAACTTTCCCGAACGCTTAATGAGAGAAAAAGAAATAAGCTTAAAGAAAATAAACGTTACATCAAAGTAAGCCGAGGAAACTGTAAACTTTTAATGCTACCATTTATCAGCCAAACCGCTATATTAGCACTCTCTGAAACCGCCCAAGAAAAATATTCCTTCACTAATTAAAGGTCCCCTTATCTATGGCAATTTCGTTAATTACAGGCGATAGATGCCCGTTTTAACTCTTTACGAGCAGCTCATGGCCGATAGCCTTCTAATTGTCGAATAAAAAAGGATTACAGCTAATCCTTGTTTAATAAAAATGTTAATCATGAGATTTCCCGTCGAAATATGCAAATTTTATGGCACCCCTTTGCGATTGACGGCGCCGGTGTAGTCGGGAAGGCGAAGCCAAATGCTTGGTGCAGTAGTTACAGTGAACTTAAAGAACCTGGAACAATGTTAAATATCTTTACTTTGACTTAACTTGTCTATCAAGAGTTAGGAATAAATAATAATAATTATAAATATACAACAACATCACATACGAGGTCTGTCTCCGTGGTACGTAGCTAAAGCACTTGTGTTACATATATCAGAATCAACAGTGGTATTACAAATAAACTAAAACAAATACATATAACACCCAGACCAGTACAAGAAGACATGTTCATGCACACAAATGTTTGTACAGTGCGGGGATCGAACCCGCGACCTCTTGGTCAACTTCTTGACCGTTACACCAAAGTGGTCGCCAAAGTATTTTCAGTAGGCACCTCAAAAATTTTGCATTAATAAGCGAACAGCTGTTTAGAAATTCGTGGGCAGTACGTTGTTCACGTCTTACTGTTAAATGTTACTTGTGTAAAAAATACGTATTTTATGGGCAAAAACTTTAAATGACAACGTAAAGGTAATAATAAGAAATTTTAAACTTAGCTTAAGTACGAATAAACTTTTTATAAAGAACCAAATAAGCGCCCAAATGAAATTCACACCCAGCGCGTGTTAATTCAGTATAACATTTTAAATATTTTTATTACCATCAACCTCTCGACGTACGGACCCCATATGCAAAACATTTAAGCGGATCTAATTAGGAAAGTTGAATACCTGAAGGGTGCAGATAAAATAAATATCCGTGAAATATAAAGGTATTTATAATAAGGGCGCACATTCTTCGGCATTAAAGGGGTCTGCGGTCTAAGTGAACATGCTCCTAATTTTTAAACCGTGGTGAAACGGTCTGAGCATGTGGCCTGGTAGTGATTTGCCGGAAGATCTATCGAAGTTAATTAGGGCCTATGAATAAAAATATACCGTACGGATTTAGCTGGTAATAAAGTTTACATTCACCTCTTATTGCAAGGGCCGGCCCTACATATCCGGGGACATAGCGAACATCGTTGCGGAATCATATCATAATTTTTAATTTAAATAATAGTTCTTGACCGCTCTAATGAAAATAATTTATTTGAATTAGGTGATAAGATTTATAATCGCTTGTCAGGCTTTTGTTATTTGGATAAGAAAAATCAGCAGGTATTTATATGTCGGCACGTTCGTACAGTCATCAGTGTTATGTTAGGGTTATGTAGCGTAGGCGTGTGTGGGCGAGAAGTTACAAAAACAAACACCGAAATACACAAACTGCTTCTCAAATAGGGAAACACTGTTTAAACGTAACACAATTACTAATCTAACAAATATTGGGACTACCAATAGTATTCCATAAATCTGTTGGCTGCTCAGTTGACGTTCCACCAGAGGCAAGCATCACTCTTCTTCAAATAGGCGCTATACCGAAGCGAAGTCATAATATATTTGAGGTAGCTTAGATACCTTTATAATTTGAAGCTGTTTATTAAATAAAGATAGAGAGACGCTTTAAAAAAAAACTTACATCGATAAATCTTCGCACCGACGCGTAATCCAGCCCTACACTCTTGCGTCTAAAAACGTAATTTATTCCAACAATTTGAATGCGCTCCCAGTTCGGATTATTGTAAATAAGTATTACCTACCTACCGTCGACACCCAAATTAATCCTCTTTTCAACAAAAAAAGTTAGCCAACTTTATACACCAACATAAACTTTTTTACAAACCGCTGAATTATGGCTGTTGCGAAATTATTTGTATCAATAGAGTGTTCGAGAATTTGCCTGTTCAAATAGCGGCTCCCTATAAAATATTCTCGGAGTTTTAAAAGGTGTGTTTGACTTCACTAATAAGTATGAGGGTTTGTGCAAAGAGAAACATATATTGTGGAGGGTCGACTTTTACATATGAAACAAGTTTTCTCATGAGCTCAGGCTTTTCTGAAACGTCCAAATTGAAAACGCAATCGGCTCAGTCGAGCGAGAAGCTGCGGTGAACTAGCTCCTGCTAGCGAATTTGCTTATTATTTCAAGTCATTACATACATACATACGTACGTAAATTGTGTTTTTGTATTATCCATATATATATTTTGCTCAAATTCCCCCTTCCTGTTAATTAAATGTTCCTTTAACCGAAGGTTGTCTGAAAGAGATCGCTACAAGCGATAAGACCGCCTAAATTGTACATCTTTCTTTGTTAAATTTGTCCGTAATTTTTGTTTTGTGTTGAACAATAAAGTGTTAATCCATCTATCTATCTACATTTCAAGAGGGACGACACAGGTTAGACTTATCCTAACTGAAAAATACTATGATAAGTCTTGCTTAAAATCAATTCTATTACCTATTTTTAATCTTTAATATTCATAACCAAAAGGCGGAACTGTGCTGTGTTAACTAATTTTGTTTACCTCTCAGTAAATAACCAAAAACATCACAGCAAAATGTTTTGATACAAACAAACACTCTCATCCTGTTACGAAAAAGTCGTTTCCAATTCGTTGAGTGCGACCTACATCGCGGTAAAAGCTATATCGTTAATTGACTGGTGGAATAATTTAAATATATTGCGTTTTGCGTCCAACGGCTATATTTCAGTCGGATATTATAAATCAAAGGATTAGGAGCGAGCCGTACTGACTATGGAGATAATGCATGTTTTATTCTGCATACGTTAAAGGGCGATAACGACAAAAGAATCGCCTGAGGGGGAGCGGTGGGGGGTGTAACAAACAGTACTCGGCCAGTGTTATTAGAGCTTTGATGTGTGACGTCACACGTTTAGTTTAGCCTCCTTGATCAGTGAAACAGTCTTCATTCGGTGTCTTTGTGTTCGCTGTCATCATTATTTTGAGAATCGTCAAACTATATCTTTATTTTTTTTGATCGCTTTACCTTTTATTTCGTGAAAAAAAAATACGTCAAAAATTTACGTGAACATAAGAAAGCAAATACTCAATAGAAGTACATTACTTATTTTCAAAAACTTAAAAGAAGTTAAAGTAATAGTAAGAAGTAAAGTACTCACCCTTATCAAATTTTCAATAATTACAGCGACAAGACTTTCACGAAATGGCTGAGGCGGTTTTACATAGGATTTAAAATTATTTGTTGCACGTAAGGCAATAATGAATGAGCAATCTTCGAGCTTAAGTAATAGCATCATTTCCGTAATTTTCGACGAAGATGCATGTTGAATCTTTAACTTTGTTTAGGCGGCTCATCTTACGCTGGTGGAACATTACTAAGTGCGAGTTAAATATCCTTTGTGTCGACAATCTCTCTGGTTGCCATTCATCGTCCGAGGGTCCTCTCATTATTCAGTCGAAACTCGATTATTTTCCCATTTGGAAAATATCCATATCGGCCCAGGCTTTCAGTGTAATTGAAAACGGTGCGCGTGTTGACCGCGATGCTTTAATTTGTTTATGCGAACATTTCTGCTGCTTGTGATCGATAACTTAGCGTGCTGATGCAACTTTTCAAAATTTTGTTATCTGTTAAGTAGCCAATATATTAATATTTGACGACCACTTTGGTGTAATGGTCAAGAAGTTGACTATTAACCAAGAGGTCGCTGGTTCGATCCCCGCTCTGTACATTACTTCTGTACCGTATTTGTGTGCATGAACATGTCTGTTTGTACTGGTTTGGGTGTTATATGTTTTTATTTAAGTTTATTTGTAAAACCACTATTGATTCCGATATCTGTAACACAAGTGCCTAAGCTTTTTACCATTGAGTCAGATCAATGTATGTGATGTTGTTGTATATTTATGTATATCTTACACTAGTGACCCCCAGCGACTTCGTCCGCGTGGAATCCCTTTGTATTCGAAATCGCGGTCGAACGGGGTAAAATGTATCCTATGTCCGTTTCCTGGTTCTAAGGTACCTCTCCACCAATTTTTAGCCAAATCGGTTCATCCGTTCTTTCTTTTATATATATAGATAGATAACGTAAGCCTTATTCTAAAATTAACGAAGATACTTATGGCATATGTTTACGTACCACCCACCATCTGAGCTATTTAATGTCATCGGCCTAAGTCATCCCGCTGCTGAGCAAGGTTTTACCTAAAGTAAGAGGTGTTACGAGCCATACTCTACCTCGCGGGCTCAGTGCGTATTGGTGGAGGGGTTATTTGTAAGCTAAGTGGAAACCTGACTGTCAGGTGTTATTATAATCTCTTATTTTCTGACCTTATCTATATTCTACGGCGATTGAGGTTACCTCATGCATTCCGGGATGTTTTAGTTATAGTTCAATATCAGCTACGAAGGAATTCACTTGCATATTAGACCACTTTATCATGAAGTTCCTAGGGTTATTGAAAAATGAAAATGAAAAAAAAAATTAAAAAAGTTTATTTCAATACATGTAAAAAACATACAATGCATAGTGGTTGGGACCAACCTTTTAAACATATAAATGCTTGTGTCAGGAGGTCCCGCTCTCTCTTAGTGGTATAAGTTTTTACATGCAATATTTAATTTTTTTAAGTTATTACACTCACATGCGCCAGTATCTTCTATTTTTGTATCCTTTCCACTCCCAGTAAAACCGCAACAAAGGCACTAGCGTATGTCTCTCATACCCCTGTTCTTTCCTTTTAATAACCGCCGCCGTATATCAGAGCACAGACGGAAGCAAATATCCTGTCCGAAAATGATTACTCGGCGCGCGCAGTTAACTACCGTTATGACCGGCTTATTTCCCATTCCGGGAGTATTAGTCGGCCACCAATTCCCGTAATTTATTAAGAGTTTCGTCCACTCCCCGCCCAGCGCCGGCTTCGCATTTTCTCGCGAAAGAAATGATCAAAGACCGGGCCTGATCCCTAATATTTCACTCATAATTGGTTTATTCTAAGCTCCGGGGCCCGTATGTGGCTCTTTGATCCGTGTATTAAGTCGTAGGAGACGTATGGACGACATTATTCGTTCGGATCTCAAACGACGTGTACGGAGGTATCGGCTTATAGAAAATATTGCGGTTGGCGGTTATTATTTCTCTTGCTTATCCCCCTTTTTATGTACTTTTCCGGATTCGGTCAAATGTAGCCGACGCGTTTTGCGAAAGGGTGTACCCATTGGTCATGTTTTTACAAGGCTTTACGGTTACAGTGGCTTTATGCATTTAGATTTTTTTCATTGCATATAGATATTGCTTTCAGAATGCACATAACATTGAAATAGTTTTATGTACAACGATATGAACGTTCTAGAGTATAATCAAAAATTGCTTAGTGCTTTCTCTCTTATATTTAATTTTCATTTACATACACCCCTGTTTAACCCTTCAGCTGCCAAGCCAGAAAGTTTAATGCCTAGTAACACAAAGTAGGAACCGCAAAATAAACGTCACAAGAACATAAACGCCAGACGTCAGCCGGACCGGAAATGGAAGGGACAAAAGCGGCCACTTCCGGCCAGGCTTAGACGAAACAATCCCTCAACTGGCCCCGGAGGAAATTAGCAACGTAAATTATATTTTAGCGGGTGATATTATATTCTCGTTAATAAAGAAAGTGGAATGGATACCTAATCGGATCATAAATATCGGTATTATAGTAGTCGCAAATAAAAAAAAAACAATTGAAGTCAGTTTATTTTAACTCACTCCTGAACTACTGATATTTTGATACCCGAGAAAGTACAGGCTACATGCTATTTTTTACCGCGGGTAAATGACGCATTCCCATTGGAAAATTCAGATGGGCCGATCGCTTTTTTATGTATAAAAATAAATTGCTGTTCGTGACCTTACTAAAACTCGAGAACGGCTGAACCGATTTCAATAATTTTAGCCCTTAAATATTTGTGGAAGTCCAGGGAAGGTGTAAACGATGAGAAAATATTGATAAATTGCGAAAAAATGGGGCAGGACAGCGTCTGCCGGTCCACTAGTAAATAAATAAAAGGAGTACAGGTAATTACAGTAATTCAGTAATTCTTTCTTAAGTAAGATTATTTAACTAACCCCGCAAAAGTTAAAGTTTTACCACATCGTCTCGTCTCCATGCATGCCGAGTTCTAGTGAATTGCGTAGTTTATTCATATCTTGAAAAATGCATTTAAAATTTAAAATCAGAATGGTTTCCAACTTTTAATATAAAAAAAAAACAAACCGCATCGGTGTAGTTTCTAACCACCAGTAAATATTAATTAGTGCAATAACCGGACACAAAGAACTACATAGTCCAAGATCCAGTTTTGTTATGGCTACAGGTTTTCAGCCCCAGACAGATATTAGGTTTCTGTAATGTTAGTAAATAAAATTTTATGTAATTTCTAGCGGCCCGTCTCGGTTTCGCTTGGCAATTTTTTTTTCTTGTATTAAATATAGCCTTTATTTATCAGGGATAATGTAGGATTTTAATGGAAAGTTAAATCGGTCCAGTAGTTTTGGAGCTTATTCAGTTCAAACAAACAATGAAATTTTCATTCCACCATCTCGGAAAGAGTCATGACTGAAACTATTAATAATGCGCAAATGATCTTTCTCCCTCAACAATCACGCGATAAGTATATAAAACAGTACGTTATGTTCAACACGTGGCGACTAGCAAAAGAAGCCAAAACTTTCTCAGAAAACGTTTTGCTGGCATATTTTATAGAATTATCCGAGAACAAGAAAGCAAGCACTCGAAAAACAATACACAAGTGACTAACACCAATATTACAGTACCCAACAAAAATATTACACTCAATTTAAATAACTGTAGCAACGTTACCTTCAATTTTTATTAATTATACCTAAGTATTATTTTGTTATAATTTAAAGATTATTCTGTAATACTTACCTGTCATAATGTAGTAGTTAATACCTAAACTGAAATAAAAGTAGCTATCTTGTGATTGTCAACGGTTTTATTTGCATTTAGTCATTTCCTCGCTGAGGTGGAATGAAAAGTTACGTGTTGCACTCGAGTCCAAAGATTTATCACCTCGTGCTCTTTTGATTTCCTCGGTAACGCTCAGGATTCTAATTTTTAGGATCCTTCGCTTGCTCGGTCATCAAAATTGAACACGCGGTTAAAAAACAACTTTGCACTCTTGTTTAACAAATAACTATTTTCCTCTTGCAGTAAATAATCAGATCACATTGGCATTCTTTGGTTCGTTTTCTGTTTTGTTTGTGTCAGTGTTGTGTCACCAGGTGCATCTTCTGTGTCACGTTGTGAGTTGTATATTATGTAAGTACTGAGACTTCCAGCTCTAGTTTTTTAAAGTATTTGGGTTCCCGTACTGGCGTCGTTTGGTGGAAATTCAAAGCAAAATAATTCTCTTATTCAGCTTTAGTTATGGATTTCCGCAAAGTAACGCCTGATTCCATCAACTATAGTAGCCCTTTTTTCAACCTGGTAATTTGCACACGGTAAATGTATAAACTCTTGCAATAACTATAACTTCGCATGCCTCCTGGCTCTTGGTCTACAACCCATGCCTCCCTACATACGCTTCCAATCAACTGCTGGCTTTTCATTTCCGACACAATGGATCCGGATAAAACGCGAAATAAGGCCTTAATGAAAACTATCCAGCCATTTATCCGACATTAAGCCGTTTTAGCGGCAATTAAGTGATAATGGTTATCGCCAAGTCGTTAAGAATCACCCAACGATATTTTAACGCCATATTTCAAAACTTCAACCACGCCTAGCAAAGTAAGATAATGTTCAAGCGTAAATTTTATGACCTGTTTGAAAATTTATCACATTTTAAGACACTTTTGTAATTTTGGGTTTTTCACCAACTGGACAAACGGAGTAGACACTTGTGTTCTGTTGGTAATATTTAAAATATTTGTCACCTATTATTTCGTCATCTGGACACGCCAATATTTATTCGCGTGTCCACTTGGTGGAACTTAATAAAAATAACTTTGTTGTTGTCGCCAACTGGACACACTTTCGTATTTTTACCAATTTCATAACAAAATACAGTCACGCAGATAAATGCTTTGCAAAGGCAAGTATAGGCTCCATAGGCAAAGCATTTATCTGGCTACTGTTGTAAAATTATTCAAACTTTGTGAACTTCTACAGAATATTTTTCAACACTCATAGTATTTCGGTTCAGTTAAGTACGGAGTTTTCACCCACTGGACACACGAGAGTGGACACAGTTGATGAAAAACCCGAAATTTTAGTCAATTTTGGCCATGTCAAGTTAACAAAAGTAGAAAATTATTCACGAAATAGTGACGTTTATTGTAATTTACTAACCGAAATTGAATAGCATGGCCTGAGCAATAATGTTTCACTTTAACGCCCGAACAGTTTTAATAAATCACTTTGCATATTTGGCTTTCAAGTTTAAACTTACTCGTTATGTTCACATGGCCAGTCCAAAATATTTGTTGTCTTACGGTCTAGCCATGAAAATGTTTATCTACTAACTTATAGAACGTAAACATGTGTGAGCTGTAAAAACGAAGGATTAAAATTTGAATGTTCAACAAAACATGCTTAGAATATTTTCATAACTTTTTCATATAGACGTATAAAAGGGTAATTTGAATTTTCAGATAAAATACTACATACGTTTTACATTACAGATATGCAAACTAGGTTTAACTTGAATATGTGGAATATTGTAAGGTAAAGGACGTAGTATCTATCATCGAATATCATCTTTCTATCAAAAAAACCTAACGAAGCTTAAACTTTGTAGTCTAAGTTCACGAGCTTGTCACATATTGGCTGGTTAAGATTTTATGAGACGTTTTTTTAGGATCAGACTGAAAAAATATCATAAACTGACTGTTACTTAAACGCCGGTAAAATTTCTACGTTCGTTGACGACCACTTTGGTGTAATTGTCAAGAAGTTAACTATTAACCAAGAGGTCGCGGGTTCGATCCCCGCACTGTACAAACATTTGTGTGCATGAATATGTCTGTTTATACTGGTCTTAGTGTTATATGTATTTATTTCAGTTTATTTGTAATACCACTGTTGATTCTGATTTCTGTAACACAAGTACTTAAGCTACTTACCACGGAGTCAGATCAATGTATGTGTTGTTGTTGTACGAGTATATATACTATTTATTGATTTTATTTATTCGTTTGCCTCAATTTGGTCAACGCTTATAATTTGATCTATAGCCTCGCTGCACTTAATCAAGAGACAATGCTGACCCACATCAAGCTTAAATAATGAAACTAAAATAGGGATATCCATTTTCTTGCTGCATTTACGAATCTACGGATAGTTGGTTTCAGCGGAAATAATTACGAGCCCCAAGATAATTGGGGAAAAACCCTTGTTTAAACCATGAGGCCTGCAAGGGCACCATTGAATGCTGACCGAAACTTCAAATCGTTTGTAATAAACGGGTAGCTGATTTGTCCTATTGTCATCAGAAATTAGGGAACCCCTAGAGTGGACGTGTCCGAAATACTTTGTTTGGGACATGTTGGTCAGCTAAGAAGTTGACTACAAAACTACTTATTGGTAAAATTTGTACGTATAGTTCTAGAACAGAGATTATTAAGAACTCTGATGCTGGCATATGGTAGGTAGGTACTTATATTCTAAATACGGTCTTGCGCATGGATACCTACGATAACAAGGAATTAATAACTTTAATTTTATACATTAGGACATTAATAGCCATGGACCAAATGTGGTTGATGTAATGATTTACTTTTTACTTGAAAATAAATCTTGGAGTGGAAGGCGGTCAATCTCATACGTAATATAAAAGCTGTCGTGCGGCACCTTCATGGAGAATTATAATTTAATCATAATTTTTGGTAATTCCAACAATATTATATTGCTTTTTTTGTTTACCGAGGCTCTGTCTGCGTAAGCTATATAGTCTAGTCAATTAAGGTAAAATAAGGTAAGAATCTCGGAAGTGGAGATGACCGAGACCCAGACCCAGCTATAAGTCTGAAAATACTTGTTTTTTGACACACTAAAAGTAGGCTCAAAATCTACATATGGCCGGGTTTTCTTCTCTTCTCTTTCTTTCTTTAATAATTCCTATTATAAATATTGTGGACTACAAAATTCTCTACAAATTTTGTCAAGAAAATACATACGGTGAACCGTTTTCGAGATAGAAGGCGGAGAGCGCGCGATCATAGGATCCTAAGAGGTCAACCGGTGCCTCCGGTCGAAAACGCGCCCGTATTTACAGATTAACAGCTGCGTATCTCGAATCCCAAGGTGAACTTACTATAATGACCGAATTAAAATAATACTAATCTAACATTCACAGACAGCGTTGGTGTAGTGGCAACGTTTCTGCCTTACATCCAAGAGGTCCTGAGTTCGAATCCCAGGTCGAACCAAAATTGCTTCAAAGATTTTCTGTCATGAATTGCTCAAAAACAGCTCGGAGTCGGGTTTTGTTACACCCCCGTGCCTCGGAAAGCACGTTAAGCCATTGACCCTGTGCCTGATCTCTCTTCGGTCATGTCGGATTGCCTTCTCACAAAACTTTGAGAGTGTTGAGATTGGCCGCTGTGGTCGAAATCGGCCAGAAAGACTATTATTACTATTACTATAATCTAACATCTTTTTATCATACGTTATCTGTTCCAAGACACCAGTACCGTTCCACCAAAATTTCACCGCGACACCCTACCCACTGGCTTCGAACTCCCTTTAATTTAAAACTGATTTGGCTATCCAGTTTCAATATACGCATAATTGGATTGCACCACAACAAAGGTTTGGAACTCTGGACTCTGGCGGGGGACTACCTGTCAAGCTTCCAGTCTCTAATTCACTTAATTTGCCTCTCAAATCTCATAGTGGAAAATGGACGTTGGCAATAATTGTGTTTGCCAAACACCAGACTTGCATCGAAGGTCGGGACGGATAGGTCAGCCAGGCTAAACAGAATTTTCAAACGAGTTCAGGTATTACCTAGCTATGCTATATAATATCCTTAAGGGTATAATATCCTTAACGGCCCAATCAAACTGTTTTTTTTTTGTGACGTGTCGATGGGATCCTCAAAGTAACTTTTATTTATTTATTTGTGACAATTTGTTATTAGAGCATTGGACCGGACTTCCAAAGGTCGGGGGTTCCAATCCTCCCTGATGACCGGAGCCAAAAAGATTTTTTTAAGTGTAATGTCTTTTCGTATTTGTGTCAAGTTTGTTCTTGACCCAAAAGCAAGCCCAACGAGCCCACTTTAGTACGTTTTCGTGGCGGTTTGACAACAGGTTATGCCGTGTTAAGTTTGAACGATAATTTTGTAATAGAAATACCCCGTTATTCTCTTCAACGAATAGGGTACATTGTTATGAATTTGAACAGCAAAAACATTCCTGCCATACAATATCAAAACTTTACAGCTTTACTAGTTTCCAACATTTCAGTTAGGATCTTCTGAAATACGCTTAGCTTTTAAATCGGTTAGTTCTGTTTTCGTACTATGACGTCTTATCCTATTTCTTAACTCATCCTGCGACTTTTGCCGATTATTTCTTCCTTAATTCTTCCTTAACCTAATCTAAAGTAAACATGATGACAGGATGAGCTGAGAAGGCTCGTAGGATGAATGGCGAAAATAAATAAAATTTTACTGGGATGAGTTGAGAAGAAAAATAGGTTAAGTACGGAAAAAAAATTCGTAGGATGAGACGTCACAGGATAAAAATGCAACTAGGGTTACCTAACCCGAGTTTAGGTAAAACAAAGTATGTTATTTCAAGTTGCTGGCTTATCTTGTGTCTCTGTGGTCGCACGTAGCCTTCCATTATGGACCCGATGTAATAGACTAGCTTACTTACGGCGTAATCATATTGCCTTTATGACAGCAAATTGGCTTGTAAGCAATTAATTTGGTTGGACAACCTGATTGGGCGTTTGAAGTTTCAGTGTCTTAGAGATGCTTAATATTGAGAGCTATTATTGGAATATTAGATGATGGCTATTTGATAGTTAAGTTGGTAAAAGAAAACCAAAATGATTTTTATCTTCACAGAAAATCATACGTTCGTACTAATACTAATACGTACGTAACTAATACGTAATAATTTTCGTAGAAAATGACATCGCTCAGGTTCCATTCATTGAACGCCCTAAGATACTTATTTGGCAACCAGCAGGACACAACTAAACATACCGCATAATATTTTATTTATATAATTTTATATATAAGATTAGAATTAATTTTACTTTTTTATTTTGGTTACAATTATCCGTAGTTAACGGGCACCTGGTGGTTAAACGCTTAAAAATAAAAATATGTAACGACTAACGCGATTTCCTCTGTTTGTTATCGCTAATACTGTCATAACACTGTAAAAAGAGATTAAAATTTTAAGTTAGTTGCTTATTGTTTTCAATTGAAATTCAATACTGATCATATTACAACAATTTATACCATTAGTATAAAACATACGAGTTGACCAAACGAGTCGAAAATTAATTACGCATACAAAAAAAAACGTTATTTTTACACATTTAGACGGATACTTATTTTCTTTTATTATCATCGTGTAGATGTTTATACTTTAAGTATATTTTTATACGATATTCTTAGATCAAGTAAAATAAAAATGAATTAATTCGTTTTATCATCAAACCCATTTAATTACTATGTTAAATTAAAACACACTTAAAGAAACATAGACAAGCGGGACTGAACCCGCACCTCTCGCGAACCGGGCGATTGCTCAACCATTCAACCAAATTGAGCTACCGTGACACTTACTCATCGGTCAGATCAGTCTTTGATTATAATTGAATAATCGATAAACTGGAAACGGTTGGAACACCCCAGCCCTGCTGACATTCAAAGACAAAAACGGAGATTCCTTTTACAGGAAACATACATACGTGGTTACTTATTTCTTATTTATTTGTTTCAAACAGCAAGGTGTCCGGGAAGACAGTCCAGTATATTTCAAGAATAAGTTTAAATGACATTTATTTAATAGCCCTAACCTCCTTAAACAAAGGCAGCAAGGCGCAAATAAAAATCACGCATCTAAATTATTTTCTTTTTAAATATTAAAATCATTAATGTATAATAAATTTGGTTGAGGAGGTTAGGGCTATATAAATCGATGTCACTTGAACTTATCCTAGAAATATACTGGGTTGTGCAAACTCTTGCAGGTATTTTACGTAGTTTTATTTCCACAAATGAAAGCTCAATTTATTTTCACTGACGTACCATAATAAATGTATCATAAATGCCGGCATCAAAATTGCTGCAAGAACAATAAACACAAAACATTTATTGGTCACTATCCAAACATTAGACACAGCCGGAATATTATTTTCTACGCGATTGTCCGCAGATGTTATTACATCAGACCGGCTATGAGTATCATGTTACCATTGTGTTTATTTCCTTGACCGCGTACAATCATGTACACAATTAATAATGCGTGTTGTAATTTCGGTCAACAACTTTCTCTCCCTAATCCTCTCTCTACTATTCTATATTGCCCATTGGGTTAAATGCTTGCAAAATATTACCGAAACACACGACAAATATTTGCTTTTGGTATTTCTTGTTCGATTGATTGAGAACTTTTTGAAGTGAAAACTTCTTTAGCGGCGTTGAGCACTTTTGTGGCATGGGTAGAAACTGTGAAACTCGCGTCAGGTCACGTGATGCTGATCGAAAAACCGTAAGACGGTTCAAATAAATCAAAAATGCACAACGTTAATAATCAAGTTTTCACTTCTGCCGGCACTCCCGGAGTGCAACCCGTGTTTTTTCTGTGTCTCCTTTTCAAGGTGTGACTTTAGTGTAATGAACTTACAGTTATGTTTAAAAGACATAAGAAGCTGAACTCTAGCCATGTAGTGTAAATATTTACTAAAAAAATATAGTTTAAAGTAGGTTATGTTGGAAGCATATGTCATATTTTATTTGTTAAGTATTTTTTGCGTTTACATGTTTGTCATTTTTTACTTCTGTAAAGTGAAAAAAAAAGTATATAGTAGGTTAGATAGTGGCTAAATGTCTGAATAGTTACTAAAATAATAATGCGTGTTGTAATTTCGGTCAGGAACTACCTCTACCTACTATTCATATTGCCTATTGGGTTAAATGCATGCAAAATGATACAGAAACAGACTACAAATATAATAAATATTTTGTTTTTGGTACCTATTTCATTAAGAACTTTTTATGTGTCTGCTTATTCAAGGCATGACTTATGTGTAATGACCTTACAGCTATTTTCAAGACATAAGAAGCTGAACTATAGGCAAGCAATGTAAAAAATGTACTAAAAAATATTATACTTCAAACGAAGTGTTCCACATACAACTAATAAATAAACCCAGTAGGGTTTTTTTTTAAACGTAGGTTATTAAGAAGAAAATATCTAGTATCTTTCTGTATTGTAAAAAAAGTTCATAATAGGTGAGATACTGGCCAAACGTGTGGATAGTTACTTGAAAAAAAAATATATATTTAAATAAGTATATCTATATTACATAATTTGGGTGGCAGATTGTTTCTTTAAGTACATAATATTTTCGAAAACTACAAGAACTTAAAATTTCATTCTTACAAACTTACAATCTGTGTAAGACCCTTATTATATCTACTTTTAAAATTATTTATAGACCTCGGTCCGGTTCAGAAGAGGAAAATAAAAGGATTTTCCAGTGGCTCTCGAGACAAAATATTGTGCACCCGACTGTACACAATAAAAGGACCTGTGGAAGCTCAATAACGCTGCCCGTTGTTTTTCACCCCTAAATCTATACAGGGTGGTTTAGTTAGATACTTACTAATACAGGATGGAGACGACAACTCGAAAATAAATTAAAATATACATATATGTCTAATGGTGAACCTAGTCTTCCAACAAAAAATCAATCAAATCTACCCATTAGTTTAGTCACAGAAATATATTAATTGGGATGATGACACCTATCTTAAATATTGTCAAGAACATGGTGTTTAAAAAACATAGCCCCTATGAAGTTAATACAACCAATATATTTCAAAAAAGCTGTAGAAACCAATTTTTAAACACACAAAATGCAATAAATATTCGGTCAATGGACTCCGATTTCTGACACATGACCGTGACGTCACAATCATTTATTACCATTCGAAATCTATGAAGGCAGACCGTTTTGACAGATAATAAAAAGTATGTCAACGATTGGTGGTGTCGTCTAGCCAATTACTTATTTTCGGGTCTAAACGCGATATATATTCAATGAGTACTCGACTCGTGACCACGGCTCTGTGCATTTCAGCCGAACCGTCGAGCAGTGAGTACCTAAAACGCAATTAAAAATATATCGTGGTTTGACCCTAAAACAAGTAATTACGAGTACTGTAACAATGCAACGCGAAAGTTTAAAACCCAGGACAATATTTTTCCCAGATTCATAATAAGTAAAGTCTGTCCTAATTATAGTTATTAAGGTTGAAAGTGGCGTTCGGATGATGCTGGAATTTTTATGTTATTTATTTTGTTTGAAAAAAAACACCGTTTTTGTAACTATGAGGTGCTTGTGGCGCAATGGTTGCAGCGCTTTGGTAGTGATACCAAAAGTTAAGCAACCTAAGGCGCGGTCATGTTTGGGATGGGTGACCATTCTGACCATTTAAGTGTCGTCTATTTACAAGCATCTCCGTGCTTCGGAAGGCACGTTAAGCGGTTGGTCCCGGTTAATATCGATAGATATTAGTCGATAAGCCTAGTCAGAGGCCCTCGGGCGGCTTGATAACATCTGACAGTAAGGTTGGTCACTTACCTTACACACACCCCTCCACCAATCCGCACTGAGCCCGCGTGGTGGATTATGGCTCGGACCACCTCATAGTTGAGGTGAGGCCTGTGCCCAGCAGTGGGACGTATATAGGCTGATGAGTAACTACGATGTCAGGATTTTTTAAATAACAGTAACATATTAATATGAACTAGTATTGTTTTCATTTACTATCGTATCCTGGTCTCCATTCAGTATTTTTTAGCCCTCTAAATTAATAACTGTTAATAAATAAAGTATTTTAGGAAAAAAATATTGAAGTTTCACGTCCAGGACACGATTTTTAAAGAGCGTTATATCGTTTCAAATGCATGTTCCATAATAAATTGGATTATGAATTTAATAACTTTTGGAAAGTAACACTACATAACATACATATTTACATAAGGTAGGTATACATCTATATAGGTTAAATTGTTAGAAACATTCAATATAATATTACAAAGAACCAGATCGAATTCTCTATTTCTTTATATTGCATCAGATATTAATGTGTTTATAAAGAAACTCTATACGAACCATCTGAGAATAAAAGTAATTTATTTACCTTAGAATTGAAAATTCTTTGACTCCATAAATTATCAGAAATAGCAAACACAATAGAATTATTTTGAATCGAACCCTTTGCGTATCGGGACTCATTTATTTCGAATAACATCTCCAAATCCACTTCAGAAAGATAAAAAATAACTGAAAAGGACCCTCAAATAAAGTGCGCACTCTTATCATATAATTGTCTCTATATTTTGAGAGTTCAATTCGAAAAACACGAGGTCAACCTTGCCTGGCTTTGACTCTTAACAATGGCAATCAATGAAACATGAAATCCGACTAAGCAGATGCAATGATTCTACTAAAAATTGCTCCACATGCGCCCGATATTAGCTACGAAAAAGTCTACTCAGAATCTTTGACTAAAGATTGAATTTCCTCTGTATGTAAAAGGTTTTCTAACCTTCTGTCTGCCAAGTTTTGGGCATTGTTAAACCGAAATCGGCCAATCAGTACCATCACCACTCGAGAAGCCAATGAAGCGTGTCTAATGCCCTCTATGGGGGTTAAGATTACGCATTTGGTTTTGTCGTTTTGTCAATACACTCCTATCTGTTGCATTTGAGGGTTGAGAGGCGATTGCGATTAGGTTCGGTGTTTACGACAGTCTTTGAATAGTTTGTTTCGATAAGTAAAAACAAGTCATTGTATTTCTATTTTGTCTAATATCTGCATTTCGAAAAGACAACACTGAAAAAATTCTTTTCGGCTCCGGTCATCGGGGAGGAATCGAACCTCCGACCTTTGGAAGTCCGGTCCAATGCTCTGACCACTGAGCTACCGAGAACCTTAATGGAGTTTTTGAATTTTATAAGTGCTTTTTAACGCTTTGAGCCAGCGTATGTTTCATCAATGATTGTGGGAGACACCCTTAACCGGACCGGACTTCCAAAGGTCGGGGGTTCGATTCCTCTCCGATGACCGGAGCCGAAAAGAATTTTTTCAGTGTTGTCTTTTCGAAATTAAAAAAAAAATAGCGTTGTAAATGCGAAAAAATACTTAACAAATAAAATAATATCTGCATCTTAATTGAATTGATTTACTGAAAATTAATAAAATCATGAAATAGTTATAAAAAATTGGTTGCCTGTAAAGTCGGTATACGCGCGAAAGTTTTACGTGACAACGACTCTGAGTGGTAAAATAATTTTAATGTGAATATTCATTCGTATAACATGAACCGGTGTGTATGCCTATCTCTCTCTCTCTCTCTCGCTCTGTCTCTCTCGCGCGAAACGTGAGCGGAGCAGCGTAACGCAGTTTCTTGAGGTGTCACCCGGCAAACCAATTTATAAGACGTTGTCACGTCAAAACTGTCAATTTTTCCAGGACGAAATTTTCACAACTCACATGTAGAAATCCATATTGTTTTTTTTTGTTTCAGTATGGCAAAACGTTCGGTGTTTCTTGAATAGGGTTAATTTGCGGTTATTTTCCTAAAATGTAGTTTCGTAAATTAAAGGGGAGAAGGGAGCACCTTTGAACAGGGGCAGTTTTAAACATTTGAGTTTACTAAGCCATTTAAGAAGGAAATCTTGTAGTTATTTTTGGGAGAAGACCCTTGAACCCGCACAACTGTCACTTGTTGCACTACTGACGTTGGACAACCTGTCATTCTCTTATGTCAGTCTTTTTTGAGGAGTTTTCATTTCAACTTTTTTCAAAAAGTGCGTAAGGATCTCGGTTACCCAATTAAAGAGATGTGGAGCGTTTATTCCTTTTTTAGCCAGAATGCTTCATATATCACGCAATAGAGTGCAGATCAATACCATTTTCAAAGTTTAACTTGGGGAGAAAATTTTTTTAGCTTTTCAATTACCCCTGGGGCAGCTTTGAACACCATCAAAGTGACAGTACTAATAATTACAAGTAAAATTCATGTCCATTTACAAATTTTTTTTATACAAGTACTTTGTAATTATTAATTTAATAATTGCTGTTGATATTTCATATACATTGTTTCTAATGTTGAATATATTAATGATGTTACTTAAAAGTGTAAGAAACTTTTAAACCTCTATCCCAGGGGTGGGATAGAGTGGGTGGGCAGCTTTGAACAATGTAGTTATTTTACTAAAATTGATATTTCGGCTATAATTTGCATATTCTTCGTCATTTGGTGTAATGCGATTTTTTAAGCCGAATGGACAAGCTAAACATTGGGAAACAGTAAATTAGCACAGAACACGAGAATCTAAAGGTATGACAGAAAGTGCAAAAACTGTTTAAAGGTACCCCCTTTCCCTTACGTCTATATATTACGAATATGAAGTACCTAGTCAGGTAACTGTATCAGTATCCAAACATCGTTACAGACTATCGATTCGATCAATCATGATTAGCCACCCCAAAACTCGACATTCAAATGAAAACATTTACATACGTTTTAAAATTCATGGATACAGGATTATCGTTTACATGTTTATATTGGAAATGCGAGCTCTGATAATCATAGCCATGCCATTTATAAAACTATTTTACTTAATTCCGTTTTTTTGCAAAAAAATTGAATCTGTTTAGTAGTTTAGGCGTAAAAGCGATCGGCCCACTTGAATTTTCCAATGGGAACGTGTCATTTTTCCGCGGTAAAAAGTAGCATATGTCCTTTCTCGGGTATCAAAATATCTTCATACCAAATTTCATGCAAATCGGTTCTGTATGTATGATGACGTATGTATAATGTGTTACTTTCGCATTTATAATATTAGTATGGAATATGGATGGTACTGTCAAGTGACACTTCAAACTAATACGAGACTAAAAAGAAGGAAAGCTCAGATCAGCTGTTCTTTTCTGGTAGATATAAGAATGCAGAATGCAGATTAACGTAATTATAGGGGAATCATTGCTCGAGATGATATAGCATTCAATTAAAACTATCATGTGTGAGTAAGACGAGTGACTGACAAAGTAGTTAGATGATAATTCCTCATACTTTAATGATTTTAACACGATTTAAATCCACAGGTTAGGAAACTGGATCTATACTTGAGTCTGAGCTTCGAAATCCTTGAACGTGAGCTCGCTGTTGCCTTCTGATTTTGCTCATTCAACAAGTTTATTGAACTCCGCCCTTTCTCGAAATAGGTACTTCAATCTCAATACCTGCTAATATTGGAAAGAGTACATTTTATTCCCAGAATTCTCCTGAATTGAGTCTCAATTTATGCTTGGATTTTCATATGGAGTGATCTCTTGTAAGCGGGTTGAGAAATCTCAAGAATTAATTTATGTTGAGAGCTGAAACGCGCGGCGCTAATAGTGGCTTAATACACGTATAAATGTGGGAATAAATGCTGGTGCTAAATCCAGAACAAAACCGAGTATTTTTTTTAATTGATTAAAAAAGAGATTAAAAATTTGCAACTTAATTAATAAATAGTTACGTCAATATTATCCTCATAGATATAAATTTACGGTGTTCCGTAACCGTAACGGGTAACCACACCGTGAGTGCTGACCGGGCTAAGTCTGGGGTTTACTGAGTCTGAGTCTGAGTTTTGAGTTTTATAGGGTCCTACAAATGTTCTCAGATTTTTGAGGCACAAAGTTCCATGGTTGAAGTTCCAAAGTCTATGTGCGAAGATCAAACATGTATCTGATTACTAGTATTATTTCATCCATTTTACATTATACTTCGTCTTTATTTAAGTTTTTATAAAATCGGAAATTGTTTCCGATTAATTAGCCGAAGGATATTTACATGATAGGTACTAGGTACCTGCGCATTTCTCAACGGATATACCGTTTTGAATCATCAACATCTGAAATTGAGTTTGTAATATGATGTAGCAAGCTCGCAGTGCGGACGTTTTACCAATTCCGTCTTACCGATACATTTTCAAATCCTACAAACCCAATAGAACTGCTTTTTTCACACAACTTATTTCTTCGAAGGACTCCTGATCTTCATCGCCTGTTTACCGACTCGCACCAAAGGTAGGGGCAATTACTAGGGGGATTAGTTTAGTGGTTTGTTGCCTAGTGACGTCACCGCAGCAATCCGATTACCGTAATTGCCGAAAATCTTACCGGAGCTTACGAGTATGCGAACATGTGTGCGAAGATAATAAAGCGTTTGTTGCTAATTAATATTGATGGATGGCTTCGCTCTATGTATTTAATTAATACAGGCATGGTAAATATACCTGTGGAATAAATTTCTATGTGACAATGAGTACCTACTTAAGTATTTTTTATTTGGCGAAGTTTTTTTACAACAAAACGGCGCTATTTTGTTACGAGTTGCTTGCTTCACTGCATAGTGAAATGCAAAGCAATTTAATAAGAAAGTACTTATATTTTTTGGGGGTTTGCAATGAAGAATTATCTATCTATTCTATTTTGCTACAATGGTACGTTTTGCATATTTGTAATCTTAACATCTACAAATAAAAGCATTTATTGAAAGTTTCAATGAAATATTTTATCTCTGCACATCCGAACCTAAGAACTCTAGCCTGAAAAACAAATCTAAAGTTTGTTTTCCCAAACAGACGAGTACGTAGATTTTCGATTAGTCTCGTACAAAACGAAAAGGAGATTAAAATCAACGATAATTCACTGGAAGCTGTTTATTTCTAGATGTAGTTTTTTAATCGCTTTTTTAATCTTGGCAAAGTCTATTGCGTTCACGGTTTAATCCCGAGCGTACTGAATACGGTCTTTGTGATGTTACTGAGCACGGCAAAGAAAGTATTTTTTTTTGCAAAAAAACTATCGAGTCCTTTTCTATTCCGAAGATATCTTAGTTAATGCTGATGCTGCGTTGCTTTAAGCCGTAGTTTCATCGAACAGAATATTTTAAAATGTATTCGATCCCTTGTTTATTTTACAGGCATTGAAGTTAACTTAAAAAGAGGTGCTTGTGGCGCAATGGTTGCAGCGCTCTGGTAGTGATACCTAAAGTTAAACAACCTAAGGCGCAGTCATGTTTGGGATGGGTGACCATTCTGTCTATTTAAGTGACCTCTATTTAAAAGCATCTCCGTGCTTCGGAAGGCACGTTAAGCTGTTGGTACCGGTTAATATCGATAGATATCAGTCGTTAAGCCTGGTCGGAGGCCCTCGGGCGGCTTAATAACATCTGACAGTAAGGTTGGTCACTTACCTTACAAACACCCCTCCACCAATCCGCACTGAGCCCGCGTGGTGGAGTATGGCTCGGACCACCTCAAAGTTGTGGTGAGGCCTGTGCCCAGCAGTGGTGGGACGTATATAGGCTGATGAGAAGTTAACCTTATTTTAAGGCATATTTACAATACGATGATTTATATGTTCCATCCAAATATTATTCGGTTCCTTCTTAGTTTAACTGCAAATGTTTTTTTGTAATGTCTTGAAAAAATAAAAGTTTTTTTTTTTTTAAATTTTGTTTAAAGAGCTATCCAAAAGTTTGGTCACAATCACACCTGATGGTATTTGACGATGCGGCTGAGAGCGGATCATGTCTGTCTAGTAACAGCTTATTTACTATTTTCTTGATAAGTCCCATTCTTTATTCAAGTGATTGTTTTCAATGCGGATGTGTGGACTTTTGTAATGTTCCGTGTTTGTTACTTAAAAAAAAAGTTATTTTTTTCTCAACACCTCACAGAACCGCGGCTTAATACAAAGCGGATCGGGTTGCAGACACCTGGCTGTCTAATTGCCAATCAGCCGGTCCGCTACCCCTGACCGTTGGACACAAGAGGAAACCGATCGGGATGCTTGCTCGATCTGACTCCGGCGAATTGAGTCGCTTAGGTTAAGTTCAGGATCATTTCTTGGTACGATTGAAAGTGTAGCTTGCAACGATAGTAAGGTTTTTATATAAATCTGCGGAGCCCTGTGTTTGGTCGCTTGTTGCTCACAACAGAGAAAACTTCTGGCAAGCATTTGGTAGTATACTATTCAGCGTTGATGCTCCTTTGATCCCGTAAAGAAATAGCAGCCAAATAAATTAAAATAAAGCCAAATAATAGTAGCCAGTTAAATTTAAAAAACTCGCGATCAAAATCTTCTCACCGCTTCTAGATCGGTTCATTATGGTCAAATTTGCGTTTTGAAACACCCAAACAGTTGACTGGCGCTAAGTTTCTCGATCGTGATAAATCCTAGTTTGATCACTTGTAACAATGTTAACCAAATACATTTGACATATTTTCAAAATAGTTTATAACCAGCCAGTCTATCATACAGAAAAAAAGTCTGAGTAGCCTGGTATTTTTCCTGTATATAAGACATTCCTTCAAAAAGGCGGCTATAGGCCCCGACGGCGAAGACGTATCTTTGATGCTTTGCTTTTCACGAACAAATATACTAAAATATTTTTTGAATAACGGAGGACTGTGTTCCCCGTAACGAGAAAACATTACATTTTTATATTTTTGGGTGCTTTTTAACAAGATTGTTTTTGTTTCGGATTTATTTAGGGCTTTATGTTTTAATTTCGGCAAAAACAAATTGTATAATGATTTTTATTTCATTTTTACTGTTTGTACACAACCTTATTAAAAGAAAATATGTAAAGAGATGTGAGAACCTGAACTAGAACTTATTCCCAAAAGTTATTGAACGCACAATGTAAGTAGTATGATTTTTAGCTAAAAGACAAGCTGCTTAGTGCACCGACAGAACCTCAAGAAGATAATTTACAATTAGCTAAAATACCTGTTTACATGATAGCATTAATTAAGTTGTCGTTATGTAAATAAGCACTAGCTGTAATTAAATAGACGCAGCCGAGGCGGGTGATCGTCTTAAATTTATTCAAATAGGTAATAGACACCGATGGTTGTGAATAGTAAGTGAAATCAGTTTCTTTCAGACCTTAATTATTCTGTGAAATAAAGAGATAATCTCTCTAGAGGATAATCGGAGGAAATAGTTTTAGATGAAATGAGCCAGTGTATTTTTTAAATTAATTTTCCCTACCATTTTGAGCTAGAATAATTTGAATAAGTTAAGCTGCTGGATGAGTTTCATAGTGACACTTGAGAGGATCACTTCTGAATGATGATATAACTCAAAAAACAAATCTTTTTGGGCTTTGCTGCAGTCGGGTTAAAATCAGATTAATGCTTATTAGCCACTGCTTTGCTGTAATATTGCCATAAAGCATGAAGTCCACCAATTGTACACATTTGGTGCAATAAAGTTTAGAATAATAAATACATAATTAAAAAAAATACCTATGAAAGAGAAAAATTGATGTCCTGACATTAACTTTTTCTATTAAGAAGGTATCATACCTTCTTAATAGAAAAAGTTAATGTCAGGACGTAAATTATAAGAAATAGTTGATGTCATCAAGTTTTCCAGTCCAAATCATGGCTATTCATTGCCAACGCAACTATAGCTAACATTATCTCTTTATTTCGAATGCAAGACGACCGACGCAGTTGTTTTGCAATTTGTCAAAATCTACACAAACCCGCAACACGTATAGTTTCGCTTCGATTAGCACGTCTTGTTTGAACTTAATTAAGAGCACACGTTGGTTCAAAATGAGCGTCGGCAAAGATCAAAGCGGTGCCAATATTTACAGTCTGTTGAAAGAAGTCATTGGCACCAAATGTTGTGCTCCCCTGCACTCTAGTCAAAGCTTGGACTAATTAATAAACAGGTAAGTACGCTGTCTTTGTAAATTAATTTAAGTATTTTATACTGCCACACAGCAAAATGCATCATTAAAATAACGTCTTTACGTCTAAATAATTTCATCCATCATTACAGGCCTTAACTCAAAGTTTTTATTAATTTGTATGTATGTTTACTTAGTTATTGAATACTAAAGTTCTAACCATTTAAAAAAATCAACGTTAATAAATTGCATATGACTTTTTTTTTGGTGCCAACTATTTTGCAATCCAGTAGTAACGACACACAGTAACACTTCATGGTAAGGAAAGACAACATGTTTTTAACAACATTAAGTCTTCAGTATAGCATTAAATTCGACTGATTATGAGCTATGCTTAAGCTTAGCGTGCTGTAGCAATGATACCGTTCGTAGCAGTCCATCACCACTTCGTAGTAGCCAGCGTCTACGCCGTAGCGCAACTGTGTAGCGATCGTGAGTGCCAATTAATTTAACGGCTTAAAATCTTTGATCCGCCAACCGTAAGGTGGCAGACTATACCAAGACATAAGATCAAGACACACGACACAACTAACGCGAGACGACGGAATCACATCCTATATTATTATGTTGACATAGGATATGGAGGTAGCTCTGGTTCTCGATAAGTTGTCGCTTTCAAAATGATGTGAGAAAACGGCACATACACAGCTTGGTTCGAGAACTGAACTTGAAAAACAGAATGGTTAAATGTTATTCTTGATTTCAGACATGATTTGTTCAACATATTATTTACAAAATTAAAATTATGGTGGCATTTGAGTGCCATGTCAAAATAACAATTAGACAGATCTCAACCAGAAGGAGAATTCGTTTTATGTTATTTTAACATCTCACTAAAATGCCGTATTTTTTATGACGCATTGTACACCAAAACGGCAGCATTTAATTTTTTAGTGTTGATGGAAGGTTACTTGAACTATTCAATACTTTCATTATTCCCTACAAATTAATTTAAACGGTTTGATATAACGTGTCCTATTTGTTTGTTTTGGGTCAAATCTATAACTGAAATGTGACATTTCCAGTTTACAGATTTATCTTATTTAAACACTTTTTAATTTTAGTAATTTTTTTATTTAGTTTACAAAATAGCACGAGATTGTTTCATCTCGAACATAACAGCACCAGTAGTACCACCTCATAACGTGACGTCTCAAAATCTCGCAATAAAGCGCGGAGACGGTCCCATACAGCCGGCGGCCACAAGTTTCCAATAAGTAATTAAAATCCCTAGACGCGGATTACATCCCTACAACACAAAAGGAGACAGTATTTGCTTTACGGTACGCTCCAGTGCTCCTCGACTCTTCTGGTTTCCTGGTAGTCTTCGTAGCCAAATGTCAAAAGAGGGGTGCCCGACGAAAAGGAGAGGTGATTAGTTTGACCGCTATGTCTGTTTGTGTGTGTATATGTGTTGTTGTGTGTGTGTATGTGTGTGGATCGATTTCAAAGCGGTTCTTTTTTTATTCGAAAGATTATTTAATGACGGTGGTTCTTAGCTATTTGCTCAAAATCCGTCCAGCCGTTAAAGCTCAGCTGTTCTTCTGCTTAAGTCGGGGGTTTAGAATTTTCGGATTTTTAATTTTCGTTTTAGGACCAACTTTTTAACCAATTATTTCGATTGTGCTTTGATAAAAAATGATCGCTAGTGATCGCTAAAATGTTTAATTAATTGCGCCATTATTGATTTAGGGGCTTTAAATACTTATAGACGAAATCTAAAATATTAAAGATCTATTTATTGAATAGTCAAAAAATCATTAAGGCTCTAAGTCATAGTTTTGGTAGGTACACAATTGAAGAAAAAAAACAACGCAAAGAAATGTTGACTTTCGCCAAAAAAAAGCATATTGTTTCTCTAACTGCTTGAGCGAATTCGAGATTTAAATCTGAAATTGAAAACAGGGCAAGGATATCTCAGAGCCATACAAAAGGATTACTAGATATCTTGGGAACCGTAAATGTTATTAAAGACTTCCCTTGTTTACCTGCAGCGGTGGTCGCATTTTTATGAAGAGCAGTGCAAATAAATCGCACAAACATTAATCTGGTTTCAACAACAGAGTAGATGTAAGGGGTCCCCGACAAATATTTAGTTAGGGGACAAAAACGGGCGTATCTTTTAGGCAATTAGAGCGTGACACAATTTTTGTGTAAACTTCATTTTGAGTGCAGAAATTCTTGTATTTTAAAGCCACTGTGTATTTTTTTGGGTTTGCCCTCCAAATTGCGTCCTATCGATTGAAAATTTGGATATTTATTTCTGAGACGAATGTCAGCACGTATAACGGTATTTTATAAGAATGAAACCTGTTTGCAGATTTTATTACGAAAGGAATTCTCGGAACTGAAAAACCTAACACTTGATGTACAGATATCGATGTGATCGAAGTAGCTATTTTTAAAGATATTTGTCGTAATTTTAAAAATAAACATTCAAGCAAGATTTCAAATCTCTTTTAAAGAGTTAAGTGAATTCAAGAATTCCACAATAACGTTAGAAAACTGCCAAGCGCATCGCGAAATTCGCTTATTGCTTGCAAAATATTCAATTGTCGATATGAAAAGATTATTTGATAGAATTTATTGCACACTAACAAGATTGTCTGAGAATTTTGTTATCAACAGTCTAGTGATTTTACAGCGGCCCATTCACAGTTCACTAAATCAAATAACTGTAAAATAGGTTTGTGCGAATACTAATGTGAAAATAACACAACAACTTCATATTGTATGATAATATAATTTTATCATTATTTATTTTATTATTATTGTTTTTTTATGTGTGTTTTAAATATTACTATTTGTTTATCTCATTAAATACAAATATTTATAAAGTTACAATATTTTGTTACACGTGACTAAAGATTTACTTGAAAGAAACTTTACTACTGATAATTGTAAAGTAAGTTATTTCAACATTTTACAAATATCCCATTTTAGTTCATAAAAATAATATTTTCTCGCAGTCAGCCGCTTAAAATCTAATTGAAACTTAACTTCAATATTCTATAACAAGATTTTGATGTCGTGTCAAACGGTTATAAGAAAATAACGGCGCCATTCGGAACGCGGGGTGATTCAGAAAATGTCTTAATTTCCTGAATTTGTCGCGAACTCGTCTGGATTAGCGAGTCTAGTGAATGCGGCCGCCACAAGGATGCGACTTGTAATTGCATATATACTATTAACTGTATAAAATATCTTACATTAGAGAGATATGGCATAGACAAAAATTTGGGTGAGGCGACGCAAAAGTATGTCCCAATGATAGAGGTATTACATCGAGGTATTTATCAGACCATCTTAAGTAGGACGACGCAAGTATTACGATGAGTATTGATTGACATCAAAATTGCCGACTAGTGTACGAAATTGAGAAAGTAACCAAATACTACATTGAGTTGTAGACATGTTTAGGTTATTTAAGATTCCACAAAATAAATATTTTTTACTTCTACTGGAATTATTTTTAAACTGCCTTAAAAAATTATTGAACACCACAAAAAGACAAAATTACAGATAAGTTTGACAAACAAAGATGAACAGTTTAGGTGTACAGCAGATGTGATAAGTTACTATATTTTTAGCATTGACAATACAAAATTATTCACAATATGTTATTAAAACACACGTATAGAAAGTATCGGACTGCCACAGACGGAACTCAAACCCACACCGAATAAATTGCTATTATATAAATTAATTTATAAATTTGTAGTAAAATGAGATTCACGGGCCTAAGCCAAGTGGGCCTCATTACCTTAATGTTGTGTTGTGTGGTCATCCTATAAAAAAATCCTGACGATACGGCGCGTGTTCAGTATGGCCGCCTTCTGCATAGTTATGTAGGTAATTATTATTATTATCTACACACCGAACAGAGTAGTTTTAACGTTCATAAACCTAGAAATAAACGCCTTAAATCTTAGCGATTTGTCGTCCGACTACAGGATCCTCTCCCGCAGACGGCTAAAGCCTCCAAATCGTTCTTATCCACTGATATAAATCTTTTAACACTCATTCGGGCTTCGCTGAAGCTGGCTAACTCTAACAAGTGCAATTAGCCTTAAACCGAATCTCCGTTTATCTCAGATAAACCGCAAAACGAGGTGCATAGATTTAACTAAGCGCAGATTACCCAAAGGAAAATATTTCCTTTGCGTATTAAATTTTAAGGCGGTTATTTATTGCCTGATTTCAGCTCTTGGTTATTGTAACGATGTTTTAAAGCAGACTGTGATATATTTAACATTTAGTAAAATGTTCTTTTTTATCTGATTTACCATATTATAAAGCTTAAAAATCCGACAATTAGTATACCCAAACGAATACCATCAAATAGTTTTATTTCTATCATTAAATAATACGGCTGTTGCTATCTGAATTAAAGTCCATACTTTAGTCGTATGGAACGGACCATTAGTAATTTGTAGTGAGCGCCAAGTTCATTACTCAAAATTAATAATCCGCTAAATTAATTTAGTTCCAAAACTTTGTCTAATCTACTTGGGATATAATGCTGAATTGACGGTAGGTACTATAGCCACAATACAGGGTGGGACTACAATTGCTGGTTTTCATTGACGGAGTTTAATTTAGAAATTACATTGTTTTGAATTTCATTAATTAGGCGCAAGTTTGCGAAATGAACAACTCTGATTAAGATAAGAAAATGTTTTATCGTGAAATTCATAAACGTACAAGAAGATTAAAAAAATAATTGTTAATTACTCGTATAAACCAATGCAGTAAGAAAAGTATTCAATTAAGCAATGTCAAACTTTTTCTTAGTACCTATATGGTAGTTCAAAAATAGCACTGTACTGTTACGTTAAAAATACCTTCTACTATGTTCTTTTTTGCCTTGGTTAATTAATCAATTTATAGAAATCAAACATTATTTTTCTTCATCCAACAATATATTTTTTTTTACTTATGAAATCTATTATTGGCCTTAATATTTGTTAAATAAACTATTAGTTAATATTTATGCAATCGCTGTTGGTTTTCATACAAATCTAAATAAAATGACAAAACGCCACTGAAATATTTACAATGACACTGTTTTTTTAAAATAAATAAATATTTCACAACAATCACACCAATTCTCTAGTCCCAAATTAAGCTACGAGGCTTGTGTTATGGGTACTAGACAACGGATAAACATACTTAAATACTTTTTTTTTGTAAATAAATACATATTATACATAGAAAACACCCAGACCAGTACAAACACACATGTTCATGCACACTTATGCTTGTACTGTGCGGGGATCGAACCCGCGACCTTTGATTTTAATAGTCCGACCTGTGGACTACTGCACCACGCGGTCGTCAAAATAATCAGCCTATACAAAACGCCATTGATAGGGTTGATATCATCTAAGTGAAATCGCGAAGTCACCAAGCTTAACCCCTTGGCTTCCCGCCAATAAATAACCCGCGAAAATTAATAAATCACAGTTATGCGCACCGCATTTTAAACTATAGCAAATTTAATAACTACGCATCGATTGTTTAACGATCCTATAATTTAATTACAAGACGTTAACTTGATATATTAAGGGGTTGAAAGATTTACTCTCAGATTTACATCCCCTTGTTTTGCTTTGAAATTGTCTAATACATTAAATATTGTAATATCTTAGGCATTACCGGTTCATGTTTGGATTACTTGATGTAATTATATTCATCAGATTGGATTGCATTGCTGTGCTGTAGCTATTGACGTAACCTTACTGATGATAATACTAGTATGGAACATAAAACCGGGATAGATGCCCCACTTTTCGAAATCGCTGTATAACTTCAATTATAAAAATCAAAGCAATTTATTTATGAAACAAATTTATTCTTGGGAATGTTGTCTACGAATTTATGAAAAGTAAAAAACGTTGTCTTCGATATATTCAAAGTATTAGGATTTTTGCGGACCTCAAAATTTTGTGACATCTATCCTATACAGGGGTAGACCTATATAAATTGCGTTTGGGATAGATGGCTCACCGGAAAAATGGGCATCTATCGTACAACATCTTTGACTGGGACATCTATCTGGGCTTTACCCTAGATACATTGATATACGATGACACAGATGATATATATGATGACACAGACATTGATATACTCGTATATCAATGTTTACTTCCTATTCCTTGTTTAAGTTCTTATGAATCTAATTATTATTTTACAGTACGAGGTTCCAGGGCAATTATTATAAAATAAACTGTTGTGAAGATATGTTGTCAAATAAGCTAAAGTGAAATTTTCAGTTTAGATAATACAGTATCTCCTAGATAAGTATTTTATTTATGTCGCATATTATAATAGAATAAATAATAAGTACATATAACTCATTCCAACGGTAATCCAGTTTAGAAAGTATATTTTGGATTTCTACCAGGTTGTCGGATGACGAATGCAAATGTTAATAGTTTTTCACTTATCCACTATGAATTATTTTTGTCAGATTTTGATCGTGGTTTTTTTTTGAGGTGGATACACTGGTCTAGTTCAGTAGCCTGCACATCAGGCTACCCATTTTTGTTGCAAAAAAGCCCGTATCACAAGCGCATAAGATACCACGTTGTTGACCGTAACGTGCTGGCCACCGTACAGTGAACAGAGGAAATGTAATGCTTCGAGTTCTAAAGTCATCATACTGTTCATATTATATGTAAAGCATCGTCACCAGCCACTTCCGTTAGAAAAAATCTAAATTCGTTGATAGGCTTAATTTTAAATCTTTGCGATATATCATTTGTACAGATACGATAACTAAATCCGAGATACACGTTGTTGCTCAATGACTTAGGTACTTATGTCGATACGTATCATGAAATAAACGTTATATGAGAAGTTGAAGAATGACTTAGTTCGCGTGGACTTTAGTTTTTTGCCAACTAGTTCCATACAAACTTGCAACCCCTATTTTATCCCCTTGGGGGTAGAATTTATTAAAATCCTTTCTTAGTCCGCCTACGTCATAACATGGTAGATGTTGCATGCCTTTTTAGCCCGATTCGTCCAGTGGTTAGGGCGTTGATAGATCACTATGTCAGTCAATCAGTCAGTCACCTTTGAATTTTATATATTAAGAGAAAATATTTAGATACCACCTTTTTGGCGGTTCTTCCGTTTGTTTAGTTATTTCAGTTAAAGTTCCTGCATCTCAGCGCTATGCTCTGAATATCGAATCATTTGACATCACCACCTACCTCCTCCTCATACAATACCTCACACCTTTGAGGTGAATATAATTAGATGCTATGCCATACGGTGGATATATTGGAAGTAGCGTTTAACCCCAGGTACGTCAGAGTAAGCTCATCTCAAAATAGTGAAGCACCTCCGATCCGTCACGGTTCGTTAGTGACGTAGTGGAACCACTAACGCGCAACACTGATTCGATTTTAGAGTTAGACGCGCTAGCTGACTAGGGCCTACTCTGTAACTTGTCCGTTTTTTCGATCACCCATCTTATTCTTTCAGATCCAAATCTGATAACCGAAAGTATGTAAAGTATTTTGCCTATATATATAAAATAAAAATAAATAATAGTTTTACAAAAAAAACACGCTTTTATTGCTAACTAAAAAAGAGAAAATAGGTAATGATTGAATAACAAAGAATTTATATTATAATAGAGTAAAAGGCATGGGGTGCACTTTATGCCGTTTTCATAGTTCTCTTTTTATACTTGCCAATAATAGAATGATTTTAATATATACTATACCAAGAAGCCCACGCTTTATTTATTTTTATTTTTTTAGTTTTAAGGATAATGGAAAACTCTTATCGAATTATTGCATTATCATTGGTACCTACTTGATACGTGTGCAAAGTTTCAAATTAATCCGATTTCTGGAAGTTAGTGAAAATTGGGGTTAAAGCTCGTATGTCCGAGCTAATAAAATGCGTGTTAAAAAACTGAAATTGTGTGTTAAGCGCTGTGTCCGTGGGCCTGGAATTAGTCGTTGCTGATTTCCTTCTTTTTACAAATATATCTTTGTAAAACAAAAAGCTATTAGGACCCAAGATGTCTTTGAGTCACGGTAACAAGACCCAATAGATATGTCGCAGTCATCTAATTGAATCCGCGATTTAATCAAATGACTAGGCCGTTCATTGAATGACGACATTCAATTGAATGACTAAAGGACGTCAAGTCGTTGAATGTAACGTTCTACGCCTTGACTGAACGTCATTTAGCGAAATCGTTGAATGGGATGTAGCCGACTTTGTAATGTTTGGTTAGGGTGACCATGAGTTCGCAACTTAAAAGTTAACCTTACTTTAAATAAAAATAAAAGAATTATAAAATGTCTCGTTAACTAGGATCTGTACGACTTTGTAATATTAAATAAGGGTGACCATAAGTTCGCAACTTAAAAGGTTACCTTACTTTAGATACTTAACAAAAATTAAGATATGACATGACAGATTTTTTTTATATTGTATTTTAAGCCCTAAGATAGGCAATAGTGACTATTTCTACCAACTAATTCAAGGAATTCAAAGAATCAAAGACTAGAACAGCTAGTTTATAACCACCAAAATTCTTTCAGAATTTAAGGGTATCTTTGGGATCCTGAAACAGTGACACCAGAATAAATTGTTATTGTGTTCACGTCAACAGGAATACTAAGTAACAAAGCCCTAATTCTTACAAATGAACTAAACAATAACAATCAACTTACCTTGATTTTGTTGTTCGTATTTAGCAAATTTTTCCTCAAATTTTTCTTTGAAAGTGGTCTACCGGTGGCGGCGTAATAATAGGTAAATCCATGTTGTCACACTATTTTATAACAAATAACGCACTAAAAAACAAAACAGTGCTTTCTTATAAGCTGTTTGACGCCAAATTTGTATCACTTGACTGATTTTACGTCCGCCCTGTTCAAATAGCTATGTTTCAATCCGCTAACTAGTTGGACGTTGAGTGACTCTTTTTCAATCAACGTTCGGCCTAGTCAATCAATTGAATGTTGTCATTCAATGAACGCGCTAGTCATTCAATCAAATATCAGATTCAACCAAATGACTGCGATAGATATTAAATATATGAAGAAGATATACGCCGCGTTTCAATAAATTTTATTGAAACGCGGCGTATATCTTCTTCTGGGCCCACAAGAGGTTACTGAAAAAGCATTCACTACTTCAAAGTTCGCAAAACAATTTCACAGTAGAACCCTATTCGCATCGTAAATCCTGCGCTGATGTGATTTACACTAATTTCATTTCGGCTCAGCGTTTTCGCGTAGTGGTTTAAACGCCTTAACTACGCAAAGCAATTATTTTGCCACTATTTGTACGGATGTAAGGTGAGACGAATCTAGTGATGACACATGCACGGTTCTACCGTTTGATTAATTACATACAGAACATAGGTACTAGAGATTGGCCGAGTACTCGGTTACTACTCGGCGAACTCGGTGGTTTACTTTATACTCGTACTCGACCGAATAACTCCGTTCAAGTGACGAGTACTCGATTAAGTACACTTAATAAACAGGTTGTTTGAAATAAGTTTGCGAGTGGCTAACTGGAGGAATCTCAATGACCACAAGCTAAAGTCAATGAACAAGCTTCTAATCTGGCGTTTGTTGATTCCTATTGGTTAAATACAGGACAACCAGGCCGCTGCGGATCGCCAACCTATACTAGCCAAATAGTATGAAATTCATGGGAAATATCATAAAATATATTATGTTAATTCGTAAAGTTATGATTAATCAATCCAAAATTACAGTGAGAGGGTGAAAAATTAGTGAAGTTATTACAAGTGCGCCTCAAATAAAACGGACTAACTCGGTCGAGTACTCGGTATGGCCAGCATTAAACTGAGTAATACTCGGTACTCGGTTACTCGGTAAAACCACTACTCGGCCTATCTCTAATAGGTACCCACGCTTTGTTCTAAGATAGAGTACATAAAATTTAATAAGAATTCAAAATTGCTTTTGCGCTATAACTATAGTCCAGCCTAGACCTTAACTCGCAACGAACCACTCTCTGAAGGTCTTCTAGCGATTAGGTAATCTCTCCATACTTCATAAGTCAATTTATAATGTACCGTTTTATTTATGCGCAACTTGCTGGCTTGCGTGTATTTATTAACGCATTATGTAAATCTCGCCATATCTTAATAAGCCTTAAGCTAAAACACATGTAGGCTGTCTCCCCCACAGCTGTCAAATTATTTAATCAGCGGTTCGCGGTTTTAGCGAGAAAATTAAACGTACATATAGCAACAAATTAACGCATACTCATTAAGTATTAACATTAACGAAGTCCCTAAAACACGTGCTTTTGACTGGCAATGATTTTCAGCACGCGAAATACGCCTAATTACAAAGTGTAATTACGTACAGTGTTTGCTCAAGAACGTCACGGTGAGGTGGTTCTGTGCCTATGGGGTATTCGCAGCTGGTTTAATACAGCCAAATCACTAAACCCTTTGAAAACCTTTCATCTTCATCATAATCAGCCTCAAGACGTTCACTGCGGAATATGGGCGTCCCCGAAGACTTCGTTTTTGAAACTGGAAAGTTAGTTAATTGCTGTATGTATTTTTACTTTATTACCCTGAAGACTTAGCATTTCACACAATTAAGCCAAAAAGAATCACATCGATTACTTAAACATGATGATGGTTTTTGTTACTAAACTAAGCAGATACTGATATTCACACAGTGAGCATGGATCATCCTCAGATCCACATCAAAGGTAAATGTATTTCCCACATGCACCACAATGTTTATTATGTACAAAGTGTTTATGTTATCGCGAGCTAAGATTATAATTAAGACTACTTAATCTGATGGTACCCGAAGCTCATACAAAATGCAATCATACATCAGATGTCCAACTCGGTAGCAACGCCTCGTCTGTATTTTGGACTGTTTCTATTCCTTTTGTAAGCACTGTCAACAGGAGTGCGACTAGGATAAATAAATTAAGAAACTACGTACAGAGTACAGCCTTAGATGCCCCAAAGCAATTTGCAAACGTCTTGAGTACGCGAGAGGTGGCTAAAAGAAAAAAAAAGAGCTAAGTCTGAAAATTAAGAAGCGCGTGCTTTAGTTAACTTGAAGGGTTTTAAGTTCTTGAAGTTAAAGGTTGTTATGAAGTGGCATAAGAATTTTTTCGAGTTTTATTTTTACAAGGCCTTCTTGTAGAGCCTAATGGGCACTTATCTAGAGCAACATAATATTTTTACGTTTTGACGTGAATACAGATGGAAGGCCCCGCTATTCCTAACTAATTTCGGCGGGGCAGGGGCCTAAGAATCCCCGGCAGAGATACAGCTACAAACACCGACGGCTCCTATACCTGGCAACCTATAACGCGTGCACACTGAGGCAAAACTTGTGGAGTTGGAAGAGGCGGTTGGCAAGGAACACTGGGACATTATCGGCTTATCTGAAGTCCGAAGATAGGGAGAGGACTCGATTATCCTGCTATAACACCGGGATAGCAAACAATAGTCCATGGGTGGTGTTAGGTTTATCGTCCACAAATCCTTTGTCAACAACGTGGCCATTGGTAGTAAATATCGAGCAGGGTAGTGTACCTTATACTCGAAATATCGGAACGATATTCGCTAAATGTCATACAGGTCTGCTCCGACCTCGACGTACAAGATCTCTGAAGCCATGCATAGCCATAAAACCCACTACACGGTTGTGATGGCGGATTTCAACGCAACGTTGGGGCAACGCTGCGGTGATGAGCTGAGGAAGAATTGGATATGAGCTACGGAACGCGACGAGCCAGATGCTGGCAGACTTCGTGAAGAGAGAGAACCTGTACATAATGAACACCTTCTTCAAGAAACCTTGAAGCCGTAAATGGACCTGGCTTCATCCGAACAATATAAAAAAGAAAGATTGATTTCATCTTGTCGACGAAGAAAAAAATATTCAATGATGTCGTAGCGATCAACGCTTAAAGTTGAAGTGATCACCGCATCTTCAGAGGCACGTTGAAAGATTTCGACTAATAAAATCTACGCTTCGACCAATACCGGCTCAAATTCAAAACCCCGAGAGCTTTCAGGTCAAGCTCCAAAACCGCTTCGAAGCCTTTGAGAACAGCATCAATGTGTCCCGATCTACTACAGGTACATCGAGAATCTAAGGTTCTTATACCAAAATGCCCCCAAGTCCGTTACCGTACAGAACCAGAGCTCTACTCCTTACCAACTACAGCGGGGTGTGAGACAGGGAGAAGTTATTCCTCCGAAACTGTTCACAGCTGCGTTGGAGGATATTTCCAAGCTTCTGGACTAGGATGAGTACAGAGTACAGCATTAACATCAATGGCCAGTACCTTACACACCTGCGGTTTGTTGACGATATAGTTCTGATGGCTGAGACCTTCGAAGACCTGAACACAATGCTTGAAAATCTCTCAAAGAGTAGGTCTTAAAATGGACAAATAGATAAGCCAAAAATTATGTCGAGCTGCCATGTTGCACGCACTCCAGTCAACGTTGAGAACATTACAGTTGAAGTGGTTGACTACTATGTTTACCTTGGACAAAAAGTCCAGCTACATAAGTCCAACTTCGAGAAAGAGATCTCTCATTGAATTAGCTCGGACGGGCGTTCGGGAAGCTCCGGCACATTTTCGCGTTCAATATATCTCAGTGTCTCAAGACGAAAATCTTTGACCAGCGTGTGCTGCCAGTGATGACCTATGGAAGTGAGACGTGGCCCCTTACTATGAGTCTTATAAGAAGGTCAGTGTCGCCCAGAGAGCGATGGAGAGAGCGATGCTTGGTATTTACCTCCCGATGGAATCAGTAATGAAGAGATGCGCAGGAGAACTAAATCAACCGACACTGCTCGATGGGTTGCTCTGCTAAAGTGGCAGTGGACGGGACACAAAGCACGACGACGCCGATGGCCGTTAGGGCGAAAGGTTCTCGAAAGGCGACAGCGTGCAGTGCGCCGCTCCGTGGGAAGACACCCAACCAGGTGGACCCACGATCTGGTGAAGGTCGCAGGAAGCCACTGGATCCGGAAGCGCAGTACCGATCACTGTGGAGATCGTCCCATACGCTACAATTAAAACAAAATGTCTGTTAGATAATAATACTTTCACTGACCACATAAGTATGTAAGATCTACCTAGATCTACTTCATCATAAAGTCAGTCCACACAGGACTAAAAACGTGCATTTCCAATTTGTCAAACATTAAACGGACTTCTTGTTTCGCCCTCAAATTGTACGAGGGTTCCGTCCCAAGGTCAAAATAAATCTATAAAACGCGTGCATAATGTTTTAGGCACAGATAGAAGCTTCGGCATTCTAAATATTGACTAGCCAAGGATTAACTTTGAGCATTCTGATATAAATTTACTAGCTAGGACTAGCAGCACTTCAATGTATTTTAAAAGTGTAATTAAGTAAATAACTGTACGACTATAAATGCGTACGAAGTATTGTGAAAGCGTATGATTTCAAAAGTAAACTTACTGTCCCTAAACTGAATCTAAATGTCAATTAACTCTAGTCTCGAATACAGGCTTAAGATGCAATATGACAATAAATTGTATACAAATGAAAAAAAAAATATGAATATCATAAGGATTTTATGTTATTAATGAACATGTAAACCTAAGACTATCACAGGTGTTTGTGCCATACAAAAATTATCATATCCAGCAAAACTACACAAAGTCTAAACTTATCCCGCTGCCTACAACACTATATAGTACGCAAAGAGCCCCTGCCGTACACATTTATAATACTGTATAATACGATTATCGGGCTGTCCCCCTAACACAGACAAAATCGATATAGTCTGCACGTATATGCAAAATAACGCGATACGCCGCCCGGAATTCGTAACATTACCATGTATATGCACTGTGGGCTCTTATCAGTAAGTTTGAAACTTGAATGTAAGTATTTCCTCGTCTGCTGCATTTGCAATTTGCGGGAATTCCATGTGACATTGTCGTTTTGGTAAGTTTCTATTTTTGTAACGAGGTTGTTATGAAGCAATTAGAGTTTTATAGTTGTTTTGTTGTATGACGGTTATAATTCATTAATTTGACTGCCTCGGCGGTGTAGTGGTAAAGTTTCTGCATTACATCCGAGAGGTCCTAGATTCGGATCCTAGGTCGAGCCAAATTTGTTTCTGAGATTTCCTGTCATGAATTTCTTAAAAACAGGCTCGGAGTCGGCAATTTGGCGATGTTACACCTCCGTGCCTCGGAAAGCACGTTAAGCTGTTGGTCCTACGCCTGATCTCTCTCCTGGTCATGTCGGAATGCCGTCTCACCGAACTTTGAGAGTAATGGAACAATGGGTGCACCTGTGTATTGCGCTCACACTTGGGCACTATAATATCTCCTGTGTAGTAGGCTGATCTCTGTTGAGATTGGCCACCGTGGACGTAATCGGCCAGGAGGACTATTATTACAATTTATTAGAAAACTTACTGATTAGCTATTACCTAACTAATGAATTGTAACGGTTTAGATGCAAAGAGTTTATTTTTACTGCCTAGCTGGCAGTTACCATTTTAAAAAATGAAATAATTACCCAAACCTAAAGCTTCAAAATCTTCTGATTGGTGGTGGTTTAACTTGAGATTTTTTTCTACCTTTAAACATGGTTTTACTTGAGTATTTACTATCTATCTCTGAATACGGGAGTAAAAAGTTGGTTTTCTGCCATTTTGTCATATCACCACGTAATGCTTGCAATATATTTTTCCCTTGTTTGGCGTGATTGTTCGTCGGTGTTCACACACTGTCCACTGTGTTATGACTACACACTTTTTTCAATACGGTTTTAGGGTGAAAATTTTAATAACAATGAAAAAATAACGTATTTATTTACGGCGTATGCTGGTTTGTTTTGTTATTAATTAAAAAAAAAACAACGAATACAAAAAACGTAAATGATATAAATAACTTATGTGCTTATAGTTGATCAATTTTGAACATAATACCTAGTTAAAATAATTGCTCTAAAATAAACCCGAAAAGAGAACTTTCCACATTTTTGTTTCAGCTATAAAAAGGATTTACGATTCGTTGTACGCAGAACTAAAATTAAATCAGAATTTCAAATGTCCCTGGAATTATTCGAATATAAAGCTAGTTATTCATTAGTGTGCTCATTATTCTGAATCACAACGACTTGTTTTATCTAACTTAGTTGTTTTATCTAACTTAGGTTAATGCGGTCTCGGCTTTAGGTCCCACTGCGACGGTTTCTTTGAAGAAATTGTTCGTTAGAGAGCAATTCTTTGCACCATATACTTCTTAATTTAGTTTAATATCTGTTAATTCGTATATAATACACCTTGTGTAAACATTTGATTTGGAGTTATGATATTTTTATTATTAATTTAAGTTCTTAGAAAAGTCTAACATCCCTATGTGTCGTATCTTTTGTATAAAACTGGCATAGTTTAATAAAAATAGTTGCATAAATCATTCGTTTATTATTTTACTAGCGACCCGCCCCGGCTTCGCATGGGTGCAATGCTGATACTAAATATAGTACAGAAAATCTGTGGTCATTGTATATTAAAACATAGTGGCCCGCTCTGGCTTCACACGGGTATAACATATATAGCCTATGTCACTCACTGAAAAAAACGCATCAAAATCCGTTCCGTAGTTTTAAAGATTTAAGCGAACAAAGGGACATAGGGACAGAGAAAGCTACTTTGTTTTATACCAGAGACTGATGTTAGAATTTCTTCTAACTTATACCTTCCTTAAAAAAGGTATTCGCCTTTGAAGGTTTTTACTTCTAAAATAAGATAACAAAATTAAAGATAAAAGTATCCACTGACATCAAAAGCGTTTGAACTACGAAAAACTATTTCAGGATTTATGTAAAGGTTTCATACCTAAGAAAATAAGACTTCGATTAAATATTGATACTATCAATAAAAGGAACTGACACCTGTCAGACAATGCAATCGAAATTCATTATCTTTCGCGCAAACATCTCAGACAACTGAGGCCATTAGAATTTTAAACTTTTCATACTCGCCTGGAACTTTCGAATTTTAATAAATGATTTCGCATTCAAAATCAGTATTTAAATTGCATGCAGAAAACAGTTTTAGGTGGCAAGGATTTTGCCTCGAGGTAAATAATTTGCTAGGGTTTAACTTTTAAATTACACCTACAGTTTGTTAGCGTGTGAAATTAAAATTAAGTGTAAGGAATTTCGTTTGCACCTTCTAGATTTGAAATTGAAATTAAATTGCGTATGAAATGTTTTACTCATTTACTCGTAAGTGGCAAAAGAGCATTTCAATATGTCATCTTATAATGTTATCATTTAAAATTACTTTTTTAACTGCCATAAAAGTGTTACAACTATTAAAAAAAAATTACTTAATGCAAAAAAGTATAGCTGCAGGAGACCGAAAGGTTGACTGGCGGTAAATGACTTCAGCATTAAGACTTATTTTTGTACAGATATTTATATTGCAACATTTTTTTTAAATACATAGTTCTTAAATTACTGTTCCTATTTTTTTCAATAGGATTTTTAAAAGACTTTTATATTTTATGTAAAATTAAACAAAACATGAGCTTTCATCGACATAATATGAATATAGGGCTGTCGTCACAGTAGTTACAAATGCGACTTATCCCGACGATCAACCCCTGCAATTTCCACTAACGCCAATCTCCTGCACCCTAATCTTGTAGGGGACCGAATCAGGGCAAATAAATAGGTCATTTTGTTACGCAGTTTTCAACAGAACGGTAGTTGAGGCGTCATTTACTTAAAAGCAGGTCTTTAAGATAATCTAATGATCAACCCTTTGGTAACATTATCTGTTAGAGTGGTGGAGGCCGTTGCATTGAACCAGGGATAAATAAGTACGAAAATGGGTATGAAACATGAACTAGACAGTTGCTACTACTTATTGCTTTTCTATGTTATCATTTTGTACAAAATGTTCTGTAGTCAGAAACAATTTCATTTCTGATTTATTTCCTGCGTAATCTTAGTAAACGTATCTATGAAGTGTTAATTTTCATTTATTTTATTTAAAACCTTGCACAAGAAATTTACGAAAGGTTGACTTAATACTAAAAGGATTTTCTGCCAGTCAACCTCAAGGTAATGCAGAAAGAAGGCAATGGGTGCAGTGAAATAAAATGAGAAGGGTAAATTGAGGTCAGTGTTAGTGTGTGAGATGAGAACCAATAATAATGCAAATTTCCCCTATTTATATTTATATTTTTAATAAGTGATAGTAAGTTTAACTATCTATGTTAGCTTTGTAGAAAAAAAATCTTATTTGTTTCTGATATTACACAGGCCTCATCAAGACACATAACCATCGCTTTAAAATTAGCTTCACCATCCCCATAATATCTCCATTCGCGATAATACTCAACATTATATCACCGTATTTGTCATAGTGTCAATTTATTGCATTTTTATACACTCATCGCATAGACAATAAAGATATAACATTATGCGAGATTGGAGGCGAATTGCGTGGCCATAACGCATAGCCATTGCAATGCTTTAAGACAGGTATGAGCCATTATGGTGTAATAAAACACCCTTATCGAACCATTAGACGCTCGTAAAATAACAGTTAGTCATATAATAACGTGATCGATGTTAATATCCGTGTTTTTGTGGAAAGCTTACTTTGGGTATGGCAAATTAATTTGTTTGGAGAATCGAAAGGGGATACAAGGAGTAATCAATCTTACAGCAATTTCATGTCTGTTTAATGACAGGTTGCTGTTTAAAAGAATCGAAATTGACAGAGCAATCACTTACTGACACAGTTCAAAAACGTTTATTTCCTTGAGACGATGATGATACGGGTACAATACAATATGAAATTATATCGTGTCTGAAATTGGAAGTCAAGAGGTTAATAAAATTTTGAAGAAAATATAACTTACACTGCTCTGATTTAAAGTTAATAGTGACTAGCTAGTGTAAAATGTAGCGATAAAATAGAATACCTAGTCGTTTAAATAAAATATATTACAAAGTCACGACTAGAAATCGAAATACAGACCGCAGTGATGCCAACAGTTTCAATACGTCTTGGATATGGAGTTAATAAATACCTTGTTTCAACAAACAAACTAATTACCTTTCCCCACACTAAGCGTAAGCTTGTGTTACGGTGACTACAATAACGAATAGAAGTACATGCGTAGGAAATAAACATGAATCAAGTGAAAATGCAATATTTGAACCCGCAACAACCGGTTCTGTAGTCCGCAGCTCTGAGCTAGATAAAAACTGTCATTTCAAACGAGAATTTTGAAATAGAAGCAACTTTTCAGTTCTTTTCGCGACGAGAGGAACTCGCAATGGCAACAGAAGCTGCTCTATATATTGGAACACAAAGTAACATATTTCATTTATATCTGTCATCTTTAACTTCCACGGCTTAAACGAGTTGCCGTCTGATTCTGGCATCAATCTTGGCGACACCTGCATTCGAGAGTAGTTCCCCTAACTTTTTTACCCGCGTCAAATTTGACGCGAAATCCCCGTAATGTAAGAAAAACATACATCACGCGCACAATACGTACGATAATAAAGCTGGGCTGAACATTATGGAAATTTTATCCGATTTCGCTACTTCCCGCTTGGAATAACATGGCTTTTGATAAAGAAGAAAGTTGATTTTTCTAGGGATTTTCGACGGTAAATGTAAGAAGTAGCGTTTGAAACTAAGCTACGTTATGAATGAAACGAAAAAACGGTTAATATGAAATAAAAAAAAACCTATTACATAAGTAGGTATTCCTTTAATATATACCTACGACCCCAATCTTTTTATCAATCTAAGAATTGGCGCCGTAGAGAAATTACGTCCAGAAGAGTGTCTGATCTGAAATAATTTTCGGAATGCAAACATTACAAAAATATATTCAATTGAAACAGTCGTAAATCACACACAGACTATTTGTCTAATGTCACAAAAATGCGAAATCCATTTTTGTGAAATAAAATAGTGTTTTTTTTACTTCTAAAACTTTTTTAATCCATTTTATTTTAAGGGGATTTAATAATATTAACAATATTGGTTACGTAATAATCAGTCAGTGCTAAAGGGCCATGTCAAAAACTTACTAAACGTTATTCGTCGCGACGACTGCTTTAGTCTAGTAGTCTGAAGTCCAGACTACAAAACCGGCTGTCGTGGGTTCGAATCCTGCTAGGGGCAAATGTTTATGTGATGAGCACACTTGAGTCATGGGTGTTCATAAATTTATGTATTTCTATCCGTTATTCTAGTCACTATGACACAAGCTAACGCTAAGTTTGGGGCTAGGTAATTGGTGTGTACGTTGAAATAATTAATTTTGCAACGATTTGGTGTCTATTTATCTATCGTCCTTTTCTAGTAATGCTTAAACTAGTTAATTATAGTTAGTAGTGAAGAGAACGGGTAAACTACAGTTGGACAACTGTTAATAATAAAAAACCGTAGCTCACACTTCCTTTTTATTTAAAAATAAACCCCATTACCATCACTTGTGATTTATATAGTTTCGTTGCCTCGCATCTACATAATGCCTTTATTTGATTTACAACTCGTGTTTCAGACACTCAAGTTTATAACCTTTCTACAAATTGATTAGAAACCCACTTACAAAATAGGCAATTTCAAATATTGCTGATAATGTTTACAGATATTTTTTTATAAATAGTTTGCGGCAAGTATCAAAGATGAAAGAGTTTTCAAAGTAAAGTTGTGTAAGTATTTGAAATAAACTGTTAAGATGCAAAAAAGCTTTGAAGTGTTGACTGAAATGTTTGTACAATAAACTTTTAAAGGTTTTTTTTTCATAACTACTTAAATAAGTATAACATAAGTACTTAAATTAGATTAGTTTCTCATATTTAAGATGACAAGCGTGTTTTTTGTCAAAAAAATACTGAAGAAAACGCATGTGACCAATATCAGAAAGTATTTTTATTTATCAACAACGTTCTTAAACATTCTGTGTAAAAGGTTTTGAAATTAATGATTAAAGGTGCTTTCGTTTTAATGAAGGTATAACTATATTATATACCTACCTCGTGTATGTCATTGCTGTCACGGAAGCCGGTAAGTGCAGACGTCTCTAGCGCATGATAGTGGTCACAGACAAAATTAAACAGCTTATTTTTTATAACTTTCATGATAAGTGGAAGAATTCCCATTTACGTATCTGGGGAAGATTATATATCTATACATATAATAAGACTGTAAAAGATCGATTTCTGTACATTGAAGATTTTTATGAAAAATTGTTACAGGGGGTCTTAATTACCGTAATAGAAGCCAAAACAACAATTTTTAAAAATTTTGTCTGTCTGTCTGTCTGTCTGTCTGTCTGTTTGTCCGGGCTAATCTCAGAATCTACTGGACCGATTTTGACGGGACTTTTTTTATTTGACTCAGTATCACCTGGAGAGTAAACTGGGATATAAATAATCACGCCGATGAACTTAGGGGGCAGGCAGGAAATTGAATCTCAGAATCTACTAAACCATCCTTGAGTTGCGTACGCTGCGAAAACGGTTCAAGATACCAAAAATATAAATATGAAAGAATTATTCCTCTTGAAATGATCTAAAAAACTGTCTGCGACAGTACATGTCTATGCCCAAAATTACAACTCCACGCGGACGAAGTCGCGGGCACAGCTAGTATATTAATAATATTAAATGTGATTTTTGAGCTCTGAAATTCGGACTGTTTTAGCTTTCTTTGGGGATCTTCCCACTTGCGGGATTAAGCTCAAAATGAATACCAATACCAATTTCTTCATATTTTCTCAATTACACATTTAGCTAACGAACTTCCACTTAGCCAACGCCCTCTCTTTATTATTCTTATAAATCATGCAACGTCAACAGCAGCCCCAGAATGATACCTAATCATACGTTTTGATGTGTTAATCATCGTGGTGTCAGCAAGTGTCCTGGGGTGCGGGCTAAGCTTGCCAGAATCCTTTACAGAACCCAATGTTTGGTGGACTAATTTCACAATGTAATGATGACTACGCTAGTTTTATTTACCAACGATAAAAAACCTATTGCTTACAGTAAATACCCCCCGCTGTGAACCAAATGCGGCGTTGATATAAGAAGTGCAGTGGGTAAGCTGTTTTATTTTAACTACGTACAAACCGTCACGCGTCTACGCCGCCAACATAAATCATTGCAGATTATCTCGGAGGTTTCCACCACCTATGGCTGATGGATGAATAATGTATACGGCAACTCTATCTCGATGCTGACGATGCTAAAATAACTGTAGTTATTTTAAAAGCAAAGAAACGTTTTGATTTTAAACGTGTAAATTTACAACGAATTTAAAGTAGAAAAGAGTAGGGTAAGGGTAAGGTCTTATCATTTTATAACATTGACAGTAATCAGTATTTCAAAATCGTATTCTCTTATATGAAATAATTTTTATTTTGCAGAAATCGATTTATATTTTTAAAAAACTTCTGCAAAAACTTGTCTACAGGGGCGGACATTGTGCCGGAGGCATTCTCTACCAGTCAACCACAGGTCCAAGCAGAGAACATACAGGCAGTGCACATACAGAGAAAAAATACAACGAAATCATTATCATTGGTTCTAATACATTAAGTAGGTTAACACATATATACCTTACTCGTACGCGTTCGTCCGTAAAAATCCGTTAAGTTGTTTTAAAGATCTATGCAAACGTACATGTCTGTATAGACATAGGAACAGACGCGGGATGCGGTTTTGCTCTATATATGTAGTGAGGAAGTATTGAAATTGTCAAAAACTGCTATCGTTTGTAACATTTTGAATTTTAATATGAACATTTTGTTCAGTAAGATTTCTAATTTAATCACGCAATTGAATGTAACCTCAAAACAAAAATCAAACTTAAGTTTTGTCTGAAACTAAAACTTAAATAAACTAATTGGAAATGTCTTCGCCACCGAACTTTTAAATTTCGTTAAGTTGAAAACATTTTTAAACTAAGTAACTAGTAATTTCTCGAGTTCACCGGAACCTGCATGCTTTTAAAAATAATAAACTGTTTTCTAATTTTTGGTTATACGCGGAAGTTTTACAATTTTTTTAACAAAGTTTGAAAACAAAGTAATCAGTTACCCTTGCTGAAAAAAATAAAACAAAGGTGTAGACCTTAATTATGTTTAGCGATAGTAAATGATTGATTTGATTTTGAATAGATTTTCCAGATATAAACTTCTAAATCCAATACTTTTGCGGACTTTATTATTATTTGTCTAAGCGTATCTAGAAGGTACATATATTTAAACATTATCTTTAATAAATATGGTGGGTAAATATTTCAAATACTGAAATGGGATCTGCTATTTTGTGGGATATTATTCATTCTATCTTGAAACAAAATTGAACATTTTGCCCTGAGGTTGCAAAACGACAAATAAATCAGTGAAGCCGATATTTTCATTTTCAAACTGAAAGTTATATTTATCTTGGAATATCTTCTTATGCAGATTATTTAGAATACTAAAATGTGAAAATAATTTGAGTGGGCTTTTCAAAGTCGATAGATAAATACAAGGTTTCCGTGATGAGTAACTTCAGTGTAAAAACGTTAATTTTTCATCATTATGACACCTGTTATAAAAAAATTTCATATCATGCTGTTTAAAAACAACCTTTATGAAGTTAATAAAACCAAATCATTTTCAAAAATCTATGGAAATATTTTTTTAATTATACAAAATTCAATAAATTTTCAGTTAATTGAATCCCATTTCTGATACTCTCGCGTGATGTCAAGTGAGAGTATTTCCGTACAAAATCTATGGAGGTAGATCGTTTTCAGACGATAAGAGAGAGATTTCAACGATGTCTAGCCTATTATCGAAAGTTGTCGCTTTACAACGACATCGATAATTCGAGTCGAGAGATGGCCGCACGTCAAGTTAAATACTGCGGCTTCTTATCGACGGAAATAAGAAGCTTTCTGTCGTCTGTACGCTGCATCTAACCTCCTTACTATGTTTATTTAATTTGATGTGCTATATCTTAAGGTTTAATTGTAGTCCTTAGATCGAACGAAACAGAGGGTGATACGCTACGTCGTTAATCGTCAACTTAAAAATGACATCTTGCAAATGTTGTGGATCCAGCCTGCATCCACAACATTTACACGCACGCAAGTATAAACAACTGTGTTACTACTAGGAGCGGAGTAGGTCCATTGGACTCGGTTAAGAAAAACCACGCGCGACTAGCTCGAACCGTACCTCCCTCTTTTTTGTTTCGATCTAAGTTGTAGTACAATAATAAACATAAATTGGAAATCTAATTGAAATTCTTTATTTCGGACAACAAGATCCATGCGTTAATAACAAAGGAAGCTTAAAACAATGTTAGTAATCACATACATTTTATGGTTGACAGCTAGGTATTTTTAATGTATCATGAACCAGGGAGGCACTCCCTGCGAACTAGATTCGATTTCGTTCATCGTTCGCATGAAGTGCCTCAATATAGGCGCATGCGGATCATCTGCCACCATCAGGATGCTGTTGCCACTCTCCCGCACCCGCCTCACCAGTGACGCTACTTTTGTCCTGACAATAGCCTGAAAGCCGTCAGTTTGTCTCTGCGCAAACATTTCGGAAGCACTGAAATACCGAGGGAGTCGCATCATCATCCTGAACATGTTGTTATATTGGATCCTGAAATCCGAATCAGCATTCAGCTCATTGAAAAAAAAAACTTATTTTGAAATAAACTGTGGCACTTTTAGAACTATTCCACTAACTGTGATTAAAACATCGCCTCGATATCAATCGGCCGCAGCTTTGAAGCGAGTTACGATTTGAATGGTTTAACCGCAGTCGATTCAACCGACCCTTTGGCTTAGAATCAATCTGTTATTGAGACTGATCACAGTAAATTGATACTGTAGGTAAGTACTATGTGATATGGAGTCTGCGGTCAAACAAGTTAAATGTGATTTAATCAGCGTCATTTCAGAGTCTGAAATAATCACGTGATATAAATTCATTATCGATGCAATTTTTAGTAATTCTGACTAACAAAAGCACAATATGGGTAACCGCGAGCGAATACTATAATTAAAAGATGTATTTCCATGTTTATTATCCAGCAACAATCATTTATTTTGTAAATGATTAAAATTTAAATAATTGTCAAAGCTAAACAAAAACTATAACTTGGTGTTAAAATGACTTTTTTTGTTAAGTATTGTTAAACTTGAACCTTTTTAACCTAATATTGTAATAATAATAATAAAATTCATTTATTTCAGGTTACTAAGACCCATAATAGTGACCATACAATTCAAAATTAAATTATTTAAATAACAGTAAATAATTAAAAAAAATACACAAGGAACATTAATAATCATTATATAAAAAAATAAATAAAATTTTCTTAAACATTTACAATCTTAATTCAGAATGAACAATTACAATCTCAAGTACCTAAAAATACACTTTTGACGATTACTAAATTTTAGTTTATTTACCTACATTTCATTTTAACCTGACGTTTCGGACACTTTGTCATTTAAAAGTCTATTGCTCGCATAAATGAAAGACAACAATACAAATATTCTTAGTCGCTGTGAAGTTCTGTTTATATTGTCACGTAGGTCGGTAGGTTACATAAAGAAAGAATGTTCCGGAAGTAAACTACCTACCTACTACTACGTACTAGTAGCTACTAGAAACTTCTACAGAATACTCGAATGTTCTGGAACTATATCTATCTCTTTCTAACACTATACCTATCTCGCTCTAACATTAGAAGTGTCTAGATATATCTAGGTCGAGTGCCCCGGCATATAAATAGAGGGTCGCCTGCGCACATCATTACGCCAATGACTCCGACTCATTTTCCGTATAATGTCGAGCATCGTCCTGATATTCTCGACATGGCTCTTCTAAAGAACATCGGCCTCCGCCTATGCTCGATAGAAACCATTCACGCTCTCGATTCAGACCACCGTCCGGTCTTACTTCAGCTTGGCTCCGCGGAGCTCACCGTCACGACTAGGTCAGTTGTGGACTGGAACAAGCTCAAGGCTAAGCTTGCAGATTGTAACAGCCCCCAGCTGTCCTCAGTTCCTGATGTCATCGTCTCACCGCAAGAGGCTAATGACGCCATCGATGCGCTCACTAGTCACATCTCGGTCGCCATAAGCGACTCGTCTAGGCAGATGCCTGCGATGGACAACCATCGTTTCAGGTTGCCAGACGATGCACGAGAACTACTGAGAGCAAAGAATGCCGCCATTAGGGCCTACGACGCCTATCCCACTGGCGAAAATCGGACCCGCCTGCGTACCTTACAGCGTGCTGTCAAGGCGCGTATAGCGGAACTCCGTAATAACCAGTGGGATGATCTCCTTAAAGAAATCTCGCCCTCTCACCAAGCTTATTGGAAGTTGGCCAGATCCTTTAAGGCAGACGGCATATCGTCCACGCCCCCGCTTCGGCGTCCCGATCAAACCCTCGCGTTTGAGGACGACGAGAAAGCGGAGTGTCTAGCTGATAGTTTAGAGTCTCAGTGCTCTCCCAGCCTTCTTCCGGTCGATCAAGACCATCTCGATTCAGTGGATGCAGAAGTTGAAAGACTCTCTGGTATTCCACCCACGGTAGCTCTTGCCCCTGCCACCATGGAGGAGGTCCAAGACATTCTCAAAGGCTTCCGCCCCAGAAAGGCGCCTGGTCCTGATAGGATTCCGAACGGAGTACTTCGTGCTCTTCCCGAGCAACTCATCTACCTTCTGGTAATGATTTTCAACGCGGCTATGGCCCACTGCATCTTCCCCGCTCAGTGGAAGGATGCAGTGGTCATCGGTATTCATAAACCCGGTAAGAACCGGGCCGATCCTTCAAGCTACAGACCCATCAGCCTTCTGAAGACTATGGGCAAGCTTTATGAGCGTATACTTGTCTCCCGCCTCAGGGATTACATCTTCTCTAACGATCTGCTTATCGATGAGCAATTTGGCTTCAGAGCCGCACACTCATGTGTTCAACAGGTGCACCGCTTAACGGAGCATATTCTGGAAGGTCTTAATAGTCACCCTCCGCTGGGAACGGGAGTTCTATTCTTCGATGTGGCGAAGGCGTTCGACAAAGTCTGGCACAATGGCTTGATCTACAAGCTTTACCAACTCGGCGTGCCAGATAGTCTCGTGCTCATCTTGCGAGATTTTCTTTCGAACCGCTCCTTTCGCTACAGAGTCGATGGCACTCTCTCTTCCTCTAGGCAGATTCGCGCCGGTGTCCCTCAGGGCTCGGTGCTCTCACCATTATTATTCTCGTTATACGTGAACGACATTCCGAAAACTCCTGGCGCGGAGTTAGCACTATTCGCGGACGATACCGCTCTCTATATCTCCGGTCGTAACCGGAATTACGTGATCATCGCGCTCCAGCGAGCAGTCGTCTCCCTCGGCGAATGGTTCAGGAGGTGGCGCATCGAGGTGAACCCCGAGAAAAGTGCAGCAGTGTACTTCTCTCGCGGTACATTCGCGGCGCGGCCTCCTCCCAAGCGTCGAGGAGTTCTCACTCACGTCTCGCTATTTGGCCAGCAGATCCCCTGGGTGAAGCAAGCCAAGTATCTAGGCGTGACGCTCGATCGTCGCTTGTCGTTTAGGCCTCACATAACTCGTGTGCTCGGTCGAGCCAAGTTCTACCTCTCTCGTCTTTACTATCTCGTGAATAGTAAAAGTAAATTGTCGCTTAGGAACAAGTTGACTCTCTACAAAACCTGCATTCGGCCGGTATTGACTTACGCTTGTCCGGTCTTCGCCCACGCGGCACCAACATCAATCTCGAGGCTCCAGAAGCTTCAAAACTTATTTCTTCGCCGAGCTGCGGACGCCCCATGGTTCGTTCGCAACTCTGACTTACACCACGACTTCGATCTGCCAACTATTGCCAAATTCATGAAGGATGCGTCGAAACGCTTCTTCGATAAGGCAGTATTGCACAAAAATCCGCTTATTGTGAAAGCGGCTTCTTACTCTCCTCAAAAGGATGTTCATACTCGGTTCCGTCGTCCCAGACATGTCCTGGACGACGCAGACGACTCTATCACTCTACTCAATTCCACACTTGCCTTAAGCAGTCGAAATTCAGTACAACATATTAGCTCTGTCCGCCGCACCCGCCATAGGGTGCGGGGACCCGCATCACACTTTGGCAATCACAGACATGTGGTTGGCCGCTTCTCACCCGTGAGCCATGCGGATGTTGGTTCAAGCCGAGGTCCGAACCTACTTGAGGTGCCCTTGAGCCCAAGTCCGTTTCCCCGATCGGGCCCGCCAGCAAGGAGCCCGACAGTGATCCGACCTGCATCATGCAGCGAGGTTCCTGCGGTGCCACCTCTGACGGGTTCGCCAATTGGTAGAGTGCCTTCTGCACTCTACTCGGCCCGATCTAGTCCTCCAGTAAGGGACACGTCGCGGACGAGTCTGAGTCCCCCGAGTACGGGGGGTTCCTCAGGCTTGGCCACGTCGTCGTAACCGCTGGTGCGACTTTCATCGGCGGCTGCGCCTTAAGCGCCCGCCTTCTGCCCGGTTAAGCTGATAAAGCCTTCTTCCAAGGCTTCAGCGACAGTCCATTCAAAAAAAAAAAAAAAAAAAAAAAAAAAAAAAAAAAAAAAAAAAACGAGAATTGAGTTTAAGTTTGGAAGCGATACAGTGAAGACACAAGTGAAGATAAAAAGTAACCAGTGAATTGTTCAGTGATTGTTTTGTGAATTTAGTGTGTGATCGTTGTAGTTAATTAGCGTGTATTGTTTTCTTAAATATAGTGTTTCTTCGAGTTAATTGGACTAATTAATTTATCCCGAACCCCAGCTCGTAACATTTGGTGTCAGAAGTGAGGGATAAATTATGCCGGTTCTACCGAAGGAGGACACTGAAGGTATACGCACCAGGAGTCAGCGGCAGCAAGAAGTGGACCAGAGGCGCTTTGAAGATCTACGTGTACAGACACCTGGTGGCAGCTAGTCAACAATGGAGCGAGTTTCCCCAGAATCAGCTGCGCCTTCGGCATCAGCTGCGCCTGCAGCATCAGACCTTTCTGCTCTTATGGCGATGCTGCAGGAGCAGGCTCGTCGTCAAGAGGAGCAGGCTCGCCGTCAAGAGGAGCGGGCTCGCCGTCAAGAGGAGCAGGCTCGCCGTCAAGAGGAGCAAGCTCGCCAACTGAGGGAACAGCTTCAGAGCGACAAAGAGGAGCAGGCCCGCCGTCAAGAGGAGCAGGCTCGCCGTCTTGCGGAACAGCTGCAACATGTTAAGGACGAGCAGATGCTCTTCTTGAAAGACATTAAAGCAACATTCGGCAAGGAAATTAAAGCCGTAACGGAGAAGGTTGAGCTGCACGAGAACCGTATCTCAGAGGCCGAATCCCAGATCGCTGATGTGAAGAAAGAATTGAAAAGTCTGAAAACTGGAGACGTGACTGTGGCTCCTGTGGTTGCTGCACCTTCGCTACGTGGGTTTAAAGTGCCACCCTTTGACGGAACATCTTCCTGGTCAGCATACAAAATTCAATTCGAAGCTGTCAAGGAAGCGAATGGATGGACAAAAGGACAGGCCATGACCGCACTTACTTTGGGCCTTCGCGACCAGGCGTTAACTGTTTTAGAGGCTCTAGGTAAGAATGTCACCTACGAGCAGCTGCTGGAGGCGTTGGAGTCCAGATACGGTGATGCACATCTGGAACACGTGTTTCGTGCCCAGCTGAAGGACAGAGTGCAACGCGTTGGTGAAAATCTGCAGCAGTGGGGCCTGGAAATTGAAAAGCTGGTTCGCAAGGCATACCAGTCGTCGCCTGCACTCATCGAAGGGAATTTAGTGCAAGCCTTCATCGATGGCATACGGGACCTTGAAGTGAGAGCTGCTGTGAGACTTGGGCACCATATGACGCTGAAGGACGCATTGGCCCATGCTTTGGAGGTAGAGGCGGTGAGGCAAGATCATCGTGCCCACCGCATCAGGGAGGTTGTTGCATCACCTGTACCGGCTGTACGTGACCGATTTAAGTATAGTCCTAGATGCTACACCTGTGGAGAAAAGGGCCACTTGCGGTCGAGTTGCCCTAGGCGCAGCGAAGATCAAGCTCAGGAAAGAAGGGCGGCTGATGTCACCGCCCACCAGCAGGGAAAGTCTCACGGTAACGCGGACGCTTTATCAAGAAGACCTTGTCCTGGAGACTGCAAGCATTGTATTAGACAAGAGACTAAGGAAGAACTCCCTGTTAGGATGGTCAGAACGGATCTTAGTGATGAATGGAAAGAAACCCTGAAGCATGCTCAGCAGAGTGACACAGACATCAAGCCAATTCTGGAATGGATTCAAGCTAATGCTCCTAAGCCGAAGTGGTGTGATGTTGCAGCAATGAGTACAACCACGAAGAGTTATTGGGCACAGTGGGAAAGTTTGGTTATCCAGGATGGTGTCTTGTGCCGTAAATGGGAGAATGCCCGAGGTGATCGCTGCCACCTGCAAATGGTCGTTCCGAAAGCAAAGGTACCAGATGTTCTACAGCTCTACCACAGTGGTTGTTCAGGAGGTCATATGGGCGTGAAAAGAACTCTGCTGAAAGTTCGAGAGCGGTTCTACTGGATCCACTGCCGAGAGGATGTTGAGGATTGGTGCCGCAAGTGCACAAGTTGTGCAGCAGTGAAAGGACCTCAAACACGCAGCAGGGGTGCATTGAAGGTATACAACGTAGGAGCCCCCTGGGAACGGATAGCAGTAGATGTTGCTGGCCCTTTTCCTGAAAGTGACAGTGGGAACAAATACTTCATGGTTGTCATGGATTATTTCACTAAATGGCCGGAAGTCTTCGCCATTCCTAATCAAGAAGCTTCGACGGTTGCTGATAAATTAGTCCACGAAGTCTTCTGTCGGTTTGGAGTACCCTTGGAAATCCACAGTGATCAAGGAAGAAATTTTGAGTCTCAAGTTTTCCAGGAAACATGTCGGGTAATGGGTACTCACAAAACGAGGACTACGTCGTATCATCCACAATCTGATGGAATGGTGGAAAGGTTCAATCAGACGTTAGAAAGATACCTGGCGAAAGTTGTATCGAACAGACAAAAGGATTGGGACAAGCATATAGCGCCGTTTCTCCTGTCATACCGAAGCGCAGTTCATGAGAGTACGACTGTGACGCCAGCCTTCGCAAACTTTGGAAAAGAGTTAAGATTACCAGCAGACCTGATTACCGGTATTCCCCCTGATACTCCACGCAGTATAACGGATTACGCACACGACCTGCGTAGCAAGATGCATGACGTTTATGAGCACGTCAGACAATCTGGCCAGCAGACGTCCGAGAGAATGAAAACTCGTTATGACCGGAAGATGAACAATATTGGCTTCGACGAAGGCTCACTAGTCTGGTTGCATAATCCAGTGCGCAGCAAGGGGAAGTCTCCTAAACTACAGGCAAAATGGGACGGACCATACCGAGTTGTGACCAAGATCAACGACGTCACCTACCGAATACAGAAGAATTCGCGATCTGCGCCTAAGATTGTTCATGTGGATCGATTGGCACGCTATTACGGGAGTAACGATGCTCGGGACGAGCATGTCTTAGGAGGGGGCAGTGTCACGTAGGTCGGTAGGTTACATAAAGAAAGAATGTTCCGGAAGTAAACTACCTACCTACTACTACGTACTAGTAGCTACTAGAAACTTCTACAGAATACTCGAATGTTCTGGAACTATATCTATCTCTTTCTAACACTATACCTATCTCGCTCTAACATTAGAAGTTTCTAGATATATCTAGGTCGAGTGCCCCGGCATATAAATAGAGGGTCGCCTGCGCCGCGAATTGAGTTTAAGTTTGGTAGCGATACAGTGAAGACACAAGTGAAGATAAAAAGTAACCAGTGAATTGTTCAGTGATTGTTTTGTGAATTTAGTGTGTGATCGTTGTAGTTAATTAGCGTGTATTGTTTTCTTAAATATAGTGTTTCTTCGAGTTAATTGGACTAATTAATTTATCCCGAACCCCAGCTCGTAACAATATAAAGTCACTATATTATCCTTTTTGGTATGAAATTCGCCATCTTGGGTGGCTATTTTCATAAAATACGAGTTCATGATTTAACCACATCGGCTTACAGATATTTTGTTTATCCTCACAAGTTTATTGGAGTATCGGGGAGTAAAGCCGGGATAAAATTTCAATTGCCAGTGCTGCAGACAGCAGTGGCGTGTCTCCTCAGTTTATTTATTGTGTTCGACCCTAAAAGTACTGCCGATGTTTCGGTTATGGACGCTGGATGTGACTTAGAAATATTACAGTTTTTATTTATTAAGTATTTTTTGCGTTCACAACGCAAAACTTTTCGAAACCAGTCTGCATCACACTTAAAAAAAACTTTACAGTTTTCATGTTATGTTATGACAAATAATTATTTACGTCAATTAGTGCTAATTTTACAGAGCTTTTTTTTCAGAATGGAAATAAACATTGACAATGTCAAAAAATGGCTATTTCAAAGTCCGTTAACTTAGACTTAAATTCGAGGTAAAAAAATCGCACGCCATATAGAAAAAGTAGAAAAACTTGGTCTCAAGTTGCTTGTCTGTTTCTCAAAAATATTTGAATGTCCATAATAATGCCATAAATTAAATAAATAATTTGAGCCATGAAATTCTTTTTGAAGATTTAAAAACTAACTTTACAGTTAAAAGCCCCCGAATGAGCGAGAAAAATAGGTCCATAGCATCCATAGCTACAAACCACCGTGATTAAATTATCTTTCGAATAAAAAAACCGCTTTGCTATCGGTCCATCAATTAGGGAGCTAGGATACCACAGACATACACGCACAAAAATATACCAACACATACACACACACACATACACTCAAACAGGAGTCAAACTTATAACTCTTTTTCATTGGGGGTTAATAACAGTGTTTTTTGTAACAAAAACAAATGACAAACAATGTTATTTTTATAAGCTACTCCCACTCGCGACTTCGTCCGCGCAAATGTTGGATATTTCTTCCTTCCTGTTTTTCCCAAGGGAGCATTTAATCGGAATAAAAAGGAACCAAACACCCAAGTCAGCTTATACTCGTACCCTGTCTGTATACTAAAGTTAAAGTTCAGCGTGATTGACGGACAAACATCCAAACAAGGAAACTTTCGTATTTATAACATTAATGCGATAGTGAGATATATATGAGCTTCGCCTCGCGAAATTTATTTTTTACTGTTATTAATTAGCCAGTGCGGATATTAAATAGGTAAAGTAAGTAGGTAGGTAAGAAAATAATTAAAATTTAGTGCTAAACTGTATGTAGTTTGTAATCTGTGAATGCAGTAAACATAAATACTTATAATAATAAAGAAAATACCGAGTATTTTAGTTCTACCATTGCATAAAGCTGATAAAAAGTATCAGAATTAAATAGAAGATAAAATAATTATTAATCAAACAAACAAAAAAAAATCAAGTCTGAATTTCAGCCGCATTCCAGCCTCATCCAGCTTAATAAATCCACTTCATCGTAAAGCCAGTCGTTTCCACTCGAAAAATTTCAATCGTACCTCACCACAGACGGCTAAAGGTGCGTACAGATTATACAATCTGTCCGGACATGACATACCGATATTTGAAGGGGCTATTCTCCAGGTATTTTTATCGACAATTCAACCCCTCTACAGTCCCCTACCTCACCCCCCTCAAAATGGCCGCCATTTTAATCTTTACTTAACAATTCTGATAGTGAATTTATGAAAATTGCAATAACTTCGAAAGTGAGTGTCATAAAATACTAAATTTGGTTTTATTTGAACAATAACAAGTTGTTCTAGGGACCACTAAACAAATTTAATTGATAAGAGTGATGAAACATACTTTAAAAAATTCGAAAACCGCAAAAAAACATAAAAAATTCCGAAAAAAAATTACATTTCTGCACATAATTAAAAAACTAGCCCCTTATGATGGTATTTTTTTATTTTATTTCAATGGTTAGTTATGTTAGCTACAAAATGACACCAAATTTGTAAGTAATAAGTAATCCGCTTTAAGAAAAAAAAAACATTATTAAAACTCTGACATAGGTCGAAATGAAAGTAATATGGCATTATTTTTAAATTTTGATTTAAAATTAACAATCATTTATTAAAAATCATTCATAAACAAATTATGTATCTAAACTAACTAAAAATTAAATTGAAAACTGTTCAAAATGGCCGCCGTTACATAATAAGCACTTAACAGTTCTTATGATAATGTCTTTCGTGGAACGGCGCCGAATTTTTTTTCTTAAAGCGGATTACTTATTACTTACAAATTTGGTGTCATTTTGTAGCTAACATAACTAACCATTGAAATAAAATAAAAAAATACCATCATAAGGGGCTAGTTTTTTAATTATGTGCAGAAATGTAATTTTTTTTCGGAATTTTTTATGTTTTTTTGCGGTTTTCGAATTTTTTAAAGTATGTTTCATCACTCTTATCAATTAAATTTGTTTAGTGGTCCCTAGAACAACTTGTTATTGTTCAAATAAAACCAAATTTAGTATTTTATGACACTCACTTTCGAAGTTATTGCAATTTTCATAAATTCACTATCAGAATTGTTAAGTAAAGATTAAAATGGCGGCCATTTTGAGGGGGGTGAGGTAGGGGACTGTAGAGGGGTTGAATTGTCGATAAAAATACCTGGAGAACAGCCCCTTCAAATATCGGTATGTCATGTCCGGACATACTGTATAACATAACATGTAATAAAACATGTTTCAGTAATGTGGAGATTGAATGTTATAAGAACACAAGTCATACGACATGTTTAATAAAGTTCAACAAAGCTATTTGACTAGAGTAAGATGAAGCACTGCAGGAGCGACTCACGAAAATGTCATACAACATTGTTATAGAACATTGTTTTTCTAATGTGTACTAATTGTCACATGTTGTAAAGTTAAAAAATAATGACAGACAATGTTGACTTGTTCTAAAACATAAGTTATAAGCAGTCTGTAAGCACCTTAAGGCCGCAATGGAAATCCCTGAAAACCTTAAAACGCTCCCAAACTCGTGTGTGCTCGAGATAGCTGGCTTCTAATTAATTTTGCTTCATGAATATATTCGAGTATATGAGCGTCTGGACTGAATCCTTTGTATGGGGTAGTGTTAGTATGTAAGCCAGTTCTTAGCAAGGTGCTGTTGTAATTTAGACTAGGATGTGCCAAGCTAGGAAGTCTTAGTCTTGTGAAGTATATTTTAGATGAGCAGGTAAAAGCTTGCTTTGTGAGAGTCGAAGGCCATTACAAAAACTTTCCGGGAACAAACAAACGTGTCAGGAATAACTCTAAAACTATGTGTGGTTTTTTAGACCTACATTCCCAGCTCCATTTTAATAATACTTACTAATAAGTTACCAGTTATTATTGTGTGCTAATAATAACTGCATTTAAAAACACAAAAATCACCCATTCACTCGATATTTCATTCAGTATCTTTGATGTCTGTATTTGCGAACACGAACATTTGTCGAAACGATAAAGCTGTAACATTCATAATTTATAGCATCATAATAATCGAAATATGAAGTCAGCTACCACCTCGGGTAGCAATCCCGACAAATCAGACGATAAGAGAGGGCACGATGGTATAATCGTACAAAAAAAATTGCGACACGACACGATAAATAAGGCAACGATACAATTTTTATCGTACTTCGGTGACCATAAATTCGGGCTTACATCCTAAAATGTGCGGGCCGCGACACGTGCTTTCGGAGATAAATCTCGTCACAGAATAAATATAAGCAGTGCGGAAGCTATAGACAAATGCTCAAAGTGACCAACGAAAATATACGAATATCTATAATGTGACATGCAATAAATGATTTGAATTTGAATCTTAAAATATCCACGGACAGTTGCCCGACACAATATTAGTTTAATTGTTTTATCGTCTATAGGCGTGCAGTGTTCGTAAATGTGTTAAATAAAGATTGAACGTGCGTCTTTGAGCGTGTCACTTTGAGAATTTGTTCATAATCATAATAGTTACTACGAGTAATACAGCCAATACCTACCTGCTATGGCAGCTTAGGAGCGTCTGTATGCATGTATGTGTATTTTCTAGCATGTGTTCTTTGCTTCCGTACTGTTTTAGCTTGTATCTGTACTGTGATCTCGCTTTGAATGTCCCGTTTGATTCCAGTGAAAGTGCGAATTTTGTGTTTCGCTATTGGGGTGTTTTACGGACTTTCAAGGTTAAATGACAAACAAATTATTTGTGATACAGTTTAAAAAAAAATACAGGATTCTTGAAAGCATTATTTATGAAACTGATCGATTTATATATTTTTTCATATATATTTATAAAGGTTAGGCATGCCATGTAAAATGTTAATGGGACTACCAACAAAATCAAGTTGGTATTTTCATTTTATGTCATTTTGCTGGTAGTGCCGTCAAAAGCGATAGCGATCTACACATTTCATCTCAAAAATTGATTACCAAATTATCTTTTTCTCGAGTTAATATAAGGAATTTGAGGGCTAATTGAATTATGTTACGTACCTGCAAAGTTAAATCTGAGTTTCTTATAAAACGAATGTACAAAATCTTCGTTTGATGTGATTTGTAGGTGTTGTACTCCACACGACGTCTTTAGTTATCTAACTGGTAGGTATCTACCTAGCTCCTTCTACTAATATCCCTAATCTTTTTTCCTCAGTTCCATCAAGTCGCTAACCGAATTAAATGTCGCCGACGATACACGGAAAACCTCTCCGCTTGCATGTCTCAGCGCATAGAGACAGGTAATTATCAGAATAACGTACAGAAAAACTTTGTTCGTGGTCTTATGTAACTGCTTTGTTGTATTAACCTAATATATATATATAATATTTTGAGGTTTTTCGACTAACCGTTCCAAGTCCGTCTGTTTGTCTTTAGATCTGTCACCACCTACCTGTACCTAAACCTATATGTACTCTTTTTATGATACAGCAGAGATAATCTGCCGCGAATACCAGGAGTTCAGCAACCTAAGAAATTTCCTGTAGCTCAAGGAAACCAATGATTGTTATTACTGCTTGTAATTTTGATTTACTTTTCAAGTGTAATAGTAGCTAGACAGTTCGCACATCTAGTTCTTTTAAGTCATAAATGTCCAATAAATTAAAAAAAAAAACGATGTTTGAGCACTCAATAGATTCGTATAAAAGAAAAAACGTGGCATAGTTAACTCAATTATAGATTTTTTGACATTTATGACTTTAAAGAACTAGATGTGCGAGTTGATTTCATTATTTTTCAAGATCAAAACATTTTTTTAGTTTAATTACTAACGATACATAAACATACAAGCAGACCCTACTAGCTTCCCGCCAACAGCCGTTGGCGGGAAATCGCCCGTGATATTGTTGGATTCTAATGGTAAATGTTCTTTTTTTAAATCAGTCCAGTAGTTTCGAAACCTATTCAAATCAAACAAACAGTCAAATCTTTCCTCTCACAATATTAGTATAGATCAACTTGGTGCCAGTTACGCACTGAGCACTGAGAGGGAGCCAAATCGCGAAGATGGCGTGGAATGAACTCAATGTGACTTTGCGTTCCCGTTTTATGTTTGAAGATTCCATTAAAAAGTGACATGTCATGTCAAAGCTAACTCAGGCATATCCACTACTCTTTGTTGTCAAGAGGACATAAAACAAGATGCCATGCCAGGAAAATGATTGCCAACGTGTTACTGATTTCTTTACAACATCAGAGTCATTTATATATTTATTTAAGTTCTGCTCAAACATGTGTATAATGGACTTAATGCCGAAGGCATTCTCTACCAGTCAACCATAGGTCCAAGCAGAGAAAATTCAGGCGGTTCACATATGTATAGTAAAAAGGAAAAAACAAACAATTTAACTCCAGTTATTTAGAACTAAGAAGAATGTTTAAACATAAAAACTAATTACTTACATAAAATACAATAAAAATACGTAATTAGATGATGTCAAAAGTAACTAGAAAGAGTTAAAAACAAGCGTCTTCACCTTTCTACCTAAGTCCTCTAAAGGTCGAGAACTCTTTAAATCCGAATTAGTTCCGTTTTTCAGACTCGCTAGACACAAACACAAAGCTAGGAATCGGTAAGTAATTACAGTTTGTTGATTTGTTTTTTATTTACATTATTCTCTTCTAGAGAAGGAAATCTTATATGTACTTTAGAATATTAAAAATGTTTAGAGTTATTAGTGTTTATCTAGAAGATTTGTGGATTCTGTAGCGCTGTTGTTTTTTGTTCAATAGCAGCATTGTTTTTTTTGTAAAAAAAATGTTTCCGAGCAAGGCCCCTAAACATGTTTTAATATACAAAACTTAAAGCATGGACATTATAATATTACCGAAAAGTTGTATGTTTAAAAGTTTTCCTAGCACAGATATCTGATCATGACTGTGACACTTTCCTCACACGTGTGCCTTGTATGTAACACAATTGTACAGTGCACACACATGCATCATAATATCACTATGTATGCAGATAAACGCAGCTCGATAGCATAAATAATTCATGCACAACAAGAGATGCGGCGCGAAGACGCGTCCGAAGATAATCTCCCTTGATTTACGATGGGAACCAGCATTTACACCAGGCTATTTATATCTAAGCTTGAAACTGTAATGCAGAGAGACTCAGTATATACTAGTTTGCAAGTAAGTATGTACAGTATTAGCGTTAAATCTCCTTACTTTAAAAAAATCTGACGAGAGCCAGGAAAACAGTTGCTGAGCTTCATCGGCTAGGTGGATTTTGACCAGCCATAGCTGAGAACCATCATCAGCCAATATACGTCCCACTGCTGGGCACAGGCCTCACCTCAACTATGAGTTGATGCGAGCCATACTCCACCACGCGGGCTCAGTGCGGATTGGTGGAGGGGTGTGTGTAAGGTAAGTAACCTTACTGTCAGATTTTATTAAGCCGCCCGTGGGCCTCCGACCAGGCTTAACGACTAATATCTATCGATATTAACCGGGACCAACAGCTTAACGTGCCTTCCGAAGCACATAGATGCTTGTAAATAGACGTAGAGCTTCATCGGCTAGGTGGATTTTGACCAGCCATAGCTGAGAACCATCATCAGCTTATATACGTCCCACTGCTGGGCACAGGCCTCACCTCAACTATGAGGTGGTGCGAGCCATACTCCACCACGCGGGCTCAGTGCGGATTGGTGGAGGGGTGTGTGTAAGGTAAGTAACCAACCTTACTGTCAGATTTTATTAAGCCGCCCGTGGGCCTCCGACCAGGCTTAACGACTAATATCTATCGATATTAACCGGGACCAACAGCTTAACGTGCCTTCCGAAGCACATAGATGCTTGTAAATAGACGTCACTTTTATGGTCAGAATGGTCACCCATCCCAAACATGACCGCGCCGTAGTTTGCTTAATTTTTTTGGTATCACTACCAAAGCGCTGCAACCACTGCGCCACAAGCACCTCCTAGCTGAGAATCACCGTGATTAAAATACCTTTAAACATCTAAACTTATGACACCCCTCTTTATCGTCGGAGGTTAATAAATAGACTGCGTTTTGATGTGAAAAGCTTTAACCTCGGAGGCAAACTACGAGACACTTAAAAAATTCGATAGAAAAAAGATCTCCGTTCGAAAGAAAAATCGTTGGGGATTATTCCTTTAGCGTACTCAATCCTTCTGTACCTACCTGTTTCATGTCGGAATGCAAAATAAAAACCATTTCAGACATGCAAAAAGGACGAACACTAGTTTGGTAGACGCGACCAAAGTACGGTAAAAAATACTTTCATTGCCTTATTGGAATGGAAGCCTTTTTACTTTGAAAAGGGAAACTGAAATCGAATCTGATGATAAAATACGAGGCAGACTGCGGTGTTGATTTTCGAAAATAAACGTATGCAAAACTGAACATCTATTTTCATAAAAGGTCGCGATTCTGTGATTAAAACGCAAGGATTTTTAAGTGCTATTTTTATATGTTTTGCTGCATGACAAGAATTTGTGAACGATTGGAAAAATTTAAAGGCTCCGGCAAACAGTTTTTCTGTTGTTCGCTTGTCAAACAAAAACTATAAGACAGATTTTGATGAAACTTATTGATGTTGTAAATTGTTGTTGTTGTATATTGATGTCGTGTAAGTTGCAGCACTCCGCCAAAATAAAGACTATAATGTATTTCGAAGATATCTCTACATTTCCTACGTTTATAAAACTTCAGGCTCTCTGCGTTCACGTTGTTTTATGCCAGCGCTATATGACAACGCATTAAGTTTTTAATTGAAGACAATTTTTCATTGTTATGTGTTTATTAAATCAAAAAATACCTATAAATAAACGACTGCTTAAGGCATTTCCAAGGGCTCACAACAATACAATCGACAGTTTATGAATACTTATAACGCCCCTAAACCAAACTCCCTACTCGTTAGAATCCGTTATCTCCTGTAACATCAAACTCGAATACCGTCACGTAATATTAAGCTGCTATTTATTGGATATTCAAGTAAAGCCAGACGACGTAGATTGAACGGTGTGTCTCCGAGGACAACTCCCGCCAGATTATGCACTAGCAATAACCCTTAAAGACAAAGAATTTATAAGTAACTACCACTTTAATGGTTTGCTGTAAAATCTTACGAACGGTTCTCGGTGTTTGCAATTATTAAAATCTTTGCACAAACTGCTACTGGTCTCGAAGTTTTTCAGGGTAATAACGTTTAAAACTGTTTTACTGGTACATCGGAATTCTACTAGAGACCTGTGACGTTTAAAAATTGTTTACGTTATTTGGAAACTAAAGCTTAACATCATCATATTAGACGTTCGACGCCCACTGCTGAGCAATGTTCAGTGAGCATAGGCCTCCCCAAAGGATAACCAACGTGATCGGTTCTGCGCTTCCCGCATCCAGTGGCTTCTCGCGACCTTCACCAGATCGGCGGTCCACCTTGTAGGGGTCTGCCTACGGAGTGAAACCCATTCGAGAACATTTCCGCCCCAACGGCTATCGGTTCGTCACGCTACGTGTGCACCACCCGTCCACTGCCACTTCAGCAGAGCAATCCTTCGAGCAATGTCGGCCGATTTAGTTCTCCTGCGTATCTTTTCATTTCTGATTCGATCGCGGAGGGAAATACCAAGCACCGCTCTCTCCGTCGCTCACTGGGTGACACTTAGCTTTTTTAATGAGACCACGTCAGAAGAAGGCGCCACGTCTCACTTCCATAGGTCATCACTGGCAACTCAGACTAGTCAAAGACTTTCGTCTTGAGACACTGAGGTATATTGGACGCAAAAATGTGGTTCCCGAAAGCTGCTCATCCGAGCTGAATTCGACAAGTTATCTTTTTCTCGATCTAGTCTGTTTAGGTAAACATAGTGGTCAACAACTTTGTTAGATATGCGCAGGGACACAAGTAAAACGACCAACGGCTAGTAGCACACTGTTTTATTAGATAGAACGGTGGGGCGAGGAGCGTGGACACAGCCGCGCGTTGATGCATATCTATACATACAATATCTACTTATAAATACATAACATTCCTCCCCGCAGTTCAAAACTATTATAATGAAAATTAAAACTATTAACGAAAGAATCGCCCATAATCAACCTTGGGCTGGGCACGCAGCAACAACCTGGATGACGGATTACCCCGTACGATGGTTGGAGTTGTCCGAGGTGACGGTGACGGTTCCCCCTCTGGTGACTCTGATGCCGCAGATGGAACCTCCCCATGCCCGATAGCACTTTGAGCCGTCTCCTCCTATCTCGTAACAGAGTCAGAATCATTCAGAGGGGTCTTGCTGATCAGCTCAAGACCGATATCTCCATCCCAGTTTTTTGAACTTTCCTGGTCAGCGCTGCGCGTGCCACGATAAAGGATCAATTGATTTTTGTGTTTTATTAAACTTACAGAAGTATTTAAGTCCCTAACTAAATATATGACCGTACCTATACGCTTTACAATTTTACCTCTGTTCCAACGGTATTTATTGTTATTAAAATATTGTTTGTATAAAACATCGGTACCAATAGAAAAAGTCTGGTTATTTTGTCCCCCGTGCGCCTTAATCTGCGAACACTGTTTATCGTGCACAAAAGTATTCAAGTCTGTGGGTGAGGGCGGCGAGTTATCGCGCAATAAATCGAAGCGACATCTAAGATTGCGACCAAACACTAATTGAGCCGGTGACTGGTTAGTGGTGCTGTGAATCGAATTCCTATAATCGAACAAAAATTTGAAAAGTCTATGCCTACAAGTTTTTAAATTGTTACACGATATTAAACAAGATTTAATGCCCTTTTTAATTATTTTAACATAGCTTTCGGCCTGTCCGTTGCTCGCTGGGTGATAGGGCGGTGAAAACAAATGTGATATGCCATTTTGCAAGCAAAATGTTTTAAACTCTTGAGACGAAAAGGTTGTAGCGTTGTCTGATACGATCGTGTGTGGCAATCCGAACCGTGACATATATTCGTATAACTTTTCGATTACGTCACTGGTAGTTGATGGCACATCGTAAACTTCGACCCATTTTGTATAGGCATCTACTATTACTAAATACATACGGTTATTCATTGGACCTAAGAAGTCTAAGTGAATTCTGTGAAAGGGCGCTTCCGGAAATTTCCAGGGTGAAATGGGGGCTCGGGGAGGTGATGACCGTAACCCAGAACAGATATGACATGAACTTATCATTTTTTCTATAGCCGCGTCAATACCTGGGAACCAAAACCTCGACCGCGCTTCCGCTTTAGTCTTGACTACCCCTAAATGCGAATTATGTAGTTCAGACAAAACTTTTGAGTGCAACGCTTCTGGCAACACATTTTTATGGCCCCGTAGCAGACAGTCGTCCTCGACGGATAATTGTGATTTACATAAAAAATATGGTTTTAGGCTTTTGTCTACGATTTTCTTTGGCCAACCATTATAAACAAAGTACTTAATTCGCGTTAAGATTGCATCTTTATTCGTTTCCCTACGCAATAGTTCGCGAGTAACCGGCTGAGTGCCGTCTATGACAAAATGAACATATGATGCCCGGTCGGGAAGCGGTGAGAGTGAGTCATCATCGGTGTCGGCGGCCGCTGCTGCGCTGGCGCTCCGCGCGACCCCCTCCCCGCTAGCTGTAGGTAAACTGGCCCGAGACAAGAAATCCGCGCTATTGTTTACACTTCTTACAAATTCTATGCGATAATTATAACCACTTAAAAACATAGCGTACCTTTGTAGCCTATTCGCTGATACTTCAGGGATCCCTTTATATGGCCCGAATATAGAAATGAGTGGTTTATGATCGGTTCTTAATATAAAGGGATCAGATCGGCCATATAGATATTGGTGGAAGCGCCGCACCCCAAAAATAATTGCCGTGGCCTCTTTTTGTATCTGAGAATAGCGCTTTTCGGCTGAATTCAATGTGCGTGATGCAAAGCAGATTGGTTTTTCTATGCCATCGTTTTCTACCTGAGATAGTACGGCCCCTAGGCCCGTAGGTGACGCGTCCACTGTTAATATGATCTTATTTTTTGGGTCAAAATGTGCAAGTACTTGGTCAGAAGTGAGAATTTTTTTTACTTCGTTAAATGCGTTATCATGAACATTAGTCCAAGACCATTTAACGCCTTTCTTTAATAACTCGTATAATGGACTTAGAACACTGGAAGCACTCTGTATAAAATTGCGGTAGTAATTGACGAGCCCCAAAAAAGACTGTAAATTATTTACATTGGTTGGAACAGGAGCGTCCGTTATAGCTTTTATTTTGTCATCAGATTTTTTCAACCCGTGTTTGTTAATGGTATAGCCTAAGTATTGAATTTCATCCTTAAAAAATTCGCATTTCTCTTTTTGTACAACCAATCCCGAACTTTTTAGCCTTCTGAAAACTTCATGTAATCTCTCTAAATGTTGTGATTTACTACCCGTAATTAAAATATCGTCTAACAGACATAATACGCCATCCATGCCAGCGAGTATACAATCCATCGCTCTTTGGAATATAGATGGTGCACTCGTTAAGCCAAACACTAAACGCGTATATTTAAACAGTCCGCGATGTGTATTAATGCAAGTTATAGTTTGGGACTCTTCGTCTAATAAAAACTGGTTATAGGCCATTGACAAATCGATTTTTGAGAACTGTTCACCACCATGTAATTTGGCAAACAGTTCATGAACGGATGGCAGTGGATATTGTTCAGCAATTAATTGTTTATTAATACTTACAGAATAATCCGCACATAGCCGGACCGCGCCGTTACGTTTTAGAACCGGGACAATCGGTGAAGCGTAGTCGGAGTGTTCTACCGGTTTTAATACCCCTATACTTACTAAGCGATCGATTTCACTATCTATTTTATCCTTCAGGGCGAAAGCTACCGGTCGTGCTTTAAAAAAAACGGGCTGTGAATGTGGTTTTAGCTGTAATTTAACTTTAAATCGATTAAAAGTTCCTAACTTGTCAGAGAATACTTCGGGATAAAGAGCTTGTAGTTCCGAAACGGCACTTTCTGTGTCCTTTAAATATTTACACTGTAGTAAGCCCAGTCTAAATTTTGACAGAAAATCACGTCCTAGAAGCGGTGGGCCATTGCCACGCACAATATAAATATCAAGTTCACTCGTTTGACCTACGTAAGTGACGGGTACACGCATTGTTCCGTTACAACTTATCTCGTGACCTATATACGTAGTAAGCTTTTTCTTAGCCGGTCGAAGACGAATATTTTTGAAATATAAATCGAATATCTTTTGCGGTATAACTGTTACCGATGATCCACTGTCCACTTCAAATTTTAAATTTACTCCACTAATTGTCACCGTCTCAATCATTGGTTCCCCGTGTTTAGATTGAATATGAAAAAGCTTACCATCATCGCCGCACTCATCCACATTCTCACACTCCACATAATTCACATTTCCACACATTTTCTGTAAATGTCCCTTTTTATTGCACTTTTTACATTTGTAATTCGCGTACCGACATTTCGACGCACTATGATTAAAACGACCGCACACTGTACACTTCTCCGCTGATTTTCCATTCCTAGATGTTGTCTGCGCGATTTTGTATAGCTCGCCGGAGCCGCTCGCCGGCGCCGCACCCGCAGCAGCCGCAGCCGCGCGCGCACCGCGCATCGCCTCCGCCAGCTCGACCGCTTTCGCCAGGGTCAGCTCGGCTATATCTTGAGCAAACAATTTCTCCTTCTCCGGCCCCGGAAGCATACCCATTATAAATCTATCACGTAGCGCTTCCTCGACGTTGGAGAACGAACAGTGGGCGGTTAATCCACGGAGCCTAGCCGCCCATTGGGTGTGCGACTCTTCATATTGCTGCGTGGCAGAATAAAATGTACTGCGATCACCAAATCCGCTTCGCTTGGGTATAAAATGCTTATCTAGTAAGCTTACGATGTCGTCGTATGGTACATTTTGGACCTCCTTCGGCAAGGCGAGATCCGTTGCCAATTGGTAGGTACCATCGGCGAGTGCGCTCAGCAATATGGCTCGTCTTTTTACTCCTGCTTCGTCTGTCCCGGCAGTGATGTTGTTCGCTATGAACCACTGTGTCAGACGCCCTTTATAAACTTTCCACGACTGCACATTATGGTCAAATAACGTTAAAAACCCAACTTGCGATGTGGCCATTTTTTTTTTCTCTTAATGTGGGTATTCTCGTTGCCAGTGTTAGATATGCGCAGGGACACAAGTAAAACGACCAACGGCTAGTAGCACACTGTTTTATTAGATAGAACGGTGGGGCGAGGAGCGTGGACACAGCCGCGCGTTGATGCATATCTATACATACAATATCTACTTATAAATACATAACAAACTTCAAGTGTAAAGATCCCATTCGACTTAATTTGTGTCTTATCCATAAGACAAACTTCTCTTAAGAGACTTCTCAAAGAGAAGAAAGCATTACTGAGATCTTCGAGCATGGTGCTAAATTCTTCCAAGGTCTCAGCCATCAGAACTATATCGTCAGCAAACCGCAGGTTCTGTAAGGTACTCGCCACTGATGTTGATTCCGTACTCATCCCAGTCCAGTAGCTTGAAAATATCCTCCACCGCAGCTGTGAAAAGTTTCGGATGTAGTTAAATAGGATTAAAGCTCTGGTTCTGTACGGTAACGGACATGGTGGCGTTTTGGTTTAAGTACCTTAGAACCTCGATTAACCTGTTGGCTATTTAGCACCTCTGGAGAGACTGCAGTACGGACCTGGTCTCAATCGAATTGAAGGCATCTCATAGTCCACGAACGCCATGAAGCAATACACCGCAGCGCTGCCCCAACTTTGCGTTGAAATCTCCGATCAAAACAGTGTAGTGGGTTTTATTGTTATGCATGGCTTTATAGATCTCCTCATACATAGCCTCCGCTTCGTCATCGTCGCATTTTGAGCGTAAACCTGTATGACATTCAGCGAATATGGTTCCGATATTCTGAGTGTAACGTGCGCTACCCTGCTCGAGATACTACCGATGGTTACCACGTCATTGACGAAGAATTGGCGAAGGTCAGGCGACCGTGTTAACTTGCCAACCGCCTCTTCCAACTCTACAAATTTGGCGCTCAGTGTGCATGCGTTAAAGGTTGCCAGGTGTAGGAGTCGTCGTGTGTTGGTAGCCGGATCACTGCTGGGGATTCCTAGCACCCCCTGCCCCGCCGTTACCATAACCGCTAGGTAGGCTAGTAGCTAGGAATAGCGGGGCCGCCGGGAACTGGGGGTCGTTTTTTTGGTTGTAAAACCATATGGGGGGGTTTGCCATAATCGCCACGCTTGGCTTGCGGGTTGGCGATCGCACTATATGGCCTGATGTTCCAAAGAGACTGCCCATCTCCGGTGGTAATTCCTTCTGTCGCCTTTTACGACACCCACGGGAAGAGAAGGAGTAGTGCTATTCTTTTTAGGTGCCGGCACTACACATACACATGTATTTTTGCTGACGAACTTTTGCTGATCTGTAAGGCTACTAAGCATTTGATAGTTGTCAAATCTAATAAAAATTACTCACATAAAATACGTGAATAAAATATATGTGAAATTAGGTAAGGTTTCGTGAGTGAAAATCCAAAGCTGATCTAACTGAAAAAGAAAATATTTGAAAGAAACGCAATCTCACGCATGAAATTCCCGCCCCTTATAATGCAGAGGATTGCACAAAAGGCTTAAACCCTTTGTAAATCCAACTGCGAAACGTGAGAATTTTTATATAGTCGTATTTCAGGCTACTTTAAAGTATACACATCTATCATAAGTTGCACTCGTGATACACACATCTCGTGTGAGAAAAAGGCTTATTTTGAAATGGAAACACATAGCTTTTCGTGTCTGTAACTATTCTAAGAGTTTTCGTCATTCATTGGATTTTGTGTTGCAAATCGCATTTACGTCTCAAAGAAACGTCTAGAAGATTGTGTGATGGCAACCGGAATGATCGGATAAGCGGACAGCCCCTCATCGCGTCGCTCTGAATCAAATCGAACTCCTGTGTAGTTTTCTAGACAAATCTGATAGTTAGTGTGTGGGTAACGTAAATAGAATTACTTTAGGTTACTATCAAAATATTTGGCAAGCTGACTAACGGCATCCTGCTTTCCTAATTTTCTTTATGACAATAAATAAATAAATAAACAAAAACATGACATACCTTGATCTGACTCCGTGTTAAGTAGCTTAAGCACTTATATTACAAACAACTAAATGACAATATGACAACCATTTGGGTGTAAAGATTACAAAACTGACTATTGGACTAAGAGGTCGCGGGTTTGATCTTCAGACTGTACAAACATTTGTGTGTATGAACTTGTGTGTTTGTACTGGTTTGGGTGATACCACGGAGTTAGGTCGATGTGTGGGATGTTGTTGTTTATTCTTATATTATGTCAGTAACTAAAGCGGTAAAATTAAAGTTTCATATTAAATAAGACAGTCTTAAACCTGTTAATTGTAGTGTATTAATTATACTTACACTAGTCATAGTATTAGTATTCGTAGAAAAAAAACCGGTCAAGTGCGAGTTGGACTCGCGCACCGAGGGTTCCGTACAAACCTGTAGATAAGGAGTAGTAACTTTGAAATTTTCAAAATTATCAAAATTATTTTTCAAAAATATTTTTTTTATATGATGAAACTGAAAATTTACGGTTTTCGTAATTTTTCCTATATCTGTACTATAAGACGTGACTTCGTACTAAATTTCATGATTCTAAGTTTACGGGAAGTACCCTGTAGGTTTTGATTCCCGTGCGAGTTTCGAAAATTTCCGGAAATTTGCGGCCTAAATGGCTGTATCTTTTGATTGCGTTGGTTTAGAAGGTTGATTTTTCTACAGCTTCCAGGAACAATAGACCTAAGTATCATATAGAAATTTCAGTTTGATACCTCCACGCGTTCCTGAGAAAAATGGTCTTGACAGACAGACGGACGGACGGACGGACAGACGGACAACAAAGTGATCTTATAAGGGTTCCGTTTTTTCCCTTTTGAGGTACGGAACCCTAAAAAGAAGCTTTTTCATCCATTTGAGTATCATTCACTTCATCTTTGCATCGTTAAAAGTAAATAAAGTTTTTTTTCTACACAGGCAGATAAAAAGGTCGTGTTTTTCTTTGCAGCCTTTTCTAAGAGATTCCATAAGACTAGATGTGATTTTAAAGTTTATTTGATCTTTCCAAGACTGCGAAAGTATTTATTTTACAAAGTAGCCTTTATTTTGGTTACGTTAAGTTTTATGCACTGTTTTTTTTTAGTATAAATAACAACCACAGGCTCTTTGGTCCATGCCTTTTTTGAGTATTTTTTGTGTTCGTGGATTCATTATTAATTGTTCCGCGTTATATATATATATAACTATATTTGAAAAGGGATTAAAAGGAATTTTTAGAAATGGGAAGGTTGGATAGGATCTCAACTTACAAAAGTGTAATATATCTATGGCTTTATGTCTAAAGAGAAATATTTTATTGTTACATTGGTTTTGTTCTTACATTTTATAGCTTAGGGTTAGTCAGAACCACTGACACTCATCTGTTTATTTGATAACTTTTAATAATTATTGATAATTCTTAACTCTGTATTGGTCAAAAATAAAAGCATTCTCCGAGTTTTCTGTGTTTCTGTTTAGAGTCTTGGAATGAAATCACATTATTTAGCTAATCCTTATTAGAGATTTGGGTGACTAAACAGAACGGTCTTGAGCGCATAAAATTTGATACTCTTAGGAATATAAACAAGCTTTATTATTATAAGTATGCAAGCAAGCTGGGTTTATGAGATGGTATGGTAGGTACCTAGTAAAATATTAATTTTAAAAGTAAAGGATTTGTAACGCTAAACGATGACGAGTTCCTGGCGCGTTTACGAAAAATATGTACCTACCTAAGCGGTAGCAAAGCAAGTGTTTACAACAAACACATATTCGACTTGCTGTTTGACGAACGCTACAAGTGCGACACGACTCGATAATATCAAATGTATATACGAGTAGGTTCTTAATATACTATATCTATGTTCGTATATGACAGTGTCCTACGTGACGAACACAAGAATTGGTCGCGTCGCTTCGCGTTGCACTTGTCGCTCGCGTAGAACAACGCCTTAAGCCTTTATAAGTAGTTTAAGCGCAATGCGAAATTGCTTTCGTGTCTACCGAACTAAGATGTAGATGAACGGTAGCGGTGAACTTGATGTACCTAATCATTTTTATTTTCTTCATAGTTTCGGGTCATGTGTACCATATCTGCCTGCCTCGTTGGTGTAGTGGCAAAGTTTCTGCGTTAAATCCGAGAGGTCCTGGGTTCGAATCCCAGGTCGAGCCAAAATTGATTCTGAGATTTTCTGTCATGAATTTCTCAAAAAACAGCTCGGAGTGGGGAAGTTGGCGGTGTTACACCCCCGTGCCTCGGAAAGCACGTTAAGCCGTTGGTCCTGCGCCTGATCTCTCGCCGGTCATGTGGGATTGCCGTCTCACCGAACTGGAAGAGTGATGGAACAATGAGTGCACCGTGTATTACGCTCACACTTGTGCACTGTAATATCTCCTGAGTAGTTGGCTGATCTCTGTTGAGATTGGCCGCCGTGGTGAAAATCGGCTAGGGGGACTATTACTATTACCGTACCTCAAGAAAACATCCTTCTAGATTCGGCAATATTGTCGTCACTGTAACCAGAGTACGCACACAAATTTACACATCACATCACATGTCTGTTCGAATATATGTCAAATTAATAACCTGACTTTGTCATCATTCTGTCTAAAAACTTTAAAAACAATTTTTCTAATTTTGGACTTGTGTTTTAATTTTTTCAGTTTGTTATTTAGAGTTTTCGGTGAAGGTGTTGCAGCTTGCATGTTTTGCTTCACTTAACCACTTTGTTTAATGACTTTTCGACTACTTTAAATCGCCAACTTTGGAACTTTCGCGCATCGACGACTTTTCTACCCGTATCTCTTTTTCTTCCACTTCACCACTTATTGTATGACTTTATGACTATTTCAGCTTTCTAAATGACGTGATATGCATCACACAGCACGATGGACTGTGCTGCACCCAGTGGCCTACTGCAGTCGCGCGCATCCGACCTCTAGTGATGGTGAAAGTGAATCAATACGGCTCTTCTAGGCTCCTAGTAACTTCTGCCTTCCTGGTAATTAGCTGGCCATTTCAAGCGCATGTTATCGAAGAAGGCTGTTGTAACTAAGTTATTTTCTTGGGAGAGAAAGTTCAAAAAATAAAATTGCAATTTTTGTTTTATTTTTAACTTTGTTTTCATTCTTATGTCACAATATTTTTTGGGATATGAAGCCCAAAAAAGACGCATAATGCAAATCTTTCAGGCTCCTAGTGCTTTCTGTTTTCCTGGTAATTAGCTGGCCTTTTCAAGATCAAGATCTCAAGATCGGCAAAGAAGTGACTAAGTAACAGACGCGGCTTATAACGCCTTATTGTTGAAATTTCAAAATGAAACGAAAATACGCAATTGGCAGCTATACGTTAGGTTTGTATTTTTGTATTTTTATTCACATATCATAGCGTAGACCACATGCAAGCTGTACCATACTCGTATAAGACTTACAAAATCGACGAAAGCATTTGTCCGTTTTGTTGTTTAATTTTCATGACTATTACCTGGAGGACCTCAACATGGCACTATCAATGCTTTGTCGATGGCAGAAGTTTGGTCTTCAAAAATATAAATAAGTCGACACGATAAGACAAAGAAGTAGGTCCTTAATAAAAACGATATTTACAGCGCTATTTCAGAAAAATAAAACACTTTTAACACACGACGCATCCATACTTGATTGAAGATTGCAGAACTCTTAACAACAAGCTTACCTATGACAAACTTTATGTATTCATAAGAAACAAACTTCAAAACTTTACATTACAGCTTATTTAAACTCTACTTCTAGGCTTACATTGTTTACTTAAGAACTTAGTTTAAATCTTGAATACACAATGGTACATTATTTGAAATATTAATCACGTTCCCTGCGCACAGAAAATACCTTTTATTAAAAGTTTTAATTTTTAATCTAATATTTTGTGAACGCTGGTGAACGCTTTCTTTCGCTCTTGACTGGGCTTAGACACGAATTTATAATTAAACGCTCCGAGGTAATCATGTTATCTCCGCCTACCAATTCCTAATTAACAACAATAAAATGCTTAAGGAACGCAGTGAACTATGACGGGATTATAGGGGGATTCTGGCCCAATTCTGAAATTAAAATTGGTTTATTGTTAGAAAATTGAATGCCCGTGACGATGAATATTTTTCCAGAGAATCGTATCACAGTGTTTATAATTGTTATGTTTACGTACACACGGCTCCAAATCAAGCTACTCATTTTTGCTGCAAATTCACGCAAAAGTTAAGGATAAGATACCGCAGTGAGTGGCTTGACGTGTAGCCATGTGTACAATATTTTAAGGCCACGTCTTAAAATCTTTCGGCCACTTTAAGGATTGAAATGTCATTGGCATTTGTTTACGATTAAAATACTTTCATAAGAAAGTTTTAATACTTTAATTTGGTGATTTTAAAAATGCATTTATAATTTGAGCCGATTTCGCTGTTTCGATTTTAATGAAATCCCTATGTTATTTAGTAATTTCACCAACTACTTAAGTGTCCAGTCTCCGATGGCAAGGTCAAGGACAACTAGTATTAATTCTTCTTTTACCCACCTACTTAATGGCAAACAAAGTTTTGTATAAATATTAATAAACCCAATTCATTGAAAAAAAAAGATTTTTGATCTAATCAAAAAAAATCTTTGACTACGACGACCACTTTGGTGTAATGGTCAAGAAGTTGACTATTAACCAAGAGGTCGCGGACACCTGTGCTCATGCACACAAAGGTGTGTACAATGCGGGGATCGAACCCGCGACTTCCTGGTTAATAGTCAACATCTTGACCACACTTTAGTGGTCGTCAGATTATACAATAAAAAAAAACGAGCTACTCGTACAATGGCTTATATGGTTTCAACATAAAGGCTATATTTGTATGCAAATGTTTTGTATTCGGTGGTGCGAGCCATTTTGCACAGATCGAATACGTCTGCAAAGTTTGAATGCTCCTATACAATGCCACACAGTGCACGCTGTTTACGGCAAAGTGAACGTTATAACTTGAAGATAAGGCTTGTTTGGTTACATATTAAAGTGCATTGAAGTCGATTTTGTATTGACGCTGTCGGCCATGTAGAAACTGGTAGCTTAGATCTAACCAAAAAGAGGAAGATACTGTATGAGATAGTCGCACTTAGTCCTAATAAAACGAGTCCAATGGATCTGTTCCGCTCCTAGTCATCGTCAGTACGGCCTACAGTCCCGTTTAAGAAATACCGGTTCATATACTTTTTTAACGGTATTTTCAAAAAGGGTTTTTCTCGGAGCTTAAATGCAAGAGAACGAGTTAAAAACCTAAATAAACCGATTTATGCAAAAAAAAAACTGTAGGTAGACAGCAACCATTTATCGACTTTTTAACTTTTACACCGGTTGATGGAGGTTAATACCGGTTAATTAAATTAAAACCCTTATATTTCGCTTTTTACAAATACCGGTTTCTTATAGGTTTAGATTAACCTTAACCTTTTAAAAACGCCCCTTATGTTCTTACGCTGTTACCGGTTAAAAAAGTGACCGGTTAACAGGCCCTGGTCGTAAGTAGTACTGCTAGTTGTTTACACGTTCGTATTCCCGAGCAGCCCATTTTAAGTTGACATTTGAAAGAACGTACCGTATCTTCCTATGTTTGGTTTGATCTAAAACTGGTAGCGATGAAGATTTTGGAAGTTTTGATTTTCATAGGTTTCACCGTGCGAGCTTAGCGCAAGTTAATAGAATAGTGGATTGGATGTTACGATGGTAATACTAAGTTAGTTTAATACGTCGTGTTACCGTGACGAGAAGCTAAGTTAAGTCTTCCAAGCCATCGTGTTCCTTTCATTACCCTTTAACATCACGTTGATGTGTTTTAAAGAAAATATCACTTCTAGTTTTCCGCCTAGCGAAGTCACTCGCGTGGTATAAGGTTATACCTAATAGCAAGATTCCAGGATAAAAGCTATCGTTTTGTCCTTTACCAAAGTGTGTTTTTCCGTATACAATGTGCTGTGTACCAAGTTTCAATTAAATCGGTTCGGCGTCGTGGACTTAAGTTTTTTTTTGCCACCGAGTTTCATACAAACTTGCAACCCCTATTTTAAACCCTTAAATATGGATGTGTGGAATAAATCAAATCCTTTCTTAGGGAATGCCTTCGTCATATATATATGCATGAAATGAGACCATTAAATTGTATGAAATTGAACCTGTCGGCCACTTCCCTGGTTTTGCAAATACCCTGCGACTTACATTTAGATAAATATTAGGTATAAAACTATGTATGAAAAATGATTATTTGCCAAAAGATATTAAATCTTCAACGCAGCTTTTAAATGAATTGAAATTGCCTTAACTGAAAATAAGGTAGGTACTCAGCAACATTATTTGAGAGTCAATTTAAAATGGAATTCTCCTTAATATCAAATTGTTGCGCTGCATATTTCTCCAGGGGTTAGCATAGGTAAATTGAATGTTAAATATATTCCTGAAAAGTTTTCAATTTATTCCACCTATCAGAAATTTCATTAACAGTTACAACTAAAGACCGTAACAAAATCTGCTGCGATTTCAGTTTAGAACGGATTTTGACTTAAATCTTATTGAAAATAGCATTTCAGATAGATACTTTAATGAGACGTAAAGTTTGTTATGCCTCTTGATTTAACTGATTTTTTTATGTTTTCTTGGTCCGTTCCTCTACAAAAAAAATATGAAAAACTCAATATCTATCCTCTCCTGAAATCTAAATGTAAAAAAATTGACATTGAACATTTAATGTCCCTAAATTATAATGAAACGAAATAAAATAAATAAATATATATAAATATACAACAACATCACATACATTGATCTTACTCCGTAGTAAACGAAAGAATTGTTATGCCTCTTGATTTAATTTAATTTAAAGATACATTTAATTTGTTTTGTTTAAACACGAAAACATTTAAACACACGTTTAAACACAGCTCAAACACACACACACACACACACACACACACACACGCACACACACATAATTATCACATCACATCACAAACACATGACATTACATGCTCTGCACAAATACCTATGTTAAATATTAATATATTATGATTACTTGTATTAGACCTGCGAGGGTGGTCTGGTGACCTGTATAACAGGTTAGTTTAAACCTATTTCAGGCACCAGTCTTTAACAAACTAGTGATACTACAATGCTTATAATATAAGATATTTAATGTAAGGCTTTTTTGTGAAATAAAATAAATACAATTTATTATTACTTTGTCGATAGTATACTTATTGAATACACGGTATTGAGATAAAAATTATTAGATAATAATAGCTATTAGATGTCCAACATAATAATGGTTTATGGTTATTTTGTGGAATAATATTTAAAATTTAATATCATTCCTGGTACTTTTCATTTCCCGCTAATGATTCTAGTGTAGCTATACTTAATTCCATTCATCTAGAAATAGGTGTGAAACCTGTTTTAACTGTAGTAAAATTCTAAAAACCAAAATATTTTTATTTGTAACCATTTAAAAGATATTTTTGATAGTTATTATTACATAAAAAATGCGACTCCCTTGCAATATCGTCTTAATATAAATTAACAATTACTTATTATAGACTTTACGAGCTACAGCCGTGAAATTGGATCTCAAGGCGATTAGAATCTTCCGGGCTCCGTTCAATTTGGAGCTTCACCGTGTTTGCTGTGCAAAATAATAAAAAATGATTTAATATATTTAACGGTTAATGTTCCTTCGAATATTATTTTTACAGGTAAAAGAGAAGATTAACGAAGTATGGGGTGTATAATTATGAAGAATAACCACAATGTTTTTAAGAGTGTGAACTTTGGTTTCACATTTTGAAGGAGAAAACACGCGTCGGATTGTTTTGTGATTGTAATGTATGAAATTCAGTAGTAAAACCAATTATGCGCACGAATACTGCGACGAGCGGGGCGATGGCGACAGCGACAGCGTAGCGACGAGATATTTACTTTGGAATCGTATGGACCGCGCACGAAAACGGCAACGCGGTAGCGGTGGATGAGCGACAGACGAGCGATGCCTGATATTAGCGAGTGACAAGTGACAGTGTCAAGCGCTGACAGCCCGTTAAACGAATTAATAGAATAGTTAATTTCGTGAAAAGTAGCACCAAAATAGGCTTGTTTCCACTATGAAAGAAATATTCAAAAACTGATTTTCTCTAAAATAATTCATAATTTCAGATGCCTTTACACTAATATTTGTCTGCAGTTCGTATTATTTGATTTTTAATTGGAATTCAAATGATAATTAGTCACTCAGTCGGCATTGCACGCGATGACGTCAAAGTGTGTTATTCCCATACAAGCTCTATGAAGAAAAGCGTTTTGACAGTTGATAAAAAGTACGTCAACGATTGGTGGTGTCAACTACCGTATTGTTGTTCTAATTGTAATGGCTTAGCATCCATCCTGGTGGCGCTGGTTCAAATCCCGGTACGAATGATATATTTGTCCCAAAAGGTTTTTTACTATATTGTTTTCTGTGGGATGAGCACGAACACCATCGTTAGTATAGTTTCCCCATACAAATTGACATATTAACGATAGGCAAACGCTATGAATACGTTACGATAGTTGTTCGTGCTCACCCCACTGTATCAATTTAAATAATATTTTTTTAAGTATTATGCTATTATAGATAAAAAAAGGATACCTACTAGGATTTGAACGCCAGACTCCTAGGAGTGAGCTCAGCATCCTTAACGCTAGACCAAACGATCGATATTAAAACTGTTGAAATTGAGTATTGCGTTCTTCCTATCACGAGCCGTCCCTCATCGCTCTCGCTCATTTTCGAGTGCGGTTGGCCGCCACGCTGTCGCTGTCGCCATCGCCACGCTTATCGCAGAATTCGTGCACACGGCCACACGGGTCACACCTGCATGTCGCTAGCAACTTTCAGCGATTGAAGCGCCGCATCTGGTTAACACGCTGTCGGAAGCGAGTCGCGACGACAGTAAGCTGCATGTGTGCTAAGGCCCGGGGCCTTATGATGTCCATATAATTCTTATCCTGTCATTATTTCACATGCTTATCAACCGTCAATCATGTGTAATATATGATTTTAAACTTTCGCCTTGCATTTTAACACTAATTGTTGGTTATCGGGTCTAAACGCGAACTATTTAATGAGTATTCGTCAGCTCGTGACTACGGCTGTGTGTAATCCAGCCGAAACGTCGAGCAGTAAGTACCCAAATACACATTAAATAGTTCGCGCTTAGACCCGATAACCAACAGTTAGTGTTGACCATGTGTAATGTTAGACCAAAAATAGGAATACAATTCAGAAAAACAATCTCTTGAGCATAAAGGCTTATTAACACTCTTAATCAATAAAATGGCGTCGCGAACCGTCAGTCGCAGGTGATCACAGGGTGGAGTAATTAGAAACTGACGTTCCAGATAATAACCGGGGAAGTTTGATACTCGCGCACAGCCAGTCTGGGCGGTGCACCCTGTATATTACCCCAGGAGACGTAACCGGTTCGCTGTTTGTGACTATTTTGACAGTTCTTGTCTGTGAAAGACTTATCACTGTGTAGACTGTAGTTTTTCAACAGGTTTGACTTCACCTTTACCAAAAATTTTGAATATTTATCTTAACTTTTATCTGTTTGCATAGTAATGTAAAGTCACCACATAGGTAAACTAATTTATTTGGTCACGACGCCCTAATGATAAAAATTTCTTAACGTAAAATTTACAACGAATACATCGTGTTATTTTTAACGCCCGACCAAAAAAGAGGGGTGTTAGGTATAAGTTGGACTCTGGTGTCTGTAGCACCGTGCCTCCCGAACGTATGGATCGATTTTAATGCGGTTTTTTTACTAGAAAAATGATTTAATCACGCTGGATCTTAGCTAAAGCTGGTCATAATGCCTTCAACTTTTGTACCTCCCCAGCGGTTAGCGTGGCTTAGGTACTTTTTATTAAAACTAGAAAGTAAGTTGTATGTCACTGAGCTGATGTACGAATAAATCTGCCCACAAAGTTCAGTGTAAGAACTAAGTAGATATTTTTAAACAGAAAGTAAACTGAGTAAGAAAATGATAATTAAAGTTAATCGTCAAGTGCTATGACGGTAAACTATCTCAGAATAAATTACGTAATGAACAATTCGCCAGTCTCAGTAAACAAAGCTCATTTATGATATGACGAATACATTTAATTTACTACACCCCTCACTCATACGATTTGTAGAACAATTTTCCATACACAACTTTCTTATCCTTCTCTCACGCAAGAACCTAAACAAAACAAACAAAAGCGCAAAACAATGGCATTCATCATGTCTAATTTGCATTAATATGAGATCCATAATACCACTCGGAACGGTGTTCATTTGGAATCGTGTTAGCACAAAAGGTTTCAAGTCGGCGAACAATATTTTTGAATAAGTTGCCGCGTGTCTTAACAGGATCAGGGATTAAATATTTAAGGGTTGGATGCGTTAAGGCGGAGATGGTTTAGATAACGAAATCACAATAATGGTGTGCCGTTTCGACACCCACAAAATTATGATATGTAATTGTTATAATCAAAATTATTTGCAAAAAATTTAGTCAATCTTATTATCGAAATGATACACTTTTTTAAGGATCATTTGGTGACTTATTATTTCAGTCTACCTGTGACCACGAACCTGTGTCATGTTAAAGTAAAATGTAAATAAATCACGAAATAATCCGTACGAGGTGTACCATTTCAATGTCTACTGTTCGCGTAAACCGAATAAACATTGCATGTGGCATATGTACATGGCATTTTGTCTACTAATTTATTTTTTCTACTTTAATAATGACATAATATGTGATTCGTTTAGCTTCCAGACCTTTTCTGTACCATATTCTTGGAAATAAAGAAAATTTAATTTGATAAAATAAAGACCCGAAGGTCAATTTTTAATAATTACAGTTGAGTCGCAGCAGTCTGAACATTTTTAATCTCAAATTACATTCAAAATTAATTTACTTCCGTCACCTTTAATTCAAATTTGGGAAACCCCATAGCGAATAGATGAATGAAAAAGATATGAATATGAATGTTGTATCAGGCAAGTACAGGGCTGGGTTTCGAATTATTAAGTTTTGGAGAGCTCTTGCGGCCCCGTCAGCTTCCAAAGGATCTATTACGAACTGTCATGATCATGACATATAGTTTCTTTAGAAAATACGTAGAATCGTCTACGCTTCGTCTTTAGAATTACGACACAGGACACACACACACATTCATTTAACCTTTTTATGTAATTTGTTTTGAATTAGATTAAGTCGTTTAAAATAGTTAAGATTAACATTAAATTTAATTACGTAATTTGTATCGTTATGGAAGAGCATGGCCTCCTGATACAGGCATTCTGTAATGCCGAATAGGAGACTGAAGCATCTTGTTATTCTTAAGATTGTATTTGATTAAGTACGTCTGTGTGAGTTTCCTCAGTCAGTACTATGTGTGCGTCCACAATGAATGCTAGGGCGCGGCCGCGACTAGTGGGCACGTCAAATCGTATGGCGTTAGACTCCCGCCTTAGAAACTACAGTGTAGATAAGACAGGGAAATTTTAAAATTAGGTTTTTTATGATTTCCCCACTAAAATTAAACAAAGCCATGATATTCTTCAAGCCTACAAACAGACTAAAAGACTGTGTGACTGTCCCTTTGACTGACAGACTTGCTTGGGGAAGACAGTTTATGGGTGTAACACGACATCAATCAAATTTTTTTTTAAATTGAAGCGCCTTCAAAAAGTCTTAAACAAATGCCGAAGATATGCGGTAACATAGTTTTTTAAAAAAAACGGTCAAATTGAGAACTTCATCCCTTTTTTGACGTTGTTTAAAAATAGATGGACATTCTTACCTTTAAAGTACGTAATATTGACACCCAGTTACGCCTCAAGAACGTCTAACGAGCTTGTCATTTCTAACCATCGAAATACCCGAGATTTCGCTAGGTTGTTATTTCTATTGAAATAATCCGGGCTTAGTATAAAATGAGGCAATTTCAGAAGGAGCAGCCGTACTGAAAGCTAAGTGGGCCTTTTATCAAAGTAATTAATTATTAGTTTTAGTTTTGAGACATTAAAAGGTTAATGAAATTCTTTTGAAAATTAAGACTTTTTAATAATTACATAGGTATTTTTTTGATCTTAAAGATTTTTACAGATATAAAGCAATGTAATGTAATCGATGAAGCTAAGAAACTTTATCGTTGATTGATGTATATGGACCCTAATCCTCCGTTTAAGAAGCTTTGTGGCTAATAAAATATTATTATTTTTGTGTTTTTGAAAATATATGATCTAGATGAAAAGGTAAGCTCTTCAATATAAGCCCACACATCCCCAAGAACTGACTCTATATTATAATAATAATAATAATTTGTAAATAAGACTATACTTATACAATACTATCGTAATCCAGGAAACAATTTGTCCTAGTCTATAATTTAGGCGCGGAGCTTCTTCAATGGGTCCAGCTGACCAAAACGTGAGAAGAATACTTAATGTCAACTGGGATTCCACCTTTGTAACAAAGTTTGTAGACAAAATACTTTCAAAGGTAAAGTTTTCAATTCCAAAGAAGCTACAATTGAAAAGATAACTTGGAAATATAATTACGTGTAGACAATTTTGGTAATAAACAAGTTTGTTTTTATTCACTCAAAATGGGCAGTATTCGATAAATAATACTATTTGTTACACATGCAAATCAAATAAACGAATCACACTCAATATCGACTGACGACAGTTTTTTTTTTCAAAGTTTATTAACATTGAAAAAAAACTGTCGTCAACAACTGCGACTTTTTTCTTGCATTTTATTAAATGCAAGAAAAAATCCGCAGTGAAACGAAGTTAAAATGAAAACGGTCGGCTCTACTTGATTATACGTTTTTAATTGTTACCAGGGACAAAAATCTGTCTGTTTACATAACAAAGGGTTTCATCCTGTTTTATCCATTACAATTTTCATTTCATTTGCCCGTCTTACAAGAGGATAATTAATTAAGGAAAACGCCGAGAATAGGCGGTTGTTAAGAGGCGTGAAATTGAAACAAATCTCTACGAAATCTACTGGGCTTTCTTGCTGAGTAAGATTATTGAGATTTTGTAGGAGGTATTGTTCTGGTATAGTAAAGTTCAAATCAACTAAGACAGAATTAGTTATGATATAATTAACTTCCTAACATAAGTATTATTCAGCCGCAATACCACTAAAAGGTGCAGTAGTAGGTAGTAGGTACTTGTCAATGTCTACTTAGCTTTGCCCTTGACTTTTTGAAGTGAAAACTTCTTTAGCGGCGTTGAGCACTTTTGTGGCATGGGTAGAAACTGTGAAACTCGCGTCAGGTCACGTGATGCTGATCGAAAAACTGTAAGACGGTTGTTAAGTTTTCACTTCTGCCGGCACTCCCGGAGTGCAACCCGTGTTAGTTTTTTTTAGTAACGATCACGTTTATGATTTACGAGTGATATATACGTTTATAACCTTTACTATAATCCTTTTGAAATAATACACTATTTACCATTATTGTTTTATCCTGATGTTTCGGACCCTTTTCAGCGTCCGTGGTTGTAAGTAGACTAAGGTGTTAGATGTAATTACATAGTTTTGAAAAAAATGTTAACCACCATCAATCGCGAAATAATCCGTAAAAAAGTTTATCATTTCAACTCCGTTTCTACTGTTCGCGTAAACCGAGTTCGAGAAACAAATATATCCTTATGAATTATTTACTGAAAAGAAAAGCTTTACAGTTAATCATTGAATGGAACCACTGATTTTTTACCCTGTTTCACACACACTGTAATCTTAATATATGTAAAAAAAAAAACTATACTCGTATATATAAAAAAAATATGCCACTTTTCTTTGTGATTTGATATCTCAAGAACCTGTCCAAACAAAATGTTGAGGTTTTGTTCGGGCTATTAAGTATATGGTTTGTGTAAAGTTTGTACAAAATCGGTAATTTATCACATTTTTCATAAATAATTTTCATGTCTCTCTTTATACATAGACTTGACTTCGGCGAGTGTGGTCATGAACTACACCAACTTATTCCGCCAGCCCCCTTTTACCAACGGACCACCAGAGGTACCGCGGGATACCATCCGTACCGTGTCGATGTCCCACTGATACGAACCAAGCGCTTCTCATCTACATTTCTGATGCGTACTGCAAAAGAGTGGAACTCACTACCTGCGTCAGTGTTTCCCTGCAATTACAACCTTGAAATTTTCAAAGCTAGAGTGAACAGGCATCTTCTAGTTGAGCGCGCTCCATCGTAGACTTAGCTTAGCCTCGTTGATCTTAGTCTTGGGTTTAGAGCAAACATATCCCAAATAAAAAAATAGCAAAGCACGTACCGGGCCGCTAGTAGCTTCTTCCGAAACAAGTATAAATCAACGTTGATATTATTTTAGCAACGTCAAAAGCTTATTCCATTTGTTTAAGTGTGTTTGAAATATGCACATGCACCATAAGCTTGTTTATTAAAAACTTGTCCAACATATTTCGTGTCATGAAGTACTAGGACGCCATGGCTCTGCAGAAGCTATAACTCAACACCAGCTGTTCGCAGGGGCTAATTACTTGCACTTCGTCCACGGTGGTTTAATAACTCTTGCTGGACCAGACTTAAGTCAGCTGGATTTAAATGGACTATACTTAACTATTAGGGTTCTACAACGTATTTGGTAAATTATCGGATTTCCTAGATATTTTGATCGAGACGAATAATCTTGAAGTGGAAAAGTATGAAAATAGTCAAAACGGAAACAAAAATCTTCCTGAAGAAGGCCTGTGCACAAGATTACTTACACTAAAAGAGAATTCATAATCATATTCTTTACTAAATAGCTATGTATATTTAAGTAAAATGCATAAGTACATTAAGGTTTTAAAGTCTTTTTTTACCTTAACCGAAACAAATTATCATGTTCCTTAATTAACATTTGCTCATCAGAGCTTCGATATCGAATATCGAACTAATTGTTAGGTATCTATAACGATGAAATAACGAATTGGATTCCACCTCAACTTTCTTAGTTAGATTGCTTGGGTTCAGTATACTTAGAGTTTAGTTAGCCGCAATAATTTTCGGGTTAAATAAGGGCAATAACATAAATTAACTTTATTCTGAACTGTTGCAACCTTAAAAGTATTAAGACTCGTGATATCAAAATCATTAAGTGAAAAAAGAGTAAATGATATCTTTCGGTGTTTAGCTGAATTTTGTTCGAAATTTTCTTTTTAGTTGATTGTTGCTGCGTATTAAATTTGATGCTCTGGATTTTCAGGAGTCGCCATGTGACAGTTAATAACAATAAAAGCTGTTCACATAATTAACTTCTAACTTTTTAATTTGCAACAGCATTTGATTCGTCCGAAAACGAACCAAACGACCGCAAAACTCCTATTCCAACTTTCGGTATCCGATAAATTCATATCAATTAAAACGGAATACCGAATTTTGAAGCCGGGTTCCCTAAATAGTTGGGAGCTATCCCGCGACGTATATAAGTGTGATAATTTACGAAGTCGAATAACCGGCGGAACCACAAGGGCAAGAATGCAATCACCATTCGGTTAATTAATAATTCTAGACTGCTCCGAGGACATAAAGTCTGCGGTGCCCCCCTCCCACCCCATTAGTACCCCGTTTAAAGCCACAGATTAGAGATATAAGCAGAACTGGAACAAAGAACGGAATGACAAACGCTAGTAGAAGACGCACACACCCACATACACACGCACGCACACACACACGCACGCACACACACACACGCACAAACACCAACTTTAAGCTGTTTTTTTTTTATTCTCCTTTTACGTTGTCCAAGTAGTATTTTTGTATTATTTTAATAATATTCCATTTATGGTTCTGTTAATAATATTCTATTTTCATTGTTGTTTGTGTAATTTTATACCAAATAAAATATTTTTCTTCTTTCTTTCTTTCACGCCTCAAATGCTTGTCTAACGGTAACGGTCGGTTTCAATATTATGTCTTCCGTTGGCTAATAGTCACGCTGACACCTATTAGTTGACTGACAGGTGTCAGTTTCATACTTAAATATATCGGTTACAGCTCTTTCTATGAAACTGACGGTTAGTTTTGTTGTTAAATGTATATAATATGTATTTTAATTTATTTATTTAAGCTTTATTGCACAACAAATCTTTGTACAAAAGGTGGACTTAACGCCGTAGGGCAAAATGTCTAGAATGGTAAAGAACTACCAGTCATACCTTATAATGTCTAAATGTATCTTGCAAGCTTAAGTGAAGATATGCACCGTTATGATTTTGCCGTTTAAAAAGGTTTAGGATTACTTTCTAGCACATACATCATCAATTATGTACACGCTTCTTTTATACCTGATGTAATATGTTGTGTTTTGATTTACCCTCGGCCCGTCGCGCACTTCTTACATACGATATTCGTCGCGTGGGGTCTCTAAATACCTCAAAGCGTATGCGTTTATTTTGACCATAATTTGTGATATTAAATAAATAAAAATGTGTAATAAATAAAACACAAATTACCAGACTTCTAAATTTCTGTTTTATAGTTTAAAAAAATAAATGATGATGAAATATATTTGCGAAAGTTATATTTGTATGTTTTTGAAACAGGCTTCAAAAGACCCCACGCGATGACTCTAGGGTTAAGTAAATAATAAATAAATAAAAAAATCAGTCGCAGATGGATAGATTATTGAAACCGACCGTAAGCGGGTATTAGTAGTATCGGTATTGCGAGCTGTCCTTCGTCCCCTGTTAAGGCGTGCATGTGTTATGTCATTTGTTCATTGTTTCCTTACTGTTTTCGCTTATACCAAGACTGTGCCATTAGATCCCCGTTTAATACTGCCCACATTTAGCCCGGACCGCTTCTTACATATTAATTTTATGACCCCAGCTCCTAGACTATTGTTCTAAGAAATAATATCGAAACTACTCCTTTTATTAAACGGAGCCACTAAATTATTCCCTTTGAGTCCTGCTATAATTACTTTGTAAATATCAGATGCAATCGTTGCTTGAAATTGAGAAATTTGCTCAAGAAATTCTCCTTAACTTAACTAAGAGCGACTCATACCTTAGAAAAGGGTAAAAAACCTTGATTGCTTTTACTAATTTTCACAAATTAACAGTAAACTTTGAACGGTACAAAACGTAGTAAGTTTAGGAAACTTCTTAGAATTCTGCTTTTGAAGATTTTTGTTCTATTTAGTTAAATAATTAATTAAAATTTATATATTTTTTTGTGCTAACGTCAAAGTGTTTTTCATAATCTTTCATTAGTGCTAAACGAATAGGGCTGCCTAATTTTCATTATCATTGGTTCATTGAATTTGGTCTGAAAAATGTTAGATTTAAAAAAAAACGTTGCTTTGTAGGTGCACAGACGGTTTTCGAAAAATCTAAAAATAAGAAATCAGTAGGTACTTGTCCTAACTTATAAATAAATAAAAAGGGACCATAGGTCTTAAATTGTTCTGATCCCAAAGAGCTTTAGCAATAGTGTTATGGGAATCAAAAACAACTAAGGTACCACAAACACCCAGACCCATGACAACATTAAAAATTGGGTTCCAACATTGTCTCCGTCCGAGAATCGAACCCGGGACCTCATTGATGGCGACACCTTAAAAACCGGTACTCACCACTACAACACGGAGGTCGCAAAAACTTATAAAATTTTTCTGCTTTTTAGGAAACCACCGTTGCTCAAAACTGACGTTACTCACACATATTTTCTTAAGGCCACACATAATTTCCTTTCTGCTTTAGAACCTTAATTTAACGTTTCTCCAGATATTCGTTTACCACGTCCGTTATTCCCTAAACAGCTAAGCATGAGCGAACCAGGAGGAAAATGCAAGTGCATATTACGGTTGGATATCGCGCCAGACATTTTCCTATGGCTTTAATGAAACCACGTCATAACGTATCCTGTAATGTTATTATGGAACGGAATTTCGTACAAGTCTAGGGCAACGGTGCTCAATCTTTGTTGGTCAAGAAATCTTGAACATAAATACTTTGTACGAGACGAGTTACTAAGTCTAGTTTGTTTTTTGTTTGTCTGTTTTGTGGGTTGACTAGGCCTCATGAGTCGTAAAAGGTGCTAATGCTGCGTGAGCCGCGTCAGAACGTTTGAGAGAGAGATTTTTTTTTCTCTAAATTATTTACCCCGTCTATCGCGGAACACTCTTTGAGAATAGCTGGTTTTGGCTATGTGAAAGAGCTCCAGTAATATGCGGTTTTAGAATATCCGTGGTTAAAATTTTGAGAGCGCGCTTGTTGGGTAAATTGAGCTGTCAGAGAAAGTTAAGTTTTCCGTTTTCACCTATTCTTATTTCTTACGTTGCAGTCGAAACTGTCTCTACCTGTTCTTTTTAACCAAACTTTTAAAACCATATTTTTTTAAATTGTTATGATTTTTTTTTCAGTCACTCAGTTTATGTACTAATATAGTATGTGTAATATGACTGACGACCGCTTTGGTGTAAATGGTTAAGAAGTTGTCTATGACACCAAGAGGTCGCGGGTTTGATCCCTACACGTGTGTGCATGAACATGTCTGTTTGTACTGGTCTGCGTGTTATGTATTTATTAAAGTTTATTTGTAATACTTCTGTTGATACTGATATCTGTAACACAAGTTCTTGAGCAACTTACCATAGAGTCAGATCAATGTATGTGATGTAGTAATATATTATATTATATTATTATATTATATAGTATATACTCGCCATATGGCGATTGCAGGGGCCAAAGCCTTTTAAAATGAATACCGATATAGAAATAGCGTTGAAATTTTTTTCTTACCCTGGACGACTACTGACTGCCCCAATATAGACACCCTAGTTAAGTTGGCTATCTATAAAAAAAAAATTGGTTGCCTGTAAAGTCGGTATACGGGCGAAAGTTTTACGTGACAACGACTTTGAGTGGTAAAATAATTTTAATGTGAATATTCATTCGTATAACATGAACCGGTGTGTATGCCTATCTCTCTCTCTCTCTCTCTCTCGCTCTGTCTCTCTCGCTCTTAGGCGGGTTAACTGTGCTCGAGTGGAAGGGACGCGTGCCTTTCACTTTTTATGTCTGTCTCACTCGCTCTTAGGCGGGCTAACCATGCCCGAGTCGAAGGGACGCGTGCCTCTCACTCGCTCTCATTGTGAGCGCGGAACGTGAGCGGAGCGTAACGCAGTTTTTTGAAGTGTCACCCGGCAAACCAAATTCATAAGACGTTGTCACGTCAAAACTAGTAACTGCCCGCGACTTCGTCCGCGTTCACGTTCGAACAAATGTTAAGAGTTTTGGCCCAGTCTATTCGCCGAGATCTTTAAAACGTTACCTCAATTATATTTTGGTCCTAGCACCGCGACACAGGCTGGTGGGAAAGGAATGCTCTTGCACAAATAATATATTTATATAATAGAGATGTGTAATATTTATATACGGACCAGCGCACGCTATTTTAGTAGCTAATCGTCGCAATATCGATTTTGTAACTATGTTCAGACTTCAACCCTGGTCATCTAGCCGCTCTGCATTCTGCACTTCCCCAGCTACCGACTATCCATATCCATACTATAATATTATAAATGCGAAAGTAACTCCGTCTGTCTGTCTGTTTGTTTCTCAATCACTCCTAAACTACTAAACCAATTTGCACGAAATTTGGTATGGAGATGTTTTGATACCCGAGAAAAGACATAGGCTACTTTTTACCGCGGGAAAATGATGCATCCCCATGGGAAAGTTTAAGTGAGCCAATCGTTTTGAACCCTAAATTACTAAACAGATTTCAATGAAATTTAGTAAGGAGATAGTTTGAGACTTAAGAAAGGACATGAGTCAGTTTTGACAGCGGGAAAACAACGCATTCCCATGGGAAAAAATACTATCCGGAGAATCTGATCGCTTTCACTCCTAAATTACCAAAGATTTGAATTATATTTGGATAATTATATGATTTTAAATTTTCGCGTTGCATTTTAACACTGAAAATGTTAGTACATTTTACTAAAATTTATAATAATGAAAATGTGAGGGTGGATCCGGAAACTGCTGCCGCCCCGAGCAGACGACGCCGCGCGCCACCAGCCAGCTCGTGACCACGACTGTGTGCAATCCAGCCGAAACGTCGAGCAGTAAGTACCTAAATACTCATTCCACAAAGCATTCCAAAAAACTACCTGATCCGGACGAAGTCGCGGGTAAAAGCTAGTCATAATATAACGCATACACATAAATTCCTAGTCGACGGACGGACAGACAGAAACCCCGATATCACAAACAATACCAACTATGCGATCGGCCGGTCAATCCCGACGGAACTGTGCGGTTTTACGAAAATTGCTTCCATTGTTTTGGCTTGATGTGTACTCGTATATTTGATATTGGATTTGGTTGGTTGATTGAAGCATTCTGATGTTACTAGATTTGGGTAAATTATTTACTGTTTTACGTTCTAATTCGGTACGAAGACCCGGTGAAAGAAAATCTATAAAAAAAATGTAAACACAATAGTAACACGTTCGAACACAGAGATAAATGAAACCATTTAGGATACTGCGAAACTTTTGCATTAGGGACAAGCGTAGTTACTTGTAAAAAAGTAGATCTTCTAGTAGATGTAAGAGAGCTTCTTATGATAAAAACTAGAGATGGGCCGAGTACTCGGTTAGTACTTTGTCCCACTTGCTGAGAATCTCCCGCCTGGACATGATCTACCATGGCCGATCTGGAAGTCTTTAAAAAGGCTTCGGACTCAGGTTGGTCGAAGTAAGGAGAACATGGCCAGGTGGGGATTTTCGGCAAGCTCCGATGTGGACTGTGTTTGCGGTGCAGTGCAAACTATGGCACACTTAACATCATGCCCGGCGTGCCCCAACACCTGCACGCCAGCGGATCTAATGAACTGCAGCCGATCCGCATTACAAGTGGCTGAATTCTGGGCTGCCACGGTGTAATTCCTCGTGTTCCATCGACACGCTAAGAAGAAGAAGAAGTACTCGGTACTCGGCGTACTCGGTAGTTTTTTTTATACTCGTACTCGGCCGAACAACTCCGTTTAAGTGACGAGTACTCGGTTATGTAAATTTAATAAACAGAATGTCTGGAATAAGTTTGCTAGTGGCCAACTGGAGGAATTAAAGTATGTACTTAAATGACCACATAGTCAATGAACAAGCCTAGGGGCTTGTATCTGGCGTTTGTCAATTCCTATTGGTTAATTATAGGACAGCCAGTCCGCTGCGGATCGACAAACTGTATGTAGTTTAAGGGATATATCATAAAATCAAATACATATTATGGTGATTAGTGAAGTCATGATTCATTAATTCAAAATTACAGTGAGTAGCTATTGCTGGCAGCGCGTTGCGGTCATGCTTGATCTTGTTTTAGGACCTTAAATTAAACCGAGTAACTCGGCCGAGTACTCGGCAATCTTAAACCGAGTAATACTCGGTACTCGGTACTCGGTAAAACCACTACTCAGCCCACCTCTAATAAAAATAAAACACTTTAGTGGCTATTAGATAAAGTATTAGACTTTCTGCAACGCAATCTTAGATTCAGTTTGAGAAAGCCAAACTTGAACTACACCAAGGAAAAATCATAACCTTTATAACATTCTCCACAAGGACTCTACCTCAATCAAGGACCTTGTTTATTTTGAAAGACATCACCATTCTTAAAGTAAAATTAAATAGTTAAATTAATTAGCCTTGTCTTAGCAATACGTATCTTACACGACCCCAACCTCAAAAACCTTCAACCTTCCATTGTGAGTTAACCCTATTCTGCTGTGACCGCAACTGACCGGCCGGGTGTCAGTTAGTCCGTCTTCGGAACCGCAACTAATTTAATTTCAAGGAACTACCCGCGAGGGTTTAACCCCCTGACATTCGATGGTCAAGATTGTCGGGAATTCCCGGGTTGAAATGTTGACGGTTACTTGGCAGTCGAAAATATTTTATTTTAAAACTTCGCTGACGTTCTAATTAAAAGGCAAAATTTTATTAAAAATATTCTTATTACTTAAAAAATAATAATAACTCAAAATTTCATACATTTGAGCGAATGAACATTAAAATTATTTTTAACTTGATAAATGGCCATGGCCGAGCTCAAAGCCCAAAATAGTGAAAACAGGGGATTTTATTAGCATTTTTATTTCTTTATAGTAGGTAGATACAAAATTGTGTAGTACCTACCTAAGGTACTATATAATTTTTTGGGAATGTTTTCCAGCAAAGAAGACGAAAATAAGTTATGTAAAAGTACTGAATGAAACCAGTTAAGTGCTTCAGTAATCACTTTTCACACACAAAAGCATCCACTAACCATCCTACGCTGTACACTTACACTTATATTGCCTTAACGACTATGAAGCCTTTCATAATGGTAAGAGCAAACGATAAAGGGGGTCTATTCATGTCGTCGTGTTGCGTGAAAAATCGTCAGAAGGTATCGGAGCCAATAATCTTCAAGGAAAGTTAGTTTCGACATAGTGAAAATAAATGCAGAATGCCCAGTGGCTAAGGGATAACATGTTTCTTAGTATCGATAATCGGCATGAAGGCACCTATCTTAAATATTTTTGAGACCATAGCCCCTATGAAGTTAATACAACCAGTATATTTCCAAAAAGCTGTAGAAACCAATTTTTAACACACAAAATTTAAAAAATATTCGTTCAATTGACTCCGATTTCTGATACACTACCGTGACGTCACTTTTTTTGTATTTCCATACATAATCTATGGAGGCTGATAGCGACAAAGATGAAATGAAAGGCAATGGACTGTAATAAATGGATTATAATAGAAAAATAGGCAAATTAAAGATATGAACAAAACAGTCTCCTTGACAACTCAAATACAAATTAAAAAATATATCAAAGCTGACAATGACACTTGAATTTGGATAATAAGTAAATTGGAGTCAGAAACAATATAAAAAAGAGTCCGCAACAGAGGCAGACCGTTTTGACGGATAATAAAGAGTTTGTCAACGATAGGTGGTGTCATCTAGCCTTTCATCATGAAACTTTTGTTCACAAGACCTCCTTTACTTTTCAGTTAGCACATACGAGTACCTTTTGATTTAAGAAGGTATTTTGTTTTTTTTTTCAATTGATAGATCCTGATACGGTTAAGCATGCATGTAATTAAATTAAGGCTACAATTACTGTCCGAACTTTTAATTTAATAAGTTGATAAATTGATAAATTAATTTAATAAGATACATATGTCAGTATCTCATCAGCCTATATACGTCCCACTGCTGGGCACAGGCCTCACCTCAACTATGAGGTGGTCCGAGCCATACTCCACCACGCGGGCTCAGTGCGGATTGGTGGAGGGGTATTTGTAAGGTAAGTGACCAACCTTACTGTCAGATGTTATTAAGCCGCCCGAGGGCCTCGGACCAGGCTTAACGACTAATATCTATCGATATTAACCGGGACGAAGCACGGAGATGCTTGTAAATAGACGTCACTTTAATGGTCAGAATGGTCACCCATCCCAAACATGACCGCGCCCGAGGTTGCTTAGCTTTAAGTATCACTACCAAAGCGCTGCAACCACTGCGCCACAAGCACCTTATACATATGTCAGTATGCTATTATAGTATTATAGCATTTAGAGCTGAGGATTAGCAGTACTGCTGTTGAGTGATTATAACGAAGTGTTGGTCAGTTGTCACATGCAGCAATAAAAATATAAGCTGTTGTTACATAAAAGATTTTGTGCTTTAAATAAAACTTGGATTTAATAAAAAACTTAGTTGTAAAATAACAATAAAAGTAAGGCCACTGTTTTTACTGTCTACTGTGGTTCCATGTTAACAGTGCGATTGACAGCTTGTCGGTGACACACCGTGCGACAAAGAACGTCACTCGTGCGATAAGTTTCTGATGCATTTTCGGATATTGGCATAGTAACGTTTTAGATGGAAATCCGTGACGCAAAATTGTGTGTTTTTTATTCTGTGTCCCAAACAATTTTGTGTCACGGATTTAAAAAAGAGGTTATTTCTCAAAAATCAAGTTACTCTATTTTTTAGCATTAATAATGCTAATTTCTTTACAATTTCAAAATTAAATCACACTTAAAGAAAATGGGCTTCCACAAGCTGAACTCGAATCCACACGTCTCGTAAGCAATTGAGCTACCTTGACAATTATGCATCGGTCCGAATTTTTTTAAGTGCTCCTTGGTGCTTTTAAATTCGCTGATTCATGTTAACCGATTGTTAAACAGCTGAAAAGGTGTTTCATTCGGATGTTGTAGCTATCAAACCGCCATAAAAGTGATGAATCATGACTGGCTGAAGCCTAAGAAGCACCTAAAGAAATTCGGACCGATGAGTACCTAAGTGTCGCGGTAGCTCAATTGTGAGAGCAAGCGCCCGGCTTGCTAGAGGAGCGGGTTCGAGTCCCGCCTGTGGCAGTCTTTTTTCTTTAAATATGTTTTAATTACACTTATTAATTCAAATTGAAACGTAAGCTTATTTACATCCCAACAAAATGTGCTAAAGCCACGCCAACAAAAAACTGCACAGCATAACACATAAAAAATAAGGAAAAATTTTCTGTAAATATTTTCAACAAGCGCGAGCGAATGAACAAAAACCATAACATAATAGAAATGTAAATTAAATTGAAACAGACCATCAAACATAAATATACTATTACCTCTGCAACTTTGAATTTGCATGCTCTATCAACTACTTGTTGGATCTACCAAAGTTCTACTATTCTTTCGCGTTGAAATAAAAATGAATTGGCTGTTATGTACACGCATAACTTCGTTGCATGATTCTTTTTTTTCTGTGTTCCTTATTGAAATGATACACTTTTTTAAAGATTATTTCGCGATTTATATTCATTTAATTTTTATCCTGACGTTTCGGACACTTTTCAGCGGCCTCATATATTTAATAATAATATTATATTAAAAAATCACAAACATTGATCTGACTCCGTGGTAAGTACCTAAGCACTTGTGTTACAGATATCGGAATCAACAGTGGTATTACAAATAAACCGAAATAAATACATTTAACACCCAGACCAGTACAAACAGACATGTTCATGCACACAAATGTCTGTACAGTGCGGGGATCGAACCCGCGGCCTCTTGGTGTAAAAGTCAACTTCTTAACCATTTACACCAAAGCGGTCGTCAGATAGACTAAAGGTTGTTAATTGTAAACTACAGTCACTCAAAAATATTAAGTTACGTTCCTATCTACACAAAATGAGCTAATAGTTTCTTGAGGTCTTGCAGTGCGGGGTCTAGCTTGAGTCTTCCTTAATGTCAGGACAAGGTTTTCATAATAAAAAATATATAAAAATCTAAGTATTTTTATATATATTTTTGAAAATAGTAAGCTATTTAGCGGGCGGGACTAACGTCTGAGGAGTACTCTAGTATTTAATAAAGTAACGTTTAAACCAGAGAACTACTATTTTCAATTTAATAATAAAGGTTGACTTGACTAACTTGAAAATACTAATGACCAGTAAAATGATGTCGGTAGGTACTTTTCTCAATTCAATAATGAAGTACAATTTGTCCAATAAATAACATACTAATACTAATTTTGACCAGTACAATTATGTCGGTAGGTACTTTTTTCAATTCAATAACGAAGTATTTGTCAACAAATAACGTACATGACGATATCCTGCATGATTTTCTGAATATGCCTATTTATTAACTAGTTTTATGTTTCGGTTATTTTGTTGTGCAGTTCCACTGTGAATCGTTGTTTTTAAAAGTTTAAAAATAATCGCTATGAAGCCAAATTAAACTTAATCCAAACTAAATAACTCTTTACGGACAATCGCAATCCAAGTTCGGTTGATTTGCACTTATCAACTAAACCATAAACAACTATCAACTAAGCCCGAAGTACGACGTCAAATGCAAATTATCTCATCAAGTTTTAACGATTCGGTCTGGCTAGGGATCTCTTAATTATCGTGCTAAAATTAATAATTAAATTAAATTAATTAAATTAAATTAATTAATATTACTTTAATCGCACATCTGCTTATATTTAGGAAGAAAGAAATGCTGCAATTAATTCAAAGAAAATCACAAACCAAACGCCAAATTTTATTTGAATCCAGGTTATGCTCTATGAAGGTATAGATTTAGCTTTGACACAAGTGTAGAGTTGTTTAATAAACAATAGCCTCCGACACGATAACGTTATAATTTGAATTGTAATAAGCTGCACTAAGTACTTAATTATACTTGCCTTAACAATAACACCATACGTTAAACAAAATAAAAAAGGTACTTGTGATGTGGTTGAGTTTCATAATGGGCAGTAAGTATTAGTTTTCTTATAGGTACCATCTTAACCATAAACAGTTTGAAGAAAGACAAACAACATTACATTCAATTCGAGGATTCAATAAGAAACATTACATTCTATTCGAGGTTAAAGAAAGTCATTAATTTCAAAACACCCTTAAGCTATAAATCGCCTTAAGGGACATACGACATTATTAAAATACCGCATCACTCCGACTCGTTTCTAATTAAATTTCACACTAGAGACTTCGGCTGGTCGTAATAGTAAAATTTTACAACCGTTCAGTTTTCATCAGAGCTGTTATTGCCGTTTTACCGACAGTTCGGTCGTTTCGATACCCAGTTAGAAGGGTGACACGGTATAACGTAGTATTGGTTGGGTTGACATTCGGGAGTGAAGATTTACATATCCACTTTATACTGATCTCTTTCGAACAAGATTTTATGGTCTCAGGAAGCTCAGGATATAAAAGTACTTGTTGTGTTATTATGATGAAAACTTTTGATAGTAAACATATCTTGTTAGTGGTGGAACACTTCATAAATGTCAAATCGCTAATAATGGATTGTGTTATTAATCACTTAAATATTTCCTCAGATTTCACAGTGAGTAGGGAAACTTTCTAGAATCCATTTTTACAGGTTGATTTGTATATAGTTTTTTTTAAGACAGGTAAGTACATACTTACTACAGTTTTAATAATTTAATGTCTTAATATGTGAGCAGAGAGTAAACAAGCACATATGTAAGTATTACTTCTCAATATATGTGTTCGTTTTACTTCACAAAGACAAATACCTCAAGCTTTTGTTTCAACAAGCACGATACATACTTACCTCAGTTCCTTCGCAAAACCAACAGAGGCACCAGTAATGAATTCCCCAGAGAATAATAAGCCAACAATAGAAAATCGTTATTTGTTTTCCGCATTTTTCTCTTCGCAGGGATCACGTCATTATTCGGTGGTTTTTTATTATTTTTTCTCTCGTTCGACTTCGTGTAGTAATTAAAGATAAATATAATACAAAACGCCCCACTTCGTCGGATCGTCTGCTAGCTTTTGTCTTCCTAAATGGACTCCTGTTGATAGATTGTCATCCATTGTTTTCTTAATCTCCTCGTCGCCGAAGGAAAAAATAAATGATTTATAAGAGAACCACTCCACCGTGTCGGACAAAGCGACCGTTGTAATAAAATATATACGAGCGAAATAAAGACTTAATGAAGTTATTTTAGCTTAGCAAAACGGCTTTGGGTGAACGTGGACTTTTATTCTGGTAACGCCGTGTTTATATTTTTTCCGTAGCTTTTTAATAATGCAGGAGTGCTTTTTGTTGTAGAATCTCAAATGAGAACTTACGAAGATGGAAATCGGACACCTCATTAAGAATAGATGAAGTTTTCATATTTTACTGGCAGCACGTAGTTCAAGAATATGTTTAATAATTTACTAAATGATTTTACGGGTGTGTTGGTGTAGTTTTTTTTAAATATCTTCAAGTTCGTCATCATAAAATATTCTTAACCATTTGTTAATCTGGAATTTACAACTAAGACAGCTTGAATAAAAAATGTTTATATGCTTGGCTTAACACTCTCATAAATATGAAAGAAAAACCGCTACATAACAACATTTACAATATTCGATAGTATAGTAAATAAATTATCAAGTGAAATGTTCTTCTTCACCTTAATTTACATTACAGAATGAAATCGTCACCTTTATACATGACAGCTCTTTATACAAAGTTTGCTAGAAGAGATGTGTTCTGTAGTCAAAATCATGAAAGTGTTTATGCACAAACGGATAATAAGCAGCCAAAATGGGCGACACTGGCGTAAAATAAGCAATTTCCTTGGTAAATAAACTAAAGTTACGTTGCCCAAACTGTGTCAGCATCTTAATCGCAGGAATTACATTTACAGGTAACAAAGCGCAAAAAGCTTACAAGCTTACCTTGCCATAAGCTAGCCTCTATTGGATGGGGTTTTTATTTTGACCACGCCATAAATTGGGGCTAACGTAAGTACATTTTTTTTAAATTATCCTGATTTGGCTCTGACTATAAGAGATTAAGACGGTAGCATTACGATTTATTTACATTTGATTTTAAAATAACTATTTATTTTATAATTTACATTTTATTTTAAAATTTTAATTTTAAATAAAATGCGTATAAATCACGAAATAATCTTGTAGCGACCTAGAGGTGTGATGGCGGACGGTAGACCGTTCGCCATCACAAGCGCATGGCTAACGGTGGCAAGCACGACAGCGAGCGCTCATACAGCTCCATAGGCAAGATGGCGCTGTAAGCTTAGTACCGCACATGAACCGCGGCATTAAAGATTTAGATCAAGAATATTTCAGATAGACAAACCAAGATGATGTCTATCTATATTATTTTGAAAAAAGTGTATCGTTTTATTTTAAAACGCACGCGTGCGCATAAAAACCAAAATGTGCTTATGTAGGTATGTTTTTTTATGATAGGTGTGAGATAAAAGCCTACTGGGTGCCTTTTACGATCTAGCTTTTCATAAGCACTGCTTATATTTTTTGGGTTCTAATTTTTGATATAATAAAGATGATAGTGAGCGAAAATCAAGATCGTATTACGGCCCCTGGTATTACAATATGAAACACAAACAAAGTTTGAGAAGCAGAGAAGTCGCCAAGGTGTTGGTCTTTACGACGAAAACTTTACGATTTGTTTGTGTGCACTCACAGACGGAGCGGGTTTAAAATCGAATTTAAAACTGCGATCAATAAACAGCGCCAGTTATATTTTTGCTTATACCGCTCACGTAAACACTTTCCCTGGATGGCAATAAAAAATGTTATGTCTCAACTTGGATGCGAGTGTGTGTAATCTGTCTGAAATGTCTCATGTTAAGTTTGCTGGGAAGGCTACAGCGAAATGTTAGACTATGACACTTCACTCAAGCAAGAAGCTTTGAATTGAATTACGTTGTCTTTTTAAGCAAGAAACGATTTTTTAGCTCTAATATTACTATTAGCTGTAATATTACTATTAGCTCTAATATTACTATTAGAGCTTAAAAATCGTTTTTATCGTTAATCAGTTTTGAAAAACAGGTTTTTACTTTTGCATGCACATTTTTTACTTTGTTTTCAGAACGGCTTTTTCATGCAAACGTCTCTTAATATTCTGCACCACGTTTCCTTAAAAAATATAGCTGAAAAAACTACAATTCCACTGCCAACAGAATAGGTAAATCAGAATGGCTAGGGCGTCACCAAAAAGACTGTAATTTCAGTCGGGGAGTATTCGGGACACCGTTAAAAAAGTGGACGTGACCTGAATGGTAGTAGTCCAGACTGGACGAACGAATGGACAGAATATATTAGAAGTGAAGACAGCATAGCTTGGTAAGGTAAACTTTTCCGTTGCATAATCACGCTGGATTTGTCACATCGCTAAGGAGGTGCATACAGTATGCAATACTAACTAAAGTTCAGTCATGTATCTCACGACGACTTTAGTGTAATGGTCAAGAAGTTGACTATTAACCGAGAGGTCGCGGGTTCGATCCCCGCACTGTACAAACATTTGTGTGCTTGAACATGACTGTCTGTACTTGTCCATATGTATTTATTTAAGTTTATTTGTAATACCACTGTTGATTCTGATAACTGTAACACAAGTACTTAAGCTACTTACCACGGAGTCAGATCAATGTATGTGATGTTGTTGTTGTATATTTATCTTAGTTGTTTCGTAAAAATTGTGTTTTGCATAATCCATATATATATTGCTCAAATTCCCTCTTCCTGTTAATTAAATGTTCCTGAAGCGAAGGTTGTCTGGAAGAGATCGCTACAAGCGATGAGACCGCGTAAATTGTAATCCTTTTTTTTGTTAAACTTGTCTGTATTTTTTATCTTGTGTTGTACAATAAAGTGTTAATCTATCTATCTATCTAACTTCTCGCCAGCGGCATCGCCCGCGAGGTATTCAGTTCTCGAAATATATAAGGCAAAATATATATAGCTTATGTTCATCAAGAATAATGTAGGATTCTTATGATGAAAGAATTTCTGATATTGATCCTGTAGTTTTGAGGCCCTTTGAATTCAAACAAACAATCAATTAATAAATAATAAATAAAATAAATAAATATTTCTCAACAATCACACCAATTATCTAGTCCCAAAGTAAGCTAAGAGGCTTGTGTTATGGGTACTAGATAACGGATATACATACTTAAATACTTTTTTTTTGTAAATAAATACATATTATACATAGAAAACACCCAGACCAGTACAAACACACATGTTCATGCACACTTATGCTTGTACTGTGCGGGAATCGAACCCGCGACCCTTGGTTTAGAAGTCCGACATGCGGACCACTGCACCAAGCGGTCGTCCAAGCGGTCGTACCAAGCGCGGTAATGTTTCCTCTTTATCATATTCCTTTGTGGCCCGTGGTCCTACCGCTATATTCTACTGGTAGATCCATTGGCAATTTTTTTGTTCGTAGTCCGATCAATCGTTATATTCTTTGTATATTTAACATAAATTGTATTGGTACTAGACCTACTAGGCGAGTAGGACCATGATTAATATTTTTTCTCCCATGGTCCTACTAAAATATAGTATGGTCTACTATGGTATTAAAATAGCGGAGGTATTCAAAATTTAATTAATTTAAAGAAAAACAAATACATATTAGTGTGGATAAGAATCGCTTTACAAGATAGTCGGTGATGTGCTGAAGACACCTAACCTTACTTTCTTTTGTAGGTACTCAATATTTTGAAGCCCATTTTTTTTAAGAATTAGCCTGATATTAGAGATAACAAAAGGATAATGAATATGAAGGACTTTTATTTGTTGCTGTTCTCCCAGCTAGTCCCATGATTAAAAACTCTAAAATTGGACGAAAATACAAAATCGTACATTTTGACATGAACAAGTTACGTCACCTTTTGTTAGCTGTTACACATCGTCTAGACTATTTTTCTGTCTGGATATCATGTATGACAGGGCACCCATATCAGATCTATTGCTTGCTCAAACCATAAAGTATAGAAGCTAGTGTTATGCTTGATGCAATGTTCAAAGTGTTTTCTGGCACTGTTTTAAACCAATGTGTAGCTGTAATTCAACATAACACTTATCAATTGTTTATATCGGGCATTCTTCTTAGGCGAGTTTTTATGCGTCCGTACAAATATCGGACTTGGTTTTTAATATTTGGAAGCTAGTTTTTTTTGGAAATAGGTCCAGCAATTGTCTTTAATGAGTTGTTATCAAAATACACATAGCTGTTTACAAACTCATTTTATTTCCATTTCCATGTCCATTTTATTCCGGAACCAAAAATCAAACTTTCTACCTTTAGCGGTGTTATGATAAGCTACGATTGGTACATTTCAGTGTAAAAAATTTGAATCTTAATTAATAAATATCTTAATTTTAGTTTACCTTTAGTTTTTCGCCACCGAGTCACAGCTTCATTGGTTTAAAATTGACAAATTTTCATCCTCATTTTAATACCCTTGGAGGTAGAATTTCATCATTAATTGGTCATTATACCTACCTGCATGTACAGGGCCTCCGTCCAGGTTTGGGCTGTGCGTTGATATCACTACGCCAGTCAGCCAGTCAGTCATCTTTGAGTGTTATATATTTAAGATATTATATACGTAATATACCTTAGCTTAGGACATAACCTTGAGAATCAGTAAGCTCAAGTGGACATAGCGCGAAGAACTGATGACCGTTGGGGCAGAATATTCTGGAGACCCAAACAGACCCAAACAGACCCAAACCCAATTGGCGCTTTTGGTCGAACCAAAAGCGCAGCGTAGGAGGTCCACCGACAAGAGGGACAGAAGACCTTGTAAAGTTCGCAGGATCACACTGGATGCAGACCGCTTGTGATCGGTCGATGTGGAAAACTGTGGGGAAGGCCGATAATGATGATTATGATGATACGTAATAAGCTAACTTAATCATTATGGCGGGCGGCCACTAATGGACTATAATTTAAAAAAAAACTGGATCGGCAGCCTGCGCGTGATCTAAGCAACATCACGGGTACGATTTCGTGCACTCGTTATTTTTCCGCATGATAATTTGTACGTAGCCAAATACCTATGTGTAAAATGTCAATTACAAGATATTTCGTATACGGATTTCAAACTTCGACTTGTCAGCACCACACGTTGCGTTCGAGTGGTTATCGTTCGAACTTTTTACGTATGTGAACTTTTTCGATTCCACGAGAATTGGCCTCTAGATTAATTTAATGATTATTATAAAACTAAATGACAGACTATATCCATTGCATAAAGTTTACGCGGTTGAAGTGTGAAGTCTGGTAAACCTATTTTATTTGAGTCTATAGGATAGAATCGAATATTTCAACAATCACAGTTTTTTCAGTGCAACGATTTCCTGCCTTCCGAAAGCGAAAGTCAACTGTCAGTATATTGAAAAATAAATGGAGTTGAGAGCGGCCGTGCGTCCTTTAAATAGAATGCCACAGTCGACAATAGGTGGAATAAAAACAAAAAATATTTACAAACCTTTTGAAGTGGCTAATTGTAGTGGAACATGTTCAAAATGTCAATCGCAGTAAATCACCATAAATTTTCCGAAAACTCTCTACTTTTGTATTTCTTTGAATTCTTATAAAAATCGTACAAGGCAAAAGTACAGTCCCCTATTAATTTGAAATTTAGAGTTGAATTATAGGGGGGTGACCTTTTGTGCATCACACTAAATACTTTTTCGAAGGAAATGATTTAGATTAGAATAATTAGTTGAAACATTTTATTTTAACGATTCGATGAACAAAAAATAATTTTATGATGTCTATTTAAGATCTCTTTTTCAATCTCGGGATAAATCGATAAAGGAAAACAGCGTTTAGTCAACTGCTAAAATTTACTCTATGTCAATATACAGGATGGAATATCTTCTGTGATATAGATACAGTCTTTGCACTATTCACGGTACATTTGCCGTATGAAATAAGATTTCGATTAACGTCTGTCCGGACTTGACCGGAATATAAATTCGGGTCCTGCCACCATACTTCGTTGGCCAATTTTATTATCTTCATAAATATTGGCTGGCCAATCGGAAATTGGAGAATTGGATAATATTGTCATTTAGTTGAATTTATGGTCGCATACTGATGGTTGATTAGATTTTTGTGAAATTGATTTTCTTGCTGCATTTGCAGTGCTACCTGCAAATGCAGCAAGAAAATCAATCAGGTAGCACTTTAATCAAAACCTTGCATATATGTACTCGTATTATATTATACTGTGTATTATCCGAGTGATTAAAACAAAGTGCTGCTGTTTTCCAGACGTAAAAAGCTTTCAATGCTAAAACATCAACAATGATGCCATTGCAATTGAATAAAATAAAGTAAATTGTTACTAGATTGTAAAGTTGTTACAAAGTTAAAGTTATTGTCTGTTTAAGACATGATCCCTCCTCGGCCACATCGTCACTCCTTGTCGTTATCAGGTGAGATTGTGACCAAATGTCTGGATAGCAGAATATTGAAAATACATTTTGTCAATGTGTTCAGATAAATTTAGCTGGCGACTGTACAAGATTAGACCAGAATTTTTCCAGAAGCTAATTTTCACACTGCAAAGAATGCAAGTGCTTCAATACCATAGTGGTTGTAACAGCTGAGACGGCATTGGATTTCCAATCATTGCAGCTCAGGACCCCAGACAACGTGGCATTGTATAGTCGATCAGCGAAACGACCAAAGACTTCGCTTGCAAAATGTATGGAAATGACATTTGCCAAAGAAAGAGGTCATGTGACAACTTCCCGCAGGCAGATGTAATTTAAATCAACAAATTGTTCAAACGAACTCACCTAGTCAAAAAGAAAGTTAATGACACTGCCCCAATTTAAGCGTTAGCTTGTGCCATGGTTGCTAGACTAACAGATAGAAATACTAAAATACATTCTTAAACATCTATGACTCAGGTCGTAATTCGCGTGCTCATCACACAAACATTAGCTCCTAGCAGATTTCAAACACGCGACACCCTTTTCTGTAGTCTGGACCATAGTCTGCTACGCCAATGCTGTCGTCTGTTTTTGCATTTTTCAAAAAGCGTTTGGTTGTTTCGCCGATCGACTATGGAATTTCACTTTGTCTAGAGGCCCAGATAACCAAGAGTCTAGAACAGTTCCACTTTGTATTCATGGCGTGGTGGCCTTCAGGGCATCGATGGAGCAGCTGGTAACCGGTTATCTTCAATTACTAACACCATGTCAATATTCCTATAATAATAATGCGTGGGTTGAATAAAGTGGAGGGCGCGCGATTTATTATCTTGGCTAATGGTGATGCGATTATGGTAATGGCCTTGGTGGGTTCTTATTTGTTTTAGGAAGAAGACTGTTGATTACGTATTCAGAAATTCCTTTAAGTTAACAGACTACACAGACCAGGGATATGATTCTCATGCATTCGTGCTTTTCCTACACGGTATTTCGTATGTGCTACGCCTAGGTGCAAAAATAAGCATGAGCATTTCATGACAACTACAAGATAATTCGTTGACGAATTTGAAACTTGGACTGTATAGCACCACACGTTGCGTTCGAGTTTTCATCGATCGAACTTATTACGAACGTGAACTTTTTTCCGTTGCACAAATGATTGATTGGACTAATAAAAAAAAGTGTAAAAATTACGCCGTAAGATAAGTATGACATTTTTATTGTCTAGTAAGAAATTATAGAATCAAAATCAGACGTATGTTTTTGTAAAATAGACAATCACGCCACTCCTCGTTCCCTTATAACTAATCGTATAAAAATATTTTTTGTAAAAGTTTTTGAGAAACATGCAATTACTCGCAAGACAATAAATAAAAATGTTAGAAATTAAATTATCACATATGTAAACCTCAGCTACAATAACATACAGAGCACACCATTTAAAACTTTTCACTACATATAACTTCGGTATCAGAATTCTTAATCCCCCAATTATATTATTGGTACGTCCAATACAGAGGCGGTCAAAAAATCCGGCGTGAGTCGCGTGTCCAGCGCCTAACGGCGGCTCCTGTAATTTGTTCAAATCCGTGTCGCATTTTTCTCTTTGCGGACTGTCACCGGGTTATTTACGAGGGCAGCCCGTTTTAATACCTTTTCATTAACAATTTTAAGGTCCACTTTATTGAAGTCGTAAATAACTCCTACAACTGCACTGTCACAGCGCAATTTCGGTTATAAAACACTCATGCCCAAGTTTTTATGGCGCCCTTTTAATTGTTCGCATTGCGAAATTCGTTCTATTCATTATTGCTAACATTTTTGTTTTTATTGAAAAAAAGTACGTAATAAAGTTGTACTTGTAATTATAGCACGTTGTAAAATTGTTAACTGCTCTGCTACTTACCAAATTGAAATAATATAAGAAGTTTTATTTTCTCAGCGTTTTTAATAAATACAAAATTAGTAAAAAACTGCGAGTTCAAAAGAACAAGAAGGTTTTCTTAACGGCCGGTTTAATATTCAATATATCTATGTCTAAAAGTAAGTTATCTGACAGTTATATATTAAAAGCTATCTGAAGTTGCCGTATGTCTGAAACTGACAGTTGTCTCTTTCAGTCAAAGGATCTCTTTCAGTCAATATTGAAACCGGCCGTATCGAAATAAGATAATGCTTAAAATTCAGAGCGTCAGATAATCTTGAATATCTATTCACAGATATTTAGAGGATGTGTCAAACGATACGACACACGAAGTTTAGGTATAAATATACAACAACATCACATACATTGATCTGACTCCGTGGTAACTAAGCACTTGTGTTACAGATATCAGATTCAACAGTGGTATTACAAATAAACTTAAATAAATACATATAACTCCCAGACTAGTACAAACAGACATTCTCATGCACACAAATATTTTTAGTGCGGGGATCGAAACCGCGATCTCTTGGTTAATAGTCAACTTCTTATAACCATTACACCGAAGTGGTCGTCAAAGGTATAATCACGATATTGACTCACACTATTTCCATAGTATTCCTGTTTTCAAATTAATTAAGACCGTTCGACATCCCCAATGTTTTTAAAACTAGTAAGAAAAAATGGTGTGTAAATTGAGCATTTCCATTAGTGATGGTGGGCAATGCTGCGGCTGGGTCGTCCTTAAATTATTAATTAACCGCCTCCCATCGGGATTTAGTCGATTGCGAGGGAGAGGCAAAACGAATGTGAGAACGTAATGAGGGTTCCGTTTGATGTTAAAAAAGTTGTAAAAAACGTTGTTCATCGTAAATACTTTTTTGGTTGTGAGGGAATACGTTTTCATAGTTTTAGGTTTTTATGCTACTATAATTTGACAACCAATTTGGTCTATAGTGTAATGGTTTGGTCGACAAAACCATGCGGTTGCGGGTTTGACTGCCGCAAGGTGCAAAGTTTATATGATAAGTAATATTAGTACTTGTGTATGAATTTTTATGTGTAACTTGACTGTGCAGAAGTTCCTTAGATACCATAAATAGCTTAATTCACAAAAATATAATTAAATGAACTGCTCGGAAAAAAGTATATTTCCATGACAGACAGACAGATAATTCTAAATTTTATTTCAGACATCGTTAACTGATGACACTGTTGTTTTTTGCTAACAAAGAAATCACAAGAACCCTTTTAGTTTACTGTTATTTTAGACAGCCTGAAAATAAATTTGATTGAATTAATGTTACGCCATTTTTTCGCCTTCGCCTGCGGATCACTAAATCAGTAATGAAATCAGTGACCACCCTAATACTTGGGCTGAATACGAATATCCGCTCGATTCGATTGCAATCGACGAACCGTCAAATCGTTATCAATGCCCTGATAATGTGTATTAACAGTACACACATACCTCCCTATAAGAACGTGAAGTTAGAACAAAATGAAAATAAATCGCGAAATAATTCGTAAAAAGTGTACAATTTTTATTTCTAGTGTTCGCTAAATAAATGACAACATTAATACAAACGTACATGAAGTACTAGTATGCGTAGTCTAGAGGTAGTATTGGATTGAATAGATTATTTCAGTATTTTTTTGTAATTGGTTGGAATTAATGAACAATCACATAGGTAGATTTGTAATTTAAATATTTGTTGTGAAGGTCTAATTAAATCTCTAGCCTAGTCAAATAAAAGCTTAATTTTTAATTTTATATTGTATTTCTGTCTTATTTACTCGTCCCTAAAATATCACCCAGTACTCAAATCTAGCTAATTAAAAGCATACACAAACCAAAACAAAATACAAACACAGGCCAAACGAAACGCAAAAGCCCCTGTCAAGGTGACATTCAAAACCCTCATGAATCGATAAAAGTACATTTAATACTTCGTATAAGTACATTCGACCCCTCGGCATCATAACTCGATCACTGTGTATAGTACGGTTTGACCTTGGGGTAAGGTGTGGTGGCATAGCAACGAGATGTACTCAGATCCCCTAGCCTGAACGTTGGATAATTATACCTATAGGATTCCTACCGCATTCTGAAGCTAAGAACTTTTGGATGACCCGCGAATTTGAATTTCGAATTGAAATGAGCAAACTTTTAAAATGCGAGAGCTGACTAATCAAGTTCTGGTAATTGCGGTCATAAATTAAAAAGAAAAGTGCAAGTCATAGTTTGGCTCACAGATCAGGCTAACGTAAAGGGTTTAAAAAGTTCGGACTGCAGTATTTTTAAAGAAACTGCCAGGGTAACACATCGTTTTTGTTGGTTAATTAAACTCATACTTTACTAACATCTTCGCTTGTTCAACGGCACGCTAAGCAGTTGATCCTGTCACCTTAGCTAGAGGCGGCTTAATAACATGCATACTAAGTCACTTCACGAGTACAGGCATCTCTCCAATAATCCGCTCTAGGTTTGTGAGGCTCAAGTTCCGTCTACTTCAAAACTTAGTCAAAATAAACTACTAATGTCCTAAGCTAAGCAAAATGCGGCACAAAAGTTGATTAGGTTGAGTACTACCTGACGGATGGTGGCTCGTCTTGGATTTGTCTTACAAGTCAACTTCTTGAGCTCGCCAACATGGACCCACTGTTCGTGACTTGACATGAGGTACATACCGAATGCCTATTAAACTAACCTTATCTGCCAATGACTGCCTCGTTGGTGTAGTGGCAAAGTTTCTGCCTTACATCCGAGAGGTCCCGGGTTCGAATCCCAGGTCGAGCCAAAATTGTTTCTGAGATTTTCTGTTTTGAATTTCTCAAAAACAGCTCGGAGTCAGGAAGTTGGCGGTGTTACACCCCCGTGCCTCGGAAAGCACGTTAAGCCGTTGGTCCTGCGCCTGATCTCTCTCTGGTCATGTCGGATTGCCGTCTCACCGAACTTTGAGAGTGATGGAATAGTGAGTGCACCTGTGTATTGCGCTCACACTTGTGGACTATAATATGTTGAGATTGGCCGCCGTAGTCGAAATCGGCCAGGAGGACTATTATTATTATTACTTTTACCTCCAAAACGACAAATTCGATTGTAATTCGAGTGTTAATAAAATCTAGGACTTAAAATGTCACATCCAAATCCTAGTGCTCCTATGCCACCCTTCTGCACTGCGTCGTTGGCAACAGGGTTGGTATCCCCCCTCCCTCTGATGAATACTTTCGATGCGCGGCCATGAGGCGCGGTGCAAATTGTGTGTATGTACCTTTTTAATTTTATTCCTGCTGTGTTGTTCATGGACTGATGCGTTTCGCTATTGTTTTATTTTAACTGTATGTAATGAAAATTCATTGTTCACTCGATTTATCTTTTGGTGATAAATTGTGTGAACATTAAAGTAGTGGACCGCGTTTGACACAAATGACTGTTTGAGTGAAGTTATTTCATTTCAATGATATGTACCTACGTTGCGCTAGCTAAAACCAAACTTTAAATTAGTATGTTTTGTTAGTTTACCAGTTACATTGTCAGATTGAAGTTAGGTAAACTTTAAAAGCTCATGCATGCTTTTTGACCTCAAAATGCTTTTGTTTATCCAAGTTCTTGATTTTGCCTCTATTGTTTTAAATGTAATGTGAAGTCTGAACGATTTAAAACTAGAAAATAACGACCAAATCTTTAATCTTTACACCGAAATATAACAGTTTTCGAAAGGTTTACTTTAGTTTTAATATTTTACTGGCTTAGGGCATATTTTATACGTCGTTTCTTTAATTTAAATTTTAAACTACTCTAACCAATTTAAAAAAAAAACAGATGCAACTCAAAAACTAGCTAAAGCGTTCAAAATCGCTTCAGAATATCTTTCTCCAATCAGGTGTGATCAATGCTCAATGTTGTACCCTCCGAACCGGTTGACCTGTCTACCATCTTCAAAAGATCAGTACTGACACAGTGAACTGACGTTTGCCGGCACACTTACCGAGTACCGGCTCCCTTGCATTTTTGTCCTTACAACACACTCTCCCTGTGACACACTTGATGTTTCCCCCTAGTAATTACTTCCCTTCGCCCTCACCCCATGTACCTAGGTCTCAACTGAACCTAGGTACAGCTATAGGCAATGGGATTTGCGAGGGGGACTGTAAAGGGGCTTTGCGTTGGGTGTACGAAGCTAGCTAGAGACTTACGTGAGTCTGCTACTATAGATAACGAGTTGTCTGATTCATCTATAGAGCTTTTGTTTTGGAGTCAAAAAATTATTATAATAATCATAATTTATTCAAAAGAAAGTACACGTGACACCATAACAAAACAATGCGTCTTAACTTTATTTTGCAATATGATATGAACTTGCTTCCTATTTTAGGGAAAACCCTGTGTTATTACAAGCAAAGCAAATATTGAAACTATAATGAAATCAGATGTCGAGTTTGGACCACTAACCGGGAGTTTTTGGGAACTCCACCGCAAAAGAAGAGAAATGGTTGGTACTTTTTAAAATGTTACATAATTTTGTCTTTGTCCTGAGATCAAACGCATCACTAATTGCATAGTATAAAGCAAAGTCGCTTCCCGCGTCTGTCCCTATGATTGTATGTATGTATGCATAGATCTTTAAAACTACTTATCAGGTTTCGACGCAGTTTTTTAATGGATAGAGTGATTTGAGAGGAATGTTCATGAGTATAACAACATGTTTAACATATTAGAAGACCCAATTCTACGCGGACGGGAAGCTAGTTAATAAATATACACTAACATGAGGATCTTTAATACATGAGTATTTGAGCTGTTTTTTATTCAAATGATAACTTGCTCATTGCTGCACACATCAGTTACCTTTCAAGTAAAAAACTCTACAAATAAACGAACTCATACAAAAGCACCTCCCGTAAATTCACCGTTTACTTTCAAGCATTTTAAACTTGAATATCCCGTACCGATCTCATCAAAGCATTTCCAACCGACATCGTTAAAAAGATATCCCAGACGAGAGTGCTTTTCGACGAATTTAATGAATATTCCAGTCAACCAAATAAATTGGAAGTCACCTTAAAAGAGTGTCCATTAAAAACGATTCTAACAACCGGCCCAAATTAACTTCGGCAAAAGTTTACCCTCAAAATAATTAAGGATTCACCACAATTATCACCGCTGAATCAAACTTCCCTTTGATCGTTATTTGGGATGTATCGACGACATTATCAATCTTACACCTAGCGACATACGACGCAATTTATAATACAGTTACGTGTTTAAACAATTTTGTACTGAGAAAATTTCAATAACCAAAGGGGCGTACTGAAAAGTTTTATACTTTGCCTTTTTGTGCATCCAGCAAAGGGGGCCAAAGTGATGATTATAATTATTAATCAATTGTGAGCAAAGTTTTTATAATAAGAATAGAATAAGCCGCAAAAGTTACGCGACGGAATAGGTATCATTTGGACAAAAAATAATATTACGTTTTCAATAAAGAATTTCTGAGACACCTTCGAATAAGCGGAGAGCGAAAATGATTTAAAGCTTTTTATTTACAAGTCTCGTCGCAAAGTTAAATTATTTCGCATGGCAGGATTCTTTAGGGTTTTACAATTTGGATATAACTGATTCAAGAATAGGAGTCGCAAAAAGCGATTTAATAAGTCTGAATCTTGTTTGGCCACTCATTTCCCTTTCGTTGCAATTTCCAGTGGTTAATGTGATTTGCGTCACTTCCTATTTATTTCCTTGCCGAATTTCAATTTGCTTGGTCCAATTTTTAATCCAATATTTAAGCGTAGCTACTAGCTTGATTTGCAATTCAGTAATCTTTATATTTTTCTAATCGAAAATTGAAAGTCATGCGAGACTGTATTGCAGTTTTAGAGAGGTCCGACTTCTTGTGTCTTTTAATTTGTTAAATAGTGTATTTCTAACTTGTCCTCATGTAAATAATTATGTGTGTATATGCTCATATTCCATTGGTAATTGACTTCATCTCATCTCATCTGAAGTTATACTTATCACTGATGAGCACAGGCCTCGCCTTAACTATGAGGTGGTTCACCTACACTCCACCACGCAGGCTCAGTCAGTCATTGACGTATTGATTTGTAAATGAAAAATGAATCCAAAGATAATAAAGATATAAAACATTTAAGAAATGTAAGATAATAAAGATACAAAAAACAATGCGATAATAAATATTTTGATTACAGACAAACACAACCATGCGCAACAGTGTCTCTTTTGAAAAAAAAGTATCCCATAAAAATATCTCTCAATCTTTCACAAAATACGACATCATAGCATCTACGATCAATCATTCTAATCCCATCGATTGTCATGGTTGACTTTCCACTGTAAAGTCGAGCATGGCAGGCATGAAATGAAGTCGTCATACTCAGGCATCGGTGCGCCATCAATCAAACAAGAGTGTCGTTTCTTATCTCATTCACCCAACGGAGCGAGTAATAGCTATTTACCTGATACACCATGATCTTGGGTCTTACTCTGAACTCTGTTATCAAGGTAAAGTTAGCAAGTCAGGTCAAGCGCTACGAACGAGTATTTTGCCAGGAGTTCACTTTTCAAGGATTTTACGGAATTGGTACCATTGTTAGTGAGTTAGTATACCTACCTACTGAGGAAAGTATTTTTTTATGTGAACAACAATAAACTTAACTTTATGCATATCAAAATTAATTCCAAATTGTATTAATTTTTGTTTTAAAGCTTTTTTCGTACCATATATCCCAACCATTTTCTTTTTATAAGTTTCGACTTTCGCTATATCATTGCCATTACTACAGCTAATAATTATTGATAATTCCTGTTGTGCACTGCAAAAAAGTGAAACTCACTAGCTGCGTCAGTGTTTCCCTGCAATTACAACCTAGAAATCTACAAAGCTAGAGTGAACAGGCATCTTCTAGGTGAGCTCGCTCCATCGTAGACTCAGTCTTTGCCTCGTTCGGGCTTAGTCATGGGTCAAGAGCTAACGTATCCCAAATGAAAAAAAAAAGATTATTAAATAATTGAACACACTGGCATAATAAAGACTGACTTAAGTAAATCTCAAAAGGAAAATTGACATCGTAGCATAGAGTAGGTACTCTGTTTCATCTGTCATCCGATTCTTTCTCCGATATTGAAGCAAGATTAGCACGACCCTCGTTTGTAGCGATTAGAAACCGAAAAACCTATAGAAATTCGTATTTGTAATAGGATCAGAGGTCATAATTGAGAAGAGGAAATATCGGTGAAAGAAATAATCTTGTTAATATGGTCAACCTTTTTCATTTCCTTTGGGATTTGAAAATAAATAGCAGGTATGTTTTATCCGGATTCAAATTCAAAGTGTAACGATAGCGAGAGCGTAGCTACAAGATATTTAATAAGGAATCGTATGGGACCGCACACGAAAACGGCGACGGGGAAGTATTAAATGAGCGAAATATGAGTAATATCTGACATTAGCGAGCGACAAGTGACTGTGTCTATCTCTGCCGGCCCGTTAAACGAAATACAGTAGAATCCCGATTATCCGAATCCCGATTATCCGGACTCGCGTCACGGCTCTAGCTGCTGCTTGATATTTTATACCGCGCAACTAGATAGACATAACAACATATTAAAATGTCATTCATTATTTTTAAACCACATATACCTCTATAATTGTTTTTTATATCGTTTTGTCTAAACAACGTAGGTACATATTTCAAACTCATTACATAATATAACATTTCAACAAGCATTGATTGATTTGACTACGAAATCGATTATCTGGTTTTTAGATTATCCGAATTACCACTGGTTTTAATTAATTCGGATAATCGGGATTCTACTGTAATAGCATAGTCAAATTCGTGAAGTTTGGCATTAATTGTTTGGTCTAATTGTAATGGCTTGGCTTCCATCCTGGAAGCAATGGTTCAAAACATTGCTTCCCGGTTAATGATACGTTTTGTTGCAATAGATTTTTTTCCGTATTGTTTACCTTTTCAATTCAATTATTTTTTAAGTGTTGTGCTATTGTATGATAACAAATAAGATATATCTGAAAAAACATTGTTTGTGTGTTATATTTCGTGGACTTGGCTTACTATTTTATTGAAATAATAGTTAAAAATTGAAAATATGAAGCAAAACAATGAGAAATTGTCAGAATAAAAAATACTACAAGTATTTTATGTAATGGAATCGAACCCAAGCCTCCTCAGGTGAAATCATGTGTGAATTCGGTAGTCTAGCAGGTAGACCACAAGATCGCAATATTTAGAATTTTAACCTAATAGGAATATAAAATACAATTAATTGTCAATCATACAATAATAAACCTTGTGGTAAAAGTACTTCTACTGGGATTCGAACCCCAGACTCTTACCGCTAGACCATACGATCCATACTAAAACTGTCAAAATTGAGTATTGCGTTCTTCGTATTATGAGCTGTCACCGTCGCTCTACAATCGCTCATTTTCGTGCGCGGTTTGCCGCCACGCTGTCGTAAAGTTGCCAAATAAATCGATTCCTTGTAAAGTAACCTAGGTTTACTCGATTACCAGACTCTTATATTAAGTCCGTTGTTTCCAGCTAAACTTAATCAGTTAATAACTTAACATAATAACTTTCCGAAACGTGTCACTTCATCATAAACACGAATACCCACACTATTTATCATATGAGAGCGTAATTGCGCGCATGCATGCCAGTATTAAATATTCCAGCGACGGCGCGAAAGTCATTATCCCTTCTCTGATTAACACTAGCGTAAAATACAGCGGTATAAAGTTATCAACAAGAGGTCCTCACAAATAACTGGTCCTCTAATGGCTGGCTAGGGACCTCGCCTTTAATGGCAGCAGTAAATAGAACGAAAATAATTAAAATCGCGCGTCCAGTTGAGACCAAAACACGACCATTAACTGTGGACGAAAAGGGGTTTCCGATAAATAAAGTGGAACGTTTAGAGTGGTGGTAGGACGTATGTGGAAAGGTTTATTGAGGTTTTTATTTGCATGGTCGCTTACCGTCGTATTTAAATGGTGAAAGGATTACGGAAGAAAGGAGTACGTTCATTATTGGATACCGCAAACACACTTTCAAAAGCACCTGACAATATTATTCTTGTTCACAAAGCAACTGCAGAATGTAAAGGCATTTACTACCTATTTATCTGGATGTTGAAAAATATTGTTAGATTCGTAGTTTTTAATTTTAGCCCTAGCAAAAACACAACCGTATTCAAATGAGAATTACAAGTTTTTAAATGCAATTTGTGTAGTATAACTATGCTTTGGTGGTTTAGTTTCAATAAGCATGAAAGTTTTTTTCCCACTTTCATTAAAGATCACACACAACTTGTTCAGTTAAGCTGTGTTATCATGTGTGTATTGCTATGTTGTGTACATAGCAATATATTAACGTGATCATTAAACCTTTAATTTATTCTAGGTCGCTAAAAGCTTTTCCAGTTACTTGTAACTTTCAACTCCACACCTAACCTTTTCGAGTGGCTCCTATATTGACAATGCACCCTCAAAGAATGAAGAGTGAACGAGTGAGTGAGGACAATCTAAAAATTGGGGGAGAGATCGTAAATTGTCTTTTGCTGATGTGCTCACGACAGCACATGAAGCTGAACATTGCGACATCTTATGACCTTGTGATGAGGGCGATATTGCAACAAAAATGGATAGCCTGTTGTGCTGTTGCACGTCTGATAGGAACCTCTCCCATTAGTTTAGCGATATTCAATGTTACTGACAAACATCAATTTGAATTACCTCTAGATTTGATGGTGATGTAGGTAGTGCTTGGTGTAATTGCGGACAAAAAGAGTGATACACAGTTAAAAGTAAACTATACCTACATAGATATGGAAAAAGGCGACAAGATGCACTTGCCTTCCTTTGATTAATCATGGTGATTTAAGTGACACCGCATAAAAGTGAATCTAACAAGAACTGACTCTTTAGGCTTAACATTATGTATATTAAAACAGCCAAATGTTTTTTTTCAATCACGACGTTTTACTCCCGCAGAATTTTTAAAAAGTAATCAAAAACGAAACATCGTTTTAGCACTGTTTGTAGGTACGAATAAAATAATAGCAAATTTCATTGCAATTACATTCATAGGTTTTCATTCATTACATTACAAATCAAATCAAATCAAATCAAATCAAATTCATTTATTTGCTTGAAAAGTGGTTACAGGAGATGTTAAACAATATGTGTGTTCGCACAATTCACCATAACTGGCATGCAAATCGCTTCAAGCTATAACATTATTAAAATTCACAATATGATTCCAATATTGATACATAATTATAGTTTTTAACCGTGCAAAGTCACGTTTTTGAGAGAAATGTCATAGAAATCACAATAAAATTATTAACCATTATCACACAATGTCAGAATGTAATAAAATAACAATACATAAAAACTAAAATCATTAGCCGTGTCTATTGCTAGATAATGTCATCGAATTTCAATTAAATTATTATAAAATTAATAAGTATTACATTACAAAATATATTTATGTGAGCTACACTACTTAAACTTAAAAGAGTCAAAATATTCGTTTATGGAGTAAAAACCTTTATCAGTCAACCATGATTTCGATTTCTTTTTAAAGATGTTTAAGGGCAAAGATTTCGTTATATCTTTCGAATACATACTCATAAAACTTGTAAACTGTGAATGAGAAAATATGGCAGCAAGGTAAACATTAATTTTGTACAGAGTGCTATGGCTAATTCGCTCTCACACTTTTGGCTTTTCGCTATTATTCAATAGAGGTTGTAAATTTTCCGTTGAGTACTTTTCGGCCTGCAATAGAATGGGAATTAATTTGTTTTTCTTACAATAGAGTGTCTAGACAACGCATATATTTCAAGTTTCACTTAGCACGCCTCTGACATTAATGGCCAACCAAGGCGTGTATTAAAATAGTATGACCTTTATCATTAGCTACTACTCGTATAAAGTACAGATAGGACCTCCTCAAAATTTCAGTTATCTTTTATTAAGAACGAGCCTAAATTGATACAAGTTAAACTAGAACCTAATGTTATTTTAGCTAATTGACTTATGAGCTTATCATTTAATTCTTTGTTAACTACATCACATTAAAAATTATCAAGAAAAATATTATCATTTTTTTGTTAACTACATTACATTAAAATCAACAAAAAAAAAATTGTCTTCAGACCGATTTCGGCCATGGCGACAACTTCGACTCTAAAATTTAGACAACAAAAACATCTCCGCTAATGTGCTCAAATCACAGGCAAATTTTAAGTATGTTATCTAGAAAATAATCTATGAATTTTAGTTTTAAAGGTAAGACAATATAAATTAAAATAGAATAAACATATTTTCCAAAGACAACTAAACAAGATAATCTTCCTTAAAGATAAAACAATGATTTTTTGTGGGCATGATATCAATTTAAAAAGGAAAATCTGTTCTAAAGTATACGTACAATACATTATTTACGCTTCACAGTTTCAAACGCGACGCTTCTAATGTTTTATCTGTGCCCAGTCGAGTGATTTTACTGCAAAACTTCTGAAACTTTGCAGGCGACATAAAAAGTATTCTTTTTCACATTTTATTTATGTATTTTATAGTGACGATAACTCTTAATCTGCACTTTAGATTCTATGTGGGTTTGCAAATCTTTTTTTAACGAGCACTTTGCGGGAGAATACATAATGAATGCGTAGATCGCAAAAAGTGTTGCTGTTACTCCTAATGCAGTAATAAAATTCCTAAATTTCGCTTTTCAAAGTCAAATAAGAATCTGATATGATGATAACACTCCGAAAGGTTATTAAATGTTCAATAATAAGTGAAATGAAAATTGTGATGCAAATCGTGGTAATCAGTTAATATCATCTACTTTTTCGCATCACGTCTTTGTCAAATCATTAGTGGGCAAAATAAAATTAAACACTTATTTTTGCGTAAAGGCAGAAAAACATACAAGTTTGTAGAATTTATTATCTACTTCCAATAAATCAATTTCAATTATTGTATTACAGTTGTAATTAAGCTATTAAACATTTCATCGAATATTGCATTTCTAAAATCATTTATAAAATATTATTGTGTTACAGTTGAAATTAATCTATAAAATTCAACATTTCATCGAATATTGTGGTTCTAAAATCATTAATATTCACCGTTAACCAGCAGTTAACCACTTAATTGTCGAATTAAAGGGTTCTAAAATTTTATGTGCCGCGAGTACATCGTTGAATGTTTAATTAAAAACGTCTTTTGAATAATCAAGATGCTTTTAATATGTTTTCAGACTTTATTGGGGACGTCGTATATTGTAATAAGGTGTGAACGACCTGATATTTTAGAAAATAAATTAATTTCTTTAGAATATTGAAGTGACAATAAATCAAGTTAATTTAAAAACTTATATGAAAGATATATTTTTATCATTTTGTGAAAATAGGTACCAGCCGTAGTCAAACGAACAATTTTAAACGAAAACCTTTATTTTTGCTGTACGTTTGGACAGAGTTAGTTCAAGAGCATGAGTGTTATAACAAATAAAGGATTTCTTTGGAAATAGTTACGAGAAACTACATTGAAGAATATTAAGAAAACTATTTAATGTACCCATTAAGCAAGAGCCTAGGACTACAAAATGTAACATCTACAAGGCTGTGAGCACTAACTTGCCGTAATCTCTCAAACTTTTTACAGAAATACATTTTATATATATATATAATATAATGGCAGATTCGGTCCACCTTCGCCCTTGCTAAGCGTTCTTAATTGTTCTGTGTTCAAAAGAGCCAAAAACGAAAGCTATAATTCAGAGAGCGCTTTAGCTTCAACTTACAGCATATAATGTTTAATACAGTGTAGTCTTAGACAGTGGACTTGGGTGCGATTTTGCATCGAAAATGTATAGCCTGTTATACTTGCGACTGTACAAGTGTACAACAGCTGTTCATTAACGCTCAACGCAGATGGGACTTGAGCACGCGCCGAATGGTCTGAGTAGATAGATAGATAGATAGAAATACTCTTATTTGTACGAGTACATATCAAACGGGAAAAATACAATAATGGTTTTAAAATTTTAGTAGATACACAGTACTATCGTAGAAATAATAGTTCCACGTAGTCCAATGTTATTTTCTTAAATACATATTTGTTACCTAGTTGCTTATCGGTGTTGCAGAAACCTAAAAATTTACTTTGAAATTTGAGGATACGGTAATGCTTAAACTTCATTTTGAGGTTTTGGTCTACTTGAACTGCAGTTTCTGATACTGTTCTCGACAAAAACTGTTATCTAATTTTACGTTAAAAATTTATGTTGTCATTGAAAAAGAAATTAAAAAAAACGCATCTGTATGGCTTACCCCGCCCTTTCCATACCACGAAATCACGAAAGCATACCAAACATTATAAAATCGTAAGTACGAGTGCACCGCACCGCACTCAACACCATTCACACTGAGATATCCGCACTTAGATAGCATCAAAATCCCGGACCCTTATTTGCAAACGCATCTTCAAAGGATCACCTGTCAAATTAATCCAAAATAATCGCCTATTCGGAACACTGCGGATTACGACATCCGAAACTGCCGGATGCCATCTCACAAAGTATCTTTTGATGGTCGTAAAAACATCCCCTAACGACCGTCCGATCTGGCCGGGCCACGCCCAGACAGTACGCTTTTATGTTCTACCATCTTAACCCCAATAATAAAATGCTGGTTGTAAATAGATAATAGGAGCGAAACAGACGCCGTTAAGAGCGTGAACGCCGTTGAGGTTGCACACTAGCGCATTTTTTTTAAAATTGACAAAATCAGTCAAATGATCTAAGGCAATAATAGAAAATGACCCTTACCTTAAAATATGTTTAGGTATCAAGCAGACGCATCGCAAAAGCTTTTTGGGATGCTGTCTAAAGAATAATTAGATTCAAGAGATGCTAGTTTTTAGGGTTTCGTACCTCAAAAGAAAAAAACGGAACCCTTATAAGATCACTTTGTTGTCCGTCCGTCCGTCCGTCCGTCCGTCTGTCAAGACCGTTTTTCTCAGGAATGCGTGGAGGTATCAAACTGAAATTTCTATATGATACTTAGGTCTACTGTCCCTGGAAGCTGTAGAAAAATCAACCTTCTAAGCCAACGCAATCAAAAGAGACAGCCATTTAGGCCGCAAATTTCCGCAAATTTTCGAAACTCGCACGGGAATCAAAACCTACAGGGTACTTCCCGTAAACTTAGAATCTTGAAATTTAGTACGAAGTCACGTCTTATAGTACAGATATAGGAAAAATTATTATGAAAACCGTCAATTTTTAGTTTCATCATATAAAAAAATATATTTTTGAAAAATATTTTTGACAATTTTGAAAATTTTAAAGTTACTACTCCTTATCTACAGGTTTGTACGGAACCCTCGGTGCGCTCCAACTCGCACTTGACCGGTTTTTTTTATATAAAAAAGCTAAAATATCACTTTTTAACATCAACCAGAGAACACTTAATTACAACGCTGATAAATCTCTAAGCAACATTTACTTACGTGCATACATAATATGAGTATAGACCTCGTTGGTGTAGTGGCAAAGTTTCTGCCTTACATCCGAGAGGTCCTGGGTTCGAATCCCAGGTCGAACCAAAATTATTTCTGTGATTTTCTGTCATGAATTTCTCAAAAAAAAACAGCTCCGAGTCGGGAAAGTTAGCGGTGTTATACCCCCCCCCCCCCCCCCGTGCCTCGGAAAACACGTTAAGCCGTTGGTCCTGCGCCTGATCTCCGGTCATGTCGGATTGCCGTCTCACCGAACTTTGAGAGTGATTAAACAATGAGTTCACCTGTGTATTGCACTCACACTTGTGCACTATTATATCTCCTGCGTAGTTGGCTGGTCTCTGTTGAGATTGGCCGCCGTGGTCGAAATCGGCCAGGAGGACTATTATCATTATATGAGAATACAAGAATATTCTTAGGTTGCACATCGGCGCTAAAGTCGGCGTTAACGCTCTTTACGGCGCCCGACATTTTCACTGCAACTCCAACACTAATCATGGTGTACGTACTATTTTAATAACGGTTTTATTACGATGTTCGAGGGATGTTTTTGGCGCTTTTATAGATGCTTTAGGGAAAACTGAAACAATGTAAGCAATTCATTTATTTTAGTGGCAAAAATATGCGAAATTGAGCTTATTTGATTACATTGTTATTATATGTCCAGAAATATTTCGAAATTCAGGATTAATTCGTCATCTTTTAATATTCATATTTCAAAGAATAAGAGTTTTTTTTCATGCTAAAATGCTCTCAGAATGCAATATAATCCTTAGGGCCTTGTTGATGCTCCCACGATATTGTAGCGCTTCGGTCATGTTTGCCAACGCCGGTTGTGATGATTTTTATACCATTATGCGCAAAAAGACTGCCGCTGTCTTGTTGCATATTAGTGGGAGCGGCAATAGATCCTAAGGATGATTGAGGACAGAATGGACTCTGTTGTTCTCAATAGGTTCACTGCTTTGCATGTTACTGAATGTGCGAAGAGGTGAACCTATTAAGCCTATGAAATTTCGTTTAATTCTTTCTCGTACTAAGTTCACCTTACTGACAAAGTTATTGAGTTCATAAATTGTTACCAACAAATGGACGTAATTGGTCTGAAATAAAAGTTTTTTTTTTAAACTCATTGCGCCCAGCCACCAACTGTATGACAAAACTATTATGCTCTGTGCTACATTCCATAAACTGATCTTATGGAAATCTCTTTCCTAGTGACGCCGAACTTTCAAAGCACACCATTTATTTGAGTGACTCACGAAAACTTTCGTTACCAGAAACATCTCAGATTAATCACGCGCGTCGCGTTCTAAATCTCCGCTTCTCTTGCTCATCCTCATAATCAAGTTAAGGGCATGTTAAGGGCCTTTTAGCGAACGCAGTGCGGCATCTACTCTTAGATAATAATGTGGACAAAATAGTGCTCGATTACAATGCGAGACTCGCATCCGTAATCGAGTTAGCGCGGTCCAGTCGACGGCCATTACCGGACGCGTACGCGACTCGTACGGGTCACGAAGATGTTTAGTTCATCTGGATGTGACCTGTGATACAGACTCACGATCGTACAAGCAAAAGTACATCAGGTTACCGATAATTAAGCGATTAAATACCGCAGTGTTTACCCTTTAGTCGTGTGAACGTGATACACACACAAACCTCTAACAAATAAATTAATAAAAATATATAAGTAAATTAAGTTTCTTGTATAAATTATAGATATGGAGAACGAGTCCCACATGATTGTTTATTAAACTGTTTATATAATATGTAACCATCGCTGTTGAGTTTACAATTGTATAAGGTTTATTTTGTACTTTTGTACCATGCGCTTATTGTAAACTTGTTTGTGGTTCTTTCAATAAATTAAAATAAAAACATCAAACCAGATGTCCAGTATCTAAATTAAAAGAAAATCGATTTGATCATCTTTAAATGTCGATCGTCAGTATAGCAGACATTCTTTTTTACTTAGTGAGAGGTGAGGAGTATACTGCAATTACTGTCATTTTGTTTCACACTAGTCCAAATCCATATTGCAGCATAGATAGTCAATTTATAAAGGTGCAAACTGTTTTTGAAGACCTTGCGCTTTTTATTGCTCCGATAAAATACCCATTGCGATTATTGGTTCTTTTTTAAATTTAGAACAATTGCAGAAAGACTTTTCTTTCCGTTGTTTCATCATTGAGAACACAACTAGCTTAGCAATCTACTTACAAAAAATTCTAGTCTCAATGGATTTTGTATTAAGAATTGCAATTTATTATTTGGGCACAGGTGGTATTCACTCGTGCCGCTTCCATTCTCTTTTATTCAACGTTAACTGCGATAACGCAATGGCGCGTCAGCACTTTCCTCGAATGCGAGATAATTTCGAACGATTGCAGAATACCTATTTCCTTCGGACACGAATGGCTGCTAGACGTGCAGTTACAACATAAAGGTTTCAAATACATTTTTCTTTCAATTTATGTTCGGTAAAACCTCAGATGACACCAAGTCACATTTGCGCAATTAAATATGTTTTTATATGTCTTATCAGCTTTAAAATTTTTTGACAATCCGTTGGCCACAATTTCTCTACAAGCGGCCAATCGTCAAGAACTTTTTATATCGTGAATCTTGATCCTAATTTTACTACATCCTAGAAAGTGAGTTCATATCTCTGACATCAAGTCTTTGAACATTTGCAAGAAATAGGCGTGTGGCTTTTAATCTATCAAAACAAACGACAGATTAAACTTAACCGAACAGGTATTTCGCAGATTGTTTTGATTATCGGTTGATTTATAAGTAGATGTACACGGCTATATCAGTTATTTTCCTTCTTAACCAACATTAAGCGGCAAGATATCAAAGTGGCTGTCAAAGTTCCATTATAACAGCATCCCAATTGTCGGAAACAAATAAATCTGCACAATAATAGAGGATGTCAGCAAAATAAATGTGACGTCAATCTGCGACCATTTGTCGTTACTTTGTCTCGTCGTTAAAATCCGAGATATACGGATAGTTGAAATAGAAAACATGGGGCGTATTCCAACGCTACGCAATGTTGGACATGTTTATATTTGATCAGTTTGATCACCATGGTTTTGAGCTCACCCTTTTATTTTTTGTGCACTTCCTGAATCTTTCCTGCCTTATGTTTGGCTGGTAAATAATGCCATCGGCATTAAGTTCCCCATTATTGTATACGTCATAATTGTGCATATTTTAAAATATATATAACACTATATAGGGTGGCAACGACAATACAACAATTGAATTTCTGTCTGTTACGCTCTCACGCCTAAACAGATTTGGATGAAATTTAATACATATAAAGAATGTTGACGACCGTGTATGTGTACCAAATTTCGTCCAAATCTGTTTAGTAATTAAAACGTGAAAGCGTTACAGACAGAAAGTCAATTGTCGTATTGTCGTCGCCACCCTATATAAAACGCAAAAATGGTTGCTCCTTGAAGATTCGTTTATTATTCAAGAAAAACTTATTTCACTTATTAAAAGCTCAAACTCACGCTGTGCAAGGCTGGTGGTGATTTGTGTGACTGTAAATAAATAAGTCAATCATAAATCGTTAACTGTACTATCATACATATTATTCACTCTTGGCGTCCGTATTCTCGCAACCTTACTAAAACCCAAGAAGGGGGGATACAAAAACTCTATGACAAGTGGACACAAGCTGATTCGAGACGCTTGTCCCGGTGACAGACGCTGTCGGAACCCCTGCCGGTGACGTGCCTTCTACCCCTAAAGTATTATTTATCACAAAAGAAGACATAGTAGGAACAAAGGATTTGAGGTGGTTACAAAAGCATGATAAGTGAAGAGCGGTCATCAGACATCTTAAGATACTACAACACTTTTTTTGTCAGAAGTTTCATGTAGTTTACGTTCATTTTCAAAGTTATTTGGCTACGAACAACACCTTCATCTTTTTTCTGACAATGTCTGGCAACTCGTACTTGCTTAATTATATGTCATTGAAAATATTCCTTTCTGTTCTTACCTATGCATGATTGTCCAAAATGTCATATTAAAAACAAAATTAGGCATTTTTTTTTTCATTTTACATCATGTTAGTAAGCATATATTCGTAGCACCCTAAAAGGCGGACTGCCGATCTGCTGAAAGTCGCGGGAAGTCGTTGTACCTAAACAGAAAGACGCTAGACGCGGGAAGCTCAGGACCGATGGCGGTGGATATCCTTTTTTCTGTTTTTTCAAGTTTGACAAACATACATGTTTCTGAAAAACATAATGACATGGCTATACCAAATAGTTTTGTTTTCGCTCAGCAGTGGGCATGAAACGGCTGATACGATGATAATTACATACAAGGCAAAAGGCTTTCCAATCCTTAATCTTTTTGTCCCGTAACATTTTTTTTATTTTCTTTTATATGTTTCTGAAAAACAAAATGACACGGCTATATATATACCTACTAGTTTTTTTTCGCTCAGCAGTCGGCGTCAAACGGCTGATACGATGATGATGACTAACAAAGCAAAAGGCTTTCCAATCCTTAATCGTTTTGTCCCGAAACATTTGTTTTAATTTTTTTATAATAATGATAGTAATAAAAATCTACAACAACATCACATACATAATCTAACTCCGTGGTAAGTAGCTTATATCTTATATTTCATATAAAAATTAAAGTACACTCACCTGCAACTATTTTTACTTCGCTCCATCCCGTTGGCAATTCAAGATGTAGCGCAAAGTAAATCAAATCAGACAATCAAGTGGAAAAATCCATGTCCACCGTACAAACAATCAACTCGAGTTACGCGGGACGGACTGACGCAGGACAATCTCCACCTAGGGCTGCCAGCTGCCACTAATAAATTAAAATAAGTAATAATTTAAAAAAATACGCAATTTAAAAAAAAGCTTTTGTAAGCTGACTAAGGGCTGATTGTCAAGTGAAGTAAATTGTTAAAAATGACAAAACTAATTTGACTTTCTTATTTAAGTATGCAGTGATGATATTCAAAACAGCTATTTTAGATTTTGATGAGCCTATTAGCGATGACTGTGGCAAATTCTGGGCTTGAAAGGATAGAAGGCAGTAGTCTACTGGAAAGTATTTATAGATGTCTCATTTGTTATTATTTGTTTAAGTTGTTTAGAGTAAGTAAGTGCCTAAATTTTTAGTACAGCTAGTTTTTTAGAAGAGTTTCAATGAACACTGACTTCGAAACTTTTGGTTTATTGTAAATATTTACAGTCATTAAGTTGTGCAAAAAGCGAACTAACGCATAAAGTAGGTATTTCTGCCTGTCAACGCTTTAGTTGAGTGATGCAAAAAGCTGGCATGCATGTCAAGCATAGCTTCATAATAATTTGGTTGTGTTTTGAATATGTTTTTAGGTTTATGGTTTAGATTACGGATAAAAAATATCTACAAATATTTTCTCCAATATCTTAGTATTATTTATTCTCAATGTTATTTGCCGACTTATTTTTTTTTCTGACAACCCTCAATAGCCGTTCCGTATTTGATCTCCACTCCAGAGCCGGGTGGTCCCCAGAGAGCACTATTTGTTTTAAAGCTTTATTACTAAGTAATGTGTGCGTAGGTCAGAACTCTAAAAATTCCCGTTTGTTGACCAATATCTTTAATGCATTCGCCCCTATAATATACATTTCGGTTGGTTTTAATTTGATTGGTGGATCGGTTTTCTCTCGTTGCTTGAGGGGAACACATTTTGTCTGTTACAGTTTAAAACCAATTTCCATTACGTACTATGAACATGTTTAGAGAGAGCTTACATCACAACCATTTTAGAAAATATTTTCCTGTACTTAAGACAAATTCTACACTTACCTATTCTACCACCTTTGTCGCCGCATACAAAGAACTGATTTCTAGTTGAGCTTTTAATGTTACAATTTCAATTGTCAACTTTCATTAATTCTTTTCAGTACAAGATTTTCAATTTTAAGACAAGTGTGATATTAACAAAAAAAACAAGTTATGAGGTGTGGGCCATGTTCTAAGAAAAAAACTGACTGCCACTGGTGGGACTCGAACCCTCACTTCTCACAAGCTGGGCTATTTCTCTACCAATTGAGCTATCGTGACACTTACTCATATCGATCCGAATTTCTTTAAGTGTTCCTTAAGCTGCAGCCATAATTCATCAAGGTTGTGGTAAGATACCTGCAACGTCCGAAAGAAACACCTTTACAGCTGTTTAGCAATCGGTTAAGATGAATTAGCTAATTTAAAATTGTAAAAAAATTTGCATTATATTTCTCAAAAATATAGAAATTTAATGATAATAAGAAAATAAGTAGTCTTCAATACATAACACCTATACTTTGCCTTTTATTACATACACACATCAAAAGTGTCTAGGGATCAACATATATTTTTGCAATAACTTTTCTCCTGATTGATATTAATTAAAATTTTCTTTAAGGATTCATCAAATAAAGTGTTTTCATTCGTCTACAGTAACGATAAACCAAGTCACCTTTGCATTAATAAAGAAATTTGCCATTTTCCTAATAAAGGGATTTTTGACATTTGAACCACTAACATTAAAGTTCGAAAAAAAGGCTGAAATAACAGTTTTCTTTAAAATTTTATTGGGTAACTTAAACAATTAATAATCCGTGTTTCTACCGCGAACACTAACAACACAAGAACATCGGTTTGGCATACTCAAAATGAGTTCATCCAAATCACGCTGTGGAATGGCCGCCCATGTTCGTTGCAACAACAAAAAAAGGTCTTCTTGCGACTGGATACCCTCCATATTCGGCAGAGCTCTTCTCTGTAGTAGCGCCATACGGACCAGTAGGACGGTATCGCTGCACCACACGGAGATAAGACCGATACATTCAAATCACAACTCGAAGAGCTCCAACAATAACCGCCATGATGTTAGCCGTGAGGCTTCATCACTTTTCAGGGAACTTAATTAGCGACCAAACAGTCAGAAACCGCTTGCATGAAGTGAATCTTCATTCCCGAAGACCGCTAAGGGTACCACCTATAGCAATGCACAATCGTAGGATTCGATATCAATGGGCTCTTGAACACAGAAATTGGGCAGAAGAACAATGGCGTTTCGTGTGATTTTCTGATGAGTCTCGTTTTGGTATGAGACCGGATACAAGACGTATACGACACTGGAGAACCCCTGGACGCCAACAGCGATTAAAATCCTGCCAGGAAGTCCATCCTTATAGTGGTGGAACCATCATGGTATGGGCGGGTATTTGGATCGGCGGAAGAACTGAGTTGATTTGGATCAGAGGCAACCTCAACGCTCAAATTTATGCTGAGATGATTGTATCAGACGTCATCGTTCCTCTACAAGTGCAAATCGGTCCCTTATTTCAGTTAATGCATGATAATGCACGACCGCACACCGCAAGAGTTGTAAGACAGACTCTCGCCGCAGCTAACATCAATGTCATGCCCTGGCCTGCTCAGTCGCCAGACTTGTACCCGATTGAGCATGCATGGGATATGCTACAGAGAAGAGCTCTGCCGAATATGGAGGGTATCCAGTCGCAAGAAGACCTTTTTTTGTTGTTGCAACGAACATGGGCGGCCATTCCACAGCGTGATTTGGATGAACTCATTTTGAGTATGCCAAACCGATGTTCTTGTGTTGTTAGTGTTCGCGGTAGAAACACGGATTATTAATTGTTTAAGTTACCCAATAAAATTTTAAAGAAAACTGTTATTTCAGCCTTTTTTTCGAACTTTAATGTTAGTGGTTCAAATGTCAAAAATCCCTTTATTAGGAAAATGGCAAATTTCTTTATTAATGCAAAGGTGACTTGGTTTATCGTTACTGTAGACAAACGAAAACACTTTATTTGATGAATCCTTAAAGAAAATTTTAATTAATATCAATCAGGAGAAAAGTTATTGCAAAAATATATGTTGATTCCTAGACACTTTCGATGTGTGTATTTACCATCAGGCGTCGTTGCACGTAGCATCCTCGTAGTAGGAACTATTCTACGAGATAAATGATTAGCAGTTGCTACGTTTACTACAAATTTCGACTAAGCATAAATAAATGTACAAGTAGACCCGCTAAATATTTCAGGTCATTTCAGAGGAAACATTATCGAAAATTTTTGAAACGTGCACTCAATCATGTGACAAGATCATCCAATTAAATTTTACATTGTCGTCGTCTTCTTTTCACGCATAACAGGATAAATTGAGAATAACCCAACATACGTCTTCATCCCACCCAAAATCATATGCAAACAGCGTCAAATCTCTATCCATGAGAAATTTTCACGCCCGATATTCCATTGACATAGTACGTGTTACTTTTAACAAAGGGCCAATCCACACGATGACATGGGACGACGGCTTCAACAGCGAACATTATCACTGCGCCCTTAACCTTCCGTATTACGACCCAAAAATAATCTTAAAAAAAATATTCACACGGTCTAAAAGACCGAAGTAATTGGATGTAGAGTGTGACAGTGACTTTCTTAATTTCAGTTTATACATTATGAACTTCAAATATCTATAGAGGAAACCAACGATTTTTAGAATATTTGCTGGTTGATAAAATAAAATAACCTATTAAATTATTTTACCGGTCTCACGGACCATCGAACGAGTATTGTAGGGTTACCCGCTCGTTCATATAATATTCATGACGCGGTACAATCTTTCAAAAATTGACACCTTTCTGGGCAACCCTCGCCCTGATGCGAGGGACCAAGTTTTTTGTATCTCCCATTGAATACATTACGTGGACACTGTTCGATGCCCGATTCAGTTAATTTATCGGTTGCGAAATAGGCTCGTGTTGATTAAATATTTAAATTAGGGCAGTGGGACCGTACTTTTTAGACCACTGCGGGCACTTGCTTTTTCCCTCTGACACCTCTGAGCAGTTTTCGATAATATAATCAACTAATGCCAGTGTATATTTACAATAGGTTTTAATTTTCAATAAATGACTTTTTGCCTTTTTTATTTATTAATTACCAATTTAAAACCAAAAAACGAGTAGAAGTTATTATTTTCGGATTTTTCCTCTGTTTTTAAATGATGGATTACAAGAATTCTGCATTGCGTGAATTGTTGCAATAAAATAGTTTAATAACGAAATAAAAGCACCTGTTTTAAAAATAAACTTGACGATAGTAGGTACTACTAAAGGTAAAACAGTAACTACAAATTTTCACTTTGTATATATGCGCAGATGAATTCACAGGGGACGGCTAGATAGTAAGAACCTTAATATCTTCAGCAAATTACCGTCTACCAACGTGCTGACGTAATCTACAGTCAAAGCTATATCATCTTTCCTAAACATTATTTTCCGGTTATCGAAAACTAAACTCCATAAATATACCAGCACCCCCAAAGGTGATAATGTCGCAGTAATTTATTGTCATTTTGCAAAAAAGTAGTAACAAGAGTGATAAATAATAGATTTCATACGAACCAACAGCTCGATAGATAGTTCTCGAGAGGAAATCGTAAAATAAGTTTTTCTACGTCTCCGCCGCCCCGACAGTCTGCTATGGAACTTCTAACATTTTATTTTTATAGCCGCACTCTGTAAATAATCGGTATATTATTTAGACACTTATTACCACCGGAAAATGAATTGCGGAATCTTTTCACAATTTATTTTGCAGTAAAGTGTAAAGAAACTTAGTTATTACAATTTATTTGTTGAATATGTTTATGAAACCTGATGCTATTAAATGTAAATGTTATTATCTTTTTTTGAAAGCGTTAAATTTCAAAAGTCTAAAATATTGTTTTAAAAAAATCTGGCATTTTCTAAGTACAAATGCCATTTAACATTTAACTTTAAATATTGAAATTATTAAGTAATGCCAAACAATACCTGATTTCAATTTACATGTAGTTGAAAATCACAAAAAAATATTCTTTCACACGTAAAGTTTTCAATCGGCACCGTCACGTTTAATCCTAACACTTTTAATTTGATAGAAAATGTCGGCTTATTTTTAAGCCATCAAGCGCAGTCTCACATTTCATCGAAAATCAATTTGAAGTTGATTTCAGGGGCGCGGAACATTTCCTAGCAAATAATTTTCATGTCAAACACAATGTTGCGACGCAACAATGACTCTTGAGTGGGTACGTCGAGGTTGACGTCTAGCGACATTTCGTTTTAGTGGAAAAACGAAAATTCTAACAGTGAACGAACTACGGCCTGAGGTTATTCTAAATGTTCATGTACTGACATTGGACATTTTTGTGTATGAAATAGGTATGTCAATACTTAAAGCTTTTGACATCGAGAGCCTGACCATAGGACAGCATGTTGCTTGCGTTTTTCTGTGAAAACTTCAAAACACGATTGCTTCGCCGATGGTAGTATTTGACAAAGCTTATCAGATTTAGAATTAATTTGAAATAATTAATTATTTTAGCTCAGTCCGACACTGTCGTATGGGTGAAATTAAGCATGTAAAATTTTATAATAATAATAATATATTACAACATCACACACATCGATCCGACTCTGGGGTAAGTAGCTTAAGCACTTGTGTTACAGAAATCAGAAACAACAGTGGTATTACAAACAAACGTAGAAAAATACATATAACACCCAGACCAGTACAAACAGACATGGTATGGAACCGACGACCTCTTGGTGTTATAATTACACTATTTTACTACATAATAAACATTTTTGGCAATATTTTGCTGATCAAAAAATGAACAGAACACCGAGTCTACTTCCTTTAAAACAACTCAAACAAATCAACACGAGTGTAAGCGAATCTTTTAACCGCGAACCCATATTTTCGTCATCATTTATTCAAACATGAAACCGTTGACAAACCCTTAACGAATTCCCTTTCATGTCGTTAAAGCAACAAAACGAAACGGAAATCGTATTACTTGCTGTTCAAAATTCATTAAAACCTGTTCTTAGTCAAATGTAATCATTTATTTAAGCAACAAAAAGTAATATCCATTGAAGCGTATTTAACGTAGAAGCGACGTACTTCTTATGTATGTCAGGGATGGATTAAGCATGTGATTACAAGTGTGACCCGATTAAAATACAAAAACGATTCAAACCAACTTCGGTCATATCACTAATTGCCAGTTGTATTTAAACAACTAAATAATGCACCACTTTTACTCCAAATTATAGGTAAACTAAGTTAACTTTCTACTGTTATTTGATGCAATACTTGAAAAAAATTGTCAGCAAAATTAAATGACAAGGTTTACAACTGATTCTGATTTAAATCTACCATACTTATAACTACTGAATTAACAAGAGTAGTATCTACTGGTGTGATTAGTCTCGTAATTAGGTAATGTCAAGGAGGTGATTTGAACAGGGGTCGTATAATCATTTGGCTTGACGCTAAAAGGCAACTTTAAAAAAAAAAGTCGGTATACGCGCGAAAGTTTTACGTGACAACGACTCTGAGTGGTAAAATAATTTTAATGTGAATATTCATTCGTATAACATGAACCGGTGTGTATGCCTATCTCTCTCTCTCTCTCTCTCTCTCTCTCTCTCTCGCTCTGTCTCTCTCGCGCGCAACGTGAGCGGAGCAGCGTAACGCAGTTTCTTGAAGTGTCACCCGACAAACCAATTTATAAGACGTTGTCACGTCAAAAAATGATTAGAAGCGCTTTTGTTGCACTGTAAGCAAAATCTAAATGAGACTCCGGTACTCATTTAGCAAAAGGGGCCCCCGTCGACCGCCCCTGGATACGTCCACAGCACAAGAAGCGTATTAGCGCATAAATAATTCAGCGTATCTTTCGCCGCATTATGTCATTTACAGCGTTACCTTTTAGACTATTTACAAAAGAAGCGGCGAATCAAAAATGATAATTACATGCAAATCCTGGATCCTCCCACCGGTCTCGTTGTGACTTGTTTGATGAGCGGATGCGAAGGGTATTTTTTACACGAACAAAGAGACTGGAATTATTTAGGTACGGTTGAAACACTTTCTTCTACTTATCTGGTATTATAAATGCACATTTTTGCTTTACTCCAGCTTATTGTGAGCTTCAATATTTTATTCTACTGTTTTCCTGTGAAGTGGTATGGTTGTTGCATCTTTGAAATACTCCCATTATTTTTCTAAATGAACCAAAAAATAAAGTAATACTAAATAAAAAAGTTGTGCCATAAATCACACAAAACACCTCACCTAAGCTTAAGCCTGTGCTTGTGGTATGATGATGACTGAGATAATGATCAAAAATTACCCTTTCTCCTACGTGATGTACTTTCTATAAACTGTCAAAACGCTTTTCTCCATAGAGTTTGTATGGGAATAACACACTTTGACGTCATCGCGTGTAAAGCCGACTGAGACACTATTCATCGATTGAATTTAAATTAGAAACCAAATAATAATAACTGCAGAATAAATAAATAAACGGTGATCTTAAATTATGAATTATTTTATAGAAAATCAGTTTTTGAATATATCTTTCTTAGTGGAAACTAGCCTATTGCGACGCGACACAACAATATCAAATGTATGTAAGTACGTCTATGGTAATGTCCCACGTGATGAAGTGCAATTGTCAGTGACAAAAGTCATCGCATCGCGTCGCACTTGTCGCTTTGCGTTGCTCACCTAAGACAACGTACACAGCCTTAACACAAATAGCAAAATCACGTTTATTTATTAAGGACTACATAACACTAGTCATTTAGTCCTGTTTTGATACCAACACTATAGATTCCGTTGTCCGAAAAATAAACATTTTAATTTTTTATCGGTTCTTGCGGGATTCGAACCAGTAGCCGGTGGATTTGTTTCCGAGTTTATCAATTAACAAATAGCTCAAAATGACAATAAAAAAGAGCAATCTAATATACTCGAAACTACTCAGACTGCAATCTTTTAAAAGCAGTTTGTCAACCCAAGACTGCACCCAGACAATAATCTCTTAGATAGCAAAATGTCGATTCGCATTAAAAAATCAACCTCAGCTACTTCTAACCTAGCGATTCGACGGTACCGTAGATACGTCTCTCCCTTATGTTCTTACCTTTATTTTATTTTTGTCGCGATAAAAAAGGATTTATACTCGTAGTTAAGATTTTTTTTAAACCGATGCACTGCTTGTCTCAACTAATCATAAATAACTTCAGTTACATTGTTTGTTTATCCCTTCGGTCACCATTGTAGACATGTTTGTGCAGAACGTAAATAAATAAAAAAAAACCGGTCAAGTGCGAGTTGGACACGCGCACCGAGGGTTCCGTACAAACGTGTAGGTACTAGGGCGGTTTGATAAGTCCATGACTTTGAAAAGAAAAACATATATTTTGTGTACAAAAACATTTTATTTTTCTACATACTCTCCTTTCAACTCTACACTCTTTTTCCAGCGATGCTCCAATCTCTTCAACCCATCCAAAAAATACTTTTTGTCAAAGCCTGCAAAATAGGCCTCGGTTGCAGCTATCACCTCTTCATTGGATGAAAATCTTTGCCCAGCAAGCCATTTCTTCATGTTTGGGAAGAGAAAGAAGTCACAGGGGGCTAAATCTGGTGAATATGGAGGGTGCGGCAATAATTCGTATCCTAATTCGACAAGTTTTGAAGTCGCGACTGCAGACGAGTGGGCCGGAGCATTATCCTGATGAAATAGAACTTTTTTCTTTGCTAGATGCGGTCGTTTCTTCATCAACTCTTCATTAAATCTTTCCAGCAATGCAGCATAGTAAGCACCAGTTATTGTCTTGCCTTTCTCCAAGAAATCGATGAAAATAACCCCTTGACTGTCCCAAAATACTGTTGCCATCACTTTACCAGCCGAACATACCGTTTTTGCCTTCTTTGGTGCACGTTCGCCGGTAGAAGTCCACTGCTTTGACTGTTGTTTAGTCTCTGGCGTATAATGGTGGACCCACGTTTCATCCACGGTTACGTACCGACGCAAAAATTCACTTGGATTGCGATTATACATAGCCAGACATGCCTCAGACAGAAGTAGTCACGCGTTTTCGCTTTTGGTCGACTGTCAGTAAGCGCGGCAACCATCTTGCAGAAAGTTTTTTCATTCCCAAAATATCGTGCAAAATATGAAAAACTCGTTCAGTTGAGATGAGCACAGCCTCAGCTAACTCGCGTATCTTTACTCGACGGTCAGCCAAAACAATATCGTGGATTTTGTTAACAATGTCCTCAGTGGTTACCTCAATCGGCCTTCCTGGGCGCTCGGCATCATTGGTTGTAATACGTCCACAATGAAACTCAGTAAACCATTTATGTACCATTCCATGAGACGGCGCTGAATCCCCGTAATATTTTTTCAACTTGTCTTCGGTCTGCTTAATGGTTTTCCCGCGTAAAAAATAGTGTTTAATCAAGACTCGAAACTCGGATTTCTCCATTTTCGAAGAACACCTTCACAGCCGCCAAACTTCTTTTGTTATTAAATATTGTTTTCGCGCCATATTTGAAAATAGAATTATTTTAGGTTCGCAAAAATATTACTTTTAAGAAAATATCATTAAAAATAAAAAAAGTTTCTATTCAGCCTGAAAGTCATGGAGTTATCAAAACGCCCTCGTATATAAGTAAGTTTTTTTTAGACTTTAGTTCTTTTTTTCAAACATATTTTTTTTATATGATGAAACTAAAAATTTACGGTTTTCATAATGTTTCCTATATCAGTACTATAAGACGTGACTTCGTACTAAATTTCAAGATTCTAAGTTTACGGGAAGTACCCTGTAGGTTTTGATTCCCGTGCGAGTTTCGAAAATTTGCGGAAATTTGCGGCCTAAATGGCTGTATCTTTTGATTGCGTTGGCTTAGAAGGTTGATTTTTTTACAGCTTCTAGGGACAGTACCTAAGTATCATATAGAAATTTCAGTTTGATACCTCCACGCGTTCCTGAGAAAAACGGTCTTGACAGACGGACGGACGGACGGACAACAAAGTGATATTATAGTGATTCCGTTTTTTTCTTTTGAGGTACGGAACCCTAAAAATCATACTTTTGAAACTGCAGTTTGGACTTTACTAAAGATTACTTCTGTAGTAGGTAAAGTCTACCGTGCCTGCGTATTAGTTAAACCCAAGGGGGCAACTTTGACCTTTTACCAGTAATTTTATTTCGTTGTTTACCGTGTTTGGTTCACAGTTTTACCGACCATTTATGACACCATTTACCGGAATTCGTATATAATTATACATACTTACTTAATGAGTCAATGTTAAGCAGGTAAAGCTTAAGTGACACGCAAGTACTTTTTTAATATTGTACTGAAACAACCAATGTTATTAATATACTAGCAATATTCTTAAATAAATTACACGAAGGACGCTTCATGATACTTATGCATATTTTAATAGAACTATAAAAAATAAGACAGAGAATATACGTTTTTTCGGTTTACGTGAACAGTAGACATTATTCATTATACTTCTTATGCTTCATTCTTCAGATATAATATCACAATGTAGTTCCTTTAGCCTACAAGGCAACTTCGCACGTATTTAATTTTAAGTTTTTTTTTTTTTTTTTTTGTTTAGGTTGTATAGCGCTTGATGCCTTTGCCATCTATCCCTTCCACACCCCACCCCGCAAAGACACACCAGTTAGCTCGGATCGTCATTCTTTTTCCGTGCGAGGCAACGTCTACACGTACCCAGCCTTTAAATAAATTCAGTCTACCCACTTTTTGCAAATAAAAAACCAGTATGTCGAAACGAAGTGCGTGCGATAAAATCGAAGCCTATAAAGCTAAAATTAGAAAGTTAGAACAAAAACAACTAGAAAAAGACCGCCGTCGTCGTCGCATTGTGGTTTTTTCGGACTCATCGCAATCGGATAAATCAGGTAAGCTAGGTTTTGCTACTAAGTGAAGTGAAGTTTTATGCAATCGTCATTGCCTCATTCCTGGGGGTTGACCACGAGTCAACACGAAGGAAAACAAGCCTGGGGGTTGGCCGAGAGTCAACACGAAGGCAATACCGTCTAAAGGCTGACCGTGAGTTAACCTTTAGACCCCAAGTCGTAATTAAAAAATCTTCTTTTTAATCGATTTAAACTGTGTTTCTGGTTTTACAGACACCGAAATATCGAAAGATGACGAAACGGGTCGACCATGCCCCGATGAACCTGGCACTTCTGCGCCAGTTTTGCAAGACGAGGTCGTGGAATTATCGCAAGACGTCGAACCGACGGTCGATCCCGTAACCTCAATCGAAGTCGGGCCGTCAGCTCCACCAGATGTTTTAGACGAAACCGGGCCACAGCTTGACGCCGATTTTTTATCCGCCCTGGGCGATACCCCCGACGACATACCAAAATACGGCGAGAAAATTCATAACGATTTGGCTCAGAGATGGTTGCCTGTCCTCCGTCGCGGCATTTTAAAAGAACAAAAAGAAGGCCTGTTGAAAGAGTATGCAATTCCTGAAAATTGCAAACTACTTCGGGCACCGACGCTGAATCCTGAAATCTCAGCAGCTTTAACAGACGCGACCAGAACTCGCGATAAGAAATTAGAAGGCTTTCAACAGCAGTTAGGTCTCGGTATTACCGCGATCAACAAGGCTATGTCTGTTATAATGACAGGGGACGATAGCAAACAATTAAAAATCAAGGCAATAAAAATGCTATCCGATGGATGTCGAATTTTGTCCGACCTTCATTACATGGACACTCAGGCCAGAATCAAGCTGATTACGCCTAACCTAGATAGAACTTTCCTGAACATTATTCAGGACGTAGAAAGAGACGAGTCCCTGTTTGGAAGTAAATTATCTGAAAAGATAAAAGCTTCGAAGACAATTGAAAAACAGGGGCTTCAGATCAAAAAAGCTACAACGACTCAGAAAATAACAACACCATCATCTTCACAAACGCCTGCTCGGCCACGCTACCAGGGAAACTGGACAGCCCCTCCTCGCTACCCGCAGCAGTCGAACAGGGGGGGGAGAGGAGGGGCCCAGAAGAACCAATCATCTTCGAGCTACAAGGTGAACACTGCGCAGCAGAACAAGCATTCGACTCAGCCCAAGCCACGTGCTCCTCCGCGCCAGTAACCAAGGTACAACACGCGGGCAGATTGCATCATTTTTATGACTGTTGGCTACGGGTTACCAACAATCCATTAATCTTAAATTGGATCAGACATGGGTTTCCGATTCCTTTTGCTAAACATCCTAGACAGTTAATAATTCCAAAGAGTGTTTTTTCTCCCAGAGATAAACATGAAATGTCGCAAGCCATTAAAAAGCTTGTAGGATTAGGCGCAGTCGTTCAATGCGAACCATGTGAAGAACAATTTATTTCTAAAATTTTCTTAGCCCCAAAGTCTAACGGTGGCAAAAGATTTATCCTAAACCTCAAGCCCCTGAACAAGTTTATTGACAAAACCCATTTTAAAATGGAGGACTACAGAACAGCTGCTAAACTCATGTCTAAAAACGGTTATATGGCAACCATCGACTTAAAGGAAGCATATTTACTTGTCCCAATCCTTGAAGCAGACCGAAAGTACTTGAGATTTGAATTTCAAAATAAAAACGGCGAAAAAATTACATATGAGTTTACAGCTATGCCATACGGACTTTCTGTAGCACCTCGGACTTTTACAAAACTAATGAAGGAAGTTGCAACTTACCTTAGATCTCAAGGTTATACTTCAGTCTTTTATCTTGATGACATCCTGTGTATCGAAAATAATTATCTAGCCTGTTTGCAAAATGTAACGGAAACACTGAACCTATTGCAATGTTTAGGTTTCGTAATTAATTTTGAAAAAAGTTCATTACAACCTAACCATTGCTGTCGTTACTTAGGATTCATATTCAACTCCATTGACATGACAATTTCCTTGCCCACTGATAAACGGAACCACATCGCATCTTTGGTCAAGAAGTTTATTTCCTTGCCAACATGTTCTATCAGGGACTTTGCCCATCTGATAGGCACATTAGTCGCCGCCTGCCCAGCCATACGCTACGGTTGGTTATATACAAAGTTACTGGAACGACAAAAATTTTTAGAACTCAATAAACACCATAACTACGACGCTAAAATTAAACTTACTAAAACAATTACATCGGACCTAGAATGGTGGTCAGGACACATAAATTCATCTAGCAATTTTACAGACATATTAAATTACGAATCTGAAATATTTACAGACGCGTCGCGAACAGGATGGGGCGCATATTGTAATCAAAAGCGCGTAAGCGGTGGCTGGACAGACAGCGAGAAAGAATACCATATCAACTATCTGGAATTGCTCGCTATTTTTATGGCCCTAAAATGTTTTGTCGCCGACAAGTCGAACATTGCTGTATTGTTACGTGTCGACAACACTACAGCAATAAGCTACATCAATAGGATGGGTGGAATACAATTCCCCCACCTAAACGATTTGGCTAGAACTATTTGGCAGTGGTGCGAGAACCGAAAGCTATGGCTATTTGCTTCCTATATTAATACAAAAGAGAATAAAGAAGCAGACGAAGAATCTAGAAGGAACCCTGATATAGAATGGAATCTATCAACACAGACATTTAAAATTATTACTGACTCCTTCGGAACACCAAACATAGACCTTTTTGCTTCTCGTACAAATGCCAAATGTTCTACTTACGTGTCTTGGAAGCAAGATCCCGACGCATCTGCCGTAGACGCATTTACCCTTAATTGGACAGAATGGTTCTTCTACGCTTTTCCACCATTTCCTTTAATACTAAAATGTATACAAAAAATTAAACACGACCGAGCGTGCGGGATTTTGGTTTTCCCGTTTTGGCCTTCCCAACCCTGGTTTCCTCTTCTGAAGAGTATGCTAGCATCTAAAATAATACATCTAGACTCTTCTAATGCGTTATCTTATTCGTGTTTCAGAACTCGACACCAATTCTTCAATCAGAATACCCTGGCTGTTGCGAAGCTCTCAGGCTTGCACTCTTGAAAAGAGGAACTCCAGAATTAGCCTTAGATCTAATGACAGCATCATTGTCTAAAAATACAATATCGCAATATAACGTAACTTATAAAATTTGGTGGGTCTTTTGTAAAGATAACAACCTCAATGTTTACGAGTATCCCCCAAGTTCGGTTTTACAATTTTTAACAGAACAATACAACAAGGGTTCAGCGTATGGCACCCTGAACTGTCATCGCTCAGCACTCTCCCTCCTTCTTGGAGGCGAAGTAGGTGCTGACGAACAAATTAAAAGATTACTAAAAGGTGCGTACAGGTCAAGGCCTACTGCACCAAAGTATATCAGAACATGGGATCCAAAAATTGTTTTAGACCACATTGCAGGTTTCGGTCCTAATAAAAATCTTACTATTAAAAAAGTAACAAAAAAATTGGTAATATTACTTACCCTATGTACCGGGCACAGAGTACAAACACTGTCTCTTATTAGGATAAGTAACATTACAAAGTGCGCTAACGGCATTAAGATTGTTATCTCCGATATAATCAAAACCTCCGCCCCGGGGCGAGAGCAGCCTATCCTGTTTTTGCCTTTTTATAAAGACAACAAAAATATTTGCCCAGCTACGACTCTAGAAGATTACTTAGAGATTACAAAGAATTTACGGACGGTTGATGAAGAGAAATCCGAATTTCTTCTATTAACGATAAAGCCACCACACAAGGCTGCTTGTACCCAAACCATCAGCCGTTGGGTGAAACAAATCCTAGGGGAGAGCGGAGTGGATTTGTCAGTGTTTGGCGCTCACAGCACCAGACACGCATCTACTTCAGCCGCCAGATCAGCAGGCGTCTCCCTGGAAATGATTCGCAAAACGGCTAGCTGGACAAAAACATCGGAAGCCTTTGCAAAATTCTACCATCGTCCAATCATAGACGAGGGTTGTTTTGCAAAAGCGATACTAGAGTAATCTTATTACGTGATTCACTCCTCAATATTATACTTACACTCATTGATTGATTTGTTGATTCCCAAAGCTATTACAATAAAAACTTATTGATCAAACGGCATTTCTTTTATTTCCAATAAGTATAGAACAAAACTTTACATCTCTAAATATCTACATTGTGATATTATATCTGAAGAATGAAGCATAAGATATATAAGCATATAATAGATGATCAAACGAACTTCAGGAATGAAGTTCGATCACTATTATACGATTATGCTTCATTCGAAGATATAATGACCCTCCCGCCCTTCATAGATACCCATTTTCTAAAGTTTTGTCAGGTATCTCTAAAGAATGACGATCCGAGCTAACTGGTGTGTCTTTGCGGGGTGGGGTGTGGAAGGGATAGATGGCAAAGGCATCAAGCGCTATACAACCTAAACAAAAAAAAAAAAAACTTAAAATTAAATACGTGCGAAGTTGCCTTGTAGGCTAAAGGAACTACATTGTGATATTATATCTTCGAATGAAGCATAATCGTATAATAGTGATCGAACTTCATTCCTGAAGTTCGTTTGATCATCTATTATTCGCGATTTATTTACATTTTATTTTAACTTTTTTATAGGTCGCATTTCAAGGGAATACACGATTACAACATTGAAGGTACTAATGTTACCCCCTTAACGCATTTCTCTGTAGTTTTATTTATAATTTGAACGCACTTCAGTGAAACTCGAATGCACCCAAAAAAGCCTTACAGTATCTCGTATTCATCCGTCGTGCACCGTTCGTTAGAGCGGGCCCAAACCTGCACTGCATATGTTAGTCGTAAGTTTTTCGTGAAACTAAAATTCCTTGTTTATTTGTTGCGAGTTGACGTAGGAACCCGTTAAATCGAATTTCCCTTTGATTCGGAGACAGGTCGGGAAAACAAAACAGAAAACGCACGGAGCGTCGAGATTATTGAATAAGTTTACTCTCACAATGTTTTTGTTGACGAAGTTGGGAGACGGTGCCTTAAGGACATTGGCTGAATTTTTCAAGTGAGTTTAAAATGAGATAGAGTTTACCTACGAGAAACATATTATTTATATTTTGACATTTTGACACAAACTTAGTAATAATATAAAATAATAATATGATTACAATAAATACTAACTAATTATAATTAACTATACAACATATTTTTTTACATATAATACAAAAAAATGCAGAATCAAAAAGGTTCTGCCTAGACTTTTAATATTGATAATGCTTGTTTTTTTTTTATTGACGAAAGACACAATTGCAGTTTCGATTTGAATTCTAGTTAGAGGAAACGGCAATCTAACAAAGCAGGGAAGTAATACTTAGAAAAGCTGCAGACTATCTGATTATGAATGTTAAAAGCAAATGTTTGGCTTGGTTTTTCAGAACATATTTGTAAAAACCAAGATTTGGAAATTTCCTGACATGAGCCGGGAAAACCGCTGGTGGGTGTGGTGTGGGTGAGGCACTTTCTAATTCACTTGAAATTATATAAATACAAAAAATGTGAAGCACTATAGCTATTCAGCGATATCTTGTTCATAAGCCACTAAGCGCGTGCAAAAAAATTACTAGCAATTATTCTGACATAAAAAATCGTAAATTATGTGCAGGCGTTTTAATGGATTTTATTGATAACTTTAAAGAAGCTTCCTACATTGTATAAAAAATATGTTAAAGTAGCACGTAGGTAGTGAATATCTACATTAACAAAGTAGTAAATACAACGCTAATACTATGAAAACTCCTCAGTGGCCAGTCAACCTGACGTCAGAATGACTGGCCATTTAATTTATTTAATAATGATATTAACACAAAGGTAGCAAATGTTTTATGAATGGTATCAAATAGTAGAAAATAGGTATTAAATAATGCACATGGTCCCATCTAAATGTTTCGTTTGGTCCAGTCATCCTGACGGACACGCTGGTGGGCTTCAACGGCTGGATAAATTTTGACTAGCCTTAGCTAAATACCACTGTGATAAAAAATAATCTTATAAATACTCGTATGTATAGATAAAATCTTTTAAATTAAAATACCGCACTAAAACCGGACGGACCATCCTTTCGGGAGCTAAGATGCCACAGATGACACAAACAGAATAGGGGTCAAACTTACAACGTCTTTTTCGACGTTAAAAATAAAAGGTCACATGAAAGTCTTGAACTTGACTAAATCACAAAACCATGCAAGTTAATTTATACTTTTATACACAATGCCAAAGCCAAAACCTTATTTTGGCACTTTGTGTGAATAATGTAGCAATTACTGATCCATAAAGATAAGTTATGGATTCATATTTTTTGTCTATAGTCGAAACTCTTTGATTTAGGGAGCAATTTTCGGCCTCAAATTGTTTTTTGTTGCACCCGAATAGAATTAGCAGACTTTTTAAATGTGAAAATTGAAACGATTTGGTTTGTACGAAAAAAAAATTGATATCTATAGGCTTAGGTGTAGGTTTACAACAGTGTATCAATAGTTTTAATCACCTTCACAAGTACTATTGTGAGTTATGGTAAAGTGTAAGGGTCTTAGGCTATCAGAATAGAATATACAAGTAACACATTTATTTGTGTAATATTTTACATTGGTAATTACTAGCGTTAGGCTCGGAGCCAATATCTCTATACCGATCTGATTAAAGTACTTAGATGTACAATATATCCATTAATGGTCATGAAACGAACAATATTTTCACTCTTGCCAGTTCAACCAGTTGGCTGCGATTCATGTTTCATCTGGTACGTATGTATGAGCAAGTTTTCATAGAACTGATGGAAGTTAATAATAAAAGTATGAAAAAACCATGTTCCCTGCAGTCCGCCGACATCATACTGGTTGCATTACCGAAATTCTATGGAAATACATTTTTAATAACTCGTCTAGACCGAATCGTTCGTAGCGAGCGATTTTCGCTTCTGCGTAGGGATGTTTGGTAAGTAGTTGATTAATTCGTAAAAAAACTACGTAGGTGGAACTTTCACAAAGCTTAAGAACTTGAGCCTAGGTTATATAGTAATTGTGCTTAAATTTTGTGTGTACTATTATATTTTCTTGCTTTATTAATTAATTGATTAATATGTATATATTTTTTAAATATTTTAATATAATTTAATTATTTTTTATTGATATTATATCTTTCTATTACGTTTATTTATTTGTTGCGTTATTAACCACAATTACCTTGCTCATTTAATTATCACTGCACCCATTACTTTCTTTTTGCATGACCTTGAGGTTGACTGGTAGGAAATGCTTTTGGCATTAAGGCCACCCTTTGTACATTTCTTGTGCAATTAAGTTTTAAATAAATAATTAAAATAAAAAATTGGTTGCCTGTAAAGTCGGTATACGGGCGAAAGTTTTACGTGACAACGACTTTGAGTGGTAAAATAATTTTAATGTGAATATTCATTCGTATAACATGAACCGGTGTGTATGCCTATCTCTCTCATTCTCTCTCTCTCGCTCTGTCTCTCTCGCTCTTAGGCGGGTTAACTGTGCTCGAGTGGAAGGGACGCGTGCCTTTCACTTTTTATGTCTGTCTCACTCGCTCTTAGGCGGGCTAACCATGCCCGAGTCGAAGGGACGCGTGCCTCTCACTCGCTCTCATTGTGAGCGCGGAACGTGAGCGGAGCGTAACGCAGTTTCTTGAAGTGTCACCCGGCAAACCAATTTATAAGACGTTGTCACGTCAAAATTCCAACAAAATACCCGACACTTTCTCATCCCTAGCCCGATGGCAAGTTTTCCACTCGCAGGTCCATCAATAGGCGAGCGTTTTATAGTTGTTCACGTTTGCTTGCTCCGCATCCATTCTTCTTGTTTAGACTCAATCACATTCCGACTTCATAAAAGTGGGAATACAAATACGGCAAGCTGAAACCTGTGGAGGAAAAGATGGTTCTCTTGATGCTATTGCAAAGGGTGTAAAATGAAGCATTAACAGTAATAAGACTTAGTCAATAAGACACGGACTAGTTTTAAAAACAGGTCTTAATATTACCCGCTTAAAACTAGTGTCGTCTTGTGCCTCCGTTTGCCGTAACTTTCAAAATTAACAAAAAATCATGCATTGGCATTTAAAATTTCCAAAACTAATTATTACAGTTTTGTCAATATGGAGACAAGTACAAGAAGAATAATTCTTCTTAACTGTGAATAATGTTCACCGGTTCTAGTGAACTAAAAGAAAAAAAATATATAAAACAAAGAGATAGCGGAAGCGCAGTAACCACTCATGACAATGTCTATGATACGAAACTTAGAATCCTATTGATTGTATATTTTTATTTATTTATTTGATTGTAATCTCATCTTGTTCTTATATCTTTACTGAATAAACGCTTTCTATTCTATAGTTTTCTGTAATGTGAAAAGAGTCCTCCCTCCCACACTACAACTGTAGAGAAACTACCCTCTGAAGTCTTGCACAATTAAAACATGGCTGCTGCCAGTTTAGTAACAAACACATACATTATAAAAAACTCAAATTCCTAACAATATTTTTAGGTCCCTTTTATATTTGAAAACATTTTGAACTTCAAGTAGGGTCACAGCTCACGGCCTAAGCTCATCCAGCAAAAATAATGGCGAACTGTTTGTTACTGACAAAAGGTTCAAAATATAACAACCTGAACTATTGAGTGGCACTAAGCCACTTCACAGCGGACCCCTAAAACCAGAAAATAAAAACTATAATGAGCCAACTTCATCTTGCAAATATTTGCTCGTCTGGAACAGAGAAATAATGACTTGGAGTTTTGCTCTGGAGTTCGCTTCGCCGCTGAGTTACGGGCTTGAACGTCTAATTCTCGGTTAGCATTTTATTATTTCGTATTTACACGTATTTTATTGCTTCGTTTCAAATGAGAGAACAAAAGGGCAATCTGTGAGAAGGTGCAGTAGGCTTGACTTTTGAAGTCTTGTTGGGAAAAGTTACACAAAGTTATTGGTGTCCCCTAAAATTGCAGGGACATCCATAAGTGTTTAAACTCAACCATCACTTAGTACTCGTAAAGATGAAGCAGAAAGAAAATCTGAATGCCGAATAAATAAATAAAACATTTAACTATATTCTATCTACATTTAACTGAATGTTAAATAACTGTCAATTGCATACTGAAAGCTATCCGAGTTAACAGCCGATTCTATGAAACTGTCAGTTATCAAACTTTTCAATCAAAGGTAGATGGAATATATAACCCGCCGTTAGTTAACCTGATGGTACTGTATCTTCTTTTGTTTATTGGGATCGAAAGGACTCTTGCCAATCAAATATAACAATGTAAGCAGTTCGAGTATTTTATGGACGTCTGCGAAAGTAATTTATAGATTGTATTGTGGAGACCTTTATAGACTTGGACATTTGGTATAAATTATTTATATTTGTTCTAACTTGCTTACTTGACAATCGCAATAAACGCAGAGAACAATTCGATTTAAAGTCAAAACTTTAGTAGTTACCTCATGAATACTGAACTGAGCAGTTTGAGGTCAATAAAATGTTCATAAAATAAATAGAAACAGCAAATAATTGGTATTTTAAGACATAAGTATTTTGATCAATATAAAAAATATCCCTATGTTGGCAGATACACAAGTAGATTGGTAACAACTTTTTGTTTTTATTTAAAGTTTGGCAAAAAGCGTGAGATATTATACCTTTAGTAATTACATAATAAAGCTTTTTAAAGCTAAATTTCAGTTAAGTCATTGTTCAAGAAATGAACAGCCCGGAATGTAAATTGAGATATTCCTGAGCACATCAAAGGTTAGGGTTGACACGCTTTCAAAAAAAAAAATTAAAAATTCAAATTTATTTATTGTTTTCAAACATATACACAGCTTAACAGTAGTTAAGGCCTCCTTTTAAGCATAACAATGCCTGTGCCAGGAGACTCCACTCTTTAACAACCTTAATATTATTTCTGAAAAAGCAACATCATCATAAGTACCAAATCGTGATTTCCCAAATAATTTATATGCCTACATACACCTCAATCCCACACAGTTCGCTAACAAACTTCAATTTAATAACATAAATATCCATCGAATCGTGCATGCAAAGTTTCTGCCATATTGCTAAGTTCGTTGTCTTGTACCAATCAATCTAGCAAATGGGTCGGCTTATGAAGTTTCTAAGCCCGAGAGGTCACTTCCTCTTACAGTTAATTATAATAATTGGCTAGAGGACCCCACAATGGATAGCCATTTTGCTTTTATGCGTGCACCCAAATTGGACCGTCGGCAATATCTTGTGCAAAATTTTGGTCGGGAAATACCTCACTGGGTTATTTATGGCTAACATTGTCTTCTTTGTTCTTGGTGCACTGTACTTCAAAGTGTTACAAGCTTGTACGTGGTAGTAAGTGGGATTTATGATGATCACTAGAGACCGAATTACGTGCAAGAAGATTGCTCTAAATATGCACAAATTGCCTTAAATATGCAAAAAATTTTTCTATAAAATTAAACAATTATTTTGAGAATAAACATATTACTTTTGTTTTTTAATATTAACTTTTATACAGACTCATAAAGAATTACCCACAGCTTGTCTCAGTTTGATCACTTATCAGGTGAAGGACGTTCTACGTAGCGCAACTCATGTATTTACTCGAATCTCTTACCCGCTTCTCCTTCTCCGGCTCGATACCCGAATTCTGCCCCACAGCGCAAAACTTTATAAAATATTATGCGGTATACTATTGTTACTGTGCTTTAAAAGCTCGATTAAAAGCTTGTCTAAAAAAATATTATAAGAATGGCGAAAATATGCATCATCAGGGGATAGCAAAATAAGGAAAGACCTCTAGGATTGGACAAAATATGCGAAACAACGAACTTAGCAATGTGGCAGAAACTTTGCATGCACAATTCGATGGATATTTATGTTATAAAATGGAGCATATTCAAATGCATGTGCAAATATGCAAATGCAAATGCATTATGCATTAATGCGAATGCAAATGCATATGTAAATGCAAATATGAAAATGCATTTTTAAACCAGTATCTACTTTGTGATTATTGCGTAACACCTAAAAGTAGGTCACCATTGCAAATCTAGCGCCTGCCTTCGCCACTTAAAATTGCAAAGACATGAAACGCGCTTTTATATACAAACTGTAAGTAGTGACTATTTGCTTGTATACACAGTGCGAAGTCGCGAGTGTGGGCGCGAGCTCGTTATTTAGACCGAAAGCGCGTTTTAGAGTTGAACATTTGGGTATCACTTCATATACTTGATATTCCGCAACCGCGCCCCTCACCGCGCCCGCGAGTCTGCGTAAATGCAATCATTAAGTTATGCCTTAGTTATGCCACCATATGCATTTGCATATTTGCATTTCATATTTGCATTTGCATATGCATACTTGCATTTGCATATGCATATTTACATTTGCATTAGCATATGAGCATTTGCGTTTGCATATGAATATTTGTATATGCATATGTATATTTGCATTTGCATATTTGCCTTTACATTAGTTATTTGTATTTGCATTTGTAAATGCATATGCAAATTTGCATTTGCGTTAGCATATAGCATTTGCATATGCATATTTGAATTTGTAAACGTATATTTTCATTTACATATCGCATATGCATATTTACAAGTGATGCACGAATGTAGATTCAACCAAATACGAATGTTCGGCCGAATATTCGGTTCAAAATGTACCGAACCCAATATTCGGCCAAACTATTCGGTTCAATTCTGCGCGGCAAACAGGTTTGTTAATACATATCGGTACAACGCTCTGAAAGAACTCTCCCTCGTACAAGAAGTCTGTTCCATTTTTAAAAATATACAAAACTTTTGCAATTAACCACACTTGCTCGGTAATAATTAGCTAACCTTACTGTTTAATTAAATGTTCTCTTTTTCAATATTAACATTTTTTTTATTCGGTAATTAATTATCAAATCAACCGAACATTCGGCCGAATATGAACATGAAAGAATATGCCTTATATACCGAATACGAATATTCGGCCAAACTTTCAGCGCATCTCAAATTATTTGTATATGCATATATGAATATGAATAAATATTCAAATGCAAATATGCATATGCAAATGCAAATATTCATATGTAAATATTTAAGATGCGCCGAACGCAAATGCTCAAATGCTAATGCAAATGCTCATATGCTAATGCAAATGCAAATGCAAATACGCAAATGCTAATGCTAATATGCTTACGAAAATGCAAACTTGCATTTGTATATGCATTTACAAATGCAAATATACATTTTGCATATACAAATGTTCATATGTAAATGCAAATGCTCATATACTAATGAAAATGCAAAAATGCAAATGCGAATATGCATATGCAAATATGCAAATGCAAATATGCATATGCAAATGCAAATATTGCAAATATATGCATATGCAAGTAAACATATCCATATGCCTTATATACTGAATACGAATATTCGGCCGAACGTTCGGCGCATATCAAATATTTACATATAAATATTTGTATTTGCATATGCATATTCGCATATGCATATGTATATTTGCACACGCATAGGTATATTTGCATAAGCATATGCATATTTGCATATGGATATTTGCCTTTGCATATTAATATTTGCATTTGCATGCGTATATTTTCATTTACATGTTGTCATTTGTATTTGCATATGCATATTCACTAGAGATGCACCGAATGTAGATTCAACATATAACGAATGTTCGGCCGAATATTTGGTTCAAAATGTACCGAACCCAATATTCGGCCAAACTATTCGGTTCAATTCTGCGCGGCAAACAGGTTTTTGTGAACATATCGGTTCGACTCTCTGAAAGAACTCTCGTACAAGTCGTCTGTTCCATTTTTAAAATTATACAATTCTTTTGCAGTAAACCGCACTTGCTTAGTAATAATTAGCTCACCTTCCTGTTTATTTAAATGTTCTTTTTGAAATGTTAACAACACTTTTGATATTCGGTAATTATTCGGCAAATCAACCGAACATTCGGCCGAATATAAACATGAAAAAATATGCCTTTGCATTTGCATATAAATATTTGTATTTGCATTTGCATATGCATATTCGCTTATGCATATGTATATTTGCACACGCATAGGTATATTTGCATTAGCATATGCATATTTGCATTTGCATATGGATATTTGCCTTTGCATTTGCACATACACATTTGCATTTACATATGCATATGCATATTTGCATTTGCATATTAATATTTGCATTTGTATGCGTATATTTTCATTTACATATTGTCATTTGTATTTGCATATACATATTTACTAGAGATGCACCGAATGTAGATTCAACATAATACGAATGTTCGGCCGAATATTTGGTTCAAAATGTACCGAACCCAATATTCGGCCAAACTATTCGGTTCAATTCTGCGCGGCAAACCGGTTTGTGTGAACATATCGGTTCGACGCTCTGAAAGAACTCTCGTACAAGTAGTCTGTTCCATTTTTTAAATTATACAAAACTTTTGCAGTAAACCGCACTTGCTTAGTAATAATTAGCTCACCTTCCTGTTTATTTAAATGTTCTTTTTTAATTGTTAACAACACTTTTGATATTCGGTAATTATTCGGCAAATCAACCGAACATTCGGCCGATTATAAACATGAAAAAATATGCTTTTGCATTTGCATATGCATATTCGCTTATGCATATGTATATTTGCACACGCATAGGTATATTTGCATTAGCATATGTATATTCGCATTTGCATATGGATATTTGCCTTTGCATTTGCATATGCATATTTGCATTTGCATATGCATATTTGCATTTACATATGCATATGTATATTTGCATATGCATATTTGCATTTGCATATTAATATTTGCATTTGTATGCGTATATTTTCATTTACATATTGTCATTTGTATTTGCATATGCATATTTACTAGAGATGCACATATTGTGATTTGTGTGAACATATCGGTTCGACGCTCTGAAAGAACTCTCGAACAAGTAGTCTGTTCCATCCTTAAAATTATACAAAACTTTTGCAGTAAACCGCACTTGCTTAGTAATAATTAGATTAATTAGCTCACCTTCCTGTTTATTTAAATGTTCTTTTTTAAATGTTAACAACACTTTTGAGATTCGGTAATTATTCGGCAAATCAACCGAACATTCGGCCGAATATAAACATGAAAAAATATGCCTTAAATACAAATACTCGGCCGAACATTCGGCACATCTCAAATATTTACATTTGCATATGCACACTTGCATTTGCATATTTGCATTTGCATATTTGCATTTGCATATTTGCATTTGCATATTTGCATTTGCATATTTGCATTTGCATATTTGCATTTGCACATTTGCATTTGCATATGCATATGAACATTTGCATTTGCATATAAATATTTGCAATTGCATATGCATATGAATATTTGCATATGCACATGTATGAACATTTGCATTTGCATATAAATGTTTGCATATGTATTTGCATATGCATATTTGTATTTGCATTTTCATATGAACATTTGCAATTGCATATATATTTTTGCATATGCATATGTTTATGTGCATATGCATATTCGCATTTGCATATGCATATTTGCATTAGCATATGAACATTTGCATTTGCATATGAATATTTGCATTCGCAGATGCATATTTGCATTTGCATATGCATATGTTTATGTGCATATGCATATTCGCATTTGCATATGCATATTTGCATTAGCATATGAACATTTGCATTTGCATATGAATATTTGCATTCGCAGATGCATATTTGCATTTGCATATGCATATTTGCATTTGCATATGCATATGTATGTATATTTGGATATGCATATTTGCATATTTGCATTTGCACATTTCCATATAAATATTTGCATTTGCATATGCATATGTATATGTGCATATGCATTTTTGCATATGCATATGAATATTTGCTTTCGCATATGCATATTTGTATAAGCATATGAACTTTTGCATTTGCATGTGCATATTTGCATTTGCATATGCATATTTGCATATGAACATTTGTATTTGCATATAAATATTTTCATTTTCATATGAATATTTGCATTCTCATATGCATATTTGCATTTGCATATGCATATTTGCATTTGCATATGCAAAAGTTCATATGCTTATGCAAATATGCATATGCAAATGCAAATATGCATATGCAAATGCAAATATTCATATGCTTATGCAAATATGCATATGCGAAAGCAAATATTTATATGGAAATGCAAATTTTCATATGCAGATATGCATATGCTAATGCAAATGTGCAAATGCAAATATGCAAATATGCATATCCAAATATACATACAACTGCATATGCAAATGCAAATATGCACATGCAAATGCAAATATGCATACGAGAATGCAAATATTCATATGCAACTGCAAATGTGCAAATGCAAAAATGCATAAGCATATGAGCATTTGCGTTTGCAAATGTTATTTAAAGGCAGGTTAATTAAAGGCAAATATGCAAATGCAAATATACATATGCATATACAAATATTCATATGCAAACGCAAATGCTCATATGCTAATGCAAATGTAAATATGCATATGCAAATGCAAGTATGCAAATGCAAATGCAAATATGCAAATGCATATTGTGGCATAACTAAAAAAAATAAAAGCGCGTTTTATGTCTTTGCTATTTTAAGTGGCCAAGGCAGGCGCTAGATTTGCAATGGTGACCTACTTTTAGGTGTTACGCAATCATCACAAAGTAGATATGCATATTTGCATATTTGCATTTGCACATTTGCATTTGCATATGAATATTTGCATTCTCGTATGCATATTTGCATTTGCATATGCATATTTGCATTTGCATATGCATATTTGCATTTGCATATGCATATGTATGTATATTTGGATATGCATATTTGCATATGTATGTATATTTGGATATGCATATTTGCATATTTGCATTTGCACATTTGCATTAGCATATGCATATCTGCATATGAAAATTTGCATTTCCACATAAATATTTGCATTTGCATATGCATATGTATATGTGCATATGCATATTTGCATATTTGCATTTGCACATTTGCATTAGCATATGCATATCTGCATATGAAAATTTGCATTTCCACATAAATATTTGCTTTCGCATATGCATATTTGCATAAGCATATGAATATTTGCATTTGCATATGCATATTTGCATTTGCATATGCATATTAGCATATGTACATTTGTATTTGCATATAAATATTTGCATTTTCATATGAATATTTGCATTCTCATATGCATATTTGCATTTGCATATGCATATGTATGTATATTTGGATATGCAAATTTGCATATGAACATTTGCATTTGCATATAAATATTTGCATTTGCATATGCATATTTGCATTTGCATATGCATATGTATGTATATTTGGATATGCATATTTGCATTTGCATATGCATATGTATATGTGCATATGCATAAGAATATTAGCTTTCGCATATGCATATTTGCATTAGCATATGAACTTTTGCATTTGCTTATGCATATTTGCATTTGCATATGCATATGTTTATTTGCATTTGCATGTTTAAATTTATATATGCATATTTGCATAGGAACATTTGTATTTGCATATAAATATTTGTATTTGCATATGAATATTTGCATTCTCATATGCATATTTTCTTTTTCATATGGATTTTTACATTTGCATATGCAAATGTATGTATATTTACATATGCATATTTGCATTTGCATAAGCATTTGCATTTTCATGTGAACATTTGAATTTACATATAAATATTTGCATATGCATATGTATGTATATTTGGATATGCATATTTGCATATTTGCATTTGCATTTTTGCATTTGCACATTTGCATTTGCATATGCATATTTGCATATGAACATTTGCATTTGCATATAAATATTTGCGTATGCATATGAATATTTGCATTTGCATATGAATATTTGCATTCGCAATGTACATTTGCATTTGCACATGCATATGAACATTTGCATTTGCATATAAATATTTGCATTTGCATATAAATGTTTGCATTTGCATATGTATATGTGCATATGCAGATTTGCATTTGCATATGCAAATATTCATATGCATATGCAAATGCATATGTATAAACATTTGCTTTTGCATATAATTTTTTGCATATGCATATGTTTATGTGCATATGCATATTCGCATTTGCAGATGCATATTTGAATTAGCATATGGACTTTTGCATTTGCAAATGCAAATGTTCATACATATGCAAATGCAAATGTTCATACATATGCATTTGCATATGCTAATGAATATTTGCATATGCAAATGCAAATCTGCATATGCACATATACATATGCAAATGCAAACATTTATATGCAAATGCAAATATTTATATGCAAATGCAAATGTACATTGCGAATGCAAATATTCATATGCAAATGCAAATATTTATATGCAAATACAAATGTTCATATGCAAATATGCATATACAAATGCAAGTATGCAAAGGCAAATATACATATGCATATGCAAATGCAAATACGCATATGCAAATGCAAATGCAAAAGTTCATATGCTAATGAAAATATGCAAATGCAAATGCAAATGTGCAAATTCAAATATGCAAATGCAATACAAATATACATACATATCCATATGCAAATGCAAATATGCATATGCAGATGCTAATGCAAATATGCATATGCAAATGCTAATGCAAATATGCATATGCAAATGCAAATATTTATATGCAAATGCAAATGTACATATGCGAATGCAAATATTCATATGCAAATGCAAATATTGTCGTGAAGCGACAAGGAAGGGAAAAGGGAAACGAAAAGAACTGAGAAATTTCAAACTAATTATATTAAAAGGAAAACAGGGAAATTAAAAAAAAAATAAACCTAGACGAGTGAGAAGAATGTATGTGTGAAATTGAGCGAGTGTAGTGAGTGGAGTGGGCGTGGGTAGGTGTCCTCACAAGAATAGGCGGGTCCGGAGGCGCCGAAATGAAGCGAAGCGTTCTTGGAGACAGGTCCTCGCAGTCCCTCGGGCTTAGGAGAGGTTAGTCCCTCACAGTCCCTCCTCGGGCTAGGAGGGGTCAGTACCTCGCAGGCCCTCCTCAGGCTAGGAGGGTTCAGTCCCTCGCAGTCCCTCCTCAGGCTAGGAGGGTTCAGTTCCTTGCAGTCCCTCCTCAGGCTAGGAGAGTTCAGTCCCTCACAGTCCCTCCTCGGGCTAGGAGGGTTCAGTCCCTCGCAGTCCCTCCTCTGGCAAGGAGGGGTCAGTCCTCAGTGTTGCAGAGGGTGAGGGCCTTCCGGAGGTAGAGAAGTCCTGGTCTTCCTGTAGTACTTCTTGAAGTGTCGTATAGTAAAGAGTTTACTGTTGTAGAATCGAAGCCAGGAATAGAATGAATCAGATATGGATGGTCTGGGCTTATATAAGGGCCGGGCCGTCCAAATTTAGAGCGTGGATAGAACGCGAAAAACTCGTGCTTTGCAGAATTTGAAATGGAAATTGTATTGAAACTTTGCTAAAAGTTGTCAATTTTCAGAAAAAAATAATAAGACTCCCGTCACTCAAAATGTCAATTACAGTATCAAAAAGTACAAAATTCGGAAAAATACTAATAAATCGTGTTCACAATAAGAAATAATTATGCTGAGAAGGAGAGGAAAACCATTTAAAAGTTAGTTATAACCCTTTTTCCCTATTTTACAACGAAATATCACATTTATAGGTGATACAAACTTTGACGTTTATGAACACGTAATTAGAAATTCCTTATTTTTCAGTAAAAAGCGAACGAAAACAGAATCCACGGAAAAGAATAATAATACACGCAAAATGCATATATTGTGAGAATGAAAATGACTGGATACCCAAACCGGAACAAATAATTAACAGTATACCAAGTGAGTATGCACGTCGGTACAATATTCATATGCAAATATACATACATATGCATATGCAAATGGAAATATGCATATGAGAATGCAAATATGCATATGCAAATGCTAATGCAAATATGCATATGCAAATGCAAATATGCATATGCAAATGCGAATATGCATATGCAAATGCGAATATGCATTTGCACATATACATATGCATATGCAAATATTTATATGCAAATTCAAATGTTCACATGAAAATGCAAATGCTTATGCTAATGCAAATGCAAATATGCATATTCAAATGCAAATATGCATATGCAAATGCAAAAGTTCATATGCAAATGCAAAAATTCATATGCAAATGCAAATGTTCATATGCTAATGCAAATATGCATATGCAAATATGACAATGCAAATATTTATATGCATAAACAAATGTTCATATGCAAATATGCATATGCAAATGCAACATTCATATGCAAATATACATATGCATATGCAAATATACATATGCATATGCAAATGCAAATATGCATATGCAAATATACATATGCATATGCAAATGCAAATATGCATATGCAAATGCAAAAGTCCATATGCTAATGCAAATATGCATCTGCGAATGCGAATATGCATATGCACATAAACATATGCATATGCGAAAAATTATATGCAATTGCAAATGTTCATATGAAAATGCAAATGCAAATATGCTATGCAAATGCAAACATTTATATGCAAATGCAAATGTTCATACATATGCATTTGCATATGCAAATACAAATGTTCATATGCAAATATGCATATACAAATGCAAGTATGCAAATGCAAATATACATATACATATGCAAATGCAAATACGCATATGCAAATGCAAAAGTTCATATGCTAATGAAAATATGCATATGCGAAAGCAAATATTCATATGCATATGCAAATATGCATATGCACATAAACATATGCATATGCAAAAAATTATATGCAATTGCAAATGTTCATATGAAAATGCAAATGCAAATATGCATATGCAAATGCATATGCAAACATTTATATGCAAATGCAAATGTTCATACATATGCAAATGCAAATATTCATATGCATATGCAATTGCAAATATTTATATGCAAATGTTCATATGCATATGCAAATGCAAATGTGCAAATGCAAATGTGCAAATGCAAATATGCAAATGCAAATATGCAAATGCAAATATTCAAATGCAAGTGTGCATATGCAATTGTAAATTTTTGAGATGTGCCGAATATTCGGCCGAGTATTTGTATTTAAGGCATATTTTTTCATGTTTATATTCGCCCGAATGGTCGGTTGATTTTCCGAATAATTACAGAATATCAAAAGTGTTGTTAACATTTCAAAAAGAACATTTAAATAAACAGGAAAGTGAGCTAATTATTACTAAGCAAGTGCGGTTTACTGCAAAAGTTTTGTATAATTTTAAAAATGGAACAGACTACTTGTACGAGAGTTGTTTCAGAGGATCGAACCGATATGTTCACATAAACCTGTTTGCCGCGCAGAATTGAACCGAATAGTTTGGCCGAATATTGGGTTCGGTACATTTTGAACCAAATATTTGGCCGAACATTCGTATTATGTTGAATCTACATTCGGTGCATCTCTAGTAAATATGCATATGCAAATACAAATGAAAATATGTAAATGAAAATATACGCATGCAAATGCAAATATTAATATGCAAATGCAAATATGCATATGCAAATATACATATGCATATGTAAATGCAAATATGCATATGCAAATGCAAAGGCAAATATCCATATGCAAATGCAAATATGCATATGCTAATGCAAATATGCCTTTGCGTGTGCAAATATACATATGCATATGCGAATATGCATATGCAAATGCAAATACAAATATTTATATGCAAATTCAAATATTTATATGTAAATATTTGATATGCGCCGAACGATCGGCCGAATATTCGTATTCAGTATATAAGGCATATGGATATGTTTACTTGCATATGCATATGCATATGTTTATTTTCATAGGTATATTACCATATGCATACTTGCATTTGCATATTAGTATTTGTATTTGCATATGAACATTTGTATTTTCATATAAATATTTGCATTTTCATATGAATATTTGCATTCTCATATGCAAATTTGCATATGCTTATGTATGTTTATTTGGATATGCATATTTGCATTTGCACATTTGCATTAGCATATGCATATTTGCATATGAAAATTTGCATTTGCATATGCATATGTATATGTGCATATGCATATTTGCATATGCATATGAATATTTGCTTTCGCATATGCATATTTGCATTAGCATAGGAACATTTGCATTTGCATATGCATATAATTTTTTGCATATGCATATGTTTATGTGCATATGCATATTCGCATTTGCATATGCATATTTGCATTAGCATATGAACATTGCATATGCATATGCATATGTTTATTTGTATTTGCATGTTTAAATTTATATGTATATGCATATTTGCATATGAACATTTGTATTTGCATATAAATATTTGCATTTGCATATGCAAATATTTATATTCTCATATGCATATTTTCTCATATGAATATTTGCATTCTCATATGCATATTTTCTTTTTCATCTGCAGCATTTATAAGGGTGCTAAATCTAAGTGACACTCAACACGTCATAAGTAAAGGAACCCTCATGGGAACATGCGAGGCAATCTCTTGGATACGGAGTTGCCATGGGTCGAAGGAGAACAAGTTACAAGAAGAAGTTGTGGAAATTGGAAAGTTATTGGAAAACTACCAAAATGATCTCACAAAGGAAGAACTTCTTAAGGCACGTAATTTGCTAAAGCGCTATAGGAGCGTCTTCTCTGCACATGACAGTGATATCGGGAGAACTGGAGTAGTGCAGCACGAGATCGACACCGGAGATGTCATGCCTATTCGACAACGACCGCGGCGAGTTCCAGTAGCTCGAGAGAAGGAAGTGGAAGACATGATCAAGGAAATGAGGAGAGATAAAGTGATAGAACCGTCGACAAGTCCTTGGTGTTCTCCAGTAGTCTTGGTGAAAAAGAAGGATGGAACCATGGGATTTTGCGTAGACTATCGTCGACTCAACGATGTGACTAAGAAAGACAGTTATCCATTGCCTAGGATAGATGACACTTTGGACACTGCATGGAATGAAATGGTTTTCCACGTTGGATTTGAAAAGTGGTTATTGGCAAGTGGAAATAAAAGACAAGGACAAAGAGAAACCAGCCTTTTCAACCGGTAAAGGACTTTGGCAGTTTAATGTAATGCCGTTTGGATTGTGCAACGCACCAGCAACGTTTGAGCGGTTGATGGAGCAAATACTGGCTGGTCTCCTGGGTGATACGTGCCTAGTGTATCTGGATGACATCATAATTGTAGGCAAAGATTTTGATGACCACCTCAAGAAGCTGGAACAAGTTTTGTCCAAGTTGCGCGATGCTAACTTAAAACTAAGTCCGAAGAAATGCTCATTCTTCAAGCGCAAGGTTAACTACTTGGGACATGTGATTTCATCAGATGGCATCCAGACAGACCCTGAGAAGATAAGTGCAGTTAAGGACTGGCCGACACCGAAAGACAAGACAGCAGTACGTGCCTTCTTGGGACTTTGCTCGTACTACCGACGATTTGTAAAGAACTTCTCAGATATAGCAAAGCCTTTGCACCAGCTGACAGAAGAGAAAAGACAATTCAACTGGGATGATCAGTGTGCAGCAGCTTTCTCAGACCTCAAACAGAGACTTTGTGAAACACCGATTTTGGGATATCCAGACCCGGAGAACGAGTTTGTTGTTGACACTGATGCAAGCAATACTGGCATTGGAGGAGTCTTGTCACAGAAGAAGGGTGATCAGGAAGTTGTGATCGCCTATTTTAGCAAGTTGCTATCGAAGCCGGAGAAAAACTACTGGGTCACTAGGAGAGAATTGCTGGCAGTCGTCAAAACTCTGCAGCATTTTAGTAATTACCTGCTTGGACGCAAGTTCCGAATAAGAACTGACCACGCTGCTCTAAAGTGGTTGTTAGAGTTTAAGAACCCTGAGGGTCAGGTGGCACGCTGGATCGAACAACTGCAGGAATATGACTTTGTCATCGAACATCGCAGTGGAAAGTCACATGGCAACGCAGATGCCCTCTCTCGAAGACCTTGTCCTGATGATTGCAAACACTGTTTAAGGCAAGAGGGTAAGGACTGCGTGAAGATGTTGAGGACAGACACTGTTAGCGAAGAATGGAGTGATGAAGCAATGCAAGAAGCACAACAGGAAGATTGCGATGTAAAGCCCATTTACGATTGGATCAACGCTGGGGCGCCCAAACCAAGGTGGTGTGAGGTAGCTCCGATGAGTACCGTGACAAAGAGCTACTGGGCGCAATGGGAAAGTCTGGTTATGCACAATGGCGTACTGTGCAGGAAATGGGAGTCAGAAAACGGAAAGGATGCTCATCTTCAAGTGGTTGTACCAAGAAAGAGAGTTAGCGATGTTTTAAGATCCTTTCACGACGGGGCTTCCGGTGGACACCTAGGAGTAAAATGGACTCTGATGAAGATTCGGCAACGTTTTTACTGGATAAACTGTCGGGACGACGTGGAAGACTGGTGTAGGAAATGTACTAGCTGTTCGTCAGTTAAGGGACCACATACACGCAGTAGAGGTGCGCTTAAAGTTTACAACGTGGGAGCGCCTTGGGAAAGAATTGCTTTAGACGTCGCAGGCCCGTTCCCGACCTCTGACCGTGGAAACAAGTACATCCTGGTGGTCATGGACTATTTCACCAAATGGCCTGAGGTATTTGCCATTCCGAATCAAGAGGCAGTCACAGTAGCGGAAACTGTAGTGACTGAAGTGTTTTGTCGGTATGGTGTGCCTCTTGAGATCCACAGTGATCAGGGAAGAAATTTTGAGTCTCTGGTGTTTCAGGAGACTTGCCGAGTCATGGGAATTCATAAAACTCGGACTACGGCCTATCACCCACAGTCAGACGGAATGGTTGAGAGATTCAATCAGACTCTGGAACGACATTTGGCCAAAGTAGTTGACAACCATCAAAAGGATTGGGACAGGCATATTCCGCTCTTTTTAATGGCATATCGGACAGCAGTTCATGAAAGCACGGCCGTAACTCCTGCGTGTGCTAATTTTGGAAGAGAACTACGTTTACCTGCAGACCTTCTGACCGGACGTCCTCCAGATGCACCAAAGACGGTTTCGGAGTATGCAAGTGAACTGCGAAACCGGCTTGATGATGTTCACAGGCATGTTCGTGAAAATGGATTGCAGGCCAGCGAGAAGGTGAAGACCAGATACGACCGGAAGTCTAACCAGACGAGGTTTGAGGAAGGATCATTCGTGTGGCTACATAACCCTATGCGTCGAAAAGGAAAGTCACCGAAATTGTCGCCGAGTTGGGAAGGGCCGTACAAAGTAGTCACAAGGATCAACGACGTCACTTATCGGATACAGCGCAACGCACGTAGCCCCTGTAAGATTGTTCATGTTGATCGGTTGGCCAAGTACCATGGAACGAATGATGCTCGGGACGAGCATGTCTAAGGAGGGGGTAGTGTTACGCCGGTGGGCTAGTGCTAAAACTTAGATCGTGTTTTTCCGTGCCTTGGAGGCGTTTTCAGCAGGCTGAAATACTATTTCAGGCCGTTTCAGAGAGTGCTCTAACACATACTAGTTTATCGAAATTTCACCCAAGTTGCCGTTGTTTTCAGGCGCCTGAAACATGTTTTCAGTCCGTTTCAGGCCACCCTCTATCAGATGACGCCATAACCTGAAAACCCGTTTTCAGGCGTTTTCAGGACCCCTTATGGGCCTTTGAAGCCCACTTCAGTATATGACGTAGTTTTCAGTAGGAGTGAAAGAGATAGCACGATTAGAGAGAGGCAGCTATACTAAGAACATTCCAGAAAGGTGTGACAGAGACAGCACAAGACAAGGATAGCACTATGATGCCGAACATTCGAGAAAGGTCTAGGCTAGGCAAGACGGCATTTGGAAGGATCCCGAACAGTCTCGTACTGGGTAGTAGGTACCTACCGAATATTCGGGAGTCCTTGACGGCCGGTATATAAGGAGCCCGGGAATGCGACCGAGTTGGAGTTTAATTTGGGAAAGCGACGAGTAAACATCGAAGCGAAAACTGCGATTCATCGGTTTAGAAGTGCATTTCAATCTAGATCCCACACCCCTAGAACGTAACAATATCTATAGGCTTAGGTGTAGGTTAACAACAGTGTATCAATAGTTTTAATCACCTTCACAAGTACTATTGTGAGTTATGGTAAAGTGTAATGGTCTTAGGCTATCAGAATAGAATATACAAGTAACACATTTATTTGTGTAATATTTTACATTGGTAATTACTAGCGTTAGGTTCGGAGCCAATATCTCTATACCGATCTGATTAAAGTACTTAGATGTACAATATATCCATTAATTATTTTCACTCTTGCCAGTTCAACCAGTTGGCTGCGATTCAGGTTTCATCTGGTACGTATGTATGAGCAAGTTTTTATAGAACTGATGGAAGTTAATAATAAAAGTATGAAAAAACCATGTTCCCTGCAGTCCGCCGACATCATACTGGTTGCATTACCGAAATTCTATGGAAATACATTTTTAATAACTCGTCTAGACCGAATGTTCGTAGCGAGCGATTTTCGCTAATGCGTAGGGATGTTTGGTAAGTAGTTGATTAATTCGTAAAAAAACTACGTAGGTGGAACTTTCACAAAGCTTAAGAACTTGAGCCTAGGTTATATAGTAATTGTGCTTAAATTTTGTGTGTACCTACTATTATATTTTCTTGATTTAAGGAGGTCACCGTTATTTGCCAAAACAGAATTAAAATAGATGAAAAAATAAAAAGGATAAAGAAATAGCACATGTGATTAGTCTGCTAGCATTAGACATGCGAATTTGTATTTAATAAATTTATGTGGAGATGAGATTGAAATCTTATCTAGATCAGACTCGAAGCTGTCTTTCAAGAAAAGTTATAAAATTATTAAATTGCATGTATATACAGGGTGTAAAAAAAACCTTAACGAAGCCGAATACCACATATTCTACAAATTGTTACGATCATTTTTTTCCTTTACACCATACCTGGGAAGTTAACGGTTACTGAGATATTGATGGTTAAAGTTTGAAAAAAAAATTGATGATTTTTACAGAAACGTCTTCTGTCCGTTATAACTGAACTTTTTTCCAAAGAAACATGATACAAATTTTTCCTAGTTCTTTCATAAAAAGCCTCTAAATGGCACACTCTGCAATGAACAGCGCATACTCGAACCGAACCGCGTCGCGGCGGCATAAAGCAACACGCCCCGTGGCGACTTTTCCGCGTGCGCGCTGTACATTGCGGGTTAGAATTAAATTATTTTTTTTTGATGTCAAAAAATTAAAGTTGTTTCCCAGCCAAAATTTCTTGTTTATACGATTTGGTTTGATGTACTGAACGCGTGGTTGACGGCTTCGTTAAGGTTTTTTTTACACCCTGTATGTTATATTTATATATTTTTATTATGCATATTAACTTATTGCCTCGTTGGTGTAGTGGCATAGTTTCTGCATATGCATATGTATATTTGCATATGCATATGTATGAACATTTGCACATAAATATTTGCATTTGCATTTGCTTATGCATATTTGCATTTGCATTTTCATATGAGCATTTGCATATAAATGTTTGCATTTGCATATGCATATGTATATGTGCATATGCATATTTGCATTTGCATATGCATATTTGCATTAGCATATGAACATTTGCATTTGCATATGAATATTTGCTGTCGCATATGCATATTTTCATTAGCATATGAACTTTTGCATTTGCATATGCATATGTATATTTGCATTTGCATATTTGCATTTGTTTATGCATATTTGCATATGAACATTTGTATTTGCATATAAATATTTGCATTTGCATATGAATATATGCATTCGCATATGCATATTTGCATTTGCATATGCATATGTATATTTGCATATGCATATGTTTGAACATTTGCACATAAATATTTGCATTTTCATATGAGCATTTGCATTTGCATATAAATGTTTGCATTTGCATATGCATATGTATATGTGCATATGCATATTTGCATTTATATATTTGCATTAGCATATGAACATTTGCATTTGCATATGAATATTTGCTGTCGCATATGCATATTTTCATTAGCATATGAACTTTTGCATTTGCATATGAACTTTTGCATTTGCATATGCAATTTTGCATTTGCATATGCATATGTATATTTGCATTTGCATATTTGCATTCGTTTATGCATATTTTCATATGAACATTTGTATTTGCATATAAATATTTGCATTTGCATATGAATATTTGCATTAGCATATGAATATATGCATTCTCATATGCACACGTATATTTGCATATGCATATGTATGTATATTTGCATATGCATATTTGCATTTGCATTTGCATAAGCATTTGCATTTTCATGTGAATATTTGCATTTGCATATAAATATTTGCATTTGCATATGCATATTCGCATATTTGCATTTTTATATTTGCGTTTGCATATATGCATTTGCATATTAATATTTGCATTTGCATGTGTATATTTTCATTTACATATTGGCATGTGTATATTTGCATATGCATATTTATTTGAGATGCACCGAATGCACTGAATGTAATGCACTGAATGCAACATAATACGAATGTTCGGCCGGATATTTGCTTCAAAATGAACCGAACCCAATATGCGGCCAAACTATTCGGTTCAATTATGCGCGGCAAACAGGTTTGTTTAAACATACCGGTTCGATACTGTGAAAGAACTCTCTCACGTACAAGAAGTCTGTTCCATTTTTAAAATTATACTAATCTTTTTGCAGTAAACCGCACTTGCTTTGTAATAATTAGCTCACCTTACTGTTTATTTAAATGTTCTTTTTTTAAATGTTAACAGTACTTTTGATATTCGGTAATTATTCGGCAAATCAACCGATTATTTGGCCGAATATCAACATGAAAAAATATGCCTTATATACCGAATACGAATACTCGGCCGATCATTCCGCACATCTCAAATATTTACATTTGCATATGCATATTTGCATTTGCATATGCACACTTGCATTTGCATGTGCATATTTTCATTAACATATTTGCATTTTTGCACATTTGCATTTGCATATGAACATTTGCATATGAAAATGCAAATATGCATATGCAAATGCAAAAGTTCATATGCTAATGAAAATATGCATATGCGACAACAAATATTCATATGCAAATGCAAATGTTCATATGCTAATGAAAATATGCATATGCAAATGCAAACATTTATATAGCAAATGCTCATATGAAAATGCAAATGCAAATATGCATAGGCAAATGCAAATATTTATATTCAAATGTTCATACATATGCATATGCAAATATACATATGCATATGCAAATGCAAATATGCATATGCGAATGCAAATATTCATATGCAAATGCAAATATTCATATGCATACGCAAATATTTATATGCAAATGCAAATGTTCATATGCAATTATGCATATGCAAATGCAAATATGCATATCCAAATAAACATACATATGCATATGCATATGCAAATGAAAATATGCATATGAGAATACAAATATGCATATGCAAATACAAATGCAAATATGCATATGCAAATGGAAATGCGAATATGCATATGCAAATGGAAATGCACATGCAAATGCAAATATGCATATGCACATATACATATGCATATGCAAATGCAAATATTTATATGCAAATGCAAATGTTCACATGAAAATGCAAATGCTTATGCTAATGCAAATGCAAATATACATACATATGCATATGCAAATATGTATATGCAAATACAAATGTTCATATGAAAATATGCATATACAAATGCAAATATGCAAATGCTAATAAACATATGCATATGCAAATGCAAATGTTCATATGCTAATGCAAATCCATTTTCATTTGCATATGCATATTTGCATTTCCATTTGCATATGCATATTTGCATTTGCTTATGCATATGTATATTTGCATATGCATATGTATGAACATTTGCACATAAATATTTGCATTTGCATTTGCCTATGCATATTTGCATTTGCATTTTCATATGATATTTTTAAATATGCAAATGCAAATATGCATATCCAAATAAACATACATATGCATATGCAAATGCAAATATGCATATGAGAATACAAATATGCATATGCAAATACAAATGCAAATATGCATATGCAAATGGAAATGCAAATATGCATATGCAAATGAAAATGGATTTGCATTAGCATATGAACATTTGCATTTGCATATGCATATGTATATTAGCATTTGCATATTTGCATTTGTATATGCATATTTTCATATGAACATTTGTATTTGCATATAAATATTTGCATTTGCATATGAATATTTGCATTAGCATATGAATATATGCATTCTCATATGCACACGTATATTTGCATATGCATATGTATGTATATTTGCATATGCATATTTGCATTTGCATTTGCATAAGCATTTGCATTTTCATGTGAATATTTGCATTTGCATATAAATATTTGCATTTGCATATGCATATTCGCATATTTGCATTTTTATATTTGCGTTTGCATATATGCATTTGCATATTAATATTTGCATTTGCATGTGTATATTTTCATTTACATATTGGCATGTGTATATTTGCATATGCATATTTATTTGAGATGCACCGAATGCACTGAATGTAATGCACTGAATGCAACATAATACGAATGTTCGGCCGGATATTTGCTTCAAAATGAACCGAACCCAATATGCGGCCAAACTATTCGGTTCAATTATGCGCGGCAAACAGGTTTGTTTAAACATACCGGTTCGATACTGTGAAAGAACTCTCTCACGTACAAGAAGTCTGTTCCATTTTTAAAATTATACTAATCTTTTTGCAGTAAACCGCACTTGCTTTGTAATAATTAGCTCACCTTACTGTTTATTTAAATGTTCTTTTTTTAAATGTTAACAGTACTTTTGATATTCGGTAATTATTCGGCAAATCAACCGATTATTTGGCCGAATATCAACATGAAAAAATATGCCTTATATACCGAATACGAATACTCGGCCGATCATTCCGCACATCTCAAATATTTACATTTGCATATGCATATTTGCATTTGCATATGCACACTTGCATTTGCATGTGCATATTTTCATTAACATATTTGCATTTTTGCACATTTGCATTTGCATATGAACATTTGCATATGAAAATGCAAATATGCATATGCAAATGCAAAAGTTCATATGCTAATGAAAATATGCATATGCGACAACAAATATTCATATGCAAATGCAAATGTTCATATGCTAATGAAAATATGCATATGCAAATGCAAACATTTATATAGCAAATGCTCATATGAAAATGCAAATGCAAATATGCATAGGCAAATGCAAATATTTATATTCAAATGTTCATACATATGCATATGCAAATATACATATGCATATGCAAATGCAAATATGCATATGCGAATGCAAATATTCATATGCAAATGCAAATATTCATATGCATACGCAAATATTTATATGCAAATGCAAATGTTCATATGCAATTATGCATATGCAAATGCAAATATGCATATCCAAATAAACATACATATGCATATGCATATGCAAATGAAAATATGCATATGAGAATACAAATATGCATATGCAAATACAAATGCAAATATGCATATGCAAATGGAAATGCGAATATGCATATGCAAATGGAAATGCACATGCAAATGCAAATATGCATATGCACATATACATATGCATATGCAAATGCAAATATTTATATGCAAATGCAAATGTTCACATGAAAATGCAAATGCTTATGCTAATGCAAATGCAAATATACATACATATGCATATGCAAATATGTATATGCAAATACAAATGTTCATATGAAAATATGCATATACAAATGCAAATATGCAAATGCTAATAAACATATGCATATGCAAATGCAAATGTTCATATGCTAATGCAAATCCATTTTCATTTGCATATGCATATTTGCATTTCCATTTGCATATGCATATTTGCATTTGCTTATGCATATGTATATTTGCATATGCATATGTATGAACATTTGCACATAAATATTTGCATTTGCATTTGCCTATGCATATTTGCATTTGCATTTTCATATGATATTTTAAAATATGCAAATGCAAATATGCATATCCAAATAAACATACATATGCATATGCAAATGCAAATATGCATATGAGAATACAAATATGCATATGCAAATACAAATGCAAATATGCATATGCAAATGGAAATGCAAATATGCATATGCAAATGAAAATGGATTTGCATTAGCATATGAACATTTGCATTTGCATATGCATATGTATATTAGCATTTGCATATTTGCATTTGTATATGCATATTTTCATATGAACATTTGTATTTGCATATACATATTTGCATATGCATATGTATGTATATTTGCATTTGCATTAGCATAAGCATTTGCATTTTCATGTGAACATTAGCATTTGCATATAAATATTTGCATTTGCATATGCATATGTATATGTGCATATGCATATTTGCATTTGCATTTGCATTTCCATTTGCATATGCATATTCGCATTTTCATTTGCATATGCATATTTGCATTTGTATTTGCATATGCATATTTGTATTCTCATATGCATATTTGCATTTGCATATGCATATGTATGTTTATTTGGATATGCATATTTGCATTTGCATATGCATAATTGCATATGAACATTTGCATTTGCATATAAATATTTGCGTATGCATATGAATATTTGCATTTGCATATGAATATTTGCATTCGCATATGCATATTTGCATTTGCATATGCATATGTATATTTGCATATGCATATGTATGAACATTTGAATATAAATATTTGCATTTGCCTATGCATATTTGCATTTGCATTTTCATATGAGCATTTGCATATAAATGTTTGCATTTGCATATGCATATTTTCATTAGCATATGAACATTTGCATATGAATATTTGTTGTCGCATATGCATATTTTCATTAGCATATGAACTTTTGCATTTGCATATGCATATTTGCATTTTCATATGCAAATGTTCATATGCAAATGCAAATGTGCAAAAATGCAAATATGTTAATGAAAATATGCACATGCAAATGCAAGTGTGCATATGCAAATGCAAATATGCATATGCAAATGTAAATATTTGAGATGTGCGGAATGATCGGCCGAGTATTCGTATTCGGTATATAAGGCATATTTTTTCATGTTGATATTCGGCCAAATAATCGGTTGATTTGCCGAATAATTACCGAATATCAAAAGTACTGTTAACATTTAAAAAAAGAACATTTAAATAAACAGTAAGGTGAGCTAATTATTACAAAGCAAGTGCGGTTTACTGCAAAAAGATTAGTATAATTTTAAAAATGGAACAGACTTCTTGTACGTGAGAGAGTTCTTTCACAGTATCGAACCGGTATGTTTAAACAAACCTGTTTGCCGCGCATAATTGAACCGAATAGTTTGGCCGCATATTGGGTTCGGTTCATTTTGAAGCAAATATCCGGCCGAACATTCGTATTATGTTGCATTCAGTGCATTACATTCAGTGCATTCGGTGCATCTCAAATAAATATGCATATGCAAATATACACATGCCAATATGTAAATGAAAATATACACATGCAAATGCAAATATTAATATGCAAATGCATATATGCAAACGCAAATATAAAAATGCAAATATGCGAATATGCATATGCAAATGCAAATATTTATATGCAAATGCAAATGTTCACATGAAAATGCAAATGCTTATGCAAATGCAAATGCAAATATGCATATGCAAATATACATACATATGCATATGCAAATATACGTGTGCATATGAGAATGCATATATTCATATGCTAATGCAAATATTCATATGCAAATGCAAATATTTATATGCAAATACAAATGTTCATATGAAAATATGCATAAACGAATGCAAATATGCAAATGCAAATATACATATGCATATGCAAATGCAAAATTGCATATGCAAATGCAAAAGTTCATATGCAAATGCAAAAGTTCATATGCTAATGAAAATATGCATATGCTAATGAAAATATGCATATGCGACAGCAAATATTCATATGCAAATGCAAATGTTCATATGCTAATGCAAATATATAAATGCAAATATGCATATGCACATATACATATGCATATGCAAATGCAAACATTTATATGCAAATGCAAATGCTCATATGAAAATGCAAATGCAAATATGCATAGGCAAATGCAAATGCAAATATTTATGTGCAAATGTTCAAACATATGCATATGCAAATATACATATGCATATGCAAATGCAAATATGCATATGCGAATGCATATATTCATATGCAAATGCAAATATTTATATGCAAATACAAATGTTCATATGCAAATATGCATAAACAAATGCAAATATGCAAATGCAAATATACATATGCATATGCAAATGCAAAAGTTCATATGCTAATGAAAATATGCATATGCGACAGCAAATATTCATATGCAAATGCAAATGTTCATATGCTAATGCAAATATGCATATGCAAATGCAAATATGCATATGCACATATACATATGCATATGCAAATGCAAACATTTATATGCAAATGCTCATATGAAAATGCAAATGCAAATATGCATAAGCAAATGCAAATGCAAATATTTATGTGCAAATGTTCATACATATGCATATGCAAATATACATATGCATATGCAGAAACTATGCCACTACACCAACGAGGCAATAAGTTAATATGCATAATAAAAATATATAAATATAACATATATACATGCAATTTAATAATTTTATAACTTTTCTTGAAAGACAGCTTCGAGTCTGATCTAGATAAGATTTCAATCTCATCTCCACATAAATTTATTAAATACAAATTCGCATGTCTAATGCTAGCAGACTAATCACATGTGCTATTTCTTTATCCTTTTTATTTTTTCATCTATTTTAATTCTGTTTTGGCAAATAACGGTGACCTCCTTAAATCAAGAAAATATAATAGTAGGTACACACAAAATTTAAGCACAATTACTATATAACCTAGGCTCAAGTTCTTAAGCTTTGTGAAAGTTCCACCTACGTAGTTTTTTTACGAATTAATCAACTACTTACCAAACATCCCTACGCAGAAGCGAAAATCGCTCGCTACGAACATTCGGTCTAGACGAGTTATTAAAAATGTATTTCCATAGAATTTCGGTAATGCAACCATTTTCATTTTCATACTTTTATTATTAACTTCCATCAGTTCTATAAAAACTTGCTCATACATACGTACCAGATGAAACCTGAATCGCAGCCAACTGGTTGAACTGGCAAGAGTGAAAATAATTAATGGATATATTGTACATCTAAGTACTTTAATCAGATCGGTATAGAGATATTGGCTCCGAACCTAACGCTAGTAATTACCAATGTAAAATATTACACAAATAAATGTGTTACTTGTATATTCTATTCTGATAGCCTAAGACCATTACACTTTACCATAACTCACAATAGTACTTGTGAAGGTGATTAAAACTATTGATACACTGTTGTTAACCTACACCTAAGCCTATAGATATTGTTACGTTCTAGGGGTGTGGGATCTAGATTGAAATGCACTTCTAAACCGATGAATCGCAGTTTTCGCTTCGATGTTTACTCGTCGCTTTCCCAAATTAAACTCCAACTCGGTCGCATTCCCGGGCTCCTTATATACCGGCCGTCAAGGACTCCCGAATATTCGGTAGGTACCTACTACCCAGTACGAGACTGTTCGGGATCCTTCCAAATGCCGTCTTGCCTAGCCTAGACCTTTCTCGAATGTTCGGCATCATAGTGCTATCCTTGTCTTGTGCTGTCTCTGTCACACCTTTCTGGAATGTTCTTAGTATAGCTGCCTCTCTCTAATCGTGCTATCTCTTTCACTCCTACTGAAAACTACGTCATATACTGAAGTGGGCTTCAAAGGCCCATAAGGGGTCCTGAAAACGCCTGAAAACGGGTTTTCAGGTTATGGCGTCATCTGATAGAGGGTGGCCTGAAACGGACTGAAAACATGTTTCAGGCGCCTGAAAACAACGGCAACTTGGGTGAAATTTCGATAAACTAGTATGTGTTAGAGCACTCTCTGAAACGGCCTGAAATAGTATTTCAGCCTGCTGAAAACGCCTCCAAGGCACGGAAAAACACGATCTAAGTTTTAGCACTAGCCCACCGGCGTAACACTACCCCCTCCTTAGACATGCTCGTCCCGAGCATCATTCGTTCCATGGTACTTGGCCAACCGATCAACATGAACAATCTTACAGGGGCTACGTGCGTTGCGCTGTATCCGATAAGTGACGTCGTTGATCCTTGTGACTACTTTGTACGGCCCTTCCCAACTCGGCGACAATTTCGGTGACTTTCCTTTTCGACGCATAGGGTTATGTAGCCACACGAATGATCCTTCCTCAAACCTCGTCTGGTTAGACTTCCGGTCGTATCTGGTCTTCACCTTCTCGCTGGCCTGCAATCCATTTTCACGAACATGCCTGTGAACATCATCAAGCCGGTTTCGCAGTTCACTTGCATACTCCGAAACCGTCTTTGGTGCATCTGGAGGACGTCCGGTCAGAAGGTCTGCAGGTAAACGTAGTTCTCTTCCAAAATTAGCACACGCAGGAGTTACGGCCGTGCTTTCATGAACTGCTGTCCGATATGCCATTAAAAAGAGCGGAATATGCCTGTCCCAATCCTTTTGATGGTTGTCAACTACTTTGGCCAAATGTCGTTCCAGAGTCTGATTGAATCTCTCAACCATTCCGTCTGACTGTGGGTGATAGGCCGTAGTCCGAGTTTTATGAATTCCCATGACTCGGCAAGTCTCCTGAAACACCAGAGACTCAAAATTTCTTCCCTGATCACTGTGGATCTCAAGAGGCACACCATACCGACAAAACACTTCAGTCACTACAGTTTCCGCTACTGTGACTGCCTCTTGATTCGGAATGGCAAATACCTCAGGCCATTTGGTGAAATAGTCCATGACCACCAGGATGTACTTGTTTCCACGGTCAGAGGTCGGGAACGGGCCTGCGACGTCTAAAGCAATTCTTTCCCAAGGCGCTCCCACGTTGTAAACTTTAAGCGCACCTCTACTGCGTGTATGTGGTCCCTTAACTGACGAACAGCTAGTACATTTCCTACACCAGTCTTCCACGTCGTCCCCACAGTTTATCCAGTAAAAACGTTGCCGAATCTTCATCAGAGTCCATTTTACTCCTAGGTGTCCACCGGAAGCGCCGTCGTGAAAGGATCTTAAAACATCGCTAACTCTCTTTCTTGGTACAACCACTTGAAGATGAGCATCCTTTCCGTTTTCTGACTCCCATTTCCTGCACAGTACGCCATTGTGCATAACCAGACTTTCCCATTGCGCCCAGTAGCTCTTTGTCACGGTACTCATCGGAGCTACCTCACACCACCTTGGTTTGGGCGCCCCAGCGTTGATCCAATCGTAAATGGGCTTTACATCGCAATCTTCCTGTTGTGCTTCTTGCATTGCTTCATCACTCCATTCTTCGCTAACAGTGTCTGTCCTCAACATCTTCACGCAGTCCTTACCCTCTTGCCTTAAACAGTGTTTGCAATCATCAGGACAAGGTCTTCGAGAGAGGGCATCTGCGTTGCCATGTGACTTTCCACTGCGATGTTCGATGACAAAGTCATATTCCTGCAGTTGTTCGATCCAGCGTGCCACCTGACCCTCAGGGTTCTTAAACTCTAACAACCACTTTAGAGCAGCGTGGTCAGTTCTTATTCGGAACTTGCGTCCAAGCAGGTAATTACTAAAATGCTGCAGAGTTTTGACGACTGCCAGCAATTCTCTCCTAGTGTTCATACATATGCATATGCAAATATACATATGCATAAGCAAATGCAAATATTTATATGCAAATGCAAATGTTCACATGAAAATGCAAATGCTTATGCTAATGCAAATGCAAATATACATACATATGCATATGCAAATATGTATATGCAAATACAAATGTTCATATGAAAATATGCATATACAAATGCAAATATGCAAATGCTAATATACATATGCATATGCAAATGCAAATGTTCATATGCTAATGCAAATCCATTTTCATTTGCATATGCATATTTGCATTTCCATTTGCATATGCATATTTGCATTTGTATTTGCGTATGCATATTTGTATTCTCATATGCATATTTGCATTTGCATATGCATATGTATGTTTATTTGGATATGCATATTTGCATTTGCATATTTAAAAATATCATATGAAAATGGAAATGCAAATATGCATAGGCAAATGCAAATGCAAATATTTATGTGCAAATGTTCATACATATGCATATGCAAATATATATATGCATATGCAAATGCAAATATGCATATGAGAATGCAAACATTCATGCAAATATTTATATGCAAATACAAATGCTCATATGCAGATATGCATATGGAAATGCAAATATGCATATGCATATGCTTAACTCCATATGCTAATGCAAATATGCATCTGCGTATGCAAATATTCATATGCAAATGCAAATGTTCATATGCTAATGCAAATATGCATATGCATATTTAAATATGAATATTTGCATACGCAGATGCATATTTGCATTTGCATATGAATATTTGCATTCGCATATGCATATACATATGTATATCTGCATATGCATACATATTTGCATTTGCATATTTGCCTTTGCATATGCACATGTATATTTGCATTTGCATATTTGCATTTGCATATGCATATGTGCATATACATATATTTGCATTTGCATATGCATATGTGCATATACATATTTGCATTTGCATATGCATATTTGCATTAGCATATGAACATTTGCATTTGCATATGCATATGTATATTAGCATTTGCATATTTGCATTTGCATATGCATATGTATGTTTATTTGGATATGCATATTTGCATTTGCATATTTAAAAATATCATATGAAAATGCAAATGCAAATATGCATAGGCAAATGCAAATGCAAATATTTATGTGCAAATGTTCATACATATGCATATGCAAATATACATATGCATACGCAAATGCAAATATGCATATGCGAATGCAAATATTCATATGCAAATGCAAATATTCATATGCATACACAAATATTTATATGCAAATGCAAATGTTCATATGCAATTATGCATATGCAAATGCAAATGCAAATATACATATCCAAATAAACATACATATGCATATGCAAATGCAAATATGCATATGAGAATACAAATATGCATATGGAAATGCAAATATTCATATGCATACGCAAATATTTATATGCAAATGCAAATGTTCATATGCAATTATGCATATGCATATGCAAATGTGCAAATGAAAATATGCAAATGCAAATATGCATATCCAAATAAACATACATATGCATGCATATGCATATGCATATGCATATTTGCACTAGCATATGAACATTTGCATTTGCATATAAATATTTGCATTTGCATATGAATATTTGCATTAGCATATGAATATATGCATTCTTATATGCACACGTACATTTGCATATGCATATGTATGTATATTTGCATATGCATATTTGCATTTGCATTTGCATAAGCATTTGCATTTTCATGTGAACATTTGCATTTGCATATAAATATTTGCATTTGCATATGCATATTCGCATATTTGCATTTTTATATTTGCGTTTGCATATATGCATTTGCATATTAATATTTGCATTTGCATATGTATATTTTCATTTACATATTGGCATGTGTATATTTGCATATGCATATTTATTTGAGATGCACCGAATGCACTGAATGTAATGCACTGAATGCAACATAATACGAATGTTCGGCCGGATATTTGCTTCAAAATGTACCGAACCCAATATGCGGCCAAACTATTCGGTTCAATTATGCGCGGCAAACAGGTTTGTTTAAACATATCGGTTCGATACTGTGAAAGAACTCTCTCTCGTACAAGAAGTCTGTTCCATTTTTAAAATTATACAAATCTTTTTGCAGTAATCCGCACTTGCTTTGTAATAATTAGCTCACCTTACTGTTTATTTAAATGTTCTTTTTTTTAAATGTTAACAGTACTTTTGATATTCGGTAATTATTCGGCAAATCAACCGATTATTTGGCCGAATATCAACATGAAAAAATATGCCTTATATACCGAATACGAATACTCGGCCGATCATTCCGCACATCTCAAATACATGTTACATTTACATTTGCATATGCATATTTGCATTTGCATATGCACACTTGCATTTGCATGTGCATATTTTCATTTGCATATTTGCACATTTGCATATGCATATTTGCATATGAACATTTGCATATGCATCTTTGCATTTGCATATGCATGTGTGCATTTTCATATGCATTTGCATATGCATTTGCGTATGCATATTTGCATTTGCATTTTCATATTAACATTTGCAATTGCATATAAATTTTTGCATTTGCCTATGCATATGTATATGTGCATATGCATATTCGCATTTGCATGTTCAAATTTGCATTAGCATATGAACATTTGCATTTGCATATGAATATTTGCATTCGCATATGCATATTGGCATTTGCATATGCATATGTATTTTTGCATATTGTTTTATGGGATATCTTGAATAATAACACTAATTATAACTTCTGAGAAAATATTTTATTTGCAAGAACACTGTTACATGCCATAGATAACAAAGAGGATAAGACAACTTGACATAGACAGTGGTGCCACCTAACAGCACGAAATTAAAGTTAATTTTTTTTTTTAACATTCCCTCTAAATATAAACTTTAATTTGCTTAAAAACTAATAACTTGACATAAACTGATTTCTTAAATTAAGAAAAGTTTGAGTTGGCAATGCCTTTGTTAAAATGTCAGCTAATTGATTCTTACTTGAACAATAATTAACTTTTATAACACCTAACTCAACCTTTTCCCGTATGAAGTTATATTTAATATCTATATGTTTGGTTCTTTTGTGATATACAGGGTTATTAATCAATTTAATAGCACTTTGGTTGTCTATGTTTAATGATATACAATCAATACTTTCACCTAATTCTAAGAACAGTTGTTTCAACCAAAGAATCTCTTTTGTAGACTCACAGGCAGCTACAAATTCTGCCTCTGTTGTAGAGAGAGCTACAGTTTGTTGTTTCTGACTTAACCATGTGACTGGCCCTCCATTCAATATAAAAATATATCCAGTGGTAGACTTACGTGTATCAATATCACCAGCAAAATCAGAATCAGAATATCCAACCAAACCAAAACTTTCTCCATATTTTATGGATAAATTTTTACTATACAACAGATATTTAAAAACACGTTTGATAGCGTTTACATGTTGTTGGCTTGGATTGTTTACATATCTGCTCAATAAGTTCACAGCAAAGGATATATCAGGCCTTGAAACAGAACTCAAAAATAACAAGCAACCTATGGCCTCTCTGTAAGGGAAATCAATTACAATTTCATCTTCCTTTTTTGTAAGAATTACATTCACATCTGCTGGATTACTTACAGAATTAGCATTATTCATACAAAATTTGTTAATTATTTGATCTATGTAGTTTTGTTGATGGATATAGATACAATTATCGATTTTCTCTATCTGAATGCCAACAAAGTATTTCAAATCTAATTCTTTAATTTTAAAAGCCTCTTTTAGGTACCCAATTATGTCATTAATAAGTTGTTTGCTGGAAGAAATTACAAGAGCATCATCGACATAAATTATAAGGAATACCTTGACATTATCAAAAATTCCTACATATACACAATTATCAGCCTGAGATTGTACAAATCCATATTTCTTTAAAAACTCAGTAAACCTTTTATTCCAACAACGAGATGATTGTTTTAACCCATATAGAGATTTATTTAATTTTAATATACAATTATCTTTTACTGGCAAACCTTCTGGAATTTCTATGAAAATATCTTCTTCAAGATACCCATTTAAAAATGCTGTCTTTACATCAAACTGTTGAATTTCTAAATTATACTTTGCTGCAATAGAAAGAATAATTCGTATAGAGTCATACCTTGTTGTGGGAGAAAATATTTCTTGATAATCAATATCTTTTACTTGATCAAAACCACGTGCACATAGGCGAGCCTTATAGTGCACAATCTCATTATTTTCATTTTTCTTGACTGTAAAAACCCACTTAGTAGTCAGTGTTCGTTGACCAGACCTTTCTACCTCAGTCCAAGTGAGTCTCCTGATGAGCAGACAATTCTTCTTGAATGGCTTCAGACCATTGACTTTTCTGTGGACTGTTCAGTGCTTCTGCATATGTCTGGGGTAATGACAGCTCTACGAGATTTGCTTCATAGTTTTTATTGACTCGTGGTCTCAGGTTAATGTTATGAACTAGTGTGTCTTCTAATTCTTGAGATGGTTCATAAGTTTAAGCTATTTGTATCTAAAAGTAAACTGTCACTCTATTTGGATGATAAAATGTGGCCTTCTGAAATTAAATTCAGGCAGTTCATACGTTTTAAAGAGAAATCATTGGATAGTAATCATACAAAGCAAAATACCTAATGAATATTAATGCAACACAGCAGAAAACATGAGGTTGTGTACTTTTAACTGTAGATCTTTTAAGAAATCTATGGAATGTATACGTGTTTTGTGTGATAAGGCAGATATAGTGGCACTGCAGGAGACGTGGCTGCTCCCCCACGATATCCCACTGTTAGACAGTATCAGCAACGAGTTCGGTGCGACGGGAGTGTCAGCGGTGGACACTGGAGCAGGCCTGCTGCGAGGTCGTCCCTACGGTGGCGTGGCCCTCCTGTGGCGTCGAGCTGCTTTCCCTGTTGTGTCCGTCATTCAGTGCGAAAACGAGCGTATTTGTGCAATAAAAGTGCGGTCTGATGATCGATCATTCTTAGTGATGAGTGTTTATATGCCAACAGACAAGGCGGAAAATCTTATAATTTTCACAGAAATTATGAGTGCTGTTAGTGCTATTATAGAAAGTGAAGGGGAAGACTGCGTGTATGTATTGGGTGATTTTAATGCTCATCCGGGAGAGCCGTTCGGTAAGGAACTTTTGTCTTTCTGCTTAGAACAAGAATGGATGTGTGCTGACTTAGAAAAGCTTAGTGACAATTTGCATAGTTATACGTATGTTAGTGATGCTCATGGAAGTCAGCGTTGGTTGGATCACTGTATTGTAACTCAGGCGGCATGGAATACTGTGGAAAATGTAAATATTTTGTACGGTGTATATTGGTCCGACCATATTCCTTTACTATTAAATTGTAATGTTGATATTTTAAAACCTAAGTTATCCAACCCTTATAGTAACCAACCTCGAAACAATGTCTTGTGGGGAGATAGGGATAAAACTCAGACTGCAAAGTATAGACAGTTGTGTCATAGTAGTTTAAGTAAAATAGATTTTCCAGTCGAATGTCAGGAATGTAGTTACCATATTTGTAAAATTGAAGACCATAGAAAAGTAATAGATGTGTTGTACTATAATATTGTAAAATCACTATCTGAAGCAGCGGTAATGACAACAAATGATGTAACAGTAGGTAGGGCTGGTAAAAAACCGTACGTAGCGGGATGGAATAAGCATGTCAGAGACGCTCATGGGCGGGCGAGGCTTGACTTTAAATCGTGGGTAATGTTTGGTAGACCTAAAAGTGGCGAGCTGTACAATAAAATGTGTGAAAGTCGAAAAAAATTTAAAACTAAATTAAACTGGTGTCTTAGGCACCAAGAACAGATTAAAATGGACATTTTGGCTACTCATCATAATGATAGAACTTTCTCAAAATTTTGGAAAGCTGTAGCTAAACAGAATGCCAGGCCTAGCGTGCCCGTGAGCGTTGGCGGGGTAAGTGAGCCACAAGCTATTGCCAACCTCTTCAAGGACCATTTCCGGGTTGAGTCGAGGACGGAGTCGTTGACGGAGCTCACGCATAGCACGGAGGCGGAGACTGCTTTTGACCGTGATTGCTCGCCACCATTGATCGTCACGGCCAAAGAAGTTGCTGCGGTGATCTCGGACATGTCAAGGGGAAAGTCCCCTGGACATGACGGGCTTAGTGTGGAGCACTTCAAAAATGCTGGGGTTCACTTGCCTCGCGTTCTGGCACTGCTTTACAATCTCTGCTTGCGACACTCGTACCTGCCCCCTGATTTCATGAAAACGATTGTTGTACCTGTTATCAAGAACAAGTCGGGAGACGCGTCTGACAAAAGCAACTACAGGCCCATTTCGTTAGCAACTATCACAGCTAAGGTGTTTGATGGTGTGCTTGATAAGCTGTTGGATAAGTATATTAACCTGCACGATGCGCAATTCGGTTTCCGCGCTGGCTTATCTACTGAGAGTGCTATCCTGGCCCTCAAGCGCACCGTCAGATACTACACCGACAGAAGCACCGCCGTATACGCGTGCTTCTTAGATCTTTCAAAAGCCTTCGACTTGGTGTCCTACCCATTGCTGTGGAAAAAAATGAAAGGCATTGGTCTTCCGCCGGAGGTCATAGAGATTTTTAGGCACTGGTACGGCAACCAGGTAAATTACGTGCGATGGGCGGATGGGCACTCGGACGAGTACAGGTTGGAATGCGGCATGAGACAGGGGGGGTTGACGTCTCCTAAGCTCTTCAACCTGTACATCGACCAGCTGATTCGCGGGCTCAGCAGCATGCATGCGGGGTGTTCTATAGATGGTGTTAACATCAACAACATCAGTTACGCCGATGATATGGTGCTGCTGGCCCCGTCGGTCGGCGCGCTCAGGAAGCTGGTGCAAACATGTGAAGCCTATGCTGTAACTCACGGGTTGAGATACAACACAAAAAAGAGTGAGCTCCTGGTCTTCACTGCTGGCAACAGCACTCCACAAGTCGTTCCGCCTGTCGCATTGTGTGGAACTGCCTTGACGAGAGTTAAACAGTTCAAATACCTTGGACACGTCGTAACAGAGGACCTGAAGGATGATCTCGATATAGAGAGGGAACGCAGGGCGCTGGCGGTCAGAAGCAATATGCTTGCCCGTAGGTTTGCTCGTTGTACGAAAGAAGTAAAAATAACCCTGTTTAAGGCGTACTGTCAATCATTTTATACGAGCAGCTTATGGGTGAGATATTCGCAGAAGGCTTACGGCGCCCTGCGGGTCCAATACAACAACGCCTTCCGGATGTTGTTGGGGCTGCCGCGCTTCTGCAGCGCGTCGGGTATGTTTGCTGAGGAACGCACTGACGGATTTCACGCCATTATTCGCAAGAAAGTGGCCTCGCTGATGAGCAGAGTGTGCGGTAGCTCCAACGCCATCTTGAGGGTGGTGGGGGGTAGGCCCGAGTGTCCTATTGCTGATCATTGGACGGCCCTTTTGATCGGCTTAAAAAAGTAAATAATCAATAAATTTAAATTAAACTATATTTTTATTTTGACATTACTGATATTACTTGACATTAGATAATTGACATTTGGATTTTAATTACTATTATTTTAAATTTATTTGTATTAAATTGGAGCGCTATTTGAAAATAAAATTACAATTATATTTACTAACCTAAACTAAGGATTACTAACAATTTATATGGAATATTGTATTGTTCTGAAATAAAATATTTGAATTGAATTGAATAAGTGGTATCTGCACTGTTGTCACTATTGCAACTTAACAAGCTATCTTCTAATGAAGATGAAGAAGTTTCAATTACTGGTATAGTACCTGTGCTGGCATCTTCTCCACTTTGTTCTACTTCTCCATTCACCTCAAAAATATTTATCTGTGCAATATTCTTTCTCACCGTAGGAACGTCATGTTCATCAAATACAACATTTCTTGATATTTTAACTTTCTTTGTATTTATATCAAACATCCTGTAATTATTGTTATCATAGCCAACCAGCATCATCTTCTCACTCTTTTTCTCCAATTTTGTTCTCAATTGATCTGAAACATGTACATAGCCAGTGCTACCAAACACCTTTATATGACCAAGCTGTGGTTTTACTCCATTCCATAGTTCAAAAGGTGTTGTATTAGGAGTTTGAGTTGATGACGTCCTGTTCAATAAATAAACAGCACAGTTCACTGCTTCTGCCCATAAACACAAGGGAACATCTCGTGCATATAACATTGAGCGAGCACTCTCTACTATGGTTCTGTTCTCTCTCTCGGCACGCCCATTTTGTTCTGGTGTGTAGGGTGCTGTGCACTCATGAACTATTCCCTCTCCATCCAGAAATTCTTTAAAAGCTTTATTTATATATTCTGTACCATTGTCTGTATGTAATGTTCTGATACTATGCATGAATTTATTTTTAATTAGAGCATTGTATTTCTTAAAAACTTCCAGGACATCAGATTTATTTTTAATGAAATATACATGCCGGTAACTAGTTGCAGCATCTTTGAATAATACGAAGTATTTCATACCTTGAATTTATGAAAAGCTCATAGGTCCACAGACATCACTGTACACTAGGTCACCTGGCTGTAATTCTCCTCTCTTAGATTTGTGAAATGGGAACTTACACTGCTTCCCATATGCACAAGCCTCACAAACAAAGTCACTTTTATTTGTGTCACTTATTTTCAGTCCCTCAACAACACTGTTAACACTCATGTTCTGTATTTGTTTCACATTTATATGTCCTGACCTTTCATGCCACATTTGAATGTCACTTTGTTTGTTTTGAACTAAGTTACAAGTCTCTGGAATCACTGTTTTTATGTTCAATTCATACAAATTGTTTTCTGTAATTTTTGCACTCATTACCACTTCATCATTTTTTTAAATTAATGCACTTGCATCTTTCTTTATGATAGAAAAGGACTTGCGAATAATCACTCCCTCTGAAAATAGATTTCTTCTTAAGCTTGGAACGTATAAAACACCCTGCAGTTCACTGTTCTCCCACTGTCCATTGACATATCTTTTAATCAAAATTTTTCCAATACCAGCAACTTCCATTGATTGTTTGTTTCCTAATGTCAATGATTTCTGATTGCACTCGAACAATTCCAAGAAGAAATCTTTTCTAAATGTCATGTGAGCAGACGCACCGCTATCTAGAATCCAAGTATTTTCTTCAGCATTACTTGCATTATTTTCCACATAGAATGCTAACATATTTGCACCTTCTTTTTGAGGTTTTCTGTACTTGGATTGTCTTGGCGCACGACATTCTCTCGAGAAATGACCTCTTTTTCCGCAATTGTAGCACTCAAACCTATGTTTGGTTTTGTTTTGATTTTCATTGCTCCCGCTTGCTATTGGTTCATTTTGTTTTGGTCTCGACTTTGACCCTTTATTGGCCACCAGGAGCGCGGTCTCTGGCTCTTCTTCACTGGCCAGACTCTCTTCTTCATCCAATAGACGAGCAGTCAAATTGGCAATGGTTTGGTGCTTCGGGTCTAATGACATCCACGCTTGACGCAATGATCTGTACTTGGGTGGCAAAGTACCCAGTATTTTCGTTATGATGGCCATGTCACTAACAGTCTCACCACTTTCTTTTAGCTGTTTCGCTAAGGTTTCCACTTTTGAGATGTGTTGAGCAACACTGTCATTTGGTGACATTTTGTATTGATAGAACTTCTCGTGAATCAACATTTTACATAGTTCACTCTTCTGCTCGTATATAGATTCAAGTTTCGTCATGATTTCAAATGCACTTTCACAATTTTCAATCAGTGTAATTTGATTGAAGTCCATTGAAGAGGTTATGATATACATCGCCATGCCATCATTTTTCATCCATTCAGTACTGTCCTGTGCTGGTTTTGGCAAATCAATATTTATACCTTTTGCTTTCAAAGCGCATCTTATCTGAAACTTCCACTGACGAAAGTTATTTCCATCAAATTTGTCTAAATTCATTGGCCGCATGGGATCCATTTTGAGGTTGCTTTGTAATTTCAACAATTTGGCTGTAACTTTCTTTGCGTTCAACTTTTACTTCTTTTCCGATTTTCAGAGTTTCCTGGGCCCATAACCTATTGTTTTATGGGATATCTTGAATAATAACACTAATTATAACTTCTGAGAAAATATTTTATTTGCAAGAACACTGTTACATGCCATAGATAACAAAGAGGATAAGACAACTTGACATAGACAGTGGTGCCACCTAACAGCACAAAATTAAAGTTAATTTTTTTTTTAACATTGCATATGCATATGTATGAACATTTGCACATAAATATTTGCATTTGCATATAAATTTTTGCATATGCATATGTATATGTGCATATGCATATTTGCATTAGCATATGAACATTTGCATTTGCATATGAATATTTGCTGTCGCATATGCATATTTTCATTAGCATATGAAATTTTGCATTTGCATATGCATATTTGCATTTGCATATGCATATGTATATTTGCATTTGCATATTTGCATTTGTTTATGCATATTTGCATATGAACATTTGTTTTTGCATATAAATATTTGCATTTGCATATGAATATTTGCATTAGCATATGAATATATGCATTCTCATATGCACACGTATATTTGCATATGCATATGTATGTATATTTGCATATGCGTATTTGCATTAGCATATGAACATTTGCATTTGCATATGCATATTTGCTGTCGCTTATGCATATTTTCATTAGCATATGAACTTTTGCATTTGCATATGCATATTTGCATTTGCATATTAATATTTGCATTTGCATGTGTATATTTTCATTTTCATATTGGCATTTGTATGCAAATTTCTATGCAAATTAGAAATTTGCATATGCAAATATACATACATATGCATATGCAAATACACACATGCATATACGAATGCAAATATGCATATGCAATATTCATATTTGCATTTGCATATGCATATTTGCATTTGCATTTTCATATGAACATTTCATTTGCATATGAACATATGCATTTGCATATGAATATTTGCATTTGCATAAGCATATTTGCATATGCATATTTGCATTTGCATATGCATATTTCCATATTAATATTTGCATTTGCATGCGTATATTTTCATTTACATATTTGTATTTGCATATGCATATTTACTAGAGATGCACCGAATGTAGATTTAACATAATACGAATATTCGGCCGAACATTCGTATTGGGTTGAATCTCATTTGGTGCATCAAACAGTTTTGTACATGTCGGTACGACGTTCTGAAAGAACTCTCTCTCGTACAAGAAGTCTGTTCCATTTTTAAAAAAATTACAAAACTTTTGCAATAAATGACTCTTGCTTAGTAATAATAAGCTTACCTTACTGTTTAATAAAATGTTCTTTTTTAAATGTTTACAATACTTTTAATATTCGGTAATTTTTCGCAAATCAACCAAACATTCGGCCTAATACGAACATGAAAAAATATTCCTAATATACCGAATACGAATATTCGGCCGAACATTCGTATTCGGTATATTATACACATTCGCATATAAGTATTTGCATATGCATATGCATATGCATTTGTGCATTTGAATTTGCATATGCGTATGCATATTTGCATTTGCATATGTAAGTTTGCACTTGCATATGCAAATTTTCATTTACATTAGTAATTTTTATTTGCATTTGCATATTTGCAATTGCGTATGCATATGCATTTGCAGATTTGCATTTTCATATTTGCATATGCATATGCGCATTTGCATTTGCATTTGCAAATGCATATATAAATTTATTTATTAAATCTATTTTATCCTGTTTGCAGTGACTTGTCTACTACACTCAAGGCCGGACCAGACGGAAATGTGACCTTCTGTCCTCTATGGTCGGAGCTTAGACATTGTAAAATAGATTTATTTGTTATTTTGACATCACAAAAAAATATTATCTAGGCAAGTAACCGTTGTTGGAGTCACTCTGGTAGGTTCTTCATAAACATTGTTTAGGTTATCTGAGTCAAAAAGATTTTTGTTAGAAATCTTACAGAAATTTGTGTTTTTTTTTAAATTTATTATATAAAAATGAAACCCAAAATGTGTTGGTAAGCGCATAGCTCAAGAACGCCTGGACCTATTTGGCTAATTATTATTTTTATGATATTTCTTAAATTACGGGGATGGTTCTTACGAAGAAAAATAAAAAAACAATGGGCAGGACAACGTCTGCGGGGACCGCTAGTATGTCTATATTAAAATCACCGCATTCTACTAAATTCTTTTTTGATCTTTTTTGATAAGACATTATCCAAAGTGTCTTCAAAAAGTTGGTAATTAGAGTCTAGGGGGGCTATATACGCTTATGACAATATATTGATCTAGTTCAACACACGCAAGTTCAGTAGTTCGCTCAATGGAGAGAGATACAATATATTTTCGTTCTTTACGGTTAAATTGATTATTCAATATAGAATAAGTGACCCACCTCTAGTTGTAGTCTCCCTTGTGAACGAACTACGGACCTTATAATTGTCAATACATAGCATTAATTCATAGTCCCTATACCAGTGCTCTGTCACACACATGACATGAACGTTTAAATCTTGCAAAACTAATGATAATTCTAATTCTTAGCCTGTGTGTTTTGATGTACAACATTAAAACTAGACCCAGCCTTTGTCTTCCCCCTTAGTTTAAAGTGTCAGAGGTTGTCAAGTTAATAATATCTATATTAGTACTATTACTACGAGTAATATGTTGACAACCATGTGATATGGTTGAGTTTAAAATACAATTATTATTATTATAAGCTAACAGAGTAGCTATTCGTTTTTCAACTTTAATAGGCAAGTGTATAGAGCTGCCAGTCATAGAAAATGAATTATTTATGAATTTATTTTTGTCAAAAAACACAAATTTGTCAATGTTCCGCTGAGATATATTAATAATGTAATTAGCATATGAGCATATGAATACTGTTATTTATGTTACTGTATAATATTTTGAAAATGGTAGGGAACAGAAGATAATTTTAAATTTGTCAAAATGGTCCAATTTTTTATAATATTTTTCTTGCTTATGTTTTGACTGTTCCCTAACATTAAAACAATAATCTAATGCATATTTAAATGCAAATAAAATACATATCCAAATGCAACAGAAATGCATATGGCATTCCTGAGATGCTATCACACATGCTGAGTGGCCCGGTTCCCCCTTTTCAGTATCTTGTGTATGTGCATTTGAATTTGTGTTTTGTTCTTTCAGGAACAAATCTTTGAGAAATTTATATGTGGGGACGTGTAAAAGTTGTTAGTCTACTTGCAGAAATAAATTGTTTTATTGATTTTATTCTATTTTGTAAGGTATGTGATACTGAATAAACATGTTTTCTTTTTTTCTTTCAAATGCAAATGGAAATGATCGGGTCTCTAATGATCATGAAAATTGACTCCAAAACGAAAAATCACAAACGTTTAAAAAACGTTGGCTTTATTGTAAAATAACTAGGCACTGTTTATCCCTTGTTCAAATATAAGCCACCCTAATAGGAGTGAACTTTCAGTATGGTTTGATATTTTTTAAACAAAAGATAAAAACTGCTTATTTCTTTTTTAGTAGAGGGTCGTATATCCAGTAGTATATTAAAGGCACATATTGAGACAATTATAAAGTTAATAGTTTCTTGGGCGGCTTATTTTCAGCACCAATCTTATAACACTGTCACAAATATAGATGTACTAATGTAGTAGCAAATTTAAGGAAGTATTAATTTGCCTATTTGTTTTAAAATATCTTCAATTGCTTTGGAGCGTTTCTAAATCAATCTCCAAGTAATAAGAAGTTTTCTTCACACATACATATGACTTTACTAACTAAATAATCCTTTGGCCTTAATTGTAATTTCTCATTTGAACCCCCATACCGTCGCGTTTCGTACAGTATCACAAGTTAAATGCTTTAACTACGTTGATTCCCGTTTCATTTGCTGGAACAATGAGAAAAGCAATTGGTATGTAAACTAATTACCTGTCCTAGATACGGGACCCTTCATTTCTTGTAACTCGATTACTTAACTGACAGATGAAAACGCTATACTCTTAACGCATCCACTGTAAAATGAACCCCCATACTTATGTTACAAATGAAGAGATTAACAGTTTTACTGAGGTCAGGTTATAACGGTGTTATGAGTGCGTTTCGCTATTATATATTTGCGAATGTAGATTAGCTATTGCCTCTTATAACAACAGGGTGGGTTTTGAAGTCAATTATTGTGGGTGGAATAGTTGGAATATGCGAAAGTGGCTCTCCATCTCGAAAGCTAATAAATGTATATTCCACTATCATAGGTGAGTTAGGGTTAATATACGGTTCGGTGGGTTGAGATGAAATTGAATATTGATACGGCTTTATGTTTTTTATGATGTGAAACCAAGTGTAATATTCGTTTACAAAGGCTGTTTTTTTATTAAGATTTGAATTAAAATTGATAATATTTTAAGCCACAGTAGCTTTTCATTTTAAAAAAAGACTACCTACAGAAGATTTTGCATTTTTTTTTTATATACAACAACATAACATTCATTGATCTGACTCCGTGGTAAGTAGCTAAAGCACTTGTGTTACAGATATCAGAGACAACAGTGATATTACAAAATAAACTTAAGTAAATATATATAACACCCAGACCAGTACAAACAGACATGTTCATGCTTACAAATGTTTTGTACAGTGCAGGGATCGAACCCGCGACTTATTGGTTAATAGTCACCTTCTTGAACTTAATAGTCAACTTTTTGAAAAAAACGTCCTTTATTTTGTGTTCCTATTGTACTCTAGATATAAATACATCCTTTGAACATAATTATAAAGAATTTAAAGATCTAAGACATCTGTTCACCAAAGTATATCTCAGTTATAAATTCCGCTTGTTTTCAAAACATGGAACGCATTGGCCTTTTAGACTGTCTGGGAATAAGTATGTTGATATTTTCCTGGGAAACTTTTAATGTATGCCCGTTTCCCTCTGAATGGGGAGTGGGGGGCAAGGGGAGGAAACTTGCCCCGTCGATTTCAGAAGGCTGAAGAACTAATTTAACTACGTCCCCTAACTGCCACTCCAATAAATTCTAAACTGGTATAATATTGTGTACGAACATTTTATTTTGCGTAAAGTATTAAGTTGAAATTAGTTTTGCGTCGGTATGGAGACAGACACATGCAGATAGCTACCTATTTAACACTATCATAGTTTACTATAAGTATTTTTTTGAATTTAAAATGACAATATAAATCGCTGGCCGCGTCATCGCTCAACACCATGTGGAATTACTGATACATGTGTGGCATGGCATGGCACATAAGAGAAAAAATAGATAGAACTAGGTACCTTTTTTGTTTTATTTGTCCGTAAATAAGGTACTTATTATAAAAAGTTAATAAACTAATTCATGTGTTTGATTTTTTTTTTAAAAAGCTCTTGGCGTTTAATCTTTCGTAGAAAATAATAAACGTGACTTGCTAGCAACACACCATACGAAATACAAATCAACTACTGAAATGTTAGGTAAAAGGTACCCAAATATAGGTTTGCAAGTGGCTATTTTTATTTCGACGGTAAGTAAGCCTTTATATAGGCTGAAAGTACAAAACTCTTCAGCTAATAATTATCGAGGAGTTGGAGTTGATATAACGTTTAACATTAGCATTTAACACTCTTCCGCTGTCTAAGGAACCATTCACACCCATCTAACCCTGTTTCTGCCCGGACTCATCATAATAAGCATTGAGATTCAAATTTTCATAGGCCCGGTCCTTGACAAGCGCCTAATTAGACGACCGACTTCGCGCAATGCATGCTAACAACTGACATTTGCATTGTAGGTACCTACATTTTAGATTAGGGCAGCCGTACGCTGAGCGAGAATTGTAAAAAAAGGTTATCTTGAGCTTTGATAATAGATGTGTTGTGGCTGTTATCATTTTGAATAAGTGAGATGAGTAATGTAACAAAGCTGTTATGTTTTCTGTGGAAAATATTAGAGTAAGTACTGAGATTTAACAAAGCTGTGCGAAGCAATTTGATGTGTAGGCTTTACTTAAAATTATCTTATCAAAACTGAATGATTAATGTCAAGTTATAGAACGATTCGATTTGCGATGTTGTGCTCAGGTTAAAAGCAGTGTCGATCATGATGTTTTTTTAAAATTATTGGTAATCATATTTTTCAATTTTGTTCATTTACTTAAACGCATTTCCGTCCGCAATGCCTTTTTAAATGAAGCAGCCGTTATTGAAAATTGTAAATTAGGCGTAAAAACTAAAATAATTAGTCAATGTTTTATGGAACAGCTCCAAGTCTACCGTCAGCCTTAAAGCCACTGGCAGAGACAGGGCAACTGTCAAAATCACCACGTGATCATTACACCGGGAAATGAGTCGGAAAATGAGCGTGGATAATTGGCGACGGGACGGGGCGGGGCCGTGATTCGTAACGAAACGTGATATTTTGATGAGGTGCGGATGACGTTGCGCCGTGTGTATACTAAGCTTTACACGAATATTGCGTTCGGCTTTTGTTAAGAGCTGATTTGATGGAAGATCGATGACCTGACGTTATTATCCCAAAAGATGGTCAGAAATATATAGAGGTAACAAGTAAGATCACTAGACCATTCTTCGCTCAGAAAGATTTTTATCAATGTTAAGCTAAGAACTGTTTCACAAACAGAATGGAAGATCAAGTTGGTGCGATAGAATATATGTTTGGTAAAGACAAGATAAAAATTAAATATAAAAAACGTTCAAAAATAATAACCAAAATAATCGTGAACAAAGTGTTATCAACATACTTGCTAGCTTTGAGCGTAAATTGACTTTTGATTGAAAAAGTTTCACTAAAATCCATTATAATATTCAATCTTCGAAGTTTCCCAAACTTTTCAAAGCACAATATACCATCAACTAGTATTCTCGAATTCCAAAACTATCACACTAAACTTGTCAACTGAAAATCTCTATCAGAACTTCAGTAATAGTCATAGGAAAACATCTTGCTTTATTTGAAGTGAAGTTAAGCATTAAATTGTTATAGCTGCACTAAGCGGGTTCGTCTGAGACTTTGCAAAGGCGTATTTATTTTTATAGCCTGTGTACAGTGGTTCCCAAAGTATTCCAGATAAACCGTGTGGTGGTTCACAGGGATCTTGACGGAGTCCACGGCGGCGTGGCCAAAGATTAGGGGTTTCCGCGATTCACCTGGCATCGATAATATAGATCTAAATTGTCGATTATAACATCTCGGCGTGACTTCACTCATCTGTCAATGTAGGTAGATAAAAATTAAGTTAACAATTAATTAATCAATCATTGTTCATTTATTTTTCGTAAACTTTAGTTTAAGGCTTGTTAATAGCTGCAAATGCATACAAAGTTTTCATATAGTTTTTAAGATTTTTCGTGATAACCATTCACGTTGCAAACTAAAGATAATATTTTTGATAGTACAAATATTAGTATGCGTAAAGCATTTTACCTGTGAGAAAAAGGGGGTCAACCCGAACTAGAAAATGTTTGAATGGGGTCCGTGACAACAAAAAAGTTTGGGAACCAACCTCTGCTGTATATAATATTTTTGTTTGCATAGCACGATGCCTGAAATTGCAGTTTATTCCTGTGGGATATTAAACCACCCGCCGTGCTCTTGTGAGAGAACGAGTCTCTTCCTGTTGGGTAGATGTATGTGGCTATGTAGTTCTTAAACCTGATTCTAACTTTTGAAAGAAATGCAGTGTTTTTGTTCATAAAGAAAACCCATTCAACTTGAAGTTCGTATTTTTGTAACGACTTTTACTTAAGTTACTCTATAACTACTAAGTACTCACTTAAAAAATATAGGAACTTCGAGTCGCTAGTGGTATAATCGTTTTTAACGGACGTTCTAAGAAGCAGTTTTTTAAAACCGCATTATAAAAGTAATTTTCCACTTTCCAATCTTGTGAAAATCATATCCATATTTTTGATATTTCTTTCATCATGCACATTGGCAGTAATTACATTAAGACCCTTTTTATCACGCAACAAAACACGCCCAAAAATCCACTCTTTCAACCACATAACTGAGAATCCTCTCAAAACGAATGAAAATGGAAGTTTCAAAAAGCCTTCAAAAGTGCTCAATGGTAAGACCCTCATCAGAAAGCGTTATTTTATCAAAACATGCATTGTTTAAGAGTATCCTGCGCAGAATACCTCATGTTTCTGACGGCATAATACGTGGAGCGTACAAAAGAGCAGCGGTTTGCTTGCGAGGGCTGCACAAAAGCTTTTTATAATACTTTCGGCAGCAATACAGCTGTATAACAGAACCCTTTTCTTGATAAACATTGGATTGCGCTGTAATTATTCTGATGAGTGTTTTATTAGGCGAAGTTGATTAATTTTTGCAAGATAAAGCAGTTTTGACAGACATTTGTTGAAAATCTTAACCCTTTGTCTGCGATTTTGGGTCTAAATTATGTTTTTAGTTTCTAATTGAGTAATTCAATATTTGAAACGAAGATTTGATTATTCTTTTAACAAATACTTTTGCCAAGTTAAGCCCTTTAATTAATTGCGTTCTACGTTTTTATAACTAAAAAGTACCTAATACTCAGGGTTGATTTATTTACTCCTCAAATAACAACAATAGTCGCCCCACCCACTAATCATTTCTGCTTAGCACAAAGGTATGACTAGTAGAGAGTGCCCTACGGCGTAAAGTCAACCTTTTGTTCATAGATTTTGTTGTTCAACAAAGCTTAAATAAATAAATAATTATTTACGTATTGACATATTTTTTATACTTTTAACTTATGTTTCTCAACTCCGCAGTTGAAAAACAAATTGAGGTCACACACTTTTAATCCTGACTAAGCCTACGCTTACTGCTTCACAATATGTGCAGGTAATTACAAATCAGAGGTACTTGAATCCTCTGAAACATATTGATAGATCGTTAGGGCTTTCTCCTCTGGGAGGGCAACTTGCCGGCGCTCACGATTTATCAGAGCTAATTAATGTGTCTTACTACTTAGACTTAGATAATGGCTTCACTCGAAGAGAAACAGCACACCTGAATCTCATTTCAAAGGTCAGATTGTAAGTTAATTGCATTTGTAGAGGAAAGGTTAAGATTTATTAGGTGTAAAAAAAAATAATTTCAGACACAAATGACTACAGGGATAGATCTGAATATAAAATCCCTTTTTAGGTTCTTAACGATGCCGCATGCGAGGTATAATTTGTGCTAAAGTAAGAGTACTAAGCTTTATTGAAATATACAAAAATATAACGTAAAACATACATATATATCGTGTGGTAAATGGATAATAGTACCTACTTCAACTGACATTACCATCATATCCCATCCAATTAAATTGTGTGCATGTCTACTTATTCAGAAACTTCAGTATATTGCTCTAATATCTTTATCTCCGTTGATAACCATCGGTTCAAAGTCCAAGCGATAATATAAGTACAAAGTACCCCTCCCAAAACTTTAGGCCTTCCAATCAAAGAGGTTTATGATATTACAGTCAAAATTTACATCGTAAACACGGCGCTTGTATCAAACGAAGAGAATTTCCGAATAGTTCCTCCAGGATTACCTTTTGTAAACTAAAACGGGATGCAATCATCATCTTGTGGACCAGGATTACGCTAGAGCAAAGGATAAGGGGCATAGACTAGAGACAAGCAGTGAAAATATTATGATTTACGAATACGTATACGTTACCATAGTAGTTTATAGTTTTTGACGCAATATTTTATATCACAATAATGCAGCAATTGAACGTTAGTAATTAAGTGAGAAGAGGAATTAAAAAAGACGATTTATAAATGATGTTTCATGTTCACAAGCCTTATATACCTTCTAAATCGTTTGTTTTTAGGCAGAAAGTACATATGTTTTATATTTATATTCGAACTAGCTAACCCGACAGTCGTAGTCCTTCCTGCTGTGTTATTATGTATATTAAAAAAAACTACATTAAAATTCGTTGAGTAGTTATAAAGATCTGAGCATTCATACATACAGACAAGGGGCGTCCGTCCCGGAGTATTCCATGTAGCTATTATATTATGTAGCTATATGTAAGCTAACAAAAATAAATTAAGTTTATTGTTTTATCACTCAAATTATGAATATTTATATATTTAAAACTTTATTGCACAAGAAATGTACAAAGGGTGAACTTAATGCTAAAAGCATTTTCTGCCAGTCAACCTCAAGGTCATGCAGAAAGAAGGCAATGGGTAAATGAGAGAGGTGAATTGTGGTTAATAACGCAAAACAGAATTAAACATAATATTTAGATATATTATATATGACTGCCTCGTTGGCGTAGTAGCAAAGTTTCTGCCTTACATCCAAAAGGTCCTAGGTTCGGATTTCGGTTCGGTTCATGTCGGATTGCCGTCTCACCGAACTTTGAGAGTGATGGAATAGTGAGTGCACCTGTGTATTGCGCTCACACTTGTGCACTAAAATATCTCCTGCGTAGTTGGCTGATCTCTGTTGAGATTGGCCGCCGTGGTCGAAATCGGCTAGGAGAACTATTATTATTATAGATATAATATTGTTTCTTTACTCTGTGGCACCGTCCATCGCCGTCTTACTTATGCAATAGAGATACCGCCTCGGGCGCGACCCGCCGTCCTCCGCAAATATTACACATAATCATTCGCTTTTAATTATTATTGCAGCAACTAAGACTTGTTTGATGTATTGATTAAAACCGTGTTTGTGTTCAAGTGCCATCAGAGCGGGTACCAACGTCAATAGACGTAATCCCGACAGCTGGTAAATAGGGACACTGCGATTGTTTGGTATTAGTTTCGGCAATGAATAGAACGGTGACAATCGGAGGGTTAATGTTTGAAAGTTATTTTGTAAATGATTTTTAATTAGTGCGCCTTTTACCCATCTGTGTATACCAGTAAGTCCACCATTGTACACATGTTTGTGCAGAACTTAAAAGAAATAAAAAGTAATAAAATATACCAAAACAACAAACATGGTTTGGTGGATAGGTTAAGAATGAGTGCGTTACACTAATGCCTAATGTTTTTTTTAATTCTCTGCTTGTTGGTATTAAGCATTCCATTTCCGTGAGAAGTAAATCATTTTTTGAGTGTAAATAATTGAGATAAAAGTACTAAAAATATACATATATTGATACACTTTTGATGACCCCAAAAAATGAAAATTACCAAATCTATTCACCCACAAACATAATAACAGTCGCCCACATATCCATAACGCGTAACATAATATAAAATTTATCAGCGCCACATCATGCCCTCGCAATAAACCCCCAAGGATCGTTACATTGAAAATTTAATATTCGGAACGTAAACACAGAGTAACATTGTCGCGTAAACTATAACGACTAGCTTTACGAGGGTGTAAACGTAAAAAACTCATCGGGGTACGAAGGAAAATATGAAACTCCACTAAAAGTACCCGTTCCATAGCCTGCGACATCCGAAGGGTTAACGCTTGTTACAGTTTAGTGACTTGGATTTCAGTTTTTGGTTCTGATAGAAATCTCATGGCGACAATCTGTCAAAAATACAATAAATATTAAAAAAAATCTTGTGATACATAGTCTTGATACGTGGAATTCTGATTTCTTATACATAAAGCATGTTAATATACTTCCATATATATAGAGGAAGGTTTTTCCTCTTGAAATACGTTATCTTTTAAAAATGCATCAAAATCCGTTAAGTGGTTTTAAAGATATAACTAAGCATACATACATACACTCATACATACATAAACATACCTACACACATAGGAACAGACGCAAAAGGCGACTTTACTTTATACTATGTGATGAATAATTTTAAAATAGATGCTCTTTGTTTAAAACTTATAAGCCCATATCTACTTACTACACATATGCATGTGATCAAACTTTTTCCATCTAGTTCATTCGCGAACGGTATTATATATTTCCCTATAGAAGTCGTAAAGCACGTGTTAGTGGCCGTCCCGACCCACCCTTTTAAAGCTGAAGTTAAATTTTATTTCAGTCTTTTGCGCCGGAGAAAAATGTTCGGCTGCCCTGTCCATTTACCGGCTTAAATTAGATCTTTAATTTTTTAAAGGAGAATTTATCTTTTGAATTTGCCCGCTCCAGAGGTTGTAATGGATGAAAAAAGTTGAATTTTTAATTGCTATCGGTGTTCGAAACGTGAGGTGCTTGTGGCGCAGTGGTTGCTGCGCTTTGGTAGTGATACCTAAAGTTAAGCAACCTAAGGCGCGGTCATGTTTGGGATGGGTGACCATTCTGACCATATAAGTGACGTCTATTTACAAGCATCTCCGTGCTTCGGAAGGCACGTTAAGCTGTTGGTCCCGGATAATATCGATAGATATTAGTCGTTAAGCCTGGTCAGAGGCCCTCGGGCGGCTTAATAACATCTGACAGTAAGGTTGGTCACTTACCTTACAAACACCCCTCCACCAATCCGCACTGAGCCCGCGTGGTGGAGTAAGGCTCGGACCACCTCATAGTTGAGGTGAGGCCTGTGCCCAGCAGTGGGACGTATATAGGCTGATGAGAGATCGGTGTTCGAAACGTGGGTTGCAAAAATTAGTTTCGTAAATTTTACACGGATTTTTCAGTATCAATTAAGGCAAAATTGAGTGAAAAACTTTATTTGTACTACTAATAAACTTTGGGTTGGTTATTTTTCATTGAACGTTGATTGAAAAATTGAGGATGAATTACGAATTTGGAATGTTTTTTTTTCTAACCTTATTTCGCGTCGCATGTTTCGACGCAGATTTATTGAATTCGCATCAAAATTGCGTTTTCTTTGTAAAGCTCCTCACTCACCCAAACTGGTTTAAGATTTGCCTCATAAATCTAAAATCTAATGAAAAGAAACATTTCCGCGTTATTGGAAGCAATTTTTAATAATTACATTTACCGCTTCAATCATACTTAGGCGTATGAAGCGCGCAGGGTTGCCTATGAGCAAGTTGTTAAAAAATAATAAAAATATGGGTTTCGATGCTAAAAAGTATTTAAACTAACATTAATTATTTCAAACATTTACACAGGACTGCACAGGTATTTGACAGTTTGTCTAAAGCTAGACATAGAATAGGGCCGTATTTAAAGAACTTAATATGGTAGCCTGCGCAGATCATCAGCCTTCATAGCTGCTGGTCCACTAAGGTATCCGGTTACATAAATCGAAGTATATATTATTTTTACATATTTTTATTTTATATATTATTTTTGAAGCCTATTTTAAAAGGCAGTGCGACCGCTGACAATCACATAAAAACATCTTTAAATGCTCAGGCCACTGTCCCTATGTAATGATATCTTTAACATTATTTACTTCATTCCACAGCTAGCAACCCTAAGCGCGTGCTATTACCAGTATGAAGTGGCTTGCACCAGAGCTGAGATCAAATAAACATAGCCTAAACGCACAGTAATGAGCCTTATTGGATTACGGCGGGCCTTATAAGCCCAAATAATAATAACCAAAAATGCACGTGGACCGAGAATACCCAAATAACTCAGTCAATATTGTCTAATTTGGATCTGCGGATTCCGGCGTGGGGTTCTCTTGTTTATAGTTATCCCCTTTACTGTTATGAGGGTATTATGAAGTATACTTATTTTATTTGGTTTAGGTACTAGATTTTTACTGCTGATAAATACTGGGTAGGTACAGTTTGAACAAATTTATTTGGGATTTTTCAGAAAAAAACACCGTAATTGTAAGGTGTCCTTACAATGAAAATCGTGAAAGTGAATTAAGAAGTAATGATTTTTAACCCACAACGCGATGTTATAAGTTTGATTCCGTCTGTCTATCTGTTTGTTTGTATGTATGTCTGTATGTAAGTGCGGTTTTTTTTTATTGGAAGACTTGCTTATCACAATGGTTCTTGGTAAGTTTTTTTCATTTATTTTGGTACTTAACAGTCATTACAAATGAATCACTTAAACAAAGATCAGTTACATTAAAGACACCAAAAAATTTCAAGATGTTTAAACCGGTACCTCAATCATACTCGTGTTTTAGGCCCTAGCACCGCGACACAGGCTGGTGGGAAGAAATGCTCTTACACAAATAATACATATATACACAATACTGTAAGATCACACAAAGGCCACAGCTAAGCATTTGCTCCTAAAAACAAATGACGATCAACAAGTTCCGAGCGATGCAAATTGCTAACACCATTACGAAATATCAGTACGTAGCCGCTCCGAAAGCCATTCCCGATCACACTCCAACGAAAATATATTCCATCCATTTTGAAATGGAAAGGGAGGATAATGGGTAACAGACGAGTCTGCAGGACTATTTTGCTGCTGTAGTGATGTCCCCAGGTGTTGTATCAGAACAATTTCGTGTCATTTGTCCCCAGTCGCCCGAAACACGGCAATAATGCACCACGCTCCATTTGCACCTAGCGCAATTTGTTTCGTATTCACATGCATTTTTCGTATTTACACTGCGATGCGCTTTAAGATTTTTGCAGCGTGAATCTTTTTGATAGTTGCTTTTAAAAGTTTAGTGTAGCGATGCTGATTGAAAAAATTATCATCAGTTCGGGAGTCCACCCCATTGTTGGTACTTATTTGTGCAATAAAGTTAAAAGCAAACGTATCAATGTGATTGTAAGATCAAATTGCTAAAAATAATTATGGCAACTTTCATTTATAGACATAGTTTGAAATTTCGGTTACGATTGTATAATGGAGTTTAAATTTTTGTACAATAATATCTTAATTCGTTTACGGTGTTATGTAGCCTTTACCTTGAGTTCTAACACCTAAATAATTAAATTAATGCCTACGCCAATATCATTTAGCGAATATTCTTCATTGAACCTGATTTAATGCGTTATCACTTGAATCACAAACAACTCTTCAAAGTTCCCGGATAAAGCGTGTATGCGATAATTCTCTCGGTTTTCCTTATGAAAGTGCTTAAGAACATCCTTTCCCGCTTAATTCCCTATCGAATTGCCGAAATTGGGACATAACCATCAACTTGCTCGACAGTTCCCCGCTACCACAATATAGGTATAGGCAGTATGAAAGCTAAAAAAATTTTTTGAAGATATACGCACGGGCAGTCGCACTTCTCAACAGAATCCAAAATCCAATGGCATAGCGAGAGTTATAATGATTGGCTCATTCCAAGCAAAATAAAAATAAATATTTTGGCAAGTAATGTAGGTAATGTCTCGAAATATGTTGGAAAACTAGTGACTAAAAAGTCCTGGCATTTTTTTTAAACAGACATCGAACGTAAAAAAGTTGACACAAAAAGGGTCTAAAACATTGACAACAATAATAGTAGTAGCAAAATTGTAATTGAGTTGCTCAAACGTGACAGTAATAGTATGGACACAATGTCAATTTGATAATGATTTCGGTATGGGAACTAGTAGAGCGTCTGTCGCCTTAGCGGGTGCTGGTAGCGTTGGTACTGCAATAAGCGCTTAAGGCCCTGCTGAGATGAGCGTCTGTGTACGTGTGTGTCATTATCGAAAATATGGTCTATGCTTCTGAACTGCTCTACCTTATACCAATACTGTGTCACTACTCGCACTATATCGAGCGCGTTACCATATTTATCGTTTTACGAAAGAAAACAACCGAGAGATATTTCATCCGGCGCGCCAATTGTAAATAATATCGTTTCGCTTCGCAGCATTAATACAGTGGAGATATTCGGCACGTCGCCGCTTTATATCTTTTGTTTCCGTTTTGTAAAATTTCGCCCCATAACATTATGTTGATGGCGGCAATATAGCTTGAAATATTTACGAATATCCTAACAAACGAGCCGGGTGTTGATAAATAGGCGATACTCGGTGCCGGATTGACCGTGCTAGAATAAAGATTAGCTCGGGACCGCAGGACGTGCTTTCATTTTTCATTCGACAACGATTTGTCGGAGTTGTTTTTTACGATTCAGTAAGTAGTAGGTATCTGAAGGGTGACCAACGGGATCTAAGTATAGGTTAAAAGACATTTATTCTCAAAAAGACAAAGACACTTACATTAGAACAGAGTTATAGAAATAATACAGTCGTCATCCGTGTTTTCGCAGGTACTCGTTTACCGCATCGATTGTACGCTAATTCAGAAGGTGATTTTATGAGTATGTTTCAATAACATGTTAAGCAAGTTTAGTGTTCAATGCAGTAAACGAGCTTACACTTTTAATAATAGAAGAATCTTAATATACAACTGTTCACCTTTAAAGGTTATGCTTTTTTTCGTTGTTTGTTACTGTCTTAGGTAGAACGAGATAACTCGCTCGGCGTGAACTTCGCGTTGTTGTGTGTTTCGTAAGTGATAAATTAGTATAAAGTGAGTTTCCTACATTTTTTTTATAAGAATGCATGTGTTGTGAATATATAATTCTTTGGTATACATTAATTTAGTTTCTTTGTAAATTTTGGACGAAGATGTCAAGTAGTGGTAACGAAATAATGTTTTATGATTTTATTTCTGATCATTTGAAGACCGTATCAACTATGTTCGCGAACGACTCGCTCCACATAGTAAATCTCGGAGCGCGAACATATTTACTATGTGGAGCAAGAGGTTAGCGAACATAGTAGATATACATCTTTATAAGTACACCTATTGTATTTGCGTGAGCTGGCTGTTCGCCGCGGGCTATACAACCCGGAGTTAGGATAGTTTAACTCATATTCGTGGCACCATGTGAGGAACTTCTGTACTATGCACATTAAGTTTATGTGCACGATAAGAAGTAAGTACCTACCTCCAGTCAAAAGTTCAAGACTTGCCGAAACGTCACTGTCCACGTTTTTACGATATGGACGACTTAATCCTACCTATAGGAGTTCGACTCGCGCATGGCTATTTTTTTCCCTCGAAAACGTTTTGTCGACCGAATACTTTCTTTTTTTTTGACAAAAGAAGTCGATTACGTCGGGTGATCATAGGTCTTTGTGCAAGTCTTCTCGTGGTCGAGAATCGTTATACGATTTTGGTGTGCAAAGTCTCCTCTTTTTTCTTCTATATAATTATCTGAAAGTAGTGCACTTTAACTATCTGTTTGTCTGAATCTCCATCAAACTCAAGATTTACCATACAATTATGAAACGGATAAATTACCGCCAAAACAAACAAACACAAAGCTTAAAACCATTTTTAATTCAATAAAAATGACACACGTTATTAAATTTTGCCACAAGCTTACGTGTGTCCATTCTTGAAACCGTTTCAAAAAAATATAGCTATAGAAAATTGTATTTTCAATTCCTTACAAAGACACCATTTCATTGTAATGGTGGGCCCCCTTCAAAAAGATATTGATGGAACCATAAAACCGGTGTAATATTTGCTAGTTCCTAAACCCTTCATCTGCATACCGCAATAATGAAAACGCCTTCAATATTGACACTCAAAAATGTCCGTGACGTCATCATAGTGGTAAGTGGTCCTTTTAAATCGAGTATTTACCTGATAGAGACGAAAGAACAGTTTGCTCGTGGAGCCAAGATAACGTTCGCTTACCATATACAAAGAAAAGAAAAATTATGTAATATTGGTAGAAATTCTTTGGTAGAAAAAATTGACAAAGCACTAAATTTTATTTTTATTTTTTTATTTTTTTGTGTTAAAAGTTATCTAATCTAATCTAAATAACTGATTAGCTCTAAGGTAGGGGCTTGTAACACAGATAACTTGCAAGAAGCGCGAAACATTCTTGGCAAGATGATTCTATACAAAATGTCAGAAACCGCTGCTAATAAACACCGTACTTCAAACAGCCCGTGATAAAGCTTGAAGAACGAATGCATATTCGTACGCATGTCTTAATAATATAAAAAAATCCAAAAAATAGTGCAATTACCTATACTGTTCCCATAATAACCTCCGTTCAAGTGGGATGGCCGTGTCTCGCACCGAACTTTGAGAGTTAAGGAGTGCACCTGTGTATTGCGCTCACACCTTGTGAGTGATGATGACCGAGTGAGCTGATCGTAGTTGAGTAGCGTATTTGGCAGATCTATGTTGAAATTGGCTGCTATGGTTGAAACCGGCTAGGAGGAACTTTATTTTTATACTGTTCTAGTTCGATCAATTTAATACAATTCGACACGTGAATTATGAGTCGAACTGAATGCATTTTTCCATATCACTACTCTATTCAGCACGTACCCGATGTTCCTCCCTCATTAACAATGGATTGGCGTGAAGACCCTCCGGATTATATCAGATTCGAGTCCCGGCAACAATGCGTACCCACTTACCCCACCTTTGGATGCTCGCTTTGCAATTTTCTGCCTATTGGGACACACGGGACGTTGCAAAAGCAAGCGGCTGCTTTTTAGAAATAAATATACACTTGTAAGCAAATAGGTCCTCTAGTTATTTCGGTCCGATCCCCGAAAACCGTTTTTCTTAGTTTTTTTTTATTCCTATCGGATCCCCAAATTTGTAGGGGATCAGATATTCAAAATTATCATTTATTCCGTTCCTTTTATAAGAAGGGGATCGAACCGGAATGCTAAAACGGTGGAATGATAAAAATGATAAAATTGTCAATGGATCCGTTTTTGGGATCAGACCGAAATAACTCGGCTTCTTTTTCTTTAAATAAAATATATTTTATTTCATAATAGTCCTTCTGGCCGATTTCTACCACGGCGGCCAATCTCAATAGAGATCAGCCAACTGCGCAGGAGATATTATTGTGCACAAGTGTGAGCTCAATACACAGGTGCACTCACTGTTCCATCACTCTCAAAGTTCGGTGAGACGGCAATCCGACATGACCGGGAAGAGATCAGGCGCAGGACCAACGACTGAACGTGCTTTCCGAGGCACGGGGATGTAACACCGCCAACTTCCCCGCTCCGAGCCGTTTTTGAGAAATTCATAACAGAAAATCTCAGAAACAATTGTGGCTCGACCTGGGATTCGAACCCAGGACCTCTCGGATGTAAGGCAGAAACTTTGCCACTACACCAACGAGGCAGTCTATTTATTTTATATCTATTTATTTCATACGGTGCTTGCCATTAGCAACTTTAAACCGCCAACGTTAAGCCGTTGTATTGCTTTGAGCCTGAGTTTGTTGCGATCAGGAATTCAACAAAACTAAGGCTTAGTTTGTCAACTTACCAATTTGACAATAATTTGACTTGGACGCCTGGTTTATGGGGTCACTTAATCACTTGTCGGTACCAATTCAAATATTTTTAGCGATCAGAAACTCACCATCCTGTTCGAGTATGTGTCTCAACCACTGGTCAGTTTCACAATGCCTCGGGAGTCAATACCGGCCCTTAATTAGGCCGGACGGACCCATGCCAATTAAAACGCAAAATTTTGAATAGTTACACTAATAAGACCCTTGATGCTCAATTCACTTATCTGTTATTGGACTTGCAAGCATGTGACTAATTTGGGAAGGGTTGAAGGTAAAAGTTAATGTGTAATACCTATTCCAGTAAGCTTCGTTACGTATATTTATTGATATAGCTGCGTAAGTATAACATAGAAGTGTCATAATAAAGACAAGTTGTCTTCGGACAACTTTAATTTAAATTTACTGTTTTAACCTTTCCTGTTGCATTATTACAATAAACACAGATTTTCCACGGGTTGTACGCAACACAAACACTTTTTAAGGGTAAAACTTAGTATTTACCTTCCCGACGTTTCGATCTGCTTGCACTGATCATGGTCATACTAAGTTTAATTTAAATTGTTTACAATGGCGCTACTCGTAAAATGGGTATACGACACCACCAATCACCAGTCAGTAAGTGAAGTATCAAAATACCAGTCATACATATACTAGCTAGATATTTTATGGCGATACTAGCTTGTGACGTCATAATTCACATTCGTCAATCGGTGTACTTTTTGTACAATTTTAAATCAGAAATGGTCAGTCAATAGATAAAATGACACTTAAATTAAAAAATAGGGTGTTTTGAATTTATTTTTATTTCGCGTTAAATACCCAATTACCTGCAATGTATTTTTTTCGATAAACGCTTCAATTTTTTAAAATACTAACTTAACGCTAGTTGCGATATTTACAAAAACTATTGCTCTTACTAGAGAGATGAGTATTAATTGTATAAAGTGTTGTATAAACTATTTTATGCCTGGTATGTACAAGTTATGTACAAACTATGTGCTTACTAGGTAGGTACCAAGACTCTTACATCAATCACACACGAATGTGAAGTTATACCTTCGCTGCTTTTTACTTATCATAACTTAATTACTTACTAATTTTCTAAAGTGACGTAGTTGATACTTTCAGGTAAAATCTTTAAGGTATCGTGCAAGAGTAGCTAACAAGAATAGATCCTCTTAATATTCTGTATTAAGCAAAACATGATATCAAAAGCGAAGCATCATGGGTAATTCATGCCGAGTCGCCGTCAATCCAGGCAGAACCGATTTCCCTCAGGACCACCGATATCTAATTACAAATTCGATGCGCTCAATAAATATTCCAATGGCTCGAATTTGCATAATACCGACCACAATCGAAAGATTTGATTCCAAACTAGAGTGCCACTCATTTTGGAAGTCCCGTGGGAGAGAATGGTTCCAATGTAACAATGGCCGTGTCAAGTTAAAAGGGTAGGAATTGTTTTAGATTACATGCTGTTTGATTTACGTGCAGTACGAGCGTAAATAATACTTATTTATACTCGAATATATTTTATCTTTAACATTTTTTACAATTGGCTTTGTTCAACTTGAGTTGAAAAACCTGACTGTCACAGCCATCACTCGAATTTGAAATACGTTTTTTTTACAAACAAGATCTATCGAACTCAAAATACTTTTATGATAAACTAATTTTTTTCATGTTTAGATATCATCTACAGCTCACTAGCTTTGTTTGAAACAACAATCTGATCGAAACACGCAAACGAAGTAGATAAAGTAGACAGAATAAACCGTGACATCGTCAAAGAATATTTCAATATGCAACATCAAAAGACTACAAAAGACTCAATTACAATTTCCAAATTGATAGTTGGCAACCCTTATAATGTAGGATGTCCACAAAATGAGGCAATTTGGTGGACAAAGGACGCCCCTCGGACGTCGGTGGCGACTCAAAAGTTTCTGCAACATGACGGGGGGATCACCCCGGTGTAAAATTATTGAATCACCCCAAGAGATGACCACATCGTTGTTGTTTATCTATTGATTCAAAATATAAAGCGGACAGGTAGCGAGATAATAATTGAATAACTGATATACATTTCTACCCAACATGCATGTATTTTGTATACCCTTGATTCACTGAGTGTTCCGTTAAATAAATAAACAACAACATCACATACATTGATCTGACTCAATGGTAAGTAAGCACTTGTGTAGATATCAAAATCAACAGTAGTATTACAAATAAACTTAAAAAAATACATATAACACCCAGACCAGTATAAACAGACATGTTCGTCGAACAAACGTTTGTACAGTGCGGGGATCGAACCCGCGACCTCTTGGTTAATAGTGACCTTCTTGACCATTACAGCAAAGTGGCTGTCAAAAAGAAGTAAATACTCAGTTAATAGCAGTTGCAGTATACTCGTACTGTAATTGTTACACCATTGTTACTTTTTCAATCAATCTATCAAATTTTAAACATTGGTTTATTGGTTGGTTTAAAAGTTGGTTTCTACAGCTTTTTTAAAATATACTGGTTGTACTAACTTCATAGGGGCTGTTTTTTAAACGCCATGGTCTTGAAAATATTTAAGATAGGTGTCATCATGCCTATTAACACAATCATTATTTTGTGTCTTACAAGTGGTCTTAATGTCCTCCTTCACCACGATTCGTTTTTTCCTCAACTGTTGTCCCTTCCTAGGGCTTAGTGATGCCACCTCAATTTTTGAATTGGGGCTTTTGAAGAATCTTAAGAGGGCTAGATCGGGCTAAATGGCCACAAATGCTGGAAAAGGATTATTTTAACGAGCCTTATACTTATAAGAAGTTATAGTTTTTAGTCCATTTGGTTCCTTGTTTTGGTTTTAATTAGGTTCATCGAGCCATAATCACCCTCTACGCCTGCGTTGGAATGTGGCAAAGATAGAACAGTATTTGCCAGCTTTCCCAATTCTTTATACGGTTTGTTGCCGGCGGCTGTATTAAGACATGTGTCTTAAATAATATTTTTCCGATAGTTTAATATTAACATGGGGCAAATTTCAGATTTTGATGCAACATTTTTGGATTATGAAAAAGGGCTGGATTGCCCTTTTCGGGCTAAATATACATAGTAAAAAGTGCTAGATCTAACCCGAAAAGGGCTAAGGTGGCAACACTGCTAGGGCTTCCGAAATAATCTCTGGCAATATCTACGGGTCAGACCGCTGCGCTACGCAGATTAATTTAATAAAATATCGTCTGTCAGTCCCCTTAATTGCACATTTGTTGTTTGCTGTAAATTATTTTCACTAATTTTAATTGTAGTTAGGGAAGTAATCCGTGTATAGTACTGTATAGCTTAAAAGTTGTAGCACCTACATTGTAATCGAATACATTATAATTTTGAATTGAATTAAATATTCTATATTACAGCACTTTATTTTTATTTGTGTGAAAAATATTAAGGCTGATGATAGGCTTTCCATATGTGAAAAAAACAAATGTTGTTGGATAATAATGTTTTTAACGGTTTTTTTCATCAAAATGCTTTATTTAAACATAAGATTACATGCTGTTACACATAAGGGTTCAGAGAAACAAAACAGTTCACTTTTTTCCGAGAGCACAGGAAATAACCGGGTTTTGATCGGCACGCCCGAGTCTAGAAACTTCCGTTGCGGGGGTCGCGGGGAGGGACGATCGCGCGCGCTGATTGGTCGGACGGACACGCGACACCACAGGTAATAAAAAGTAACGCAACGGTAAAACGTTGCGCGGGAATGAAATTAACGTTGCCGCGTTACATGTTTGAACATATAAATTGATTAATTAACCAAGGCAAAGGCAAAGACGTTATAAGGTAAACGCCAGATAAATTGTTGGAAGGCTCAAACAACTTGCTTACTACGGCTAAAGTTTAGAAATTAGTTATTAAATAATATATGGACTAACACGGGTGAAGTCGCATGGAGTCATTGATTTACATAAAGTCAGTAAAAGAACTGATGACCTAGTTAAAAAGTTCACGCTTAAACTTTTGTATCTGGTAGTGGGTTGCACTTGCATGTTCCTATCCATTGGTAATCTTTAATCCCTCTTTATTAATAAACTGCAGAAGGTTCTGAAATACAACGGCCATATTTCCTGCTAGAGCGAAGAAAGAACTGAATGTGAAGAATAAAGTTTAGAGTATCAGACCAAGAGGACGAAGTCCAAAGTGATGGTCGGACTAGATATCCAAACAGCTGGATGTACCCGTCAGCACTGCTCTACACCGGGCCACCGACCGCAATCGATGGAGACATGCCGTTAGCCGACTAAACTGGATGACTGAAAAGAGAGAGATAGAATCAGAATCAGAATCAGAATCTTTATTGCAAGTCACATGAGTAAAAGGTGTTATATATCATGTAGAAAGAGAGACAGATAAAGAGATAGATAAAGAGAGAGATAGAAAGAGAAATAGAGAGAGAAAGAAGGAGAGAAAAAGGGAGAGAAAGAGATAGAGGAAGAGAGAGAGAGGGAGAGAAGGAGAGAGAGAGTGTGTGAGAGAGAGAATGAGAAGAGTTTTGTATCTTGTCGTAACATTAAAACAGTTACTCCGCGTGTGTTACTTTGGTCTCTATCACTCAAAAAATATACATTTTGAATTCGAGCAAACTAAACTAGGAATAACGATCGTTAGTTTATTAAACAGGCGGTAAGAATTTTATTAAAAATAATATCGAATTCCGCTTTTAAAGTTCGTATTAATAAAATAAACGCATAAAATATATATTTTTATAACAGATTTAAGACCCCTGTCCAGTATGACAGCTTGCGCATTGTCCGAGGTTCAACCACCTTAGGGCCGGTGTCTACTGCAATTCGTTATTGTAATGTTGGCAATCTGTCGCTTAGCTGGCGACATAACTCAGGCCCACCGCACACGCCGGGCTAATCTGGCTGGCTACGATTTTCATAAAACCCATTCGGGTGGATAGGGTACTTTATGTTGGCAAATGATATATATGGTTTGATCAAATGTTCTCGTTAGAGAACTTGGTAGTGGTGGTAAGATGAATTGCGTTTATTCAATTGAGTCGGACAAATTATCTACTATTTTTATCCTATTAACATTGTTTATAATAGGTATGTTTCGCTGATTCAAATGACAATGTTAAACTTTTAAAATTTACGCTTACAAAAAACTACTTCTAGATCCAGTACCTCAAAATAATTTTAAATGATCTCACCAAAAATAACCATAATCTATTCATCCACTTGGAATTCCAAAACAGGGCCTTGTTTTCAGCTTGGCCTAGGCTATGCTATTGCTCCCCCTCGAATAGAGCACGCCTTGCCGTGGCGAGAGGGCTCAGTAGCCTGTCGCAATCCAGCGACAGGTGAAGCCAAGATGCTCTGTGGAGAGTGCCTCTGCGTCTGTTCCCGTATCGGGCGGCAGAGGCACTAGTGAGTCGCGTCTGTCTCGCATCGAGCGGCGGCTTACCGAAGTGGTTGTGGCTCCCAGCACCCCTCTGGCTTATCAGAGGAGGCAGGGGATGTCCTTGGGACTCTGGTCCTCGTGGCGAAACGAGGGTCTTAGCTTAACCGCTCGGACCCTTCTGAGAGACGGCGCCAGTGTGCCGTCTGGAGTGGGATGAGATCTCCTCACCCCACTCCGTGGAGATCCGCCCTCCTGCTTAGAGGGCGGACGTTGCTGCTGGCAAGGGTCGCGGGACTGTTGAGACACCGCGGCCCCTGCTGTCACAGCCACACGCAGCGGGCTTCGTCAGGTTTTAGTGGGTATACCCGAAGACGGGGGAGTCCCACACACGCCCCTCCGGTCCCCGACGGAGGGGTACGGTGCGTAATTGACATTTCCTGACGTTAAAAAAAAAAAGGCTATGCTATTGCTATGCTTTATCTATAAAATAAATGTGGCTTTAATTTTATAAATCGCGTTTGGGATACCACTGACTCTGAGTGACTGACACTCCACTCACCACAGACATACAACTGAGTCAATGAAGATAGAGTTAGACATACTTTTAGATAGATATGAAAAATCTGTGAAACTAATGTTGTTAAAATCGGGTTTCATCTATCTCGGCTTTACCCTACAGTTTGAAAACCGCCTCGTGCATCTAATGTCGCCCTTCGAAATAAAATTAAGTAAGAGAGCATCATAAAGGTTTGGTTAGCTTGTTTATTGCTGCAGATTACGGATGTGTTCCATTTCTCTTAAGCCGAACGACATTTTGATGTTACAAGTCTGCGATCAAGTCATTGAAGGGAGAAAATTATAAATTCTCTTTTATAAGTTTTAATACGTAATAATAAGTTTTATTTAGATGTATAATAATAATAAGTTTCAATTACGAAGGCTGAGCACGTGACGGAGTATGTGCAGAAAAAGACCAACCTGACCCTGCGAGTCGTTAGGTTGGAGCCTAGTCGCAACTTGAATTTTGACCTTCAAGAATGCAGATTTTTTCCGAAGGGTGTCATCTTCCGGAGTTTCCTCGGAAGGCTATGTACAACACGTCAACGACCTTGCGTGTAACATAAAACTTTTAAATAAGTGTTGTTATATATTTTCATATATGTTAGTTTTTAAGGTATATATTCTATTGGCCTGTATTTAATTGTAAATATGTTGCCTGCTACATATAAATAAATAATAAAATAAATATAAACCTACCTAGCTTCCTATAAGCTACCGTTGGGGCGGAAAATTTTGGCGACCACGTGCCCGACGACGCTCCGTGGGCAGGTTGCAGCGCTGGGTGCGGGAAGCGCAGTACAGATCGCGGTGGAATTTCTTGGGGAAGGCCTTTGCTCAGCCGTGTGCGTCGAAAGGCTAGATAAAGATACTTACTTACTTACTTCGCTGGCTCAGCGACCCGAAGTGGATCTTGGCCTTCTACATTAAAGTGCGCCATTCCTCCCTATTCTGTGCATAATCTGACCAGTCGGACACTTCTAGTTCTTTCAGGTCTTTGGCGACTTCGTCCTTCCAGCGTTATCTTTAACGCCCCACCAGCCGGCGCCCGGAAGGTAGGCTCTCTTTGCGGCTCGATCCTCTCTTATCCTCTCCACATGTCCTAGCCAGCGAAATCGAGAAGATTTTACTTCTCCGATGATGTTCGGCTCCGACACTAGCTCTTCTGTCTCTCGGTTATACCTATGCCGCCATACTCCATCTTCTCCTCTTATTGGTCCCAGAATTTTACGCAATATCTTTCGTTCTGCCACTAGATACAGATAGGGTGATGTAACCGCTACCTAATTGCCAAACCTCAAATAAAGCGACTTAGAGCTTAGTAGGCACTAATTATAATGGATAAGGTTCGTTGCATTCTTGTTATTGAGCATTTTTAAAATACTTCACATGTCAAAAATCTAATACCAACACAATTGACATCCTCCTTGGTGTAGTGGTGTGAGTTCGGGTTTGATCTGCAGACGGAGACAATGTTGGAAACCAATTTTCTATGTTGTCACGGTTCTGGGGTATCATGTTAACTTTATTGTTTCTGATTCACATAACACAAGTGCTTAAGCTATACACTTACCTACTTATTTTATGGTTACGATGACTAAGTAAATTGGTGCGACGCAGTCTTCGTGTCCTATGATTTCCTGATCCACATTTTCAAGTAATAAAAAGATTATTTTCATACCATGTTTTGACCCAAGTTTCACACTAGTTTGAACTTCCAGCTATAGCGATATAAGATACCGTAAAGTTTAAATTTCGACGATACGCTGTAACGACTTCAAAACTGCTTAGAGCGCAAATAGTCCGGCTTACACATACACAGGCCCGTATTTGTAACATGAATAGTATTTTTTTATGGTACGGTACGGCTTACCATAGCATAATATCGGTCTTATTTGGTAATCTGACTGGATTTTAATATTTTGAAGCTATTTTTTTTTCTGAAATAGGTCCAAAAATTGACTTTTTTGAGTTGTAATCAAAATACACCTCACTGTTTTGGAATTTTTTTTTAAAAAATGGTGTCGATCTCTTAATTTCCGTCCTGTGTCTAATCTGGAAGTCCAAAATCAAGCATTCTACCTTCAGCAGTGGCAAAATCAGCTACGATTGGTACATTTCAGTATAAACATTTTGAAGCTTAATAAATAGATACCTAAATTCTTAAAAAATATTCTTTTTAAATCGTGTATTTTCTTTAATTACGCATAAATTGTGTTTATTATGTACGATTTTTGTCACTAGTAAAAATATCGAAAATCTCTCTCGAAGAATAAGCAATTCCCGTCCCTTCCGCAACGTTGTTTTTGATCAGAGGTACCTAGGTAATCAACCGAAGCTGATTTGTGTCACTTGTCCGGAAGCCGATTCAGGACCATAAGTACCTTTTTTTTTGTTAGCCTACATCATCCCACTGCTGGGCAAAGGCCTCCCCCAAACCTGTCCACCGATCCCTGTCTAGGGCCAGAGTTTGCCAATCCGGTAAATATTATATTTTGCCAAATCGTCGCACCATCTCTTTCTAGGCCTTCCCCTTCGGCAAAAGCCGTCCGAAGGCACCCACTGTGTAACGATTCGGGCCCACCTGTCGGGATGCATCCTACACACGTGGCCGGCCCACTCCCACTTCAACTTGGCAGTCTTCTCGCCTACATCCGATACGTTGGTTTGCTAGCGAATGGCAGTATTTCTAACTCTGTCAGTCTTTTTGATGCCCAGGATGCTCCGCTCCATTGCTCTTTGGCAGACCTTGAGTTTGGACTTCTGACTTTCAGTCAGTGACCAAGTTTGCGCCCCATAGGTTAAGATGTCAATGAGTTTGCAAGTGTCGATGAGTTTTCGTTTCAGTGATATTGGAAGGTTACCCTTCAAATACGCCTTCATAGACCAGAAGCTCTTCCAGGCATTATCGATGCGGCGCTCGATTTCTTTTCCCTGCCTGTTTTCGAAGGATACTATCTGGCCCAAGTATATATACTCATCTACATACTCCATTTAACTTATATCTAATAAATACTGTCGTGTCCCTAATTTCTACCACGCATTAAGCACGATGGAAATTAAATAGCCGTAATGTAATAAGGGATCATTAACCGGCTCTTGGACAGTTTTATGACAGTAAAATATTTACTTTGAAAGCATTTTTCTAATTTTAATTTCGGCGAACCTAATTTCCACCACGCTCAAAATTTTATCACTTCGTTCATCCAAAACCAGAGAGGACATTCAAGTGCAATCTTGTATAGTTTAACGTTCTTTCCGAATTGAATTAGCGGTATAAGTAATTTATTGAGAAATAAAAATCGTGACGGAAATAAGATGAAGAACACCTCAAAGAAAAATATCCGTTATGTTCTTCCTTATATTCTGGTTTACACATGTTTAGATTTTTTATTTTATTTTTATATCTTAATTAAAATTCGGAAGTCCATCTCTGTTCAAAGAGTTACGGGAAAATCATAATATTGGCGCGTTACTCATACAGCATGTTACGCTGGGACCTTATTAAAGTTTAGAGGTCTGCAGCCATTATTCATGAAGGTCCTGTACCACAGCGAAGAAATATGCAGTAGCTCCCGCTCTAACACAAGACACGAATATACTGAAAACTCTTTGAAATCGGACCGATAAACGTACTCCCATGGGCAAAATGTTCTATCAAACGGGTAGTATGTTTTGAACGAAACAAATATTTCTGTTCAATAATATGAATCAGTCATATTTAAGGAGAAAAACGTAACAACCTAATAAAATAGCCGGTAATTAATCTGATTACCAGTTAACAAGTCAATGCCGACACAACTTTACCTGCTCCTTACTACAGCGCATGAGGAACCGCAGCAACAGCGTCCTGAAAACAATTATTGCTCGTGTTGACTGCACTATCCAAAAGCATTGGAGTGATATTGTTACAGGACAAATAAATTAATAAAAGTAATAATGAATTTCAAATTAACTTTACTAACATAGTGAGTAAGTTGAATTCTTACTGACACATTTACTAACAATCTAAAAAAGGTTGTTATCTGAAATAAACTTAATATTATTATTATTTTCTCAGCCATAGCACGGTATAGCGATTCCATATCGATATACATACTGACCATAGTACCTTATAAATATAAGTAATAAATATAAATATACAACAACATCACATACATTGATCTGACTATGTGGTAAGTAGCTGAAGCACTTGTGTTACAGATATCAGAATCAACAGTGGTATTACAAATAAACTTAAATAAATACATATAACACCCAGACCAGTACAAACAGACATGTTCATGCACACAAATGTTTGTACTGTGCGGGGATCGAACCCGCGACCTCTTGGTAAATAGTCAACTACTTGACCATTACGCCAAAGTGATCGTCCTATGACTTCCAACTTCGATATTCGACGATCCACTAGTCAGTTGAACCTACCGAATATTCATTAACTAAGTCCGTGCAGTCTCAGTACACCCAACAGGTAATAGCGGCAATAAATTGGGCTAACTTTATTGGCTATTAAATAAGTAATGAACAGTATCGTGCACTATTTGTGGAGCACACATTATAAACTTAGGTATTCTGATAAGAACGACTGTTAACTATGGCATTAATGTATTTGCGTATGCGGTAACGCGGATATTCTTTGATAGACTTTTTTTCTTTTTTTTATTGATACACTGATATTACAAAAAGACAACACTTAAAAAATTCTTTTCGGCTCCGGTCATGGGGGAGAAATCGTTTTCTACCAACTACTAGGAGAAACCTTTTTTTTGCTGGCTCAAAGCGTTAAAAAGCACTTACAAAATTCAACGACTCCATTAAGGTTCTCGGTAGCTCAGTGGTCAGAGCATTGGACCGGACTTCCAAAGGTCGGGGGTTCGATTCCTCCCCGATGACCGGAGCCGAAAAGATTTTTTTAAGTGTTGTCTTTTCGAAATTAAAAAAATAGCGTTGTAAACGCGAAAAATACTTAACAAATAAAAGTTATAGCCTGTTTCATCTTAACCGATTGTTAAATATTTGTAAAAATATTTCTCTCGGGTGATTTGAGGGTGTGGCCCACAATCATTGATGAAAAACATACGCTGGCTCAAAGCGTTAAAAAGCACTTACAAAATTCAACGACTCCATTAAGGTTCTCGGTAGCTCAGTGGTCAGAGCATTGGAGCGGACTTCCAAAGGTCGGGGGTTCGATTCCTCCCCGATGACCGGAGCCGAAAAGAATTTTTTAAGTGTTGTCTTTTCGTAATTAAAAAAATAGCGTTGTAAACGCGAAAAATACTTAACAAATAAAAACACTGATATTACAAACCATGATCTATGGCTAAGTGGACAATTTTTCAAAGGTAAACACAGCATGCATTTCAAAATATTAAAAATAGAAATGGTATAAAAGCTAGGTAACAAATATAAATGTTTTGTGCTTATTGTAAGCTGTCTAGAAAATATATTTAAGTCTAATCCAAATGAATACTTGATCTGGTTTCTGAATTTATAGAGGGATGTACCAAGTAGGTCAATTAATTTACAATGTTTATTGTAAAGTCTACAAAGTCTTGGAATCGGACTGTTAGAGCCTAATTTAATTTTTCGAAAAGGAAGGTACAGAATATGGACCACCAGAATATGGAGGATGCCACGTGTTGTGGCGTAACGCGTCGAGTGTTTTGTTGGTGCCAGTGCTGTGATTCCAGGTGCATCTTCTGTGTCACGTTGTGAGTTGTAGGTATTGCAAGTCCTGCGACTTCCAGCTCTAGCTTTTTCAGGTGTTTACAGTTGGATGTATTTTGGTTCCTGCGCTGGCGTCGTTTAGTGGAAATTTAAAGCAAAATAATACTCTTTTTCAGCTTCTGAAATAAATTTAATTGGTAATATGGGTATTTACCCTATTCTAAAGCAAATAAATTATTCTATTTCGTTATTTAAATGAGCACACCAATAGACATTCTGCCTTTGGGTTATCAAAAACTCATTATGGTTAGCTAAATATGTACTATATTTATCGTTATCCATTGCCCTTGCTTAGATACTTTCGCCATATACAAAAGCTACATGATATAATAACAAGGGGAACCTTACATGTTATGAAATTAAAACTTTCAGCGAGTCACAACACGTTAGTCTACCCTAATGTGCACGGTGGCTAAATAAAAATAAAAATAGAACTAAACGTTGCATAAAGTTGGCAGACGGTGCAACATCCTGTTTCATTAGCAAACTGACGTCACAGAGGAAAGTAAGGCTAATATCAAATACCTCCGTTGCGGTCCGTGTGGCGACAGATTTATTTTTTGTAATAAGAATTTAAAATAAAATTGTTTTTAAATTTAAAACATTTTGTAACAGAAATATGCGAATCACAAAACACTGGCACCATGTCACAGGTAAGATGCGCAAAGCAATATGATAATCGTCATATTATTTAAAAACGAGTCGACGATTCCCGCACTGTACAAACATTTGTGTGGATGAACATGCCCGTTTTACTGGTCTGGGTGATATTATGTATTTATTTAAGTTTATTTGTAATACCACTGTCGAATCTGATATCTGTAACACAGTGCTTAAGCTACTTACCACGTAGTCAGATCAATGTATGTTATGTTGTTGTATATATATTTTTTTTATTTATTGCTACAGTAGCGCAGCATGTGCTAAGTGGTAGGTATATGCGGGTAAGAATATCGGTGAACTTGGTTTTGTCTCTTATTTCCGAGTTCCTTAGCTTGTCTGAAAGCTTCAAACATATAGTAACAGTGTGACTATATTAACTGTCCCCAAGAATAAACAAACATCCTGCTTCGTATTTCCACTACAGATTGTCAGGCAACATTTTAAACAGGTAAGTGCTCCTGTTGTGGAACAAATGTCGAGCGTCGTTATCATAAAACGCAGAATTTCATACAACAACAACTCGTATAGTTTATTTCATAAAGTTGGCAGACAGTCCACAATATCCTGTTTCATTAACAAAACCGACGCACAAGGGAGCCGAAGCTAATTTTCAGCTTTATTTACTGCAAACGTATCGCGTTTGCGACGTCAGTGCTCCAGTATTGAAAGGAGAAAAGTTTAAATTAAATATGAACTCCAAAATATCTTGCTAAGTACACACTTACAAATAAAATGTACTTTAGCGAAAATATTAAATTGAATGACCACTTAAGTGTTTGATAAGACTTATTTAATTTTTTTATGAATGGCTTTTGTAACCGGACAATACAGGTAAATGCAGTCAAAAAAGTATTAATTCTGTAAATCAACAATAGAATTGAAATTGCTATCAATAAGTCGTGAGTACCACAAATAGTTACCTAGCTACCAACTAACAACAATAAGTCGTGAGTACCGCAAATGCCTAGTTACCAACTCACACTTTAAATAACGCTAATCAAACAGCAAAAATAACAAAACTATTTTTACTAGAAAATGTTAACCACCATTGGTGCTTGAACGTTGAAAGCCCTAGTCTTTGTTTTAATTAGTGCTACTTAGTGACTGTTTGAGCGTTCGAGTGCTTGTTACTTTGAAGAGGGCTCAAGTATGTTGTTTACATTCAATTAAAAACATAGAGTTACAGTTTCTTTACTGTCCCTGTTGTGTCTTCATACTCTTTGTTCAACGATACTTTCAGTTTTCAAGTGGGATTACTAGGAGAGAGCTGTTTATACTCAAATGTAAATAAAATAGATATTATTTTTTAAATTACGTGTATGCTTCAATGTTCTTTGAGAATGGCTTCTTGAAATAAACTATAGTTTTGTTATATGATACAAAACTAAACGCCTTAAGATTAAACATTCTAAGTAAAACTGCCAAGCCAGTAAAGAAAAAAATCTTATTTTTAAATTAGTAATTTTTGTTTTACGTCAATAACGCCAATTTCGCGACATTGACACGCAATATTACTACGTATACTTAATCTCATTTTATTCGCGAACAGTCGATCGCACACCTAATAAAAGAATCCCATCGAATAGTTCCTAAATACGAAGAGCTCAATTAAATCAGGCATCAGCTCACTAACTTCGCACAATCCGTTGAGTCCCCGGTATGCGTTGAGCCGAATTGCGATTTCCATTGAATTAAGCTCAGCCAACTATTTGCAAAGACTCGAGGGTGGCATTCAGGATGTGAAATTTGACGTGTGAGAAGGTCTTGAGACCCATTGTGGGGAGTCATCTATATCTTGAGCGCCTTATTATTCTTTGTGACGTCTTCATTTGGCGGAAAAACGTTGGATATGTATTGAGATGTTATAACAATTATTTAGTTTTGATCGCAAATGTTAATATTTTTAAATCGAGACGCAGATTGTAACCCAGAAAAAGGTAAAAACGGTTACAGATAGAAAGTGTTTGAATAGCTTTTTCCACACTATTATTAGTAGGTAATAAAATTTTCTTTAAAACATTGAACTAAGTGATCAATGTAGATGAATGTAAAAGTAGACTTCATCAAACAGCAGGTATTATTTGGATGTAAAAAGTTGCCCACAGACATGCAGGCGATTGGTAAGAACGTTTAATAAAGATGAGGCCTAAGAACGAAGACGAATGCATCAAAGTTTCTAGGAAAATGTGCTTACAATAATAGCAATCGAAAATTTTATTATACTTACTCTTTGTATGAAGCTGGTACTAATTATCAAAGTAAGGTTTTAACAACTCTTTGTAATATAAAAATAAACCCTATATCACCTGAATAAGAACACACAATAAAGGTTCCAAATACAGGGGCATGTCCTGGCTTACAGAGACCTCTTGAATCTTTCTTTTTACTTATTCTAAGCAGGAAGAAAGGGACCAACTTAATTTGGTCGTTTTACATGATGACAGTAGAGCTACGAGTATACGTAAAGCAAAAGTAGGGATGTTAGGGAAGAGAATAATACTAACAGGTGTAAATTTGTATGATACCCGCACCAAAATAAAAGTAAGTAGGTAATTTACTTTTTTTAAACATGTAAACGACGGCGACGAGAGAAAATGCTCGAACACACCTTGACTTTTACACCGAAAGATAAAACTAAGTGAATTTGTGCAACATTGGCGACATGACAATCAAACAAATTAAAAACCTATGAATATTTTATGTTAAGTAGAACCTCAGGCCTTATTTGTTATGTTGCTTTATAAATATCCGTGCCGCTGGACACTGGAATGCTGGAACTATAACTGGAATAAATATAAATAAATAAATATACAACAACATCACATACATTAATCTGACTCCGTGGTAAGTAGCTTAAGCGCTTGTGTTACAGATATCAGAATCAATAGTGGTATTACAAATAAACTTAAAAAAATACATTTAACACCCAGACCAGTACAAACAGACATGTTCATGCACACAAATGTTTGTACAGTGCGGGGATCGAACCCGCGAACTTTTGGTTAATAATCAACTACTAGACCATTAGACCAAAGTGGTCGTCAAACCGGTGGAATATTAACGTTTTAACAACAAAATATATATCGGAAAAAGTAATTTTCATACCCAAATCTGTACAACAGTCCGCTACAACCCTAACTGGACTTCATCCATATTTGTATAGCTCAGGAACGCATCCCACAAATGAACACAATTTAAAGACGAATGAGCCTTTAGATTCGCATTTCAAACGAACATTCTCTGCGCACGATTTGATCGTAATAGCATAATATTTTCCGCGAGATCGGTTTAGCCATGCATCTTACTTGTTAAACAAAGTAACTCTATTTGCATTGAGTTTGGATTGATGTGAACGATTTATTTTTATGATGTTATTTCATTCTGAATCACATCTGCAGGTGGATAACAACCCGCATTAAATAAAGAGATAAATTGTTACCTATTTAAGCGTTAATAAGTACTAGTAAAGTCTTCAAACCAGCTGTTGAACCAACCTATCCGGGTAAGATAAAACTAGTAAAACTAACTTTCCTGTTTAAAATCCCTCGAATGCTACAGGAAAACAGCTGGTAAGCTTCAATGGCTGGACGGGTTTTGATCAGCCTAGTTTAGAGCACTGTGATTAAATTATCTTTCGTTTAAAAAAAAGCTTCGAAATCGATCCACCCGTTTGGGAGCTACGATGCCACAGACGGACACACACACACACACAAACAGACATGGAGTTCAAACTTATGACACCCGTCTTCTTCGTCGGGGGTTAAAAATACGGGGTGTCATTATACTTAAGACCTCTTACGGTACCTACCACTTCCAATTTATTAATACGCTAATTAGAATTAAAATCTAACCTAAACAAACACACTGGGTTTAAAGCCCATAACAAATATGGGAGAGTAATAGCAAAGCCGTAGGAAGCCTCCTCCAGTTGCCTCCAGTAGCATTAGGCTGGAGTGGATGACATAAACTCACCGAATTAATTCCCATATTAGCCATGCATCAAAGGAGTCCAAACGGCATTGTGGAGTACCCCTGCCCTCAGAGATTTGAACAATACGAGCGAATTATAAGCGATACGTTGGAGAGTCTCTTGACCCACTTTTGTACATATTAAATTACACTCCCCTGTAATTTACAACCGTATTTGCACGTGGTAAAGTTGACTGTGATGAGGAATTAGAGGGCTTAAGTAAAGACTCGAATCTGATTGACAAACTAGTGGTATTGAGAATTAATTCGAGGCAGATATATTAGTAGGAAAGATCAAAGCAATGGATAATTTTAATCTATGCGCACCAAGACTAACGATTATCATATTTGATTAGTTAATACCACGGTCAAGAAGACACAGTCTTTTGTGTTCCCTGTGCAGTGTTATGTGGTTTCAAGAGTGCAAAGCACATTTTCTAAAATGCCTAAGAAGTCCTATGACACTGTAAAATCAAATCTACTCAATGAGCTAGACTACTTGAGTTCTATGGGTTCAAAAATATTCATATTCCCTTTAAACCAAAGATCTAATCTAATAGAAACCGGCTTCATAACAGTCTGTATTCTAGTCATTGTAACAGCTACACAACTACTTACTGAGCTATTTGTGACTGATTTGAACGAATGGACTGAGATAGTCAACGTTGCTCCCAATTTGGGCGTCGTTTTAATGACGCTACTTAAATACATAAAACTGCACGTCAATCGGAATGTTTACAAGAACATATTTAACCATTTCCGTTACGATCTTTGGGATGTCGTGTCGGATACCACTGAGCATAAAAAAGTGGTGGTTCACTATACCTCAGTATCCAAGTATGCGACAAGATTCTTGTACTATTATTCAGTACCGCTTGTAGTTTTCGTCGACTCCTTTCCAAGGATCAGTATGTACTTGGAAAATGAGATCATCGGGAATGAAAAAACTCAGTACTTTTACCCGTTCGATGGTTGGTATCCATTTGACAAGGTGGAGTGGTATTACACGGCTTACACGTGGGAGAGTTTCATGACGTTTATCGTCGTTTGCGTGTATGCGTTCACTAATATGATACATGCGACATACACTTCTTATATTTGCATGGAGCTTAATATTTTGGGCGTCAGCCTAAGAGACCTTATTACGGCCGAAAATGTCACTAAAATAATCAATCGAATAGACGTCAGGGATACTCATTGTAGTATTAAACATAAACTGAAAACAATTATTAGGAGGCATCAACTTCTGGATCAGTGAGTAAAATACCTGTATTTATTCTCATGAATCCATAACTCTTTTTTTACATACTGAGAACCTTTCTTTCTTTTTTTAGGCTGACTTCAGACCTGAACGGAGTATTAGGTGACATGATGCTCCTGAACTACATGTTTGGGTCTGTTTTCATAACTCTCACAATTTTTTCCGCTACGGTGAGAAGTTTTCAATAATATATTTAAAAGAACCACTAGTTTTTTCACCGGTTCAACCTTATTTGAGCGACATACTTAACTTAATATAACATACACTTTCACAATTTATTTTAGGTTGTAGACAACATGTACAAGTCACTGCGTTACTTGTTCATGTTTCTTTCACTGGTTTTGGAGATGTTTTACAATTGCATGATCGGACAAATCTTAAGCGATCATGTAAGTAAACTCTTTTTCAAGCAATTATACAATATATAAGATACATTAAACGAGTCTGATAGCTTAATTTAAATCTAATTTAACTTTCTTTCTATTTTTTCGTACCTAAATGACAACCCTTTCATCAGTGGCTTTATCTTCGGCAAATAATAACATGACCAATTATTAAAATTGTGCTCATGTCTCATCGGATATCAAATGCCAGAATATTTTAAGCTTTTTTATAATTGGCCAGTTTTATCTCCACTTTATTACTAAAGATGAAAATAACTTTTACTGAAATAGTCATTACGCCTCTTTTTCGCATCACAGAGTGAGCAATTAGCAGACGCGATCTACTCAGCTGACTGGCCGTTTGCTGATGAGGAGACGACCGTGATGCTACTAATCCTGATAAAGAGAACCCAGAAGCCTTTTCAGTACACTGCCAACGGGTACATAGCTATGAACCTTGGCAGCTTCAACGGCGTAAGTTAAGATTTAACTTTTTTGTGTTATCCCTGACCTTAATAGGGAACACGGCTTACTACGCTTCAGAAAGTCAAAGCAAACTACGGGCTTTGCTCATCACTGGTTGGTGAAAAGGCAATGCATGGCCTGTGCTGATGGACCCAGGTTCCGTTCCGGGGTAGTTTTGCTACGAATATCAATCATTCTTGCTACGAATATCGAAGATCAATCATAAATGCTTTACCATTTTACTTTTCGTTTTTATCTCAGGTCTACGCTAATTTTGTAAAGGCTGCATTGTACTTTGAATATTAATGAAATTTTTTTTTCCTCTTTTTCAGATCTGCAGCATGTCCTATCAGTTTTTCAACTTGCTACGTACCGTTTACACTAAGACTTAAGTCATTACAGTTAAATAGTGTACTTAGTATTGTAATAAATAATAAATTATCCATGTCGTTCAAAAAAGAAATCAATGCATTGAAATCTATTATCCCCTGCCTATATAGAGTTATGATGAAACTCTATTCGCTTAGGAAAACATTTGCAAAAATATAGAAGAAGATATTGCTATCACACGGCGAAATAACCAAAAAAATGGCACCTTTCTTCGCTATTTTCTGTAATACGAGTGCAGTGTCAACGGCGCAATATTGAATATTGAGCTATAAAACCAAGATGACTACATCCATATCACAATAGAAATACAGTCAGTGTCGTCAATGTTTATTCGTTACTAATACCAATTTCTAAGTAGTTAGAGTTTATAGAGTTAGTTACTTTATCAAAAATACCATAAGGAATTTATCTTCTTCTTCTATTAAGGCTTTCTCAACCATTGAGGTGCAAGCCTTCCTTTCATATACACCTCTTTTACCTGTCCTTCAAAGGAATAATATCGTCGCTTCAAAGCATTTGGGGTCTTCCTACTGGACGCCTTTCTCCCCATGGTCTCCACTCAACAACCGTCTTATACCAAGAGTCATTCTTCCGGGCTATGTAGCCCGCCCACTCCCATATTAGTCTTAATACTAGCTGGACAATATCGGCAACTTTGCTTTGCTTGGCTCTTTGCAATTTCTTCTCTTGTGCTACCACTTGTAGACTTAAACTAAAACTTTGCATCAAAAACAAAAATCTCATGTAAGCATACTTATCTAGTTTCTTTTTTAGTGGATTACACATGTAAACCGCCTACCAATAGTTTTATTTTTACATACACGCGAATCCCATAATAAAGTTGTAATAATATTTAATCAGTCACGACTACTTAGTAAAGTTTTAATCGCATTTTGTCTATAAATACTGAAGGGCAATGAAAAACCTCTAGTCTTCTGACTCTAACAACCACAATGGAGACCACATTGGCAATACTCACCGTACTGGTCCTACCATTAGGACTGGTAGCCCAAAACTTTAGAATGTTTGGTAAGAATTTTTTAAATACTTTAATTAAGCCCAAGCAGGCTACACGAAGTACCGATAGGAATCCACAAGGAAAACGCAAACGTGGCCGCCGCAAACAAACTCGGCGACTCACTGTAGCAGACAAGGCGAAGAAAATCATCATCATCATCATGGGGTGCCATCTTCAAATTGAAGTTTGGAGGTCAGCATGTAGAAACCGATGCGGTCTTGAGCCGCTCTTTTTAGCTGATCATAAAAACGAAGTTTGGTCCAGTCTTTGATGTCATCTATCCATTTTCTTCTGGGTCGGCCTGGTGATCTCTTGCCAGGAATCTTGCTTTCCTCTTCATTATAGTTGACATCAGTTCACGTTTACACGTTGCAGTACTTTGATGTGTGAAGAAAATCGGCAAGACGGAACCTCGATGACATAAGACTTTAAGTCAGGGTACACGAGGTTCAACATAAAGTGACGGTGGGCTGGCCACGTTTCCGGAATTTTTCCCAACATTTGGCAACATCGTGCGACCGATTTTGCTAACAAACTATGTTGCCTTTCACCGCCAGCGTACATCTGTGACATACTGTCGCGACTCGCGACTCGCGACTCGCGACAGACAGCTTATCAACTAATGGTCGGAACGAAAATAGTGACTGTCCCAAGTCACGGCGACAGTACGCCGCAGATAAATACAAAAATGGCCAAAGGGGTCATAAAAAATAAAAACCTATGACTTATGTATAAGAATAAACCATAGTCATAAATTTCACCAATTGTTTATATAGGTATTAAGACAAGTATGCCATTTTCAGATATGCCAAGCTTCAGACCACCTCCCCGTTTCGGTAAGTATTGATCAGAAAAAAAATACGAAAGTTGCGTCACATAATCTTTCACGTAACGTTATTTTGAAAAACTATTTATTAAAAGGTCAACCTGTGCTGAAGCACTAGCGTTAAATTCCCGAAGTTAAAAAGTTCCTTACAACAAAAAGTTATACGAACAATGCAAGCGTTAGACATGTTTACAAAATAAGCATTAAGAAGATATATTATCGAGTATCTTTTGATTATAATATGTTTTGCTTGGCATGCATACATAATTTTAATACACAAAATGTTAACCACTTTGTTTTTCATGACATGAAAAACAAAGTGGTCAAATTAATTTAACGTCAAATTAATTTATTACAGGAATTACGCCTGACATGTTATCATCACTTGCGAGAGCCTATGGTAAGATTTGCACAGGATGGAGCTAAACCAGCCAGCTGAATCAATGTATTAGTTTATGTTTGCTACTAAAGATGAATAGAATCGTTGAAATTATTAAACATCCTAGTTTATGAAGTTATTTTCAAAAAAAAATATAATAGTTAATTCTGGAAAAGTTAACAGTTCACGCTTTAATTCCGTATCTGTTCCGTGCCCGTGTAATATATCTTTTGAGTCCATAATACAATATGTCAGTATCATTGTCGATGTGTCAGAATATTTTAACATTGCCAGAACTAATACGGATCGGACACTAAACGGACTTGGAAACCGTAAACCGTAATCAGTGACGTTCCACACTGATAATAATAAGTAAATCAAACTCAACGGAAGTGTATTGATATTATTTGTCATACATAAATTATTATAATTAATATTTAACCTCTTTTTGTAGCACGCTCATTTGCCTCTGGAAATGGCAAAGGATCATCAAATGGTAAAGTATATTTACTAGTACCAATAGGAAAACTGAAACCTTTATCATTGCGGGTAGAGTACCCCATCGCCATTCCATAATCTTCTTTGCATGCGGTGGAATTCCCTAGTAAAATACTGACGTCAGCTAGTCTTTGAAATTAGTAATCTTACTTTACATTCTTTTCTTTCTTATTATTACAAAGTACCTTTACTCTATCAGTGTTGTGATTGACAAAACTTCCAAAATATGGTTCTACGTCTTGATATGTGCGGCTAGATAGTAAATACTTAGTGCTGCAAATTTTCGACAGTCTTTGGTGATTACAGTACTAAGCGAAAAAAAGTTACTGGTCGGTTAGAAATCTGTCGAATGAACGTTAGACGACCTAACTACGAATTATATTTTAAGCTTATTTTGTTTTATAATAGCTCGTGCCACGGCTATAAGTGAGAGCAGTGGATCTAACAGTTTTGCTGCTTCCAACGGTAAGCATACAATTTTGTACATCGTAATTTTGACTGGTATTTAGTATGACAGCTAAACATATTATCCCTTAAAAAGCCTGATCAATTCAAGGGCAAGGCTGACTGATGGGACCAAGACAAAATATGGCTAAGCTAGAATGTATTTGAATAATTATTTTATTTTTGTCTGTGAACATGAGCCGGTTACTTTATAACTGTTCTCGTGTATTGGAGCCAGTTGTAACAATAGTGGTTTATATCATTTTAAATAACTTTCAGCGGAATCAGGGGCTGGAACTGGAGGATCACAAAGTGCTTCAGAAGCTGTAGCAACTAGTGAGTTTATTCATTAAGTAACATAACCAAAAAGTGAAGTCTTTTTTTACTATGACTTTGCTGAACATCTGTCCGATAGTTTGTCACCAGGCTGAATCTCATAAACCGTGATGAACTACCTCACTTACTTATTCCGCTGGCTCTGCGACCCGAAGTAATGACACGATTAGTCTCCACCTCGCCCTATCTCTTATGAAGCTTCGCACAGGTTGTCAGGGCCCAACAGGCTAGATGACACCACCAATCATCTGTCAATACATACTCTCAATCATCTGTCAAAACGTCTTCATAGATTTTTTATGGGAATACAAAAACGTGACGTCACCGGTGTGTATCAGAAGTCGGAGACAATTGACTAAATATTTATTGAATTTTGTGTGTTTAAAAGTTGGTTTCTACAGCTTTTTGGAAATATACTGGTTGTATTTACTTCATAGGGGCTATGTTGCCATGGTCTTGAAAATATTTAAGATAGGTGTCATCATGTCTATCAGTGGCAGATTCCGCTTATCAATCGTGACCAAATCGTTATTGAATCGCCTGCTTTTGACAGTTCTAGTATGGACAAAATGTCAATATATTGTAATTCAATTACGATTGATTAGTGGAATTGGGCCACTAGGAAAGGTCCCTGATGACTACTTATCTACACAGTTGGATTTTTGTACCTTATTCCTGATCTACATTATCAAATACTCAACAAAGTATGAAAATTTGATTAGAGCTCCGATATAACAATCGTAATTATTTTGCGGTTTTTAATGGATACGTTTTAAAAGTACTAAACTCTTGGTGCGCTAGTTTAATTTGCCGTGGCAGGATTTTCTTTATATGAATATAATATGATATAAAGTGTTTAAGGTTTAATCACATATAATTTAAAAATATTACTATTTGATTTAGCCGGTACAGGAACATCACCTGGTTGTGGAGGATCTGGAAGTGCTTCGCAAGCAGTAGCAAATGGTAAGACGTGTCAATGTTTCATTATTTTCTTAAACAAAAACCATTACACCTCTTAGCGACATCTCGTGGTGACCTCAGTGTAGTAGCCAGCGCCTTGGTTTTAAAGATACTACCATCTCAGATATCCTGGGTTCGTTCACTGGCCTGGATAGATAGATTAGATAGATAGATAGATAGATAGGTTAGATAGATAGATTTACACTTTATTGTAAAACACAAAAAAAAATTGGGTGGTCTTATTGCTTGTAGCAATCTATTCCAGACAACCTTCGGCTAAAGGATCATTTAATTAACAAAAAGGAAAGAAAATAAATAAAGAAATATATGTAGATAATTCAAAACACAATTTTTAGGACTAAACTTTAATACATCTACTTAAACTCATAAATACATAAAACATATTGTTCTAATACATAAACAGCTAAATTTGTTGTTAACAAATACTTAAAGCTACTAACTAACTTTTGAATTTGAGTCATGTAAGTGATGTTGTCCCCACATAATTATTTGTGAATACAGTTTTTTAGGGTTCCGTACCTCAAAAGAAAAAAACGGAACCCTTATAAGATCACTTTGTTGTCCGTCGAAACTCGCACGGGAATCAAAACCTACAGGGTTCTACCCGTAAACTTAGAATCTTGAAATTTAGTACGCAGTCACGTCTTATAGTACAGATATAGGAAAAAATACGAAAACCGTAAATTTTCAGTTTCATCATATTAAAAAAAAAAAAAAATTTTACTACTCCTTATCTCATGAACGCGATGAGATATTAAATTAAAATTTATATTAAATACTTAAGTCTATAATACCCGTGATCGGTGAACTTTTACTTATATACCTACAGGTTTGTACGGAACCCTTGGTGCGCGAGTCCAACTCGCACTTGACCGGTTTTTTTACTTTGACAATTCAAAAAATAGTATTAAGGAATAGACGTTACCTTTACGTTTATATAAATTATTTTGAACAGCTGCACCTGGCACTGATAATACTGAAAGAGCGGTGGCCAGCACGTCACGATATATACTGCGGTATCTTATTCGATTGTGATACGGGCTATTTCGCAACAAAAATGGGTAGCTTGATGTGCTGGCCACTGTTCATCGATGGCTTCGGCGACCGGTATGAGTTCTTTTTTATTCATCATCATCATGTTGGTCCCGTTTATTCAGTATTTGACATAAGCATCCTCCCCTTCCTTCCATTCGTGGCGGTCTGTTACCCGTCTCATTTAATCAGGTTTTTTTTTATTTGGTATAGGTTTGCTCTTGACCCAAGACTAAGCCCAACGAGGCTAAGACTGAGTCTATCTCCCGCGATTAGCAGCTCTACGCTTTACGCTACGATATCGTGTCCTGTTTTATAATTTAAAGAAACATCGGTGCAATGATACTCAAGACAAGACAAATCTATTAGGTACTTCATTACTAGACAATTCCGCTAGCTGTGACAACGTTGCGGAAACTGAGGCGGAAAAGCAGCAAGAAAACAATAAACAAGATTGTTTTTTTTTTCGATACTTTACTTTCTTGAAAAATCTTTCAATAATTTTTTTGCTTAAGTAATCAGGAATGAGAAATAATCTTAACTTAAAAGTAAATAACTATTTTGAATTTAAACAGCTATATCTGGAACGGACGGTACTGGAAGTACAGCGATAGCTGGAGCAAATGGTATGTATTATTTTATTTATTTAAAAACTTTATTGCACAAGAAACGTACAAAGGGTAAAATTGATACTTAAAGCATTTTCTACCAGTTAACCTCGAGGTCATGCAAAAAATGGCAATGATTTTTTCTCGATCAAAGTCTTATTACGATTTTCAGCTAAGTTGAAATGCTTTGGTAGATTTAAGTTATATTTTTTAACAAAAATCACTTTATTAGACTATAATTAGAAGTAAATAATTTAACTTCTAATAAAAACTTTTAAGTTAATCTTTTGATTAACATTAAAGTAAATAATGAATTTTAATTTTAACAGCTATATCTGGAATGGGCGGTACTGGAAGTACAGCGATAGCTGGAGCAAATGGTATGTATTTTAGTTTCTTTTTCTCGAAAAGTATTTTTTTAAAGAGTAGCTTTTTACCTTTTAAATAAATGAAAAAGCATCTCATGTTATTAAAATTCAATGTATACTTTACTTTACTTGGTGAAATAAGGTGACATTGACTGTATTGCCGTAGCTACCTTGATACCTTACTGTAAGAAATGTTACTTAAAAGTGAATATTCAATTTGAATAAAACAGCTTTATCTGGAACGGATGGCACTGGAAGCACAGCGACAGCTGGAGCAAATGGTATGTATTTTAATTTCTTTTTCTTGGCTAAAAAGTATTTGAGAAGTCGCAGCACAATTTTCGGCTAAGTAAGGAATTACAAATAACATTAACTTAAAAAAATTTGTAACCAATTTGAATTTAAACAGCTTTATCTGGAACGGATGGCACTGGCAGCACAACGATAGCTGGGGCAAATGGTATGTATTTAAATTTCTTTTTCTCGACTGAAAAATTTTTGAGAAGTCGCATTACGATTTTCAGCTAAGTAAGGAATTAGAGATAACCTCAACTTAAAAGTTAATAATCAATTTTAATTTAAACAGCTCTATCTGGAACGGATGGCACTGGAAGTACAGCGATAGCTGGGGCAAATGGTAAGTATTTTAGTTTCTTTTTCTCGACTGAAAAATTTTTGAGAAGTCGCATTACGATTTTCAGCTAAGTAAGGAATTAGAGATAACCTCAACTTAAAAATTAATAATCAATTTTAATTTAAACAGCTCTATCTGGAACGGATGGCACTGGAAGCACAGCGATAGCTGGGGCAAATGGTAAGTATTTTAGTTTCTTTTTCTCGACTGAAAAGTTTTTGAGAAGTCGCATTACGATTTTCGGCTAAGTAAGGAATTAGAGATAACCTCAACTTAAAAGTTAATAATCAATTTTAATTTAAACAGCTTTATCTGGAACGGATGGCACTGGAAGCACAGCGATAGCTGGGGCAGATGGTATTTATTTTAGTTCCTTTTTTCTCAACTAAAAAGTATTTTTAGAAGTTGCATCACGATTTTCAGCTAAGTTAAGAATTATAAATAACATTAACTTAAAAGTCAATAATTGATTTGCATTTAAACAGCTCTATCTGGAACGGATGGCACTGGAAGTACAGCGATAGCTGGGGCAAATGGTAAATATTTTAGTTTCTTTTTCTCGACTGATAAGTTTTTGAGAAGTCGCATTACGATTTTCAGCTAAGTTAAGAATTAGAGATAACCTTAACGTATAAGTTAATAATGTATTTGAATTTAAACAGCTTTATCTGGAACGGATGGCAGTGAAAGCACAGCGATAGCTGGGGCAAATGGTAAGTGTTTTAGTTTATTTTTCTCGACTGAAAAGTATTTGAGAAGTCGCATCACGATTTTCAGCTAAGTTTAGAATTATTTGAAATAACGTTAACTTAAAAGTAAATAATCAATTTAAATTTTAACAGCTTTATCTGGAACGGATGGCACTGGAAGCACAGCGATAGCTGGGGCAAATGGTATGTATTTAAGTTTTTTTTATCTTGACTAAAAAGTTTTTTTTAGAAATGGCATCACGATTTGCAGCTAAGTTAGGAATTAGAGATAACCTCAACTTAAAAGTTAATAATCAATTTTAATTTAAACAGCTTTATCTGGAACGGATGGCACTGGAAGCACAGCGATAGCTGGAGCAGATGGTATTTATTTTAGTTCCTTTTTTTCAAATGAAAAGTATTTTTAGAAGTCGCATCACGATTTTCAGCTAAGTTTAAAATTAGAAATAACACTTACTTAAAAGTCAATAATTTATTTGCATTTAACCAGCTTTATCTGGAACGGATGGCACTGGAAGCACAGCGATTGCTGGAGCAAATGGTATGTATTTAAGTTTCTTTTTTCTTGACTAAAAAGTTTTTTAGAAATCTCATCACGATTTTCAGCTATGTTAATTCGAAATAACTTTAAAGTATATAATTAATTTGCATTTAAACAGCTTTATCTGGAACGGATGGCACTGGAAGCACAGCGATAGCTGGGGCAAATGGTTTGTATTTAAGTTTTTTTTATCTTGACTAAAAAGTTTTTTTTAGAAATGGCATCACGATTTGCAGCTAAGTTAGGAATTAGAGATAACCTCAACTTAAAAGTTAATAATCAATTTTAATTTAAACAGCTTTATCTGGAACGGATGGCACTGGAAGCACAGCGATAGCTGGAGCAAATGGTATGTATTTTAGTTTCTTTTTCTCGAAAAGTATTTTTTTAAAGAGTAGCTTTTTACCTTTTAAATAAATGAAAAAGCATCTCATGTTATTAAAATTCAATGTATACTTTACTTTACTTGGTGAAATAAGGTGACATTGACTGTATTGCCGTAGCTACCTTGATACCTTACTGTAAGAAATGTTACTTAAAAGTGAATATTCAATTTGAATAAAACAGCTTTATCTGGAACGGATGGCACTGGAAGCACAGCGATAGCTGGAGCAAATGGTATGTATTTAAGTTTATTTTTTCTTGACTAAAAAGTTTTTTAGAAATCACATCACGATTTTCAGCTAAGTTAATTATTCGATATAACTTTAAAGTCTGTAATTAATTTGCATTTAAACAGCTTTATCTGGAACGGATGGCAGTGAAAGCACAGCGATAGCTGGGGCAAATGGTATGTATTTTAGTTCTTTTTTCTCGGCTGAAAAGTATTTGAGAAGTCGCATAACGATTTTCAGCTAAGTTAGGAATTAAAAATAACATTAACTTAAAAGTAAATCATCAATTTGAATTAAAACAGCTTTATCGGGAACGGATGGCACTGGAAGCACAGCGATAGCTGGGGCAAATGGTATGTATTTTAGATTCTTTTTCTCGACTGAAAAGTATTTGAGAAGTCGCATTGCTCTTTTCAGCTAAGTTAGGAATTAAGAATAAACTTAATTTAAAAGTAAATAATCATTTTTATTTTAAACAGCTTTATCTGGAACGGATGGCACTGGAAGCACAGCGATAGCTGGGGCAAATGGTTTGTATTTAAGTTTTTTTTTTCTCGACTGAAAAGTATTTTTAGAAATCGCATCACGATTTTCAGCTAAGTTAACTATCAGAAATAACTTTAAAGTCTATAATTAATTTGCATTTAAACAGCTTTATCTGGAACGGATGGCACTGGAAGCACAGCGATAGCTGGGGCAAATGGTATGTATTTAAGTTTTTTTTATCTTGACTAAAAAGTTTTTTTTAGAAATGGCATCACGATTTGCAGCTAAGTTAGGAATTAGAGATAACCTCAACTTAAAAGTTAATAATCAATTTTAATTTAAACAGCTTTATCTGGAACGGATGGCACTGGAAGCACAGCGATAGCTGGAGCAGATGGTATTTATTTTAGTTCCTTTTTTTCAAATGAAAAGTATTTTTAGAAGTCGCATCACGATTTTCAGCTAAGTTTAAAATTAGAAATAACACTTACTTAAAAGTCAATAATTTATTTGCATTTAACCAGCTTTATCTGGAACGGATGGCACTGGAAGCACAGCGATTGCTGGAGCAAATGGTATGTATTTAAGTTTCTTTTTTCTTGACTAAAAAGTTTTTTAGAAATCTCATCACGATTTTCAGCTATGTTAATTCGAAATAACTTTAAAGTATATAATTAATTTGCATTTAAACAACTTTATCTGGAACGGATGGCACTGGAAGCACAGCGATAGCTGGGGCAAATGGTACGTATTTTAGTTTACTCTCGACAAAAATATATTTTTTGAGTAGTCTTATAACGATTTTCAGGGCTTCGGTAGATTGAAGTTACTTTTTTTTAAAAGCACTTTATAGGACCAACATTAGAAGTAAATACTTAATTTGATTAACGTAAGTAAATAATCAATTTGAATTTCAACAGCTATATCTGGAACAGATGGTACTGAAAGTACTGCGATAGCTGGGGCAAACGGTATGTATTTTATTGACTAAAAATAATTTGAGTAGTCTTATCATGATTTACAGCTAATTTGAAATGTTTCGGTTGCTAAGAACTTTACATAAGCTTTTAAATAAAAAACAGGTCATTTGTACTTTACGTGGTGGATAAAGTTGGCTTTGATAAAAAAGTACTTGTAAGTTATGGCAATTTTTTGCTTTAAGTTGAGTACTCTTTGATCACAGGATCTGTGATTGTAATAAGTAATAAGAGGTATTAGGAGCTGGAGCTGGCGGTTCACAAAGTGCTTCAGAAACTGTTGCCACTTGTGTGTGTTTGTGAGTTTCGTTCGTATTTCCAGATGTTGAAAGCGGATTCGCTTCGCTTGTTCGTTTAAGCTCGTAAGAGTGACAGAGATGGCTACATCCGTAATTACGGACAACGGCTTAGAGAGTAGGGTATATCTCAGTCTGTATCCCATGAACAGTGATCACTTTCTATACAGTCGATATTTAACAATTGGTGATTTCTGATTTTAATAAATACATCATTACACAATCATTATTATTTTGCGGTTTTTGATGAGTATTGACACTTCGTGCGTATATAGCACTAGCGGTCCCCGCTGACGTGGTCCTGTCCAATGTTTTTTTTTCTTCATAAGAACCATCTCCGTACTTTAAGGAATATCATAAAATAAGAATTGGCCACATTGGTACAGTCGTTTTTTTATTCATTTTTATATAAAACTAGCTGTGCCCGCGACTTCGTCCGCGTGGAATAATTATTTTGGGCATCATTTTCTTTTTGCAAATGTTTTTTTTTGTTATTACTTTAGACAATTTATTTTTTAAGTTTTTAACAGAACATAATTAGCTTAAAGTACTTCTGCGTTAATTATTTTTCTAGTTTTATTTTCTTGTGTCAGAAGAACATATTAGTTTTGTCCGCAACGCGTTTGTAGGTCTGATCTTAACAACGCGACATATGTGTGAAAAGCAGTCTTGACGTTAATTAATTCCTATGTGTTAAAATGTTTGCCTCTGTGATTTATTAATTGTAACGGTGAAACATAGCATAAAAGGAAATAGAATTCTTTTAAAATTAAAAGGTAAATAATTTGGAATCATTGAGGTGCGAGGTATAAGTACTCTTTGACCAACTGCTAAACCAGTCTAAACTATTGCAACCATCACGTTACATATTACGAAGAAATTAGATTTGAAGTCGGGTCCCGGTGGTTTAAGATTTCTAAGTAAAATTATTGGTGTACCTATTTTTAACTTGAGGGAATAATGGGGGAAGGCCACTTGTGTTCAAATAATTATTTTTTAATTTCGTCTACGCTACAGTTTCTCACTCCCAATATTGCACTTTGACACATCTTCACACATCATCTTTGACCATTGATGATCTTTTTTTTTCTATTTTGCTTATTTCAGGGTGAACTCTCGATATAAAGTCCTTAATGTTACTCACTCTTAATCCTTAATCTCGTTCAATTGCAATTTTATTTTCAAAGTGCTTTTCCGTCTCCCATTAAAAGTAATTATACAACCCCCCTACCACTGCCTCGTTGGTGTAGTGGCAAAGTTTCTGCCTAACATCCAAGAGTCCTGGGTTCGAATCCCAGGTCGAGCCAAAATTGTTTCTGAGATTTTCTGTCATGAATCTCTCAAAAACAGCTCGGAGTCAAGAAGTTGGCGGTGTTACACCCCCGTGCCTCGGTTCGCACGTTAAGCCGTTGGTCACGCGCCTGATCTCTCTCCGGTCATGTCGGATTGCCGTCTCACCGAACTTTGAGAGTGATGGAACAGTGCAGTTTGAGAGTGCACTTGCGTATTGTGCTCACACTTGTGCACTATAATATCTCCTGCGTAGTTGGCTGATTTCTGTTGAGATTGGCCGCCGTGGTATATATTCGGCCTGAAGGATTATTTCTACCTCCCCCGAAATGTGCTCTCATATTTGTAGTTAATTTTAAGATGTTCACAAACTTCCATATTGGGGTATTTTCAAGGCAAGACTTAACAATGTCTTTCCTTGTTCCCCTTGCTATTACTAGTACAGTTTTTCGAAAGTCCCCCGCAAACATAACAGTAATTTTATGATGATGATTTTATCCCAGCTTCTTATATCTCTAAGAGTCCTATCTAGACCCTCTACATGAGCTCTATGGATCATGGAACATTCGTCCCAGATTATTAAACGCGGTCACCTGGTCATTCATCGTATCAGCCTGTTACAGTCCACTGCTGGACATAGGCCTTCCCCAAGGACCGCCACAGCGCCCGATCTCCCGCTCTTTGCATCCAGTCACTACCAGCTGCCTTCTTCAGGTCGTCTGTCCATCTAGCCGGGGGGCGTACCACACTACGTTTACCTAAGAGTGGTCTCCATTCAAGAATCTTCCTGCTCCACCTCTCGTCGGTTCTGCGACAGACATGGCCAGCGCACTGTCACTTTAGCTTGCTATATTTTTGGACAACATATGTTACCTTAGTCTTATGTCGTATGACCTCGTTCCGGATCTTATCCCTTAATGAGATCCCCAACCTAGACCATTCCATAGCACGCTGAGTGACGTGTAGTCGGTGAGCCAGCTTGACTGTCATGTTACACGTTTCGGCTCCGTGGGTCTTAACTGTCTTACAGTTAAGAAGCATTGGTTAAACAACCGGCTTTTAGGCACTGCGGCAGGGTTGACGTGAAGATATGACGCAACTGGTCATTAATTAAATCTTATTTTGGTTCATCATGGTAACTCGTAGAGCTATACCCCCCTCTCCGCGTCGCTCACAAGTAACGCCTCTCTTCCTTGCAGCGTCATGTTTTGCATATCATGCGGCGCGGGTGAATTTTATATTGGTGTTATTTTAAAATTGTAATATCTTCTAAGATATTCATTGAAATTAAGTGATGTCAATGACAATTTTGTTCACAATTAAATACTCTTAATCAACAACACATTTATTTGGATAAAGATTAATATTATTACGTTGATACAACTCTTAACAAATAATGCATTAATTTTGGCCAAATTTGATTACCACAAAAACGGTTCTAGTGACTTGATCTTAAAAGATAGACATACACTGTCGCAGACATTTTTTTAGATCATTTTAAGAGGAATAATTCTTTCATACAAATATTTTTGGTATCTTGAACCGTTTTCGCAGCGTTCGCAACGGAAGCCCTCAAGGATGAATAATTTTCCCCGTTTTTTCCACATTTTCCATGATTTCTTCGCTCCTAATAGTTGCAGCGTGATGTTATATAGCGTATAGCCTTCCTCAATAAATGGTCTATTCAACACAAAAAGAATTTTTCAATTCGAACCAGCAGTTCCTGAGATTAGCGCGTTCAAACAAACAAACAAACTCTTCAGCTTTATAATATTAGTGTAGACTAGCTGACCCCGCGAAATTCGTACCGCCTTAGCGTTGCAATGATTGAACAATGTCATCAAATAACATTAGTTACGCGTGTTTTTTAAAATTTGCAAAATTAAATGTATATTTTTCAATGTTTCTGAGAGATTTCCTAATATTTTTTTCCGTAAGAACCTTCTTCTAATAATAACAAATACAACAAAAAAAGAATTAGTAAAACCAGCCATTCACGCGTGATGCCGTGACCAAGGAAAACGGGTTTCATTTTTATATACATTATATATATAAAGAAGATTTTAAAAGTATTTCGGAACGAAAGCCGATTCGATTCAGCCGGAACAAGAACATCAACCGGTTATGGTTGTGAAGGTTAATTTTTTACTGCATCCATTGTATCGGCAGCGATCGGATTGTCGACGCGAGTATCAGCTATCGGATTTCCGATGCCACTTTCCTACGTATTTTAAGATCTGCATTCCGTATGACGTCTTCGTTACGAAGTGCGATCCGTTCCAGGCAGATCAGTGGACGCAGTTGTATGAGTTTTTTTACAAGGCAAAGTAAAATCTGATTCGTGCGATACGTTCGGCCGTATGTGCCGGCCTCAGGACGCATACCTTTAATTGTACAACGCTAAGTTGTCGACGTGATTTTTTTTAGCGTACGCAAATGTCATTTCAATGAATACTTCTGTAGCTAAATAAAGAATTTTTTGATGATTTTTAATCAATTTTTAGCTGCGTCTGGCACGGATAGTACTGGAAGTACATCGATAGCTGTGGCAAGTGGTATGTTTTGTGCGTTTTATTTTCCTCGACTGCAATTGAAATTTAAATAACTATTGAATACAGGGTGTAAAAAAACCTTAACGAAGCCGAATACCACATATTCTACCAATTGTTACGATCATTTTTTTCCTTTACACCATACCTGGGAAGTTACTGAGGTAATTGATGGTTAAAGTTTGAAAAAAAAAATTGATGATTTTTACAGAAATGACTTCTGTCCATTATAACTTAACTTTTTTACAAAGAAACATGATATAAATTTTCACTAGTTCTTTCATAAAAAGCCTCTAAATGGCACACTCCGCAATGACCACTCGAACCGAACCGCGTCGCGGCGGCGTAAAGCAACACGCCCCGCGGTGACTTTTCCGCGTGCGCGCTATACATTGCGGGTTAGAATTTAATTATTTGTTATTGTTGATGTCAAAAAATAAAAGTTGTTTCCCAGCCAAAATTTATTTTTGATACGATTTGGTTTGATGTACTGAACGCGTGGTTGACGGCTTCGTTAAGGTTTTTTTTACACCCTGTATAAATACTTTTATTCGGTTAGATATCGATCTATGAATTGTAATTGCCGTCTAAATGGACAAGTTACTTTTACTCAAATCTACAAAATTAATTTAAACAGCTGAATCCGGCAAAAATGGCTCACAAAGTACAGCAATAGCTGCGGCAAATGGTATGTATATATCCATTTTACTTTGACGCACTAAAAAGGTTCGATTCTATTTATGACAAATTTAGCAAGTTTTGGAAGCTTGAACCGCGATTTTGAACTTTTAATAATTATATAAATAATTTGTTTGCTTATAGTTCGGTTCGACCTATGAATTTTATTGTCTTAATAAGGCAAATGGCAAATTTGAACACGACTCTTTTTTTTTAATTGAATACAAAGTGCGCATTTCATATTAAAACATATAAACGATCGTTAGAAGTTACAAGGCTTATTAAGTAAATTGTATGAATTAGTAAATTTAACATTTTAGTATGCTCTGAGAATTGATCCAATTCGTAATTGTGTATTTACAACTAATAAATCGTTGAAAGTCAATCCTAGTCTCCAGCTCAACCATTTATTCTTATTTTTAACTAAGTCATGGTTTTATCACTGTCTTTTAAATAGTCTGAAATAATAATATATTAATACCTGTACACTTTGTACACAACATCTTTTTACTTGTCGTCTTATGGCCAGTCCAGTGAGTCCAGCAAAATTTGCTAGTAAACAAGTAAACATGTAGCTGCTTTGACAGCCTGGCTGCGACTAACGTACGTTCGAAATCGTGCACAGCCCACGTTTCTCTTCACCGCCACTTGATACTAACTCTCCCCGCTGATATCTCGATACCTCTACCCCCGCTTCGTCTGTAGCCCCGCAGGAAGGTTCTGCACGAGTTTGTAACACTATAAATATTGTAAATTTTATTTCGTTTCGCTGGTTTGCCTTGTTAATTTTTTTTATCTATACAGACAGTAACTAGAAATTTGAAGAAAACTTAATTTTAATTTCTTAACGATTTTTATTTATTTTTAGCTGCATCTAGCACAAATGATACTGGAAGTACAGCTATAGCTGCGACAAATGGTATGTCTTTTATTACACGACCAAGGTTTGATATGAAAAATGAAATTAAAATCTCCATACGATTTTTTATACTTCGTATATATAAGCGTACAATGATTATGTAAACGTGGTTCCGAAGCCAAAATGATCAAAACGTAATTCTATAGATACATGTATGTCTGTCCGTCTGTTCGTTCGTATGAATCGTAACTATACTGTTGAAACTTAATAAAAGATTTATTCTGTGAACTGCATTACGATTTAAATAAAATGAATTGGCGTTTGGGTATTTAAAACTAAAACTACTACAGCAACGGCTAAGCCTGCGAGATTCTAAAAAAAAATAAAAGACTCATCACTTAAAAAATAAAATCCGGGACTCAAAACACAGAGTCTAACAGTTCTGCGAATGCTACCGCTACAGCAACTGGCAAGCCTTATTTCCAATGATATCTATATAATATTGTTAAGACTTTTCACTTAATAAATAACATATTATTAATTATTCAGCCTCCTCCGAGACTGAAAATACAGGTTCTCAAAGTTCTGCGAATGCTACCGCTACAGCAACGGGTAAGTCTTATCTCCAATTCTATTAGTAATATTGTTAAGACTAATCACTTTATAAATAACAAAATAATTGTTTATCATTCAGCCGCCTCCGAGACTGAAAATACAGGGTCTCAAAGTTCTGCGAATGCTACCGCTACAGCAAATGGTAAGCCGTATTTCTAATTATATACATAATAACATATAATTATCATTCAGCCTCCTCCGAGACTGAAAATACAGGTTCTCAAAGTTCTGCGAATGCTTCCGCTACAGCAAATGGTAAGCCGTATTTCTAATTATATACATAATATTTTTAAGACTCTACCCTTAATTAATAACATAATTTTCATCATTTAGCCTCCTCCGAGACTGAAAATAAGCAGAAATGATTAGTGGGCTTACCATTTAATGGTAAGCCCACTAATCATTTCTGCTTAGCCCAAAGGTATGACTGGAAGAGAATGCCCTACGGCGTTAAGTCCACCTTTTGTACAAAGTATTGTTATGCAATAAAGCTTAAATAAATAAATAAAGAAATAAGCCGTATTTCTAATTATATACATAATATTTTTAAGACTCTACCCCTAATTAATAACATAATTTTCATCATTTAGCCTCCTCCGAGACTGAAAATACAGGGTCTCAAAGTTCTGCGAATGCTACCGCTACAGCAAATGGTAAGCCGTATTTCTAATTATATACATAATATTTTTAAGACTCTTCACTTAATAAATAACATATTTTTCATCATTCAGCCTCCTCCGAGACTGAAAACACAGGTTCTCAAAGTTCTGCGAATGCTACCGCTACAGCAACGGGTAAGTCTTATCTCCAATTCTATTAGTAATATTGTTAGGACTAATCACTTTATAAACAACAAATTGTTTATCATTCAGCCGTCTCCGAGACTGAAAATACAGGGTCTCAAAGTTCTGCGAATGCTACCGCTACAGCAAATGGTAAGCCGTATTTCTTATTATATACATAATATTTTTGAGACTCTTCACTTAATAAATAACATATTTTTCATCATTCAGCCTCCTCCGAGACTGAAAATACAGGTTCTCAAAGTTTTGCGAATGCTACCGCTACAGCAAATGGTAAGCCGTATTTCTAATTATATACATATTTTTTTTAAGACTCTACCCTTAATTAATAACATAATTTTCATCATTCAGCCTCCTCCGAGACTGAAAATACAGGGTCTCAAAGTTCTGCGAATGCTACCGCTACAGCAAATGGTAAGCCGTATTTCTAATTATATACATAATATTTTTAAGACTCTTCACTTAATAAATAACATATTTTTCATCATTCAGCCTCCTCCGAGACTGAAAATACAGGGTCTCAAAGTTCTGCGAATGCTACCGCTACAGCAAATGGTAAGCCGTATTTCTTATTATATACATAATATTTTTAAGACTCTTCACTTAATAAATAACATATTTTTCATCATTCAGCCTCCTCCGAGACTGAAAATACAGGGTCTCAAAGTTCTGCGAATGCTACCGCTACAGCAAATGGTAAGCCGTATTTCTAATTATATACATAATATTTTTAAGACTCTTCACTTAATAAATAACATATTTTTCATCATTCAGCCTCCTCCGAGACTGAAAACACAGGTTCTCAAAGTTCTGCGAATGCTACCGCTACAGCAACGGGTAAGTCTTATCTCCAATTCTATTAGTAATATTGTTAAGACTAATCACTTTATAAATAACAAATTGTTTATCATTCAGCCGCCTCCGAGACTGAAAATACAGGATCTCAAAGTTCTGCGAATGCTACAGCTACAGCAACGGGTAAGTCTTATCTCCAATTCTATTAGTAATATTGTTAGGACTAATCACTTTATAAACAACAAATTGTTTATCATTCAGCCGTCTCCGAGACTGAAAATACAGGGTCTCAAATTTCTGCGAATGCTACCGCTACAGCAAATGGTAAGCCGTATTTCTTATTATATGCATAATATTTTTAAGACTCTTCACTTAATAAATAACATATTTTTCATCATTCAGCCTCCTCCGAGACTGAAAATACAGGTTCTCAAAGTTCTGCGAATGCTACCGCTACAGCAACGGGTAAGTCTTATCTCCAATTCTATTAGTAATATTGTTAGGACTAATCACTTTATAAACAACAAATTGTTTATCATTCAGCCGTCTCCGAGACTGAAAATACAGGGTCTCAAAGTTCTGCGAATGCTACCGCTACAGCAAATGGTAAGCCGTATTTCTTATTATATTCATAATATTTTTAAGACTCTTCACTTAATAAATAACATATTTTTCATCATTCAGCCTCCTCCGAGACTGAAAATACAGGTTCTCAAAGTTCTGCGAATGCTACCGCTACAGCAAATGGTAAGCCGTATTTCTAATTATATACATATTTTTTTTAAGACTCTACCCTTAATTAATAACATAATTTTCATCATTCAGCCTCCTCCGAGACTGAAAATACAGGGTCTCAAAGTTCTGCGAATGCTACCGCTACAGCAAATGGTAAGCCGTATTTCTAATTATATACATAATATTTTTAAGACTCTTCACTTAATAAATAACATATTTTTCATCATTCAGCCTCCTCCGAGACTGAAAACACAGGTTCTCAAAGTTCTGCGAATGCTACCGCTACAGCAACGGGTAAGTCTTATCTCCAATTCTATTAGTAATATTGTTAAGACTAATCACTTTATAAATAACAAATTGTTTATCACTCAGCCGCCTCCGAGACTGAAAATACAGGGTCTCAAAGTTCTGCGAATGCTACCGCTACAGCAAATGGTAAGCCGTATTTCTAATTATGTACATAATATTTTTAAAACTCTTCACTTAATAAATACCATATTTTTCATCATTCAGCCTCCTCCGAGACTGAAAATACAGGGTCTCAAAGTTCTGCGAATGCTACCGCTACAGCAAATGGTAAGCCGTATTTCTAATTATATACATAATATTTTTTAGACTCTACCCTTAATTAATAACATAATTTTCATCATTCAGCCTCCTCCGAGACTGAAAATACAGGGTCTCAAAGTTCTGCGAATGCTACCGCTACAGCAAATGGTAAGCCGTATTTCTAATTATATACATAATATTTTTAAGACTCTTCACTTAATAAATAACATATTTTTATCATTCAGCCTCCTCCGAGACTGAAAATACAGGTTCTCAAAGTTCTGCGAATGCCACCGCTACAGCAAATGGTAAGCCGTATTTCTAATTATATACATAATATTTTTAAGACTCTTCACTTAATAAATAACATATTTTTCATCATTCAGCCTCCTCCGAGACTGAAAACACAGGTTCTCAAAGTTCTGCGAATGCTACCGCTACAGCAACGGGTAAGTCTTATCTCCAATTCTATTAGTAATATTGTTAAGACTAATCACTTTATAAATAACAAATTGTTTATCATTCAGCCTCCACCGAGACTGAAAACACAGGTTCTCAAAGTTCTGCGAATGCTACCGCTACAGCAAATGGTAAGCCGTATTTCTAATTATATACATAATATTTTTAAGACTCTTCACTTAATAAATAACATATTTTTCATCATTCAGCCTCCACCGAGACTGAAAATACAGGATCTCAAAGTTCTGCGAATGCTACAGCTACAGCAACGGGTAAGTCTTATCTCCAATTCTATTAGTAATATTGTTAGGACTAATCACTTTATAAACAACAAATTGTTTATCATTCAGCCGTCTCCGAGACTGAAAATACAGGGTCTCAAAGTTCTGCGAATGCTACCGCTACAGCAACGGGTAAGTCTTATCTCCAATTCTATTAGTTATATTGTTAGGACTAATCACTTTATAATTAACAAATTGTTTATCATTCAGCCGTATTCGAGACTGAAAATACAGGGTCTCAAAGTTCTGCGAATGCTACCGCTGCAGCAAATGGTAAGCCGTATTTCTTATTATATACATAATATTTTTAAGGCTCTTCACTTAATATATAACATATTTTTCATCATTCAGCCTCCTCCGAGACTGAAAATACAGGGTCTCAAAGTTCTGCGAATGCTACCGCTACAGCAAATGGTAAGCCGTATTTCTAATTATATACATAATATTTTTTAGACTCTACCCTTAATTAATAACATAATTTTAATCATTCAGCCTCCTCCGAGACTGAAAATACAGGATCTCAAAGTTCTGCGAATGCTACAGCTACAGCAACGGGTAAGTCTTATCTCCAATTCTATTAGTAATATTGTTAGGACTAATCACTTTATAAACAACAAATTGTTTATCATTCAGCCGTCTCCGAGACTGAAAATACAGGGTCTCAAAGTTCTGCGAATGCTACCGCTACAGCAACGGGTAAGTCTTATCTCCAATTCTATTAGTAATATTGTTAGGACTAATCACTTTATAAATAACAAATTGTTTATCATTCAGCCGTCTTCGAGACTGAAAATACAGGGTCTCAAAGTTCTGCGAATGCTACCGCTGCAGCAAATGGTAAGCCGTATTTCTTATTATATACATAATATTTTTAAGGCTCTTCACTTAATAAATAACATATTTTTCATCATTCAGTCTCGGTGGAGGCTCAAAGTTCTGCGAATGCTACAGCTACAGCAACGGGTAAGTCTTATCTCCAATTCTATTAGTAATATTGTTAGGACTAATCACTTTATAAACAACAAATTGTTTATCATTCAGCCGTCTCCGAGACTGAAAATACAGGGTCTCAAAGTTCTGCGAATGCTACCGCTACAGCAACGGGTAAGTCTTATCTCCAATTCTATTAGTAATATTGTTAGGACTAATCACTTTATAAATAACAAATTGTTTATCATTCAGTCGTCTTCGAGACTGAAAATACAGGGTCTCAAAGTTCTGCGAATGCTACCGCTGCAGCAAATGGTAAGCCGTATTTCTTATTATATACATAATATTTTTAAGGCTCTTCACTTAATAAATAACATATTTTTCATCATTCAGCCTCCACCGAGACTGAAAATACAGGATCTCAAAGTTCTGCGAATGCTACAGCTACAGCAACGGGTAAGTCTTATCTCCAATTCTATTAGTAATATTGTTAGGACTAATCACTTTATAAACAACAAATTGTTTATCATTCAGCCGTCTCCGAGACTGAAAATACAGGGTCTCAAAGTTCTGCGAATGCTACCGCTACAGCAAATGGTAAGCCGTATTTCTAATTATATACATAATATTTTTAAGACTCTTCACTTAATAAATAACATATTTTTCATCATTCAGCCTCCTCCGAGACTGAAAATACAGGGTCTCAAAGTTCTGCGAATGCTACCGCTACAGCAAATGGTAAGCCGTATTTCTAATTATATACATAATATTTTTAAGACTCTTCACTTAATAAATAACATATTTTTCATCATTCAGCCTCCACCGAGACTGAAAATACAGGATCTCAAAGTGCTGCGAATGCTACAGCTACAGCAACGGGTAAGTCTTATCTCCAATTCTATTAGTAATATTGTTAGGACTAATCACTTTATAAACAACAAATTGTTTATCATTCAGCCGTCTCCGAGACTGAAAATACAGGGTCTCAAAGTTCTGCGAATGCTACCGCTACAGCAACGGGTAAGTCTTATCTCCAATTCTATTAGTAATATTGTTAGGACTAATCACTTTATAAATAACAAATTGTTTATCATTCAGCCGTCTTCGAGACTGAAAATACAGGGTCTCAAAGTTCTGCGAATGCTTCCGCTGCAGCAAATGGTAAGCCGTATTTCTTATTATATACATAATATTTTTAAGGCTCTTCACTTAATAAATAACATATTTTTCATCATTCAGCCTCCTCCGAGACTGAAAATACAGGGTCTCAAAGTTCTGCGAATGCTACCGCTACAGCAAATGGTAAGCCGTATTTCTTATTATATACATAATATTTTTAAGACCCTTCACTTAATAAATAACATATTTTTCATCATTCAGCCTCCACCGAGACTGAAAACACAGGTTCTCAAAGTTCTGCGAATGCTACAGCTACAGCAACGGGTAAGTCTTATCTCCAATTCTATTAGTAATATTGTTAGGACTAATCACTTTATAAATAACAAATTGTTTATCATTCAGCCGTCTTCGAGACTGAAAATACAGGGTCTCAAAGTTCTGCGAATGCTACCGCTGCAGCAAATGGTAAGCCGTATTTCTTATTATATACATAATATTTTTAAGGCTCTTCACTTAATAAATAACATATTTTTCATCATTCATCATATTTTTAAGACTCTTCACTTAATAAATAACATATTTTTCATCATTCAGCCTCCTCCGAGACTGAAAATACAGGTTCTCAAAGTTCTGCGAATGCTACCGCTACAGCAAATGGTAAGCCGTATTTCTAATTATATACATATTTTTTTTAAGACTCTACCCTTAATTAATAACATAATTTTCATCATTCAGCCTCCTCCGAGACTGAAAATACAGGGTCTCAAAGTTCTGCGAATGCTACCGCTACAGCCAATGGTAAGCCGTATTTCTAATTATATACATAATGTTTTTAAGACTCTTAACTTAATAAATAACATATTTTTCATCATTCAGCCTCCTCCGAGACTGAAAATACAGGGTCTCAAAGTTCTGCGAATGCTACCGCTACAGCAAATGGTAAGCCGTATTTCTAATTATATACATAATATTTTTAAGACTCTTCACTTAATAAATAACATATTTTTCATCATTCAGCCTCCTCCGAGACTGAAAACACAGGTTCTCAAAGTTCTGCGAATGCTACCGCTACAGCAACGGGTAAGTCTTATCTCCAATTCTATTAGTAATATTGTTAAGACTAATCACTTTATAAATAACAAATTGTTTATCACTCAGCCGCCTCCGAGACTGAAAATACAGGGTCTCAAAGTTCTGCGAATGCTACCGCTACAGCAAATGGTAAGCCGTATTTCTAATTATGTACATAATATTTTTAAAACTCTTCACTTAATAAATACCATATTTTTCATCATTCAGCCTCCTCCGAGACTGAAAATACAGGGTCTCAAAGTTCTGCGAATGCTACCGCTACAGCAAATGGTAAGCCGTATTTCTAATTATATACATAATATTTTTTAGACTCTACCCTTAATTAATAACATAATTTTCATCATTCAGCCTCCTCCGAGACTGAAAATACAGGGTCTCAAAGTTCTGCGAATGCTACCGCTACAGCAAATGGTAAGCCGTATTTCTAATTATATACATAATATTTTTAAGACTCTTCACTTAATAAATAACATATTTTTATCATTCAGCCTCCTCCGAGACTGAAAATACAGGTTCTCAAAGTTCTGCGAATGCCACCGCTACAGCAAATGACAAGCCGTATTTCTAATTATATACATAATATTTTTAAGACTCTTCACTTAATAAATAACATATTTTTCATCATTCAGCCTCCTCCGAGACTGAAAACACAGGTTCTCAAAGTTCTGCGAATGCTACCGCTACAGCAACGGGTAAGTCTTATCTCCAATTCTATTAGTAATATTGTTAAGACTAATCACTTTATAAATAACAAATTGTTTATCATTCAGCCTCCACCGAGACTGAAAACACAGGTTCTCAAAGTTCTGCGAATGCTACCGCTACAGCAAATGGTAAGCCGTATTTCTAATTATATACATAATATTTTTAAGACTCTTCACTTAATAAATACCATATTTTTCATCATTCAGCCTCCACCGAGACTGAAAATACAGGATCTCAAAGTTCTGCGAATGCTACAGCTACAGCAACGGGTAAGTCTTATCTCCAATTCTATTAGTAATATTGTTAGGACTAATCACTTTATAAACAACAAATTGTTTATCATTCAGCCGTCTCCGAGACTGAAAATACAGGGTCTCAAAGTTCTGCGAATGCTACCGCTACAGCAACGGGTAAGTCTTATCTCCAATTCTATTAGTTATATTGTTAGGACTAATCACTTTATAAATAACAAATTGTTTATCATTCAGCCGTCTTCGAGACTGAAAATACAGGGTCTCAAAGTTCTGCGAATGCTACCGCTGCAGCAAATGGTAAGCCGTATTTCTTATTATATACATAATATTTTTAAGGCTCTTCACTTAATATATAACATATTTTTCATCATTCAGCCTCCTCCGAGACTGAAAATACAGGGTCTCAAAGTTCTGCGAATGCTACCGCTACAGCAAATGGTAAGCCGTATTTCTAATTATATACATAATATTTTTTAGACTCTACCCTTAATTAATAACATAATTTTAATCATTCAGCCTCCTCCGAGACTAAAAATACAGGATCTCAAAGTTCTGCGAATGCTACAGCTACAGCAACGGGTAAGTCTTATCTCCAATTCTATTAGTAATATTGTTAGGACTAATCACTTTATAAACAACAAATTGTTTATCATTCAGCCGTCTCCGAGACTGAAAATACAGGGTCTCAAAGTTCTGCGAATGCTACCGCTACAGCAACGGGTAAGTCTTATCTCCAATTCTATTAGTAATATTGTTAGGACTAATCACTTTATAAATAACAAATTGTTTATCATTCAGCCGTCTTCGAGACTGAAAATACAGGGTCTCAAAGTTCTGCGAATGCTACCGCTGCAGCAAATGGTAAGCCGTATTTTTTATTATATACATAATATTTTTAAGGCTCTTCACTTAATAAATAACATATTTTTCATCATTCAGTCTTGGTGGAGGCTCAAAGTTCTGCGAATGCTACAGCTACAGCAACGGGTAAGTCTTATCTCCAATTCTATTAGTAATATTGTTAGGACTAATCACTTTATAAACAACAAATTGTTTATCATTCAGCCGTCTCCGAGACTGAAAATACAGGGTCTCAAAGTTCTGCGAATGCTACCGCTACAGCAACGGGTAAGTCTTATCTCCAATTCTATTAGTAATATTGTTAGGACTAATCACTTTATAAACAACAAATTGTTTATCATTCAGCCGTCTCCGAGACTGAAAATACAGGGTCTCAAAGTTCTGCGAATGCTACCGCTACAAAAAATGGTAAGCCGTATTTCTAATTATATACATAATATTTTTAAGACTCTTCACTTAATAAATAACATATTTTTCATCATTCAGCCTCCTCCGAGACTGAAAATACAGGGTCTCAAAGTTCTGCGAATGCTACCGCTACAGCAAATGGTAAGCCGTATTTCTAATTATATACATAATATTTTTAAGACTCTTCACTTAATAAATAACATATTTTTCATCATTCAGCCTCCACCGAGACTGAAAATACAGGATCTCAAAGTGCTGCGAATGCTACAGCTACAGCAACGGGTAAGTCTTATCTCCAATTCTATTAGTAATATTGTTAGGACTAATCACTTTATAAACAACAAATTGTTTATCATTCAGCCGTCTCCGAGACTGAAAATACAGGGTCTCAAAGTTCTGCGAATGCTACCGCTACAGCAACGGGTAAGTCTTATCTCCAATTCTATTAGTAATATTGTTAGGACTAATCACTTTATAAATAACAAATTGTTTATCATTCAGCCGTCTTCGAGACTGAAAATACAGGGTCTCAAAGTTCTGCGAATGCTTCCGCTGCAGCAAATGGTAAGCCGTATTTCTTATTATATACATAATATTTTTAAGGCTCTTCGCTTAATAAATAACATATTTTTCATCATTCAGCCTCCTCCGAGACTGAAAATACAGGGTCTCAAAGTTCTGCGAATGCTACCGCTACAGCAAATGGTAAGCCGTATTTCTTATTATATACATAATATTTTTAAGACCCTTCACTTAATAAATAACATATTTTTCATCATTCAGCCTCCACCGAGACTGAAAACACAGGTTCTCAAAGTTCTGCGAATGCTACAGCTACAGCAACGGGTAAGTCTTATCTCCAATTCTATTAGTAATATTGTTAGGACTAATCACTTTATAAATAACAAATTGTTTATCATTCAGCCGTCTTCGAGACTGAAAATACAGGGTCTCAAAGTTCTGCGAATGCTACCGCTGCAGCAAATGGTAAGCCGTATTTCTTATTATATACATAATATTTTTAAGGCTCTTCACTTAATAAATAACATATTTTTCATCATTCATCATATTTTTAAGACTCTTCACTTAATAAATAACATATTTTTCATCATTCAGCCTCCTCCGAGACTGAAAACACAGGTTCTCAAAGTTCTGCGAATGCTACCGCTACAGCAACGGGTAAGTCTTATCCCCAATTCTATTAGTTATATTGTTAAGACTAATCACTTTATAAATAACAAATTGTTTATCATTCAGCCGCCTCCGAGACTGAAAATACAGGATCTCAAAGTTCTGCGAATGCTACAGCTACAGCAACGGGTAAGTCTTATTTCCAATTCTATTAGTAATATTGTTAGGACTAATCACTTTATAAACAACAAATTTTTTATCATTCAGCCGTCTCCGAGACTGAAAATACAGGGTCTCAAAGTTCTGCGAATGCTACCGCTACAGCAAATGGTAAGCCGTATTTCTTATTATAAACATAATATTTTTAAGGCTCTTCATTTAATAAATAACATATTTTTCATCATTCAGCCTCCTCCGAGACTGAAAATACAGGGTCTCAAAGTTCTGCGAATGCTACCGCTACAGCAAATGGTAAGCCGTATTTCTCATTATATACATAATATTTTTAAGACTCTACCCTTAATTAATAACATAATTTTTATCATTCAGCCTCCTCCGAGACTGAAAATACAGGGTCTCACAGTTCTGCGAATGCTACCGCTACAGCAAATGGTAAGCCGTATTTCTGATTATATACATAATATTTGTAAGACTCTTCACTTAGTAAATAACATATTTTTATCATTCAGCCTCCTCCGAGACTGAAAATACAAGTTCTCAAAGTTCTGCGAATGCTACCGCTACAGCAAATGGTAAGCCGTATTTCTAATTATATAAATAATATTTTTAAGACTCTACCCTTAATTATAAACATAATTTTCATCGTTCAGCCTCCTCCGAGACTGAAAATACAGGTTCTCAAAGTTCTGCGAATGCCACCGCTACAGCAAATGGTAAGCCGTATTTCTTATTATAAACATAATATTTTTAAGGCTCTTCACTTAATAAATAACATATTTTTCATATTTCATCATATTTTTAAGACTCTTCACTTAATAAATAACATATTTTTCATCATTCAGCCTCCTCCGAGACTGAAAACACAGGTTCTCAAAGTTCTGCGAATGCTACCGCTACAGCAACGGGTAAGTCTTATCTCCAATTCTATTAGTAATATTGTTAAGACTAATCACTTTATAAATAACAAATTGTTTATCATTCAGCCGCCTCCGAGACTGAAAATACAGGATCTCAAAATTCTGCGAATGCTTCAGCTACAGCAACGGGTAAGTCTTATGGGTGTGGCCGCTAAAAATAGTAAATTTTAAAAAATATACATGGTCCAGCTTTTTCTTTACTGTTACTAAGAATTGTCATATTTTATTTAAAACTCAAACATATTTTCTAATACAATGGACCACAAAGTATAACATACAATATGTTAAAACTAAATATCAAAATAATAGCTACCAGAGCCATCTATCATACAGTATGCAAAACTTTGTACAAATACCTACCTTTGGCAATAATAAAAGTCAGTTGTGTGAAAACCACTACGCGAGTTTTATTAGGTTATGGGCCCAGTCCCATACCTATTGCGTATTTCGGTATTGTTTTCATGCGAAAGTGACTATGTCGACGTCGGGTTATCTAGTGAATGTGCCTAAACTCAAAGGACGTGAAAATTATGACGATTGGGCGTTCGCGACAAGTAATTTTATGTTGCTCGAAGGAATTGACCTTGAGAATGTGCCGACGACGCTAAGTGACATTGATATGAAAAAAGCAAAAGCTAAACTCGTGATGACTATTGACTGTTCCTTATACGTGCATATCAAGAATGAGACTACAGTGAACGGTGTGTGGAAAAAATTAAAGCAGTTATTCGATGACACGGGATTTCAACGGAAAATAAGTTTACTTCGAACATTGATATCGATAAGACTCGATAACTGTGATTCCATGACATCCTATGTATCTCAAATGGTCGATACAGCACAGAAACTGAAGGGGACAGGTTTCGAAATCACAGATGAGTGGATTGGATCGTTACTTTTGGCTGGACTTCCTGAAAAGTATTCGCCGATGATTATGGCGATCGAACATTCCGGCATCGCCATTAGCGCTGACGTCATAAAGACAAAGTTACTGGATATGTGTGCTGAGGTTGGCACTACTGGAACGGACTCTGCATTTTGGTCGAAACAGCGATTAAAAAATGGCAACACCAACCGCAAGCAAAGGTCATCAACGTCAATGTCAAACGACTTGTCAAATGGAAGTAAACAAATACGGTGTTATAATTGCAAGAAAATTGGCCACTTTAAAAATAAATGCCCCGAATTAAAAGCAAATAAACAATTAAATGCTTTTAGTGCAGCGTTTTTCAACGGTTGTTTTAGCACAGATGACTGGTACGTCGATTCGGGCGCAAGTGCACACATGACATCGAATAAGGAATGTTTACTGCGATCCAGACCAGCGCATGAAAACAAAGAAATTGTAGTGGCAAACCAAATGACTGTGCCTGTAGTAAGTGTTGGTGAAACACAGATTACGACATGCGTGAACAGTTCTCAGTACGATGTGATTGTGAAGAATGTTTTGTATATACCGAATCTTACAACAAACTTATTGTCAGTAAGCCAACTTATTGCTAATGGCAACAGAGTACTATTCAAAGAAGATATCTGCCTGATATACAATCGAGCAAATAAGCTTATTGGAACAGCAAATTTGATAAATGGTGTATACAAGTTAAACACAATGAAATCAGAGAATTCGTTATCAGCAATGTCAACATGGCACAAAAGATTGGGACATGTTAATAGTAAGTCCTTACAGAAAATGAAAGAAGGTGCTGTAGTAGGGGTATCTTTTGAAAAGGAAGCTGACATTCAGATGAAAAACTGTGAAGTGTGCTGCGAGGGTAAGCAGACTCGTTTTCCCTTTCTATCTGGCAACCATAGAAGTGAAAAACTACTCGAAGTAGTACACTCAGATTTATGCGGGCCGATGGAGACCAGGTCAATTGGTCAGGCAAAGTACTTTCTTTTGTTTGTGGATGATGCCAGCAGAATGACTTTTGTCTATTTCTTGAAGGAAAAGAACCAGACATACCAGCATTTCAAAGAATTTCAAGTTTTGGTGGAGAATCAGACAGGGAACAAGATAAAAATATTAAGGACTGACAACGGAGGTGAATTTTGTTCGCGTGAGATGGAGAGCTACTTAAAACAAAAAGGAATTATCCATCAGAAGACTAATCCTCACACTCCAGAGCAGAATGGTCTCTCGGAAAGGTTCAACAGAACTGTAGTTGAACGAGCAAGGTGTTTACTGTTTGAAGCAGATCTCGGCAAGAGTTTCTGGGCGGAAGCTGTTAACACCGCTGTATACTTGATGAATAGAATACCAGTTGCCAGTTTAGGCATGATGACACCATATGAGAAGTGGACAGGTGAGAAACCTGACTTGAGCCATGTCAGAATATTCGGCAGTAAAGTTATGGTGCATGTCCCCAAAGCATTAAGGCATAAATGGGATAAGAAGGCTGACAAATTGATTCTAGTTGGTTTTCCAGATAATGTAAAAGGTTACAGATTGTATAACCCTAAAACTAGAAAGATTACTATGAGCAGAGACGTCATTATTATGGAAAAAGAAGACTCAGAAACAGCTCAGATTATAGTAGACAATGATGAAGAAACTTCAGAGGAAAAAGGAAACTCAGAGGAAGAGAAAAGTTCACAAAATAATGAAAAAATATTAAAGATAAATAAAAACTCAGAAGAAATAAATTTATTAGAAAATTCAGTTCAGGATTCAACTGATCCAACGTTCATCTGCGACTCATCGATTTCTGAAGATGATTCTTTCCAATCTGTAGTTGAAGCAGAAAATGAATCCATCATGGAGGAAGAAATGCAAGTGGAGGAGATTGGTAAGCGTAAGAGAAAGCCTGTTGAACGTTACGGCCATGACATGACTAATCTCTGCATTGTGGATAACCTGGAGACAAGCGATGAAGCACCCAGTTATGAAGAAGCAATGAACGGACCTGAGAAGGAACAGTGGAGACAAGCTATGATGGAAGAACTGAAGGCATTTGAAGACAATCAAGCTTGGGAATTTGTAGACAGAAAAGAGGCTGATAGAGTAGTGCAGTGTAAGTGGGTATTTAAGAAAAAATATGAGTGTGACAATAGTGTGCGTTATCGAGCTAGACTGGTCGCGAAAGGTTTCACCCAGAAAGAGGGAGTGGACTATACAGAAACATACTCACCAGTGCTTCGTTACTCGACACTAAGACTATTATTTGCTATAAGTGTTAAACTTAATTTTGAAATTACTCACCTGGACGTAACTACTGCATTCCTCAATGGTTACCTAAATGAAAATGTGTACATGCAAGTTCCACCTAATTTAAATTGTAAAGAAAAGTGTGTTCTAAAATTGAACCGTGCTATATATGGCCTAAAACAATCTGCCAGGGCCTGGAATGAGAGGTTAAATGATTGTTTATTGAAATCTAACTTTGTAAGGTCAAAATTAGAACCATGTTTATATACCAAAAAATGTAAAAAAGAGCAGATTATAATAGCAATTTTTGTGGATGATTTTTTCATTTTTTCCAACAGTAAAAATATGGTAGAAGAATTAAAAACAAATCTAATGTCAAAATTTAAAATTAAGGATTTGGGGCAATTAAAACAATGTTTAGGTATGAGGGTTAAAACTTATGAGAATGGGTGTATTTCCTTGGATCAAGAGAAGTTTGTAGATCATATTTTAAGTAAATTTAATATGACAAATTGTAATGTTGTTGATACTCCCATAGAAAGCAATTTAAAACTAGAAAAAGGTGTAAATGTTTGTAAACAATACCCATATCAACAACTATTAGGTAGTCTAATGTACCTAAGTGTTTTAACACGCCCAGATATTTCATATAGCGTAAGTTATTTGAGCCAATATAATAATTGTTACACAAGTACTCACTGGAAGCATGCTAAGCGAATCCTAAGATATTTATGTAAAACTAAATCATATGGGCTAATGTTTAGTAAAGATAATTACAAATTGGAAGGTTTTGTTGATGCAGACTGGGCTTCCAACACCCTTGATAGGAAATCCTATACAGGTTTCTATTTTAAGCTTTCAGGAACTGTTGTCTCATATGAATGTAAAAAGCAATGCACAATAGCATTGTCAAGTACAGAGGCGGAATACATGGCAATAGCTGAAGCTTGTAAGGAGGCAATATATTTAAAAAACTTGTATTCTGAAATAGTAGAGGGATGTGATTATGTGATAGTCTTGTATAATGATAATCAAGGAGCTCAGAAGTTGTCAGAAAACCCAGTATTCCATAAAAGAACCAAGCACATAGACGTGCGTCATCACTTTGTTCGGGAAGCGGTTGCTAATAAACTAATTAAAATTGCTTATCTGCCAACTTCTGAAATGCCTGCAGACTTGCTTACTAAAGGTGTAACTAGAGTTAAACATAATTATTTTGTAGAGAAGTTAGGTATTCGAAGTATTGTTTGAATTTATTTTAGTTGATGTATACTGTCTAGATTATTTTGATAAGTGGAGGTGTTAAAACTAAATATCAAAATAATAGCTACCAGAGCCATCTATCATACAGTATGCAAAACTTTGTACAAATACCTACCTTTGGCAATAATAAAAGTCAGTTGTGTGATTACCACTACGCGAGTTTTATTACAATAATATTATTAATTTTTTTACCATCTTAAATGCCTTATTTTTGTGTGTTTTTGTGTAACACTAGTTCACCATCGTACTTAACAAAAATGTCTCTTACCTATCAGCAGTCGAATATAATATATTTTTTAAATTAATACGCACAATCTCAAGACTACACTAATACAGTTAACTAAAGTACATAATTAAGATTATATATCAGTGAATGAATCATAAAATTTATTATAAATTAATAAAGAATTAAATATATGAAGATGTGTTTCCTGATCGTTTCCCGTGTGTGACGAACCCTAATTTTACGTAGTAGAATTTTTATTTGCAATAATGGCAACATCAAAGGCATTTTTTCTTGCTGCCAAACTTTCATATTTTGTACCATAAATGTCAATCATCTGTCAATTAAAGCAGTTTGGAGTAAATTGTGTTCGTGAACGTGTGCTATCATTTAGTTTTCTAAATTTCAAGAATTACAGAAGCAATTTTACATGGTAAGTATGCAAAATATTGTATTTCATATCATTACAAATGTAAAACTTGTTTACAAGCATCTAAATGTGTTGAGTTTTGGATATTTGACTTAGTTTTTCACAGCAAAAATTGATTTTTATGTTTTGGTATTCACATGTGTTTGGTCCCGTGTGTTATGTGTGTTATCGTTTGCGTTACGTAACACACGTGAAAAATATAAAACCTTGTTTACATTGCTAAACCCAAAAAGTTGAAATAAGGTAGTTATTAAATACAGACAGTACATCGCTAAGTGACAGTACAGGATGAATTCTAATCATGGATAATAACTTAATAAATATTTTTAAATTAATTAATTTTATTTTTTCAATAAAGTTTTTCGTTTTTTTTTAAGATGCCGCTTACTCCAGCGGAACGACACTACTACTACTACTGTTCAAAAAATAATTTGCGATGGTAATTTTTGTTTATTGAATAAATATATTGCATAATTTTTGTTTTTTAGAGTTCTATTTGCTGTTTGAATAAATACTTCAGTATCATAATTTTTGTTTAATTTTCGTTTAAGTATATAATGTGTGTGGACTATTCCTTATGGTATTTCCAGTGTGTTACAAAATTCACGTGTGTTAGTGTGTGTTCTTGTTCCCGTGTGTTATAGTACAGTTTTTTACGGCCCCACCCTTATCTCCAATTCTATTAGTAATATTGTTAGGACTAATCACTTTATAAACAACAAATTGTTTATCATTCAGCCGTCTCCGAGACTGAAAATACAGGGTCTCAAAGTTCTGCGAATGCTACCGCTACAGCAAATGGTAAGCCGTATTTCTTATTATAAACATAATATTTTTAAGACCCTTCACTTAATAAATAACATATTTTTCATCATTCAGCCTCCTCCGAGACTGAAAATTCAGGGTCTCAAAGATCTGCGAATGCTACCGCTACAGCAAATGGTAAGCCGTATTTCTAATTATATACATATTTTTTAAGGATCTTCACTTAATAAATAACATATTTTTCATCATTCAGCCTCCTCCGAGACTGAAAATACAGGGTCTCAAAGTTCTGCGAATGCTACCGCTACAGCAAATGGTAAGCCGTATTTCTAATTATATACATAATATTTTTAAGACTCTACCCTTAATTAATAACATAATTTTCATCATTCAGCCTCCTCCGAGACTGAAAATACAGGGTCTCAAAGTTCTGCGAATGCTACCGCTACAGCAAATGGTAAGCCGTATTTCTTATTATATACATAATATTTTTAAAACTCTTCACTTAATAAATAACATATTTTTCATCATTCAGCCTCCTCCGAGACTGAAAATACAGGGTCTCAAAGTTCTGCGAATGCTACCGCTACAGCAAATGGTAAGCCGTATTTCTAATTATATACATATTTTTTAAGGATCTTCACTTAATAAATAACATATTTTTCATCATTCAGCCTCCTCCGAGACTGAAAATACAGGGTCTCAAAGTTCTGCGAATGCTACCGCTACAGCAAATGGTAAGCCGTATTTCTAATTATATACATAATATTTTTAAGACTCTACCCTTAATTAATAACATATTTTTCATCATTCAGCCTCCTCCGAGACTGAAAATACAGGGTCTCAAAGTTCTGCGAATGCTACCGCTACAGCAAATGGTAAGCCGTATTTCTAATTATATAAATAATATTTTTAAGACTCTACCCTTAATCATAAACATAATTTTCATCATTCAGCCTACTCCGAGACTGAAAATACAGGGTCTCAAAGTTCTGCGAATGCTACCGCTACAGCAAATGGTAAGCCGTATTTCTAATTATATACATAATATTTGTAAGACTCTTCACTTAGTAAATAACATATTTTAATCATTCAGCCTCCTCCGAGACTGAAAATACAGGTTCTCAAAGTTCTGCGAATGCTACCGCTACAGCAAATGGTAAGCCGTATTTCTAATTATATAAATAATATTTTTAAGACTCTACCCTTAATCATAAACATAATTTTCATCATTCAGCCTACTCCGAGACTGAAAATACAGGGTCTCAAAGTTCTGCGAATGCTACCGCTGCAGCAAATGGTAAGCCGTATTTCTAATTATATACATAATATTTGTAAGACTCTTCACTTAGTAAATAACATATTTTAATCATTCAGCCTCCTCCGAGACTGAAAATACAGGTTCTCAAAGTTCTGCGAATGCTACCGCTACAGCAAATGGTAAGCCGTATTTCTAATTATATAAATAATATTTTTAAGACTCTACCCGTAATTATAAACATAATTTTCATCATTCAGCCTCCTCCGAGACTGAAAATACAGGATCTCAAAGTTCTGCGAATGCTACCGCTGCAGCAAATGGTAAGCCGTATTTCTAATTATATACATAATATTTTAAAGACTCTTCACTTAATAAATAACATATTTTTCATCATTCAGCCTCCTCCGAGACTGAAAACACAGGTTCTCAAAGTTCTGCGAATGCTACCGCTACATCAACGGGTAAGTCTTATCTCCAATTCTGTTAGTAATATTGTTAAGACTAATCACTTTATAAATAACAAATTGTTTATCATTCAGCCGCCTCCGAGACTGAAAATACAGGATCTCAAAGTTCTGCGAATGCTACAGCTACAGCAACGGGTAAGTCTTATCTTCAATTCTATTAGTAATATTGTTAGGACTAATCACTTTATAAACAACAAATTGTTTATCATTCAGCCGTCTCCGAGACTGAAAATACAGGGTCTCAAAGTTCTGCGAATGCTACCGCTACAGCAAATGGTAAGCCGTATTTCTTATTATATACATAATATTTTTAAGACCCTTCACTTAATAAATAACATATTTTTCATCATTCAGCCTCCTCCGAGACTGAAAATTCAGGGTCTCAAAGTTCTGCGAATGCTACCGCTACAGCAAATGGTAAGCCGTATTTCTAATTATATACATATTTTTAAGGCTCTTCACTTAATAAATAACATATTTTTCATCATTCAGCCTCCTCCGAGACTGAAAATACAGGGTCTCAAAGTTCTGCGAATGCAACCGCTACAGCAAATGGTAAGCCGTATTTCTAATTATATACATAATATTTTTAAGACTCTTCACTTAATAAATAACATATTTTTCATCATTCAGCTTCCACCGAGACTGAAAACACAGGTTCTCAAAGTTCTGCGAATGCTACCGCTACAGCAACGGGTAAGTCTTATCTCCAATTCTATTAGTAATATTGTTAAGACTAGTCACTTTATAAATAACAAATTGTTTATCATTCAGCCGCCTCCGAGACTGAAAATACAGGATCTCAAAGTTCTGCGAATGCTACCGCTGCAGCAAATGGTAAGCCGTATTTCTAATTATATACATAATATTTTTAAGACTCTACCCTTAATTAATAACATAATTTTCATCATTCAGCCTCCTCCGAGACTGAAAATACAGGTTCTCAAAGTTCTGCGAATGCTACCGCTACAGCAACGGGTAAGTCTTATCTCCAATTCTATTAGTAATATTGTTAAGACTTATCACTTTATAAATAACAAATTGTTTATCATTCAGCCGCCTCCGAGACTGAAAATACAGGATCTCAAAGTTCTGCGAATGCTACCGCTACAGCAACGGGTAAGTCTTATCTCCAATTCTGTTAGTAATATTGTTAAGACTAATCACTTTATAAATAACAAATTGTTTATCATTCAGCCGCCTCCGAGACTGAAAATACAGGGTCTCAAAGTTCTGCGAATGCTACAGCTACAGCAACGGGTAAGTCTTATCTTCAATTCTATTAGTAATATTGTTAGGACTAATCACTTTATAAACAACAAATTATTTATCATTCAGCCGTCTCCGAGACTGAAAATACAGGGTCTCAAAGTTCTGCGAATGCTACCGCTACAGCAAATGGTAAGCCGTATTTCTTATTATATACATAATATTTTTAAGACCCTTCACTTAATAAATAACATATTTTTCATCATTCAGCCTCCTCCGAGACTGAAAATACAGGGTCTCAAAGTTCTGCGAATGCTACCGCTACAGCAAATGGTAAGCCGTATTTCTTATTATTTACATAATATTTTTAAGACCCTTCACTTAATAAATAACATATTTTTCATCATTCAGCCTCCTCCGAGACTGAAAATACAGGATCTCAAAGTTCTGCGAATGCTACCGCTACAGCAAATGGTAAGCCGTATTTCTAATTATATACATAATATTTTTAAGACTCTACCCTTAATTAATAACATAATTTTCATCATTCAGCCTCCTCCGAGACTGAAAATACAGGGTCTCAAAGTTTTGCGAATGCTACCGCTACAGCAAATGGTAAGCCGTATTTCTAATTATATACATATTATTTTTAAGACTCTTCACTTAATAAATAACATATTTTTATCATTCAGCCTCCTCCGAGACTGAAAATACAGGGTCTCAAAGTTCTGCGAATGCTACCGCTACAGCAAATGGTAAGCCGTATTTCTAATTATATACATAATATTTTTAAGACTCTTCACTTAATAAATAACATATTTTTCATCATTCAGCCTCCTCCGAGACTGAAAACACAGGTTCTCAAAGTTCTGCGAATGCTACCGCTACAGCAACGGGTAAGTCTTATCTCCAATTCTATTAGTAATATTGTTAAGACTAATCACTTTATAAATAACAAATTGTTTATCATTCAGCCGCCTCCGAGACTGAAAATACAGGGTCTCAAAGTTCTGCGAATGCTACCGCTACAGCAAATGGTAAGCCGTATTTCTAATTATATACATAATATTTTTAAAACTCTTTACTTAATAAATACCATATTTTTCATCATTCAGCCTCCTCCGAGACTGAAAATACAGGATCTCAAAGTTCTGCGAATGCTACCGCTACAGCAACGGGTAAGTCTTATCTCCAATTCTGTTAGTAATATTGTTAAGACTAATCACTTTATAAATAACAAATTGTTTATCATTCAGCCGCCTCCGAGACTGAAAATACAGGGTCTCAAAGTTCTGCGAATGCTACAGCTACAGCAACGGGTAAGTCTTATCTTCAATTCTATTAGTAATATTGTTAGGACTAATCACTTTATAAACAACAAATTTTTTATCATTCAGCCGTCTCCGAGACTGAAAATACAGGGTCTCAAAGTTCTGCGAATGCTACCGCTACAGCAAATGGTAAGCCGTATTTCTTATTATATACATAATATTTTTAAGACCCTTCACTTAATAAATAACATATTTTTCATCATTCAGCCTCCTCCGAGACTGAAAATACAGGGTCTCAAAGTTCTGCGAATGCTACCGCTACAGCAAATGGTAAGCCGTATTTCTTATTATTTACATAATATTTTTAAGACCCTTCACTTAATAAATAACATATTTTTCATCATTCAGCCTCCTCCGAGACTGAAAATACAGGATCTCAAAGTTCTGCGAATGCTACCGCTACAGCAAATGGTAAGCCGTATTTCTAATTATATACATAATATTTTTAAGACTCTACCCTTAATTAATAACATAATTTTCATCATTCAGCCTCCTCCGAGACTGAAAATACAGGGTCTCAAAGTTTTGCGAATGCTACCGCTACAGCAAATGGTAAGCCGTATTTCTAATTATATACATATTATTTTTAAGACTCTTCACTTAATAAATAACATATTTTTATCATTCAGCCTCCTCCGAGACTGAAAATACAGGGTCTCAAAGTTCTGCGAATGCTACCGCTACAGCAAATGGTAAGCCGTATTTCTTATTATATACATAATATTTTTAAGACCCTTCACTTAATAAATAACATATTTTTCATCATTCAGCCTACTCCGAGACTGAAAATACAGGGTCTCAAAGTTCTGCGAATGCTACCGCTACAGCAAATGGTAAGCCGTATTTCTAATTATATACATAATATTTGTAAGACTCTTCACTTAGTAAATAACATATTTTAATCATTCAGCCTCCTCCGAGACTGAAAATACAGGTTCTCAAAGTTCTGCGAATGCTACCGCTACAGCAAATGGTAAGCCGTATTTCTAATTATATAAATAATATTTTTAAGACTCTACCCTTAATTATAAACATAATTTTCATCATTCAGCCTCCTCCGAGACTGAAAATACAGGATCTCAAAGTTCTGCGAATGCTACCGCTGCAGCAAATGGTAAGCCGTATTTCTAATTATATACATAATATTTTTAAGACTCTTCACTTAATAAATAACATATTTTTCATCATTCAGCCTCCTCCGAGACTGAAAACACAGGTTCTCAAAGTTCTGCGAATGCTACCGCTACATCAACGGGTAAGTCTTATCTCCAATTCTGTTAGTAATATTGTTAAGACTAATCACTTTATAAATAACAAATTGTTTATCATTCAGCCGCCTCCGAGACTGAAAATACAGGATCTCAAAGTTCTGCGAATGCTACAGCTACAGCAACGGGTAAGTCTTATCTTCAATTCTATTAGTAATATTGTTAGGACTAATCACTTTATAAACAACAAATTGTTTATCATTCAGCCGTCTCCGAGACTGAAAATACAGGGTCTCAAAGTTCTGCGAATGCTGCCGCTACAGCAAATGGTAAGCCGTATTTCTTATTATATACATAATATTTTTAAGACCCTTCACTTAATAAATAACATATTATTCATCATTCAGCCTCCTCCGAGACTGAAAATTCAGGGTCTCAAAGTTCTGCGAATGCTACCGCTACAGCAAATGGTAAGCCGTATTTCTAATTATATACACATTTTTTTAAGGCTCTTCACTTAATAAATAACATATTTTTCATCATTCAGCCTCCTCCGAGACTGAAAATACAGGGTCTCAAAGTTCTGCGAATGCTACCGCTACAGCAAATGGTAAGCCGTATTTCTAATTATATACATAATATTCTTAAGACTCTACCCTTAATTAATAACATAATTTTCATCATTCAGCCTCCTCCGAGACTGAAAATACAGGGTCTCAAAGTTCTGCGAATGCTACCGCTACAGCAAATGGTAAGCCGTATTTCTAATTATATACATAATATTTTTAAGACTCTTCACTTAATAAATAACATATTTTTATCATTCAGCCTCCTCCGAGACTGAAAATACAGGGTCTCAAAGTTCTGCGAATGCTACCGCTACAGCAAATGATAAGCCGTATTTCTAATTATATACATAATATTTTTAAGACTCTTCACTTAATAAATAACATATTTTTCATCATTCAGCCTCCTCCGAGACTGAAAACACAGGTACTCAAAGTTCTGCGAATGCTGCCGCTACAGCAACGGGTAAGTCTTTTCTCCAATTCTATTAGTAATATTGTTAAGACTAATCACTTTATAAATAACAAATTGTTTATCATTCAGCCGCCTCCGAGACTGAAAATACAGGGTCTCAAAGTTCTGCGAATGCTACCGCTACAGCAAATGGTAAGCCGTATTTCTAATTATATACATAATATTTTTAAGACTCTTCACTTAATAAATAACATATTTTTATCATTCAGCCTCCTCCGAGACTGAAAATACAGGGTCTCAAAGTTCTGCGAATGCTACCGCTACAGCAAATGGTAAGCCGTATTTCTAATTATATACATAATATTTTTAAGACTCTTCACTTAATAAATAACATATTTTTATCATTCAGCCTCCTCCGACACTGAAAATACAAGATCTCAAAGTTCTGCGAATGCTACCTATTAATAAAACGACGTGTTAACGGAGTTGACTTGCACAAAAGTGAAAGTAGATTTATTGAACCATAGACAAAATATACATACATACTTAGCACATACTAGATGGAGCTAGGTGTATTTTTATTTTTATATAATCTAACACCCCCACTATATAAAAATAATACAAGCAACCTTTTTTTTCTACCAAACCAACAGCATTCATAAAAGCCTTATGCTTAATTGGATTTAAACTTTTAGTGAGTAAATCAGCTGGCATATAAGCTGTACATAGATACTGAACATTTTCCAGATTTTGAGCAATAATCTCTTTACAAAAATGAAACCTTATATCTATATGCTTAGACTTATTATGAAAAACAGGATTCAACAGTTATTTTTGCGCACTCTGGTTATCATTGTACAGGGTAATGGTATATGAACTGGCAGTTATTTCACATTACAAGCTTTGCAAATAAATAGCTTCTTTACAGCATTCTGAGATACCTATATACTCTGCCTCCGTACTAGAGAGTGCAACAACCTTCTGTTTCCTACTTTCCCAAGATATTGCAGCACCTGATAATTCAAACACAAAACCTGTATATGACCTTCTACTGATGACATCACTGCCCCAATCAGCATCAACATAACCAATAATTTCAGAATTAAGTTTTGAGTCATATTTTAAAGCATAATGTTTTGTTTTCTTTAAATATTTCAAAATTCTTTTTGCATGACGCCAATATTCTTTAGTAAAACAATTATTAAATTGGCTCATGTAACTAACTGAGAATGATATGTCTGGACGAGATAAGACAGACAGATACATTAAGCTACCTATCAGGCGCTGGTATGGTATGCCAACATCACATTTGTTGCCTGTACTAAGGTTCAATTTACATTCCATTGGTGTATTTGAAGTGTGACAATCCAACATATTAAATTTACCCAACAACTGGTCTATATAACTCTCTTGGTCTAATGTTACACAATTTTTATTGCAAACAACTCGCATACCCAAACATTGTCTTATAGGTCCTAGGTCTTTAATTTTGAAATTGTCTCCTAAAGACCTTTTTAACTTTATTACTTCATTACAATTATTGCTAAATATGAAAAAGTCATCGACATACAGAGCAATTACAGTTATATATACCTTGGTTCTCTTAATAAACAAACAAGGTTCATATTTTGATTTTATATAACCAATGTTACATAAACAGTCTTCAACCTTTTTATACCACATTCTTGAAGATTGCTTAAGCCCGTAAATGGCCTTTTTTAACTTTAAGACTTTACCATCATTTAAATCATCAAAACAGTCTGGCTTTTGCATAAAGATATCTTCCTCAAGATGTCCGTTTAAAAAGGCTGTCTTTACATCTAAGTGTGTTGTTTTAAAATCTAATTTTACTGTCAAGGCAAACAATAATCTTAATGTAGAATATCTAACTACTGGAGAAAATGTTTCATTGTAGTCCACACCATGTCTCTGAGTGAAACCTTTTGCCACTAGACGAGCACGATACAAAACTTTACCATCCACATCACACTTTTTCTTTAACACCCATTTACATTGAACCACACAATCACTATTATTTGGAGCTTCAACCAACTCCCAAGCTTGATTCTCCTCAAAACATTGAAGTTCTTCTTTTACTGCTTTTTGCCAATATTCTTTCTCATGTCCAGTCAGAGCTTCCTGCCCAGTTAAAACTCCAGCTTCTTGAAGACAGACATTTTGTTGGCTACTGAAACCATATCTATCAGGTTGTTTTCGGTTTCTAGCTTCCTTAGTGGTGGTTATAGTTTCCGCTAAACTTTCTTCTACATCTTCATACTCACTGGGTATATATTCAGAATCAGAATCATTTGCAGACTCTTCTTGGGATGTTAGAGTATCAGACAAGCTTTCTCTCATATCCCCCACTGAAGATGTCTGGTCTGTACCTTTACTTGTGTCATTTACTATTCTGTTCTACTGCTGCTATAGTAGTGTTTTCTTTCTCGACAACTATTACATCACGGCTGGTTATTATCATATTCTTAACTGGATCATACACTCTGTAGCCTTTACTTGCATCAGCATAGCCAACTAAAATACCTTTTTGGGCCTTTTTGTCCCACTTTTGTCTTTTTTCTTTAGCTATGTGTGTCATTACTGTACTGCCGAAAACTCTCAGATGACCTATGTCTGGCTTCACACCATGCCACAGCTCATAAGGTGTTTTTCCTTGTAATACTGACAAACCTGTGCGATTTTGTAAATATACTGCCGTGTTTGTAGCTTCAGCCCAGAACTTCTTGCTTAACTGTGCATCAAAAAGCATGCACCTTGCTTTCTCGACTAAAGTTCTGTTCATTCGTTCACTTAGTCCATTTTGTTCAGGAGTATATGGACATGTCGTTTGATGAACAATTCCAGTTTTCTTTAAATAAGAATTAAACTCAGCATTACAGAATTCTCTTCCGTTGTCACTTCTTATAATTTTTATCTTCTTATTTGTTTGATTTTCTACTAACGCTTTGTATTCTATGAAGCTTTTTAAGGCTTCGTTCTTGTTTTAAAAAAAAATAGATGGCTGTCATTCTACTAAAATCATCAACAAATAGAATGAAGTACTTATAACCTCCAATAGAATTGCACTCCATGGGACCACAGATATCTGTGTGAATAATATTCAACACCTCTGTACTTCTCTCACTTACATGAGTAAAGGTAATCTAGTCTGTTTGCCTTCACAGCAAACGGCACAGTTAGATTTTGTGATATCAACTTTCTCTTTCAAGGTTAATCCATCAACTGTATTCTGCATTTTATTCAGACATTCACTGTTTACATGTCCCAACCTGCGATGCCAGAGCTCACCCGATATGACTGGTGCTGCAAACATGTTTTCTTGAAGTTGCAGCTTATAAACTCCACTTTTTAACAATGCGTAAGCCACCAGTGTACCTTCCCGGTTATATATTTCACAGGCGTTTGTAGTAAACACAACTTTATTCCCTCTGTGAATTAATTGACTAACTGATAGTAAGTTAGTTGTCAATTTCGGTACGCAAAACACATCCTTTACGTCCACGTCAAAATTGCAGCCATTAGCCTCGGTAGATAATTTTATATCGCCCGAACACTCAATCGGCACTTGTGTTTTGTCAGCAATTGTAATGGTCTGACCTTTCTTTTCATTTGAAATATTTGTGAGCCATTGTTTATTTGGCGTTAAATGTACACTGGCTCCAGAATCGACATACCAATCTTTGTTGTTGAAATTTCCGCTTAGAAAGACGGCACTGAACACATTTGTTTGTTTAGGTTCGTTGCCTTTATTATTCGATACTTCAGCCGAGCATTGTGATTTATAATGACCTATTTGTTTGCATCGATAACATCTAATTTCTTTCTTCGCCTTTGTTGACACTGTGCCGCCATGTTGGCCTCCATGATTTTTACTAACCATAGACTTTCTGGCCGTCGATGAGTGTTGCCCACCTCTATGACAACTGACCAAAGCGCCATTCGTTTCATTATTCATTCCGTTTTCTGATTCCATGTCAAGTAACTTACTTTTAATGGCGTCCGTTGTTATTTGGATTCCCGAATGCTCTATGGCCATTATCATGGGGGCATATTTTTCAGGTAGCCCTGCCAACAGCAAAGAACCAATCCATTCGTCATTTAACTGAAATCCTGTATTGCACAACTTTTGTCCTGTTTCTATAATTTGTGTCACATAAGCAATCATGGATACACAATTTTCGAGTCTTATAGAAATCAGATTTCGTAGTAAGGTTATTCTTCTTGCAAATCCGGAATCGTCAAATAAGGCCTTCAGCTTCTCCCACAACTCCTTTGTAGTAGAAACATTTCTAATGTGCACATATAATGACGAGTCAATCGTGAGAATTAGCTTCGCTTTTGTTTTTGCATCATCCTCGGCAAACAATCTTGCATCTTCCTCTGGTTTAATGCATTTCATAATTCCTTCTAGGATTAAGAAGTTTTCCGCTGCAAATACCCATTCGCTATAATTTTCTCTTCCTCGTAATTTAGGCACATTGACGATGTAATTTGCCGCCATAATTTTTGCTTCTCGCAAATGAAATGATTGCCTACGCTAGCTACACTAAATATCCTACTGCGAATTATTATAACACTAATTACTGGATAACTTTTAACTTTCGCGATATTTTAGCTAATGAAACTAAGAGCCATAAATCTGGGCCCATAACCTATTAATAAAACGACGTGTTAACGGAGTTGACTTGCACAAAAGTGAAAGTAGATTTATTGAACCATAGACAAAATATACATACATACTTAGCACATGCTAGATGGAGCTAGGTGTATTCTTATTTTTATATAATCTAACACTACCGCTACAGCAAATGGTAAGCCGTATTTCTAATTATATACATAATATTTTTAAGACTCGTCACTTAATAAATAACATATTTTTCATCATTCAGCCTCCTCCGAGACTGAAAACACAGGTTCTCAAAGTTCTGCGAATGCTACCGCTACAGCAACGGGTAAGTCTTATCTCCAATTCTATTAGTAATATTGTTAAGACTAATCACTTTATAAATAACAAATTGTTTATCATTCAGCCGCCTCCGAGACTGAAAATACAGGATCTCAAAGTTCTGCGAATGCTACAGCTACAGCAACGGGTAAGTCTTATCTCCAATTCTATTAGTAATATTGTTAGGACTAATCACTTTATAAACAACAAATTGTTTATCATTCAGCCGTCGCCGAGACTGAAAATACAGGGTCTCATAGTTCTGCGAATGCTACCGCTACAGCAAATGGTAAGCCGTATTTCTAATTATATACATAATATTTTTAAGACCCTTCACTTAATAAATAACATATTTTTCATCATTCAGCCTCTTCCGAGACTGAAAATACAGAGTCTCAAAGTTCTGCGAATGCTACCGCTACAGCAAATGGTAAGCCGTATTTCTAATTATATACATATTTTTTAAGGCTCTTCACTTAATAAATAACATATTTTTCATCATTCAGCCTCCTCCGAGACTGAAAATACAGGGTCTCAAAGTTCTGCGAATGCTACCGCTACAGCAAATGGTAAGCCGTATTTCTAATTATATACATAATATTTTTAAGACTCTACCCTTAATTAATAACATATTTTTCATCATTCAGCCTCCTCCGAGACAGAAAACACAGGTTCTCAAAGTTCTGCGAATGCTACCGCTACAGCAACGGGTAAGTCTTATCTCCAATTCTATTAGTAATATTGTTAAGACTAATCACTTTATAAATAACAAATTTTTTATCATTCAGCCGCCTCCGAGACTGAAAATACAGGATCTCAAAGTTCTGCGAATGCTACAGCTACAGCAACGGGTAAGTCTTATCTCCAATTCTATTAGTAATATTGTAAGGACTTATCACTTTATAAATAACAAATTGTTTATCATTCAGCCGCCTCCGAGACTGAAAATACAGGGTCTCAAAGTTCTGCGAATGCTACCGCTACAGCAAATGGTAAGCCGTATTTCTAATTATATACATAATATTTTTAAAACTCTTCACTTAATAAATACCATATTTTTCATCATTCAGCCTCCTCCGAGACTGAAAATACAGGATCTCAAAGTTCTGCGAATGCTACCGCTACAGCAAATGGTAAGCCGTATTTCTAATTATATACATAATATTTTTAAGACTCTTCACTTAATAAATACCATATTTTTCATCATTCAGCCTCCTCCGAGACTGAAAATACAGGATCTCAAAGTTCTGCGAATGCTACCGCTACAGCAAATGGTAAGCCGTATTTCTAATTATATACATAATATTTTTAAGACTCTTCACTTAATAAATAACATATTTTTCATCATTCAGCCTCCTCCGAGACTGAAAATACAGGGTCTCAAAGTTCTGCGAATGCTACCGCTACAGCAAATGGTAAGCCGTATTTCTAATTATATACATAATATTTTTAAGACTCTTCACTTAATAAATAACATATTTTTCATCATTCAGCCTCCTCCGAGACTGAAAACACAGGTTCTCAAAGTTCTGCGAATGCTACCGCTACAGCAACGGGTAAGTCTTATCCCCAATTCTATTAGTAATATTGTTAAGACTAATCACTTTATAAATAACAAATTTTTTATCATTCAGCCGCCTCCGAGACTGAAAATACAGGATCTCAAAGTTCTGCGAATGCTACAGCTACAGCAACGGGTAAGTCTTATCTCCAATTCTATTAGTAATATTGTAAGGACTTATCACTTTATAAATAACAAATTGTTTATCATTCAGCCGCCTCCGAGACTGAAAATACAGGGTCTCAAAGTTCTGCGAATGCTACCGCTACAGCAAATGGTAAGCCGTATTTCTAATTATATACATAATATTTTTAAGACTCTTCACTTAATAAATAACATATTTTTCATCATTCAGCCTCCTCCGAGACTGAAAACACAGGTTCTCAAAGTTCTGCGAATGCTACCGCTACAGCAACGGGTAAGTCTTATCTCCAATTCTATTAGTAATATTGTTAAGACTAATTACTTTATAAATAACAAATTGTTTATCATTCAGCCGCCTCCGAGACTGAAAATACAGGATCTCAAAGTTCTGCGAATGCTACAGCTACAGCAACGGGTAAGTCTTATCTCCAATTCTATTAGTAATATTGTTAGGACTAATCACTTTATAAACAACAAATTGTTTATCATTCAGCCGTCTCCGAGACTGAAAATACAGGGTCTCAAAGTTCTGCGAATGCTACCGCTACAGCAAATGGTAAGCCGTATTTCTAATTATATACATAATATTTTTAAAACTCTTCACTTAATAAATAATATATTTTTCATCATTCAGCCTCCTCCGAGACTGAAAACACAGGTTCTCAAAGTTCTGCGAATGCTACCGCTACAGCAACGGGTAAGTCTTATCTCCAATTCTATTAGTAATATTGTTAAGACTAATCACTTTATAAATAACAAATTGTTTATCATTCAGCCGCCTCCGAGACTGAAAATACAGGATCTCAAAGTTCTGCGAATGCTACAGCTACAGCAACGGGTAAGTCTTATCTCCAATTCTATTAGTAATATTGTTAGGACTAATCACTTTATAAACAACAATTTGTTTATCATTCAGCCGTCTCCGAGACTGAAAATACAGGGTCTCAAAGTTCTGCGAATGCTACCGCTACAGCAAATGGTAAGCCGTATTTCTAATTATATACATAATATTTTTAAAACTCTTCACTTAATAAATACCATATTTTTCATCATTCAGCCTCCTCCGAGACTGAAAATACAGGATCTCAAAGTTCTGCGAATGCTACCGCTACAGCAAATGGTAAGCCGTATTTCTAATTATATACATATTTTTTTAAGGCTCTTCACTTAATAAATACCATATTTTTCATCATTCAGCCTCCTCCGAGACTGAAAATACAGGATCTCAAAGTTCTGCGAATGCTACCGCTACAGCAAATGGTAAGCCGTATTTCTAATTATATACATAATATTTTTAAAACTCTTCACTTAATAAATACCATATTTTTCATCATTCAGCCTCCTCCGAGACTGAAAATACAGGATCTCAAAGTTCTGCGAATGCTACCGCTACAGCAAATGGTAAGCCGTATTTCTAATTATATACATATTTTTTTAAGGCTCTTCACTTAATAAATACCATATTTTTCATCATTCAGCCTCCTCCGAGACTGAAAATACAGGATCTCAAAGTTCTGCGAATGCTACCGCTACAGCAAATGGTAAGCCGTATTTCTAATTATATACATAATATTTTTAAAACTCTTCACTTAATAAATACCATATTTTTCATCATTCAGCCTCCTCCGAGACTGAAAATACAGGATCTCAAAGTTCTGCGAATGCTACCGCTACAGCAAATGGTAAGCCGTATTTCTAATTATATACATAATATTTTTAAAACTCTTCACTTAATAAATACCATATTTTTCATCATTCAGCCTCCTCCGAGACTGAAAATACAGGATCTCAAAGTTCTGCGAATGCTACCGCTACAGCAAATGGTAAGCCGTATTTCTAATTATATACATAATATTTTTAAGACCCTTCACTTAATAAATAACATATTTTTCATCATTCAGCCTCCTCCGAGACTGAAAATACAGGGTCTCAAAGTTCTGCGAATGCTACCGCTACAGCAAATGGTAAGCCGTATTTCTAATTATATACATATTTTTTTAAGGCTCTTCACTTAATAAATACCATATTTTTCATCATTCAGCCTCCTCCGAGACTGAAAATACAGGATCTCAAAGTTCTGCGAATGCTACCGCTACAGCAAATGGTAAGCCGTATTTCTAATTATATACATAATATTTTTAAAACTCTTCACTTAATAAATACCATATTTTTCATCATTCAGCCTCCTCCGAGACTGAAAATACAGGATCTCAAAGTTCTGCGAATGCTACCGCTACAGCAAATGGTAAGCCGTATTTCTAATTATATACATAATATTTTTAAAACTCTTCACTTAATAAATACCATATTTTTCATCATTCAGCCTCCTCCGAGACTGAAAATACAGGATCTCAAAGTTCTGCGAATGCTACCGCTACAGCAAATGGTAAGCCGTATTTCTAATTATATACATAATATTTTTAAGACCCTTCACTTAATAAATAACATATTTTTCATCATTCAGCCTCCTCCGAGACTGAAAATACAGGGTCTCAAAGTTCTGCGAATGCTACCGCTACAGCAAATGGTAAGCCGTATTTCTAATTATATACATATTTTTTTAAGGCTCTTCACTTAATAAATAACATATTTTTCATCATTCAGCCTCCTCCGAGACTGAAAATACAGGGTCTCAAAGTTCTGCGAATGCTACCGCTACAGCAAATGGTAAGCCGTATTTCTAATTTTATACATAATATTTTTAAGACTCTACCCTTAATTAATAACATAATTTTCATCATTCAGCCTCCTCCGAGACTGAAAATACAGGTTCTCAAAGTTCTGCGAATGCTACCGCTACAGCAACGGGTAAGTCTTATCTCCAATTCTATTAGTAATATTGTTAAGACTTATCACTTTATAAATAACAAATTGTTTATCATTCAGCCGCCTCCGAGACTGAAAATACAGGATCTCAAAGTTCTGCGAATGCTACCGCTACAGCAAATGGTAAGCCGTATTTCTAATTATATACATAATATTTTTAAGACTCTTCAATTAATAAATAACATATTTTTTATCATTCAGCCTCCACCGAGACTGAAAATACAGGATCTCAAAGTTCTGCGAATGCTACCGCTACAGCAAATGGTAAGCCGTATTTCTAATTATATACATAATATTTTTAAGACTCTTCACTTAATAAATAACATATTTTTCATCATTCAGCCTCCTCCGAGACTGAAAACACAGGTTCTCAAAGTTCTGCGAATGCTACCGCTACAGCAACGGGTAAGTCTTATCTCCAATTCTATTAGTAATATTGTTAAGACTAATTACTTTATAAATAACAAATTGTTTATCATTCAGCCGCCTCCGAGACTGAAAATACAGGATCTCAAAGTTCTGCGAATGCTACAGCTACAGCAACGGGTAAGTCTTATCTCCAATTCTATTAGTAATATTGTTAGGACTAATCACTTTATAAACAACAAATTGTTTATCATTCAGCCGTCTCCGAGACTGAAAATACAGGGTCTCAAAGTTCTGCGAATGCTACCGCTACAGCAAATGGTAAGCCGTATTTCTAATTATATACATAATATTTTTAAGACCATTTACTTAATAAATAACATATTTTTCATCATTCAGCCTCCTCCGAGACTGAAAATACAGGGTCTCAAAGTTCTGCGAATGCTACCGCTACAGCAAATGGTAAGCCGTATTTCTAATTATATACATATATTTTTAAGGCTCTTCACTTAATAAATAACATATTTTTCATCATTCAGCCTCCTCCGAGACTGAAAATACAGGGTCTCAAAGTTCTGCGAATGCTACCGCTACAGCAAATGGTAAGCCGTATTTCTAATTATATACATAATATTCTTAAGACTCTACCCTTAATTAATAACATAATTTTCATCATTCAGCCTCCTCCGAGACTGAAAACACAGGTTCTCAAAGTTCTGCGAATGCTACCGCTACAGCAACGGGTAAGTCTTATCTCCAATTCTATTAGTAATATTGTTAAGACTAATCACTTTATAAATAACAAATTGTTTATCATTCAGCCGTCTCCGAGACTGAAAATACAGGGTCTCAAAGTTCTGCGAATGCTACCGCTACAGTAACGGGTAAGTCTTATCTCCAATTCTATTAGTAATATTGTTAGGACTAATCACTTTATAAACAACAAATTGTTTATCATTCAGCCGTCTCCGAGACTGAAAATACAGGGTCTCAAAGTTCTGCGAATGCTACCGCTTCAGCAAATGGTAAGCCGTATTTCTAATTATATACATAATATTTTTAAGACCCTTCACTTAATAAATAACATATTTTTCATCATTCAGCCTCCTCCGAGACTGAAAATACAGGGTCTCAAAGTTCTGCGAATGCTACCGCTACAGCAAATGGTAAGCCGTATTTCTAATTATATACATATTTTTTTAAGGCTCTTCACTTAATAAATAACATATTTTTCATCATTCAGCCTCCTCCGAGACTGAAAATACAGGGTCTCAAAGTTCTGCGAATGCTACCGCTACAGCAAATGGTAAGCCGTATTTCTAATTTTATACATAATATTTTTAAGACTCTACCCTTAATTAATAACATAATTTTCATCATTCAGCCTCCTCCGAGACTGAAAATACAGGTTCTCAAAGTTCTGCGAATGCTACCGCTACAGCAACGGGTAAGTCTTATCTCCAATTCTATTAGTAATATTGTTAAGACTTATCACTTTATAAATAACAAATTGTTTATCATTCAGCCGCCTCCGAGACTGAAAATACAGGATCTCAAAGTTCTGCGAATGCTACCGCTACAGCAAATGGTAAGCCGTATTTCTAATTATATACATAATATTTTTAAGACTCTTCACTTACTAAATAACATATTTTTTATCATTCAGCCTCCACCGAGACTGAAAATACAGGATCTCAAAGTTCTGCGAATGCTACCGCTACAGCAAATGGTAAGCCGTATTTCTAATTATATACATAATATTTTTAAGACTCTTCACTTAATAAATAACATATTTTTCATCATTCAGCCTCCTCCGAGACTGAAAACACAGGTTCTCAAAGTTCTGCGAATGCTACCGCTACAGCAACGGGTAAGTCTTATCTCCAATTCTATTAGTAATATTGTTAAGACTAATTACTTTATAAATAACAAATTGTTTATCATTCAGCCGCCTCCGAGACTGAAAATACAGGATCTCAAAGTTCTGCGAATGCTACAGCTACAGCAACGGGTAAGTCTTATCTCCAATTCTATTAGTAATATTGTTAGGACTAATCACTTTATAAACAACAAATTGTTTATCATTCAGCCGTCTCCGAGACTGAAAATACAGGGTCTCAAAGTTCTGCGAATGCTACCGCTACAGCAAATGGTAAGCCGTATTTCTAATTATATACATAATATTTTTAAGACCATTTACTTAATAAATAATATATTTTTCATCATTCAGCCTCCTCCGAGACTGAAAATACAGGGTCTCAAAGTTCTGCGAATGCTACCGCTACAGCAAATGGTAAGACGTATTTCTAATTATATACATATATTTTTAAGGCTCTTCACTTAATAAATAACATATTTTTCATCATTCAGCCTCCTCCGAGACTGAAAATACAGGGTCTCAAAGTTCTGCGAATGCTACCGCTACAGCAAATGGTAAGCCGTATTTCTAATTATATACATAATATTTTTAAGACTCTACCCTTAATTAATAACATAATTTTCATCATTCAGCCTCCTCCGAGACTGAAAATACAGGTTCTCAAAGTTCTGCGAATGCTACCGCTACAGCAACGGGTAAGTCTTATCTCCAATTCTATTAGTAATATTGTTAAGACTAATCACTTTATAAATAACAAATTGTTTATCATTCAGCCGCCTCCGAGACTGAAAATACAGGATCTCAAAGTTCTGCGAATGCTACCGCTACAGCAAATGGTAAGCCGTATTTCTAATTATATACATAATATTTTTAAGACTCTTCACTTAATAAATAACATATTTTTCATCATTCAGCCTCCACCGAGACTGAAAACACAGGTTCTCAAAGTTCTGCGAATGCTACCGCTACAGCAACGGGTAAGTCTTATCTCCAATTCTATAAGTAATATTGTTAAGACTTATCACTTTATAAATAACAAATTGTTTATCATTCAGCCGCCTCCGAGACTGAAAATACAGGGTCTCAAAGTTCTGCGAATGCTACCGCTACAGCAAATGTTAAGCCGTATTTCTAATTATAAGCATAATATTTTTAAGACTCTTCACTTAATAAATAACATATTTTTCACCATTCAGCCTCCTCCGAGACTGAAAACACAGGTTCTCAAAGTTCTGCGAATGCTACTGCTACAGCAACGGGTAAGTCTTATCTCCAATTCTATTTGTAATATTGTTAAGACTAATCACTTTATAAATAACAAATTGTTTATCATTCAGCCGCCTCCGAGACTGAAAATACAGGATCTCAAAGTTCTGCGAATGCTACAGCTACAGCAACGGGTAAGTCTTATCTCCAATTCTATTAGTAATATTGTTAGGACTAATCACTTTATAAACAACAAATTGTTTATCATTCAGCCGTCGCCGAGACTGAAAATACAGGGTCTCATAGTTCTGCGAATGCTACCGCTACAGCAAATGGTAAGCCGTATTTCTAATTATATACATAATATTTTTAAGACCCTTCACTTAATAAATAACATATTTTTCATCATTCAGCCTCTTCCGAGACTGAAAATACAGAGTCTCAAAGTTCTGCGAATGCTACCGCTACAGCAAATGGTAAGCCGTATTTCTAATTATATACATATTTTTTAAGGCTCTTCACTTAATAAATAACATATTTTTCATCATTCAGCCTCCTCCGAGACTGAAAATACAGGGTCTCAAAGTTCTGCGAATGCTACCGCTACAGCAAATGGTAAGCCGTATTTCTAATTATATACATAATATTTTTAAGACTCTACCCTTAATTAATAACATAATTTTCATCATTCAGCCTCCTCCGAGACTGAAAATACAGGTTCTCAAAGTTCTGCGAATGCTACCGCTACAGCAACGGGTAAGTCTTATCTCCAATTCTATTAGTAATATTGTTAAGACTAATCACTTTATAAATAACAAATTGTTTATCATTCAGCCGCCTCCGAGACTGAAAATACAGGATCTCAAAGTTCTGCGAATGCTACCGCTACAGCAAATGGTAAGCCGTATTTCTAATTATATACATAATATTTTTAAGACTCTTCACTTAATAAATAACATATTTTTCATCATTCAGCCTCCACCGAGACTGAAAACACAGGTTCTCAAAGTTCTGCGAATGCTACCGCTACAGCAACGGGTAAGTCTTATCTCCAATTCTATTAGTAATATTGTTAAGACTTATCACTTTATAAATAACAAATTGTTTATCATTCAGCCGCCTCCGAGACTGAAAATACAGGGTCTCAAAGTTCTGCGAATGCTACCGCTACAGCAAATGTTAAGCCGTATTTCTAATTATAAACATAATATTTTTAAGACTCTTCACTTAATAAATAACATATTTTTCACCATTCAGCCTCCTCCGAGACTGAAAACACAGGTTCTCAAAGTTCTGCGAATGCTACTGCTACAGCAACGGGTAAGTCTTATCTCCAATTCTATTTGTAATATTGTTAAGACTAATCACTTTATAAATAACAAATTGTTTATCATTCAGCCGCCTCCGAGACTGAAAATACAGGATCTCAAAGTTCTGCGAATGCTACAGCTACAGCAACGGGTAAGTCTTATCTCCAATTCTATTAGTAATATTGTTAAGACTAATCACTTTATAAATAACAAATTGTTTAACATTCAGCCGCCTCCGAGACTGAAAATACAGGATCTCAAAGTTCTGCGAATGCTACCGCTACAGCAACGGGTAAGTCTTATCTCCAATTCTATTAGTAATATTGTTAAGACTAATCACTTTATAAATAACAAATTGTTTATCATTCAGCCGCCTCCGAGACTGAAAATACAGGGTCTCAAAGTTCTGCGAATGCTACCGCTACAGCAAATGGTAAGCCGTATTTCTAATTATAAACATAATATTTTTAAGACTCTTCACTTAATAAATAACATATTTTTCATCATTCAGCCTCCTCCGAGACTGAAAATTCAGGGTCTAAAAGTTCTGCGAATGCTACCGCTACAGCAAATGGTAAGCCGTATTTCTAATTATATACATAATATTTTTAAGACTCTTCACTTAAAAAATAACATATTTTTCATCATTCAGCCTCCACCGAGACTGAAAACACAGGTTCTCAAAGTTCTGCGAATGCTACCGCTACAGCAACGGGTAAGTCTTATCTCCAATTCTATTAGTAATATTGTTAAGACTAATCACTTTATAAATAACAATTTGTTTATCATTCAGCCGCCTCCGAGACTGAAAATACAGGGTCTCAAAGTTCTGCGAATGCTACCGCTACAGCAAATGGTAAGCCGTATTTCTAATTTTATACATAATATTTTTAAGACTCTTCACTTAATAAATAACATATTTTTCATCATTCAGCCTCCTCCGAGACTGAAAACACAGGTTCTCAAAGTTCTGCGAATGCTACCGCTACAGCAACGGGTAAGTCTTATCTCCAATTCTATTAGTAATATTGTTAAGACTAATCACTTTATAAATAACAAATTGTTTATCATTCAGCCGCCTCCGAGACTGAAAATACAGGGTCTCAAAGTTCTGCGAATGCTACCGCTACAGCAAATGGTAAGCCGTATTTCTAATTATATACATAATATTTTTAAGACTCTTCACTTAATAAATAACATATTTTTCATCATTCAGCCTCCTCCGAGACTGAAAATACAGGATCTCAAAGTTCTGCGAATGCTACCGCTACAGCAAATGGTAAGCCGTATTTCTAATTATATACATATTTTTTTAGGGCTCTTCACTTAATAAATAACATATTTTTCATCATTCAGCCTCCTCCGAGACTGAAAACACAGGTTCTCAAAGTTCTGCGAATGCTACCGCTACAGCAACGGGTAAGTCTTATCTCCAATTCTATTAGTAATATTGTTAAGACTAATTACTTTATAAATAACAAATTGTTTATCATTCAGTCGCCTCCGAGACTGAAAATACAGGATCTCAAAGTTCTGCGAATGCTACAGCTACAGCAACGGGTAAGTCTTATCTCCAATTCTATTAGTAATATTGTTAGGACTAATCACTTTATAAACAACAAATTGTTTATCATTCAGCCGTCGCCGAGACTGAAAATACAGGGTCTCAAAGTTCTGCGAATGCTACCGCTACAGCAAATGGTAAGCCGTATTTCTAATTATATACATAATATTTTTAAGACCCTTCACTTAATAAATAACATATTTTTCATCATTCAGCCTCTTCCGAGACTGAAAATACAGAGTCTCAAAGTTCTGCGAATGTTACCGCTACAGCAAATGGTAAGCCGTATTTCTAATTATATACATATTTTTTAAGGCTCTTCACTTAATAAATAACATATTTTTCATCATTCAGCCTCCTCCGAGACTGAAAATACAGGGTCTCAAAGTTCTGCGAATGCTACCGCTACAGCAAATGGTAAGCCGTATTTCTAATTATATACATAATATTTTTAAGACTCTACCCTTAATTAATAACATATTTTTCATCATTCAGCCTCCTCCGAGACAGAAAACACAGGTTCTCAAAGTTCTGCGAATGCTACCGCTACAGCAACGGGTAAGTCTTATCTCCAATTCTATTAGTAATATTGTTAAGACTAATCACTTTATAAATAACAAATTTTTTATCATTCAGCCGCCTCCGAGACTGAAAATACAGGATCTCAAAGTTCTGCGAATGCTACAGCTACAGCAACGGGTAAGTCTTATCTCCAATTCTATTAGTAATATTGTAAGGACTTATCACTTTATAAATAACAAATTGTTTATCATTCAGCCGCCTCCGAGACTGAAAATACAGGGTCTCAAAGTTCTGCGAATGCTACCGCTACAGCAAATGGTAAGCCGTATTTCTAATTATATACATAATATTTTTAAAACTCTTCACTTAATAAATACCATATTTTTCATCATTCAGCCTCCTCCGAGACTGAAAATACAGGATCTCAAAGTTCTGCGAATGCTACCGCTACAGCAAATGGTAAGCCGTATTTCTAATTATATACATAATATTTTTAAGACTCTTCACTTAATAAATAACATATTTTTCATCATTCAGCCTCCTCCGAGACTGAAAACACAGGTTCTCAAAGTTCTGCGAATACTACCGCTACAGCAACGGGTAAGTCTTATCTCCAATTCTATTAGTAATATTGTTAAGACTAATCACTTTATAAATAACAAATTGTTTATCATTCAGCCGCCTCCGAGACTGAAAATACAGGGTCTCAAAGTTCTGCGAATGCTACCGCTACAGCAAATGGTAAGCCGTATTTCTAATTATATACATAATATTTTTAAGACTCTTCACTTAATAAATACCATATTTTTCATCATTCAGCCTCCTCCGAGACTGAAAATACAGGATCTCAAAGTTCTGCGAATGCTACCGCTACAGCAAATGGTAAGCCGTATTTCTAATTATATACATAATATTTTTAAGACTCTTCACTTAATAAATAACATATTTTTCATCATTCAGCCTCCTCCGAGACTGAAAACACAGGTTCTCAAAGTTCTGCGAATGCTACCGCTACAGCAACGGGTAAGTCTTATCTCCAATTCTATTAGTAATATTGTTAAGACTAATTACTTTATAAATAACAAATTGTTTATCATTCAGCCGCCTCCGAGACTGAAAATACAGGATCTCAAAGTTCTGCGAATGCTACAGCTACAGCAACGGGTAAGTCTTATCTCCAAATCATTAGTAATATTGTTAGGACTAATCACTTTATAAACAACAAATTGTTTATCATTCAGCCGTCTCCGAGACTGAAAATACAGGGTCTCAAAGTTCTGCGAATGCTACCGCTACAGCAAATGGTAAGCCGTATTTCTAATTATATACATAATATTTTTAAGACCCTTCACTTAATAAATAACATATTTTTCATCATTCAGCCTCCTCCGAGACTGAAAATACAGGGTCTCAAAGTTCTGCGAATGCTACCGCTACAGCAAATCGTAAGCCGTATTTCTAATTATATACATAATATTTTTAAGACTCTTCACTTAATAAATAACATATTTTTCATCATTCAGCCTCCTCCGAGACTGAAAATACAGGATCTCAAAGTTCTGCGAATGCTACCGCTACAGCAAATGGTAAGCCGTATTTCTAATTATATACATAATATTTTTAAGACTCTTCACTTAATAAATAACATATTTTTCATCATTCAGCCTCCTCCGAGACTGAAAACACAGGTTCTCAAAGTTCTGCGAATGCTACCGCTACAGCAACGGGTAAATCTTATCTCCAATTCTATTAGTAATATTGTTAAGACTAATCACTTTATAAATAACAAATTGTTTATCATTCAGCCGCCTCCGAGACTGAAAATACAGGATCTCAAAGTTCTGCGAATGCTACCGCTACAGCAAATGGTAAGCCGTATTTCTAATTATATACATAATATTTTTAAGACTCTTCACTTAATAAATAACATATTTTTTATCATTCAGCCTCCACCGAGACTGATAATATAGGATCTCAAAGTTCTGCGAATGCTACCGCTACAGCAAATGGTAAGCCGTATTTCTAATTATATACATAATATTTTTAAGACTCTTCACTTAATAAATAACATATTTTTCATCATTCAGCCTCCTCCGAGACTGAAAACACAGGTTCTCAAAGTTCTGCGAATGCTACCGCTACAGCAACGGGTAAGTCTTATCTCCAATTCTATTAGTAATATTGTTAAGACTAATTACTTTATAAATAACAAATTGTTTATCATTCAGCCGCCTCCGAGACTGAAAATACAGGATCTCAAAGTTCTGCGAATGCTACAGCTACAGCAACGGGTAAGTCTTATCTCCAATTCTATTAGTAATATTGTTAGGACTAATCACTTTATAAACAACAAATTGTTTATCATTCAGCCGTCTCCGAGACTGAAAATACAGGGTCTCAAAGTTCTGCGAATGCTACCGCTACAGCAAATGGTAAGCCGTATTTCTAATTATATACATAATATTTTTAAGACCATTCACTTAATAAATAACATATTTTTCATCATTCAGCCTCCTCCGAGACTGAAAATACAGGGTCTCAAAGTTCTGCGAATGCTACCGCTACAGCAAATGGTAAGCCGTATTTCTAATTATATACATATATTTTTAAGGCTCTTCACTTAATAAATAACATATTTTTCATCATTCAGCCTCCTCCGAGACTGAAAATACAGGGTCTCAAAGTTCTGCGAATGCTACCGCTACAGCAAATGGTAAGCCGTATGTCTAATTATATACATTATATTTTTAAGACTCTACCCTTTATTAATAACATAATTTTCATCATTCAGCCTCCTCCGAGACTGAAAATACAGGTTCTCAAAGTTCTGCGAATGCTACCGCTACAGCAACGGGTAAGTCTTATCTCCAATTCTATTAGTAATATTGTTAAGACTAATCACTTTATAAATAACAAATTGTTTATCATTCAGCCGCCTCCGAGACTGAAAATACAGGGTCTCAAAGTTCTGCGAATGCTACCGCTACAGCAAATGGTAAGCCGTATTTCTAATTATATACATAATATTTTTAAGACTCTTCACTTAATAAATAACATATTTTTCATCATTCAGCCTCCACCGAGACTGAAAACACAGGTTCTCAAAGTTCTGCGAATGCTACCGCTACAGCAACGGGTAAGTCTTATCTCCAATTCTATTAGTAATATTGTTAAGACTTATCACTTTATAAATAACAAATTGTTTATCATTCAGCCGCCTCCGAGACTGAAAATACAGGGTCTCAAAGTTCTGCGAATGCTACCGCTACAGCAAATGGTAAGCCGTATTTCTAATTATAAACATAATATTTTTAAGACTCTTCACTTAATAAATAACATATTTTTCATCATTCAGCCTCCTCCGAGACTGAAAACACAGGTTCTCAAAGTTCTGCGAATGCTACCGCTACAGCAACGGGTAAGTCTTATCTCCAATTCTATTAGTAATATTGTTAAGACTAATCACTTTATAAATAACAAATTGTTTATCATTCAGCCGCCTCCGAGACTGAAAATACAGGATCTCAAAGTTCTGCGAATGCTACAGCTACAGCAACGAGTAAGTCTTATCTCCAATTCTATTAGTAATATTGTTAAGACTAATCACTTTATAAATAACAAATTGTTTATCATTCAGCCGCCTCCGAGACTGAAAATACAGGATCTCAAAGTTCTGCGAATGCTACCGCTACAGCAACGGGTAAGTCTTATCTCCAATTCTATTAGTAATATTGTTAAGACTAATCACTTTATAAATAACAAATTTTTTATCATTCAGCCGCCTCCGAGACTGAAAATACAGGGTCTCAAAGTTCTGCGAATGCTACCGCTACAGCAAATGGTAAGCCGTATTTCTAATTATAAACATAATATTTTTAAGACTCTTCACTTAATAAATAACATATTTTTCATCATTCAGCCTCCTCCGAGACTGAAAATTCAGGGTCTCAAAGTTCTGCGAATGCTACCGCTACAGCAAATGGTAAGCCGTATTTCTAATTATATACATAATATTTTTAAGACTCTTCACTTAATAAATAACATATTTTTCATCATTCAGTCTCCACCGAGACTGAAAACACAGGTTCTCAAAGTTCTGCGAATGCTACCGCTACAGCAACGGGTAAGTCTTATCTCCAATTCTATTAGTAATATTGTTAAGACTAATCACTTTATAAATAACAATTTGTTTATCATTCAGCCGCCTCCGAGACTGAAAATACAGGGTCTCAAAGTTCTGCGAATGCTACCGCTACAGCAAATGGTAAGCCGTATTTCTAATTATATACATAATATTTTTAAAACTCTTCACTTAATAAATAATATATTTTTCATCATTCAGCCTCCTCCGAGACTGAAAACACAGGTTCTCAAAGTTCTGCGAATGCTACCGCTACAGCAACGGGTAAGTCTTATCTCCAATTCTATTAGTAATATTGTTAAGACTAATCACTTTATAAATAACAAATTGTTTATCATTCAGCCGCCTCCGAGACTGAAAATACAGGGTCTCAAAGTTCTGCGAATGCTACCGCTACAGCGAATGGTAAGCCGTATTTCTAATTATATACATAATATTTTTAAGACTCTTCACTTAATAAATACCATATTTTTCATCATTCAGCCTCCTCCGAGACTGAAAATACAGGATCTCAAAGTTCTGCGAATGCTACCGCTACAGCAAATGGTAAGCCGTATTTCTAATTATATACATATTTTTTTAGGCTCTTCACTTAATAAATAACATAATTTTCATCATTCAGCCTCCTCCGAGACTGAAAATACAGGTTCTCAAAGTTCTGCGAATGCTACCGCTACAGCAACGGGTAAGTCTTATCTCCAATTCTATTAGTAATATTGTTAGGACTAATCACTTTATAAACAACAAATTGTTTATCAATTAGCCGTCTCCGAGACTGAAAATACAGGGTCTCAAACTTCTGCGAATGCTACCGCTACAGCAAATGGTAAGCCGTATTTCTTATTATATACATAATATTTTTAAGACTCTTCACTTAATAAATAACATATTTTTCATCATTCAGCCTCCTCCGAGACTGAAAATACAGGTTCTCAAAGTTTTGCGAATGCTACCGCTACAGCAAATGGTAAGCCGTATTTCTAATTATATACATATTTTTTTTAAGACTCTACCCTTAATTAATAACATAATTTTCATCATTCAGCCTCCTCCGAGACTGAAAATACAGGGTCTCAAAGTTCTGCGAATGCTACCGCTACAGCAAATGGTAAGCCGTATTTCTAATTTTATACATAATATTTTTAAGACTCTACCCTTAATAAATAACATAATTTTCATCATTCAGCCTCCTCCGAGACTGAAAATACAGGTTCTCAAAGTTCTGCGAATGCTACCGCTACAGCAACGGGTAAGTCTTATCTCCAATTCTATTAGTAATATTTTTAAGACTCTACACTTAATTAATAACATAATTTTCATCATTCAGCCTCCTCCGAGACTGAAAATACAGGATCTCAAAGTTCTGCGAATGCTACCGCTACAGCAAATGGTAAGCCGTATTACTAATTATATACATAACATTTTTAAGACTCTACACTTAATAAAAACATAATTTTCATCATTCAGCCTCCTCCGAGACTGAAAATACAGGTTCTCAAAGTTCTGCGAATGCTACCGCTACAGCAACGGGTAAGTCTTATCTCCAATTCTATTAGTAATATTGTTAAGACTTATCACTTTATAAATAACAAATTGTTTATCATTCAGCCGCCTCCGAGACTGAAAATACAGGGTCTCAAAGTTCTGCGAATGCTACCGCTACAGCAAATGGTACGCCGTTTTTCTAATTATATACATATTTTTTTAAGACCCTTCACTTAATAAATAACATATTTTTCATCATTCAGCCTCCTCCGAGACTGAAAATACAGGGTCTCAAAGTTCTGCGAATGCTACCGCTACAGCAAATGGTAAGCCGTATTTCTAATTATATACATAATATTTTTAAGACTCTATTCTTAATTAATAACATAATTTTCATCATTCAGCCTCCTCCGAGACTGAAAATACAGGGTCTCAAAGTTCTGCGAATGCTACCGCTACAGCAAATGGTAAGCCGTATTTCTAATTATATACATAATATTTTTAAGACCCTTCACATAAAAAATAACATATTTTTATCATTCAGCCTCCTCCGAGACTGAAAATACAGGTTCTCAAAGTTCTGCGAATGCTACCGCTACAGCAAATGGTAAGCCGTATTTCTAATTATATAAATAATATTTTTAAGACTCTACCCTTAATTAATAACATAATTTTCATCATTCAGCCTCCTCCGAGACTGAAAATACAGGATCTCAAAGTTCTGCGAATGCTACCGCTACAGCAAATGGTAAGCCGTATATCTAATTATATACATAACATTTTTAAAACTCTTCACTTAATAAATAACATATTTTTCATCATTCAGCCTCCTCCGAGACTGAAAACACAGGTTCTCAAAGTTCTGCGAATGCTACCGCTACAGCAAATGGTAAGCCGTATTTCTAATTATATACATAATATTTTTAAGACTCTATACTTAATAAAAAACATATTTTTATCATTCAGCCTCCTCCGAGACTGAAAATACTGGGTCTCAAAGTTCTGCGAATGCTACCGCTACAGCAAATGGTAAGCCGTATTTCTAATTATATACATAATATTTTTAAGACTCTTCACTTAATAAATAACATATTTTTCATCATTCAGCCTCCTCCGAGACTGAAAATACAGGGTCTCAAAGTTCTGCGAATGCTACCGCTACAGCAAATGGTAAACCGTATTTCTATTATATACATAATATTTTTAAGACTCTTCACTTAATAAAAAACATATTTTTCATCATTCAGCCTCCTCCGAAACTGAAAATACAGGGTCTCAAAGTTCTGCAATCGCTACCGCTACAGCAACGGGTAAGTCTTATCTCCAATTCTATTAGTAATATTGTTAAGACTAATCACTTTATAAATAACAAATTGTTTATCATTCAGCCGCCTCCGAGACTGAAAATACAGGATCTCAAAGTTCTGCGAATGCTACAGCTACAGCAACGGGTAAGTCTTATCTCCAATTCTATTAGTAATATTGTTAGGACTAATCACTTTATAAACAACAAATTGTTTATCATTCAACCGTCTCCGATACTGAAAATACAGGGTCTCAAAGTTCTGCGAATGCTACCGCTACAGCAAATGGTAAGCCGTATTTCTAATTATATACATAACATTTTTAAAACTCTTCACTTAATAAATAACATATTTTTCATCATTCAGCCTCCACCGAGACTGAAAATACAGGATCTCAAAGTTCTGCGAATGCTACCGCTACAGCAACGGGTAAGTCTTATCTCCAATTCTATTAGTAATATTGTTAAGACTAATCACTTTATAAATAACAAATTGTTTATCATTCAGCCGCCTCCGAGACTGAAAATACAGGATCTCAAAGTTCTGCGAATGCTACAGCTACAGCAACGGGTAAGTCTTATCTCCAATTCTATTAGTAATATTGTTAGGACTAATCACTTTATAAACAACAAATTGTTTATCATTCAGCCGTCTCCGAGACTGAAAATACAGGGTCTCAAAGTTCTGCGAATGCTACCGCTACAGCAAATGGTAAGCCGTATTTCTTATTATATACATAATATTTTTTCCGAGACTGAAAATACAGGGTCTCAAAGTTCTGCGAATGCTACCGCTACAGCAAATGGTAAGCCGTATTTCTAATTATATACACATTTTTTTAAGGCTCTTCACTTAATAAATAACATATTTTTCATCATTCAGCCTCCTCCGAGACTGAAAATACAGGGTCTCAAAGTTCTGCGAATGCTACCGCTACAGCAAATGGTAAGCCGTATTTCTAATTATATACATAATATTTTTAAGACTCTACCCTTAATTAATAACATAATTTTCATCATTCAGCCTCCTCCGAGACTGAAAATACAGGGTCTCAAAGTTCTGCGAATGCTACCGCTACAGCAAATGGTAAGCCGTATTTCTTATTATATACATAATATTTTTAAGACCCTTCACTTAATAAATAACATATTTTTATCATTCAGCCTCCTCCGAGACTGAAAATACAGGATCTCTAAGTTCTGCGAATGCTACCGCTACAGCAAATGGTAAGCCGTATTTCTAATTATATACATAACATTTTTAAGACTCTACACTTATTAAAAAACATATTTTTCATCATTCAGCCTCCTCCGAGACTGAAAATACAGGGTCTCAAAGTTCTGCGAATGCTACCGCTACAGCAAATGGTAAGCCGTATTTCTAATTATATACATAATATTTTTAAGACTCTACACTTAATAAATAACATATTTTTCATCATTCAGCCTCCTCCGAGACTGAAAACACAGGTTCTCAAAGTTCTGCGAATGCTACCGCTACAGCAAATGGTAAGCTGTATTTCTAATTATATACATAATATTTTTAAGACTCTTCACTTAATAAAAAACATATTTTTCATCATTCAGCCTCCTCCGAGACTGAAAATACAGGGTCTCAAAGTTCTGCGAATGCTACCGCTACAGCAAATGGTAAGCCGTATTTCTAATTATATACATAATATTTTTAAGACTCTACACTTAATTAATAACATAATTTTAATCATTCAGCCTCCTCCGAGACTGAAAATACAGGATCTCAAAGTTCTGCGAATGCTACCGCTACAGCAAATGGTAAGCCGTATTACTAATTATATACATAACATTTTTAAGACTCTACACTTAATAAAAACATATTTTTCATCATTCAGCCTCCTCCGAGACTGAAAACACAGGTTCTCAAAGTTCTGCGAATGCTACCGCTACAGCAAATGGTAAGCTGTATTTCTAATTATATACATAATATTTTTAAGACTCTTCACTTAATAAAAAACATATTTTTCATCATTCAGCCTCCTCCGAGACTGAAAATACAGGGTCTGACAGTCCTGGGAATGCTTCCGCTACAACCACGGGTATGCCTTATTTTTTCGGTGCTTTCGAATGTGTTTCACAACCTTTGATGAAGCATTACATTACGCACTAGCAGTTAAATGCCTTAATCTTCCCGCTTTATCGAAACCTTCTCGATCTCAATGTCCCTTTTCAGCTGGTAAATCTCAATTCTTGTGTTTTTTTGGACTTAAAAATGTACTTATTTATCAATGCTTGTGACACGTATTCGAAAGTACCTGACCAATTGTCTTGATATTGTTGTAAGTAGGGTAACACTATTGTTTCCATCACGCCAGTCAACCATCTAATCTAAATCCATCGAAGTGAATGAATCAGCAAAATCTGGTGGAACTGGCAGCTCTTCGACAGCATCAGGAAAAGGTACCTAACTACTTGTATTTCAGCTAATTCCTCATTGATATAAGTTTCTGGGATAAATGTGCTTCCACCTTTAGCCCTATTTATACTTTACATCGTGTGGTTTATCACATCCCCATTGTTTTTTAAAAAACGTCAACTTGCATTTTTTTCCTTATAACGCTAATGCGACTTGATTTTTTTCTTTTTTTTAACTTTTTTCATTTTATTTCAGCGTCATCATCATCAACATCGCGGGGATCTAGAAGTACTTCAGGTTTGTTATTTCAACATACATACTAAAAAATGCACTATAGTACTGTATTGTTATGCTAGGGTGGTTTATGTTCAATAAATAACATCACAGAGTAATAACTGGCTAGCTTTTTACATTGTAAGGTTATTTATCTAGTGGCTCGCGTGTTTTATGGTGTTCGATACCGAGATTGGAATTAGTTTGTCAAGGATTCAAATTGAAAAAAAGAGATCCTCATAATACAATATGATTAAGTGGATAAGAGAGCTTAAAACTGAGTCATTTTTGAGCTCTATTTTTGAGACTGAAACATACACATATCATCCACGAATCAAAAATATATAAAATATTTTTTTCAGGTGCCAAAGCTACATCGACTGCTAGAGGATAGAAAGAATGATACGGTAAGAACTTTATCAAATTTCTTTCTTATTAAATGTTGTAAAGTATGTAGTAATATTTTTTGTATGAAAATATTGGTAGCCAAACACGCGTTGAAGCAACTAAACCAAGTCCAAAAGACCTGCTTCGCTCCTAAACATCGCCAGTAGCTACTTCAAGTCGTTTACACATGCGTGTGTGTGTGTGTATGTTATTGCGGATGTAGCCCCATTTTTAAGTTGACCATTTTAGGGACGTACTGTATCGTTTTCTGTGTGGCTTGATGGAAGTATGTTATTTGACAACCAAAACCTTAAGGGTTTTTTTCTGTCAGAATGAATAATTCTCAAAGAAACTTTGGTGAGCTATTCAATTAAAAGAATACCAATATTCAGTTTCATGAAATGCCTTTATACTTGGTTGTTGAATCGTATGAACATTTTTTATCTCAATTATTTGTATTTGCAGCTTTACCGTTGTGTTTATGTATTTTTTTTGTAATTACCTAACTAGTGACAAGTTCAAATTTATTTACAGGAACAAATATACCATCACATGGGCTTCGTAGAATTAATTGAATTCTCTATAAAAAACGAAAAAGGCGAATCTTACGACCAATGCATGAAAATGGAAAACGAAATATACCTTAAATAATCCACAAAATTCTGGTTTCGGATATTTTTATAATTTTTGAATTGAAATTCTGGTTTGGAATAAAGCAAGCATTGAAAAACCATTAACTCTTTTATTTAGTTCTTAAGTATTAGTAACACAACTCAGTATGTTGTAGCTTCACTTGTTTATTAGGTCTTATTGTCATGTTGATGTAAGATTTATAATCAGATATAATTAAATTAGGAACGTAGTTTGTTAACGTTCACAAGGTAAACAAAAAAATAAAGAATATATTAATTTGAATTGATAGATTTGAGTTGAATAAATAATTTCAACTGGTGGAGTCCTACTTATTCTTACTACGCAATAACTTTGGAACTAAGCTCGATACGAAGAGAAAACCGCAGGCGTTAAAGTAAGTAAACTAAGTTAAAGTCATTGCATCAGCTGTTGAAGGGTATTGATTTAACTTCCTAGTCCACTAATTGTGAATAAATCGCAAAATAATCCTTATAAACTGTATCATTTCAATTATGTAGCACGTGAGCATACTTACAAAATAGATCTTTTAAGATTTTGCTATAAGGAAAAACCGAAAAAGTCCAAACCTCGGTCTACAGAACTAAGGCCGCGTTCGCACGGTGTAGTCCTACACGTAATTTTGCAACATACGTCTGTCAGTTATACGTTATGACGCATTCTGAAATGTGCAGGAGAAAAGCCGTGTGAACGTTGTTAAGCCCCGTTCAACGTTTTTATAGCTACACTACATTCAGTTTCTAAATTTTAAACAAATTTGAATGTAGTCATATCTCTACAAATTTATACATACTTTGTACAAAACCTACTTATTCATAATTGTTTGTTGCGTGACATATCGTGCGAAGTTCGCCTATGTTGCACGCTAAATTCTTCTAAGTATTTACCTACATCTCCAACGTCATAAAAGGACTGACTTTAGTCCCCTACTGTGGACGCGTTAACGGTGCAGTTTAGTATTCACTGGACGGGGGCATGTCCTCTATGATCCAACATCTCCTTTTCCGTCCGAATTTAAATATCAAAAGCTCACCACCGCGAAATGGGTTGTGCATTATGCGTATACGTCTTTGACAGGACCCACACTAATATGGCGGCCATCATGACAGATTGTTCCCGGATAGGTGCCCGGAATACAAAGCAGGAGGCCCGTAAGAAATCTAATTTAAAACAAATAATCTGCAGGAAAAATGGTGTGGACATGCTTGGCGAAATTATTTGTAGAGAATGTTCACCAAACCGACATAGGTATGACAATTATGAAGTAGTCGTTGAGTATTGTTAAGTCAGGTTGCTACATATTTCCCCCTCGAATAGAGCACGCCTTGCCGTGGCGAGGGGGCTCAGTAGCCTGTCGCAATCCAGCGACAGGTGAAGCCAAGATGCTCTGTGGAGAGTGCCTCTGCGTCTGTTCCCGTATCGGGCGGCAGAGGCAGTAGTGAGTCGCGTCTGTCTCGCATCGAGCGGCGGCTCACCGAAGTGGTTGTGGCTCCCAGCACCCCTCTGGCTTATCAGAGGAGGCAGGGGATGTCCTAGGGACTCTGGTCCTCATGGCGAAACGAGGGTCTTGGCTTAGCCGCCCGGACCCTCCTGAGAGACGGCGCCAGTGTGCCGTCTGGAGTGGGATGAGATCTCCTCACCCCACTCCGTGGAGATCCGCCCTCCTGCTTAGAGGGCGGACGTTGCTGCTGGCAAGGGTCGCGGGACTATTGAGACACCGCGGCCCCTGCTGTCACAGCCACACGCAGCGGGCTTCGTCAGGTTTTAGTGGGTATACCCGAAGACGGGGGAGTCCCACACACGCCCCTCCGGTCCCCGACGGAGGGGTACGGTGCGTAATTGACATTTCCTGACGTTAAAAAAAAAAAAAAAAAAAAAAAAAAAAAAAAAGGTTGCTACATATTTACCAACCATTTTTTTGAGAATCACAAGATTTAATTCTGCCAGTTCATTAGAACTGCCGACAAGGTTTCTTATGTCTGTTCATTAGAATACCTTTGTCGTTCTTAAATCATCACGATCCTCAAATTTCGACACCGCCTCTTTTCATTCATCCATCATTTGAGGCGAAGGACCTTTTTTACCAAAAACAAAGAATTGTACCTACAAATTATGAATATGAATTCCATTCTGACTTTTCATGTGAATTGGCTAGACGACACCACCAATCGTTGACATAGTTTTTATTATCTGTCAAAACGGTCTGCCTCCATAGATTTTGTATGGGAATAATGAACGTGACGTCACTAGAAATCGGAGTCAATTGACCGAATATTTATTGAGTTTTGTGTGTTTAAAAATTGGTTTCGACAGCTTTTTGGAAATAAACTGGTTATAATTACTTCATAGGGGCTATGTTTTTTAAACGCCATGGTCTTGAAAATATTTAAGATAGCTGTCATCATGCCAATTATAATATACCTAATTCGAATATTTTTTACGGAGGTAAAATGAAATAAGGATATAAAAAGCTTCAATTACATAAAAACGTTTATCTGAGGTCTTCTTGGATATCCACACTATTGCTATTGCCATCGCGCTCCACCTCAGGTTTCGCTTAGGCGACGAAATGACGCATGTAATACGATGAAAGTAGCTACTACATCTGCCGACCAAATCTCATTTGCCTCGCTATATTCCCAATAACCTTCAGAGGGCATGACACGACAGGGAAGAAAACTTTTACAAGACATGAGTGCATATTGAAAGAGATCGCGGAGGCTTTGATTCGTTTAGGCACCTTTATATTTTGCCTTGGAGTTGATAAAATGTGTTTATATACCGTAAGTTCTACAAACTGTAACGCCTACTATCCATCTGAGTTTTATAGTGTTAGGAATATAATTATTTTATGAGCATTGTCGAAACTTAGAAACGTCTCTAAAAATGGATTAGTCTATATATCGTAATATCAAATCAGATAGTTTAAATGACTTGTCCCTAGTTTCTTTTTAAGCGGTCTTATTGGGAGAGATGCTTAGAATTTAGCTCTAATATAGCTCTCATACTTATTTTGACGTAATGTGTCAATTTAGAGGAATGGGTTTAATTAAAAATTAATTTTACATGCAATAGTCACATATTATTTACATACATACCAGTTTATTTACTAAAACTGTACAGCCACACAACTATTGATTCCAATGTACAATATTCGATAAATTATATTCGTATCAAAATTACACAAACATTATTATTTTAGCTGTATGTACCTATGTTATCACAGATTTAGTTATCAGGTATAAATTATTTCATTATAATTTAATTATTGCACAGCAATATCTAAAATACAATATATTATTTATTTTTGTTGACATTTATACAATAAGGTACATGAGGGCGTTAAATTATTTGTACAGGTTATGATACAATTCGCTAATTAGTTTATCTTAAAAAGAATCCTTGGTAGAAGTACCGCGGGAAGGATCGACCTGAAACAAACGAAAATACATTAAATTTTTTTATACTCAACTCCGTGTGCACGCCCGCTACAAGGCTCGCGGAACTTGTACTCAACGTACGTACGTACTAGACGTTACGCCGTGGAGGTTTTAGTAGATACCTATATACCGTCCTTCTCAGGTCGGAGCAGTGCCTTTTTAGGGCGTCGAAAGTCCCACACACGACTCCCGACTTACCCTACCTTACCGTGTCAACAAAAAAAAGGCCCAAGGTCCGCTGCAAGGTGGACCGGCGATCTAGTGAAGAAGGTCAGGGATCGCGGTGGAAAATCTTTAGTAGGCCTATACTCAGCTATAGGCGTCGAAAGGCTGATATGATGATAACACTTGGTGACGTTGACTTATACAACACTTATCCTATGACTGAGTCTTTCGTCAGCTAAAAGGTTTCGCTGATATACTGAGATGTTTGTAGTCGACAGTATTCTGATTACTATCTATTTTGACGTGACAACGTCTTATAAATTGGTTTGCCGGGTGACACTTCAAGAAACTGCGTTACGCTCCGCTCACGTTCCGCGCTCACAATGAGAGCGAGTGAAAGGCACGCGTCCCTTCGACTCGGGCATGGTTAGCCCGCCTAAGAGCGAGTGAGACAGACATAAAAAGTGAAAGGCACGCGTCCCTTCCACTCGAGCACAGTTAACCCGCCTAAGAGCGAGAGAGACAGAGCGAGAGAGAGAGAGTGAGAGAGATAGGCATACACACCGGTTCATGTTATACGAATGAATATTCACATTAAAATTATTTTACCACTCAAAGCATTGACTCAAAGTCATTGTCACGTAAAACTTTCGCCCGTATACCGACTTTACAGGCAACCAATTTTTTTTTTTTTTATATTTGTTACGACAGAAGAGATAACATGGCGTGGGAACGGACAAAAAGGTACAAATTTTTATCCTTAAAATATAAATATTACAACAACATCACATACATTGGTCTGACTCCGTGATAACTAGCTTACACTTGTGTTACAGATATCAGAGTCATCAGTATTACAAATAAACTTAAATAAATACATATAACACCAAGACCAGTACAAACAGACATGTTCATGCACACAAATGTTTGTACAATCGAACCCGCAACCTCTTGGTTAATAGTCAACTTCTTGACCATTACACCAAAGTGGTCGTCATAAGTATCCTTACATAGTAGGTAGTCATGAATTCTTGAAAAAGTTTTAAATGGGCCCTACGCTAAATTTGCTGTTTAAAGGGTGCTTCAAAAAGCAGATTTGTTACTTTAACCACGAAAGAATTAAACCATCAACACTACAACGTAAACAATTCTAGTACGAACGATTGAAATAACCACTCTAGTTTGGTATCGAGTAGTTAAGACATTGTTATCCAATTCTTGGTTTAGCCATTTCAAAGTTAAGGTTCAAATTCGGGTGACAGTTGCATGACGGATTTCACGCTCGCCGGATCGGAAATGCGCAAAGTTTCCTTTTGTGGCGTTTCTCATAACTTGATTTGTGACGGTGCAACCCTTCAGCCGGTTCCGGCCCGGCGCCGCTGCGGCGAGACGCGGGTTCTGTAGACGGGCGGGACATACGATGTAGCGATAGCGGATAGTGATCCGCTAAAAAAAAAGTAAAAGTAGTGACTTTTAACCACATGTTCGGCAAGTTTTTGGAGGACAGAAGATACGGCAGAAGATTTTAATAGAATTTATTTATATGGCTAAGAAATAATTTATAGGTTTTTTCCTTTGTGGTTCTGCTAAGACACCCACGAAAACGACGATAGCAGCATAGTATTACCATACTAGTATTATAAATGCGAAAGTAACTCTGTCTGTCTGTGTGTTACTCAATCACGCCTAAATTACTGAACCAATTTGCATGGACAGGATATAGGCTACTTTTTAACACATTCCCATGATTCAAGTGGGCCGATCGCTTTTAAGCCTTAACTACTTAACTGATTTTAATTAAATTTGGTATTAAGGAGATAGTTTAAGACTTAAGAAAGGACATGAGTTACTTTTGACTGCGGAAAAACAACGCATTCCTATGGGAAAATATACTTTCCGGGAAATCTCATCGCTTTCACTCCTCATTTACCGAAGATTTGAATTATATTTTGATAAAATTGGTATAACGGAAAACAACGCATTCCAAAAAACTCCGTAATGGGCACGAAGTCGCGGATAAGTGCTAGTTAAAAGATATACCTAACTATTGTGAATTACCGCTCAGGATTTCAGCATTTCAAACTTTATCTAATCGAATCAGTTATAGGTATGTATTTAAAATTAAAACAATTAATCCTTCCGTTCTACATCAAACATAACTGCGCTCATTCCTAATAATAGCGGAAAGCAATAAAGATGAGAAGATTTGTTAAGTTATTCTATAAGCATGATATAACATAATTTTTCGTAGCATTAGCGTAGGAAATGAGCTGCAAGACCAAATAGAACCTTCATAGATTTCCAGATTGCCTGGTTGTATCTCAAGACAAGTTACATTATCATTAGTCGACGACGGACGTCCTAGTCGACTTCATTTGATAAATGTATGGAAATGACATTTGCCTACGCTAAATTGCAATGAAAACGACGTCGTTGTTACAGCAAGTTGGTAACGATTTTTATATATATCTACTTATGACGTGTAACTTTAAAAAAATGTTGTATGATTTCGTGATAAAATTGTCGTCATTGCTAACTGCAAACTTACATGCAGCATATATCAAGTTCCGACAGCTCTTAAAATGTGTGTCAACTAATAAAGACTCTGATTCGCAATGCTATTGGTCTTAAAAAACTTATCTATTCAGGTCAGTTACTAAGATATTCTAATTTTTAATTCCTTATATCTGTATCGAAGTACGAGATAGGTAATTGTGCATTCATCCTATCAAAAAGTTACTAATTGATCAAGTAATTTATATACTAATACCATTAAAAAAGTTAGAAAATTATAGATTCTTTATCAATTGACACACATTTTAAGTGCTGTCGTAACTTGATCTATGCTGCATGTAAGGTAGCAATGACGTCAATATTATCACGAAATCATACAACAATTGAATTTGCTGACGCAGATGTAAAATCGATAAGATATTGTAGACACGATTTAAGTCTTAAAGCGTAGATAATAAGCAGAAAAAAGATACTACAGTAAATGGCACGTTCTTATAGTTAACTTACTAATTATTGCAAAAACTATCAACAAAAAACAATTTAATATACTCAGTTGTTAAGTCCTATGACACGACATCATTAAGATATGCTTATATTTTTTTAACAAAGCAAACAACAGTGAAAAATCTGTGATAATTTATCTATTCAACGTAATGCCGATGCGCACGCTATTATAACCGCCACCGCTTATGAACCGGCTCCACTGAAGACACTCGTGAATTCGTGATACAGACCACGTATAATAACACATGTGAAGTTTTCAGGCAGACAAGAACTTCTTCATCGAAATCAAAGATTGGTATCTTGCTTGACTATTTGGTGGCTTTGCTGAAACTCTATTTACTAAGCAATTTAATTATGTCAAAATAACCGCCTATAAAAAAATAAAGTTTTTTTTTAATTTATGTATACTTACGAAAATACAAACATTTTTCGTTGTCACGTGAAACGTCCGCCTACAGGCATCGCAATAACGATAGAAAATAAACAAAGCTTTATAAAAGAAAATACATGTCTGAGATGTCACAGCAAAAAAGCTTATGACACTGTCTCGGGAAAATTCGAAACTTTCCGGGATATATCCGTTTTTCCTCGTCTTAAACAATTGTTTCGTTTTGTTACAAAGATGTTAGGTTGAGTAGGTAAGGGAAAAATTGGTTATTTCTTTTGTTTGTTACAAATGTCAGTCATGCATCGTGTCGTGATATAACAATACACTCGTATTACGAGGGAGTTAGCAACACTTAGTCTGATTAGATGACGATCCCTTTGATTTTTAAATCACTAACTCCGATTTAATTTTATGACGCATTCTTATCCATTGGTTGGGGTTTCGTTATCCAGTTTTCTATAGGAGTGGAATGTTTTTTTTTTTTAAATCGGCTTGGTTGTCAAAATATCTTAATTCGTTATGAAAAAGTTTATACAGCAGTGGTTATTGCAAGTTATTAACGTATTATTCGCGCAATAATTTTATTACAGTCTCGGAAAACACGTCAAGCTATTGGCCTTACGCCTGCAGGCCACAGGACAGTCATGTTTATGAATGCATTTCTCAAAGTATGCCATAGGAATTGGAATCGCTTTAAGCTATCGCCTTATGTTTTTAGTAGTTCCGAGCAAGTGCGTATGATTGTAATTGGCTTAAGATGCATATCACAAAATGTTGACAGCTAATTTGAAATTTCAAAGGATAAATAAAAAATTGGAGGTTGACACGAAGTAAAATCACATATACAAGTAAAAAGATGACCTTTCAGAGTGATTTAATGAAATACAGTAAGTCTTTTCTGACGAAAAAAAGAGTTGTTTTAAGATTCTCCCCTATTCTGTTTGCGTTTTTGTGTGTCTATTTGTAACATCACTACCAAACGGATGGACCGGTTTCAGTGCGTTCTTGGCTATGGCTGATCAGAATCCGTCTAACAGTTGAAGCCCGTGCATGAAGCGATTGAAGCCGTTGAAGCTGTTTTCCTGGCACATTTTGGGGGTTTTTAAACTAGAAAGTTAGTTTTTTAGTTTTATCATGTGCAGCAAACTTTTTTGTTATTTTTTTTATTAATCATGTCGATCAAAGTCTCAACGGACTTAAGTTTTACACATTGTTAAAAAAAAAGTTCCAATAGAGGTTGGATAACCTGGCATAAAGTTGAGTTCAATAGCACATGAGGTGAGGTGCGGGTATAACGCGTATTAAATGACAAGACGACAGCTTAGTGAGACGGCCTGTTTATTACTGAATACAATCTACATTGTTTAATATAACTAACTTTACTCCACTACACACAAACAATCTATTTATTTTCAATAGTTCAGGTATTCTAAAACTGGAAACAGTGTCTGACTAAAGTATCATAACAATACCGAGATGGAGTAACCTTCAGAAACCCGAGATGTTCATTTATGGAAAAAGCGAGGGCTTTTAACGTGGATTAATTAAACAAACTCACATGACAGAATGCCCTTCGTTTTGGCGGCAAACATATAAATATGCATTAGATAAATAACAAAGGTCTAACTGGACGCTGGGTGTATGGTGTGCCAATTAATTTCGTAAGTACAAACTCTTTTATTAAATCATAAAATGTATGAACCAGTGAACACGGATCGCGCACGCCAGGGACGTATTCAGGGTTATTTGAGAAATAATAAGATTTAAGAAGCAGTTTATTAAGATGTACAGATTTTAGACTTTTAATTATTTTTTTTATTTTAATGCAGAAAATCAGCAAACACGTTGTTGTTATCCGGGTGCCTTAGGCTCCATTAACAACTAACTTCTTAATATTATGTTATATATCTCTTACAGTGCACTTGATAAAACTTTCACGCATAGTATTCCAATCTAATTAATTACACATCTAATTTATCATACTACATCAGTATATTATGTGTATAGTATGAGCCAAATTGTTACTGCCATAGCCGCGTAATGTCCTTTAAAGCGTTCATTAAGTTTCATAAAATTGGTTTAGGCGTGAAAACTTTACAGAAAAAAGTTAATTTTCCATTCTATTCATCAGGGATTGTAAACCTTCATAATTTAGCTCGGTAAGGTTAGTAGGTGTGAATGAAAGACCACAGCAAACTGCGGCTTCTCAGATTCATTTACTGAATGCGAAATGCGTGTCGTCGCTCTTTTAGTTTCACACCGCAGCCACATTTGTGGTTTTATAATGAGGAAATGCCTCGAACCGTCCGAAGGTGCTTGTGTTAATTTAAGTATCTTCACAACCTAATATTTTATAAATTTATTTTATTTTATTAAATGTTCATGGATTTTATTAGCAACATAACGTACAGAACGCAAAAAAGTTTTTTTATTTTGTTATTTCACGATGAAATAGGTGATGTATGCGACAACAATATTGTTATGCTTACATAACGTTTGTAACGAAAAGTCAGTAAATAATTGTACACTATCGGTCGGACTGAATATTTTACCTTAAACTGTTAGTTTCATACTAAAAGCTATATATAATATCTTGTTTTGATTTGAGTGTATAGTTATTATTATTTCTTATCTATTGACTGAACATTTGTATTTATATGTGTACCATGACCATGTTTTAATTATGAATTTGGTATTGTTTTGCATGTTAAACTGAATAAATAAATAAAATAAGGTTCAAACAGTTTCTATTAAACTGACTTTTAATAAAAGGTAGATAAAATATAGAGACCGGCGGTAAGTCAAAGCAGTCGCTTTGGTAGCCAAATTAAAATATAAAATGACGCATATAAGTATTGCATTATTTATTGGCTCACAATTATTTTGATAAATAATATCATCACAATCACGCTCTCGTGTTACCAGCAATCCGCTTCGATTAATCTGATTGCGAAACACACAATAGCCAATTTTAATTATATCGTTATTATCTACCGCCCGCAGCGCACAAAAATGGCGTCCCGAATACGTCCTGCGCCAAAATGGCGATATGTCAATTTCATAATTAAAATGCGTTTGACCATCCACGGCCCCAAGAGATTAAGAGAAGTGAAATTATTATCAAAAAGTCACAACCCCTCCAGAGAATCATCATACTTACGCCCTTGTCGAAATGAAGGATTCAATTCAAGTACGGGCGAGTGGATCACACTGGCCCCCGAAAATATAAATGAAGTCATCGAGAAATTTCACTGGGCACAATTAAAAAGGTTCGCAATGAATAATTGGATTTTCTTTGGAGTGATTTTGTTAATTACAATGTTTAAATTTATGTTGCTCCAAAAGGCCCTGCCTGCTCCGGCTACCAGCAAAATAATAGAGAAAGAGAGAGCTTCGCACGGGCTGCATACGTGATGCGATGGATCCAGGTTTGATTCCAGACTCAGACAGTTATTTATTTAACTGCAAAAATAAAAAAATTGCGGGCTCGAGTTAGGGTGTTTACCTAAGACACTTATGGAGAATCTATATCTCTCTTTTAAGAAGTAAATTTAACTTTGGTCGTTGTTGTTTGCCAATAGCGCAAGAATTGACTGGCCTATGATGGATAGAATCAAGCCTTACGTATAATTGGAGGGTTTATTAAGAGTTCACCGATACACGTTATGGAGGCAGAACTTTGCATCCCTCCTTTTTTCCTCAAACTAACATTTTTAGCTCATAAATACTGTTTAAAAGTAAATGCACCCAGAGCAGAGGGCCGATTTCGACCACGGCGGCCAATCTCAACAGACATCAGCCAAATATGCAGGAGATATTATAGTGGACAAGTGTGAGCGCAATACACACTCTCAAAGTTCGTTGGGACGGCACTCGGAGTCGGGAAGTTGGCGGTGTTACACACCCGTGCCTCGGAAAGCACGTTAAGCCGTTGGACCTGCGCCTGATATCATAGATTACAAAGTATCTCTACTCAATACTGCTTTTTGTCCAACGAAAAATGATGCAGTTGCTCCTTCTCATCCTCTGGAGATGTACTGTATTAACATGTGGGTAATGAGGATTTATATAATTAGCATCATAAGAGATCACCTATATTGGGACCGAACTACATATGTTATGTAAAAGTCCCATGAAAATAAAAGAATTAAAGAAAAACTGCAATTTTTTTTCTCTATCCACAAGATCTAACATTCTACCTCAAACTTTCTTTTGTGTACTTTACTTGTGTTTGTGCCCTTAGCAAATTCGCTATTTGTTCAGTAGTCTGTCATCTTTTTCAAGCTTCTCTGTAAAAACTATTTTCTACTTTGTCCTCCACTTTAATCCAAGTGTAATTCTTCGATCGGGTAACCACTGGCGCGTGCTAGTGTTGTATTAAATGAAATTGTATTAGAGTAGAGATCCATTGCAATAAAAAATATGAAAAACGTGGGCACACTCTTAAGGTAACCTTTTGATACATTCTCTATCTCTCGTGCCTTTTGACGCCAGTCAACTGTTCTCTAACCAAACGCTCTACAAGTCCCATAAATAATGCATACTTGTCACTTATAAGCAGCAGACTAGCACCTTTGTGTCCTAACTCGTTTATTCAATTGTCAATTAATGTATCGCTTGAGATCACGACCATCTTGAAACGTATATACGTATATAGTACACTAACTGACCCGGCAAACGTTGTTTTGCCATATTAATTATTGCAGACAACCCTTGTCATTAAGGGGTATGAAAAATTTATGTTGGCCGATTTTCGGACCTACTCAATATGGTCACAAAAATTCATGAGAATCGGTCAAGCCGTTTCGGAGGAGTACGGGAACGAACATTGTGACACAAGAATTTAATATAGAGGTATATAGAGATAATGCAACAAAACGAAAACTATGTTGCTTACAAGTTCATGGACTTTTTAGGAACAGTTTAAAGTTCAATTTTAAACGAGTGTATGTTTTAGAGCCATGTAAAAGTCGTCCTGTACGTTCGAAAATTAGGTTTTACTGAATTATTTTGTTGTATCACGGACGTCAAAAAGTTCTCAGCTTTAAGTCCTGAGCGGTTCATAGTCACCTTCATGATAATCCGTGACTCACGAGACTCAAACTTCCAGTAGCCACTTCCTTGTGATAAACTGTATCAAAGGTCCTACTCTGTAAGCGGACATCTGTAGTTTTCTATCTAAATATTCCTGCCAGCATATCTTACCGCCAGCGCGGAGCATGTCGGAGCATGTCGTAGCGACAGTATAACGCAGATGTTCCCTGGGACTATGAATAGATCGACACTACGAGCCTTGTGCGGAAATATCAAACATATGACATGTGACAGTAACTAAAGCGGGAGCCTTGGGCCATACAATTTGACGCGCCTGCTCGCCGCGTCTTCAGTGTAGACGCACACTATCTGAGCGAACACGACGACTTGCCTCGATTTTAATATGCGGTCAACATGTAGTAGAACTTCAGGTTATACCGAAATACCATGAAATGCATTTCCTTTTGTCCTGATCCAGTCTCTGGTGTTTGAATCAAGCTCATGACTGTTCCGGCTTAGTGAATGAGTGAGAGACTGACCTTCGCACTGCCGGATCAACATTTCCCTGTAGACAGAGCCTTAGTAAACCAGTCTACATTCTTTGATCGAAGTGACATTCTTTTGTGATGATTAAAACCTTTGGCTTTTGAGATCATCGTTTTATCGGAGAAATGAAGGCTTTTACTCGTAAGGTCCTTGATATTTCTAGTGATCCCTTTTGATCCTATCAGTAGCCTATCACTGAAGTGAAAGACCCAACAATGACCAAACTTTTTAGTCTCAAAAATTGCTTAATGTAGTACATCTATAATAATGTTATGCACACTGATAACATCAACAATCAAACGTATTTATTATTTAAAGTAGGCACAGGAGTGATTGAAGTTATAATTACACGACTTTTTGACCTCGATACGTCAAGAATGCTTATCAAACATTTAAATCAACACCAAAGGTGATTTCCTATATGGAGGCTCCATTCTTAAGATTGCGTAGACGTATCAGAACAATTAAAGATAATTAGATAGGTACCTTAGTCCATACCTGGCAGGAAACTTAAGGACTTATACCTGATGATGCATAACGGAACATGGATAAGTTATACGTTCAGCATAGACCAAACCAGAAAGTCTAGTCACGCGTGGTCCTACTAAACCAAGTCCTATGGACATGCTCCGCTCCTAGTGTTCATCAGTACTGCGAGTTAATTTAACTTGCGTACGTATGCGGGAGCGGTCGATTTTTAAGTTGGCATTTACAAGCACGTACCTTATCTTCTTCAGTTTGGTTTGATCTAAGACGTTGAGTCTGTGTCTAGTTTTGTAAGTGAACTGGACTAGATGTTTTATATAATTATTTAAAATGTTAGTACACTCATATGGAATTCCTAAAATTCTCATTCATAATGTTCTTACCGCTGAATAAGACGCTGCTTTACCGCCAGTAAAATGTTGTTTTTTCAAGGTTGCGTGAGTTAAAGCTATACTTAATCTCATTGATAGTAACAATTAGGTAAGTAAGTACTTAATAAATTGTTAGCTGTTAATGTAAGTAGATACTTTTTAATAAATAAACATAAACTGTAGATGTAGTTGAAATAAATGTTGCACTGCATTCTGAAGCACCGTTGTTTTGCTGCATTATTGCTGTGTCATTCCATAAGGCAAATTTAAGTGCAGCATGCATATACTAACGTGCTACAAGTGCGTCCAACGACTAGGGGAAAAAGTAAAACATAAAACAATTCTTTAAATTTATTTAAATTAAGTATAAATACATTAGCTCTATTTACAGCTCCATATACATATTGTTATAACAGTCGACTGTATACAATGCAATGTTTTTTTTATAAATTTTCAAGCCCTGGTTACTACGTGTATAAAACAAAGGGGTTTCAAACTACGCAGTTGTACCCTCAAATTTGCTATCGTTTATTGGTAATTCAACGTAAATTTTTTGCTCATTCAATATGAAAAACTTGGAATGTACATTAAAATATGAAAAGGAAGTTTTCGACTCTGTGTTTCATGCAATTTGTATATATCGTTTGCAAATATGAGGGTAGATTTAAACTAATGTTCTATTAGACCATTTCCAGGGATATCTACACAAGGGAACATGCAATAGTTCATGCTTAAAGCTTCGAGCTAAAAATAAATTAATTATTAATATGCTATTCCGTTTTATAACTCTTTCTGAAATAGTTACAAGAATGTGATAAAAGTCTAAAAAATATTTTCTAAATTAAAAAAAATATACATTTTGTAACAACAAATCAAAACAAAACAAATGATACTATTTATTTATAAATATTTTGTGCATAAACAAACGTAAATATCGTGAACAGAATAGCATAGAAAATTGGCAAGTATGGATCAAACTACAATATTCGTTTCTAATAGACCAGCTAAAAACATTTCGGTCTTAAGCCAGGTTTTTAGTAACGAAAATAAATTATGTTCATGTCCTATGTAACTGAAGCGATGCCTCCCTACAATACGACGAATTTTGTCGACACTAATTTTGAAACCAATTATGTACCAAAGGCTTTGTCACACACATCACATCGCGACGTGTCCTTGACATTGTCATTTTCATAGAAAAATCTCGTCAAGAGCGCGCCGTAATTCCCAACCCGGAACGTGTGTTGTAGCCTTTAAAGTTTCTCATATTTTCTTTAACAAATTTTACTCTGGCACTGGGATGGATGAGTTCCTACTAATGTCACCATAGCCATACATAGTAGGACCCATCGTTTTTGTTTCTATAAATTTCTAAATTATCATCGCTGCACTACCATAGGACATTATTTAGTAACTAAAGGGTATGCCGACTCATCGTCTGCCGTATTGTTTACCTGGCTGGCCAGCCGCTGGCACGAAACCGAAGCCCGAGGCGCCAACCACCACTCCACTGGTCTGGGACGGGTCGCCGGGTGGTGAGGGGGGGAACACCACAGGCCCTGGAAATTGGGGAAAATAAGAGTTATTTGTTAGGTATTTTTTGCGTTCACAACGCTATTTTTAATTTCGAAAAGACATAACACAAAAAAAAAAATTCGGCTAATATCGGGGATTTGATTCCTCCCCGATGACCGGAGCCGAACATTTTAAGTGTTATGTCTCTTCGAAAATAAGAGTTAGTTAAACTGGTTAATTTTATTATCAGACACAGTCGGTGAATTCTTGTTTAGGGGTAACTAAATACACCTAGTATTATGGGGTAAATTAAATTTATTAATCCACGTACTAATAGCGTGTTAATTGAATGGCAATTAATAAATATGGAAAATCAGCGGAGTTTATCGAATTATCTCTTTAAAAAAACACGTTTGGCTGAAGGAGGAATTGTCGAGACTGTAGCTCTTATTTTCACGAATGTATCTTATTGTTCAGTGGTTCTACAAGTTTCGCTACATTTTCAACAAATAAAATCAAAAGTCAATAAATATAACTTAACTCCGCATCATGAAACAGACATATGCGGTATTTTATCGTTTTTCCAACATTAATCCGATCGAAAGTTGGGCAATTCGTAATTACGACTAAATTACATATGACATGGCGTCGATTTCATTATTACGTAAACTACGAAAATATCAGCCGGATCTGATAATCTAAAGTCATCTCGGTGGCATTAAATATTTTACGAGAATCAACCATCTTTAAATGTTTGTATAAGTGATGCTGAATTATCTGTCAACCTAAGGTTGGTGATAAATCGACTTGGTATGGCTTCAAAAATTATACGTACCTAAATCAAATAAAACTTAAATTTTTCGTAAAATTTAAATTACCTATATTTCTTTTTTTCTTTCTGCTTCACTGGCAAATAGAACATATAAGTAAGTTGTTACTACCAATATACTTCCAGTACATTAAATAACACTTGACAATAGTATACGTATGTGGAAATGATTGTGGTGTATACTAGGTATGTGAGTTAGGTACTTAGCTACAGGCGTGAAGTGATGAAGGCGAAATCCAGTTTCAACAGTTTTATTCCACGTCACAATGAGAAGCACAGTACAAACACAGGTAGATAGCACAGCACAAGATAAAGAAGGAGAAGAGACAGTTTATAGCGGAAAAGTCAAGCAAAAGAAAGCAACGAAAACAGTCAATTAGATATGTAACACAAATGGGTGGTAGGTAGCAAGCGAAGCTGGTAAGCGCGAGCGACGTGCGTTCGGTGTCGGACATAGATTCGGACTGGTGACACGCGGCCGGTCGGCGCCTGCGCAGGTATTGTAGCAGCTATAGCTATGCTTATATTGCTTGTTTACGCGTTTCCATTCTAGCTAGCGGCGGGCGACCAGCTGATGCACGGCAATGACGGAAAGGTAAGAATTAATAGATAAAAGTAATGATTAGTTATTTTATAGATAAATATTATGTATGTATATAATTTATATAACTGTGTACGTGTATTGTATTATATATATATATATATATATATGTATAGTAAAATGTTATATATTTATGTATGTTTTTATTTGATGAACAACCAATGATATTGAACGTGGGAGGAGCCCACATCACTCCCCTCCAGAGACCTGGTTAGGGGCGATAAAAATCAGGGAACCGGACATGCCGTCCGTACCTAGTCACTATTGGCGTGTGATTCGAAAGGGTATTTTGTTTTAAGTTATTTTTTATGTTAGTGTTTAAGTTAGTTTTTAAGCTAGATTTTAAGTTAGTTTTTAAGCTAGATTTTAAGTTAGTTTTTAAGTTTGTGTTAGACCTAGTGTTTAAGTTAGTCTTTAAGCTAGATTTTAAGTTAGGTGTTTTTTCTTCCGAAGTATCTTCGTTTAATACATAGGCTGGTTTAAGGCGGTCTTTGGAGACAGTGACCGGTTTGCCTTTGATGAGGACTTTGAAAGCTTTGTCACCTCTTTCCAAGACCTTATGAGGGCCTGTATAAGCTGCTTGGAATGGGGCTCGCGTAGCGTCTTCTCGAAGGAAGACTTGATCCGCGGTAGCCAACTCTTTAAAGACGAACACCTTATGGTTGCTGTGACGAGATGCTGGGACAGGTCTAAGCGTCTCTGCAAAGGATCGCAGACGGGCTGTGAAGTCTGACACGTCGGTGGTGCCTGGCGAACCTGAGTCGAAGAATTCTCCGGGAAGTCTCAGTGGCTCGCCGTATAGCAATTCGGCTGACGATGTCTGTAAATCTTCCTTAAAGGAGCTTCGGATTCCTAGGAGGACTAAAGGTAACACTTCAGACCAATTGCTATTAGCGTGGCAGGTGATAGATGCCTTTAGTTGCCTATGGAACCGTTCGATTAGCCCATTACATGAGGGATGGTAAGCCGTAGTGCGTTTGTGTTGGAATCCTGCTGCTTTAGCTAAATATTGAAACAGTGCGGACTCAAATTGACGGCCGCGGTCTGTAACAATATCGGTAGGGCAGCCAAATCTGGATATCCAACCTGATATCAGTGCTTTAGCTACTGTTTCAGCCGTGATGTCAGGTATTGGTATGACTTCTGGCCACCGCGTGAATCGGTCTATGGCCGTTAAACAATACCTAAAACCCTGTGAGACAGGAAGAGGGCCTATAAGGTCGATGTGCACATTTTTGAAGCGTGCGCGAGGTAAATTGAAGGTGCCCAATGGAGCGGACACGTGTCGGCTAACCTTGGCTCGCTGGCATGATAAGCACGACCTGGCCCATTCTCGGCAATTCTTCCTAACCTCTGGCCATACAAATCTGTCGGCCACTAGTTTTGCTGTCGCCGCTGCCCCTGGATGGCTCAGCGAGTGTAAGCTTTGGAAAACTTGTTTCCTGAAGCTTTTGGTGATGAATGGCCTGGGAGTCGTTGTGCTGACATCGCAGTACACTAATGTTCGACTTCCAGGGTATTCAATCTTTTTGAGACGCAAAGATGAGGGGTTTGCCAAATATTGAGCGAGTTCTGGATCGGCTTCTTGGTCTTGGGCTAGATCCGATAAGTTGATTGGGACTGTAAGTTCCTCGATTCGCGATAAGGTGTCGGCCACGACGTTATTTTTGCCGGAGATATGCCTTATATCGGTCGTGAACTGCGATATGTAGTCCAAATGTCGGAACTGCCGGGGTGTACAAGAAGACTTCCGTTCACTGAATGCATGGCAAATAGGTTTATGATCGGTGTATACCGAGAAATGCCTTGCCTCGACCATATGCCGGAAGTATTTTATAGCTTCGTAGATGGCGAGAAGCTCGCGGTCATACGGTGAGTATTTCTGTTGGCATGGACTTAGTTTGCGAGAGAAGTAGGCTAATGGTTCCCACACGTCATCTCGTAACTGTTGTAACACAGCGCCGATGGCCACGTCAGATGCATCTGTAACCAGTGCTAGCTTGGCGTGGCAGTCCGGGTGTGCTAAGAGAGCCGCATTGGAAAGGCTATCCTTGGTCTCCGCGAAAGCCTTCAGGGCCTCGCCTTCGAGGGTTATTGGTGTGGAGCCTTTGCATGCCCCCATCAAAAGTGCATTGAGAGGTCCTTGGATCTGGGCTGCGTTAGGTAAAAATCTTCTATAAAAATTGGCTAAACCCAAAAATCGCCTAAGTGACCTAACATCTTTAGGTGGGGGGAAATTACGAATGGCTTGGACTTTCTCATCAAGTGGTTTGGTTCCGCTCTCCGAGATCCGGTAACCGAGAAAAGTTACCTCGGAAGCACCAAAAACGCACTTAGACGCATTTATGACCATGCCATACTCCCGCAACCTTGAGAATACCTGACGTAGGTGGTCTTTGTGTTGAGATGGGCTTTTTGAAAATATTAAAAAATCGTCTAAATAACAGTAAACAAAGTCCAGCCCGCGCGTCATCTCATCGACGAATCTTTGAAAGGTTTGGCCTGCATTACGCAGACCAAACGTCATGAAAGGGAATTCGAACATACCAAAAGGGGTTGTGATGGCCGTCTTCGGTATGTCATCTTTACAGACCGGTATCTGGTTGTACGCTTTCACAAGATCGATAGTGCTGAAAATGCTGCAACCCGAGATACTATGTGCAAAGTCGTGAATATGACGTATGGGATATCGGTCTGGGATCGTACGCGCATTAAGCTGCCTGTAATCACCACATGGCCTCCATCCGTTGTCCTTTTTCGGAGCTAGGTGCAACGGTGAGGACCATGGGCTTTCAGAGGGTCTGGCTGTACCATTTGCTATCATTTCGTCAAACTCTTGCTTTGCTATTTTCATTTTGTCAGGAGCTAAGCGCCTAGGAGAGCAAGAAACCGGTGGGCCGGGTGTTGTGCGTATGTGGTGTTGTGTGTTATGTGGTATCGTTCGCTGTGTACCAGCTGGTCGCAAAATCTCGGGAAATTCTTGAGATAATAGAAGATGATATTGCGAATCACCAGTCAAAACCTTTATCGAAAGTATATTCTTACAATTTTTAACCAGTGAAGCTGGAGTTGATAAAGTTGTAGTACCATCTATTAACTTTTGATTTTTACAATCTACAATAAGGTTGTAATGGCACAAAAAATCTACACCTATTATAGGTTTAGTAACGTCCGCTACCACAAATGTCCACGGATAATTACGACGGAGTGAGAGGTCCAGGTTGAGGTGAGCGTAACCGTAGGTGTCGATGGTCGTCCCGTTGGCTGCCGAGAGCTTGTATCCTGTGGAAGCTCGGCGTTCGTGCAGCTGAGACCGCGGAAAAACGCAGAGGTCGCTACCGGTGTCGACCAAGAACTGAGCTTTTGTAGTACGGTCTGTCACAAAGAGGCGACCTGGTGACGTAGGGCAGTCTTCTGTCGCCATTACAGACCGCCCGCGTCGTTTCCCGCTTTGTAGTCGCAAGGTGGTTGGCACTTGTGTGCCTGGGAACTAAACTTCCAATGGTACCAACAGAGTGGGTGCCGCTTGTAGCTGGAAGCCGATCGTGTCTTGCTTCTGGATCGAGAAGACTGGCGCTGCTGAGGCCTGGATCTGTAGTTAGAACGCGATGCTCTTGAATGCTGATCCAGTTTTGTTTCTAAGCGTTCTACCATCTTCCGTAATTCAGCGATCTCACTGGATGGGGTGGCGTTGCTTGTTCCTGGGGTAGGTATAGAAGCAGCCGCCACGCTAGCTCCAGGTCCAGTTATCTCCTGAATGCGATCTGCCAATTCTGCTAACTGTTCTAGGGAATGAGTAGGCTGTGTTGTCAGAACAGTCTGGATATGTTTAGGCAGTCGGTTCGTCCATATCGTTCTAATGAACTCACATGGGACGTTAGGTCCTGCAAGATCCTGAAGATGACGTAGAAATTGTGATGCTGTCCGATCTCCGAGTTCTTCGTAAGTCAAAAGTTGTTTAACCTTTTTCTCGTGTGAGGCTGTTAGTCGCTTAATTAACTCGGATTTGATTTTATCGTAGCGCTTTTCATCAGGAGGATTGACTATGATGTCCTTGACTGCTTTTGCATGATGTAAATCCAAGTTGATGATAACATTGTTAAATTTGATAAAATCGTCGGTTATCCCGAAATTATTAAATTGTCCTTCCAGGAGCGCGAACCATATCTCCGGATCTTCTGGGCTGAACGGCGGAACCTTCAAGTTCATTTTCAAAAAGTCGTCCGACTTTTTCTCGGATGGGTTAATGGAAATGGGCTTTTTCCGTTCAGTTACACCCCCAATTTGTGATTCGACAATGTTTTCGGATTCGCTATCGTCGATCATCGTGTACAATTCGGGTCACCAGTGTGGAAATGATTGTGGTGTATACTAGGTATGTGAGTTAGGTACTTAGCTACAGGCGTGAAGTGATGAAGGCGAAATCCAGTTTCAACAGTTTTATTCCACGTCACAATGAGAAGCACAGTACAAACACAGGTAGATAGCACAGCACAAGATAAAGAAGGAGAAGAGACAGTTTATAGCGGAAAAGTCAAGCAAAAGAAAGCAACGAAAACAGTCAATTAGATATGTAACACAAATGGGTGGTAGGTAGCAAGCGAAGCTGGTAAGCGCGAGCGACGTGCGTTCGGTGTCGGACATAGATTCGGACTGGTGACACGCGGCCGGTCGGCGCCTGCGCAGGTATTGTAGCAGCTATAGCTATGCTTATATTGCTTGTTTACGCGTTTCCATTCTAGCTAGCGGCGGGCGACCAGCTGATGCACGGCAATGACGGAAAGGTAAGAATTAATAGATAAAAGTAATGATTAGTTATTTTATAGATAAATATTATGTATGTATATAATTTATATAACTGTGTACGTGTATTGTATTATATATATATATATATATATATGTATAGTAAAATGTTATATATTTATGTATGTTTTTATTTGATGAACAACCAATGATATTGAACGTGGGAGGAGCCCACACGTAAACGTTTTTTTGAAAATAATTAGGTACCGACAAACTATCTAAGCCCTTTTACACGGCCATATTTGCTTACCTATTTACTTGGTAAAACTAGTAGACAGCTAATTAAATGTGACTTTAACTGATAACTCCCGACTATACCAATAAACAATTTATGCAAACAACCAACACTTGCTTGTCGGTAATTCAAACAAATCTTCTGTATAGTTGTAATTAGTATTCAAACGCTTAAGACACCGCCACTGTAAATCTGACCAGTTTCCCATCAGGTATTACCCCAAATACGACTAATTTATGCTTCACACCTCACCTAAGTAGTACTCAAATTACTCAATAAATACCTCTCATGTACGCAAGTCATTATGATATCCAATTTACATGTCCATTACAGACCTCCCAAGTTGATCGTTACACCACAAAAGGATTAAATAATACCGACAGTTTCCTTTTTCAATCCGAAATTGTGTTATTTAATCTTAAAATTAAGATATTAAACGCACAACGGGTAAAAGTCATGATATTAATAAGATTTACAACACAAAGAGAGATAATCCAAAAGGTCGCGGGCTCGATCCCCGCACTGTACAAACATTTGTGTGCATGAACATGTCTGTTTTCACTGCTCTGGGTGTTATATGTATTTATTTAAGTCTTTTTGGAATACCGCTGTTGATTCTGATATAGAATCTGTAACACAAGTGCTTGAGCTACTTACCACGGAGTCAGAAAGATGTATGTGATGTTGTTGTTGTACAATTCAGAGGAGTGATTTTTTAAATTCATTATTTTTAAAGTACGTGGTAAAACTTTCTATTTATAGAGGTTTATCGGTTTCTCGGTCACGTGCACCAAGCACGTGGTATAATCAAGACACAAATATAATAATACCTTTTTTGTCTAGGCATGTGTTGTACTTATGTTCAATGCATTCTTATGTTAAGCGTAATATATGTTTTTCTTATTGTTTACCTACAAGGTATTTACAGATAATATTTGTATTGCGCCTACACACGAAACACACCTCATTTTTTAATGACCATAAGTACAGTAGCCAGCACATGATGTTACCCATTTTTGTTGCAAAATCGCTCGTAACACAAGCATATAAGATACTACATTGCTTACCGTGACGTGCTGGCCACAGTGCATTTAAGTAGTCATGCAATCATACTTTGAACAACGTGGGCGGCAAATCTAACAATTCGTCTTGACCTCTATACAAAACCACTAATTTTACAAACAATTAATTAGTGCACATTATAAATACGGACCAAGATCAGTCGCAGCCTCGCTTAACTTATGATGAATGGTTAATCATTTTCTCATTATCGTTCTCCCATTCAAGGATAAGTAGACAAGTAATTTTTCGTCCTGTTAGCCTAATTGAGCTTGTCAAATAATAATAGTCCTCCTGGTCGATTTCGACCACGGCGGCCAATCTCAACGGAGATCAGCTAACTACGCGGGAGATATTATAGTGCACAAGTGTGAGCGCAATACACAGGTGCACTCACTGTTCCATCACTCTCAAAGTTCGGTGAGACGGCAATCTGACATGACCGGAGAGAGACCAACGGCTTAACGTGCTTTCCCAGGCACGGGGGGTAACGCCGCCAACTTCCCGACTTCGATCTGTTTTTGAGAAATTCATGAAAGAAAATCTCAGAAACTATTTTAGCTCGACCTGCGATTCGAACCCAGGACCTCTCGGATGTAAGGCAGAAACTTTGCCACTACACCAACGAGGCAAGCAAATAATAAAAAAATTACAAATGCTAATCATTTCTTTACTAAAAGCTAAAGAGTTTATAAACACCCGTACTAAAATTAGCTTTTAAAAGTAACTTAAGTATTTTATGAAGATTTGATAGCAGGTACCGAAAACTTTGCAGACAAAGATAGGGCGAACTAGCGAGTGCTTTTGTCTTAACATAATTGCTTCATAAAGCAACACCACTTTGCGTAATTACACGTTGATTGATTAAAAAAAAAACTAATCACAACCCAGACGTATGCCATAATATCGACTAATGATCGATTAATGAAACGATTAAATTAATTTATGTTTATTGAATGCATCAATTTTATTAATTGCGCAAATTATGATTACAGTCTTTGGGAACAATGAAATATTTCCATGGCAAAACGAGCGTTATTTTTTTAATATCTTAATTCAGTCAGACGATATCTTCGGACATAACCATAAAATATCTACTATTACGCGTGGTTCAAGAGATTAAAATGGTAATCTCATGAAAAAACAGCTTTAAGCTTAAAAACTTTTCTGTCAAAACTTTTGAATTAGGTACTGAAATCAAATCTAAACACTAAAGTTGCTTATTCTCTTACTGAAAAAGTGCAATAACTGCCTTATCGTTTGCTTTTATTCTGATTGCTTATATCGATACCGTTACGTTTCATTGACAATGTCGGTATAAACAGTGCAAGGTCGATAGAAAGGCTTGATAAATCGAATTCAACAAAAGTCTATATTTGTCATAAAAAGACTGGACAATTAAACTTCCGGTTAGGCAATTCAATATGACTTTTAGACAGTGTGTTTTTTCAGCGCCCGTTGAAATGTTTTTCATGTAGTAACAAAACTGCATGATCTGATCTGACTGATCTTGAAAAAGGCCATTTCTTACAGGAATAGCGAACAAAGCGCGCGTGATAACATAACATTACTGACACATCTGACACTGCAATGCGTTTTCATTACACAATCAGGGCAACCAAGATATCAAATAGTATGAATCAGCAAATGAATTTTTGGCGCAACTAATTTCGAGTTAGGAAACTAAAGGGAAGCGCTTCCTACCGACCGGGTGTTATGGTCGGGGACCAAGGTCCGATAGACATCATCTTGATTTGTCTATCTATATTATTCTGGATCGAAATCTTATATACCGCGGTTCATGTGCGGTACTAGGCCGGTATTATTTGGCCGGTACTAGGCTAACAGCGCCATCTAGCCTATGGAGCCCCGTATCAGCTCTCGCTTTTGTGCTTGCCGTTAGGCATGCACTTGTGATGGCGAATGGTAGAGGTCGCCACAAATTAAATTGCCGCGATTCTGCTAAAATCTGCAACCGTTTTCCAAATTTAAGAGGAATTGCTTAGGATCTGCAAGGAATTCAGGAAATGAATTCATTTTAGCAATGTTGCATGGAGCGGCCTTTTTAGACCCGCACATGAAAAACACGTCGCGCTAGTTATACGTACAATTTTTTTTCTGTATGGTAACTAACAGACCTTATGGTTAGTTTGTGTTTGTTAGTGCTAAACACTGTTACCATTTACTGTTGTTGGAAGTAATAAACTCAATTTATTATTATTGTACAGCTTGTACTTTCGTCAATCCATTTGCTTTGGTTAGATGCACAATCTGTAATGCGTCGTATGTATTAGAACGTAATCTTAGTAGTCATATCTCGTGTTCGATAAAGGATTGCCAATAATTTGAGCTTAACATCCGTACGAAGCAGATTTTTATGTCGTCTGTAAAAAACTCTACCCACGAACATTAATCCAAACCGTTATTTCTGGCTTCTTCTAGTTTGTTTTTCAAATACCATTATCTATATAAGGGTCCTACCACATCCCAAAAAAACTTAACGCTTAACTGACATTGTCGGTTTTCAACATACAACAGTAGTAATTAAAATAATCATGACCGAATTAATAATAAGGTGAGTGAGCTATCTGATTGTCGCTTTGTGAAATTAATTATAAAGCCCTTTATTATATTTATGATAGCTATTTAGTATTTTATTTGTGCTTTAATTACCTACGTCGCTGATTAGCGTGAAGCAATTAAATAGGTCCGTGATTATTACAAAACATTGAACTAAATCTTTTTAAGGTTTATCCAAGTGCATGAAGACTGCATTTCATGATACCTAACCAAGGAGACAAGGCATATTCACTGTGTAAGTGCATAAAGTAAGACCTCGACCTACAAAACCAAAACAAAAGTTACCGCACCATCCTCAAAATCAACTTACCAAACTGAACAGTTGCTATCTAAATTTTAATTAATATCGCAAAACCAACAAGGGCCCTTGAGGCGTCATTATTAATTCTAAGGGTAGGCGACGCATGTGCGGCCATGGTTTTTGCTCGGCCGAGCGCGGTTGAGTGAGCCGGTGTAAGGGTCCCTGCACATGGTGCGGCTAATCAGAGGCCGTACTCGGGATAACGTTTGTTCGTAAGCTTGTAAGAGTGACAGAGATGGCTACATCCGAAACTACGGATAACGGCTTCAAGAGTAGGGCTTCATTTGTCATCAAACATAAGCCCGAAATTATGCATTGATTACGTCACTGCTTAGTTATGAATCGTACTTAGGAATGACGTCATATGATATTTGAATTCAATCTATAGCGGCGTTATTTTAACAGCATTTAAAAAAAACGCGAAAATGTGAATGCACACGACACGACATAGGTACGTCAAAGAATCGCAGAATTTGTAAAATAATTACATTTTTATTCTTTGTTACATTTTTATTTATTGCATACAGATTTAGGTATTAAAGTTTAGTGATTAAAGTTTTGGAGTCTGGCATATTCATCACACTCTCTAGTTATAACAAGAAAGACCAACGTACATACCTAATAGTATGTGAAAGGGGACACACTCCCACTTTTAACTGTATTTTAATTTAATTATCGCAGTGAGAATATTACTTTAATGTCGTTTCTTCCTGAGAAAATTATTTAACTCGACCAGATTGCACAGTTACATGCTGATAATAATCAGTGTTACAATTCCCTACGCTAAAAATTATACATATTACATCGATTGATTTCGTGCCAATAGGTAAGGACGTAAATAAAGTCATTTGAAAATACTTCCCGTGGTCCAAGCTATCGTAGTTCATTTAGCAACGGACCAGTTATTACACTGGCAATTATTTATAATCACAACTATCTAAGAAATAGACGTTTTCGAAGTGTTTATCAATTAAAAGCGAGTGCGGGCTACACCTACGGAGAAAATGTTCGGTTGCGACAATGACAATTATGGTACATAGCAGTTTAAATGGAACCGGTACGGGTGTTTTGAAACACCATCGGAGAGGTAAATGGATTTATCTTTGATCTTTTCGGATTAGCGTGACACAATAAAGACTTATAAATGTTTATTTTGAGGTGCTACTGAGGGCGTGAAATATGTGATACAAATCAAATCTAGGGTCCTAATTGCGAAGTTACTTTCCGCACACCAGCAGTGCTGTAATAATACGAGCGCCTCATTTTTTAATATGATGACATCAATATCATGACACATCTTTATGATCAGGCAGTAGGGCAGTTGCAGGTAGACATCTCTCGGTTGCAGGAGTCATTGCAATCAATGACATATAAATATAACTCTTCTCAGGAACAAATCTCTGAGCATATCCTAGCTGCAAATAAACTTTTGAACATAAACTCCACTAACCAAATTTATAAATCCCTGCCAAACATTAATTTGAAAACTGTACTGGACTCAAGTGATTTAAGCTTGCAGTTATGTCCATTAGAACAAAGTTTAAATTTAAACTGCTCAAAAACTTATGATGTTGTCTCTCAAAAGCCTACTCACGAATGTGCTAATGTTCATGTATATTCAGATAAGCTAGGAATTGGTTATGGTTCCTTATTGAATAGGTCATTGAGCTGCAAAATTATTAATAACTGTATGCCAGACACATCACTGGATCAAATTGTAAATAGTATACGAAACAGCTCTTTCAATTCAAACTCGATTATTGTATTAATGTTAGGGAACAGTCAAAACGTTAGTAAGAAAAATATTATAAAGAGTTGGAACATTTTGACAAATTTAAATGTCAAAAAAATTATCCTCTGTTCCCTACCATTTTCAAAATATTATACAGCAACACAAAATAACAGTATTCATATGCTGAATACTTTATTATTCAATTTATCTCAGCGTCACAGTGACAAATTTGTGTTTTTTGACACAAATAAATTCATTAATAATTCATTTTCTTTGACTGGCAGCTCTTTACACTTGCCTATTAAATTTAAAAAACGAATAGCTACTCTGTTAGCTTATAATATTAATTGTATTTTAAACTCAACCATATCACATGGTTGTCAACATATTAGTAATAGTACTAATTTAGATATTATTAACTTGACAACCTCTGACACTTTAAACTAAGGGGGAAGACAAAGGCTGGGTCTAGTTTTATTGTTGTACATCAAAACATACAAGGCCTAGCTGGCAAAGAATTAGAATTATCATTAGTTTTGCAAGATTTAAATGCCCATGTAATGTGTGTGACTGAGCACTGGTATAGGGACTATGAATTAATGTTAAGTATTGACAATTATAAGGTCGGTAGTTCGTTCACAAGGGAGACTACAACTAGAGGTGGGTCACTTATTCTGTTGAAAAATCAATTTAACTGTAAAGAACGAAAAGATATTGTATCTCTCTCCATTGAGCGAACTATTGAACTTGCATGTGTTGAACTTGATCAATATATTGTCATAAGCGTATATAGCCCGCCAGACGCTAATTACCAACTTTTTGAAGACACTATGGATAAAGTCTTATCAAAAGCATCAAAATCAAAAAAGAATTTAGTAGTATGCGGTGATTTTAATATAGACATATTAAAAAAAACACAAATTTCTATGAGATTTCTTAATCTCTTTGAATCGTATAACCTAAATAATGTTTTTGAAGAACCTACCAGAGTGACTCCAACAACGGCTACTTGCATAGATAATATTTTTTGTGATGTCAAAATAACAAATAAATCTATTTTACAATGTCTAAGCTCCGACCATAGAGGACAAAAGGTCACATTTCCGTCTGGTCCGGCCTTGAGCGTAGTAGATATAGTTTATAGACCAGTAACTGCAAACAGGATAAATAGATTTAAGGATAGGATTTTTGATGGTGTGAAAACATTAATTCCAAACAGTAGTAGTAACGTAGACAACTTATACGAAGATCTTTTTAACTTAATTAAAAGCGAATTCGCATCAATTTTCACAAAAAAAAAGGTTAAGTCTAATCGGTTTACAAGTAAGTTTAATGAATGGGCTACACCAGGTATTTATAAAAGCAGGAATAAGTTATATGATCTGTATAGTATTAGAGAACATTCTCAGGACCCACATATTATAGAATATGTTAAAAAATATTCAAAAATCTTTAAAAAAGTTTGTGCCCAAGCAAAGACGAATCATCTTCGTAGGATAGTTTCAGGTTCAAAAAATAAAGCCAAAGCTACCTGGAATATCATAAACAAAGAAACCGGTAAAGATAAAACAAAAGATCGTTCATATTCATTAAAAGACGGAGGTAAACTAGTTAAATCTGATGCAGAAGTAGCTAATATTTTTGAAAAGTTCTTTGCTAATATAGCACCATCTACTACTAAAGAACTTAACTCTTCTGCAGAACTGTCTGAATCCATTCTCAAATCCAATATTGATGAGTGTGATTCACCACTATACTTTAGATACGTAAGCACCGATGTAATTATGAACGCATTCAATGAAATAAATATGAAAAAAACCGAGGATCTATGGGGAATATCCGTATGTATCATTAAAACTATTATTGAATTCATAGCACCTCTTTTAGCAATTATTTTTAACAAATGTATTGATGAAGGAAAATTCCCAAATTTAATGAAATTTAGTAAAATAGTACCGTTATTTAAATCTGGTGACAAAAATAACCCCTCAAATTTTCGACCAATATCTATCTTACCGGTTCTAAGTAAAATTTTTGAAAAGATTATATTCAATCAGCTACTATTTCACTTCACATCAAACAATTTATTGCATAATAAACAATTTGGTTTTACAAAGGGTCGCAGTACTGCTGATGCTGGAGTCGCTCTGTTGAAACATATATTTGATGCCTATGATAGTAAGCATGATGCTGTGGGAATTTTTTGTGACCTCTCTAAAGCGTTTGATTGTGTTGACCATGAGACCCTGTTGAGAAAACTACGCCATTATGGTGTATCAACTGATGCATGTAACTTATTTAATTCATATCTCACTGAGAGAACACAAAAGGTTTCTATCAATGGAGCAGAGTCTCCTGGAGCACCTCTCACTATGGGTGTGCCCCAGGGTTCGATATTGGGACCCTTACTGTTTCTGATATATATTAATGACCTTCCATACTTTGTCGACGGTGCTTGTGAGATAGTGTTATTTGCTGATGATACTTCACTACTTTTTAAAACTCCAAGGGGTAAAGAATCGTTTGACGATGTAAATGGTACTCTCTCGCGAGTACTTCATTGGTTCACCGTTAACAATTTATTGCTTAACGCGACCAAAACTAAATGCATTAAGTTTACAATGCCCAATGTCCGACAAGTTCCAACAAAGGTTGTTGTTAAGGATGAACAACTAGTTACTTCAAATACTGCAACTTTTTTGGGAATTACTTTAGATGATAAGCTCCAGTGGGGTCCTCATATCATGACCTTATCAAAGAGACTAAGCTCCGCTGCATACGCTGTAAGAAAGATAAGGTTTCTGACTGATGTTGAAACGGCAAGACTAGTTTATTTTAGTTATTTTCACAGTATCATGTCATACGGCATCTTACTATGGGGCTCAGCTGCAGATATAGAGACAATTTTCGTATTGCAGAAACGAGCCGTGCGGGCTATTTATAAACTTAAATCAAATGAAACACTTAGAGAATTGTTTAAAGAAGTTAAAATACTTACAGTTTACTCGCAATATATTTACGAAAACCTAATTTACGTTCGAAAAAACTTACACTTATTTCCTAAAAATAGCGATTTGCATAACTTCAACACAAGACAAAAAAATAGGCTTGCCGTTCCACATTTTAGGCTTCATAAGGTTGGTCACTCATTTATGGGTAGATGTGTATCATTTTTTAATAAATTACCTGAAAATTTAATTTCATTGCCTTTAGATAAATTTAAAACAGTTGTTAAAGATGTATTAATGTCGAAAGGATATTATAAAATTGATGATTATATAAATGACAAAGATATATGGAAATGTTTAAATGCAAATAATTACAATTATTGTAAATCAATTTTGAAAAGAGGCAATGACAATAGTGACTGAGTTTCTTGCGCCGCTTCTTCTCAGCACTGGCCCAAATTGTCCCGAAGCGGTGGTAGGGTTAATTTATATGTTGGGACGTGTAAAAGTGCTAGTTCTTAGCCTAGTTACAGAAATAAATGAATTTTATTGAATTTTTAATTTTTAATTTTTAATAAAAAATAATATATTAATAGCAGAGATGCCATTGTTGTTAAAATAACTATAAAATAGGACCTCAGATAGCTTTAAGCTAAAAGATTACTCCAACTTCTTCTGTGTGGTCAAACTAAATCTTACACAGTTTTCTAATGTAATTGACTTAGCAACTGCCATAAAATTCACATAAATCATCGATAGGATATTGCATATGATCCAAGAACCAATCACAGACCACCCATGTCCCCAACATTACCTACATCGTTTAAAACGTCAGAAATCGAGTTCAATTTGATTAATTTATTTGGCTAGGATCTCAAACAAGGCTTATTAGAGTGGCCCAGTCAAATCAATTTGCCTAATGGTAAAACAAAGGTTGTTTCTCTTTGATTGATGGCAGATTGATACGAGAGTAGATTAAACATTGTAGGGCCGAATTTTTGTTGCTAACGTCAAATAAATTCAAGAACAATTTGCATTTTGGAATGTAAGCATGCCAGGGATGATGGAAGTTGAATGCTTTGGCGATCGTTGTTAATTACTGTTTAATGTTTCAACTTTTATCTTGTGCACTTGCCAGTCACACCAAAAATGTATTATTTTTAATTTGCAAAGCAATCTTATGCACTTAAAATCCTACACAATTGTTTTATATCTTGATCGCCGTGTCCGTCTTTATGTCATGGTCGTAACTACACTTTGAGACTTGTAAATATTTTAGATAAAGATTACGTTATTAAACCGTAATTTACCATAAACGCATTCCAAGAGGGGTGTACCACAATGTCAATTAGCAAATATAAAACATAACCAACACGCCAAGTGAGACTGAGTAGAAAGTGGAGAAAAAAATGTTACCTGTTAAATGAACTAAATATACTTCAAACAGAAAGACGGAAAATGCTTGTGCAATTTTAGGCGGAGCAAGACCATTTAAAATTTTAATATTGATAATCAAATTATTTTTGTTTTATTTATAAATATACATCAACATCACATACATTGATCTGACTCCGTGGTAAGTAGCTTATGCACTTGTGCTACAGATATCAGAATCAACAGTGGTATTACAAATACACTTAAATAAATACACATAACATCCAAACCAGTACAAACAGACATATTTGTATGATATCAAACCCGCGATCTCTTGGGTAATAGTCAACTTCTTGACCATAAAACCAAAGTGGTCTTCCATTAAAATTCACTATTAACTTTATGAAAGTAACAGAAAAGTCTCAGGCCAATTTTTCTGCGCCACCACTACCATTTACTTTATCTAAGAATCCAACTGTGTTAAAATAATATTTTACTGTAGCCCCCCTCTGTACTAACTTATTGTTGAAACACCAAGTGACTCAGTGCGGCCTATTGAATACTATCTAAGTGATCTCTTTCACTTGTCCCTAAACGAGTCGGTGGCGAAATACCACGATATTACCATAATTTGTTTACAGTTCACAGTATTTATTGACCATTCAAATGCAGCGAAAGGTCGCACGTTTGCGGGAGCCCTTATAACGATAATGCGTTTGCCTACTTATGGTCGAATGGCCATCGTGATCGGACGGAGACACTGACACTAATAAGTGATTAAATAATTAAGTGAAGTCAGTTTGTGGGATTTAGTTTAAAAATGCAAAATAGAAAGACACCGTTGAAAATAACATGGTAAAAATGACTAGCCAAACAGAATTAAATAAGTTAGTTTATCTGTTCAGTTGTTTCGATTTCAAACCTCATTTTTGGATTTTGTGTCACTATTACTATAGTATGTATTACTCATAAGAGAATCAAGATAACGCCATACAGTTTTATAAATAGTGAAATAAACACATTTGTGCAATAAACAAATATTTAACGCATGTTAACTATAGCAATTTTATTGGCATCATGATGAAATCATAACCAAATTACCTACCTGCAATTACTCATAATCAAACAAAGAATTAACCCGCGTCGCCATTAGCGTTATGCAATCGTCAGTTCTAAGACTATTTACATAAAACAACGATGCTAATAACAACGTGTGTTCATTTAACGAGATATTATCAACTGTAGTATTCACGGCCAAGCCTTTTTTGAGTGATATTGTGAAATCAGACTCGCCAAGTGATCGAATATTTGTGGCACCACGCGTAGCCTCGTTATAAATTGCCAAGCAACAATGCTTCAACCATTATGTGCGTAGAAATAAGCAGACATAATTGCAGTCATTCATAAATGTTATTAGGAAACGTTGACAACTGGTGCTTATGAAACTTAATATTCCGGCCAAGTTCATTTTGTTTCATATCACGCCTTTTAGGAAATATATGTAGTAGCTGACTTAATCTGTTTATTGATTATTGGTGGTTGGAGACTAAATCTAAGTCATACGGATCCGCCTAATCTAACTCATAGAATAATTATGTTATTAGTCAGAGCGACATACACGGAACCTATAATTAATCTAAATATGACCGTTTTCATATTCATAAAGGTGATTTATTTGTACATATTAAATATCTTCATAGCAGAGACAGGTGCCACACTTGATTAAATCTCTTAAATGTTTCATAAGCGTGTACCTACGTACCTAGAAAAGTTAATGTTATTATCCGCCTATCAAATATGAGTATGGTTACTGTATATTTTTAAATGTCATCGTTAGCATAAAGTAAATAATAATAGTCCTCCTGGCCGATTTCGAAAACGGGGGCAAATCTCAACAGAGATCAGCTAGCTACGCAGGAGATATTGTAGTGCACAAGTGTAAGCGTAATACACAGGTGCACTAGGTGTTCCATCACTCTCAAAGTTCGTTGAGACGGCAATCCGACATGACCGGAGAGAGATCAGGCGCAGGAAGAAAGGATCAACGTGCTTTCCGAGGCCGGAAGTGTGACACCGCCAACTCCCCGACTCCAAACTGTTTTTGAGAAATTCATGACAGAAAATCTCAGAAACAATTTTGGCTCGACCTGGGATTCGAATCCAGGACCTCTCGCATGTAAGGCAGAAACTTTGCCACTACACCAACGAGGCAGTCAATAAATAATTATACAAGCAAGTATAGCGTACCCTGAAAATTATAAAAAAAATTGGACTAGGAAATAACTAATCAAAGAATAAGCCCAAGTTATGGGATCAATTTTCAAAATATTAATCCAATAATATGCGAATTATAGCTCGCATCTCGAAAACATTTTGAGATATTTTCTCAATATACCAAACGAATCGTGAGACGATCCGTGTTCTGCGAAAATCGCGTAACTGAATTCTCATTCCTCTAGCATTGCGATAATCGCACCAAACAAAAAGGCACGTAAACCATCAGCCAGAAATATTGCAACTGGACAAGTATGTCACTACATTTAACTAGATTGTACTCCGATTAGGGACGTTACGGCAATCCGTTGGGAACGGAACTGATCGGATATTATTTAAATGTAATAAAAATTGGACTCGGAAACAGGAAATGTTTCGGATGTTGATTGATTGAGTTTTAGCAAATGCCATGTAAATAAAATCAAAATTAGGTATTAAATTGCATAGTTTTAATATTAACTGACTTAAGCATTTAACTTTGCTCGTGAACTAGTAGAAGGGTTTGACTACAACACGATTCCGGACAATATTTGCGTGATATTGTAATTATTAATGTTAACGTCCAAACTAAGGGCCGAATCACAAAAACGCTATGCGGCGCCGCAAAACGAAGTGTCCTACAGAAGCAGACAGTAGTAGCAAACTTTTTTTTACAAGCCCTAAATCAATTTAGCTATATATCCGTATCGTATCCGTATCTTTGTAAGCAAACGCTTCCCTGCCGCGTTTTATCTGAAGGTGCCAATCTAAAGCATATCTACAAATCACTTAAACTAGCTCAGACCCCTGCTACATTTGATATAGCGAATACTTATTTGTTTTCGTAACACCGGTGAGATATAATCGTTGCAATTAGTGTACAGCCTTCGGATATACAATTAACTTATTCAAGGTTTCATTTGACGTTGCAATATCAAGGAAATGCATTGAGAGTTAGATGAGTATACGATACATATATGAACGAACACGAATGCAGTTGGATTACCCAAGATTGCACTATGTTATGCCTGCGAGCGTAATATCCTTTATGAATCATGATAGCGCAGTAAATTTCAGTGTTTCTAAATCCTTCCGTTATGTACAGCGAATAAAGTAGGTTTTGAACAACAAAACTAAAATGATAAGCCATTTTTTTATGATAAAATTGCTCATATGCAAAAGAAAATGAAATATGAATGAGATGGACATAGGTACTTAATTGCAACATAAACTTTTGTGTCTTACAAATTGATCTATCCAATAGCAACAGTTTAAACCATGTTTATATTTCCTGTATGATAAAGGAAACCGGGTCTAGCTGTCATCGATATATCATAATAAATCTCAAAATATGGGCAATACTGTGGAATAGTAAATTCTTAATTATTAATTGGGTCTTTTGAAATAACACGAAATATTAAGCAAACTTTGACATATAAAGTGACAGCCGGATGTAAGATTGCGACTTGTGCTTTCGACATCCGTTAAAGTACACATATCCGTTAAAGTTTACAAAACCATGGTGAAAAAATGATAAGAATGCATTTTGGTCGTTGTACCAAAAATAATATGTCGCAACTTATATAAGAATAAAAGGCGTTATCCCATACTGCTTCATAAGTTTCGTTTGTAGGTTTTACAGCCAAAGCCATACCAATATGGACCAATATACCGATTATATGAGATTTAAATCTGACAGTGTGACAATGTATCACTTTGTAGTCTTAAGACTTTTAAGTTATCTTTGGCTTGGAAGGATACATCGATAAATAATGAGAACATGCAGAGGATGGCGACTGTATTAACGCGACGTATGCAATTGTAACCACGTTTACTGGCTCTGGTATGTGGTTCCACCAACTTTAAAAGGCTTGAACAAACAGAGGGCGTGGCTGGTCGTGAATGTATGTTTGTAACAAGTCACTTTTTTTTCACAAGAAGCGCTTTTTACTTCGCGATATACTCTCCCGCCGCGCTCTCTGTATGCCAAAGCCTTTATCTTTACACTTAGACTTAGACCTGTACCTGTGTTGCCTCTGGGGTCCCTAGCCGAGGCGGCAGATAGGCCGCCCAGGCTGGGCCCTCCGTACGCAGTCGCGAAGTAGTTGTCGAAGCCGCCGTAAGCGAACTGCGCTGTCGTTAACGCGGCGCACGCGCACAAAACTATCGCCTGAAACAAGGAAAGTGGTTTGTTAGTTAAATGAACTAAAAAAACATTGGGTTACGGATAAGGTCTTAGTTGAAATTTTCGACATACATAGTCATTTTTCAGTATTAGCATGATGGGATGGGATGACATTCGAGACTATGGGCATAGGCAGATTAAAAGGCTTGTGTTCCAAATATGGTAGACATTTCAAAGCCATATTGTTTAACAACACCCTCTTGAAAAACAGCGAGGATAACTTCATTCAGTAGATTTTTCCTGACCTATTTCTTTTATTCTGGGAAATTTGTCGTAAAAATTAATAATTCCAGTCAATGGTTTTTCCTAACTTAATCCGTATATTCTATGAAAAGGGCCACGATATAAACAAGAAAATAGAGAAAATACATAAGAAGTATAAAATAAGATAGTTATATTAACATATAACTATAATTTATAGTTAAAATATAGTTAAAGCAACTTTTTAAAGCAAGTAAACCTACCAAATGCAAACCACAATGTTTTTTAATTGGGGTCAATCTACCAACGCTATTTAAATTCATCCAATCTAAATTAAACTCAAGTTGCAATATAAATTCGAACAGCGGGGAATCGAACACGGAATACGGAACCGCGGTCGGCTCGGCCAAACAAGTTTGTGTTGAAAGATTAGATTAAAATAAAATATCGGAAGACGAATACGTCTACTCCATACGTCAATGATTCTATAAAAAGAAAGGGACAGATTACAATTTAGGAGCAAGTGGAAAACGAGCAAGACTGAGCATCACTAAGGTTTCTCATCTCATACAAAATCGGCCAGCGTTCAAGCGCCAGGTGGCATATCTTCTGTTCTTTATTTTAATCAAAGATTGAAAGCGTATGAATGTTGTCTCACAAAAGTATCTAGGACCTTGGCTGATTAAATGAACAGTAGATCATAACAATGAGAGTTAATGGGAGGTGTAGACACATGATTGAATGAGTTCAATTAACTTTTTACCAAATAGGAACTTTCATCAAGTTATGTATCCTGTATGCAATCGCTTTTTTTATCTCTATTTAATGACCTAAAACTGCAATATAGTTTTTTTTATTAATGAAATAATAAGTAATACAAATAACGCCCTTTACAATTTTCAAATTGATTGCATTTACCGATTTAAATACCAATCATGAATTAATCACAATATTTTTACGAGTAGATCGTACCAGGTGTCGAATAAATTAAAATTATTATGCAATAAAAAATGACACCGTTTTATGGTTATCATATTATATTAACAGAAATCTTATTTCTATTCGTGCGGGTTCGCCGTAATATTCAAACTTTAAATTTACCATATACTTTTTGACGACTTTGGTGTAATGGTTAAGAAGTTGACTATTAACCAAAAGGTCGCGCGTTCGATCCCCGCACTGTACAAACATATGTGTGCATGAACATGTGTGTTTGTACTAGTCTGGGTGTAAGGTATATACCTCTATATTTATTCAAGTTTATTTGTCATACCACTGTTGATTCTGATATCTGTAACACAAGTGCTTAAGCTACTTACCACGGATTCAGATCAATGTATGTGATGTTGTTGTATATTTATTTATTTATATAATTTGTATACATTATCAATACATCATCAACGCTCTTATTAGTAGGTACCTAAGATACATGCACATAGATGCATACATACATACATCTTGCCCAACAACAATCGCTGCGGGAACAAATTAGGTAATGCAAGGCAAACATTCGTTTCGGTGCAAAAGGTATAATTTATATCATCGCTGGACATAGGTTCTCAACATTGAAATGAGTGAGACACAATTTTTTCAGAGAGATGAGTCCATTAAAAATACTCCACACAAATTGAATGTTGCGTGCACTTTTCTATTCAGTCAGACTCAATCAACAAACAATGTGTTTTGCAACACAATATTTTAAATGAGACTTCTATGCATCTTGACGTCAATGAAATTATTACAACAATGGCAAATAATTACATTTATGTTAATGTTATTGCTTTGAAAAATAAATGCGAATTACGGTCTAGTATTTATATTTGAGCGTGCAATTCCAGCTGCTAGTTGTTTATATATTGTTCAACTACCTCTACAGAACACTAATTTCACTAATGAACCTAAACAATGCCATTATGAAGCTTCTAATTCATATATTTGATTGTGTGTCTTTACAATAGAAAAAAAGAAATCCTACTAAACTCTCACCACCTGATTGTAGCCAGATGTTACAGTCAATAAACTTGAAAGCAAAGCACTAACAAACAGTATGGAAAAATAAAGAAATACTATCGTACAAAATGTACGATACATTTTCTTTCAAAAGCGGGACGCCAATTCTCGTGCTATCGAGAAAAGTCCACATTCGTAAAAATTTCGATCGATAACCACTCGAACGCAACGTGTGGCGCTGACCAGTCGAAAGTTTGAAATTCGTATACGAAACATCTTGTAGCTGTCATGAAATGCACCTGTCAACAGTTATTTGAAGTTATAATAATAAACCTAGGTTCAGTTGTCTTCATACGAGTACAAATTACCGTGCGTAAAAGAACGAATGCATGAGAATCGTATCCCAGACTTCAAAAATATTTTGCAGACTTCAATAAACAACAAAATTGTCACGGGACCCTAATATGAATTATCCGTCTATTTGCCAACAAGCAATATCTCGTGCTCTATTATTAAGTTACAAACCAACAATAAAGTTTCATTCACTCTTTGTGCATACTTCTGCTTGAAATATAACGCGGTTCTCATATTTTCCAAAGTTTTATTAAGGATGGTAAGTACCTACAGTGCTTCTTCTATTAAGCTCTAGTCCGCCCAACCATCACGTTTTTTTTCACAAAAAGTTTAACGACCGGTGCGGGAAGGGAAACCGCGGAAATGCAGGTTAAGCGTGCATTACGTAACACACGAGCTTACAACTGGTTCGCGTGTGAACCTGCGCCGACCTCCGCCGAGGTCCCCCGAAGGCAGGCTGCATATGTGACGCGTGCGCGTGCCCACGTGCGCGGTCGGGTCAAATGCGATGTGTTTGGGCGAGTAACTTGGCCCTATCATGGAACATTGTGTGGGGTTACATGTTACACAGACGTAAAACTAATTCGTGTTTGTGTGGAATGCAATTTGCATATAATTTAAATTTATGTTTTATACATAAGTATATACTCAAATTTATGTTTTATATATTTTTTTTTTCTCTGACTTGTGTAATTTGTAAAATTTTTGCTTTGTTTTTGCTTGTACCCCGTGTCAGAAAATAAAAACTTTTTGATTTGATTTGATTTGATATGCGAATTAATTGTTGTATAGGATGTAATTAGCGTGTAGGTTTGATGACACGGTTTAAAATATAAATAGGGCTGGTGCCGTTAGCCTCTTTGGCCCATTGAAATATACTAGCTTTTACAAGCTCTTAATTATAAGCATTATAATGATCAAAAACTCATAAAGTTCTCTCCCCAGCACGTTCGTCCCAATAGGATGAAAAAAACTGAATTCGAAAATATAACGGGACGAATCGAATCACTCAACCGCTACGCTTTTCAAATTCAGTATTTTTGTCCTTTTGGTACAAACGTGTAGGTCAAACTACATACTGAATTCGCTTAACAAAAATACACACGTAAATTATACATAAAATTCATGTTGATAAAACACTTGGACGATTTTTCTGATGGCCAGTGTATTTGAATTTGACGAAAATTTGTGTCATAGCTCTTTATGAAAACCATGCGCTTGATTTTTTTTAAACCTATCAATGGTCATAAATTGTCTTATGATGAAACTAGGTAAACGATTGCTGACACAAATTCTTTGATAAGACTGTCATAAACATGAGGCTCTTGAGTTATATTTACATAAAGCTATTATTAATACGTACACAGCTCAGATTAATGATAAAAGCCGTCAACAGTGGCTTGTTAGTCATGCCACAATAGATACTTAAGTATAAAGATTATGGCTCAAATGCCTAGGTAACGTTCAATTCGATGTAGCAATAAAACGATGTGGAAACGACGATCTTTTATGCAAAAAAATGTGAATTATGATTTACGATGCAAATTTACAGAATTTGAGAAGGCAAATCATCAAGGTTTTGGACATACAGTAATCATAAGTATAAGGAAATAGAGGAAGAAATGACTAATCAAATGATACTTAAACAGATATAAATAAATAAAAACGGTTCTAAACAAAAATCTTGACCCGATTTCATTTTATCAATAATCTCTACTTATTACGTGATCCTGTTTTAATAATTCACATAGACAACGCCGCGGGAGTCAACTGAGTCATAAATACCAGCTCAAATTATTAAGGTGCTACCGTTCCGGGTTCAAATCCTTATCAAGATATAGAGCGAAAGTCGCAAACCAACATCGCAAAACAATTTACGAGGTGGCATATTGAGTGTTGTAAAATGCGTCCAATTCTAAAAGTTATTACTTAGAAACTGGTACTTACGGTTAAATCGAACGTCTGCGCTGCCGTCTTATTGAGACATGATGCGATGCATAATTTTAGGATATCGATAAAATCAACACTAAACTTACATATATTAAACTAAACGCCTTTTGAACTCGAAGTGCCTTTCAGTTGAGCTATCTTATCCGAATAAATTTATATAGGAAACTTGGAATACTTTTAACTCTATGCGCTCATTCGATCAAAGAAGTTAATCTGTCTGAAAGGTTTTCGATAACTGAAACACTATATTTGATCATACCGCTGATTTAGCTGTGTCAGAATCCCTTTTTTAGGGTTCCGTAGCCAAATGGCAAGAAATAGATACGTACATCGGAAGTATAGTTATGGAAGAGCGGACCCTCAAAACACAGACATTTTTAATGCTTAAATGGAGGTTCCAATGTAACAGTTTTTCAAGCATTAACTTTACGTTAACGAAACAAACTTATATTATTCATTCATTAAAATCTGTCTATAGGTCCGTATGTCACAGTCATTTTTATAGGACAAGAGACCGAAGGGACTGATAGTGAATACAGATGCAGACTACAGAGTCTTGTTGCCTTGTTAAATATCTGCTCTATATATTAGATAGAGTGCCACCCGTATTTTATAATAAATAAATAATTATAATAAAGTATTGTACGTTATTTCAGGCAATTGTACTCTATAATTTATGAAAACAATAAAGTACACGAAAATACTTTGTTACGCATGATTTGGTTTTTTGTGATTTTGAAGTTGAAGTTTAGTCTTAAGTATTAATATAATTATACTTTGAAAGTATAATTATTTGTTGAATATGTTTTTAAATATAACAATAAAGGAAAATAAATTGTACTTTATTTTGATACTATGTACTTTTTTTTCGTACTATAATAACCAATGTACTTTATTTGCAAAAAAAAGGTGGCAACCCTAATAGTAGACGAACTAAGGATATAAAGATGGAATCCTTCGCAGCCATACCTTACAGCATCATGTTAAGTTGTGTACTGCTTAACACATTAAATCTAGGGCATGGTATAATTACATAGACAGCCAATTTAATTAGTGCTCAAACAAGGCAGTGGGCGTTATTTTGACGGCCGTCTACCAGGAACTAGACAAATATGTTTCTTGATTGTGCCCAACGATTTCTGGATATGATAATAAGGTATTCGTTGAACATTAAATTGGTAATAAGCGGGCCAAGTGACAAACGTTGGGCAAGCCCTTTATGGATTATAATTTATATTGCTTATGAATAAATCTGGGGAGATAACCGGTCCAGTGCGAATGTGGCCAGCCCTCATAGTTCCGAGGTAAAATCTTTAGTAGGTCATTTATCATAATTGGTTTGAAATAATCTTATTATAATTTCACGTATTCTCAAGTCAGATCGATTCAGAAATCAAACTTTTGTATATATTTTTTAAATATTTTAGTAGCTATAAACGTCATTATTTGACTTCTTTTTTATAACTTAGAATTACAAAAACAACATAGAATTATGTTGAAAAATAACAGACCGTAGCGCAATATGTAGAGCAGATAACAAATATCAGACAACTGTAAATTTTAAAACAGATGTAATTTTACCTTTTATTATGTAGCAAAATAGTTGCTTAAGCACTTAGGGTACCTACATTTAAAGTTGCATAAGCAGTTCTACTCAAATATTTAGCTGCAATAAAACTGCGTGGTAAAATTTTGCCTCCAGGAAGTGGCACCCACGAAAGAGCGAGGCAAATACACAACCATTATGTTCGCAAGCCACTTGCTACCACTCCTGCCTTCATTACGTCCGAATGTAAACAAGGGGCAATCATGACACCTCACAAGCGATAAGTCATTAATCATTTGGTTTATTGCCAATATAAAATTTGCATAGCGATCTGGGCTACAGCCTAAAATATACCGCCAAATACTGCCTTTACAACCATACGTAACTATACTGAAAGCATAGAATTAGTTGTACGGAATACACTATGTGACCTAAATATTAAAGCTATTCAAGCGGCGTGTCTCGACTTCACAAGGGTGGACAACTTCACGCAGATCCTAATTTGTTATTGCATGTTCATCAGGATTAAAGTAGGATTCTAGTATTAAAATATTTTTCAAATCGGTCCAGTGTAGAAGTAGATGGAATGCGTAACAAAAAAATCGAAAGAGCATTTAGAATTTAAATGACGCCTAAACCGAATCAAGTAAGTAAACAGTATATGGAATTTTAGAGCAATTTAAATGGACCAGGAAACTACTAAGGCTGGTTATAATAAATCACACACTAATGAAGGAAGCGAGACATGTTATTACTCTGAAAATATATCGTGATGTCAAAAATAAGTTACTAAGAGCAAAAAGAATTTGAAGTTGGTGCTACAAAAACCAGACTAATAAAACTTATATGAAACAAAACCAAAAATAATAATTATCACTGCTCTTGACAGCTCATATTTGGGGTTCTCAATGGTACCAACAATGAAATAACAAAACCAATGCCGAAAACCGGAACAAAGCTTACAGTGTGGAAACCGCGAGTGAAATACATTACAGTAATATATTGCTATAAATTAAAGCCGATTTTAATTGCGATCAACTTAATAAGTTGTAATGGAAAAACGCAATTAAAATACACAATGCGGTCACATTTCAAACAAAAATGTGTAACTGTAATGAATGGCTGGACTTTGAATAATGCATGAATCTCAATTTTGCACAATGTGTAAAAGCAAGGTTTTGTTGCTTTACTTATTCAGGCCACATTTAATTGCGAAACTATCTCAGGACCATCCTTGCAGAGCATACACGACAAATTACTAACACTAAAACATACTTTCGTAACGTAATCGTTACAACTCGCATATTATCATCTCTTATTATAACTTAACTATCAACAAAGTGCACTATCGTTTTTCCCTGTTGCCTGTACCAAAACTAAACCTGTCCATGGTATTTCTAATGCAATTGGTTCAGTCATTTGCTCATCGTTTTTATTTTATTTTCATTTATATAATACACTGTTCATACTGGCTTACACTCGTCCAAAATATCAGTTTGTTATAAAGTCAATACTACCAGGTTTATACAACTACCGTGTTTATTTTTGACCATGATCTTAGATTAAAAAGGTTTTATCACAATGAGAACAATAACTATCTAATCTCTTTGACCCTCGGATAGAGCGACAAAATCTGGCTCATCAGAAAATTCTTAGGGTTCCTTAGCCAAAAGGTGTAAAACGAAACCCTTATACATACGTGTCTGTCTGTCTATCTGTCCATCCGTGTATCACTTTTTTCCGAAACTATAAGAAAGATAATAGAATTAAATATTTTTTTTGTAGTTTAACAAAAGGAGTAGATATTCGTCAATTTCATCCACTAATTTGGCAGTAGACTCATGTTTCTTAGCCGTAATGCAATTCTTGCTAATATTGTGCTTTGTACATGCAAAAACGTAAAATTTTAAACTAAATATTTGAGCTTATGAATTTTAATTAATCCGAAAATTCTTGACAACACGGAATGTGTACGCTTGCGGTTACCCGCATCGGTTGTCGTTGAAATGTGACCTCTATCCGCATTAAGTTAAGGATGAATGCGCGATCCAATGCGTACGAGCACCGAATGAAGTGTGAACGCACTTTTTAGGGTAGCTAACTCTTGAAAAGTGCTAAGAATAACTTACTAATAAAAACAAGTGCAGGAATTTGCTGTTCAAGTAATATTAACGACAGAAAGAGAACGATGCGCACACCGCTCTAATGTTGTTGCTGACAACTGTCATTCGAACGGCAACGTTCAATTGTTTGTACCTTATGTGTATAACTTGGTGAATCATTTTACTGGCGTAATTGTTGCTTACCCGTTGTGCTACAAACCGTAAACGCAACGCAACAAGTGCGATAACGCGACAAAGCAACAATCACGTGGTTGACATTGACACGTGGTCTTTGAAGTCGCGTCTCGTCGCACTTATCTTGTTGCGTTGCTCACGTGGAACAACGCGTTAATGCCAGCGCACATGTGCGGCATAAAGTCGTCCGTTTCGAAAAGACAACACTTAAAAAATTCTTTTCAGCTCTGGTCATCGGGGAGGAATCGAACCCCCGACCTTTGGAAGACCGGTCCAATGCTCTGACCACTGAGCTACCGAGAACCTTAATGGAGTCGTTGAATTTTGTGGGTGCTTTTTTTTTAACGCTTTGAGCCAGCTTTCGTCCGTTTCGTTGGGGAGTCACGCGACTGCATGCCGCACGACGCACACTTAATGTGCGCTGGCTGAGATGTCATCAGCAAATGTCATTAAGTATAACGAGTACGTCGAAAGACTACAAAGTATATTTTTAAATTCGAGGCATGTCTAAACATAACTATGGGCAGCCCTACGCGTATTGCGACATTGGTGTAACAAACGCCGCGGCCATTGTAATACCCGCAGGATTATTTAACAGCGCGCTAAGTGCACGGGCGCACAGCTAATAATATTAGGCCCGATACTAATTTGGTTATCGGCACAATCGACAGACACTATCTTTGAACTTTGGGAGTAAGTATTTTAGTAATGCGCTGATTCATACACGTGCACTTAATAGATAACTATGTTTTAAAGATTTGAATTATTTGAAAAACTACAAGGAGTCTAAACAATCTTAGTTCTACTAGATTTTTGTTCCATGCTAGGAGAATCAAATAGACATGTAGATATTTTATTTTTACCCAGGCTTTTAGACTCAAAGCCTCCACATAGTAAGTAAGTATTATGGGATTAACGAATAACCTACATGTGTCCTATGTACATACTATGGTTACACTTGACAACATCATTAATACTTATATTTAGGAAACTGTAACACCATCGTGACTAAGTTATTTAAAAAAATGCATAAGACGATTAATTTTGTCACAAAAAAAACAGATAATACATCCATTTAATGTATCGGCACGTCAATTCGAAATCTCGTTCGATTTCGCAACGCGCTCCTTAATTTATGTGGCACGTAACAGAAACTAGATAGTGTTCGTTAGGATACGCAATTGCGGCATTACCCTAACAAATAGCGTTCGTGTTGGCAAACCTGTGGGAAACAAGATCTCTTTGATGCATACGGAATGGGGGGAAAGGGATACATTTTTATTTTATTTTGCAATACTTTAGATGTGTATCTATTTGGACCGTCAATTATAGTAAGACTCAAAATTCTTACGTAAAAGAAACTGTTATCTAACAATAGTTTTAAAAGTCCTCCAACTACATTTTTGAAAAGTATACTCGTTCACAAGTAATATTATGTACAACCCTGCCTTATTTAATTTGACATTGTTATACCAAAGTTTCAAAAGCAAACAAATCATCGCTTTAACGAGCGTAAACTACTTAAAGGTTTCTTAGAAAACGAGTTTGTTTCTATATTTAAGAACCGACCTATACATTGGACTTCTACAAACCGCCTTGCGAAACTAAACCATCTCTGAATCTTGTAGAATTAATTGCAAAATTTATTACTTACACCGTTTGTGAAGTAACCGCGGACAATGTTTTACTGCGGACGTAAATCTATTGCATTATTGTTGCAAGAAATTATTGTATGCTGAAAATTTATGTGCAATGAAAATATACCAGTTTGGTGGCTACTTGGCTGGCTAGCTAAAATGGGTTTAAAAAAGTTTATACATTTTTGTCTGACCAAACATTTTTATAAGAGTTTGCGTAAATTTGGGGTTGACTTTCTTTGTTGCTTGCCTAACTCAAAAAATATATAAAAGTCCTCACTTATGTTAGTTATCGCTAGACCCTTACATTTTATTTTATTAAAACCCACTGTTAATGGTCCTCTTGAATGACCGTGTTTTAAATTCGATTCGATCTAATTTCTGGTTTCCTGAATGCTAAGTAAGTACTTTTTATTTAATTTAATTTAATGATACATACACTTTTACGGATTATTTCGCGATTTATTTACATTTATTTTTTGTTAGCTCATTTTGTGTGGATAGGAACGTAATTTAATATTTTTAGATAGTGGTAGTTTTCAATTTTTTCGAAACTATGTAATGAGACAACTAACACCTTAGTCTACCTGTGACCACGGACGCTGAAAAGGGTCCGAAACGTCAGGTAAATTTTTTTGTTAAATAAATCGCGAAATAATCCGAAAAAAGTGTAACATTTCAATGTCTACTGTTCGCGTAAACCGAAGAAACTACTTTTTAGCTACTTTCTGAGGTAGGTATAAAAGTAAACTTGCTATCCTCATAACTCTACCAATGAAACAGCACGTAAGTTCAAATTTTTCAATGGAAATCCGAACCGGACTGTTGACGTGCACTCGCAGGAACCAGAACTGGTTTCACGCATGCACATGAAGATCTACTACAACCGCCAATACTTGCTATTCAGTTATGTAACGATACTGTAATAGTATGGTAAAGAGTAAAATCCTGACGTGTTGAATGTATACACATGATTATGTACTCGTACTTGCATTATTGTCTTGCGATTGGCATAGTTCGATGTAGATATGTTCGACATTCAATGATACGCATTATAACAATTAAATGTAGGTTCGACATTCATTATTATGCATTCTAATAATTAAATATTGTCTCAAAGCTTCTTCAGTTTTGACATAATTGTATTGTAGAGCAACTTTACCTTGATAGGACTAATTCAATCAAAAGTTAAAAATCTAATAAGGATTCCTTGCACAATCTTTGCTGTCGAAAATTTCTAAATGAATAAATGATTGATTTATATTTCTTTTTATGTAAAATTATTTATAAATTACCTTTATTTATTAATTTTGGAATATTATTGTTTATCTATATATTATTATTATTATTATTTTTTCACTGAACCCATTGCCTTCTATCTGCGTGACCTTGAGATTGACTTGAGACAGAAAATGGTTTTGGCATTAAATCCACCCTTTGTACATTTCCTGTGCAATAAAGTTTTAAATAATATAATCAAAAAAAAAATTTTTCAGTGTTACTTTAGTATTCCGTAATGAGTGAAACGCTCCGATAAAATGCGATACAAAGAGACCTAAACACCAAAGTAGGAGTTGAGTGGTACAAAATCGTCCCAGTTATTTCAAACTGAATATAAGGATGATTAAAGCCGATATGGCCCTAGATCTTTAAACCCCTTATCACTATCTAAAGTTAGGTTGCGTCCCTAAAGAGGTTAATGTCTGGTAAGGTCTTTCAGTACAAATAAGCGCCAAAACCACAAAGCATATTGCTCATCAGCGCATTTACCTCTCATTATACTCGTAATTACTATTCGCATAGATAATTGTGCCTAAAAGGGCGTGTCTTCCGTTTTTAGGTCAGTATGCCTTATCCTCTAGTCGTAACTACTCGTATGTATATAGTGCAAGGATTTATATGATACGAAACAATAAACTGTGAACAGAAAAAGGAAGGAAGTTTGCTTATCACTAGTTTCCATGTCTTTTATTCGAAATAGTAAAGTTATCACCGGAATATACGACTTTGTATACAGAATAAATATGCAGTCGTGTAAACCTTGAAATACGTAAGTAAGTTACCGTTAGAACAAGTTTTAGTACAGGTGCAGTATTATTTAAAGTAAAATCATTCGCTAATCATATTTTTTATATATATGATGATATATAAAAATATAGAAAGAAGTAGGCAGGCCGTTCAAATGCCAGAGGATTCACTCTAATATGATTTTACAGTAAATAAAATAAATAAATATAAAACAAACATACACTGATCTGACTCCGTGGCAAGTAGCTTAAGCACTTGTGTTACAGATATCAGAATCAACAGTGGTATTACAAATAAACTGAAACAAATACATATACCTAACTCCCAGACCAGCACAACAGATGTTCATGTACAGAAATGTTTGTTTAGTGCGGGGATCGAACCCCCGACCTCTTGACCATTACACCAAAGTGGTCACTTGTAGAGTCAGATTACAAGAGATTACTTCAACTATCAAGGTTACTAATCATATATTACTCGCATTGTTGTTATGACTGTCAGAATTGAGCCCTCACAAAATCCACCGTAGAGACTTTTTGTTTGGTTTGATACAAAAAAAACGCAATGAGCTAAGATGCGTCAACCCGTAAATTGCTAAGAATAACTGTAGTTAAGTATAACTAACTGAGCGACAAAGTTGATGTGGTCAGCCGGTGGCTTGTCACCTACATTCCGAAGGTTACGTCAAGCAAAGTTGTACATACAACACAACATCACATCAGCCTACCCATTTTTGTTGTATACTAGCCTTTATTCTAAGTGCGTAACATTCTTTAGTGTATACCGCGACGTACTGTGCTTACTAAGTGACTACGTGAGCTTAGTAAGGGCTAGCTGTGTGAAAATTACGCTTAAATATATTTTAATGTCTTCCCCTGACCATCAGCGTAACCGCAATACTTACAAAAATATTGTTTCACTCATTTACGAGTGTTTTCATTATGTAATTTGTGTTTTGAATATTTTATTTCATCTCCTTGAAATAAATGAACTACCTTAGGTCTTTACAACCGATCTTGTCATTGTAGACGCAGCCATTGATAACGAAACATTTCGCTGCGCATACTAGCCCCGCTGATCTGAGAGAGATAAAATATAACTAGACCATTATTTCGCGCGTGGAGCGAACTAATATTACGGCCATAACAATAAAACAGTACCAAACTAATTTAACGGTATACCAACTACTGCAGTTAAAGGATCTAAGGGGCTAATTTCAAGCCAGAACCAATAAGCTACAGTTTTCTAGATCCTAATGGTTCGCTAAGGACAATAAAACACAATGTAATCTAGTAAAAGTCGAGATAATTACAAACAAAGGCAGCCCTAGGCCGCGCCTATATACTTAATGCCTATTTGGATCAATTTTGTCGTAACTGCCGATAATAGAATTGTTAAACTGAAAGCATTGTACATACTGTTCGAGGTCATACTGGCCCCGAAAGTACAAATCTCTAGCAATATTTAAATTTAAAATAGAAACGAAAGAGCCTATTACTGAAACTCGATCACGAGAATCTGGCATGTAAGAAAAAAAAATGTAACGCGAGGCAATCGTCTGAATGACTACTTTTTTTTTAATTTTATTCCATAGATAAGTAAAGCCAGTGTTGTTGTTTAATCAGGGTTAATTAATCGGGTAAAACTAAATTCCGTTATACCGCTTCACTCCCACAAACTGTCCAGCTACCATGTTCTTTCAATTTCAGTATGCTTTAACTTGCCAAATAACAGTTATTTAGCAAATACTGGATATAAACCGAGGCCTCCGTGTTGATTTCGTACCTGTCAATCTACAAGCTTAAAATTAACGACATACATTACAAACTAACACAACACATCCTAATAGCCGAATTAGGCAAAGGTTGGCTGTTTTAAAATAATGACGATAATAATGATTGCCAGCGAAACTAAAACAAAAACTAACAAAAGGTCAGTAATGTAACGATTAATAATGGCCAATCCTTTTTATGAAGAACATGTAGAATGTAGATTTTATGCAAATAAACAGTCATGAACAATTTATCTAACAGTTTATTTATTAGAAACTTAGTGTGATTTGGTGCATGTTGCATCAGCATCAAGGATTAATATAACGAAATGCTCATAGAACCGAAGTAGATATCTTTTTAGGAAAATAACTGTAACTGTAAGAAAAATATAGAGCGGTAGAGAAATTTGGGGGAGGTCTTGGCTCAAAAGTCGGACAATATTATAGGTTAATAAAAAATAAATGATTGTTTTTACTGTAACTACTTACTATCGAAATATAAACTTTGAAATGTTTTTTGCTGACATATGTAGATATCTATAACTTTGATTAATAAATACTACTTTATTCCACTCCTAACCACGGTAGGATAGCGGATATATTACACGAGTTGGTAAAAATTCATTCAACCATTCTAAAACACAAAGTAACAATTGTAAGGTGATAGATCTCTATATGACACAATTTATTGAGTAAGAGCATAGACCCTTAATAGCAGAAACTATGAACAATAGGACAATAAAACTGTGTGCATTCTGCACAGTTTGTATGAACCACGAGTTTTACTTTAGTAGACTTTTAAAAAGCTACAAAGAAAACATACTCACAAAAAGGTCGTTCGAAACGCATTGCCTCTAAAATTCTTGAAACTGTATATCAAATATCATGCCATCAGCCGTTGACATCCACATTTATCACTTCTATTTAGATCTAATCTATTTATATTTAATTGTGTAATTTAATTACGCACGAAAGTGATTAAACGCGGCGGCTTGCGGAGATCTGGGTTACCGCTAAATAACTATTTATTCAGACATAAATACATACCTATTTATTGAAACTTGCATTGCCATTCGTTTACGAGCTTAAAATTGTACGTTCCATATTCAAATTATTGGTTAATTTAAGTTCCACGGTGATCTCGTTAAAAAATAACATACCGATTTCAATTTCTCGAAGAATTTCTAAGTAACTATTAACGGCTATAAAATGAAAGCTCTACCTATTAATGAATACCTTAAGTAGAGTATCAGTGTATAATCAGGTCTTATTAATATTAACAAGATTTTTCAACGTTATGACATCAATATATATCTTCTAATATTTCGGTATTTATGATTTGTAAGCTAATATTCATACAAATATTTTAAAATGTGCCTTAACTGACGAATCTGCGTTGATAGGTACGAAATTTCAATATCGGTAGAATGTTATGCTTTATGTATCATTTAATAACTATGATCAATATTTTGTGTAATGTTTAAGATTTAAAAATACCTAGTTTTCTTATCTAAAAACTGTAGAGATAAAGTGCTCGTCACAGGCGGAAAGGTTACGCGGCACGTCGGATAGGGTTGTCACTAGGTACCCTTAATACTAATAAATCAGTTTAAAATATTATAGATCTTAAGTACGTCAAAGGACAATTGTATGAGTGTTACATTCTGGACTGAAGGTATTGGTTACAGAGAACCATTCCAGGTAGTGGTCAGTCCATGACTGAGGGTAGTGGTCTGATAGAATAAAACAGACTGACAAATTATTCTTTTACGTACCTACTGATCAGATTTTCATACCATAACCCATACTTTAAGCCGCGTGACTCGTGCCACTGGAGATGTCGTGCTGAGTCGTCGGATCACATAGGTAACGCAAGTGACTTCGGGTGCTTCGGATGTCACACGAGACCTGACACCATTAGTTGTCAGTCTTGTCATGCGAAGTTGCGTTTAGTAACACATGCCTATCAAGTCAAACAACATATGCCGCGACACAAAGTCGTCTACATATGAATATGTCATTTATCTATGCTCAATCCCAGTTCAAGTTGCTACGCAAACACAACTATTAATACGACATATCAACAGACCCGACTCAAGGCTACGCAGGTGACGTTAGTACAGGTGCAATGGCCAGCCCTAACGATCACATATGCGCGCGCGCACAACCGGACCGACCGGTATCGTGAACTTCCGCCTTCCGACTGCCGCGATTAAAGGCTTATCGCCTTTCGATATACTCATACGTTATTTATTAGTTTGTTTTGTAGTTTTTTGCAAAAGTTTGATTGATGAATCATAGAGGAAGCTTTTGTGACTTAAGTAGCGGATGTTCCTGTTACATCAATATTGATGATCTAATAAATTGTGACTTATGTCAAAATTTGATGATATTTACCTCGAATTCAGTCTTTGACGCAGTTTACTAGGAAATATCATTTGAAGTCACGGCCTACCGTGTAATGGATGAAATAAATAAATATGTAACAGTTTTGCAATCCAAATTAAGATTTTGACATCTTCATTAGCTTAAGAGCGATTTATGTTAAGTTAGTTGACAAGTCGTTTTACCACATATAGATACTTAGTTTGAATTTATATTAAATCTTGTAGCCTTAAAGTCAATACAGATAACATTTATTTAAACACCTACAACACCAGGTTTTTTAACAAGAGTGCCATGTAAATAAAGCTAAAAAATTGTTTTAAATTCTCTGGTAATAATGTAACTAATAAAAAGGTACTAAACTTAAATTGCTGGTATTTACCACGTTAATTGCAGTGTATTACAATCTGCTAACAGGTTTGCTATGAAAAACGGAATGAATATGAAAACGTCTAATATACAAGCGACAACTCAGATAGAAAATGCATAGTCGGTCACAAGGCCGCATATTATGTAAATACACACAATGACAAGGCTGTGTACGTATTAACAAGTACACTTAGATTCACCTTGACTTCTATTCAGAGGCCGAGCCAGAAAACAAGGAGGAAGTGGGACTTCTACAATGGAAGCACGTCTATTCATAATTACGCGCGGTCACGAAAGGCTTAGTGGGGTCATGGTTTAGTAAAAACGCGATCACATATATCACAATTTTATTACATATTGTTAATTCGTCGAGCCACTGTTGACGAGACACAAAATATATTCTATTGTTGTGATGCCGATAATATTGTCCTCGGCGGCATTGACAGGTTAGTTTATTAGGATTTTTCGGTGTATTTTTTACCAAAGCATGTAACTATTTGATTCTAAGACTGAATCCTTCTCTTAAATTTCCGATCACATGAAATCTGGTGTAAACACCAAGAAATTCTCCCATCTAAGCAGCAGAGCATAAAGATCACAGATATGCATAACTAACACAATATGAATTACCTCTGTTGCATAAAAATGTAATTCTATTGTACCTACAATTAATCCGTGACTTCTATATGCCTTTAACAAGATTGGAATGGAAAAGTAGGTCGAAAGATCAGTCGACTAAAACTGCTATGTCATAATAGGCAAGGCGAAAGATTTTGAAATCCTCTTCCGTAATGCAGATAACCATCTACTGTTTACAACAAAACCTTTATTTTGGTAATAAATTTAAGATTTTGGAAATTTAAAGCCATTTTTATAATCATTTTTAAATATTGCGCGAAAACAGCTCGCCGTGTCATGGCGTCGTATGTGACGTCATACTTACGTAAACGTGAAATTTGTTTACGCGCAGCTAGACAGCAAAGTAAACAAACACTGCGTATTTTTTGTGTTAAAAATGAATTCTAAAGTTTAAAAGTGGTATGCAGTGCCTCAGTGCAAAAATACATCAATAACGACACCCAACAAGGTGTTTGTACATGTCCCATACAAGAAAATAGTAAGAGATAAATGGTTAAAGCTTGCACGGCGAAACCCGAACGATGTAAAGACAAATTCGCCACTTTATTTCTGTGAAGATCACTTTGATGTGAGTATGTTATCATGTATTGATAGATTTTTAATTTATTATAATGTTTGTTTGACGTGAAATACTTGAAAGTAGAGGCTATGGAATAACTAGTCATTTCTTGAGGTTATGTTTGTGTTAGTCTTGGTTATCATTCTTATTATCAATTCTAATTGTTAACTTTGCATTTTTCAGTTGCCAAATGACATGGAAAATTTTATGGAATACCATGTGATGGGGTCGGTATCGCAAGTACGTATGAAACCAGGATGTATGCCCACAAAATTTACTTGCCAACCAGACAGGAAAACACACACATCTAACACAACGGAGCGACCCTATATAGCTAAAAAACGAAGGATGATGATTCTTGGAGAGTGTGAAAAGCAATTTGAAGAAAGTACTATAGTTGAAGGGCCATCAAGTTCAAAAGAAATTGCATCTTGTAGTTCAGGTATAGTTTACTAACTTATTTATCAGAATGTTAATTCAGTTACTGCACTTAGGACTCATCGCAAAACAACATAAAGAAAATATAATCTTTACTTCTCCATTAATTGAGATCAAAAAGACATACATATTTTCTCACATACAGATGCTATTGTTTTTTCTTCTAGTTCAGTAATAAAGAGGTTTTTAATACTTAAACAAGCCGCATCCCTTTGTACAAATCTCAAGAAATGATCTATGTTTGAGATTCATTCTTTTATACTGGCTATAAAACTTCATAGATTTTTTTGTAACCTTGTAATTTTCTATTTGTGTTCATAATTATAACATTGCACTTCAATAACAAAACATTTGTTTTACAGTTGAGCAGATTGTTGAAGAAGTTCCCCAATTAGTACCACCAAGAATGTTGCATAAAGCAATTCAAGTACACATATGTAAAACATTTAGAAGTAAAGCTAACCAAACGAAAGTTAATTTGGTGAATCAGATGACCTCACCCTTGAAGCCGTATCTACATTCTGTTTCTACATCAACATTTTAAATCAAACATGATACAAATAAAATATACTTACAAAGAAGTTTTCACATTTCTAAATTCGGAAGAGCAAAATTCTTTATTTGTTGCAAGGAACTCGCCCAACATCAATAAATCGATCCTGGGCAAATTTGCACTGTTTGCCTTAACAAAGCCTGGTTCCATTGTTATAGATAAATTCTTGTTGTAAAGTCGATAATTCACAAAAACAAATATAATATCAATCGTAACGCGCAATCAGTATGTAAGGTAATCAAAACACAGTGATGCTTACATAAGTATGACGTTTTGCGCTCTGATTGGTGTTTCAGTCAAAATGGCCGATTGTAGTATTTTACTCTTTTATTTTATTGAAAATCTTATTAATCTCAATTTTTTAAATAAAACTAAATCAGTTTTTTAAATCCTTTGAATGTGTATTTTCCTCTAAAGTCATTAAATCTTTGATAATGTCATACTGTCGACACGCCTATTACATCACTTACAGATTCACTAACATACGGGTATTACACATACTCAGACTGGTACATAAATAACGGAGAATTTCGCTTTCCACGAGTAAATAATATTTGGAGCGTTCGGCAAACGCATTACATAACTTTTACGCCACAGTCGGACAAAGTCGTTATTATTGGCCTATTATTTTCGGTACAAGGCAAAGACAAATTGTCGCGTGCCGATTTCGTCTTTATTATTATACATAATGTTTATTATGTCATTATGACACGAGACTGAGACTTAATGACAATAATGACACTTCTTCCGTTGGTGGTTAATAGTTTGTGCTATTACCGTTTTTGGGTTAAGAATGTAAGTATATTTAATACATTACATTTTCGAAGGTATTAAAGTCCTTCAGTTGTAAAGGTCCTTAAAGCTTGTTTGGTGTCATTTGTTTATATTCTATCCCGAAATTTGAAAAGTACAAAATGTTTAAACTACCGTTTTTTTACCTTAACCAAGGAGGATTTATATACCAAACAGATAATAATGATGAGTTTACAACAACTCTAATTAGTAGCAACTAGCTAGTCGTCGACTATCATTCACAGTCACTGGCTTTTAGCTTTACATAGAAAACACTAAAAAGGCCTTAAACTATACTCGACTAGCTAAAGATTATACTACAATCCATTAGGTCATACATTTTTATTATCCAACGTAGTAACGATTTAAAGTATACTCAAAAATTATTTATTTTTGGGTCTAAAATATTTTTTTGCACATCAGGACCGCCATACAAAAGACATAAACGCGTCATTGTGAAGGGTCAGTGACTTTTCAGGCATCGTATTATTATTATTTCAAGACAATCTTATTACCGATTTTTATGGCTTACATACTAAGTGAAGTGTGTTTTTATAAAAAAAATATGCTTTAATTAATTAGATTACTAACCTAATTCCAACGAAGGACATTTTTTGCCTTGTTACAGACAACTACAAGCTATCAATAAATCTAAATTAATCTTAAGGTGCGCTTACACGGGCAACTAAAATTGCTAAATTCCAGTCAATACTCGTCAACTATGACGTCACGACTACATCAAGCAATTTACGGCAACGGCAACAAGCATCAATACTGCGCAATACAATATTGAGCGCTATGGCGCAACTTCAGCAACTAGGCAATACTGTCGTACACGAGCATTTCAGTGGCGCAACTTCTTCATTACCACACCGAGAACGGAACACTCCGTATGTTTTGGTGGCGGATGATGCGTTCCCACTTTCCGAAAATATAATAAAACCATACTCGTGCGATTTAAATCGAGGATCTCCCAAAAGAGTTTGTAATTATAGAATATCTAGAGCACGGAGAGTAGTTGAAAACGTTTTTGGTCTATTAAGTTCAGTATTTAGAATTTTCCACACGAGTTTTGAACTAGAAGTTGAAACAGTTAAATGTGCCACTTTGGCTACTTGTTATTTACATAATTTTTTACGACGAAACAAGCGAGCGCGACGATTATATACACCACCTGCTACGTTTGATATGGAGGATACCGATTTTAACATAATACCTGGACAATGGAGACAAAACTATGATCGTGACGATTTAACTAATCTAGAAATTCGGCCAAGAAATGCATCTGTAATGGCTAAATTGAACAGAGATGAATTTATGCATTATTTTATGTCTCAACGTGGAAGTGTCCCATGGCAATCTGCTTATTTGAATAATAATTAATAAAATAATAGGATGTGTCCAGTGATATGATAAGATGTGTCGTGTAATATGATATGATATGATGAATAACTATAATTATTTGATTTTGCTTATGTTCTGATTACTTACTGTTATTAAACTGATTACTTACTTGTGATTGTGTTTCCGTTTCTAGACCAGAATCAGCTTCATCTGTGCCTTTTAAAAAAAGCAAACTTTTAAAAGCAAACCAATTACTATCTTGAAAAGCACCACTGCCACTTTTTTGCTTCTTCTCCAATTTCTTTATTTCATTGTTGAAATATGTGCGTAAATTTTTAAATTTTTTTATTGCTTCGTCATGAGATATTTCAAACTGCAGCCCAATAGCAGTCCATTCATCTTTTTTTAGCAAGCGATCTTTAAAATCAGGACTTCTGTTATCCCACAAACAAGGATGCAAGCGAACTGCATCAATAAAGTTAATAATCTTTTCATTGTTCCAAGACAAAGACGACGCCATTTTAATACGTGTCACATTTGACAATAAACAGAGGCGATTACCTGCGATTACCTGACGACGCCTTGCCGCGCGCTATCCCACTTCCACCCGACCTCTCGCTCTCCCCGCGGAAGCAAGACGGCAAGCCGCAAAACATACAATTGCGAACGAGATGCATACAAAAATTGCCTGGAATTTCCAAGCCCATTGGATATTCGTCAATTCGTATCTGCGACATTGAGCGATATGAAATATCTGGAGCAATTAGAAGCAATATCGCCGAAATAATTGCCGCAATTTATTTATTTTCCTCCATATTGCTCCATATTGCTCCACTAATTGCTCCAGATCGGTCCATTCGTGTTGCCGGGCAATTATTGCCCTCGTGTAAGCGCACCTTTACAACTCAGGGGTGACAGAAATATAAAAGTCACGTGTTTTCACTATCACTGTCATGAGTATAAGTAATACTTATTATTAGAGAAAAAACGTATAAAAGACAGACTGTAGGCTTTTTCAATATTTGTGTCTCTAAACAAGAAACGAATGCAATCTCTTAGTGTTATTAGTATGACCATAAGAAAATTAGAAAAAAAAGTATTTTTATGAAACTTTTTCGGTTTATATAATTTTTTTATTTATTGAATCTATATCATCCCACTGCTGGGCAAAGGCCTCCCCCAAATCTCTCCACCTGTCCCTGTCCATTGCCAACGTTTCCCAGTCCCGTGTTGTATGGACCAAGTCATCACACCATCGTTTCTTGGGTCTGCCTCTTCGGCGATAGCCGTCTGTAGGCACCTATTTGGTGACTACTCGGGCCCACCTCTCTGGATGCATCCTGCAAATGTGGCCCGCCCACTCCCACTTCAATTTCGCGGTTTTGTTGCCCACATCAGCGATACCGGTCCTGGAGCGGATGGTAGTATTTCGGATCTTATCACTCCGCTTTATACTTAATATACTTCGCTCCATGGCCCTTTGGCAAACTTTGAGTTTCTGCTTTTGACTTTCAGTCAATGACCAGGTTTATATAATAATAAATAAAATAATATTCATAAATTGTTTCAAACAAATACTTAAATAAATTTATTAACACCCATGACTCAGGTTCAAATGCTCGTGCACATCACACAAAAATTTGTTCCTAGCAGGATCCGAACCCGCTACAGCCGGTTTTTTAGTCCGCACCTCAGGCCACCAGACCAAAGATGTCGTTATATATGTATAGTTTCAAATTCAAGTGCATTATTAGGGAACATAATGTGTTTGTAAGAGCGTTATGGTCAATAAAAAATTGACTTTAGTCCAATATTGCTCTTAATCTTGTGTATTTAAATCGTGAGAATCGTTTCGGATTCCCATGGCCAAAATGTGATGCTTTATAATCACTTTACTTCAATGTTTCTAAAATGAAATGTTATGTACCTAACTAATTTGTATTTGTAGGTAAATAGTTTATAATGAAGAATGTTAGATGAATGAAGGGACAAACACATTCTTGTGTGAAACACGTCATTATAAGTTAATTAAATATAACCCCATGTGGGTAGTATATTTTTATTAATTTTATTAATTTATGATGACGTGCTAATCGCAAAAAAATTTGAGGCTAAGCCTATTAGAATACTGGTGCAATATTGAGTGCAAAAAATGGTTAAGAGACCTTTCTCAGGCTTTTTTGGACTGCCAGGTCAACTAAGATATTATTTAGTTTGACGACCGTTTGGTGCAGTGGTCTACATGTCGGACTTCTAAACCAAGGGTCGCGGGTTCGATCCCCGCACCGTACAAGCATATGTGTGCATGAACATGTGTGTTTGTACTGGTCTGGGTGTTTTCTATGTATAATATGTATTTATTTACAAAAAAAAAGTATTTATGTATGTTTATCCGTTGTCTAGTACCCATAACACAAGCCTCGTAGCTTAATTTGGGACTAGAGAATTGGTGTGATTGTTGTGAAATATTTATTTATATTTATTTATTTATTTATATTTTCTTTTACTAGCAAATCATGCATTAAGTAGTCAGTCGATACAGTCTACTATTATTTTTTATTTAATAAAACTAATGTAAAATTAGTAAATCAAACAACCATGACCATTTCTAAACAAGGAAGCGTGTGCTTAGAAGCAAAATACGTTATGTAACATTATACAGATGCAAACACAGCAATTAATTCGTTACTTATCACTGCGAAAACCAAACTCTACTTATCTCTTCATTAATTAACATGTGTTGCGAAGTTATACTGGACCATTCAGTGAAACGAAGAATCAGACTTATTAGAAATCAGTGCAATTTAGGTTATAAAAGAACAAAGTGTTTGTCGATGCATTATTTCTTAACCAGATATCTTTAGTAAGTGTAAAAGTTGTACACGTTTGAAACAAAATTGACCCGTCTCGCTATCGTAGTAACCCCTAACTACATTCACTTGTGATAAAGGTGACCTCAGACTAGACAATGTCCTTATAAGAAATCGTTATTGAAATGATTGTTACTGGAAACATTTTTTCGGTACCAACTAAGTCACCTTACTACCTACTTACACGTAAACCTGTAAACATTATCCTGATAAAATTTTAAAGAACATTAACGGTTGAATAGAGCCAAGGAGTAAACCATGGTTCGAAAAAAAACTATTTTTATTATAAATATTAAAATCATGATATTTTCAATCAATCTGATATATATCGGGTATATCATATACATATACATATAGTACCTTATTTGAAAATGCATGTTTAACAGTGCAAGCAAGCACAGCTACTCAATTAAAGTTTTTTTTTTGTGAATAAGGGTTGTTAAAAGCTAGCTAAGCAAGATTGCTTACTTCAACTTTCCAATAAAAAAAAATTATGGCATTTTTTTTAGTTTTGTTAAAGTGAGCAATCAAGAAAACACAAAATTATTACTTATTGATTAATTATCATACATATTAGGTTGATCATGGCCATTGTCTTATCAAATAAGGTTCATTTTAATGAAAAAAATCCATTGATATACGAGTATACCATGATATAAATCGTAATATTAATATCCATTGATATATATCCCGCACCCTGTATTAAGCCTATTATTATAAGAATTCCAATTATTTGCCGTCATTTACGTACTTGAATACTAGAGTTAATAGCAGTTAGGATAATTTATTCAACAAAGTGTGGTCTCGAATCTATTTCGACGTTGATGAGGTCCAGCTACCAGGCCTTTCCGATGCAATTTAGTGAATAGGCAATCGATAAATTACTCCAAGGTGGAATTCAAAGGTCTTACTATCAAATAAAGCAATAAGATGGCACTAAATTAACACCAAAACTGGTGGCTTCTGGCCCAAAAACGGGAAAAACGACATGCTCATGCAGAGGGTTCCGTCACAACGGACTCTCAGTTCACGTGCAGTAAGTGCGGACGAAAGTGTCGTTCGAGGATCGGTTTATTTAGCCACGAGCGACGATGCTGTTCTCGCGTAGACGCTGTTTAAATCATCTGACAAGATGAAAAAGGCCTAATGATGATGAAATTAACACCTCTAGATCTAAAGTAATGGAGGAGTTAAGAAGTGCCAACGAGCTTGATACTACGATAACTTGAGATTGTAGAGTACCATCATAGTAGTCATTAGTGTTAGAAGTAGGTTTGTAGTAATAAATAAACTGTCCTTCAAAAACCAATGTTTCACACTTCTTGGTCAAACGTTGACTGAAGAAAAATTAAAATAGAACTGAATGTCAAACTAATCATTGTTTATATTTTTGAAGTCTATCAAACTATGTAGTCGGCAAGCAGCCTTATAATAGGTGCATTTGTAACCATTTGTAGAGCTCCGATATGAAATACCTATTTTGTTTCAGAAATTGCCTATAAATAGTCACATAATAACCGTATTTTGTTCTACGTTCAGAAATCGCTCCGGTAACGTGAGTACCCGAAACTGTAATACGAGTAGTAGATATTTTTAGGCAATACACACTTACATAGTAGGTAAGTAGTGTTAGTGAAACAAACCGTTTGTTCGAAGTGACATTTCAGGGCGAAAACGTGTTCCAGTGTTGCAAAATTAGATCGTCTATTGTTACTACAAAACGAATCTTAGTTCGACAATAAAACTTTGTAGAAATCAAATTTATTAATGTGTTAACTTTTGATTTTTACTGCGACAGAGAGAGGGTTATGCTTTTTATTGGAGATAACCTTCAAAGTTCCGTCCGTATCGTATCCACGCTTCAATAAGACTACATGTACCAAGGAAGTCCACAATGTCAACCCTAAACCTAAAATTGACAAATCCGCATTCCGGATCCGGATCTATCCGGTTAAATGTAATTACAAGATACTTACTACCTAAAATTTAAAAAGAAAAAAGGTAGAGTCTAATAAGAGAATGCAGATCTTTGCATTCAAGACAACCTATTTTTGTTTAACCGTGAAAACTTGTTGACCGTTTAACAAAAGAGATACTTTCAGTTACAAAAGTATGTAGTTGCCTTCCTTCTTAATTTTTGAATAAACATATGTTTGATCTGCTGACCGTACTATTGAAAGTCAAAAAGTATGAATATAATCACTCGGATTAAACAGCCGTGCATATAAGTACTTTGCTCCTGCGGACCACTCATGAGCAAAAGAAGTATCTTTCTGGGGCAACATATTACATGCAGCACCCAGATGAGATATTTAACGTCACTCTCCAGAAAATCTGCTAATTCCTGGATTTACCGGGGCTTAGCAGTGAACTATAAACATAAAGGGCTGCCACAAATGGATCAACGCCCGAATGAGAAAAATAATAATATTTTATTTATTTATTTGGCTTTTAAAAAGCGAAACTCTAACCATAACGACTTACATGGGACTTAAATGGGTTACATTGTAAGTACCATTTGCACTCACGCGTATGAATAAATGTAATACTATAATACCTATATAATTTACTTATCATATTACGCCCTGATTGTGATCGATCACATAATCAATCTTAATGGTTTAATGTCGAACTCGATTCATTATTCAATTAATTTTATTATGTTATTAACGTGATATTATGAGCTCCTAAATTAGTTAGCGAAGTGATTTGTTATTCTTTGATTATAATAGGATCATACGACCATCTTTCATTAATTGTTATTTGTTACTTATAATCTTGAGAAGATATGACATAACATTTTAATTATTTTTTTAGAAAACCTAATAAGTGTCTATGAAAGTAAATGTTAATAATGATTACCTATTATGATTACGACTCAATCTCTTCAATAAAAAACAGTTCTTTAATCTAATAAATCTAATCAAAAACAAAAAAAGAGGACAGATTGTTAAAGTTGTTTAAGTTAAGCGAGCATAGTGTAAACGTTCCTTAACACCTGACAAAGTTTTCAATGTTAAATGTCCAATATGCATTTTTGATAATCATAATCCAAAGACAAAGTGTGATATAATTTTAATGAGAACCTTAAACCTCGTGGGAAGAGTAAAGTTGTGAATGGTGTCACACTGTCAAGTCCGATGACCTATTGTTCAGTGCCAAGATACTCCGATTGTGTCCCATTGTTTCTTTGGATTGGGCCCAATGTGGCCAGTGTCACTTTAATTGGCCTCCACTGTACAATTAATGTCAATTTTGCATTCTTAAAACACGTCAAACTCGCGATTTTAAAGTTTGTGATGTAATTAATATGATATAAAGGTTCCATGTTAATGTGTTATTGACGTTTTAAGATTTGATATTAGGCTTACGCACTTATTTACAAAATTTTAACACACACAATTTATTAGTTTTTCCTACTTGACAAAATTATTAAGGTCATGTAGAGTTTGCATTAGAATGAACTTTATTTTCTATTATTTAGTATAAAGATGTGCATATTATTAAAATTATGTAACTGAAATTATTTTGTTCATCAATATTTTTATACTTTTCATTTTAATGAGGATTAAAAAATACGTAAGAAATACAGTTATTAAAATCAACACAAGAAGTTCTTTGTCATCAAAAAATATTATACTAATAAAATAAACAAAAGATTAACACTTACGATTTTCACGTAGCTAGTCATTTTTTGTAATTACAGGCACTGTCACGTGAACACTTGGTATACGCACTGCGGAGCGCGCTCGGCGGCTGACTGGTCTCCGGAACTGTTGACCACTCGCAACTGCAACCAAAGTAGTGGTACGTACAACCTACTGCACTTACTACATCTACAATAGATCACGTAAAACGCGTGTGTTGTATTTCGCAACGACCTTGGCCGCTAGTTCGATATTACAACATTTTTTTTTAGTTATTTTTTTTAACGTACTGGAGTTAGTGTTGGCGCTCTGGGCGTAAGGCGGGTTGTAAGACGGCGCCGGCGCAGGTGGACGTTATATAGGACAGATCGACCTTACTCACGCGGGAAGTAAAGACGCTCGTTCCTGGCAGATCTGTGAAACGGATATCGATTTTATCCCTGTTTTTTTTTATTATTATTTTTTGGGATAAAGAATTATGATAAAAGTCGTGATAAATAAAAAGGAAGCTCGGAATTTGTATCGAATCTAAATGAAACATTAACGTAGTTGTGTAAAACTTTAAGCTATTAATTAGTGTTTTTTTTTAGGAAATGAACACGTAATATGAATTATTTAAAATTGCAAAAATATGCATTAATTAACGTGATTCTCAATGAGTACGAAATGTATTATAACAGACACCTGTTGTTTTCAAAATTATGATAGGAAAACCTAAGTACGAGTAATATAATATGTTACAACGTGGCTAATCTATAATTATTACTTAGTGTTCAATGTTTTGTGGAAACTAATTTAGCTGCAGGATGCCTAATTTGCCCAAACAGTAGCTATAGATAGATTTATAATTACACAGTTGACTTATACGCTAATCATAGAGCAAATTAATCAAAAATTAAGAAAGTAAATAAGTTATTTATTTGACACCCATAGTTAACAAATGACTCTACCAAAAACTTTCTTGAAAGTTGGCTTGTATGATGATGTTTCATTTTCTTGTTGCAACGTCTCCGTTTCATATGAAATTATGTTTTTTTTTATTATTGATTGGACAATTGAAACTGATTTGACTAAGAACCATCTGGAACTATCTCTTGAACCTCTATAAAAATGTAGCTACTCCTGGTTTCTTATTACGACGCCGATGCTTTCCGTTTAGAAACATAGCTACGCTGCGCTACCTTACCCTAAACCGTTGTCCTACACGAGGGCCAAACGCAACCAGTGCAACACGACGTGATGCGACATAATCCAATGTTTGTCCTTACGTTTTGGGATCAAAATTGTCCTATCACCTAAGTCAGCTCATACCCTGTGTACCAAATTTCATCAAAATCCGTTCAGTAGAAACTTTCACATATTTATAATACTCGTATTAGTGTGATGACTTTAAAGTGACTTTGCTTTACAGCTGTGGTTATAGAAGTCAACAACGGAGTATTAACGGTTTTTTTTAAAGTAAAAACTAGCGAACCCCTCAGATGTTGTCCTACTCGTTGTTTTTTTTTTTCTTAGTAAGAACCATCCCCGTACTTTAAGGAATACGAGTATCATAAAAAAAGAATTAGCCAAAATGGTCCAGGCGTTCTTGAGTTATGCGCTTACCAACACATTTTGCTATTCATTTTTAGTAAAGAATTATGTATCTGTATACAAATTCTGAAAGTCAAGATGAGGCCAGTGCCAGGTAGTGAGACTAATAGAAGTGGATGAGAAGTGATGAGAATCATATGATGATGTTTTACAATAATATCTATTGCAATAGAAATAGGCAACTATCAGTGAGAATATCTTAACCTGGGTATTTTCTAACCGGCGAACACATAACATTGGCAGAAATTTCCCTAAAAATTAGGGTCGATTAACATAAAGGCAGAAGGTAAAAAGCTGTTCACAAATTAAGAACTTGAAGGATTTAACGTATAGTTATTACGTTTATTTATTTATTTAAGCTTTATTGCACAACAAAACTATGTACAAGAGGTTGACTTAACGCAGTAGGGCATTTTCTACCAGTAATACCTTGGGCTGAGCAGACATTATTAGTGGGCTGTACGACAAAATAAATAAAAGAGAAAACACAAAAATAATAATACAAATACTAATACGTTGTCACCAATCGGTCGGCGTTCGGAAACTTACCGTAATTTACAGGTGTTAACGTGATCGATTTAGGTTATTTACCGTTCATGTTTTTCAGGAATACCTACGACGTTTCTGTAATTCAGAACGAAGTAGAAACAATACACTCAATTATCAGTTGACAATATAGCATTTCTGTATGCACAGGTGTTTATTTTAGTTACATTTTATCATCATAATTAAGACTTTTGACAATAATAAGTATTTTATATGTAGTAGTATTATGTAAAAATTTCGCTAGTCGTTTAGTAAATTCATAAGTTGAGCAACCCTATGTCTTTGTGTGCTGAATTTAGGAAAGAAAAAACAATTAACCCATATTTTTATCACTAATTTATTAAAATGTATTCCTTTTCGTTCGACGTATAGATAGAAAAATAGAAAGTACCTGAAATACTTAAGTATATTTTAATAAAAATTTCGCTAGTCGTTTAGTAAATTCATAAGTTGAGCAACCCTATGTCTTTGTGTGCGGAATTTAGGAAAGAAAAAACAATTAACCCATATTTTTATCACTAATTTATTAAAATGTATTCCCATTTGTTCGACGTATTGATAGAAAAATAGAAGGTACCTAAACTACTGAAGTATAAATAATTCAGATGCATTGTAAATTAATATCCAATAACAATAAAATAAGTATGTATCTAATACTTAGCCTCAAAAATAATGGAACAAACGATACATTTCTAACGAGTAAATAAATAAATATTTCACAACCATCACACCAATTCATTAGTCCCAAATTAAACTACGAAGCTTGTATTATGGGTACTAGACACCGGATAAACATACTTAAATACTTTTTTTGTTAATAAATACATATTATACATAGAAAACACCCAGACCAGTACAAACACACATGTTCATGCACACTTATGCTTGTACTTTGCGGGGATCGAACCCGCGACCCTTGGTCTTAGAAGTCCGACATGTGGGCCACTGCATCAAGCGGTCGTTAAATAAGGACTGGACAGTTTCCTTTCCCATTTGCATTCTATGATAATAAAAAAATACTGGTGCAATTTCAACCAGTAAGATGAAATCGACAGTATGTCAACCTCATTTTGCTTGTATTTGAAAGTGTAGGTAAATTATTTGTTACGACACCCTTAGAGGTCACAAAAATCGGTTGTAATTGATTATTTATATCAATCATAAAACGGTAAAAAATTTATTGACATTTGTTGTGACAACGATCGATATAAAGTTACTTTTACCTATTTATTCCCTGGCCCTGTCAATCGCGATCTAAGTTTTTATAGATCGTCTTACAGTAAACGATAAGATGCAACGACCCACGTTTAAAGGCATTTAATTATATACAAGATGTTCCAAAAAATCCCGTTATAACTGAAGGTGTTGTTGTGCCTGGATAACTGCACAATATGCCCAAAGATACAGAGGTCAAATTCTCAAAAAAAAATGGGACCTCCCATACAAAATTGCCCATCCATCTCATTGGCAATTTTGTATGGATTTACTATGAGAAGGCCAAAATTTTTAATGAAATTTCAACCTATGTTTCTTTGCAAAAGTTGTTCAGTTTTACGGCACAACAACACCCTTCAGTTATAACAGTTTTTCGGAACACATTGTATTTGGAAAATGTTTGTGACATTTTCCAACATTGAGTTTATCGCTATTTTGACATACTTAGGTCAAACTAATCAGTAAGGCACAAGTTAATAACAACTACATCTGAAGACTTTCGATCTGATACTATCACAAAAGATTGATCATAGGTATGGTGATTTTTAAGAATCAAATCTTTATATTCTTTGGTCTATAAAATCAACATAATCAATTTATTTCTGTTAATAAAACCACAAGGGCGCTCGGGGTCTCGCGCTACTACTGTGGGGTGAGCACGAACAACTATCGTAACGTATTCGTAGCGTTTACCTATCGTTAACTTGTCAATGTGTATGGGGAAACTGTCAGTTTCTGACGTTTGGCCGACACGAATACGTTACCAAAATGGTCGTTCTCACCCCACTGATGCCTTAGTCCCTAATGTTTCGTTCGTATTGTCTCTGCGCGTTCGGTCACGTCGCGTCGCACTTGTCGCGTTTGTTGTGCAGAACGGGTGAGAGTGAGTGAGTAGATGGCCACTCACTCACTCTGAACCGTTCTAGGGATAGCCCTGTGGGAATGGCCCTAACTAGGCTACATCTGAAACTACGGACAGCGATTTAGACAGTAAGACTTAATAGTACTTACTTATAATCGATCCTGACTTCTTTTACATAACATTATGTCTGTTTGAAAAAATAAAAAGTTAAATATCAAAGAAAAAGTTTCATTTTAATTGACGACCGCTTGGTGCAGTGGTCCGCATGTCGGACTTCTAAACCAAGGGTCACGGGTTCGATTCCCGCACAGTACAAGCATAAGTGTGCATGAACATGTGTGTTTGTACTGGTCTGGGTGTTTTCTATTTTATAATATGTATTTATTTACAAAAAAAAGTATTTAAGTATGTATATCCGTTATCTAGTACCCATAACACAAGACTCGTAGCTTACTTTGGGACTAGAGAATTGGTGTGATTGTTGAGAAATATTTATTTATTTTATTTAATTGAAATCAATCAAGCGCATAACAAGCGTACAAGTCATGAACCGATATCCCCAATTGTCAGGAAAAATCCGAAGTGGTTTTTTTTTGGCGTATCAAATGAATTTACTTGGAAAAACCAGGTTGCATGATAACGTGATGATTGATGAGCATTTAGGGCTTAAACGATGATAGTAACAATAAACTAATAAAGTGCCGTGGCTTTTAAGGAGGTTTAAAGGAGAAGCGTGACTTCTCCTTTAAACCTCCCAAGTTTTTTTTTTAAATTAAATACTTTATTTACCTTCATTATAATGTAGGTACAAATATCTTTTTAATATGTAAAACAAGGAAATTAGAAATGTTTCCTTTGTCGAATCTTCTGTCAAGATACGCGCAATCTATTGTGTATTTTTTCAGGTAAAACTATGTATCTACTTTCAGGAAAGGTACTTAATGAAAATGATGCACATAACCTCGTGTAAAAGTAGGTTAACTAGCTAGTTATCTAATCATTTAGTAGTTTATAAAACTTGAGCTAATAAGCATTAAAGTAGAAATAAAAACGTCGAAATTCAATTACCTGCATGATCAAACTTTAAAATGTTTTGATGATCACTTTAACTCTTACTCTTCTGAATCGTAAAAAACAGATAAGTTCCTATAAAAAATAACACCTAACTAGTGGACCAGACAGACGTTGTCCTGCTCGCTGTTTTCAATTTTTCCATATTTTAATACCAATATTTTAATAATAACTTTGCTTACTAAGCTATTTAGAGATAAGCTCCATTTACAGCCATTTCAAGATTTACTTAGCGATATTGATGACACCGCCCGCCTCCGCTCGCTATTCATAATTAATTTTACACTACCGATATCTAAAACCAAAGGTCTTAATAACCAATACCGTCAACTTTCGCTGCCCTTGCTCTGCTTGAGATTAAAAAATAAACAGTTTTCAACAAAAAAAAAACTGGACCAACGCATACCTTCACACTTCCGTATGTCTGTCGGACGAAGGTGAACGCCCTGCCCAGTGGGCAATGCCAGAGAGTGAACGGACCTAAAATCTTTATCCGATCTTTTTTCAAGTTTCCGAATCACTTTTTAGTGTTCTCAGATTCAAGAGCAAAGTTTGATCAGGGTTTAGTTTTTTATGTCAAGCTGCAAAACTTTTAACAAGGTTTAAAAGAATTAGGAATATCGGTAAGTTTACAGATATTTACAAAACGTAAACGATAGGTAAGCGGTAGTCAACACAGCTGCAATTAATACTAATGGTCCAGATGTAAGTAATAGTAGTAGAGTTAGCATTTTTATCGACCTGGAAATTCTAATTGATGCACTTATTTCAAAACAAATATTTTTCTTCTTGGCAGGTTACTCTGCGTCAAAATTTGAATTATAGATTTTGAGGTATGATTTAAACTTGACACTGATTTTAATAAATGTCTACCATATAATAATTACTCCAAATCACGCATAGCAACTTGCTACTATCTAGCTTGAAAAAATGTGGCCTTCTTAAAACTGTTTGTATACCAAGAACGGTGAATATTCATTTTCGTGATTCAACCTCGGACAAATGATTGGACTGAACATTATCATTTTTAAGTGCATTTAGGGTTCCATGGTCAAGTTGTTGATAAAGGGCCTGCGTTACACAGCCAAGTTCTGTCCGTGAGTGCTTAGTTATTTAGTTTAGACTAGTTACAGAAAAATACACTTATTTTGCTTTTTCGAAGCATCAAGCTGTGCAATGCCCTACTGCGCAGATTTCATGTTAGAAACTAGGTTTGAAGTAGGTTTTGCAGTCTGTAGAATTCATACAAGGGTGGGGATATCTGGAAATTAAATTAGGATTCGTAATAACATGAATCATTTTTCACATTTTCCTTAATCATAGTTATACTGGACCATCAGGCCGACTGAGTTTTATGCCTGCTTTTGTCATCTTTAAATGTATCTAGGCGATTATTATCATTTTCTTAACAAAAACCCTCCAGACCCGCCCAAGATAATCGCTTTCCGTGGACGGAGTGACTGATAGACATTGTTGGTAATTGTTTAAACTGACTTACCTACCTAGCGTTTTTTAAAGTTCTCAGCCTTGAAACTTTTTATGACACCCAACCATATTTCTGATTTATGATATGTATCTGCAATTGATAGATGACCATATAACACGTGATTTAGCAAAAAACTTGTAGCCCGCCGTAGCTTTGTCTAACGAATGTACAGGATTCAGGTTATATTTTTTTTGTTTTTATTACAACACCTGATTTGGTAGGTCGGTAGGTATTACCAGGGTATTATTATATATGTGGTATTACTGAACGCAAAAAAAACATTCCTCTAGAATAGAATGTTGATCCCAAAAAATACCTGAATATATATTAGGCAGTACCTCAAGATATTAAGACTATTGTCAAATAATGCCTTTACCTTACCTTTGGTTTAGCTTTCGTTATCTCATAACTCTCGTTAGCATTGAGTTATGTATTAGGCCTGTAGGGCTTAAATAAAACGACTTTATTGAACTCGAGCATTTAATGTGTAAATCTCAATCCTCAGTCACGACACTTACCATCAGATGAGATTGTGGTCAAATGTCTATATAAAAAACTTACCCGAATCCATTTAATAAGCCTGACTGAACTTCAGGCCAATAACGGTACTTATACGCTTCTAAAGATTTTTAAAAAATATTTATCTAAATACCTAATTATTACATAATATTTTTTAGATTATAAGGTTACTTTGCTACGTAATCGTGCGCTTTGTCACGTAGACAATCGACTTATGTACATACTAAAGTAGGTATAGATAGAAAGTTTACGCAGGTCGCATTTATATTGCAAATAGGAATGTCATTTCATAAAGCCCTATGATTTTCTTTACTCTCAACTCTCTCATATTTCACAGGGATCGAACACAATTCATCCATTCATTCATGTAACAAACATGTTTTGTGTGTAAAATAAGAGCAATAACCAACATAACCCAACAAATCATTGCTATCTCTAACTTTTTTGCAAAACAAGTTTGCAAGCCCCGAACATTGAACTTAAGACCTGCTGATATTGACCTAATTGTCGAGCTATGGTTCAACGGTCGGATGCACTTTTTGATGCTCCGATGAACTTTTAATCGATTATTATCAATGTTTTATTTGTTCGCTAACTTCCTTCTAGTAGGTTCTTTTCTGGCTATGGATAGAGTGATTATTGTTTGTTTAGTACTTGCTCTACATTATACTGAAAGTCTTAAACGGCGATTGAAAAAAAATGTTAGTATTTGGACCATCACCTTAAAGTGTTATAAGACGATTTATTTGTCTATCAATTAACAAGGGTCGGTCACGTAGGAAGGGATACGTGAAATTTATAATTATACTAGTGGACCCCGCAGACATTGTCCTGCCCGTAAATTTAAAAAAAAAACTTATTTTAACTTACTAACTTATTACCTGGACTTTCACAAATATTTCAAGACTTAATTTGTTGAAATCGGTTCAGGCGTTCTCAAGTTAAGAGAGACTAACGAACAGCAATTCATTTTTAAGATAAGAAGACTAGGAGCCCGCAGACGTTGTCCTGCCCTCTTTTTTCTTAGTAAGAACCATCCCCGTACTTTAAAGAATATCATAAAAAAGGAATTGGTCCAGGCGTTCGTAAGTTATGCAATGACCATCACATTTTGCGATTCATTTTTATATTAAAGAAGTAGCCCTGGATTAACGTTTTTCATTAACGGCTTATGACAACTCATCATAGTCGTAGTCATCATAAATGTTTAAAGTATTCAGAATTTAATTGATTACAAAAAAGGATGCGTAATTTAAGATCATACTTACCTAACCAATTATGTACCGTGACTCTAAGCACATGCAACATCATACGTAAAATATCGATAACGGTAAATCATGTTAACATAACCGCTAGTTTTTACACACGTAGACTGTACAAAATCTATGCAAGTGAGCCTAGTATCCTTCACCTTGCTACCACGCCAATTCGCCCTGTTCAACCGTGACGTCGTTACAAAAAATCGGTTATTACCTAACCAAGTAAATGGGGCCAAGTTCACTTGGTTCGTTCTTTTGATGGTTGATTGTTACCACTGGCTAAGACAATAGCGTGTGCTGAGATTAAAGAATCAACCGTAAGGCCGGGCGACGTGGTAGTGTGAATTACATAACCAAACACAACAGTCATATTCATTTTGATTGTTTTCTGTTGTGTAGTATCTGAAATGCTTACGCTGGTTCAACTGAATGTCACATTATGGTTAGTTTACCACTGTTAGATGTAGTTACATGATATAGTTTTTATATTAAACAACTGTGGTGTTGTGGGGAGTATTTGTCCGGTTCGAGGTTGTAGAGTTAGGGGATGTAACTATAGTCACCACCTCAGCTCCTCACTCCAGTGTGCGAGTCCTTTACAAGGATGACGTGTGGGCCCTAATAATAGTCCTCCTGGCCGATTTCGACCACGGCGGCCAATCTCAACAGAGATCAGCCAACTACGCAGGAGATATTATAGAGCACAAGTGTGAGCGCAATACACAGGTGCAGTCACTGTTCCATCACTCTCAAAGTTCGGTGAGACGGCAATCCGACATGACCGGTGAGAGATCAGGCGCAGGACCAACGGCTTAACGTGCTTTCCGAGGCACGGGGGTGTAACACCGCCAACTTCCCGACTCCGAGCTATTTTTGAGAAATTCATGACAGGAAATCTCAGAAATAATTTTTGGCTCAACCTGGGATTCGAACCCATGACCTCTCGGATGTAAGGCAGAAACTTTGCCACTACACCAACGAGGCAGTCACGTCATCCGGTTGGATGTGGGCCCTACACGTCATCCGGTTTGTAGTAGTAAGGCAGGCATCCAAGATATAGGTACCATCATTCATATTTAAGTGGTGGGATTCCCACATAAAGGGAAGTAAGACTTCCACTTCAAGTTGCAGAGGACATGTGTAACACATTCCACTCTTGATAAAATTGATTGAATACATTTTTTATGACAGTGCAAAGGTGGTAATAAACTTAATCCTTTATATAAAAAGATTGTAGGATAAAAGCGCTTTCATTACCTGTTTTTAAAAATACTCGGCGTACTCGTAGTACGTCCCTGAATAAACAGGCACCTACATAATGAAGAAGTCTACTTCGATTAGATGAGTAATGAGAATCTATTTAAAAGATAACTTATAGTTAATACATAAAATGAGGCCATAATTTAACTGATAAAACGCTGTTTAAAATTTACCACTTGCAAATTACTAGGAAAATAAATATTGAAATGGCAATTTGTTTAACATATTTAAAATAAGATTAAAATAATAGGTACTAATAGCGGAAGGAAGGATGATGGTGGCCTTGTTGCTACTTCCGATTTCTTATCGGAATAGGTAGCGAGTTCAGTTCTCGGCCTTAGTCAGAGCTAATGAACTGAATATGTATCGATTACATTAATTCCAATGCAACTTTAAGTAGGTATTATTTAAAAATAAAGTCGCAAGTTTTTAACATGCCTAATTTAGCTTTGCCAAGGTGTAAAGTTGTTTCCTTACAATTTGTAGGTGGTAACAAGATTGACTTTAAGATAATGTTTGTTAATTCAGTTAATGACTTAATTCTGCGCTATTTGATCTGTAAATTGCAGTATCTAGTTAAATATCTAATTAGGAAAGGTACCTAGAAAAGTCTATTGGTAACAGGCATATTTTGTTAACCTCGTGCCTAGGAAAGGACGTTAAGCTGTTGGTCCTGCGCCTGATCTCTCTCCGGTCAAAACGGATTGCCGTCTCATCGAACTTTGAGAGTGAAGGAACAGTGAGTGCAACTGTGTATTGCACTCACATTTGTGCACTATAATATCTCCTGCGCAGTTGGCTGATCCCTGTTGAGATTGGCCGCCGTGGTCGAAATCGGCTACTACCACAAACTTAAAATGATATGCAAATGTCCCGTTCTAAAAAAACGCTTTGAGACTAGGTATGTTTGTAGTTAGATCGACGCGCTTGACTTAATAATGAATGGGTTTGCCTAGACTGATATACAACTCCGGAAGAACTTACATACACGAAGAGAATTGATAAAGTAGCTACTTACATGACACTTAACTACCTAGTGTAATTAATACCTTGTTGTCCGTGCCGTTTTTGTTTCAACATGATAACTTTTTATTTAAGGCTTTGCTAAAGTCATTGATCATTGTCATTCATTAAACCTAACCCGAGAAGTTAGAGACCTGGTTTCTAAGAGGACCCTTCTTGAAAGGTTATAATTAGGTAAGACTAATGAACGAACAATATTATCAATATTTGTTCATTACATCCAATCTACGTGACAATAATTAGGTTCTAATGGTTTTTCCACAGTTAACAATAAGTGCAGAAGTGTCAATACTGCTGGATAGGTAGTACACAAAACTCAATGGTCTCGATTCGATCAAGAATGTACTTTTGCCAATGAGCCTTGTAAAAACGAGGCTGAATTCACATATAAATAAGAAAAAAAATTGGTTGCCTGTAAAGTCGGTATACGGGCGAAAGTTTTACGTGACAACGACTTTGAGTGGTAAAATAATTTTAATGTGAATATTCATTCGTATAACATGAACCGGTGTGTATGCCTATCTCTCTCACTCTCTCTCTCTCTCGCTCTTAGGCGGGCTAACTGTGCTCGAGTAGAAGGGATGCGTGCCTTTCACTTTTTATGTCTGTCTCACTCGCTCTTAGGCAGGCTAACCATGCTCGAGTCGAAGAGACGCGTGCCTCTCACTCGCTCTCATTGTGAGCGCATAACGTGAGCGGAGCGTAACGCAGTTTCTTGAAGTGTCACCCGGCAAACCAATTTATAAGACGTTGTCACGTCAAAAACTTATAAAATTATAATGTTAAATAAACGATTACAAGAATGAAATAGACGGTTCCTGGAAGGAGTTGCCTCTTCCTTTGGCTGCTAATGATCACCTCTCACCGATAAATCTATGCCTGAGGTACAAAGATAGGGATCGTCGAATGAGACGTTAATACTTTACTAAGTATGCCAAAACCTGCTGCTTCTTCCTACATAGTGGCATGACAGCTCATCTTCACCGGGTAGAACACAGCAACCTTCGTAAGTAGGTTTACAAATTCTAAATAGTCAAGTTGCATTGTAATTATTAGCATGCAATGGGTTTTTCGTGCGGCCTGCTCACTGATATTGGGTAATTGTTATGCACAAGCGATGTCAAGGCGATGTAGACGCAAGGGACAATTTCTTATGCCCAATCACGCATACTGGCTAAATGATAGGCTAGCCTGCTAATTAGTATGAAAATTAGTACGATGTTCGTGCGAATCAATCTGCGATCTAAAACTACCACCACGGAATAAGTAAAAACAGAACCACACTACGGTGTCGTCAACACGGTAGATTTTCAACCATCTATGCGCAATATGGAAATGACCACTTTGGTGTGATAAGATTACTCGTAATAAGTTGACTATTAGACCAAGAGGTGACGGGTTCGATCCCCGCACTGTACAAACATTTGTGTGCATTAACATGTCTGTTTGTACTGGTCTGGGTGTCTTATGTATTTAATTCAAGTTTATTTTTAATAGCACTGTTAATTTTGATATCTGTAACACAAGTGCTTAAGGTACTTAATACCATGGAGACAGATCAATGTGTGTGAAGTTGTTTATAAAAATTAGAACTCAATTAGAACGGATTCAAAAGATATTTGTCAACCATCTCATTTACAGACGTCGCTTGAAAAGCAGTACCTACCAGGAAAACTGCTACCGTAACGGAATGTTAACTCTAGAACAAAGGCGCATAGTAATGGACGCCAATTTATTATTTGACATACTGAATGGGCTTGTGGACTGTCCTGAACTAGTGGCGGGAGTGGCGCTTCGGACGCCGGCTCGCCGCACACGCCACACACCACTGCTGAGTGTTCCGTTGTGCACTACTAACTATGCCCGCAATGCTCCACTAACAAGAATTCCTCATACATTTAACGAGCTGTTAAATGACATCGATTTATTTGCATGCTCCAAATCTGTTTATAAAGCACGCGTTTTTGATATTATTAAAACCATATTCAATTGAATAATGATAACGATTCGTGGTTAAGACTTTTGTTTATATTAGTTGTACCACCTAACTGCTAAGTTTATCTTTTTTTTTATATTATAACACACACACACGCCGCACGTATAATGGGTATTGGTAGGTATTGGGTAGGATGGTGTGATGGTTATGTATGGACTCAGAGTGATGTAAGAATCTCTTTCACCATTTTGTGCAAAAAGGACCATTATATTTTTTTATCATCTGATGCAGTTTTGGGCGCAGTTCTTACTTGATTTATATTTTGTTAACTTGCTATAAGTTCTTACAGTATAATTAAGGAAACCTTATAATTGGCTATACTAATTATAATTGTTTAAGTATTATGTACAAATCTGTAACGCTGTATGGTTTCTTACAATAAATAAAAAAAAAAAAAATACACCAGTGGTAGAAAAGTCAACAATTTCAAGCCTTTTCCATTGCTACGTCAGTTATGTATCTAGTTACACAAAGATACCGGTAAAAGTGCTTCTGAAATAAATAACAGCAATCAAAATATTTTTAAATTCGGACTTAAACGTTGTGTTAGTATTTTTCATTGTTGTTGAGCCACAGTGTTAGAAAATGATACGAGCCTGATTAAAACAAAAGAGGATACCTAGAGAACCTAGAACTAGAAAAAAAACACATTTCCCAGAGCATTTTGTTTATTGAAAATTTTGACACGACAATGAGTACATATATTTTACTTGTTATCTATTAATAGGTAACACACATTTAACATTTAATTGGACAATCTGTTAATCTGATTGTATCAATATATAGTTTATTTTTTATATCACTAAGTCCAAAATGTAAACAAACCCTCCACGAACAATTGAAGATTTACGGTACGTACGATTATAAAATCCATTGTAAGTCATTAGAACACCTTTACCATAAACTGCTTCACAATTTCATGGGTTTTAAATAGTATTATTGCACTTAAAAATTAAAATTAAGACGCAATGTTTGTTTACATTTTATGCTTAGTGATAAAGAATAGACTATACAGTGAATATTGAATGAAAGGTAGGAGTTTCAACTAAGTTGATGATTTTTATACCGAAACCAACTCTGAGAATAATAATTAAGAAAGAATATACTGTCTCACTGATACGCTATATGCAAGTTATAGTCAGTCTTTGGAGTTGCCATTTGGCGAAGAGTCAGGAATTTAAGTCGATTTTTAATAAATCGCATCTTGAGTAAGAAAATTATTTCGTTCTTAAAAACACAAGATTAACACTTTTTGGTGAGAAGGACGGAGCATATTACTCGAAGCTTAGGCCTATGTCCCTGAACTTTGGTAATATTGTTGGAAATTTCGACTCAACCGTCAAGCGCTTGCAATTGACTTAGCAAAAGACAGTTGGTGTCGAAAATGACGTAGACTTCTATTCTATAATAGGGCCCCTGAATAATACTCGAATCGTTTTAAGGTTGGCTTAAATAAAAAGTAAAAATAACTTTACTACAAATATCGCCGCAGCTTGCTGGCGATTCTTTTAGTGTTTAAGTGGTTATTAATTTGAGTAAATGTTTTTTCCTTAAAAAAAATTGACAACTTTTGCATATTTTTATGCATGTGTCGACCAATATTCTTGCATATTTGCATGCATAAATAGCAATTTCATGTTGCACATAATCCGATCTCTAATATAATCTTCAACTCTTTTACTGAATGATCCTCAAAATCGATGAATAAGAAACAGGCGAGTGAAATATTAAAGTAATCTCATGTGAGTATTACATAAGAAATAAATAAATCGGCATAAATAAACCCTGTAAAAATAAGAGGGCTATAATCATTTGTGCAAAAAACCCTGGGATAATTCTACATTAAATGCAGTAAGTAAATGGAATAAAACTGGCTAAAACAAAGTATACTTTGCGTATTCGACAAGACAATGCAGATAAAAATGGAGCGGCAATGTATATTCTGTCAAAATTATTCTTAAATCTAATAGAAAACATAGAATAACACATTTTTTAGAGAAAAGATGAAAAATATTTAAAACAGCTAACTTATTTTATTATTTTAATTTCCCGTACATTGAAAAAGTGTAATATGTAATGAATAATAGTCAATGGGATTGGTTTAGTTATTTTATCAATGAATCAATTTGTTTTTGTTTTAAATTTTATGATAACACGCCCATTCTAGTGAGTATACATACAATTTTTATATCACATTTTTTATACATAGCTAACATAGAAAAACATTTTAACACTTTTTTTATTTTTTTATTTTTTTTGTTTATTAATTTAGCGATTACGTAAAAACACTTATTATACGAAGAACATTCGACTGAACTGCAATATCTTGTCCATGACACGCAGACGCCGCGGGCTCCTTTCTAGCTCTTTGTTATCAAACCTTTCGCCACTGAAAAAGAAAATATAACTCTGTAAAGAGACACGATAACGACTCTTTCTTGTAATCTCTTTATGATGACGAAATAATCTAGATGGGGGTGAAAAAGTTATCGCGTCGGTGTGAAGCAATTCTGTACTAGCACTCCCCGCGCGACTATCACCATGTTTCACTGCAGGTGGTCGCTGACCATCTTGCCGGACTACTATGGTGTAGTGTAGATTAGAGGTGCCACGAATATTCGGCTACTATTCGGTATTCGGCCTATTCGGCTACTTTTATTAATATTCGGTATACGGCCGAATAGCATACGGTAGTCGTCCGAATACCAAATAGTTAATTATAATAATAATAAATAAATATTTCACAACAATCACATCAATTCTCTAGTTCAAAATTAAGCTACGAGGCTTGTGTTATGGGTACTAGACAACGGATAAACATACTTAAAAACTTTTTTTTGTAAATAAATACATATTATACATAGAAAACACCCAGACCAGTACAAACACACATGTTCATGCACACATATGCTTGTACTGTGCGGGGATCGAACCCGCGACCCTTGGTTTTAGAAGTCCGACGTGTAGACCACTGCACCAAACGGTCGTCATACATATTCAAAAGTTTATGTCTTTATCCTACGTGAGCAACGCAACGCGTCATTTCATATTTTTCTTTTAATTTTATTGACATATGTACAAACACATTAACAGTAAACTTAATAATAACCATCCCAATAAGACTAGTTTGAAACATGTGAAGACATGTATATACAATTATAATATTCTTAGCAAACAGACAAATCATAAACATCAAACATCAACAGGCAAACAGACGTACCATACTATATATATATTTTTAAATCCTCTATACGTAAAGTACGTATAGAGGATTTTTTGACAGTGTCCTACACTGTCATAAAAGTACGTATACATGTGATATTGTCGCGTCGCGTCGCACTTGTCGCGTTTGCAGCTCACGTAGGACAACGAGTTAGAGTGTGGGTACATACTAATATTATAAATGCGATAGTAACTCTGTCTGTCTGTTACTCAATCACGCCTAAGCTACTGAACCAATTTGCATAAAATTTGGTATGGAGATATTTTGATACCCGAGAAAGGACATAGGCTACTTTTTACCGCGGGAAAATGATGCATTACCAGGGGATACATCAGGTGCGCCGATCGCTTTTACGCCTAAACTACTGAACAGATTTAAATGAAAGGATTTTACCCATCAAAGTATGGACCTGAGAATGAAGATGAGTACTTTTTTGCTTCAATTTTGAAAAGACAACACTTAAAAAATTCTTTTCGGCTCCAGTCATCGGGGAGGAATCGAACCCCCGACCTTTGTAAGTCCGGTCCAATGCTCTGACCACTGAGCTACCGAGAACCTTAATGGAGTCGTTGAATTTTGTAAGTGCTTTTTAACGCTTTGAGCAAGCGTATGTTTCATCAATGATCGTGGGAGACACCCTCAAATTTTTTGCTTCAAATAAAAAGTTGTTTTAAAAGGTGCTTGAAATTACAATTTAAAATGAGTAATTAGATGAATCAGAAACGGAGGTTCGAAGATATTTCACAATACATGATATAACCTCAAAATTATTGAAATCTCGTCTAGAAGTTCAATCATTTTTTTTTTTCACTTAATCAGAATACCTTTAACGTCTACTGCATCTGTCAACAAATGAAGTTATACAGACACTAACTGACAGTGACAGTGTCACATGTAATTTATTTTAGTCATTACTTTACTCGTGTAAAAAGAATGGAAATACTTTTTGCTTGAAGAAAACTGGCCGACCCCGTATCGCCAGTAAAGCAGAAAACAGAATTCTTAAGAAAATTGTCAAAAAAAATAGCCGTGCTCGAGCTGGAGAACTAACGGTGCAATGGAGAGACATGATTGACAAAGATGTTTCAGTTGATACCTGCAAAAGAGTGTTAAAAAGAATGGGCTACGGATTTTACACAGCTAAGCAAAAACCACTATTGACTGCCTTACAGAAGAAAAAGAGATTGAAGTTTGCTCACTTAAATTGGACTTCTGATCATTGGCGTAGTATCATAATATGGAGTGACGAGTCTAAATTTGAAGTCACAGTCGGCGATGAAAGAAAAAAAGTGGTTTGAAATAAACATGAAGAATTTCATACTGATTGCATTAAACGAAACGTTATGTTTCCAGCGTCTCTCATGGTCTGGGGCTGCATGGCTGCGCAAGGTGTTGGTGGGATGCAGTTTGTGGATGGTTCCATCAATACAACAAGATATCAAAATATTTTGAAAGAAAGTCTACTGCCCTCCACTCCGTCACTCAAACGTCAAGATTTTTTCATTTTTCAACAAGACGGTGCTCCCTGCCATACTGCAAGGACAACAAAGACATGGCTGCTGTCAAAAAGCATCCCAAACATCGAGTGGCCATCTAACAGCCCGGACTTATCGCCGATTGAGACCCTATGGTGGAAAATGAAGAAAGTCCTTCGCAAAAATCCATCAAGATCGAAGAGCGACTTGAACGCTAAACTCTTGGCTGTGTGGGAGTCAATTACGGCCGACGAGTGTGCAGCGTTGGTTGCGACCATGCCTCTTCGCATTAAAGCTGTAATTGAAAGCAAAGGCGACTTATCTAAGTGGTAGTAGACGAACTATTTTGCGTGAGAGCCAGTGATAGACGAATACTTTTGCGACATGTGTTTCAGTATATTTTTTTATTTATTTATGTTATGTAAGGTCATGAAAGATTTTGAGATACGTTAAAATAAACTTTGAAATGTTACTCAAATTGTGGTTTACTGTCTCCTTAACTTTTTTAGTTACTTTACCCAAATTCACTTCACATTATTTCATAATATGTATCTTATTTTTCATACTAGACGAACTATTTTGCATCGGGGCTCGTATATTTTAAATATTTGTTACGAATTCCGGTTAAAAAACCAGCAGAAAAATTGCAAATCGACTTCTTAATTCAATACGATAGTTTACAAGTAGTTTTACGTTTGATGCTCGAGAAAAGTCAGTACCACGAATGGGCATGATCCTCTTTGGTAAGGAGATAGTTTAATACTTAAGAAAGGACATGAGTTACTTTTAACCGCGGGAAAACATCGCATTCATCGCCAAAAATATTTTTCTGGGAATCTGATCGCTTTCACTCCTACTTTACCAAAGATTTAAATCATATTCGGATAAAATTGGTATTACAAAAAAAACTACCTAATCCGGACGTAGTCGCGGGTAAAAGCTAGTTGTAGAGTAAGATATAGATAATATATATAAGAGAGAGAATAATTCACTTACTGCGTTAGCGAGCGCGCGCGCAGGCACGCGAGGTGCGCGTAGTACGTGGGCGTGGGATACGACACCGAGCGCATGCAGCGCGAGTACAAGTGGCACAAGTAGAACGTGAGCTGTTCCACCTCGTCGTGCGGGATGCGCCCGTCGTTGCACACCGCGTGATAACGAGTGGGGCGAGCTGTGCCCTTAATGGCGTGGTGAGATACCTGGAAAACACAAAAAAAAATATATTTAACTTCTGACGACAACTTTGGTGTAATGGTCAAGAAGTTGACTATTGTTCAAGAGGACGCGGGTTCGATCCCCGCACTGTACAAACATTTGTGTGCATGAACATGTCTGTTTGTACTGATCAGGGTGTTTTATGTATTTATTAAAGTTAATTTGTAATTCCAATGTTTATTCTGATATCTGTAACACAAGTGCTTAAGCTACTTACAACGGAGTCAGATCAATGTATGTGATGTTGTTGAATATTTATTTATAAACTTCAATCGACAGTTGAAAACTAATACCCTTTCTCTTACTCGAGTTCATTAATGCAGGGCGGCGACCACAATACGACAATTGACTTTCTGTCTGTTACGCTTTCATGCCTAAACTACAGAACAGATTTCGATGAAATTTAATACACATACAGGATGGTGACGACTTTGTATGTGTACCAAAATTCTTCCAAAACTGTTCAGTAGTTTAGGCGTGGAAGCGTAACAGACAAAAATTGTAAACCACATTTTGATTCCTTAGCTATATTAACTGTCCCTTTTTTGTATATTTTAACTGTAACGTATTTAGTAAAAAACTTAAGTAAAATAGAATCAAGTGTAGATAAATTACGCAGAGAAAACACCCGCTGTAAAAATTTACCAATAGCCATAGTGCCAAGATTAAACATAGTTAGTCACAGTGTCAGGTACCAAGCCATAAAATTATTTAATGCATTGCCAACTGAACTAAAGACGATCTATAATTTGTTCACATTTCGAAATAAGCTCAAGGCGTTCTTATTGAAAAAACGATTCTATTCGCTGGATGACTTCTTAAAAGATTGTAATTAGATATAAGTAAAAATAATGCTATTAACTAATAAAAGTATTGACTTTATGATATGTCATGATAATATGGTAAATTTATAATTATGATTTCCAATACGATTTTATTATTATTTAAGGAATAAATGACTTTATGACTTTTATGACTTTAATTCAATTATCGTATTATGGTCGCCAACCTGCATTAATGAACTTACAATACGTATATAATTTATCTGCATTCGCGGCGCGGTGCAGCATCGATTCAGTTTCAAATGATGAATTGATGCAGTGGCGATACTAAGGCGCGTTACCATCAATTCAGAAGCTGGCCATTCAAGTGTACCGATGCAGTATCGATTAAGCATCGAAGCTGCATTGCGTAGCATCGTGACTGGTAAGATACTAACGCGTGCCACGACACGAAGTAAATATTGCATCGATACTAACGCGCCGTAGGGTCTGACGCAGAATGTGTACTTCTCAAAATGTGCACTCATTAAAAAATGCATTTCGCACTTCTCATAATGACCACTTCGCAGAATGGGCAAATCTCGATCTTTTCTATGAATTGACAACTTTCACAAAAAGTGCTCATTTAGTGAAGTGCTCATTCTGAGAAGTTGTCATTCTGCAAAATGACCATTCTGCGAAGTGCCCATTCTGCGAAGTGCTTATTATGAGAAGTGCACCAAATGCAAAATGAATTTTTTTGTCGAGTGCTCATTCTACGTCAGACCCGCTCCACCGATGCAGTCGAGCGTTAGTATCGACATAGCATCAATTCTAAAAATTTGTTCATCGCTGGAGTCGACATGGAGTCTGCATCAATGCAATATGTAACAAAATTAAATATCCCGATAAGTATTAGGTCCTTACCTATGAAATTGGCGTTTTGTATGGGAGGAACAAAAAGTCGAAATTTTTTTATATAGCATATTTATTTAATCAAAGTATGAGCCATTGTAATCTATGCACTTTTGCCATCTCATAGGTAGTTCATTGATCCCTTTACTAAAAAAACCATTCGAACGGGAATCAATAAAATCTTTGAAGGCGACTTGGACTGCCCCATCTGAGTTGAACTTTTTCCCTTGCAAGAAGTTATCCAAATTTCGAAAAAAATGGTAATCTGTTGGAGCAAGGTCCGGGGAGTACGGTGGATGCCTTAGAGATTCCAATTGAAGTTCTTCTAATTTGCTAGCCGTCTGTTGTGCAGTGTGTGGTCTAGCGTTGTCGTGAAGCAGCAATGGCGTAGAGCGATTGACCAGCCTTGGTTGTTTAGCAACTAGCTTTTCCATCATGGTTTGCAATTGCTGACAATAGATATCTGCCGTAATCGTCTGGCCAGATTTGAGAAAACTGTAATGAACGACACCGGCGCTAGTCCACCAAACGCTTACAAGTAACTTTTTATTGGTCAATTTTCGCTTGGAGCAGGCTTTGGCTGGCTTGCCAGGGTCCAGCCATTGCGATGAGCGCTTCCGATTATCGTAGAGAATCCACTTTTCATCACAGGTAATGATTCGATTTAAAATCCCTTCGTTATTGTGCCGGTCAAGTAATGTAACGCAGCAGTTGACGCGCGTTTGCCGGTTTGCTTCACTCAATTCGTGAGGAACCCACCTTTCAAGTTTTTTAATCTTCCCAATTTGCTTCAAGTGGATTAAAACAGTTTTATCACTAACGCCAAAGCCTGCAGCTAACTCGGACGTGGTTTGCGATGGATCCGCTTCCACAATAGCCTTCAATTCTTCATTATCAACTTGGGTCTCCGGCCGTCCACGGGGCTTGTTTTGCAGGTCGAAATTTCCAGAACGAAAACGTTGGAACCAAAAACGCACTGTGTTTTCTTTTGCGACACAACCGCCATACACATCATTAACCCTTCGAGCCGTTTCCGCAGCACTGGTGCCAGGGTGGAACTCGTACTCGTAAATAACGCGATATTTCAAATTTTCCATTTTGTAAATTGAGCGATGCAAACAGAAAAAAGATAAGTAAAAAAACAAATGAATGACGGTTTACGAAACACAACTACATGTGGAAATAGCTGTATAAATTTGAATTTCGAATTCCTAACCAAATAGGAAAAAATTGTGATCAAAGTGGCCAGTACGACAAAACGCCAATTTCATATGTAAGGACCTAATATTTTAGTATTACGAAATCGTTATCGACTACTTATCTACTTTTGCATGTTACAGCAGTTGAGAAGTTTAGTTCACCGTATGTTTTCCCTTTAGATAAGTACTATCTTTGTGTTTGCAGCTTGTATTCGCGTAACTGGATAATAAGCTTATTACGGTCATGGCACTGTGGGACATCCGTATTTCATAATAAATCATAAAATGCTACCCTCAAAATATATCATTTTTTCACATGTCTACCTCCCATATCTATCAATAAATTAACAATTGGAATACCCATTTTTTATCTATGGGCTATTCAAAATGAGCGCATAAATCGAAACGCTCTGTTATTAATGCGTTAGTCATAACAAGTAGCACCAATTATTCAAACTTTTCGTAAATGTGAGTAGTTTTTATGCAATGGATATTCAAGAAGGTTCGCACTCGCAACTTTCATTTATTATCGTATGTAAATACGAGTATTACGCATTTTATTTGTAAGCACTTGCTACAAGTGGTGTTTGTACTATTTTTTTACATTCCCAAACTTGAGCTAGACTTTTGAATATGTTCCCACGCGAAGCAAGACAGACCTTAAGATATACCTCAAAAAAATCCTTAAACCTTCTTAATTTAAAAAAAAAAGTAAAATTGTCTGTGTTCATCTGCGTCTGTGGCACCGACGATGCTGCTAAGGTTGACACATTATTGGCTACGAAATTACTTTTGTCTTGATTAAATAATTATGTAATATTATCATATTTTTAATTTTTTAAGATAATTTTTGATTGCAGATAAACTGCGAAGTGAATGTGTACAAATTAAGTTGATCTTAAAACGCATGATAATCATTTATTTTTTTATATACAAGGTGTAACAAAAAACCCCGTTTTAACTGAAGGGTGTTGTTGTGCCCGGAAAACTGCACAACATTCCCAATGATACCTTGGTCAAAATCTCAAAAAAAATGGGACCTCCCATACAAAATTGCCAATCAGCTGATCGATTAACTATGGGAGAGCCAAAAGATTTTTTGAGATTTCGACCTAGGTTTCTTAGCGAAAGTTGTTCAGGTTTACGGGCACAACAACACCCTTCAGTTATAACGGCGTTTTTTGTTACACCTTGATATGCAAGCAAAAAATCATAAAACACCTTAAACAACTTGAAATAAGATTTAAATATTTATGACCGCCCTTGTATGTAACGTGTCCCACTGTGCATGGTGGCGAATCCTAATAGATAAGATTGAAAGATCTTAAATATGCTCGTGACACCTGTACAATGAACTAATCCGATAAAATATAGGTAGATATTGATGATATTTCTTATCTTCATCTATGCACAATGATAGACAGTTCACAATAATTTTGTCATTTTAAAAAATCCTTTTCAACACACTTGCTCATAAAGTGGTTGTAATTTCACTGCAATTAGACTAATAATGACATCATGACATAAAAAAAGCAAACTTAAAAAACCCATTTTGTACGTGGCAGAATAGGCGCAACCCCTATGCGCGGAAAATAAACTTTTTATCTACTAAATAAAATGAGATTATATTGTTATTTTATTCACAAGTGTGTTGAAAAACGTCGTATGATACACGTGTGTATTGATGATTACCGTCCTCGACACTCTTAAGACCCTCGCCTACGGCTCGGGTCTCAATGGCGCCTCGGCGGTAATCACAAATGCGCGGAAAATAAACTTTTTATCTACTAAATAAAATAAGATTATATTGTTATTTTATTCACAAGTGTGTTGAAAAACGTCGTATGATACACGTGTGTATTGATGATTACCGTCCTCGACTCTCTTAAGACCCTCGCCTACGGCTCGGGACTCAATGGCGCCTCGGCGGTAATCACAAATGCGCGGAAAATAAACTCTTTATCTACTAAATAAAATAAGATTATATTGTTATTTTATTCACAAGTGTGTTGAAAAACGTCGTATGATACACGTGTGTATTGATGATTACTGTCCTTGACTCTCTTAAGACCCTCGCCTACGGCTCGGGACTCAATGGCGCCTCGGCGGTAATCACAAATGTTACACACTAGTACCATAATGCACTATTATTTTTAAAATAAACGTTTTAAAATCTTTAACTTCCTCTCACTATTATTGAATCTATGAAATTAATATATTCAGGAGGTTTGTAAATAACGGAGGAATAAGTTTGGAACCAAGTCCTTTTCTCAATCTTTTTCAAAGTTTTCCCAATTCTTTGTTCAAAGTACGAGACCTATTATGCCTTATCCTTGCCTAATGTTATCGTGACAACGCATATTTTGAAAAAAAAAAAATTTTTAGGCTCGAACAGCAGCAACTTATTATAATAATTTGACATCTTACCAAATAAAAGTCCAATTCGCTGGCGTGTACAATATCCTTGTCGACAACAGTTCCGGGGTCCACGTTGTTGGAGCTATTCGGCACGAACAATCTACAAAACATAATACATCATAATGTAGGTCTGTACTTATGATCCCTAAAGAAAAACGGAAGGTCTGCCATTAGTGGCAATTTTTCGGAGCAAAGCAGCGCAAGATCGGGTAAGAAGCCCGTAGTCCTAAGTAAGGGTCAAACCCGAAAAGTGCGACGCGACAATATCAAACGTGTGTATACATTTAAAACAGTTTCCTACGCGACACACCACGACGATCTTCATAATTAAAAGAACGTCAACGATTGTTATAGTGTCAAATGCCCAATTAAACCACACCGCGTCTGTGCTTGTATGAGGATGTCTGTCTCATAACAAGAGAAGGATGCTTACCTTGTGTGATGACGTTTTTGCACAAGCAAGAACAGGACCTCCGGTTTTACATTAGGTCCGGCTAGCTTTCGGTACGCGTCGTGGACGGCTTGTAGCTCGCTGTTCATCACCTGTAGATACAAAATGGCGGCTGTTAGAAAAAGGTGGAGGTATTATCAATCTTGGTAAGTGGTCATGGATGTTAAAAAAAAAATTAAGTTCATACGTGTTTTTCTTTATATCCCATAACCCTAGGGTTTGAATGAGACCTTGAAATAGAATCGAATCGCATAAAAACTTTTTTTTTCTTTAAAAAGTAAATACATTTTTCATACCAAATAACTCAATTATTTCAATTTCATTTTTAATATTAATGTTTTCCTTATGTATTTTTTTTTTCATTAATCAATGTTATTTTGTATCATTAAATGTTGTGTTGTGTATTGTATGGTTACTATTATGGGTCTTAGTAACCTGAAATAAATGAATTTTATTTTTTATTTATTTATAATAAAATTAATACAACCTATGCATAACACCCTTATGTGAAATATGACGACATCGCATTTCCGGCCATCAAAATATGAACAATAACTAACATAGAAAGAAGCCTAAAATAAGACTTCAGAATCTAACATTTGTACTGCTCTAGCATACGATAACAAGTACGAGTGAGAAAAGGAAAACTAGTTGCTCTTCATATCACTTTCATGCCGTTTGTCACAAGTAGAGATGTCATTTGGTTATATTGGTTCTAATTTAATCGGCTAAATTCGGGAGAACACAACTTTCAAGACTGACGCTTCTTTCAATGAACTATTTGACGTAGTCGTGTGTTTGTTGTTTTTCGAGTGTCTGGTGCTCCTACCATTATTGTGTTATTTTGACAATATTTCCGTGATTATATCGCATAAAACTCATAACAATCTACAAATTATTAGTGCCGTTAGCCTTATACATAATGTCTTGCGTGGTTTGGGGCTGCAAATCACATTCATCTAGGAAAGAAAATAGTAAAGAGCTGTTGTCATTTCATCGGCAAGTTTCTGCAATTTTACAGTAAAAAGTGACCTGCAGAGGCAAAACTATTACGTATTTTGTTTTGTTTATCAGCTTTGGAGCCTAAAACAGTTAAGTTATCGGTTAAAAAATAAGTTTTGTTGATTAAAATGAAATTGCTTTACTTAAGGTTATGTTGTTCATACGAGTTGATGTTCTAATAGTATCGATACTTTTATTTTTAGATTTCCTGCAGATTTTGATAAAAAAAAGGAATGAGTAAATCGCATCGGTAGACGTAATTGGACCCCAAAGAAACACAGCCATATTTGCTCTAAGCATTTTATTGTAAATTCATTTATTTGTTCTACATTAATAAATGGAGACGTCTCCGAGACGACGCTATTCCCACTGTAAACATTATGGATCAAACAGATGAATTATAAAAGTGTTATTCAAAATAATCTTATTGTGTTTGTTTCTTAAAGATATGTTATATTGTTTTAATAAAATGTTGTTTTTCAGACTTCCATCACTAAGGATCATCATAGAATGAATTTAATAATCTATTCGACATTTTTAAATATGGGTGGAAGAAAGCGTTAACTGATTTAATTTCGAGGAAAATCTTCTTCGAGGCTGCTGCATTGTATATAAAAAGCTTAAAACTATTGGATGGAACTGAAATTGTAAATTCAAATAGAAAGACAGGGTTTAACGGATTTCTGGTGTGCATGAATTCCCTATTAAAAATATATAACGATGTAGTAGTAAACGATTGTTTACAATACCTGTGTACATATAAGATGTCACAGGATCATTTAGAACTGTTTTTCGGTGCTATTCGATCAAAATGCGGTTACATAATCCTTCAGCACGTATTTTTCAAGCAGCATATAAAAGACTTTTAGTTCATGCACAATTTAAAGATGGGGCCAATGGTAATTGCGTGCCACTTGAAAGAATTTCAGTATTAAAAATATGTCTTACGACGGAGAAAGTTTTACGGCAGCAAATTGCAAAAGCTGGTAGACATTTCCTGGGCCGTAAAGATATCATTATGAAAATGGTCAACGTCGTGCTTTCGTCTTTTGTTGACAATGAAATATTCAATGTTCTTTTAGAACATTCTTTGGAGCAAAATTTTGAACAAAATCACAGAATTCTTTTAATTAAATCAATATGTCAGACATATCTGAATATAAGAATTCACCACGAAACAAAAAAAGTAAACGATAATGATGAAAAAATAAGATCTTATCTAACCAAAACTATTTTATTTAAAGGGCAAAATTGTTGATTTATGTAATACTAAATTTTAAAAAAAATATTTAAAAATAAAAAAGAATTAAGAAAAATGTTAAATTTAAAATTTTTAGTGTTTGCATGTGATAAGAAAATTAAAATATCATCGTCTCTAAGGATATTTATGTTTTTCTTTTTTGCAGTAATAATAATTAGAAATGGTTACATGAATATTGCATAAAATGTACAATTCTAGACTAGATTTTAAAATTAAAGTTGATTTGTACAACGAATGCGTTTTCTTAATTACCCTATTAGGTACAGATCCTGTAGGTAGTTAGTATGTCTAATTAATAGCACTAGTAGCAGCTTCGAAACTTGTTGAATTTGGAGACTTGACGTATCAGAACTAAAATAGGCTTGACGAATTGAAACAATTAAAAATTTGACAAATAAAAACTATCAATAAACTTGACAAGTTAATAATTTATTTTGTCATCTATCGATACCACAATCACTAACTCACTAACATTATAAAAACTAGTGACAACCTTCGAAATTGGGAAAATCTTAATGCATATGCATCTCTTTCTAACACCTTGTCCATGTCATAAGTAAAAACAGTAACAACTGATGTAAATTTGTTGCTATTTTAGTACGGTATCTATGTTAGTTATTGTTCTGAGGAATTAATTTATCAATGAAAGTAGTATTCGTCAATGTATTGGTTGTCGTCACGACAAAATAAGTAGTAAAGGCATGTCATTGTCAATATGTGCGGGATTCATTGATCACAACTCAGATATACGCGTGATAGTCCTAGAGCGCTAAGGGCTGCCAAAACATTGTTTTAATCCAAATAAAAAATAAGTTTGAGAAGTTTTAGAACATTCTTAATTTAAATAAAAAACTTATTTAATTGCTTGACGTCTAAATTCATCAATAAGTACATTTTCTTACGTAAGTGATGACAACCCTGATGTTAAGAGATCTTCCAAAAATTGGCTTTGAGGCTCTGCCAGCCTGTGAAGTCTTGCTTAGAACCATCTCGCTTACCCAAAGCAGCAACACTAATGTTTGAGTGAGAGGTCCGCGCCGCATGCAATCGGGACATACGATCGCAATACTCGGGATCAGGGCACGTATAAGGTAGCATTGCTCAGTGTTGTTATTCTGAATTTAATGAGATTGTATCGATATCGCGACATGTTTTCGGCGTAATAAACTTGTTCAGTTTTGTTAAAAACGAATTATTAAGTATTAAAAAAGTTATCACATGTGCGTAAGATTCAAAATGTATCATTTATCATCGTCATGGATTCGTTATGACTATTACTTAAAAATATGCTATGGCAAAAATAAAAATATGCTAAGACAAAAATATCCGATTTATTACCTGCTACAGATTTTTTCTTCTTATAGTGTAGGTAGATAGTCAGATAATACAGTTTTTACTTGTTTGTAATAAATCAGGATGATTTAGACCCTACTGACCTAAAACTCAAACTTATTGTTTTAAGTTATCATTAACTAGTTCGTGTTTACCTTATTCCACTTAGTTTTTTACACCCTCGATTTTATCGATACACCTATTAACTAGTACTTTTACCTCTCCCTAATTTGTTCCGATAAGATATGAATGAATGACTACTTTAACAACTTTATTTTATTTTTAAGTGCGTAAGTTTGGCAACAGTGCCAAAATAAGGAAATGTTCTAACGGTGATTATTTTTATACTAATCTAGTTATGTTTAATGAAACTCCGAAACTAAGTTTTTTGGACCACAGGTTCAGAGGTGTTTAATTTTGTTGATCTGTAGAATCTAACCTAGAAGTTGTGACATATAAAAAAACACATTGAATTGCAAATTGCATGGAGTAGTTTGCGTTATTTGTAAATAATTTATTTACTTCACGACTCCAAATAACTTTAGCTACATACTTGTCACCCAGATAGGATAAGGTACTTCATTTCGTTGAAACGTGAACTGATAACGGTAGTGTAACGATTACCAATCGAAAATGATCTAACACCCATTTAAAAGTTTAACCGACTCCGTTGTCTTACGACCGAAAACGTAGCTTTAACCAGATCCACTTAGCAACAAGATAAATGCACCAAAAATGTACCAAGAGATTGAATCTGTCCTACACGGAGATAAAGCGATGATTTCATAAATATATAGTAATAATATATACCTATAGCGGTTTATTCTTCAAGACAGTTGATCTTTTAATCTTATTCATATCTATGATAAATCTCAAGTATCTCACACTTGTACTCGTTGCCACTTGTTGTGAATGCTTTATAAATAGTTTTGCGACCTAGAAATGTTTCAGTCGAAGAAGATGAAGGGTGGCGTGGTCGTTTGTTTGTTGTATGTTATCAGCTTTCTTTTTCCGCTTATTAATATTGTGTTAATGTTATTCGAGTTCCGGAGGACTCTCTGTGGGCAGGCCCCCTACAAGATGGACCGCCGATCAGCAGTAGCCATCGAAAGGCTGATATGATGATGATGAACATTGTTACTTGCACTACACATTTTATACTGTCAATTAAGTTGACTCAAGTTTGGTGTTCCGAATTTAAAAACCTGTAATGTACATGTTTTTATTTCAGTCTGTTAGTGGTCGGGAGCCTGGGGGAGACCCGTCAGGAAAGACGGTTCCCCGACGATTTTCTTTTTGGTGCCGCAACTGCTGCCTACCAAATTGAAGGAGGATGGAACGCTGACGGTATGCCATTTATGCTAAAAGTTAATAACATTTTATTGAAAAAAGCCTTTATATCAACTACTAAAAAAGATTTAAGTGTTTACCAAGAGTGTTGTTGCTATACGCAGGCATAATACAGTCATAGAGTACTCATATTAAAATTGACATTAGTCTGAGCATATTTATATTATAGTTTTGTCTCAATGCGAGATCTACAGCTTGACTTCATTTTCAGGTAAGGGAGAAAGCATTTGGGACTACCTAACCCACAACAACCCTGAGGCAGTCCTCGACTTGAGCAGTGGCGATGTCGCTTGCGACTCGTACAACCAATACAAACGGGACGTGGAAATGCTGCGAGAGCTGGGCGTCGACGCTTACCGTTTCTCCATCGCCTGGTCCAGAATCCTGCCAGGTGGATTCACAAACGACGTCAACGAAGCCGGCGTACAGTACTACAACAATCTGATCGATGAACTTCTCAAGTACAACATCAAACCCTTAGTGACCTTGTACCATTGGGATCTGCCCCAAAAACTACAAGAGCTCGGTGGATTAATCAACCCACTATTCGCGGACTGGTATGAAGATTACGCTCGATTTGTGTTCGAAAGATTCGGTGACAGGGTCAAGAGTTTCACAACTTTTAACGAACCTAGAGAAATCTGCTACGAAGGGTACGGTTTCGACAACAAAGCACCCTTAGTCAACGCGTCCGCTGTCGGTACATATTGGTGTGCCAAATCTCTTCTGATGGGTCACGCTAAAGCTTATCACGCGTATAATAATGACTTCAAGCCTACTCAGGGTGGCGAATGTGGAATCGTTATAAGTGTCAACTGGTGGGGACCGTTGACAGACTCGGAAGAGGATGAGTTTGCTGCTGAAATCAGACGACAAGCTGAGGTGAGATTCATTTTATGAGTTTTAACCTGGCACTATGACCTCGGTATTTGTGTGATTCTAATTACATTTAACTATGACAAGTAATAATGTATGAGGAAATATGGCAGAAAAGTTGTAACAACAAGTTTGAAACGTTATTCATACTCCATTCTAAAGTAGGAAATACTACAATGTCCAACCTAACCAGACAATACTATTTAAAGTTCGTTTAAACTCAATTGTGTTCATCTACATATTACAACAGTCATATTTTTTCCTCTTACCCGAGATTCAATCTTATTTACGAAATTCGAGGTACATGTTTTCGCGAAGATAGGAGAGCCAGAAGCGACTTAGAATCATGTAACATAGGTATTATTAATTTTTAGTGGGGTCTTTATGCCGATCCGATCTTCTCCGAAGAGGGTGGTTTCCCTAAAGAGTTGTCAGAGCGTGTGGCCGCCAAGAGCGCCGCGCAGGGCTACGCGTGGTCCCGTATGCCATCCCTGACTGAAGAGGAAAAGGCCTTCATCAGGGGAACCTTCGACTTCTTCGGGGTCAACCATTACACTTCGAGGCTGGTGTCAGCGACAGAGCACAAGGAAGTGCATGCGGTGCCATCTCTGTACGACGACGCCGATGTCGGCGTTTATGTCCCACCTGAATGGCTCGCCTCCCAGTCTCCGTGGTTGTGGGTAAGTCGTTTTACACTTTAACTTGGTAACATTTTACAGTACAACATTTGCGAGTAACATCAGTTCGACAAATTCTTGCGGACCCTTCCTGCGGGATGAAAGTCGAAGCGGGGGGCGAGGTAGAACGACATTTGACAGGACCGCTTCACAAGTAAAAATCAAGAGACAAATCTTAATTACACAACGACGTCATGCAACGTTATGATAAACAAAAAAAATATTTAATAACGTGTTTTTTTCTTTGAATATGAATAACACATTTCTTGTTATAAAATTTAAACGATGTATAAAAGTTATAAGGGTAATTAAGTGTGATTTATCGAAGTACTTTCATTATTCAAAATAGTGACTTGATTAATTCAATAAATCGTTTATATCCACGCCCACGCTGTTTATTCATATTTATACTAACTAATGGATTTTGCAACTGCTGTCAAAAAAGTCTGAAACATTTTTTATTAAAATCTGTACACTTGGTACACAACATCTTTTACTTGTCGTCTTATTGCCTCTTATGCGTCCGGAATAAAATTTGTACACATATAACCGCCTTGACAGCGCGGCTGCGGCTGACATACGAAATCGCGCAAAATGGCGCGTTTCCCATCACCGCCACAGCGCTCAGGAAGGTTGCGTTCGAGTTTGTCGCACTAAGTATACATTAGATATAGACAAAGCGATCCGGTGTTCTCGCTATCGGTTGCGACATCGCATTACACAATTGAAAGTATTTTTATCGTTTATCTTTCCGTAAAAATATGAACTAACTTCATTTAATTGTAAAGGATATAGTTTTGAGACAAGATTTCAACAAATACTTTTTCTAGTAACACCTGCTATATCAAGGATTAACGTGTAACATTTATTTGACAGAAAGCACCAAACAGCGTCTACAACGCGTTGACCCATTTGCACAACAAATACAACGTACAGAAGTTTTACATCACCGAAAACGGCTGGTCGTCGCTCGATACGATAATCGATGATGATAGGGTCGACTACTACAGGGCATCGCTGGAGAGCGCTTTGGACGCGATCGAGGCTGGCGTCAACCTTAAAGGTTTCATGGCGTGGAGTCTGATGGACAACATGGAGTGGTTGGAGGGATTTGTGTAAGTTTCTCATGTATAATGATGGCTTTGTTTTAGAGAATAGGAAATGTAGATGGGCCGAGTACTCGGTTACTACTCGGTACACGGCGTACTCGGTAGTTTACTTTATACTCGTACTCGGCCGAATAACTCTGATTAGTCAATTCGTAAAAATATGATTAATCAAACCAAAATTACAGTGAGAAGGAAAAAATGCGTCCAGTGCTCAATACAAGTGCGCTTCAAATTAAGCCGAGTACTCGGTATGGCCAGCATTAAACCGAGTAATACTCGGTACTCGGCTACTCGGTAAACTACTACTCGGCCCATCTCTAATAGGAAATGTGAATGGAGTCTCTTTGAGTTTTTTGAGGAGAAAGCAGAAGTTTGAGCTACGTGTCCACGGGGCAGAGAGAACTAGCGCAGTGCAGAAACAGCCGTAAAATTTGTGCAAAAAAGTCATAAGCCCTTCTCAATTGCGCAATCATATTTCTCTTCCGTTCTAATACTTCACTTTGCCCTGGTAGAGAGGCAGTTTTAAGTCTTTCATTCCAACACAAAATTCAGTATTTTTCGACGGTTTTATCATTCATCAAAGCTATGAGGAGTACATGAAGCTTCTAATGTCCGCACTAGAGATTAATGGTTAAAAAACAAAAATATTGGTCAAGTGTTATCGGATATCAATGAAATGATAAATTTATTCTTTGGCGAGTTTTGTGTTGAATTAAATTATTTTTTAGGCCCTAGCACCGCGAAACAGGCTGGTGGGAAAGGAATGCTCTTACACAAATAATATAGAGATTGACTGCCTCGCTGGTGTAGTGGCAAAGTTTCTGCCTTACATCCGAGAGGTCCTGGGTTCGAATCCCAGGTCGAGCCAAAATTTTTTCTGAGATTTTCAGTCATGAATTTCTCAAAAACAGCTCGGAGTCGGGAAGTTGGCGGTGCACCGAACTTTGAGAGTGATGGAACAGTTAGTGCACCTGTGTATTGCGCTCTCACTTGTGCTCTATAATATCTCCTGCGTAGTTGGCTGATCTCTGTTGAGATTGGCCGCCGTGGTCGAAATCGGCCTGGAGGACTATTATAGAGATTCTAGAAGAGACCGTGGTCTCTGTTACCGAGAGTCCATTTGCAGGGATATTTTATCCTTTTTTTTACATCTATTCTTTTATACACAGACCACGACTGGGCCTATACTCCGTAAACTTTTCGGACCCCGCTCGACCGCGCACGCCGCGCAAGTCCGCCTTCGTGTACAAGCACATCGTGAAGCACCGCTACATCGACCACGCCTACGAGCCCGAGTCCCTGACGATGACCATCGACGACTAGAGGTGTCTTGAAAAAAATTGTAAATAAAGTTGACGTTAAGATGTATGTGATTTTTAGTCTGTTCAGTCCCCAATGTTTAGTTAGCGATGGTTTTCGTTTGATACATTCAGAATCACGGAAGAAGAATAAAAACCGTTATAATAGACGAACTAATCTGAAGGTACCGTACTCAAAGGGAAAAAAACACTAAAAACAAATACTAAAAACCCTCTTTACACGCCTATATATGTCCCTCTCTTTACACGATTGGGCCTATATGCGCCACCACCGCGTAAGTCCGCCTTCGTATACAAGCACATTGACAAGCACCGCTACATCGACCACGAGCCCGAATCTCTCACCATCGACGACTAGAGGTGTCTATGGAACGATATTTAAAAAAATGTAAATAAAGTTGACGTTAAGATGTATGTGATTTTCAGTTTAGTTCCCGATTTATGGTTAGAGATGGTTTTCGTTTTATACATTAAGAATATCTGAAGAATTAAAACCTTTATGGTGCTATTTATTTCTTTTTCTAATTTTGAATTTCGAATGTTATCTTTAAATTCCTTTGATTTTCAAATTCATTTCTTTCAATTTTCTCGTGATGGAGAGAACAAAGGAATTGCGTGCGACCGTGATTTCGCTATTTAAGGCGGGAAAAAAAACCAATGGAGATTTTCCGTGAGGTGAAAACTTTTGGTGTGAGCCGTAACTTCGTGTATTACACTATTAAACGATACAAGGAGACAAGTTCTTTACAAGATCGCCAAAGGAGTGGTCGGCCGCGCTCTGTAAGGACGCCTGCGAACATCAAAATCATCCGAGAGCGACTTCGCCGAAATCCATGTCGAACTCAGAAAAAACTAGCACTGCAGACTAATATTTCGCGCGTTTCAGTCAACAGAATACTGAAATATGATCTTAAAGTGAAGGCGTATAGCCGTAAGAAAGTTCATTTTTTAAACGATCGCCTTCGTAAATTGCGACGCGAACGTTGTCCAATACTGCTTAAGACACACGATGCGAGGAAAATACTCTTCACCGATGAGAAAATCTTTACTGTCGAAGAAAAGTTCAACCGACAAAACAATAAAGTGTATGCAAAAAGTAGCAAGGATGTCCCAGCTTCAGCACGGAATGTCTCGCGTACTTATCATCCGGCTAGTGTGATGGTATGGTGGGGAGTTTCGTATGAAGTTGGAGTGACACCTTCATACGAAATTCATTTCTGTCAACAAAGCGTGAAGGTGAAAGCCAAGAATTATCAAACTGACATCTTAGAGCCTGTTGTGAAACCCCTGTCCCTTACTTTGTTTCACAACAAGGATTGGGTTTTCCAACAGGACTCAGCGCCATCCCATAAAGCAAAAACCACCCAAGCGTGATTGAGGGAAAATGTGCCAGCCTTCAACGCGGCGAACGAATGGCCCTCTTCCAGCCCCGACCTCAACCCGCTGGATTATGCTTTATGGGCTGAGCTAGAGCTCAGGGCCTGCCGAAAGTCCCACCCAAACTTGAAGTCACTGAAGCGAGCTCTTGTCCGAGAAGCAAAGCGAATCCCGCTGGAAAACATTCGTGCCGTCATTGATGACTGGCCAAATCGTCTAAGGGCCTGTATTAAAAACAAGGGTAGTCATTTTGAATAATAATAATTACTTTTTGTTTATTATTTTCTACTAATTGTTTACTGAAAATTTTAGAAATATATGTAATTTATAAAAAAAGTTATGCAACTTTTATTTCGTCTCAAAACTTATGCACACACGAGGTAATAAACGAACTAATATATTAACTAACCGGTATAATAAACGTACTTAAAGGGGAAAAAACGGGATCCTATTATCCGCTCCGCTTCCGTCTGCCTGTCTTCAGGCTGTCATAAACCGTGAAAATAGTCTAGACTGGCGAATTTTTCACTGACAATTACTGTTGTCGTTAAACTACAACAAATACAAAAACTAAATATTAGGTCCTTACATATGAAATTGGCGTTTTGTCGTACTGGCCACTTTGATCACAAATTTTTCCTATTTGGTTAGGAATTCGAAATTCAAATTTATACAGCTATTTCCACATGTAGTTGTGTTTCGTAAACCGTCATTCATTTGTTTTTTTACTTATCTTTTTTCTGTTTGCATCGCTCAATTTACAAAATGGAAAATTTGAAATATCGCGTTATTTACGAGTACGAGTTCCACCGTGGCACCAGTGCTGTGGAAACGGCTCGAAGGGTTAATGATGTGTATGGCGGTTGTGTCGCAAAAGAAAACACAGTGCGTTTTTGGTTCCAACGTTTTCGTTCTGGAAATTTCGACCTGCAAAACAAGCCCCGTGGACGGCCGGAGACCCAAGTTGATAATGAAGAATTGAAGGCTATTGTGGAAGCGGATCCATCGCAAACCACGTCCGAGTTAGCTGCAGGCTTTGGCGTTAGTGATAAAACTGTTTTAATCCACTTGAAGCAAATTGGGAAGATTAAAAAACTTGAAAGGTGGGTTCCTCACGAATTGAGTGAAGCAAACCGGCAAACGCGCGTCAACTGCTGCGTTACATTACTTGACCGGCACAATAACGAAGGGATTTTAAATCGAATCATTACCTGTGATGAAAAGTGGATTCTCTACGATAATCGGAAGCGCTTATCGCAATGGCTGGACCCTGGCAAGCCAGCCAAAGCCTGCTCCAAGCGAAAATTGACCAATAAAAAGTTACTTGTAAGCGTTTGGTGGATTAGCGCCGGTGTCGTTCATTACAGTTTTCTCAAATCTGGCCAGACGATTACGGCAGATATCTATTGTCAGCAATTGCAAACCATGATGGAAAAGCTAGTTGCTAAACAACCAAGGCTGGTCAATCGCTCTACGCCACTGCTGCTTCACGACAACGCTAGACCACACACTGCACAACAGACGGCTAGCAAATTAGAAGAACTTCAATTGGAATCTCTAAGGCATCCACCGTACTCCCCGGACCTTGCTCCAACAGATTACCATTTTTTTTCGAAATTTGGATAACTTCTTGCAAGGGAAAAAGTTCAACTCAGATGGGGCAGTCCAAGTCGCCTTCAAAGATTTTATTGATTCCCGTTCGAATGGTTTTTTTAGTAAAGGGATCAATGAACTACCTATGAGATGGCAAAAGTGCATAGATTACAATGGCTCATACTTTGATTAAATAAATATGCTATATAAAAAAAATTCGACTTTTTGTTCCTCCCATACAAAACGCCAATTTCATAGGTAAGGACCTAATACTAGATAAGTCTATGGATAGCTCATAAAGTTGTATTTAACACGACGCTTGTTTTTAAGTCTCCCAATTATTTATTGCATGAAGCACAGCAAATCAAGGGCAAGTTATCTAGGATTCTTTAGTATACATAAGAATAGAGTGACATCAAAAGAACGTCAAATTAAATATAAAATTAATTGGCCCTTAGTTTTCCTCTACAATATGTATGCGCGCCTTATGCAAGGCGAACGAAAGACGTGGCGCGGGACGCGCGGGGAACCAACGCTGCGCCCGCGACACACTCCCTTTTCGGCTATCATTCGCGGCACCCGTGTCGCATCTAACAATATTTTTGTATCCCCCATGTTGTTGTCTAGAAATACGGTGTTTTCCTCATGACTAGATCCTACACTAAATGTTATCACTAAACTCACCTGAGCGAATTGTCCTTCGGAAACGCCATCGCGGAACACGAAAATCTTCCTGGGCAATGCCTTCTGGTGGTTCCGGTACACCTTGAGGTGGTCTATCATCATCTCTTCAAATTCCACGATCATTTCTTTCTGTAATGTTATGACAAGCTTAGTTTAAAACAATAGGCATTTAGCGATCAGATTTAATTAGTAAACAGGGGTTTTCAAAAAAAAATGGCAACCGTATCACGATTTTCTGGCCAGAAGGATCAAAAAGTGCAATGTTAATGTAATAATTTTAAAAAATTTAACTCTTAAAAGTGCTTCAACTCACCTTCGGTGTTTGTATACTGAGTTCGATATTGTACATGAAACACTTGGGATCAATCGAGGCTGTCACCGCCGCGATACTAGGAATGTTGCTCTGAAAAAATAAAAATGCTTTATAACTTTTCTACACAGTTACAAGTCTACGTGTATTGTAACTACAATACACGGAACACACAAACTATTGGATATATGTATATGACACCAATAAAAAATAAACGCAAAACCCTTATCTCTCAAAATTAACTCTGAATTGAGTCAATATTTCTTATTTTTCGTAATATTGAATTTTTAATTGACAAGTGTGAATATTGACATCTCAAGCATAGTATCGCCATACGACAACTATGAAAGAATGGCGTTTTAGCAGTTCATAAAAAGTACGCTAACGATTGGTCAATACCCAATTACCACTGTTAAGTTTCGATAGCGTTCGTGGTCACAGTACTCAGCTAGTATGTAATAGATTAAAAAAAACTAATTGTGATAATGTAGGTACATTCTTATCAGCCTATATACGTCCCACTGCTTTGCACAAGCCTCACCTCAACTATGAGGTGGTACCAGCCATACTTCACGACGCGGGCGAGGTGCAGATTGGTGGATGGGTGTGTGTAAGGTAAGTGATCAACCTTACCGTCAGATGTCACTAAGCCGCCCGAAGGCCTCTGACCAGGCTCAACGACTAATTATAAATATTGACCGGGACCAATTTTTTCAAATAAGATTGCAATAGGAATAGGATCCTTGATGTATCAACAAAACGGCTGCAATCCAGGCTCTGGTAGCCAGCCCCCTTAGACAGTGTAGTGCAGGTGTACAGGCGGCGCGCACCTGGTCGGGCGAGGGGTGCGTGACGTCGGCGCCGACCACCATGACGCCGCCGCCCTGCAGGCAGCGCGGCAGGCTGCTGCTGTCAAGGCTTTGGTTTATGCCCATAAGCTTGGAGTTCACCTTTAGAGATAGAATAACAAGTTCAGTAATCATATTGATGCGAGTAAATTTGATGTTATCTTGATACTTTTGGGTATTATTTTTCTGTCGTTTTTAATTTTTTAAAAAATCCTGGTCAACTCACATCGAACTTATAATAAGAGTGCGATTATTGACTTACAAGATTCAAAAATTAGTGGAATACAATAGACACAGCAATAGAAGAGTCTGAACTCAAATATTGGGCTTAAGGTCCTGGTTACTGACCGAGCTTATTTAGCATGGCTATTGATTTAACACACATCATCAACAATATACTATAGCAAAATGAGTAACATTGACAAATTTCATACACTAGGTACAGTACAAGCATAAGTGTGCATGAACATGTGTGTTTGTACTGGTCTGGGTGTTTCTATGTATAATGTGTACAGGTAAAAATTATAACTCGAAAACTAAGAAAAATCGCGGAACATACATCGGGTATTTTCGGATACCCGAAGGAGCAAGGAATCTAAAAAAAATTTGTTGACGCCACTAATTGGACCACCCTGTATTTATTCACAAAAAAAGTATTTAAATATGTTTATCCGTTGTCTAGGACATAACACAAGCCTCGTAGCTTAATTTGGGACTAGAGAATTGGTGTGATTGTTGTGAAATATTGATTTATATTTATTAATTTTATTTATTTATTTTTATTTATTTATTTTTTATATTTATTTACTAATTATGTTACCCCACAATAATATACACTAAGCTATATTACCTTTAGAAGTATGTTGCGGGCAGTCTGTGCGTTCATGCGGTTTTGCTGCGTTTGCTCCTTGATGCATTGAGTCAAGATACCCACTTCACGTTCAGCTAATTGTTTGACCTGATGTTATAGAAAGAGATAAACGTCAATTATTAAAAGATGACGTAAAAATCTCGACTCCACTCGACTTTGGTCGCGTTTGGTCATTACACAAACAAACGTCACTTCGGGATTAGAGCCTACAACACCTATAGTAAAATCGCCCTTATTACATACGCATGTGGCAACCTCTACCGTTCGCCATCACAAGCGCATGCCTAACGGTGGCAGCACAACAGCGAGCGCTGATACGGCTCCATAGGCATGATGGCGCTGTTAGCCTAGTATCGTACATGAACCGCGGCGTATAAGATTTAAATTCTGAATAATATAGATAGACAAATCAAGATGATGTCTATCGGACTTGCTCTCCGACCGTAACACCCGGTCGGTATGAAGCGCTTCCCTTTAGCTTCCTAACTCTAAATCAGTTGCGCCAAATGCATGACATGATATCTGTATCATGTCATGCATTTGGCGTTGACGTAATAACGAGTATACGAAAATCGAAAGAACTAATTATTATTGTTATGACAGCTTTTGTTTTTCGTAGAACGGCCACTGGTTTTGCAGTCTCGAGGCCGTAAGATTCGTTCGTAGTTTCATATCTAGCCAACGTGTCCGCTCGCACGGTCAACCTGGAACTTGTGCGTCTAGTAACAGGGATGGATACTTCCGAAACTGAGGACAATGGCTTAGGAAGTAGAAGGCATAACGACAACCAACAAACCAAAGCTAATTTTCCAGTTAAAACACCCCCGAATGAGCCAGGAAAACTGTTGGTGAGCTTCAACGGCTGGACTGATTTTGAAGAGTCATAGCTGCTAAGAACCACCGCAATAAATTTGTCATTCGAATAAAAAACCGCACTTAAATCGGTTCATCCGTTTGGGGGCTACGATGCCACTGAGACATACACAAAAATATATACTTACAAACAGACATAGGGGTCAAACTGATAGCCCGTCTATTAGTCGAGGTTTAAAAACTAGACTATTATCGGTTTACTTACCTTGTGGTAGTAATCCCTGCCCCTCAACGAGACGATGACGAACATAAAATTGATGTTCTTGCTGACTGCTGCGCTGAGAACTTCGCCCACTTGCCGCATGCCCACGTCGAAACGGCACAACGATGGCTGGGCCACGTTCATGCCCATTTGCTTTCCCACAGAAATTAGCTGGAATAATAGATTTTTTTTTACAGAAGACGGTTTATCATGGATCTTCTAGACGCTTGGCTTAGTGAATTGCACGAAAAACATCGGTTTATTATGGTTCGTTTGCTCTTTGTACGCTTTTCACCTTTGATGCGATTTTCAATATTAGGGACAAAACTTATCAAAAATCATATCGTTAACTCTTAGTTTTAGGACCTAAAAGCAATAAAAAGACTCATGGGCGTAAACATAGCAAATTATCTCAAGTGTCACTAACATATTATTTATGGTTTGAGCAATGAAGTTGTACATTTCTCCCATTTCATTCCATTCCTCAACGAAACACATTTGTTAATTTTAACGTTTTCCTGATTAATTTAAACTATCACTTTCATTTGTTGAACAGATAATGAAATATGCAATAAATGAACTCAAAGCTATGCCCAAGACGGAGCTGACGTGTTTCATCTTAGTATAGGCTAGGCGACACCACCAATCGTTGACAAACTTGAAAAGACAACACTTAAAATAGTAGATTTTACAACGAGAGCATAAAGCAAGTCATTTTTATCCGAGATCGTTATATGCCCGAGCCCGCAGGGCGAGGGCAGATGATGAAGTCGAGGATAAAAATGATTTGTGCACGAGTTGTAAACTCTGCTTTTCACTTCGATTGCGAGAAAATAAAACAATAATTTGAGAAAATTCAATACGAAAAGTTCACGGCTTCTTTCCCGCTACTTTACTTTTTTTAATTTTCCTGCATAATTTTCGGGCAAAGAAAAAAAATATACAGCCTATTCTTAAATTATTTTGGAATAATGTTTTTTTTTTTTTTGTGGTAAACACGTTTTGATATTTAGTTTCTTTTTCGTATTATCTTATTATAAATCAAAAATGCAAATAGGGAAGGAAATATTATAAATTAGCAAGTTTTATCCATGTACAATTAATTGTTTTTGGCTGTATGGGCTAAATGGTCACTGCCTTAGTGTAGACACATTTAAAAAGCTACTTTTATGCACAAGTGCATAAAATTCAACTTTATGTCGCCTAGATCCTGCATAAAGTAGTACTTTTTCGAGCATGAGAAGTGAAAAAATCTTTTCGGCTCCGGTCATCGGGAAGGATTCGAACCCCCGACCTTTGGAAGTCCGATCCAATGCTCTGACCACTGAGCTACCGAGAACCTTAATGGAGTCTTCGTTGAATTTTGTAAGTGCTTTTTAACGCTTTAAGCCATTGTGGGAGACACCCTCAAATCACCCGAGAGAAATATTTTTACAAATATTTGACAGTCGGTTAAGATGAAACAGTCTAAAATTTTATAGGTCAAGTATTTTTGGTGTTGACATACTTTTTATTATTTGTCAAAACGGTTTACCTCTATAGATTTTGTATGGGAATACGAGGGCCACACCGAAAAGATCGGGAATAGAAAAAAGTACAAAGATAATACAATTAGTAGATTGTATCATGAGGAAGCAAAATAATATTTTTACGGCGAGGGCGCTTTTTTGAATCCTGAACGAAGCGAGGGATTCAAAGTACGTCGCCCGAGCCAAAAATATATTTGCGTCCAAATGATACACTCTACTTTTCATCACCCTCTATGAGAAAATAAAAAGCGGCTCAGTTTTAATAAAATTTAATTATTGAATAATAATATAGAGTACCTGACGACTAAATTGAAATCAAAAAGTGAATAAAACAATTAAAAGCTTATATTTACATTTGAGACATTTTCGCAGTTAGGGAGCGTTCAAGTATTACGTAACGCAATTTGGGGGGAGGGGGGGTCTCGTGAAACGTTACGATGCGTTACAAGGGCGGGAGGGGGTCTTTCTTTCAACTCGTTACGTAACATTGTATTTCTTAAATAAAAAATTAGGGAATTAAAACTCCCAAGTTGGCAACCCATATACGTTTTACGGGGAATCCCTCGATTCTATATTCTGGTCATCAATTTTACTTTGTTCTCGCAAGTTGGCAAAACTTTTCGTTTATATTTCACGGGGAATCCCTAGATTGTATTGTACGGCATTTAATGTTGTTTTTGTTGTCCGTTTACCGCAATTACCGCAAAGGCAATTAAAAGTTTATCAAGGATAAAAACTATAACATAACTTTTTGCAACTTTAGGGTAAAAATGGTCACTTGAGTGTTACGTAACGTTTAGAGAGGGGGAGGGGGTGTACAGAAAAACGTTACGATGCGTTACAAGGGAGGGAGGGGGGGTCATAAATCTTCAAAAATTGCGTTACGTAATACTTGAACGCTCCCTTATGAATGTTTATTGTCATTGTTTTATTGGGTACAGAGATTTTTGTAGATTTAATATTCTGCGTGTTTGAAATAATGTCCGATTCTGGCTCATTTTGAAGAAAATGTGGTGGTGATTCAAGTTGTTTAGATGTAGATGGGCGCGGCGACATGGATGGATTAGCTGATGATTGCAATTTAATGTTTTCAACTATGCGTTCGCTTGTTTTCGCCTTATTTTCAATGGAATCTTCTATATAACTCTCCGCTACAGCACTTGATTTCCATCCTCCATGTCTCTTGAGAACAATTAAGTCCGCTCCAGAATCTGCTATTTAACAGGGTAGCAGAAGTACGCCTAAAACAATGTCCGGTATACTGCTTGGCATCTGGCAACTTCAAATAACTTGCGATTTCTTGTGGCATCAGAGCGATTTTATTTTTTCCCATCACTTGTTTGAAGCACTTACCATTTTGAAAACGGATGAAAAATCGGTTGGTCTTCATGTCGGCAGGACGTAGGTTCTGGTATTTTTCTACAAGAGCTTTGTATTCTCCCTGTATGACGAAGGATCGATCAATTTTTGTTTTTGTGTCTGTCAACTTTATTAACATTAACTGATCGGAGTGATTTTCGATATCATCAACTGTTAATTTGAGAAGTTCAGTGCCACGACATGCTCCATGTACTCCGAAAATTAAAGCCACCTGTAGCAAAACCGTAGCAGTAAGTAAATAAAAAACCGGTCAAGTGCGAGTTGGACTCACGCACCGAGGGTTCCGTACAAACCTGTAGATAAAGAGTAGTAACTTTGATATTTCCAAAATTGTCAAAAATATTTTTCTAAAATATTTTTTTTTTTTATATGATGAAACTGAAAATTTACGGTTTTCGTAATTTTTCCTATATCTGTACTATAAGACGTGACATCGTACTAAATTTCAAGATTATAAGTTTACGGGAAGTAACCTGTAGGTTTTGATTCCCGTGCGAGTTTCGAAAATTTGCGGAAATTTGCGGCCTAAATGGTTGTATCTTTTGATTGCGTTGGCTTAGAAGGTTGATTTTTCTACAGCTTCCAGGGACAGTAGACCTAAGTATCATATAAAAATTTCAGTTTGATACCTCCACGCGTTCCTGAGAAAAACAGTCTTGACAGACGGACGGACGGACGGACGGACGGACGGACGGACAACAAAGTGATCTTATAAGGGTTCCGTTTTTTTCTTTTAAGGTACGGAACCCTAAAAACGTAGAAACTATATGGTTATACTTTAGGTACTGATCCACTGATACATTTACTTACTTTTACGGCGAGAAAGTCCTTATCGGGTGCCTCATTAAGAAAAGTCTCTACGTTATTGACGGAAAATACTTTGGATTTCTTCGGTCTGTATCCTTCGGACATTCTCTTCAGATACGCTATTAATTTTGAATATGTGTCAAGTTTCACATCGTTGTTAGATCTCAATGTCGCTTTGAGCATTGAGTATATGTCCCAAAGAGTGGAAGGCTGCCTAGTTTGGGCTAAATATTGGAAATAAGCCAAAAACGCAGTTTCTGAATTATTTTTGGTTCCTCTTTCATTTCTCCATTCGATGAAATTGTCATAGGTCTTCATATATTTCTCCCGGGATTTTGCAGGTAACAGATTATCCATCACATTTTTTGCGTCGGTTCTTATACTTTCAGGAGTTAATTCCATATCACTGTCACTTGACGAACTCATTTTTATATAATTTATCAAAACCAAGAACTTGAATGTCAAAATTTATGAAAACGCGGGCCGTAGTTCGCGCGTTTTTTTTTTTACTCAGTTGCCAGCGGCGGCGGCGGGGCGATGGTCGACGGACGTGCCGTCTAACCAGCCAGTCTCTTGCGTTCGGCGGGAAACTCTTAGATGTTCCAAATTCAATAAGTGCGAGCAAAAGAATTTTTGGTCGCACTTAGAAGCGCGAATCTGCTCGTATGTCACATGTCTATCTTCCATTATTAGTTGACGAACAGCATCGATGTTTTCTTGTGTTACTGCTGTTTTTGGCCGACCAGTAGAAGGAACTGTGGTGAGAGAGGAACGTCCACGACGAAACTCAGAATACCAACGATATATAGTCGTTTTACTAGGTGCTTCAAGTTTATAAATAGAAACAACCTCGGCAAGACATTGTTCTTGAGATAAACCTCGACGAAAGTTGTGAAAAATTATCGCACGAAAATGTTCCCGCGTAAGCTCCATTTTCCTCACCGACTTATCAAATTCAAATGACAACTACTCTTTTGTTTTTTACTTTTTATAAATTTCGAAAATAGAATTGTGTTAAGAATAACATGATTTTTCATACACCAAAGAGGTTTTAATCTAATTTATTCCTGAGTATTCTATTCCCGATCTTTTCGGTGTGGCCCTCGTATATGAACGTGACGTCACGGTCATGTATCAGAAATCGGAGTCAATTGACCGAATATTTATTGAGTTTTGTGCGTTGAAAAATTGGTTTCTACAGCTTTTTGGAAATATATTGGTTGTATTAACTTCATATGGGCTATGTTTTTTAAACGCCATGGTCTTGAAAATATTTAAGATAGGTGTCATCATGCCAATTAGGTGAACTTGACTTACCAAGCGTATTGTATTGTCAAAGTCCAAACGCTCGTTGTTTGTCTCCACCGCAATGATACCCCACGACTGCAGGGCTTCGGGCTTGAGCATGCGGTCGGCTTGCCATGCTCCTCGTCTGCGATAATAAACAATTCATGTTCAAACTTATCAGTCGAACTGCACATTTTATGAAGCCCCTTCATAAAATGTGCAGTTTTACTTTTAAATTGTTATGTAAACGTATAACATACGTTTTTTTTAAATAGAGTGTAAATTTGCAATCAGTTGTTGGACCATAAGCGAATTGGTTGTATGTCTTGTAGCTTTTTTGGTGGGGTACCCAGCGCCGCCACTACCAATCAAACAATGTGGTCCCGTTTAAGACTCTTGACTACCTGAGCACGGTGAAGTAAATGTGATGCGAGTGGATTTTGATGCAGGGATAGCCGCTCTAGGTATAGTTTCCTGTACCACTCGATTTCAGATGTAACTGTCGGCAAGTTGAGATATTCGTGTATTTCATTGTTTCTTGTGAACCAAGGAGCGTTCACCATTGCCCTCAGGATGCATTTTGTGCTCTTTGTAGATAGAGTATGTTACTTTTGCTTGTAACACCCAATATCTGGATTCCGTAGGTCCAAATTGGTATTAATACCGAATTGTATATAAGAAGCTTGTTGTCTGTTGACAGTTCAGTTTCTTCCCATGAGGGTACATACGTATGAAACAACTGTCCGTGAACCTCACTCAGCTCGAGTCCACTGAAAACCAGCGTCATGAGTGGGTCCCTTTGTATAATGGTAAGCGGATATATTAAGGCAGATAGTTCAAATTTGCCATGAATTGATTGCTTTACGTTGGCTAATTTCTTCGCAACAAATAGTAACTGCTCTGCTGAATTAAGAAATGTGAAGACTTCTTTGTAAGTAATATACTCAGTATTACTCAGGATACACTTTAATAGTAATCGTAGGTATGTATAAACTCCAAAAGTAAAATTGAATGTTATATAAAATAATATGATTTTGAGGTTCTGTTTTTTTAACAAATTGTTTCATTCCTTTTTAGTTGCTCAGCAGGCAGTCATATCGGAGACGATGCTGTGGGATATGTACAACTTCGTCGAGATGCAAAATTGTGCACAGTTAAGTGCAAAATTTGCCCGGAGCATAAAATTTGTAGTAAACCATATTCAGCCACTATGGTTGTGGATAAAGAAAACGGTGTTATAGTGAGTGCCAAGTGTCATGATTGTGCTGCTTCTCAAGAAGGTTGCAAATATGCTGTGGCATTCATCATGTGAAAAGGAATGAAAAAAAAAACAATTTAAAATGTTCAGTTGTTGAAACACCAGTCAGATTTCTACAAAGATGACGTTATAATGTGTTCAATGCATCAACTGTGCTTGAAATACAATTTTTTGGTACAGCCAGCTCCTTACTTATTAAAAATACCTAAATGGAAATCAAAGACACAAGATACAAGTGCTGGATCTCGACGGGCTAGTTGAAGCCACATTTTCCGCATCGTTTTTGTACATGGAACGTGAATAGATAGATTTTAGGGGTTTTAATACTTAGTTAGTGTAGTACTTTCACACTACGGCATCACAAAACATCTATAAAATGTAGAATCCATCTTGTCAACTCAAAACTACGAAATAACTTTCTATTACATACAACTTCGACAATGTTTGCGAACAAGTGACGTTACAGCGCGGGCGTTTGACAGGTATCCACGTTTTGGTGCGAAATTTGGCATGGAATTTTAAATAACTTATTTTCAAGGTATTAGTTGCATTAAAAAAATAATAACAACTAGTTTGGACTCTATTTTGTACTTATGCATGGTTTTAAACACTTTCCCAAAAATAGTCCACATCCCTATTACTGTAATATGTGTGTGTTTGTGATGTCCGTTGACAAGTAATTAATTTAATTAAAAATTAAATTAAAAATAAAAACAATTTTCTTTACTTCGTTAATTTTTAAGCGCCTTTTAGGGACACAGCGCGCATAAAATAAGCTAGTTATGCAGATGCGCCCTTTCGTTTTTCTGTGTCACACCACAAGCTCAACTTCCGGAACTCTTACCTATAGATATCTATACATATAATAAGACTGTAAAAGATCGATTTCTGTACATTGAAGATTTTTATGAAAAATTGTTACAGGGGGTCTTAATTACCGTAATAGAAGCCAAAACAACAATTTTTAAAATTTTTGTCTGTCTGTCTGTCTGTCTGTCTGTCTGTTTGTCCGGGCTAATCTCAGAATCTACTGGACCGATTTTGACGGGACTTTTTTTATTTGACTCAGTATCACCTGGAGAGTAAACTGGGATATAAATAATCACGCCGATGAACTTAGGGGGCAGGCAGGAAATTGAATCTCAGAATCTACTAAACCGATTTTAATGGGACTTTTTTTATTTGACTCAACATTACTTGGAAGGTAAAGAAGGATAGAAATAATCACGCCAATAGACTAAGGGGGTAGGCAGAAAATTGAATCTCGGAAACTACTGGGCCGATTTTAATGGGACTTTTTTTATTTGACTCAGCATCACTTGCAATAATCACGCCAATAGACTAAGAGTGTAGGCAGGAAATTGAATATCAGAAACTACAGGACTGAATTTGATGGGATTTTTTCATTTGATTGAGTTTTACCTAGACAGTGAAATATATAATAACTCACGCCAAGTGACTAAGTGTTAACTGGCCTAAACTTGGGATGAATTAATCACCCTACCTAACTAAGGGAACTCATTGTGTGTACCTGTTATAGAGTCGCAGGTATGCCTGCATTTGGGTCATGTTAAACAGTAGCATAGGCTGGGAGTACCTCCACGCGGTGAAGGCGGTAACAGTTAAAATTCCACGCGGACGAAGTCGCGGGCACAGCTAGTTTCTAATAAAAATAATTTTATTATGTTACGGCTTTGAGGATGCCCTTGTAAAAGGACTAACCTTAAATTTTGCAGTGCAGGCACACTACCTAAGTGTATCTGAAAATACAGCTATGAAGCAACCGGAATTGTGCCTTCTGTGCCTTGTGATTTTTGTATGTTGTGAATCAAAGTGTTATAATGTATAAAAATCGTTTTTTTTTTACCTAGGCTCCACCGGTCTTCCAGTTCCAACATCCAGTCTCGGAGGCTGCAAAACTTTCGCCTCGACCGGATAAAACTTGTCAGATATTTGCAACCCGAACTTATGGAAGTACGGATTCTTGGAATACTTCATCTAGAAATGATTAAAAAAGTATGGTTTATGATTAGTTGCCGAAGCCTGGGCAAGTACGCGTCTGCCTCGCGCACGAAAGGGTTTATAAAAAAAGAACCGTTAAAAAGTGCTTTAGTTTCAAAATACCATTTTAGGTAAAAATGGTATTGATCTGTAGTCTATTGCGTGATATAAGAAACTTTCTGAGTAAAACAAGCACACCGACGCGTTCGCATGCGGAATCGAATCTCTGCGAAAATACTGCTGAAAAAAAATTTTGCGGTTCTAAAAATTTTTTCGAAAGGAATTCTCGTATCGTTTGGGTGGTCCTATTGCATATCTGGAAGATACTTTCAACCAGATTTTATATTAAGTTAATTATTTTAATTATCAGTTTGGTTGGAAATAGCAGATGCGAAAAGTATGCGTCTTTGTAGCGGCTATTTCGCAGTTACCTGCGAAACTGTACTGACCAGGACGCAACCATGTCATCTTGCTAATACTAGAGTGAGACAAAGCATATGCTAAACCCCGCAATGCAACTGACTTTTTCGTTGTTTCGGATTCGCAAGCGATTGCGTTTGTGTGTTATAGCCTTAAAGCTCCACAAATCTTGAATTGGATGACCGAGATCCTTAAGCGCTTATTGGAAAATTTAAGAATTTGCACCAGTAAATGAAAACTGCTCTTAACTCAACGACGGGCTGTCAAACGTCAGTAGTGACAAGTGACAGTTGTGCAGGTTTATGTTGCTATTTCCCAAAAAAATAACTACAGAATTTCCTTCTAAAATAGCCTCGTTAACTCGGATGTTCAAAGCTGCCCCCTGTTCAAAACTTCTTTCCCTTCCTTCAGTCCCCTTTTCTGTAGCCGGAGGTCAAACCCTTGCGTTGCAAAGGACCACAGAACAAGGAAACTACGTACTGCATAAGAATATAAGGCGCCAGTAGACGGGGCGCGAGTATAACTAACTGCGCTCCCGAAGACGCACTAGAAGAGCGTGTGTGCGTTTTGGAGCGTGACAGAAAAGTATAGAAATATTGACAGTTTGTGATGGCAACTGATAGTGACATATTTGTATGACATGTGTGAGTTTGGTTATAAAGGTCCTGGTTCATAATAGCGGCCATGTTAACACTAGGTTATTCCTAGTTTAATGGCTGAGACTGTGCTCTGATTATACTTACGTCAGAGATCACTTCCTCAATCTTCCTTTTGCGTTCGTCAGGCGGAGTGGCTGCTTGCTTCACCATAGTAGACAGCTGGTTTTCATTCAGCTGTCTATTGAGAGCCTAGAAGTGTTTAATTAATGATCAACATAGAATCCAACGCATGTTCCAATAGTAGTTTGATTCCACATATTATGACTGATGGTGACGTTTTGCGCACTACAGAACAGCAATGCGGTATTGTCGTGTGTGCATATAGAAGCTATCCCTGTGTTGTCTACAACAACGCAGTGCAAAACTTTTTTGTAAGATTACATTAATTAAGTCATTGCAGGGCGATTACATGTTTATCGCTTAATGTTGCACGTAAGCCAAAATACAGGCACCAAATTAGTTATTAGGTACTAACATAGTGTGTAATATGTATTATTTATGTATAACCTGTATGTACTAACCCTACTTGGATCTTTTTTGTCCGAATAAATAAATAAATTGTTATTATAAATACTCATTATGGGATTCAATTTTAAATAAATAATTGGTTTACCTGGCCATAGGCTACTTCAAGAAGCTCCATGGGATAGTAAATAGTTTTCTCCCTTGGCCCGACCCAAATGCAATTGAGATCCGGATACTGTAGCCTAAAAAATAAACATAATTAGTAAAACTTCTTGCTATATTTTTTTTTAAGATAGTATGTACACAAGACAGCACCCCACGGGTAAGAACTGCGTCATCATAAGCACCTGTAATAAAGGAGATTTTTCAACCAAAATTTTGTAGTTGTTGTGGTTGAGGATAGAATTTCACTCTTCTCTTAAAAATGTATAAATACATTCTTTTGACAGCGTATATTCCTCAACCATGCGTTAGACAAATAGATTCGAATTAATCATTTAGAGATTATCACACCGCACCACGCTCCATGGCGATCCGCGGGGCGACAATTTATTATTTGTACACAATTTACCTCAGTTTGTGTGAAAAACACGTGCCTCAAATTGTCAACGAGTCACCGCGCGGTACCGTTTGTACGGTGCAAGCGGAATACGCGTCGGGGCGCGGTGCAGTATGACAACCACCTTAATATATATATATATACAGGGTGTAAAAAAACCTTAACGAAGCCATCAACCACGCGTTCAGTACATCAAACCAAATCGTATAAAAAGAAATTTTGGCTGGGAAACAGCTTTTATTTTTTGACATCAAAAAACAATTTAATTATAACCCGCAATGTACAGCGCGCACGGGGATAAGTCACAGCGGGGCGTGTTTGCTATACGCCGCGCCGCCGCGACGCGGTTCGGTTCGAGTGTGCGCTGTTCATTGCGGAGTGTGCCATTTAGAGGCTTTATATGAAAGAACTAGTGAAAATTTGTATCATGTTTCTTTGAAAAAAAGTTAAGTTATAACAGACAGAAGACATTTCTGTAAAAATCATCAATTTTTTTTCAAACTTTAACCATCTATACCTCAGTAACCGTTAACTTCCCAGGTATAGTGTAAAGGAAAAAAAATATCGTAACAATTGGTAAAATATGTGGTATTCGGCTTCCTTAAGGTTTTTTTACAACCTGTATATACAACATCACATGCATTGATCTGACTCTGTGATAAGTACTTGTGTTACAGATATCAGAATCAACAGTGATATATTACAAATAAACTAAAATAAATACATATAACACCCAGACCAGTACAAACAGACATGTTCATGCACACAAATGTTTGTACAGTGCGGGCAGTCAACTTCATAACCATTACACCAATTGGTCGTCAAATAGTAATAGCGTAGAATGAGTGAATTTTACCAACCTGACATTCTTAACCTTAGTGAAGTATTCCGCGACGGACATTTTGACCTTTTTCCCGGAAGGGTCGTCGAGCATAAAGTACTCTCTGGTCGCGCTGTTGGCTGACACACCGTTGCATATGAACTCACGTTTCTGGCCAGTGCCTGAAATGTCACCTCCTATTGAGGCAACCACCTAAAAAAAATGTTTATGACACATTGGAAATGTTAATTGAGCATTTCTGTCTACTGAACTTTAATACGACTCCTTTTATAATCATGGTGTCATTGTTAAAAGTAATCATTTTTCTAACGAAGTCATTATATTATTTTTATCTGTATTAAGATTTTAATGTCGATTAAATTGATCTGGGTTTTAGTCCGACACAAAAAATATCAAGTAAAGCGAATATTCAATAAATTCAATATTTTGAACTTTGAAGGCTTACTATCATTGAAGGTATCTTTGGTACTTATTTTGACGACCAATAAACAGCATGATACCTAACTGGACAAGTTTGTAACCCCCGAAGGGAAAAAGAAGAGTTTTTTTTATAAGTTGGACCTCTATTCTGTTTGTGTTTGTATGTGTGACAGATTTCAGTGCGATTTTTTTATTCAAAAAATAATTCATTCACGGTAGTTCTTAGCTATGGCTGCTCGAAATCCGTCTAGCCGTTGGAGCTCGCCAGCTGTTTCCCTGGCTCATGTCAAGGGTTTTTAAAATTTTAGTTTTTCTATAACTTGTTTTAAATCCCGGTACTCGGTCCTTTACAGATGTATACAGGTGACACGTACCCTGAGTCCTCGGATGAAGGTTTTGAAGTTTTCAACAAAGAAAGTAGTCTGCCTTTCCAAAGACCTACGAGGGTCCAGGCGAAACTCTTGCAGCGCCGCTATCACCGGCTGCTGTTTGGGAAAGCCTTTGTGTGCAACTGCAACGAAATAAAAAAAAACAAATAGAATTTTAAAATAATCATCACATCACACCATAAGACTAAACTGCAAAACTAAGTCTAATGCAATCATTGTCTAATGCGTGATTTGAACGCGCAAGTCCCGGATCTGTTCTGTTTTCCAGAGCGGATAACCACGCAGATGGTATCAATTTCATAAGAAACCTTGATTGTAAGAGTTATACTTGTTTAATTTTAAAACTTTTATACAAGAAAGTTTGGATTCATATTGGCCTTTTTTCTTTTGCGGGATCCGAAAAGTATCTTTTTTGAGAAGGAAAGCCAAACGTACCGTCAATGTTAACGAAAGGTTTCGATGTAAATATTCCAGATTGAAACAGCCCCGTCCATATTTCGAGACCGTCTCCCAAATTGATGGGGCGTGATGGGCGCTTGAAGAATTGGCGGCCAGCCTACAAAATACAAAAAAAAACATTATAATTCGGACCGGACGGACCCCGGAGACGTTGTCCTGCCCGTTATTTTTATTTCTTCGTAAATACATCCCCGCACTTTAAGGATTATCTAAAAAAAAAGAATTGGCCAAATTGGTCCAGGCGTTCTTGAGTAATGCACTTAACAACACATTTTGAGATTCATTTTTATATTAAAAGAAAACGTACAAGTGAAAGTTGTCTTAATTTCGTTGTTAAATCAATAGTGTAATTAAATTACTAAACTACAATTTGAACGTCGACTGCGATTAGTTATAGTAGATACACAGTGTGTATATATATATATATACTGTACTATGTACCGTAAAATGCAACGTTTCGTACCTTGACATAAGACTCCAATGTCCCTTGGCGCAATATAACGTCAATGCACTGGATGGCCTCAGTGGGAGGAGACAGCGAAGTTCCACCAGAGGTCATGTAGCTGAAATAATTACAGTTGGAATCATCTAATAAAATTTTTAAATTGAACACTTTGGTGAACTATAGTCTGATGCGCTGGCATGTTTTGGAAAGCTGAAAAAGAGGATTATTTTGCTTTAAATTTCCACTAAACGACGTCAGCGTCAGCGCAGGAACCCAAAGACGAGAGCGCTCGTAGTCTGTCGAAGCGACAACATGTCCTGAGGATGCCACGTGTAGTGGCGAAACGCGTCGAGATTTTTGTTGGTGTCAGTGTTGTGACTCCAGGTGCATCTTCTGTGTCACATTGTGGGTTGTATTGTAAGTCCTGCGTCTTCCAGCTCTAATCTTTAAGTGGTTGCAGTTGGATGTATTCGGGTTCCTGCGCTGGCGTCATTTAGTGGAAATTTAAAGCAAAATAATCCTGTTTTTCACTTTTAGCAATAGATTTACGCAAAGTAACGGCTGATTCCATCAACTATATGTTTTGGAAATGTGATTAGATACAACTTACTTTATGATAGTTTGCAAATCCACAATTCCAGTGAATTTATACGATACTTCGAATTTCATTTCTCTGCCATTATTATCCTGAAGTACCACCTAAAAAAAATCGTTTTTTTATTATTATTGTAGCAAAGTTACAAGTTTCACTAGCAAGCAGCTCCAAAACTCGGCTCATCGCCGCAAAGTCGCCTGCTTGTCAATATTCTAGTGGCTTTACTTCGGCGAGTGGGGGCATGAACTGCACCAGCTTATTCTGCCTGCCCCCTTTTACCAACGGTCCACCAGACGTATCACGGGTTAACATCCAAACCGTGTTGATGTTCCACTAATACGAACTAAGCGCTTCTCATCTACATTCCTGATGCGCACTGCTAAAGGGTGGAACTCACTGCCTGCGTCAGTGTTTCCCTGCATTTACAACCTAGGAATTTACAAAGCTAGAGTGAACAGACACCTTCTAGGTGAGTCTTAGGCGAGGCTTAGTCTTGGGTCAAGAGCAAACCTATCACAAATATAAAAAAAAAATCTAATAAAATAGATTTTACTATGGTTATTTTTTTATGCAATAACACAAAACGAGAAAAGCTAAGTACTTACATTGGTTAAGAACCTATCACTTTGTGACACACCCTGCAAAGGAGTAAGAGAGTAACAATTTTTAATTTGGTCAAACGCCGTGTCATTATTTGGGAAATGCTTCTGCTTTGAAATCATAAATGCTTTGCCCAACATTTTCTTCGGGCGATCTGGTTTAAACGAAACATCGTAGCGATGCTGAAAATGAAAAAAATAAATGGGTCATTATCAACATGAAGGGAACAATTGTTATAATATCCAGCTGCAGTTTAGTTGCATTGCACTTACAATTTTCAATGGTTTTATAGTCATGGACAAGTAGTTCGTCAGCACATTAACTTTCCTATGCGGCACCGAGTTGCCCTCAATTTTCTTGGGAATTTTGAAGCGACAGGATACGGTGTCGTACTTCTCAAGTTGAGTCGACTGTGTGTGGGCAACAGAGGAGGGTGCGGCAGAGGTGGGTGCGGCAGAGGTGGGTGCGGCAGAGGCGGGTGCGGCAGAGGGGTAAGCAACGGGGGCTTGTGAGGGTCCGGGCTGCGCGCTGTCACCGGCGGGCATCCCGCGACTCCAGGATGAGGCAGGGGGTTGCTGGCCGACCCCACGCCCGCGTCCACGGCCGCGCCCAGCTGAAGGATGGGGCGCAGACGCCGGTTGACTTTGAGCGGCCCACGGAGTTGAAGCTCGAGCAGGAGAAAAGCCAGGGGGAGCTGACACAGGGGGCGTCGATTGCACCGGGGGTGTCGCAATAGTCGACGGCATCGAAACAGCCATTCCAGGTGGGGGAGCCTGGCCCCAACCCACGGGTGGCGCCTGTGTGGTGAGACCTGGGGGTTGAGGAAAACCAGTCGGCTGCTGTGGCAAGGTTGGCACTGGTTCCTGAACGGTTTTAGCGAGTTCGGGAAGCACCGGTGCTGCTGCACCTGGCTTTTTAGCATCCTTGGGCTTTTTCTTGGGCCTCTTCTTTCCACCTCCAAGACCCAAACCTAACCCGTCCTCTTCTTCAACTTCTATTTTTGCTACGGGCTGGGGCTTTGGCTCTTCCATGGTTGTTGACACAGGCTCAGGAGCAGGGGGTTTCGGTTCTTCAGGTTTACTGGATTGTAAAGAAACTAATGCAGCTTTTTTTTCCTCCTTCTTCTTCTTTCTTTTGGCAGCTGCACTTAGCCCCTCGAAGTCTTCGCCCGCGTGTGAGGTAGATGGCACTTCCTCACTAATGGACATCTCTTTTACACCAGTTTCGACATCTTTAGTCGAAACTTTTTCATTTTTATCTTTTTTTCCTATAAAAAAGATAGACAGATCTTATGGTAAACACTGTTTAAGTACAATTTTGATCAATATAAAATTAGTAATTACTAAATTACATCCTGACTTTGCAACTACATACTTGTTCTCATAGTAAATATGTTTATGAGGGATAATGTAGGATTCTAATGATAATTTAATAAACTCTATTTCATACACCAAATCCATACTATGTTAGTGGTACCTTAATCTAATGGTAAAAGATTTTTTAAATTGGTCTCATAGTTTCAGAGTCTATTGGGTTACTAGGTAATAAGTGCAATTGTCCAGCATAAGACCTGCTACATGTATGTAACACTTAGTTGGCAAATAAATGAATATGAATATTCAATTCAAACAAACAATCAAATCTTGAGGTAGTTCAATTACACAAGTGTTTTAGCTACTTTTACTTTGGGATCAGAGCAATGTATGTTATGTTGTCCCCATTTATTTAATTCACCTCAATACAGGTAAGTATCTATCTATATGTATAATTTATTTCTCATTTTAAGAAATCTTTATCTATATGTTTTATTTTTATGTGATCAAATACATGATGTCGAAATTTAATAATTGGTTAATATCCCAATGTAATCGTACAGACAGGAACAAAACAAAAAGGTTATTATATGGAGTTTAATGATAAAGGTTTTTGACATAAAGGTCCATTGAGTTCACTACAAAACAAAACTGAATGTTTTTGCTCTTTGCTGAAGATATAAACGTTAAACATTTAGGTTACATTTCATGTAAATGTAAAACAAACATGTGAAAAATATCCAAATACATTTGTGATTCAAAAAGCTACAAAGTTACACACAGAAACTTAAAAAACATGGTTAACACGGTTTATATTTAATATAACATACCTTTCCCCATTTTGGATAACTTTCAATCTGTAAAAAACAAATAACAGTAATTAAATATATGTTGCTTTTATTCATTTATTATAAGATCATATATATTTATTACATTAATCAGCAAAACAAGCTGATTAATTTCCCTGATGCAAAATAGTTTGTTTAGGATGAAAAATGTGGACCATTTTTTTTCTAACTTAATCATTTTTGTCCAGTTACATAAACAAAAAAACTATTCTACCATCTCAATCATACCGTCTATTTTAAGTTGAACAAATTGTAAGCAAAATAGTTCATCTAGTTGCTAATCAATGCAAAAGAGTTCACATATCATACATATTTCTCCTTTTTAAATTTATTTTTAAAAATTTAAGTTTGGAAAAGAAACTGAGTAATTTTGACCAGAGGGATTGTATAAATTCTGTCAAATTCGGTAATTTTATTCAGTTTTCAAAAAAATGGGTTGTGTCAAACCTGTGGGTGAAGAACTTGAAAAAGGAATGGTTTGTGGGATTGAGGCAGGCAAATCTAGTTACCAAATCTCAAAAGACTTCACACTGCCCAGATCTACAGTGCAATCTACCATTCAGCACTATAAAAGAATGGAAATATTTCTTGCTCGAAAAAAACCCTGTATCACCAGTCAAGCAAGAAAACAAAATTCTTACGAAAATTTACATAAAATGGCCATGCTTGAGCTGGAGAATTAATGGTGTAATGGAGAGACATGATTGAAAATATATTGACTGCCTTACAGAAGAAAAAGTTTGCTGGTGATCACTTAAATTGGACTTCCCAGGAATTACCAGTTGATGATAAAAGAAGAAAAGTTGTTTAAAATAAATGAAGCATTTCATAGTGATTGCTTTGAAAGAAAAGTTAAGTTTCCAGCATCTCTCATGATCTGGGGTTGCATGTCTGCGAAAGATGTTGATGGAATGCAGTATGTGAATGGTCCCATCAATGCAACAAGATATCAAAATATTTTGAAAGAAAGTCTACTGCTCTCCATTCTGTCACTCAAACATCTAGATTCTTTATTTTTCAACAAATCGGTGCTTCCTGCCACACTGCAAGGACAAAAAAGACATGACTGCTGTCAAAAAGCATCCTAACCATCGAGTGGTCATCTAACAGCCCGCACTTATTGTTGATTGAGACCAATATATGGTGGAAAATGAAGAAAGTCCCTTGCAGAAATCCATCAAGACTGAAGAGTGACTTGAAGGCTTAACTCTTGGCTGTGTGGGAGTCATTTACGACCAACGAGTGTGCAGAGTTGGTTGCGGTATGCCTCCTTGCATAAAAGTTGTAATTGAAAACAAAGTCAATAACTAAGTGGTAGAGGAACAATTTAGTGGGACAGCCAGTGATAGAGGAATACTTTTGCAACAAGCGCTTTGGTGTATTTTTTTATTTATTTATTTTGTAACTTTATGTAAGGTCATGAAAGATTATGAGATATGTTAAAATAAACTTTGGAATTTGACTCAAATTGTGGTTTACTTTCCTCTTAAATTTTTAACCAAATTCACTTAACATTATTTCATATTCTCTCAATTTTTATACGTAAATTATCAATGGTACTCAAAAAAACGAATGTAATTAGGTACCGTGCAAAGTCTGTGGTATATTAAATACTAAATTGTTGCATCATTCCATCATCAGCATACAATTAAGGTTTGACCTATAAAATATAACCAGTCCATTGTGCAGATCACAAGCACAATCAATATTTTATAGTTACGAACACGGGCTTTGGCTCAATGGGAGAATTTCGTATGTAATAAAAGATCTACCAGCATGCTTTGTGGCATCTGGCAATCTTATTATTGTAAAGTGTTTATTACTAGCTTTGATTAAAGAATACAAGGTGATTGCCCATGGTGCAATTCTAAAAGTGTTAACTGCAGCTTAAGATTTTGTATTTTTAGAGAGATGTTGGTTGAAAGACATGTTACAACAAGCCAAACTGACGACATTATGTACCTTTGACTAAACCATATTTCTTTTGACTTGTAATTTTACTTACCTCCCAGTCACCCTCAGTAAATGGTGGATCGACAAAGTTAGGCCGAAGTTATACAGTAAATCAAACTGTGTAGAATTTTCTATCAGCGCGAAGAGATTTTTCTGCGATTTCTCTTACACACAACCACAAAACTATCTTTTCTTTCTTGTTTGTTTTTAATTTTCTCACTCACTGATTAGATTGAATGGAGTGAATGAATGATGAACGAAAATGAATGACAAAATGACAAAAAAAGGAATCGAAATCCTTCGAAAGCAGTGGATACGGGTGGCGCTAGTTATGAGAATTCACTGTCATCAACCATACTTTGATGTATCAGCGATGTTAATTCCACAAAAATCCGTGATTTGGAGAACTTGATAGTTTAACTTATCTCCGACTATAAATTACCTTTCAAAGACAATTTTATAGTCCCCTTTTTGTAATCTCCAATCTCCATAGCTAAAGAGTCACCTAACTTTTTATCTATCGAAGGAATCATAATGTTACGTTCTAGGGGTGTGGGATCTAGATTGAAATGCACTTCTAAACCGATGAAGTAGAGTAGGATTTATTGTACACACTTTACGTTACAACACTTAGTACACAAACACTTATATCGCACTCCAAAATCTTGTTGTCGCAGTTTTCGCTTCGATGTTTACTCGTCGCTTTCCCAAATTAAACTCTAACTCGGACGCATTCCCGGGCTCCTTATATACCGGCCGTCAAGGACTCCCGAATATTCGGTAGGTACCTACTACCCAGTACGAGACTGTTCGGGATCCTTCCAAATGCCGTCTTGCCTAGCCTATACCTTTCTCGAATGTTCGGCATCATAGTGCTATCCCTGTCTTGTGCTGTCTCTGTCACACCTTTCTGGAATGTTCTCAGTATAGCTGTCTCTCTCTAATCGTGCTATCTCTTTCACTCCTACTAAAAATTACGTCATATACTGAAGTGGGCTTCAAAGGCCCATAAGGGGTCCTGAAAACGCCTGAAAACGGGTTTTCAGGTTATGGCGTCATCTGATAGAGGGTGGCCTGAAACGGACTGAAAACATGTTTCAGGCGCCTGAAAACAACGGCAACTTGGGTGAAATTTCGATAAACTAGTATGTGTTAGAGCACTCTCTGAAACGGCCTGAAATGGTATTTCAGCCTGCTGAAAACGCCTCCAAGGCACGGAAAAACACGATCAAAGTTTTAGCACTAGCCCACCGGCGTAACACTACCCCCTCCTTAGACATGCTCGTCCCGAGCATCATTCGTTCCATGGTACTTGGCCAACCGATCCACATGAACAATCTTACAGGGGCTACGTGCGTTGCGCTGTATCCGATAAGTGACGTCGTTGATCCTTGTGACTACTTTGTACGGCCCTTCCCAACTCGGCGACAATTTCGGTGACTTTCCTTTTCGACGCATAGGGTTATGTAGCCACACGAATGATCCTTCCTCAAACCTCGTCTGGTTAGACTTCCGGTCGTATCTGGTCTTCACCTTCTCACTGGCCTGCAATCCATGTTCACGAACATGCCTGTGAACATCATCAAGCCGGTTTCGCAGTTCACTTGCATACTCCGAAACCGTCTTTGGTGCATCTGGAGGACGTCCGGTCAGAAGATCTGCAGGTAAACGTAGTTCTCTTCCAAAATTAGCACACGCAGGAGTTACGGCCGTGCTTTCATGAACTGCTGTCCGATATGCCATTAAAAAGAGCGGAATATGCCTGTCCCAATCCTTTTGATGGTTGTCAACTACTTTGGCCAAATGTCGTTCCAGAGTCTGATTGAATCTCTCAACCATTCCGTCTGACTGTGGGTGATAGGCCGTAGTCCGAGTTTTATGAATTCCCATGACTCGGCAAGTCTCCTGAAACACCAGAGACTCAAAATTTCTTCCCTGATCACTGTGGATCTCAAGAGGCACACCATACCGACAAAACACTTCAGACACTACAGTTTCCGCTACTGTGACTGCCTCTTGATTCGGAATGGCAAATACCTCAGGCCATTTGGTGAAATAGTCCATGACCACCAGGATGTACTTGTTTCCACGGTCAGAGGTCGGGAACGGGCCTGCGACGTCTAAAGCAATTCTTTCCCAAGGCGCTCCCACGTTGTAAACTTTAAGCGCACCTCTACTGCGTGTATGTGGTCCCTTAACTGACGAACAGCTAGTACATTTCCGACACCAGTCTTCCACGTCGTCTCGACAGTTTATCCAGTAAAAACGTTGCCGAATCTTCATCAGAGTCCTCTTTACTCCTAGGTGTCCACCGGAAGCGCCGTCGTGAAAGGATCTTAAAACATCGCTGACTCTCTTTCTTGGTACAACCACTTGAAGATGAGCATCCTTTCCGTTTTCTGACTCCCATTTCCTGCACAGTACGCCATTGTGCATAACCAGACTTTCCCATTGCGCCCAGTAGCTCTTTGTCACGGTACTCATCGAAGCTACCTCACACCACCTTGGTTTGGGCGCCCCAGCGTTGATCCAATCGTAAATGGGCTTTACATCGCAATCTTCCTGTTGTGCTTCTTGCATTGCTTCATCACTCCATTCTTCGCTAACAGTGTCTGTCCTCAACATCTTCACGCAGTCCTTACCCTCTTGCCTTAAACAGTGTTTGCAATCATCAGGACAAGGTCTTCGAGAGAGGGCATCTGCGTTGCCATGTGACTTTCCACTGCGATGTTCGATGACAAAGTCATATTCCTGCAGTTGTTCGATCCAGCGTGCCACCTGACCCTCAGGGTTCTTAAACTCTAACAACCACTTTAGAGCAGCGTGGTCAGTTCTTATTCGGAACTTGCGTCCAAGCAGGTATTTACTAAAATGCTGCAGAGTTTTGACGACTGCCAGCAATTCTCTCCTAGTGACGCAGTAGTTTCTCTCCGGCTTCGATAGCGACTTGCTAAAATAGGCGATCACAACTTCCTGATCACCCTTCTTCTGTGACAAGACTCCTCCAATGCCAGTATTGCTTGCATCAGTGTCAACAACAAACTCGTTCTCTGGGTCTGGATATCCCAAAATCGGTGTTTCACAAAGTCTCTGTTTGAGGTCTGAGAAAGCTGCTGCACACTGATCATCCCAGTTGAATTGTCTTTTCTCTTCTGTCAGCTGGTGCAAAGGCTTTGCTATATCTGAGAAGTTCTTTACAAATCGTCGGTAGTACGAGCAAAGTCCCAAGAAGGCACGTACTGCTGTCTTGTCTTTCGGTGTCGGCCAGTCCTTAACTGCACTTATCTTCTCAGGGTCTGTCTGGATGCCATCTGATGAAATCACATGTCCCAAGTAGTTAACCTTGCGCTTGAAGAATGAGCATTTCTTCGGACTTAGTTTTAAGTTAGCATCGCGCAACTTGGACAAAACTTGTTCCAGCTTCTTGAGGTGGTCATCAAAATCTTTGCCTACAATTATGATGTCATCCAAATACACTAGGCACGTATCACCCAGGAGACCAGCCAGTATTTGCTCCATCAACCGCTCAAACGTTGCTGGTGCGTTGCACAATCCAAACGGCATTACATTAAACTGCCAAAGTCCTTTACCGGTTGAAAAGGCTGTTTTCTCTTTGTCCTTGTCTTTTATTTCCACTTGCCAATAGCCACTTTTCAAATCCAACGTGGAAAACCATTTCATTCCATGCAGAGTGTCCAAAGTGTCATCTATCCTAGGCAATGGATAACTGTCTTTCTTAGTCACATCGTTGAGTCGACGATAGTCTACGCAAAATCTCATGGTTCCATCCTTCTTTTTCACCAAGACTACTGGAGAACACCAAGGACTTGTCGACGGTTCTATCACTTTATATCTCCTCATTTCCTTGATCATGTCTTCCACTTCCTTCTCTCGAGCTACTGGAACTCGCCGCGGTCGTTGTCGAACAGGCATGACATCTCCGGTGTCGATCTCGTGCTGCACTACTCCAGTTCTCCCGATATCACTGTCATGTGCAGAGAAGACGCTCCTATAGCGCTTTAGCAAATTACGTGCCTTAAGAAGTTCTTCCTTTGTGAGATCATTTTGGCAGTTTTCCAATAACTTTCCAATTTCCACAACTTCTTCTTGTAACTTGTTCTCCTTCGACCCATGGCAACTCCGTATCCAAGAGATTGCCTCGCATGTTCCCATAAGGGTTCCTTTACTTATGACGTGTTGAGTGTCACTTAGATTTAGCACCCTTATAAATGCTGCAGATGACGTCGTTACCACTGTGCGAGCTGGCATCCATGGTTTACTGCCGTCCATTTTCTCTATTAACACGCAGGAATGAGATCCTTGTCTCGCACCGTGCGGCAATGTCACCGGAACTAGGGCTTGCGATCTCGGTTGAAGTGTAGTCCTTCTAGCGCAGAAGACATGTCCACTCACTCCACCTTCCATAGGAACTTCATAAGCCCCAAATTTCAGCACGCCTCCTTTCATGTCGATCTTACACTCGTACTTCCTCATAAAGTCAAGACCAATAATGCAGTCATCTACGATGTTAGCAATGATGACTTTGTGCCAGTACTTCTTTTCTCCAATCTTCACTGACACTTCCTGCTCCCCCTGGACGGAGATGTACTGGCCGGTAGCCGTTTGCAGCTGAAGACGCATTGGTCGGACTAGATGATCCCTGGACAGGTGTTTCAGCAGTCGAGAACTGATCACGGTCCGAGAAGCTCCGGTGTCAATAGTAAGGTGACATGGTACTCCACCAATTTCTCCTTTGACAGCCAGACTGTTCCCGTCGTTCGCCTGCGAGATCATAATTGGGACATTTTGACCACCAGCCAGCACTCGTCCCTCAGTCCTGGCTTTTACTCGTTTCCCTGCTGCTGCCGCTCTGAACTATCAGAGCTTGCTGGCCTCTCCGTTCGGTCCGAGTCCCGTTGCCTCCAAGATCTTTTTGGGCAGCCTGATTGTATGTGTCCTCTTTCCCCGCAGTTGTAGCATCGAGGCCCAGTTTCTCGAGGTGGAGCAATCGGCTCCCTGGCCGCAACTTCGCGCACCCTAAAGGATTTTGTTGAGTCTTGGCGTACAGCTTCCACCTCCAGGGCATGGGCGAGCGCATCCTTCAAGGTCCCATGGTGTCCCAGCCGTACAGCAGCCCTCACTTCAAAGTCCCGAATCCCATCTATGAATGCCTGTACTAGCGTTCCATCGATGAAAGTCGCTGCGGAACCTTGGTACGCCTTCCGGACGAGCTTCTCTATCTCAAGTGCCCACTTTTGTAACGACTCATTATGCCCCTGAGTCCTATTCTTCAGCTGAGCTCTGTAAACGTGCTCTAGATGGCTGTCACCGAAGCGTGCCTCTAAAGCTTCAAGAAGACGGTCGTATGTCTTCTCCTTTCCTAACGCTTCCAGGACAGTGAGAGCTTCGTCCCGCAGCGCCAAACTCAGTGCCGTTTTAGCATAGTCCTTGCTCCAGCCATTCGCTTCGGCAACCATCTCGAATTGGAGCTTGTATGCGGCCCACGAAGAGGTACCATCGAATGGAGGTACCTTTAACTTTTCACCTCCTGTGGCTGGTGCACCTGATACACTGGTGGTGCCGTTGGCCACTTTGATCTCCAACTTCTGGAGGCGATTCTCCTGGCCCTCTACTTTTTCGTTCAGTCCATTGAGGCGCTTCTCGTGGTTTTCAACTTTTATTTCAACGCCCACAATTTTGTCTTGCACCTCAGCCATCTCCTTTTTCCATTCTGCAGCTACTTCGTGTACCTCACGGAGGACTTCTTTCTGGTCCCGTAGCTCTTGCTGCAAAATTTTGGCTTGTTCCTCGTGCCATCTAGCCAGTTCCTCCTGCCTTCTGGTCTGTTCCTCCTGCTGAACCCGTAGCTCTTGTTGCAGGATTTTGGCTTGTTCCTCCTGCTGAACCCGTAGCTCTTGTTGCAGGATTTTGGCTTGTTCCTCCTGCCTTCTAGCTTGTTCCTCCTGCCTTCTAGCTTGTTCCTCCTGCCTTCTAGCCTGTTCTTTCAGGAGGATCAGAATGGCGTTGACGTCTATCTCCGGCGTCCTTGAAGCTGGTACCGCTGTGTCTGACGTTCCGGCGGTGCCCGCAGAGTCTCCAGCAGCGGTGCGGCTTCGGGTCTGCATCCCCTCCTTCTCTTCTTCTCGCGGAGTAATCGGCATTTTCAATCCCACTTCTGACACCAAATGTTACGTTCTAGGGGTGTGGGATCTAGATTGAAATGCACTTCTAAACCGATGAAGTAGAGTAGGATTTATTGTACACACTTTACGTTACAACACTTAGTACACAAACACTTATATCGCACTCCAAAATCTTGTTGTCGCAGTTTTCGCTTCGATGTTTACTCGTCGCTTTCCCAAATTAAACTCTAACTCGGACGCATTCCCGGGCTCCTTATATACCGGCCGTCAAGGACTCCCGAATATTCGGTAGGTACCTACTACCCAGTACGAGACTGTTCGGGATCCTTCCAAATGCCGTCTTGCCTAGCCTATACCTTTCTCGAATGTTCGGCATCATAGTGCTATCCCTGTCTTGTGCTGTCTCTGTCACACCTTTCTGGAATGTTCTCAGTATAGCTGTCTCTCTCTAATCGTGCTATCTCTTTCACTCCTACTAAAAATTACGTCATATACTGAAGTGGGCTTCAAAGGCCCATAAGGGGTCCTGAAAACGCCTGAAAACGGGTTTTCAGGTTATGGCGTCATCTGATAGAGGGTGGCCTGAAACGGACTGAAAACATGTTTCAGGCGCCTGAAAACAACGGCAACTTGGGTGAAATTTCGATAAACTAGTATGTGTTAGAGCACTCTCTGAAACGGCCTGAAATGGTATTTCAGCCTGCTGAAAACGCCTCCAAGGCACGGAAAAACACGATCAAAGTTTTAGCACTAGCCCACCGGCGTAACAATAAGAAAATCGGTGTGTTTTAAATTTTGGTCTGGTAGTACTTGGTAACTAAAAATAAACAATCGTGACATGTTATGATTTGAACGGGGTAAAATCTTTAAATTATCCTGACTAGATATTTAAAAATCATTTTGTAATGAGATTTTCGACGATGTTTTATGGGCATATTTGGTTTCAAGAACGAGCCAAAAGTCAAAGTTTTGAAATGAAAGAAAAGTACGTCATTACTATTTTCTTTCATGAATCGTGAGAATCTAAATACTCCTTGCAATCATGCTATTCGCTCGTCCCGTCATGTAACGTTTTTACCTTTTTTACCTCTAAAGAGTGACATAAACACGGGTAATTTTATTTAAAAAATCAAATTCTTTCATTCTCTTCCAATACATGCTTTTAATAATAATAAAAAAACAACTAGGTAATGAAAATCACACACAACCATCGTTGGTGTGACCTTCATCTGTTTGATTTAATCCACTACAAAGTATATCTCTTTAAGGTAATCTTAATCTAAATACCTACTGGTCATACCATCTACCACTTACTTGATAAAGTATAGTTCCTTTGGTATATTTACTATACTCTATGGTATAGTTGTTGGTCTGGTCACCACTAAATGAGGAAAATGTCAACACCCTTATTTAATACATATATCCAAATAGCCGAGAATAAAATTATGCATTATCGAGTCAAAGTCATCGTTTTGTGTTTTATGAACTTTACAAGTGAAAAATCTTGTAAATATTATGTCTTGACAAGCTGGCTGCGTGATGACATTTTCCTCATTTAGTGGTGCTATTTTGATCAAATGCAATGATAGTGCGAGCAGTATAACATTATATTTTAATTATTACTTACATGGTGTTTTTGTAACGCCTTAAAGATAATTTGTAAAGATGAAAATTGAAGAGACAGGATCAAAGCAAAGCTATAAGAAACACTAAGAATTGAGTAATAGTACTAGTGTGTAACATTGGTGATTACCGCCGAGGCGCCATTGAGACCCGAGCCGTAGGCGAGGGTCTTGAGAGAGTCGAGGACGGTAATCATACTAATCATCAATACACACGTGTATCATACGACGTTTTTCAACACACTTGTGAATAAAATAACAATAAAATCTCATTTTATTTAGTAGATAAAAAGTTTATTTTCCGCGCATAGGGGTTGCGCCTATTCTGCCACGTACAAAATGGGGACTTTAAAGTTTTCTTTTTTAAATCTATAACTCAATGAGTTATAGCAATGAAAAAGTCACAGTTTGATTATAGGTGTCATTATTAGTCTAATTGCAGTGAAATAACAACCACTTTATGAGCAAGTGTGTTGAAAAGAATCTTATCTCACCATGTATTTAATTACACAAATGTTTTTCATTTTTTTTTAAATACTCTCTTATATGTTTTTTTTTTTCAAATATGAATAAGTATAAAAAGCAGATATAATTATATCGCCCAAAATCTGAGGACAAAATTGAAATATTTTATCAGTCTTACCCAGATTAAAAAACAAAGTAACGAGGTTATTTTCGAAAAGACAACACTTTCGAAAAGCTATGCCCAAGACGGAGCTGACGTGTTTCTTCTTAGTATAGGCTAGGCGACACCACCAATCGTTGACATACTTACTTGAAAAGGGGAGGAAGCGAACCCCCGACCTTTGAAAGTCCGGTCCAATGCTCTGACCACTGAGCTACCGAGAACCTTCATGAAGTCGTTGAATTTTGTAAGTGCTTTTTAACGCTTTAAGCCAGCATATGTTTCATCAATGATTGTGGGAGACACCCTCAAATCCCCCGAGGGAAATATTTTTACAAATATTTAACAATCGGTTAAGATGAAACTGGCTATAATTTTATTTTTTAAGTATTTTTTGCGTTTACAACGCTATTTTTTAATTTCGAAAAGACATAACACTTAAAAAATTCTTTTCGGCTCCGGTCATCGGGGAGGAATCGAAACCCCGATCTTTGAAAGTCCGGTCCAATGCACTGACCACTGAGCTACCGAGAACCTTAATGGAGTCGTTGAATTTTGTAAGTGCTTTTTAGCGCTTTGAGCCAGCGTATGTTTCATCAATGGTTGTGGGAGACACCCTCAAATCCCCCGAGAGAAATATTTTTACAAATATTTAACAATCGGTTAAGATGAAACAGGCTATAATTTATTTTGTTATGTATTTAATTAAAAAATAAAGTTGTAAACGCAAAAAATACTTGACAAATAAGGTTATTTATTTACTGAATATATACATACAAAAATTCAAATTACCCCTATTTTCTTGAGTTTCCTGTAACCCCACTGACACTATAGAAGGATGTTGTGGTTGTACAACCCTAGATTGTCACTTTTGTTGTTGTTCATTCACTCATTCATTCTCTCTGCGATTGATATACTCATTCGTTGTTCGTTCGTTTTTCGTTTTGAGAATGAGTCAGGGGGGGGGGGGACACATCCATACAAATGACATTTAGGGAAAGAAAGTACAGCAATCTGTGTTTTCGCCCCGAAACTGTTTTTGGAGTTGTTTCTCTGAGTTGCTAGAATTAAAAAATAAAATCATTTTGTGCTAATTTTATTTCATGTGCTCAAAAACCATCGACTGAAATTAAATAAATTATATAATAATTTATGTGCGCTTTGTTTCCACATCTTAAAAATACAATATAAATATTTTCAGCTTCGTCGTTATAAACTTTACTAAATTAAAATTATCGAGTACTGGCAAGTCAAAGATAAACTGCGGCCAATGGACTCCAGGCCAAGAACTTCCTCAATAAAAAAAAACAGTGCAAACTGCCAAAGTGCCAATGTCAAAATTACAAAATGGCGATTTCTTGTTGCGAACGTGGCTTTATTTTTGAATTCGTTTTGTTTTGTGTGTTTATGTGTTCTTCCATCGACTAATAACGTTGATTTGAGCTTTGTGTTTCTCCGTGTTTCTTCTGAGTGCTTTGCACTGTGTTTGTGCGATTTTATGCTACCAAACTATTCTGCGACAGGACTTTTTTAGTTATAATAATATTTGTATAAATAGTTCCAAGTACAATAAAAGTAACAATTGTACCCACTCTTGATGTTTTATTTCATTTTACTTGCCCTAATGTTCTAGCATGTTTTTGAGAACTTAAAATTTTCATTTATTTATACTTATTGATTTAGGCCAAATCAAATTTTAGTTTCACAAAAAAACATACTATAACAAAATGGTTCGTACAACAGCCCAAAAGCAGTACATGTAAACACGACGATTTTTAAGTAGGTAATAAAATGTGAGTTTTAATAGACGCTACTATTTTTATTTATCGTCTACTGAAACTCCCATTTTATTTTTAGATGTAGGTACCTACTTAAAAATCGTAGTGTTTAAAGTTTATAGCTATAGTACTATAGCTAGCTATAGCCTAGGTAGTGTTTAGTTCTCGGGGCGAAATTATAGATGGCAGTGTCAAACTGGTTTGCCTTAAGAAACCACGAGATAGCTCTCTTTTCCTATACATATTTCCTATACATAATATTTCTCTATGGATTGAGTGGATTGCTACATATTATTAATCTGTGGATTAGTGGAGCTGAATGCCGATTTTTGATGTGTTTTTGAAAATAAAAAAATGCATTTTCAATAATTCTTGTAAGTGATTTGCTTGTGTTTCGTACTGTGCTACGAAATATCGTTATAACTTTTAAACTGATATCGTTCAAATTAATAGATTGAGACTACTACTATAGTCATGAGGATTGCTGTGTTTACCACCATAGTGTTCGGTAGTTATTTAGTGCCTTTTGCCCAATTATGGCTTGTTACACTGTCGAAAATGATCTAAGCCTGAACAGTACGACAGTGTTGAATGATGAAACTTCAATTGTAGATGATCTATCAATAGTTCCATTGGAAAAGAAGAGTTTTGGTAAGCAACCATGTGTCGGCGTCTTTCTATTCATGAATTATTTTGTAAAGCTTAATCAAGCTTTTGTTGTATATGAATTAATTAAAGCATGAGTACTTGCAGTTTTAATGAAATCATTTGAAATGTGATGGTATTTTTACAGCAATATGCGAACTATGCGGTCGAGTTGGCCGTCGTGATCATTTTTATGCCCGAAATAATAAGTTCTGTTCGCTCCGATGTGCTAGTAGTTCTATAAAAAGGCGACACTATAATTGGCGGTTCAGGATGGAGAGCGCTGAGCATATGGCTGGTATGATTCCCATGGAGCCATTGCCTCAGCTGCACCAGTGGCATGCTGTACTGAACGACTTACAGGTACAGTTTGAGTCTGCAAACATAAGACTACTGCTTTCTACTTAAATATAATTTCAGTATCTAGAATCATTTAAAACATTCAAGTAAGAATAATTAACATTTAATTTACTCATAAATACTTTTGGAGCTATTGATGTATTTTAAATAGGCAAAACATAATTATTTTAGCTTAGAAATAATAGTCATATTAGACAGAAGACTTCTTTACCTGACCTAGTAATTTAGTAAGTAATTAATAAGCTGACACTGTTTTATTTCAGGCTGGACCTATAAAGCAATCTGCAGCATTGGTTGCCAATAGCTATGAATGGAAAGATGAGCTCTTTGGCTGTGATTTCTTAGCAGCTCCTGTTAGTTTATTCAAACATGCACCACTGCATGAAATGTGGGATAACACTTTTGAGGGAATGAAGGTTGAAGTGAAGAATACAGACAGTGACAATACTTCTGAAAAAGTCACTGACTTTTTCTGGGTAGCCACAGTATTGAAGGTAAATTTTCAATATTATTACTAATTTGTCTAGTCATATTATTTGAGTGATTTTTAGGGTTCCGTAGTCTGACAAAGAACCCTTATAAGATTCAGTCCGTCCTAGTCTTTCACAGCAGAATATCTTCTACGTTTATGGACTGATTTGCATGTAACTTGGTTTGAGGATACTTCACATATAGATCTCATTTCTAAAAATACGAAACATTAAAATAACCCCTTTTTAAGGGTACCTACCCATACATGTAAAGGAGGGGGTGAATTATTTTTTTGAGTGCACCCCCTTATGTGGGGTATTGTTGAAAAGGACTATGAAAATAAAATAGGGTATCCATACAACACTTTTTTATCAGCTTTACCATTTGCGAGTTATAGCCCGCCAAAGTTGTTTACACTGTGTCCCCCTGTAATTTCTAAAGTCTTGGACCTATCAACTTCAAATCTCTCACGTAAAGAAACAGGCACAGGAACTCTTATTTAAAATTGTTTCAGGTATCCTGTGATGAATACTTTCGAAATTATAAATAATATAACCAAAAGAACAGTATAAACTTAAAAAAGTTATTACTGTTAGGACTGAATAAAGCTTAAAATTTAATCACTTTTTAACCTGATATTGAAAAAAAATGTATTGTAGTGATATTCCCCATATAAACATTCATTAGTTCTACAACGGGAAAAAGCTAGGGAGATGATGATGATGCAAGAAATGCAAAACAGTGTGGTGCCAAAATTGACTACAGAACCCTACTTTATTCGTGGTCCGACACGCACTTGGCCGGTTTTTTTATAAGTTTAATCACTTCCATTACAAGTGCATAAGATACTATAGATTTACATTGATGTGGTGTCATGGGTATCTACCAAAGAAAATTACTTCAAAATGTTATACTGAAAGCAGTCCAGTATAAACAAATCATCTTAAATTGCCTCATACATCCTGTTTTTATTCTGTTTATGCCTTTCAAAATTCTTAATAATCCCTCTTCTTAGTCACTCAAACCACTTGTCATTCTTTTCAAGCTACTTTTACATTTGCTCACATACCTAATTTTATTTTTTTCTTAGGTGAAAGGCTATATGGGTTTGTTGCGATATGAAGGATTTGGTAGTGATGATTCGAAAGATTTCTGGGTCAATCTTTGCTGTTCGGAAGTTCATCCAGTTGGTTGGTGTGCTACCCGTGGCAAGCCACTTATACCACCTCGCACTATAGAAGACAAATATACTGATTGGAAGAAGTATGTATTATAATAATAAAAATAATTATGTATATTTCACAGGCAACAAATTACAACATAGTTATGGCCCATATAATAAACCTTAAATGAATCATTATAAATTTATGAGTTGATAAGATTCTGATGATACAGAATCTGAAAAGATCTGAAGAGCCTGATGTAACAGTACCTAAGAGACTGGTTGAGGAAGATAAAATAAGTTACAAGGCCTTCTAACACCTCTTTCTCTTCACACATATACATATTTGCTCAATATTATCTTTTTTTAGGTTTCTAGTAAAGCAGTTGACTGGCGCCCGAACATTGCCTGCAAATTTTTATTCTAAGTTAAATGACAGTCTTGCATCAAGGTTTTCTATTGGATCAATAATGGAAGTGGTAGATAAAAATAGAATATCTCAAGTAAAGGTTTGTATTTTTTGTGTGCCAATTTTCTCAATGTTATAAGGTACCATAAACATTTTTCTTCTCAACTAAATAATAATGTTTTAATTGTATTTTACAGGTAGCAAGTGTATGTGAGATAGTAGGTAAAAGGTTGCATGTAAAATACTATGACAGTTCTCCAGAAGACAATGGTTTCTGGTGTCATGAAGACTCACCATTGATTCACCCAGTGGGTTGGGCATTCCGCATTGGCCATCCTCTCGACGCACCGCAAAGTTATTGTCAAAGGGTGGCGGCCGGACGGTTCATTTCAAATGATACTACACCGGACATGTTTTATAAGTACCCTACAAATGAGCCGCCTCTATTCTCGGAAGGGATGAAGCTAGAAGCGATAGACCCATTGAATTTGTCAGCAGTGTGTGCTGCTACAGTGATGCAAATATTGAATGAGGGGTACATGATGATCAGGATAGACTGCTACCCGGCTGACGCGTCTGGTGCCGATTGGTTTTGCTATCACCAGAGATCGCCGTGCATATTCCCTGTAGGATTTGCGCTAGCTAATAACATTCCACTGGTGCCGCCAAGTGGGTAAGTTGAGTGAATGAACTGTATAATCACACTTTATTAGGTATATCGAACTTCAGTTTTAAATGTATAATCATAGTTTTGTTTAAGGGAGCTTTACTTAAATATTTATTTTATTGTGTTTGTAGTATTAGTGTTAAACCTAAGCTCTGTAAGCAAAATTAACTAACTCGTACTCTTGTTACGTTACTCATGCATGACACATCAGTGTTCAGCCAGTGAGAAAGGCAAATAGTAAACAGATACGCGTCTTAGTAAAAAGGTCCTGTTTTTTCCCCTTTCGTGTACGGCAACCCTAAAAAGTAATCAATTTGGCGTAGTCATTCATTCAGTGTGATGTTTCCATTCAGTCATTGTATTTTATTTTATTTGATTTCAGGTACGCGATAGAAGACTTCAGTTGGGAGCAGTACCTGGCTCTCAGTGGTGGTAGGGCGGCAAGTCGGACGCTGTTCGCGGCGCGCGGCCATGTCGTGTCTCACGGCTTCGTGGCGGGCATGCGGCTGGAGTGCGCAGATCTGATGGACCCTCGATTAGTCTGCGTGGCGACCATCGCCAGGGTCGTGGCGGACTTGCTGAAGGTACGCACTTTCCTCATCATCATTATTAGCCAAAGGACGTCCACTGCTAAACATAGGCCTTCCCCACAGCTTTTCACATCGTCCGATCACAAACGGTCTGCATCCAGTGTGATCCTGCGATCTTTACAAGGTCGTCTGTCCATCTTGTCAGTGGACGTCCTACGGTTTCCTGCGGACGCACTTTCCTGCGGTTACTACTTTGCTTCGCTTTGCAGCTGCGCTGTGTGGATCCAGTTAAGACGACTAATGTTAATCGCTTAGTTTTTAGTTGAGACCTCCCATGGCTTATTTCCTTGTTCGCAGGTGCACTTCGACGGCTGGGGCACGGAGTACGACCAGTGGCTGTGGGCGCACAGCACGGACATGTACCCGGTGGGGTGGTGCCGCGCGGTCGGGCACCGGCTCGAGGGCCCGCTGCAGCCCGCGCCGCGCGCGCAGCGCAAGCACACGCCCAAGCAGCCGCGCAGGAAGCGCCGACAGACAGGTAACTATCATCATAACAGCTGTTCGACACCCACTGCTGAGCATAGGCCTCCCCAGGGATCTTCATCGCGATCGGTCCTGCCCTTCCCGCAAGCAGTGGCTTCCAGCGACCTTCACCAGATCGTCGGTCTACCTTGTAGCCTGCCTACGGAGCGTCGTCCAGCCCGCGGTCGCCATTCGAGAAGTTTTCCGCCCCAACGCCCATCGGTTCATCGCGCTGTGTCCCGGCCGCTGTCACTTCAGCTGAGCAATCCTTCAAGCAATGTCGATCGATTTAGTTCTCCTGCGTATCTCTTCTTTTCTGATTCGATCGCGGAGGGAAACAGGTTCAACCATACAACGATCAATTTTGATGTCCTTCATGGGCCCTACCTCTGCTAATGCGATAGTGTGGTCATGTTATGCCAAAACCTGCAAGCTACGTCGGGAACAAATGTGCCATGCCACCTTTATCGGATACATACTACTTGTCAAATAGTTATCTACCTCTTTCAAATTGTCCATCATCATCAACAACTTTGTTTATTTAACTCTACAGCACCGAAACCAGTCGTCCACCCGCCCAATACCACAGAAGATAGTTCGCAAAACTCCGACATGGGCGATACGAAGAGTCTGTCTCCACCTACGAGCGTGTCCGAAATATCCGCGGAAACTGAGCCGCGGACGGATACGGATAACGTCAGCAAGATGGACGTCGACACGGAGTCTAAGAATGGAATGGCGGTTGAGGAGAGACTTGCGGATATTAATCAGGATTCTACGGTATGATAATTATATTATGGTAATTTTTTTGCTATCCGATCAGTAATCTACCTCGTGTGTGCATAAGTTTTAAGACGAAATAAAAGTTGCATAACTTTATTTTATAATTAACATATATTTCTAAAATTTTCAGTAAACAATTAGTAGATAATAATAAACAAAAAATTATTATTATTATTCAAAATGACCACCCTTGTTTTTAATACAGGCCCTTAGACGTGTTGGCCAGTAATCAATGACGGCACGAATCTTTTCCAGCGGGATTCGCTTTGCTTCTCGGACAAGAGCTCGCTTCAGTGACTCCAAGTTTGCGTGGGACTTTCGGCAGGCCCTGAGCTCTAGCTCAGCCCATAAAGCATAATCCAGCGGGTTGAGGTCGGGGCTGGAAGAGGGCCATTCGTTCGGCACATTTTCCCTCAACCACGCTTGGGTGGTTTTTGCTTTATGGAATGGCGCTGAGTCCTGTTGGAAAACCCAATCCTTGTTGTGAAACGAAGTAAGGGACAGGGGTTTCACAACAGGCTCTAAGATGTCAGTTTGATAGTTCTTGGCTTTCACCTTGACGCCTTGTTGACAGAAATGGAGCGGAGTGACACCTTCATACGAAACTCCCCACCATACCATCACACTAGCCGGATGATGAGTACGCGAGACATTCCGTGCTGAAGCTGGGACGTCCTTGCTACTTTTTGCATACACTTTATTGTTTTGTCGGTTCAACTTTTTTTCGACAGTAAAGATTTTCTCATTGGTGAAGAGTATTTTCCTCGCATTGTGTCTGTTAAGCAGTATTGGACAACGTTCGCGTCGCAATTTACGAAGGCGATCGTTTAAAAAATGAACTTTCCTACGGCTATACGCCTTCACCCTTAAGATCATATTTCAGTATTCTGTTGACTGAAACGCGCGAAATATTAGTCTGCAGAGCTAGTTTTTTCTGAGTTCGACATGGATTTCGGCGAAGTCGCTCTCGGATGATTTTGATGTTCGCAGGCGTCCTTACAGAGCGCGGCCGACCACTCCTTTGGCGATCTTGCAAAGAACTTGTCTCCTTGTATCGTTGAATAGTGTAATACACGAAGTTACGGCTCACACCAAAAGTTTTCACCTCACGGAAATGGTTTTTTTCCCGCCTTAAATAGCGAAATCACGGTCGCACGCAATTCTTTTTTGTTCTCTCCATCACGAGAAATTGAAAGAAATGAATTTGAAAATCAAAGGAATTAAAAGTTAACATTCGAAATTCAAAATTAGAAAAAGAAATAAATAGCAGCCAGTAATTTTTATTTCTTTTTTTTAGCACAAAGTTTGTCTCAAAACTTATGAACACACGAGGTATAAGGCCCTAGGTCCCTACAATAAATGCGAAGCGAGTAGTACTAGAAACTAAAAACGAGTTGGGTATTGCTTGTTGCTTGTGTGGCTGGGCTGGACTATTTTATTTGTGTTTGCCAGACGGCAAAAAGGGCGATAACTCGCGCCATTGTAGCAAGGCTATTAGCAGAATTAAAAAAAAAGTAATCCGTGAACTTATTTTTTACTCGCGAATTTTAATAGTGACGATATTTTATGGCATGGTCTAAATAAATAGCAACTCTAGTAAGTAGAAAAATAAGTTCTTTAATTTATTAATGTAACTTTATTAATTTTTCCAGAGCGCCCCCACCGACATATCCCAAGACTCCAGCCAAAACGTGCCGCAGCCGTCGCCAGAATTGGCACCGGCGCCCGTCGAAACCGACGACAAAGTGATACCTAGACTAGTCAACACAACGGTACCTCTCGACGTACTCAACACGGTCGAACCAGAAAACTGGAGCACAACAGACGTAGCCAAGTTCCTTACAGTCAACGACTGCCAACCTTACTGCGTCAACTTCAGCCAAATCACAGGACCCATGATGCTTCAACTAACGAAAGACGAAATCATAGAACTACTACAAATGAAGGTCGGACCGTCACTTAAAATATTCGACCTAATACAACAGCTCAAATGCAAAATCAAACAACCTCAATGTAGAATGTTAAGTAGCTTTAAGTAGTACCTAATTAATAGCTACGCTACATCACAGCACGTGAAAGTATCTTCAGGAATTGTTTACAACAGTGGCCTTCACTTTAAAGATCTTTTGTCTTCGTCGATGTGCTTCGGAGTAGCTACAGACAAAGGCTATCGCATGTTTTACTATACATGTGATATATGCCCGCCTACTTTTGGTATCTCAATATAAATTAGACTTTTTATTTAAATCGCGTCGGTACAAAATATAGCAATCGTGTATGAGTATGGGCGAGGTAAAATTAATAATAAAAGTATTTAATTTTGAAAACTTGGTGATGGATGAACGATCTATATTCTCAAGGCATATAAAAGCAAGAAACAAGCAATATATCTGGCAAGAGTCAGTAATAATGTAATGTTTTTTTAACTTTGATTTTAAACACCATTTTTTGATAATCTGACTAGTGAGATAATGGATCGAGAATTGTGGTCAAGACAAATTGGCTGTCTTATTTTAGTGTTAAACGTATTTCAAACAAACAGTGGTGTAAGACACGTATATAGTTCTTCCAATTTTCTAAACCACGCTTTCAGATCTGCACGAAATTTAATTGAATCACGCTTCAAGAAACTAAAAGCAATAAATCGTGTGTAACTTAACTTCCAAATATTGTAATCGTGGTATGGTGATGTGCGGTAATGCAGTAAATTGCAAATAACCATTATTATGTGAGGTTCACTATTAAATCCTGACATGTGTTTAAAATACCATTATCCTTCTGAAATCACTAATCATGTTTTTTTACACAATATAGTTTTTGATGAATAAAAAAGTTTTTAAAAAATGACTAAGGTGTTCATAGTATTGACTCAGTATTCATTTCTATCAGATCTGCTGTTGTGGTACAATCAACCTGGATTTTTATCCCTTATCACAATCTTTTTTCATGTATATTTTCAAGTTTGAATGTTAATCACAATGTTAATACTTGTGCTTGTATTTTTTATAATAGCAGCTAGTAACCTACATTTAATAGTCCTAGTTAAATACACCAAATAAGTACCTCCAATCATAGCATTTATCATGGTAGAATTCGCATTGACGAAACATTATTTTTATCAGATACATACGTCGCTATATTTATATAATTGATATTTAAATGGTTTGAAGCCTGATATTATGATAGTATGTGTACAGATTTGGTGATATTACTAAATTGCCTTTTTAGTGACTTAAAAAAGGAATCAATTAATCATCTGCTAGCAGACTGTGGTTTGAATGTTTTGGTATTAAATACAAACAAGCATATTTTTCGTTTTTTATTGAAAACTTGTAAAATATGGACGGAGTTATTACTTGAAGTGAGATCATTATTTACAAAAAATCTTTCAGTTTATTTACCAGTATACCTCTTTATTTGTACTCAAATCTTGCAGTATTTGAGCAGTTATAAATCTGAAACCAAATAAATAAATACTAAGGCTATTCAGAGTTTGCGTTATGAAATAAACATTTGTTACATTGGCCAGTTGATACATAATTAAATCTAAATTACCTCATACTGTGTGTGGGGACAGTTGAAGCGTACAGTACGCAACACATGAGGTTTCCATTTCTCTGCGCGTGACATTTATGATATTCTGAACTCCAGTATGTTTCTATTATGCAATCGGCGCTCTCATCTGAAATACAGTTAGATAAAAAAATAAAACCGGTCAAGTGCGTTTCGGGCCACGCGCATTTTATGCAATTACAGTTTCGTAGTTGCGAGAGCCAACTTTCAGTTCAAACTTGTAAATATGTAATAAAATCATTTGATTTTATTAGATATTCAAAAACGGATCACTAAATCAAGGAATGGTGTTCTCAACCTCATGTTTTTAAGAGACCTATTCAACGACATCTCACACGATGGGTCAGTGGAGAAAAAAAAAACCCTCACTATTTGTATGGGAGATAAATAAAAAAAAAAAGTTTTTTCTAAGACTTTTAATGATTAATGTACTCGTTAAGTACGACTTACCAAACACACTTACTAAATTACAGCTTTTTACCATTTACAGTCTCTGAGTAAAACCGCACACAGATGGATGGACGGACATGGTGAAACTATAAGGGTTCCTGTTTACTACGGAACCCTAAAAAAAACTAACAATGTTCATAAATAAATAAATAAATATTTCTCAACAATCACACGAATTCTCTAATCCCAAAGTAAGCTACGAGGCTTGTGTTATGGGTACTAGATAATGGATATACATACTTAAATACTTTTTTTTGTAAATAAATACATATTAAACATAGAAAACACACTTAAAATATTGCTGCTATTGCTTAAATGTCTCTCAATTTTTTTTGTACTCACCTGTTAAGATGAATTCGTTATAATACCTACAAACCTTTATAATCATCTTCTTTAAGCTTCAATTCTGGTGCCAAATCTCTTGCAGTGGTGACATAGAAAGTGCGCAGTATATCAGTTCGGTGGGCACCTGACATTCCTCGACTTTTCTGAATTGAGACGTTTAGGTGACGGGAGAATACACATCTTCGCTTAGGTATATTTATTGCTAAAATTCTGAGAAATTAAAATGTTCATAAATTATTTTAAATGTTGATTACAATAGAAATACTTTTCTCTACCTCTTTATGAAATCAGAGAGACTGAAAGATTCTACTTTCATGCTACCAGCCATAAATTGTCGTCAGTTTCTGATATCAAGTTTGCAAGTTAAGTTTTACTTACCCCAAAATACTTGGTTCAAAGGTCATACTTGTAGGAAAATTCCTAGGGTGTATCAACTTTGCTTCCTTTATTGTCTGTGCATATCCTTCCCAGCACTGGAGCACTATTTCATCAATCTGGGAGAGGGGTGGAGTAGCGCCACAAACTACAAGTATATACACATCAGCTAACAATTTACAGGTAACAGCTCTGAAAGCTACCTGAAAAGAAGAAATTAAATGTGACTTAGAAGGCATAGATATGATGTAGACCAAGAACTTAAACTCTGGAGGACAATGTCATAAATAGGTAATATAAGATGCTTGGGTTTTAATGTGGCATGAGATGTTAATGAAGGGTTAAACATTCAATTGTTTTGTAGTTACATACATTAGGACTCATTTGAGGCAAATAAACTGGGGTATCTCGCAGTGGCGCGCCATCCTGAACTGCTGCCAAAAGTAGCATCAGCCGAGCTTCTCGTGCATCCAACTCATGAAAGTCAGAGCTGGTTGCTACCAACTGACCGTGAATGCTCAGGCAAGCCCACCGGCCTGTCACACTTTCTGCATACTGATCTAAAGCTTGCTGCAACAAAAACAAAACAGTTGTTTGTAAAACTTTCAGGGATTCAATACTTGTTTCTCTAATCAACTTAATTGTTAACTGTAGAATAGAGCCAGCTCTTGCTAGGCAAGTGCTCTTATGTTTTACTAAGTCTATAGTATTCATTAGTTATTTCATTAATTTAATAATGTCTACTACATTATTAAATTAATGAAATAACTAATTAACTAAGCCAAACAGATAAACAAACAAACCTGTAGCTGTTGAGCTTGTGGGCACAGCATACTTTGAATAAGGTCTAGAGTCAGAGTAGGCAGGTTGCTTGATGCAGCATTCGGATCTAGAGACTCCAACAAATAATCCAGTATAGGATAACATTGCCTTAAATCGCGCTTAACTTGATCAATGTTTTTGAGATTCTCCAGTTCTTTCTTACCAATGCAAAATATCATTGTATCGTGCACGCAGGATAAGAGTAACTCCAGGTCACATTCTAATCCACCTGACGCTATGCCAATCAGTGTTACACTGTAAAATTAAAATAAAATTGTTAATTAACAAATCGATACTGACATTTTAAGACTTTAGTTTCGAAAAGCTTGAGAAGAAATCATCCAGATTACAGTGATAAAAGTTGGAGGTGTCTCATATAATAACCTTTTGCAGTACTCTTTCCACAGAATCTCTCCATTTTCGACTTGCGTTTTAATCATCGATAAATTATGGCACTTGCTAAACATATTAATGCCATGAAGGGAGGCTATGGTTGAAAATTGAACCTGAAAATAATAGAATTTGAAATTAAGCCCGCTTTTTTAGGTTTAGTAAAGATTTGATTAAGCGTATAACTTGCATTTTCGTTGTTTCCTCGTTTGCGTGAAAATATAGGCACACCACTTTCACTGGCAACAGCAATTACTATAACGGACATTTAAGGACCTGACAATAATACTCGGGAAAAAACTTTAAAGTTTGTAGAACTATTCTTTCTTACAGTTTCTTCGAAGAATTTGATTGACAATCAAAACAAACAACAGGTGCTTTTTTGAGTGATGTGCCATTAAAAAGTTAAATCAATATCGATAGTTCTTAAGAAAAATTATCTTAAGTATAAAAAAAGATACGCTAATAATAACGTCAACAAAAATAGTTTTTATAGACGTTCATTGATGACAGCTTTGGTCTAGTCTAGTGGTCCGAGGTCCAGACTAGCGTTGAAAATTTCGAAAGGAACAAACTGTTTTTTTCGGTGAAAGAAACGTTTTTTCGTATTTTACCGTTTTATTGGTTTGTTACATTGAAATATATCAGAATAAAACCTCGGGAAAAAAATAGTCTTATTGTCGTTTTCTTCGAAAAAAATTGAAAAAAAACCGTTTTATTGTCGTTTGTTTCGAAAAATATTGGAACAAAACAGTTTTATTACATTGAAGTATAATGTACTAATTTTATTACCAATTTTTAAAACAATCATGCATATTGTAAGGTAATTTGGTGTTGCTCATTAATCAGATACAAACTCATTGTCGCTTTCTGAAGAATCAGAAATATAAGGCTTAAATTCAATTAAATTAAAAAAATCAAATAAATGAGTCAGATTTCAATAAATGTAAATTTGATCGAACGTATACAAGTTTATCAACTCTTTCTGGAAGAAGTCGATTCCTGTCTCTTGTATGCGGTCGGACGGACCGATAGAACAGTAGCTCAATTGGAAGAGCATTTGGCCCGGTTAGCCAGAAAGATGCCGGTTCGAGTCCCGCCAGTGCGCAACGTTTTGTTTCTTATTTCATCCTTGAAAAATAAGAATATGACGCTATGAGTGTTAAAAACATTCTCAATAATGAAATTAATATTCCACAAAAAAAACATCAATACTTTTCCTATCGTTTTTTTTCCGTTTCTTTCATATTTTTCCGTTTTATTAATAAAAAACATTAAATATTTCATTCTTATTTTGCTTGAAACTTTCGAAAAAAACTTGTATAAAAACGAGGGAATTGGAAAAAAACGGGAAAATTTCCCGCTTTTTTCAACGCTAGTCCAGACTACAAAACCGGCTGTCGCGGGTTCGAATCCTGCTAGGGGCAAAAATATGTTTGTGTGATGAGCACGAGCATTTGTACCCGAGTCATGGGTATTTATAAATGTATTTAAGTATTTCTATCCGTTATTCTAGCCACCATAGCACAAGCTAAAGCTTAGTTTGGGGCTAGGTAATTAGTGTGTTCGTTGAAACAATTTATTTTATTTTATTGTTCAAACATTTATTTATATCGCTTATTTAATTTCAATGCACAACTTAAGTAAAACTATTGCATTTTGTACATACGGCTCATTATAGTAGTAAAGTCATCATTACGTATTATATACGATTCATATGATTTGTTAGTATCGATATTGATATTATATTATTGACGATATTATTAAAAAGTCAACTTTGTGTCAAGTTGACTTTTTATTTGTTTGACATTCAATGTTTCCGGGTTAACAGCGCCCTCTTCATCTTATTGTGGTACCTAACCATTACGAATTTTGCAATCAATGTTTTACTAAGCGCCTTAGCGCCCAATAAATTCATTTAAAACGAATCCTTGAAATTCCTATTTGATGATTTTTCGATGCTTTGATTGATCTTGTCTATCATAGTTTTAAGATCGTGTAAACCAATGATCAAACAATATGAATAGGGTACAGTTGTACATAGGTAAAATTATCCTGTTTTAGTCAGACCTTTAGAAATGATTTACTAATCAATCGATAATACATTATGTTAAAATAAGTTATCATTAAAATTAAAACAAAGAAAGTATAGCTCATTTTAGAAGTTGCAGATCACAAACGGGTGGCATCGTTATCTATTCTGGCGACCATGTCTGATATATTTTCTTCTAGTTTTTTTTCTGGCGCTGAAAAAGGAAAAAAAAAACCTTGTCAATACAGTGAAGTTTATATTTTTTTTAACTATTTGTTGGGCCCTAATTCAACGTAAGATATAAGGTTTACAATTTTACTTCGAATTCAGTCAAAAAGTTCTCTACACCTATTGATTAGAAAGGCATGAGGTTGGCCATGAGGTTAAGCTATATACTTAAGTACTCACATTGTTCCTTGCTAAGCAGCCTTGGTCCAGTGATGGCAATGAGCACAGCCCCCAACGGAGCGGAAATGACTACACTGAGTACACTCACTGCCAGAAGTGCTTCGGCGTATCTCGTCTCCTCTTCGACGGTGCCACCTGCGTTTGCACCGCTGTGTACTAAATAGAGTGCAGCAGGGCCCAGGGCTGCCTGAAATAAATTAATATATTATTTCAATTAGCACGTTATCAAATTAATAGATAGATTAACTCTTTCATGTACATAAATAAATAAATATTTCTCAACAAGCACACCAATTCTCTAGTCCCAAAGTAAGCTACGAGGCTTGTGTTATGGGTACTAGATAACGGATATACATACTTAAATACTTTTTTTTTGTAAATAAATACATATTATAAATAGAAAACACCCAGACCAGTACAAACACACATGTTCATGCACACTTATGCTTGTACTGTGCGGGATTCGAACCCGCGACCCTTGGTTTAGAAGTCCGACATGCGGACCACTGCACCTGTACATAGCAAAATAACAGACAAGTACAACAAATAAATAATAATGGATAAAAATGAATGGATAACAAATAATGGATGGACATTAAAAGATGTAACTCTATGAGTGTATCGGGTGTACGAGCCGAGCCTTAATTAAATAATCTGAAACCATTTAAGTATCTACCTATCCTAGTAGGTATGTAACTATTGCTTTATCGTGATAGTCATATTAACATGTAGACATAAATGCGTCTTCTATTCTATAAGTTTTCTGTATACATATATAGTGTAGACGACCACTTTGGTGTAATGGTCAAGAAGTTAACCAAGAGGTTGCAGGTTCGATCCCCGCACTATACAAACATTTGTATGCATGAACATGTCTGTTTGTACTGGTCTGGGTGTTATATGTATTTATTTAAGTTTATTTGTAATATCACTGTTGATTCTGATATATCTGTAACACAAGTGCATTAAGCTACTTACCATGGAGTCAGATCAATGTATGTGATGTTGTTTTTTATTTATTTGTTTGTTGTACGTGTAGTGAATAACATAATATGTAGGTACGTCATTGTAGCTGGCAGGTTGCGTGATTCTAGTAATACCAACAAACCTGTACAGTTGCTTTAGCCATCCAAGTCAGCCCGATGAACAACTTTTCCTTGTTATTGAGTCCACAACCAAAGCTCACCAAGAAAGTGGCTATGACCCGTATTAGTAAACACGCCACGAGGCATATCGCCCCCATTTGCATTACTTGAGGATTTAATTCGCTTATCTGTTGAAAAAACAAGGTGAATCTAAGAATTTTAAGGTATCTTATCGTTGTTCTTTGTACGAAATCTTTGTTCAAGCTTACCGTTATTTGAGCACCAGTAAAAGCAAATAGAATGGGCTCGAAAAATATCCACAAGATCCTGAAGATGTTGCTAACTGGGTGCTTATTTATAGGCCATCCTTGTTTTTCCCAGTAATACGCTGCTACAAAACCTGACGATACTATTGCTAGTGGTCCTGCAACGTCACTATAGTATTGAAAAGTAGTAAACAAAAAAAGGCCTCTTTAACTTGGTACTTTGCGTTAACCAAATCTGTTTTGATAGCAGTTTTTACTCGACGAGACTGGGTCGAGCAGGGTCACAAGAAAATAGCCTACTTATAGACATATGATATTAAGTCGCCGTCGTACTAGGGCAAAAAAGCGTTAAGCGCTAATTAATCTTAATGACTACGTTCGAGATGCAAAAAGTGCAAATGTGTATTGACGGCATAGGTATATAAAGTGCTCTATTGCTAAAAATACTAAACGTTAAATCTCAGATCAGCCTGACGATGCAAAAAAAGTTGTCGTAATGGACTTATAAGTAATTTATATAAAGCAGGCCTCATTACCTGCACCACTCCATCCGATCAGTCCCGATATAAACAGTGAGAACAGTCCTCCCAAAAACAGGTATAGAAACCTTAATGGTACGACATACGTGTCTCCTTTCTCTGGTACAATTGACGACAAAGCACCCCATAGGGACCCAAGGACTACGCCAGCAACTATTGAAAGAGGAGCCTGGAATAGATGAAAATAATTAGCCTCCCTCATTTTTCCCAAAATTTGGGGAAAAATGAGGGAAGCTACGGCTGGAAGCCATAGCTTCCCTCTTTATAAAAGTACTAGCTGTGCCCGCGACTTCGTCCGCGTGGAATATTTATTTTGGGCATCATTTTCTTTTTGCAAATGTTTTTTTTGTTATTACTTTAGACAATTTATTTTTTAAGTTTTTAACAGAACATAATTAGCTTAAAGTACTTCTGCGTTAATTATTTTTCTAGATTTATTTTCTTGTGTCAGAAGAACATATATTAGTTTTGTCCGCAACGCGTTTGTAGGTCTGATCTTAACAACGCGACATATGTGTGAAAAGCAGTCTTGACGTTAATTAATTCCTATGTGTTAAAATGTTTGCCTCTGTGATTTATTAATTGTAACGGTGAAAGATAGCATAAAAGGAAATAGAATTCTTTTAAAATTAAAAGGTAAATAATTTGGAATCATTGAGGTGCGAGGTATAAGTACTGTTTGACCAACTGCTAAACCAGTCTAAACTATTGCAACCATCACGTTACATATAACGAAGAAATTAGATTTGAAGTCGGGTCCCGGTGGTTTAAGATTTCTAAGTAAAATTATTGGTGCACCTATTTTTATTTATTTTTTTATTTGAGGGAATAATGGGGGAAGGCCACTTGTGTTCAAATAATTATTTTTTAATTTCGTCTACGCTACAGTTTCTCACTCCCAATATTGCACTTTGACACATCCATTGATGATCTTTTTTTTTTCTATTTTGCTTATTTCAGGGTGAACTCTCGATATAAAGTCCTTAATGTTACTCACTCTTAATCCTTAATCTCGTTCAATTGCAATTTTATTTTCAAAGTGCTTTCCCGTCTCCCATTAAAAGTAACTTTGAAGGAAAAGTTATACAACCCCCCTACCACTGCCTCGTTGGTGTAGTGGCAAAGTTTCTGCCTAACATCCAAGAGGTCCTGGGTTCGAATCCCAGGTCGAACCAAAATTGTTTCTGAGATTTTCTGTCATGAATCTCTCAAAAACAGCTCGGAGTCAAGAAGTTGGCGGTGTTACACCCCCGTGCTTCGGTTCGCACGTTAAGCCGTTGGTCACGCGCCTGATCTCTCACGGGCATGTCGGATTGCCGTCACACCGAACTTTGAGAGTGATGGAACAGTGCAGTTTGAGAGTGCACTTGTGCACTATAATATCTCCTGCGTAGTTGGCTGATTTCTGTTGAGATTGGCCGCCGTGGTATATAATCGGCCTGGAGGATTATTTCTACCTCCCCCGAAATGTGCTCTCATATTTGTAGTTAATTTTAAGATGTTCACAAACTTCCATATTAGGGTATTTTTAAGGCAAGACTTTACAATGTCTGTCCTTGTTCCCCTTACTATTACTGGTACAGTTTTTCGAAAGTCCCCCGCAAACATAACAGTAATTTTATGATGATGATTTTATCACAGCTTCTTATATCTCTAAGAGTCCTATCTAGACCCTCTACATGAGCTCTATGGATCATGGAACATTCGTCCCAGATTATTAAACGCGGTCACCTGGTCATTCATCGTATCAGCCTGTTACAGTCCACTGCTGGACATAGGCCTTCCCCAAGGACCGCCACAGCGCCCGATCTCCCGCTCTTTGCATCCAGTCACTACCAGCTGCCTTCTTCAGGTCGTCTGTCCATCTAGCCGGGGGGCGTCCCACACTACGTTTACCTAAGAGTGGTCTCTATTCAAGAATCTTCCTGCTCCACCTCTCGTCGGTTCTGCGACAGACATGGCCAGCGCACTGTCACTTTAGCTTGCTATATTTTTGGACAACATATGTTACCTCAGTCTTATGTCGTATGACCTCGTTCCGGATCTTATCCCTTAATGAGATCCCCAACCTAGACCATTCCATAGCGCGCTGAGTGACGTGTAGTCGGTGAGCCAGCTTGACTGTCATGTTACACGTTTCGGCTCCGTGGGTTAAGACAGTTAAGACGCATTGGTTAAACAACCGGCTTTTAGGCACTGCGGCAGGGTTGACGTGAAGATATGACGCAACTGGTCATTAATTAAATCTTATTTTGGTTCATCATGGTAACTCGTAGAGCTATACCCCCCTCTCCGCGTCGCTCGCAAGTAACGCCTCTCTTCCTTGCAGCGTCATGTTTTGCATATCATGCGGCGCGGGTGAATTTTATATTGGTGATATTTTAAAATTGTAATATCTTCTAAGATATTCATTGAAATTAAGTGATGTCAATGACAATTTTGTTCACAATTAAATACTCTTAATCAACAACACATTTATTTGGATAAAGATTAATATTATTACGTTGATACAACTCTTAACAAATAATGCATTAATTTTGGCCAAATTTGATTACCACAAAAACGGTTCTAGTGACTTGATCTTAAAAGATAGACATACACTGTCGCAGACATTTTTTTTAGATCATTTTAAGAGGAATAATTCTTTCATACAAATATTTTTGGTATCTTGAACCGTTTTCGCAGCGTTCGCAACGGAAGCCCTCAAGGATGAATAATTTTCCCCGTTTTTTCCACATTTTCCATGATTTCTTCGCTCCTAATAGTTGCAGCGTGATGTTATATAGCCTATAGCCTTCCTCGATAAATGGTCTATTCAACACAAAAAGAATTTTTCAATTCGAACCAGCAGTTCCTGAGATTAGCGCGTTCAAACAAACAAACAAACAAACAAACAAACTCTTCAGCTTTATAATATTAGTGTAGATTATGAAATATCTCCCTAGGTATTTCATATTTTTACAAATTCCACCGCTGCGCCGTCTTTAATATGCTGCCACAAATCCGTCCCTGGCAGAAGTCAACAATCATCATAAGGTGCTAAAAATGGGATCTCTAAATTCTAAGTGGACCAGACGTTATGAAAATCTCCGAATGTGTAAGGAAAGGTTTTATGCCACCGAAAATCCATTTACATTTTTGAAATAAATAAATGTGTCCCTAATTAAGACGAAAAAACATTTATTATTATCAAATTATTTATAATTCACAATAATTTCTTATAAAATATTTGCATTTTATCACTAAAATTATCATTTTGAAGTAGGCTGTATGGCTGTAATCAATCACCTTACATTTGGCGCGTGCAAAAAAAAAAAAATTGCGCGCCATGCCATTTCCCAATTTTCCCATGCTTAATTAAACGATTTATGCAATACATGTTTGTTTTTTCCTCGCAAGTGTGTTGAAAAATGTCGTATGATACACGCGTGTATTGATGATTACCGTCCTCGGCTCTCTTAAGACCCTCACCTGACGGCTCGGGTCTCAATGGCGCCTCAGCGGTAATCACCAACATTACACACTTGTACCATAATGTTACTATTATTCACGGTGGTAAGAACCATGAACAAAAAAACCGTTTTGAAATCGGTCTATCCGTTCGGGCGCTACGATTCCACCGACACACACAAAAACACAAACACACATAAGGGTCAAAGTTAAAACACTCCTCTTTTTCATCATGGGTTGATGATTTACGGTTTCATAAAATATTAAGTACCGTTTCTATACCTTACATGATGTGTGTTGAATTAATTACCTTAATAATATTGTAGGTGGTAGACCCAGTTGAAAACATGGCGTTCAGTATAATAGCAAATATGGCAACACTAATTGAGTCATCTATAGCTGTGGCCGCGAGCACCAATGTTGGGATCCCTTTGGACACACCATAGCCAACATCCTTTAGTCTGAATAAGCAGGGCACTACCACTGCTGGTGAAACTGAGGCTATCATTGATCCTAAGAGGAACCCTGTGAAGTGAAGATTGAGAATCAATAAAAACCAATCAAAATCAATTTATTTTTTGTAAGTAGACTATTATGTAGCACTTTTACACGTCCCAACATATAAATAAACCCTAACACCAGAAATTAAAAGTTTATTACACATAAGTAAGTGGTCTCTTGGTAGGTAGGTGATAACACACATCCGTTCGGACGGATTAAAAACCGATTTGGACTCCCTTAATTGTTTTTCTGTAATTCTAAGTAACTCTTAAGGGGTAAATCAGAGATGAAAGTTTTAGTAGGAAAACCGACATTAATTTGTGCGTTATACGAAAAAGAAATCAAATTAAAGGTAGTAAAAGCTCATACTATGAAAACTTATTTTTGTCATATTTGGTTCTCGGTGAAAATGAATGGTAATTTTGAAATACTAAAAATAGGTTTAATTATAGTTTTTACCCCATATCCATGGCAAATGTAAGATGTAGTGTGTCGTAACGCCAACGGATATGCATTCCACAAGCCATGGCAGTAGTCCTAACTGCAAGACTGCTGCGTAGTGTTTCATGAGGACTCCAGAATCGAGCCCCAATCCAGCACGAGTTAGTATTATGACTAGTGCTACTTTTCTGTAAAAAAATATGATTAAACATTAAATTGATTGATAGATAGATAAACTTCGTCGTTTGATAAATCGTTTGCGGTGTTGGCTGCTCGGCGTTGGAATCTTTTGCCTGACACGGTGCGGCAAGCTCCTTCCTTTGCAGCATTTAAAGCAAATTTAAAAAGGTACTTCTTACAGCACAGAACTGAGCTATAAAATGGAATAAAATAAATTAATTTTCTTTGATGATATACATATAAAGTATATATTATATTTAGTTTAAGTAAGTCTATACAAATAAATATTTATTTATTATACATTATGTATTTTGTATATGTGTGTATGTATGTTTATGTATATATATTATGTTATAGTATACCTAGTTCTTTTAGTTAATGAATATGTAGAATATTGTATGAACCCTGCCCAATGTAACTCCTCTGCATGCCCTTTCTGGGTTAGCTGGAAGAGATCTCGCCAGGGATAAGCTCGCCCTTGCTCATCAATGTATTTCTGTTATGTTTAAATGTATTTTCTTATTGCAATAAAGAGTTTATACAATACAATACAACTCTTTATTGCAAACACAACAAATAAAACAAAAAAGTGTCCTTTTCACGGTCTTATCGCTGCAAGCGACCTCTTCCAGATAACCATCGGATTAAAGATGTTTAACATATTAAAATGATATATTATCTAAAGGCCTTGTCAAACAGTGAGCGTGATGCGGTTAAGTATAGCATGACGTTTTATTAGCGAAAATGGCTGCAACCATTCAAAATTAACATCTTCTACGGCCAATAATAGCCGAATTTGAGAATCTCGAAGAGCAGCAGCATGCCAATAGCACTTCCATCGCCCTAACTGTGTCAAAGCCTTTTTAAGCTAAATAGAAACAAACCTTAAGTCCTGGTTAAGTTGTCTGTACTGTTCCGTCATCGTCACCAAGTTGAGATTCTGGAACAGTATTCCAGTGAGCAGCATCCCTATGAGGGCCGGTAGCGTGGTTAACTTTAACCATATCCAGCCGATTAAGTACGCTACGATGACTAGAACTGACATGCTAAGTAGCTCGCCTTGTAAGCTTACTGGGCTTCCGATTTCCACGTATAGTATGCCCCATGTGAGTAAAACTAAAAAGGCAAGAAAATAATTGATGCAATGAAAGTAACTGTGTCTACGAGACCACTAGCGTTCTGTTAAAGTTTAACGCTTTAAGTGCGAAGACATCAACATCTCACGTAGGTTAAAAAAAAACATTAGAATCGTACACTATCCCTGATGAACACAGGCTATTTGATACGAGAAATAAAATAGGGATAGACGTAAAAGTTTTGTCCATCCGAGCGAAACCGGAACGGGCCGCTAGTTATGAAAAAAATGAAGCACCTATTACTTACAGAACAATATTATACAAAGCTGCTGTGCCGTCTGTCGATATGTAGAAAAGTATGGATACGGGCACAGCTTGTTCCACCACGTCGGGCGCCAACTTGGAGTTGGGTCACTTTGGTGGCATCGCAAACATATTTTACTCCACCAATTGCTAAAAACAAACATCGATAAAATATTGCTATTCTTTTGATATATTTAGCGTAGTTTATGCAGACACGTTTAGCTCAAATGAACTGGAAGGCATACTTAAGATATTTTTTTTTAAATGACATTGAGCTTAAGAGTTTATGATGGTATCTTACTAATGGTAAGTAGAAGCCTTCAGACTACTAAGTTAATTTTACTGTTTATACAACAAACAGACGACGCGACACATTTTGGTTTCATATGTCTTAGATATGTTTGTTTTAATGCTTTCATTTTAATTTAAAAGTTTATATTTACTTACTTTCCAAAGTACACTTCACTATCGGCATCATCATCTGTACATGACAAAAGTAAAGTTTATTCAGAGACGAACTCGTGAGAAGTAGTGTCCCATCACACCCAAGCCATGCCATTCTTTATTACACTAAGATGTTATTAAAATGATTAAAATTTCAGAATTAAACAATAGGGAGACACAAAATATTCAACATGCTTTTCGTGCTTTCAAATACATAATTGTAAATTGAACTAAATTCATCTCAGTTTTACCTTACTAATATCTTGAAAAGTTTTATTAACTTCAAATTAAACATTTCTGAATGCTGTTTTGACTTAGGTATGCAAAAGATCGTAATTGCATAGGAAATGTTAGGATTTGTTAATAATATTTTCATGATTTTACATATCTGTTGCATTAAACCTACTAATTTACAAGCTGATTGTTGCCCTTAATTGCTAACAAACCCACCAAAAGCTGGTAAAAACAATTTATAACAAAAATACACTTTACCTACGAAAGTATACACTCGAACATCTATAAAACAAAAAGTAATGTGTTAAAACAAAAGTTAGCACCGAACGGAAAAACAAGTAAAGAATGATTGATTATATACAAAATCTTCATCGATGACCGGTTTTAATATCCTATCTACCGTTAATTGAAAGATAGATAACATTATCACTTTCAAAGAAAAATCAGAAACCAGCTGTAGCTTTAGTATGAAACTGACAGTTATTTAACTTCAGCGGCAGATAGGATATTGGGACTGGTCATATAAAATGACCATTTTATGAACGTAAACATTGATTACAAGTAACCTACCTACTTGAGTTATAATTCAAATTCGCGAAAAGTTACGACACGCTATATATAAGTATTAAGAGCACAGTACAAAGAATGTTGGTAAGTAACAGTGGAGTGTTTTGTTTTGCTTTCACGGTAGGTGTACGAATTGACGACAATTATGAAACATTCCTCATGATGACGAAGATAGCGCTTCAAAGGAAACGTATAACAAACAAATCGAAGGTAACTTAATGTTATACCTAAACAAACCATACGCACTTACTTTTATTGTCTTCAATATCAGTTTCCATGATCTGCAAAATAGTTTTCAGTCACTTATTTGTTACGAAGGAATTGGTAAACGAAAAAAGTTGCCTCGAATACAAAATTATTAACAAATATATCTCAGTACTTATATTTCGTTCATAATCTCTATCTTTAATTTAAAGTTTTAAAACTAACTTTCCAGTTAAAAAACTAGAAAAGAGAGACTAGAGCTAGAAAAATAGCTGGACGGTTTTTTCGAGCAATAGCTAAGCACCACCGTGAACACACACAAACAGAAAAGGGGTTAAAAATTAAACACCCTTTTTTCGTCGGGAGCTAAAAACAGCTTTCACGTAAATATCACAGTTTTAGACGTTTACAGAACGCGGCACAACGGCACAACTCTGTGTATGAATGAACTCTAGCACGACGCGTGTTCAGCTGAAAGTAAGCAGTGTTTCTGCAACTGTAGTTTGGGTTACCCACATAAATATTGGACTTAAAACAGGTAATTTCATTCTAAAAAAATAGTCTCGAGAAAGGCCGGCTTGTTCGTTATACATGTTGTTAATAAGATACCAACGACATAAATTTTTAAATCAACAAGTATAATTTATTTTAGATCAGTAACAGAATTATACAGTTTAATCATAAAAAAATACCTGTTACATCCGTCCTGTCCCGTAGAAATTAAAGTTTTAACCCCTGACGTAAAAGAGGAGTGTTATAAGTTTGACACCTATTCGATTCCTCCCCGATGACCGGAGCCGAAAATATTTTTTTAAGTGTTATGTCTTTTTGACACCTATGTCTGATTATGTGTGTACATATATAAATGAATAAATAAATAAATAAATAAATATGTCGCAACAATCACACCAATTCTCTAGTCCCAAATTAAGCTACGAGGCTTGTGTTATGGGTACTAGACAACGGATAAACATACTTAAATACTTTTTTTTTTGTAAATAAATACATATTATACATAGAAAACACCCAGACCAGTACAAACACACATGTTCATGCACACTTATGCTTGTACTGTGCGGGGATCGAACCAGCGACCCTTGGTTTTAGAAGTCCGACATGTGGACTACTGCACCAAGCGGTCGTCAAATATGTTTGTGCTTTTGTGTGTGTCTATCTGTGGCCCGGAAGGGATGGCCCAATTTCAAAGCGTTTTTTTTTATTCGAAAGATAATTTAATCACGGTGATTCTTAGCTAAAGCTGAATGAAATCCGTCTAGCCGTTATGTTTTTTTACTGGTAGTGTATATATGCCTGTAGTGTATAAAGGCGGTCTTATCGCAAAAAGCTATATCTATTCAGTTGCATAATAAAGGTCTACTCTTTGGATTCATTAAAACAACTAAGCACCAACTGTGTGGTAAGATTCCATTTTTGAATTCCTAGCCTGGCAACATTTGTATTATTTACATCGCGCGAAGGTCGTCTAAAGTCAAATGTCAACAAGATACTTTTGTGTGTTAAAGGAAGTCATGTGATAGATCTGCTTCTGTAAACTGATTGAACAGTTCATTACTGAGTAGTCCACGAGGTGGACAATGGGTATGTGAGCACGACGATGTTTAAGTACTAGATGTACTTAGTCGGGTTTCCCTGAAAGTTTTGAGGAATGGACAAATTGTACGGAAAAACTGACAAGATTAATGGAGTAAGCTTGGTTCTACTGGTAGGAAATGGGCAATAGAAAAGTAAACCTATCGCAGTCATAGGACGTTCGTTGGAGTAATTAATTGTGTAATGTCTGACTTGCTGACCACATCGTGGTATGCCGGAATTAAACTTGATAATCTGGTAAGCCATACCTATAACAATGGTCAGTGTCCTTTAATTTGTTTTTTACTTAGTACCTACTAATCTCATCAGTAACATCTTCTAAAACGAGGCATTAAATAGTTTATTAGGTCAAGAGACGCAAAAAAGGCAATCGACGTGCACTATCTCAATTTTTTAGACTTATTTACTTTCACCACAATTTTTTTGCGATATCTTAAAACAATAGAAACGCAGAATAACACTGTGTTACCATGTTCTCTGATCCGGAACACAGCAAAGTGCCAGATGCAACATTTGTGTTACATATTATAATTACTTTTGGAATGTAGCTAAAAGTCTTCCCTAACCGGTCATAAATTAATAGAATAGGTAGCAGTTAGGTTATGTTTACCTTAGTTACGGTATTAGAAACATATGTGTGAACTAGAACTTGCCCTACTAAACTGTGATTGTTATTGTCATCGGTAAATGATGATGACATCTGTAGATACACAGTAGGTAAGCCTACGTATTGAAGTGACAACTGGACAATTAAAGAATTCCTAACGTGAACATTAAAAATGTAGTGTAATGTGCACCTACCTTTTAGAAATTTACTTTACATACACTTTGAAAACCAAAACAAAACAAAATATTAAAGTTTTACAACTCAAAATCATGGAAGGAGGTTTTTAAGACTTTCCTACTTTTTAGCCTTGACAAAATATCAAAATTATAATTTAATCACTGCATTTTAACTATATTGTGGCCTATTCTTGTAAATACTCTCATTCTTATCATATCTATTTAGTTTGATGATGGAGGTTATGTCGATTTAGCACGTCATAGTTTGTTTTGTTTTAGTTCGATAGATGGCGCTTCGTTTATTATAAGTTCACGGCCAGTAGTTAGTTAAGTACCTATGTTAGTATTCTCTCGATATGGAAATGTAAAGGAGGAGAAGTAAAGGACAGTCGTTGTATTGGCATGATGACAGCTATCTTAAATATTTTCAAGACCATGGCGTTTAAAAAACATAGCCCCTATGAAGTTAATATAACCAGTTTATTTCCAAAAAGCTGTCGAAACCAATTTTTAAACACACAAAACTCAAGAAATATTCGGTCAATTGACTCCGATTTCTTATATATGACCGTGACATCACGTTAATATATTCCCATACAAAATCTATGGAGGCAGACCGTTTTGACAGATAATAAAAACTGTGTCAACGATTGGTGGTGTCGTCTAGCCAATTGAGCTGATTAAATTCCCGGCTTCACGCACTCAGAAGTCTATGACTTCGGTTTCGCTCAAGAGTCAACGTAGCGGCCTTCGCTACGCTAAGGATCCACGCCCGTGACTTGAGACAGTATTTTACAGCTTGAAGGATTATGAATACTCTTCTATCGGAAAAATCAAAAGATAAATACTATACCTAACGGATTACAACGATTTTAAAAGCACAAAAAAGCGAAGGCTTTGTAAATATTTGTATACAAAATAATGAAGCCATCAATTAAATGTTTTTAAGTTAAATCAGAATAATTGCCGATTGGATAAACGTCTTGTCCTATTAAGATGTGTCAATAAAATGTGTTCATGATCATCATTTGATCATCTAGCAATTTTGCTGTAGCGTTAAGCCTACCTATCTATATCTCTAGAAATGCTTTCCAAAGCCTGACCCGTGCGGACTTGCAAAAAAGCCTGAAAAACAAGTGACACTGTGGCACAATTACCCAGAATGCGAACTTGTCGCGAACACTACGGAATATTTTTACTTTCTTTCCCATGGACGCGTTATGGTTGAATCGGAGCACGCTGCCAATGTCGCAATTACCATTTCTCCGCGGTCGGAGTAAGCCGCGTCAAGGCAGAATAAATCCACTGCCTTTGCTTGCATCCGCGAAAGCGCGCGAACTGCCCAATGTCGCCGCGTTCTCAATTTAAATTATTGGAACAGATTGTTGCTGGTGCTTGAGAATGAAAAAAAAATTAAGAAGGTTTTAAGTGTTGTGTATAAAATGTGGATGAAAAACTATGGATTATCTCTTGTCTTCCTGTTTACGCTCTACTTGGACGTTGGTAAGTTTTGAAAGTTATTCATTTAAAACCAACCCAACCTACACAAAAAAATAGGGAAATTGTAAGTAAAAGAATGAAAATGACAGATAGAAAATCTAAAAAGGCTTTATTGCTGATAAAGAAAATTCAGCTTAAACTGCAGTTTGTAAAACGGGACCCACTTCACAGTACAGTACACAGAAAGTAGCTTAATATCCAGTAAAAAATCGTCTGTTCTAACTTTGTTCTGCGATGTATTTTTTGCGAAATTAAATTATGATACAAGCTGCTCTTAGGGGTAGCGACTCCCACATTTCAATAGAAATCTTTACGTCAATCAAGTCAAATCTTTCTAATATGTTTTGATGGTAACTTAAAAATACTGTCAGTATGTAGGATACTGCATTTCATTGCGGTTACAATTTCTACTAGTAGCGTATGACACAAAATAAGGGACCATTACTGAGCGTGTCACGTTTACGCGGCGATAAAATAACATGTATAAACTGTAACTAAATTAACTTATTAGGTTGCTTGACCTCTATTTGAAATGTGTTATGTATGTTCAAATAGGTAATACAACTCTACATGTTACTGTGTCTCAGACGCGGAAGCCGATCGTCCTAGATTCGAATATCAGATCGGAAGTGCTGGTTAAAAGAAATATACTTTTAAAAAAACCTACTTATTTAGTAGGCGATGAGAAATGAGGGATGAGGTTGACGGTAAAATTTTTGAGACGACGTTATCTTCAGAGGGCCACATCATTAATTAAGCACCCGTGTAGAAGTATCTCACTTACTTGTTACTTATGTTTTCAGTGAAAAGAAGACTTTTTGATTTACTAAAATTTCATAGGATTTTTAAACAAAACCTACCTACTACCTAACAAGTAACGTGTCCTTAGTTAAAATACTGTTTTCGGTATGCTATTTGTCAAAAGTTTTTTGACAAATGACATACCTACCTAGCTACCTTAAATTAAGTACCTAAAAGGACTTAGTACATATAAGTATTTCAAAATGGTCATAAAGTTATATATTACAATACGGAACCACGCGCATCAACCGATGTCCCTATTTGACCGGTTTTCCGCACGGCTGGCCGCAGTCGCTTAGCCAGCAAAAGAGAAATTGTGTTTTTTTCCACCAGATGGCTCGAATTAAATGATCGCGCATTCATTACTTTTGTATCGGATTCGAATCACGTAATGAAATCAATTTGACAAGAATGGTAAATGGAACGCAAAAAATGATCTATCAAGTAAATAGATCAAAAATATAAGTTAAAGTTCAGAACGTATTTACAAATGTTTGTTAGCCTTTATAAGAACAATTAAAATAATAAAACATAATCTAGCATCAACGAATTTAAATATTATTATTATAATATTATTTAATATCGTTGTCTAGCATGGAAGATCGCAATAAAGTAATGAGCGATTTAACAGATCTTTATCTATTTTAAACGAGGCGTGAAGATTAAATTTTACAAAAGTATGAAACATTTTCGTCTTGCTAATTCGATAAACAAGCAATATTAGTGTTATATAAAAAATGACAAACGCATCTTGTGGTAAAAATTTAATTTAAGCAAGAATCTTGTAAAGATGTGGTTTTCTTTACCATAGCTAAGTAGAATATTATTTACTTAGTTATATTACTTACCTGCTTGAGAAACTTAAAATATCAACAAAGTAACGTCTAAGTATTTGTATATTGTTTGCTAACTAGTTTCTGGTAGATAGAGTTAAGGAAGGATTTATTGTTCTTGTAGGTGGTTTATGTAGAGCAGAGTTTTTCTTCACAAAAACCCAATTTGAGGGGTTTTTGTGAAGAAATTCTTTAAAAAAGTTGAAAACCGAAGATAACTGTGATCTTTTTTTTCATATTGTGTTATCCAAACATTCGGCCACAATCTAACCTGATGGTAAGTGACGAGTGTGGCCGAGTAATAATGAAACTCCATCAGTTTCTCATCGCTCTAATATCCGCCGCCGTTGACCCTTATAGGTATTGGTATACCATTCAAAGGGGAAGTAACGCCTATAAAGGTATGAAAACTATAATTATAACGATTTATAATTCCAAATTGGGTACAAACTTTTTTTGACTGCCTTTGACCAAAAAGACAAAGACTTTTTGGTCAAAGGCAGGCGGCCTCCACCACGCTTCTGGTTATGTCAGCTTATAGCGATATTTACGACGTGGTCTCGTGGAAGAAAATTTTCATCCATGAACCTCATGTATGGTTAAGTGTTCAAACTGCACATTGTGTGCGATCTTCAAGTCAGCATGAAAGTAGGTAAACAATATTAAGGTGGCCGATATGGACTCACGGACTTTTAATGTAGGTACTTTCCTAATGTCGGCCACCCAGCCGATATTTAGATTTATCAATTATTTTGATCCCTTATCTCGGCCCTCAATTATTATGTAAAGCAAAACTACTAAATGCATAAATTGTTATCTTAATGGTACTACAACTCACTATCTTCAAGAAAAAATTGTAAAAAAATACCTACAAATCAACGCAATGCACCAATTCAGGGATTTGACTCGAAATGGAGCCAAAAGACGCACATCCGTACCTGCCCGCACTTTTAGGAATACTGTTACTTCAAATATTGTGGCACCTACACCAAAATAAAGGAGGTTATACGTAAGGGTTTACTACAGATTGTACAGTTTGTTCAATAAAATATATTAAATTACTACAAGTGGATCTCAACGATGTAAAGCCATGTTGATGTTCAGAAATATATTTCTTAAAGTGGTTGCTTATATGGAGACATAACAGTGACTCGAAAACTTTGGCAAGAATGGGAAGAAGAGATATCGGCCTATAATAACTAACATCGTCATCAGAGTCCGCTTTGTGTATAGGGACTACTTTTGCCATCTTCCATTTGTTCGGGAAAATTCCTAGACTAAGTGAGGAGTTGTATATATAAGTCAGGGGAATGGCAAGCTCCTCGGCACATTTTACAAGTAAAATAGGAGGAATTGCGTCAGAACCCGGACCTTTTTCGATATCCAATGTTAAGAGCTTATCAACGATTGAATCTTTACTTATAATAACGGCAGAACAGCAGTCCGAACTGTTAATCAATCTGGACAGATACTCAAAAGATTGGACATCGTAGTTATCTGCATTATATTGACTATATACGGAGGAAAAGTATGACCCAAACATATCACACATCTCGCCACTTGTATCTACTGTCTTATTGCCATCAGACATTGAGGGTAGGTAATTACTAGATCTATTCTTTTTAGCCTTTATAAATGACCAGAAAAATTTGGGACGTTTTGTTATGTTTGCCTCAACACTAGCAATGTATGCAGCGTAACATTCCTTTGACAACTTTTCACAACGTTTGCTGCAAATTCGGAGCGATAATTTGCACATAGGGTTTTTGTATGTGTGATACCTTTTAAGATACTTACGTTTTTCGCGCAAACACCGCAGTAATTCCTTACTCAACTTAAGGTGGTCTAAAATAACTTCTACGTTCAAAGGATGGGACATATTTATTTATCATACTCATTTATCTAGTTCATCGAGGATTTCATAAAATTTGTCTACCATTATGTTAGGATCACTAATATTGCGTTAAATTTCTGACCAATATATCTCATTGAGTTCTGATTTCATTATATGATTTTAAACTTTCGCGTTGCTTTTTAACACTAACTGTCGGTTATCGGGTCTAAACGCGAACTATTTATTTTATCTATTTATTTTCTGATTTCATTGCAGAATAGTCGACTTTGTTAAAGTTAAATTTTAAGAATTTGCTTGGGGCTAGGGTGAGCTCTGAAGTTGATTTCAAAATAACCTCTAAGGGTTTTAGACCTGAGTGTTAGGTGTATTAGTTAGAACTAGATCCAAAATTTTATTATTTACATTTAGAATTTTGTTATGCTGCTTTAAACTATTAACATTTACGTTATTTATAAGGTCTTGACATATTCTAGAATATCCTAACGTATCCATCTCCCTATCTACACGAGTCCAGTCAATTATACTCATATTAAAATCTCCAATCAGTATGGTCTCGCAAGAGTTAGTTTCGGCGACCGATTTAAAATTGTTCCAAAAATGATCAAAGATAGACCTTATAATAGGGGGTGGCATATAAAGTACACAAATAACAACTTTGTAGGCAGTCTCTGATTCTATTGTTACCCATAGATCCTCGCACTTACATTCCCAAGTAATAATTCGTTTGGCGGTGAACTTTTTGCTAACAGCAATTAAGACTCCACCTCCGTCTTTGGTATTGTGAAATCCAGAAGCTTCCCTGTCCCGTCTAAAAACTTTATACCTGTTATCAAAAAGTTCACTGTCAAGAATATTGTTGTTTAACCAAGTCTCCGTTAATACTATAATGTCGTTATTGGAGCAAAGCAGACAGCGATAAAAATCTTCTATTTTGGTGCGCAAACCACCAGAATTTTGATAGTATATGCGTAACTTATCGAATTTTATAACAGTTTGACGGTAAATAATTAGCTCCTTAGCTTCTAATTACAACTAAACAAGTTTTTTAAGCGAGTCCGAGTCGCGAATGAGTATATATTCAGAGTCGTCCGCCTTTCTGACGTAAATTCTCCCGTTTCTGACCTAGACGTACTTAAAGCCATTTTCTTTTGCCTTGATACGAGCTGCTGCGTGTAGTGTTCTGTTGTTAGGGCTTAAGTGCTCAGTGATGTAAATTGGGGACTTGATTCCCGTAAATCCAAGATGCGAGGTAATTAGTTTATCACCCGGTGCCTTCATTCTGTTGAAACGTATAGCTGCAACAAGAAACGTGTCCCGCAGTCTGGAGGTATTAAACTGAATTATTATGGATTTGGGCCGATTAGAAGTGTTGCTGGTTTTCATTACACGTGAGCAGTGCGTGATATGGTCTTCTTTAACTTCACAGTTGATAACTCTTCCCAGTTGCGTAACAATGCTTATTATGTTCTTATTGTTCTTCAGGGGTACGCACTGAATCTCAATGTTATTTGCTCGGGCGTTTTGTTCCAGTATATTCATGCGTGATGACATTTCTTTCAAATCTTTAGCCCGTTATCTCTAGCTCGTTACGTTTTTCCAGTTGTCAGATCTTATCATTGTTTTCATCAGTCTGTTTGAGCATATCCTCGTACTGATTGTTAATGAACGTAACCGACTCGTTAATCTCCCTTATTTCTTCTCTTATTGATTTTAATTCATTATTGAGCGTCGTCCTCATAGACAGCGAAAACCTTCCAAGCATAATTTCAAACTGTCTTTCAATCACCCGTTCGTTAGTTGAGTCAGCCATAGTTTGGTTTAAAAAAAAAGTGGTGTTTTTGACAATGAGAAAAAAAATCAGCTAATTGAATGTGAGTTTAAAAGTCGCTCGGCATTGGAGATAACACTCGATCGCACGGTAATAAAGGCTCCCAGTGCACTGTGTTCTTCGGTCGCGTCGAAAAGGTCGTAAGCGCCGCGCGATGTTCGTCGCTTACGTGTTTATTTCATATGGTTACTTGTTGAAATCTTGTAGGGCGTAGGGTATATCAAAAACAGTGATCATAATTTTAGGATTAGACTTGCGAAACAGGCACTTATTGTAGCACTCAAAGTATTGTTTTCATTACTCACTGACACAGCAAGATCCAATGCACACAATGTTAACAAGCACTTTGCACTTTATTGGTTAAATACCATTAAATAAATATATAATTTTGTAGAACAAAGCAAAATGATGTGTTCGGCTCGGCCACCGTCTTACAACTTATACCTTTAAAGACTTTTATGTCTTTAAAGGCGTAGACAAGATTATTATTTTGCCCGAAATGAGTTCTTACTGAGTGAACAATGGCAATTGATGTTGGGCGTTCGTTATTAGACCGTAACATCTCATCTAGATTCTGCTGTTAATTTGAGAAAAAGAAGCGAAGCAATTGTTTACACACGCACGACAAGCAAATAAAATGGGGTGTAAAATGCGAAATTAAGTTTCTTCGCTGCGATCGTCTCGAGAGTGTCTCTCCAGCGACCCCAGTTTCCCGAAGGCCACTCGTGTGGCGTGCATCGGGCGGGTTGGATGCTGACCATGTATACTGGGTATCACCCCGGACTCTCTCTTTATAGAACCCCTTTTCGTGTCCTTAGCTTGGACCCCACATTGATTTGTATCATGGTTCATATAATAATTTTTGCAATACTGTTCGCGCACCATCGGCTGCGCTCGGCTGGCTCGGCTGTGCTCGGCTGGCTCGGCTGTGCTCGGCTGGCCGCCGGACCCGACGATCGCCGATTGACACTAACTAAGATAACTTATCGTGGTGGAATTTAAAATTACTCGTATGTCTTTTAAAATTAATGTTTTCGTAAAAAACAGAATAATACAATAAATTTTATTCCTTTCTCCACAAAACAAATCCACTTGTTTGTTGCGAAGGTACTTGACCTACAAATCATTACGTTAATCGAATTCTAGATGCACGACCAGTTAAACAACATGTACGTGGTCATCAACCTGAATATATTACGGGCACCAAAGTTACATAGTTGCATCTCGGGGTTACCGATCAACCAAGTGCATGTGGAGAAAGTGGTCCTGTGAGTTGAGCATCCTTAGAGAAATTTTATCCAAGCGTAAAACTGATTAGAAGACGCTTGATAAGGTTACAATGCTTTAACGATGACCATACTGTTTTCGTTCGTGATCTGAATGCGATCATGTTAATGTATCAAAATATCGTCATCGAGTCAAGTGAGCTATTTCTGTCTCTTTTTGAACCCCGAGAGAAAATACAAATGTGTGTTATAAGTTTGGTGTCTGTTGTGTGTGTCGGTCTGTGTTTTTTATTTCAGTGTTTTTTTTATTCGAAAGATAATTTAATCTCGGTGGTTCTTAGCTATAGCTGGTTAATATCCGTCTAGCCTTTGAAGCCCACCAGCCGTTTTCCTGTTTTACGACGGCGGTTTTCTTGAGAGTTAATATAATCAAGGGGCACTGTTCGAAATTTGTGATTAAAAATGTTAACACGTGACTAACTTTTGGACTTGCTATGTACGTATTGATCTCCAAGAATTTATCCCAACATTATGTTCAAGTTGTGGTATGTACATTAGCTGTTTTAATATTACGGTAAGTCATCTGAGTACTTTTATAGGACCAGAATTTTTTTTATCATCAGCACTCATCAATGAGTCATTATATAACTACATATGTCGATAGCCGTAAGAACGGGTTTATAAATAGACTTTTTGAACGAGATTTGAATTAGTAAGCTAAAGTTTCACTTTCGCTAAGATGATTTATTGTGATTCTGGTATAATTGCAAAGGAGCATTAGAGGTATGCGAATTTATTTATAGATAGTAACAGGTTTACTTTTGTTTTTCTTACTTTAGGTTATAAAAATAGGCGATGAATTTGTCAACCAGCGTACATGCTACTCATACGGGGCTTCCGATCCAGCCCCCCAATCACAAAATGACTATAAATATTATGTATTTTATTTTTTTGCAACTTCTGGATATTAAAAGTTGGTACTTAACACCCTACAACGGGTATTTATCGTGGGCTGCGTGATTTTCCCGTTCAGATGCAATTGGCAAACGATTATTGTTTTGATTTAGTTGTATTACTTAGAAGCAATTTGTAGAAAATAAGTGAGAGAAAGTATAAGAGTTTATGCACGGTAATATTATCCATACAGTATTCCAACTCGGCCGTGTCGTTGAAATAAGTACCTACCGCCGCGTGGTACGTAAGTAGGGTTACCAGATTGAAAAATAAAAATTTCTGGACAATATTATAAAATATCTGGACATTAGGATTTTTGGCTGGACAAAAAAAAATATCGCCTTATCGTCGGACATACTGTTTCCTAAAAAAGTAAAATGTTTACATTAGACAAATATTTAATATATTTATGTCATAAAATATCGGTATTAAACTATTATAGACCTATACGTAATTAAAAATGCACAATAAGTCGTCAATAACAATAATAATAACTAAAATTTAAATTACTTACTTTGCATAGTGCAACGGATTTGTCGTAAAACAAATTTGTAGTTGATAAAACAGAAACGAACGCACACAATCAACCTCGGAAAAATAACTATTTTAAGTTATACTCTAGCACATCAACGCACGACACGACCAACTGTCAGGATTCTCGATGAAATGAGTGAGATGAATTGATGATAGCGGACGGGAAGGACGGGACGCGGGAGGTGGGTGATGGGCGGGTCGGATGGACGGGAAAGTCCCGGGCATAGATAGCGAGAGACCGCAGCAGAGCCAGTGTTGCCAACTCGGTGGAAAAACCACTAATACTGGTGGTTTTTAATTTTCAGCTTCATTTTAGCTGGACATTTTGCCTAAAACCGGGACACTGGACAACGTGTGAAATAGCTGGACAATCCAGCCAAGTCCAGCCAATCTGGCAACCCTATAAGCATGATGCAGAGCTGTTGCCGTCGCCTACCTACAGCGTTTTAATTGCATCTGCCTACTTTGAGTTTCTATCTAGGTTTGAGATTGTATTTTTTTACTTTTTATTTATAAGCACAGATACTTAGTAACAATGTAAAATATTTATAGGATTACATAAAATACTTTGAGAATTGAATAGAAAGTGCTCAATAAAAATGCAAGTTGTTTTATTGATTGATAGATTTAATTAAAAACCATGATTATGTATGTGACTTTATAACATATCGGTCTTATAAATTTGTGACCGAAAAATATTTGCGAATTGATTGTATTATACTATTGTATTATTATACTCGTATGAACGAAATGCTTAATTATTATATTTGACTGTATAAAAATCTGCCATGCAAAAACAGCACAATATATTCTACTTGTCATGTTAAATAGCTACTTGCACTTATTTCGAGCAAAAATTCGGGCGGTTACTGATTAAAAACTTGCACACCGTCCGTTCGTCACTGCGCGCACTCGCGACTATAGCATGCCATGCGCATGCCAAGATCCGAGCGCGTAGGTATAGCTCGCGCGTCGTCCGTTTATATGAAGATGGAATACTGTATAGATAATATTACCGTGGTTTATGGTTTGCAGAGTTACAAAAAAAAGTAAACAGAAAAAGCGCGGTATCCACATTCTGGAAAGTGAGAAAAAGTCAAAGAAGCTCAAGATGGTCAGGGAAATCATGAGACTACCTGGAAAGTCGCGGGAAATATAAATTTTTGACATAAAAACATTGACAAAATTTCGAGTCGCCAGCGAATTGAAATGCTAATAGATTATAAAGTCTGCTTTTGAAATTTTAAAAGATGCTAAGTCTAAAACCTAGAGTAAATGTAGACTTTAGATAAAAGGATTTTGATAAATTGTACTTTTAAGGGGATAAAATAGGGGCTGCTAGTTTGTACGAAACTCGGTGTGTAAAATCTTATCTAAGTCCACGCAGACGAAGTTGCAGATGGACGCTAGTTCTGAGATACCTATTGTTCAAGCTCAAAAACTCGGGCGCGGGCGCTCGCTTCGATCTCGCACTTATAATTATGCCTTTATGGATGTTTGCGGAATCATAAAGATAAAAATAAAAAAATTAAATATATTTCTGTAATAAAAATCTCGAGTGTTTGCCTCACCCACGCACTCAATTATATTACTTTCTGAGTGATCGCTTTTTTGAAATTCTGTCTTAGTAATCTTAACTCTAAATTTCGGGCAGTCGGTTAAGACTTTCTGCGTGAAAATAGACGATTCGTCCTAAAACACGTACCGTCTTCGTGTGAATGACCATTGAGCACACATACATAAGTACTTCAAATACTTCGGCATACTGAGTTTGGTCAGATCAATGTAAATAAATGGTCAAAAAATACAGATAATTAAAAAAAAAACAGCTTTGGTTCATATTTTTTTTGAGAAAGCAGTCAATTTTTACCCGTCATAAGGGCCCCCAAAAAATATAAACGGGGCCCGCCAAGGCACGCTACGCCACTGGTCAGAGGTAGATTGAATATTGAAGCGGTAAGTTGAAAAGGAAACTGGTATAAAAAATGATCAAATTTTCAGTTCCAGATGCAGAAGGCAGTTTGATGTCCATGATCGACTTCCGGTACTGGCGCTGCGTGATGAAGAGAGAGTGGAAGTGTCCTGACAGCGAGATTAACTTCTATTTGTTTACTCCGTAAGTATTAATCTAAACGAAATTGTTAGAACCTACTTACCTTGAGAACCGCTTAGGAGTGAATACTTAAAAGGTTAAATAAAAATAAATAAATATTTCACAACACCCACACCAATTCTCTAGTCCCAAATTAAGCTACGAGGCTTATGTTTTGGGTACTAAACAACGGATAAACATACTTAAATACTTTTTTTTTGTAAATAAATACATATTATACATAGAAAACACCCAGACCAGTACAAAAACACATGTTCATGCACACTCATGTTTGTACTGTGCGGGGATCGAAACCGCGGCCCCTGGTTTTAGAAGTCCGACATGTGGACCACCAAGCGGTCGTCAAAAATAATTCAGAAAGCTAACTCCAAGAATTCCTTATCCTCTATGTTACCAAAGATGTAAAATTATGGATTTTCTCCTCATTTGTTTTCTCCTTGATATTACTACGACTCATAATTATGCGATTCTCAAGCGTTAAGATACGAATACAAAACAAAATTAAGAACTTAACACCGAATGTTGGAAAGCGATCTGAGAAGCAGTTTATTATGCTGTTGACTATTTCCATGCTAATATTATGCTTACTTGCATGCATAATATGAAGCATCAATGTCATTCTTGTTGAGTCACGTTATGAAATCGGAATTTGCAAATGAAAATCAGCTAATATTAATGCGATTTTCTATAGCTTAATTGGTTTAGGCTCAGTATGATGATTTTTTTACAAGATGTATAATATGTATGATTAGTACCCATAGCATCTATCGCCTGCCTGATGCAAAGCAAATGAACTTTTGCTCTTTCAGTTCAATTTAACAACATGCCGATTTTGTTTCCTGCTTCGCGCTCAAGGACTCTTTACATTCTCCCGACCGAACTTCTCCAATTAAAAAAAAAACCCCTCATTAATTATTTTCAATGACCATAATTAAAAATTGAATTCATATCAGCCTGTCACAGTCCACTGCTGGACTCAGGCCTCCCCCAAGGAGCGCCACAGCGCACGATCTCCCGCCCTTTGCATCCAGTCACCATATCATATCATCCAGCTGCCTTCTTTAGGTCATCTGTCCATCTAGCCGGGGGCATCCCACACTACGTTTTCCTAAGCGTGGTCTCCATTCGAGAACCTTCCTGCTTCACCTCTCGTTGGTTCTGCGACAAACATGGCCAACCCACTGCCACTTAGCTTGCTACATTTTTGGACAACATCCGTTACCCGTTACCTTAGTCTTATATCGTATGACATCGTTCCGGATCTTATCCTTTAAAAATTAATTAAGTTCTTTCAATTTCTATCACAATGAATGGTTTTCCGATCATAATGATGTATATCAGCGTGTTTCGAGCAGGGAACATCCTCACAGCCAGTGGGTGGACGTTCGCTACCCGAAACACCTTCGAGACTACGGCTGGAAGGCGAGTAGGAAGAATGTGCTCATCATACATGGGTTCAACGGAACGCATAGCAAGTCGCCGATGACGCTGCTGAGAGATGGTAAGCACTTATTTAAAGTTAAAGCAATCTTTGCTACATTGCAACGTTGCTTTTACAACAAGTAATATAGGTTGCCGCACTGTACCGTGATGTACAGTGGCCAGCATATCAGGCTACCCATTTTTGTTGCAAAATCGCCTTTAAAATATGCGAATAAGATACCGCAGTGTTCACCGTGACGTGCTCGCCACCGTACTTGTACAGTGTTATTAATAAACATGGAATAAAGAAAGAGTAACTTTACTCCAAGTTTTAAGTTGAAAGTAATCAACTTTAGTATTAATAAATGCGGAGTAAGCAGGGAGTAAACTAATCCAACTTTACTCTTGGAACTAAAGTTAAAACTAGGTACCACATAGTTTAACGATTGAGTAAGCATAGAGTAGCTGTCTATTTTGACGTTTGTTTCGAATTATTATAACCTGTGTGCGTCTGCGTGTGAATATTTTGATGTATTTTTGACCCACCAAAAACATTTTCATGTAAAATGTTGCCAAGACGAGCCCATATGACTCGCACTGTCAAAAAGTTATCAGATCTCATGTAGAGCCAAGCTTCTAACACTACACGCCCTAACTCTACAAGGCCTAACTTCACAAACTCTACACCTTAGTCAAAATATGTGGCTTGGCCATTTCGCTACATTCACATCGGCGTAAGGTGAAAAATCAATTCACTGTTCATTACTTTTGTGTTATACAATAGTTCTTGTAGTAACGAACGGCACGGTTCTTGTAGTAACGGTAGTGCCCGTGCGCTTCGCTTGGCTCGTCTTGGCGGGGGCACTACCGTGCCCCCAGATAAATTCTCTCACACTATGTTACAGAATCTTCACGGAAAATCACAACAAAAATTAAATTCAGATACTCACAACAACAAACGAAACGAAAGCGACTTGTCAATTTGACACTTGACAGTCTGCTGTTGACGTTTTATGTCATCTGGTCATTCAATTCATTCAATTACTCACTCTTTTTACTTTTAAATCATGTGTGTTGCCATAATATTCGTGTTAATCTCGGTGTAAGGAATCTTTTGTTACGCGAAGGTTACTCCGTGTTTATTAATAACGTTCTAATTACAAAGTTAATACGTTGTTACTCTCGGAGTAACAAATCCAAGAGTAACTGTGAATTTACTTTGGAATAAGCAATTTTTATTAATAAGACTGGTAGTGTATCTATAGAGAGTAAGTAAGAGGTTGAGTTTGTAAAGATGGAGAGTCTTAATTGCCAGCAAGAGCTCCTTGTTACTCCATATTTTCTTTCCAAAGTAGATGAATTGCAAGTACCTACACGAATTGTAATACTTACTTGTAAATTGCATTATCTGGGCTAGGTACCTAAAACTTACTCAAAAAGTGTGATTTGGATGATTCAATAATCTTATGTTATGACGTCTTTCTGAAACTTTTGATACTACAAATTTTTTAACAGCTATCTCAATTCGTACTTTTGACGAGCTTTCCTTATTTACATTATGTCTATATCAAGTGCTATTTTTTAATATATATTTTTTTCAGCGTACCTTTCCCGAAAGGACCACAATGTGTTCATGGTGGATTGGTCTCCACTCACAAGGTTTCCCTGCTATCTCTCAGCGTTATCAAATATGAAGTAAGTTCGCTTGTTACGAGTAATGGAATGCTTTCACTTGAGTCCAACGTTATAGTTATGTTACTTCGATATTAAACTTTTAGTTCCGCATTTTCAATGGTGATTTGAAGACAGAGGTTTCGTTGCACCATTTTAACGTTAGCCTCGCGTGTCACTTATGTTATAAGCACCATTATGTATTGCCGCTTTACCCGAAAACCAAGACAAGCCAATATTTCGAGCCTCACGTATGCCTTGAAATAACTCAGTTGAAACGTCCATATATTTTTATTTAAGACTAGCGGACCAGCCCCCCTACTCTCTAAGCCGTTGTCCTTAGTTTCGGATGTAGTCCTCCCTGTCACTCTAACAAGCTCAACCCGCGAGCGAAAGCGCTGGCGAAAATACCGATGAAACGTTAGAGAGTTCGGCCTCAGCAGACGCTGTCTTGCCCGTTGCTTTTTTTTTTTAAATAAATCGTCTCTTTGAAACATAGGTATCATGGAATTCCACGAATATTTAACGAACAGCAATTCATTATTATATTACTTAGATAAGCCACAGCCCTTTAGTATTAATCCTATCTGCCTAATAACTTTTACCAATACGGCAACGTTAATAAACTCGTCAATAGAAATAGAAATAGAAATCTTTATTTGCGTTTGGTTAAGGTACACTGTAGATGGTCATAATTATTTATCAGCAATTATACATCCGCTTAATCAACCATTATCAATGGCATGCAAAGCTTAAATTAATATTGGCATAATAAATTTAAATAGTAAAATGTCTATCTAAACAATCACAAAATGTCAACAAATTATCATTAAATTAACAAAAAATTATTAGTTATCATCTTCTATCGCAATTTAGGTAAATATTCCTGTGTAGTGTAAAAAGCCTTTTCACTAAGCCAGTTGTATAATTCTTTTTTAAATTTATTAAAAGGTAGGTCTTGAATTGCTAGTGGTATCCTAATATATATTGTCATGCACATCCAATAACAATTTTTTTGGAATTTCGCGCTCTTAGGAATTATAACGGAAACTAACCTATTTCTGTTTCTGGTTCCTCGTTTTGGCTTGAGTAAAATAATTCATGTTATTTTTCACAAATTTTGCCGCTTCGAATATATAAAGACAAGGGAGTGTCAAAATATTCAGAGATTGAAATAAAGGCTTACACGGTTCGTCAGGTGCAGTACCACATATCGCTCTAACACACTTTTTTTGTGCAACGAACGCCTTTTCTATGTCTGTACTATAACCCCATATAATGAGTGCATATCGCAGGACTGATTCAACGTAAGCAAAGTACGCAGTATGAGCTGTACTCCTACTTGCTATTTTTTTCAGTTTATAAATTGCAAACGAGAAACGATTTATTTTATCGCACACTTTTTGGACTTGTTGTTTCCAATCTAATTTATGGTCAATTTCTATGCCTAAGAATTTCATTGTTATTGTATTTTTTAATATTTGTCCTTCAATATTCAATATAAAATGTGTGTGTGTTTGCTTAAAAATGTGTTTTCTTTATTTCTTTCTTAAAAAAAAATCATCTCTACATTTCCAGATTAACATCGCAATGCACCGCCCAGCTCTATTCCTTCATAACGCTGGCAGGTGGGCTGGCCAAAATGATCACCTGTGTGGGCCACTCTCTGGGCGCCCACATCTGTGGCATGATATCAAACCATCTTACTGATAAACAATATAAGATTGTTGGTAAGTTCTGTAATGATTGTTTGGTTCAGCCTTGTATTGTTATAAGTTTATAAGCTAGGCCTACACCACACAGTACAGCGAAATTGAAATATCCATACGTATTTCGGGTATAAAACATCACTTATTCAGTGATAATGACGTCGTCTCAAAATTACCTGAACTCTCGAGTAACTCTCAGTGAAAACTTAAACACACCGGACACGCTATTTTCTTTGTAGTGAGTTCCAAAATTGAACTCAGCAAGCTAACGTAAACTATTAATAAGGAACTATTGCAACAATTGCAACTGATGCAAACAAAATCCTCAAAGTAATTCTTCAACCGTAACTTCCAGGACTAGATCCAGCTCGGCCGCTAGTCGACGCCTACGGATCCAGTTTATTCAGACTAGGAAGAGATGATGCCCATGTGGTTCACGTCATCCACACCAACGCTGGGTTCCTGGGCGAGACGGGATTAGTGGGACACGCAGACTTCTGCGTGAATGGGGGCCGACTCCAGCCAGGATGTAAGGGGCATATGATGCGTAAGTAGTATAAACTTGTTATCTTGTACTAACGGCCGCCCGCGACTTTGTCCGCGTACAAGTTCGAACAAATGTCAGAGTTTTGGTCCAGTCTACTCGTTCAGACCTTAATAACGGTACCTCAATCACGTTTTTAGGCCCTAGCCCAAGGCTAGCCCTAGCGACAAAGGCTGGTGGAAAAAGAATGTTCTCACACGAATCTCTGCTCTATATGTATCTAATATATAAAATTCTCGTGTCACAGTCTTCGTTGCTATACTCCTCCGAAACGGCTTGACCGATTCTCATGAAATTTTGTGAGCATATTGAGTAGGTCTGAGAATCGGCCAACATCTATTTTTCATACACCTTAGTGATAATAATTTATATGGCATAACAACGTTTGCCGGATCAGCTAGTGTATTTATAAAATTATCGTGTCACAATGTTCGTTCTACTCCTCCGAAACGGCTTGACTGATTCTTATGAAATTTTGTGAGCACATTGAGTAGGTCTGAGAATCGGCCAACATCTATTTTTCACACCCCTTTGTGAAGGGTTGTCCTCAATAATATAATGGCAAAACAACGTTTGCCGGGCCAGCTAGTAATATATAGAGATCCTCGTTTAGTGGTGTATTAGTCTTCTGAAATGTTCCAATATGAGCTCAACCACTACTTGTGCGTTACACCTGTATTTTGAGGACGGCAGTGGGTATTATTGGCAGACATATGTATTCGCGTTTGACAGCTACCAGTTTCGTGCACACCGACTTATATCTTCGCGAGGATCGGTTGTGCTTGCGATTTGTCAGTCAATAATCTTTTCTCTTCATACTGAATATCATTTGTTACGGCCTCTTGATCTCCTGTTTACATAACACAACTTCCGCATATCTCACCTAATGAAGCTAATAATACCATCTTCCAACTCCAGGAATAGCCCGGTGCAGCCACTTCAAGAGTTCCTGCTACTTCGCGTCCACAGTTCGACGAAGGCTGAAGCTGGTGGGAGTACCGTGTGATACCTCATGCCCCAAAGTGAGCGGGAAGTGGGGGATCAGGCTTGACAAAAGATCGGTTATGCTGGGAGAGGATACACCACCGACGTGAGTACTTTATTTATTAATTTTTATACGAAGTCAAAATATGTAAAAAAAATATATTTGAAATAGGTCAATCATCAGAGCCTTACCATACGATGCCGATATCAACCGTTTTAGTTTTGGGCGATTCTCATACGTAAATTAACACGGGTATTCTTATATAGTGACATAGTTTATCTTAACATTAATAAAAAATAAATACATTGCTTTATTTGTTTCAGCTCCCGTGGAATGTATTGCGTCAAACTGAATTACGAAGAGGATTGTCCGTTCGACTAGAAAGTGGCGCCAATATGGATAATTACTTAAATAAAAATATATAAAAACAACTATAAAACAGTTTGAACGTAAAAATCAAATTGAAAGAATATGAATACAGAAAAATCATAGAGCATGAATGAACCTCATCTCATCGTGGTTGGTTGGGTTCATAAACACATACTAACATTTAGTTGGTTTGCTTGTTAACCAACAAAGTTGGTATTAATTTATTAATTTTAAGTATTATTAAGGTTATTGAATTAGTTGTAAATAATTTATTTATTTTTAAGTAAATTATTTTTGTGTAGCAATAAAAAGTATTATTTATTTCCTTGTCTTTAATATATAAAAAAATACTCCTTTCATCCATACTATTATTGCGGTTGAATTTAAAATTAGGTATATAGTTACAGATTTAGATTTGCAAAATATTTATCTTATCACCTGAGCTGCACCATTTGTAAAATTTTAATATTTTTTGGACCATAGCATAGTATGCAGTAGTAGAAAGTAGCATACAAATCATGAGAACTGCGGCATCTTAGGCAATGCCACGGTCACAGTCTTGCTCTCCAAATATTGATTGATACCATCTTCTCCTCTGAAATATAATAATTCACAACATAAATCAACAAAGAGGACATGTGAATCGATAAATACAATAATAATAAATAAATAATGTGTTTGTTACTTACAATTCTCTTCCAAGACCTGAGTCCTTGAAACCGCCGAAGGGAGTTTGGCTAGTGACGTGATCGTATGTGTTAACCCTGAAATATAAAACACTAGCTTTTACCCGCAACTTCATCCGCATTAGGAGTTTTTTTGAAATGCGTTGTTTCCCCGCGGTAATAGGTAAAGTGGTTGTAATTTCACTGCAATTAGACTAATAATGACACCTATAATCAAACTGTGACTTTTTCATTGCTTAATAGATTTAAAAAAAGAAAACTTTAAAATTCCCATTTTGTACGTGGCAGAATAGGCGCAACCCCTATGCGCGGAAAAAAAAACTCATCCCTTTGTTTGTCTCAGTCTGTGGCCGATCGCAATGCGCGCATAGGAAAACTGATTAATTTTTCCCGCCATAGCGAAACATTTTTCACAACTCGTTTTCACAGTTAAAATTATAATTATTTGTTAATTAAAATGTCTACAAGTCCTAGTTACGAAGAAAATGATTTATGTAGTACACCGCCCAATAAAAGATGTGAAGCCTTTAACGTTATGGAAAATTACTACCTGAAAACTCCAAGGAAAAATATCTATTATCTACTAAATAAAATGATTTTTTTATTGTTATTTTATTCACAAGTGTGTCGAAAAACGTCGTATGATACACATGTGTATTGATGATTACCGTCCTCGACTCTCTTAAGACCCGAGCCGTAATTGATGATTACCGTCCTCGACTCTCTTAAGACCCTCGCCTACGGTTCGGGTCTCAATGGCGCCTCGGCGATAATCAATGTTACACACTAGTACCATAATGTACTATTACATGAACGTACCAATTTATTATGTTATTTTGAGCCAATAACGTTTTGAGTATATTGCTATGCTATAAACATAAGGAGGTTCAACTGAGCAGATCTTAATAATTAAATTGGTATAGCTTAAATAATTGGATCTGACTGACGGGCAATTAGTGCTTAAACGTGCTGACATGAGATCGGTCAAATTGACCGACTCTAATGACGCATGCTACCGAAAATTTTGCCCCGCTATTAGTATTGTATAGATATGAAAATTCTGAATGAAATTACTAAAGTTGGAATAACCTCTGAAAACTCACCATACAGAGCCAGATCGCATGTGTTTAGCGAAGGTCAAGGCTTTGGTGATATCGTTGGTTATGACGCCAGCACCAAGCCCGTAGTTGGTGTCGTTTGCTCTGTCAACTGCCTCCTCAAACGTACTGAATTTGAAGATACTTTGTACCGGCCCGAATATCTACAAGTATAAAAGGGTTTAGTGAATCCCAGAACCAGTAGTTATGAATAACGTCGAAAGACATAAGTTTCTGAAACAACAATTATTTCAATGGCAGTAAATCAAGGATTTGACGGGCTTGCTATCCTCAAAAAGTATATAATGAATATCAATGATATTCAAGAACCATATGTTTTATTCTTGATTCCTCAGTATTCATTTAAGATTCCAAATGTATCATTGCAAATTACCAAAAGTTAAGGCTAAATAATATATTATAGATATTTATTGTGGAACTTTACCTCTTCTCTAGCGATTTTCATGTCATCTTTGACATCAGCGAAGACTGTAGGTTGAATGTAAAAGCCCTTACTACCGAATTTACCACCACCAGCTATGCAGCGAGCACCAGCCTTTTTGCCTGCTTCTATATACCCCAGGACTTTGTCGTACATTTCTTTGTCAATCTGTCAATCAAAATTGAATTGCTGTTTATTCTAGTCTGCATCTATAAATGCATGTACCAACTACTCAATCCTAAAGCATGGTTAGAATTTATAGTGGTATCACCCACATGTTTAGTGATTTGAATATGGTAAACAAATCATGTTACATTTTGCATCACAACACAAAACTGCCTTTGCATTTGTTTTGTTATCGAATAGGTAGTTATAAAATTACAACGATTAGAATACGCTTCCTTTTCCAGATTGTGGATTCAAACCATTTAAACATATTAGTATGATAGGTGTTAATGATTTATTGCCATTACAATCTTGCGCTATACCTGAGGGCCTTGTTGCACATCATCGAAGGGGTTCCCAACGGATCTCTTTTGGGCAATCTGAGCTGCTTTCTGCACGAACTGGTCGTAGATGCCAGCTTGGACGTAGGTCCTGGTGCCAGCGCAGCAGCACTGGCCGCCATTGGCGAATGCCGCTGCGTGCGCGATTTGGGCGGCCTTCTCCACTGGAAATTACAAATATACGTTTGAGAGGACAAAGATCTTTGGAAATGTTTTTTTTGTTGAACACATCTTTGAACACACAGCAGCACAAACATTCGCCATCTGTAAATCATTTCATGTAGACCAATAGAAATTATTATTTCATCTAACTTACCATCCGCATCATCGAATACAACCAAGGGACTCTTGCCTCCCAGCTCCAAGGTTACACGTTTGAGGTTCACAGCTGATGCTGCTCCCAAAACTAGACGACCAACCTGAGAAATTCAATATAAAGTTACAAATAGTTTTATGTGTTATCATGGTGAGCAGGCACGATAATATTTTGCAGTAGAAATATTATGCAAATAAATATTATGAATATTATTATGAATATAAATAGAAAAAAAACGAGATTAGTGCTAGCTATAGGTACACTAGCCATTTATGAGAAAAGTCGTTGGGTGAGAGGTGGCGTGAGTTATTTTGCGTGGCACGGTCTGGTGGCACAGGTTTCGTCATAAGTATCTAGCACTGTGTCTCCTAGAGCATTCCAGGTCTTGTGAATCGTAAGTATTCACTGTGTGATTTTTTCTGCTAGCTGAAAAAATACCTACCTCAGTAGAACCAGTAAAAGCGACTTTATCAACGTCAGGGTGGTGTGTCAAAGCAGCACCGGCTGTTGGTCCGTATCCAGGGACGATGTTGACGACCCCTGGAGGGAATCCGACCTCCTTGATGAGGGCAGCGATGGCCAAAGCTGTTAGTGGAGTCTGTTCCGCTGGTTTCACGATCACGGTGCAACCTTAAAAAGGTAGTAAGTAAGTAGTTAGGTAGTACTGAATTACTGTTACACGTTTTTGGCTTGGACAGTCGGGGAGCTGATCAAAGATAGTAATTGTAAAGACAAGTAAATTATATCATTCTACCTGTTCTGAAACTAGCAGACAGTGGTATTGGAGTGCTTACTAACTATGAAATTGTATTCCAGTTGTCAAACTTGAGTCAGTGGGGTCAGCGGGATGAAAGTAGACGCGTCTACATCCTGAGTCTAGATCCTGAGCTTTGACATCTAGACGGTGGCTTGGCGAGCTTTGAAAACTTGCATAAAAAATCATAGTAAATAGGTAAATTTACAATGGAACTGCCAGTGCTCCCGCTAGCAATTCAACAAAGACTGTTCGGTGGTCGAGGAAACAATACCTATGTTTTAAAATTATACTAAAATCACTTATTTGCTTACCTGCTGCTAATGCTGGAGCTATTTTCCAGGACAACATAGGAATAGGATAGTTCCATGGTATAATTTGTCCACAAACACCGACAGGTTCTTTCATTGTGAAGGATAAGACCTCGCCATCTGTTAACAAAACACACTGTTTGTTTTATGACAAATAGGCACAGGATAATCTTATTTAATGGGAGGCTCATTCATACAATTAGACTGAGCTTTACTACATCAATAATTATCAATTCGTCTTATAAATGTCCTTTTCAGCAGTGAAGCTAAAGAAATGTGTGTAGAACCAGGCAACGCAAAGTCACATATTTGCGCTTATAAGTTTTGAATCAACTCCCGTTATTAAGAGGAAGATATCGGTCACCGTCAAAGACCTAAATATTGTGTCTTTCCACCGTGGTTAAAGAAATTACAAACTAGGACCAATCAGTAAATTACAAGGATCGCAAATCAGTTTAATGAAACAAAACATCTACATCAGGATGTGAATACGAGTGTAGAATCGAGTATTTGGTTACAGCTAAAATCAATAAGTAATAATTAAATGAAACGCCAATCGAACAACAAATGTCGGATATCATCCCGTAGTTCACGGCCAAGTATACGAGTATGGCCGACCTAAATTCCTGTCACACATTGATCACGTGTAAATATCGGAGACAGCGTGACAGAACGTCAATCATGAAGATAACAGGAACAATCGTTATGAATACGAAGTAGACGATGTAAACAAAGAAATGTAACCGCTTATAATAACATAGGCGTTATCATAGAATCGATCGCGTTAAGTTCAACGCTAATTTTTGACCCGGTTTCGTAGAGTTTACATTACTTCACATATTAAGTCAGTAGATCGAAGAGAAATCTTAAAAAAGGTCAATCAAATTAACCCTAGTTTCAATACACTTCCAGTATGTAAGAAGTCTACACATTTATTTGAATAAAGATAATTAAACAAAGATATTAGAATACAACTAGCCTAATAGTATAAAAACTGATAATCCAAAAAAATAAATTAAGGAAACAAAAATTAAAACAATAATTAATAATAATTGTATGTAAGCTTTTCCAATTTCATTGCATTATAATAATTGGCAAGAACGGTTATTACTGTTATCATAAGTTATATATGTCTGATGGGAAGTGTACCTTTTTACACTCTCAACTGCTATCTGATTAGCTGAACTATTAGCTCAACAACTGTGTTAATGAGTTTGTAAATAGCCGTACTTTACAATGGCTTGCTATTTCAAGATTAGATAGTTCACTAGGAAACATTAATCTGGAGTCGAAATTGTGTAATTTGCCAGTGTAAATCTCGTGAAAACAAGCACTCTTTTTTAAGAGGGTTTAAATAAGAGCCTAATGGCCTCTTACGCGTGCTCGTACTATATAATATTACTTGTGTCCAACTTGTGGCTTCGCTCGTGTAGAATTCGGCAATAAGATAAAATTCCAGGAAAAAATTACGTTACCAAGGAGCGTTTTTTCCTGAACTATTGATGAAGATAGCTTCATCTCCCTATCTACCTATTTTCAAACAAGTCAGTTCAGTAGTTTAGGCCTCAAAACGTCATGTAATAGACGGAGATACTTTTACATTTATTAAATGGATATTCCGTAATTATGTAATATACGTTTTAGTAATTAACTCACCCGCCGGAATAGTGTTCCCAGATATCTTGTCAGCCTTCCCAGCGTAGTACCTCAGCACCGAAGCCGAGTAGTACACTTCTTCTTCGGCTATTTTGACAGGTTTCCCACAGTCTAAGGTCTCCAGCTCCGCTAGGTACCTCGCTTGGGACTCAATGAGGTCAGCCAGCTTAAGGAGGAGCAGTCCTCGTTGCGATGCGTCCATGGTGCGCCATTCGGAGTACCGGCTGAAAGCCTTCTTGGCCGCCGCAACGGCTTTGTCGATATCGGCCTTTAAAAACGGCAAAAAAGTTAGCATCTACTTATTGATTTTATTATTACCTTGCTGATATTGGCCTCTTGGTTTTCAAGAGGTCAAAAACAGGAACTCCTACTTTCTTCGTGACAAAATTTTGTTGTTTAATTAGCGGATTAGGCCCCTGTTCGGCAGTGGAAGTCTTGTTGCTGCTTATGATAAAGGTTATGATGGTAAAAAAACATATTCAACTGTGTTTAAAAGATTACCTTGTCACCTTCTGCAACATGAGTGATTACAGTTTCGTCCTGAGGGTTGATGGTAGGGAAAGTCTTTTTGCTGACGGCGTCCATCCACTCATTGTTGATGAACAACTGGAATGATAACGTGAAAAAAATTTCGTTAAGTCAAAACTTACAGGACAAAGCAACCCCAAAATATCAATTGTCCGTTGTTTTTTTTTAAATATTTCTGATGTTTTAAACATTGCCTAGACTTCCACAAATATTTCAAGACTAAAATGAGTAAAATCGGTTCAGCGGTTCTCGAGGCGAGGCTAACGAACAGCAATTCAATTTTATATATAAAGGAGAAGAAGATAGAAGATAAATTTTTCATACTAATGGTTAGGTTTATATACTTCAAAAAGGTGAAGCAAAAAATCACAGCACACACCTTCATAAGCCTAAATGTGACTCATTAAGCCAGACAATACATTTGCAGTAGAAACAACAAACTGTTAGAGGCAGAAACGAACCTGCGTCCATCGAGTATCCGGCTCTTTATTTTTTAACGTCAGGGAAATGCTGTTACGCGTACCTGCCAGCCGCGGGGGCAGCTGGGGGTTATGTGAGACTCCAGGCCTCAGAGATAGAACCCGCCTACCCACTAAAAACCTGAAGGTGCCCTCCGGTGCCATGTGAGTCGCGGACGTGGCGGGTTTACCGTAGGCCGAGAGGCCACAGGCATTCTCCGCAATTCCCCGGACTCAGCCGACTCACTTAGCAGCGAGCCCCTACCGGTTGCGACGAGGGAGAAACACAACCCCGTCGCGGAAACAACAGACGGTTTGCGGGAACACGCGCAACGCCGTCTCGGGCCCCCTTTAGCGGACGAGAGACAAACGAGTATCCGGCCCATGCGTAAGTAGGTATCCTCCATCCAGACATTGGCAAAACCCGTTGAAGTTAAAGGCAAAGGTAATGAATGACTAGGTATTGACGACTAGTAGTTTTGGTAGTAACAATTTACTTGTTAATTGTAATGATGGTAGTAGGTAGTGATTGGGAGAGCAATCGCCCGGCTTGCGAGAGGTGCGTTTTTCTTTAAGTGTGTTTTTGTTACACATTGTAAAGAAATTCGCATTGGTAATGCTAAAAAATAAAGTAACTTAAAGTAGTAATGATTTTGAAAATGAACACATTGTGTGGTTATTTGTAGAAGAAGAAACGCTACTACCAATTGTATTGGATGACACACGGGGGTCTTAAATGAAAGATAACTACATATTTAACTTTTGGATATGACCCTGAACTTTACTGAGCGGAATATTTTTCTCTTTGCAATATAAATAATGTGATCTCATCACACTCGATCATTGCATAACAACTTTTATCGCTTTTTTAGGGGTGATATATTTTACATGTTTCTTTCAGTGCATGCTTTGAATAAAGTTAATAGATAAATGGTGTTCTAGACTTCTACAGAAACTTATGAATATTTCTGATACGAAAAAGAAGCGTGTTTTCTTGAGAACAATTTGAAATTATGTATATTTTTAGTACTCTCATCTATAATGTACTTTTAAGTGCCTATGCCAAATGAGGCATACCTCTATATTGTAGTCGTAATAGGTAAAGCTATGTGTGATGAACAGTGATCGGAATAGGGTGAGTATATTTACCTACAGTTTGTCGAACAGAGACGGAAATCGGAGACTTCCTTACGACTAAAAATTTTTTACCGGTAAATTTACCGGAACTTTGATATGAAAGTTTTTAATAGCTAAATGCTTCAATAAATCTTAATTGATGTTAGATAAAAATAAAATAACGCATATTATAAAAAAAAAATTATTAAAAAAAAAATTTGTTTGAACATTTCAATATAACATATAACATGAATATAATATATTAATGACTTTCTTATCCTAAAACATAATTATTTTAAAGTATAAATAAATATAAAGTTTTAAATATTACACCTTTTTACCAACACAGCGGATTTATACAAAATGTAATTCAATACTTAATAAAACGCGATTACTATAAAAAAATTTACTGGTAAATATGCTGAAACCTTAATGTATAAATCTTTATATCGCATTTTTAAACATTCTTGTTTGGTTCATTTTACACATCCTTTTTCAAATTAATTAAAAATGCACATGCATTATTTTTCAGGTAACGATTTTGACAATTATTTTAAACTTTTTTGTTCATTTTGACTAATTTTTGCTTGTGGTTCCGTCCGCGTGACTGTCAATCAAGGCGTAACTCTCAAAAGTTAAACTTAAAGTTGAAAATATTGAAAAATTAATGATCATCTACTTCAATTTCTTACAGGATAACAAAATTTGTCACAGTACCGATGATGAAAATATTGAAGACTAATGTATTTGTTTTCATTTGTTAGATATGTGACTTAGTTTCATTTTAATTTCAAGATTATTTGTAATTTCGAAGCGAGTGTCTGCACCGAAGTGTCGCTCCGGAAAAACTGCTGACCTTCTCGAATCCAAATATATGCTACTATATTTGCCACAAACGCTCACTTCGACCGAAATTTTTGCTTTCAATTGGTATTGATTGTATTAATTAGCCAAAAAAATAATAGTAAACACTTCAAACTTATTTGTTCCTAAATGTCTGTATTTTATTGTTTGTTTGTACTTAGAAAGCTATAACGAATGTCACTCATTCAAATATTTTTGTTTAGTTTTGAATATTAAAATTAACTTTTTGTGAAAATCGAAATACTTTTTTATTGTTTTTGTACATACGAATGGGAGAAGTCACTGATCTCTAAGATACAAGTTGCTGTCTAGTTTAGGGTCAGAAAATTCATTTAAATAAAGTAAAATATGTTTTTAATAAAGAATTAACGTAAAAATAATAAATAATTAATTATTATTTTTACGTTTATAGTAATCGCGTTTACATTTTGTATAAATCCACGGTGTTGGTAATTGTGCAGCTACAAACGTAGCTGCAAACCCAATTACAAAAACTGTAAAAAGGTGTAATATTTAAACTTTATATTTATTTATACTTTAAAATAATTATGCTTTAGGATAAGAAAGTCATTAATATATTATATTCATGTTATATGTTATATTGAAATGTTCAAACATTTTTTTTTTAATAAATTTTTTTTATAATATGCGTTATTTTATTTTTATCTAACATTAATTAAGATTTATTGAAGCATTTAGCTATTAAAAAGTTGCATATCAAAGTTCCGGTAAATTTACCGGTAAAAAAATTTTAGTCGTAAGGAAGTCTCCGATTTCCGTCTCTGTTCGTCAAACTGTAGGTAAATATACTCACCCTATTCCGATCACTGGTGATGAAGCTGACGAATGTTTGGTGCGCGATATTGTTGTGGTGCCATGAACTATACTATCCTACTGTATTGTATTATAGCGTAGGCTGTAAGCGGCTTTACTATCAGCAATGTACGAGTAACACGAAACGCTTTATTTTTGTTTCAAAAATTAATCAATGAATGACTTCTTTTGCCGGTCGGTATCATGAATAACTTCTATCCTACCAACATTATATTTTTTACTTTGAATAAACATGTACCTACCCATTATCTAATTATTGTAATAAAGTTCAAAACAATACCTTTGTATATTTCACGTCAATTTTCACCATCTTCTATTATTTGTAGTTTCCGCGAAAACTCGTGTACACCCTCGGACGTTTGGAATGGAACTGCACTGAACTTGGCGAGTATTACCGGGCCGACCATTCATGACAATCTGATTATAGCTTGTAATGTATCCGAATAAGATTCACTTATGTTTAACATGTCTTTGTTTAAACTGATAACTCCAGCTGACGGAATGTCTAATTTGCTGGCGAGAATATGTGTTCCCGTATTAAAGTCACAATTTTAATTTGTACAAGGTATATTATCTTGCATCAAATTAACGCTCTGAAGTTAGTGACAGCAGAGTTTTATATACGAGAGGTAAGGATGTTTTATTTGCCTAGGACACAAGGAATATATTTACTCAGGGGAGCTAGGACACATTTGTCCAGAAACAAGCGGACACGCAGACGTTTTAATTTCTTAGCTTTTAAACATTCCCTCGACTGCCACGAATATTTGGAGACTAAAATTAGTCAAATCGGTTCAGCTGTTTTCGAGTTTAAGCGAGACTAACATTTTTATTTAAACAGATATCTTTTAAATATTCCCTGGACTTCTACAAATATTTCGAGACTAAATTAGTCAAATTGGTTCAGCCGTTCTCGAGTCTTAAGGAGGCTAACGAACAGCAATTCATATTTATTTATTCAGATTAGATATTTAAGCTTGTCTTAATCTATATATACCTATAATAAAGTAGTGGAGAAGGGCCAAGGCCAAAACCTCAAGAAACATCTTCGGGGTCGTAAAACAAGTAACAAAAGACAAAATATGATTCTTGAACATTTTGTCTGTTTGCTGTAAGTTTTTCTTACCAAATCTACTGGACGGATGTAGATATTAAATTTTATTTCGAGGGTCTGAATACCTGACGTGAAACCTTAGCTACGAAAAGTTTTCGCACATGAACATGACGAAGATCTGGAGTACCTGCCTAATCTGGTACCCTAGTCGTCCAGCTAAACTGTGAGACGTGTCAACATAACGCGTCAGGAAAATTGGTTTAGCTTGAAAAGCATTTTCTACACACACAACGAAAGCGAAGAGAGTAGGCACCTGATGTGGACCTCCAGCGGTATTACATAGACAACACTTTCCGGTGGTCAAAAATATCCGAAAATAAGGAGAACGAAGTAGCGAAGAGTCAATTTAAAGTTTATAAATGGCAACACTAGTGACACCACAAACGAATTGTGACAAACATGTTAAATTCGCATGCTTTATTTGAGATCGGTGGCGGTTTCGCCCGCGTGGAATTCGGTTCTCTATGTTTATCAGGCATAATGTGGGATCCTGTTGGTAAAATATTTTTGAATTGGTCCAGTAGTTTTGAAGCCTTGAAACATACAATCGAATCTTCCCTTTTTTTATAAAAAGAATAGAGTAAGCTACCTATCAACTCTGTCCTTCTTACTAGTCGAAAAGAAGGATGTTCTAGTATTTTCTACCAGCTAATCTTTTTATTAAATATTTTTAATTACTTCCTTACCGTAAAAAACATTTTTAATGATGACTTTAAATTGCATTGCTATTGAGTTCCATTGGGATCAGAAAACAAATGTTGTAAATCTGAGAATTTACTATGATGCAAATTCTAGGCACACGTATAAGAGGTATCAAGTGTTCAAATAGCTGTATATCTGAAATCTTAGCTTTTAAGTTTTTTGTGTGATTTAAATAAATCTTATGATTAGTCGAACTCAAATCATGTGACTTTTGGCTACTTTAGCAAATTGTCGTAGTAATTAATAAACTATTCAATTCTTTTATTATATTTGTGTTGGCAGAGATTGTTGCTAGAGTGGAATGGAAGTTTAGGCTTCAATTGCATAATTATTTAATTTTTTTTAATTTTTTTAATTTTGAATAGATTTGCTCTTGAGCCAAGACTAAGCCTAACTAGGCAAAGACTGAGTCTACGATGGAGCGAGCTCACCTAGAAAATGCCTGTTCAGTCTAGCTTTGAAGATTCCTAGGTTGTAATTGCAGGGAAATACTGACGCAGGAACATATCAATGAAACTGTTTTATCTTTCTTCAAAATTAACAGCCAATTCTACAAACTCAACAGGAAAGGGAAAATAATAAACAGACGAAACGTACAAATATAAAGGTTTATTTAAGAAAAGACATGCAAATAACAAACAGTGTAAATATAGATATTTTGGTATAGGCAAACTCTGTTTACGACAGGGGTCTCTTGGGAAGGCTGATGGACACAGTCTTGGTCTCTAGGTATTGGGAAATACCGTCATCACCCCTGAAAGAAAAGAAACACACTGTAAGAACCTAAGTATATTTAAATGCTCGAAATAGATAAATAAATTTTTAAACGCCATTTTTGGTGTTTGCAGGCGAGCATTAACACAATATGTAGTATGACTCATGTCAGGATATTCAATAGTTGAAGTTGTTGTTTCACAATACTAACAGTTCGCGTCCGATTCCTGACTCCTTGAATCCACCGAACGGTGTCTGAGGAGTTACGTGCTCGTACGTGTTCACCCTGAAACAAGTATACACAACCATTATTGGTGAATGGATCAACAACTTCTAACTAAGTCATTAAAAGTAATAGGAACTACGATTCTAGTCATATAGGACCAGCCCGCATTTGACACAACCAAGGGCTCTCGCTATCACCGTGCCCGTAGTAAGGGTTTTGGCGTTGAAGGTTTTTGAACTTGAATACAGTATACTAGACACATACTAGCCCACACGTATTTGACAAAAGCAACCGCTGTGGTGAGGTATTTTGTGATAGCACCAGTTTCTGGTCTATTCTTAGTGTATTAGGCGTGGTCAAACATATGATCTAAGTCTTCGAAGTAAGTAAGTATTCGTCTTACTAAACAATTACAGGTGCTAGAATACTAACCACATAGAACCAGCCTGCACGTATTTGGCAAAGGCGAGGGCCGTGGTGAGGTCGTTGGTGATGACACCAGCTCCGAGTCCGTAATTGGAGTCGTTGGCGCGGTCAACAACCTCTTCAAAGGTTTCGAACTTGAGGATGCTCTGGACAGGTCCGAAGATCTGCAAGTATGAAAAACAGTGTAAATAATGTACGAGGATTGCCAATGACCACCTTGCCATTGACGCGATATTCGCAAACAATCACGCATCTTGCAGGCCATGAAATTGCCTGTTGAACAGACAGTCTAAAATGACGATGTGCAACTGACCATCGATGGGTGATGCGAGAAAATCAAAGTGTAGATGCTAAGACAATGTTCTTACCTCCTCTCTTGCGATTTTCATGTTATCTGTGACATCAGCGAAGACAGTCGGTTGAATGAAGTAGCCGCGGTTTCCTACGCGTTCACCTCCAGCAAGGCACTTCGCTCCACCCTTCTTGCCTGCATCGATTAAGCCTAGAATTTTGTCGAACTGCTCCTTGTCAATCTGTAACAGTTAAAAGATTTGGACGTGTTATCAATTCCAATTATAGGAAGTAACTGGACTAGAGGTTAAAATATTGGTAATGTTAGTTTCTATGAGGTATAAATAAATAGATAAGATTTTAAAAACAAGGTTATGTTATTACAGAACTGAAAAAGGGGCTACATGATTGGGTTCCTTTTACTTAGTTATGTTGACGAGATGACTATATTTCTCAATGCAGGTTTGCAAGTAAGACACGAAATCAAACAATTGAGTTAGCCAGTGGTAGTTGAACCTGGGGTCCTTGCTCCACATCAGTGTAGGGGTTACCGACGGTCCTCTTCTTGGCGATCTCAGCAGCCTTTGCGATGAACTTGTCGTAGATGCCCGACTGCACGTAGGTTCTGGTGCCAGCTACGCAGCACTGGCCTGCGTTAGCCATCGCAGCTCTGTGCGCGATCAAAGCTGCCTTCTCAACTGCAAGAGTAGCATTGAAATTGCAATCAGAAAGTTTGAAGAACATAACTGAATTCACCATGTTATAGATGGATTGATAAACTATAATGTTTTCTTTGAGCTTCTTGGTAAAACACCTTAAACAAATTAGCGAATATAAATTAAAGTGTTTTTAATTAAAGTCGTAGGTATAACGTACTGATACAGTTCTGAGTTGAATAATGAAACGCTAGTAACATTAAACACATGTTTATATATATAGTTTATGTGTACCATCAGCATCATTGAAGACTACAAGAGGGCTCTTGCCACCGAGCTCAAGGGTGACACGCTTCAGATTGACGGCAGACGCAGCCGCCATGATGATGCGACCCACCTGTTAGTTGCAAAAATCGAAAAAACTATTAGTGGAGTTTAGGTAGTTTTGTTTAAATCGAACAGAGGTTTCTTGGTCTTTATTGCCATTTTGCATTGCAGGCGAATTTTTTTGAAAGGATAAACTTCCTGCAAAAGTACTAACAAAAGATATTGCGTCAGTTGACAATGGTTGAGATTTCGATACGGTAAGAAGGAGAGTATTTAGTAAAGAGAGCTCTTACCTCAGTTGATCCAGTGAAAGCAACCTTGTCAACGTCTGGGTGGTGGGTCAGGGCGCTTCCAGCAGTGGGCCCGTAGCCTGGGACGATGTTGATCACACCAGCGGGAACTCCGGCTTCCTTGATAAGAGCTGCGATGGCCAGAGCTGTGAGCGGAGTTTGCTCAGCGGGCTTTACGACTGTTGTGCAACCTGGTCAAATAGAACGTGATGAATTCCCAATACATGGTAAAGTCTAAGAGGTACGTAATCAATATCATTAAATTGTGGTGTCTTACCAGTAGCCAGTATGGGCGCGATCTTCCATGTAAGCATGGGGATGGGGTAGTTCCATGGCAGAATTTGACCACAAACACCAACAGGCTCCTTCAGCGTCATTGTCATCACTTCTCCGTCTAAAATTTTAAAGTATATAATGTAAAATAATATGACTTGTGTAAACTGACTACTAAATCAAAAAAAAATCTTGTCAGTGCTTTAAAATTTCGACACAAGCTTTCGGTAAGGCGGGAGGGACGTAAAAAGTCGTATACAGATGCAGTTAATATTTGCTCACCAGCGGGGATGGTTTGACCGCAGATTTTGTCAGCTTTGCCAGCGTAGTACCTCAGGATAGACGCACACCAGAGAACCTCGCCTTCAGCTTGCTTCACTGGCTTTCCATTGTCCAGGGTCTCTAGGTCGGCCAAGTACTTGACATCTCTCTCCAAGAAATCCGCCAGTTTGAGCATTAAGAGGCCTCGAGCTGAAGCGTCCATGGTGCGCCATTCTGAGTACCGATGGAAAGTCTTTTTGGCGGCTGCTACTGCCAAGTCAATATCGGCCTAAAGGAAAACCCAAGTTACATAAAACATAATGTGTAGCCTGATGTGCTGGCCACTGTACATTATAACTTATCTCGCTACACATCATCGCAAGCTAATAAATATTAACTGACGCACTCTTGTTCCTTGCTTTGCGTACAAATGAACAAAACTGTGTCCACATAATGCGTAGAAATCGCGTCTATCTAAAACATTCATCTTTAGATGTTGCACACACTCGATAAAAGACGCCGCAGTGAACCATAAACGATGGTTGGTAACTTATTAATATGTGTAATGTAATTTTCCCGCAACGACTTAAGACAGCAGCCATGAATACTGATTTTGCAAAATAAGATAAATAAAGTCTTTGCAGATTGAATAAAAATAATTATCGAGTAGCTATAAAAACCAATAGTACAGTTGGAAGACTAAACTTAGGAAGTCTAGCTGAACGCGCAGCCTTTTGGCACTTCAATTCATAAAATATATAATTCATGATTTATTTACCTAGGTTCTAATTATTTTGAATATCCTTTAAATCTCAATGGATAGCTTAATATCGCTAAAATTTTATCGATCATTTCTTGCAATATTTTTTTTGTTATTAACCACAATTTACCTTTCTCATTTAAATTTCACTGCACCCATTGCCTTCTTTCTGCATGACCTTGAGGTTGATTGGCAGGAAATGCTTTTAGCATTCAGTCCACCCTTTGTACATTTCTTGTGCAATAAAGTTTTAAATAAAAAAAAGTGCTGTCTAGTAAGTTTTCTTTACCTTGTCACCTTCGGCTACTTGAGCTATGACGGTCTCGTCCACAGGGTTGATGGTGGGGAACGTCTTTTTGCTGACAGCATCCACCCACTCGTTGTTGATGAACAACTGTAAAACAAAAAAAAGTTTATTATTATTGCGTCACAACTCACAAGTGGCACAATTTAGTCTTTGTCGATGATTTGATCTCTCTCCGGTCATATCGGATTGCCGTCTCACCGAACTTTGAGAGTGATGGAACAGTGAGTGCACCTGTGTATTGCGCTCACACTTGTGCACTATAATATCTCCTGCTTAGTTGGCTGATCTCTGTTGAGATTGGCCGCCGTGGTCGAAATCGGCCAGGAGGACTATTTGTCGATGAGGCAAGTCGGGAGCGCGACGTGTTCTTAGCGTGCTTGATACGTGTATGAGTGTCAACCGGATTGCTAGGTTTCAACATAGAGTAAACACTCCACGCTATTCAGGAGCCCCATCCCGCTTGCTTTGTGGTAAGGTGTTATGTGCAGTTCTCAAACCTAATAGGTGAGCACCCAGTTTAAGAAAACCATTAGTTTTTAATGATTTGGTTTTTTGAAAATCATACTAGGTATTATCAGTTAAGCCTTTGCCTTCCGTATATTATGCAACAAATATTTCGAACTAGCGGCCGCCCGCGACTTCGTCCGCGTGGACTTTAGTTTTGCGTCACCGAGTTTCATACAAATTTGCAATCCCTATTTTATCCCCTTCGGAGCAGAATTTATCAAAATCCTTTCTGAACGGTTGCCTATGTCATAACATAATATGCAGGTAGCATGCCAAATTTCAGCCCGATTCGTCCAGTGGTTTGGGCTGTGCGTTGATAGATCACTATGTCAGTCAGTCAGTCACTTTTGAGTTTTATATGTTTAGATGACTGAGAGTGTAATAAACACAAATTTATTCAGAAAACTTCGAACTGCTAAGCTATCGGGAGTGACACGCGTTACTGTGAGCAACCATAAAAGATATACATATGCTGCCGTGGGATATTTTTTTTATATAATCTTAAGGAGAACATTTCCGTCATACATAATTTTCTGTGTAGCTTTAACCATTAAGGTTGCACACGCGACGGAAGCTTAAAAAAGGAGTAACTTCTTTCGTTCCGTTTATCCAACCTTTCCCTTCACTGCTCTGCTCCTTTTCATTGTAGCGTGATGAAAAGTACTCCATAACCAGCTCATGAGTATGAAAAATAATTGTACCAAGTTTTTTTAAAATCCGTCAAGTAGTTTTTGTTTCTATTAGCGGTTATACAGACAGACAGACTGACAAGGTTATTTTGGGAAATATATTCCATGTACAGAATTGGGTGCTTGTGGCGCAGTGATTGCAGCGCTTTGGTAGTGATACCAAAAGTTAAGCAACCTAATGCACGGTCATGTTTGGGATGGGTGACCATTCTGACCATTTTAAGTGACGTCTTACTACAAGCATCTCCGTGCTTCGGAAGGCACGTTAAGCTGTTGGTCCCGGTTAGTATCGATAGATATTAGTCGCTGAGCCTGGTCAGAGGCCCTCGGGCGGCTTAATAACATCTGACTGTAAGGTTGGTCACTTACCTTACAAACACCCGTCCACCAAACCGCACTGAGCCCGCGTGGTGGAGTATGGCTCGGACCACCTCAAAGTTGAGGTGAGGCCTGCAGTGGGATAGACGTATATAGGCTGATCAGACAGAATTGACCTCTCTACAGATGAATTAGAAATATAGTATATAGTTGTCACCGGAAGATAACAAGATCCGCAAGTTTATAAATTTCCTAGGAAATTTATAAACTTTCGTAGGATTCTAAACGGGAAAAAAATTGTATTATATTACGCCCACATTTTCGACATCTCGTGGTAAATTTATAAACTAACGGATATCCATACATAAGATTTTAAACGGTTTGACCAATCACAGAAGAGTTTTAAATTTTACTCTTTTTCAAAACACGGCAAATAACACGCTGCTCTCTGATTGGTTCGATGTTGAAAGTCGCAATGCTACAGTCCATAGACTTTAGTACAATCAGACTTGAGGTAAGAAGTACCTCACAGTATCTTTAATTTAAAGCTAGATAGCTACACAAATTATTGGGTTCGTTTTTACGTATTATGGTAATTAAGACATCACTCTACCAAAATAAAACAACAGAAATCGTATTCAATGATATTAAAGGAGTTTATTAAGATAGCAAAAACAATCATAAAACATAAATTTCGGCCTTCTATAAAAAAAATCGAAGTTCCAAAAGTAGATAGAGGCCCTTTAGAGAGCAAGAATGTGGTCGGCAAAGTAAGTCATAGAGAAAAGGAATGAATTATACAAAGTTGGCAATTCGTTGTTTTAAAAAAATTGAGTTGAAAATGTATAGGTATTATTTTTTGATACTGTGAGGTACTTCTTACCACAAGTCTGATTGTACTAAAGTCTATGGACTCAAGCATTGCGACTGTCAACATCGAACCTATCCTAACCTAGAGAGCAGTGTGTCATTTGCCGTGTTTTGAAAAAGCGTAAAATTAAAAACGCTTCTGTGATTGGTCAAACCGTTTAAAATCTTTCGTATGGATATCCGTTCGTTTATAAATTTACCACGAGATGTCGCAAATTGATAAATTTCCGAAAAAGTAGGCGTAATATAATACAATTTTTCTTGCGTTTAGAATCCTACGAAAGTTTATAAATTTCCTAGGAAATTTATAAACTTGCGGATATTTTTATCTTCCGGTGACATAGTCGAACGTTTAGCCGTTATCACACCTTGAAATGATATTTTATCCGATCAATATTTTATCTCACCTTGTTATGTGATGTGGCTGAGGATAGTTCATGTCTGCCTAGCTACCTAGTAACAGCCTATCCAGTCTAAAATAATAATAATATAATCTTGAAAACGACCAAAACTTTTTACCAGTGTCGTTAGATAAGTTCAATGTCAAAAAGCTTATCCAGTGTTTACAAAAAAAAAGTAAGCAAGAGACAAGCATGCTGATAAGGGTTATCATGAGAACAAGGTGTTCAAAACGGATTTAATTTAATTTGAAGACTTCATTATTAAAGCGATATAAGTAAGCGCAAATATAGATTTCTCGTACAGTTTCACGTTAGTAAAATTAACTTTTTTTACATGTGACACTCACTAATAGACAATTTAGTTTAGCGGTGACAGAATTTTCAATGTCACATGTACACGCGAATTATAAGCAACATTACTTAGGTTGTTTAACACATCTACGGACACTGCACGCCTAGATAGAGGTTATAACAATACAACCTCTACTGTGTCTGGCAGTCTGTCCGTTAATGTGTTAAAAGATTTGTAACAAATAATGAAGTAACTGTTCTATTTTAAAACTACTTAAGCTTTTAAAGCCCTAACCTAAACCTAACCTAGGTAAAACGGATCAACAAACTAACGTTTTTATTCTTAGTAGGTAAGTATTAATATTTAAGGACACATTAGAGTAACGGTGATGTCACTAAGGGGGCGTCCATTAATTACGTGAGGTGTTTTATTGAATTTTCTATCCCTACCTTCCCTCCTGGTGAGATGTTGAGATTTCATTTAATTTAGTCCATGTAGAATCGAAAGTGTTTCCATAAAACGCATTCTCAATATCTAATATATAATAACATAACATTTACATATTACATATCATTACTAAGGCGTAGTCCTACGTGAGCAACGCGATATGACAAGTGAGTCGCGACGCGATGCGACCAACACTTGTGTCAACGTATCACACTATCATTATAGTAGGTATAGGGGCACCGAAATCTGATGAAAATTCGAAATATCAGGTAAATAAGATATTCATATGGCATTAATGACTTGCCATTGTCAATGTCGATGACATCAAGAGTCGTTCATTTATTTAAGTAAATATTGTTGCTACAATTTCTGAAATTATTTTAGGAAACTAAGCTAACACGATAAGTGTTATAGCCATCGTTTTAGCTGTGTTTCATGAACTAAAATATCTTATTATTGTGTCTCGACTAGCTGGATAGGGCGTAATGATATTCTCCTCATTTAGTGATACCGAACAATTTTGATACTTTATACAAGAAAGTGAGAGATGAATTTATCGTATTTTATTGCACGTGATTTAAGACCTGACCGAAGTTATCTTATAAATTGAAGTGTTTTTGTATCTTCTGAAACGTAAAAATATGGTGTAATCATTATAATGAAGAGACAGGCTAGTAGCAAAATACAAAAACATAAAGAATTAACTGAGAAATCTTTTTTGACGATGCATGAAAGTAAATGAATGGAATAAACCGCATATAAAGCGTCTTAAACTCATAGAGACAACAATATAAATATAAGTGTAGACACCATATATCCAACTGTTCTTAAAGTATTTAACCGGCCTAACCTTGTAAAAATACAAGGAAACAAGATCGTTTATTACAAGTTCCTTAGTGCTACCATCCAAAAATTCAAATAACCCCGATTTTCATGAGTTGTTTCCGGTGACCCTACACATACATTTGATATTTTCGCGTCGCGTCGCACTGTGGGGTTATCACGAACATTATCGTAACGTATTCGTGTCGTCCAAACGTCAAAAACTGACAGTTACCCCATACAAATTGACAAGTTAACGATAGGTTCGTGGTCACCCCACAGAGGGGTGAACACGAACAACTATCGTAACGTGTTCGTAGCGTTTGCCTATCGTTAACTTTTTTCATTTCATTTTATTTATTTATTTAAAAACTTACAAACTATCCTTACAGGTGGTAACCTATTGCGATAGCGAAGTGACAATAAAACCTTAAAAAATAACAAGTAAAATACCTTAAAAAAACAAGTAAAACAAAAATAATAATAATAATTCCGTCACTACATTTTATATGACACTGTCATAAGTCCTGCCTTTGTGAATTCACTCAGGTGAACTTGTCAATTTGTATGGGGAAAATGTCAGTTTCTGACATTTGGACGACACGAATACGTTACGATAATGTTCGTGCTCACCCCTCTGGTCGCGTTTGTTGCTGAGGTAGGACAACGGGTAATTAACCGACTCACAAGCTAACTGTGACCCATTGATCTAACATATCTCTCTATCTAACTAACTATCTATCTAACTTCTCTTTATCTTACCATAACGTAACAAAGGGTCACGCCATTGAGATATGTTACATACAGACATACCAGGATATTATTAGCTTGTTCAAATTATGTAAGCATGGCAAATATTATTGTGCAATAATAATAAATCATTTATTTCAAAAACTCACTCATAGCAACATACACAAATACAAAGAGATACACAGACACAAAAACAGAAAAAACATTGTCAAAGTCATAAGTTCATAAATTGACGTGCATATAAGTTGTTATTAAGATTTGCAATTAAATAGGAATCCAATAAATTAATAAGCAATAAATTTTGTGCAAATTTTATTGTGTACAAGTGGGCCCGGCAGACGCTGTCCTGCCCGCTGTTTTTGCCACTATCCATATTTTCTCATCGCTTTAACTATCCCTGGACTTCCATAAATATTTTAAAACCAAAATTATACAAATCGGTTCAGCCGTTTTCGAGTTTTAGCGTGGCTAACGAAACGCAATTCATTTTTATACGAGTATACAAGATAAGCTAAAAATAAAAATGAAGAGTAAACATGAGTGTAAAATTATCAACAGTTTCCACCTTATTACTCTTGATATCGATTATGTCATCGTTCTACCCTTTCATGAATACAAATGAGGATTTAACAACGCCTGAGAAGAGGTATGGAAGTACCCTACCTCTTCTCTTACGTTGCTAAAAAAACATAAAGAAATTATGTAGGTATTAAACAATACAGGCATTCGTCGAAGAAATGCATAGGCCAGACGCTAGCATTGATTGATTGGTAGGTACATAACCCTATAAAGGTTTACACATGACAGATAGCACATCATGATAGGCATTTTACACAAACTTTCACTAAATTCACTAAATATAAGCTTTTTTCAAGTTTCAACTTAACCCTACTCCTGCCTCTATATTGTCGCCATCCTACATAATTATTGTTTGTTATCGAGACTTTGTTTTTTTAAATAAATAGCTATAAAGACGTCTGGCCACAATCTCACCTTGTTTTGTATGACTTGGTAATATCACATTGTTTGTTTAATTAAAGTATCCGCCTCACAATACTTGAAACCGTTTAATCATCCGTGCAATTGAATAGAGTACATTCAAGAATCTGTTAACTCATGTACTCGAATGGAGTGTTACAACGTTAACAATGAGAGCTTTGGTGTTTGGTTAAATGGAAAATGTCAGGAAGTGTGGATTTACATCAGTCCCATTGACCGCCAGATACAATGGGACACCGCAAACAGTACGCCGTTATGTGTTTGGTTTTGTACGGTGGCCAGTAAGTACTTCATGGTAAATACTGCGGTGTCTTAGGATAACAGCGATTTTAAAATAAAAATAATAGTTTAAAAAACTAAAAAAAAACACGCTTATATTGCTAACGAAAAAAGAGAACATAATTTCTGAGTACACGGAATTTATATTACAGTAGAGTAAAAAGCGTGGGGTGCACTTTATGACGTTTTCATACTTCTCTTTTTATAGTTGCCAATAATAGGATGATTTTCACATACTACTATACCAAGCACCCCACGCTTTTTACTCTACTGTAATATAAATTCTGTGTACTCAGAAATTATTTTCTCTTTTTTAGTTAGCAATAAAAGCGTGTTTTTTTAGTTGTTTAAACTATTGTTTATTTTTATTTTTTTTAGTTAATAAGGATAATGGAAAACTCTTATCAAATTATTGCATTGTCATCGGTACTTAATACGTGTGCATAGTTCCAAATTAATCCGATTTCTGAAAGTTGGTGAAAATTGAGCTCAAAAATTCCGTTACATACTCGTATATACACACCGATCTAATAAAAGCGTGTTAAAAAAAAAAATTGTAGCCTGATCTGCTGGCCACTGTACAGCATGTAGTTTATACGCCCTCCTGAATTTTGACTGCCTCGTTGGTGTAGTGGCAAAGTGTCTGCCTTACATCCGAGAGGTCCTGGGTTCGAATCCCAGGTCGAGCCAAAATTGTTTGTGATTTTCTATCATGAATTTGTCGAAAACAGCTCGGAGTCGGGAAGTTGGCGGTATTACACCACGAAAGCACGTTAAGGCGTTGGTCCTGCGCCTGATCTCTCTCCGGTCATGTCGGATTGGCGTCTCGCCGAACTTTGAGAGTGAAGGAACAACGAGTGCACCTGTGTATTGCGCTCATACTTGTGCACTATAATATCTCCTGCACAGTTGGCTGATCTCTGTTGAGATTGGCCGCCGTGTTCAAAATCGGCCAGGAGGACTATTAGTTTATGCGATGAATACACATGTAGGTTCATTAATAAGTCAATATAATAAGAGTAATCAACGTGATAAGAGTGATTTTGCAACGAAAATGAGTAGCTTGATGTGGAGCTGTGTGTACATTACAAGCACTTTTATTTCCACTTATCGTACGACCGGTACTTAGCTTGTTTAATACGACCTTATTCACGCTTTATATATAAATAAATGACAGCGAAACTTTCAGCTACTTTCACGCCCCGTAAGGTAAAATTTTCAGAAATTCTTTAATCCCACCAAAAACATTTTCATGTAAAATGTTGCCAAGACGAGCCCATATGACTCGCACTGTCAAAAAGTTATCAGATCTCATGTAGAGCCAAGCTTCTAACACTACACGCCCTAACTCTACAATGCCTAACTTCACAAACTCTACACCTTAGTCAAAATATGTGGCTTGGCCATTTCGCTAAATTCACATCGGCGTAAGGTGAAAAATCAATTCACTGTTCATTACTTTTGTGTTATACAATAGTTCTTGTAGTAACGAACGGCCAAGCCACATATTTTGACTAAGGTGTAGAGTTCGTTAGTCTCGCTAGAACTCAAAAACGGCTGAACGGATTTGAATCATTTTAGTCCCAAATTATTTGTAAAAGTCCAGGGAAGGTTTAAAAGATAAGAAAATTAAAATAAAGCAACGGGCAGAACAACGTCTGCGGGTCCGCTAGTCTTACATAAAAATTAATTCCCTTTTGTCAGTCTCGCTAAAACTCGAGAACGGCTAAACCGATGTGAACACAGATATACGATAAGACTAGATACCACATATTCACTAAATAGTATGGGAACCGAGCGTGCCATTTTTTAAATACCTACTATGACGTCACACTAGCAATTTAGTGATGTACATAGAGCCAACAGAATCGCATAAATCGTTTTCATCGATCGAGTCAGTCAGTAAACCTTAAAGAGGGGGCAATTGTTACTGAATCCAACAATCGAATGGTTTGATACTACTAATTTTTGAAATTAATTTAATTTATTGTTGGTAATTTTTGTCGTAAAATAAACTTTCTTATATGCTTTTTGACAAATTCGAATGATTTGCAAGGCTATTCAAATAATTCGAATGACTTCTACAATCGAATAATTCGAATAATTTCATTTACACACAATCGCGCATCTTTAGTAAACCTACACACTTCGACGAGAGAGGACGTGCGTGCACATGTACCTTCTGGTACGCTGTTTTTTCAAGTAGGTAAGTGTGTCTGTGAAATATTTTAATGTAGGATAGCATTAAAGTTTGTTGTAACTTTGTTTTTACATGGCGAAAATTATTGACTACAAACATCTTATATCTATAGATGAGACAGATGATCACCTAATATTGGTACCTACCTATTCAACATAAAACTCGTCAAAACATGTAGTGTATTTTGTGCCTATTATTATCATTATTATGATGTTTAATACAATATTTATTCATGTGTACATCACATTTATGTGTACAACAACGATAATTTGCATAAAAATATTTAGAAATGTCACCGAAAAAATAATACGCTGTCCAGACAGAGTATAATCATTTTCCTTTCATTGTCGAGCTAAAAAATGTTGATGACAAATTTTCTATAAAAGCAACATTATAAATTTCATTTTAAGTCGTACAAAGAGAGATGATATTTTATTTCATTTTATTTTATTTTATTTATTGGACAACCAACCACATAATACATTACACATATGCTACAGGGCTTATATAAATCGAAGTGTTTATAGGTTATCACAACTAAAATGATGTAAACGAGCCGAAATACAAAAAGCTACACCTCTTAAGCGAGAAGATAAAAAAAATCAAATAACTGTAAGCTAAGCAAAGCAAACCATAATTGTATACAAAAGCATTTCATTACTTCCTGAAAGAATGTGTTTTCTCCCTATTTATGCTACTATTTATCTACAAACCTCTTCATTTTCTATAGCACACAGCACCTGGACTGTCGGATATGCTGTTTCATGTAAACTTTTTGGTTACTATAAAGTCCTCATCCTTAAAATATGCGCAACAAATTGTGCTGTATTTAGTGGAAAATCAGACTTTGTTACCCGTCGCTCCGATCCATTTTGCTTTAATTTGCGGATCAGCCGGATAACTGAAAAAATATTCACACCTTAATATACATACACACATAAATAACGTTACGCCACGCCTATTTCCAATAGGTTAATAAATTATCTCTCATTTTCCTGTCAATTGAATGGAATATCGATTAATCGTAAAATCGACTTATTTAACAAAATATACATCACTATTTGCTTCATTTGACAGGAAAATGATAAAAAATGCCGCTACCATGAACATTGCTAGATTCTAAACGTTTCTATCGTTTGCATTTCATTGCTTGCTAGCTAAATACTGAGTAGTGATCTTACCTAGTAACAACGTTAATGTAACACGTATAAAACAAAGATATTGAAATATGGAATTATCGAAGTAAGGTATCAAGAGTAATACATGCTATCGTTTTAAATGATTTTAAAATAAATTACAGACTCTTGTGCAATAAAAATACTTACCGATGAAATGAAATACCTCCATGAACACGACTCACTAGTTTTGAACAGCTTTTGCAATTAATTATCGAACAATTTGGCATTTCGAACACTTTTGGGCACACGACTTGTCGCAAGCGCGGTTGAAACGTGACGGAGAAGTAAATGAGCGCGATCAGCGATGAGTGATCGGCGCATATCGGGGACACGCATGGATGGTCGATATGAGGTATCTAGTCTTATCGTATATCTGTGGATGTGAATCATTTTAGTCTTGAAATATTCGTGAGTATCCAGGGAAGGTTTAAAAGATAAGAAAATTAAAATAAAGCAGTACAACGTCTGCGGGTCCGCTAGTTATAGAAAGAGGAACGATTAGTACCTAATGTATTTTTGTACGATTGTAACGAGAACCTAAACATGAAAACCTTTGGGCCAATTTGCGTATTTTTACACCTTAAAGCTTTATTAAAAACACAATCTATGTCTGACTGAATGTCAAGGAGCATTCTATACCGGTCATCATAGGAATACAAAGTTACTTTATTCCCGAATATTAACATAGAGACACGTATTTATACTTTCAATAACTCTGAATGACAATTCTTAACCTCATACTTACAACATAAAACTTCATCTGTGTTATAAATAGCGAGCCACCCCTTTTGCTCTCAGAGTCAAAGGTAGTTAATGGCAAAATAAAGCAAAAATGGTGTGCCACTTTAATTTTGAAAACATTATTGCGCTCGAAGTATATGGGCACACGTAAAAATTTTGCAATTAAACGTTTTCCTACGTCTTATCTAGCTGTGTGAAAACTTCATCTAAATTGGTTGAGTTACTTATAAAAGAAACGTAAAAGCGTAACTATAGAGCTATAAGTGCAAAAGTATAAAACAATCGATAAGACATATTTCTTATAAACGTAAATACGAGTAGATCTCTGATTGCAGACGTTGCTACAAAATCGGGTATCGATCCTCCAAAAATGTTTACTCACTACTAAATGAGTACCCATCCTTAAAAAATTGCACGTCAATTCATATAGTCATGATTATTTACAAAAAAAATTGTTGAACAACATTGAATAAATAAACAGAGTCAGTCATTTGCTCTAACAACTCTTAATATAGTAGGCAGGTTAGTCTTGTTGGGTGAGGCAAATCAACATAACAATAAGTACATACATCACAACACAATAAACGAAGTTCACGTATTAAGTAGTTATTTCTTATTGACCTAGGTATATCTACAGTTCCGTATTTCAGAGTTATTTATTTATATAAAATTCAAAATTCCTTGAGATTTTGGGTTGGGAGCGAAATTATCTAGACACGAGAACCCGACTATATTGAATCGTCCCTGAATCTATTCTTGGTGCTTAGAATAGGATATAAATAGCATGCACACATGCTTATATTATGGAATTAGTGAGTTACACAAGCTTATGCTTGTGTAATATTTATGACTGAATGAATAAAATACTCTATCTATTTTACTCCATTATCATTCATATTCTCCTAATAGTGATGTGAAAAATCACAATGTTACTGAAAAAACAGATAGCGTCTTCTTTGTTAAAAGATAATTCATAAGTCATTCTAATGCTGAGTTACGTTAAGCAATAATAAATAATAAATATACGTTGTATCTTTTTTAACACTGTGTTGGGAGATATTCCCTTGCGCCTGATCTATATTGTAGTTGAATTTTTAGTTTTTTTTAAATAAAAGAAACAATATCGCCTACCTTAGTGTACTTGACTTCAACTTTGGCCATGTTGGATTGATCGTGCGTGCGTATGTCGTCTTCGGAGTCTCCCGCGAAGTGCTAACCGGCCGGTGCGGCGCGACTTATAAACATATGGCGCATGTGTGATAACAGCGACAGTGATAACGCTTGTATGTTTTTTTATTGGTAAATAAAAATCTCCCGACCAAGACCTGCCAATATCGTGGAAATCCAAAGGCATGAACTAACGAAGAGATAAAAATATCACTAACCTCCGGATTGCCGACGATATTGTGATGTTTGCGAAACTACGAGAGATGCTCGAAGAACTTACCACGGCAAGCCTCAGGATTAGACTAAAGATGAACCGGTCTAAAACCAAATTGATGACGAACAGTGTCAAACGAAAGGTGGTAGTAAGGGATCAGAAGATGCAATACGTCGATGAAACATGGGGCCAACTAGTGTCATTCAACAACGTGTAAGACAAGGAAATCAGCCGTAGTGTTGATAATGCCTGGAAGAGCTACTGGTTTTTATTTTATTAATATGGGTTCGGCTCTAAGAGGTAAAGAAGATGTCGACGATGTAGCGAGCTTACCCAGAAGGTGCCTATTGACTTTCGCTTTGAATGAGCTCAAGCTTTGAATGGTCCATGTAAGATAACATTAGGAGACCTCCTTGTATATTCAAAATGCAAGCTTCTCGACGTTTGTATCCTGCCTGTCCTGACTTGCGGAGCGTCCAAATAACCAGGCAGAGAGTCTATACCGAAATATCTTGAATGGTCTACCTGGCAGACCATTTCGGTATAGACTCAGATTCCGCTGTGAGTATAAGCTGGCTCATGGATAAAACTACCTCGATAATTGAAACAAATATGTTCATAAGCCGGTGCAATGTACTAATACCGTGTTGGTTATATAAATATCTTATATTTGTAGCAAGTTATGTAAGTTGTTATAGTTACATAACCCACCGTCCAAATTTAAATAATTTTGAGTAATCAGGTCATCTAAACAGTGGATGATGATTGTAACACTTGTAGTTGTTTGTAATAAATACCTTATTTATGACGCGGTAGTAAATGCTTTACAAAGACGTCTAAAATGATAATAAGTTAAGATTGACTCAAAAGTATTACTCGTATTACGAATTTTTTGTACACGAAAAAAGGGTTGTTTTCAGACTTTTCAGGGGGTAGTTCCGAGTTCATCCTATGACGCCTCATCCTAGTTCTTGATTCATCCTAAGCTGTTGTTCTTAACTCAACTTACGATATTTATCGATATTTTGGTAAAAACAATAAGAAAAGTGTCGTAAAAATATAATACGTTGTTTTACTATACAATGTATAATATTTTTACGAGTATAAAAAAATGTGTCATTTGACTACTAAAAAATCATTTTTCCTATGGAAATTTACATTTGCAACTAACAATTTGAAAACGTATGACAAAAGGTTAGGGCATGACCAGCTAATTTTCAAAACTAAACAAACTTTACGAAAGGTAAAGATTGATCATTATGTTGTTTACAGAAGGTACGTTTTATTTCATACTTAGTAAAGAGACGAAACGTAAACATATTAAGGTTTATTTAAGAAAACACACACCAATAACAATCAGTTTAAATATGGTATTGGTATCAGTCTAGGTGAAGCAAGCTCTGTTTACGAAAGGGGTCTCTTGGGAAGGCTGATGGTCACGGTTTTGGTCTCTAGGTATTGAGAAATACCATCATCACCCCTGAAAGAAAATAAATACAATGTTAGTTCCTAAGAATATTAAAGTGCTTAAATATGTATAAAAGCATTATTAAACGACATTTTTGGTATTCGTATGCGAACATCAACACAGGTGTGGAGACATATGCCAGGATTTATATTAGCCGTACTTGATGTTACACAATACTTACAGTTCGCGTCCCATTCCTGACTCCTTGAATCCACCGAACGGTGTCTGGGGAGTTACGTGCGCGTAATTGTTCACCCTGAAACAAGCAATAACATTGTAGAATACAGTAAAACCATATAAGTAATTGGCAAAACGATCATTATTGGCATTTCTGAAAAGCTTGTTTATATATGTTTGGCACAAAAAGACAAAATACTGCATCCGACTTTGACAACCCTAAAGTTTGTAAAATATGCACTTGTAACGCTCGTACCCAGTGTCTGTGGAATTGTTAAGTGATCCCAAAGCTATGTAAAATATATTTTAAACAGATATCGAAAGTATATCACCTAATTAAAAAAAAGGAAAAATATTTTTTCTGTAATGAAACGAGAATCATCTAAAATTTGAGCATGAAACGTTCCCATACTTTAGAATATTTTTAGTAGAAAGGTGACTTTGATATTGGTGATGAAACAAATTTTTAGATCATTTGTAAAGTATTTAGCATGGTCTATCACCAAAGTTGAGTACAGGTGCTAGAATACTAACCACATAGAACCGCCCTGCACGTATTTGGCGAAGGCGAGGGCCGTGGTTAGGTCGTTGGTGATGACACCAGCTGCGAGTCCGTAGTTGGTGTCGTTGGCGCGGTCAACCACCTCTTCGAAGGTTTCGAACTTGAGGATGCTCTGGACAGGCCCGAAGATCTGCAAGTACGAAAAATATTTAGAAAAAAGTACGAGGATTGCTGATGGTCACCCCGCTTCTTGAAGGCGACTAGAAACTGCCTTTTGAAAGTCTAAGATGACTATGACAGTTCTATCTACAGTCAACAAAAAAATGAAGGTGAAGATGCTAAGACAATGTTTTTTACCTCTTCTCTCGCGATTTTCATGTTATCTGTGACATCTGCGAAGACGGTGGGTTGGATGAAGTAGCCGCGGTTTCCTATGCGTTCACCTCCAGCAAGGCACTTCGCTCCACCCTTCTTGCCTGCATCGATGAAGCCCAAGACCTTGTCGAATTGATCCTTGTCAATCTGTAACAGTTAAAAGATGTCTACGTGTTAGTTATTCCAATCAAAGAAGTTAGCTTGACCGTAGTTGAAAACAGCGCTCTGATCATGTCAGTTTCTCGGAAGCATGAATACAGAAATAAGGTATTAACAACAAGGTTATGTCATTATAGGATTGAACACATGGGCCACATGATTTTGTTCCATCTACTTAGTTATGTCGAGAAGATTTTTTTCAATGTATTTCTTGAAAGTTAGACAAGAAATCATACTGTTGAGTTAGTATAGGTAAAGTCAGTACGTAGAAGTTATACCTGGGGTCCTTGCTGGACATCAGTGTAGGGGTTACCCACGGTCCTCTTCTTGGCGATCTCAGCGGCCTTGGCGATGAACTTGTCGTAGATGCCCGACTGCACGTAGGTTCTGGTGCCGGCGGCGCAGCTCTGGCCTGCGTTAGCCATAGCAGCTTCGTGCGCAATCAAAGCTGCCTTCTCAACTGAAAGAGGTTTATTAAAATTCCAATCAGACAGAAAGTCTCTAGAACATAACTCGAACAAGTACCAAACATATTTTTTCCTACAAGCTTTTAGGTATACTCAATTTGTCCAAACTAAATGTAAGTATTTACAAAATTTCAGCTCATGCAGGAAATAGGAAAATGGGTAGATTTGATACCAAACCAGCAAACAAACAACTAAACATGGGGACAGGTGAGGCTAAATAAAAGCTTGTAATAAAAAAAATCATTAAACTCTAATGATTTTTTTTAAGCCGCTTGGCATATCATCTTCAACAAACTAGCGAATTTTAATAAAAGTGTTTTAAATATGCGTCAATCAGCGTTGCTTAACGGTACAGAGTTGAATAAGGATATTGTAGTGGTGCAAAAAGTTAAAACATATCTGCACATCTTGTTTTTTCCTTTACGTAAAGTATGTATGTTATATTTACCATCAGCATCATTGAAGACTACAAGAGGGCTCTTGCCACCGAGCTCAAGGGTGACACGCTTCAGATTGACAGCAGACGCAGCGGCCATGATGATGCGACCCACCTAAAAAAAAAAACATAATTTTGAAAAAAAAAACACTATAAATTCATTAGTAACTCTCCCCTATCGGCTAAATCCGGCTTGTATTAAAATAGAAAGTTGATTATATCTGCGATCCCCGAATTTTAGGGCTATATTGGTTTTAGGTTTCAGAGCTTTTTAGGATTCAGGGCTGGAATTCAAATTTCTCGTTGTCGACCGTCGAAGTTTTGTGATGGGAATCACTACATAATGTTAAGCAAAGTCAGTTCCCACAATAACACAGCGTTAGCCGGCAGACGTAAGGACATAAAGTACGACTATCAGGTTACGTAGATTGCAAGTAAAATAGAAGAAAATTATTGAATGAACCATCTGTTATAAAAGAGCTCTTACCTCAGTGGATCCAGTGAAAGCAACCTTGTCAACGTCTGGGTGGTGGGTCAGGGCGCTTCCAGCAGTGGGCCCGTATCCTGGGACGACGTTGATCACACCGGCGGGGATTCCAGCCTCTTTGACGAGGGCTGCGATGGCCAGAGCTGTGAGTGGAGTCTGCTCAGCGGGCTTTATGACTGTGGTGCAGCCTGGTAAAACAACGAGATGAAATCAATGGTGGAAAAATCTAAGAGGCACGTAATAGATATCAACAGAATGTAAGACGCTTAACTCACCAGTAGCCAGTATGGGCGCGATCTTCCACGTAAGCATGTTGATGGGGTAATTCCATGGCAGAATTTGACCGCAGACACCAACAGGCTCCTTTAATGTCATTGATACCACATCTCCGTCTAAAAATTTAAAGAATATGATGTAAAATAGTGACTTTTATTAACACACCTGTGTAGGTAAATGTGGGTAATGGGTACATCACTTTTCAACCGCCTAAATGAAAATTAAAGATTTTCTTGTCATTACTTGAAAATTTCGATATTGCTAGCCGTCGATAAGGCGGTAGGGACGTTGGAAATATTTTTCAAATGCAATGAATGTTTCCTTACCAGCTGGGATGGTTTGTCCGCAGATCTTGTCAGCTTTGCCAGCGTAGTACCTCATGATTGAGGCGCTCCAGAGAACCTCTCCTTCAGCATTCTTCACCGGTTTTCCATTGTCCAGGGTCTCGAGGCTGGCCAAGTACTTGGCATCTCTCTCCATTAGGTCTGCGAGTTTTAGCAAGTAGCGGCCGCGAGCTGAAGCGTCGATGGTGCGCCATTCCGAGTATCGGTGGAAAGCCTTCCGTGCGGCTGCTACTGCCAAGTCGATATCGGCCTAAAAGTAAACACGAATGTACAATGTAGATTTTAAATTAAGTATCTCGCTGAACGTCATCCGCAAGCTATGTTCCTCCGTCTTACGCTCGCTTACTTTTTGATTTGCGTATTAATGAACAAAACTGTGTCCATGAAAGGTTTACATTGCGTTCGTCTATCTATCATATTCTTCTTCTTTTGATATTGTATATACTCAATAAAAGACGCTGCAGTGACCCATAAACGAAGGTTGGCATTTATTAACATGTGTTATGTGAGTTTCCTAGCGACTTTGGACAACAGTCATTAATTATAATTATGTAAAATAAAACTTTTTACAGATCGAGTAACTTATCGAAAAGTCCAAAAAAAACACGATTCAGAGACTAAACTACTTCTTTCAATAAGTCTAGATGAACGGGACGTGTTTTGACACATAAGCGAGGTATTTAAGGACCAAGATTAACTCGTACCTACTCATTATTTTATTACAAGGACATCATTCGAATAGTTTGAATTCATATCTTATAAATCTGTAATGATAATTAAATATTACTAAAATTTTAAATCGATCATCCGTTGTGATAAAATGTGTTGTCTATTGGATGGGTCCACACTGCGAGCCTAGTAGCGCGTTGGCGAAGGCGGGCATGTTAGAAATATCAAACATAATTATGAAAAGCACATAAACACAAACGGCCTAAGGCGTTTTCCTCAGAGCGACGTCACGCAACGCGATGCTACCAATACTTCATAAGTTGTGTGTTATTAGTGTCAATGTCAGTTGCGTGTCGTCCTTTTATCGCGTTTGTCGTTCAACTAGGACAACAAGTAACGCCATACGATTTGACGAGCACACTTGCTTTCTGTGTGAACGCACAAGCATTCTTTACCTTGTCACCTTCAGCTACTTGCGCGATGACGGTCTCGTCAACAGGGTTGATAGTGGGGAACGTCTTTTTGCTGACAGCATCCACCCACTCGTTGTTGATGAACAACTGTAAAACAAAAAGAGTTATTATTTCTGCGTTACAAATGCCATGAAGGCTTTGTCAAAAATGATGCAGGGTGACGTGTTTTTGACAATCCATATGATTGTTAGCCGAGTCAAGCCTTAACCTTGGCTTTGGCCTTGAGGCCGGCAATAACGCCGAATTCCAACAAAGCGCGGGCACGCCGCGCTACAAAACCCTCGTACCGCCAACAATGTAAATTATACCCCAAGGTTTGAATTCTGGTAAACTAATCCATTAATGTATTTATTTGTGATGGCATTGCGGAGTAATTCTACTACTACGCGTCACAAGTTGTAGCTTTTTTAACACTGTGTTTGGAAGATATTCACTTACGACTGATCTCTATGTAACTGATTTGAAAAACAAATTCCTTTTAAAAAATACACAATATCGCCTACCTTAGTGTACTTTACTACAACTTTGGCCATGTTGGATTGATCGTGCGTACGTGTGTCTTTCTCGGAGTCTCACGCGAAGTGCTGGCGCCGGTCGGCGCGGCGCGTCTATTAAACATACGGCGCATGCGTGTGATAAGAGCGATAGCGATAACGCTTGTCTTTTTAACACGCTTTTTAACACGCTTTATTAGCTTGACCTGTATGTATGTATGTATGTAATGGAATCTTTGAGCATAAATTTGACCGATTTCGAGAAGTTTGATTAATTTGAAACTTTGCACACGTATTAAGTACCGATGACAATGCAATAATTTGATAAGAAATTTCCATTATCCTTATTAAGTAAAAAAATAAAATTAATTTTAATATTGCTGAAATCACCTTCTTACATTTTCCGCACGGCGCCATCTCTTTCACAAATATTGCGAAAGTATCTAGTCAATTTCTTGAATCGTTCGAGTTTTGTAACCGTTCGCTTAGCTAGTTAGTTTCGATATCATTAGATGTCGCTGCTAATGCTAATTTGATAGATTTGCACTAAAAGCTCTGAATTTTGCCGATAGATGTCACTTAATTAATTAACACGCTTTTATTAGAACGGGATGTATATATTTATGTATTAAGTACCGATGACAATGCAATAATTTGATAAGAGTTTTAACTAAAAAAAATAAAATAAATAATAGTATAAAAAACTAAAAAAACACGCTTTTATTGCTAACTAAAAAAGAGAAAATAATTTCTGAGTACACGGAATTTATATTACAGTAGACAAAAGTATTTAGTTTTTTATATTGGGAAATAAAGTTTACTGCTCTTCTTGTGTTGAATAAAATTAGAGCTACATGATAGACTTACAACCAATAATGAATGACATGATGAAATTAACTTACTCATTTTGGTAGAAGCTGATTTTCGGAAGGGTCAGCTAAAATTAGTTAGGCTGCATTTTAATTCTCTATTTGAAAATTTAATTTGAACGGTCCCGTTTGGTGCGACAAGTAGATAAACATGGCTAAATGCGTGAGCATGGGCAAGGCAAGGGCGATAACGATTCAACTATAATATGTACAGGTTATTTACAGTTGATTTACGTCGAAAGAAAAGGACGTCTGGAATCCTGATATTTTGGTATATACTTAGATTCCGCTATGGGTATAACGAGCTTTCTTATGGATAAAAAATGCTTCAATTATTGCAATAAATATGTTAATAAGGCCGGTGCATTTACTGCTTCATATTGTAAATACAGCGTAAGTCTTCATAAACTGCACATATTAAGATATGTTTAGAGATATGTATAACTGCATCGACAAAACCCTAACAGGCATTTTTTTTGCGAGATTTTCACTTTTTGACAAAAAAGACCCACCGTTGTTACAGAACCCACCGTAAAACCTCATATTATTTGAGTAATTTGGTCAGCTAAACAGTGGACGAAGATTGCGCCATGTTTTGCAACCATCGTAGGTATTTTGTAACACGTTAGTTGGCATGAAAAAGTGTTGTTTTCTGACTTTTTCATGAAGTTTCAGCACGTTACTTTTTGTAGGCACCAACCTCGTAACTCCACGGTATATTATTATGAACAAGTAAAAAAAAATGTTTTTTTTCTTATTTTTTTTATACTTTAAATGTGCATTGTCATCTAAACTAAGCATATATTTCAAACTTTCAAATCAATATAAGAAAGGTAAATAAAGAAGCAAGCCCTGTGGTTTATTGGTATAACAGAGTCTGTCCAACGTCATATCATTTTGAATTATCTGGTCATCTAAAAAGTGGACGATGACTGCGCCATGTTTTGTAACACTTGTAGGTATTTTTTATCACGTAAGTTGATAATAAATAGTTGGTATTTATTATTTACGGACGTCTCAAATGGTATTAAAGTTCAAATTTAATTATAATAATTATTAAAATTTAAATGGGAATAATGAAAGTGTTGTTTTCAGACTTTTCAGGCAGTTCTTTATCCGTAAGTACTATCTTCGTACTAAAAATAGGATTATTATCTAGGATTTGAGCGTAGCAACGCATTCAGCGATTCATATGTATATTATATAAGAAAGCATCCCGGAGGGAGACGTTGTTATTTTTTACTCCCGTAACACCATCCTTCCTACTTCAAGGATTGATAAGCGAGTAACAAACATTAAAAACTTTTTTCGAATAAACTTTTATACTCAAATTGTGCATTGCACAGCACTTTTCGTCCCTTTAACCAAAATTAAGATCTGGAGTACTTTATGTGACACACAGGAGCCCAGCTAAATCGTTAGAAGTATATATAGCGCCAAAGGAAAAGTTGTTAAGAAAATGATCTGAATGTCTGATGGTTATCCCTAGCAGCCCAGCTCAATAATAAAAAGTATAAACATGACGCGTTAAGAAAAGAAGTTCAATGTGACGAGCACTTTTTGTCCCCTTATCAAAAATGAACATCTGATGTAAAATGTTAGCAGCCCAGCTATCTATTTGTGATAATAGTAATGTAGAACCTCGGAAAAAATTCATCAACGTAACGTGAAATTTATCCTCATACAAAAAAAAAACCTATTTAGAGCTTTAGAACTTAATTTGTAAAACTTGAAGTCCAGCTTAACAGTATGAGGTACGAACATAACGCCTTAAGCCTTTACTGTTGATATAATAAAGACAAAGTTCCAGAAGATAGTGTAAAGAAGTTGTGAGAATATAACTTAATAAGTAACCAAACGTAGGCAATCGAAGTTCGCGGGCGGTCACTAGTTTCATTATAAAAGTATAAGAGCTTGCTTTATCGACCTACAACAGCTAAAAATAAAATGCAGTAGGGGAGAGCGGGGCTGAAAGTTCCGATTTTTAAAAAACATAAGATATTCGTGTAAAAAATTAAGAGTACACTTTCAATATGGTCATTTATTAAATCAATATTTATCGTCTTTTGAATTCCTATACTGTGTACAGCAAATATATTAACCGTCTTTTTTGTAGAAGCAAGTTTTTATCAAATTTCGGAGGGGAACGTTCAACCCCGCATTTGGGGTAAGTTGTTCCACCCTTGGGGCAAATTGTTCCGTTCTGATAAAGTTAACACACTGACACAATTAGGTACCTAGGTACTAAAGTTTTCTTAAATAAAATAAACATTAATAATCATCTTTTTGTATTTATTTACTAAATAATGATTTTAACATTTTTTTAACAAAAAAAATTACTTTTATAAGAAGCATAACTAATCTTGGAAACAACAGAAAGTAAGGTCACTTTTACCTTAAAGTTTCTTAATTATACTTATATTTGAGATCTATTAAATCAACACTTAATAATGTAATAAGACATGTAACTAAAATTTAAAAAACAATATTATAATTAACTGGTAAGCTCTAAGTAACATTTTTTATTACTATTTTAATTATTTTGAGTCTGTCATCAGTCTTTCAAATTAGAATCAGTTTTTCATATGTAACAAATTAACTTAGGTATTAATCATCACTCAAATCTTCATCTGACTCGATATAAGAAGCAAGCCATGTGGTTTGTTGGTATTACAGAGTCTACTGTTCAACGTCCAAAGTTCACGTATTAAGTAGTTATTTTTTATTAACCCAGGTATATTTACAGTTCCGTATTTCAGAGTTATTTTTCTTATATAAAATTCAAAATTCCTTGATACTTTGGGAGCGAAATTATCTAAACACGAGGACCCGACTATATTTGTTCGGTGCATCGCAACCGAACACCTACTCGGCTCACGGGTCGATAATTAGGTCGCTCGCTGCGGCCGTCAAAAAATGCACTAATTAGTAAAACATATGATGGCATATGTTTTACTAATAAGTGCATTTTTGGACGCCTAATCGTGCGGTCGCGCTCAAAACCCATATCATCATAACTCACGCAACTCATCCTAGCATTAGTCTAACTCTTATAATTAAGTATTGTTTGTAGAACTGTTAATATAACTCTTTCGTTCATAAAATCTTATCTTTCACTCGACCAACACATCCACCGAAGCTCAGGCTACGACATATGGTCCTTCGAGCGACACCTCGCGCGCGTGTGAATTGAAACGTGGTTTGAGGTGAAAGAATAGCAGTGCAACTCAGCGGTGAACAGTGTGACCTTGGACTTGGTGGGTAATCAGCTGTGCCCAGCTTGGCACCGCAATCTCTTCAGCAGCAGTGGACTGGCCTGGAAACACCCCAGCCAGTCACGTCAACGCATAACACAACAGGTGAACGCAGGAGTCAACAGACGCGGAGCCACTTGGCTTGGGAGTCAACGCATCGGATATCAAGTAAGATCGTATATTTTACGATTTAAACTAAACAGCAACATGGCAGGCTACGAAGCTATAATCGAAACTCAAAGTCAAATCATGAGCGAAATGGATAGGCTTCTGACGAATTTCAAGAAAGATCCGTCAGACAGGAATACTTCTTCAAACATTAACAGACGTCTACAAAACCTAGAAGCGTATTGGTTAGAATTTCAGAGGAATCATGTAAAGCTCCAAGAAGTTGAAGATAAAGAAACACTAGCGTATTTTGTGGAAGATTATTATCAACAAACGATAGCGTTTTATAGTGAAACACGAAATTATCTCGAAATAATACTTAAAAACAATAGAATCTACTCAGAAAGAACAAGAGAGAACGGGTAGGCACTTGGGTACAACGCAACAAGATCAACCGAGTACAAGTATGAATTTAGATAGCAAATTAGATATTGACATGGACAAATCTCCTGAAAAACATCAGACAACCAAACTACCGAAAATGCCCCAACTAGAAAAAATTCAGAATAATAGTGATTCGACGAATGATAAACTAAAAAAGCAGGAAGCTAATTTGATGGCCTTTCAAAGGACTTTAAGAAACATAAACACTGAAAATATTACTGAAAAATGGGAGTGGGAAGACGCCTTAAGATCGCTACAGAATCGTTGGTCCGCAGTGGACTCATTACACTGGGAGATTATAACAGAAGATGTGAATAACGTTAAATACGAGGCGAAGTATGATTTTTACGGAAGTGAATACATCAACATGAAAAAACTGATTCACACAAAAATGTTTTCGGCTATACATTGTGAAAAGTTCACTCCTCAACTAGACATACCAATCTTTTATGGAAATTATAATCAATGGACTTCTTTTAAGGATTTTTATCAAGAAACAATACACAACAACCCCACGCTCTCGAGTAGTCAAAAGATGCAGTTCTTAAAGAGCAAGGTGCGCGGAGATGCTAAACGCTTGATTCAACACCTTCAAATCAGTTCGGAGAACTATTTAGTATGCTGGGAAATTTTAAACAATAGATTTAATAACAAAAACCTCATATTTACGTCTCATATGAACACCCTTTTGGGGCTTCCGAATATGCAACAACAATGTCAATGGGTCCTATAAAACGCATGCATGACACAGTTATTGAAACCCTTAACGCAATCAAAAACCTGCAAATCGACATATCAACGTGGGATCCTATAATCATACACCTTTTATCGCAGAAGCTAGATTCTGAAACGCATTCTGACTATATACAATCTCTGAAAAACCCACGGGAACTACCAATCTTACAGGACTTTCTCAACTTTCTCGAAGGAAAATTCACGGCTTTAGAAGCATCACGCCGTAAACAAGATAACAATCAATTAAAGCATGGATTTCTTTATAAAGCTAATACACCTTTTCGATTCAACTATTTACAAAAAAATCAGATCACTAACAGCCAGCTACCATATTCCAATCAGGCGAAAAACAACTCTTATGAACCTAGGACTACAAACCCAGTTTCTAAACTATTTTTCGCTTCAACAAAAAAATAAAATGCCCGTTATGTAGTCAGGAACATAGATTGTATCATTGTAAGCCTGGAGATGGGATCTGAAAGAAAACTCAAAACAGTTAATAACTTAAAACTTTGTATTAACTGTTTATTTAGTCATAACGGTAAATCATGCATTTCAACTAAAAGTTGTCGCCGCTGTCCGGAAACGCATAGCACATTATTGCATGACGCATGTAGCCAGGTCAAACTCCCTCGATTTGCAACATCAACAAGTTCATCAACACCGACCAAATATGAAAACGTGACAAATAACACTCACGTGACACAAAATAATTACTCCGAAAATTTTCTTGCAACAGCTTTAATAAAGGTCAAAGCAGCCGACTGTACCTTCCTTACCATGCGAGTCCTGATTGATCAAGGATCGCAAATATCACTTATAACAGAAAAAGCAGCTCAACAACTTCGTCTTCCTAGAAATAGATGCAAAGGAATAGTATTTGGAGTAGGAGAAAACGAGAATCCTTGTAAGGGTATGCTCAACATTGAATGCACTTCACTGTACAATGATTTCACAATTAACACCGATGTACTCATCATGAACAATTTGACCAAAAGTTTGCCTAACAAATTATTTTCTAAGCTGACCTGGGACTTCATAACAAACATAAACTTGGCCGATCCCGAGTTTTATCAAAGCCTCCCTGTAGATTTATTATTTGGAGCAGATATTTATGCAAACATTATCATGAAAGGAATAATAAAGGGAGAAAACTCTACTCAACCCATTGCTCAACAAACACAATTGGGATGGTTACTGTGTGGGAATGTAACAAATAACTCATACCAATGCAATGTAATCATAAACAACTTAGAAGACATCGAAAAGTTCTGGAACATTGAAGATATACACGAACGATCTGAATTGTCTCTTGAAGATCAAAAATGTATTCAGTTTTACACAGATACCACAGTAAGAAAAAAAGATGGCCGTTACGAAGTAAGAATACCCTTTAAACAAGAATTAGCGGACAAACTCGGAGCATCAAGACCAACAGCTATTGCGCAATTTCGAAATCTAGAGAGGAAATTGGAAAGACAACATCGCTTAGCAAAGGAGTATAAGGCTTTTCTGGCTGAATACGAACAATTAGGTCATATGAAACTCGACACTCAAAGTAACACAACCCTGGAGTGCCTTTTACCTCATCATGGAATTCAACGAGAAGAATCTACCACCACCAAATGCCGAGTGGTATTTAACGCATCGGCTAAACATCAACTGGTTACAGCCTTAACGATTTAATGTGCACTGGCCCTAATCTTCAACAAGATTTGCAAACATTAATTTTAAAATGGCGACTATATCAATATGCTTTTACCGCAGATATTGAAAAAATGTACAGGCAAATACTGGTTAACGAACAAGATCAGAACTTACAGAAAATTATATGGCGTGAATCATGTAACCAACAACTTCGAACTTTGCCTGCCCTACTGCTGCCCCATTTCTAGCCATGATGACGTTAAAAAGGTTAGCGACCGATGAGCGTCAACACTTTCCGGAAGCATGTAAAGTGCTCGAGTCAGCATTCTACATGGATGACTTAGTGCACGGGACATACTCCAAAGAAGAAGGTCAAAAATTAATTACTGACCTAATTTCACTATTAAAATCAGCTGGGATGAATCTCCGAAAGTGGAATTCAAACGAAAAAACACTACTCAGTCACCTGGAACAAAAAGAAAGTAACACCCAAAACAACGTTTTTATTTTTAAAGCCGAAAACACTACAAAAACATTAGGCCTATCTTGGAACCCTATTAAAGACACTTTTTCATTTCAATGCAAGATAGCCTCTCCAAACAAGTTAACAAAACGCAGCTTATTATCTGAAATCTCTAAATTATTTGACCCCCTCGGCTGGTTAACACCACTCTCAACAAAACTCAAAATTATTTTTCAATAGTTGTTGAACCTGCAACTACGATGGGATGACGAAGTACCGGATTATATTTTAAAAGAATGGTCCAAAATTGAAAATGATTTGCAGCTCATAAGTAGTATTGAAATACCGAGGTGGATATTAAGCAACGCAGGTGACGTCATTATATTACACGGTTTCTGTGACGCGTCGGAAGAGGCGAACGCATGCGTTGTATATGCACAAATGCAAAACAACCCTAACACAGTAATAGTAGCCGCAAAAAGCAAACTGGTACCTTTTAAAAGGGGCTTTGACTCTACCCAGGTTAGAACTGAGCGGCGCACTGTTATTGACATAACTCGTAGGTAAAATAAAAGAAGCATTTCATCAACGTCGAGTTATTACCTATGGCTGGACTGACTCTATGGCGGTATTAGGTTGGATACAAGGCGAACCTAACCGATGGAAACCGTTTGTCGCGTTACACAGTACGCGTACAGAGTTGAGAAAATTATCACTGTAATGCCTGCTCCTTGTTTAGCGTTACATAAAATCAAAAGAAAACCCAGCAGACGCCGCGAGCAGAGGCATGTATGTGCCTGAATTAAAAGGACAATCCCTATGGTGGCAGGGCCCATCATGGCTTTCAACACAAAAGATAGATAAAAAACAGGAAACATTCACAACAGATTTGGAATTGAGGTCAAAGGATCACAAACAGGCAAACCTAGTACAACAAGACTGTAACGACGAAATTATTATTAATTTAATCAACAAATATAGTTCTATCGCAAAAATCTGTCGCATTGTAGCATGGCTACTCCGTACATTGAACCCGCAGCGTAAGCAATTGCCAAATTATATGGTCCTTACCTATGAAATTGGCGTTTTGTATGGGAGGAACAAAAAGTCGAAATTTTTTTTATATAGCATATTTATTTAATCAAAGTATGAGCCATTGTAATCTATGCACTTTTGCCATCTCATAGGTAGTTCATTGATCCCTTTACTAAAAAAACCATTCGAACGGGAATCAATAAAATCTTTGAAGGCGACTTGGACTGCCCCATCTGAGTTGAACTTTTTCCCTTGCAAGAAGTTATCCAAATTTCGAAAAAAAATGGTAATCTGTTGGAGCAAGGTCCGGGGAGTACGGTGGATGCCTTAGAGATTCCAATTGAAGTTCTTCTAATTTGCTAGCCGTCTGTTGTGCAGTGTGTGGTCTAGCGTTGTCGTGAAGCAGCAGTGGCGTAGAGCGATTGACCAGCCTTGGTTGTTTAGCAACTAGCTTTTCCATCATGGTTTGCAATTGCTGACAATAGATATCTGCCGTAATCGTCTGGCCAGATTTGAGAAAACTGTAATGAACGACACCGGCGCTAGTCCACCAAACGCTTACAAGTAACTTTTTATTGGTCAATTTTCGCTTGGAGCAGGCTTTGGCTGGCTTGCCAGGGTCCAGCCATTGCGATGAGCGCTTCCGATTATCGTAGAGAATCCACTTTTCATCACAGGTAATGATTCGATTTAAAATCCCTTCGTTATTGTGCCGGTCAAGTAATGTAACGCAGCAGTTGACACGCGTTTGCCGGTTTGCTTCACTCAATTCGTGAGGAACCCACCTTTCAAGTTTTTTAATCTTCCCAATTTGCTTCAAGTGGATTAAAACAGTTTTATCACTAACGCCAAAGCCTGCAGCTAACTCGGACGTGGTTTGCGATGGATCCGCTTCCACAATAGCCTTCAATTCTTCATTATCAACTTGGGTCTCCGGCCGTCCACGGGGCTTGTTTTGCAGGTCGAAATTTCCAGAACGAAAACGTTGGAACCAAAAACGCACTGTGTTTTCTTTTGCGACACAACCGCCATACACATCATTAACCCTTCGAGCCGTTTCCGCAGCACTGGTGCCACGGTGGAACTCGTACTCGTAAATAACGCGATATTTCAAATTTTCCATTTTGTAAATTGAGCGATGCAAACAGAAAAAAGATAAGTAAAAAAACAAATGAATGACGGTTTACGAAACACAACTACATGTGGAAATAGCTGTATAAATTTGAATTTCGAATTCCTAACCAAATAAGAAAAATTTGTGATCAAAGTGGCCAGTACGACAAAACGCCAATTTCATATGTAAGGACCTAATATTATAACAATTGTAAAACGAGTGAAGGAAATCGACTTTGAAACAGAATTGAAATCTTTACGTAAACACGGCAAAATAAACTCAAATAGCAAATTATTAAACTTGAACCCAATCATCAGTCGAGATAACTTACTATTAGTCGGTGGACGATTATCTCAGGCAAACTTACCTTTAAACATGAAACACCCAAAAATAATACCGCAGGACAGCCCGTTAGCTACATTGTTAATTAATGAAGCTCACCAGGGTACGTTCCATGGAGGCCCGCGGCTGACTTTAGCTCGCCTAAGACAGGAATACTGGATTACCGGGGGAATGAAGACCATCAAAAAACATCTGCGTAATTGCGTCGTGTGCAGAAAAAATTAGACAAAGAAACAACATCAACTCATGGCCGACCTACCGGACGCACGGGTGAACTCTGCACCTCGTTTCTACTACACGGGGGTGGATTATACAGGCTTCGTGGACGTCAAGATGAACAAAGGTCGTGGAGCTAAGACGACAAAGGGTTACGTGGCAGTATTTGTCTGCATGGTGACCAAAGCCTTTCACCTGGAAATTGTGTCGGACCTCACCAGCTCCGCATTTTTGGCAGCTTTGCGGAGGATGGCAGCAAGACGAGGATCACCTGCGCACATTTACAGTGATAACGGAACTAACTTCTATGGCGCTAACAAAGTTATTCAAGAGGAATATAAATAACTCCAGCACATATTCAGTGACTCTTTTATTCAAGAAGTGACGGAGATGAAAATCGAGTGGCACTTTAACGCACAATCTTGGCCTAGCGCAGGTGGCCTCTGGGAGAGAGCCGTTCGAAGCCTGAAACATCATTTAAAACGAGTCGTCGGAGATCAAAAACTCACCTTCACCAAGAGTATTCAACCATATTGGCTCAGTTGGAAGCATGCTTGAACTCGAGACCTCTTTGTGCCCTTACCGAAGACATCCAGGATCTCGATTTCTTGACACCAGCACACTTCTTAACAGGACGAGCTAACACAACTGTCATAGAAACCGCAGAAGACGCTAGAACCAGATGGCATCTATGTAACGCAATATTCCAAGAGATATGGAAAAGGTGGAAGTCCGAATATCTCACTCAATTAACAGCGCGGAGAAAGTGGATGGAACCTCAACACAACATTAAAGTGGGTGACATTGTCGTAATCCATGAAGACAACATTGCAGCCGGAAAATAGGCGATGGGGAGAGTTATTGAGACCCACCCTGGAGCCGATGGCTACGTACGCGTAGTCACGTTAAAAACAAAAAATGGATGTCTCAAAAGACCAGTTATAAAACTTTCAGTTTTACCGATTAACAACGCAATAATCAAAACAGAAACAGACGAAAAATCGACGGAAGACTCAAAACCACAGATAGATAGAAAAGTAAAATCAAACAAAACTACAACACTGAACTCGATTGCTATGACTATATTTTATTTTATAACGCTATTTACAATGACATTTGGAGCTAACCCAATAACTGAGTTAAACAAAAATCAAACACTCTTTTTTGACCCACTAGCAAGAATGCAACTGTGCAAAGATAAATGGACTCTCGTAGTTTACTATGACATGTCACCATACTGGGAAGGTCACGAAGCCCTCAATATAGTAGTTTATGCAACTGATACATAATGAGGGGCCTTAAAACACGAGTGTGGTTTTATGAAACGAGCGTCAGCGAGTTTCATAATAGCATCACACGAGTTTTTTAAGGCCTAATTATGTACAGTTGCATACACTACTTTATCTACATACATATCATGAATAATAATAAAATGCAATTTGTTTTAACTTTTCACAATATTTTCGTCACAGCGAAAAACCAACAAACAAATGAATGACAACAGTAATGGATGGCGGGTAATTCAATCCTCCGTCACGACGATTTTTTTTTATATCATAGACAAACGAATGAAGTCCCTATCCTCATGTCACTCGTGATCATATGTCGTGCGATTTGGATTAAAAAACATACTGAATTTGACGTTTCATATCGATTACTGCTTTAATATCAATGGATACTAGAATAGAGACCTACTTTAGTTTTGACAGCTGTTCCAAATTTAAAGTCATAACCTTACAGAAATTGATACTGTTATAACATTACAGTACAGATTTTACCTACTGCCACAGATAAGAAAGTTCTCATAGTAAAATTGGTTGTAGTAATGCTGGTCATTTCCTACGGTTTCTGAACGCATTTTAGAGCACTAATGATATGTCCGTAGATAAAATTATTAACCTACTTAGAGAATAGATGTCAACGACTGGATACGAGCCATCAGTGTAATATAATTATGACACAATTAAAACATCGGCACAGTGACCTACAATACTACGATCAACTGTTGCTAAATCAGCAGTTTGGCGGCCACTCCAGACAACGTCGAGGGCTAATAGACGGTGTCGGGTATCTGGCGAACTCCCTATTCGGAGTATTAGATCAGCGTTTCGCGGAACAATAGGCACGGGACATCGCCGAGATTAAACAAAATCAAGCATCACATCACATCACATCAACAAACTATGGAAAAATCAGACGTCCGTTGTAGAGTCAGAATATAATTTGCTTAAAAGAACAGAGGAAATCATTGCTAAACAACATAAGATTATTAACAAACATATCAACAGTCTAGACAAATCGATGGCAATCTTAGAAAAGCAAATGAACAAATTATCTACTAACGAAGATTTCATCGCATCAGCTTTATTAACTTTAAGCCTCAACATTACTGAATACTATCACAGACATATTTCAAGGACATTTTAACTTGCATTTACTAACGCCGGAACAATTACAAACAGAGTTGAGTACTATCTCGGGATTAATATCCGATGATACACTTCCAGTCCAAAACATTCGATCTGAGATAAGATACATTTACAAGCTACTAAGAGTACGAGCTAGAATGAATACAGATTACTTTATTTTCGAAATTCATATTCCATTGATTACCAGAGATAGTTATGATGTTTATAACATTATAGCACTGCCTCAAAATGTGGGAAATAAATTCTTCAACATTCGGCCTATTTCGTCTAAAATAGCTATCAAATTACAAAAGGATTCATACATACCACTATCTCAAGAAAATTTACAAGATTGTTTACCGAAAGACTCATTAACCCTCATTTGTAATTTACAAACTCTCATATACAAAATGGCAAACGATCATGATTTGTGTGTAAGAAGTGAAGAAAATATTAATCAGTGCCAGACGAGCATCGCCGCAGCACAGAACAAGTGGTATAGTCTTGCCAGCGTTAACACATACTTGTACGTTTGTTGCACACAGTGTAGTAACTATTTAGTAATCTGTGCCAGTGTCAAGTTCAAGTAATGTGTGGGGATCGTGTTGCCGCTCATCAGCTGGCTACATCGAGCGTTATAAACAACGATGATAATTGCATTATCAAAACAGCCAATTTTACGGTATTTGCCCATAGAAACTTAAAGAGTACGCAAAAGATAAAGGACAATCTGTATATAAACTCAATCGCTCAGATCAACCACATCAACATAAGCATAGAACACTACGCACCGGAAGCAGCTCCATCTTTGACTAATCAATCTTCGATATCAAAAGAAATTGAAAGAAAAATACAAGAGTTAAAGGATGCACAATTATCTGAAGATGTTGGCGCAGTATCCTAACATGATAAACACCACAATACTGTAATTTAAAACATTATACTGGGAGCTGCAACAGTGATAGGAATCATCATCGTCGGCCGGCGGGCGAGACTGCGCCGGAGCGCAGCTTCGGCAGCCCGCCGCAGGCGGCATGCCGGCGCTGGAGGAATAGTGAAAGTGTTTTAAAAGTGCCAACTATCAAAAAACTACAATTCAGTGATAAGTGAAGTGTCTAGTGCAATTGAATAATGTGCCACCACCATAGATAAGATCTTAGTATTTCATCATCAAACAATTGTACTAACCCGTTCATTAGTTTTAAGTTAAAAATGGTATCACCTTGTCGCATCTACTAACTATCATCTCTCTATTGTATCATTCTTACCTCTCCCGCTCGGGAATATGTTCGGTGCATCGCAAATTCGCAACCGAACACCTACTCGGCTCACGGGTCGATAATTAGGTCGCTCGCTGCGGCCGTCAAACCATCATATGTTTTACTAATTAGTGCATTTTTGGACGCCTAATCGTGCGGTCGCGCTCAAAACCCATATCATCATAACTCACGCAACTCATCCTAGCATTAGTCTAACTCTTATAATTAAGTATTGTTTGTAGAACTGTTAATATAACTCTTTCGTTCATAAACTCTTATCTTTCACCCGACCAACACATCCACCGAAGCTCAGGCCACGACAATATTGAATCGTCCCTGAATCCATTCTTGGTGCTTAGAATACGATAAAAATAGCATGCACACATGCCTATATTATAGAACTAGCGAGTTACACAAGCTAATGTCTGTGTAACGTTTAAGACGAATGAATAAAATACTCTACCTATTTTACTCTATTAACATTCATATTCTCCTAATATTGATGTGAAAAAACACAATGTTTCTGAAAAAACAGATAGCGTCTTCTTTTTTTAAAGATAATGCAGTATTTGACTGATAAATAATGAGAGTTTTGATGTGTATTTAGTACTATAAATGCTGAAAAGGTTTGAGTGTCTGAGCCAAGAATGAAAGTTGGAATTTCGGTGAACTAATCCATTATTATTCCCCTTTTTATTTGGCGCTTAAATTGAAGGCATTAGGAAGTCATTCTAATGCTGAATCACTAAGCAATAATAAATATATTTTTAACACTGTTTTGGGAGATATATTCCCTTGCGCCTGATATACATTGTAGTTATTTTTTTTAGTTTTTTTTTAAATAAAAGAATACAATATCGCCTACCCTAGTGTACTTGACTTCAACTTTGGCCATGTTGGATTGATCGTGCGTGCGTGTGTCGGCGTCTCCCGCGAAGTGCTGACCAGCCGGCGCGGCGCGACTTATAAACATATGGCGCATGTATGATAACAGCGACAGTGATAACACTTGTATGTTTTTTTTATTGGTAAATAAAAATCTCCCGACCAAGACCTGCCAATATCGTGGAAATCCAAAGGCATGAACTAACGAAGAGATAAAAATATCACTAACCTCTGGATAGTCGATAATATTGTGCTGTTTGCGAAACTACGAGAGATGCTCGAAAATTTTAACACGGCAAGCTTCAGGATTAGACTAAAGATGAACCAGTCCAAAACCAAATTTAAGACGAACAGTGTCAAGCGAAAGGTAAGGTAAAGGTATAAAGTGATCAGGAGATGCAATACGTGGATGGATACATTTAATGGCTAAGTCAAGGTAATCAGCCGTCGTGTTGACGATGTCTGGAAGAGCTACTGGTCCATGAAAGATAACATAAAGGGAGACCTCTTTGTATGTTTAAAATGCAAGCTTCTCGACGTTTGTATCCTACCTGTCTGTAATGGTCTACCAGGTAGACCATTCATGATATTTCGGTATAGATTCAGATTCCGCTGTGGGTTAATATGTTCATTAGCCGGTGCAATGTACTAATACCGTGTTGGTGTTGTAATTATACTTTATGTTGGAAAATATCTTATATTTGTAGCAAGTTATGTTAGTTGTCATAGTTACATAACCCACCGTCCAAATTTATATCATTTTGAGTAATCTGGTCATCTAAGCAGTGGATGATGATTGTACATTACATTAGGTAACACTTTGTAATAAATACCTTATTTATGACGCGGTAGGAAATGCTTTACACAGACGTCTAAAATGATAAGAAGTCTAAATTGACTCTAAAGTACTCGTATTATGAATCTTTTGCACAGGAATAAAAAAAGTGTTGTTTTCAGACTTTTCAGGGGGTAGTTCCGAGTTCATCCTATGACGCCTTATCCTTTTTCTTAACTAAGCTCTTGTTCTTAACTCTACGTACGATATTTATCGCTTTTTTTCGCTGTTTTGCTATACAATGTATAATATTTTTAAAGTATTAAAAAACGTGTCATTTGACTACTAAATAATCATTTTTCCTATGGAAATTTACACTTGCAACTAACAGTTTGAAAACGTAAGACAAAAGGTTAGGGCATGACCAGCTAATTTTCAAAACTAAACGAACTTTACGAAAGGTGAAGATTGATCATTATGTTGTTTACAGAAGGTAATATGTTTAATTTCATACTTAGTAAAGAGACGGAACGTAAAAATATAAAGATTTATTTAAGAAAACACACACCAATAACAATCAGTTTAAATATGGTCATTTTTTTGGTATCAGTCTGGGTGAAGCAAGTTCTGTTTACGACAAGGGTCTCTTGGGAAGGCTGATGGTCACGGTTTTGGTCTCTAGGTATTGGGAAATACCATCATCACCCCTGAAAGAAAAGAAAAAATACTACGTTAGTTCCTAAGGATATTAATATTTTTAAATGTCATCATCATCAGCACAGCACAAGTGGAAAGACTAATGCCAGGATTTACAATAGCCTCACTTGTTGTTACACAATACTTACAGTTCGCGTCCCATTCCTGACTCCTTGAATCCACCGAACGGTGTCTGGGGAGTTACGTGCGCGTAATTGTTCACCCTGAAACAAGCAATAACATTGTAGAATACAGTAAAACCATATAATTGACAAATCAATCATCATTGCCATTTCTGAAAAGCTTGTTTGGCGCAAAAAGACAAAATGCAGTATTTTGTCTCCAACTTTCACAACCCTAAAGTTTGTAAAATATGCACGTTTAACACTCGTACCGTGGAATCGTTAAGTGATTCCAAAACTATTAAAACTAGAAAAATTTGAACATGAAACGTCCCCATACTTTAGAATGATTTAAGTAGGAAGGTGGCTATTGATATTGGTGATGAAACCAACTTCCAAATCATTCGTAGATTATTTAGCATGGTCTATCACCAAAGTTGAGTAACAGGTGCTAGAGAATACTAACCACATAGAACCGCCCTGCACGTATTTGGCAAAGGCGAGGGCCGTGGTAAGGTCGTTGGTGATGACACCAGCTGCGAGTCCGTAGTTGGTGTCGTTGGCGCGGTCAACGACCTCTTCGAAGGTTTCGAACTTGAGGATGCTCTGGACAGGACCGAAAATCTGCAAGCACGAAAAATAGTGAGAAAAAAGTACGAGGATTGCCGATAGTCACCACGCTTCTTGCAAGCGACTAGAAACTGCATTTTGAAAGTCTAAGCTAACTATAACAGTGCTATCTACCGTCAACAGAAAAATGAAGGTGAAGCTGCAAAGAAAATGTTCTTTTACCTCTTCTCTTGCGATTTTCATGTTATCTGTGACATCTGCGAAGACAGTGGGTTGGATGAAGTAGCCGCGGTTTCCTACGCGTGCACCTCCAGCAAGGCACTTCGCTCCACCCTTCTTGCCTGCATCGATGAATTCCAAGACCTTGTCGAACTGATCCTTGTCAATCTGTAACAGTTAAAAAAAAATTAAGTGTTAGTTATTTCAATCAAAGAAGTTAGCTGGACCGTAGGTGAAAAAAGCGCTCTGATCATGTCAGTTTCTCGGAGGCATGAATATAGAAATAAAGTATTAGTTACATGGATCATTACAGGATTGAATACATGGGCCACATGATTTTGTTCCATCTACTTTGTTATGTCGAGAAGATTTTTTTCAATGTATATCTTGCAAGTGAGACAAGAAATCTAACTATTGAGTTAGTATAGGTAAATTCAGTACGTAGAAGTTATACCTGGGGTCCTTGCTGGACATCAGTGTAGGGGTTACCGACGGTCCTCTTCTTGGCGATCTCAGCGGCCTTGGCGATGAACTTGTCGTAGATGCCCGACTGCACGTAGGTCCTGGTGCCGGCGGCACAGCTCTGGCCTGCGTTAGCCATCGCAGCTTCGTGCGCAATCAAAGCTGCCTTCTCAACTGAAAAAGGTTTATTGATATTCCAATTAGTCAGAAAGTATTAAGAATCAACTCGAACAGTACCGAAAAAGTACTTATTTTTTCCTACAAGCTTTTAAGTATACTCAATTAGTCCAAACTAAACGTAAGTATTTACAAAATTTCAGCTCATGTAGGAGATAGGAAAGTGGGTAGATTTGACTAAATACAAGCTTGTAATAAAAAAATATCGATAAAATCTAATGTTTTTTTAAGCTGCTTTGTATATCATCTTCAACAAACTAGCGAATTTTAATAAAAGTGTTTTAAATATGCGTAAATAAGCGTTGTATAACGGTATAGAGTCGAATCAAGGTACGGCAGTGGTGGGAAAAGTTAAAAAAATATCTACTTCTTGTTTTTTTCTTCCCGTAAAATATGTATGTTATGTTTACCATCAGCGTCATTGAAGACTACAAGAGGGCTCTTGCCACCAAGCTCAAGGGTGACACGCTTCAGATTGACAGCAGACGCAGCGGCCATGATGATGCGACCCACCTAAAAAGAAAACATAATTTTGAAAAAAAAAAACTATAAGCTCATTAGAAACTCTTCCCTATCGGCTAAATCCGGCTTGCTTTACAGTATAAAGTTGATTGTATCGGCGATCTCCGGATTTTAGGGCTATTTTGGTTTCAGGTTTCAGAGCTTTTTAGGATACAGGGCTAGAATTCCAATTTCTCGTTGTCGACCGTCGGCCCAATGGCGGTACAGTTTTGTGATGGGAATCACTACATAATGCTAAGCAAAGTCGCTTCCCACGTCAGTCCTAATCTGTACGCTTAGACCTTAAAAACTACTGATCGGATTTTGATTTTTTATTTTATTTTTTATTTATTTCAGATAGGTTTGCTCTTGACCCAAAACTAAGCTCAACGATGCATAGACTAAATCTACGATGGAGCGAGCTCACCTAGAAGATTTGACGACCGCTTGGTGCAGTGATCCGGCTGTCGGACTTCTAAACCAAGGGTCGCGGGTTCGATTCCCGCACAGTACAAGCATAAGTGTGCATGAACATGTGTGTTTGTACTGGTCTGGGTGTTTTCTATTTATAATATGTATTTATTTACAAAAAAAAGTATTTAAGTATGTATATCCGTTATCTAGTACCCATAACACAAGCCTCGTAGCTTACTTTGGGACTAGAGAATTGGTGTGCTTGTTGAGAAATATTTATTTTATTTATTTATTCCTGTTCACTCTAACTTTTTTAAAAAGATAGTCTAATTCATGAGGAAGGTTTATATGTACAATTATACAGCGTTAGCCGGCAGACGTAAGGACATAAAGTACGACTATCAGGTTACGTAGCTTGTAAGTAAAATGGAAGAAAATTATTTAATGAAACCATCTCTTATAAAAGAGCTCTTACCTCAGTCGATCCAGTGAAGGCAACCTTGTCAACGTCTGGGTGGTGGGTCAGGGCGCTTCCAGCAGTGGGCCCGTAGCCTGGGACGACGTTGATCACACCGGCGGGAATTCCAGCCTCTTTGACGAGGGCTGCGATGGCCAGAGCTGTGAGTGGAGTCTGCTCAGCGGGCTTTATGACTGTGGTGCAGCCTGGTAAAACAACGAGATGAAATTAATGATGGATAAATCTAAGAGGTACGTAATCGATATCAACAGAATGTAAGACGCTTAACTCACCAGTAGCCAGTATGGGCGCGATCTTCCACGTAAGCATGTTGATGGGGTAATTCCATGGCAGAATTTGACCGCAGACACCAACAGGCTCCTTTAATGTCATTGATACCACATCTCCGTCTAAAAATTTAAAGAATATGATGTAAAATAGTGACTTTTATTAACACACCTGTGTAGGTAAATGTGGGTAATGGGTACATCACTTTTCAACCGCCTAAATGAAAATAAAAGATTTTCTTGTCATTACTTGAAAATTTTGATATTGCTAGCCGTAGATAAGGCGGTAGGGACGTTGGAAATATTTTTCAAATGCAATGAATGTTTCCTTACCAGCTGGGATGGTTTGTCCGCAGATCTTGTCGGCTTTGCCAGCGTAGTACCTCATGATTGAGGCGCTCCAGAGAACCTCTCCTTCAGCATTCTTCACCGGTTTTCCATTGTCCAGGGTCTCGAGGCTGGCCAAGTACTTGGCATCTCTCTCCATTAGGTCTGCGAGTTTTAGCAAGTAGCGGCCGCGAGCTGAAGCGTCGATGGTGCGCCATTCCGAGTATCGGTGGAAAGCCTTCCGTGCGGCTGCTACTGCCAAGTCGATATCGGCCTAAAAGTAAACGCGAATGACAACAACTGTAATGTAGTGTAGACTTTAACTTAATAAACAAAACTGAGTCCATGAAAGGTCTACATTGCGTTCGTCTATCTATCATATTCATCTTTTGATACCGCATACACTCAATAAAAGACGCCGAAGTGAGCCATAAACGAAGGTTGGCATTTATTAACATGTGTTTTGTGAGTTTACAGTCATTCATTAATTCTAATTATGCAAAAGTAGATTAAACTTTTAACAGATCGAATAATTTAAAAAAAAGTACATACCTAATACCCTTTTTGGAGAATATACTAATAAGACTAACTAGGTGAACGGGCCGTGTTTTGACACTTAAATGAGGTATTACGGACCAAGATTAACTTTAACTCATTATTTAATATGCAAGGACATCATTCGAGTAGTTTGAATTCATATCTTTTAAATCTGTAATGATAATTAAATATCACTAAAATTTTAAATCGATCATCAGTTGTGATAGAATGTGTTGTTTATTGGGTATTTACGAGTAAGGCCATACGATTTGACGAGCTCAGTAGCTTTCTGTGTGGACGCATAAGTTTTCTTTACCTTGTCACCTTCAGCTACTTGCGCGATGACGGTCTCGTCAACAGGGTTGATGGTGGGGAACGTCTTTTTGCTGACAGCATCCACCCACTCGTTGTTGATGAACAACTGTAAAATAAAAAACTTTATTATTATTGCGTTACAACTGCGATTAATGCTTTGTCAAAAATGATGCATCGTGACGTGTTTTTGACAATCTACCTATATGATTGTAAGCCGAATCAAGCCTTAACCTTGGCTTTGGCCTTGAGGCCGGCAATAACGCCGAATTCCAACATAGCGCAAGCACGCCGCGCTACAAAACCCCGGCCCCGTACCGCCAACAATGAAAATCATAAGTTTGGATTTCGGTAAACTAATCCATTAATGTTCTCCTATTTATTTGGTGCTCAATTTGATGGCATTGCGGAGTAATTCTAATGCTGAGTACTGTAGCTTTTTTAACACTGTATGTTTTGGATATTCACTTACGACTGATCTCTATGTAACTGATTTGAAAAACAAATTCCTTTTAAAAAATACACAATATCGCCTACCTTAGTGTACTTTACTACAACTTTGGACATGTTGGATTGATCGTGCGTGCGTGTGTCGTTCTCGGAGTCTCCCGCGAAGTGCTGACCGGCCGGCGCGGCGCGACTATTAAACATACGGCGCATGCGTGATAAGAGCGATAGCGATAACGTTTGTCTTTTTTATTGGTAAATAAAGTTTACTAGTCTTCTTGTGCTGAATAAAATTAGAGCTACATAAAAGACTACATAGTACATGATACATACATGATAGTCTCATTGAATGTTAGTTTTGTAAGCAATAAAGATTATTATTATTACATAATAATACAGCTATGAAAATAGTTCATTTTGGTAGGAGCTGATATTCGGAAGGGTCAGCTGAAATTAGTTAGGCTGCATTTTAATTCTCTATTAGGAAATGTTATACCTATGGACGGTCCTGTTTGGTGCGACAAGTAGATAAACATGGCTAAATGCGTGAGCCCCAAGCACAGATATATATGTATATATATATATAACTGTGGCCCCAAGGCAAGGGCGACAGCGATTCAACTATATGTACAGGTTATTTACAGTTGATTTATGTCGAAAGAAAAAGACGTCTGGAATAATGTCTGGAATCGTGATATTTTGGTATATACTTAGATTCCGCTATGGGTAGGTATAATGGGCTAGCTCATGGATAAAAATGCCTAAATGATTGCAATAAATATGTTAATAAGCCGGTGCATTTACTGCTTCATATTGTAAATACAGCGTGAGTCTTCATAAAGTGCACATATTAAGATATGTGTAGCTTAATTTTAACAACAAAACTTTTTTGGCGAGATTTTCACTTTTTGAAAGAAAAGATCCACCGTTGTTACAGAACCCACTGTCCAACCTCATATTATTTTGAATAATTTGGTCATCTAAACAGTGGACGAAGATTGCGCCATGTTTTGCAACCATTGTAGGTATTTTGTAACAGGCTAGTTGGCATGAAAAGGTGTTGTTTTCTGACTTTTTCATGAAGTTTCAGCATGTTACTTTCTGTAGGCACCTTCCTCGTAACTCCACGGTATATTATGAACAAGTAAAGAAAATTTTTTTTTCTTAATTTTTCTAATTGTGACATCTAAACTAAGCATATATTACAAACTTTCAAATCAATGAAAGGTAAATATAAGAAGCAAGCCATGTGGTTTGTTAGTATTACAGAGTCTACTGTCCAACGTCATATCATTTTGAATCTGGTCTGGTCATCTAAAAAGTGGACGATGATTGCGCCATGTTTTGTAACACTTGTAGGTATTTTTTATCACGTAAGTTGATAGTTGGTATTTATTATTTACGGACGTCTCAAATGGTACTAAAGTTCAAATTTACTTATAATAATTATTAAAATTTAAATGGGAATAATAAAAGTGCTGTTTCAGACTTTTCAGACAGTTTAATAATAATTTAATAATTTTTCCGTAAGTACTATCTTCGTACTAAAAATAGGATTATTATCTAGGATTTGAGCGTAGCAACGCATTCAGCGATTCATATGTATATTATATAAGAAAGCATCCCGGAGGGAGACGTTGTCCACTATTATTTTGTTATTTTTTACTCCCGTAACACCATCCTTCCTACTTCATGGATTGATAAGCGAGTAACAAACATTAAAAACTTTTATCGAATAAACTTTTATACTTACTCAAATTGTGCATTGTCATCCAATCTAAGCATATACAACATTTCAGCTTAATCAGACGATGGGAAGTGGAGAAAAATTGTTCAACATGACGAGCACTTTTCGTCCCTTTAACCAAAATTAAGATCTGGAGTACTTTATGTGACACACAGGAGCCCAGCTAAAACGTTAGAAGTATGAATAAAGCGCCAAAGGAAAAGTGGTTAAGAAAATGATCTGAATGTCTGATGTTAATCCCTAGCAGCCCAGCTCAATAATAAAAAGTATAATCATGACGCGTTAAGAAAAGAAGTTCAATGTGACGAGCACTTTTTGTCCCCTTATCAAAAATGAAGATCTGATGTAAAATGTTAGCAGCCCAGCTATCTATTTGTGATAATAGTAATGTAGAACCTCGGAAAAGTTTCATCAACGTAACGTGAAATTTATTCTCATACAAAAAAAACCTATTTAGATCTATAGAACTTAATTTGTAAAACTAGCAGTCCAGCTTAACAGTATAAGGTACGAACATAACGCTTTAAGCACTTACTGTTGATATAATAAAGACAAAGTTCCAGAAGATAGTGTAAAGAAGTTGTGAGAATATAACTTAGTAAGTAACCAAACGTAGGCAATCGAAGTTCGCGGGCGGTCACTAGTTTCATTATAAAAGTATAAGAGCTTGCTTTATCGACCTACAACAGCTAAAAATAAAATGCAGTATCTCCACATATCGACCTGAAGTGTGGGTATCAGTGAAGCACTAACATTTAACAATTTTCTGACAGAATAAAGATGATAAATTTTACTAGCTGTAAAAAAGATAAAACCGTGTCGATATTTGAACATCGCTTCTACTAACTCGTATCTTCATTCATTTGACGACAGCTTTGGTCTAGTGGTCTGAGGTCCAGACTACAAAACCGGCTGTCGCGGGTTGGAAATGGAATCCTGCTAGGGGCAAATGTTTGTGTGATGAGCACGAGCATTTGTACTCAAGTCATGGGTGTTTATAAATGTATTTAAGTATTTCTATCCGTTATTCTAGCCACCAAGGCACAAGCTTACGCTTAGTTTGGGGCTAGGTAATTGGTATGTTCGTTGAAACAATTGAAAAAGATAATCATGAAGGCCGTCTCCCGTATGAAAACACTTCATCTCTTTGACAATCTGTCGCCATCTCTTCCGGGGGTCGGCTTTTTGCAGGGCGGTTGTTACTGATGAGTGCCCTGCAACCAGCAACTTGGTGATCTTCAGCGGAGTCTTATCCCGTCCACTTTGTCCACCACGAGTAACTTGTCGAGGTTATCGGGATGACTCCCGGCAATGTGCCCAAAATACCCCAGGACTCTTTTGTAGCACAATGTTGAGAGCCTTGTTTTTATGTGAAGTTGATCAAGGATAGATTTCTTTGTTCTTACTATTGAACATCATTCGTAATATTATGAAATCATTCAGGGAATTGATCAAATATGGTTATGATAGCGCATTAGTCAATCGAACGGTCTTAATGCAGGGAGTCCGCGATTCGATCCTCGATTAGATTAGGAAATTGGATCAAATTATTTTTATCTATACTTTTGTCATATTGCGACATGTAGGTGTAACGATGTGATATTATTGTCATGGTCATTTTACATTATCTTATCTTATCCCTATAAACAAGCAAATCTGATATATGTGTATGTTTACCTATAGTATAATCCGGATCTCGGAAACGACTTCATTGATTTTTATGAAATTTTCCATTGCTTTTGGGGGAGATTAATCGATTTAACTACGGCGTTGTTCTACAACAAGTGCGATGCGACGCGCTGTGACCAATACTTGTATCAGTTGGTTAGAGCATTGGACCGGACTTCCAAAGGTCGGGGGTTCGAGTCCTCCCTGACGACCAGAGCCGAAAAGATTTTTTAAGTGTAATGTCTTTCCGAACTTGTATCAATGTCGCTTCGTCGCGTAGGACACTATCATAAACGTACATACATTTATACTTTTCGCTTTTGTCGCTCTCTTAGGACGTCTCTTAGAAGTTTTATTTTCAGGATATGTCTGTGAATACGTGTTTTGAAGTGGGGTAAAATTGCAACAATTTTATTAGAATAAAGGCAAACGCCGCCATTGACGTCGGCACGTAGTTCGCGGTTAGATCACCGATAAGATGTGAAATTAAAACACACTTAAAGAAAATTGGACTGCCACAGTTGGGACTCGAACCCGCACCTTTTCACATTTTTCTTTAAGTGTTTTTTAATTTAACATTGTAAAGAATTTGCATTGTTTATGCTAAAAATAGAGTTACGATAAGATTATTTTTTGATGATTGTTAAAACACCGACCAAAGCTCGGCCACCCCGTTATTTTATGTTTTGCTTCATGAAAACGCTCTATAAAATTTCCACAACACACGTATTTACTTGTTAAAATACATAAACTATTTATACATTCTTCTTACTATCTATTAATTGTTAATTAAATTAAAAATTGATAATGCTTGAATTCAATAACATAACAGTATTATCAAATTTATCAAGCTGAATTGAGTGTCGTTCACTTTAAGCGTTTGAAGGTCTTGCATCCTCGTCAGTGACTTATAATGGTCCTCTTACAATCAACGAGTTGTATTTACAAAATATTGAGTATATGTATTTTGCATAAATACAACAGTAAGATGTAGTAAGATGTATGTAAACAACCTATATGTCTACTTAGAAATTTGAAATCCGTCATCACGCTAATCGTTTTGCTTCTTTGAAAGTCTTTGGAACCTATATCGGATCGAAAGTACGTGGTTACTTAGGTACTTTGATATTTATGGCCAGTCTCAATATTCTATCTGATACCTGAAAAATAGCTGTCAGTTCCACACAAACGGCTGTTACCGCAGGTAGCTTTTAGTATAATACTTACAGTTATCTAACTTTCTGATAAAGGTAGATAGAAAATTGGAACAGACATTGATGTTTAGAAAAACTAAAATAAATATTTAGTAGTGGAATCATACTTTTGTATTGTCCGCAATTTCGTGCGTCGTTTTTAGTAGTAGGCCTTCTGATAGTAAGCATAAGCATGTTGATGTAATGCCTTGAACACACGCGCCGAGTGGATGAGCGAGACAGTATTTATTATATCCAATCCATCCCCCAATCTATTCACACGAAGCGAGTGCACTGTCTCGCACACCCACTCAACACGGCATGAGTATTCGTCGGCAAACTAGATTAGAGACGTGATCTCTTTTGTGAACCGCTAGATGGCGCTGTGTTGTGTTTGTTCGCGGTATGGTAAAACGAGTTCTTGTACTATTTATTTACAACAAAAGACAACACCATTATAGCTTTATTTTTTAAAGTAAATATGATTTTGATTTATAAAATGAATCCGCTTTATAACCATGATACCTTTTATACAGTCTGTGTGTCAATTCTAATGCGCGGGCGAGCGGGCGCATCAAATCGTAAAAAAAAATAAATAAAAAATTAAATTAAATAAAATTGTACTAACGGCCGCCAGCGACTTCGTCCGCGTTTAAGTTCGAACCAATGTTAGAGTTTTGGTACAGTCTATTCGCCGAGACCTTTAAAACGGTATCTCAAGCATATTTTTGGGCCCTAGCACCGCGACACAGGCTGGTGGGAAAGGAATGCTCTTACACAAATAAAATATAGAGATGGCATTAGGCTTCCGCCTAAGCCACTACTAGTGTGGACGCAAGCGTGTTGCATTTTTAGATATGTTCGCGCCCGCCGTCGCCGACGCGCTAGGCTCGCAGTGTGGACTCACAATGAGATTTAAGTTTTTCTGGGTACGAAGGTGACTTCGACCTCAGTGCAAGACAGGTTACAGTCCTCAGCAAGAAACAGGGATTTGAAGGAAAATTGACCGAAGAGGAACGCTCCTCCGTAGTACGTCTGAGCGATTTTGTTGATGTCAAACACCATTTGGTAGGAGCCCTGAAAAAAATACTAATGATTAAGCTGGTTAACGGTTGTCTCTCATTTTTGATTTGTACTAGTGAAACTGCAAAAGCATAGTGAAATAAAAATTAAGAGGTTTGTATTGTAAATGTCCTAAAGATCTGTAAATTTAAAAAAATCATTAATGCATTACTTATCTATATAAGTTACGAGTATTAGACTAGGACGGAATGGCTGAAAATTGTTTAACAAGATAGAGTACATGATAGAGTGAAATTTTAGTCAGTTTTTATACAAATGTCGTGCTTACTTACTGCATTTTTTAAAGTTATTTACCTGATCATTTATAGGGTTCCGTAGACCGAAAAGGAAACCTTATAAGATCGTTCAGTCCGTCCTAGTCTGTCACAGCAGAATATCTTCTACGTTTATGGACTGATTTGCATGTAACTTGGTTCAGAGATTCTTCACATATAGATCTTATTTTAAAAAATACGAAAAATTAAAATTAACCCTTTTTAAGGGTACCTCTCTATACATGTAAAGGGGGGGGTGAATTATTTTTTGAGTGCACCCCCTTGTGTGGGGTATCGTTGAAAAGGACTATGAAAATAAGATAGGGTTTTCATACAACACTTTTTTTATCAGCTTTACCATTTGCGAGTTATAGTCCGCCAAAGTCGTTTACACGGTGCCCCCCCCCCCTGTAATTTCTAAAGTCTTGGACCTATAAACTTCAAAACTCTCATTTAAAGAAACCGGCACAGAAACTCTTATTTAAAGTTGTTTCGGGTATCCTGTGATGAATACTTTCGAAATTATAAATAATATAAAAATATATACTTTACAATGATGACATTGACGGCTATGGAGATGATAATGATGCAAAAAATGCAAAACAGCGCGGTGCCAAAATTGACTACGGAACCCTTCTTTATGCGTTGTCCGACACGCACTTGGCCGGTTTTTTTTGTTTTAAAACAGACATATTTAAAACCAAGAAGTTATCTATTAGTACGAGAGCCCACGACCAAAATTTTTGTTTCATAGCAATACGGCCAAAACTGCATCAAATCGATAGATACGATTATCCTGAACTCGAAAATACCAATATCAGACATTTTCCGCGTAGCGTTTGATCTGACCGAATTTTCAAAATTGTCAAAGAATTTTACCGAACTGCATCATAGCAATATGTCTGATTTGCAGACTGTAGTTGAATGATAGTTCTGAGATACCGAAAACATATTTTTCAGACGTTAGTGGTGTAGCGCAAACCCGTAAAATCACTTAAAAAAATTAAAAATGAGACAAAAAAAATGTCTCATAGCAATACGTCTGAAAATCATTTTTATTAGTAAATTTTGGTTATTTGATGCGAACAAAACAATTTTCAGACGGAAATGTGAACGCATTAAATTTTGAGACCGTTTTGAAAATGTTAACAAATTTTACCGATCGGTTTCATAGCAATATGTCTGAAAATTGTTGGACATCATAAAATAAGTTGTCCACATGTGCAAAAAATTTATATCAGACAAATTAAGTGTAGCACCTTCTCTATCAGACAACTTTTCGATACTCAGATATCATTTAAAAATCGTATTGAGGCATCTTGAATTTTCTGTTACAAACCAATGAATACGTTGCGACCCTGAATTTATTAGATGATAATTAACAAAGAATTTACCCGAAACCTTAACATTGAAGTTGAAGGACTGAAATAAATCGCACAAAAGGAAACTGGGATGAAGGGAAGGGAAGGGGCAGGAGCGTAACAAGCGCTGAGGCTGTTGAAATTAAATACTGATTGATTTGATAGTTTTGGTTTTATTTAAAGCACACTTGAGTAACTTTTACAAAAGAAATAAGTAATGACATCTGTCATCTGTCAAAGTACATATAATAGACAAGGGAGATTCTTGAATATCTATGAAGGCTGTAAATTTAAAAAAAAACATTTAACAGAGGCGTCGGCCAGGCGACTCCGTAACGTTATTTTCGTTTTTGGGAGTATATGCTACACTTAAAGTGTCTGAAAACAGGTTATTGGTAATCATGGCAGCAATACGAAAAGTTGGAAAAAAAATTTATCCGTATTGCTATGATACAGGTCGGCTAAATTTGTTGACATTTTCAAAAATGCGCTCAGGCTATATGCTACGCGCAAAATGTCTGAAAACAAACTTTTTCGTAATACAATTATAAAATCTATGTACATTTTCACTATCAGACGTATTGCTATAATACCGACTGTCTTTTTTTTTTGACACAGCAGAAATGACCTCCCACGCAGTTGCTACACTTTCGACCGTTACTACACACCTAGTCGGGTTCAGAATCATACAATCTAACGATTTTATAGGGTTTTTGCCGTATTGCTATGAGACATGGTTTTGGTCGTGGGCTCTCGTACTATATCTTAAGAAACAGCTTTGAAGCCATTGCCTGATCAATAGTGCCTAATTTCGCGTACAATGCAATAATGCGTTTAGGATGCTGATTCCCCAGATTCTGCAGTGCATCAACAATGTTTGCTGAAGCTCATGTTGATGATTTTTATGCAATGATTCGAAAGCGGGCCGCCTCAATGAACTGCAGCAACCACAGCATCCAAGGGTAACTAGAGATAACCTTTTTGTCTTTCTTAAGACATACCTAAGTAAACTAACATAAAATTTAAGTATTGTTGATTTTTTACTAACAACTTTACATGGATCGCATTTCTTTGGGTGTAAAATAAATGTATTATTATTATTAATAACTTTGCTGTGACCTCTCGGTCTATATCAGAAGTAAAAAACTCTAATTCCTACTTCTAGCTTGAGTTTTTCAAGTCTCGTTATTTATTTATTTTGTTAGTGTAGTGCTTTGTAAAAATGTATAAGTATTCAATATTCTTGTTGAGGTGTAGCCACTTACTGATTTTATGAGACAATTTGAAGAAGCTTTGAGGGCAGTGCGCATTATTTGTCTCATGAAAATATGGTCGCAGGGCTTCTTCATTTGCAACCTCAGGAAGTCGGTCCCGTTTGTTCTGGCTGTCACTTTTCCCTAAAGGTAACATTAAGAATCTCAGATATTACAAAGGCTGTGTGATACGTTAGGAAATTCCTAACGAAATGTTCTATTGATTTAGTTGGAACTATTTAGCAAGCTAGAACTATGTTAAGTACTTAGTTAACGATAATAAATAATACAAAAAGATAATTATAACAAAAGAAAGAAACTTTCACATTTATAATATTAATGTTTTATCTCGTTGCCGTAGAGTTTTGTAAAATAATACTTACTTTTGTTAAAACCACTGATCGTGGTAAAGTCATATGATAGTTTACAGCGGTTTGGTTAATATTTTCAGTAGTTATGTTTCCACAGTCGTTAGTTTTTGGTCCCTTACAATTCACAAACTTATCAAGATTTAATGTGAATTTTCCCTGAAAAGTACGTATCATTGGTACACATATTATGGAATAGTGTTTATTTAATTAAAAAGAGAAGAAAGGACGGATCTCTGAACTGAAAAACTTACGAAATTTTCCTGTTTCATGTTAATCATTTGTGAATAAACAATTAAAATATAAACGGTCCACAGACGCATTCTTAATGAAAGAAATCGTGCTCTTTCAACTTTGAATAAAAATATATCAGCATAGATAACCTGGTGGTACCAGGGTAAGCAAATGATTAGTACTAAAGGTCATGTTTTGAACAATAGAAATTTGGTTTAATTTACGATAACAGTGACCAATTTATTTAAATAGACCAATTTATGAAGTATTATGCCGTTAACCTGTATTTAGTCAAGCTAAACTAAGTTGATTTAAGGCTCATATCACAACAATTTGGACCGCTGAGCAGTTTTATACCGAAAACTTCAATTTCAAAGGAATCAAAATCGAAGGCCGCTATTATGATAAATTTTCGGAATTAGAAACACGCTAAGTAACTAATTGCGTTACAACATTGTCATTGTACAGACCGATGTCCCGAAAGGAAAATTTAGTCAAATTCAGCATTTGCTTATCCTTAAAAATTCAAGTTTTTGGCAAAAAACTGCTTAGCTGACAAAATTGTTATGATAGGCCTCTTTAGTAGGACATTAAATCGAAAAAAAAAACATATGACACGTATTGTCGGAAAAAATGAGTGCCTCTGAATTGTTTTAGATAGTATCATCATTAGCCTATGTACGTCCCACGCCTGGGCACAGGCCTCACCTCAACTATGAGGTGGTGCGAACCATACTCCACCACGCGGGCTCAGTGCGGATTGGTGGAGGGGTGTGTAAGGTACTAAGTGACCAACCTTACTGTCAGATGTTATTAAGCCGCCCGAGATGTTATTAAGATAGTATAGATTCTTAAAATTATAAGCAGTATATGTTTTTTATATTCTTTTTTCAGTCTGACACAATTTGCGGACTTATGACACGCATCAAGGGTTAACGTCACGCTGTGTTGACCACGTGTATTAGTTAGTCATACGTACCACCACCATACACCACGTATATGAGGTGTTGTGGGATTTAAATGATTACATTGTTGTTCATTTAGTTTAACAAGAACGGAAAGAGCTCCTTAAATTGATAAAAGTAGGTGATCAGAGTTAGTTTGACAACAGCTTTGGTCTAGTGGTCTGAGGTCCAGACTGTCGCGGGTTAGAAACTTGCTAGGGTCAAATATAGTATTTGTGTGATGAGCACGAGTATTTGTACCTGACTCATGGGTGTATATAGATGTATTTCAGTATTTCTATCTGTTATTGAAGCCACCATAGCCCAATCTAACGCTTAGTTTGGGGCTAGGTATTTGGTGTGTTCGTTAAAAAAATATTGGCGCTGTAATGGTACCGATGTGTGTTTACAGTGGTAACCCATTGGTTATAACAACGACTTCGCCTTAGGTTGCTAGGTAAACTTTGGTATCACTACCAAATCATCAGTTAGTTAGGTTAGAGAATTGGACCGGGCTTCCAAAGGTCGGGGGTTTGAATCCTCCCTGATGACCAGAGCCAAAAAGCATTTTAGAAGTGTTATGTCTTTTTGAACTACCAAAGACACTAACAATGCGCCACGAGCACCTCATTTTGTCAAAAAAGGATAATTCAGAGTAACTATCGAAGCATCATGAGCGTTGCATGCGTTAAGCGTAAAACCCCTGTTGTAGATTTATGTGCACTTACACTTTAAATCCGCTGGTGTAACGTTTTAGTAATAAAAAAACAAAACATTTGATCAATTATCACTATAATATATTCCGCCATGTATATACAACAAATATTAAATACCTATAACAAAAAATTCAAATCAATATCACAACTAAATCACAAAGAGTAAACACTCCAGCCAATAGAGACAATATTCCTATTGTTAGATATACCTTATCGTATTCAATTTTAAAGCTTACGAATTTTACTGAGGGGTCTGCGTGTCGCCTTCTTTCAACTCTTTCATTTCTCTGACGGCAAATTGATGAGCATTCGTGTATGATCTGCGAAAAAAGTGAGATATTGTTTGTATTTTTAATATCAGTGAGTTGTCTGCGACGGTGACTATATGGTTTACTAGCGGACACCCGCGACTTTGTTTGCCTTAGTTTCGGATATCCCGAAGAGCTTTTATTCGGAATAAAAAGTATCCTATCACCCAAGTCAGATCATACCCTGTCAGTATACTTATTAAATTTCATCAAAATCCGTTCAGTAGTTTAAGCGTGATTGCCCGATAAACATCCAAGCAAAGAAACTTTCACATTTATAATATTAATGTGATAGAAAATACTGCAGACTTTCTATTGCCGCCGCGCCTGAAGCTATCAGGCTAGTGACTAGTATAATGCCATCGACCAGCAATCCGTCGATTGGTTAATCGAAGGGAATCCAACGATAAATTAAAGATTCCGCCAAATAGCCATACCTTAAAACCATGCACTTCATTCGACGACGATGAATGTTATAAGGTGGTCTTCGTACGTTCGTTCAAAACTTACCAACACAAGCCCCGTGCAGACCAGAAGTAAAGTGCCGGTGACCAGATAATAGCCGTGTACGAAAGTTGTAAGCTCTTCGCCAACTATCTTGCTTATAAGCAGACCTATTGGTATCACGATTTGGCTCCAGATAGTGCCCCCGACAAGAGTCTGCTCGTCTCTATACTTGGGCCTGCTATCTACACCTGCTCCAGCCCAGAAACTTCCAGCAGCTATGACCAAACCGAGACTCAACAGGTTCAAAGTTGCACTTATGTATTTTTTTATATCTTGCATTGACATTCCAGCGCTGAAACACTGATTTCTCAACGTGTTGAAACGAATATTTTGATAAGGAACATATATATTGGTCAGTAATTTGCTTGATAAGATAAAAATTTATATTTATAATTTCTCCTGTTGTTTGGTAGATTTGCATGACATTTTGAATGACACTGACATTAAAGTATGCTATCTGAAATATGAAATTCTCTGACTGTTTCTTGCTTTGTGGTTTTCTTAGATATTCATCGTTATTTGATAAAGAATTTTATTAGTTCACTCATTTAGTTCGATGTCTAAAAACTAGCTGTGCCCTGCGGTTTGACCCGCATAGAACCCGTTTTCTACGCGATAAAAAGTACCCTATATATTATTCCACGTTACAATATACTCGTATTTATGACCTCAGCCAAATAGTTTAGTAGTTTTGGCGTGAAAGAGTAACAGACATTCAAACAAACTTTCGCGTTTATTATAATACTAGTGGCCCCCCGCGAATTCGTCCACGTGGAATCCCTTTGTTTTTTCGAAATCGCGGTCGAACGGAATAAAAAGTATCTTATGTCCGTTTCCTGGTTCTAAGCTACCTCTACACCAATTTTCAGCCAAACCAGTTCCGTTCTTGAGTCATAAATAGTGTAACTAACACCACTTTCTTTTATATAAGTATATTGATTAGTAGGATCATATCATTATACATCATCATTATACCATCAGCATGTTGTTGATATTTTTCTAAGGATCTGTTTTCCTTTTCGAGGCTTGGCTATACGGAGTGATTGATTAATGCTCCTTGGGCTTGATCTGAATGACCGTAATGAATAGTTCAATGCCGTTACTAGTTTTTGCAGAATGAAAAGTTTTTCCAGAAAGTTGTGCAAATACTATGAAAACGTGAAATTAAAACAAACTTAAAGAAGTTCTTTGAATGTGTTTTAATTACACATCGTACATAAATTTGCATAGTTAATTCTGAAATTATAGTAACGTAATACTCGTAGTAACTATTTAGTAATCTGTGATAATACATACTATTAAAACGCTTGCCTAGGAGAACAGAGCTAGGCCATACAGTACTTTATAGTGTTGCGAACAGATGCGAAACTATCTAAGATAACATGCCTATGACCTTTCGAGATTTTAAGACTATCGTTAAAAACATGTCAATAATTAAAGCAAATCAGTTCAAATACGGTATAAGCACAGAATAACTGAGAGTTTCCGTTTTCGGCTGAAACTAACCAACAGTTGAACGAACTACTTAGCTCGATGAAAATTAATTTTATAAAGCACTGCTTCTATTGTGTTCATACTATGAAGGTTCCTAATTTTCGTCATTTATGTACAATGGCTTATTATTTCAATTGCATTTGAACCATCCGATTAAGGCATAAGTGATCGTTTCCTGAAAAAACCGGTCAAGTGCGAGTTGGACTCGCGCACCGAGGGTTCCGTACAAACCTGTAGATAAGGAGTAGTAAATTTGAAATTTTCAAAATTGTCAAAAATATTTTTCAAAAATATTTTTTTTTTATATGATGAAACTGAAAATTTACGGTTTTCGTAATTTTTCCTATATCTGTACTATAGACGTGACTTCGTACTAAATTTCAAGATTCTAAGTTTACGGGAAGTACCCTATAGAGTTTGATTCCCATGCGAGTTTCGAAAATTTGCGGAAATTTGCGGCCTAAATGGCTGTATCTTTTGATTGCGTTGGCTTAGAAGGTTGATTTTTTTACAGCTTCCAGGGACAGTAGACCTAAGTATCATATAGAAATTTTAGTTTGATACCTCCACGCGTTCCTGAGAAAAACGGTCTTGACAGACGGACGGACGGACGGACGGACAACAAAGTGATCTTATAAGGGTTCCGTTTTTTTCCTTTGAGGAACGGAACCCTAAAATTATGCTTTGGTCCTATGTATGAGTTTGGAGCAAATCACTTCATAATTATAACTGTCGAAATGCAGACTCGCATACTTATATTGCACATTCTCGTACTAAGCGCAGCTTCTGTTATGGATTTTGAGTTCGTAAGTGTTTAGAAAATTGACTTACTTCGAGGGATAAACCGTATAAGTAAAGGTTATAGCAATAAAGTTGGGTCATAAGATATTCATCGTTTAAAAAGTTATAAAATAAGTTCCATTCCATGCTTGTATAATTGTCATGATGTAACCCTCAGTTTGTAGGGTGACATAAACATACGTCTATGTATGAGGCTTGGAGCAAATCACTTTATAATTTTAACTGACAAAATGCAGACTCGCATACTTATATTGCACATTTTCGTACTAAGCGCCACTTCTGTTATGGATTTTGAGTTCGTAAGTGTTTAAAATATTGTCTTACTTTGAAGGATAAAACGCATAAGTATAGGTCATTGCAATAAAGTCGGGTCATTAGATATACTTCGTTTAAAAAGTAATAAAATAAGTTCCATTTCATGCTTGTATGATTGTATGATTGTCATGTAACGTAAGTAACTCTCAATCAAATACATAAACTTACGTCAAATGTAAGGTGGAGACCGAGGGACTCCATTATGGAAAGTGAGAAAAAAAATACTTTTTTTTTAATAAAAGTGGTATATTTTGAATTTGGTGAGCTAGAATGTTGTATTAACTACTAATTAAAAAAATTAATTAATATTACACTACGACCATATTTTTTCATCCAGCGTTAAAAATTAAATGAAAACTTATATGGCCATTTTGTACCTTTTCGAAAAAACCTTAAAACTATAATTTTTGCTTTAACTTTAGTAAAAGTAAAATTCTTCTTGACAAAAATATATAACAAGTAAGAAAAAAAATACGAAAAACTTTGCCTGAAAAACTTTTATGTACTAGACAAACTTTTGGTTTGCCACATGCAACAACAAAGCCACAATTTGCAAATGTAAATACCGTATTTTTAAGCTAATTTAGACACAGAAAATAATATTTTCTTAGTAAGTTTACCTTTAGTCTTATTATCAATTGCTTTTTTTATCTACTGCACTTTCGAGATTTTTGAGCTAGTGACTTATAAATTAGTTCGAATTTTCCATCGAGTATTTCGTTTACCTTTTATTGTGTGTATTCAATGCAATTTATGATCTAATTCTACAACAAGCAATATGCGAATTATCATACTTTAAACAAAGCACTTTTGTTAACATAAAGTGAATGGTGGAGACCACGATACTCCGCAATTTTCAATTACTTACCTTTCTATGATGCGCATGCACACGAATTTTCACCCTTGCATCGGCCGAAACAGTTAAAAGCTACTCGAGATGACAGCAATATGCTGGCTATACTGTATTGAATAAAAAATATGAATCGAAGTTGTTTCGCGTGGAGTCCCAGGGACCTACCCTCCAAATGAAGGGTTAATAACGGTGTAATTACAAGAAATATTTTTTCAGGGTAAATTCGACTTGAAATTAACAAAACATACAACTTGCAAAGGACCGAAGCAAAAAAGCTGCACTGTATTAACAGTCGGCACGCTGAACGATACTTGTTTGAACTATGACCTGACCGTAAAGGAACCTTCTTCTATCACCAAAGTATGAATGTTACTTTCAAAATTATTTAAATATTTAATGTTCCTACAAAACGGCTTTGATTAAACTGGAAATTATTGTACTGGATTATTTTTAGATTGGTAACGGAATTTTACGGGATGTATAATTTAGCCGTAAGGCTAACTTAAAAAAACGTACTTTTAATTTTGTAAGCAGTTATTGCTTTTCATTTGTTGTAAAACAGTCATTTTCATCTTTTATCTGTTTCAGGGAAAAATTATAGTCAAAGCTAACGGGAAAGCTATAAGATTGCAAATGAAAAACCCGTGTCAACATTTATTTCTGCGATCTCTATTTACGTCAATTTTTAATATGACTAGCAAATGTGTGGTACCAGTTGTAAGTAGCAGACAGTAAATCGTACTTCGTACTAATAAACGCGAAAGATTGTAAGTGTTATAGATGTTCGTTGCTCAAAAATATCGCTAATACATCAGTATAGGTACTGATGTATATGCTATAGGCAAAAAAAAATAAAAGTGAAGATTAGGGGTTATCCACGCGGACCAAGTCGTGGGCGGCCACCCACTACTATACCAATGATTTTTTTGTAAAACCTAATAAGCAAAAAAATATACCTTTATAAAAATCAGCTGTAGATGCAATGAGATAGGTAATTTTGAACTCACTTAGAGGTTGTGGCATCGTTACCATTGGTTATCTAATATATAATTCTCTTCTAATATATAACATTCTCGTGTCACAGTTTTCGTTGCCATACTCCTCCGAAAAGGCTTGACCGATTCTCATGAAATTTTGTGAGCATATTGAGTAGGTCTGAGAATCGGCCAACATCTATTTTTCATACACCTTAGTGATAATAATTTATATGGCATAACAACGTTTGCCGGGTCAGCTAGTATCAAATAAAAAAGTGAGACATCCTGTTACATACTCCTGCCTGCTTACAAAGACAAATCAAATTGCAAAAAAAAATATTACGAGCACATAGTTCTTATAACGTTCAAGGTAGGTTCGTTCGCTCGTATGCTGGTTGTTATCTATCTTATTGGTTGAATATTTTCTATCGTAATTAGGTTCTCTACTCATCATTTTTATCCACAGGGCCGCTATGCTGGTATTCTCGACTTAGCCAAACTATGTCAGCAGTACTATGACGGATCATTTCTGTACGGGAATATATCTATTCAAGCAACTTTTCACTCGAACGTTTGCAACTTTTGTTGCACTTATACAGAAGTTGTATTTTATCAAAAGGATTAATCTTACTATGCTATTAAATTAGAAATACGGGTAGATATAACATTTAGAAACAAAATTAAGCAGTAATTTCAAATGTTTTTGAAACTTCCTTAACACTTAGTACACTTAATAACATGCTAACTACCTTATAACTTGTTTTAAACCCTGATTTGGTACTACCATGGCTATCTTTCTACATGACATGACATGCCAAATGTTTGGCAGTAAGAAAATGTTTTCTTAGCTTTAAGTCCACCTTCTGTAAAAAATAATTAAATAAATTTTGTATTTACTTTTGTTTTTATGGTTGACCGTATCAACACACTTAATAAGTTAGTTCTTACTCCTAGTCGGCTAGGTCTATATAAGAAGAACAAACAATATAAGATTATGCTATCCAAATCATGTTTACCTAACACTTCACTTTCTGCTGACTGAATTACATGATGATATTGCCACTGTCACTCTCAGTTGAATCCGGAAATCTCTAAAACTTGACGAACTTTGAACTTAAACGAAAATTGATTATCTCTAAAACTATATCCTAAAGTTCTGCTTAATAGATCAAAGCTAGTCTAGTACCTATTACCCTGACATTACAACCAATAATGGCTTAAAGTAATGAATCTGTAAGAGGCGACGAATCAGGATACTTACTTAATTACCTTTCGATTTTAAAATAAAAAGCAGATGTCATTTCCCAAATCCAATTTAGTGTTTGAATTCATCATAATCCCCGCAAAGCGCCGCAGCTGCAAGGCGTTCACTGCCGAAATAGGCTTGAATCCTGCTCGATACTGTGTGATCTCATGGTCATCAGTCCATTCATTACTTGTATGACACCGAATACAACTAACTAGTGTTACAATGCAACGCGAAAGTTAAAATCATAATAGTACATTATGGTACAAGTGTGTAATGTTGGTGATTACCGCTGAGGCGCCATTGAGACCCGAGCCGTCAGGTGAGGGTCTTAAGAGAGCCGAGGACGGTAATCATCAATACACACACGTGTATCATACGACGTTTTTCAACACACTTGCGAGGAAAAAACAAACATGTATTGCATAAATCGTTTAATTAAGTATGGGAAAATTGGGAAATGGCGCGCAATTTTTTTTTTGCACGCGCCAAATGTAAGGTGATTGATTACAGCCATACAGCCTACTTCAAAATGATAATTTTAGTGATAAAATGCAAATATTTTATAAGAAATTATTGTGAATTATAAATAATTTGATAATAATAAATGTTTTTTCGTCTTAATTAGGGACACATTTATTTATTCCAAAAATGTTAATGGATTTTCGGTGGCATAAAACCTCTTTGTTGTTACAAAAAAAAACTGTATTACCCGGTTAAATTGAAAATGCTCTGTTTACTCGCATATAATTTGCAGTTAGGTACTAACTTAACTTTGTAGGGATCATTCTATTATGCACTAGTGTGTAATATTATTATGCACGTGTATGTTATAGTTCGGTTTATGGCCCTAAGAACGATATAATAAGTATTCTTTGTTTAAGAATAAGGCTCACTTTACGAGCAAGTGTGTTGAAAATCATTTGTCATCAGTCCATGTTGCCGATAGATGCCCTTCACAGCGCTTTTTTTTTTAATTTTTTTTATTGGAGAACACGACAGATTACATCAAGTTTTAATCAAGGAGTACATATACACATTCTATAAAATAGTATTCATTTTAGTAGAACTTTTCTGACGATCGATTCTTCGCGCTTCCTGCCCATTGTCGTTTTGTTTTAGGACTGCAGTAGGCTAAACCAACATTATTACCTATTCATAAAATTTAATCCCAACTGTTTACGTGCATTTTTTCATACTTTTCGAACAAATGTGTTGTGATCAAATGATCATATTTAAAGCAGTTTAGTTCAGCAATGTAGAACAAATTGCCCTGTTTCGTCAGTAATCAGCCAATTAGTTATTTTTTTGGACACAAATCGCCATTTTGTGGTTAGACGCTGATATACATCTGACCTTTCCGGTTTCCCATGGTATAGCAACAGCAATGTTAAAATTAATTTAAGCTTCATTTCGTTGCTACAGTATTGTCTTTCCATGTTTTAATATTATCTCTTGATGCTTACTTTTACAGCTCAGAGAACATTTTTTTTTATAAATGGGAGTTACGATGCACCCTAATAAAATTATCTATACAGCTTCTATGTATCTATAGCTTAGCAACTTATCAAAAGTTTTTTTACAGGGAAAATTTGACGTAACGGTTAACAGATTCGAAATGTGCAAAGGACTTGAGTTGAGAAATATACAGGGTGTGGCGTAAATAGTTGTCCAAAGCGATAAATAGATAGATTTCAAAAAAAAAGTGAACACTCTTGACATAAAAAAATTAAATACTGGTGTGTGTACCTCAGTCTACAGTGTATCGACCCCTTTGCTTTGGACCACTATTTACGCCACACCCTGTATATTTCTCAGTAGCTTACCATCAGTTTGACTATCGAAACTATATCAAACTACGGGCTTAACACAAATATATAGGACAGTGTTAAAAATGCTTGTCTAGATGCTATTTTGAAACTACTCATGTGGACACATTACGTTAAACTTAAAATTGCCTGTCTTGTATTTAGAGAAGGTTTACAGCCGGTCTCAACACTCTATCTACCTATCTACCATGACTGGGAGATATCTGCTGTTTTATAATACAAACGAACTTAACAAATAAAATTATAGCCTGTTTCATCTTAACCGATTGTTAAATATTTTTAAAAGTATTTCACTCGGGTGATTTGAGGGTGTCTCCCACAATCATTGATGAAACATACGCTGGCTCAAAGCGTTAAAAAGCACTTACAAAATTCAACGACTCCAAAGGTTCTCGGTAGCTCAGTGGTCAGAGCATTGGACCGGACTTCCAAAGGCCGGGGGTTCGATTCCTCCCCGATAACCGGAGCCGAAAAGAATTTTTTAAGTGATACGTCTTTTCGAAATTACAAAATAGCGTTGTAAACGCAAAAATACTTAACAAATAAAATTATAGCCTGTTTCATCTTAACCGATTGTTAAATATTTGTAAAAATATTTCTCTCGGGTGATTTGAGGTTGTCTCCCACAATCATTGATGAAACATACGCTGGCTCAAAGCGTTAAAAAGCACTTACAAAATTCAACGACTCCATTTAGGTTCTCGGTAGCTCAGTGGTCAGAGCAATGGACCGGAATTCTTTTTTGATTTGTAATTAATTATAAGTTCTTACAAACAGTATCTAATTTAGTACCTACACTTATAAACCTAATTAGTCTTATGAAAATTATTATCATACTACCAGATTTTACGCATTGGAATATTTACTACACGCTTTAAATGTTTAAATAACAACACGTAAATGTTTTAACTCATTGCTTATTGGAAATAAATAAAGCTTGGTATTCACTTATTAATTGCTGCATCATAAGAATAGTTAAATGCTGAGTCTTGTCTGAAAGCATAGATATTTGACAATTTTGAATATGGGCGCGTGCATAATAGAAATCTTGATTGTCGGCTTGCCTGAAGATGTGTGTATGTTGACTGATAATATCAAATTCGTTGAAAAGTATTAAATAACAATAATGTTGTTAATTGCTTCTTAATTTTTGTCTGAAGGAAGTACCGTTTCTTTTGCTTACGCAGTGACTTTGTGTTTGGGTAAGAGTTAATAATTTTTTAACTTACCAATGTTTGATTTTATATTTTTCATCTTAATATAAACGAAAAAAAAGATTCAAATGTAATTAAATACACACATATACACCTGCACACACACACACACACAACTAAATTAGCACATAATTAGTTTCGTGCCTAAATAATTGTTAAGGAGAGGGAGCGAGATCTCCTTACACTTATGCATTCAATTTACTTAAAAGAAATCCTCTTTTGTCATCTGAATTGTAACCAATGAATAAAGAATTTGTATTGGTATTTCAATGTGCACCTGGCCTTATTGACTGATGGTCTATATAAAGATTGATTGTGACTATGATAGAGACAATCGTGGTTGTGATCAGTAAAAAAAGATCAGAAAACGAGTGAAATTTCTCATCGGACATCATGCCTTTTGGATTGTAAGTGCAACTATATTTTAAATACAAACATAGTTTTAAAAAAAAGCAATTAAAAATACCTACAACTTGACTAAAAGAAGGTACGTGACAAAAACAACACCCGAATTCTCTATATGTTTTCATCTACAGCAAACAGTAAATAAATCGTTAATTAATAAGAATTGTACTCAAGTTCGATCGCTTGTGCTCGATATTCATTGCACTGAAAATATTTTATGCTTTTTTTTTCAACGAAAATAGTTTTCATCCCGGTTTCCGAGTGTCATTATTACGAGTATCTATGGTCGGTATATTTGTTTTTGATGTCTATTGTTTTTTTATTTTTTTTTAGTTATGTTTCATCGGTTTAATTTTCCTTAATGCCGATTATTTTTTTATTTTCTTTTCTTATATTTCAGTCTGCTAGTTACCGGCCTGTTGGCATTCGGTGCGTACTGGACGACGAAGTACCTATTGACATTACCGGAGTCAAAACCAACGGATGTTTCACCATCACCACTGACCACACCCATGCCTTCGCAAATGTAGCGACGGTGACGTCATCAGTGACGTCAAAACACAGTTTTTAAAAATAAAGAGTAACGTTTTGGACTATTGATTCCACGAACGTAGCAGTTAAAGAAGCTATGTTCCTAAGAATATAAAAAGCAGTCATTTTTAATACTACATGTATATTGTGACAAAGTTCTATTCATACATGTATATGATAGGTATAAGTATATATTGCAATAACGTTTTACTTAGTGAAGATGTTTTCTTGGAAAAAAATAGAATGAGATAAATACTTTTTGTATCCTGTTTAGGTATTTGTGTCTGATTATTATTTATGCGTAATATTTTGTGTAAAAAGATTAGTATGACAGTATGACTTTAGTCGATTAGTTATGTGAAGAGGGCTACAAAACTTTTAGGATGTTAGGTAAAAGTCCTTATGGGGAAGGGGTCACGTAATTATGACGATTCGTATGCCATGTATAGCCCTGTCTTTTCATATCGATTCCCACGGTCTCTGAACTGTCAATCGAAGTTGTATTTACAAATGACACGATAAATATTGTGATCAGGCCTATTGTTCGGTATACATTCGGCAGGTTTCACAGTGACTTGTTTTGCTGATGTTTGTTTTTATAAATAAATGAGTGGGTTGTATTTGTTACGTTGTTTACTCAATTTTTGAATCTACCATTTTTGACCTATTTGACCTTCGAATTCGTTTATTATCAAGAGGGATAATCATGACATGATCAAAGAGAACTTGAAAGCATCTATTCTGAATATGTTAATCTCTACGACCTGGAAGTTAAACTCATCAAGGTCTTTAAAATGGTACCTAGCTCAACAAGTCTAGTCATCATTAATATCAGTCAATATCCGCCCACTGCTGGACTTAGGCCTCTCTCAGGGTGCTCCACCGTTTGGCTCTCAGTCTTCCGCATCAAGCTTCAACCAGCGACCTTTACTAAGTCCTCGGACCTTCTGGCCGGAGGTCGCCCCACACTGCGCTTGCCGATACGTGATCTCCACTCTATGACCCCCCTGCTCCTTCGGCCATCGTTCCTTCGACACGCGACCTGCCCAGCGCCTCTTTAGCATGCTGATTCAGCGGACTATAAGATAAGATTTTAAACATAATATTCATTACAATTCATCATTTTAATACAATTATTCATTTGAAAATTACAATTATCTAACTAAAGATTAATTATAATTGAAAAAATGGTCATTTTAGTACATCAGTCATTCAGTACATAAGTAAGTAATCAGATAAAATACAAATTAAAAATTGTCATTTAACAAAGTCGTCAATTTTATTAAATGCCTGCTTGATAAGCCAGGCTCTTAGTTTAATTTGAAGAGATTAAATGTAGCGGCACACTTTATTTGTTCCGGAAATTTTGAAAAAATAGGAGCTACAGTGCCTCTTACACTCTTCTTAAGAGGTTATTATGAAGAAGCCTTTACATGAACTCTTATTTGCACTGAAGAACTTGAAAGTACTGTATACGAGTAGATATTGTACTGTGTAGACGCGAAATATGAAATCTTTTAAAGCTGAAAATTATTTCTAATCCGAATAATGGCGTTCGCATTGTAAGTACGTGATTACTAATGTGTCTAATGTTTATGAAATACTAGTGGCCCCCCGCGACTTCGTCCGCGTGGAATCCCTTTGTTTTCACAATCGCGGTCGAACGGGATAAAAAGTATCCTATGTCCGTTCCCTGGTCCTAAGCTACCTCTCCACCAATTTTCAGCCAAATCGGTTCATCCGTTCTTGAGTTATAAATAGTGTAACTAACACCACTTTATTTTATATATATAGATTTGGAGAGTTGTCTTTTTTTTCTGATTCCACCAAATTTGTGATTCAAGATTGATTTTGCAACTGGTTGATATTTAAGGTGGGGCCTACCTACTGTCTTACCAAGTCTTAGGGTGGAATGGAATGTCTCGACGTTCTGACATAGAAAATTAATGAATACTCGACGTTAAATTCCTACACCAGATTGGTCCAATTCACCCTAAGGCATCCGACTGTTTTTATTCCAGTTTACTAGTAACAGCAGTGCTAGCATTCGGAACATACTGGACGACTAAATACTTTTTGACGGAAAGTGTCACTGTTCCACCGACTGATGAACCTACTACAGTCTCGTTAGACGACAATATGAATTATTACTGAAGGATAAACTTAGCCGAAGAGAAATTTTGTTTTGAAGAAAACATATTTAATCATCTTTTATCGCAACTAAATGGAACAGGCGACCGCAGCTTTGGTACTTCAAGGTATAAAATAGTGTGAGTCTGAGTTCTAGTTGGTTAGAGATTCTTCATAAGCATAAGTTGTTGGTTCACACAGGAATGCGCGGACGCAGACTGCACGCGCGTTTCGTGTGCGAACATTTGAATGTGCCTTCATATGTTTTTTATATATATTTCGCGCCCGCGCCCCCGGCCCGTGCCTATTCCTATGTGAACAAGCATGCCATTCCTCCTCATTAATCTCACCTCAATGTGTCGATGGAAAACCAAACCGACAAATATCTGAAATGTAATTTGAGATATCCTTTGTGTATATTGATATATTAACGATTTGTAAACACAAACAAATATTTTCAAGGCAAGCGACTCAGCCCGTCACTTATAATCTTAAAAGCGTGCTGCCGACATCATCAAGTAGTGAAATTAATTGAAATGGTGGTAGCAGGGCTGTAAGTTATCAATTTCATATCTGAAAGAAGAAGAATTCAGATTGTTTTTTTTCGTATAGACCAAGCATTGCCAAAATAACACATCCTGATTACCATTTTTACCAGCTCTTGTAAAGTTACCCTGTGAGAAACATCTTTTATTAAAAAAAAAAAAAGATTATATTACATACATATTACGTATGTAAAGAAGCAAAGATATTTCAATAGTTACCAAGATTCTACAGGTACTCACTAAGACTCGTTTGTGTTCCAGTGCTCTCCTGACTGGTGCTATCATGGTGACCCTGTTTCTCGGAGGCCGTTTCTTGCTGGACATGGATCGCCGAAACAATGAAGTGCCAATCAGCAATCTTACTGGAATAGGTAAGAATATTAATATTTCGCTTAGAAACGAACTGTCCACTATGCGATTAGTCTGTGTCTTTGACTTTCCTGCATGCGAGAATTGAGCGATGATTACGGTGTTATCCAGCACCTGTGTTGAAAAGCGTTAAAGTCAACTTATTAGTAGAATTAAGAATACAACTGTATTATCTTCATTTTATTTATTTATCATCATACATCATTTTTATAGCCGCACATCAAATTATGTTTCTTTTTTAGAGGATGACAGAACTCAAATTATGTTTCTGTTCTAGAGGATGGCAGAATTCAATTCATGTTTCTGTTTTAGAGGATGACAGAATGTTGAAGCTGATGACAGGGAGAGGGCTATATGGGTAACAATAAGCGGAAAGTTATGGCGGTTCAAGAAAGCTGAATATTGAAGAAACTCAGATGCCTAATTCAATAGCATTAATGAAAAAAACTAATATGTGTTTTTAGAAGGCAAAGTTCAGCTACAGTAAATTCAGCTAAGATAATTTTGTTAAAAAATTTCTATAAGTACGATTTTGAAATCCATTTATTTATTTAAGTTTTATGGCAAAAAATCTATGTATAGGTGTCTAGGTGGACTTATAAAGGTGCTTCATACTCTTAGCCATTGCTTAATTTATTATTTTTATGCAATTGATACTCAGGAAACTATACTCGTACTAAGTAAATATTGTTGATGTAAGTATTTTAAAACATTTTTTCACCACTTCTTCTCTTTTAGTTCACCACCAACAGGGAGACCTGTTGGTTTTTTCAGTATGCTACTTTTCTACTGTATGAATAATAAATAGGGTCTTTGTTTATTTGTTTAGGTTTCGTTTGTGTCTTTATTAGTTCATTCAGTTCATAAACATTTTAAGATCATAATGGTGTCATGTCTGATCAATCAAAAACAGATTACGCAATCTATAAATGAGGTGGTATGTTTGTTGAATATTATTTCAGTTCTTTTGGGTGGTGGTCAGTGTGAAAACCTCTAGTGAAACCTGAAATCAATTAAAGAAAAATAAAACAGTTTTATTGATACGCATATTTGCTAATTAGAATTCGAAATGGCCGGTGGAGTAGGATTGTAAGTTAATCAGCTTTTTTAAAGACGTTCGAGATTTCGCTAGTTATTTGTAATGAAATGATGTTTTCTGTACCGATGCGGAGTGGTTTGTAAATTACTCGTAGTATTTATTAAGACGTGTAAAAGTTTGGAAAATATTGTTGTCTTCTATTCATGCAGACACTAAACATTATTTATTATATCGCGATTTTTTTCATTTTTTTTAACCTGACGTTTCGGACCTATTTCTTTCCGTGACCACGGTTGCTGAAAAGGGTCTGAAATGTAACGAGAAAGGCCACTGTAATGAGATCACGGTATAGAGATGCACTAGTAATTTAATTGTGATTTCGCCGAAATTTACCTTTTGGTGTTTTATTGTTATACTAGTGGCCCCCCGCGACTTCGTCCGCGTGGAAATCCTTTGTTTTCAAAATCGCGGTAGAACGGGATAAAAAGTATCCTATGTCCGTTTCCTGGTTCTAAGCTACCTCTCCACCAATTTTCAGCCAAATCGGTTCATCCGTTCTTGAAATAGTGTAACTAACACCACTTTCTTTTATATATATAGATTATTATCTACTTCAAGAAGTTCGTCCGTTACGATGTTCTTAAAGAAGTTTATATCTAGTTCTAAGTAGATTCGAGTACTTACATTAACAACAGTTGGTGAGCACATATTTACTAAGCGTTGTCATTTCCAGTGTCCTTATTTTAGGCGCATTTGCGTTCACTCTATTTTGGACATCAAAATTCGTACAAGAAGTGTACCAAGCGCATAAACATAACACCACTGTCATTATTAGAGTAAATGATTCGGCAACGAATAATGAAAGTTTTATTCCTGGGGAGTACGTTGAATATATTGAGTGACGTATGTTATTCCTCAGTGAATTTTTAAAGGTAAATATCAATCTTGCACATTAGTAGCACATTTTGTACTAGGAGATTACTAACCTAGTGTTCTTTAATAACAGTTCCTTATTTAAATTTTGTAGGTACTTAAACTTTAACCTACTGTTTTGTATGTCCAAGACAAGCATTTTTCTTCTCGTGCATGGGTGTAATATCTGTTTTTGTAACATTTATAGCACGTGGTCAGCCGAAAAACCAACGGCCAACCAACTTTTTTCCACTTAGTGTGGAGTTGTGTTCATTATGTTTGTAAATAGCCACCGTACGTTAACAATGAATTATTATTGTATCTACAATAACATTGTTGTGTTTATGGGTGTAACCCGAAAGCCCAGTAAATACAGCATAACACGGCTGTTTAACATTTTAAAAAAGCTAACTTTTTTAATATTAGGAAATAGCCTAAAATTATATTTAAACCACATTTAGCCCAAAACCAGTTCTACGCACTTCTCTTCATCTTCTTTTATTTTAAGAACTGCTAGCCACTCTGGGCTGAGTATAAATATTGGAATTTAATTTTATGAATGCCAACAGAAACAATGGTCTCGCATGGTAGAGTATGGCTCGTACTTACCATCTCATAGCTGAGGCGACGTATAAAGGCTGATGAGATGAATAGTAACAGAATGATTTTTCTACCATGTGTTTGGTCATGCAATAGGCCTCAGAAAGATGAAAGATCACTTTTAATTTTTCCAGGGTAATGCTGGTGGGTACGGCGTTCTATGGACTATATTTGGTAACGAAAAGCGTGAGAAATAGAATAATGAATTCTTTATCCAGTGATGACTACGTTGAAGAATCTTTTCTCTCAGATGCGTGGCCTGTTAACACTAGTACGAGTATTTGACAAGTCTAATCTTTATTTGGTTCGTTTATTAAAAATAGGTGTAAGTTTATAAGAATAAATAGTTGCAAAAATGTAGAGCTTTAAATCGTTTTCATGATATGTGAGTATGTGACTTTCCTACTCCATAGCTTTTTGCTCACCTTCAGGAAATAAGTTCGTCACTCTGTTTAGGAATCAATTTCCGCAAATGTCCATGAAAGCAAAGGGCCGCAACCTAGCTATATGATAAGTTTATTTTCGAATGTTATTATGTTTTTTGCCTGTAACCGGTTTTGTACATCAATAAAAATATATATACGCATCTAAAAATGAGAGAAGACTTTCTTTAAAGTCAATCAAACGGTAACGAGTGTGTAGGTATGCCTACCTACCTCTTTTAAGGTAAATTCTGAGTAAAAGTTTTGTTTAAGTTGAAAGTATTTTTAATATAAATAAATCCATTGTATTGTATAATGTATTAACTCATTGTATAAGATTATCTCATGTCGTTATTGATTTTCATGTCTTTTGTACATTTCATTTTACATCTGGATAATCATTTTTATTGAAAGAATTTTATAATTTGTAATCAAGATAGAGTATGGCCAAATGTCGAATGTAATTTTTGAAAGTCAAGTTACGGTTAAAATTCAACTAAAATTGAGTCTATTCTCCATTTATTACTTACATTTGTATAAAATACTACTTCATTGTCTGGTAAAAGCCAAGTCAACTTTTTTGCAAATTACAATTAGGTGCCTAAAACATTAAATACAATGCTTGTATACACATAAATAAGTAGATATGTAGATATATGTTTGTAACCGAAGCCAACAATCGAATAATTTCGTCTAACAATCACTTATATACTATATTATATAAATATTGTGCGTTTCTACAGTCTATGGGGCTAGGTTCCTTAACAACTGATCAAAAGATCATTATACATTCACACTTTTTTTTGTAGAAACTTAAGATGTGATCATTTAAAAAACAGTCCGGCAAGATATTTAAACGAAATTACACATACCATCAATAATATAGATAAAATTTATATTATTAATTATACTAATATAACATAACAGACCATTTGCATATAGCCGCCTACTACTAGTGAACACCAAAAATCAAATTAATATAATAAACAATTATGATACTTATTCCTGGTCATTCATTTCTTTTAAGACCCAAAGGCCTATTTTTAACATTAAGTATTAAGTACTTGTACAATCACTAAAAAAATAAATAATACACAACAAAGTAATAGATTTAACGTCGTATAGTAATATTGTGATGTTTTATGTGATTTTGTCCACTAGGTAATAAAAGAACAACCGTCCTTAATAGACATTTTATTAATCCTACGTTTATATTTGTTTCTTGGGTTTACGGGAACAGTAGACATTGAAATAATACACTTTTTACAAAATATTTTGTTAATAAAATGTAAATAAATCGCGAAATAATCCGTAAAAAATGTATCATTTCAATCCTACGTTCAGTTAAGCTACTTACCACGGAGTCGGGTCAATATAAGTATGTGATGTTGTTGCTTATTTCTTTAATTAGGAAATAATATTTCAATAATTTTTGATTTTTTAAACGAGCGTGAATTTTTTTTTGGAACAACATGCATGCAGTAACGGCACTGATCTTAAAATGTAGGTAGCTTTAACACTCGTGGTATTGAAATCACAATCAAAAATATTATCTTCATTTGCTTGACAATGTGCTATAAGTACCTATGCATCCTTACAGCCGATATCAATATCTACCCATCTTTGTATCCTTAACTGAAAGCCATTATCTTTGCTGAAAGTAAACTAACTAAGTTACTGTACTTCTATATAACTGTTAGTGTTATACTAAAATCTGAGGTTACAGCAGTTTCTAAGTGTCAGTACATTTATCTGTCTTTCATTCAAAGGAAGATACAATATTGGAACGGGCCATTAGAATACATTATACATAAAGTGGTTTACATCGCCATTTAACTAAGCTGTGGTTTTGGTCGTTGCACATTCATCTATCTATAGCACGAATATAAAACGTTTCACATTTTATTACTTACGACTAAAGACGCTGCTTATGTGTCAGCTTAGATCAACATATCTAAACCGCAACTTCTTAGGTACCAATAATTCGCTACTTGCGCGTTATTTAGTAGACAAATTTAATACCTACATTATGTTACGTCCTTTTAAGGTATAATTTTACTACTTACATCAATTTTCACTATAATTAAACAAAACAAAAATTTACACTTTTTATTATAAAAAATACGTTAAAATACGCCATTGAACAGGAAATTAAGTTTTGACCTACTTTTTAAGTAGTTTACCAACGATTAGAGATTCTAATTTGTTCGTCAACAATCTCAACGCGACATTGATACAAAAACTAGTATCCCCTTTTCATAAATTGTGATGCTTATAGGCTACTTGGACATTATTCTTAAAGCTTAGTTTGAAGTCAACTCACGTGGAGTTCTTGTCAAGTTTTTTCTTACTTTTCGGGTACAGGCCGTCGATGCCTTTGCCGAAAGGCGAAGCGGAGTTCGTTGTCAAATAGTAATTGCCCTTGGCACTGAAAATTAAAAAAGTGGGTATTATTAAAAAATTCCCACATGTATGTATTCATATTTTAAATAAAATATCCAAGAGAAATATTCATATTTTGGATATCATCATTCTTAAGCTTAGCTTAAGAACCAAAGGAGCAAAGACCGCTAAATGGGGGCCTGAGACGGCGTTGCGCTGTTGTTTATGTAGGAGCTCGCTGCAAAGAGAGTCGTCCGAGTCCGGGGAATTGCCTGTAGCCTCTCGGTCTACGGTGAACCCACCACGTCCCTGACTCTCATGGCACCGGAGGGCACCGTCAGTTTTTTATTGCAAAGCCGGGTCTGAGGCCCCCAGCTGCCCCCGTGCTGGTGGGAATGCGTAACAGCTTATCCCTGACGATAAAAAAAGAACCAAATATTTACAGGTTGATCGGTTGTCAGCGGCCTGCGTCCAGTTTGGTTGTCAGTCCATCTGACAAGTATCATATACCTACTGCGGAACTTGTAGGGCTGTAGGTAGTAGTAGTGGTAGGTGTAGACTTGTAGGTGACGTGTAAAAGTGCCCCCTGAGGGTCAAACTTTAGAAATAAATGACTTTCATTACTTTCAGGTGTCGTGCCAAGAGCTCCACGTAAAACGGTCGTGCCTGCCTCTGTCGTCAGTAGTATGAGTTCTGCGTAGAGTGTCCTTCATAAAATAAGCACCAACCTAGTATCACAGTTGTAGCCCATGTAGATCATGCCTGTCTCTGGTGCGGGGTTGTCCCGGAACTTGTGGTAGGAGTCGGCGGGAGACGCCGGAAACGACTCGGGACTCCTCACTGATTCCGCGTAGAACCGCCACGACCGCCAGTGGCTGCAGAGGTCTGGAAATTAGTTTAGAACCACTATAAGATAATGTTCCTTGTTCCCTCTAACTTTTATATGCTGCATTGCACATAAAACTTCTTTTATTTACTTTCCGATCAATGCGATGACCACTTTGGTGTAATAGTCAAGAAGTTGACTATTAACCAAGAGGTCGCGGGTTCGATCCCCGCACGGCACAGACATTTGTGTGCATGAACATGTCTGTTTGTACTGTTCTGAGTGTTATATGTTTAATTTAATTTATTTTTAATACCACTGTTGATTCTGATATCTGTAAATACACGTGCATAAGCTACTTATGCACTTGTGTTTTGTGATTGATCAATGTATGTGATGTGATGTTGTATATTTATTTAGTGGCAGGGCTAGATTCAAACGCAAGCAAAGAAGACAGATTATTTGTTTCTTGGACTGGGACAGAAATAATTCTTAATGCTATACACGGAGTGTTCTTAAGGACTAAATACATAGGTTTAACATGAAATTGTGCAGGCATATTAAATCTGCCAGTTATGTCGAGAATCATACAATGCAAAATTTAAACACAATTAAAGAAAAATGGACTGCCACAGGCGGAACTCAAACTCGCACCTCTCGCAAACCGGGCGATTGCTCTCCCAATTGAGCTACCGTGACACTTACTTATCGGTCCTAATTTCTAAGGTTTAGGTATGTGATGTGGTTGGTAGGTACACGTGTAGTTACATTAAAATTATTTTTGCATTTGAACTTTATTACCTTTTAAACTTTCATTCATTTGACGTCAAATTCAAGGTAATTGTGTGCAAGAGGGCCAAAGTTGAAGAGCGATGGCAACAACCTAAAGAGTATTTTAACCGGCGCATGTTAATATTTGTACATATTAAAGTTATGTTGGCTATATTTAGGTCCAAAAATCACCATTGCGTTTCATTTCACGTGTTAACAAGGATGAACAATAGGGAGGCGTTCTAGCTAGGTATATTGTCTTTCATTGCGTGGCCATCATATCACGGTTAACACTGTGATATCTTATGCGCTTGTGATACGGGTGATATTGCAACGAAAATGAGTAGCCTGATGTGCTGGCCTCTGTACTAGGTATTCAACAGTTCTCTTACGCACTAGAACCTAGCCTTCAGAAAAAAAGAATCACGCATTAAATTTATTGACAGTTAAATGAAAAAGAATCAAGCATCGAATTCACTGACATTAAATTGCATTATTATTTGTGTCAGGTTATAATCCCAAACTGTGTTCCTGCGTAGCAAATTTTGACAGGCTTTGCCAAAGTCTGCGTTGCGGGGTCGTTACGTATTTTAAACGGGCCACATTCCCATGGATGCAGGTTCGATCCCTGCCTCCGACAGTTGATTTATTCTACAGCAAGTTTTTCTTCTGAAGATAATGCTTATGCAACGTGAATGCTTATCAGTTATCACGGTAAAACAAAAAACAATATTTAATGTTTTAAGCGTAGTTAATTGACTGACACTTACTGTCGTCAGACAAAGGGACAGGGGCGAACCGAGGGCACCCCGGCTGTATGCTCTTCCCGCCGTTGGGCCAGAAGTCCACGGTCCCCGTCCGCACAGGGGCCCCGTAGCCCCCAGCGTCCGTGTGTATGACGTCGACGAATTCCGCGTCTTTTGCGTTGACGTGCTCCATCATCACCCCGTCGGGGTAGAACGCAGGAAAGGCAGGATCTAGGGCTGTCAATCTGAAGAATACAATGGTCGTATTATGACTGGGTTGTGATTTTGATACGTCGGTGAAGTTTTGGTGGAATTGCTTAAGTAGTTTACTAGGAAATAATTGAGATAAATTAGGAGCAATAAGATACCTGTCTACTACTTTCCTGTATACCAAATTGGCTGGATTTAAAAAAATCAAAAAGGTTTTTCAGATTGACGGAGTAATACATTAAAAACGGACATCGTTTTAATAAAAATCAGAATCAAACAGGACTTTAACCTACTTACATTAGGAAGATTGTACATAATAGGAATCAAGGAATATATTTACTCAGGGGAGAAGAATGACAAGTCCATAGAGCAAAGACGAAGACATTTTTTATAACGCCATCTAGTGGCCTCCCAGAATAAAACGCGGCGCGGGAACTTTTAAATACTAAATAAATACATTTTGAAAAATTGGAAGCTGCAGTTCTTTCTGGTTGCACAACGGTTAAAAATGCAAATCTCAAACCACACAAATAATGAGCATTCTCAACCATTGTACAAACAGAATTAAAACTGCAGCGTTCCTCTACAAAAAAAACAAAAGAGGAAATAAAATGAAAATTGGGTAATGTTGTGTTTTATTTCTTTTTAACAATTCAATTTATAATTTTAAAGACACTTTGTAAGCAATTACGATTTTGTTACATACACTTTCATTAATTAAATGACACCTTTTATCTTGAAACATTTCCGCAAACTTTCCTTGTTTTTGTAATCGAGCGAGACTCAATTGATAATCTATTAATTATCCAAGGCCGTTGTTGGGCTGGAACGAAGCAAGGCAAGCGTTTACTCGTAGGAATAAAAGAGATAAGAGTCACTTTCTCACAAGACACACTTTCTCAAAAAGAGTCACTTTTTCAAAAAGAGTCAATGTCTCAAACACTTGTCACAGTAAAACGGAAGAACAGAAGCTCAACTCAACGACGCTATTGATGTTTAATGCAAACAGAACTTAAAAATTCACAAGAAACTGAAAATCTGAGCATGGGAGAAAACAAACACCGCCATCTTGTAATGTAAAAAAATTAAGTGGTGTTGCCATTATAATTTTGTAAAAAATGTTTTATTTTTTCAATCGGGTAACCCACAGAATATCCCGCCTACATTGCCCTTATTTCGACGATTAGAGTCGACTGGACAATTATTAATTTGAAAATCTGATCAAATTAATTGTTTCTTGAAACTTTCCCAAACGTTCTGGTAAGTTTAAATGTAAAGACATAGTTAAGTGTAGGTTAGAGTTACAAGTTGTTTATAACAACAAACCTCAAGGTTTTACTGTGCTTATGACCGAGGCGACTCCAAGGAAAACCAGTTCTGTACGCCGTTATTAAGCTATATTCTTATTAATAGTAACATTCTATACTTAGCTCAACCTTTTGGGTCAATTTAAATATGTTATGGTTTTATTTACAAAGGAAAACAACTGATGTAATATTAGTTGACTTCTCGTGTAAATAATTTAACAATAGTTTCACATAATGTTCTGTAAGTAAAGATTTTTCCTGTTATAAGCAAAATATGAACATAGATAGGAAAAATAGGCAAATAATATTCATGTGTCAAGCCGTCATTTTGAAAATATGATTTTTAGGTCTTTGTTAATCATTGATTTTTAATCAAGAAAATAGTCCATGGTATATCAGCGTTTTCTAAGTACCTACATTGAAAGTGCTGATACCAAACTATCTTAGTAATTTTAAGCTCCAGTTACCTAGCCTTCAGCAAGAGAGATCAACTTGTCGGATAGATAAGTACATGCTGCAACGTTATAGTGTGTGGTCACATTACCCCCATTCGATTTTATCTCGCAATGGCACCGAAATTACCTAGAATGGCAGAGAATACCACATACCGCTCGTTGTGAACGAAAACGTGATGTAAATAAAACACTTTCTTTATAACTTAACAAACATCTAGATGTTTAGAGTTCCTTCTCGTACATTTAATTAAAATCCATGACATATGACATTTAGACATACTTGCATTCTTATGAGGGCAAATGCCAAGCTGCTAACCGTTGCAAAAAATATGACTATGTATCCACTAAACTTTCCTATAAATAAATCTACTTGTAAATTAATACAAGTATTCCTTTACTCAAAAGTTCTCTACAAAATATTGGTAATTGCGATAAGTCCGCTTACATCGTACATCTGAATATATTTTTTTAAGAGCTAACTTTAAGTAATCTCATTTCATCTTATCTTACCTGCGTATTGCATTAATAAAAATCAATGTAGTGACGTAGTGAGTACCTTTTGACAGTTTTATGGTATTTGTTCTTTAGTTCCCTGGCCGTGTAGCCAGCGACGTGACTGCCCAGAGAATGTCCTATGACGTGCACCTTATCCAAACTGAGACCAGCTTCCAAGAGTGCGTTTAGATGTTCCGCCGCCGCTGCACCCACCTGCGGATGGACAAGTGGCATGATGTCACCTATCTTAAATATTTTCAAGACCATGGCGTTTAAAAAACATAGCCCCTATGAAGTTAATACAACCAGCACATTTCCAAAAGGCTGTAGAAACCAATTTTTAAACACAAAAAACTCAATAAATATTCGGTCAATTGACTCCGATTTCTGATACATGACCGTGACGTCACGTTTTTGTATTTCCATACAAAATCTATGGAGGCAGATTGAAAAAAATCAAATCCGTTTTGACAGATAGTAAGGAGTATGTCAACGATTGGTGGTATCATCTAGCCTGTTGGAAAAGTTAGCTTTCATTTGATTGTATTAGAGGACCATTAGGGTAGAGAAGGCAGTGAAATCAGGAAGTGCAGATGTCCTACACTTGGTGAGATCAGTGATTTTTTGTGTTTATCTTCTCTCGCTTGATTTATTAGAGACACGGTAAACGATTTTTAACAGGCTTTTTTGACTGTTATTTTCTTAAGATTGTTACTTCCTCATGTAATAAATTTTTATCATGACTGATAAAAGGAAATAATTTCAACTGATTATTGATTATTCACAAAAATCAAATCATGCGGTTAATATTGTGGAATGATGTAATATTATTTATAATTTCCAATAAAACAAATTTACCGAAACATATCGACCTCGTGAAATTTCATTCAATTGATTTCTGAACCCGTACAAAGCATAGTGCGTTACATATAATTTCTGAACCCGTACAAAGCATAGTGCGTTACATATAATTTCTGAACCCGTACAAAGCATAGTGCGTTACATATAATTTCTGAACCCGTACAAAGCATAGTGCGTTACATATAATTTCTGAACCCGTACAAAGCATAGTGCGTTACATATAATTTCTGAACCCGTACAAAGCATAGTGCGTTATATATAATTTAACACAAAGGTACCTTATCTTTTAGTGAGTATTTTCTGCTATTTGTTTACAATCACGATTTCTAACTTTATCACGTACAAAATGCGAAACGTTAGTGTTTATTTATATGTATTTCTCGTTCATGTTGCTTGTAGGGTTATTAAAGTAACTAGTACTTATACTTGTAGCATGAGGCAAGGTTCAAGTATTAAAAGAAAGAATAATAAAAAATATTTCATCATTCCTAGCTTAAATTGTACAATGGCACATTTGGATCCTATGAAATGTAAGTAACTGCTGAAGAAATTCTTACTTACTGAACGTCAAAGTATACTCGTATACAAAGATAATCATTTGCATTTTTCCAAGATAATGTAAAATCTATTATCATTACATGATATCTAACAATGTGTAATGTCCTTGTTGATGCAGACACGTGACTAAGAAGTCAAATAAACGCACCAAGTCGTTATGAATAAATTGTATAGGTAAGTTACTTTGATGTTTTCCGCAATTATTTTTGTTTATCATCTTATCAGCCTTAATACGTCCCAAACTACTGAGTAAAGCTTCAACTAAACTACGAGTATGAGGTAGTACGAGCCAACCACGCAAACCCAGCACCGATTCGTTGAGCAGTAGTTTGTTAGGTGAGTGACCAATCTTACTGCCAGATGTTATTAAGCCTCTTAAAGTTCTCTGACTATTCTCATCGACCAATATCTATCGATAATAACCGGGACCAACAGCTTATGTGCGTTCTACAGCACGAAGATGCTTGTAAATGGACGTTACAATATCGGGATGGTTACTTATCCGTAAGACGACAGTGCGTTAAGTTGCGTACCTTTGGTATCACTACCAAAACGCTGCCACCTTTGTTAGTATAACTTACCTTTTTAGTATTTCTTGCAGCATTTACTAAGTATGACCCATGGGACATATTTGACCAGTCTAGAAGGATAACGTTGGTGCCAGGCCTGGCTTGAAGATATGAATTCACGACCACCTGAAATTAGAAGGAGATATTATCAATAGAAACGTATTTTCAGGTCGTCTTTTGATATTAACAGCTTTCCAGTATGTAATGTTGTACAGAAAAACAATTGCTATTAAACTGTACTCTGCGCAAATGTCTACAGATTAAGTTAATGACAATGTAGATATAATATAATAATCAAAAGTCGTGATTTTCTTTCCGCGAGTACAATATAGTCCCGACGTAGAACGTGCGTATGAAATTAATCAGAATTATTTTGATTATTTAATCATAGCTGTCTGATTAGATCTTCCTTCCCATGACACGTGTAAATCTCTTATCGAAATAGAATACATGCTTAAAATGCTACGCTATACGCATGTTTTATATTCCCATATATAGTCATAGAAAAATACTATTAAGGTTCATGGCAAAGTCCCTAGTTATTATTTTACTTAAAACAAAAATTAGGGCTTCGTATTGACTGCAATGAGGATCTTAAACACGGTTAGAAACATTCAATTCAAACTGTGTTCAAATTTGTATACTTCTCATCATCATATATAAGTCCCACTGCTGAGCACAGGACTTACCTCAGAATGAGGTGGTATGAGCCATACTTTACCACGCGGCGCAGGCGCAGTGCGGATTGGTGGAGGATACTTACCTACGTTTAGTTTACTCTTTGTACACATAACATTCCATATCAAACAAATAAGAACGTACCCGAACGCTCTCCTGATGAGCTGTCTCTATGAAGCCGTGAATGTAGACCACTGTTGGACTGTTCTTGTCAAAACCTTTAACGTCGAGTAGGCGGCTGGCCTGAGATAGCGGCATGTCCATGTAGTCTTCTGATGTCGTTCTACATAAGGAAAATACCTATTTAATATTCTGCTTCAAGTGGCAAGGGTCAATCACAAGTCAGGTGGAACAACAATAGTGACTTTGACATGCAGGCGGGGTGACATGGCGGTAAGTTTACTGAGTATTAAAATATCAATGACAACAAATACGCCCCGCTGCGGATGCAAGCGGCATGACGAGCGGTCTGGGCGTGATTTTACCATGGAATTTAATTAATTTATTTATTTTATTTATTGACCAAAAACGTGAAGATTTACAAATGTTCATTCTTAGAACTATGATTGACAATCGTGATAATCTTAAGAATGTCCCTGCCAAGTAAACTAGGATTAAAACTGTGTCTTAGATGTCTGTGTGATTCCTCTAAGGAGAAGAAAGTAGTATTATTTATTAGTATAATAATAAACTAATAAACGAGCACAAGAGATGTGGGGTGGGAGTGTGTGTGTGGGGGGGGGGGGTGAATGCGTGTGTGATTTAATGTGGTTTCGCCTAGGTTAATTTATAAAAAATGATACACTTTTTACGGATTATTTCGCGATTTATTTACATTTTGTTTTAAAATTGTCATTACATGGTTTGAAATTTTTTTTAACTACCATCACTCAACAATATTAAGTTACGTTCCTATCCACACAAAATGAGTTAACAGTATCTTGAGGTCTTGCAGTGCGGGGTCGAGCTTGAGTCTTGGCCAAAACAGGATCCCAAGCTGGTGGAATTTTCCAACCATCTTCTCTATTAAAATTAGGGTGTCTTCTAATTTCAATAGCCTCACGGAGATTCGAGGAAGAAAACGGCGTTCTCTTGCGAGTTCTCTTTTGGTTGGTCAAAGCGTATGTAGTGGTTGGGTTTATCTAACGCGTGTTCACACACTGCAGACTTTGTGTTCCGTCTATGTTTAACGTCGGCTGCAAGACCTCAAGATACTGTTAGCTCATTTTGTGTGAATAGGAACGTAGGTAACTTAATATTTTTGAGTGATGGTAGTTAAAAAAAATTCAAACTATGTAATGAAAACTAACACCTTAGTCTACCTGTGACCACGGACGCTGAAAAGGGTCCGAAACGTCAGGTTAAAACAAAATGTAAATAAATCGCGAAATAATCCGTAAAAAGTGTATCATTTCAATGTCTACTGTTCGCTTAAACCGAAGAAACAAATATAGGTTAATTTAGTAAGCTTTCGGTTTCATTATAATTCAGTGTAAGAAGGAACTTTAGAACCGTTCGTTTAACTTCAAATTTGTTAGGTAAATATATATTACTGGTGTTACTATGACTAAACGCATCGAGTTGAGCTACCTGTTCTGTGGCCAAGCCTTAAACATCGTAGAGCATCCAATTAGTAAATTAAAATATTAAAACAATAAACTAGGATAGCGCCTATCTGTTCACTGAACAGTCTTCAGTTAGGGACTCTCAGTTTTTGGGTACTGAATATTCAATACTTTTTTGTGGAATGCCGAAGCCACGTTGCATAAGATGAAACCACGATGAAGATGGTGCAACCACAGATATGTTAATACCCTGTAGTGCAACGGTGCTTTGATACTATGACGCATCGGAATGAGAATGAAATCGACCACATACGGATTCCTTGGTATCATCGGCTCATTTCGAGAAGCCATTGAAATTTAAATGGGACCTGCTAACAAACGTTGTGTGAGGGCTTTCCAGTAAGTAGGTTCTTGATTTAGTAAAAACTAATTTTCATATGAGTAATTGTTGTATTTTGAAAAATTTGGTGAATTACTTGTGGTTTATTTTTTTTTCATTATTTTTCTTTTTTGATAAAGATTTCTACAGATTATTGTTTAAACAAGTTGCTAATTGCTTATACCTTTATAATAAGTTTCAGTCAAGATTTAGTATTGCAGTCCTTACGAAAACTTCAGATGAATGATATTTTTTTTCCTAAGAATTCTATAATTTCTTTGTAGGAACCTAAGATCATTAATTGAGCATTTTAAACACGATCGCAAGAATTATCACTTACCCATTGTAAAATCTGACGTAAATGTCTTCTAGTCGATTGCTTCTGTCTGGTAAAATACCTGTAACAATTGAATTATGTCAGAATTTATCGCGAATATTTATATAATTTACTTAAATATAACTCACAATAAATAAAAATAACGATAACTTATGATTCGCAGTAAACAGATCTTGCAATGCTAATAAAATTATGTAAAACTTAACAGGCGTCGTGGCTGCGACTTTGTTCGCGGAAACCCTTTTTCTTCACAATTCTTTATATGTATCCTATGTGTTGTTCTGATGTATAAGCTACATTCTAGTTTTCACATGAAACAGTAACAAACACCCCTACATACTTACAAACTTTCGCATTAATAATATAAGAAGGATATTACCGCTTTGAATTTTTAGTTCAGTGATAGGCACTGTGATTATAACACTTGCTGCTGCAGATAACAACAGAAAGCATCTTCGAATTGAATGTACGAAATTAATCATGTCGAGAAACTACTTTCAGGGTACACTGTCAAACACTGTAAAGGTTTCAGGAATGGTTGAGAACAGAGTATCGCATGAAAACATAAAATTGCTGAGATGCTTTGCTAAGATGGCAGTCATTTTGTTTGATATGATAAAATCAACGTGCGCACGCGAGAGCTATTTTGGACCAATTTAAAAGTTGCGAAATTGTTTAATATGTGCATAACTTTTATGATCTTAAGGTCAGCGACTTAAGATGAAAATAAGTCGAGGCCAGGCTTCTAGTTAAGTGGGGAGGCTGGTACCGTATTAGTGGGGGTAGGTACAGGGCTTTAGCTTTGATGATAAGGAGCTGTTTAGCCTATGCTTTTGACCCAATTACATGGATGGAAGTGAAAATGGTTCCATTCTTAACTAACATGGGTGAATAACGTGAGAAATGTACTATGTGTAAGTTACTTGAATAGGATATTATACTCGAACGTTATTTTTTTTGCTACTTACTTGTCACCAAAGGGGTGCCTACAGACGGCTATCGCCGAAGAGGCAGACCCAAGAAACGATGGTGTGACGACTTGGTCAATACAACAAGGGACTGGGAAACGTTGGCAATGGACAGGGACAGGTGGAGAGATTTGGGGGAGGCTTTGCCCAGCAGTGGGATGATATAGGCTAAATAAAAAAATAAATAAAAAAACCAGCCTTATGTATAAATGGATTAGCTGTTTGATTCCTGCATTTTTTAAAAGTTGTTTTTCTTTTTTTATAGCCTTAGTGTTATTAAAGTTTAATGCTGTTAGATATTTTTCACAGAGCTGAGGGAAGTTTATTTTTACTCTTTAATCCGTAAAATAGTTGGACCTAAAAGCTTTGTGACACATACACATACTAGTCATGTACCTAATATAATTTGAGCGAAAACGCCTACCCAACAGAGGCGTGATATTTCTGCCGTTTTATTTTCGACCTGTCTCCGTATATAGACGGTTGCATTTCTGAATAAACAACGTGCCAGTCCGTTTTCTACGTGATAAGCCGTCTTTGCCCGTGATGGGCCGGGACTGACCTCCCTGACAAGGGTTGTTTGACCCGGATATATCATTTAAAATTCATCTTAGAAGTCTTTCAACCGCCCATTAATAGCGATAGCGCTTTGAATCGTTAAGTAAGGAGTAGTGTTGAAAGGGACGATAGAAACTAAAAGATATTTTTAGTAAAAGTAGCAATAGCTTACAGTGAATCTTTAATTGCGGCATGAGCCTTAAGTGGAATTTACTAGCTTATTTACGTAGGTACGCAATGTTACACTCATTGAATGATTGAATCTGATTTAAAGATTTTACAAATAATTACAAGTACTTAAAATAAGTCAGTTCAGCTAAATTGTATGATGACTGCAAAGCTTCTCGGCATCGTTGCCTGAATTGCCAAACTTTTGTAACATGTTTAATTTTGTAATTATCTTTACATGTAGTGTGCAATTAAAATAGGTATTCCAAGGCCCTACCTATCTACGAGTATAATATCTTCAACAATGCATCATTTACCATCTTTTTTTATAAGTAACTATCTGACCCGGCAAACGTTGTTTGGCCATATAAATTATTGTGGACCACCCTTATCACTAAGGGATATAAAAAATTGACGTTGGCCGATTCTCAGACCTACTCAATATGCGCACAAAATTTCATAAGAATCAGTCAAGCCGTTTCGGAGGAGTACGGGAACGAACATAGTGACACGAGAATTGTATATATAAAAGTAAAGTAACTAGATAGACATTGGTCATAATCTTACCTGATGGTAAGTAGCGATGTAGCCGAGCATGGATCGTGTCTGTTTAGTAGCAGCCTATTCACTCTTTTCTTGTAAAGATCCAAGTTATAATTTATCAACTTACCAGCATTCTCATACATCGTGCATATCATCATCAAACATGTAATGCTAGCGATGTATCGGCATATCTGGAATGTATTCGATTCCTGACCATTGGAATTCAACTAATTGACTCCAATAAGCTCTGAGTGGCCGCAATAGAACAACAGAAATATATTCATCATGTCATTGAAAGCGAAATACGCATATTCATTAGTAAGTAGCAACCTATACTATAGTATGAAAGCGTTTCTCTGTGGCTTTATTCACGTTGCAATTATTTAACTATCTCCATCGGATCGAGAAGGAAAAAGCAAACAGATTTTTATTATACAACACAATAAATATAATATATAATAACATAATATATAACAATTACAATACGTAAATGAAAAAATATAGCTAAGGATCTAATTGACAGTAAATTACGTGTACACACCACACACTCGTTTATAATTATTGGGTAGTGCATCCTCATAACGATTTCATTATGTTGAATCACAACCAATGTCAAGTTAGTCACCTAATTAATGTTGAAGTATGTGTCTATACCTACTTTGCATTTATTTAAACTGATGTAGTCATTCGTATCATACGTGTGTGTTGGTACTATTAAGTTTTTTGGTAAAGCTTCTAAGTTATATATCAGGCTCAAGACCACTGCCAATTATATCTCCCAGATATATTTTCATATTAATTGCTGAGAAACGGCCTACGTCCATTTTATCGCGCGACCTAATGTTTTTGGTCCGTCTTGGTCACGGTAATATTACCGTGTCTTGGCGGAGGATGCCCTGCGCTGCGCTTTTAATCTGCTGTTACATACACCTACTAGATGTGGAGGCAGGTAGGGGTTATGTTGGACTTCGGGCCTCAATGTAAGAAACCGCCTACTTACTAAAAACCTAAGCGTGTCCTTCCGGGGTGCCATGTGAAAGCCGAAGTAATAGGCCGAGGGTCATGGGTATTCACCTGGACTTGGCCGGCTCGCTTTGACGCGAGCACCTAGAACTATTCTGCCCCAACATTAGGGGGCCAACACCGCTAATGAATCGTAACAGAATCGTAATTGAATTGCCTATTTTTGACAGTTCTAGTATGGACGAAATGTCAAAAGCTGACAATTCAATTACGATTTTCTTACGATCGATATGCGGTCTTAGCCCCCTGTTCACGCTTCTGAACTTCGCGCTGTTTGCTCTCTGCCCACTGTCACATAAGCTTATACGTTGTCCTACGGGAGCAACCAACGCGACAAATGCGTCGCGACGTGACCATATAAAACGTATGTACCTTTATGATAGTGTTATACTTGTGTCTGACTGCCTCGTTGGTGTAGTGGCATAATTTCCGCCTTAAATCTGAGAGGTCCTGGGTTCGAATCCCAGGTCGAGCCAAAATTGTTTCTGAGATTTTCTATCATGAATTTCTCAAAAACAGCAAGGAGTCAGGAAGTTGGCGGTGTTACATTCCCGTGCTACGGAAAGCACGTTAAGGCGTTGGTCCTGCGCCTGATCTCTCTCCGGTCATGTCGGATTGGCGTCTCGCCGAACTTTGAGAGTGAAGGAACAGCGAGTGCATCTGTGTATTGCGCTCATACTTGTGCACTATAATATCTCCTGCGTAGTTAGCTGATCTCTGTTGAGATTGGCCGCCGTGTTAGAAATCGGCCAGGAGGACTATTATACTTGTGTCAATGTCAATCGCGCTTCGCCACGGAGGACACTAACATACGCGTCGGTCGTGGGTCACTCAGTTACGACAACACCTTACTGATCTACGTGGCTTTGCTTATTACTTTAGTAAGTAGCTAACGATATTGTACTAATTCTCCTTACAACTGGCCAGCTGTACTATGCATCTTGTAACCGAGTTTTTAAGACAAAGTTTCGTTTTGCCAGTCACATCAGGGGCCCATCTCAATAAAGATTGAACCTTTGCAGGAGTCGCCGTCACCGAATACGGTGAGGACGACATGATGCTTAATACCAGTACTTCTAAGTAAATACGCAAACAATTTTACATTAATTTTAGCGGTCTTTTAGGTGTATCAGAAATGTCTGATACATCTACAGGACCATTTGTACTTGTAATCACAAATGCATTGGCTATATCATAGTGTTAGGTCCTGTCGGGTGAGTATGAACATTATCGTAACGTGTACTTATCGACAAAACGTCAGAAGAAACTGTCAGTTTCCCATACAAATTGACGACCCAACGAATAGTAAACGTTACGATAGTTGTTCGTGTTCACCCTTACTGTACTGCACTGTACACTTTACTTTTCGACTTTCGTTTGTTTAGCATGTTGTTATAACTATGGTCGAGTTAAATTATTCAAAACTCTCATAAGTTGCGTTTCACTTAACTTACTTAATTTGACTTCCAAGCCCTCTCAGCTATTCGTCTGTGTTAAGACATTTGCAGAAATTTAATTTGATGGAATGAAACTTATAGATTTGTAATTATTTTTGACATCTTTTTTTAACCAACGCAAATAATTATGTAAGTTATTTACATTTTCCGTATACATAGTTATTATAATTTAAAACTTAAGTGCGTCAACGCCGCAGAGCGCCATCAATTAAAAGTCGAAAAAAACATAGATGAAAATATGTAAAAACAATATGTAATTTTATTCTAAATAATCTAAATTAATAATAGTACTAAGGTTTTTTCCTGCCTTTATTACTGATATATGAATATTTTGTTTTCTTGAGTCTCAAATACTAATTATTTAAAACAAAATTTGTTAATTTTCTAATCCAGTGCTTTGTAAACGTCGCGTGCGCTTAAATACTCAGTGGCATGTCATTCTCGAAGAGAACCTACTTACTTATTGTTATTAATACATGCGGGCACTACTGGGGCCATATCTTGCTTTTCGCTTACTGGCAGTATTTAAAAAAAATACGATTAACAGCGCATCGCAGAGCTTCTATTGAGCCTAAACAAGATCGTTATAGGGCCCCTGAATGCTTGTTTGTCGTACACTAGAGACTTTATAATCAGGCGTAAGGTATTCCAAAACAAACATTTCTTTCTTCTATTTAGAAAATACCATTTTAATAGGTACCTTGACTACTTGACGACCACTTGGGTGTAATAAAGGTCAAGAAGTTGACTATTAACCAAGAGGTCGCGGGTTTGATCCCCGCACTATACAAACTTTTGTGTGCGTGAACATGTCTGTTTGTACCGGTCTGGGTGTTATATGTATTTATTCGATTATTTGTAACTAGCTGTGCCCGCGACTTCGTCCGCGTGGAATATTTATTTTGGGCATCATTTTATATTTGCAAATTTATTTTTAAGTTTTTAAAAGACAAAATAAGCTTAAAGTACTTCTGCGTTAACTATTTTTCTAGTTTTATTTTCATGTGTCATTAAAACATATTGATTTTGTCCGCAACGCGTTTGTAGGTCTGATCTTGACAACGCGACATATGTGTGAAAAGCAGTCTTGACGTTAATTAATTCCTATGTGTTTAAATGTTTGCCCCTGTGATTTATTAATTGTAACTGTGAAAGATAGCATTACAGGAAATAGAATTCTTTTAAAATTAGGTAAAAGGTAAATAATTTGGAATCATTGAGGTGCGAGGTATAAGCACTGTTTGACCAACTGCTAAACCAGTCTAAACTATTGCAACCATCACGTTACATATTGCGAAGAAATTAGATTTGAAGTCGGGTCCCGGTGGTTTAAGATTTCTAAGTAAAAATTATTAACACTTCGTTGGTGTAGTGGCAAAGTTTCTGCCTTACATCCGAGAGGTCCTGGGTTCGAATCCCAGGTCGAGCCAAAATTGTTTCTGAGATTTTCTGTCATGAATTTCTTAAATACAGCTCGGAGCCGGGAAGTTGGCGGTGTTGTACCCCCGTGCCTCGGAAAGCACGTTAAGCCGTTGGTTCTGCGCCTGATGTCTCTCCGGTCATGTCGGATTGCTGTTTCACCGAACTTTGATAGTTATGTAACAGTGAGTGCACCTGTGTATGACGCTCACACTTGTGCACTATAATATATCCTGCTGCGTAGTTGGCTGATCTCTGTTGAGATTGGCCGCCGTGGTCGAAATCGGCCAGGAGGACAATTGATAAGTTATACTACCTCCCTACCACTGCCTCGTTGGTGTAGTGGCAATGTTTCTGCCTAACATCCAAGAGGTCCTGGGTTCGAATCCCAGGTCGAGCCAAAATTGTTTCTGAGATTTTCTGTCATGAATCCCTCAAAAACAGTTCGGAGTCGAGAAGTTGGCGGTGTTACATCCCCGTGCCTCGGCTCGCACGTTAAGCCGTTGGTCATGCGCCTGATCTATCTCCGTTCATATCGGATTGCCGTCTCACCGAACTTTGAGAGTGATGGAACAGTGAGAGTGAACTTGTGTATTGTGCTCACACTTGTGCACTATAATATCTCCTACTCCAACTACGCAAAGTTGGCTGATCTCTGTTGAGATTGGCCGCCGTGGTCGAAATCGGACTGTAGGACTATTTCTACTTCCCCCTAAATGTGCTCTCATATTTGTAGTTAATATTAAGATGTTGACAAAGTTCCATATTGGGGTATTTTTAAGGCAAGACTTTACAATGTCTGCCCTAGTTCCCCTTACTATTACTGGTACAGTTTGTCGAAAGTCCCCCGCAAACATAACAGTAATTTTATGATGATGATTTCATTCCAGCTTCTTTTATCTCTAAGAGTCCTATCTAGAGCCTCTAAATGAGCTCTATGGATCATCGAACATTCGTCCCAGATTAATTTACGCGGTCACCTGGTCATTCATCGTATCAAACTGTTACAGTCCACTGCTGGACATAGGCCGCCCCCAAGGACCGCCACAGCGCACGATCTCCCGCTCTTTGCATCCAGTCACTACCAGCTGCCTTCTTCAGGTTGTCTGTCCATCTAGCCGGGGGGCGTCCCACACTACGTTTCCCTAAGAGTGGTCTCCATTCAAGAACCTTCCTGCTCCACCTCTCGTTGGTTCTGCGACAGACATGGCCAGCCCACTGCCACTTTAGCTTGCTACATTTTTGGACAACATCAGTTACCTTAGTCTTATGTCGAATGACCTCGTTCCGGATCTTATCCCTTAATGAGTTCCCCAACATAGACCTTTCCATAGCACGGTGAGTGACGTGTAGTCGGTGAGCCAGCTTGACTGTCATGTTCCACGTTTCGGCTCCGTAGGTTAAGACTGGTAGGACGCATTGGTTAAACAACCGGCTTTTTAGGCACTGCGGCAGGGTCGACGTGAAGATATGACGCAACTGGTCATTAATTAAATCTAATTTTGGTTTATTATGGTAACTCGTAGAGCTGCACCCCCCTCTCCGCGTCGCTCGTAAGCAACGCCTCTCTTCCTTGCAGCGTCATGTTTTGCACATCATGCGGCGCGAGTGAATTTTATATTGGTGTTATTAAAATTGTTATATCTTCTAAGATATTCATTGAAATTAAGTGATGTCAAAGACAATTTTGTTCACAATTAAATACTCATAATCAACAACACATTTATTTGGATAAAGATTAATATTATTACGTTGATACACTTCTTAACAAATAATGCATTAATTTCAACCAAATTTGATTACCATAAAAACGGTTCTAGTGACTTAATCTTAAAAGATAGACATGTACTGTCGCAGACAATTTTTTAGATCATTTTAAGAGGAATAATTCTTTCATACAAATATTTTTGGTATCTTGAACCGTTTTCGCAGCGTACGCAACGGAAGACCTCAAAGATGAATAATTTTCCCCGTTTTTTTCACATTTTCCATGATTTCTTCGCTCCTAATAGTTGCAGCGTGATGTTATATGTATAGCCTATAGCCTTCCTCGATAAATGGTTTATTCAACACCAAAAGAATGTAACACAAGTGCTTTAGCTACTTTTCACGGAGTCAGATCAATGTATGTGATGTTGTTGTACTTAAATAATTTTTGATAGTAATTAACAAATTAAAGTTTGATATTTCTTAGTAAATCACTAAAAAATATCAAATTTTACGGAACTTTTTAAACAGTTTCAACTTCGGAATGGAATTTTTAAACAGTAATGTCATGATGTTGACTAGACTAAGGCCACCGTTTAAAGTGAGTTAAGTAATTACAGTTCAATATGTAATTACTAAGTGTACCGAAGCGTGTCGCTTATAGATTCAAGTGCGATCATTATGTGGATACCATTTGTATCAAAAATCTTCCATTATTTTACCATACTAATTAATTATAGAGTACGTATTATTATTTTATTTTTGAACCCTGTAATCCTTTGTTTTTAGTGCAGTAGTTGCGTTAGTAAATTTATTTATTTTTGTTTTGCGTTAGGAAATCACGTTTAACCTAAGGAATTCGTATGTTTCAGGTTTGACAAATAAAATGTTAAATCTTTTCCGATGACTCCGCAAGTTCGGTTCAAACAAACGCTGGAAGACTTTAGCTGGACATTTAGGTATTTGTTCGGCCTAATGATACGAGAAACATTAGGATCGCAAAAGAAAATATGAACAACATTAACAACTTACAAAATGATATAAATGTACAAATATCTTTATCACTCAGAGATTACGAATGCTGTATGACAAAGCAAAATATTAATAAGATAAGATGACAAGATACACTCAAGGTACCTAGGTACTGAGAAAATTCATTATCATCCTGAAAATACATTAAGTATATAAAGCATCGTTACGTGAAAAGAGAGCGGTTCAGTAGGCAATCGCATGAACTTACTCAATATTTCAAGCAGCATGAATCATTGAGTGCTGTTAAGAAATTAGGTTGGCTTTTTGCCTTGGCCGAAGGTAAACTATTGTGCGTCCATAAATTATTCTTAATTATCGCTCCATCCAATCACAAATCTATAGATTCGTGTCGCTGTTATGCAGATAATCCATCGTTATCAAGATCATCTGTTGTATGTTGACACCGGAAGGCAAACATTTTATCACTTGTCAAGCTAACCGTAACTCACCCACGTGCGCCGAATTCTCCCGACAGTCTGCGAAGATGAACGAACTAAGGCAATGCAGCTGTAAATAGTTTTGAACTTGTGTGGCGGCTCGTACTTCGAACCGCTCAACAATCGCTCATAATAACTTTGACCACTCAAACTCGAATACTAATTACGCCAAAAAATATACTAAAAACAGCACAGCAGCGAGAGAAAAAAAACAATGACTGATTCCGTTACCTTTCGTGGCATAATACAGAGGGTTGTGGCAACAGAGCGTTACAAAAAAATTACGAGTGAATTTTACGCCGCATCCAGGGTATAGTCAGGACCGCGAGCCCACGGGTGAAGTTTCTCACATAGCGATTGATAATTTGGTGCTATTATTGAGGAAGTTGTGATTGCTTGTTCCGTACCTGTTCCCCACCAATACCGCTTCCAGCCATCTGTCACTGCGCGAAACATGGCGCGGCGTGTCGTACGTACGTGCAGCACCGACAGCGCGTGGCGGCAAACTGAGGCCTGTCACCTCCGATCCAATCATGTTTGCGTCCAAAACATTCGATATTTGATATGAAAATATTTATTTTTTCTGAAAAATTGTATGAAAGTGGCAAGGTGAACTGACTGCAAATTTCGTGGCTTAGGTGCGTACTTACTTGGAGGGCCTCTGCGTATAACCGACAAAGGGCTTTTCGTCGCACCGTGACTCAATTAATCTCTAATTAGATACGAGAGTGCTCTTAATGTAGAGCTGAGGGAGATTTTGACATCGTGTCTCGTCGCCTAGGGTAATGGGAATCTGACAGCGTGATAGGTGTCCTCAGAACAAAGCTGACATTGAACATCAGGTCAGTGTTGTGGATAATTAAAATGCAAAACAAGTGCCGTCAAGTGAAACAAGACGGGTGGATTTGTACTTAGTTTTATTAACACTGATGGCCAATTTAATTTCACTAAAAAGGTGATTGACATATAAAATTAAATAACATTAATACAATACGCTGTACGCAAATAAATTGCAAAAGTGGAAATATTTTACCTTCTACCATGGTTGGTCAAAAAACAAAAACATTAGATACAAATTTTAAAAAAAACAATGTTTGATTTTTAAACTATTTTTTGACATACCTGCTCAAATTTAAAAAAATATAATAATAACGCTTCTATAATTTGATTTTGATATACAAAAGCAAGCATATTGTAGTTTAATGCCTATCGGATACTAATAGCAATACAAATTTTCAAACAATAACAAAGCCTAGTCACGTAATTCACATAGGCATACCGACAATCACAAACGCCTAACGTAATTAGCGTAGTGTAGGTTATGTTATGCGTTAAATCTGGCTCCTAGCGCCATCTATACAAAGATATAGCATTCACATGTTTGGGTCCGGCACACTGCTTGAACGTGTTGAATAAAAAGTGCGATCGTAAAGACGAGAGGTATTATGTGTTGAAATGAACTGATGTGTTCAATAAAATGTAGATAGCGCTTTGTTTCGTGGCATCGTGGCCAGTGGTAAACTAGTACTTCAATTCTATTAATGTTTGCGAATAATATTCGTTACCGGTGTAGAATAATACACTTAGGATATCATTGTTTGGTCACCTCGCGTCGTGGGTCACTGTTATTACATTTACGAGGTTAAACTTCCCCGTAAGCTGCACGTAGTTAACACAGTTCTTTTAGGCAACAGGTTCTATAAGTTATTCTATAATTTTTTTGGTTTAATTTCAATTTTATCTATTGATTACATTAGTGTCGGCGTTCACGCCCTTAAATACTTGTATCCGCAAAGGCGCGAATGTCATTAAATTGAGTAACACTGTTATAAAAGTCTTTACTAATGTAATGATATGAATGATCGGTGGCTGTTGGATACTTAAAACATTATTTCAGGGTGTCAACAAGAGAACGCAAAGTTCTCATTGACTTCTTAATGGAGCCAGTGAAACTATGAAGCGCTAAAAAAAATTAATTGAAATTTTCAAACGTTATACCAAAAACAGTTTAACGTTGTTATATACCTAACTGTGATTTTTGCAAGATGGCTAGGTAATGTTTAGGAGATGAAGTATTTCGGTACTTTTGGTGAAAAATAATTTTTACCCGTAAATATCAAATTATACTCGTTAGTATAATATCAAATATGTAAATACTTTATGTATAATTCTAGTATTAAAGTAATGAATATTTTTACGTCCGCTTTTCATAAAGTTCATGCAAAACTATTTATTTATGGCGTTCTAGCACGTCTATACGTACGTCACACCGCCCACTAATCTTTTCTGCTTAGCCCAAAGGTATGACTGGGAGAGAATGCCCTACGGCGTTAAGTCCACCTTTTGTACAAAGTATTGTTGTGCAATAAAGCTTAAATAAATAAATAAATAAACTATACCTAATCTGATTGAAATTTGGTTTGTCAGCATATAATATCGTCTTTAAATCATCAATCTCTATCGTAAGTTGTGGTTTTACCTTAGTGGCTTTTTACTCATACTGTGTAGGGTTTTACCACAACACAAAGTAAATGTAAGAAAAAATGTTTACTCTCAGCGGTCAAAGTGTTATTTTTACGTATAACTCACACGATATAAGTCATCCATGGTCACCGGTAGGTAAATATTGGATATTTATGTGTCCCAGGAAAACTCAAATGTTCTTCATCGCTACGGATGCTTTACTTGTTTAAGCTTTAAGCTATGTAAAATCAATATACATTTTTTTACCATTGTCACGTAAAGTCTAATTTAACCATCCACGAACAATTGAACATTTTCGGGACGTACGATTATGAAATCTATAGTAAGTCATTAGAACACCATCACCATAAACTGCTTCACAATATCAACACAATAACCCTGTGTTTTCAAAGATAGAATTACACTTTATTGTACAACATACAAAACAAAGTTACAAAAAACTGCAGACAGATTTGAATTAAAACGTAAAAGTAAAACGTCATGTTGGTTTACACTTTTTACTTAGTGCTAAAAATAGGCTGTAATAACTGTTGCAAAAATACGGTAAAAGCAACGCGTTAGTAAGCTTCTTTAGAACCCCGAAGAGAACCGTGGTAGCAGACCTTCATCAAGTATTACTTTTTTTACGGATTATTTCGCGATTTATTTACATTCTACTTCAACCTGACATTTCGGACCCGCTTTAGCGTCCGTGGTCACAGGTAGACTACTCACGAAGTAATCCGTAAAAAGTGTATCATTTCAATCAAGTATTATTTTTAACACATGACGAATAAGAGGGGTGTTATAAGCTAAGTTTGACCACTATTTTTGTCTGTCTGTGGCATCGTAGCTCCCGAACGGATGGATCGATTTCAATGCGGTATTATTTATTCAGAGGATAATTTAATCACGGTTTAGTTGATGGAATCAGGCGTTACTTTGCGGAAATCCATGACTAAAGCTGAAAAAGAGGATTATTTCGCTTTACATTTCCAAAGTGGCGAAACGCGTCGAGTGTTTGTTGTGTGTCAGTGTTGTGATTCCAGGTGCATCTTCTGTGTCGCGTTGTGAGTTGTAGATATTGTAGGTCCTGCGACTTCCAGATCTAGCTTTCTCGGGTGATTACAGTTGGGTGTATTTTGGTTCCTGCGCTGGCGTCGTTAAGTGAAAATTTAAAGCAAAATAATCCTCTTTTTCAGCTTTAATCACGGTTGTTCTAGCTGTTCGAAATCCGCCCAGCAGTTGAAGCTTCACTAGCTGTTTTCTTGGCTTTGCTGGTTCTTAAATTTTAAATTTTATTTTTCAATAGGGAATATGCATAAAACTTGGAAAGAACCTAAACCAATTTTTTTTCCAATACTTATTATCGTAATATTATAATGAAAAGATTTTTTATTTATTTACGTATTGTTTAAACCCCTAAAGTAATATTCAAAAAGTGCAAAATAAGGGAGCGAAATTCAAACTTCCAAAACGCGCAACCATAGGTCGAACGAAATGTGACGTCATCTGACACGACATTGTATTGAAAATATTACGAAGTAACTGAAAAGTCCACAGTAAACACTAAGGTAAACACCCACTGGACGTGTCATGTGACGTCACGCAAAGCGCGCGCAAAATGGCGGCGTTTGAACTGCTTAAATTTTTTAAAAGATTTAAATTTCATTTTTAAAAATATCTAGAGAATTTTAAAGCCCATTAATACATTTTTCTTTGTTACAAAATAGTAAACTATTAATTTAAGACAAAAAAGAAAAACATGAATAGTCCCTATTATTACTGTAAGAATGCTACACTTTCATTGCGCATTGGAGGTAAAGGCAACTGTAAGCATCCCCAGATCCAACACGGAAGTCAGTTCCTTATCTTAACTCACAAGCTAGGACCGTCGAAAAATAGAAAAACTGTATATTAGGTGCTAAGTGCATTTCAAGGTTTGATCTGATGTGGAAAAAATATAAATATTTGCCACAACGTGTACATACATTATGCCATGAGTCATAGTGGCGAGAAAGATCTTTAGATTCGTAAGAGCCATAAACTTAATACATCATAAACTTTACGCAAAACAAAAGACAGATTTGGGTTTTTTGATGTTTGTGTGATATTCGCCGCACATCTACTCGTATATTTAGATTTTTTTCTGCAAAATGCTTAAGTTGTCACAAATTTTTTGCTTGATTATCGTGTCACTAATGAATGACCATCATTGTTTGTCTTGGAAACTTTCCATGCGCCATAAAGCTTTGACTTTATAATTTTTAGGGTTCCGTAGTCCGACAAGGAACCCTTATAAGATCGTTTAGTCCGTCCTAGTCTGTCACAGCAGAATATCTTCTACGTTTAATGACTGATTTGCATGTAACTTGGTTCGAGGATACTTCACATATAGATTTTTAAAGATACGAAAAATTAAAATGACACCTTTTTAAGGGCTTACAGGATTTGTACATAAACTGTACAGTTTATTTATTTATTTAAGTTAGGTACACAAACAGATATCTGTAATTACATATGCTATACACATAAACCAAAAAATTTACAAACAGTACAGAAATCCAGGATCAGTGTACACCACCTGTTTACAATATAATTAATAAAATAATGCTACATTATATATAATATACACTAGGTACTATTTAATTTACTATTTTATAAAATCTACGTAAATGTGTGTGAGCAAGGTCAAGGGGATCTAATCTCTCTGAAATATATTAGTAACAAGTTTTTTGTACCGGGGAAAACTGTCATTAAATAAATCAACGTCTCTACCACTGCGGGCCAACTCGTTGTATGAACGGCATATCCTCACTACGGGGTTAAAAAAGGAGGTGTTGTTCCTATATACCTGTAGTGCAAGTTCCTATATTTGGGTTTCGCGACCTATAAAAGGTGTTAAAGTTGAGTGACGATAATAAATCTGGGGCGTCGATTGTCGAGTGCACAATTCTGTGTAGACAAAGAAAGTCATATCTATCGCGACGGGATTGCAAAGATATCATTTTAAATTTAGAGAGTCTGTCACGGTAGTCCTTAAGAAATCGTCCCATGTTATATCTGTAAGATATGTACCTTAGACATCTCCTTTGCACTTTTTCAATGGCATCGATATGGACAGTATAGTATGGGAACCACACCAGACAACAATACTCTAGAACGCTTCTAATTGAGCTAAAAAATAACCACAACGTACTAGAAGGCTTCTTGAAAGCTTTGGTAGTTCGGAAAACGAATCCCAAAAGCTTGTTACTCTTTTTAATAATATGGTCATAATGATGGTGAAAAGTTAATTCCTCGTCGAAGTATACACCCTTACAACATTGCTTCTGCTCAATACGTCATCTCGAATATGATACTGATGAATGAGCCTAAATTTCTTCTTAGTGAAAGAGATAACACAGCTTTTGTTCACGTTAAGACTCATTTTGTTTGAATCACACCAGTCTGAAACTATGTTAAGATTCTCTTGAAGCACTAGACAGTTTCCTATGGTCGTGACATCAGTATACAATTTTAAGTCATCTGCATAAAGAAGAGAGGGGCATGGCAGTCGGTTAATCAAGTCATTTATAAAAATTACAAATAGAAGTGGACCTAAGTGGGATCCCTGTGGGACTCCGGAAGATACGAACATGGGGCTGGATGAGAAACCTTTTACACACACCAATTGTGTTCTGTTTTGTATCTAAGTAGGATTTCACCCATCTCAACAGACAACCATGCACACCGTAATACGATAGCTTATAGCATAACAGCGAGTGATCTACCCTGTCAAAAGCTTTACTAAAATCTAGATAAAGAGCATCAACCTGACCCCCAAAAGCAAAAAAATGGCAGAGATAGTTTTTAAACTCTAATAGATTGCTTAAAGTAGACTTCTTTCTAACAAAACCATGTTGTCTACTAGATATATGTCCACTCAGGTGGCTGTAGAGCGGCCCGTAGATAAGTGACTCAAAGAGCTTGGCAAAACATGAAAGTATGCTTATTGGTCGGTAGTTTGAGCAAGATGTCTTGTCACCAGACTTATATATAGGAATGACACTGGCCACTTTCCAACGGGAAGGAAACACTCCGGCCGAAATCGACTTATTAAATAGCAGGCATAGTGGTAGTAACAATTCGTCACAGCAACTTTTTACAAATTTTGGAGGTATATCGTCCGGTCCTGGGCCTTTAAGTACATCTAAGGCCTTTATTTTCAAGGCAATCTCCTGTTGTGTAATATTGAAGTGATGAAGTGTGGAGCTAAGAACTGCAGGAAGGTTCAGAGAGTCAGGTGAAACCATCGCGAAAGAGTTGTCGTATACCGAGCCAAAAAACTCAGAGAAAAGTTCGCAAATGCCTTGCCCATCGGATGACTCCTTGCCATTGTAAACCATTTTGTTGGGAATTGTGGCTCTACCTTTCTTCCCATTGACATACCTCCAGAAGGCTTTTGGGTCATTTTTAAGACTATCCTCAACTGATGACAGGTATACGTTATGTTATGACACTCGGTTATTAGTCTTTTGCATCTCGAACGTAAAAATGCGAAAGTATCATAATCTCGGGGGTTACCAAACTTTTTGTAGCGCCGGTGATATTTTGACTTTTCCCGAATGCATTGAACCAGTGCACGACTGTACCAAGGAGGATATTTTGTTGACACACTCTTAGCAGGTGGTGTGTGCTTAGATATGAGATCATTGAGCTTTGAATAAAAAACATCGACACACTCATCGACATCATTGGATGATAATACTATGTCCCAATCAACGCCACTTAAGTTTGCCCTAAGTTTAGAGTAATTACATTTATTGAAGTTTAGACGATTTTTGTGGTTGGGTTTGATGGGCTTAACTTTTTTGATATTTGAAATTTCTACGTTATATGCGAGATGATGAGAGTCGACTCGGCATAAGTTATCGGTCACAGCAACAGAGATAGACCCGACCGGTAGAGTAGCAAATACCAAATCAAGATAGCGATCGTTCTGATTTGGTATCGTGTTGAATTGGGTAAGACTGCAGACATTCATAGTTTCCAGCAGCATGATGGCTTTACGGTCTGAAGGATTTGAGGGAGTCATATAATCTGGCTGAGAGTGGTTTATCCATGAGATGTTAGGAGTATTGAAATCACCGACTAACAAAAATGTATCCTCTAAGTTAGGATTAAGTATCACCTTTTGAGAATTACGGTGATACTCGGCTATGGTCCCCAGTGGTAGATCCGGGGGTAAATAGCATAAACATATGTGAAGGGCAGGCTCGCCAATAGTAGGAAAAATAGATAACCATAAATCCTCGGCCCTGCTCTCCCATTGAATCTGCCTGGTTACACTTATTACATTTTTGATTGCTACAAATACGCCTCCACCACTAAGTTTTGAAGAGCTCAAACTATCGCGATCTCTTCTAAATACCGTATAACGGCCGTCTATGACTTCGCCATCGAGAACACTACTATCAAAATTAGTTTCCACCAAACAAACAATATCGTAATTGTTATTAGATAAATTTAAGTATATTTCCTTAATTTTTGATCTAGCTTTACCTAAATTCTGATAAAATAAACTATACATTATAAATGTGGATATAAACTAAATATAATAAAGAAGGACTTATTAATATACCATATTCAGCGAAGCCTACTGAGAGACTCCGTATTTTTTATAAGGACGGCACCCGAAGAATCGTCCTTACGAACGTAAATTTGACCATATTTGATCCACACGTATTTATAATTAAGTTCCTTTGCTGCTTTCCTGGTTGTCGCATGTAGGGATTTAAGTTCAGGAGACAAGTGCTCGTTGACATAAATTCTGCTCGATTCGCCAGCAATGTCCAAGTCAGACGATCGTAAGCCGCGTTCGGGGTGCGATCTGTTATATCGATGCGCGGCTGATAAAACCAAGTCTCTAATCTGTGGCGAAGAGAGCGTTATAATGATGTTGCGAGGCCTACTAGAAGAGGCATTTTGTTTCGCCACTCTCCGGCATGCACTGATATGTCCATCATCCACCGGGGCCTTCACCACCTCGCACAGTCTCTTGAAAAGCGTCACCACATTCTCGCTCTTACGCTCCGGGACGGCCTGCAACTCAATGTTGCAGTTCCGTGAAATCTTTTCAAACGTGGCCAGGCGGGTATTAAGCCGATTAATCTCTGTCTGGAGGCTGGTTTTCTCGTCCTCTAGCCTTTTAATGTTGGTGGTTACTTTGGTAATGTCAGTTTGCATAGACTTCTGTTCTGAGCTGATAAAGTCTGTAGTAGCGCTAAACTCATCCTTGAGTGCATTCATTGCAGACCCAATCTCACTTCTAACCATCTCCCTGACATCCTCTCTTAATGCCTTTCGAAAGCTTTCCATGAATACAGAAAGTGACTCACTGAGCCTTTCGTCGAGGAGTGTGCTGATCTTTGCTAGTGTAATCTCCTCGATTGCGCTAGGGGACGTCAAGCTTCCAGTTGGGGAGGCCGTGCGCGGGTCAGGTAAGTCGCAGGACATGTCTAGACTATCGCAGGCTGGCACAGTTACAGTTATATTTATAGTTTCTCTGAAGGTATTATGTGCTTTTTCAGGGCGGCTGTAGTTACATGAAAGATACTGAAATGTTCAATTTATGAAAATGGAACCATGTTGAACTAATATAAGTATGTACTTTCAAAACTCTTGTCACTAGCTTTACGCAAGCTACCATTACGAGAGTAACAAATGTAGTGAACATATCCGTTACCTTAGACAAAGTAACAAGCAACGACATTTGCTTTCGTTAAGTTACAAGACAACTAAGCGAAGGAATTTTATCATTTTCCTATATTTTTCAAACGAAGCGATCTTTAGTATTCTCGATGCAATTTAAATTTGTCTAGTCTCCGGTATCTTAAAATAGTACAAGATACGAACTTAAATCAACCTTCACCGAGCTGATAATAGAATGAAACATATTTATAATCAATTAAGCATAGTAGATAATATATTTAAAATGTATTTGCAAAAAAAATCCTGGACAAATTTTTTTTAATTAGTTTTTAAATTTTGCAATATCAAAATAATCAGAAAATTTTGTCCTGACTGAAAATATATGTATTTTAAATATGTAATCATATATATATATATATATGTATATTTACATATATTTATGTATATTGTATATTTTATAATTTAATCTTATGTGTCATATTATTCTTATTTTTTTTTGTTTTCTCTTTTATTTATTTTGTCGCACCGCCCACTAATCATTTCTGCTTAGCCCAAAGGTATGACTGGTAGAGAATGCCCTACGGCGTTAAGTCCACCTTTTGTACAAAGTATTGTTGTGCAATAAAGCTTAAATAAATAAATAAATAAATAAAAATACAGAACCTATTGATCGTGCAGCCGTTGGGTTGTCTATTATTTACCTGCGCGAACTACTGGGTAGTCAAGTATGAACAGGTATGTCATTTATGAATTGAATTGATCAGTATCTTTTGATGCACAAATTCTCGATCGGCCATTAACATTGATAACTGATTACCTTTTCCTGACCGCACACGTCTGTCAGGAAGACCTTATAGTAATAGCGGTGGACACTGTTAGTTCAATGTCTTTGCGGTGCTGTCATACATAGTGCCAATTATAGACCTGCGAGTATATAATGTTCTATAGACGCATGTATACGACATGTACTCTGACGCGTCGAGTTCATTTGGGCACCAATATACTGTATGGATAGATTGATGGTCATCTGTCATTCATACAACAAACCTGACAAGTGTCGCACACAATGTGGAGACTCGAGGATGTAGTAAATTTTTGCAAAAACGGAAAGATGGACTGGTCAAGTAAAATTGATTTTATGACAAGTGATAAGTTGGTGAGAGTGAGATTATATGTATATATTGCGGCGTTTGTGCACTTATCATTCATTGCAATTAAGTTATTGGCAATTGACTTTACTAAAGCTGATGATCCTGAAATTTGGGTTTATGCAGATATTAGGTGGAAACTTATTACATGTTGGTTCAATGTAAGTAGAAATAGTTTATACGCGAAACAGTTTATACATATTTACCTAATAACATTTTAAGGAAGTATTTTATAGCTTTAAGTTAGGTAACTGAAAGTTTCTGAGCGTAATTTTTATGCTCCTTTATTTTTTTAACAATCCCCACAGGATAAGTCCTAATCCTAATCACATCTAGTAATATTATTGTTTTCTAAAAAACTGAATACTTTCTGGGAACCGGCTAGGTAATAATTACCTTCATGAATATCTTATATGCTAGGTAGAGCCGAGTTCTACAAACTTTTTTGCCCGGACCCCAGAATAAATATAATTTTCAGCTTTATGTTATGCACAGGTACGGCGAATAAAATTTTAACATTTGAAAATCGGATTATACAGGGATAATTCAAATAAACATAAAATAACCGTATGATAAAACGTTCTTATTTAGTTAATAATAATTGAAAATAATACAACTGCCTGCTACCTCAGAGTTGATCGAAAGAAAATAAATAAAATAATAAACAAAGGGGTATATTGGACGATCATGATTTTTTTACTATTACTTACATATTCATATTCATTTAATCACTTCCATAAAGTAACAGCAGTTCCCAATACAGGTATAAAAGATGTTCATTTTGTTACAATATGACCTTCTAAGGCATTCATGATTTTTAAATAAAATAATACAATTACGAATAATATGAATAAATGAAATTAGTTCTGTATGATCCAAATTACAATAAATCCGACAAACTATTAATTAAAATGGCATTAATTAAAAGGTCAAAAGGAACTTGTTGTTTTATCATAGTATCATAACAAGCTTTGAAACAATACGGGAAGAGTGCAAGGTTAGATATAGGAAAATACTTTAATACTTTATTGTTTTGACAACCTATTGATCCAGCACGTTTCTTGTCAATCAAATGGAAATAAGCACAGAGGTACGATTCTCATGCATTCGTACTTTTTCCGCACGGTAATTTGTATGTAGCCAACTCTACCTAGGTGTACAATAATATCTTCAAATTACTGTTGACAGATGCATTTCATAAATAAATATAAATAAATATTTCACAACAATCACACTTCAACACATCACTAGACAACGGATAAACATACTTAAACACTTTTTTTTGTAAATAAATACATATTATACATAGAAAACACCCAGAACAGTACAAACACACATGTTCATGCACACTTATGCTTGTACTGTGCGGGGATTGAACCCGCGACCCTTGGTTTAGAAGTCCGACCTGTGGACCACTGCACCAAGCGGTCGTCAAACAAAACAATTTTATGTCAGTAACAAGATATGTCGTATACTATTCGACAGTTCAGCACCACACGTTTGCGTTCGAGTGGTTATCGATCGATTTTTTTACGAATGTGTACTTTTTCCGATTGCACGAAAATTGGCTCGCAGAATGTAAATTAAAGAGTGTGTTTTTGTCATCTTGTTATGCTGTCCTTGAAAGTTGATATTGGTAGCTTTGAAAAAGTAGAAATACCTATACATAATCATAATCCCCGTCGGGATACGTCCTCGTAACGGAAAAATTACCTTTAAAATATTTTCTGATTTTTTTTCCCTTTATCTGTTGTTGATATTCTGAACAATCTCAGGATGCTAATTTACTGGTTTGTTTCATTTTCAGTTAACGTCATTGGCGTATCTCCCCGTGTGCATATACTGTGACTGGAGAAAAACTAGAAAGGAAGCGGGTTGGAGACACGTCAGGCAACTAAATTGGATCAGATACACTTTGTTTACTAGCTTCTTGTTCCCCACGACCACTGTGAGTGTATTTCTTAGAATAATCACGCTTTGAAATGCATCTGATACCTCTCAGACACTGCGACTTTTCGTTAACATAGGCCGAATAGAGCTGCGAATTCTATTAATTTAGGGTCCTGTTTCGTACCTATCTGTTGACATTCATGACTTTTTTATCTGTATCGTTAGGGAACCAATTTTTAAATGCAATTGATTTATAAAGCTAGCAATACCTTTCTTTAATCTTTGCATTTGTTTAACCTGTGTAAGAGTACGACAGTGCTCTGACTTGATATGACATCAGGTATATCAGTCAGTTTGTATATATTTTTGTTTTTTGTCAATATCGAAATCTGGCCGCATAACTTCAATTTTTTTTTCAGACCCATAGTAAAGATAATAGAGATTGCCTGATGTTCTATGTAGTAGTACCAGTGTCCGCCGGCGAATTCGTCCTCGCGGAATCCCCTTTGTTAACAATTCTTTCTAAATTGTGTGTTACACATCACAGTAAGCTTCATTATGGTAAAATTTTATTGAAATCCATACAGCAGTTTTTACGTGAACGAGTAGCAAACATCTACATACTTACCTCGTGTGTCCATAAGTTTTACAAACTTTGTTCTAAAAAAAAGAAATAAAAAATTACTGGCTGCTATTTATTTCTTTTTCTAATTTTGAATTTCGAATGTTAACTTTTAATTCCTTTGATTTTCAAATTCATTTCTTTCAATTTTCTCGTGATGGAGAGAACAGAAGAATTGCGTGCGACCGTGATTTCGCTATTTAAGGCGGGAAAAAACCAATGGAGATTTTCCGTCACGTGAAAACTATTGGTGTGAGCCGTAACTTCGTGTATTACACTATTAAACGAAACAAGGAGACAAGTTCTTTGCAAGATCGCCAAAGGAGTGGTCGGCCGCGCTCTGTAAGGACGCCTGCGAACATCAAAATCATCCGAGAGCGACTTCGCCGAAATCCATGTCGAACTCAGAAAAAACTAGCTCTGCAGACTAATATTTCGCGCATTTCAGTCAACAGAATTCTGAAATATGATCTTAAGGTGAAGGCGATCGCCTTCGTAAATTGCGACGCGAACGTTGTCAAATACTGCTTAAGAGACACGATGCGAGGAAAATACTCTTCACCGATGAGAAAATCTTTACTGTCGAAGAAAAGTTCAACCGACAAAACAATAAAGTGTATGCAAAAAGTAGCAAGGACGTCCCAGCTTCAGCACGGAATGTCTAGCGTACTCATCATCCGGCTTGTGTGATGGTATGGAGGGGAGTTTCGTATGAAGGTGTCACTCCGCTCCATTTCTGTCCCACCCAAACTTGGAGTCCCTGAAGCGAGCTCTTGTCCGAGAAGCAAAGCGAATCCCGCTGGAAAAGATTCGTGCCGTCATTGATGACTGGCCAAATCGTCTAAGGGCCTGTATTAATAACAAGGGTGGTCATTTTTAATAATAATAATTATTTTTTGTTTATTATTATCTACTTATTGTTTACTGAAAATTTTAGAAATATATGTTTATTATAAAAAAAAGTTATGCAACTTTTATTTCGTCTCAAAATTTATGCACACACGAGGTATAATCTTTCGCGTTTATAATATTAGTAGGATATGTAACACCGTCGCGCCCAAATGCTATCTTAAACTTAAAGTTTTACATACAACTTGTTGTAGATGTGTGCTTTTATGTTGCTTACCTACAACTTAATAAGGTTAGCGCATCGTCTTAATCTTCTTTCTTTTTAGTTGACTAGTAACCAAGAGGTCACGAGTTCGATCCACGCACAGTACACAAACATTTGTGTTTCTACTGGTCTGGATGTTATATGTATTTATTAAAGTTTATTTGTAATACCACTGTTAAATCTGATATCTGTAACACCTGTGCTTTAGCTACTTACCACGGAGTCAGATCAATGAATGTGATGTTGTTGTATATATATTTATTTATTTATATTATTTCATGTTACAGTTTGCAGATATACTATTCTGGCGACTTTGGAACAAGGATCGTTTGTTGATAGCCCCACTAGGAGTGGATGCGATCGTCCCATTCTGGACCCAGCACTGCATGCACACAGTGACACTAGTGTTCACATTGCTAGACTTAGTACTGCTACCAAGGAAGAGACCACCTAGTTTGGTGCCAGGATTGAGTTTCATGATGTTGCTCATCGCTGCGTATTGCTGTGTGTAAGTTGATTCTACGAGTATTATAATGTGTCCTTAAAAGCTATTAAAGTTTGAATCTTTGCGAAGCCCTTGCAGAGGACACCTTATTCTATGCACATCCCAAGAAAATTCTGGTGATTTTACAACAAAAGATTGCAAAGGTCAGACCATCATCCGACTTTTTAAATTCTAATCCGAAGCTCACCTGACAAGTTACCTACTTCTAATGATCAATAATATGACAAATATTTGTTATTGCCTACTTACTCGTATTTTACTGTCTGAATTACCAGTTTAGTGTTAGTAGCAAATCGTGCTGTAGATTGACAGTAGAGGTACCGATTGTCAAACTGTCCTTTTGTGGTGTGCAATTTAGCAATATAAAGATATTGATTGATTTATATATTGACCTGTTGTACGTGATAAGATTACATATCGGGAGAACTTGAAACAAAATAAGGTAGAATACAAATCGGCTATTAATAAATGGTTGAATGGTTATAAAGACGTATTTAACACAGTTAATATTAACAATTAAATATTTTATTTTATTTATTAATTTATTTCAGGCTACAATTGGCCCATATTACAAATACCTTACTGACTAAAATACATACAAAAATAACTTATAAAAAAATATATACATGATAAATAAAAATATCAATTTGTACACTCAAATGATGTTAGTATATCTATTTACAACTGAGTCGCCTTTTTACCTTATCACTTTCTTATTCTACTTCCAAATACATTCTAATTTTCTAAAACTACCTCTATATTCTTAGATCAAACCGAAAAGAGGCAGATATGATACGAGCTAGTCGCGCGTGGTCCTACTAAACTGAGTCCAATAGACCTTCTCGGCTCCTAGTTACTGTCCGTACTGCGAGTTGTTTACACGTGCATGCGTGAGCGGCCCATGTTTAAGTTAATGATTGTATGGACGCAGTCTATCTTCCTCTGTTTGATAAGATCGAACCATTATTGCCGATGGAGTCTATAATGCCGCTTTAAAAGTATTATCTAAAAAAATACATGATATTGTTTTTTTTCTTTCAGATGTGCAGATAGTTTAGCGAAGGGAGAATACCTGTATCCGGTTTTAAGAACTATGAATAGTTTCAAGCTAAGCGCACTTTTGGTGTATGTTGTTTTAGAGCATTTGTTCTATTTTACAGGTCAATTCTTTGTTTACGATTTTTTGTGGGGAAAAAGCAAATCTAAAAATGCACACATGAAATCGTATTCGCTATTCAGCGAATAGACTTTGTTTGTGGATTCACTGTTGCTAGGTATATTTTCATAAATGGTTATATATATTTTTTGAAAATATTTAACTATTTGGTTTGGTTTGGTTAATAGGAGCCGGTTGTATGATCCATTGAATTTTGTTATTTGCGTCTGGTTTTATATTAAAACTTATGTAGGCAATAAGTATTATTATTTCCGTGAGAATCCTGGATTTAAAATTAATTTAAAAAAAAAAAACTATTGTAAAAACATTGTTCAAAATGTTATCTTATTCTGGAATTTTCACTGCATTTGAATGATGTCTTATCTATAATATAAAAATGAACCGCAAAATGTGTTGGTAAGCACATAACTCAAGAACGCCTGGACCAATTTGGCCAATTCTTTTTTTTATGATATTCCTTTAAATACGGGGATGGTTCTTACGAAGGAAAAATAAATAAATAGAAACAACGGGCAGGACAATTTCTGCGCGGTCCGCTACTTTATTATATAGATGAGATATGTAATAATTGTTATTGTGCGAAATAATAAAACTAGAGGTAATAAACGATAATACATCTTAAGAATAGCGGATCGATTCTTACGGATTTTTCTAGACTCTAGGTATATTTGGAGACGTTAAAGGTACATACGAGGGCGTTTTGATAACTCCATGACTTTCAGGCTGAATAGAAACTTTTTTTATTTTTAATGATATTTTCTTAAAAGTAATATTTTTGCGAACCTAAAATAATTCTATTTTCAAATATGGCGCGAAAACAATATTTAATAACAAAAGAAGTTTGGCGGCTGTGAAGGTGTTCTTCGAAAATGGAGAAATCCGAGTTTCGAGTCTTGATTAAACACTATTTTTTACGCGGGAAAACCATTAAGCAGACCGAAGACAAGTTGAAAAAATATTACGGGGATTCAGCGCCGTCTCATGGAATGGTACATAAATGGTTTACTGAGTTTCGTTGTGGACGTATTACAACCAATGATGCCGAGCGCCCAGGAAGGCCGATTGAGGTAACCACTGAGGACATTGTTAACAAAATCCACGATATTGTTTTGGCTGACCGTCGAGTAAAGATACGCGAGTTAGCTGAGGCTGTGCACATCTGAACTGAACGAGTTTTTCATATTTTGCACGATATTTTGGGAATGAAAAAACTTTCTGCAAGATGGGTGCCGCGCTTACTGACAGTCGACCAAAAGCGAAAACGCGTGACTACTTCTGAGGCATGTCTGGCTATGTATAATCGCAATCCAAGTAAATTTTTGCGTCGGTACGTAACCGTGGATGAAACGTGGGTCCACCATTATACGCCAGAGACTAAACAACAGTCAAAGCAGTGGACTTCTACCGGCGAACGTGCACCAAAGAAGGCAAAAACGGTATGTTCGGCTGGTAAAGTGATGGCAACAGTATTTTGGGACAGTCAAGGGGTTATTTTCATCGATTTCTTGGAGAAAGGCAAGACAATAACCGGTGCTTACTATGCTGCATTGCTGGAAAGATTTAATGAAGAGTTGATGAAGAAACGACCGCATCTAGCAAAGAAAAAAATTCTATTTCATCAGGATAATGCTCCGGCCCACTCGTCTGCAGTCGCGACTTCAAAACTTGTCGAATTAGGATACGAATTATTGCCGCACCCTCCATATTCACCAGATTTAGCCCCCTGTGACTTCTTTCTCTTCCCAAACATGAAGAAATGGCTTGCTGGGCAAAGATTTTCATCCAATGAAGAGGTGATAGCTGCAACCGAGGCCTTTTTTGCAGGCTTTGACAAAAAGTATTTTTTGGATGGGTTGAAGAGATTGGAGCATCGCTGGAAAAAGAGTGTAGAGTTGAAAGGAGTATGTCGAAAAATAAAATGTTTTTGTACACAAAATATATGTTTTTCTTTTCAAAGTCATGGACTTATCAAACCGCCCTAGTAACTAATAATATCTATAAATCATTATTTTTTATCTCCTTTCCTCGATGCTGGTCTCGTCAACGCTTAAATGTGACGGTGGTGAAGTGACTGACACACTTTTTTGAATGATTTTATCTGTTCCAATACGTTAAATATGTGTATTACTATTGTAAGTACTTCCTTCAGCCGTTTATCCACTTTCAAGTGCTAGGTAAATAACAATCTATTCTGATATTGACTATGTAAATTAAGAAAATACCTTGCTTAATACGCTTGGAAAATAAACATTGTAGCTAGATAACTAGAAAATGACAAAAAAATAACGAATTCTTAATTTTAAGCTGGTTTTGGAATTTTGGCTTAATAGTTTTTACTCGTAATAGGTCTCTCTAAGTTTAATCTGTGTATTTGATTGTAAGATTATTATTTTCCGATATTTTTGTGTAAAATGGTTTGGTTTATTAATTTGAACGGATGAATAGTGCATTCACACATTGATGCATGTTGCAAACATTTAATTTGGCAGCTTCATGGCTTTGCGTTTTGAATAGAACGGGAACTAGGTAATACAAATACTGTTTAGCTGTGATAGTTACAATTTAATTAATCTCGCCAGCAAATTGCTTATCTGTGTAGCTTTGCGGTGAGCTTTGAATCGCTAAACATCAGTAGGACTGGAAGCAAAGTAAGGATTACATAGTCGGTGACGAAGCGATAATGTCAATAATGCAAAAAAAAAAAATAGATAAGCTACAAAAAAGTTTCCCGGTAACTTTGATGCGGCGAATGTCATTCGCATACATTTTTGTCACATCGCTTTTGCAATGTAACTTCTTCAACCCAGTTTAACTTTATCAACCTCAGACTTATGTCAGTATGTAGACGTCTGATCATAAGGTTACAATTATTAGCTAAATGTCGCGAAATTAAATATCCCACGATCTAATCAAACTTCGAAGATTCTAAAAACACGACGTTTATGCGGCGCCGAAGGTATCGCCTGTGCTCGGCGCATATAATTTCACCTTATAGGCTTAAGTCAAACATGATGGTAGTGCAGCGACCGCAGGCGACACCTGCGGTGCTGCTCTCTTTTGTTTTAATTGAATGAAATTATTTCTGATCACGGCCCCAGTGCCTGTCCCTGTGACGTTATTTACTATGGCCGTGACGTGCTATGCCGCTGTGTCGCCTGCTGCGGTCGCTACACTATATGCTGCACCAAACGGCTGGTATTATTTGTCCAATTCTTGTTTTTGTTTGTAACACTTAGTATAATTATTACAAACCCTCGTGGTTTACTTGTACCAAGTAAGTTAGTTAAGTGTTTTGTAACTGTTATTTACATGATAATGAAGGCAATAAAAAAATGTGGTCCGTCTCCGACATCTACCTTTATTGTTGTAAATAGCAAAGTGTAGACTTACAGAGAGATTGCGCATGCGTTTATAAATGGCGACAAGTTGTTGGGTGGACGTTCGTGTGGACGTTGACCGCGCTGGCCACGTTCACGTTGAATACTAGTTAAGCAGCAGAATTTAATACCACTGACACCTGTTTTCGTAACATATAACAGCCCATCAATATTATTACCTGATATGCCTAAGGTAGCATAAAGCATCTAATTTAATAATATAAATTATTTTTAGAAAATCTTTCATTTATCATTTTGAAATGATCTTTTTTATTCCGTTGCATGAATTTTTCCGGCAAAAACTGTACAGTAAGTTAATAATTAAAGTAAGAATGATATCGAATATTTGAATTTAAAAAATAATCAAACAAAACTTTTTATGTGAGGATATGACAGAGTCGTCACTACATCCTAAAGTTAAAAAGGAATTTTAAATTCTTGCGTCATACTTTTATGTTTACCTATATGGTGACATATTTTTCGCCAAAACCAAAACTGACTTTTTTATTTTTTTGGCCGAAACTGAAACTGAAACTTTGCTGTAAGTATTACTCTAAAACACTTATTTTTCAGGAGTACGAGTTAAGTTTATTTTTGAATGATTTTAGTACTTACTATTTGGTTCTTTGTCTGATTGTTATAAGACCCAGATTGTTGGAAAGACTTTTGAGTTCTAAGGGGAATTTTAAAGTGAATTCTTGTTTTTTTTTAATTATTACCTTGTGGATAACAAGGTATTAATTCAAAAAAAAAACAAGAAGAAGAAGTCAACGATATGCCAATTAATTAGAAGTCAATTAATCGATAAAGTAAATATAAGGAGCGATAATACGCAATTAATAATATCCCATAATGAAGTTCTGTGAAATAAAGCAAAGCATTATTACTTAACCTTTCCCAGAAATCCAGTAGCTGTAATTCGATTGACGTAATGTCAATCGAATTACAGCTACTACAATAAATTTAAAGTTCCGTTCGGCTTGAGCTATGAGTATCCCCTAAAATCTGACCAACCCCATAAATTGAGGTCAAAGCGTGTTTAAATGCCAGCATAAATGTCAGCGGAAAATAGCTGAGCTTACGTATTTTCCAGCTAAGCATTTATCACCTAACTAATGCAAGTATTCACCGAAAACGTTACTATTGACTTTAAACTATGTATATAATTTTCCACTGAAATAAATGAAAGGATACACTTACCATTTAGGTAATTATTGAATGTTTTTAACTGTAAGTACTACTCGTATTTGAATTAAGATTGTCTAATATCGAGTTCTATGTTTTGTTACTTTGTATGATGAATAAATAAATTAATGATTCATTTTAGTATACTTTGGTACAAAGAAGTAAAGTAAGTAGGCGAACATGCCGTAGCTTCGTCATAGCTGCAGCATAGGTAATGATACCTTAAATTAGTATAAGCTGAAATTAAAACACACTTAAAGAAAAATGGACTGCTACAAGCAGGACTCGAACCAGCACCTCTCGTAAGCCGGGCGATTGCTCTCCCAATTGAGCTTCCGTGACACTTAGGTACTTATCGATCCGAATTTCTATAAGTGCTCCTTAGGCTCCAGAGAGCCATGATTCATAGTGATGAACCAAGTGTGGTTAGATACCTACAACGAGTCCCGCCTGTGGCAGTCTATTTTTGTTTCAGTGTGTTTTAATTTCACATTTTAAAGAAATTTGCATTGTTAATGCTAAAAAATAAAGTAACTTAGGTTATTAATATAAGCTATTCAGAAAATCCTACACGTCACTTTTTTGTTGATTTCATACGTTTTGATGCTGTTTTTAGGATCAGATTACTCCTGCGGAACACGATCAACGATTGAGGTGCGGCGATTGTTTGACAAACTGTCAGAAGCGAGTCGCAGGTGTAGCCTGAGCCTTTCTCCGTCACATCAGTGGATTCCTTTTTTAAACTAAATTCGAAAATAACAGGTTTTTAAATATATGAATTTGTTACCTCTCAACTCCTTTATTTACCAACTGATATGGTCAAGTTAAGTCTACCTACGATTACACCGAATAACAGTATCGTTTCAGTCATGGTTCAGTGACCAGCTTAGCGTTGTAACGACTGAAGCCTTTTTATTAAGTAAGTAAATGTATCTGAGGATTAGCTATAAGATATTTGATAGGCTATTTTTTAAGCGGTTACTTGAACATACAATTCCAATTCAAGACCTGAAGGTCCATCTTAAAAAAAATATTAAGCCATTTAATGTAAATGAGGGTAAATAATTAAAGTAAAAACTACTGTTTATTTAAACATTATATTTTTAATCTACCTTATATTAAATTAATACTATTTTAACAATCCTCAGATTACGATGTTGTGTATTCAATACTTTGTTTAACAAAGTAAGACCTTAAACATAAGGGTACGTTCTGCGAGTGTTAGCTCGATAGATTCCAGATCTGCAACAATAGAAAAAGTTAAAGGTCTGTTATGTAAAGATGATATACAGCATTCAATTAAGCAGGGATGACAATTGTTTTTGAAGAAACAACAAAATGCATGCAATTCGAAGAGAAATGCATTTCTTAGATTATTTTGGTGATTTAAAGCTTCGTCACACAGCGAGTGACAGTTTCACGCGCTAACGCCGCTTTCTATTTGACGCTTTCCAACTTTTATCACAAAAAAAGTAACAAAAATGTTCTTATTAAAGTAACAAAAATTCTTACCCAGGTTTGTTGAGGTTGTTCGTGCCCACTTCCAGGGTGACACCTTTACACAGATTGAAGTTGTTCTGGAACATGTTGTTACACCTGTTCCCTACAATGTTGTGCCCTATGCTCGCTGCCATGATCTCCCACGCTCGGTTGTGGCAGCAGCTGTGGGTGAGGCACCCTGGCTGGTTACCCCCGCCGTTGATGAAGAAGTCAACGTCACCCAAAGCTGTGCCGATTCCAATGTTGGCAAGGCCATTCCCATCAGTGTGAATGACCTCTACGTATTTGGCGTCCCGAGAGGATAAGCGTTGGGTGCCACTGCCCCAGAGCTTGGCGGTGGGGTCAAGACCTGCAGGTAAAATTTAAGTCATCGTTTAGGTCATCAGTTTCACAAAGTGCACTAACTATTATAAATTAAAAAAAAATGAAATTGATTCAACTTTAAGAATTTAAGATGCCCATATGTTATGGCAAGTCCTGTAGTAGCAACTTAAGTAATAGTGTTCTTCCAGCTTTGATTTTTAGATTATTAAATAAGAAAATGATGCTGTACGGGATATTTTACGGGATATGACCTTATCTTACCTGTGATCCTACCGATGTTTCCACCCGAAAACCGAATATCCCGACCAGCAATACCACAGATGTGAGCTCCAAGGCCGAAACCTATAAGGTGGACATTATCTTCAGGCACTGAAGCCATTGCTATTAGTTCTCCTATGAACCCGGCCAGGTATTCCGCAATACTTGGAACTGCTGATACAGCATTGTTGTACCCCATTTGAGCATAGTAAGACCAGTCCATTATTATGACGTTGACATCATCGAAGGTAAGGATCTCTGGAATGAAAAAGTCATATCAGTTATATCCCTTAATAATAAAGGGGTGATGGCATTCGTGAGTAAATTTGTCGCGCTGCATCTTCTCAGCACCAGAATTGTCTCCAAGCAATGGTCGGGTTAATTAATATTTTGGGACGTGTATAAATGCCCCTTATAGATCCACGTGTAGAAAAAAAATAGGTCTTATTTTAAACAACTCAACCTTATGCAGTAGGTTTATAAGGAAAGCTTGCTAAAGACTGTGTTTCATAAATAAATTTTAGGTATCTAAGCTAGTTTTTCGATATTAAGGTGTACTTTCTTATGAAGCACCAAAGATAACATGATAATTAAATGATGACGTTTTTTTGATTAAGGTAGTTCCCTGATTTGTATCAGGTAGTACTTAGGTACAGAAGTGCATATTTCACAATGCACAATAAAAATAGCTTACATACGTCTGACAGCAAGGTTGGTCGATTACAAAAAACAACCTCTCTACCAATCCGTACTGCGCCCGCGTGGTGGATTATGGCTGGTACCACCTCATAGTCGAGGTGAGGCCTGTGCCCAATAGTGGGACGAATATAGGCTGGTGCGATGATGATGAGATGAGTACTTGAGTAATAGCTTATAGGCGAGGGGCAAGCTGCCTGTCTATGGGAAAAGATTGTGAAATGGTGTTTTTGGTAGGGTACAAAGGGTACAAAGGGTTATGGGTAAAGGTACTTACGGTCCTTGAGATAGGGGTTGATGCTGGTATACCCGTTGCCTTCGTGGTCATGGACGATGAGCACGGTTCTTAGGCTGGCGTTGAAAGGAGTGTTGGCCAAATCGCTGCTGGTCAATATAGGGTAGGGCTGTCGGATATCATCCCTGGAAAACTCTTAACAGGTTAGTATAATTACGACGCTTGAGTCCAACATTATAGCAAAATAGAATGTAAGATAAGCTCTATATACAGGGTGTCGCTTTGAGTATGGATCAAACGTAAACCGTGGATAGGCGACCTCAAGGGCTATCCATTAGACCCCTATGTATATTCCGCGAAAATGCGTAGTTTTCGAGTAAAAATTTTTTTTTGTTTTTTATTTTTATTTACGAAAAAATTACAAAAAAAAATTGTTCTGCCTAAACTTTTAGGATTAGAGCCGTGATTTTTTTTTACAAGTAAGACCAAATATTGTGTTTCTTAGAATAAAATGTCAGACTCAAATTAAATCTAATAGTTTTTTTTTAAAAAATTGAAAAGTGACTCATTTTATCAAAATGAATTTCTTTCATGTAACTTTGAAAGGGCTTAACTTTAAAAACCTGCATAACAAAAAAACTTAATTCTTATCTCAAAAACTTGGCTATTTATTACTATTACTTATTTAAAACAATTTTGCAAAACTTTATTTGATTGCGACAAGGACTTTACCTTAAAATAATAATTTAAAAGTTAAAGAGGTCGATTTTATTGAAAAAGTATCTTACACTGGTTTGATAAGAAAATGTTGTCAAAGCATAAATAATGATAGTGTGTTGAATATTATGTACGTTTCTAATAGTTATTACGATGTAATGTAATAGTTTTCTATTAGTTCTGTTTAATACAAATACCTTAATTGTTCTTAAAGATGAGATTTCATGTTGAAAACAATTTTGTCGCTGCAAAGCAATTGGATTCAGGTAGACAAAAACCGGTTGCCCTTGAAATACTACTCGAGTGCGGTCGGTCGGTTGGTAGTTCATTCATTCAAAGTTGATAAACAATTTTTAGTCGTGCTTTGACTGCGCTATCGGTTGCTATCCTGATTACCGAGTGTTTCTACGAGTACACAACGCATTTATGGAAGGACGCAGGCCAGGCAAATCCCAGAACGAGGGAATAGTCAGACAAGATCCAGATTTAGAAGAAAAAGTATTAGAAGAAATCGCAAGGGATCCTTCAGCAAGTACGCGATCTATCGGTCGGCGTTTAGGTGTCCCTCATCAAACAGTCCACAGAATATTGCAATCACAAGGCTACCACCCATACCATCTTAAAAAAGTACAGGATTTACTGCCAACGGATTACGAGCGACGAGTGGCTTGGCCACCCCGATCACCCGACCTCAATCCTGTTGATTTTTTTGTATGGGGTTATTATAAAGAATTAGTTTATCATAAAGAATACGACAATATCTCAGAGTTAAATGAAAAGCTCAGAGAAGCACAAAATACTATTCGACAAAAAGAAGAAGCTTTTCAAAGATTACGGAGAATTTTTCTAAAAAGATGTCGTTTGTGCATTGCTAAAGGAGGAACTTTGAGCACTTGCTTTAAGAGGAAAGTTATTTTACTTTGTCATTATTTGTATTAGAAATGTAGAATTTTTGAAAGTTTTCATATTTGTCCCAGATTTTGTAATTTGTGTGTATCTCTTTGTTGATTGTTAGCTTCTAGCCAGTATTTGGACTATTAAAGTATTGATTTAAAATTAATGTGAACTTTTTTTACAAAATACTCAGTATTTAAATTTACTGACAATTTTCTAATCAAACCAGTGTACTTTGTTCTTTAAATCGACGTCTTCAACTTTAAAATTATTTTTTACGTAAAGTCCTTGTCGCAATCAAATGAAGTTTTGCAAAATTGTTGCTAATAAAGTAGCCAAGTTTTTGAGATAAGAATTAAGTTTTTTTGTTATGCAGGTTTTTAAAGTTAAGCCCTTTCAAAGTTACATGAAAGAAATTCATTTTGATAAAATGAGTCACTTTTCAATTTTTTTAAAAAAAACTGTTAGTTTTAATTTGAGTCTGACATTTTATTCTAAGAAACACAATATTTGGTCTTACTTGTAAAAAAAATCACGGCTCTAATCCTAAAAGTTTAGGCAGAACAATTTTTTTTTGTAATTTTTTCGTAAATAAAAATAAAAAACAAAAAAAAATTTTTACTCGAAAACTACGCATTTTCACGGAACATACATAGGGGTCTAATGGATAGCCCTTGAGGTCGCCTATCCACGGTTTACGTTTGATCCATACTCAAAGCGACACCCTGTATATTTTTTTGTTTAGTGGAATATAATTGCGGGAACTTGATGTTTTACCAATTTTTTCTAAGAGAGCGTAACGTTAGCACGATGCGTTTATTCTAAGAAAATGATAAAATTCGCCCCTTACATATTATTTCTCTAAAATTTTAGAGAGGCGTTTGTCCTGAGAAGGCATGACAACCTCATTATATCCTTTAATACTTAATATTATAGTACAATTATTGGGTACAGAAGATCAGAAAGAGACGTTTTTTGAAGTGAAAACTTCTTAAGCGGCGTTGAGCACTTTTGTGGCATGGGTAGAAACTGTGAAACTCGCGTCAGGTCACGTGATGCTGATCGAAAAACCGTAAGACGGTTGTTAAGTTTTCACTTCTGCCGGCACTCCCGGAGTGCAACCCGTGTTTTTTTTATCTAAATATTTCAGAGATTTGCTTACTTCTAATCTATTAATACATTTTTTTTGTAAAAAAAGCTGTCTTCCTCTCTGATATTTCATACATGACATGGCATGTAGCAATTAGGCGATTCTAGTTTTTTTTTATAAGAAAACTATTTTTTTATGGATAATGAATGGAACGCAGTCTGTGGCCCGTTACGATAAACTGTCACTCTTTCGTTTGTTAATGAACCTAGTCTTATGACATACATTTTTTCATTATGGACGCGACACGCCAGCTCGTTGGCAAAGCCTTTACGAACGTACCCAAGCAAAAAAAAATTTGAATCGCTTCAAAGTTATTGTAAGTACCTAACTAAATTAAAAGCTGTAAGCTGCTGAAGTTTTCAAACAGAACTTAATTAAAGCCATTGTTATAATGATTGAACTTTAGTAAGGTATAACAGGTAACAGGTAAGTTCGTTAAATAAGTTTAAGTTAAACTTACTTCGTGTACAGCTCATACGTGTTGCGAGATCCTGATCTGGAGAGATTGTCAAGATTTGCTCCTTGAGCGTAGGCTGAAAGAGTTATTAAATAATTAAACTAAAACAACCTAAAACAAAACTGCCTACTTTTATCAATGTGAATGTATAAAAGATAAGGCTAATTCGTGATTAAGGTTGCATTGTTTGCAAAATCACGCCATTGATGACGCGGAAAAATCGCCAGTAGGTACCTGTTAGTTGTTTATCCTTAATGTGGACGATGCTTTAAAACATATTTTATAATTTGACTTATCTGGTTTGATTTACTGTTTGATACTATGTTTTGGTTTTACATATTTCAAGACATTCCACTTTTTCCTTGGTCGAAATATTTTCTTTAAAGTTTTATTAGTTTAGGTATCATTAGGTATCATCTCGGAATAAAAATCAGGTCGTTTTCACATGGTATAAGAGCCTTCGACAGAGTAACACTGAATAGTAACTATTGACGACTTAATATGCAAGGTAAATGACAGTTCCATACACTAATCAAATGATAGCGATCGCGATTTTCGTCATGGACTAAGTCTTGCAAATGAAAAATGACTATCCCAAGAAATCCTGATGGAGTTATTGAGTTGACACTTGCTCCAGATAGTATCAGTTTATTTTTGAACAAAGGTTTCTTAAAAATTAACTAACACGAAAATACACTCTCAAAGTCTCAGTCATAAACTCTTTTTACTAATAACAAAATAACAGTCTGGTAAATAATTGTAAGAGCTTACCCAACACAGCAACGATACAAAGAACTTCCTTCAACATGTTTGTTGGTTTATGTTATTCTTCAGAATGCATTGCTTGCGATAGAAATTGTTATTTATAATTCGATTCAATTAGATATAATCAATGCTGCCGATTGATAAAATTCACATTTTACTTATCTTCAAGGGAATCAGATGATCAAATTGATATGTTTTTTTATCTAAAAGGCAAAATTTTGATTTGGCATTGCATCGCTATCGAATATTCTATTATTGTAGAGTTTAAATGTTTCGTTGATAGTGCATTTTTAATGAAATTCAACAAACCACATTGTCTTTTATGAAAACAGTGCAATGGTTTTTTTTTACATTTTTCATACGTATTTCGTGTTTTTTTTTCAGAACGTTATTGATCGCTGTATATGTCTTTTTATTTTTGAACTATTTGCAGATATCTAAGTTTAACACAGCCGTTAGTAATGGCTCTCGTAAGAGAAAGGATTTTTCAAATTTATTTGATACTAGCGACCCGTCCCGGTTTCGCACGGGTGGAATAATTGTCTACCCGTGCGAAGCCATGACAAGCCGCTAGCATTCAATATCGCCTATGTTTATCAGGGATAATGTAGGATTCTAATGTTTTTTTTAATCGCTCCAGTAGTTACGGAGCCTATTCAATAAAAAAAATCAAATCTATCCTCTTTTACAAATAGATGAAGAAGTGAAAATATTCAGACTTTCCTAGATGTTATTATTGTAAGGCATTGCGATATTGCGTCTTCCTAAATAAGTACGACATAAAGACTTGAGATCTACTCCCAGAGGGCTACTGATTACGTATGTCACTTACGTCCGTCCCTTTTAGACATCCCATAGTGTCCAAATACACGAGGAAAACGGAAATATTATTAGCAGCAAGCGGGCCTGCCTACTCTCTTGGCCGCTATCTGTAAATGAAATGAAATATATTAATTTGCACAAAACATGGAATTACAAAGTTCTTTCTAGCAGGGTGTACACATGTTTTACCTTATTATAGGGCATGCAAATAACATATTAGTAGTTTCGGACGTCACTCTTACCAGCTTGATCGTGCGAAGTATCGCGCTGGCAAGATCCGAAATTATGAAAGAAACGTTAGCGAGTAAAGCCTCTGATTCTTAACATCATAACAAAGTTTCTATTAAATTCCAAAGCTTAGGTACGAACTAGAGCACATATGGCTTCCCACTTTTATTGCAAAATTGCCCTTCTGACAATGTTTTGTTGTTGCGCATGTTTACCTTGATGTGCTGTCGATGTGTACTTAATATATTTTTTCTCATAAATAAAAATTATTCTCATAAAACTTGACTATTAATTATACCTCGTGTGTGCATAAGTTTTGAGACGAAATAAAAGTTGCATAACTTTTTTTATAATTAATATATATTTCTAAAATTTTCAGTAAACAATTAGTAGATAATAATAATAATAATAAAAAATTATTATCATTCAAAATTACCACCCTTGTTATTAATACAGGCCCTTAGACGATTTGGCCAGTCATCAATGACGGCACGAATCTTTTCCAGCGGGATTCGCTTTGCTTCTCGGACAAGAGCTCGCTTCAGTGACTTCAAGTTTGGGGGGACTTTCGGCAGGCCCTGAGCTCTAGCTCAGCCCATAAAGCATAATCCAGCGGGTTGAGGTCGGGGCTGGAAGAGGGCCATTCGTTCGCCGCGATGAAGGCCGGCACATTTTCCCTCAACCACGCTTGGGTGGTTTTTGCTTTATGGGATGGCGCTGAGTCCTGTTGGAAAACCCAATCCTTGTTGTAAAACAAAGTAAGGGACAGGGGTTTCACAACAGGCTCTAAGATGTCAGTTTGATAGTTCTTGGCTTTCACCTTGACGCCTTGTTGACAGAAATGGAGCGGAGTGACACCTTCATACGAAACTCCACACCATATCATCACACTAGCCGGATGATGAGTACGCGAGACATTCCGTGCTGAAGCTGGGACGTCCTTGCTACTTTTTGCATACACATTATTGTTTTGTCGGTTGAACTTTTCTTCGACAGTAAAGATTTTCTCATCGGTGAAGAGTATTTTCCTCGCATCGTGTCTCTTAAGCAGTATTGGACAACGTTCGCGTCGCAATTTACGAAGGCGATCGTTTAAAAAATGAACTTTCCTACGGCTATACGCCTTCACTTTAAGATCATATTTCAGTATTCTGTTGACTGAAACGCGCGAAATATTAGTCTGCAGAGCTAGTTTTTTCTGAGTTCGACATGGATTTCGGCGAAGTCGCTCTCGGATGATTTTGATGTTCGCAGGCGTCCTTACAGAGCGCGGCCGACCACTCCTTTGGCGATCTTGCAAAGAACTTGTCTCCTTGTATCGTTTAATAGTGTAATACAAGAAGTTACGGCTCACACAAAAAGTTTTCACCTCACGGAAAATCTCCATTGGTTTTTTTCCCGCCTTAAATAGCGAAATCACGGTCGCACGCAATTCTTTTGTTCTCTCCATCACGAGAAAATTGAAAGAAATGAATTTGAAAATCAAAGGAATTAAAAGTTAACATTCGAAATTCAAAATTAGAAAAAGAAATAAATAGCAGCCTGTAATTTTTTATTTCGTTTTTTAGCACAAAGTTTGTCTCAAAACTTATGAACACACGAGGTACTATTATTTATGGATGCCTTTTTTAGAAATCCATTGTTTTGATCTCTGTTTAATTTCTTTGCAGCAAAATAGTGAGATACCAAGTGCATATTAGTTTAACAATGTGTCGAATCAGATGATCAGATGACTATAAGCTATGTCTGTATTTTCGACTCTAGCCATCCCGTCTCACGCAGAGTAAGCTATCATGAATGGTAACACTTGAAACTGCGGGTATTAGCGTACAGAGTAGGACTTCAGGACCTGAAGCACAGATTACTAAATAGTTACTACGTAACAGATAAATCACTCCATAGAGAAATTTCAATACCTACAGCGTTAATAGACTACTTTTTCTGCCGCGTACAAAAATGCACCTACATCTTTGAGTATAAAGTCACTATTGCTTCGCAGCTGCGCGAGACCAAGTGACGTGAGACCTAGCGACAATCGAACTAGGGTTGACACTTTCGGTAAAAATATTTCAATCACATTTTTCCAAAATGGTATTTGATTGACTGTTGTTGAAATAATATAACATTATTGAATAACAAATGTGAAATAAGAAATTCAGCCTGTATTAGGTATAACAAGCGAATTATGAGCTACTTAATTGTGACTCTTGCTATCTCTTTTTAAAACGAAATTTTCTACGGTGAAAGTATGGCGCTACGAGCATGTGACGTCACTGACTGGTAGCGGTCTCCATGTCTAATTAGAAAGTTTGATGCTCTATATCGCTGAAATTAAGGTATTTAAAAATAAGTACCTACCTATGTTCTGTTGCTATAAACATTTTAAGTACAATAACTGGGCGGCGCGCCCAGTAGGTATAGGGCATAAGGTATATATACCCTTTGCCCGTCCATTAGTCGACTAAACCACCACGTCGAGTAGGTAGGTAGGTAGGTAGGTACGCACAGTTCGTAGGTGGTGCGCAGCCCATAAAAAGTAGACTAATAGGTATAATAGATACTTAGGTAATATTTCGATAAAGTAACTGACCTATGTTTGACTGTAGGTATAACATTTTAATTCAATAAAGCCGAACCCCAATTTACCTGAATTTATCCAATTTACCTACGTAGGTACCACCTACTAATTTGTTTGTTTTTATACTTTGTCAATAAATTACTAACTTACCGGGTACTAATTAAATTATTTTAACAAAAGTTAATATGTACCTTTCTTCATTAGCTGGTAGACAAAAAAAGAAAGCGTTTTATTTCTCTTAGTATTTGACCTACACCCATCAACAGCACATAAATTTCCACCACAAGGAGTCATTTTTCTTAAATAAAACTAACGTTTAACAAGCACAGATTACTTATTTGGTTCGTACGAAAACTAAATTGAACGTAAGCGTAACACGAATAATTATAGTGCGTCGTGAGCGCGTCCGACGGTTGTTGGCAGCCCACTGAATCGGCACTGCAGTCGGTGCCGGCGAGAGTAGGCTATTACCGCGCGCAAGTACATCGAGTGAGAGAGGCCTGCCTGAAGGCCTACTGCGAAAAACGTAATCCGTTAAAACGATACTTTGTTATTTCTTTGACCAGAGGACAGTGCGTCAAGGTAAAGACTGTGGCATTTTATGTCCATGCACCTCATATGGGCCATTTTGCATTAAAAAACTGTAGAACAAAAGAAGTTATTTTTTCGTGGAAGCTCTACGTCTAGCCTCAGTGTCGGAATAGAAGTGATTCTAACGCCAACATCGTCTATGTCAAGTTTTGCGATAAGGGTCGCAATATACCCGGCATATTCGGCTCGACTAGATATCTGTCAATCACAGAGTTTAGTTAGGATCTTGAGCGCTATTCATTGTTAGCTGGATTTATACTTGGAGTGTTGACATTTAGAAGTTTATAGTTGGCTTGGATTTAGCTGTAGACGACGCGGCGACGCTTTATTCAACCTTCATTTTCATCAACGTGTCAATTCGCAGGACACATTTAAGTAAGAAAAATATGACTTAATTACTTGAAGTTATTAAGCACTTTAAGAGGAAGATCAGAACCGCAATAGTCAAATCACCATGCTTATCTTTGACTCACTTCGTGTATCATCCACTATTACATCACTTTGATGTAATGGTCAGGAAGTTGACTATTAACCAAGAGGTCGCGGGTTGGATCCCCGCACTGTGCAAACATTTGTGTGCATGAACACGTCTGTTTGTACTGGTCATATAACAATATGTATTTATTTAAGTTTATTTGTAATATCACTGTTGATTCTGATCTGTAACACAAGTGCTTAAGCCACTTACAACGGAGTCAGATCAATGTATAATGTTGAATATTTATCTAATATTTTAAACCTACGCAGGTTTACCTCCTACTCAGTTTTACGTCGTTAGAAAATACCAATAGGTATAACAATAACTTAGACTTATCGTACTTAAAGAAGGCTCTGATTAAAGATAATTGACACTTTAGGATGCAAGTCTCTTATTTGCTTAATATGCAGACGATGCGAACGTGACATAGTGTGCAGGGTACCTACTTAGATAAGTTGTAAGTACAGTTCTACCCGCATTGGAACTTACCTAATGACTACTTATTCATATAAATTAATTCTTCTATTTTACGGATAGAAAACCACAGGATGGTTGACTAATTGCACTTGCTAAAAATGAGAAGACTATTATTAAAGTGTACAAAAGGTTTGTCAAAAAGCAGGCTCGATGGGCTTAACATTTTCATATACATTTATAAGATGCTATCCTTGGCGCAGTAGCAATGCCGGTGGCAGCGGAGCCTGTAGTGTGGCGGTTTTTAAAGTAGAATTTTATACAAGGAAAACATCACAACCCTTCATCGTTGTGTTGCAAACTTGCCCACTACTACAAGCTGTTTGTTACTAAGAGTTTACAACTCTTACAACCTAACGACCAGCGCTGCCTAAGTGTAAACATAATGGGTTACTACATTTTCATACAAAAAAAAATCGTCACAACCCATCATCGTTCTGTTGCTAACTTGCCCACTTAGGTTGTTAGAATTGACAACTCTAACAACCTAACGCCCAGCGCTGCCTAAGTGTTACCACAATGCTTGGCTCGCAGTGTGAACCCATACGAAGGTTACTACATTTTGATTTTAATGTACAATAAACGACGCCAGCGCAGGAATCCAAATACATCCAACGGTAACCACTTGAAAAAACTGAAGCTGGAAGTCGCAGAACTTACAATACCTGACAACGTGACACAGAAGATGCGCCTGGAAAACAACACTGACACCAACAAAAACTCGACGCGTTTCGCCACTACACGTGGCATCCTCAGGAGATGTTGTCACTTCAACAGACGACGATCGTTTAGTGGAAATTTAAAGCAAAAAAATCTTTTTCAGCTTTAGTCTTGGATTTCCGCAAAGGAAGGCCTGATTCTACTAACTATTACGACATTTTCAAAAGGAAAACGTCACAAACCCACATCGCTGTGTGACAAACTGGCCTCCTACAACGAACTGGCATGTTAGTTGACAACCAACAACCCAAATCATAGAAAATTAACTTTGAAACAATTCGATATTGTTTGTCCACCTTCGGTTGCCCGGCATGTCTCATAACGTCCTATTAATCATTCGATTCCAGTGGGTTTCTAGGTCAATAGTTTGGAGGTTGACGCATACTGTAAGAAAGTTGGCAAGGGTCTCGGTGGTACGTCCGAGTCCAAGTAGGATAAGTTATGCGGGTCTCTCACAGCTGACCCAGTATTACTTGGCAATGGAATTATGCGATACGCAATATTTCGGTCAAATGAGGATCTTAAACTTCCGCCCAAGTATAAGTGGGGACGGAAAAAGTTAAAAGATCTTGATTTAAGACATACTTCTAACGAGACCTTTCCTAATTGAAGATTGCGTTGATCCAAGTTAGGTTAAGCATTTCTTACGTCATTTTTAGAACAGCTACACTGTATCAAAACTTTGTTCGAATCAAGTTTTTTTTTTTTTAATGTACAGTATATAAACAATGACCGAAGACACCTTTTAAGCAAATAAGATGCCTGTATTAGGTGTCTTCGTCCTTCCATAGCGTTTAAGTTATAAATACTAAATTACAAATTTTCCTTAGGTACAATAAGGTAATTCAGACTGCTGTGTGTGTGTGTGTGTGTGTGTGTGTGTGTGTGTGTGTGTGTGTGTGTGCGCGCGTGCGTGTGTGTGTGTGTGCATACGTGCGCGCGCGTGTGCGTGTGCGTGTATGTAATTGAATTTATTCTATGTGTTTCAGAAAGTTCTCTGTTTCCTCATAACTTAAAGACATTAGAAAGTTCGTAACAGTTTTATTACAATCATTCAGTGTTTTACTGTATATCTCTACAATTTTGTTTATTTTATTATAAATGTTTGTAGACCGACTTCTAAATTGTTTTTTAGCAAAGGCGGTTTTAGCTGCAACAACTGGGACAACATTTTTGCATCTCCTTGCTCTATTACCGCAGGTATGGTCGTAGGGGGTGGCTTTGTGTTGACTTAGTATGACGCTGACCATGTACAGTTTTCTCACTGTCAGTACTTTACAGAGCTTAAATAAACTATCAGTAGAGAATCTACGACATTTAAATAAAGCAACCTTCAGTAAGGACGGCTGCGCACGTTCCACTTCAAGCATTTTTGATTTTATAGGGCTTTTAACAAATGCACTTGATTTGTTTAGTATTTTTTCGCGTTTACAACGTGACAAAACACTTAAAAAATTCTTTAAAACCTCTCTAAAACCGGAGCCGAAAATAATTTTTTAAGTGTTGTCTCTTCGAAATGCACTTGATTTTGGTTTTGAATAGAGTTTTGCTGGTTAAGAAGCACGTAAAGGATCAAAATCGCGTGGTCCTAAGTTGACAAAATAAGCGTGAAGACACTTCTTTTCTCATCGATCAAATGTTTCAGAGTTATTTATATGATTAATCAATAATGTGATCTTTATCACACCTCAAAATACGCAATGCATAATCAGTTGGTAAATAAATCATATCAAAACGATAATCAAACATTACACCTGTAGCAGAAGTTTAGTATTAAATTAACCTTAATCCTTATCAACTATCGAATTAAAAATCATAATTTCTTACAAATTAATAGTTACATAGATTAGTAGTACATAGAAATTTTCCGGAAATAAATTCAGGGGAAGCCTTCAAAACAATATCTTAGATTTTGATAATAACCTTTACATTAAAAGAAAATGCGTATTATTTATCAGCTAACAAGGTTTTTGCTAATACGATTAAATAATAGGCCACGATGTTAGTCATCGGATATTTGATTGTTTATTTGATATTAGATAAATGTAGGTAACTATTTTAGGAAATCATAAATATTTAGACTTTCTAGTTGTTATGATATTTAATTTAATATGGTCACAGGGGGCCCTCATATTTCATAGTAAATATTTTTTACGCATACCTTCTTAGTTCTCTAGTTTCGTATTAACCCAGTATTCATTTGGAAAAAATATAAGTTCAATTTATGGATTAATTTGTCTCTACAAGCGTGTGTATGTGTGAATGCGTTCTGCAATTTTTTTCAGTTCTATTCAATTTCACAACATGCAACATGAAAACGCAAATCAATCTATCTATCTTAAATAGATATAATAATGGCAAAAACTAAAGAATATAAAAAGGCAAGAATCCCAACAAGGGCTTATTCAACTGCGTCAAGAAACTTGTTGATTTATATCATGTTTGGTGGGTCCTGCAAAAAATTGTAAGAAGTTAGGCCAAATTCAAAAGCCGTGAGAACAATTTTAAATGCGATCTCGATATTTTTTTTGATATTGAACATGCTGCTGCTCTTGAGAGAACGAAAATAAGGGAAGATTTTTTTTTAATAAAACAGAGAGAAACAATTCGACCGAGATGCTAAGTTTGTGTAGACAAAAAATTGGCTAGACGACACCACCATTCGTTGACATACTTTTTATTATCTGTCAAAACGGTCTGCCTCCATAGATTTCGTATGGTAATAAATGATTGAGACGTAACGGCCACGCGGTGGTGGGAGAAGCACTTGGTCTGAGCAGCGATGCTTTTCCTGTAAAAAAAACATCGATTCAACGAATTCGTACTGAAACAAGGAAATCAAGGGCAGATGCAATAAAATCTGATTTCTAAAACAATGTACAGACGTACTCACAGTCTATTGGGATGGAAAACTATTACCCGGGTTGGATCTACCAAGTTTTAAAGAAGAACACTTGCCAATTATTGCTTCATTTAACAGCTTCTTTGAGTGCCTAAACTAGACAGTTCGTCTGGAAAACAGGTGTCTAAAATCGAATGATCACTAATACCCGCCTACTAAGCCTTTTTTTAATGGTTTCAACGAACACACCAATTACCTATCCCCAAATTAAGCGTTGCTTGTGCTATGGTGACTAGGATAACAGATAGAAATACTTAATTACATATATAAACACCCATGACTCAAGTACAAATGCAACTGCTCATCACACAAACATTTGTTCCTAGCAGGATTCGAACCCGCAACAGCTTGTTTTGCAGTCTGCTGGCAGACTACCACTAGACCAAAGCTGTCGTCTTCATTATTTTAAACTGTGGAAAGCTCATCACCTTCAACGATGTCATAAACACGCCAAGACGAGCCTGCATCAAATTTATCTATCATGTCTCGGCACCATTCTACCCGGGCCTGTTTTTGGGCCTCCGTGAGGTTGTGCGGCACCCAGCGTGAAAGTATCCGCCTCACGCGAAGATGGTTGTGTAAAATGTGGTTAATGGTTACTGATCTAATCTGCATTATGTGCTGAAGCTCGTGATATGCAACTCGCCTGATGTCTTGAACTATTTTTTTTACTGCTAGCACGTTTTCTTTGGTACAGCCTTCTGTAACAGACCACTTCTTTCTTCATCTCCCAAAGTGAAACGACCGCGCTTGAATGCGTTATATACACCTAGTTAACCTATCGTTAACTTGTCAAATTGTATGTAGTAACTGTAAGCTTCTGACGTTTGGACGACACGAATACGTTACGATAATGTTCGAGCTCAGCCTACAGCAGTACTTTTAGTTTTCCTTACTTTTTAAATTGGTTTAGGGGATTTAATAAGTATGGATATTTCCTCATTTAATTACCGACAAATTAGGTCACAACCATTACCAACAACCACTGTATCACAATTTTTTATTGCGATTCCAATGTAATGTTAACACGTTTACTGCACATCACCCACCATAGGCCCGACGCGGTGCAAAATCAATGCGCTCACAAGAGTAATAGGTATATCTCACTGATGCGGAAACTGTTTACTGGGCAATTCTACGAATATGACAAAGACAAATATAGTTTTTGTTGTGTTGTGACTTAAAATCTAGAAAAATAGCAATTTAATAACGCGGCCGAAATTTCGACCTCCGCCGCATAGAACACTTAACAATTTTAACGAGTGCGAGGCGGGCCTGTTTGGTGGCATCGGGCGACTCGAAATTTTCTTTCCTTTCACTATCATCATCATTACAAAAATTACACTCTAATGCGGTGTCGGGCCTCATCGACCTGACATTTTTAATTGATTTTTTCTCATTTTCTGTTTGGAGGATCAAGGGGCGAGGAAAATGTATAGTACAAGTGATTCATGAGAATTTCAAAAGTATTAAAATTTGTCATGTTTGATACGCCTTAACAAAGATAATATAGCTTTAATACCACCCAGAGGTTTCAGGCCGAAAGGGCCTACCACGCACCATTGGAAAGTGAAATGGGTCCTTTTTTGAACTGTCACCGCACCAGCTGAAAGTCACTTTTTCTAACGCAGACAACGTGTTAAATAGTGCAGAGGTCGAGCGCGCGTGCGCGTCGGGAAGGTCGCGCGCACCGCGACTCGGCGGGTAGTCTCTCGCGAGATCCGGCTTCAGAGCGTCGGGCTTACCCCTCTGTACTCCTACCGTCGAAAAGTTTCGCCAAACTTCGAGCCTTACTGGCTTCTACTGTTAGGACTTTATGGTGTGTGAAAGTTGTTGAAAAATGCCGTGGGCCGTGATCTCGCTGCTCGTCGCTGCGGCTTGCTCTGGTGAGTTTCTCTTTTGTTTTTCCGTTTGTCGCATCGGGATTTAGGGGTCTGATAAGAATAATGTAAAGATATGCAAAATGTTCTATTAATGTCATCATTATAAAACAACCACAATCACCTGTTTATGCAATTTTTTAGCTATAAGTCTAAGTAATAAGTAGTAAATACTCTAGTTGATAAAGGAGAAATTTATGTCGTTCGAGTTTTTCAATGACGATAAAATATGCAAATCATTGTCGGTGCTATCAAAACCAATTGAAGATCCCACATTGGCAATTTCATTTAAATAAAATCATTTGATTTTTGTAAATAGACTCACAAGTAGAACTTTTACACGTCCGAACATATAAATTAACCCTACCACTCTCACTAAATAGCTGTGTCATAAGCGTGGAATTAAATGTGTTAGTGTGTTTACCCACTTTGTTGGGACCATCTCATTAAATCGTCAATAGTGGATTCAGTAAACTGTTCTAGTTCAAGTAGCTCATGATACAAATGGAATGCGAAAAATTTAAATGGCAGCAAAAAACATAGCTTTTCGGAGAACTTTTGTTTGTTAGTCGGTATTCACATCGCTAATTTTTGGATGATTTTTAAACCTGTGCAGTCCAACTTTGCGGCTTTTCGGGTTGAATATTTGTGGAAAATTTTGTAATGAAATAAGTTTTTATTTGGTGATGAAATATAGATGGAGAGAGTAACCATGGATCACTTTTTTTTCATGACTAAACCTGAAGATTTATTGTTAAATGGTTAAATCTTTAAGGTGGTATATGTTACATAAAGATACAAGTTAAAGCCACCTTATAAAAAGTGGCAAAAGATCCACTGTGACTCGGGTATGGGTTTACTTTAACTAATCATTAATTAGAAAACGGATACATCTGTTATTTTTACCTACTTTAGACGGCATGTCGGTATCGTTATTTATAATTGAAAAATTACAAGTTATTACTGTTTATGTTACGCTTAAGATAGATAACCTTCCAACCTATGTTCTAACTAACGTTTATAGTACGTATTTAAATTGGTTTGCAATATATTTGTTTTAAAACCCTTTCCTGTATTCGTGATAAGATTACGATTACGCAATTCTTCTGATATGGAATTTACGAATTACTTACATATCGACAGTTACTTGTACATACAATGAGCATAATTCCGACAATGTTTATTTTCCTTTGCTTAAAATTTCCAGTTTCTGGAACTTTTTACTGCTCACTAACAGTCAGTAAGGACTTTGTATTTAACAGTCTTATGGCTAGTCTCAATATGCTCTCAACCGATGACTGAAAAGTTAAATAACTGTCAGTTTCACACTAAAAGCAATCTGAGGTTTCAGATTTTTATGTAAATGTGTTATGTAGTGTAAACGCAATCCGGTATACAAATATGTGTGAAGAAACTAATCATTTTAAACTGTGACGATCACAATCTTCACCAGCTGTTTGTTCCTTTCTTTGCTTAAACAAATGTATTACTGGAACCGTACTAACCAATACACGAGACAGGATGCATGGTTAGTCAATCTTTATCGGTTTTCCCATTATGTGACTTCGATGTCAACGGTCACATCACGACAAACCGAATCAGGTATCAATCCAGTGTGATATTGGCTTCTTTGATGAAGAAAATGCTGATCCCAAGAATTAATAACAAAGGTTATATAAAGGTTTTTCCAGTTCCATTTCCTGGATCATTCCCGTTCCCGTCACGTCGCGCCCACGTGGAGAAATCCCGTGATCCGAGGCCTCACATCCGAAATGCCGGGATGAACTTAACAAATAAGTGCGGTTGTCTGATATGTGTAGCTATTTATTACTGGTGCCTGTTCATATTGGGAACTAGCGGTCGCCCGCAACTTTATCTGCGCATATTTTTAGTTTCCTTGGGAGTTTCAGTAAATCCTTTCTTAGTGGATGCCGACTATATTGTATGCAAAAATTTTAGCAAGATCCGTGCAGAGTTTTGAGCTGTACGTTGATAGATCACAATGTCAGTCAGTTAGTCAGTCAGTCACTTTTGAGTTGTATATATATATATATATATATATATATATATATACATATATATATAAATATATATATATAGATAGAATATAATTTTGTGATCATTTAGGACTCGATCGGAATATAATCGTCTTGGTGATTGAATTACCCGATTTTGACAAGTCGTCCAAAATCACGATTTTGTTACTATTGCACTGTAAAGCGTCGTTTTGCTAAACATCTTATATGGCCAAATTAGGGTGTGGTAAAACATTTTTCACATTGTCTAAGTGATGTCATTTTGCTCTTCTGCAGGCTAACCATAATTCATCAATGTGTAGGTGCAGTTAAGGTACCGACAAAGTGCCTAAACCTAATAAACAGTCGAATCACGACATACCGTACGATAGTTACATATGTTCGTATTAGGAAAGAAAGAGCATGTGTCGTGCTCATACGCCGGCTTAATTGACGGGTCAGCCGGTGTGTCAATTATAGTTCGTTCAACTAATGAGGTTACGCACCAATAAAAATGGGAATGACGCTACAGTTCTGTTCGTGGAATTCATAATCTAAGTTGCAAAGGATATTTAATTTGAAAATAAATATAAAACTCTACACTTCTAGCCAAATTTGGCCCTAAATAACGTTCATGCTGGTATAAAGGGCAACTATCACAAGACCACAACAATAAATATTTTACGTGTAACTGAAATAGTATAAAATCATACTGCGCAGATATACAATAGAGTTTTCAAGATAATTTATTTCTTTAGGTAGGTAGGTACTTAAACCTGACCTGTAAACGAACATAAAGGTAAATCAGTCATATACATTCAGAAATAACAGCACCATTGTTCACGACACAAAAATATCCTCTCATTCTCTTAAATACCCGGTGCGCTACATGAGCAGGTGATTTCGTATATTAAAAGCCATTCGTTTGACCGAGCAGTGTGAACTCCCGAGGGCATCAACGAATATTACTTTCATCATGAAATTCTTGATATTAAACCGATTCACCTTTATTAGATTTGAGGTATAAACCGTCACCTACGAGGGCGTAAAAAGCTGATAACGATGTTACGACTTTGTGCGAACATTGTTGCTTATCCCATGGGCGGTGAGTGGTGACGTCAGAGAAAGAGTGAGCGTCGAATGAAAACGTTTTATTGCACCCAAGTTACTCCAACAATAACTGAAAAATTGTTTTCGTATGTTTTTGCCTTTTTTTCTAAGGCCTATGTCACAACGATCGTGACAAAAGCGCATTGGTGTGTTTTTACACGCGCGATGAACAGATGAGGTAAAAAATCCTCTATTTAGAGCTTACTGCACCCTCTGTACTATTTATTTTATTTTTATTTCTAGAATGTAACCAATGTCTTAATGTATGAATGAATTTATTATTTTGTTATGTATTTTAAATTTAATTATAGTAATTGTATGTAATGTATTCTTTCAAATTATGGGTTTTTATGACCTGAAATAAATGTTTTTTTTTTAAATTTAGTATCATATCAAAAAAACACGTCGCGCTTTTTTAATACCGTCACTCGGTATTAAAAAAATCTCAGCAGAGTTTTAAAGATACGATAATGAGGTCTTCAATTTTGACTGCCCTCGGGGTTGCTTAAAATCCAATATCATTTGTCGCACTCAGTTTTTGTCTTAAGACAATAAACAAAGGAATTAAAGTGTCACTATTCAACTTGTGATTGTATAAGGCTTTCATAACATTGAACCACCCAAACCTTATTTATATTCATGCGACTCTTCCCCTCCCTATGGAAATAAAAGATACAACCTACAAATTATATTATATGTCAGACTAAGCTCGTTAGCTACTTACTTGTATTTTCATATTTCTTCAATCTTTACCAAGCAAGGTCCTGATAGGTCTTAATATCCATCCTTAAATTATGTACGGGTTTTTCTGTAGTTTTTATTGCATTTAATTTGTGACACGCAATTAAGATTTTGATAATTATTACTATTTTCTATATTAGGCCGATAGAGAGATAGATAAACTTAAGATAATTATATTTGTGTAAAGGGTACAATCGTACGAGTGTAAAACGAATATTGGTTGACATTTGCCATCAGAGACTTCTAATATCGTGATAAAGGTACGTTTTACTGATACGAAAAGTTTTTTAAGGCACACATAGGTAAACGTGTGACATGTTTGTTACTAAGCAAAGTTGTATAAAATTGTCTTAAGTAAGTGTGGTAAGTATGAAAGTACAGCGTTATGTAGTGGTGATTCAAATGTTCAAGTACCTCCTCATTTCGGTAAACAGGAAAAATCCCGACAATACTTAAGTGTTTTTCCTATTTCTCGTCCAACGCCGTGGAAATAACGTCGATAGTAAACCATTAGCGATAATGGCAATTTCTAGGGCTTAAGGTCGTTATTTATTGTTTACTTACTTGTGGTCCTCTTTCTACAGATTTCTCATACTAATCTCAACTTAAGTATGGTCTTTCTCACACAAGATTAAATTCTTAGAAAGGTCTTAAGTATATATTGAAATTTTGTTCAGCTCTTATCTTAAAAAAATAGACATAGCCTTTAGCGCTTTATTTCTAGAAACCTCTAGACGCCCGAGCTTACGGTATAAGAACCATGTAAAAGTTTAGATAGGTACCTAAAGCTTGACGCTCAGTTTCGCCTCTTTACAGGTATATGAAATCTGTAAATACGGATGATGACAGGATCAAAGAAAACTTTAAAAAAAGCCCTTCAGTAAGAGAAATCAGAAAACAGATCCAAAAACATAGCTAAAAGTAACGGAGGGCTTTTTAAGTCACAACTGTGTCGAATAGTCAAAGAATTGTACGTAGACATGATGTCATGTTTAAATAATATAGCACCGCAATTTTGTAAAAAATATTTACAAAAAAACCGTAATTTTTAATTTATTTTTTTACAAACTAGACATCAAAACAAGTAACCAACATGCCTATTGCCTATCGTGCTTGACTACGCGCATCAGATTAGGTCGTTTGGCAGTAGATATTACCAGGCAAAACCGGGTTAAGTACTAAGTTACTAACATGTAGATCCTCGTTCGTTATTTGGCTGGTTGCACGGCGCAGTTTATCCAATCCAATGTGATCCATCACATGGCTATGAATGTGATACTGTAATTCCTCAGTATCTGTTTCGCTGATTACGTAATCATCCTACCAAACAGATTGTGAATTGTTTTTATTATTTTGGGGAAAATTCATCGAGTAATTGCATATAATTTAATATGATGTTATTCGATCAGTGTATCCATTTGAAATGCAATGTGTGCGCGACAGATTACCTAGTTGCTGTGAGCTGATACGATTAATGATCAATTATTTCATCATTTAAAGCTTATATCTGATCAGAGGATTTGTAATTCAATTAAATGAGAACAAGACACAGTGCAAATATACTAACAGTGACCACGAGACACTCGAGTCCACATAACCACTCCGCTGCAATTCGTCGGAATTGACCGTGAGTCTTGTTAAACACTCTACCCCATGCACTTGGCACCTTCATCATTATCATTATCAGCCAAAGGACGTCCACTGCTGAACGTGGGCCTTCCCCACAGGTTTCCATATTGACCGATCACAAGCGGTCTGCATCCAGTGTGATCCTGTGATCTTTACAAGGTCGTCTGTCCATCATGTCGGTGGACGTCGTACGCTGCGCTTTTGGTCGAATGGTCTCCAATCCAGAACTTGTCTGCCACAACGGCCATCAGTCCTTCGCGCTATGTGCCTTGCCCATTGCCACTTGAACTTACTGATTCTCAAGGCTATGTCCGTTACTTTAGTTCTTCTACGTATCTCCTCATTCCTGATTCGGTCTCGTAGCCTTGGCACCTTGTTTCCAGGGAATTAACTTTTCATGATGTTTGCCATCGCTCGTAAAAAGGCGTGGTTGCCGTGCCTTACGAAGATAAACCTTTAATTCACTAACAGGTCAACGGCACTAGGAAAGTAATTAACAATCGAATTTGCACGTTCCAGCTGGTGTAAAAGTGTTGAGTTCGTAGAACTTTTTTTGTAATAATTTGGTGAAAGCAATCTTCTTATTTAGGTTTATTTTGTAACCTGTTAATAAACGTACCCGCGAATTCATTCATTCAAATATTTCATAACGTTTGACGTTACTCAACCATTGAACGACTTTTCCAATACTTTTCATAGGAGCTTTAAATTGAATGGTTACACCTACATGATTATGTTTGCAGCTAACCGATTGGCGTATTACTCTGTAACTTAAGTTGACGACATCTTTTTAAAATTATTTCTGTTTCATAATCGTACAACAAATTTGTATACCATTACAATGTTATGTACTTATATCAGTAGAACATAAAGGGAACAACGCTTATTATAAAAACTTGCTATAATTACCCTATGAGAAGGTCAAATGTTGCTGCTAACTGCATTCACATTTATTTTCCATATTTTTATAAATGACAGCCTTCCTCTTCAAAAACTCTATCTTTTAAAAAAATGCATCTAAATCCGTTAAGTGCTTTTAAAGATCAAAACATACATAGTGACAGACGCGGGAAGTCACTTTGCTTCATACTATGTAGTAAAAAAAATTTACTCAGAATCACAAGCAGCAGCTGTTTGCATATTACTTTGGTCATAAATTTTCGTCGGATTTCACTAAATGGCAATAACCGGAGTAACATTTAACTAAATGCAATTTCGACAGAACTGATAACATGCACGTTTAACGTATTATAGACAAGGTTATTGTGTTCTGAAACTGCGTCTCGTCAGAGCTAGTTGCGGCTTGCTATATAACTATCGTAACTGCAATTCGGAACTCATATGCGCCGTTGGGTGTTTAATAATAGCTCTGTATACTGTTAGAAATGTGTTGCGGTTGTATACCTACTGGAATAGTGATGCATTGCTAAGATATGGCATACCTACAGGCTGTGATATATAGCTAGGGGAAGGGTAGATTATTCCAGCGTTGTTTAACAGTAACCTTGATATAGTATGACTTTTCCTTAAGGCTTTTTGAAAATATATTGGGCACGTATTTTGACATTGCCATTATCAAATTTCAGCGTACGTAAATATATTTAGGCCCCTAGGTAAAGTTACCGATGACGAAAATCGCAATCGTTAACAAAATGTATGAAAATTACATTCGCCTTCGACAAGTCATGATAAAATCACTGAATATCTTTTCCATGCATAGAACAAACGATAACGATTCCAATTTTCGTCGTCGACTATGTAATTTACTTTGTTTAGAAGCCATGAGCTATCAATGTCAGCATTGTTATTCTCACTACGGTCGATCCGTTAATTTTAACTTTGAAAAGCTTTATATTATTTTTTTGCAATACCCTTGTATACAGAACCGAATATTTCCAATATTTCGCTTTGTCCAAACTTCAGATGGCAATATAACTCATAGCACCGTGCGCACTAAATCGTGAAGCGCGTTGTAGCTTGTAGCGCGCATGCGGGCAAATTGAATTCGTTTGGCTGCAGCCGGCTAATTGTGACTGTTTGGGGCCGCTCGCTGTCCACTCGGCATAGACTACTGAGGCGGTAGACTCTCTAAGTATGAAAGAATTATGTATGTATTATAATAATATAAAGTATGGAATTTGATAAATTAATTTGGCTGCAGCCGGCTAATTGTGATTGTGATTGCTTGGTGTCCACTGGACATAGACCACTGTGGCGATAAACTCCCTGGCAATAGTAGAGGTAAAGAATATTACCTTACTTTTTAACTTTATTAAATTCATTTGGCTGCAGCCGGCTAATTGTTATTGTGTCTGTTTAAGGTTGCTTACTGTCCACTGGGCATAAACTAATAAGGTGGTAAACTACCTCATTGTAAGAGAGATAAAAATGTGTGCCTCCTCTTTGATTTTATCGCACTAGAAAAGCTTTCGGGCTCAGTATTCCTAGCAGAGACATTGTATCATTGTGTAAGAAACTAAAATCTATCTCTGAGTTGCCTTAAACAAAATGTTTAAATACCCAAACAGTCGTCAATCAACATGATATTTATACCATTTTTTATAATTTGATCTCGAATTCAATTAATGTTTTTGCAGGAATCTTGCTCTTTTTGTTTCCATTTTTTCCTTATTTAAAAAAATGACATTAATGGAATAAAATAGATCTTTGTAAAAATATTTCTAACATTTTTATGATGACAACAACGTTTCTTTTGTTGTAAATTTTAAATTCTTTAAAAACAAGAACTTCTATGAAGCGTCTAAAGACTAATTTGTCTGTCGCTCGTAGCATGAACTGGCCGACGGATCTTGTTTCATTCCTCTCATGTTCACTGAAATTAGACGCGCAAAGTGATAGCCAATTAGTTAAAAACTGAAATAATATGCAAGCTAATTCGCTTTGTTAAGCTTCAGTTGAACATGGACCAGTTCTGTAGGTAAAAACCCAATTCATTTGATTTCAGAAAAACAAAAATAGGTCAGAATGACAATTTTCAGTTCATTTTAAACGCACATATAGCTGCGGAACTGAAATTTTGTGTTCGGGCTATGTTATTGATTTATTTTGGTTACGCTAAGCTATATAAACAAAGTTCATCAGATGTGATTGATAAGATAAAGTAGACTAATGTCCTAGCTCTCTAGCTTCTAGTATATACTATGAGTTCTGTATACTATTCTATACGTATAGTTATTAATGAAATGTCCCAAAAATGTTATTTATAGGAAAATCTTATTCTTTAACAAAAAATACAAATGGCAATGCGATGTAATTTGATTAATTTCGACGCCCACTTTGCTACATTAATTTTATCGGCGGCAATATTTTACACAATGTACGGTTATAACATTATTAGTGGTTAGGCGTCATGCTACTAATGGAATCCCGTCTTACTAACTTTATTACCGAGGGTTAGGAGGTTAAATGGTCATATTCAGAAGCGGCGAAATGCACGGGGGACGTGTGGGTATGCCTTATTAATTTATAGCGTAAGTGCTCTATGGCAGGGTCTGCTTTAGGTCCACTGATAATGACCAGATTATGGGACTGCGCGAGGAAAAAAATGTTACATTTTTATTTTCAGTAATTTATATAACAAGGTGTAACAAAAAACCCCGTTATAACTGAAGGGCGTTGTTGTGCCCGTAAACCTGAACAACTTTCGCTAAGAAACCTAGGTCGAAATCTCAAAAAATCTTTTGGTTCTCCCATAATAAATCGATCAGCTGATTGGCAATTTTGTATGGGAGGTCATTATCATTAATTAAGAGGTTAATATCATTAGGAATGTTGTGCAGTTTTCCGGGCACAACAACACCCTTCAGTTATAACGGGGTTTTTTGTTACACCTTGTATTGATTGTGTACGTGTATTTCTCTTCATTCTAGTGAATCTTAAGTTGTGTTCTTCGCGTAATTTTAAATGACAGATTTCAGCAGCCTATTTGTGCCGTCGGTGCTAATCAGCAATGACACAAACCCCGCTGTCTGATGAACCTCTAGACCTACCACATACCTCTAGAATTACCTTCTTGAAATCATGGCTAAGGCGTTGTCCTACGTGAGTGACGCAACGCGACAAGTGCGACGCGATGCGACCAATACTCGTGTCTATGTTTTATGATAAGCGTACATACATTTGACGCTCATCGTGTCATCGACAAACTATAAGTAACTTAGTTACCTAAGTATGTATTTTTATTGCATACTAGCGGCCGTCCGCGACTACGTCCGCGAGGACTTTAGTTTTTTCCACCGAGTTTCATACAAAGTTGCAACCCCTATTTTAAATCCTTAGGGGTGGAATTTATCAAAATCCTTTCTTAGCGGATGCTTGCGTCATAATATCTATCTGCATACAAAATTTCAGCCTGATCCATCCTGTGGTTTGGACATATTTTATAAAATAAAAACAAAAGGAATCTAAAAATAAATTTCAAAAACTGAAAGTCGCTGGTAAGGATGGTTTGTTAATATCAATTAAGCATTGTTTGTCAATAAGGTCGAATGTTCGTTTTACGAAGCTACTCGCTAGGTGATTTGCTAGCCTCTAGGCGCCAAGCAAGCCAGTCATCAAATGTTTTGATAAGAACCGATCACACAAACACGTGCAGGCGACTGACGTACGTAAATTTGATATCTAATGGATAAAACCAATTTGTGATCATTGAAAGTACACAGAAAAATTCACTTTCTTATTGCTTAGGACCGATAGAGGTAAAGGAGGTGATTCAATATTCTAAGCAAGTGAAATAGTTTGTTAACAGTTGTAACGTTGGCACCTTACTTTATAGTAAAATAATGCGTTATTGTAGTTTTTTTAAAATAAAGTAACATGTACTGTTTTTTTAGATTCTCCGTCAAAAAATGAACGATACTTTTTAAAATTTTAGCAAAGAGTTTTTATGTCAGGAAAGTGGACAATATTTTATGAATAAAATTAACTTTGGGAGATAATTGAAGATTTATTCGTTTAAGAAAGTCAGAGTTTAATTTATTTCTTCGCAAATATGTTATAAAACGTCGTATGACATCCGTGCGCTTTGAAAATTACAGCCTCTGCTTCCTTATAGCCCTTGTCTAGGGCTCGAGCTAGCGATATCGCCTCGGTTGTAATTTACAACATACCGCACTTATATCTTAATGAACTATTAGCCTTTTAGCTGTAATAACCTTAGTAGGTATAGTGAAAACATAATTGATTACATTAAATATGCGGAATGTTGATCTCAAAAATGGTTCTGAAAACAATTACGATTTTATTACGGGACAGATGGGAATGATTGTATTAATAATTCAATTTGCAGGAGTAAGCGAAATTTCAGGAAAGGCCGAGTCAAGGTTCGTAATTAGATCGTGGACATCAGTCGTTTCAGGATATTTTTTGATGTATTTTTTTATATTAAAGTATCTCAAAGGGAAATATGACGATTGAATAAACATTAAATAGAATATTATTGGTAATTTCGATAATATTTCATCAGACACTTCTAAAAAACTTTTACCGATTACTAAGCTTCTGTTTACTAGGGTGTAATGATGTTATTTCTAATAGGTATATATTTTTATACCCCTTAATTTCACACGCACCAACTTCACAATATCCATAGACAATTACATCCTGGTGTAAACGTTTTTCCGCAGAACAAAAACAAGTATCAAATAACTCCATATTGTAATCAAAAGGTTGTGTACCCATCATATTCTCGTATTCTTCAATCCGAGTAAGGCCTCGGCTTTTCTCGGGGTAGCCGGCTGAATGCGTAAGCAGCCTCGATTCCAGATGTTCCCTGATCCGAGCAGATGTGAGCTATAAAAATGCTTGCATGATTTACAAGTTTCCCACAACTTCGATCCGCGACAATTTACGCACAGAAACTTGGTGGATTTGTCGGATGTTATACAAATTTTTCTTTTATCGCATTCCAAAGTCGTTGGTAGCAGACATTCCGTTGAAATACTTACCGATATTGTATGATGATGTTCTGTAGGTATCATGTGTATGGTGTATGTGTTTTACGCGTTACTGTTTTCTGCTCTTTTTTAAACTTATTAATTTCATTCTATCTGATTTCGTCTGCGAATCAAACGGCGGTATTTTGTCGAAATGTCGAATCTTGTCAAAACCGTTAACATAACGTTACATTACAGACCCAAAATCTATTTACCTAGTTATCTTAGCATCTAGGTTTCCTTATCGAGTCTATTTGCGTTCATCTCCACGTGAGATGGTATAAAGCGGACGTTAAGCCCCATAAACATGGTCGCGGGTCGATTCACACGCGCGCCGTCGCTATTAAAACCAGCAACATTCGATCCGGTCGACCTAGTAAAACAACATGAATACCCTTTTTTCAATCAGCAATCGAAGCAGGAGAGAGATGTGAAAACAGTTTGCACAGCTGCTATTGGTCTCGTACCTGGATGTCAGTAAACTTGGTGTGTATTGATGCTGACATGTTATTTTCTTGTGTTAACGCGCGGCACGCTTTTCTGAAGGACGCAAGTTAGATTCCTTCAGACACTTGATTTTTTCCACTGCGAAAATATTTTCTTAACTTTGCGACGTGAATGCTTATTGTAATAAAACATAAAACTAAGGAAATTCCTTAAGTTATAAATGAAATTATTAATAAATAAATAAATATTTCACAACAATCACACCAATTCGCTAGACCCAAATTAAGCTACGAGGCTTGTGTTATGACCCTATAGATAGCACTGAAGGTTATATTACCGCATCAATTAGTACCTATGACGCACCAAGATAGTACGTCGCAAATACAGACGATGAAGCCTCATAACGTCAAGTTACGTTAAGCAGGTATTCAAGTGTGTGGCCTTGTCTACACTGTAGCAGAATATCTCCACATCGATCCCGAATGACGGCGAAGGGCATTGTAAAAGTGTGCCACAAAGGAAAAGAGGATTTATGCCTATTTACCTGTACGTGACGAACCTTATTAGTGCGAACTTCACTTAGGGTCCCTGTTGGGATGATACTTAAGTGTTGCCTGAATAGAAAATAATAACCCTGTAGCTTCCAATGTAAATCGTTACGTTTTAAATTAAAAACTAGCAAATGATAGCACTTTGCGGCCTGTTGGAACAGTCTACTTTTCTAGTCTGTGGCATTATACTAAAGACTTGACATGAATTAAGACTATTTTTGTATAGTAAATGTTTTATCTGCTCTATTATTATTTAGTAAATATAAAAAAGTAAGTAAAAAATGTTATCAGGAGCTGACAGCACATTATATCAACTAATTTACAAGATTCTAGGTGCGAAACGAGAGTCGTAACAAACCTTTGAAATCCAGAATCCAACGTAAAATAAAATAAATGGTAGCGAGTTTTAGTTACTTCCTTTGAGCATCACGGCGGCTTACACTTTATGAATTTATGGCAAAAAGTGCCGGCAAAACGACTCCACCGAAAAATTCTCCGTTGAATACAACGTTACGATTTTCGAAACTATAAATTTATGTTCTATTGGTTTCACTGTCCTAGTTGATAAACCGCCGAAAGTCGTGTAGTAACGGTGTATCGGTATGCCAACAAATGCATATACAATCCCTTTACCATTTTCTATGTTTGTGGTTTTAATTTTAAATAATTTAATATGTACCTTTGTTTTAACACAGTTAACAAATAACATTTCTGAAATAGTCGATTCTCATTTCATTGACGTTGATTTAACAGGTAACTGACACAATTACAAATTGTAAGCGGAAACGAACCTGAAAAGGACCTGATAAACCAAATAACAGCACTCTAACCACATTAAAACAAAACTACTTAAGACGTAAATCCCATGATATTAAGGATATTTTACTTTATAAATAACAACAAAGTGACAAAGTAAGAGTATACGGCAACATGTGTTTACTTCGATATTAGTTCAGTGATTTCGGATTCCACAAATAGAACGTGTCAAATACACTGTTATTTACTAAGTCGGTAGATAACTTAGTATTAATGATAGTACTAAGTGTTTTTCTTTTGTGAAAAACTTTCTGTAAAACTCAAGTCATAGTTTTTATTATAAAATTTTCGGATCGTTCAATAATACTTATACACTCAACATAAAAAACTTAGGTACATGATGTTAAGTATAGAGTGGTTATTGGGAAATTTGTAACTAAGTTATGTTTCAGCTTAGAAAATCATCTTAAAATGCTTAAATGAAGAAGATCGCATAGTCCTCCTTCACATTCATCTTAGTTGATTGAACATTTGTTTTAAAAAAGACTATAACATTTAATAATAATTGATTTTCTATTAATACTCGTAATACGTTTTGAAAAGAACCTCAATCACCTGCTGATTCATTAAAACGTATCTATATTTGTTCATTGAACTGATTTGGGTCCATTGTTTCATCAAATAATTCATTTATTATTAATTAGTGATAGAAAATAATGAGTCCCGGTTGCGGATGTGCGCTATTCTTTTAATATTGACAAAGGAAATACTTTTCTCTCATAATAAAACTTCTTCGAACAGCTTGGAAAGATAACAGTTACGTAATATCCTTAATAAACAGACAATTTCTTGTATGTAAATTATGTCACCATACCAGTATGGTACTACCATACAGTTTTGGTCCCAGAACCTAAACTGTCCTATATACATCCAGCTTTTCATCACATTGGAATAGATAAGATAACTCTTTATTGGTCACACAAAATAATACAAAAATCAACAAACACAGAAAGAATTACAATTTAGGCGGTCTTACCGCTAAGAGCGCTAATTAGGTACCTATGACGACTTAATCTAAGGCACAGTGCACACATGTGGTGTACTGTTGCCGCGACTCACGACTGTCTGCGATTTGTTGACACGCTGTAGTCGCTAGTACGGCGCGGCGACAATATGCCACAGTGTGGGCTGGCGGAATGTTTAAGGTGAAAGAAATGTAGTTGTATGATTATAAATTGTAAACAGTAATGGTGTATTAACTTAAAAAGTACATATGCTATAGTGGAAAAGTCCTCGCTGAATCTACATTTATTTATTTATTTTATTTCATTTTATTAGGTTTGCTCTTGATCCAAGACTAAGGCCAACGAGGCTAAGACTGAGTCTACGATGGAGCGAGCTCACCTAGAAGATGCCTGTGCAATCTAGCTTTGAAAATTTCATGGTTGTAATTACATTTCCTGAACTACCGCGTGTAATTATTCATAAGCTGGTTCTAGCAAAAATTACGACGCATTTTTGTCTCGAAACGCTGAAAGAAAAATACTTAACCGGGAAAGAAAAATAATTATATCCTAAATGCCCTTTATTAAAAACTTTAAGCATTCATTAACGTTGTCGTTAGACAAGTTAAGAATTACTTAGTAGCTTCTAATTAAGACTCTGTTTAGTTAATCTGTTATTTCAAACAAAAAACTAAAAGAATAATAATCCTTCTTCCACGTAACTGTTACACAAAAGGGTCTTTCGCAGAAGAATTTATTCTTATCCAATAAAAAAATTATCGAGAGAGCAAAATCTTTATTATTTTATTAAAAAGTTATAAAAATGCCTGTAGCGAATAGTTCAGTGTTGGTAAACAGATTTTTTTTAAATTCTTATATTAAAATATGACTGTGGGTTTACCATGATGATCATTAAATCATAATTGTTATTATTATCTTAAAGCAGGAGGTGACAAAAATGTTTCTAGTCCTACATTTCAATATCTTTTAGACCAACCTTGTAAAGAGGAGGTATTACTTTACATTTTAAACTATTTTGTACAACACAAAATCTTAAAGTAAAGTTTGTGGTGGTGTAACGAGTCGGTCTACTGCTCTAAGTTTATATTGCTTACCTGTATAAGGGTTCAAACTTATCCAATAAGAGTACACGTTCAAATCTTTGGCTTATACTTTTAAAGTTAGTGAAAACCAATTAGAGCCTTTACTTGTTCAATAGATGCATTTAATTGCAAACGCGAGAAAAGAGATTTAGGTTCCTATGGGATGGGATATCAATATATTGTGTTTTGCGCATGCTTGGAAACATGATTTACGATACGTTTTCAGTAAAGTAGGTAATGAATATTACAGCCCCACTTCTGTTTGACAAAAAATCTAAATTATACCCACCTATTCCTGGCTAGGAACTGTAATTTCCTTGCACATGAAAACGGTTGGAGTGGTCAGTGGTCGCCGCCTACACACACATTTGCAATTTCAAAGGCTCTTCTTCCATCCGTAGTGGCACTCCGTACCTGTCACAAATTTTATATCTTTTACAATGAGGTTATATTTAGATAGCTCTCTTGAACTGGTACATCTTGACATTATCTTCCTTCCGTTGAGTTTTGGAGCGTGATACAAAGTTACATAAGTATACTGTGCGCAAAGTGGTAATAACCTTGGGAAAATCTTGTTACGAGTTTCCTTGTTATAATGAACCGAATTTTTATTTTATTTGCAAGTATAGATAAGCGTTAGATATTCTGTGCCACTGGCGGTATGGCTATCATAAGTAGGCATACACATATAAAACTACGCATAATTTCCCGCTTGTCATAACTGTGTTTGCCTATATTTATTGACAGCTTGCTGACTGTTTGATAGATGGAGGTAAATGTGTCCATTAAAGACTCCTTTTGAACGGGGAGAGTAACCTAGGTGCGCCGCGGCGACTCGCGGGCGCGACTAGTCGGCGCCCTACCCGTGACGTCACCAGCCTCCCTCTAGGTCACCGGAACACGCAAACAGACAATTTTCAAGGACGTCCACGGATTTTCCCTTCTATTTGACAGTTTAATTAGATCGCACCCAGCGTTTGAACAAAATTAAGCCGAATTATCTCGGCGTCTGGGGTATATGTCCCTTTCTACGTCCTAAGTTTCGGATATTTCATTATCGCGTAGGTATCGCAAGACCTAATCTTATCTGTATGAACGCTTCGTAGCACATGAACAAAATGAGTACGTAATATAGAAGGTTGAATGTAATTTTTTATGAGGTGAGTCTTAAAGAAGCTGGTTAGGCTGTCCAGTAATAAGGATTGTTCATACTCAGGCCAAAAAACCTGATTAGCGACAAGAAGTTATATACATATAAACAAGATCTATTTTCTTGTGAAAAATATTTTTGGAAACATATCTTGATGATGATTGGGTTCTGCATACAGACACTGCGTAAAGTGGTAAATCAACTGTATTTTAACTCCTTTTCTGAACATTTAGTAATGTTACTGTGTGACTGTATTTTTGAAATGATATAAAACTTAATTAGCCCTCTGTCTGAGGCTTGTGCTATGAAATCCAAACAAATTCTATCTGTGGCATTTCCAACAAAGTGGTACATTGCCTTTCCACCACTGGAGTATCATATAATTTTTCTCCATAACTTTCGTGTGAAATAAAATTATAAACCTTACATCGAGGCCATCTCAGAGGGTGCGTCGGCGGCAGGGCGGCGCGCCTGGCAGTCGCCAGTGACGTCACGGGAGCTGGATCGATGCCACCAGATGATCCGCTTAGCTTTACTTATTCATAGAATTAGTCATGGTTACTCACTTGTTTTTCTCCAGTCGAGTCTATTTCAAGGGCTTTTTGAAGGATCAATACCGGTTGGGCGAAGTAGACTTGTTGACCTGCGACGTTCAGATAATTCCTTACTTCTTTAAATCTAAATAAAAAAGCTTGATAAACACTCAAGATAGACATTGAGCGGGATGGACGTGTTCTTGGCATGTTTACTTAGAGGCCGATTTTTCAAAAGACAGGCAGCGCTAACATTTCGATAAAATTCCAAGATGATGATTTGAAATGTCAAACTTAATTATGCAGAAGGTCAAAACGAATGTCATCTTTAATTCGGTCAGCTTACATTTAACAGTCTGATAGCTATGTATCTAAATATAGCTATTAAACTAAATTAGCCTTAAATCAAAATGAAACCTGTCAACCTAGGAAGACCGCGGCTGCGGATGCGGAGCCTTGAGAAAGACACACGCCGCGCTACCGTCAAACCTACATCCCGCCCGCTACCTATTTGACAAAGCCTTTAGATTGTTCTAATGTTAGTCGTTTGATGACGCCTCTCAATGAAAATGTATGCTAGGTAGAATATTACTGTTTATTCACACGAACTTGTAGTATCTACAGTTAAGGCCTGTGACTATAATGCATCAGAGGCAAATATATTGTTTTTTTTTTTCACGGTAAAAGAGAGCTTTACCGCAGAACTGGTATTATCTTAGCGATTTTGTTTGCATTAACTAAACAGTTGGTTTACGGTATCTCACTACACAATAATTGCATTCGACAGGATCGGTTATTTGTATAAGCGAGTAGGTTCTAATTAATTTTACATTTATCACCAATAAACCGTTAGTCAAGCTGTAATATTTTACTACCAACAAGCTGTAACGTTTGAGCAACACTGTTTTACTGCTTTAATTCATCTGAAAGCTTATTTTAATTGCGTAACGCGTTTATGCCAGCTTTTATGCAAACGTTAGTGTAGTATGCAAATGTGTGCTAATGGCTCCGATGTGCATTAGGCTTAACGTCCCGTTTTATGACACAATACTTATTAGATAATAGCATTATCCTACTTTGGGTTAATCTGCATACGTCAGCGGCGCACTTGGATTAATTAAAACATAAAGAACGACACGTGCTAGTATTTGTTCACAAAATAAAAGCTATCGTTGCGTTCGATATAGACCGTGTATTGATCAATTAGACTCATCCCTGACACATTCAAAGGTAGTCAAATTTCTGATAAGACTATTTGGCCTTTTCAAGAAGCTACCAATAGAAGAGCATAATAATATAATACGAGTACATCTTTGCTTTTTAATGGTATCGTAAAATAAACCACACATTTTGTGTGCCTTTTGAGTATCCGAGGGTGCTATTGTAAGTTTCATACATGATATTATCAAACTGACCTTTTGATAACACATGTAATTCTTGCCCCGTGAAATTGTCCTAAGAAAGATAGTTGTGTACAAAATATGTTCTGGAAAAATATATTAAAAAGCATATATCACGCTTGATTCAATTTAAAAAAGAAGTGAAGTATGAAAGTGACAGAGTAGGTTTAAAAAAGTGTGCACTATAAAAATCCTGGTATTGAATATCGAGTCTGAATTTTTCGAGCCCATTTACCTACTTGAATAATAATATGCATCAATGAACAATTCCGTTAATACTTCAAAACAAAAATGATTTTTGTGTCCAAAGCGTTGCATATTCAAAAAACCGGCCAAGTGCGATTCAGACTGGCGATTGAATGGCTTTGTAGAATTATTTAAAATAAACGTAATTAAAAAAAGCCAAACAATCACGTTGCTTTTTTTTAGTTCATTTATTTTATTTTTTAAAAGTAATACTACACATTTATTTGCACTATTCTGCCAAACTGTGTAACAGTTTGTCGGCGGAGCTCTCGTGGACCATACTTACATTATGTTACTTACATTATAATTATATGAGCCCCATTTGAAATTTTTTTAATGATCTGCTTGAAGCATTTTGTTTTATAGGCAACAGAAATTCGTGACTATATAGCAAGCATAGTTCACAAGTAGATCCTGATGTGGTCATAGACAGAAAAACAATGAAGTAAATGTACTATTAGTGTTCCGCTTTACCCTTTTGAGTACGGAGCCCTAAGGCTTAATATTTGTTACGGATTGTTTCATTTTTCAAATAAAAGTTTCAACCCGATATTCCATCAGAACGATGACTGGCATATAGAGCTATCTCATGCAGCTCAACTAGACGGGACGATAGACCTAACAATAGACTCCATAATAGAAGTGACATGTCAATTTCCGACAGAACCAACGCTTTCGAGTCGAAGGACTCTAGTGACAGATGACCGAAGGGGACCTGAAAGACAGCGAATGAGATTACATTAGACATCTATAATCGATTCATCTTAGTTTTCATTTGATGTAGAATTAAATGTGATTACTGAACTCACTTATCAAAGAAAATACGATCCTGTTTAGTTCAAAAGTTACGTAATAATTTTATTACAAACCAAAAGTTCAATAAAGGAGTTTTAAGTGAGATAAATCATCTGTGTTTGTTCAAAAGTATGAGGGGGTATTACATTTATATTTTAATCTTTGTGTGTACGAGTGCCAGCGTGTGTCGTTGATTGATTGACCCAAAATCTTTTAACATGCTTCATCTCAAATCGCAACAGCATATATGTCGCAGGGAAATTATAAAATCTGTTTTTTTTATTATTTAAAATAAAAATAAAATACTGATGAAAAACATAAGTTCCAATCCGTTTTTAAAAATTTATATAGGTATCTATTAAGAAAACATTTTTGAGGTATCAACACAACTTGTTAATAATATTCAAAACGGCCTCCATTCCCTTTAATAACAGCCTTTAACCGCGGCGGCCAGTCGTCCATCGCAGCACGCACCATAACCATGTCGATTTCAGCAACTGCTTCAATTATGACTGTCTTCTGGCTTTCCAAATATTTATGGAGCTTAGCACAAACCTTGTACTCTAAGACTTGCCAAATTTTATAGTCCAGAGGATTAAGGTCCGGACTGAAGGAAGGCCAATCTTCGTGTCTTATAAAGTCAATGTTTTGACGTTCGAACCAGGTTTGAGTTGTCTTGGCTTTGTCAGCAGGCGCAGAAACCTATTGGAACACGAAGTGATATCCTGAAAATAGGGTTTTGGGCAGGTCTTTGACAAACCGATCTAAAACCGTCGCTTGGTACACTTTTGCACTAAGATGGAACTCTTTTTCGCAAAAATGAACCTCAGTTGACCATCATTGAAGATGGATGATGCCCATGTTGCACCCGCGGAACTTTTTCCTGCTTCTTCAGAGCTTCCAGCGTACTCTATCATTCTGTTTATTTTACTTTTCTCTTATGGCAATTTTTTTTTCACACGTACAAAGGTGCCGGTTTTAACCCGGTTGAGATACAGTTTCTTGAAGGTTTCCAACCATTTCACTGATTTTTTTAATTCATGGGGCTCTCTACTTTTACTTCGCATAGTTTTGATAGTACATCTCTTTCGTTAGCAAATTCCTAAGTAAATTAAATGGTTGTATGTAAATAATTAAGTATACTTTAACGGTCAAATAAATATAGCTCTTTAATTTTAATTATTTACTCGCTAAGTTTTAGACCAAACAAGAAAGCGTTACGCTAACCTTGCGTCAATGCCTATAAACTCTGAAAAAGTCATTGTAACCATAGCCGTGTGCCAAGCAAACAACGTCGCGAAAGACGTCAGGTTGCTTTCTTTGTTCCAGCGGCCCCTTTGTATATACTGCCACTCTTCTTTTAAATTAGCATCTTAAAGTCAGCGTTAATTAACTTCCTAAACTCGTTACTTTTCTCTTATCCGCACAATAGAAACTTAAACCAGTTCCGACACCCAGATTTTACATCGCTGTTTACTCATAACGTTACTTATTTTGTACTAAGCAAGCAAATACCGCATAGTGAATAAATAATCTAATATTGTAATGAGCGTATTGTAGAGTTGGGTGTTGGAAGAGAAATGAAACTCACGAATGCTGATTAAATACTGACTATATTTTTAAGAATACACAATCTTTATATAAGGTTCAAGACATAAGTACATAGGTTTCATTATACTTAACCTATACATCTCATCTTCATCGCATTCAAAAAAAATAAAATAAATGAATACAAAATATTTATTTTATTTTGCCTAAAAATAACAACTTTATATCAATTTATAATAATATTTTATTATTTTTATTTTAAGATTACATTTTTAAATTGTTTACACTAATATTATTAATTGTATGATTACACTTGAAATACATTCGGATTAAACATTGGTATAATATAACATGATTACACATAGGTAGGTAATAATATTAATAGAAATCTAATTTGGTGGAAAATACAATTTTGTTCTATTTTTGTGAACAACATAACTTTGATTGTCCTTAATAATTTCTACATTCGGTGAACAATCTTTCACAACCTTGTACGGACCTGAATAAAGGCTTTGCAGCTTATTACCAGTTTCATTTTTTAATAGAACTAAGTCGTTTGGATTGTATGTTACAGGATTAATATTACGATCGTACTTCATTTTCCTATTTATTTTACTCTTAATTAAGTTATCGCGTGCTTCTTTCTGAGACATTTGTATTCTATATTTTAATTCTAATGGATAACTATCTACGTTGTATAGGGGGTCTACCGATCCTGAGTTTAAGTTTGATGGCAGAGTACATTTTTTGCCGAAGACCAATTCAAAAGGTGTAAACTGAGTTTGCGTATGTACTGAAGTATTGTACGAAAAACACCAAAAAGGAAGCCAGGTACTCCATGCTTCAGTATGGTTTTCAGTTTGTATTCGTAAGTAATTACCCATATGTTTGTGAGAGTTCTCCAGGGCTCCGATACTTTGATGATGGTAAGCGGTAGATTGCAGTTGGTTAATGTGTAAAAGTTTACATACCTCTTTCATTGTCTGCGACAAAAACTCTGTCCCTCGATCCGTTGCTATTTCCTTGGGCACGCCATATCTAAGGATAAAATTGTTAACAAAATTCCTAGCTACCTCATTTGAACTTTTTGTAAATAAAGGATACGCATCAATATACTTGCTCAACTCACATTGTATAGTTAAAATATAAGCATAATTATTGTTATCTCTGTCTAGAGGACCGACGATATCTAAATAAATCTTTTCAAAGGCTGTATTCGCCGTAGAAGTAATAGACATAGGCTCTTTTGTGTAGTGTGACGTATGTTTTTGTTTCTGGCACTTGTCACATCTTTTCACGAATTCAGAAACATCAGCTTCAAGATTAGGCCAAAAATAATATTTTTTAATATTATTTACCATCCGTCTTATGCCCGCGTGGCCACTTGTGCGATGAACTTTGCGCGGCGGTGTCGGGTTGACGCGCGTGCAGCGCTAGTTAGGCAGGGTCGCCATGTAGAGTTGGGTGTTGGAAGAGAAATGAAACTCACGAATGCTGATTAAATACTGACTATATTTTTAAGAATACACAATCTTTATATAAGGTTCAAGACATAAGTACATAGGTTTCATTATACTTAACCTATACATCTCAGTATGTTATTCTGGTCGGGGCTGGTGTGTCATGAATAAATCAATTGTCACAAACAGTATGAATTTCTAAATTCTGTGGACCACACTCCACTGTTCTATTTCACTCAGCCACGTAGCATAATATTAATTAAGCTAGTCAAACTGATTTTCAGACTACAATTTAGATGGATGTAGCCATACAAATAAGGTAGGTAAATACTGTATTTCGGTATGTTTTCGTTTGATAGAACTGTTGATATTCATTAACTAATGAGAAACAAATTTTCCTTAACTTAAAAAGTTATTTATGACAATCCTACCCTCGTATCAATGGTATTACTGAAGCACACAGGTACAGTCAGCGACAAAAATAAGTAATATATTAGAACTATTTCAAACAAAAAAAATCACAGATTGACAAGGAGTATGTAAAAAAGGTTATTGTGACATGAAACTATAATGCCGCTTTATTTTGGACGCTGCCTGTACGTACATACCTTCAATGCCAACTACGTACGCCCTTAGCAAATGGCGTCTTCCTTTATTTTGCGTAGATATAACAATGAGGTGGAACTACTTAACCCAGCCAGTGTTACCCATAACCAAACCATTACAAAAGACAAGTGACCAAGTTATTAAAGTAAACAGCCATTTTCTACATAACACCGTTTTATCCTCAAATCCATCTTTACCTGGCTTAGTCGAGTGTGAGGGAACGTCTAATACTTGTCCAATCATTCATTACAAAAATCGTCTGAAAATTTAGTAAAAAGTTTTTGTGAGGAAATTGCCTCTTTTTGAAACCTACTTCAAAGAGCCAAACCTTAAGAGGTTTGGTTTAGAAGGAGTCGGTGTCACTATTAATACAAGGTTCTTTTTAGTCAATACGATCCGAATTTTCGTCTGTATGCAACGTATGTTTATAAAGGCGCTTGTATACTTAGCAGTTTTAATATTGGACATCTCCCACGCGTCTAATCGGATGAAGCACCTGCAATGTTAAATCTACGTACGTTCCAGCTATTCAGTACTGCGTAACTGCCGTTGCCTTTGTTGGATATTATGGAAAGCCTTACGTCACAATGCATTCGGTTTCACAGAGCTACCGGACAGTTGTTTCAGATCGACCGGAATCATCCTGATTTATAGGCTATTTGAAAAGAGGATGGTATTAGTTTCTGGTATGTTATTGATATGCATGCGTTATTAGGGTTATTGGGAACTACTCAGATTGGTATAACGTCACATTTCAGGCGTTTTAAATATTTGTGCTATAAGAATTAAATCAGGGGTCAGTTCATTTTTTTATCAGTCATAATCATAATCATATCAGTTTTTTTAATTAGCTTTATAAAATTTTGAGCAATCATATTCTTTTAAATTACTTAGTTCACAGTCATTACATTAAAAAAAACACTGTGTATAAAGTACTTTTACCTTAGTAGTACTACGACTACCCATATTCACAATACTTATAAATCCATGGTTGGGCACTTTATTCATGTGATACGTTCGAAGGTTTAACCTGTTCGCTTCAGAATTCAGAACTGTAAGCGTGTAACTTGTATTACCTGCAACAGTAAATGAATTGGTGTGTTTTTTATTGTAACTGCGTGGCCTACGAAATGTATTTTTTCCGCACCCACATTTCGTTGTTCGTTCCCATAATGAATTACTCGTGTCTGAGCTTGTTGGGGCGGGCGCAAACAAATGTACGGCTGCACAGGTATTTGGAATACATTCACAAATACACATACGTAGGCGGATTTGACACTAGTGACATTGGTTTAGTAATCTCACTTATTCGATTGAATAAGTAATAAATATACAACGACATAACATACATTGATCTGATTCCGTGGTAAGTAGCTTGTCAAAATGATTCAATGCTGCGTAAGATCAGTAAAAGATCGGCAAATCGCCATTATGATGGACTTATTGCGATTTTGAAGAAAGTTGAAAATGTGTTCAAAAGTACCCCTCCCCCCTCACCTTCCTCTCTCCTCTTCCTCTTTCCCTTATCACTATCAAAACGCTGCACTAACCGCGCCACAAGCACAGTAGGATCTTTAAAATTGTTAAAATAAGGGGGTTACTGTCCCCCCTCCTCATTGCAACATCATTGAGAGTTGGCATAATCGCGGTGTCTCTCAGGGCCTGTTAAGTGATTACTGCACAAAGCACCCTGGTGCGGTTTATGCGGTTTTTTATCACAATGCTACTCATATTTACTTTAAATTTTAATTCCTGGTTTATAATTATTCCTTCAAATAAAGCAAACCGAGATCAAACTGGTTCTGAATATGGTACTAACGACCGAGAGGTACTTCGGGTTAAAGATTTTATTATTTAGGTGCACATGCCACACGTCAAGTAAATCACTGCGGCATCAAATATTTACGTAATAAGGGTAGGTAAGTTGGCGACTTAGAAACAAACTGAAACAAAAAATAATTTTAATATTTTAAATCAACATACTTCTTTGCCTTTTTTTTTTTTTTTTTTTTTTCGCTGTGGAAATGCTTTTACGCATGCCCCCCACACATCTGCAGGGGGGTATGTGGGACTCAACGGCTGGTGTGCAAGGCCGTAATACCCACTAAAACCACAGCGCATTCCGCCACTCCGCCATTGTGGGGCGCCATGGGGTCGCGTGAGCATTCACCACGGCACCCCTGCGGATAGCCCGAGGGCCACAAACTCCTTGGCGGCGGACCAAGGTGTTGGGCTCCGCCACCAAAACTAACTCCCACACGGCCGCAGAGGATAGGGAGGACGGCAACGACACACCGCATCTCCTCTTCCTCTGCGGCCCCACCGCAGCGCCATCCAACGGTGCGCCCCCGTTTGGTCGCGGGAGATAGGCCGCACGGCAACGACACACCGAGACGTCTCTCCTCCCGCGACCGCACCCTACTGCGAGGGACAGCCAAAACCGTCCCCCACACCCGCACTCTTGGACGCATCCTGCGCAGGCCTCCCCAAGCCCACGTGGAGCGTCCCCTCCCGGGATCCCGCTTAGCTTCACCGTGGGTGGCAAAGCCACGGTTACTGAGCCCCCCCACCACGACAAGGTGGAGATCCGACAGGGGGGAACATACTTCTTTGCCTAGCTGTAAAGCGACAACGCACGTCCCACCTTGACCGTAGTCTGCTACGCGCCATTATCCTCGTAGCACATGCTACGAAGCCTGTACTACATCTTGAAGCTTATCCCAGGCGCTACGAGAATCTATTTTTACGAAAACATGACTACGACGTAGCAACATTTCGGCAACATATATTTAGTCTAGATTTTGTGTAACGATGAGTTCCGTATTTTATTTGTATATGCTGTGATCAGAAAGAGAGAGTTTGCGACTGAGAGCAATTTTTTTACTAAGATTATTTGTATTTTTAGCTACTTACGATACGATTTATAGATCAATTTATATATTAATGATACCTTTATATTGTCAACCTTAAAAAAAAATGTTTATTTTCGTAGCAATTAAGAGGTCCTATTCTTATTTAGATTGCGTTAAAAAAGATTTACCTGATTTTTAAATTTCAATACAACTTGGGCAAGATATGTAGTTTTGAGATGCAAAAGTACCTACCTATCTTTCGTTTGTTAATGACAAAACTTAATTTGTGGTTGTCAATGCATAACGTTTAATTCCTGATGAGACAATTCAATCGCTTTAATCAGCGTTCAGGAAATCGCCTGATAATCTCGTACTAATTAGTAACAACTAATTCCGGTGAACGCATAATCACGCACAATAATAGTCTAAAGACAATTAGGCTCTTTGAGCGTCAACGCATTCAGTTAATCAAATGAGTCTTCACTTTAATTGCGAATCAAAACATATTGATAAAATAAAACATAGAAATAAAATATAGAAATCAAAAACAATGAAGGTATCACAAACCACTAGACCCAACATAGAACATTGGTTTTCTCCTTTATCTCCGTCCAGGGATCGAGCCCAAAACTTCAGAGATGGTGGCACCATTAAACCGGTGCGAAAACCACTACACGACAGGGTCGTCAAAAAGATCTTTAGTATCGAGTATTGTTAAACAGTTAAGCTCACTGAATGAAGGTTAAAGTAACCTGGGTTTACTGAAAGAACTGGATGCCCCGACTGCGTTCGCCTGAATTCTGGATTTATATACAAAGTTTTAGCCCTTCGCCCACTTTATTACACAATGTTCTGGACTTTCAATTTTCTCACGTTGTCAGAAAGTGCTCATCACGCTGAGCAACATTATATTCATATTTTATAAGGATAAGTGGGCTGCTCGGGTTCCGCATCATGTGCTCTACATCCATTTTTGTTTTGTCGACTGAAATAATTACAAATCAATGAACGAACTTTCCATAATTGTTATACTATTTACATGATTAAATAAATAAATACTTCTCAACAAGCACACCAACTCTCTAGTCCCAAAGTAAAAGTGGAGATTAAGGTACGTGATATGTACAAAAGGGATGAAGATTATATTTTATTATAACCAACCTCCTGTTGGTATTACCACAGTATAACGATTTCATACAGTAGTCCGACAAAGCCGTCTAGACAGAGCAATCGTGCGGTGTCTGCGGGGTGAGGGACGGGTGGGAGCGTACCCAGCTGCATACAACTCACTTGTATGCAGCTTTCAAGAAGTGTTGTCGCGTCTTTATAATATAAATTGCAAATTCCTGATACGTACTTTTCGATACGAAACTTGGTTTCTGGTACCATTTTGACAAGTAAGTGTACAGTGTGAAAAATGAAAAAGAAAATAAGCTAGCGGCTAACTTTTTGGTTTATGGACCTATTTTGATAAACCTTGGTTTCTGGGCCTATTTAGACAAGGAAACCACAATGCGATATAAATAATTTAAAAAAAATCAAGATGGCAGCTAACTTTTTTGTTTGTATGCCGATTTTGATGAAACTTGATTTCTAAGACTCTTTTGACAAGAAAATCACAATGCTATATGAATAATAATAAAAATCCAACATGGCAGCTAACTTCTTTTGTCTTGTTTGAACATTTCACATTGCATAATATTTTTTAAGTCTAAATAGTCACAGAAACCAAGTTTCAACCAATATTTTATTTTTGTCATATTTATTTATGTACCCGGGGTCGTACAAGACATGCCAATTCCAAATTTAATACTTCCGTAAATACCTACATAGGCGGCGGCATCACCCGAAATGAAAGGCGTCGAACTACTGTATGATATCGTTATACTGTGGTATCACTTAGGTTCCAATAGCTTAACCAGAATGTTTGAAGCTTCAGGTAAATAAATGTCGTTTGTGTGAAAAACTACTTGCGGCTTTAAAACTATGATGACTAACAAAATTCTATATATCAGGCATTTCTAATATATCCATCGGTCAGTGATATTCCTTTAAATTAAAGCAATCCAATATTTATGTGCTAATAGATTGTTGCTAATTGTATCCCAATATAAATTCGTATAAATATAAAGGAAATTAGAGATACTTAAGCCTCTTGCCGCGTTTACGTGAACCTCTTAACCGTTTAGTTACTTATAGCAAAACAGCATCTTGTATTCATGTGAAAGAGAAAATTCCAGGAGGGCCGTTGAATAGGACAGTAATTTAATTACCTTAAGTTCCTTATGTGCACTAGAAGCATTATAAAGTGAGTTCAGTTAAGTGGCCCGTTCGTTAACTAAAACGCGATGCGACGGCGACCTATGGTTTCCCTATGGAGTTTAATTAAATGCCTTCTGTTATACTCGTATCGGACCGGGCGACAGGTGGTCGATCCTATTATCATAATAAATACAGCGACCGAGAGGTATTATTGAAATGTTATAGATACTTTGATAATTGATTTGGGATGAAAAGGAACCATTGTGAAATGTTTTGGATCAAAAACTAAGGATTTTTATAAGTAATTCATTTATCATCATCTTCTTATAAACAAGTTGGTATAAATACTATTATAAAAACTTTTATTCTGTTTTCGTTTTTGCTTTAATAATTAACAGACGTGAAATAATTATCCATGTTATTTTGTTGCTAAGTACATACTCCAATGTTGATGTTAAGTAAATTAACATTGACACGATACCGGTGTATTTGGGCATTGTTTTCACATTCTCTTTGTGTTTCTTTTGCACTTGAAAAAACACGAAAATTGGAGAGCAAGCAGTAATTCAATTGTTATAAAAATATTTTGCACGGAAATAAATGGCACAATAATTATGTATGAATAAGTAAAACGAGAAAAAGATTTCATGACTCCACCACTTAAAATATTTACAAGCCACTTACGAATTCTTACCTACCTACATCGCTGCATGTGCGAGCTTTTATTTTATGGCCATAAGAATTTATAATTAATTACCAAAATTGATAACTGATCTACCTTTAAATCAATTTAAGAAAAAAAAATGTACCAATGGCTTGTAGATAAATGTTTTTATTCAGTTAATGAATTTGTTAATTTGTAATTTGTTTGACATTATTTTTAAACTACTGAATTTATTATTATTGTAATCAATATATATATATATATATATTTGCATGTCTGACGAGACAAAACATACTGAGCTTATCTATTTGTGATATCACTATTTTTAAAATGTTTTGTGCAAATAAATATTTCATTCATTCATTTCCACACTGATAGAAGTAAGGCGACGCGCAAATAGGTAATACTAACTCAACTATTAGCAGATTCTACGGGATAAGACTGTAGAATACAGACGGGAAGAAGATACGGTATTTAAGATATTGATATTTGAATCCCGTGATTAGAAATTCCAAAATTCCATGTCCCCCTACGCACCTTCTACTTTAAGTAAAGTATTTAAGCTTTCCCAGTTTAAATTTAACTAGTCAGATAAAAAGATGATTCAGGAGTTTAAACATGTTAAGTATAGAGTAACAAGTTACTACTTAAGCACTGATAACTAAAAAACCGGTGCTGGCCAGTTTGCTGTCATCTACTTCACGTCACGTACGGATACCAATATGATTTTCATAAAACCGTAAGAAAGCATATTACGCAATATTGCCCAACTTGCCTGGTCTTCCAAACTTAGGTATAAGCTTTTGCCAGAATGCGTCAAAGTTTGGTATTACTTGGGCCCGTCAAACTATTGGACAACTATACATCTTTGGTTTGGCGGTGCACTTAACAACTTTGTAAATACACCGGACAACTTTTTCTTGGAGCTTTCTTAAGCTTTAGTGACTTTGGAGAACAGTTCGGTTGTTTTATATGTGATATCTATCAAAGTAAGGTACCTCCTGTAATTGATATAACATGGCATATCATTCAAATATAAGACTGTAGTACACTTTACTAACGGTTAATTAAATATTAATAAACATGAAGGAAACAACCGGTATTAATTAATGTCGCCATATAAATAATTTGTATCTATCAAGGGGCAAAGTTTCCCCGCCTCTGCATTGTTTAGAGAACTATCAATAAAGCCATTAAACTATTTACAACACGACTTAGCTATTGTATAAAACTTATTAGTGATGGATGATTCAAAGCAATTAGGGTATACCTCTAATCAACCCTGAACAAGAATTATGTTTGAATTGTGTTTTGAAGACTCTGATTAAAATAAATGGAAGAAAAGGAGGAAATCAGAAAAGGAAAGATATGATACGTGTAGCTTGAATGAGCCAGGAAAACGACTGTAAAGCTTCAATGGCTTGACGGATTTTTTCCAGCTAAAGCTAAGAACCTTTGTGATCAAACTATCTTTCGAAAAAAAAAACCGCTTTGAAATTGATTCAACGGTTCAGCAGCTACGACCACATCCATACACGTAATTCAGACATAAGGGTCAAACTCATAATACCCATCTTTTTCGTCAGGGGCTAAAAATTGTGTTCATCAAACCGAATAAAATACGAACTGAGATTAACCGCTTCTTGCTCGTTCGCCACCTGTAAGGGTATACTTACATCTTTCGTTGTTTGCGCCCACTATTTGAATGATTATTGTTTGTAGATTATTATCTTCGCTATTTAGTTTCATCATAGTTTAAAGATACCCTCCTTACGAGCATTTCGAGAGTTTGGGTAGGGTTGGATTATCCAAGTTCTATAACCGTCATTCAACTTGTACCTGTTGACATTAACAATGTTTCGAGGTGTAAAGTTTTACCGTTTGGGATCGGGCGCGTATTGATTGTTAGGGAAAGTGTTTGGTTACGAACTCGAGAATAGGCGAACTCGGCAGCATAAGGAACGATTGGGTTACCAATTAAATTTTAATTATTTACATGTTGAGATCTACGTGTCTATTTACAAATAGGTTGTTAATTTTTGTGCAGTATAAACGAGCTCGTTGACAAAGATTATGTTATCCTTATTACCAGAAGCTATTTAGCTAAAGAAAATGAAAACAGAAAAAGGGAGACGAATTTATTTTTGAAGTTACTTTTTAAAAGGAATTGTGCTGTTGGTTATACACTTTCGAACAAATCCAAATAAAATACCATTTGGTAACAAGGAATACCTAAATTGTGTGAAATTAATCAAGTTATTTTTCTTATCACAACAAGACAGGCTCCACTTACTTTTATTCTACCGGAGAAAACAAATTCGAGATATTAACTACAATATTAATTACTAAAGATATATTGAAATCCCATCATACTCCACTGTATACTTAATTCCACTTTTCCTAGTAGAAGACAACAGATGACCGTCAAACAATAACCGCTTGTTAAAAAATAGGACGCCCTCCCGTATTTTCCAATAAAATCGAAGTCAAGCTAATTAAAAAGAAAACCGAGTTCTAAGGACTTAATCAGTGAATTTGACGGCGATTGTGGAATACACGAATGACAGCTAATATAACTCACAATCACGTCGGAATGAGTCACAAATGGTGTGACATCGGCGACCCGGCTCAATCTGAAATGATCGCTGAAACACCGATCCTCGAGTACTGAGAAATTGAAAAAGTCTGAGGAAAAGGTTCCGTCGAAATAACATGCCAGATTTTTGTTGAATCGTTTTGAAAATGTCGAACTAAAATTACACTGCGAGTGCCTATCGTTGAACGTGGAGTGGAAACAATGCGAATGAAAAATACTACAACTCTAGTTTGTGATTATTTTAAATGTAAACTAAAACCAGTAACTCAATGCTAGGTTAGCGTAGCTATGTTTTTGGATATTATGCAATTGACGACAACACACGAAGTTCTAGCACAGCTAAAACCACTGGATGTCGACTAAGCATTTGCTAAATTATTCGATTCACACTTACAGTAATATAACACATATACTTCGTCCGTATTAGGTAGTTTTTTTGGGATGGAAATATAATTCAAATCTTTGGTAATTTAGGAGTAAAAGCGATCAGATTACCCGGAAAGTAATTTTCCGCGAAATTTTCTTTTGACTCGATTTGAAAAGTTGTCCTTTCTTAAGTCTCGATCTATCTCCTTACCAAGTTTCATTTAAATCTGTTCAGTAGTTTAGGCTTAAAAGCGATCGGCTCACTTGAATTTTCCCATGGGAATGCGTCATTTCCCCGCGGTAAAAAAGTCATTTCTCGGGTACCAAAATATTTCCATAACTAATCTCATGCAAATTGGTTCAGTAAATTCAGCGTGATTGAGTAACAGTCAGACAGACAGAGTTACTTTCGCATTTATAATATTAGTATTGATTAGTTCCCTTACACACCAACGGACCCCTAAGAAATTATAATTTCATTCGTCACTTGCGTTAACACGCTCCTCTTATATGTCATTAATTTCGGACACAATCGTGCCCATCAAAATTTCATCTTGAAATTAATTCGTATTTCGGACCGGGCGTAATACACAATTTTTCCCCACAGGACTGCCGTGCACCGGGTCATAAATTGGCCGCCTTTGTGAACTGGAATTGGTTTTTCTGAAAGTTCGATATAGGCACAGATTTAACAGTAAGGGAGGTCAGCTTGGATATTGAAAGCGAAAGAGTACTACAGCAGCGGAGGCGAAGCTTTTAAAAACAAACTCCGGGTTTGAAATTAAGGGGACATGGCTAAAACCTATATATTAAAAACCCAGCATTGGCAAAAACTTCTTGTATACAGTTTTAATAGGCCTTAGATGTACATTCGAAATATGTAATTATTTTTGCCCTACCCCCTGGGGTTTCGTAGAATTAAGAACTTACATTTACATGTCCGCGCTACGGCACCTGGTCGCGAAACAATCATACTTACTGCTTTACGGAATTCGTCATTGACGATACGTCGTGACGGCTACGCGTTCACATTGCACACGGAATCGTATTTTTTTTTTGATTTCAACAATTTCAAATTCGTTACGATTCATTATAAATATCCATTTTTAACGAATGGTGAATTTGAAAAGCCGATACTTGTATTATGGCGTATACGTAGTTTTTCACGATTCGTGAAGCGAGTGAACATGCGTACTTAAAAAGCAAGCACCTCCCGTCAAAAATTAGGAAATCTTATGAAGAAATCATGAACATTATGTAGGTATAAGACTTATTCAAACTGTAGTTTTTCGAGAAGTTTTGTGTCGAAGCTGGTTTTTTTAGCGATCGCCTTTGATAAAATAGTGTTTGGGTGCAGGATTTTTTTACAAAAAAAATTTGAGTAATACTTCCTAAAAGTTGGTTATAAAGACCGGAAACAGAAAGAACAACATTTAAATAAATAAAAATACATATCTGCTACCCTTTATAAGTACCTCGCGTTGGTAATTTTTATTTGACAAACACATCAAGCAGTGTAATACGGGCATAGTTGCTATTCTTTGCTTTCTAGTTTGATGAGTAACTCAGCCTCAAGCATATTATGAATCTTTACTTAAGAGTTGTTTCTAAAAGAAGTCAGTGAACGCTACTTTACGAAGGTAGCTGTTTCTTTAGCTTTTATTGTTGTTAAGTTAGCTACAGTTTTCCTAGAACCAATGCCTTGAAGTATTTTTTTTTCACTTGAGAATACATAAGTGAAAAGAATTTCCAAGAAGGGAAAAACATTACTTTCTTTTAAGCTAAACTTGCCCATCGTCGACTCAAACTCTTTCTTGTTGGCAAAACAAAAAAAACCTTACGGCTTAATAATAATAGTCCTACTGACCGATTTTGACCACGACGGCCAATGTCAAGAGCGATTAGCCAACTACGCAGGAGATATTATAGTGCACAAGTGTAAGCGCAATCCACAGGTGCACTCACTGTTTCATCACTCTCAAAGTTCGGTAAGACGGCAATCCGTCATGACCGGAGAGAGATCAGGCGCAGGACCAACGGCTTAACGTGCTTTCCGAGGCACGGGGGTGTAACACCGCCAACTTCTTGACTCCGAGCTGTTTTTGAGAAATTCATGGCAGAAAATCTCAGAAACAATTTTGGCTCGACCTGGGAATTGAACCCAGGACCTGTCGGATGTAAGGCAGAAACTTTGCCACTACACCAACGAAGCAGTCAACCTACTGCTTACCAAAACTCCAGTGCTTCGCTCTCTACCTCTTAACATAGGTAGCAATCACATTGTAAGTTGTACTGTGATTTGGAAATGTAATATCGGATTGGACAAAACGTTTGGCAGATACCTCACACGCGTGAGATTTGTCGCTAATGGCAGCGTAATGTGCATCAGCACGTAGCCAGAATATTGCTGACGCCGAGGGAATAACTGAATGAGGTTGATTGAAGTGCAACTGCTTTTAATAAAACATTAGTCGAAATACAGATTGTAGTTTCTGCGCTAAGTTCCGCCGTATACCAAGTGTAAAAATAGGACCCTATTACTTAGACTGCACTGTCCGTTTGTCTGCCACCAGGGGGCATCCGCGTGCGCGAGTCCGACTCATAGGTCGTTTTTTTTTTAGATTTAATTATTTTAACAACAACTTTGGTGTAATGGTCAAGAAGTTGACTATTAACCAAGAGGTCGCGGGTTCGATCCCCGCACTGTACGAACATCTGTGTGCATGAACATGTCTGTTTGTACTGGTCTGGGTTTTATATGTATTTATTTAAGTTTATTTGTAATTTTGTAATACCACTCTCAATTCTGATATCTGTAACACAAGTGCTTAATCTACTTACCACTTAGTCAGATCAATGTATGTGATGTTGTTGTATATTTATATTAAAAAAATGTACTTGGTAAAATCAGCTTCATCACAATCTTGCTTTGACCTGATAAAACTTGACTGCATGCTCGTATATTATGAAGATTAAAGTTACAAGTACTTAGTTAAGTTAAATTGTAAAAAAAAAAGTTTAGCAGATACCTCTCACAAGTGAGGTTTGTCGCTAATGGCGGCGTTACGTGCATAAGCACATAACCAGAATATCGCTGGACATGACGCCGAGGGATTTCTCGAATGAGATGCGCTAGGGGGGTTTAAGTTCCACTGCTGGTAATCCTACTAATATTTTAACGTGAAAGTTTGTGAGTATGGTTGTTTGTTGTACGAATTTTAATGGCTTTTTACTAGAATATAGGTTTTACACCAGGAAAAATAGGCTACAATTTATAGATAAAGGGACGAGGTCGCGAGCGGTCAGTAGTGAAACAAAATTTGATAAAATTCATCAAAGTTTGTCCACTAAGTTTCGTCTTACCCGAAGTGTAAAAATGAGAGCCTGTCTACTTATATACGATATTGAACAAAGCGTATGGCAGATACTTCTCACAAGTGTGATATGTCGCTAATGGCTATGTAATGTGTAAAATGCACGTAGCTCCAAGCGCGCCTGCCGAATATCGCAGCACATCTGAATGAGTTGAATTCGGTCGATTGAGGTGCAACAGTGTAAAGTGAATAGTTTAACCCAAATAGAAATAAGACATTTGTACGCCAAATGGCAGTTCACAGAGCACTATCATATAAGTTTTAACAACTGTAAATCTGTACAATTTTACCTGTGAATCAAAAATAAACGAATTTGAATTTGAACTGTTGTTTCGATGAAACAACAAAGAAAAAAAGGCATATTTCATTCCTAACTAGTCCACTGCTTAACATACATTTCGCTGTTACATAAAAAGTCTTATTAGATCCAAAACGGCTTCACCTCGATCATACCAACAGTATATGTTTTTCTAATTTATGCTGTATTTTAAATAGTATCGGCTATTAAATCAAAAGCACCCCAAGCCATCCTTTACAAAATTATATCTCCAGTTCCGTATGACTGAACATTAATACGAACCTGCCTCACCTACAGCAAACTAACAAAAAGTTTTAAGAACTTGTCCTTTCTTAAGTCTCGATCTATCTCCTTACCAAGTTTCATTTAAATCTGGTCAGTAGTTTAGGCTTAAAAGTGATCGGCTCACTTGAATTTTCCCATGGGAATGCGTCATTTCCCCGCGGTAAAAAAGTCATTTCTCGGGTATCAAAATATTTCCATAACTAATCTCATGCAAATTGGTTCAGTAAATTCAGCGTGATTGACAGTCAGACAGACAGAGTTACTTTCGCATTTATAATATTAGTATTGATTAGTTCCCTTACACACCAACGGACCCCTAAAAAATTACAATTTCATTCGTCACTTGCGTTAACACGCTCCTCTTATATGTCATTAATTTCGGACACAATCGTGCCCATCAAAATTTCATCTTGAAATTAATTCGTATTTCGGACCGGGCGTAATACACAATTCGTCCCCACAGGACTGCCGTGCACCGGGTCATAAATTGGCCGCCTTTGTGAACTGGAATTGGTTTTTCTGAAAGTTCGATATAGGCACAGATTTAACAGTAAGGGAGGTCAGCTTGGATATTGAAAGCGAAAGAGTACTACAGCAGCGGAGGCGAAGCTTTTGAAAACAAACTCCGGGTTTGAAATTAAAGGGACATGGCTAAAACCTATATATTAAAGCCCCAGCATTGGCAAAAACTTCTTGTATACAGTTTTAATAGGCCTTAGATGTACATTCGAAATATGTAATTATTTTTGTCCTACCCCCTGGGGTTTCGTAGAATTAAGAACTTACATTTACATGTCCGCGCTACGGCACCCGGTCGCGAAACAATCATACTTACTGCTTTACGGAATTCGTCATTGACGATACGTCGTGACGGCTACGCGTTCACATTGCACACGGAATCGTATTTTTTTTTTGATTTCAACAATTTCAAATTCGTTACGATTCATTATAAATATCCATTTTTAACGAATGGTGAATTTGAAAAGCCGATACTTGTATTATGGCGTATACGTAGTTTTTCACGATTCGTGAAGCGAGTGAACAGTAGTAAAAAGCAAGCACCTACCGTCAAAAATTAGGAAATCTTATGAAGAAATCATGAACATTATGTAGGTACTAGCTGTGCCCGCGACTTCGTCCGCGTGGATTATTTATTTTGGGCATCATTTTATTGTTGCAAATTTATTTTTTTGTTATTATTTTAGACAATTATTTTTTTAAGTTTTTTAAATCACATAATTAGCTTAAAGTACTTCTGCGTTAATTATTTTTCTTTCGACTGCCTCGTTGGTGTAGTGGCAATGTTTCTGCCTTACATCCGAGAGGTCCTGGGTTCGAATCCCGGGTAAAGCCAAAATTGTTTCTGAGATTTTCTGTCATGAATTTCTCAAAAACAGCTCGGAGTCGGGAAGTTGGCGGTGTTACACCCCCGTGCCGTCCTGCGCCTGATCTCTCTCCGGTCATGTCGGATTGCCGTCTCACCGAACTTTCTGAGTGATGGAACAGTGAGTGCACCTGTGTATTGTGCTTACACTTGTGCACTATAATATCTCCTGCGTAGTTGGCTGATCTCTGTTGAGATTGGCCGCCGTAGTCGAAATCGGCCAGGAGGACTATTATAACTATTAATTATTTTTCTAGTTTTATTTTCTTGTGTCAGAAGAACATGTTAGTTTTGTCCGCAACGCGTTTGTTGCGATCTTGACGACGCGACATATGTGTGAAAAGCAGTCTTGACGTTAATTAATTCCTATGTGTTAAAATGTTTGCCCCTGTGATTCATTAATTGTAACGGTGAAAGATAGCATAAATGGAAATAGAATTCTTTTAAAATTAAAAGGTAAATAATTTGGAATCATTGAGGTGCGAGGTATAAGCACTGTTTGACCAACTGCTAAACCAGTCTAAACTATTGCAACCATCACGTTACATATTGCGAAGAAGTTAGATTTGAAGACGGTCCCGGTGGTTTAACATTTCTAAGTAAAATTATTGGGGCACCTATTTTTAACTTGAGGGAATATGGGGGAAGGCCACTTGTGTTCAAATAATTATTTTATTAATTTCGTCTACGCTACAGTTTCTCACTCCCAATATTGCCCATTGATGGTCTTCTTTTTCTATTTCGCTTATTTCAGGGTGAACTTTCGATATAAAGTCCTCAATGTTACTCACTCTTAATCCTTAATCTCGTTCAATTGCAATTTTATTTTCAGTGAGGTACTTTCGGGTCTCCTATTAAAAGTACCTTTGATGGAAAAGTTATACTACCTCCCTACCACTGCCTCGTTGGTGTAGTGGCAAAGTTTTTGCCTAACATCCAAGAGGTCCTGGGTTCGAATCCCAGGTCGAGCCAAAATTGTTTCTGAGATTTTCTGTCATGAATCTCTTAAAAACAGCTCGGAGTCGAGAAGTTGGTGGTGTTACACCCCCGTGCCTCGGTTCGCACGTTAAGCCGTTGGTCATGCCTGATCTCTCTCCGGTCATGTCGTATTGCCGTTTCACCGAACTTTGAGAGTGATGGAACAGTGCAGTTTGAGAGTGTACTTGTGTATTGTGCTCACACTTGTGCACTATAATATCTCCTGCGTACTTGGCTGATCTCTGTTGAGATTGGCCGCCGTGGTCGAAATCGGCCAGAAGGACTATTTCTACCTCCCCCCAAATGTGCTCTCATATTTGTAGTTATTTTAAGATATTCACAAACTTCCATATTGGGTTTTTTTTAGGCAAGACTTTACAATGTCTGCCCTTGTTCCCCTTACTATTACTGGTACAGTTTGTCGAAAGTCCACCGCAAACATAACAGTAATTTTATGATGATTATATTATCACAGCTTCTTATATCTCTAAGAGTCCTATTTAGACCCTCTACATGAGCTCTATGGATCATGGAACATTCGTCCCAGATTATTATACGTGGTCGCCGGGTCATTCATCGTATCAGCCTGTTACAGTCCACTGCTGGACATAGGCCTTCCCCAAGGACCGCCACAGCGCACGATCTCCCGCTCTTTGCATCCAGTCAGTACCAGCTGCCTTCTTCAGGTCGTCTGTCCATCTAGCCGGGGGGCGTCCCACACTACGTTTACCTAAGAGTGGTCTCCATTCAAGAACCTTCCTGCTCCACCTCTCGTCGGTTCTGCGACAGACATGGCCAGCCCACTGCCTCTTTAGCTTTATTTACTTTATTTTTTGACAACATCAGTTACCTTAGTCTTATGTCGTATGACCACGTTCCGGATCTTATCCCTTAATGAGATCCCCAACATAGACTTTTCCATTGCACGCTGAGTGACGTGTAGTCGGCGAGCCAGCTTGACTGTCATGTTCCACGTTTCGGCTCCGTAGGGTAAGAGTGGTAGGATGCATTGGTTAAACAACCGGCTTTTTAAGCACTGCGGCAGGGTCGACGTGAAGATATGACGCAACTGGTCATTAATTAAATCTAATTTTGGTTCATCATGGTAACTCGTAGAGCTACGAGGGCGTTTTGATAACTCCATGACTTTCAGGCTGAATAGAAACTTTTTTTATTTTTAATGATATTTTCTTAAAATTAATATTTTTGCGAACCTAAAATAATTCTATTTTCAAATATGGCGCGAAAACAATATTTTATAACAAAAGAAGTTTGGCGGCTGTGAAGGTGTTCTTCGAAAATGGAGAAATCCGAGTTTCGAGTCTTGATTAAACACTATTTTTTACGCGGGAAAACCATTAAGCAGACCGAAGACAAGTTGAAAAAATATTACGGGGATTCTCATGGAATGGTACATAAATGGTTTACTGAGTTTCGTTGTGGACGTATTACAACCAATGATGCCGAGCGCCCAGGAAGGCCGATTGAGGTAACCACTGAGGACATTGTTAACAAAATCCACGATATTGTTTTGGCTGACCGTCGAGTAAAGATACGCGAGTTATATAGCTGAGGCTGTGCACATCTCAACTGAACGAGTTTTTCATATTTTGCACGATATTTTGGGAATGAAAAAACTTTCTGCAAGATGGGTGCCGCGCTTACTGACAGTCGACCAAAAGCGAAAACGCGTGACTACTTCTGAGGCATGTCTGGCTATGTATAATCGCAATCCAAGTGAATTTTTGCGTCGGTACGTAACCGTGGATGAAACGTGGGTCCACCATTATACGCCAGAGACTAAACAACAGTCAAAGCAGTGGACTTCTACCGGCGAACGTGCACCAAAGAAGGCAAAAACGGTATGTTCGGCTGGTAAAGTGATGGCAACAGTATTTTGGGACAGTCAAGGGGTTATTTTCATCGATTTCTTGGAGAAAGGCAAGACAATAACCGGTGCTTACTATGCTGCATTGCTGGAAAGATTTAATGAAGAGTTGATGAAGAAACGACCGCATCTAGCAAAAAGTTCTTTTTCATCAGGATAATGCTCCGGCCCACTCGTCTGCAGTCGCGACTTCAAAACTTGTCGAATTAGGATACGAATTATTGCCGCACCCTCCATATTCACCAGATTTAGCCCCCTGTGACTTCTTTCTCTTCCCAAACATGAAGAAATGGCTTGCTGGGCAAAGATTTTCATCCAATGAAGAGGTGATAGCTGCAACCGAGGCCTATTTTGCAGGCTTTGACAAAAAGTATTTTTTGGATGGGTTGAAGAGATTGGAGCATCGCTGGAAAAAGAGTGTAGAGTTGAAAGGAGAGTATGTAGAAAAATAAAATGTTTTTGTACACAAAATATATGTTTTTCTTTTCAAAGTCATGGACTTATCAAACCGCCCTAGTACACCCCCCTCTCCGCGTCGCTCGCAAGTAACGCCTCTCTTCCTTACAGCGTCATGTTCTGCACATCATGCAGCGCGGGTAAATTTTATAATGGTGTTATTTTAAAATTGTAATATCTTCTAAGATATTAATTGAAATTAAATGATGTCAAAGACAATTTTGTTCAGAATTAAATACTCTTAATCAACAACACATTTATTTGGATAAAGATTAATATTATTACCTTGATACAACTCTTAACAAATAATGCATTAATTTCGGCCAAATTTGATTACCACAAAAATGGTTCTAGTGTCTTGATCTTGAAAGATAGACATATACTGTCGCAGACATTTTTTTAGATCATTTTAAGAGGAATAATTCGTTCATACAAATATTTTTGGTATCTTGAACCGTTTTCGCAGCGTACGCAACGGAAGCCCTCAAGGATGAAAATTTTCCCCGTTTTTTTCACATTTCCCATGATTTCTTCGCTCCTAATAGTTGCAACTTGATGTTATATAGCCTATAGCCTTCCTCGATAAATGGTCTATTCAACACAAAAAGAATTTTTTAATTCGAACCAGCAGTTCCTGAGATTAGCGCGTTCAAACAAACAAACAAACAAACAAACAAACAAACAAACTCTTCAGCTTTATAATATTAGTCTAGATTAGTCTAGATAAGACTTATTCAAACTGTAGTTTTTCGAGAAGTTTTGTGTCGAAGCTGGTTTTTTTAGCGATCGCCTTTGTTAAAATAGTGTTTGGGTGCAGGGTTTTTTTTACAAAAAAAATGTGAGTAATACTTACTAAAAGTTGGTTATAAAGACCGGAAACAGAAAGAACAACATTTAAATAAATAAAAATACATATCTGCTACCCTTTATAAGTACCTCGCGTTGGTAATTTTTATTTGACAAATACATCAAGCAGTGTAATACGGGCATAGTTGCTATTCTTTGCTTTCTAGTTTGATGAGTAACTCAGCCTCAAGCATATTATGAATCTTTACTTAAGAGTTGTTTCTAAAAGAAGTCAGTGAACGCTACTTTACGAAGGTACCTGTTTCTTTAGCTTTTATTGTTGTTAAGTTAGCTACAGTTTTCCTAGAACCAATGCCTTGAAGTATTTTTTTTGACGTGACAACGTCTTATAAATTGGTTTGCCGGGTGACACTTCAAGAAACTGCGTTACGCTCCGCTCACTTTCCGCGCTCACAATGAGAGCGAGTGAGAGGCACGCGTCCCTTCGACTCGGGCATGGTTAGCCCGCCTAAGAGCGAGTGAGACAGACATAAAAAGTGAAAGGCACGCGTCCCTTCCACTCGAGCACAGTTAACCCGCCTAAGAGCGAGAGAGACAGAGCGAGAGAGAGAGAGTGAGAGAGATAGGCATACACACCGGTTCATGTTATACGAATGAATATTCACATTAAAATTATTTTACCACTCAAAGTCGTTGTCACGTAAAACTTTCGCCCGTATACAGGCAACCAATTTTTTCACTTGAGAATACATAAGTGAAAAGAATTTCCAAGAAGGGAAAAACGTTACTTTCTTTTTAGCTAAACTTGCCCATCGTCGACTCAAACTCTTTCTTGTTGGCAAAACAAAAAAAAACTTACGGCTTAATAATAATAGTCTTACTGAACGATTTTGACCACGACGGCCAATGTCAAGAGCGATTAGTCAACTACGCAGGAGATATTATAGTGCACAAGTGTGAGCTCAATACACAAGTGCACTCACTGTTTGATCACTCTCAAAGTTCGGTAAGACGGCAATCCCTCATGACCGGAGAGAGATCAGGCGCAGGACCAACGGCTTAACGTGCTTTCCGAGGCACGGGGGTGTAACACCGCCAACTTCTTGACTCCGAGCTGTTTTTGAGAAATTCATGGCAGAAAATCTCAGAAACAATTTTGGCTCGACCTGGGATTCGAACCCAGGACCTCTCGGATGTAAGGCAAAAACTTTGCCACTACACCGACGAGGCAGTCAACCTACTGCGTAACCAAAACATGTTTAGTGCGTCACTCTCTTTATCCTAACATAGGAAGCAATCACATAATTTGGAAGTGTAATATCGGATTGGACAAAACGTTTGGCAGATACCTCACACGCGTGAGATTTGTCGCTAATGGCAGCGTAATGTGCATCAGCACGTAGCCAGAATATTGCTGACGCCGAGGGAATAACTGAATGAGGTTGACTGAAGTGCATCTGCTTTTAATAAAACATTAGTCAAAATACAGATTGTAGTTTCTGCGCTAAGTTCCGCCGTATACCAAGTGTAAAAATAGGACCCTATTACTTAGACTGCACTGTCCGTTTGTCTGCCACCAGGGGGCATCCGCGTGCGCGAGTCCGACTCATTGATCGGTTTTTTTGGTTTCTTTGGTTTTAATTATTTTAACAACCACTTTGGTGTAATGGTTAAGAAGTTGACTATTAACTAAGAGATCGCGTGTTCGATCCCCGCACTGTACAAACATTTGTGTGCATGAACATGCCTCTTTGTACTGGTCTGGGTGTTATATGTATTTATTTAAGTTTATTTGTTATACCACTGTTGATTCTCATATGTGTAACACAAGTGCTTAAGCTACTTACCACGGAGTCAGACCAATGTATGTGATGTTGTTGTATATTTATATTAAAAATGTACTTGGTTAAATCAGCTTCATCTCAATCTTGCTTTGACCTGATAAAACTTGACTCCAGTTTATTACATTATGACGATTAATGTCTTAAGTACTGAGTTACGCTTAATTGAAGAAAAAAAAACGTTTAGCAGATACCTCTCACAAGTAAGGTTTGTCGCTAATGACGACGTTATGTGCATCAGTACATAGCCAGAATATCGCTGCACATGACACCGAGGGAATACTCGAATGAGATGCGCTAGGGGAATTGAAGTTCCATTGCAGGTAATCCTACTAATATTATAAACGTAAAAGTTTGTAATTATGTTTGTTTGTTTCTCTTAAGCGTGAAAACTACTATACGGATTTTAATAATTTTTTACCATAATATAGCTTATACACCAGAAAAAGACACAGGCTGCAATTTATACAGAATTGTGAAGATAAAAAGATGAAGTCGCGGGCCTTCAGTAGTGAAACAAAATTTGACGAAATACATCAAAGTTTGTGCACAGTTTCGCCGTACCCGAAGTGTAAAAATGAGAGCGTGCTACTAAAACTTCGCTTTCCATCAATCTTTCCTTTAGTAATTATTTACGATACTGAACAAAACATTTGGCAGATACTACTCACAAGTGTGATATGTCACTAATGGCGGTGTAATGTGTAATATGCACGTAGCTCCAAGCGCGCCTGCCAAATATCGCAGTACATCCGAATGAGTTGAGTTCGGGCAATTGAGGTGCAACTATATTGTAAAGTGAACAGTTAACCCAATTAGAAATAAGACATTTGTACGCCAAATGGCAGATCACAGAGCACTATCATATAAGTTTTAACATCTGTAATTCTGTACACTTACCTGTGAATCATAAATAAACGAATTTGAATAGTACCGATTATTCGATCAAAAGCACCCCAAACCATCCTTTACAAAATTACGAGTATATCTCCAGTTCCATATGACTGAACATTGCATATATTGTATAATACGAACCTGCCTCACCTACAGCAAACTATGAAAAAGTTTTAAGAACTCTCATTATTGTCGTGTACTTAGGATTTTAAAGACATCGCTGTCGAATTTAGCGAGTGTCTGTTTTGATTTCACAAACGTTTCGTGCGTTTGCAACCTGCGCGAATCCTGAACGCTGCGCTTTGACGTTACGCGATGCGATCTAGCTAGTAGTCAAATACTGGTCATGTCGATAAATTATGTCGAAAAATTATTTATTTTTACTTTATTTAAAATTGCACAAGAAATGTACGAAGGACTTACTGCAAAAAGCATTTTCTTCCAGTCAACTCAGTCTGTCAGTCAAATTATGTCGTTAAACTGTCGTCAAAAAGATAAAGAATCTCTGAGTCGATCTATAAATTTATCATTCGAAAAGTTCAAAGTTCGAAGATAAAAATAGAGTATCAATAATATTATCACCTATGTAGCTGACCGAAAGGGGAGTATCACTAACACACGAACTTTACTCGTACTTAACTATTGCAAGTGATCACTGGTATCAGTATGGCTTTTCTGTTAGTTTATACCTCCATTAAGTTATTTGCCCATGCTCAAAAGTGCTCCAAAAATTCTCCTTCAACAAAACGACACTATCCATCTCCTTATTAAATTCTAAGATAATTAATACATATTTGGATTTCGTTATTAAATCCAATTTAAAAGAAAAACAATAATTTCAGCGTTATCTAATCTATCGATATTTTAACAGCACTGTGCTATCCAGATACGTTACAGATGACTTCCATGCAAGATTATGCTACGTGGGACGGGGCAATTCACATTAGTGTACTATGTAGATAACAGATTAATGGTTCCACTATTTAAGCACTTATGTACTAATGACAATGACAAATGAAAAAATCTATAAATCTTGACATTGCTTGATGATTTGCAATGTTGACGATTCCAAATAATTGCGTTTTGTGCAATAAGGATTATGAGTTTTGAACTTTTGTTTATACAACTTAGAGCTAATGACAATGTTTATTCATTTATAATTGATATCTGTCAACGAAAAGGTGCCTGAACGGTTTATGTTCTCTAAAAAGCCTTTTACTTAAGTATAATTAAAAAAAAGTAAAAAAAATAGTGCTTTTTGTCCACAAAATTAAACATTGGGAAATTTATCTATGGCATTCTTGCTTGCATCATTTGCGTGTACTTGTATATGCAATTTGTACGACATTGTAGAGAGTTGTTTCTCCAAGATAGTTTTATTTTCAGTATTTTAAAACGAAAAGCCTAATACATACTTTATTTGAATCTTAACCAACTTCGACGACACACCTTTACAATTTTAACGTTAGGTATCTATGCTTATACAAACTTTACTGTACATTACATTAGTACTTTACATTTGCGAAACGATTTAAGATTTATTTTATTTAACTTCCATAAACGTTCTTGCTAGTTGGCTGCCAATTCCAATCGGCAATCATGTGCATTGCATAGGGAATGAATGTAATATTCGATGCATTTTGAAAACACTGCTTCTACCCAGTGTAAGTCTGTGCCTTTGTGGAGTAAGTGTTCAATTAAGCTTAAATTTCAAATATGTTTCACATACCTCTTAAGTTTCTCTTCGGCAGTAAACAAGTTTTTATTCCCATTAAAAATGTCTAATTTTCACACCCAAGTTGTATCTAAATTTCATCTTCTTGTGAATGAAAACAGGTTACTTTACCAAATGTAAACTCATGAAATAATTAACTCTAATTACTCTCATGTTTGAATAACATTTACACTAGCAAGGAGTTCTAAGGTGGAGAAATAGATTTTAAGGAAATTTAAATTAACAAGTACAAATTCCTTTTAGGTAATTTGTATAAGCGGATCTCCTTCCAAGAGCTTCCTTCAAAATAAACAACGCTTCAAATAAAAAGCAATGATACTCTCCTTAACATAAATCAGTGTATATTTAGGAAACGCTCAGAAACAATTAATTGTGGGAATGCGAGTTAAACTTTGAATTATAGCACAAGTTATGAAATACAATTGTTGTTTCGCGAAGTTTTTAATTATCCATGAACGAACGGAAAACCTGTCTGATATAACGAGTCATTTCTCGACTCTGTTTGCATCGGACAAGAGTTTCTGAAATTCACGTTGCATGCAGTTAATTGAAAAAGAATGCAATTATGTATTTTATAGGTAAAGCTTTAACTCTGAGTGAATAAAATTACATTCTCGCCCTAGCCAGTGTGTCATATATGTGAATTAAATGATAAATGAATAATGTTATCATCAGACTAATTACGATATCAAAATTCTAATATTGACTGCGCGTGTTAGAAAAATAAAGATAATGGCTATGAAAATCGTGAAATTAAGTACTAGTTTTTAGTTTATTTAGGGATAGGTAAGCTGTGGGTATGCCAATTGAATAAAATCTCCGAAATTATAGATATAATATAATATAATTTGCTAAAAGCTTGATGATTACATGTTATTTTTATGTAAGGAAATAACAAGCCCAAAAAATATCTTGTTAATCAAAATACATCAGTATAAATCAGCATATTATAATGTATATTTAAGTAGCACATAATTAAAACAGAAAAGCAGCAGAATAACAATAAAATAATACAATGTACTTAACTTACGACCTGGGTAGAATCTTCCGGTGCCAACGACAACTCGAGAATGAATAATATTTGCCCGGAACGGGCCTTTAATACAAAAATGTCACGGTACCGGTGGCGTCGACCAATCAAAAACAGCCTGTTCGGCCAATAGCAGTGCACTATTACGATTAGCCAATCAGAAACCGTCAAAGTGGAACAAGGAAGTCAAATCAGTACCTTTTAAGATTAGGAAATATTGCTTTCAATCACTTAACATATTATATTTAATATTTTTAAATTGTTTCATGATTTATAACATTGATACAAAGTATTTTGAAATCTACCTATTCTTATTTTTAACAAGGTAATAAAGTAATATTTTACAATAATCTATCACGGCCATACTGACAATACTTCGTCCCCGAAGTATAATACAATAAAAGAGAAATGATATTAAATGACAATCTTATCTTATTTTCTTAATAATTTCTGATGATTTTTCTGTACACTATTAATCGTTTATAAATTTTACCATAATCCTGTGTATCATTTTATGTTATTTTTATTTTATTCATGTATTACTTGCATAGACATGTTAGTCCCCTTCAATCGCTGCCATTGAGATAGACTAACACCAAACAAGTAATCGACCAGCGAAAACTTTGGGTATATGCCAGATACATAGACATACCGGTCGCATTACCCGCTGCATGTACGACCGACCGATACCAAGTATGTGGCCGACCAGCGGATACCCAGCATATGAAGTAATCATGGGATTACAGGTTGATGGTAAAACAATACACACACCTTATAGATTAAGCACTATACATTTTTATTGATTGATGGCATTTTCAGTAGCAACATTTTCATCTACCCATTCACCTGGCCAAAATCTTTCCTTTGCAATCATTATAGGTCTTAAATTATTTAAACCTCTTAAAGAGAACCGGTCATTAGAAAGAACTGCAATAACTTCATAAGGTCCTTTATATCTCGGTCGTAGCTTATCATTACGCCTATGATCCTGGTTTACGTAAACTACGTCTCCTATATTATAATTCTTGTTATTTCGCCTTACTGAATCAAAACGTTCTTAAAACTTAGCTGAAATTTGTTGTAGTCGTTGTTTGGTAAGTTCTCGGTCGGCTTGGACGTTAATATTAGATCCTGAATCAGAACGATCAAGTACTTCGTCTAATCGAGTCTGAACGCACGGTATATTTGCCTCTACCCCAATTAATTAACGCAGAGGTGAAAAACCAGTGGATGGTTGAACCGTTGTATTTATAGACTGTTGCACCTTCCACAGTCCGTTCGGCCAACCTGATTGCTCGTCGCACATAGTAGTCAACATATTTGTTACTGTCGCAACGTATATTTCGACTTGCCCATTACTTCTGGGGGTACCGATAGCTATCGCGTGGTGTTCAATATTCAGTTCCCTAAACAAGGATCGAATTTGATTGGAGCTAAAGTTTGTTCCGCGATCAGTGACGATTAATGAAGGTTTACCAAATAATGTAATAGTTTCCCTGATGATTGGAATAAGTTCCTGTGTATTTAAAGTTTTTAGTGGCTTTAACAAACAAAATTTTGTAAAGCCATCGACAATAAGTAAAACATGTCTGTAACCTCATTAGTCGTCATGAATGGGCCAGTACAATCTAAGTGAATTGTATGAAAAGGGATAGCAGTTTTGCCTATTGGATGAAGTAACCCTTTTTTTGGACCAGAGTGTCCTTTTCTCTCTGTACAAATTAGACAGTGTACAATATATTTTTTAACTAAAGCTGCCATTCCGGGAAACCAGAAGTATAGTCGAATTTTATGTAAAACCTTATCAGGCCCTACATGACAGTTCTCGTCATGAAAAAGTCTTAAAAGGCTTAATCTATAACCTTTAGGTACAAACAATTTGGGCTCTACATCAACGTCTGTTTTGTAACGTAATATTTTTAATTAAGTATTGGTTTGGATCTACAAATAAAGTCTGTATGCCCACCCTTTTTTTTACAAAATGAACAAAATTTATTGACAAATTCGCTACGGTTTTTTTTCTTTTGAGTCATGACTGTTTGGTGGGGATTTACTTCGCATGTCATTCCTATGATAGCATTGCGCCTTGGTATGCCCCTGCTTCCCACACAAAAAGCATTTTGTTTCACGGTCCTCAATTTTTTGGCGTTTAGAATAACCTTGAACAGTAGGATCCCTTGAATCTTTATTGCTACCTTCCAATGGCCGATTTCTAGTTTTAGTATATGAGGTAAAAAGTGAAATAAGATCTGAAGTTGTTTTGACGTTGCTATTGAAAGATGCCATCTGAACATTTACATCACTTATGCTACCACATACTAATTCTATCAGTTGTGCTTCAGTAAAAGCAATCTTCGTGATCCGTAAAAGCCTAATCTTTTCCCTTGCATATTCGCACTAGGAATCTGCTGTTTCAGACGTGTACAAAGTAGCTTTTTGCAATTTTTCGGAGAGATTCTTTTTCTCAGATCTACCTTCGGATGGCTCCCATGTCTCAAGCCATAGTAATGCAGACCCTTTAAGGGCCTTACCTGCCTTGGCCACAGTCGCGATGCTGCTCCAGCCAAACTCCTTCGCGAGGATCTCGATGTTGGTGCACCGGGACATGGCGCCGCAGTCACTTGTAGCTGGGTCGAAGATAGGTAGCGCGATGTCATCTTCTTTGCTTCGAGACCCGGAGACAGCATCCTTAATTGCTCTCAGAAGATCTTGCAAGACGTTGACATCCATCCTGAAACTGTTTTGTCAAGATATTAATATTGTGTAGCTGGATTTAATCCCACTTCTGATGTTAGAAAAATAAAGATAATGGCTATGAAAATCGTGAAATTAAGTACTAGTTTTTAGTTTATTTAGGGATAGGTAAGCTGTGGGTATGCCAATTGAATAAAATCTCCGAAATTATAGATATAATATAATATAATTTGCTAAAAGCTTGATGATTACATGTTATTTTTATGTAAGGAAATAACAAGCCCAAAAAATATCTTGTTAATCAAAATACATCAGTATAAATCAGCATATTATAATGTATATTTAAGTAGCACATAATTAAAACAGAAAAGCAGCAGAATAACAATAAAATAATACAATGTACTTAACTTACGACCTGGGTAGAATCTTCCGGTGCCAACGACAACTCGAGAATGAATAATATTTGCCCGGAACGGGCCTTTAATACAAAAATGTCACGGTACCGGTGGCGTCGACCAATCAAAAACAGCCTGTTCGGCCAATAGCAGTGCACTATTACGATTAGCCAATCAGAAACCGTCAAAGTGGAACAAGGAAGTCAAATCAGTACCTTTTAAGATTAGGAAATATTGCTTTCAATCACTTAACATATTATATTTAATATTTTTAAATTGTTTCATGATTTATAACATTGATACAAAGTATTTTGAAATCTACCTATTCTTATTTTTAACAAGGTAATAAAGTAATATTTTACAATAATCTATCACGCGCAATTCTTTTGGGTATAAGTATGTGTCAACCCTGTCTGCTCAGTAACATCTTTGTTTGACTAAGAACCTCAGCTGCTTGCGAGAGATTGTCATTATGCGATTAATACAAATATTATCATTTTTTTATCTATTATAACTTTACTGCACAACAAAACAACGTTCAAAAGACCAGTCCAAATCTTTGCAGACTAAGCAGAAATAATAAATGAACTCAAAATAATAAATAAATTCAACACATTATTTAAAGAATTACAACAAGCACTCATATCGTGTGAAAGATTGTTTCCACAGATTAGAGAATCTGAATATTTTATATTAGGTTATATTATTCTTGTACAAACACAAACAATACCTATGCAAGATTATATGTGAATCTTTCAATAGCAAGGAGAACACTAAAGTACGTAGTTCCGGCCGGCGAAAGTGGGTATTTCAGAATTTTACACATGTACCTACGCATCATTCCGTAGACCATAAATAGGTCAACAGCATTAAAAAAAGTTACAGCGCCATAACTTATTTAGGCCATTCCTTATAGTGGGGCAATATCTATCGGCTGTGATATCTCATAATGGGCGAGCATACTAAACCGGATATTCCCGGCTATAACCGGATAACGACGAAGGCAGGTGGCGTCTTACCCCGCCGAGACTTAATGCGCCTTTTTTCAAACAGCTGAAACCTTTCTCAGTGAAATAATTCAACAATTTATCCCGTTTACGACGTTCATTAAGGGATTTTCTTAATTTTTACAGTCCGAAGCGTTGTGCCAGAAACGTACAATGTCTCAGATTTTACAATAACGCCGTGATTACTTGCAGTGGAGCGTACAATGTGCTTTACGGAAAATAACAGTTGCGCCTCTTGACGATTAAATAGTTTTGTAATCATAAAATTACGCTTACAGCTTTGTGGGTTCTAGTGTAGTATGCCTCACTTGCACCACTTGGGATAGAGATTAAATAAAGCAATATCTAATACAGACAACTATTTTAAACCTGAAGTGTGCGAGTGGGTCTAAACTAATAGTAGCAATGTTTTCCGTTTCACAAATAAGTAATGACATTGTTAAAGTTAATGTATGTACGTACTATGTGGTATGTACCATTAATGCCTCTTTGCGATCACACCCAGTAATCGAAAATGAAGCTTGGTTTTTAGGATAAGTACCAATAGTGCCGCTGAGAGCCCTAGTCAGAGCATCAAAGAACAGAAAAAATAAGGATAGTAAGTAAATTACATGCTTGAACTGTTCTCTCAACGCTCAAAGTTGAACTTTGAAAGCAAGGCACTTAAAAGATTTTCTATGCAACTTCGTACGCGGTACGATGAAATTATAGAGCATTTTAACTCTTGCTCTTAAATCTTTAAGATTTGATGCTCCAGAGGTTGAACGTTTCTTAGGAATGCAGATTAATGATCTGCAACTTAAAGTACTGACCGTATTTTGTATGCCATGCAATGTCATTTTAGGTTCACTTGTCCTGTGAAATTGTCAGACGGACGCGTGTCTTAGGTATATTCAACAAGCGAACCCGGCAGTCTTCCTGCCACCTGTGTTACAAATAAACCTTCCTCTTGAAGAACTCTATCAATAAAAAAATCGTCAAATTCCGTTGAGTAGTTTGAAAGATCAAAGCATACATACAAACATAATTACATACAGACATAGGGACAGACGCGGGAAGTAACTTTGCTTCATACTATGTATTGATGAGCATTGATTTAACACCAGTAATTGCAACTAAAACCAAGGCTATAATATTTCAGGTACAAATTTTACGTTCGCAAATTACCAGGATGTCACGGCTTCGACAACAACCGAAAGAAAAAATAAAAATACTGGTGGATTGTGCTAAAGAAAATTGCAGCGTCGAGCTAAATAATTTATTACCAGAATAGAAAGACCGAAAGCTCACAAAACAAAAATAAAATAGGTAAAGCTAATATACAAGGTGTAACAAAAAACCCCGTTATAATTGAAGGGTGTTGTTGTGGCCGGAAAACTGCACAACATTCCCAATGATACCTTGGTCAAAATCTCAAAAAAAAAAAAAACGGACCTCCCATACAAAATTGCCAATCAGCTGATCGATTTACTATGGGAGAGCCAAAAGATTTTTTGAGATTTCGACCTAGGTTTCTTAGCGAAAGTTGTTCAGGTTTACGGGCACAACAACACCCTTCAGTTATAACGGGTTTTTTTGTTACACCTTGTATATATTTTAATTATGTACTCAGATGAAAAAATATTTTCTTTTCATGTTAAACCTCTTACTGTGATGTTCAAAAGCTGCCATTTCAGTACACCAAACACAAGTCGCTTCATATAAAAACCCCTCAGCCATTTAAACAGCTGGCGAGCTTCAACGGCTGGCAGATTTGGACCAGACTAAAAACCCCCGTGATTTTTATTAAATATGAAATTATCTTTAGAATAAAAAAAAATGCACTGAAATCGGTCCATCGATTGGGGAGCTACCACAGACCGACACACAAAAACACACAGTCACAAACACCTATACCTACACACACAGACATAGGGGTCAAACGTATAATACTCCTCTTTTTCTTCGGGGGTTAAAAATTATTACAAACAAGCCGGGCACTTTTGATAGTTTCCTATTAAGCCCATAGCTTTTTTTTTTCAAACTAAACTAATTAGTCTTTTAGCCAAATTAGAATATTTTTATTTCGATGTTAAGGTAAAGAAAATATACTCTCAGCGTCTTTGCCTTGTTCTGGTCGAAGAAAATATCCTAAACTTGGGAACATGAAGACCGAATCACACCGGTAACCCTTATTATTCTGAAAACTAGTTTGCGGTCCCAAAATAGAAAGTTTCCCGATCACTGGTCTCGTTTATACATATTCATCGCAAGCACAGCCTTTGTTCCCGATAATTTAATACGTATTGCCGCAACTCAATTAACTTGCTCGTCCAATGAACTAGAAGCTCATAATATTTAGATATAATCAACCTACTAAATACAAATTCGTACAAAATATTACTCAAACAGCTTGAGTTATTTCGAAAAGGTTTGCGAAAGGTTTTTGTAACGCATACTCTATGGGAACAATTATTTTGATCATAAAGAAGCATCCTTTGTTTTTCTAAACGATATTGAGTAACGTTTCTAATCAGCTACCTTATTTACGTACACCGTGTTAATTGTTTCATAGAATTAATCGTATTGATCCAAAGGTTCGGCGTAGTCGTGGAAAATTACCCCAGGTATCACTTGTACTGTGGAATAAACGTAATATGATGTGTGTATGGAACTATGTGATTTAGTCTTTTAATAAACAATATTTTTCGACAGGAGAGGAAGGAGGCACCTTTGAACAAGGGCAGCTTTGAACATTTGAGTTTACGGAGCTATTACGAGTATAGAATACGAGTATTTTTTGTGTAATTATTTTGGGTAGTGGCAACACAAACCAGCACAAATGTCACTTGTCACTAATGACGTTTGATGGCCTTTCGTTGCGTTATGAGGAGTTTTAAATTTCGAGTTCAAATGATAAGCTTTTTCGAATAAGCACGTAAGGATCTTGGTCATCCAATTCAAGGTATATGGAAAGTTGATTCCCTATATTAGTCAGAATGTTCCGTATATCACGCTATGGGCAACAGATCAATACCATTTTTAGACTTTTACTTGGAAAGAAAACGTTTTTCTTTTTACAGTTACCCCTGGGGCAGCTTTAACACAATCATGGGGCAGTACTTAAACTAGCTATAAATTAAAGAAATAATAATAAGATATGAACAAGCAAGTCATAAAAACTGTAGATCTAGAAGTATTTACTGTTAAAATGAGACTCTGAACTTATTTCTATTAAAATTTATGTCCAGTTACGTTTTCATTTCATTAAACAAGAACTTTGTTATTTTCTAACTTCATACTTATTATTGATTTTTAATCTTATGAATTGTGAAAGTGTTACTTTTAAAGTGTTAGAAACTTTATAATTTGGTCGAATTTATTTAAATTTAAACTGCCCCAGCTTTGAAAATTTGACTTCTTTTTATAAAATGGATTTTGCGGCTATAATTTACATTTTCTTCGTCATATGATGTATCGCGATTTTATAGCCTAATAGTTAGAAACAGTAGAAAGGTTCAAAGCTAGAGAATCTGAAGTTATGACAGAAAGTGTAAAAAGTGTTCAAAGCTACCCCTCTCCCTTACTTATAAGTTTCAGTATCTAAGAATTCTCAAATTATAAATCAAGATACGAAAGGCGGCAAAGCTGTGTGTTTGTTCGGGAAACAGCAATATCCCTTGATAGTAGCCGGCTTCAAGCATGAGTTATATTTTGCGTCAGTGCAAAAGTTACACGCTCCTGAAAAATGTCTAGTGTGTGCCTCGAGCAATGCAACGTGTATGTTATGAATTGTTACTCGTGCTAACAGTAGTGATAAGTGCCTGATTTTTGTGCTAAACCTTAAGCTTACAAACTGTTTTAAGATTTCATGGAATAACTACCAAATACTACTATCCTGGCACTATTCGAATAACCGTAGCTTAAAACCATTGTACACTTTGCCGTTAAATATAGGTTAACAATAAACAGACTCCGTTGTCCATCTGTTCGCTCAGCCGACGGAATATAACAACAACGATATCGTCAAAACAAGCCTACTAAAATCAAAAATTATTTTATTAATTAGTAAACAAAAACAAAATAAAATAATGACAGTATTCCGTTTTGAGGATATTCTCTTATTTAGAATATTAATAGTTCTGATGAAAATTGCTGGATAGTTCGAAAAGCTAAAAGACTTTGCAACACAAAACATTTCTTTGATATACTTACTTGACTTGACGAAGAAAGGAACTAGAGATACAACATGAATATACTATGTATGGTATTTTCATGTTTCACTATATGAATACGCCATAAATGTGCTTGTGGTATGAATTTAGTTTTTTTGATTCAATTTTTATAGTGCTGCCAAAAGCTTTTCACTTGTTTATGCACATTTTATTAGCTTTCATCGTTTTATATGGTGAAAATATTTGAGCACTTTCCGATTGCTTCATAAACTGCATAAAAATAAAATCGAATTTACATATAATTCGAACAAGTATTGCGAAACTCAAACGGTGGAAATTTTCTCATATAACTATCCTATATTCAAAACTACACAAGGATATTAAATTTATGATGTCATAGGAAAATTGAACGCGGACTCGTGTTATTAAATTGAACAGGCCGACAGGTGCGGTGCCAATATTACTGTAAGAAAATCATTTTAAATATACACAGATGTGTTCGCGTAATGTATTTCGTAGCTGAAAATTTATATGCTTTCACACAATTCCTAGTTTTGCTGAGTTACGAGAAGTTGATAATAAAATCTGTGCTGGTCTGACCGGATTTCGTGGAATTCAAGTATGAAATTTATAATATCTGGCACCGCATTTTATAAGTTACTTGAAAGTGATTATGTGTAAGCTAAAAATATTTTTTACAGGTTTTACGAGGATAGCTTCTCCTGATCTGATCAAACTGAGGAACGTTAGTAGGAGGTCTTGATGAAGTACCTAGTGCATTCTGCTCAGTACGCAAGTAATTAGTTAGGTATCTACTTTACCTAACTTTTATAACTTGATAACTTTACCTAAGACGGAAGCATGAAGTTCAGGCAACGGCCATTTTACGCTACGTTAGCTTACGTTTTGATAGACTTGGCACATAGTGAATTAGGGCAGATTTTCCTTGGAAAATCGTAAACTTGTTAACGTATAACTTGTTATCCGATAACATTCGCATAAAAAAACTGAAAAAAATATTTGAACAAACTTTGATATAAATATGTGCAGTGTCATCTAAACTAAATCTAAATTTCAGCAAAATCGAGGAAGTAATTGTTTAATTTGCAAGATTTGATTTTTTAACAAATAATTAACATCTAGGAGGAACACAGTTTTACTATTTTATTAAGTCAAAGGTGGCACGACCCTGAAACATTTGTTACTAATCTTAATGGTGCGGCCTGCTACGAGTATATTGAAACCATTTAAAAGTCATGTCCATTTTATACTTTTGTTTATTTCATTTTTTACTTGGCATAGGTTTGCTCTTGACCCAAGACTAAGCCCAATGAGGCAAAGACTAAGTCTACGATGGAGCTCGCCTAAAAGATGCTTGTTCACAGAGCTTTGAAAACTCCTAGGTTATAACTGCAGGGAAACACTGACGCAGGTTTTGAGTTTCAACCTTTTGCAGAGCCCATCAGGAATATAGATGAGAAGCGCTTGGTTCGTATCAGTGGAAAATAAACACGTTAAGAATCCCGCGGTACGTCTGGTAGTCCGATGGCAAAACTTTTCAAAAGAACAGTTGTTTTACTCTGGAGTGCGAATCACCAAAATATCTGGAACTCTAAAGCAATTATGAAATATGGTCGGCCCGCCCCGCCTGCACCTAAGTGCGGCTGCAGTGGCGAAGCCCGCCGAATGCCGCAAGCACACTGGACTATTACCCAGGGGTCTTACCCTACAATAACCAGTTACACAGATTGAAGCTTTAAAAACAAGCTTTCCAGTTATAAAACCCCCGAATAAGCCAGAAGGACAGCTAGTGAGCTTCAACTTTTGACAGATTTTGACTATAGCTAATAACCACACCGTGATTAAAATTATCTTTCGAAAAAAAACCGCAATGAAATCGGGTTATCCGTTCGAAATCTACGATGCCAGGGACAGACACACACACAAACAGCATAGGAGTCAAACTTATAATACCCCACTATTCGAGGGGAGGTTAAAAATAAATTGGGTCATCGTTAGACCACGACATTTCATTTATTTATTTACCAGCAAGACCTGAGCCGTAAATGTCACCTGACGATGTGTCACGATGCGGCCGAGAATGGATCATATCTGAATGGTAGCTTCCAAAAAACTGTTTGAGTATAATGTCACAGATTACTAAATAGTTACTAATAATGTTCTGTTTAAAAATATGGTAAAAGAATGGGATGGTAGTGCGGCGAATTTTGCATTGTGCTTTTGATGAGATTATGACAGCGACGATGAGAATTGAACATCTATGATTTCATTTGATTTCATAATCATAGGCTATCTCCTAAGGCCCTGCGTATATTATAATGTATATAATGTAAGATGGGCTTCCAGTCCAGCACAAAATGGCATCAGAAGAACTAAACGCCCAGTATACATTCTAATACAATGTACGAAATAATTTATGTGCTTCAGGCCCAGGCAATTGAACAAATCTTTTGTCTAGAAAAATGCAATTAACATTTTTTTATTGTATTTTTTAGATAGATCTATCTATGGTCAAAGGGAGTAGCGCGGGGCTATTTTTAATGCGATATATTGTATATTTTAATTTACAATAGGTACTAACGGAAAGAAAGTAAGGACATTGTAAAAAACCTTTAGAACCTATTTGACAATTATAAAAGTCTTATAATAACCAGTCTTTTGATTCAGGGGTCTTCTACAGTTTTACAATCAATCGGTAATGGACAAGGACAATATATCAACTTAGATTCTCTTTCTTCTTTCATTTTCCCTGTACTCTACCCCTTTTTTCCCTGCCTGTTCTGTTTCTTCATCCTCCTCCCTGCCTTGTTCTTCGAATGAATTTACCATTCCCACGACCCTGACCAAATATTGCTACTACAGGTTTCTCTTGGCGTTCAGAGATATCGTTATTATTTTCGCCATTAGCACCTGGTAAAAACCTTGTACGTTCATAATTTTATTTTTGTACGTTTACGTTAGCGAATTTAGCAATAAAATGAATTTTGTTCGTTGCAATGTGCATTGGGCGTTTACGTGATCACCGTACAAAATTGTCTGGGCTGAAACTACTCATCGTATTTGTACATTCAAATGAACGTAAGGGTGACAGTTTATTCTTTTTGCTTGGGCCTGAGGAGGATGGACTACTCCTCACACGCTCACTACTTTTTGACAAAGATTTTGTGACAAATGCAAAAAAATATATATGTATTACAATTGCCTTGATTAAAAATGCTAGGTTTTCACAGTTTAAAGGAACAGCTGATTTGAGAATTTTAAAGTATCTATTGAATCACATTCAAGCTAAGTGCCTATTAGCAACTATTTAAAGCTACGAACACACACACGTCAGAGTAGGAGCCAAAGATTAACCGTTGCTCAGTGCACTAAGAACTGTAAATAAGATCCCTTTATCCAGGCATTAAAAAGGGAATACTTGATATCTTGTGCACTAAGCCTTCTTTGCAGACGGTATAAGACTCCAATAATCTTAGGTTTAATGCTGATATAGGATTTCAGGATACTATTCGTACGACTACAGTCCCTACCTACCTACCAGTACCTACAGTCTATTTTTCTGGTTAAGGATAAATATATAGATAGATAGATAGATAGATTTCACACGGAAACAATACATGAAAAAACGTTTTTCAAATGTTTGTACAATTAAGGCGGTCTTATTGCTTTAAGCAAGCGTCTCCTATAAGAAATGCAAAAAGAATTTATCCATTTTGATATTAAGATTATCTCATTCTCAGTATTCTATTTTTGATTCAACTTAATAATATGTTATTTACTTATTTTTCAGGTAAGTGAAAACTCATCCTACGCATCTCTGGTGAGTGTTCATTATAGGGGAACGACAAACACGTAAAAGTATGTCTTTAAAAATGTATACTAAATATATTTCCATATTGGTTTCCCTTTCTATAATTCATAGCAAAATCAGTAAGGATACACCCATCCTTTATTCGATCAGAGTAATGTTTGAGTGTTCTAACGTTACATCCATTTACTTGGTATCGTTAAAATCAATAGCTCCTCACTCAGTGCAGATAAGCCGTAATAAGATTGAGAGGAACATTTAGAGGTAATCCGCCATCCTATTAATAATAATGGAGTGAGGAGACTGAAGAGTGATCCTCTACTTACGACGAAAACAGTGTAAGGTATTATTAATTCATTCATGTAGACAGAGTAGCGACCACAATTCAATAAATGATATTTTGTCTATCACTCTTTCACGCCTTAACTACTGAATAGTTTTGGATGAAATTTAGTGCACTAACAGAGTCGTCACGGTTTTGTATGTGTATTGAAAGCGTAAAAGACAGAAAACTTATAGCCGTATTGTGGTATCGCCACCCTGTAAAAGCACCTTTGCACTGTTGTGATCGTCAATACAATACTGACAAAATGATTACCTGCCTAACCCAGATAAAATTACATCAGTCCTAAAACAATTAAAGACAGAGATAATTTAGGTTTGCTTATGACACATTAATTTGCATTAATAATATAAAAGCGATGTTTGAATCTTGATCGAAATTTTGATAGTGCAATAGAGTGGTGTCGGCCTATTTCAGTTTCTTACTAACTCGGTGATATAATGTTTTTCTAAGCAACTAGGGCAGCGCTATTTCGGCGAATGAAAATATGGAAGTGTTGTTCGGAGAGATGTTAAAGCTAACTTAATAAGTCACATTAAATTTTTATAAATATATTTATATTTCCAATATTACCTAACTTGTTTTTCTTCGTTGTTCTTCTGGTAGTAGCTTGCCTCTGAACAAAGTCTTGGGTAAAACCATTTAGACTGTAACGTTTTTACGGAACAAACACACAAGACAAAGAAAATTTTCTGACTGTAAAATTTTAAGTTACAAAAATATCAGACCTAACATTTCAGTCTGCAACGTCGAATTGACTTTGACAGTAAGAATTCTTATAGAACATTATATTCTTCTGAACGCAGGAAGGCACATTTTGGACCACTTACTTGTTTGAGCATGTGTACCATGTTTGGTTTAATTAACAAAATATTAGTCTTCGTAAAAAATCTTTTGGACCTCACATTCTGTCCGTTCTTGGGCCGTCAACGTCACTCCTGTTCCCATCTCATATTCGGGTGCATGTACACTATAGATAAGCACGTTACACGTCGGTTGAACCACTCAGCCTCTGAAAATAGGGCACTATCCACCAGTTAAAGTTATAGGTTCCGAACGCGTCGTATTTCAACTGTCATGTTTCGCTTGTTCGAAGTAAAACTGTTGTTTTTTCCGTACACTGTCGAATATTCCCGAACGGGATAAAGGACTACGGACGTCCTTTTAAAAGGCCGTCGGTGAATATTCCACGTTTTCGAACGCTTGGCTTGAGCTCGTTTGTTATTAAATTGGATGGAGATTTTTCCAAAGTACTTAGTAATAACATGAGGAATATTTTTACCTAACTCTAGAATCTATCCCAAAGACAATATGAACGGATATCACGTGGTTTTTTAGTCTAGCATTAAACAAAAGACATGGCTGATGCTAATGAAAACGGAGCTATCGTTTCAGACAAAGTCGCGTTCCGAAACCAGTCTTAATAGCTACAAAACTTCGCCACTGTAAGCTTGTACTAAAGTTTAATTAGGGCCGACGAGGCGAAATAGTCGTCGCAGCGGCACTATTTATTTATGAAATACTTTGAGCTGACTGTCACCATAGGATAGATATAGCCTTAAGCAGTAGCGGAGGGAATACCTAAATACCTAATGCTCCCAGCACTGCAATGACGCGGCACACAGATAGAAATAAGCTAAAGCAATCGTGAAACAAAGAACAGATACCTACTTTAAATGTTACACGCACACAGTCACACGTCTCAACAGAGCTCCTAGGCGAGTATCGGGTAACTAATACTCGCTTACGACCTAGCTAGGGGATTAAGACGTGCGTCTGTGTTCTTGTGTGTAATTTCAAGCAATTGCTCTGCATTTCGTTACTGCTTTAGCTTATATCTATTCTGTGGTGTCACTCCGACAATATGTCTCGCAATAAAAGTTCGTTTATTTGTACCGTTGAATTATAGATCCTGTCACGTTAGTTGTTCCAATAACGAACTTAATGGAGTTGACACATAAATGGCAATTTTTGGGTGATTTGGGGTTTCATATCTAATAATTTATTTTCGACTAGACGACCCAGCAGATATTGTCCTTCCCGTTGTTTTTAAAAATTGACTTGTCAAGATTCCTGTTTTATCCAATGGGAGCATTTAATGGAGATTAAAAGTATCCTATCACCCAAGTCAGCTTATATAGTCTGTATAACAAATTTCATCAAAATCCGTTGAGTAGTTTCAACGATTGACGGACGAGCATCCAAACAAACAAAACAATTTTTTACGCAACGGTCTAGACCAGGGGTGTCAAACTCAATTTGCAGAGGGCCATATAATAGACTTAGAATGTGTAAGCGGTTCAATTAAAATAAACTAAAGAAACAGAGAAGAAGAGACGGCAATACAATAATAATACTTATGAATTTAGCGCGCGCATTTTTAACACCTCCTCCCTCAACCTCATCAGCCTATATACGTCCCACTGCTGGGCACAGGCCTCACCTCAACTATGAGGTGGTACGAGCCATACTCCACCACGCGGGCTCAGTGCGGATTGGTGGAGGGGTGTTTGTAAGGTAAGTGACCAACCTTACTGTCAGATGTAATTAAGCCGCCCGAGGGCCCCTGACCAGGCTTAGCGACTAATATCTGTCGATATTAACCGGGACCAACAGCTTAACGTGCCTTCCGAAGCACGAAGTTGCTTGTAAATAGACGTCACTTAAATGGTCAGAATGGTCACCCATCCCAAATATGACCGCGCCTTAGGTTGCTTAACTTTGGGTATCACTACCAAAGCGCTGCAACCACTGCGCCACAAGCACATGTATGAATGTATGTAACGGAATTTTTGAGCCCAATTTTCACCAACTTCCAGATCTCGGATTAATTTGAAACTTTGCACACTTATAAAGTACCGATAACAATGCAATAATTTGAGAGTTTTCCATTATCCTTATTAACTTAAAAAAAACACGCTTTTATTACTAACTAAACAAGAGAAAATAATTTCTGAGTCAGAGTCATCAAATGCAGACTAAAATCTCTAAAAGGCAAGATTCTTCAATTTGTGATGTATTGTTGTCGCAGATTATATTTACATGTCTCGAGTATCGAATGCGGCCCGCGGGCCGTATCTTTGCCATGACCGGTATTTCAGACTTTTGTGGTTTTCTTACATTTGCAGCGCGTTCAGCAGCAGCGAAACGCGTTCATTGTGTTTTTTTTAATGAAAGTGTCAAAAACCTACCGCATATTTAATTTATATGCAAAAGTTAATATACTTACTTTACCCTCCCTACTCAAAAAAGCATAAAAGTTTTTATCAACGTCATATTTAAGGGTACACAAGTTTACGTAATCAGTGACGCAACTCACTCCAGCCAAAAATAACGAAGTTAGGTAGGTAAAGTACGAGACGTCAAAATTGGACAGAATTAACATTCCATACACCGGACTCGTTACTACTAGCTTTGTCTTATTATTTACGGTACACGTGACTCGCTTACTGAACACTTCCCGGGTCCAAGATTTTTATGAAAGCAGCCATTTGTATTTGTAAGAAATGCGAGATTGTCTGTAACGAGCGGCATGCTGCAAATTTGTAAGCAAAATTAGAAGCTACCATTTAATTTACATAGAGCCAGAATAAAGTTCTATGTTTAGAGAACAAGGGTTATGTTGGTTATCAGGCTACAAAAATCTGATGTAAGTTAGTCCAGTAAAAAAAAACTAGATTCTTTATTTCACGGATTTGTTACTTTGTGTAGAGTTACCACAAATTACTCTTTCAGAGCAGTCATTCTAAAAACATAATTTGATAGAAATTTTGAGACCTTTTGCAATAAATCAGATGGTGAAATGGCAACAGGTAATATTTACACAAAAAAATCTAGAGTTCGATGTCTGCCTTATATTCTAGGGTATATACAGTAGGTACATACAACTTATTGTGTGCATGGCTCTTGGTATGCTAGTCAGGCAATAGCTAGCTCATACTCTAGGTGTACGTATTAAAACAAATGGCAAAGCAAAAACTGCAGTGTTTATCGTCGCCGTCACAACAGGCAAGGTTATTTGAATTTGGCAAATTACCAATCGTAGCTATGATAACTCCGAGGCCATTTCTTGGCGACAGTCGCTGACAACGTTACTCTCGGATAGTTTTTATATTCTACGTTTTTACATAATGTTTTTCATTGTTTCAACGAGCACACCAATTAGCCAAACTAAGCGTTAGCTTGTGCTATGCCGGCTGTAGTAACAGATAGAAATACTAAAATACATTTATAAACACCCATGACTAAGGTACAAATGCTGGTGCTCATCACACAAACATTTGCCCCTAGCAGGATTCGAACCCGCGACAGCCGGTTTTGTAGTCTGGACCTCAGACCATAGACCAAAGCTGTCGTCATTTCCTTTTTCCTATGGAGGTTTATATTTGGAGCACTTAAATGCGATATTATTCACCAGCTGTGACTTGAAAGTTAAGAACATTGTGGTCAAATACTATGTTACTCGTACCTACACATCGGTTTTCGAAGTTATATTTTAGTCATGGACAGATTCCATATCAGCAATCTTCTTTTCAAAAAGAATACTGAACTTAGAGGTAGGTACCTATATTCTTAAATGTATTTAATGTTTGATCTAAGTGCCTAGTGTCTAAGTGTCTAAGACTGCATTCAAAAACTTTTAAACAAATTCACCAGCTTACGAATGCAAAAGATTAGAAAGATACAAAAAAAAGTAAAGCTGGCACAATAATCCGAATTGAATAACCGTAATGCAGTCTAAATGACCAGAAGCTGTTGTAAGGGTGCAGACACACTTTTGTGTCATTAAAACTTCTGAAAATGTTGCTATATTTACTTACGAGCTCGAAAATGTGCGCTGCTAAACATTCCCAGTGGGTACGTACCCTAATATCATGAAACGGCCACATAGCAATAATGTTAGACATTTTTGAGTTCTCAGTTCTCAGTTCGTTCGCGTAGAACGAATATATCTTTAAAGAGCGGGGAAACTACTAGGGAATTCACTTTACCTTGTTTCGCTTTATAACTTACGTCGTGGCAACACTTGTTCAGTATTACGTACATTTTTAAACTTTTAAAATATTCGTGTTTCTTAGAAACGGGTATACCTTAGCATTTGTTTAGCATCAAACTGATTTTATTAGCCTAGTTTTATTAATCATTTTAAATTTAATTGTTTTACTTTAACCACTTGAGACTCAATGCAGCCTCTTATATAAAAATTGAAAGCTGACAAACCACTGGACACCTCACACCGCATCCGCATCTCATGTCCACTGAAAAATATTAACAAATCGGATTGCACAAAATCTCCGCTCCTCTTTATTGGTATTGGTTAATATTTATTCGTTTCTCTGCTCCGCAGCCCCGCTCCGCACCCGAGGACAGGCACCCTTAAGAATGTGGGCGTTTTGACTACTCTGATTTTGACGTTTTGCATACATTTTTAAGGCAAGCGTCCGTAGCATTAACAAAATGATTTTGATAGATATCTGTCGGCGCGATTGTGATGAAAATAATATTTCTGGGTACTACGTGAAAATCGCTGATAGACTCAGATGACGGTGGAGGAAAAGAGTGAGGAGTACAGCTCACATACCTGTAATTTATTAAAATCCTAAATAATCACTAGCACTAGTAATCACAAGTCAACAAATGTCAATCAGAAAACCATTTAAGTCCTTATTTTTTCAATAGTAGGTACTGTATTTGTATACAACATGTTATGTAACAAGTACACTAGGTATTATTAAAGAAATTGTTTCTATGGCTATAGAATGGATAAAACTAAGTTTCATATGGACATGAGTATGAAGTGTTCTATGGGTAGGAATTGCAGTACAAGAGCTTCAGGGTCAGTAAGTAACTCTTGTGGCATTGAGGCAATATCTTTAAGCAGAAATTAATTAGAGGCGGTGAGATAAGTGTGCTATAACTGAATATGAGATATGGAACCTAATTAGAAAAGTTGTTTTTGTTGACTTTCAGCACGAAAAAGTCTGAGTAGACTCAGACTTACTCGGAGGTACGTTAATCAAAGTCACACTCGCTCGTTAGTTGATTCCTTTTTTTAGAAGCATTTAGATTCAAAACAAAAAAAAATACATTAATTGTATGTAACACTTAACCGAGACAACAAAATAATCAAGCCAAGTTGTCAATGCAAAGCGAACATAGTATTTTACTTAGGAAATGCAATGTGACCTACTTTCATGTCCTCTTACTGTGTATTCCATTCTTCACTATTTACCATCGATAGCAAACTTTGTAGTTAGTTCACATAACAACCGACGAGGTGTGGCACCACTGCCAACCTACATCCAGTGTTGATTTAAACAGGCACAACATGCAATATGAGACAGGCATTCGTTTTAATATGATTAAATTCTTAAACGGACATGGCTATGCTGTTAGAGGACAAACATTTTTCATAGTAGAGAATATGGACATGACGCAAAATTGCCTGGAGCAAAAAATTACTTCAAACGTATAGATATTACAAGACGATTTTTTCGATTACGGAGAACTAAATATGTTTTCGAACTAACATTATAAAATTTTCTTTTTATTTTATTTTTTGTGCTTTAGTCAAGGGGATACCTGAGTCAAATGTCTGATTAAAATTGCAATCGTTTTATTTGCAGAATATAACCTGAAGTTAAATCCAATATATTTGTTTACTTAAATAAATCTAAAACCAACTTTAGAGCGAACTGAATCAACATAATCTAGATTAAAATTGCTTTTGACGAATCTGTTTTTAGTACGTAGGTACTGTTGTAACCTCAACTCATGAGATATCAAAAACAATATTTATGACTCAGACTGGATTTTGCTTATTTAAAATGAAACATAATTATTTTGTCAATAACTTAGGTGAATTGCTTGGTTTCGTAATTTTTGCCAACAGAAAAATCAGATGGTGTTTTTGCTAATTCTTGCGTACGAAGTTAAATCGAGCTACTAAAGGGTTAAGGAACAAAAATATGAAATCTCAAGTTCCAAAAAACTGAGCAAGGTTTCCTTTTTCTTCCAAACTAAACAAAACCATGTTCACTGAAAAACAGTTAATTTCATATTCAAAAAAAAATAGTTTTTTTTTTCATTGCCACTGTATATGCAGGGTTTATGGGTTTGTCACGTATTATCGAGCAAAGGTTTGCAAGACGTTATCACAAACATTTTTGGGTGTGTTTTTTTTTTCAAGCTCAAAATTACTCCTTGCTTTCTACAACTTTTAATAAGTACTTACATTATTGCACGCAAAAGAAACCGTTACACAAGCTGTTTTTCAAAGCTTTTACACTTGGCTCTTTCGAAAAAATGTGGCATCGTAAGCTTCCGGATCATTTTTGATCATTGAAATTGTCATTTTGTATACGATTATTAAAAACTACTGCTCATGTTTACACTTCGAGAGAACTTTTACACATAGGTTGAGTAGACATAAGAGTTACGCTTATGTATTATAAGTCATGTATTTTCAAATTCAAATCAAATTGTAACATCCGTTTCTCCGAAACCTGCCATGTCCAAACACCACTTGTCAGACTTTGATAATCTTTTTAAATATTATGTGATTATAATGCGCAGTGAAACTCTTCACAATACAAATGAGTATACTTTCCACATAAGCACAATGTATTGGGCATATCAAACAGACATCTAGTGTTCAACCTATTAGTCTTTTAAGTTTATCCGGAGAAATTTTCAAAATACTTTTGTAGAAATCGACAATTTAATTGGAGCGTTACCACATTTTTGAGATACAGCCACTTATAAGAGTTTTAAAGCACTACTACTTACTTGTAACTGTAGACACAGGTTTCTTAAAACAAACACATTTGACAGGTACCTAACACGAATGTAATGATTTTAAGCGTCTTAAAAGAACTCTAGTACACAAATATACGTTAAAGGTACAGGAACTATTTTATAACACTAAAACTATCCAATTTGATGAACGCGTGAAATATAGCCGTGGATCCAGCTTATACTGGAACATTTGATTTCTTACCAAAAATCATAGAACGGTTTTAATAAAATCTTATTTAAGTACAAACAGGGTGTAAAAAAACCTTACCGAAGCCGAATACCACATATTCTACCAATTGATACGATCATTTTTTTCCTTTAAGGTTTCTTTTTACACCCACTTTTTATACCTACTATTAAATAATTATTGTTGACAGTAACTTAAAATGTCTACACAAGGCTCAATGTATGCAGGAAGGCTGTTAGGATGTGTATGAAACCAACTGTACAAACGGTGAAAATTCAAGCAGGTGAAGCCTCACCTGCTTGAACGAGTGGCTTGTTACTCCGTCGGCGGCACGCAGACGGCCCTTCAGTTCTAACAAGCGCTAGTGTGGCACCAGGGCGGCGGTGCACGGTGCTGAGGAATTACCCCAGTTTTGAGCTAACGGGGGCGTAGGAACGAAGGTGTGGTAAGAATTTGGAAGGAATAGGCGCGGCCAGCTCCAAAAGATTGGTTAATACGTTTCTTTATCGAAATATTTGGTTTTGAAAATGAAAATAAATTATCTTTATTTAGTCTTGGATATACAATTTCGTTTGGAATGTCATACTTATATGATATAGGTATTAGGAACATGTATCCTAATTTTTTGGGCCCTGCTAGCTCTTCGAGAAAAACACACTACTTACTCAATTTCAAAGAAAATGAATGTTAAAGCTGACAAATGTACATTAAGCAATTGTGTAACCAGTTTTGATGCTGAGTGTACAAGTAAATTGGTTGAGAAAACATATTAAATACCAAATAGTATTGAAATGATACATAGTTATGTAATGACAACTAACACCTTAGTCTACCTGTGACCACGGGCGCTGAAAAGGGTCCGAAACGTCAGGTTAAAACAAAATGTAAATAAATCGCGAAATAATCCGTAAAAAGTGTATCATTTCAATGTCTACTGTTCGCGTAAACCGAAGAAACAAATACCAATTCGTTTTTCACCTTTGGATAAATACGTCGCACAATACAAGGCTACCAGGCTCTTTGAAAAGTCGTGTTGTTCTTGTTTCTATTTAGAAACACATTTAATTTGGTTTTCCCAATTAACACGAGCATCTTTTCACGTGAAAAATCCTAGTTCTTTTCTGTTTTCATTAAAAATTTATCTTTCCACTTGTTGAGCGCCTTCGGGGACGTCGAAGCTAAGGACGTTCGCGTCATTTCGTTCCACCTTATTAAGGCAGTGTTTGTTGTTTACCACCTTTGTTTACAGCATATTTCAGCGACACCCCCGACCTCGTTAACCCCTCGTTATGCCAGTGTGATCTTATCATACCGACATAAGGCATAAATTCCAACGCGCCTCATTCTGTGTTCATATCAAAATGAAAATTGACGACTTTTTTTAGTTCACCAATTCCAGGTTGGCACGGAACATTTGTTTTGGCGCGTAACATCATTTCTGTTAAAAAGATTAAGCTTATGCTTATTTTGTGACTTTGACTAAGTGACTGTTTTGATATTCCTTATTACGAGTATGATAAAGCCAATGAAAAAGATTGGTACCAGTATGTCTAGATGAAATTTTTAACTGACGATCGTTTGATATCCATAATTGATATTATTAGCTTAGTAGATCGCGATTGTTTCAATTGCATTAATCATATAAATTACCGTAACAGCCGCTGTTTAATTATTAGCGAGTTGCCGCCATTTACGTGTTTGATTACACCTGTCTGCGCCAGGACTTGTCAAATCACTCGAATGCGACCAATAACATGTCGGACAGGCTTATTATGTGATCAATGGCAAGCCTTGCATGGATGAGCTTTTAGATAATAAGTACTTATAAATCAAACGTTGGATACAAAACCAATAAATGCATATTGATTTTGAGCAAACGTTAGTTAATCAACAAAATATGTTATATTAAGTGGAAGTTTCTTCGGCTTTACAAACGCAACTTTATAAGGGTTTGTAATATCAACTACTCATCAAACACCAAACCTCACGGGGGTCGAACGCGGGACCTCAGTGATGGCGGCACCTTGAAGTGCACAAGCCACTACACTACGGAGGTCATAAATATAATATTAAATAAGGGGTGTCATCTTTCGATTGTCCAATCAACAAGGTACATTTCAAGATTTTAGCAAAACACACACGTACACTTTTCTATGAGGTACGTGTTAGCTATATTTATTCTTGAGGGAGAAAACTTTTTCTCAGAAAGCGACATCTAAATAAGAAGGTATCAATTTCGACGAATTCTCATGTTTCAAAAGTGCCTTTGCAAATAGGCGCTACTCTACAAGCATAGTTCAGGATATAGCCATTCCTGTCACCCATGCCAGCTGCTGAATCGCAAGCAAGCGAGACGGCTACATTCGAAATATCAGACGAAGAGTTACGAAGTAGGCCTTCGGAACGTAAATCGATCCCGTGACGGCTTAAGAAACGATTGAAGGTGTTTCAATAACAAACGCAAACAAGTGGAGTAAGTGATTGAAAATATGTTTTCCTGTTCTCGAGGCGAACCGTAATCTGAGCTTGTAATGCGAAAATAAGACAGGTATGCTTGTATACATTTCTACATAAAAATTCATATATAAATTAATTCATTTTACAAATCTTTCAGTAAGATGAATATTTTCTTCGGATGTGTATATTTGAACCAAATGTGATAGTCAGGAAACCGAATGTAGTTCCGTCAGATGTACACATATTGTAGTTATTTATTTATTTCTTAAGGCTTCTCCAAACGAAACGCGTTTAAAGTGACGCCGCGTCTAGGCTTCAAGCTGTGTTTCAACAGAGTTTTTATCGTGTATAACTAATTTTTTTTGCAGTTTACATCTTAACGTCACTGTCAACGTCACGTTAAAACATATAATTTGTTAACGTAATGTCACATTCATACGTTTACAGAGAACGTTGACAGTGACGTTAAGACGTATACTGCAAAAAACGTGCAGGATAATGCCGTGTGAACGGGGCCTTACAGTTTACATGATGAACAGGGGGGGGGACACATCCATACAAATGACATTTAGGGAAAGAAAGTACAGCTATCTGTGTTTTCGCCCCGAAACTGTTTTTGAAGTTGTTTCTCTGAGTTGCTAGAATTAAAAAAATAAATCATTTTGTGCAAATTTTATTTCGTGTGCTCAAAAACCATCGACTGAAATTAAATAAATTATATAATAATTTATGTGCGCTTTGTTTCCACATATTAAAAATACAATATAAATATTTTAAGCTTCGTCATTATAAACTTTACTTAATTAAAATTTTTGAGTACTGGCAAGTTGTGACGTTCAAAGATTACACAGTGCAAACTGCCAATGTCAAAATTACAAAATGGAGATTTCTTGTTGCGTACGCGGTTTTATTTTTGAACTCGTTTTGTTTTGTGTGTTTATGTGTTCTTCCATCGAGTAATAATGTTGATTTGAACTTTGTGTTTCTCCATGTTTATTTTGAGTGCTTTGCATTGTTTGTGCGATTTTATGCTACCAAACCATTCCGCGACAGGTCTTTCTTAGTTATAATAATATTTGTATAAATTGTTCCAAGTACAATAATAGTTACAATTGTACCTACTCTTGATGTTTTATTTCATTTTACTCGCCAAAATGTTCTAGCATGTTTTTGAGAACTTAAAATTTTCATTTATTTATATTGATTTATGCCAAATCAAATTTTAGTTACACAAAAAAATATACTAGAACAAAATGGTTCATACAACAGCCCAAAAGCAGTACATGTAAACACGACGATTTTTAAGTAGGTACATCTAATAATAAAATGTGAGTTTTAATAGACGCTACTATTTTTATTTATCGTCTACTGAAACTCCCATTTTATTTTTAGATGTACCTACTTTAAAATCGTAGTGTTAAAGTTTATAGCTATAGCACTATAGCTAGCTATAGGTAGCGTTTAGTTCTCGGGGCGAAATTATAGATGGCAGTGTCAAACTGGTTTGCCTAAAGGAACCACGAGAGGGCTCTCTTTTTCCTATACATTATATTTCTCTATGATGATGAAACTCCGTTTGACTGTAATTATAACGCTAAGCCTACGCATTTTGTTTGGAAAAGGCCTAACACGTCTCGATAAACTGTCGCTTTTGCTAGTTATGGTTGTGATTTGGTCAGTAGCATTCGGTTTCATGGATTTAATAATAATTCATCAAAAACAATCCTTATAATTTATTGTAATAGCTCCTAGACCGATAAAATTAAAGTTTCAACTTTATAACTGAAGGATTAAAGTTTAAATACTCTCAAGGGTAAAAAAGTAAGTTCCTAACTTGGCGTGTTATTAGCTGAAGGTGAAAACTCAAAGAATATTAAAATGCAGTGCGGTTTCTTGATTTAAAACTAAAGTTATTTAAAGTGAAGAAGTGTTTCCTTTCTCTACAAGAAAAACGTGGCTCTTAGTAAGGAACTTGAAAAACTACGAACGAGGAAGTTTATCCTTTTGTCCTGTTCTCTGCTGGGATTTTAAGTAAGTGGATATAAATTTAAAGAGGTTACTTCACCACTAACTCAAACAGAAAATGAATGGAGAGGTTATTAATGACTGATGTGAGTTAAGTTTTAACTTTAAAAGACTCTTCAGGGCTTCTATTATCAGACTATATTTTGAATCATTAAGCTGCTAACGATTTTTAGTGTCAAATTATAAAATACTAGCGGCCCGCTCGCGATTTAGTCCACGCAAGCGTTGGATTTTTCCTCCTTCCTGTTTAATCCCAAGGAAAAATTTTATCGGGATAAAGTATACTATCACATTTTATCAAAATCCGTTCAGTATTTACAGCGTGATTAACGTACAAACATCGAAATATCCAAACAAAGAAACTTTCGCAATTTTAATATTAGAGTGATTGAATGATTCTTATTTATTAAGGTTTATGTCTATATTTAGGATTTAGTGTCTAAAATCTAAATATGGACAATTTCAAATTTATCTGACGACTGACAAAACTAGCCTTAAGGCCAGTGAGTAGTTAGTTGGAACCTCTATACTCGTAAACATAAACTAATCCGTGCTACAAGTGGTCCTCATGCCACCCAGTAGAGCTCTCTATCATAAGGACTTACAAACGAAGTGGCTTACGATTAGGAACCAATTAGCACGATATAATTAATATTCTATAGCGATATCAATCAGGGTAATCAAATTATAGGTATTAAGCATCGACAACTAATTGAAAGTAACTATATTAGGTACATACAGTGAGACGTACCCAGCTTAGGGTAAGTTCAACAACGATGTGGTATCCAAGGACGTACCCAGGGGGGGGGGGGTCCAAGGGGTCCGGACCCCTCCCGAAAATAGATGCAACCCATAAAATAAATCCCTCAGTAGTAAGTTTCAGCAATGAAAAGTCCAGCATTCTTAATATCGGTTTTAGTTTGTGAGAAGTTGCTAAGTTATACACTGGCGTTGTCTCAGTATTTGCAAAGTCCTGAACATGATTTAAGTTCTGCATTGACTTTTGCAAAGGATGTAATACAACAGATTCAGAACTTAAGAAGTAATACACTAGACGAAGAATTTAAAAAGATATTCACAAGAGTTGTAAATCTCTCTTGCACTCTCTTTGGAATCGAATCTATCACAATGCCACGAATAACTGGCAGACAAGTACATAGAGAAAATTATCCAGCAGATTCACCATTGGAATATTTCATAAGAAGTATTTTCATTCCGTGTCTGGATGACCTTCTTGGAAGTCTGAAAAGTCGATTTAAAGGGAGCAATGTACAAATTTTGACAACGCTAGAAATGTTATTACCACATAAGATATGTGTCAACAATGCACAGAACTTGTCAAATCTACTTTCTTACTTAGATGACGATGTGTCTGCGGTCACATTGGAGAGCGAATATCACCTATGGGCTAAGTGGAAAAATGCTGATCAAACTTCAATCAAGAGAGAAGCAATAGAAGTGTTGGCTAAGTGTGATGCTGTATTTTATCCACATATACACACACTATTAAAACTGTTAGTGTCTCTCCCTGTATCTACTGCAAGCGTCGAAAGATCGTTTTCAACTTTAAAAAGGGTTAAAACCTATTTACGCAATAAAATGGGCAATGATCGTCTAACTGGTTTGGTATTGATGTCAGCCCATTCAACTCAGATTCTTTCAGTAGACGACGTTTTACACCAAATGTCCTTAAGACCAAGACGTTTAAATTTAACGTTATAATACTGTCTTATATTACCGAGATATGCATTAAATAATTTGTGAAAACAATTTTCTTTTAATTTTAAGTATCCATTTACGCGATACCTTAATCATTTGCCTGGACCTGGACCCCCCCCCCCCCCCGACAAAAAATTCTGGGTACGTGCTTGGTGGTATCAAATATGAAAATGTGTTCCAGATATGTTGTTCCAAATATTTTGATATCAAAATGAAGTGGTAATTCAAATAAATTATACTAAGCGCTAGTAGTTCATGGAATCAGGCGTTACTTTGCGGAAATCCATGACTAAAGCTGAAAAAGATGATTATTTTGCTTTAAATTTCCACGAAACGTCGACAGACTACGAGCGACTGTCGCTCGTAGTCTGTCGAAGCGAAAACATCTCCTGAGGATGCCATGTGCCATGTGTCACGTTGTGAGTTGTAGATATTGTAAGTCCTGCGACTTCCAGTTCTACCTTTTCAGGTGATTACAGTTGGATGTATTTTGGTTCCTGCGCTGGCGTCGTTTCGTGGAAATTTAATGAAAAATAATCATCTTTTTCAGCTTTACTAAGCGCTTGTATATTTATACAATATCTTATATATAAAAACGTTATTGCTGTTCGTTAGTCTCGCTAAAACTCGAGAACAGCTGTACCGATTTGCATAGTTTTAGTTTTGAAATATTAGTAGAAGTCCAAAGAAGGTTTAAACGGTCAGAAAATATTTAAACAGCGGGTAGGGTCTGACGGGATGTCTGCTGGGTCCGCTAGTCTTCTTATAAAAATGAATTGCTGTTCGTTAGTCTCGCTAAAACTCGAGAACGGCTGAACCGATTTGAATAATTTTAGTCTTGAAATATTTGTGGAAGTCCAGGGAAGGTTTAAAAGATCTAAAATTAAAAAAAGGAACGTACAGGACAACGTCTGTCGGGTCAACTAGTATATACATATATAACACAAGTGCGCTTGTATGTGATGTTGTTGTTAAAAAAAACATAAACATATGACTAAGTGCAAGGTGCATGCATGTATCAACAGACGAAAGCCTATCCCAGTGAGCCCAACATACTTTTCAAACAATGTTGCATCTTATGCAGATACAATATCGGAAATATATTAAAGTATATTGAAGAACAAAAATGTCTAACGTCTGCATGAATGCACATGCTTCGTTCCTCTTGCATTCCATCCAAGCAGGCATTTTTGCAACTTTTCAGAACCAACTTCATCTTAGCCGTTGGTTTTTTGTATTTATATCAGCTGAATGCAAAACACCAGTACCGGTTTGCTCATGTGAGTCAGGACTCAAAAGCCAAGTTTTTTGTAAAGGTGGAGGATAGTTAAGGCTTAAACAGAGCGCTGGCTAGACTAACGAACACACCCTTGTTGGAGACTTTTTTTTTGTAGCCGCAATTAAAAGCAATGGAAGTTTATGATGTAATGTGTATATGACAAAATATTTTTGATATCTGAAAAGCTATGGCCTTCTCTTTGAAGAATTCTATCCGATTTGTAACCGTTCGGCAATTTCAATTATTTATCAACTTTGCAACAAATAATAGGGGTTTACCTATGAAATTGCCGTTTTTACTTTGCACTTGAATATCTTTGGACTGGGTGGGAGTTTAAAATTCAACTTAGTCTTAAATTAAAGATTAGAATCAATTGTTTAAAAATATGCATTGTAATTGTTTTACATAATTTGGTTCAGTCAGGTTTGGGCTACGACCACAAGCTTGGCATAACTTTAAAAAAAATATATTAGTAGAAAGTGTTTTGAGCCTTTATAAGTAAGGCAAAGCTACCCATTGCAAGACTTTTTGTTTAAAAAATAGTTCTAATTTTCGTTTTTTTTTAATGGATTTCCTTTTTGTATGGAAAAATTTGGTATACCAAACATCCCAAACACAAGATGTGTGATTTTTTCCGTTTTTTTATATAATAATAATAATATTTCTTTAATGCACAAGTACAATATTACATAAAATACAATAACAATAAATTAAACTTTAAGCAGATTGCATTGTGCAAATTGTAGATTGAAACGCCCGAAAATTTTGCAGGGGTCCCCAAACTAGGCAGAGCCTGTGTCTTGGGAGAACCAATAAACAACTATGTGAATACCCAATAATAAAAAATAAAATAAAAAACTTATCTTACTTGCAAAGATTTAAAATTACAAAGCAGCTATTTCTAATGCTATAACAAAATCGAAAAATACAACAATAAATAACAAACTATGCATCAACTCGTCATAATAATTTCAGTAGTGTCATAATCCAGCGTTAACAGCCATTTTACCAGTAACGATTTTGCTTTCGCGACAGTGCATGCAATGATGTTGCAAGAACGCAAAATGGAGTTGTAAATTTTTGCCCGAATGCGGTCCCCAAATCTACACCCGAACTGAGTGTTAACTGTGGGAAGAGGGAGAGCAAAACTCGTTTTTCTAAAAGAGCCTTATACTGTTCCGAACAAATCAGTCTCTTGTGAGCTAGGAGATAAGTTTTTGGGATGAAGATTTGCCGTACAGTAAGAACTTGAGTTTCTCTGTGGAGGTCTTCTGTGGGATATCTGTACGGTTTCTTAAAAGCTATTTTAAGAAGAGACCTGATCGCCCGTTCAGCTGCCAGAAGAGTAGTCTTAGCAGCACTACCCCAGACCGATACACAGTAACTGACAACCGATTCAGCTAGCGCCTTGTAAATCATAAGAAGTAAGTCCCTGTTGGCAATATCTCGGAGTATCTTAAAGATACCGGAAAGCTTCCTGATTCTTTTAGTTAGTTGTTGGATGTGCTCTTTAAAATTTAAATGTTCGTCGACCATGACCCCCAGGTATTTGGTGACTGAGGTTCGGTATATGTACTCGCATTCACATGGTCGAGGTGAAGCCGGGCTACAGGTGTGTATTCTCATTTTATCAAAACATGTGGAGCCAGACGCTACAGTAATGTGAAAACAAATGAAGTTCGTTTTATTATAATTTAGCGTAAGCAGATTTTTATTAAGCCAATTGCAAACTAACGAGATTCCATCTTGAGCGGATTGACATGCGCTTGACCAGTTGTTACCTGTGAACAGAATTGCAGTATCGTCGGCTTAACATAGAATCTCAGCATTTGGGAGACTCAGATCATGTAGGTCGTTCATGTAGATTATAAATAGCATTGGACCAAGAATGCTTCCCTGAGGGACACCGAAATGTATGGGAAGTTCTTTACTTTTATACTGTCCCACTCTTACAAGAGTGGGACAGAATACAGCTTACAAGCTGTCTTCTGCCTGCAAGATAATTTCTGAACCAATCAAGCGCAAGCCCCCTAATACCCAGACCCTCAAGCTTTTGGATAAGTATTTTCGGAGAGATCGTGTCAAAGGCCTTGGCGAGGTCCAAAAACACGCCCACACACCTTTGGCCCGTATCCAGACTACCAGAAATGAGTTCAGAAAGTAACCTCACCGCATCTTCAGTAGATTTATGGTGTCTGAAACCAAACTGTCTTGGGGATAACAAATTATTACTTTCAATAAAGTTAGTCAAGCGATTATTAACGATTTTCTCCAGGAGCTTAGAAAAAATGCTGAGCAACGAAATAGGTCTATAATTTCCTGGGAGATCTTTTTGTCCTGCCTTATGGATCGGAGATACTACCGCAGTCTTCCATATACTAGGAAATTGACCAGTACTCAAGCTGAGGTTGAATAGATGAGTCAAGGGATCACACAGAAAATACCTGGCACCTTTAATCAACGCAGCGTTGAATCCATCAATTCCTGGTGCGCTGTCGGTCTTTAGTTGAGCAACCAGGCTAAGTACCTCATCGCGATCAGTTGGCTCCATAAAAAAGGACGACACAGGTGACCCACTGCCTCTAACTTTAGATGCTAGGTTGGGTTCAGTTTCTTTAGTCTTCTGAAGTATATCATCCGCGAGTGTGAAGCCCACAGAAGAGAAATAGGCATTACATTTATTTAAGCTGTCAGCAGGCTCCTTGGAATTTGAAATTAAGTCGATTGATTGTTGGTTGGAGTAGGAACAGTAAAATTTTCTTATCGATTTCCAAAGTTTCTTCGTGTCACCACTGTTCTCTTGTAGCTTCTGCCTCTCATAAGCTAACTTTGTCTTCCTAATTATGTCCGTGTAGAAATTCCTGTACCGCTTGTATGATATTTTTATGATTTCATCATTTGGATTTTGCTTAAGTTTTGCATGAAGTCTGTCCTTGTGTCTCGAGCATCTTAGTAATCCCGGAGACATCCACGGCTTAAGAGTGTATTTTGATTTGCTAATTGTTACCCTTTTAGAATGGGAATCGATTGTTTTCCTTAATAAAGTCATGAATGTCTCTACTGCTTTATCAAGGTCATTAACACTGGTAATGTGCGTCCAATCCCATGTTTCGAGGTCATTGTAAATGCTAACATGATCGATGACATTAATCGATTTAGGTGGTAAGTTACTGGGAAGCTTTGCATTTAAATCAAGACCCATGACTGCAATCCTTTGGTCCGTTTTATCAGGATCACAAACAACACCAACAGCCAAATGTTTTGCCCTTAAGAAAATGTGGTCGAGACCGCCGTCTAGACGAGTCGGAATAGTGATGGCCGAGTCCAACCCGTGCTCTGCGTTTAGACACAAATATTCTGCAGATTCAGCGCCCAGGATATTGATGTTGATGTCTCCTGCTACAATGACACAGGGCCTGTCTTTTAGAGAGTTGAGGTGGTCGTCTAAGGAAAGAAGGAAGTTATTATGGTTTCTAAAAGACGGCGATCTGTATAAAGCCAGGATACTTATCTGAGAGCCGATATTAACTAAAAGGCAACAAGCTTCACTGAAAGGGGACTCCGACACCGTGACGGACAGTGAAGACCTAACAAAGGCTACCACGCCGCCATTTTGGTTGATGTTCCTAGTAGTAGAGAAGGAAATATACACGGGAATTTCTTCTATAGTTGTAGAATCGCTAAATCTACATTCGGTCATAACAAGAACATCAAAAATAATGTTAAACCTATGCAGATATATTAAAAACGCGTCAAAATTTTTCCCTATGCTTCTGATATTCATGGTAAGAACCTTGAAGCTATACGCAGGCGTGATAATAGTTTTCAGCAAGGTAGGATCAACAAGTTCAAAGCATGCAATGTCAGGAATCAAATCAATGTCTTCAGCAAGGTCAAAACTACCCATAATAAAGCAGTGTACTTAAAATAAGAGTTACAAACGCGAGAGAGTCTATTTAAATTAGGCAAATTAGGTAGATTAAATAATATACCATTGCTTAAATAGTAGCGGACCAGACCAATTAATGCGTGGATTGTATGAAAACTGAGACAAGTAAAGTTCGTACATAAAATAATCACATTCAAGTGTAAAAAGGAATTTGCGTAGACATTAAATATTGAAATAAAAGCTTGAAAATGTTTGGGTTTACAAATGCAATAAAGCTGACAGCAATTAACAATATTAAACACTAATTCATAACAAAAAAGACGATGAACATGTATGATAGGCATATTAGAAAAGTATAGCATAAAAGCGTATAAATAATAATCACATTCAAGTACAAAAAGGAAATAGCGCAGACATAAAATAATGAAAAAATAAACATATTATTTATATGTAAATCTAAAAAAAATCAACGAAAAACCATGCAAGCGATAGCGAAGCCAAGTCTAAAGATGTCCAGGACATATTGAACCATTCCTGTACAACTATCTACGCAGAGGAACAAATTTGCGAAAAAAACTTTTTTTTAAATTTTATTTTATGCTTATGGATTTAGCTTATTTTCTAGCTAAATCAAATTATTCCAAAATGAATAAATAGTATATTTTTAAATTATTATTATAAAGCTATTCTCCTAGCTTTCATTTTAGACTAAGTTGAATTTTCAGCTCGCACCAAGTCCAAAGATATTCTAGTTCAAAGTAACAAAAAAGTCAAAACGCCCATTTTCTATGTAAGGACATCAAACAAAATAAGGAATTGTTGGTTTAATCTGTTTCTTATATTTGCCCAAATATCTACATCTCACACTGACGCATGAACTAATTTAAGTGACCTTAATTTCAAGAGCATCGTTAGTGTTAGTACATACGATATGCGAAAACTTACACGATATACTACGTAATACAACTCATAAAACCATACTTAAAATGCATACTCGCTAGACTTTTCGGCGAGACGAACACTTTGATTCAAACAGTAGTGAAAAGCTTACTAAACATTTAGTAAGATTTTCTGGTGGATGGTCCTTAAACCTTAAACACTTGAAAGCGATAAAAGACGGATATCTTCCTAAACCTTATGAAGCGGCGAAACTTAAACTCAGCCAATATTATAGTATTTGCGTCACTTGCCCGCGCGGTCGTAAAGTTAAGTAACAGTATGTTAACGTTGCCAAGTAAGCATAGTGTGGGAAATGTATTATTTTAAGATGTTGTATAGGATTTCAATAAACCGCCACCAAGCTGTCAACATGGCATGAAGGTAAATTAATAAATTTTGTTCTAAAGACCAGGATTTCTAGTAAGATAAAAGTCAGACTACGCGTCAATTTAGATTTAATTAAACACATGCGTACGCATCTACTACAGAAAAAAGCCGCGGTCGCTATTCAGTGCCTATTTAATTCGAGCCAAGGTTCTAATAACAAGTTCGGTTCGAGTCCGAGTTAGAACAATTATTCGTGAAGCTGACCATAGCAGAAGCCGACGGTGACGTTAGAAAGTTCAATGTATTTTTTTTTTTATGTATCTTCATCGCCTGTACTGGTTTTATGGCGGAAATTAAAATTCAAATATATTCTCAAACAATCTCGGTAACGCCACGCCTAGACCAAATTCGGGTTATACTAACCAACCATTTCAGCCAGGTAGCAGTAACTCAAGGACTTTTCACAACTCCTTTAAGGGTCGATCTTCTGGAGGTAATAATTGTGGAAGATACGAACGAGGATCTTCACTGGGTCAACATGGCCAGCCAGCTTGATCTAACATGAACGGTACCCCTCGTGTCGCCAAAATACAATCAGAACAAATTACCGAGCACCGAATAGTGAGTTTTTTAGTTCCTTCAATTGAATAAACACTTTATTTTAAATTATTACTTAAATACGAGTAGCATTGTAACAGTAAGGTGTATGTAAAGTTATAAGTTTATACGTTGATAGCGGTGCGAGTATTTGTGTAATGAAATAAGAGTGGTTACTTGATCACCCGGAGTATTATAGGAATTTCATTATAATAATTAATTATCAAGGGAGTCTGCAGAAAATTAATTTCTGAAGGCTATTTATATTTAGATTTAGTATGTCAAGGTATTAGTTTTAGGGAAAAGTTTTATGTTTTTAAAGACTCATCGTTTACAGCTGACAGAATATTAGGAGAAAACTTTTCAGGCACTATAATGCCGTAATCGATTAGAAACAAAAACTTTACGTTTATCTAAGCAATTAGATTGAATATAGGTACGTGGAATACTCATGTGATACCTGCACGATGCGAAATAATTAAAGACACAATTTTAGCAGTTTTAGCAGAGGAAATTAAAGGATTTTTTATCGTTGGTATGATTTCCAAGCTATCAGACAATGGCATACCGTTGCGAATTTTGAATACTACTAACGAGGACATCGAAATATATTTTTCTAACGTAAATGTCCAATCAAATAATAATTTTGAAGTAGCACACCTCCGAAAGGATTTCAAATCCGTAGAACGTATTAAAACTTTATTTGAATTACTTGACTTAAATTATATGAATACAGAGGAAAGGCTTAGTATTGAGAAAAAATGATCAAAATATGCTAATGTATTTCTATTGCCAGGCAATTCTAAATCGGTCACGAATTTGAATGGAACGCAACATCGTTTTGAAAGAAAATATCATTTGGCTTAAATCAGATGACTTTCTCTAGATAACGACTCCTAAATACACTACATTCACAGCTGGTAAACAATATCAGATGAAAAGACAACACTTAAAAAATCTTTTCGGCCCCGGTCATTGGGGTGGATTAAGATATTGATTTAAAATCAGATGACCATAGCAATGGCAGACTTTAATTACCAAAAATGTTTTATTTATCTTGATGACTATGTAGTTATCGGAAGTTGTATAGAAAATCACAATAAAAATCTCAATGACGTCCTGGAATAGATTAAGAGAAATAAATCTTAAATTAAACCCTATTAAATGTAAATTCATGCGAAAAAAAATTGTTTACTTAGGGCATAAAATAACACAGGGCGATATGTTCACCAGACCCAGGTAATATTAAAACTTTGTAATTACCCACGGCCAACGTAAAACGCTACGCTTTGTCGCATTTGTCAACTACTACCGACGATTCATTTCAGGTTCGCCAATATTGTTTTTCCGTTGAACCGATTATGCAAAAAAGGTGTATAATTTGAGTGGACAACTGATTGCGATATAATACAATATCTTTTGAATAATTAAAATCAGCATTTATGAATTCATCTGTGCTGGAGTATTGTAAAATATGACTTTTGTTAAATAGTACTTTTAAATTACAAACAGACGCTTCGAAAATAGGTTTAGGAGCAGTTTTTTCTAAAGGCAATGGAAAAATAATCGCTTACGATAGTAGAAGTTCAAAGCCAGCCGAAAGTAGGTACCCGATAATTGAACTCGAATTATTAGCAACAATTTGGGTTTGGAAAAATTATTATTTATTCCGACTTACTACTTATTTCGTTTTAAAGATACATCTAGCCGTTTGACGAAGTTCAAACTGGATTTAGAGGAATACGACTTTATTGTAGAGTAGGTCTCAGGCCGACTTAATGCAGCTGTAGATGCGTTGAGTCGGATCTCGGTGACGTCACAAGATTGAAAGAAAATGCATGTATACTCAGTTGCGGTTTTAACTAAAAGTAAAAAGTAAAATCCTAAGACCCAGGTAGGAGGACAGACAGACATACTCCCTTCAGCTTGCGAGAACGATCAACCTGCAACTGTTGAAGAACTCAAGAGACCTTGTAATGTAGTCGAGTTACGTTTTTCAGACAATCAAAGGGTATTAAATGATACAAATAATACAGTGTTATCACACGAGAAATATTGCATTTACGTCCCTGCTACAGCGAAGATATTTCTTAATTCTCGATCGTTATCATTCCCGGAGAGGTTTAAAAAGATTATTTATAGAATTAAATATTAATGAACTATTTATTACGAAGTAATAGTAAAGACGTTAAATTGTTACTGCGCAGTATGAAGAAATATAAAATAAGATCGCAAAGAATTTTAAATTCTTATTAAAGATTTATATTCATGTAAATAAAATTAAAAATTGATTTTTAAATTCATGTAAGTTTTTGCTGAGCGCTTTGACTGTCAGTACGTGTATCACCTTGGCATGGTGCATGTACTGGCTAATACTAAAATATTATTTTAAATACTATTTATATTATTCTTATTAATTATTTATTTTGGTAAATTCTATGTAATTTTAATCTAATTCTAATTTTATAAATTGTATGTGGTCCTTTGAAGACTGAATAAATAAATAAATTATTATTAAATTATTAATTATTATTAAAAAGAATAATCGCTTATTCTGATGATCTGAATGACTTTCACCTCTTGCCTACAAGTGGTCATGCAGGAATAAATCGATTGATAAATAACATAAAAAGGACTATTTCTAGCCAGGAATGTCATATGACGTCATAAATTATGTAATGAAATGTAAAACTTGTTGAGTACAAAAATCGACAAACAAACATGTTAAAGAACCTATGTCGATAACGTCAACAGCTAAGTCGGCGTTTAGTTCGGCGTTAGTGTTATTTTAGTTTTAATGGACCCACTAGATGTAGATAATTTTAATAACAGATATATTTAACAATCCAATGCGATTTAAGTAAGTTTGTGGAAGCTTATCCTTTTCCTAGAAAAGATAGCTTAACTGTAGCCAAGTGTTTCGTTAACAATTTTATTTTACGTAACGATATTCCAAGACAGATAATAAGGGATAACGGAGCTGAGTTTACGTCATCTATTATGACAGAAGTTTGCAAATTAGTGGACATAATAAATATTCATTCAATTCAATTAGTTGGTTAGAAAATACACATAAGCATTCAGGTGCATATCTCACAATTCAATATTAAAATAATCAAACCGATTGGAGTGATTGGATACCATTTCGGTATTTTTCCTATAATATTTTTTTCCATTCGCAAACAAAATAAACTCTATACGGAAAGTTTGTAATATGCCGAACAATTAAAAAAAAAACATATGAACCTTTACATAACGAACACATAATTACAAAAGAACTTAAATGCCGTTTGCAAAAAGCTCAACAAGACGCTAGAGACAATTTGCTGATTTAAAGGTGAGGCAACCATCACCTTTCCTTTGGGGGAGGTGAAGCGAGTAAACTTCAACTCCGCAAATATTTGTAAATATAAGTATTTGCGTCTTTTGCCCGCGTGATCGTAACGTTATAGCCAAACATTTTTATTGTGTAGAAAATGTATTATTTTAAGATGCTTTATGGGACATTGAAAAAACGGCCACATGGTTTTTTCGTAATTCCCGAAGTCCAAGCCAACCCTCTGCACTAAGTCGCTTTATCCCTAAACTTAGGTAGCCTTATTACCTACTAGGGTGATAAGTAGCTTAATTACTAAATAAAGTATCGGCACCATACTCATGCTATACCCAAGGACTTAATATTTTAACGTCCTAGAGTAACTACATCGCAAAATGGCTAAATATTCTCATGCACGGTGTGTTTAGCGTTATTGCGGTCCAGAGCGCTGAATACTGCAATCAACTGGACGGGAATATAATTAGGTGCGAGCATAATTTGTTCACAGGCGACCTGCACATAAATTATTTCCTATTATGAGTGAAAATTAGGTTTTCGCCAAAACTGTAAGAGATACACAGCATTTAATGCAACGCGAAATCTAAACAAACGGTTTTTGATTTCGCGCATTTCGTTGGTAATCCACTTCTTTAGATAGAAATCTAAACAAGGACACGTAATAAAATCAAATGGGACGGTATATCTTCTCTAATTTAAGACAGTCCCTAGAACAAAATAAAAAGTAAGACACTGGAGTGCTCTCTAAAGGATAGGCAATATATCTGCGCGAAGTTACCAGACACTTCTGTCTTTTAATAGTCTGTGGCTCAGTGGACCGTTGAAATAACAACGAAAGTTTGGAAGAGTATGCTTTTACCACCTGAGTAGTGAGAGATAAAGACTTACAGACTTTGTGTTTTAGAAGCAAAGTATTTACTATTGAAATAATGCAGCGTTATTATAACAGCTTTATTACCAGAATAGTAACCAACAGGACTGACTGTTCGATTTGTTTGTAGTTCTTTTTAGAATGTCAGTATCTCATGAATGTTGACAGCTAGAGACGTTGCCTTTTTCCATTTATGATTTTAACTGTTTATTTGATATACATAACAGAACACAAAATGTACTTTATTGTTACGTTGACGTCTTCTTAGTGCTCAAGTGATGAATAACTTGTTTAAGATTGAAGTGACAAAAATTAATGCTTCTTCGAATGTCTTCTTCCGTTAACCTGTAGCTATCTTAGAAATCAATTCCGATAGCATCCTTGAACATGTCACCAGATAATGTAGGCCGGCCGTATGAACTAATGGATCCACAGATCCAGTATATCAATAGGAAACAAGATATATTGCCCCTTTGGATGCCAAGTCGGAGTTACGGAGAACAGACAGCGATCAATGTGTGCTTCATCAAAGCGGCTTAGAGGTATGCTGTGGCATCGTACTCGTAATTTGTGTTGCAGTGTCTAAAGAAAAGAAAGAAAACATTTTTATTCAGTATCACATTTTTACCAAATAGAAAAAACACCTTTAAAATCACATATACAAGATACTGAAAGGGGGGCCACTCAGCTTGTGTCGTAGCATCCCATGAATGCCACGACGCTGGTCTTCCGTGGCCACCCAGAGAGAAAGATAGCACTACTTTGCACAACAATTGCTTAAATCATAATTGGTACTTATACAGTATAATTCATAAATCATCTTAATATATTTATTAACTTTCCTAACAAAAAAAAGAATACAAATTTGGCAGTTAACGTACAATTGAAACAATCAGTCATGTCTAGTGAAATGAGAAGCTTAGGTGAAGTTAGTGTATATTTATATTTATCTTTATTTTGCTGTCCTAGAGTAATCCCTTTTGTAAATTTAGTAGAAAACTTTTGTATTTGTATTTGAAAGTAAACAAGGAGAGGCACTTTTTAAGTGGTGGAGGGATGTTGTTCCAGCATTTCGTGGCTGAGTATCGAAAACTGCCACGAAATGCAGCCGTATTGTGACTAGGACAACGAAGAAGAGAAGCAGTTCTAATTCGATTAGAAAATAACAATTTTCCATATAAATATGAGGGTGACTTATTCTTAATTACACCAAATAACAAACATGCATAATGCAGAGAACGTCGAGAATGCATATTTATTAAATTATTTTGATTGAGAAACGGAGTAATATGGGACCTGGGAGGAATGGTAAAACAAAATCGTGCACATGAATTCTGAATTCTTGTCTGTATCTGTAGTGATAATTACTTATGCACCTTTTTATGTCTCGTCTTTGGACTTCGGTTTAATTTACTGCCCAGCAGAATGTTATTAGTGTAAAGAAGGATAAAGAAGAGAGTGTTTTGTGTCATTAATTAATTAGCGTTAAAAGTTAAACTCTTAATCTAAAATGTATTTTTTTGGTTTTTTCATAAATAAATATCCAGACATTTGGCCACAATCTCACCTGATGTTAAGTCTATGTGGCTGTGGATGATCTGTGGATTAGTTAAAGATTATAGGGTGACAGCTTACAACGAATTATAACGTTTATACGTTTTTATTGGTGGCACAGATATTTTTGGAGATAAAATCGCGCTTTGTAGACCAATCAACAACCAAGGGTGGAGATTAGATGTCCAGCAAACGCTGGTTGAATTTTTTTATTACCAGGGCGCCATATACGTTCTGACTTGACTAGCGACTTTCTGGTCACCACGATTGCCACTGACGGCGTGTTAACCATTGCCGAGTGAAAATGCATACATGATGTTGGGTGATAATTGGGAAAATGTGTGTTTTGACAACTTATAGAGAAAATAAACCGATAGCACATGGCTTTCAAATTGCGCTTTTCTTTGAAAAATGCTATATACTATTTCTGTATTCCCGTGCGAAGCTAAAACAATATTATGTGAGCTTGAATGTCCATCCGGCCGTTTCGATATAGGTTTACGTCAATCAGCCATTTCATTTCACATTTCCACCTAGTGAATAGTGCCGTTTTTCGCTTCATCGTCCCTCAATTAAACTGAGTAACTAAACTAAGACTCCACTCTGGAAGTCAATGTCCATAATTTCGACTGTAGCCATCCCTGTCACACATTCTAGTTTGACCATGCGAGTGAACGGGTTGGAAGCAATACGATCGAAGTGTTAAAAGGCAGGCCATCTACATCAGCACTTTATGGATAGCCGTCGTTGCATTTTACGATATTATAAGCTGTAAAGTTCCGCAGATACTCGAGCAGTTGAATTGAGAGTAAATTTTACAGTAAATTTCGTACATTTCAACCTCATTTGTATAATTCAAAATCAAAAAAATAGATATCAAAAATCTCTTAATCTTTAAAACCAATCCATAGCCTAAATAATGACCCCAATCGAACCCTCTGATAACTTTTAACGCAAATTCCTCTCGACTCTACGTAAATGTTCCGGGCCAGAATTGATATAATTAATCGTGCAAATTCACTTCGGTACATGGCTTAATTCGTCGAAGTTTTCATATTAATTTCAATGAGATTAGTTTGTAAAGCTGGCGTTAGGCGGGGCTACAGGTGGACCGATAAATACTAAGGATGAAGCCGCCTTTGTAAATTAGTGGTCACATATTATTATATTCGAACCTTCATGGTTGAATATCGCTCAGAAAAATCATGGATTAGTGGATTATTCCCAGAAGAGCCGATAATTTGATCTTGAGTAATTATCATGGCAGGCGAGACCTAATCTTGGCTAGTTGACTTCTATGAAATAGTCCACTGTAATTTTTTCCTTCTTTTTTAATGCCAATTTACATTTCAAACACTTTGTGGCTTTGTAGTCTGTTCCATTGTCCATCTAAAAAGGAACATACGTCCAGTTACAAATTATTATTTTCAGTAGTCTAAACATTCAACTTTTCAGAACACTTATATCTAACTGATCTCCCGGATATCCCAAAAGGGCGTTGACAGTGTCATCATCATCATTATCAGCCAAAGGACGTCCACTGCTGAACAAGGGCCTTCCCCACAGTTTTCCACAATGACCGATCACAAGCGGTCTGCATCCAGTGTGATCCTGCGATCTTTACAAGGTCGTCGGTCCATCTTGTTGACAGTGTGTAACAATATAATTCCGTAAATAATTTGGCGGAAATAATTGTGGTTTAGATTACACAAAATAAACGAGCCCGGACCACCCTATTACCTATATCCACGAAGTTTGTGTATCCCTTCCAAAGTTTAACCGCAACAAAACCAAACCAGAGTAATTTAAATTAAAACCAAAGACGGAATGCTTGGCAAATTTCCCGCTCATGAACTTCCTACAGTACTTGCCAAAACGTTAATCATATTATACAAAATTTACACAGTATAATTACGCCTTTATGAAAAATTCTGTTGAACAATTTGTAAAAGTAGAATATTGTTAACTTTAAAGTATTGACCTCATTTTTCACCTCCTAGTTTTCCAAAAAAATGTTTGTTTATAATGAAGTTAGTAAGTAGGTCTTCCTTTTCATCTGAAAAAGCTTGCTCTGATAGTTCTTCGTCCTTTTCCTTAGTATGAAAGTAGCGACACATTAATTAATTAGTGTTGGGGAAGTGTCCCGAAAACGCGAGGCTCTGTATTAGTAGTTTGACCTTGAGTTAGTTTGTGTAAGTGGACGATTGCGTGCGACAGGACAGGGTTAATGATAACCCATTTAAGTGAACTCGTCCCGAGGGGATGGGCTTTAAGGCAAATAATGCAAGAGGTCGCAACCTAGCCGCCTCATTCTATTTTCAACTAGGATCGATTTCAGTGTTCCATCTTAAAACAACACAACTTGGAAACTTTTCTGTCTCACTTCTTATTTATTCTGGTACCTTAATTTTTTTTAAATCCATTTTCTATATTATATAGATTAAAGCGTGCTTATCCAGCCTTTTAACAATATTCGTTCTGAAGATTCAACATTAAAGAAATAAATAAATGTTTAATGGCGATGTCTAGCAAAAGTTTTACCTTTTTTATGTCAACGTACTTAATTTTCGACACGCATGATTGATCAAAGTGGCAAAATCTAAAGAGGGACCCGCATTTAAAGAGCTTATGCGAAAATATGGAACGGGAAAACTATCACACGGCACCAAACAACATGAAAACGGTACAGAAAGAAGTGTGTGGTGACATAATAATGACAGAATAGGCCCAAAAATAGTTTTTTAAGTCGATTAAATGTACGGTGTAGTCACAATACCTACGGTTGTACATTTAAACTTACACATTGGAAAGTGTTAATTATTATATATTAACTTAACATAATTTAGTATAATTAATACCTACCTCATGAGCTTACCCACCCAAGGAAAACTTCAATCTCAAATGTCTTTACACAAGTTATTTCTTCTTTCAATAAGTAATTGTTATATGCGTTAGTTACCAACAGCATAAGATTTGTCGTCAAAACTAGCAGTAGCAAAAAGTAATTCTAAACAGAAGCTGCTTCAGTTTGTGAGTGCTACCAAAGAGTATTAATAGCTTAGATAAAACTAAAAAGAATCAGAAACGGTAAGAGCTAGTCGCGCCTAATCCTACTAAACTGAGTCCAACGGGCCTGCTCTGCTACTAGTCATCTTTGGTACTGCGAGTGGTTTACACGTGCGTGCGTGAGAGTGAGCAGTTCATTTTTCAGTTTCAAAATGTTTTTATTATGTACTAGCTGACCCGGCAAACGTTGTTTTACCATATAAATTATTGTGGACAACCCTTGTCACTAATGGATATGAAAAATAGATGTCGGCCGATTCTCAGACCTACTCAATATGCTCACAAAATTTTATGAGAATTAGTCAAGCCGTTTCGGAGGAGTACGGGAACGAACATTGTGACACGAGAATTTTATACTCGTATATATAGGGATAAATCAAATTTTTCATGTTTCGGGGCACCCCATTTAAGCTTAGCGCTTGTGTTTTGAGTTCCCGCTTTTTTACATCCAATTTTATAGTAATACTAGTAGACCCGGCAAACGTTGTTTTGCCATATAAATGTTAAGGGTGGACAACCCTTATCACTAAGGGGTATGAAAAATAGATGTTAGCCGATTCTCAGACCTACTGAATATGCTCACAAAATTTCATTAGAATCGGTCAAGCCGTTTCGGAGGAGTATGGGAACAAACATTGTGACACGAGAATTTTATATATATAGAGATAAAATTACGAAAGAAGGTTTACAAAAAAAGTCACTTGACGATTGTAACGTACGTACGAACGTGTGGACGGACTATCTACCTCTGTTTGGTTTGATCTAAGTAATATAGCCGGAATGTTGGAAGCGTTATTGCAGCTCGGTGCATACGACGCTCGTGCACTGAGACGAATGCAGAAGGATATTAAAGAAATCAGCTTGTTTAGGTGTGCTTTTGTTTGTTTGTATAATGTTTTTCATTACTTTTATGGGATGGTTATATATTTAGGGTCGTTTTAAACAATGGTAGCGTTTCGAGCACTACTTAATAGGTAATGAGTTTGGAAAAGTGTTATTAACTATGGATATAAAACGGTGTTCAAGTAAGTAAATACTTATTCTTTTACCCACAAAACACCCGTGCACAACTATGATCTTCCGAATTTCCTATTAATTACTATTAAGGATTCTGTAAAAGGATTATTTTCGTTATGAACTGATATGGGGACCATAACAAGGTAGGCACAACATCATCTGGACATCTAGACTTGCAAAGGTTCTGCTACAAAAGTCAGATGTCACAGAAAATGCATAAGAAGTCCGAAAGCTAAGTTCAAAACTCAAAAAACGACACAAACTCAGACGGGTTTCTCAACAGCAATTGGAAGTATTAGTATTACGAGAAACGCCTCTGTCCCTGTTGAGGCTTGTGTATGTTGCGTGTGTGTAATTTCTGGCTTCCATACTGATTTATCTTATATACTGTGCCGATGTGCAAGCAATGGAACTCTAAAACCTCGTATTGCCCGAATACCTACATGCAGTTGTGTCGAAGGAATGTCCGGACACTGTCATGGCCCAATGCACGCTGACATCGCATATGACATTTTATACTATAGTCAAAATGTTTTGGTCTCGGAAAATTTACATTTTCATAAACGTGCCCATGATAAGAGCTTTGCAGAAAATGGAGCGAACAGTAAAGTAGTAAGGCGAGGGTGTAAAATGTTCGAAAGAATTTTTAATAACTTCCTAGCGGCTCGTCCCAGCCTTGCACGGTTGGGCAATGTCGCAAATTTCACCCAGATCAATATTATTTATATTATTTAAATCGGTCCATTAATTTCGGAGCCTGTTCAATTCAATTCAAACAAACAATTAAATCTTTCCTCTTTATAATGTTAGTGTAGATAGTGTAGTGTGTGTAGTTCTTCATAACTATTGGAAACATAACAGCGATCAATCATAAAATGAGTATATTATAATACTAGTGGCCGCCCGCGACTTCGTCCGCGTGGAAAGCCTTTATCTTAAAAATTCTTTATGAATTGTAGCCTATATGTTATTCTGATGTATAAGCTATATTGTGGTAAAGTTTCATTCAAATCCATTCAGTAGTTTTTACGTGAAAGAGTAACAAACATCCATACATCCATACATCCATACTTACAAACTTTCGCCTTTATAATAGTAGGATTAAAATAGTTTCAGGAATAGATATATGTGTAGAGAGCCACACAGCGGCATAAATAAGATAGCTTATTTAGATGTGTACATACAAGAGAAAATTATAAAAAACGAAACTAATTCAAAGTGAATCCTTAGTTTTCATTTTCAAAACAGTGTTGGTATATTACAGAAAGAGAGTGTGATATTTTTTTTAAATAAAAAGCGTATGCTTAGTAATTGTTGATAAATAAACTTTTTAGTATAATGTGAAAAATATAATATACGTAAGTGTCTGTTAAACCCACCACCGCCCTCAATGCTTTTACAAACAACTAAACCAAAGTTGTTATCATAAGATAGCCTGTTGTTACGCCTCCGTACCGCCATTCATGAAGAAGGAACTCTGTAAAAAGGCGAAAAAACAACTTAGTTGAAAAGTTAAAAGAAAAAGTTTTAAGGAAGAATCTCCTTTGAACGCTTAGAGCTACTTACTTACTGCAAACTATTATCAGCTCTAAAAGCGAACTTCTTTAAGGGAGGAAAAAGTATATCATCTAAACGACAATGATACAACATATTTTGGAACTCCAATATCCTTTAAGCAAAATAAATATTTGCTAACAGCAAATAATCGGATATTTGATACCCTTATGTACTAGTTTACTGTGAGGATTTTTCCTATTATGTGAGTATTAGAAAAGATTATATTATACTAGCTGACCCGGCAAACGTTGTTTTGCCATATAAATGTAATGTGTAGACTACCCTTATGACTAAGGGGTATAAAAAATAGATGTTGGCCGATTCTCAGACCTACTCATTATGCTCACAAAATATCATGAGAATCGGTCAAGCCGTTTCGGAGGAGTATGGGAACAAACATTGTGACACGAGAATTTTATATATATAGAGATTTAGATTTTTTTTCAGCACACTACCTATATAACGAAGCATTTTCCTGATAAATTCGTTTTTAGACATCAATATTTATGTTAATTTTGTATTGGTCGGTTTATACGGCTTATACAAGATTTTATAACACAATTAAAATAACATGCAACTTACATTTACGAGTTCCCAACGAAGATAAATATGAAAAAATGAATTCAGATAACTACGATTATTTTTTAAAACACGTTATTACATAACAGTTTAAAATATTATATGTATTTTTATTACAATGCACGCATGACAGAAGAGCGCATCTGCGAAAAAACAACAATTTGATTGCTGTCGGTTTTTGAACATTCATGAAATTCAGCATGCAGGGCGACAGGCCGTTTCGCGCGGATGCGGCGGCCGCAGCTATGAATTCTAGAGAGGCCAAGTTACCGCAAAATACGACCCGTTCGCAAATATAAACTTACGTATTTGACTGGAAAATATCATTGAAATTGCCATAAATGTTTTGATATCTTGGCATTTCCATGTGAGGCTAGAGGACGTTCTATTAAACACCTCGAGGGTTGTAGTAAGCTTAGTTTAACATAGTTTTCGCGTTTTATTGGATGCCCTAAGAATGACAATTAGCCACATTTTCAAGATCAAATAGCAAGGCAGGTTAGGAGACGGTCTGTTCAGAAAGTTCATGGTAGGAATACAACATCTGTTTCTGTCTATTTTCTAGCAAACAGTTAGTTAAAGATGTAACACATACTGGAATAGTAACTCTTAGCTTCACTTGGCTCCGCTCAGCGCAAGCATTTTGCAAAAAGTGGAGAGGTAATTGTATATGACGTTATTGTTATTCGTCTGGGCGTTGATGGAAAATAACAAAATAGATTACAGACCTTCGTTACTATCCTTAATCTACCTAAATAACAATAGAAGTATTGCTATTGAAAACATAAACTTACTGGTAGTTATTTTCATAAATCTCAATCGCTCACATTCTGTTTTGGAGTGTCTCAACCCTTCTCTATCCCACCTATTGAAAATAAATATCGAAAACAAAAGCTATTTTAACATCGTGTATTTTCCCAAACCAACACCTAAATTACCGCCTTCGGTATCGGGCAATAAATATAGTTAGTGGTGGTTTTTATGGAGCCATGTGGAGTGTGAGGGTTAAAGGATTATTCTTCTTCATCCTTAAATCTGGGATTCCGATTATTTTTATGCTATCTACTGCTTGCGATTTCCAATAACTTCTTTTTAACTAGGGGAGGGTTGAACAAACAATTTATTTTTGTTGTTATGTAAAAATGTCACGTTCTTGATAGTTGAAGCGTGTCGTGCAAACACTGTTCTATAATTAACACAAAATTTAGATAATTTTTGTAATAGCATTTAAATAAACAATAAATTCTATTATTTTCTAATAAACCTTTTACCTAACTCCTCTTTAGAGGTAGTTTGCCAATAGTATCTACCATATTATAATCTAAGTAGATAATCCAGAATGAAACCACGACCTACGATCCCAGTTACTATCATTCGTTTGTTTAATCGTTTTTCAATATATATCGCACGTCAGAATTCCAGGCTAGACCATAAAATGCATATTGGATCACAAATACAAATACCATGATTCAATTATTCCCTCACCGATCAAGCTGGTCCCATCCATTTTGGTTTCATGACGAAATTGTTTTAAAAAGGCCTTTCACAGCGGACGCAATATTCATTGCGTCACGCGCCGGGCGGTTTTGTCGCATTGGAGGTCATGAATTAAGGTGGGAACCCATTATGGTAGACAGGAAATTTGCACACCCCGCGTTTCAGCCGCCTTATATACACACTATGTACATAGAACACGATGTCCAATTTGTGCACGGTTACCCTGTAATCTGGTACTTTTTTGCGTCGCGCACGACACAGAGCGCTTACACACGTTTTAATTAGAGATTTGCTAGTAGGCTTCCTCTTTGAACAAGTTAACTGCTAATGAAAGATCCTCAATCCCGTTGTATTCCAGCATTGGTTTAAACTTGCAGTTTCTTGATTTTAGCATTACATTCTTCGTGACTGTCATCAAATAAGTTAAACGGATAACTTTTTGATTAATTTGTCACTGTATATTAAACCGTCATAAGGTTCATTCATATTCAGCTGCAAAGCTCAATAAGATAATTTATTGTGAGAAAGTACAGATTTGGGTTAGCAATGTTAATTTCTTGTGGGTCTAATAAGTTTTTGACTTTGACTGAGGACTATTTTCCGGTTCTTTCGAAAGTTTATGTACCTTTAATGATTTCCACTCAAAGCTCACAAAGACATCCGTATATGTGTTTTATGAGCATAAGCAAATTAATGTAGGAAACGAAATATAATGTAGGTATCTGTTTAAGTGTAACCATTTTTTTTACATGAAAAGTCATATTTGTGGTCAGCGTCCACATGCCCGCATTGGACGCATCATACGTAACAGATTTTAGTTTGCCTTGTATATAAACTGCGGATCAGTGAACGCTGATGTATGAGTTTATAAACAAAAAAAACCGTTACGTGCGATTCGTCCGATGCGTGCGGTGCGGGCATGTGGACGCTTATCTTTAGAAACCATGCGAGAAATAAAAACGGGTGGGTCGATTTTGGTGATGACCAGTGTACAACGATACACCGTAGCTGCAGTCGTCATAATAAACTTATCTAAGTTGTCGGCTGCTGTCTTGCCAGGAATTTATTTATTGGTGATAAAATAGGTCGGAAAAAATAAACACTTCCATTGCGACCTCAAAACGAGATTTCTTTTCCACGAGTTGTACGCCATATAAGTTTTGATAATGTACTACCGAGTACCGACATGAATTCGGCGAAAAGGTTTTGTTAATGTCGTTTGGGAAATACTCGCATCTACATGTCGTTATTATTCATTAAAAACCGGTCAAGTGCGAGTTGAACTCGCGCACCGAGGGTTCCGTACAAACCTGTAGATAAGGAGTAGTAACTTTGAAATTTTCAAAATTGTCAACAATATTTTTTTATATATGATGAAACTGAAAATTTACGGTTTTCATAATTTTTCCTATATCTGTACTATAAGACGTGACTTCGTGCTAAATTTCAAGATTCTAAGTTTACGGGAAGTACCCTGTAGGTTTTGATACCTGTGCGAGTTTCGAAAATTTGCGGAATATTTCGGCCTAAATGGCTGTATCTTTTGATTTCGTTGGCTTAGAAGGTTGATTTTTCTCTAGCTTCCAGGGACGGTAGACCTAAGTATCATATAGAAATTTCAGTTTGATACCTCCATGCGTTCCTGAGAAAACCGGTCTTGACAGACGGACGGACGGACGGACGGACGGACAACAAAGTGATCTTATAAGGGTTCCGTTTTTTCCTTTTGAGGTACGGAACCCTAAAAACTACACGATTTACCACCAGCGCACATCTGCGGCATACTGTCGCCATGACTCGCGATTAACGGTGTGTTAAACCAATCACCGGCCGATTCGCTGACAGCCGCGACTAGGAATAGGTACTCAATAGGCATTCAATGCTTGAGCAAGCTTTGCTACAAATAATCATTCATAAATGTAATAATTGTACAAAGGCGTTTTATGTACAAACAAAACAGTACGGAGTGCGATTGTAATTATAGCAAATTTGATTAGTTCTTCTGAATGTTCCTGATCCAAAAATATTGGCGGCCGAACATAAATTAGCTCTGAAGTAATAAAATCTACTGCTTATTTTTATTGCCTCTGTTTATTCCTTGAAATATATAATGTTCTGAAGACTTTAAAACTCGTTAAATTGGAAAATGTAAGAAATAAGTATATTACCTACTTAAACACGCTTAAGCTTAGTTTTGGTAGGTTTTATTTTTATTCATTTATTTAAGCTTTATTGCACAACAAAACTTTGTAAAAAAGGTGGACTTAACGCCGTAGGGCATTCTCTACCAGTCATACCTTTGGGCTAAGCAGAAATGATTGGGTTTCGATTAGACTGTCAAACGTATCTATCACTTCAACTTTAGGTGCAAAAGCTCTCATGCTATCCACGTAGCGCCGATGTCTGATTGAACTCGTACATTTCAGATATACTGAGTGTTGCTGTGAAGTTCTGGTAAGGCTTGTAATCCCTACAAATAGTGGTAGGAAATTGCTTCTATTACAAAACGCTTGCACTATTATTTAGGATCCCGATGAAGCTACAGCAAAACTTGCAATTTCTACAAAATAACAGCCAAAATTTTAATTCACTTGCAACTATACTCGTAGCACACATATGCGACATTCTACATATGTGTAATATGTATTTATTTAAGTTTGTTTCTAATACCACTATTGATTTTGATATCAAACGTAACACAAGTGCTTAAGCTACTTACCACGGAGTCAGATCAATGTATGTGAGATCGTTGTATAAACAATTAAAAAAAATCTGTCGCCGCTACGCGAGACTTAAAACGTATCATTCAAAGGCCGCGACAAAATAACTGACAGTCGTGAGTCGCGGCGATACAGTGCGACAAGTGTGCCCTGTGCCACGGTCTGAGCGAACCATAATTAATTGGTGTACTAACAATAGGGTTTTATCAAATTGTTGTTTCAGGAGCTTTATCTCGAGAGGATAAAGCTAAACAAACCGTGAAGTAGCGTCGTGATAGACTTACTATTCTTGACGTAAGCTGTTTTTAAGAGTCCTACGTTATGAGTGGAACGTTGCACGGTTTTACGGTTGCACAATATAGGCCAACAAATAAGTTATCAAAACAAATAAGGTTTTTAAGTTTAGTCACATAGGCAGCACGGCGGCCCCCGATGCATTTTGATAAATTTATTTAATCAAAAAGCTACACATTCCGGAAAATCACACGTAACGCTATAATTCTTTCCATCAATAGAATACGTATGAAAACAGAACATTTTACAAATCCTTACAATAGATACCGTTATGAAACTCGAGTTATTATATGAATAAAACCACAGCATCGATTTTCACTTCAATCAAAATAGCTTAAAATGAAATATTACAACACAACTATTTTTATATGTTTTACACGTGCAAATGAATTTTACGTCAGCTATTAAATAAATTCTCGTTGACTTACGAAGGACTCTTAATTTATAAATGCGGGAAGATCATATCTAATCGCCTTTCGATTGTAATGGAAATTTCTGCAATTGAATCTGACTGAAATCCATGCTTAGCAAATTTTAAAGCCATTTAGAAAGTTTGAGAAGACTGTACTATGTATTCCGAATGATGTAGACTTAAATAAATACTTACCAAGTATTACGCGCTGATGTTAAGTCTGATGAGATTACATTACTTGAATTCCTAAATTAAGTGGAACTGTAAGAAATTAGGTAAGACTGTTTTATCAAGGAGTTTTCAAGTTTGAATGTCAACTACACATCAAGCTGCACATCATTCACATTTGTGAAATCAATTATGAAATCATGGAAATCTCAATATTAATCTTGTCTTAGAAACAATATTGAATTAAAATCAGTAGATTTTACAACTCAAACTGGTCGGAATACATATTAACTTTAAGCAGTTTTAAAAACCGAAAGGAATTACGTGATTTTTTATTGCAAAATCCTATTTGAATATTATTTCAAAATGTGCAAAAATTTACATTACTTTTTTTGTTACAGGTACGCCTCTCCGTTCCCCAGTAGGATAGTATGACTGGTATGGGATGTATGCTTAGAAGAACTCGTGGATCTTAAAGGGACTGGCTATAGTGGCTGACCAGCTGCATCTGAAGCCTTTATTTATCTTTTGAATTTCTATTTTAGGATAAGAACTAAAAAAAAATGCTCTAAATTTTACTGCTTATATAGCTATAGATATGTAGAGGTATATAGATAATACCACCAAGTAGACGCAACATTTATCAACATGCTATCACTAATCCATCAGTCCAATATGCAAAATCGTGATAACTACAAATCTTGATGAATGGAGCCGCGCTAACTCCGCTCAAAGGAAAGCCGGAGCTCTAACTTAAAATCGGGCGATAAAATAAATAAACCGGAGGCATTAAATCGGGATGAATATTTTGTTCGGTGGCGAGGTTTGGCACTGGCGCCATATTGCCCGTTAACCTCCTTTTTTCCACATCATTTTTCACGATCTGCTGAAATTTTTCTTTGCACTATATGCATGCAAATGACACTTCTAGTTTGGTTAAAGACGCTCAAAGAAGCGTAGCTCCGAATGTTTGAATTTTTATCGTTCTGGAGGAAATCTAGCGCGATAAGTTAGGTTGGTTTTGCCGAGAGTGAAAATCATATTTTTCAGCTTGAAATCTCTGTTTTACGCTTTTGAAAATGTAATTTACTAACCAAAGAGTAGTAGATTATCGAGCTTTAAATAAAGGTAATAGAAATTTACAAGATAATTATTGATGGAATGCGTCCTACGTTTATCTTAGTCTTTACATAAATGAAAATAAAGACACTGAAATTCTGACAGCGTCGCAGAGTCTTGGGCCTCTGCGCCGTTGTCACGTTTCTAGCGGCTTGACAGAATCCTGGACGTCAAGGAACTCCAGAGACCCACTGCTTTCCACCTAGCAATATAAAGCATTTACGCAACGTAAAAAGCGAAGGAAATAAACTGTCACAGGCACATTTTGTCGCTAAGTAAATAAACAACATCGTAAAATTAATAACTCATCCACGAATATGTGTTCGCTCTCTGCGGTAAACGGGTCAAAAGTTATGCAAACGGGTACCGTTTGGAAGGTCATACCCTGAATGTGGATCAGCTCAGATGTGTTTTATGGTTATTCGTCGGGGCTTGGCGAGACGCTCTGTCGCCGCCCTGACCCGCCCGACTAGCTGCCTTTCAGCTAGCCTGAACTTGCGCATTGAACGGGAATTATTGGGGAAACAAACATTTGACGCAATCTTTGTATCGATACTCTATTAAACATTAAAGTAGCGTAGGCTTCTTGCTTGGTTACCGATCGCCTGTGAGAGATTTTCTTCAGATGAAGAGGGTCAATCACCTCATAAACAAATTTCTTGCAAGGAAAAACGCCAAGTACGTTCTAATCGAGAGAAAGAACTGTACTTATTAATGCTAGCAAAAGTACAGATTCACAAGGAGTTGACATTTTGAATAATTAATTGCCTTGTATCTTAGTCTTGTCGGAAACTTTTCAAACCACCTACGTAATTCCAGCGTCCTAACATGGAACCGTTATGATATTAGGGTTCCAATAATAACTGTGCCCAGCAGTGTGACATGTAATAGGGAAACTTCACTTAACTTTTAGGTGGGTATTCCTGTGGTATAACTGTAGGTACTTGACTTTTAAAAATGAATTAAATACGCAAACACACTGCAGAGCAGATAGCAATCCGTAAAGGTATTTCGTAAAAACACGCTAACATAAATTCTGAAATAATATTATTCACAAAAATTATGTCGTTCCAGATGGTAAATGGAAAACAGCCAAGTACGAACACAGTATACCTCGCTTAACAATGAAATCTTCTAACAATATTTTTGTACGTACGAGTTTTGTTTCCATTAAAAATATCGTGGGCCATTAGCCAAAGTATGTTTATGTCATCGCAGTAAGGTTCAGGATCGTATGTAACATTTAGATCTGCAAATGAAACTGTGTTGACGGAGTTTTTGTTGCTTTCACGAAAGTTACGAGTAGGAGTGAACAACTTTTGATTTCTGCGGTGGATGACAAACCTTCACCTCAAACCATATAAGTCAGACACGACGACAGCAAAATGTATAGCTCATATCGCAAAGTTATATTTTTGTTTACCGTAAATATGTACTTACTAGTACATGGAAAAAAAGGTACCCCGATTCTTTCGAAAAGTAAGATGCATTATTTACATCTCTTGTTAGTTGATGAATTCTATTAATAAATATTAATAAGTCAAAATGATATTAAGATAAAGTTTAATGTATGACATGTGGTGAACTGAGGCCATTGTTGAACTTAATGCTATTTTTTTAACTTTATCAAATTGAAAGTAATGAGCTTATTAACCAGCGTATTTACAGTGCTGTTCCCCGTGAAATTGTGCAAAATACTCCGCGTGACTTGGAGTTTTTGGAACAGGTTAATTCGCGTATTAACACGGCATTAGCTCATTATCCCACTAAATCAATAAACGCTTCCGAAGGCCTTTATTATACAAGCAATTATCCCTGGTGAGATTAATTAAAAATATATATATTAGAGGTGCAAAAACACATGTGAAATTTGTAGTAACTGATGAATAGAATTGAAAACCTACTATTTCAGTGCATTCAGTATGTTTTTTTAAAGCATAACAATTGCTTTGAATACCACTAATTGGTAATACTTATGTGACTTACCTAGAAGAATACCTAGAAGTTAAACCAGGGTCATGAATAAACCAATTATTATATTGGTAGCAAGAGTACGCATCCTTCGTAACCGTAACTGAAACGAAAAAAAAAACAAAAGATAGTCGAAACTACTAGACTTCCTTGTCCGAGGAAAACTTTTGCTTTTGCTGAAACATCGCCTGAAAAAACAACTTTCCTGTTACTCCGAAAGCTCGTATAGATATGCAACAAGCAGAGCATGCATTCGTAAAACGAAAAGTGTCTCTCTCTAAAACTATTTAGGTCTTTGTCTAGCTAGTGGGAAGGGTGGGAATAAGGGTTCATACTAGTGCATCGAGTTTTTTACAGTGAAAGTTCCGATAGTTTTGTTAAGTTTTGTAATTTTTATAGTAACACGCCACCACCCAGAATGATAAGTCCGTACCTACGATTCACTGGGAGACTAATATTCAAAACCAAGTGAACCCATACTTCATACGTTTTATTCCTATAAAAACTCCTTTATTCATTAATTAACTATAAACTCAACTGGTATCATTAATTGCATGCAGAATTTCATCAGAGCTTTTACTATTGCGAATGATACGTTTTATTCTTTCCATCCGGATCCATTTTGAATTCCCATTTACTTGATGACGTTCAAGTAATGCTTATTTGCACTTTAATTGCGGAATGCCTTTTCGTAAAAAAAATAGATTCAGGCAGTGTTAAATAAATGGTTGCTTTAATTTCCTTTAGTGTTTACTTTACTGTTCATTTACATGATTAATAGTCTTGTTTTGACAGAATCAACAGTATTCATTAACGCATCTATAAATAATCGTTTGTAGGTTATTTTCTTACCCTCCGTGTTATATCAATTATCTCGGCGTAGTGGCAAAGTAACTCGTGGGCTTGATTCTGAATAATGAATATGTGTTCATAATGACATATACTTATCCCGAATAATTCTGATACCTATCCGTGATATATGGTGCCAGTGATACCGTGACGTGGCGGAAATCCGTTTAGATAATGTACCCTAACTGTGTCATAGACATTAAGAGGTTTACTGCGATTTCGAATGTGTATATGTATGTATGTGAAATGAGTACACTGCATAGAATATGCAGATAATTTTGTTCTCTGAACAAAGTCCTATTAAAACAAGATTAGGAGATATATGATTCCGTTTTTTCGTACTGAAAGGAATGTAAAAAAGTGGTTATGGTGCTTAAGATAATCTTTATTGCCTAATTATAAGCTTGACATCGTCAGTGCTTATTTATTGAAGTTAAGTATTTTTTTAAAAAAAACCTTAGTTATTTATTACGGCTTTTTACTGTTGTTTGATACATATTTATTTTAAAATGACATGCAAAAAATATGTGAGAGTGAAGCACTTGCGTATAATTGTCATCCTGATCTATACTAATATTATAAAGCTGAAGAGTTTGTTTGTTTGTTTGAACGCGCTAATCTCAGGAATTGCTGGTTCGAATTAAAAAAATATTTTTGTGTTAAATTGACCATTTATCGAGGAAGGCTATAGGCTATATAACATCACGCTGCAACTATTAGGAGCGAAGAAATCATGGAAAATGTAAAAAAAACGGGGAAAATTATTCATCCTTGAGGGCTTCAGTTGCGTACGCTGCGAAAACGGTTCAAGATACCAAAAATATTTGAATGAAAGAATTACATGCATGACGCTGCAAGGAAGAGAGGCGTTGCTTGCGAGCGACGCGGAGAGGGGGGTGTAGCTCTACGAGGTACCATGATGAACCAAAATTAGATTAATTTAATGACCATTTGCGTCATATCTTCACGTCGACCCTGCCGCCGTGCCTAAAAAACCTGTTGTTTAACCAATGCGTCTTACCAGTCTTTTCCTACGGAGCCGAAACGTGGAACATGACAGTCAAGCTGGCTCACAGACTACACGTCACTGAGCGTGCTATGGAAAGGTCTATGTGGGGGATCTCATTAAGGGATAAGATCCGGAACGAGGTCATACAACGTAAGACTAAAGTTACTGATGTTGTCCAAAAATGTAGCAAGCTAAAGTGGCAGTGGGCTGGCCATGTCTGTCGCAGAACCGACGAGAGGTGGAGCAGTAAGGTTCTTGAATGGAGACCACTTTTAGGTAAACGTAGTGTGGAACGCCCCCGGCTAGATGGACAGACGACCTGAAGAAGGCAGCTGGTAGTGACTGTATGCAAAGAGCGGGAGATCGTGCGCTCTGGCGGTCCTTGGGGGAGGCCCAAGTCCAGCAGTGGACTATGACCAGGTGCTTATACCTCGCACCTCAATGATTCCAAATTATTTACCTTTTAATTTTAAAAGAATTCTATTTCCTGTTATGCTATCTTTCACCGTTACAATTAATAAATCACAGGGGAAAACATTTAAACACATAGGAGTTAATTAACGTCAAGACTGCTTTTCACACATATGTCGCGTTGTCAAGATCAGACCTACAAACGCGTTGCGGACAAAACTAATATAGTCTTCTGACACGAGAAAATAAAACTAGAAAAATAATTACCACAGAAGTACTTTAAGCTAATTATGTTCTTTTAAAAACTTAAAAAATAAATTGTCTAAAATAATAACAACAAAATAAATTTGAATTAATAAAATGATGCCCAAATTAAATATTCCACGCGGACGAAGTCGCGGCAGGCCTCTCTCACTCGATGTACTTGCGCGCGGTAATAGCCTACTCTCGCCGGCACCGACTGCAGTGCCGATTCAGTGGACTGCCAACATACGACGCGCTCACGACGCACTATAATTATTCGTGTTACGCTTACGTTCAATTTAGTTTTCATACGAACCAAATAAGTTATCTGTGCTTGTTAAACGTTAGCTTTATTACGTGGTGGTTTAGTCGACTAATAATTAATTAATTAGCGAAATGACTAGGTAGGTAGGCAGGTACCTACGTAGTTGACAATAAAATTTACCGATTCTCGAAATGTACCTACCTACTAATAATCTACAAACGACAGATTCCACAAATGACAGATTCTACTAATGACCAATTTGCGAAATGATCGTTTTTTATTGTATTGTATGAAAATAGTAAGTACCTAGGTATTTTTGTTAGAAAATTTAGGAATATGAAAAATAAAATGAAATGTAGATAAAGAATAAAGAATCATTTATTTTAAATAGTTTTCATTATGATCACAAATAATAGAAAAAAGCATGGCGCGTTTGTACGTATGTACCTACGTATGTACACAAAAATAAGGATGATAGATAATATAAATACAAATATCTTTATTTCTTCTCTGACACAAATATCACTACAAAGTAGTTACAATCGAAATAATGTTTCCTTAATGCAAAATCTAGTAGTAGGTAGGTACCTACACTTTTTTAACTCAACAATAAACATTGTGTCAACCCTAGTTCGATTGTCGCTAGGTCTCACGTCACTTGGTCTCGCGCAGCTGCGAAGCAATAGTGACTTTATACTCAAAGATATAGGTGCATTTTTGTACGCGGCAGAAAAAGTAGTCTATTAACGCTGTAGGTATTGAAATTTCTCTATGGAGTGATTTATCTGTTACGTAGTAACTATTTAGTAATCTGTGGTCGCGGGCACAGCTAGTAAGTAATATACGAGTATATGTAGAGGTGCTTGCGGCGCACTGGCTGCAGCGTTTTCCACGACCAGACCAGACCGACAGACTTTGGAACTTGTATTTTGTAACTGCTACATTAAGTGATGTATGTGAGCACGTGGATAGGTATAGGAAGCAACTAAGGCAGGACGTGTTTCAGGATTTCTTGATATTTAACCATAAAGGGCTGCAAAGTTTTGACGTCAGATTAACTTCAAACATTAGCTATCAGTACTGTTGAGATAGGTAAAATCGTCCATTTGCGCGGACGAATTGCAAATACTAGTGTATGAAATAAAGGTTAGGTATTTGCACTGAATCAGAAACCTCTGGAATTGCTACGAATCGGCGCAAGTTTTATTGGCTGCCGAAGAGGTGGTCGCGGCAGCATCTCTCCTTGTGAGTTTGTAAATCTTTCGTTTCATCGGTTTGTGATATCCGGCTCTTTAGCAATAAGTACTTAAACTTACTTACTTTCTTAGTACTCTACATAACCTTAAGACGAAACAAACTTACGGCATACCGTCGCAGCGACTCGTGACTGCGATTAATTTAGTCTCAGTTACAGAAAGTCACATACATGCCCTGGCGATAAGATTCCTACATAACCACGTGAACATATTTATTTTCAGTAAGAAGTAGGTAAATTTAGTAAACCAAATAATCATGTAAGCACCTAAATAGTGTAGGTAGGTATTCTTGTTACTATTAATAGCTTGTCAATGTAATGCCACACAATGTACTGCCTACATAGATTCTATTTAAAGCTGTTTAATATTGATATTCAAATGGGAATGTAGGTGTCGCTCGTAGAGGCGCAAAATCTAACAGTACAGTATCGGTGCCCACAGACCTGAAATCTTACTACTACGTACTATCAAATGGCTTTTCTCATATTATTATTAAAAACTAAAGGATTAAAAAAGTTTATGTATGATTCAACATAATTATTGACGTGACAACGTATTATAATTCAATGGAGCCGGCTGCACGCACCAAAAAACATGACGCATGCGGCGTTACCTCGCTCTGAGGCGTTCCATTCAAGGATTTAAGTGCAAGCGAGAGCGCGGAACGAGCGACAAAGAGGCAACGTGACAAAGACGTTGTCGCGTTCAACTATCGTCAGTAAACTGACTTTACAGACAGCCGATTTTTATATCTTCAAACTTCTAATTGCTGTACCGTCAGTTAGTATTCCTATTAGAAGGCAACACTGTAATGTGCCTTAAAAAAGCAAATCAAAACTGACACTAAACAAGGTCAAATCATGACAACTGCAAGGATTAGTTAACCTGCCTTTGGTATTCTGCTACCAACCTACGAGCTACGAGCAGGGGGTTGAAATCTGAATAAGTAGGTTATTCCGAGTGACGTCCACATTCACGCGAAACGGTCACATTGGCTATGAATGGCGCACCCAAATTGCATACGAACTTGCAATAGCTATAGATGTGTTTGTGATTTTAAACGCTATTTTCAGCATCTTTGCAAAAAGCTTGTCAATTATAAAAAAAGTAGCGAATTCTAGTTTTTAATTGCTGCATATTTGTTTTATAAAAACACCACGCAAAGTGACCATTTAAGGCACGCAGACCATTTAAAAAGACATAAATTTCGCACACATACGCTTTTGTGCGATGGTCCAACATCAACAAACCCTGGTTCTCTACCATGTAACGTTCTGTACGTGTTTTCTACTCTTGCCGTCCCGTTTCTCGCATGCAGAAGCTAGTATTCATGACAAGGATGGTACATTTGAAACGACGGAAATTGGCTTCTAGAGAAGGGCTCTGGAGCAATGAATGTCGTGCATAAATTGTAAGGCCTGAAATGTTGCGTTAGGCCTTCGGGTAGTTTGATTATCTTTGTTGGAATGTATATTTTAATTTTAATGTAACATGTCTTATTATTTGTGTTATATAACACGTCCACATTATCTGTCATTATTTTTAAACTTTGCAACATGTTACAATACGTACACATTAGAGTAACAATGTTCTATATCAATGTTGTATGACATTGTTATGTGTCGCTCCTGCAGTGCTTTTACTCGCTCTAGTCATATAACTTTGTTGAACTTGATTCAAAAATGTAGTATGACTTGTGTTTTATAATATTCAGTCTCCACATTACTGAAACATGTTATAAGTTTAACATTGTTTTATAACATGTTATGTTATAAAATCTGTACGCATCTTCAGATAAATATGAAGAACTAAAAAATACAAATCCTTAGTTAGCTAGTAAGTACTCACGACAGCACATCAACGTAAGCACTGCAGCATCTAATGCATTTAAAAAACTTATTTATTTCTAACCTTTATCAATGTGTACCAATCCTAAGCTTTCTAGCAGTCATCTGCACATATTATCGTGCCCTCAATTTCTGAAAAGTATACCTGAGCTTTTCAAATCAAATCAAATATTTTATTTCAGGCGGGGAGCCCATATAAAGTTAGTAACATTTCTTCTTAAAAACTAATGTTAGTAAATACAGATTGAGTTTGATTAATTAATTGTGTGGATAGTCAACCACCTAAGGAGGAGGGGTGACTCCCACCGATCAACAAATACCCTGAGGATAGTGTTGGTGCTGCCACGCAGGCGAGCAAGCGCAGAAGCGCATCGTTTTCTCATGATAGCGGCAAAGCCATCAGTTCGCGCTTCCGCGAACATTCCGGACGCGCTACACCGCCAAGACAACCCCAACAACACCCTCAAGGCATTGTTGTACTGTACTCGCAGATCGCTATATGCCCGCTGGCTATACCGTACCCAGAGGCTGCACGTGTAAAATGTCTGGCAGTATGCTTTGAACAGCGTAAGCTTGACTGGCAAAGTGGAACGTGCAAACCTTCGAGCCAGCATGTTGCAGCGCACAACTAGCGACCTGCGTTCCCTCCCTATGTCCAGATTGTCTCTCAAGTCGTCAGTTATCCAGTGACCCAAGTATTTAAAACTTTCAACCCGTTTTAGAGCCGATCCACAGAGTGTTATATCAGGAACTTGCGTATAATTCAGCGATTTTGATTTAAAAAGCATCCATTCGCTTTTACTGGTGTTATACACAAGTCCGTGACTCCGAGAATAAGACTCACAAATAGACAAGAGCCTTCGCAGCCCACTAACAGATGGACTCAATAGCACCATATCGTCCGCATAGCTGATATTGTTCATACAGACTCCGTCCACGTGACATCCTACATAGGAGCCATTGAGTTCATCTATCAGCCGGTTTATATATAATTAAAAAGTCGAGGTGAGCTTCGCCCACCCTGCCTCACCCCACACTTCAATCCATATTCATCAGAGTACGCTCCTGCCCATCTAACCATATTTATCTGCCCACTATACCAACACTTAAAAATAGAAACAATCTCTCTTGGCAATGTAGTGTCACGGTAAAGTTTATTCCATAGCAGATCGTAATTAACGAGGTCAAATGCCTTTGAGAGGTCAAGAAAGCTCGCCAGTATTGGCGTTTTTCTGGCTGTATAGTAGTGGACAACCTGCTTGAGGCTAAAGATGGCACTCTCGGTAGAGAGGCCAGGCCTGAAACCAAATTGATTATCGTGCAGTTTTATATGGTTAGACAATATCTTATCCAGCAGATTGTCCAATACCTTCGATATAATCGTAGCCAGAGATATAGGCCTCTAATTAGAAATATCTGAGGCGTCTCCTGTTTTGTTTTTAATCACCGGCACAACGATTGTTTTTGTAAGTTCCTGTGGTAGATAACTATGACTTATACATAGGCTAAAAAACATAGCCAGCACACGTGGCAAGTGGACACCAGCACACCTGAGGTGTTCAACGCTTAAGCCGTCGTGCCCGGGGGACTTACCCCTTACCATTTTCCGAATCACACTGTTCGCTTTTAAGATACCCTTAGCTTTTCTATTAAAGTGTTTTTTTAATATTAAATAACTCTTAAAAATGTCCATTGCCTAGTGATTCACAAACGGGGCATAAATCGTAGGCACATGTGCGTCCGCGGGACAGCCGCGTCCAGGAACGAGCTGTGACGCAATGAATGCCACACGTAAATTGTCCGCAAGCCTGATATATATGTTACTTGGGCCTTTTATGCTCCTCTGCTTAAGTTTCATCATCATCATCATCGTGGATGGAATCAGGCGTTACTTTGCGGAAATCCATGACTAAAGCTGAAAAAGAGGATTATTTTGCTTTAAATTTCTACTAAACGACTTTTTACTCTAGTTTTTTCAGGTAGTTACAGTTGGATGTATTTGGGTTCCAGCGCTGGCGTCGTATAGAGGAAATTTAAAGCAAAATAATCCTCTTTTTCAGCTTTAATCATCATCATCATATCTACTGTTCAACGCCCACTGCTGATCATAGGCCTCCTCAAAGAATCTCCACCGCTTTCGTTTTGTGTGCTTCCTACATTAAGCGGCTTCCCGCGACCTTCACCAGATCGTCGGTCTACCTTATAGGGGGCCTGCCCACGGAATGTCACACTGCACGCGGTCGCCATTCAACTTAAGAGGCTTAAACATCGTCATTTGCCCTATATTTTGGTCGGTAACTGTAAACGGGTGGTGTTGCAGCAGGATCAAAAAGCACAGCGTCCACTGTTAAAATATAGAAGACCTTATAAAGATTTCCGGATCGATTAAGATCAAGGGAGGAACAATCGTGACCGATTATTATGGAGCTATCACCATAAGAAACCTGTGGAGGAGGCATATGTTCAGTTCAGCAGTGCACGTCTTCCAGCTCACACGGTTTGTTTCATGGTGCCCTTGAACATCGGTATATTGCAATTTTGCAGACAACAAAACTTTAGTAAATAAATATGCAACAACATCACATACATAGATCTGACTCCGTAGTAAGTAGCTTTAGCACTTGTGTTACAGATATCAGAATCAACAGTGGCATTACAAATAAACTTATAAATACATGTACCAGTACAAACAGACATTCGTTCATGCACACAAATTTTTGTACAGGCGGGGATCGATCCCGCGACCTCTTGGTTAATAGTCAACTTCGTGACGTGAAAGTGGTCGCGGCCAAATCCATGTAATGATAATAATAATAATAGTCTCCCTGGCTGATTTCGACCACGGCGGCCAATCTCAAAAGAGATCAACCAAGTGCGCAAGTAAGTAGTAAGGAGATATTATAGTGCACAAGTGTGAGCGCAATACACAGGTGCCTCACTGTTCCATCACTCTCAAAGTTCGGTGAGACGGCAATCCGACATGACCGGAGAGAGATCAAGCGCAGGACCAACGGCTTGACGTGCTCTTCGTGGCACAGGGGTGTAACACCGCCGACTTCCTGACTCCGAGCTATTTTTGAGAAATTCAGGACACAACATCTCAAAAACAATTTTGGCTCTACCTAGGATTCGAACCCAGGACCTCTCAGATGTAAAGCAGAAACTTTGCCACTACACCAACGAGGCTGTCCATGTAACAATAAAATAAAATCAATAAAATCAATTTATTTCTGTAATTAGGCTAACAAATTAGCACTTTTACACGTCCCAACATATAAATTGACCCTACCAGATACCCTACCCCTTAACCTAGATGTAACCCCATTGAAACAGGCATAAATCTCGGGCACATACGCGTTTGCGACGGTCGCAACATCAAACGCGCCCGACGCAATGAATGTCGCGCGTAAATCGTAGGCAAGGCCTGATGTGTTGCGTCCGAGCGGCCACTAATTCCAAATAAGGTAGCATTCCGAGCCAGATCGCAGACCGCAATACCAGGCGACACAACGAACGCTGTATTGCGTGTTTCAACGAGTCTCTAAGAACATCAAGATCATATTTTTTGCAGGGAAAATCAACCGTTTTTGTATCAAAATTTGATATAAAAATCATTTAACTTTGTAACTAAAGTCAGTTAAACCTTAAACGATTAAAATTTATCAGCATCAATGTATTCTTTTTTTTTAAAGAGGGGAGTGTTTTGTGATGTCAGAGACATCTGTGTTTTTGTCAAAGCCCATCCATCTTACTTCAAACAACGCAGTGAGGTAATACCAGGCCTCTCTCACTCGATGTACTTGCGCGCGATAATAGCCTACTCTCGCCCGCACCGACGGCGGTGCGAATTCAGTGCTGTTGGGCTGCCAACAACCGTCGGACGCGCTCACGACGCACTATAATTATTCGTGTTACGCTTACGATCAATTAAGTTTTCATACGAACCAAATTAGTAATCTGTGCTTGTTAAACGTTAGCTTTATTTAAGATAAATAGTTTTTGAGTTATGAACGAGGAAGTCAAAAGTGGCTCCAAATGGTTCGTGTAATACCTACCTATTACACACGGTGCTGCTCGCCAGTTCTGTTAGCTTGATCTTGGCTTGACACGCTACTGCGTGTCTAAATATGCTTTTATTTTCCTAATACACAATAGGGTATTTGACGGATTTTTTTTATTGACTTAAAATGTTTATAGCAACACAACATACGAAGGTACTTCTTTTTAAATACCTTAATTTCAGCGATTTAGAGCATCAGACTTTCTAATTAGACATGGAGACCGCTACCAGTCAGTGACGTCACGCGCATACTCTCATCGTAGAAAATTTCGTTTTAGAAAGAGATAGCAAGAGTCACGATTAAGTAGCTCATAATTCGCTTGTTATACCTAATATAGGCTAAATTTCTTATTTCACATTTGTTATTCAATAATATTATATTATTTCAACAACAGTCAATCAAATACCATTTTAGGAAAATGTCGTTGAAATATTTTTACCGAAAGTGTCCAACCCTAGTTCGATTGTCTCAACGTCTCACGTCACGTGGTCTCGCGCAGCTGCGAAGCAATAGTGACATTATACTCAGAGTTGTAGGTGCATTTTTGTACGCGGCAGAAAAAGTAGTCTATTAACGCTGTAGGTATCGAAATTTTTCAATGGAGTGATTTATCTGTTACGTAGTAACTATTTAGTAATCTGTGGTAATACCCCGTCAAGGGAGGGAAAAGTTTAAGTATTTGCTTTATCAAACCCGATCCAAGAAGGCAATATATAGGGAAAGTGTTTATAATATGTGTATTGTAGTATATAACAACTTACCCGAGGAGCTCAAAAAACTTGAAGGAAATGTATTTAAGAAAAAGTTGGTTGACTGGTTGTTACAAGAGAATTGTTATAGTATTAAAGATTATTTTAAAATTGTCAAATAATGTGTTATGAATTGTTATTATTATTATTATTATTTTATACAATATTGCTTTTACCTGACTTTAAAATGACATTGACAATTTAATTTTATGACATTATTATTGTAATTTTGACATTATTTGATTATTCAATTTAAACGGACCTATTTTTTTATTGAACTGTTAAAATTACTATTAATATTTGCACGCCTGCATGCAGGCTGAACACAGCATCAACCTATTTTTAAGACCTGCAGTTTGTAACTTGCATATTTTTGAGTATTCTAGCAAATAAATGTTTGATTTGATTTGATTTGATTTGAAGCTCACTTCACCCTTATTGTAGATAAGTATATGAGTAGTTGTAAGCATTATTTGATATAGTTTTTCATTTCAAAGCGGTCCTAACCTTATAAGTCAGGAATTGGAATGCGTATCACGATCGATAAACAAAAACTTACTCTTAGAGTCACATCCACAGGGTGTTTACTTCGACCGCATTGTGGTGGCTATGGCCGCAGCATGCGGCATAATACCTAATGTCGCCTCCGGTTGCGGTCTGCGGTTCGGCTTGGAATTCCACCTTTATGCGTTTGTGCCCATTTTGAGGTTTGTGCGGTTAATTAGTACTATTTAGCCCCGCGGCCCCCATTAGGGCCGTTCCACTAATCCCAAGATAATAATAGCAAATGCAATAGTTTTGTGTTTGCTATAAGTCAAAATTGCTTGCCTTTTTTAAGACTTTAGCTCAAATTTCGTAGAAAGTAAGGTAAGTTGGCAATGCTACCTACAAGTATATCCAAAATATTATTTTAAAGTTTTATAATAATCAAGAAAAAATGCGAAGAATATTTAATTTTGATAAATATTTGTAGAACCAGCAGGATTTCACTATGTAAGCTTTTAATAACTTTTGTATTTCGATATAAGCAGAGTTGTGGTGAGCGCTATTCTGGGAAATTACTTGTAGAGCACTATTTCCAAATATAAACATATGGAAAATTACTGCGTACCAGATTTATTTATGCACAGCATCCAATCGAGACATGTTATGAAATATTTTCCCATTTTTTATTGCACAGTAAAAACTAATTTCTCACTACACTATCAATCAAGTCGATTGCTTCAGCCGATCGTTTTTTTTTTTACTTTTTTGCTCATACTTTTTAGTGGAATTTAAGTGATCCTCGGATTTTGGCTTTGAGAGGTATAGTTGTCTATTTTGTTCCAATTACGTTAGTGTTGTTGTTACACATTTGAGCTTCTGTACAAGAGGACATGAGCCGTATAACATTTGGGGTCTGCCTATTCTCATGAACCATTATTGTGGGATTTATTAAGATTAAGAGCGGGTACACATTGCGAGCTTCCAAACACGCGCTTTGTTAACGCGCATTTCGAGAACTAGGGAGTCCTATTGAAGTGTACACATGCAAACGCGCTTCTGGCCAAGCGTTGATATGACATATTTTTAAGGTGCATAACAATACAAGACTAAAAAAACTCTATTTAATATATCTAAAACGGTTTGACTTAGATCTTACCAGCTTATTTTAATTGTTTGACCGCTTATTATTATAAAAAAAGATCCATCTATTTACGATATATTATTTTAGAACGTTTCGCGTTTGTATTGCTCAATTCAGTAACCGAGTTCCTGATATTTCTAAATATACCCAAGGCATTTCAAACCATATTGATTATGCTCGAAATAATTTTAAGGCTGAATATTCGGTATCAGGCACTTCGGCGACGCTAATTAATTTATTCTAATACATACATTACATATATCGAAGTAACTTTGAAAATGTTACTATTTACCTCAGATGTTTACCGAATCTTACACAGAGCCAATGTTGGCGCTTTTGTCTTATTCTGTCTTCAGTAAAACATTTATGTTACTATCATATTCAAAACACGGTAAACTTTATTTAATCTTATTAACGGCAAAAAGCAGTAATTAACTTACTTATCTGTAGGAAATTAAAATTAATTACCCAAGCATTAATATATAAATTCCAATATTTTTGATTGAATGAGTTCTCCAAATTTAAAAAAAAATGCAGATTGCATTAATTGAAGTTTATTCAACTGGCCGAAGATAAAGTTCAATGAACTCTAATCTACTTGTAATCCACCCAGGAGGCAGCGATGCAGGACCTCGCCATCAGTCTTGTGCGACGTGGGCAAACAGCGGCCATACCCATCAATTACCTACCATGCGTGTCTAGATCTGTCTCTGTGTACACACGACAGCACATCAGGCTACCCATTCTGGTTGCAAAGGCGCCCTCATCTCAATAGCATAAGGTGCCGCAGTGGTAAACTTCATGCGCTGTGGGTTAGGTACCTAGCAGAATGTACACGGTGTATCTTGTTCAGGTGTTATGATGACGTTTAGAAAAGCGGTCGGCCGAAACCTTGCCTATACTATACATTATGCAGTAGGGCAGAATGACAAATTTGTAAAAAATAAACTGCAGCTGATCACGTAAAAGTGTACAATACTATCAATTCCCATTAGCTACCTGTTTTCTTTAACTTTTTGGCAACGCAACTGATTAAAATTGCGAATATTTGTCATTCAAAACTATGTCAATTCGCACATCAAATATGCTGAAATTTTCTTAAAAGCTGCTCTTTAATGTAGAGGTAGTGTTTATAAAGCCGCGGTAAGTATGTTGATAGACAGCCTCGTCAAATTAATTTTAATTAAGTTCCACACGTATCCTGTCACGTGGTACGTGTTTAATTAAACGTTACTTACACGCGTTAGTTACAAATAATTACGAGTGTACAAACCCGTAATAATATCAAACAGTCAAAAGCTGGGGCCGTAATAAATTTAACGATTAATCAAGTGTTTTGTTTTTGAACTAAGTCTAATTGAAAAACTTTAGGCATCTTAAGGGCCGGATTATAATTCGAAACTTGTTCAAAAGTTTATTTTATCTATTTAAAGTCTCGTTTTGCCTCGTCGAAGGCAATTTTCTTAAAATTTAATAAACAATGACCAAGATGTTGTGAAATATTTATTTATTTATTTTAAGATAGAGTAGAATACCCTGGAAATGGTTCCCTATTCATAAAACTTATTCAACCGTGGTAGATACTGTTTGAACGCTTTTAAAAACCGAAATAAAACATTTTATATGCAGCAGGTAAATTTTATTCATGACTTTTCTATAACTTACATATTTGAAGGTATTATCAGAAGAAGAGCATCATCTAAGATTTTCATGCTTTCAATAAAAATGTGAGAGGTATTTAAACAGAGTAACGAAAATAATGGGTTTTGTAGAATCGATAAAAACGAGAAATGTTTTTAGTGCTAAATTAAGTCTACCAAAATTGTTTTAGACTTCATATCTCACAGAATCAGTTCGTTAATTGTGTTCGTCCCCTAATGAATATTCTGACTTTCAAATCTAGTTACCTTTTTCATTACATAGGTACAAATAAACTTTACATTGGAATAGAAACTAACAAGTTAGGGCATATATTTAAGTGACTCAATTAAGCTCACCAAACGGGTTTAACTTTATTTTAATTAATGGAAGATAAGATTGAATATGGTGATCGAGTGAACAAAAGTTCGTATAATCCTTAATGAATGCGGTGTCGACTGAAATAGAGCCACTTAAATCCGTCGGATAAGCTTGACACAACTAGGCTAGAATGGCGAAGCTTGTAAGTTGGAATCTAGAGAATCTAAATCACCTAAAGAGTGAATTAAAGGCAGAGAGTTCGAAAACTGTCATTTTCTACAATGACATTTAAATACTCGTAGCATAATCAGTTATCTGAATGGTAATTAAACGATTTGAGATAATAGTAGTTTATGCAACTGATACATAATGAGGGGCCTTAAAACACGAGTGTGGTTTTATGAAACGAGCGTCAGCGAGTTTCATAATAGCATCACACGAGTTTTTTAAGGCCTAATTATGTACAGTTGCATACACTACTTTATCTACACACATATCATAAGTACTCTAAGATGGGTTCAGAGGTCGTAGGGAAATGACCTGCATTGCTACTAGTGATTGCTACAATCCTCCGTCACGACGATTTTTTTTTATATCATAGACAAACGAATGAAGTCCCTATCCTCATGTCACTCGTGATCATATGTCGTGCGATTTGGATTAAAAAACATACTGAATTTGACGTTTCATATCGATAACTGCTTTAATATCAATGGATACTAGAATAGAGACCTACTTTAGTTTTGACAGCTGTTCCAAATTTAAAGTCATAACCTTACAGAAATTGATACTGTTATAACATTACAGTACAGATTTTACCTACTGCCACAGATAAGAAAGTTCTCATAGTAAAATTGGTTGTAGTAATGCTGGTCATTTCCTACGGTTTCTGAACGCATTTTAGAGCACTAATGATATGTCCGTAGATAAACAAACATTACGTATTACATAAGCTATGCTGAAGGATAAAAAGCATATGTTTTATTTAAGTTATGTATATGAACGATAACGAACAAAAGAAGGTTTTCTTCTTCGATGTTATCAAGCTTCCCTTTGTGTATAATAATATTGTAAGAAGTTACTAAGAAGGAAAACGAATTGTATAAAATAAGTGTTTGCGATACAAAATCTCTAATATTTTCCTAGTATTTTCCTCAATAGATAAAATTGGTTATTTGCGGGATAAGATTTGAGATTCTTTTTTCATAAAACTATGAAATCCCGTATGCTGAATTTTTACTCAAAGACGCTTTAAGTTTAATCATCTTGCCCAAAAAAATGCATTCATCCAAAAAAAGGTTTTCTATATAAATTGAACCTTTGGCAAAATTAGGTTTTCGTACCCACGGGCATTTGACTCCACGGGCTTTCGACACTACGGGGTAGCTGAAAAATAATTCGACACTACGTCCAGCCTTCGCACCAATGCGGCAGCGCCCTTTGACTCTACGTTGGTAACCTCCTGGCCCCACTTTCTGCCGAACCGGCACAGGCCAGACGTGATCTTTGGCGCGAAAAAGCTTCTCTGCCTACTCCCTTTGTCCCACTTGCTGAGAATCTCCCGCCTGATCATGATCTACCATGGCCGATCTGGAAGTCTTTAAACGGGCTTCGGACTCAGGCTGGTCGAAGTAAGGAGAACATGGCCAGGTGGGGATTTTCGGCAAGCTCCGATGTGGACTGTGTATGCGGTGCAGTGCAAACTATGGCACACTTAACATCGTGCCCGGCGTGCCCCAACACCTGCACGCCAGAGGATCTAATGAACTGCAGCCGATCCGCATTACAAGTGGCTGAATTCTGGGCTGCCACGGTGTGATTCCTCGTGTTCCATCGACACGCTAAGAAGTAGAACCTCCTGGTAACTATAAACAGTTGTATAATAAAAATGCAGGTCGTAATTATTTTTCTGGATACATTGAAATACATCACAAATGCAACTGATGAAGAAAAAATATAGCAGCTGCAATGGCAACTATAAAAGAAAAAAATACAGCAGCGCGTAGCCAACATTAAGAAACGAAAAGTGTTGACATGTTAAATGTCAAATTACAACTATTACACTTTGAGAAATATTGTTTTACCAGCATTTTATTGTAATCATTAATTTTACATTTATGTTTAGACTTTCACTAAATAGCAGCTAGTAATAAATAAGTTGCCACAGATACGTTGTATAGCGTCTCCTTATAGCGTCGCCGATTTCACAATCCACTTTAAGTTTAGACTCCAATTAACTCAAGGACTGCGTCAGCATCATAGGTAAGTTATAACTTACACGTAGGTACTAACGTTAGGTTAACATTATGAGTTGGTTAACTAAGATACCAACTTTATAACAGCAGCACATGAGACGTTTCCATGTTCACCCCTAGAATACTTCGTAGTCTTCTAAAACACGAAATAGAAAAACCAACAATCTTTCCATTTAAAACAACCCTGGAAAACAGCTGGTCAGCTACAACGGCTGGACGGATTTTGACCAGCCATATACCGAAGAACTACCGTGCTTAAAATATCTTTCGAATTTGAAAAAAAAAACCTCTTTAAAATCAGTTTATTCGTTCGGGAGCTACGATGTCAAAAACACACACACACAAAAACACACCAACACAAACAGATGTAGGGGTTATAACACCCCTCAATTTCTTCGGGGGATAAAAAAGGAAGCGATCATTTATGTGTTTTACTTATTTTTATGGTGTTATTAGCCTACTCTATTCGTAGTTTTAATAATCAAAATTCCGCTCTTTTAAGCAATATGTACAATAATTTCAAGTAGTGTTTTCGAAGCTATTTTTTTAATTACAAGTAACAGGCCGGGGATCGAGTTTACTACATAATGGATTAGCAATATCATCATAATCAGCCTTTATACGTCCCACTGCTGGGCACAGGCCTCACCTCAACTATGAGGTGGTGCGAGCCATTCTCCACCACGCGGGCTCAGTGTGGATTGGGGGGGGTAAGTGACCAACCTTACTGTCAGATGTTATTAAACCGCCCGAGGGCCACCGACCAGGCTTAACGACTAAAATCTTCGATCGATCGATATTAACCGGGACCAACAGCTTAACATGCCTTCCGAATTAGCAATATGATCAAATTATTTCGCCCATAATGATTTATAGCTCCAAAGCTTTTGACCATAAGTATAAATTTCAAACAAGCACTTATCGTCAAAAAATCAATACAACTAACCAGTACCAGTACACATGAGCCGTAAGACGATAGAGTACAATTCACAACTGCAATAGTACGTTAGTATAAATATCTAGTAAATAGCTACACTTAAGTGCTTAGTATACGACCGGCTGTGTACCTTGCCGATAACCTGTCCATAAAGTCCTGTTTGCCCACAATTTCCATAGAGATGCGTCCATTAATAATTTTCGAGCGGCTAACGGACATAACGGTTGTTTAATAAATTTAATGGATTCACAAGAGATAGAGGCGTTTGGCTTTGATAGATAGCCGCTGAGTTGCAGTTTTGCAAAGCCGGCTTCTATTTTAGGAGTGGAAGTTTTGTTTAAGACCATATTAAAAGCAACTCATCATTTATAACATGAGTGAGTATATTCACATACTCTTTTTCAGTACGTACAATTATATTTAGTATATCATTTCAAAAACAGTTCCAACTTTATCGACTAGGGGAAATCAAAATCTATTACCGCCTTTAAATGACTTATAAATGGTAAAAAACGTGGTGACCTTACAAATGCATAGTGCCTGTATTTAAATTGGTTCTTTTAAAGTTCACGCAAACAAATAGGGACGAGCGCAGCTTATTCCTTAAAGGCGCTTCGTCGAAAATGCCGGTATTAAGTGAGGATCGAGGCTGCTGAATGTAATTTAAAAGGACTTGACCGTTCAAATTACACTCAGCTAAAAGCCAGACAAAGATCAATAGCCATCTACAATTTTATTGCTTCAGATTTCTGAAGTGGGATAAGTGCTACGTCATTTTGTTAATTTAGTTGGGAAATTGAAATTAGAAATGTAATTGAACATCTTGGTAACTTTATTGGATAAAATATTTTTCATTTTATTTTGACTTTAAGTAGGTATTTAAATAATATACATTTATTTTTACCTTACTTTATTAATAATTTATTACGCGTCAACTGCGTGTAGACGTGTCGCGCTGAGCTGTGTTTTATTTGTAATATTATATATGATAATATTTAATTAAAAAACCAAGACTCTTGCGCCGTGAACTGACGTTTAGTGATGCCTAATATGAGTAGCTGCAGCTGAAGAACGTGGCCAAAGAACGAGAACTCTTGGTGAGTGTGCATGTTCCTTCCACTTCGACGTGCTCTTCAATATTCATTGTCCTCTGAAAACTAGTTGCTTGCATTTATAATTTGTTAGGACAGCTAGACACTTCCATGTGCGCCTCCTGCACATACAGTCCACCTTAATATATATTTAAACATTTTTAAATTATTATTAATTCCTACCCTCAACTCTCGAACCGGCCCTTCTCGCCACCGTGGTGCTTGATTGGCGCCACCACCTTCTGTTTTTGGTTGTTAAAGAAGCTATTTATTTTAGAAGGAAGCCTTGTTGTTATATTTTTGGAAAGAGGCAACAGAAACCCGCACGATGTCACTTGTAACTATTGACGTTTGATAGCCTGTCGTTGAGGTATGAGGAGTTTTCATTTTTGGGTGCAAATTTCAGCTTATTCTAATACGCGCGTTAGGATCTCAGTCACCCAATTCAAAGGATATGGAGCGTTTATTCCCTCTAATAGTGAGAATGCTCTTTATATCACGTAATAGACTAAAGATCTATACAGCTTTTAAATTTTAAATTGGAATGAAAACGTTTTTCATTTTTCAAATACCCGTGATTTATATTTTCTTGGTACCCGCGGGGCAGCTTTGAACACTATCAATGTGGCAGTACTAAAATTGTTTGAAATTCCAAAAAAAATTGATTGATAAATTGACTAGTAAAACATAAAGACTGTTGACCCAGAAGTATTTATTGTTCAAATGAGACTAGAAACTTATAACAATTTAAAATTTTGTTCATTATCATTTTTATTTTACCAAACTTGTAATTTTTACTTAATACATTCGCAATACATCATTTCTAATGGTAAGACTAGAAATGTTGTGACCTAAAATGCAAGAAACCTTAAAATTTCGTCGAGTTCAATTGATATTTCAAAACTGCCCCATGCGTGTTCAAAGCTTTGACTTCTTTTACAACAATGGATATTTCGACTTTTATTTGCATATTCCTCGTCATATGATGTATTGCGACTTTATAGCCTAATAGCCAGACTATGCATTGGGAAACAGTAAATTGGCCCAGAATTAGAGAATCAGAATATATTACAGAAAGTGTGAAAAGTGGTTAAAGATCCCTTTCTCTTAGTAATCAAAGAAACAGTTTCTATATCTGGGTTAAAATAATCTTAAATTAACTAAGAAAAAGCAGCTAAACGATAAATAACTCTAAGAACTTTCAAGACTGGCCGATTTAAAAAGCATTCTATTGTCTTTTTAATTACTTCTGAACGGCTGTGCTTAGGGTGACTAGAATAATCTTTTTTCAGACTCTCATTAATAAAATTATTCATCTAGCTATAAAAATATGAACCGTAACAGAAAAATTTACTAAGTAAATCTTAAAAGGCAAAGAATAGCAAAGATCCCAAAAATATTAAATTAGATTGATCAGTTAAACTGTCATAAACACTACCTAGCCACAAAATTATGTTTGTGATACGCAGTAGGGTTGTAACTCACAAATTGACAAACTCTTTTCTGATTTTCTAAGTCATATTAGCTCAGTAACTATTAATCGAGGATTTGATCGACAGCGCAATCCCAACGTAACAATAGATTAAATATTAGAAATTACTCTGGCAGCAAAATTAATGTCAATCATTATTAGGGATGTAAAGCGAAGCCTACATGAAGGGTGATGTATCAAAGCCGAGTTTGAATTACTCACAGTCAGCACATGTCCACTAACAACATGTTCAGTAAAGCCGTACACACAATGAAGCCATGGAAATGCATTAAAAAGTTAAGTTAATGTCTGGCTAACAATAAAAAAAACAATTGAGGACAGGTTCTTCAATGTTTCAGGTGAATGAAGTATATCAGATTGTGTCGAATAGAAATCAACCTTTTTTGAGATGATATTATCTCCTGAATATTATATTATAGGCAGAAAGTATGATTATTTGTTCATAAGCAATAAGACCGATAGATAAACCGTTGAAGTAACACAAAGGACTAATAAGAAATGAATGGGTTTTAAATCCAAAAATAATTACGGTCTCGCTGTTGCGTTGATCCGAATATTAATTTTAATCCTCATAACTTGATGCTAACTTTGCTGCAATAGTATGATGGAGAGATATGTGAGATTCTTAATTTAATTGATGTAAACTTTATAAACATCATAATTCTCAATATCTGTTTTAAAGAAAAGAGCACATCAAGCGGAATACGGAGGTGCAATGTGAATTTACAATAGGAGTAATATTGCAAATTATGTAAAATACATTCCTAATACATATTACTAAAGCACTTGTAAAAGAAACTGAAGCTCTACTACGAAATTCGAAATCCGTGAATACGATAAATAGTTCTTTTGTTACATGACACTCGTACATGCACAATTTGCACGTCAAGGTAAAGAACTGTAGCATCTTATGCGCATTTAAAAAGGTTTAAAAAAACGCTTTAATTAACTTGATGTTATCGGTAAAACGAAAAGACGACTATCGTTATGGCGGATTTCGTTTTTCTTAGTAGGACTTCTTATTCCATGTAGGTATATGAGTATCTCTGTCTGAACTGTCACAGGCATCACTTAATTTCGTTCAAAAGGCGTCTCGTGTAAATCGGGCTTTACTCGAAACAGCAGATGCGCCCCTACGCATATCAGGAAACTATTCTCCAATTACGGCTACGTCAAGTCAGCCGACGGTATTGAATACCTCCCTAGTTAGATGCCCTTTTATTTTATCCGCCGAATGCGAAAACACGATTTTTACTCTTTGTCGCTCGTAATTGAATTTCGTTTGTATAAAGTAGGTCGGTTTCGGAGGGTACCAGACGATCCGCATCGGGATTCGTCCTCGCACCCGAATTATAAGCGATTTAATTAATATCTCAGCACTAATCCCTTTATAATGTTTGCGTTACAATTTCTGTCCATAGAAGACTGTATAATGAAGTCAAAAGTATGCGGAAACTCTTCCTCGAAATCAGGGCGGGAATGCGTAAATGTTCGATGAGAGTTTGTTGGACTATAATCGAAAAATATTCTGACATAAAATTATACGTCTTCAAACGTATACTTTTTAGCGTAAGGTGAAAAAGTCTGCATTATTTTCGCTTACGCGAGCATCTTTTAACCTCTGCTTTCCTCCCTTTTTCACTCGAACAAGATTTTCACTTGAATCACGGAGTTGTCCCGATAAACGAATATTTATGTTAATGCAAGCACTTCTGGGAGCCGCATAAAGCGCGGTTCCACACAACCGTGCGATATTTCATTGCTGCACTGTTTGCGATATCCTTTATTCATACAAAAGGTTAATTCGCATTTATTTGTGTTATTTCCGCTTAAAATCGGTGCACCACTGTTTTCGATATAAAATCCCCAAATCGTTTTACTTCCTGAATGAGATATTTTTGTACTCTCCCCGGAATTGTTTTTAGTCGAAGACGCACACGGCACTCAGTTAAACAGTGTCGATTTCCAATGTGATGATTAGATTAAGCAAACATTTAACCAAAACAAACAGACACCTTGGTCAGAGTCGGTAAGCTAAGGTATTGTAAATTTTCGATCCCCAAGTATCTAACGTAATTAGGCATGACTGACGACATGATTTCAGCAAGGAAGTTGACGTCACGTGTTAAGGGTGACGAATCGTGGGCGTTAATGATGACAAATGATACACATTCCATGTGTAATTAAGTTTGATTTCTAAAGATTGCCCTTGCTAATGCCTCGCGCCATTTAAACTAAATTAGACCTTTAGCATACCTAGTATATTTAATGTAGGTAATATTTTGAGCTTTTTTCTCATGACATATTACTTATGTACAATTCTGTTTCTGCAATCCTCAAAATTACGAATTCCATAATTACTTTAACTATTTATGCCACTTCAAACAAAATTCAGAGTTGTTTAAACTAAGCTAGCCAACAGCAAAAAAAAATTAAAAAAATTACTTGTAGTTTTCCTACCTTAACCACCGGAAAAAAGATTATTATACACGTATCAATGAAGAAAATGAGATCTTAGAACACGTGATACCAGCATAAAACTCTGATTGATACTTTTAGCGGAGTAAGACGAACAGAAATATAATAAATACAACGAATCAACACCCAGGAGTACGTGATATGAAACTCAATCGCGCCCCCCCGAACCTATGTACACCACTCATTTGGGATGTTCCCGTATGAAATAAGTTATCTGATATAACTTTGTTTCGAACAGGGTTGATTACTCGCTAATCTAAAAAGAAAACACGTAGATTTTCGCGTGTTATTTCATCGTGAACCGAAATAATTGAGGTAGGTCAGGTATTCTGCAAAAATTATTGATATGTTGTCGTCTTGCTGTTCTTGGACACAAATAGTGTGAAATATGTAGTCATAGTAAGTTACTTTATTTTTTCGCATTAACAATGTGAAATTCTTTACAATGTGAAATTTAAACACATTAAATTTAAAGAAACATGGACTGCCATAGGCAGGCCTATGTGGTCATATCTTTCTGATGTGGTGTTTTGCCATCCTACATAACTGCCGACTTTTATTTGCCCAGTTCCGTTTATAACTTCATGTTAACAAATCTTACTTACAACTCATGCTTACTGTTGCAATAGTTGGCAAGAAGAGAGCAACATTAAGCTGGAAACTTGAGAGCGTAATCGAAATTTAAACATCGGCAAAAACGTCTGGCCAATTTATCTCAAAAGTTTAATATCTGGCAACCCTGGCGGGGTTTAAATCCGCACAGAACGTAGAATGAGTGTAACGGAAAATACCGCACTCTCTCACACGCTTCAGACTTAAAACAGTGTGAGAGAGACAGCAAATAATAAGTTCCTTCACAGCCCGGCTTTATTGGGCGTTATCTGCAGATATAAATTCAGCTGGAATTTATTAGTTCCCGTCAAAATTCTGACAATTGTTGTCTACAAGTGCTTAGGTGTTCTACTGATATTTATGACTTCCATCTTAGTATTTCAAGATTAATGCAGAAAATCTCAGGCTTCCTCTGCAGGTACGATAAATTTCCTCGTCTTGGGAGAACTGAGACCGCATCTGAGTAACAAATTTCTAAAGTGATTTGTTAAATATTGCTTTACAATATCAAAGTTGAGAGGAATGATACTTTTAGAACAAATGAGACCTTATAAGACTTTGCATTTATTGTATTTTAACTAAGGTAACGTAGCCCTTAGCTTTAGGTATATTATCAATACGATTCAGCAACACGCAAAGCGAAGCGTCTAAGGAGGTTTAAGGTTTTATTTATCACTTTAAGCGTGACGCGTTCCTTGCGCGTATTATCAATGAACAAAAACAGTGTCAAAACATGCTACGACTATGTGCGTATACTATATATGCACAAGGACAGTAGGGTGAGCTCGAACAACTATCCTAACGTAATCGTAACGTAACTATTCGTTAATTTGACAATTTGTATGGGAAACTGTCAGTTTCTGACGTTTTGACAATACGAATAATATTCGTGCTCACACTGCAGTGCATCGTTGCCTTGTGAAAATCATAGTGTCAAAATGCGTCGAGCTGCCGTCACTCTCAGATTGATCTCCTCTCCGCTTGATCCATTACCACCGAAACTAAGCGGAGGGGAGATGTAGTAATAACAAAATCTTAGTGGCTATTCAAAAAACATCTCCTTTTGTCTCTTCCCTTTGGAGGAAACCAGGCCTTATAGTATGATTAGATTACGCTTCCAGGACCTACTGCCTTCGTCCCCGTGGTCGCAAGCTAGGAAATCGCGCTAATGCAGAATTTGGGATAAATGGAATGTCTAAGTACGAATTCTCCATTATGAGGGTCGAGGGGGACTCTTTTGGGACGATCCTTCCATAAAAATTATGATTTTTGTACGAACAGTTTCTAATTTCAAGATAGCTGTAAGATAGTATTAGCAATGAGAATTTGTTACTTATTTTAAAATGATATGAATACGAAATAAAGTCGAAAAATATTAAGCTATATTAATATTTTCAAAATTCAAATCAACGCAACCTGCTTACGTTCGTGAAACAAAATACAAACAGATGAGGCCTGTTAACAAAATTAACACAGTACCATTTTCCATTAGCGAAATCATCAATCAAAAGTTGTCTACGAGTACATTCCGTAGTAGCAAATAAATCGTGTTGTCACTATCAAATCAAACAGTAAAACACTCATAACAGCTCATCTTTTCCGAAACAAACATGGCAATAACCCGACATGGTGTTGACGTAGATTGAGTGACACCCAGATATTAACGTTACGTTATACCTCCTAAGTGTTGCAAAGATAATAACATAATATTTTACCTTTTACTCGTACATCCTTAACCCAAATCCACTGAGAAAACCCCTGTTTACTACGGAACCCTAATGGAGAGCTGAAACTTGCGCCATTAACTGACTACAACTTTGCAAACATGAAAGAATAAATCTTGTGTGTTGACACTTTCACTTTTTTACTAGCTTCCAAAGAGAATTAAAGTGAAATGTGTTGTGAAACCAAATGAAAAATTTGTCCATTTTAATGGCCCATGTTTGGACTTACTTGAGTTATGGGCTTTTTTAAGTTATGTTTTGACCCCCGTGGAAAAAGGTATGTGTGTGTGTTTATATAATGTGTTTGTGTTTTTTGTTTGTCTGCTTGTGGCATCGTAGCTCCCGAATGAATGGACCGATTTCAAAGCATTTATATTTTCACTAGTGGCCGCCTGCGACCTTTATCTTCACAATTCTCTATAAATTTCATTATCATCATCATCATTTTCAGCCAAAGGACGTCCACTGCTGAACATAGGCCTTTCCCACAGTTTTCCACATCGACCGATCACAAGCGGTATGCATCCAGTGTGATCCTGCAATCTTCACAAGGTCGTCTGTCCATCTTGTCGGTGGACGTCCTACGCTGTGCTTTTGGTCGAAGGGTCTCCAATCAAGAACTTTTCTGCCCCAACGGCCATCAGTTCTTCGCGCTATGTGCCCTGCCCATTGCCACTTGATCTTACTGATTCTCAAGGCTATGTCCGTTACTTTAGTTCTTCTATAAATTTAATCCTAGTTACTCTGATGTAAAAGATATATTCTGGTGAAATTTCGTGAAGAGTAACAAACATCCATACTCACATATAGGTAGCTAGGGTTGAACCGTACGTTATCTTAGACACATCGAGACAAGACATTCAAAAACTTATTCAGCCATATATAACACTACCCACGACAGTCCCCAATTCCGAGTATTCCTGTATCACAAAGGTGGCGTTTTGCATTTGTTTCCTTGATACAAATTTGAGATGTTTCGTTTCGCGAATGTTACATAAAGTTGCATTAAAATTTACGCTGGAGAAGACAGGCGAACGAAAGCTGGTATGCACCGCTGTTTGAAGATTTTTTGTTTAAGTAGTACTTACATAGATAATTAGGTAGTGGGCGTGCTTAAAGGGGTTTTCTGCATTAGTGAAAGGATATATGTGATAAAGAGGAATTTCGTTTTTTAGACTAAGAATCTTTGCAAGTCTTTTGTTTCTTTGAAAATATTTTTGTGCACTAGATTTTTGCTGCAAATAAATAAATGTTTGGTGAAATATAAAAAGCATAGTATTTCACCAAACTAAACAAAACTGGATCGCTATTATTCACAATGACAATATTCAAACTAACTTTTTCGTCATTGATATAGGTAATATCTTTGTTAATTTTTCAAATGACATGCGGTTCAATACTCACTGAATTGCACTAGTGTACTAGTGCAATCATCATTGATGCCAATTTGGAAACATGAAGTGGTTCGAATACGGGATACAAAAGGTGACATTTCTGCGCTGAAAAGGGAAACCGAAATGTTGCATTTCCCATTAGTTAGTGCACACTGGCTGTCACAAATGTCAACGTAGCAAGTTAACAGTTAGTTAATTTCCTTCACAAGGCGGTACGGTACAGTCAACCGCAAATTGTGGAATAGCTGAAACGTTCCCTAACTTGGCATCGCAAATATTTACCAACACGTTCAGTTATGTGAATCGGTGTCTTCTTAAACTATTTGTTGAGTCCCGTGATAAATATGAAATACCAAACATTCTACCTATTAATTGTGTTTCATTTCGTAGAAGAATTTATTTTAATATTTCTACACAGATTCGGAGTTTCGTTAGATTGTTTAGTAGATAGATTATTTGAAATCAAACATGTATGAAATTTACATTTCTGATAAGTAATTAAACTAAGCGAGTAAGTTCGATTGGAAGGTCAATAAAATCGAAACTTAACTCGACCCGATCAAACGTGAAGCCTAAAGTTTGATTACTTAATCTCAAATACAGCTAAGTATTCTTAGATTATTGTAGAAATCTTAAAGTACTACGTTATTGATTTGATGTTAATGATTTACTTACTTTTCAGACTGTTTTATAGAGAAAGAATCGCTAATAGAAATAGGTTACAATGGTGGAGAACTCTTTTGTACCTACCTAATTAGTAACTGAAACATTCACACATCGGAAAACATGTTCGTGTTAGACTTTTAAACATTTCCTACCGTTAAGCTTTAGCCCTTATTACAACTAAAATGTTTCTGCAAACTCTACTATGTAAGCTTATTGGCTGTGCAGATGCCTGCACATTACTTAAATGTAAATTTTTGGTGCTAAATCACTCGTCTCACGCTGCATATTATGCCGAAGTGCTTACCTAGACGTGCTGTCATCCGTTCACTTTAGTCATTGAAAGCTAAACCACTTGCTAGCTAATAAAGCGTTGGACCGCTTCTGGGAAGCTGAAAGCAGCAAAATGCTAACAATGAATCATCTTGACAGGTATTGCTGCGCACCTTGAGCGGCGGCGTAATTACGTCACTTCTACAGAACATGAAAACAAACACCTGTTTGCTTATAATTATGAGCAAAGTTTTAATTTAGGTTCCTTTTCGCCACATATTTGCTATGTGGCGTCTTGATAATACAGAAATTGGTCAAAACCTTTTCAATATTAATTGATCACAAGCGAAACGAAAGTCTGACCCATGTAACTTACTACCTTTTTTTCAACCTACTTCAAGAATTTGAGTCACCATAAAAGTATTTTCCGAAGCCATAAGAAAGTAATTGGGAAAATTTATCATTACATTTAATTACAGACTCATAAATTTGAAAAACGGAACGGTTTAAGCGAAAATTATGGGTCGCTCAAATTAATTTCGGAATTCAAATAATTTATTGAATCGTGGCTTAGGGAAATCCTCTTATTTTCCCTGCTTATCTTATTACTGTTAAACTCAGTGTAGTACAGATTTAATTTCGGGATTTATTGGTGAATGTTGAAATTTTAAATTTAATTTCTACATCTCCGTGGTATTTAATATAAGACGGTGGTATGGTATTAATAATAATATTTAATGAATATGTAGAATATTGTATGAACCCTGCCCAATGTAACTCCTCTGCATGCCCTTTCTGGGTTAGCTGGAAGAGATCTCGCCAGGGATAAGCTCGCCCTTGCTCATCAATGTATTTCTGTTATGTTTAAATGTATTTTCTTATTGCAATAAAGAGTTTATACAATACAATATTTTCTGAACCCATAGCTATAAAGATTTCTGACATTGATGTTAAAAAAAACCCACGAAGAAGCAAGCCGATGAGTATCTTCTTACAAAACAAAGCAAAATACCTTACATGCTATGGTTTATTTACACTTTACTGCCAATGACAGGCTTCGAACGTTTATGCTTCGAACATAGATAATGTCTACTAAAGTTCCGCAATTATGCAGTCATATTGGAGCTGGCGCAAAGTGTCTCTGGTGCCAAGAATCTGACACTGCAGGTATCCTTTGCAGCATTAAGTACAGTTCAAGCGAATGGTAACTTATGATATTCACCAAAATCAATAACATTTACCACTCAGACCAGATAAGTAATGTAATGTGACATGCAACAACTGATTTGAATTTGAATTTAAATAATTTAACCCGTGTAATTCATTCGAGAGAAGGTCTTCACTTGGTAAATTTATCTACGATCTTGTGTGTAGAAAGAAAGTTTTCTGTTTTCATAATTAAAGTTAGTTATAAAGAAAAGCGTAGTGCGAATAATGTTTTCCTTCTAAATGTATCTCAGGTAAGTAGTAGTGGGATGAACAAATATTTGTTTACATAAATATATTGTGCTTTTTTACTTACAAGATTCTGATACACAAGAGACCCGAAGAATATCTTGTGATAGGACACAGTAAATCCTTTCATGACTCCTCTAGGGACATCTATCGAGCAAAAATCAATTTTTGCGGCTTGAACGCTCGTCTCAAAGTTTTCCTTTGAGACCAAGTCACTTTCGAGTCTAAAACTTACATTGCGATATGAATCCTCAAGCGGCTCCTAAGTAGAGACTTAAATCAAGAAATTGCAACCCCCAGCGACCACAACCCAGTACCCATCCCACCTACAACGGCTACTACGTCCTGGGGTAGGATTCTTATGTATTCGTTCTTTTTAGGGTTCCGTACCTCAAAAGAAAAAAACGGAACCCTTATAAGATCACTTTGTTGTCCGTCCGTCCGTCCGTCCGTCCGTCTGTCAAGACCGTTTTTCTCAGGAACGCGTGGAGGTATCAAACTGAAATTTCTATATGATACTTAGGTCTACTGTCCCTGGAAGCTGTATAAAATTAAACCTTCTAAGCTAACGCAATAAAAAGAAACAGCCATTAAGGCCGCAAATTTCCGCAAATTTTCGAAACTCGCACGGGAATCAAAACCTACAGGGTACTTCCCGTAAACTTAGAATCTTGAAATTTAGTACGAAGTCATGTCTTATAGTACAGATATAGGAAAAATTACGAAAACCGTAAATTTTTAGTTTCATCATATAAAAAAAATATTTTTGACAATTTTGAAAATTTCAAAGTTACTACTCCTTATCTCATGAACGCGTTGAGATATTAAATTAAAATTTATATTAAATACCCGTGATAGGTGAATTTTTACTTATATACCTACAGGTTTGTACGGAACCCTCGGTGCGCGAGTCCAACTCGCACTTGACTGGTTTTTTCGAACGGTAATTTGTATGTAGCCAGCTAAACGTAGGTGTAAAATAATAACTAAAATTTATTGTACACGGGCATATCATGACAGCTAAAAGATATACTTCGTATACGATTTCCACACATTTTCTGAAATTTATTCGATTGTACGAGAATTGGCTCCCTAATTTGAAGTGAATCGTTTTTTGAAAAGGTTATAATATTTAAAGGATGAAACTCGAATCATGAAGGCAATCTTTCAGCAAAAACAAAGTTATTATAAGCTTACATCCAAATCACGAGTATTTCAATAGGCAGACACTGGTAATTAATTAATGGCAAAGCTTTATGCAGAAGTTGAAAATTGCTTTTTTGAGTATACTTCAAAAGCAACAGCAAATTGGCTAATTATTTCAGCAGCATAGTGAAAAATAAAAGATGTTTCGAATATAAAATGCAAACGCATTCAAGAAGACAAATGTGTGCCAGATACGCTTATATTTTTGCTGTTTCTATTCTCTATTGTTAGTTTGGTCGGTATATTTACTAGAGTACTAGCGGTTTCCTGTGACTTTGTCTATTGTTCGATTCCCGCTTTATTCACAAAGGTCTCAGACTGGAAAACTATCTCCACACCTTATCAAAGTTCAGCATGGGCGTGAAAATGTAGCAGATAGATGTTTATTTATTGTTTTCAACAACAGCAGGTAGGTATCGCAGCGTATTGTGAACAGCCATGATCAAAAACAAAATCCTGTCCATTACATACTTTAGGTCATCATCATCATATCAGCCTGGTACAGTCCACTGCTGGACATAGGTCTCCCCCCCCCCCCCCCCAAGGAGCGCCACAGCGCACGATCTCCTGCCCTTTGCATCCAGTCACTACCAGCTGCCTTTTTTAGGTCGTCTGTCCATCTAGCCGGGGGGCGTCCCACACTACGTTTACCTAAGCGTGGTCTCCATTCAAGAACCTTCCTGCTACACCTTTCGTCGGTTCTGCGACAGACATGGCCAGCCCACTGCCACTTCAGCTTTTACTTTAGGTGTCACAAACAAATTTATCACAAGCTCATGTCCTATTGATTGGCAATTAATTAGCAAATAAAATTACATAGATTGAGTTTCCCAAACAAAAACTGGATCAACATTTGGTTTTCGGTAAATGCTGTTAGCCGATAAATTGTTTGGCTATCGTCAAATCTGCTATTTGGACGGTAATTTATTTACGAGTAATATAATTTTGTTACATATTCATAAATTACAAATTGCATCTGTATTCGGTTAATGTACGGATTTTTACAGTTGAATTATTAACAGCTTTAATAAACAAGTTGTTACAATTCAAATTCAAATTCTATATTCATAGGCAAAGTTACAGTTCAGGTTGACGATTGAGGATTTCTTTTAAGTAAAGAAATACTTGTGTTAGAAGATCCTCGCTCTCCGAAGCAATTACATGGGTAACGTACCTTTAGAAAACAAAACACAAAAGATGACTGTAGGGGAAACAATTGAGCAAGGGTTTGCGCTAATTTTATTGTGTGTGTGTGTTTGAGTTCGTGTGTCTGTGTGTGAGTGGTGTCTATGTTACATTGTTACATATATTGTACGACATAGTAAATATCATAATTATTGTGAATATACATAAGAAAATATAGTGTAGTGTATTTAAGCAGAGAGTTTAGGCAGAGGTAAGAATTACCATGTTTTTTTCCTTTTAGATTGCAATAATAATAAATTTCTGTTTTTTTGTAATCCAAAGATTGTAAAAATGCTGTTGTAGCCTTTTTACATACTTAAAACCCTTATGTGTAGAGGTAGTGAGTTTATGGAAAATAGTAATGAGTTTTAAATCAAACTACCAAATCACTCAGTTAAGTGATTTGGTAAGCATAAATATGTTATTTTTTTCATAACTGCTGTGTAACCAAAGACCTGTAATTTACTAAGCGACAGCCAAACTAAATATCAGATGGAAAGCATATTTAAAAAAAATATACCATGGCACATCTTTTATTATAAAATTGAATCGAAAAATGTGTTGGTGAGCGCAGAACTAAAGAACGCCTTGTCCAATTTGATGGCCTGAGACACAGGATTTTTCCTAGTTCGGGTGTCAACCCACCATAGTCTTTATGGTTTATTATTATTATTATAATTTGGCCAATTCTTTTTTAAGTACGGCGATGGTTCTTACGACGAAAAACAAACAACGGGCAGGACAACGTGTGCGGGATCCGCTAGTATAAATAAAATATTCAATAGGTAACAAGTTGAAATCCATAAACTAAGTGGGTTCACTCCCAGGTGCTTCCTCAGACTCAGAACTCAGTATTCAAGGCATGGCCGCGAGGCATCGGCTTTCTCAATTTTTGCCGAAATTACTCGAGCAAGTCAAAAAAAACGCTGCGGCATCTTAATCAGCTGCTATAAGGGCGTTTTTTCTTACAAAAATGGGTAACCTAATGTGCCGCTTCCTGTACCACAGTCATTTGTTTCTTCTCTCACACCGCGAACGAGTTAGTAACAAAACTCCGTGCGTTGTCAACGTGTTTTGCATTCTTAGCGGACTAATTTTGTGACTTTTAAAATACTTACACAAAAAAACCCGGTTCTCGTTTGCGTTTCAGCTTCAGATACTGGGATAAAAGGAAATTTTTGTACTTAAAAAAAAGCAAAGCTTTTTTCGTCATGATATGGAAACCACTTTCCCTATATTATATACGCTGGGTTTAGAATGTGCATGATCATTTTCTAAACATGGTCGAGGAAATTGGATGAGACAACCGCTCGTTATTAGCGATAGTGTATACCAGAGAACAAAGTATTTAGTCATGCTAGAACTTAGAAATATTTTTGCTATACCAGATACTGATATGTATTCATCCTACAACTTAGATTGTCACAAACTCACCTACTGAGTTTCCAGTAAGTTGTTTGCTTGATAAAGTGAAAACATATAAGTATCTTTAGATTACCGTATTACATCGTGATGATAATTTTTGTCAGTATTTATGCAATGTGAAATTAAAACACACGTCAAGAAATAATCGGACTGCCACAGGAAGGAGAATGCATTGTTAATGCTAAAAATATAGTAACTTAATTATTTATATACTTATTTTAAAGGTTATGAGTAATCATGGGAAAAAAAAGGCGTAGCTTTCACACATTTCACAACTTTATAAATGTAGACTGCGATAAATTTTCGACTCCCAAACTAAAATACATGACGGCTTATCAAATACAATACAACTAGCTGCATGATAAACTGACGGATAACTGCATTCTGATGTACACATGGCTCCACATCAAGCTACTCATTTTCAAAATCACCCTTATTGCGTTAGCATAAGATACCGCAGTGCATAGCTTGACGTGTAGCCGTGCGTTCCTACCTACGACGAAAAAATCGTAAACTTCTGACGGCAGAAAACTATCAGTGTGCAGAGTCAGTGTTCACTACTGCCTAACGTTTCGTTCGTTTTATCGGTTCTGGCCAGCGTGTTCGCTCATCAGCCAGGCTTGTAAAAGTGACAGGGATAGCTACATCTAAAACTACGGATACTGGCTATGAGAGTAGGGAAGCTGTCTGGACTATTCTCGTGGAGTATCAACGAACATCTGCGAAGTTATCTCGGTAATGGCCGTGGCAGAGTTGCCGTACTTCGACCGGCAACTTTGGCGTGTCGTTGTTTTTGGCGACGTGCAACTAATTTGAATAATAAACGGTTGGAGTTAATCTTAATGGTTAGGTGGTGACTTTTGATATTTAGCAGTAGTCTGGTATTGTCTGGTCCTCTATGAGATCACCAACAGGACAGCTACAAATCCTCTATTAGTTCTTTGGTTCGCTGTATCTAATGAACCGTTATTGATTTATCGGTAGAGAGGAAAACATCAGTCAGTTCTGTCTTTACTAATCGTCCAGCGAAAAATAGAGATCCACTCACATGTATTTCCTATTCTGGGACTTGAGCAACCAGAAAGTATTGTGCAAATGTATTTTTATATTGTACTATACAGACATTTGGCTAATATTACGTGATAGTAAGTGACGATGTGGCCGAATACTGAATCTTTTTTAGAAATGATACCATAACCTACACAAAATACCATACACACCTGTTCAGGATCCACGCACATTGGAACAAGTTAATGTCATTACGCCATCTTGTTTTTGTTTCAATTCTCGGCAGTGTAATTTGCTTTATATTGCACGATATAATTACGAGGAAATTTGAAGGGACACTTTGACGCCATTATGGAGAGATGGCGAAACATCTGCAAAAGTTATTCAGCTAATGGACGCCGCTCGACATTAAGGGTGTGTTTCCACCAGAGATGTGCTCTGCATCTATGCAATGTGAAAGCTAAGATACGAAATTGTGACAGTTTGCGCTGATGTGACATCATATTACGCATTCATAGCACGTATTCATAGCACGCATCCATTGAACGTTTTTATAGCACACATTCATAGCAAGCACCAAAGCAATTATACATAGCAATCATCCATAGCATGCATACATAGAACGCATATTCAGCACGCTTTCATATCACGCCTTCTTCCATATAAAAAACTTTGTTATAAAAAAACTTAAGTTGAACCCTGATCCACCAGTTCTTTAGTATAAGGACCGGTATGAGGAGTGAAATTAATACAAGGATACCAACTCATTATAGTACACATCTAGTGGAAAAGGACCTTAATACCGAGCCGAGCCGAGCCGAGCCTCAGTTAGCAAGTCAACTTTGACCACTTCTCGTGTCGTAACGCTGAAACATTTCACTTGGTGACAGCCCGTGAGTCCACAGTAGCATTTTGCATTCAACTACATCAAAAAGTTATGATTTAATATTCAGTCTAGCTAAAGTGGCAGGCGGAAAATTGTCCGGAAAATAGACTGACTTTTTTCAGCAGTAGGTAAATACGAGATCAAATTTGCCACTTTACTTGTTTATTATAAAATCTAAGTAGGATCTAGTTTTGAAATTTCATGCTGAACATAAAGGTTAACTGAGGTTATAATTATCTAATTTTATATACTTTCGTATTACTTTTGCATACTTGCGCTTTAATAAACCGCGTCAAAAATCACCGGAGTGATTGTTGCTCGTTACTCATCCACGCAATAACCGTCAAAATGATTTATTCCTTCTTTACTTATTGGAATTAGAAATGCTGGTTTACTCGTGTTTCGAGAAATCCCCGGATATTACTCACCATCCAAAACAAACCTTTTCCTCTTCACTTTAATTTACTATGACACATATTAAAACTGCGTGATAAACTTCCCCTCAATTCAAGTTTTTGAAACATCTTTAGTAGATAAATAGTTTCTAAAAACTTTTACTTCCTAAACTTTCTGCTTGTCTACGATACGACTTAAAAACTGCTGTTCTGAAAAGTTTTTTAATTTTATCAAAACTGTACGAAATTACGATGAAATATAATCACGGCGCGATAAAGAAGATAAAACCTTGACCAGCATTTTCTATCTTAAAACAAGCTATGCTTCTTGCTGCTCCCATATCAAGTGGCTCTAAGCCCGACTATGAGCACGTAAAGTTTGGTTTTAAACAGGAAACACTATATCATGCGTCCCTAGGTAGTCGTGCTTGCCCTGATAAGCCATAGCAAATGGCAGCTTTGTATCGCCGAGTTTCCTAAAACGATTCAGTGTTCCTAGGTTGAATTGGTCCAGTAAAATTGAATTTGACTTGAATAACTTGGATAATTTTGACTTGAACATGAGCTCGAAACCAACGAAACCTTAAAATTATGACAATTTAATTCTCCAGTTTGGCTAGGATATGGCTAATTGCAGTTGTAAATCGTCCTGTTTGCATGACAAAAATAAACAAGATTCTTTGCTTTTGAACGTTTCTGATAGGGCTGTGTCAGGAGCGGTTAATGAAGTCAGTATACAGCCTCCGCGTTCATAAAAAATCCAGATACTTGCTCAACATTATAAGCAACATTCTTAAATCTAAATCTTCTTTGAATTTTATTTGTATGTATATTTTTAAATAGAGAGGGAAGGCCTTTACCCAGCAGGGGGACGGTATCAGTATCTATTTATCTCTAGTATAAATTTTTTTCGCAAAATGTGTTGCTAAGCGCATAACTCAAGAACGCCTGAACGAATTTGGCTGATTCTTTTTTAATGATATTCCTTAAAGTACGGGGATAGTTGTTACGAAAATATGAACAAAACAACGGGCAGGATAAAGTCTGCGGGGTCCGCTAGTTGGCTTTAACAAAATACTAAAAATATTCGTATTTCGTTTCCAGTTTTGTGCGAAGATGCGCCGGCAGAGGGCGCGCCATACCTCCACGTGATGGCCAGGCCGTCCGTGTTCAACATCGGCGAACGAAGAGCCATCTTCTGCCAAGGGAGGAACCTTGAAGATGTAAGTACTTAACCAACGAGGGACTTTTAAGATGCGCCAGCCGAGGGCGCGCTGTACCTCCACGTGATGGCCAGGCCGTTTGTGTTCAATATCGGCGAGCGGAGATCTATCTTCTACCAAGGGAGGAACCTTGAAAATGTGAGTACTTAACCAACGAGGTACTTTTAAGATGCGCCAGCCGAGGGCGCGCTGTACCTTCACGTGATGGCCAGGCCGTTTGTGTTCAATATCGGCGAGCGGGGAGCCATCTTCTGCCAAGGGAGGAACCTTGAAGATGTGAGTACTTAACCAACGAGGTACTTTTAAGATGCGCCAGCCGAGGGCGAGCTGTACCTTCACGTGATGGCCAGGCCGTTTGTGTTCAATATCGGCGAGCGGAGAGCCATCTTCTGCCAAGGGAGGAACCTAGAAGATGTGAGTACTTAACCAACTATGTACTGCGTTAACTTATAACTAGTACTTATGCTGTGATACTCGTATTAAAACATTTGCTCTAACCAATTGGTTAGATCAATCACCCGGCTTGCGAGAGGTGCGGGTTCAAATTCCGCCTGTGGCGTTTAAATTCACATTGTAAAGAAATTTGCATTTTTAATGCTAAAAAACATAATTACTCAATAGTGCTTGTGATATTAAAGTTACGGTTCAAGAAATCACCAAAATTAATTAAACTATTTGGAAACGTATGTTCCAAGAAACCCTTGTAACCTCAGAAAGTAAAAATAACCCTTTGCTTAGTACCTAGAACTAAAATATTATTAACCACTCACCTTACAAATTACAGATACTCTCAACCGTAAAATAAATCGTTAAACATTATGATACCTAATTATAACTTCAGTGGAAAGTTCTATAAAAAAAACATGAAGATATTTTTTTATTGCTTTAGTCCATTTTCATGTGGTGCTAAAAATAAATTCTTATCTCAAGTTTATGTTTTATTTATTTCAATGTCAATACAAATTGAAAAAATAACCAACTATACCTTCCAGGAGATAAACTGGTACTCACCCTCTGGCGAAGTGGTCAAAGAGCGATCGAGTTTGAACTCCAGGATGTATGTGGAAAGAAAAACGGAGGACAGTGGGATCCTCGTTCCCCTGATCTTCCACGAGCTGAAGATAGCTGATAGTGGCAAGTGGACATGCAAGGCGGGTGAACTCAACGAGACCATTGAAATCATCGTTGGATGTGAGTATTGCCTCTTCTTCTTTGTTCGGCAGAGATACAAACTCTTTCAACTCTAACTCTTGAGCTCTTGAATAACGAGACTCAATTGACATTTAGTTGCTACGGTGATTTGAATACGTTTGCGCGGACTAAGCCGCAGCACGCCGCTAGTTAGGTCTTATTTTTACTATTTCAACCTAAGTAAACGTACCTAAGATGAGTTGTTAGTGCGAGAAGATTGCGTTTGAGCTTATGTGATGTGGTCCGTCCATATTTATTTATTTAATTCACCCCTTTTAACAACACGGACACGGAGGTCCGGGTATAATTCTATATGAGGCAACTAAATCCAATTATACTGATCCTTTAGGTTTCTAGGACATTGTTAGTCCGATTAGAAACCTGATTTCGTGCTACAGGAGACAATGAATCTGTGTTCGTTACAATTAATATTGTTTACCTCGAGTACATTTATAGACTGATTTGGAGTAAAACACAATCTATAATCAAATCTTTATTTGTGTCACAAATTTAGATTTCAACCAACTGTTTACTAAATATTGCTAATTTCCTTAACTTTAAATATAACCGGTTTAGACTTAGTGTGAAATTGACACTAAATGATTAATAAATCTAATTCGGTCAGTTTTCAGTCCGTGAATTTCGGCCTGAATGGCCGAAGCCGTAAACCGACCGTTTATTTTGAATAACATTTTCATACTCAAACATTAGAATAGTTATTTACGAGATTCCTATCATGTACCTTGATAGTTTTGACTTCCCGATATTTGGACACTGTAGCTAGTGCCAAAATCACGGAGTAACTCCGTGATCTCGTAAGTCCGATATCCTACTATTCTAATAGGAGTCAGACGCCTAGACGGAAGTAAAAGATCAAATAGGTTTACTTTATGCATAATTTGAAAGCCTTTATTTTGAAAACAGTGACTTAATTGCTAATAATTAGGTCTGGCAGTCAGTTACTAATTATTTTGTTTTCAGCTAAAGTGAAAATCGTAAACAGGACGGAAAACAAGATTGGCGAGGAAGGGAGATCAATCAAAATGGACTGTGAAGCCAAAGGCCACCCGATGCCCGTCGTGCAGTGGTACAGGAATCAAAGGCCAATCAATGGTAAGTTTACACTAAAACGATCTTTTTAAACGCCAACTCAGTCATATTGCCACATTTCGGAAATTCATGAACCTGGGCCCTACGGGGAAGCCTACGTCCAGTAGTGGATATTAACTGATATGATGAAGAATTCATGAAAGTCTTTCTTAAGTTTTGCGTCGAACAAACCGAATGGAACGAATTTTATAATTCTGTATATAAATCAGCTGTAAGAATCAGCTGGACAGAGAAAAAAACAAACGAAGAAGTGTTAAAGATTGTAGATGAGGAAAGAAATATTTTGAAAACAGTAGAAAATAGACGGGAAAATATGATAGGACACCTGATACGACATGACAGGTTCTTAGGAAACAGGTTCGGATAGGTGTGCGTTCACCTTAATCATAAACTTACTTTCAATCTGAATTTGATAACGTTACGTCTAGTAGATTAAAAAACAAAGTGTTATGTGACGAATATTCCGAATTCCGAACTTCCCTTTCCAAATAAAACTATTTTATTTTTGTAATGTTTCTTACACATTAATCTCCTTTTATTCCTCAGCTGAAAAGAGTAAAAACAAATACACGATTAAAAAGAAAGGGGACCTGTACACTTTGGAGATAAAGGATCTGTCCTACGAGGATATTGGTGACTACATCTGCAAAGTCACCCAAAAGGCACTCTCGCATTACTTAGACAAAACAATCACCTTATCAGTGAAACGTAAGTTTTTGAATGAGTATATAACTCACCGATATTTTAATATACCCAAGTGTTTCTTTGAATTCAAAGAAACACATAAACATTTCAATTCCAAGAAAAGCAAAAGGCACGTCACCAAAGTGAAACACTGATTGAAACGTTAAAAGTGGCTTAGTTATATTAAGGTGTTAAATCAACTGACTACGTTTAAGTCAGTTATTTAAAAGTCAGCCATTTATTTACAGCAATTTTGTTCTAACAAACTTTTATTTTTCAGATGCACCTATTCTTCGCACGTTTGAGACTGTAGAAACTTACGCAATCATGAATGAAACGTAAGTTTTTAAATAATATTAATAGCAATAGCACTTCATAATAAGACATTTTTGCACCTACCTGGTTGCTCATACATTAGTTTAAGCAGATTTAACTTATTGTATTGTTATCACTTCGTACCATTTTATACTACATACCCACCAACCACAAACAACTAGATATTTTCCTTTTAACATAATATCATCATTCATAATTGATCCCTGTGAAAATTGTTTCCAGCAAAAACATAACGTGTAGCGCTTTCGCGTTCCCGCCACCAAAGTATGAGTGGCTGCGAACAAATGACAACTACGACTACGCCATTCCTGAGGATGACACTGTAAGTGTGACTTGTGATACAAATAAGTATACTTATGCAGTTTATTTTGAGGCAACAAGCTTAACTGTTCTCTCATCAGTCTTATGACTGACCATCTTCTGAAACATGTTACAAATACAAATACACAAATACAAATAATTTTTATTGCCAACAAGATTATTGTTAAGACTCAAAACATGTTCTCTGTTTTCTGAACTTAAGAGATCATGATCAAACGTTAATATTTTACTTTGGCCAACACAACGACCTTACTAAAAGAAAAGCTGTTATAATTCTGATCCAGAAAATAATAGTAAATATTTATTTACGGTAAAAGCCTTATTCGCAAGCTGAATTTCATCACATTGTTTTAGTAGTTCGAAGATTTTTTGCACTTAGTTTGCACCGCAATGGAACATAGGTTCATTGCGTGCGCCCACATCGCTGTGGAAGCACCCTTAGGAATCTGTTATGTCAATATAAATGCATCGTAGAACACTTATCTGTTTACCTTAAATTTCCACGTTTTCTTTAGGTATTTACAGATAAAGACGGCACGTATTCAGTGCTGAGCCTCAGGGTCCGTAGTGAGGAAGACCTGGGCCAGTACAAGTGCAAAGTCAGCAATAATAAGGGCAGCAAGACCGTTATTTTTGATGTATCACTAGGCGGCAAGCCTCCTGCACCTGACTCTGTAAGTTCAATTTAAATACTTTATCCGTTAAAAGACTAGGGGTGAAGAAATAGCCAGTCTAGGACCAATATTATTTGGTTCGAACTCCTAAGCTCATGACATGCCAATTTGATTCTGATTATCTGAGTGGTCAGGTAACCTCGGCTTAGATTGGCAGTGAAGAGGCGTTACTTGTAACTTGTCAGACTGTTCGAGCGAGCAAGACGTAAAATATGTTATCTCCCCTAAACTAACTATCTAGCTTTCTTTTTATTTACTAACAAATTCTTAATCTCGCAATAAAAATATACTTTTTATAAGGGTGAAATTAATGAAGTCAAATAAAATTCTGTTTTATTTTATTTTATTTTATTTATTTAACAGAAAACATACTGACTTACAGTCGCCCAAAGCGTCAGCATGCTAGTCGCACAGTAAACATCACTTTCCTTTTTTCGTTTTTTACAGATAACCTTGATCGGTGCCAACGGGACTGCCCTAAATTTCAATGTAACCTGCTCACAGTGCATTTTCGAAACACAAGAAGAGGGTGTTTCACCTGCACCCCAAAACCTCACAGTCATCGGTAAGTTCAATTGCTACGACGGACGCAGTATAAAATATCACATCATCATAATTAACTTATATCCCTCGCAATACGTTATAATCATTTAACTGATTTCGGCTCTCTGAACGGGCAGTCAGTTTCAAATTCAAATTTGTATATTTGCGTTACAAATGTGGTATTATAACGTAGTAATTATGTATGTACAGTTAGCAACAACATTTTTCGCTCATTAAATTTCGATGGTCTTAAGAGTATCGCGGGATCGAATCTGACAGAAATCGCGAGATCAAATCAAACATGATGTAGGCAGCTTTTATTGTAACCGATAATCAGAATATCTAATGGGAAAAATTTATCTTATAAAGGACGTTGTTAGGCTGATTAAGACAATTGAAAATTAGGTAGATGAAATATTTTTTTTTCGTTTTTCCATTACAGGGTTTGAATTCCAGCTGACACCAGCAGTGGATGACTACCCACTGCCTGACTGGGATTTGGCCTTTGATCTCTTTAAGTTAGATGTCACAGAGGGTAAGGTCACTGACTATAGCTAATGATTTTTAAAATCCTTTAACATTGGTTTTACCCAGTCTTTTTTTTCGAATAACAAATAATGAAAACAATACAGTAATATTAGGTGCGTGTTAATTTTCTAAACTTACCATATATAGCTAGGATAGCCCACTAGGAGTTTTGAGTGGAAGTCAAAGAATAGTCATAAGCCACGTTTGATTCTGAGCGTAGCGAGGGATTCAATCAAACTACGACAGGCCTTTACTCCAGAAATGAACTCTACTTTACTTTTGACACGGTGTGCGAGGCAATACTTACAGTGCCCTCGCTTTTTTATTGTTCTATATTGTTTAAATGCGTCTAAAGCTTAATCCTGAAGCATCTAAAGCGTTAAAATATTTAAAACTTTTTAGTTGTTAATTTATTTTTCATTTGTTCTGAATATCGCTTTTTCTTTTTTTGTAAGTTCTGTTTATGGTGCTGGTGGCCAGTTCAAAAAAAGTTCGATTTATGAATAAAAAGTCTTTGCAATTGCTGTATGAGGTACTTCTTACCTTTCAGTCGAACCGAAACTGATAAAATAGTTTGGCAAGTCTGATTGTACTAAAGTCTATGGACTCAAGCATTGCGACTGTCAACATCGAACCAATCGCAGAGCAGTGTCTTATTTGCCGTGTTTTGAAAAAGTGTAAAATTAAAAACTCTTCTGTGATTGGTCAAACCGTTTAAAATCTTACGTATGGATATCCGTCAGTTTATAAATTTACCACGAGATGTCGCAAATTGATAAATTTCCGAAAATGTAGGCGTAATATAATACAATTTTTCTCCCGTTTAGAATCCTACGAAAGTTCATAAATTTCCTAGGAAATTTATAAACTTGCGGATCTTGTTATCTTCCGGTGACATACGCTAAGAGACTTAATTACGAATTTCAACGTTCCAAACTCAAAAAAAATCAAAATTTATGAATGTTCTCGAAAAAATACTAAACTTTTAACTCTTACAGACAGCTCATACGTCGTGGGTCCATTGCCGAACTCGACTACCTTCCACGCGCGAGCTCGCTCGCTAAACATAGCTGGCTACTCCGACTGGACTGACATCACGCCTGATCCCAGCACCACGGCAGACGCGGTCAGGACCCTGGCCACCACCGTGGTGCTCGTGTGCTCGTTCCTCGCTGTGTTGTTTTAGACTGTTAAACGGATCGCCAAGACTATCATACGCTTCTGGTTAGTAGTAGGTTAGGTACACCGTCGCTTGCGTTTTGATACGAAAGCTGTCAAATTCAGTGTTCTCTTCATCATCGGTGCGAACATTTTGACGACTTAAAAGTATGATGCGATATGTATCGTAACTCAATCTTTAGTCTAATCATGCATTGTTGTGTCATCTAGACGTATTTATAAAAAATCTATAGCCATATTTCTGCCAATTTAAACTCGGTATAACATGACTAATGTTTGGTGAGTGTTTAATTATACCTCATAGAGATAAACGAACTGTTGAGATAACCTTTATAGGTACTTAGGCAAACACAACAAATCCTGTCCTTTCATGTAAAGCCTTTAGCCTGAGTAAAACCTAAGTCTTTTTTTTTAACGAAGGTAGGTATGGTTTTAAAGCTAACCTAAATTCAAGCTATTATTTCTTTATCCATTTGTTACCTTTATCTGCTATCCGAACAGCCATACTAAATGGATATACAGATAACATAAAAATCCATGAGCAGTTCGTGTATGTATGAATAGTACTTGGCGATTCCTATGAGTTTGGGTGGAGATATCAGGATTTGTCGTCTCTAATGGCCACACATTATGGTTTGTAAGTTATATCTAAGTATAACTTTATGAAACCCAACTTAACAGCTGTCGTGTGAACATATTGCTTATTATGAATTTCTTTCAGATGGGGGTTTATTTATTTTAATAATAATTGATTATCTTTAAGTTTGTAAATAGTTAGAATTTAATACTTACGTGGTTATTTGATCCCCATGACATTCCAGGCTTAGATTAGATAGGGAATATTCGAAATAATTGTCTATTAATGCAGTTTCAATTAAATAAGTGTTCATTGTCTTACACAATTATGTAACAATGGCCTGAATTTAAAATATAAATGTAAACATTGTTGAAATTTAATAATATGTGATAGTAATTAACAATTCTTAATTTTATCAGTTAGAAATATATTAATATATTGACGCTTCGTTTGGTTTGCCGATTCATTTTAAATAATTTATTCATAATAACATAGAAATTGTATAGAATTGCAAGATATTATATTAATTAGTATTACTTAGACAGTAAAATATTATATACTGTCCGACTGCTCTTAATATAGATTGCGTCCATATTTCCTACCAAGCATACCAGTATTTGTATGCTTTTTGATACTAAATGCAATCAGAAATACCAACCTACCCCAATTAATACGAAAGATCTTATTTTGTAGCTTTTTAATATTTTGTTATTGATGAGTATATTGTACATACCTATGGATATAATTGTGTTTATAATTCGATTAAGTTTAGATAATAAGAGCGTAGTAAAAAGCTTGGCAAAAATATATTACTTACGTAGTCATTTTGGAGTCACTTAACTACAATTAAGTAAAATTCTTATTTACTTATTCGTCAAATGATGATATATTTTACAATTCTTTTCAAATTAATGACTCCAAATATAACGCATTTATCACGAGATGCACTTTGATAGATGTGAAACATCTGTGTTTGTGTTTAAATAGAATGTGGTTTGGAATATGATTGTATGTATAACGTTTTTCAAGTACATTAATGAGCCCTATTATTATAAATTAAACTGAGACAATATTCGTGCAGGTACTTTACCAAAGATGCCCACTTTTTATTACCATTAGTGTCTTAGATAATTTGAATGATGACATTAATTCATCTAAAACAGCATTGATGTTTTCTGTGTGACTTAAAATCTAAAAATTAGAAGACCTTCACTAAAAAAAGCACACTCAATTTTTTATACTTATACGCAACGGAATATATTGCTTTTCCGATGAAAACAGCCTATTGATACGTCTATATCATAATCCAAATCATTGTTACTATGGTTTAACAGATGTACCACCTCAATATGGCTATTTTCCTTACCTTATTTTTGCAAAATTCCACAGTAAGACTGATGTTCACTAACCGTAACTACTGACTATATGATTTCAATTTAACTTTAAATATTCCTAAATGTTCAATGCTATGATTGTTAAAAAAGTTAAGAGTTTTAAGTAACGGCAAAGAAATAAGTTTATGACACCTAAATTTAGCTTTTAAGGCTTTACATTTAACGTTATTGATGATTCGATGATGAATTTTTGTATCTGTTTTGCAAAATTGATCATTTTGAACGTTACGATTGTACCAAAATGTTTTGACTTGTTGTATCAAATGCATTCATGGAAGTTTTAGCTAGTTAATGTGAAGATTGTTTTATAAGATGTTTATAACAGTTTCGACACAATAGTGGTCACTGATTTAGACTTATGCATTTGTACATAATATTACGTTCGCTACTATTCAAATGTACACATATTGTTACGTTACTTACACTGATGTTCTCTGCCTCCAATAAAATGATTTATAATTTTCGGCTTTTCACTTTCTGTCTCCTACTATCTTACTTCTAAGAATAACACAATTCACTGTACGAACAATTTAATTTATTCAAACCTGAATATAGTCAAAAATATTTCATCTAATCGTATTCATATTCGAATCAGTCAAACTGAAATTTACATACTTAACTTATTCACAACTTTGACTGTTTGCTTGTCTCAAACTAATCTCATGATAACCATACAAGCGAATGCAATTACTAATATCCCCCCGGCAAAGAATATTCCGTAGAACATAGAATCCGTGCGCGCCTCCTCCACACTTTCCTTAGCCGCTTCCGATTCTTCGCTTTCGTCATTAGAACTGTCTTCTGTCTCTTCTGCATCTGCCTCCTCTGTGGTGGTTGTAGCCATTATGGGATTCGACCATGGAGAGTACCCTAGTTCGTTTACTGCCCGAACACGGACCCAATACTCGGTTTCGGGCGTCAATTCGCTAAGAGTCACTTTGGAAACTGAAAGAATATAAAATGTGGTCTACGAAGGGCTGTAAAAATATTATTACATCATTCATCGTTAATTAAAATATTATGTAGTTACCTCCTTCGTCCAATGCATCAACCGTATACGATGCCAATTCAGATCTCTTCCAGTCAGTTTCACGGAGCATTTTCCTTTTACCCTCGGTTTTCAGGTACTGAATTTCAACCTCTGCAAACATAATAACCTACTTAGAGGGATGCACAAGATGAATCGATTTATCAAATAACCAACTCAGACCATTTAGATAGGAACTCCATTAGTACCATACCATTATAGCAGTATTATGCCAATATTATTTGGAACACGGTTTTGGTCATCATTAAACTTACCGTCAATCGGAAAGGGGATTTCCATTGGCCATTCCACTAACAGATCCACTTGATCCCCTGTGACATTTTGTACGCTAACCTGAAACAAACGATGATCCGAAAGTCAAAACATTTATTACTAGGTATGGATCGCATACAATTTTAGTAACGCCTTTTGTTAATGGGCTAGCAATGGGTCTTTTCAGTATTTCGTATTGTTGAAATTATATTAAAACATTTTTTTAATGCAAGACTGAAACTGTCTAATTCTTTTCAGATGAAACAATATTCAATAATTTTAAAGAATTTCTGGCGTAAAATTTTATTTTACCAACCCCAAGTGGTTTTCTAGGTTTCTCAAGCTTCATAACTGTGAATGTTTTTGAAGCCTCTCCAAAGCTATTTTTCGCTTCGCAAATATATTTCACCCCAAACGTCAGTGCATTGGCAGTTATGGCCACCTTACTCTTGGTGTTATCATCAGATAATATGACTTTTTCTGGTGGGTAGTTGAGCAAAGTTCCTTCCTGAAGCTCATTAAACCATCTGTAGGTGGACATTGGGTAGGCGTTTGCTTCGCACTCGAACTCAACGCTAAATCAGAGAAAAAAAATGTACATAAGTATCTTCACTTCGCCCCTATACATTCAATTAGACAAGAGCAAACTGAAACAGGTACTTACCTTTCATTTTGTTTAGCGAATAAAACTGTTTCATTTCCGTCCACGAAAACAGGAGCATCTAAAAATAGGAACAGTCTAATTATGTAAATTGAAGAAGGACGAATTATTCAGTTTTGACATTATTACGCAAACAAACAAGCCTTAACGAAGAGGCCCTTTTGAGAAATGCCTTAAAATAATGATGAATTTGGTGATTTAATATTGCTAAGGAGCAAACGTTTTTAGAACTATATTTGTCCTCAACAAAACTTTCGACAATCGAAATTAAGTATAACAAACGACTTACGAGACACACTTAATACCTATTATAAATATTTTAGGCGAAGGTATTGTAGTGTGACGAGGAAGATGAAGATACATAAATAACAGTTCATTATTACCCCTTTCAAAACCAAAAGTCAATTGCTAGAAAATTTACAGAACGAACTCTATTCTAAGCTCCATTGTCGACTCATTCTCTGCCGAACGAATTAAAAAAAAACATATCTGCGAAACTACTGATTGGATGAGAAGCGATTTTAGGAAAATTTGTTGAACAACTTACAGTTTACGTGCATGGTTATGTTCCAGCTTTTAGCGACGCTGCAGTCCCCAACATCCATGTGCTCCTGTATAGCTTCGCAGTTGTAGACCCCCGCGTCGGAAGGTTCAGCCGACATCACCGTCAGCAGACCTTGGAACCCTTGGTTGTTGAACTTCGTCATCACTTTGTACTTCGTGGAATTGCAGTCGTCTGTGCATGGAAAGTAATCAGGGCTGATTTATATCAAATGTTTCCCGTTCATCATAATCATATTTTATAAATTAGTTTGTTGTACACATTTTTCAGGTGTAGTAAATGAGACGTCAAAACATTTGTGGGATAGTTAGAAAAGGCAAATATGCGCTAGATTCATCAATCCATACATCGCAGTTTAAATTCTACATGTTTATTTGACTAAACAGCTGATCCAACCAACGATTACAAGCAAAGTTTAGTAGGTCAGTCTAATTTTGGTCGTAATTGCTAATTGGCAAATTTTTATGCTGTGAAATGCTTTTTCGGCGGAAAATCTGCATTACATGTTCAAAAGTTTGCTTAAGGATATCTTTCCTTATTATTACCGTAAACGTAATGTCAAATATTAGTTTTCACACTCAAATTACCGGTAATAATTTCTCCCTTCCGTGTCCATACCAGCCTGGGTTCAGGTTGTCCTCTTGCCTCGCACTCCAGTGTGTAAGATCTTCCCTCATCAACGCTGACTTCCGAAGGCGTATCCACAAAGGTTAATGGATCTGTAAAAATATTCAATAGCATCATAATTACTCTTAAGGTTATATATACTCTGGGTAAAAAACTACTTCCAGAGTTGTAGACTATGTCGCCAAGAACCTACTAGGTAACTGATTCATTTAAAAACTATCATGCTGATGTTGACGGGAAACCTGAATGAGAGAGAAATTAACCCTTCTCCAACTTCTTGTGGTCTCGTGTATTTTTTTCGCGTCATAGAGGGATAAGTTTATCCCTGAAGGCTCTATCCACTTCTTGAAGAGCCCCAGGTAACATAATGTATAAAATTAAACCACTGAACGGGTTGAAATTTGGCATGCAAATAGATGTTATGACAAGATAGGACATCTAAGGGTAAGATAGGATTTTTGATAAATTCGACCCCAAAGGGGATAAAAAAGGAGATGAAAGTTTTAATGAAACTCGGCGGAAAAAAAGGTTGCGGAGGGTCCGCTATTATAATGTATAGCCCACCTTATAGTGCACACTTACCAATAACACATACAGATATCTCCTCAGATAAGTCATCAAACTGACACTGATATCCCCCGCTGTCCTCAAACCAGACGTCTATAAAAGCCAGCAGTAGGGTTGATACCCTGGCCCCGTGTAACATCTGTCATAGGTGATTTTGCACGAAGATCCTGTTCGTCTTTGTGAATGATACTGTTCTCCCTGAAGGGTCTATCCATTCCTAGAAGAGTCCCAGGTCAAATAGCATAAAGCCCACCCTTTGCTGCACACTTACCAATAACACATACAGATATCTTCTCAGATAAGTCGCCAGACCGACATTCGTACTCCCCACTGTCTTCAACCCAGGCGTCTGTGAAGGCCAGCAGTAGGGAGGACACCCTGTCACCGTGGAGCATCTGCGACAGATGCTTTTGCACGAAGATCCTATTCGTCTTCGTTGAAGACACCGGTTTCCCTGAAGGGTCTATCCATTCCACCTGTGTGATAGGCAGATTCAATGATTGAATTTTTGCGCTTCATTCAATGGAACTTTTCGAACTAAATCTGTCTCTGGGTTCATAAATACTACTCGTATTTTTAAAATGTTATGCGTTGCAATTAAACCTTATCATTTTTGACAGTTCACATTAGTGTAAACGTATTGCATGCATCTATAATAATTGGATTTTATAAACTCCAATTTAAATCAAATTAAAGTTATGTATTTTACAGCCGAAAATTTTAACGGTTCCCCAGAATTACCTATAACAATTTTATAAGGTGTTGATTGAATTTAAAACGCTGACAATAATTACCTGTTGATTTTTGTTCGTATATTTACAAGCTATGGTTTTGACCGAACCGGGCAGCAAGTAATCCCCATACTTTTCGTATACTATAGGTTCCACCGATAAACTATTTATTTCTTTTATTTCCTTTAGTTTGGCCCCGTACACTGTAAAAAAATAAAAGATCAGAAGACTTTTCCTGTATTTTAAAGTCAGGATCTACCTGAAGGAACTATTATTTTAAACAACGAATAATAACTAAGTCATCATTAAGTCTTAATCACGTCAATTCTTCACGTAACACGTAAAGGGTAGCTTATGTTAGTAATTACTAGAACACTAAGGAAAATATTTATCTACAGAATCGGACTGGTGATGAACGTTTCATCGGTACAAATCGACACCAGCAGAACATATATCGTTCAGAAATTACTTCAAAGGCATTATATTTTTAAGTATCTTCAGACTAAACTTTTTTGGTCCAATGCTCTAACCACTAAGCTACCGAGAACCTTAATGTGAGTTAATTTGAGGGTAACTCCCACAGTCATTGATGAAACATACGCTGGCTCAAAGCGTTAGAAAGCACTTACAAAATTCAACGACTTCATTAAGGTTCTCGGTAGCTCAGTGGTTAGAACATTGGACCGGACTTCCAAAGGTCGGTGGTTCGAATCCTCCCTGATGACCGGAGCCGAAAATAGTCTTTTCGAATTTGAAAAATAGCGTTGTGAACGTAAAAAAATACTTTATAAATGAAACTATTCTGATCAATCTAATCTGAAATACTTAGCAAAACGACAAGTTAAATAACTTTTACTTACCAACTCTGTAGCACATATATACAAAGATAACGACGTATAAAGCCCACTTCATGTTTAAGACTTATGTATCATATTTTTTACAAAAAAACCTTAAAAACCCGTGATCTTTCAGTGGTTGGTCGCAACAAACTGTGTTCTGGAGTGGACACGGAGTTCCTATGATACGTGCTTTTTAATTGGGACGCAAATTAGCGCTAATACGGGATATGGCACACAATGTCAAATGTCCGGAAGTTCTCTTATTTTTACTGCCATGCTATGCCAAATTAAAAAGGTCACCGGTAGCTGATTGTGAATTTTTCACATAAGTTTAGCTATAATCAACTTTAATACATAGTTACAGGTTATCATTTCTGTAAAGAGACAATGTTTGCATCTTATCATTTGTTGTTATAACAACAATTCAGTGTCATCAGTGTCACAGTTAGTAACAATACTTTAACTAATTGAAAAAAGTATTGAAGCAGTGGTTAACAGTCAAAAATTGCAATGTCAACTTGTCCCAAACCACACTTTACACAAATGTGCAAACAAATACATTAAATTATTCCTTGCGACGGCAGTAATGCTGAGTGGGAGTGACCAATACGGTCATATAACATAACTTTTCAGTGTTCTTAGTTTCATTTTCACAAGCCTCGTAGCTTAGTTTGGGACTAGAGAGCTTGGTGTGATTGTTGTGAAATATTTATTTATTTTTTATTCTATTTTTTATATAACTCAATCTTCTGTAAATTGTAATATTGTGTAATATGTACCGAAAAATATTTTTTTTCAATTTAACTGTAACCTTTCGTTTTCCAAAATACGATTTAAATAGATGCAACATAACTACAAGCTTTTCACAGTGTGTTTTTTTGTGGTAGGCTGTAAAAGCTTAATTAAGAGTACCTACATAATATCTCTTACAAGTTTCTACAAAATTTTCCAACAGCCAAATGCTAAGTTAAGTACTTGCAAATGCTGACTCCCACAGTAACCGTGTAGTTTTCGTCTAATGTGGTTGACATTGACACGTTGGCATTTCGTTAAATACGCAAGAAACTGTTTGCCTCATCGACAAACACACGGACATGCCATTAACTACGGGCATAATTCACACAATAAAGCGTAGATTATGAGAACCAACATTAGACTTTGCTTGGGTTGCCAAAATTTAGAACCGGTTGTAATGGTTCCACACAATTGGTTCATACTAGGTGTTTTGCCTTCTTATTCAAAACAAGAAGATGTTTAGGCATTGTTACCTACCTAAATACGATACGATAGCGTCGAGGCGTCTACCATACAGTCAATTCAAACCCACCAAATCTTTATGGTTAGTCCTTATACATCAAAGTAGTAGTCAGTAAAATCAATATCACAGGGTTATTCCCCGAGGCCTCCGTCTCGGAGAATCCCGAACACGATTTTTAATTGAGTTCAGCAAGATAAAATGATCATTATAATGACAATGTCTGTGGCGCAACAATACTAAAATTATTATTGTGCCTCCTTAACGTGGTTCAAAGAAATATAGCAGCCTCATTAAGGTAGGGTAGCGTGCCGTGCCTTGGCCTAGGTACAGCTATGGCCAAGGTAGTTATGCTTGGTTCCTCTACTATTCCATTGTTTAGGTAAAGGTTCGCACCTTTTATTAAACATTGGCGGACGCCAACCACTGCGTTCGCCGTTTCGGATATACATACAAAGTTTATAAGAGCTTACTTAAATACCATTACCATACCATTTTGTTGCTTGTTTTCCGACTCCTGAAAGTTTTTTTTTTGTTTTCTTTCAATGTACAGAATTAACCTCCACTACTACTTTATTATAAGTTTATAGATTTAAGTTAACAACATGATGTATAGTGTAAAATATTTCAATGCAATTCCCTACCCTTTGATATTCAAATTATGTTTCCTTTTACCTCCGTAAATCATAACTTTGTCGCGTAAATAACTTGTCTGTGCCCAAGTTAAGAAGTTCCCGGTGTAAGTTAGACACTTTGCCTTTTCATCGCAAGAGACAAGCAAAATTTAAATTGAAAAATAATAATTCTATACAGTTCTTGCATTTCACGAAGGCGAGTAGTCTTTATTTGTTTTTAAACGTGTACATGCATAATGCAATAGTGTGCGTGTATGACGACGCGGTCAGTCGCGAGCGCGCTGTCGCTCAGGTTAGTTGTGTTTATTGTTTCCGGACGCTAATTGCCGTGAAGTACTGTCAGCATGTCAAAGCGCAAAGTTATCCATAGCGAGGTAAATATTTTTTTTCTAGTTTTGACATTAAATAAAAATGATTATTTTTTAATTTAAGTAATAGTTTAGTTTTGACTTTTGATACTTATTCAATTGTATATTTTATTGTTTTTAGGGTCGAGCAATCATTGCTAAAGTCTTTCACTTTCTAAAAGATGAATATAATTTTATGAAAGCAAATAACACTGATGGATGTGACCTAAGTCCATTAGCAAACATATTAGAACGAACTGCCCAAGCAACAGGCGTCAGTGAACGCACAGTAAGTAGGATTTTAAAAGAAGAGAAAGAGTTGCCATCTTCATCAACCAAGTTTACTTCACCCATGAAAAAGCGACGAAAAAGAGACGGTAAATTTAATTTAGATAATATGAATCGAGAAATTATTCGAACTACAATTCAAAATTTTCATATAGAACACAATGAACTTCCAACTTTGGCAAAACTTCAGTCAGCATTAAGAGAAAAAATTGGTTTTGACGGATGTTTGAGCACATTACGTTCGTTGCTTATAAAAATGGGCTACGAATGGAACAAAATTGAAAACAATCGTAAATCTTTTCAAGAAAGGCATGAAATACAATTGTGGAGATTTAATTTTTTGAAAAAAATTCATGAATACCGTGAAGAAGGCCGTCCCATTATATATACAGACGAAACATATGTGCTAACTTCGCACGTACGTCAAAACACGTGGAATTTAAAAAAACTAGATACTAAGACAAAAGACAAGTCATTTTTAAAAAAATTGAGTACCGGTGCTCGTTTTATTATAGTGCATGCGGGTAGCAGTAGTGGATTTATTAAAGATGCTTCGTTAATATACAAAGCATCATCCACAACTGGAGACTATCACTCAAATATGAATTTCAATAATTATAGCAAATGGCTGAATGAAAAGCTGCTGCCAAATTTACCAGATAAATCTGTTATAGTGATGGACAACGCATCCTACCATAATACTCGAAGTAGTAGTATACCTACGTCAAATTCGCGCAAGAGCGACATGCAAAAGTGGCTGACGGAACACGGTATTCCTTTCAATGCACTGTCCCGCAATGTAGAATTGTATGATTTAATAATCAGAAATAAGCAGCGTTTTATTTCATATAGAATTGACGAGATAATAAAAAGCAAAGGTTTCGAAATACTACGACTGCCACCATATCACCCCGAATTAAATGCCATTGAAAACATCTGGGGTATTCTGAAAAATAAGATTGCCTCGAAAAATATTGGTCAAAATATGACAGAAGTTCAAAATTTAATAGCTGAAGGTTTAAACAGTATCGATAACAACATCTGGCTTAATACATGCAAGCATGTCGAAAAAATTGAAAAGGAGTATATGAAATATTTTGATTATGACTTTGAATTTGTAATTAATGTGGGTGAATCAAGTGATAGCAGCACGACTGACTTTGAAACTAACGAAAGCAACAGTTTTTCCGAAGAAGATTAAGGCGACACATTTTTCACATACGTAAAAATAGATAGAAATTTGTTATTAAATAGTTCCAGCCTAGCCTTATTTTCATAATTTTGCCATATCTTGAGTTCAATTGTATATCCTTATTTAAGTCTTATGTTTCGCTTAAATTAAAACTTAAACCCAAATGTAGAAGAACATAATTTTATTTTAATACATTCCCTTATTTATTATTTATTTTAAATAATAAACATTTTAGTTTAAAAGTTTTGTTGTTTTATTTTATTATCAATTGAACATACAAAAATATTGGTATTATTTTTATGCTAACCATACCCGCTTTCGTTTTCACGCACACATCGACACATATACGGACACATATTTACCACAAGTAAATTCTGCTCGACTTCGTGATTTGAAAGAACTATACTTATTTTGGCACTCATTCATTATGTATTGTTCAAAAAAGGATTTAGAACAACGCAGAACATTTGAAACCGAAGTCAGGACATTCGTCTTTAAAAGGTACCTACTAAAATTTTTTTATTTATTTAAACAGCTTTTATTTTCAAATTGTGCATTGTCATCGAAACGTGCTTTTGTAACGTATATACGTATATTGTATACATATATAATATGTATAAACATTTCAGCTAAATCGATCATCGATGGCAAAAATTTTGCTTGCAATTTTTTTTTAAATAATAATTACATAAGTACAACTTAACACCGAAACAGGTGAAACTAAATAAGGGCTTGAAAAAAAATGATTTTTAGATAGATTAGTGTTGGTTAGTTGGTCAAAGCTCAGTATTAAGCTACGGAAATCATTTTCGCAGGTCTTTATCGATTCTGGGTACAGTACAGGAAATGTTTTGAAATACAGGGACGAATAGGACGTCCTGGGAGTCCATCAAAACATACGAGATGAAATAAATATAAAACCAATGGGCGTTATATGGAAGAGTGGTTTACCAACAGGCTAATACTTAATCCTTCTTTAAGCCTAATTGTCCGATTTACTCAGGCCGCTGTCATTTTGTTTGTTAGGTGTGTTAGTACCAAACGATCTTCTTCTGGGAAAGGGAGTACCACATAACCCATCGCCACACTAATTGGAAGTATGCGTTAAGCATTTTTAAGTGCAAATCATTAAGTCTATTAAGCTATATGTATTTTTTCATAAGACCTGGTTATGTACACTTGGCAATAAAAAAAAAATACCCTTGACTTTGACGAAAGCAAAAAGTAGCTTAGCAAATGGGTTATCAAGTGATTTCAATGTAACTCTGTCTGAGATCAGGACTTTAAGATGTATTAATGGTTAACCATTCATTTGTTTATCATTTTAAAAATAACTAAGTAGGTAAAATGCCTACTTAGTTATTATTTAAAATAAATACAAACACTTCTAGGTACAATTCAACTACTAATTCATTTATTGGTGTAGTTAACCTAAAATAACCGTTACCTACTTGACTTACTGTCACATTCCTAGAAATATATAATAACAGTATCCTATAGTATTACGCCGTTAAGTTTTCTATTTTTTAATTAACACTTCAAGTGAAATAACTGTGGACGAAGCAGTTGTTTCTTGTAACGGTCTAATCTCCATCACAAATAAAAATATATATAACAGTCTGGGCCAATTTAATGGCCAAGTTAATAGTCTTCAGGTAAATGACCAAAGGTCTTTCATAAAATGTAACTACTTTTAATTTTAATTTGAACGAGACATTCGTTTAGTGTAACTGAAGTTGCCACCATCTCCAATTATTTTATTGTTCACAAAATCATCATGACCCTGATACGTACAAACAACCAAAACTAGTGTAGCCAACGAAGGGATGCAATCTTTTATTTATTTGTATTCAAACGTTATAAGTTAAGGGTAGGTGTTATTTTTTACATTTATTAATCAAGTATTACAACATAATATTATTATATTATTAAGAATCTACCATACTGCGCAAGCAGTTTGTGGGCAGGTGTTTTCGTTTCTTACACAGGCTTAATCTTACAAAACATTACACGGGATACACATGAAATGCAATATAACTTTAAGGAGTCCATTTTTTTTTACCAGTAATCATTTAATTCAGTACGGTGGCAGAATTACGTGCACACCTTGTGACCTTCTTCAATCATTCATTAATATCACTGGAAGCCCGAGTTTATTCAGCAAAGCTACTAGCTTTTCGGAAAAGCCAAGTTTGGTTATATAGGACCTTTAAATACGCACAGTCGCCTAATCAATTAGCTACAAGTGCCGAAATAACAATTCAATCTACATTATCTTTTTTAACCCCCGATGAAAAAAAGGGCTGTCATAAGTTAGACCTCTATTCTTTTTGTGCGCATCTCTCTGTGGCATCGTAGTTCTCGAACGGATAAACCGATTTCAGTGCGTTTTTGTTTATTTTAAAGATAATTTAATCACGGTGGTTCTTAGCAATTGCTGGTCAAAATCTGTCTCGTGTAAGCGTTTTTTTTTAAATTTTAGGTATTTTCATCTAGTGCCTTTCAATGGTACCATTCTTTCAGACTGCCTCGTTGGTGTAGTGGCAATGTTTCTGCCTTACATCCAAGAGGTCCAGGGTTCGAATCCCAGGTCGAGCAAAAATTGTTTCTGAGATTTTCTGTCATGAATTCCTCAAAAACAGCTCGGAGTCGGGAAGTTGGCGGTGTTACACCCCCGTGCCTCGGAAAGCACGTTAAGCCGTTGGTCCTGCGCCTGATCTCTCTCCGGTCATGTCGGATTGCCGTCTCACCGAACTTGGAGAGTGAAGGAACAGTGAGTGCACCTGTGTATTGCGCTCACACTTGTGCACTATAATATCTCCTGCGTACTTGGCTGATCTCTGTTGAGATTGGCCATCCACCACCATTCTTATTTTTACCTTTTACCGGAAATAGTTTTAGTAACACGTATAGAGCTTTTTATCAGTAGAAACGCACGTATAGCTTTGCCAAGTGCTCTGTCATTTAACATGAGGCATGACTTCTATTATCAGCAATAATATTGAAATTAAAATGAAAGCCTTCTTAAAATTGTCGAAAATAAAAAGGTTTCTATGCGATATCTCATGGTAAATATTTAACAAATGTTGGCGAGTTTTATTTTATTTTGTAGAGGCTGGACCCAAAAATACAACAATGATCTAACTCTAATGATTTATATCAGGAGAACACATATCAGCTATGTGTCAGTAAACAGAAAAAATATCGTCTCAAATAAAGAAGTCACCTTCAAAAATTTTAAACAAGGAATTTTTCTGCCCAAATTATTCTGAAGTCGATGCAACTGTTATCTTTCGCACATGTTACATTTTTATCACAGTTATAATCATGCTAGCACCAATTTTACTGCCCTAATTTGAGCAGTAAAATTCCTTGTTTAAGATTTTTTAAAGACGGTTCAATTTTTTCTTAAAAAAATATTACAATTTTTTAGTGTCCACGTATGAATCATCATTGCTAGCATCCTAACCCAGTAGAATGGCCATGAACTGTGGTGAAAGGTTCTCTGAGCTCCTAAGAATTAAAGAGTTCTCCATCAACATCCCGCTTTAAAATTATATCTCACAAGCTGTGTCCTGCGGTTTCACCCGCATAGATCCGTTTTCAACGTATCCCACAGGAACCGTGAAGATTTACGGGTAATTTATTTATTTATTTATTAAACAAAGAACGTTTTAAACTAAGATGACAATAGTCCCACAAAACTATTTACATAGTTTGTCTGTGGGATCACGAGTCTCTTACATATTAAAAAAAGTATGATAAAAAGTACCCTGTTTGTTATTAAAATTGTAATCTACTGTAACGCCAAGCCTCAGCCACCATAGCCACCATAGCCAATCATAGCCAATCCTAGCCAAGCCAGCCAATAGGAAGCCACCGCCATGCCAGTTGACGCTCCCCACTACAACTTCCGCCAGCCGTGCGCCCTTGGGTGGGAGCAAGCCCTTATAACGACCAGACAGCTCAGTCTGGCCACTTTTGCCCTCTTAGCCACTGAATAGGCCGAAACTCTGCTAATTTGTATTTTGATAGTTGATTATAACCTAATTCAAATAAAATCTATGTGCTTATCGTTTTGCCTGGTTTTTTTTTATTTATGCCACTCATTACACTTCAGAAGTGGGATAAATTAAAAGATTCGGCCATGAAGCGCAATCACACCGATATACCTGAAAACGGAAGGCATGTTTGCCCTTCTGCTGGATGGATTGAATCTTCACCGACTCGCAGCGAAAACGTAGAAGAGGATGCCGAAGAAGTTACACCACCAGCCAGGAAGATTCTGAGAAGGCTTTTGGAGGACGAGGTGCAGAAGGCCATGCGTGAGCTGAACGAAAAAGTACCCGCAGCCATCAAAACAAAGGTGCACCGCGCAGCATCCCTCATACCTGAATTTGACTCGGATAGCGACGATTGTACAGCAGTAACTGCGTGACTCAAAAAGATCGACCAACTGGGTGAGATACACGGATGGAACGACGCTACCAAGGCATTTCACCTGCAAGACACAGATTTTCTGAAACGTATGAACGTAACGGAAATACGCGAAAGATTTAAGGTTGTCACTACATGAAAAGAATGCCTTCTTCCTGGGACATCAATCATTAAGGTTTACATAGAAGACAACGACGAGGATAACGATGTGGTCACCCGGCCGCAACACTGCGAGCTATCAAGCGTATCCTACTTCATCCCTGTTGCGTGGCTCAACGGGCTACATCAAGATCGTCAACACTGGCACCAGGAAGATCGTCTGGCAGCGCAGCGAGGTGCTGACCAGAGCAGACAGCTGCGACGCCACGTCTCTTGCTGATACACAGGTCAGTAAAAAAGCCAATAGTATTTTGCCATTGCCACTCAAGCCATCAGCCATAATTAGCTCGCCATATTATTACATTAGCATCAGCCATAATATTGTTTCAACGGTCTTACATACGAGCTTAGCCTATATTAGAACCATAGGAGGGGTTTATAAATAAAATTAAGACTAGACCACTAAATAAAAACGATTATGATCATTTAATTAATTTATTAACCGATTACAATGATTGTTTGGCAAGTAATACAAACGAACTAGGGTGCACTGATTTGTTACACATGAAAATAAATTTAACAAATTCACAGCCGATATATAGACAACCTTATTGTATGTCGCACAGGAAGCAGGTGATAGTTAAAACGAAAGTATCCTAACTATTAGATGCGGGTATTGTCAAAGAATCTGAGTCCAGTTTCGCTTCTCCAGTAATTTTGGTAAAGAAAAAGAACGGCGATTATAGCTTTTGCGTAGATTACCGGGCGCTTAACGCCATCACAGTCAAAGACAGATTTCCGTTGCCACTAATCGATGATCAGGTCACGCGTTCCGTTTGGTCTAGCAAATGCATTGTCTGTCTTAATGCGGTTGATGAATAAAATAGTCGATTCCATAAAAAAAAGAATACTGCGGGGGTAGTTCGAAAACTTTATACCACACCGGTCATATCGATGACCCGAATAGATTTTCGCACGAATTTGAGGTCTTAGCATTTCTTTATGACATTTTACTACCTTCTTGTGACGTTGCATCGGGATTCACTATATTAGAAAAAGTTCTATGTAAACTCAGATCTGAAAATCTTAAACTTAATATGAGTAAATGCGAGTTTTTGCAAAAAAATATTACCTACTTGGGGCACGAAATATTATCGGATGCTACTCGTATTCAACCGGGTCAAGCTAAATTGACAGCTGTGTCACAGTTTCCTACTCCTACCACCGTTCATAAAATAAGACAGTTCTTGGGATTGTGTAGCTATTTTCGCAAATTCATAAAGAATTTTGCAGTTATTGCGCGTCCTTTGTCCGATCTTACAAGGAAAAACAGTGTTTGGGTTTAGGGTAGTGATCAGTGTCAAAGTTTTGAAGAGTTAAAACGTTGTTATTGTACAAAACCTTTAATTGCGTTATTTGATCCTACTTTGCCTACGGAGATACATACGGATGCATGTAAGTTAGGTATTGCAGGCATATTATTACAACGAAAAGCCGATGAAACATTACGCCCCGTTATGTACTTTAGTAGGGTTACAAGTAAAGAGGAAAGTATGTACCTTAGCTATGAACTGGAAACTCTTGCCGTTGTCGAGTCATTGCGTAGGTTCAGAGTGTATATTGTAGGAAAACAAGTAAAAGTAGTCACCGATTGTACATCGGTTCGAGCAACTATGACTAAGCGCGAGCTTATCCCTCGTATAGCTAGGTGGTGGTTATCAATACAAGACTACGACATTAGCATTGAGTACCGGCCGGGGATCGCATGAAACACGTAGACGCGCTGAGTAGGGACCCTGTTGTATATACTATGAACATTAGACGGCTTGAAATAACAGACTGGTTTTATAGTGTGCAGTATCTAGATGAGAAACTTAAATGTATCATTCACTAACTTAAGGGTGGTAGTGCTTCTACAGATATTACTAATAACTATGAACTAATAAATGACAGATTATAACGTAAAACATTACTCTGAAATCGCCTAGTAGTCCCTTTTTCGGCTCGATGGAAGATAACACAGATGCACCACGATAAAATCGGACATGTAGGTTTTCAAAAATGTTTAGAATTAATAAAACAAGAGTATTCGTTTCCTAAAACGACCTGCTTTATTCGCAAATATGTAGATTCTTGTTTACACTGTGCTTATGGCAAAGAAAATCATGGCAAAAGGGAAGGGAGACTTTTCCCAATACCTAAAACTTCTGACGTATGGTGCACATTGATCACTTAGGGCCTTTTTGCAAGACCATAAAGGGTTATCAGTACATATTGGTCTTGACAGACGCTTTTTCTAAATTTGTCATAGCAGAGCCCACTCGGCAGTAAACTCAATAGAAACAATTCGAATTATAAAAAAAGACGTTTAGTTTAAGCACATATTAACCTCTATTGCTTGTCCAAGGGCTAACGGGCAAGTTGAACGTACTAATCGAACCATACTTAACGCGTTGCAAGCCACTGATCCTAGTGAGGCTGTAAATTATTGGGCTAACTGCTTGCCCGATGTCTTGTGGAGAATAAATAACACGCCTAACGCAAGTACAACTTACAAGCCATAGGATTTAATGTTTGCAAGGAGCTCTAGGTCTCGTTGCGATGTAGCTGTCTTAAACTGTGAGACTGATTCTGTTGAGGATTGGCGTAGGAAAGCTAGTACCCAGTTAAATAAAAAGCGTAAGCCCAGCCGGGTTTATAGAAAGGAGATTTAGTATTGTGGAGACAGGCTTCTACAAGTAGTGCAGCTAAAGTCAATACTATCATAACTAAGGTTGTTGGCAATGACAGATATAGGTTACGGAGCATTAAAGGCTTGAGAGGCTATAAAGCTTTTACAGGACTAGTTGCTGCAGACTCATTGCGGCCCTATACAAGCACCGTACCTATGTCTGACAGTGCTAGCAGCTCTGATTAGCAATTGGAAACCGAAGACCTCATTGATTTACTTCAGAACTAATACAACCCTTCCCCATTGCGAGAGCAATCATTGTTTCAGGACGGCCGAATGTAACGCCAAGCCTCAGCCACCATAGCCAATCATAGCCAATCATAGCCAATCCTAGCCAAGCCAGCCAATAGGAAGCCACCGCCATGCCAGTTGACGCTCCCCACTACAACTTCCGCCAGCCGTGCGCCCTTGGGTGGGAGCAAGCCCTTATAACGACCAGACAGCTCAGTCTGGCCACTTTTGCCCTCTTAGCCACTGAATAGGCCGAAACTCTGCTAATTTGTATTTTGATAGTTGATTATAACCTAATTCAAATAAAATCTATGTGCTTATCGTTTTGCCTGGTTTTTTTTATTTATGCCACTCATTACACTACGAAAGTTCCAAATTTCAGCCAAATCGGTCCAGCAGTTTTAGCGTGAAAGAGTAACAAACATCCATACCGACAAACTTTCGCGTTTATAATATTAGTAGGATTTTTAGTGGGTTGCAGCTTAGGAGGCATTTTAAAAAAGGGCATTTGAGTAAATGCGCATGTCCATACTGCTTTGAAATTCCTGTTATAATAACATTAAAAGAAGTACTTAGGGTTGTCTGTCTATTAGAAACAAATGGACCATGTGAGACAACAATAAATGTCTATTAAGTCACTTTATTTTTTTAGCATTAACGATGCAATTTTCTAACAATGTAAAATTGAAACACACTTAAAGAAAAATGGACTACCACAGGCGGGACTCGAACCCTGAAAAGGTGTTTCTTTCAGATGTTGTAGGTCTTACCACAACATTGATGAATCATGGCTCGCTACGGCCTAAGGAGCACTTAAATAAATTTGGACCGATAAGTAGGTGTCACGGAAGCTCAAGTGGGAGAGCAAACGCTCGGCTTGCGAGAGGTGCGGGTTCCGCCTGTGGCAGTCCATTTTTCTTTATGTGTGTTTTAATTTTACATTGTTTTTAAAAGTCAAAGTAATTGTAGTCAAAATTTTTTATTCGCAGTTTGTCGTTATGCCCAACATAATAATTATGACATATGAACACACATATATGTTTCAATGTTTTTTTTAAATATTCTTACTTGTTTTGCGTAATAGCTTTATCCACACTTCACCGAAGATAAAATAATGTTTCACCCCTGACATCAACATAATCAATTTACAATAACAAACGTTTAGTATTATTTATAATCAAGTGAATTCATTTGTAACTATCTCTTGTAAGACTGATTCAATCCATCTCGATATACTCGTCGTTCTGTTTATTTATTAAACGCAAACTATGACTGCTAAAAATATTTGACAACCCTAAATCGAATTCTTCTGGACTAAACCGGTATTATAATGGTCGCAGTCCCCATTTTTTTCAAGGGTCATGCGCTTTATGGGTTTTTTTTTAATAGACAGCCTGTCTTTTCACATTTGCTGCACTTTAAAATGGGTTTCTCACATCTTTGAATGGGGTTTCCTGATCTGTTACAATTTTTAGCTATGTCCAGCGATATAAAGTGGGCACAGTTAAAAATACCTAAAGTTGTTGAAATGTGTTTCAAAAAATAAAAATAAATCAAATTAAATTTTTTATTTTCTATTAAATAGGGTGGGTACAAATAAATGTTGATACTAATAAATGACAAAGTGTTCCTATTTAGCCATTTAAGTACAAGAGCATGCAAATGTGAAAGCATCAAATAAAGTTAAGTAAATCGTTAAAGTAAAAAGTAAGGTAAATCTTCAGTTCAAATCTTGTTCAAAAAGTCCGTTACTGAATAGAAGGTCCAGCAAATATCTCAAATGTCTAAAAGTTCAAAAAAATAGGGCAAACGTCAAAAACGCCTTTCTGGGAAGAAAATCATTAAAGCCGATCTGAAATAGCCTGAAACTTTCGCGTGTAATCCATAGAATGCCCACTGCTAACTTTTTTCCGCAAAAAACGCAGATTGCTAATTAAAAACAGTATCAGTTGCATGAATGGACTACTCAATTCCACGGCATCGCTTCGCTTTGCTGCGATTCCCAGCAGTGTGACTGTGTCGGCGGCGAAGCGAGCACGCGCGTACTTTCTAAACCCGCACTAACCCGTATTTCGACTCGCGCGGTGTTACAACATTTTGTTTATATACTAAGTTTCGACAGACATGACGACTGAGGATTATCGGAATATTTAGGTAAGTTTTATCAGTATTATTGTAGTGTTTACAATGGTTTTATTAAAAATAAATTCGAAACAGGGAAAATATTTAACAAGCGGTCATGAAATGTAGTTTTAATTAACGTTTGTTCTTGTTTACTGAAGTAAAATTAGCTAAGATCAAACTAGAGTAGTGACACAGTTTCTTAGTCACGTAACCGAAACACAACACGTGCTGAGTGTACCCGCAAACTCACAGCATCTGGCATCAAACTTTTAACTACCCAACTTCTGTTTACTTTGAAAACACAGAACTGCGTGCGTCAAACTTGTTCTTATTTTAAAACTATTATTTTATTCGACACAATCTTAGATGCGGGCTGCAGATTTAGAAAGTGTACGGAATGACTGACTATACCTTTTTATGTAAGTAAGCACTCGATATTACTATTATGCAAGAATGCAAGATACGTAGGAGACGTCGAGTTTTAGATCAACGCCATTACTAAACGATTCTGGGGTTTTTTTCTATTTTTCAATTAACGTTAATTGCTCATTACTTAATCGTTGTTTTCTATAAATATTTTGGTTCTTTCCACAACAAAGTCTATCGGACCACTGACCACAGTAATTAGTTAACTAAGTTGGTCCATGTTATCTAATACTAGAGGACCCTGTAAACGTTGTCCTGCCCGTTGCTTTTTTTTAAATTATGGTTTTAATTTATGCGCGTACATACATTTCGGTGAAGCATTTTTTTAATCTGATAACTTTGTCCTTACCATAGGCAGTTAGTCTGAAGTTATGCGTGTATATTTCGGCGATTCATTTATATATATATATATATGTATATATATAGAGATTGTTGAAGTTAGATACTTAGATTGAATGAGAGTGATACAATTCACATGGCTTCATTGTAAAGATCGATCTTTTCAAGGGCTCATACGCGTATTAATTGAATAGAATGACATAGGTAGGTACTTACTAGTGACAACACAAGTACCAACGGATATAATACATAATATATATATCGTTAGTTGGACTCATATGCATTAATAAAAACTCAGTCAGCATGCATAATTGATATTAAATTCATTAATTCTCAGTATTCGCACTTATTGATTTGTGCATACCTTGCTGAATGACGTTCTTAAGTTTGAGGTAAATAAACTTTCTAAGGTATTATTATAAACATGTTCTGTTTACCTAGTTTGGTAACTGCGAAATGTTTAAATATACTTATCAGCGAATACGAAACTGCAATGTAAGACCTTTGGTTTTATCTTGCAATACGTGTGTAAAGAAGTAAAGGGATTTTAAAACATTTAATACTAGCCAATAAGTGCAAGTGTCCTTGCGGATTTTCGACCCAACGAGTGGATACTTATTATAGCCGAAAGTGAAATAAGGTCCAGTGGAACCTACTTGGACTTGTAAGCCCTAAAAGATTTAGAGTTTCTTGTTGCTTTGCTTAGAATTTAGGGAAAGATAAGCGTGCACCTGGTGTGCCTTATGATGGTCTTGCTAGTATTAAGTTTTATGAGTTGAGTAACTGTAAATTTTTGGTAGTCAACTTTACGGTAGGATAGCTTCAGGTAGATAATCTTCAAAATGTTGGTTTTGGAATTCAGTAACGGCATCACTTTCCAAAGAATGCACACTGAACCGTATTTCGGTAATTCAAAGTTGAAAAACTACCATTTAACTGTGATTGTTAAGACTGCATGATAATCATTTAAAAATGACTGTGTTAAGGACGGGTATTTTATATATATCGTCTTTGATACACCGGACAGTCAGATAGAAATTTCAATACTAGCACCATTTTTGTAAAGTAACCAAATAATGTTTGTTGTGACACGGTCAGACAATTAAAATTGTTACAATTTTCCTTGATTTACTGCCGTTAAATTATGGAATATCAAGTTATATTAACCGGTATTAGTGTAAGGTTTGACTTAATTTATTTAAGGGTAGCAATGCTTTACCGATTTTTCGTAGAAAACATTGAAAATGGGTGTAAACGACTTTGCTAATATTTTTTTGCTTCTTTCTTTGAAAACTTATATCCTTATTTCAAAACAGTATTCTTAAATTTATCATTGGTAGGTACTTTAGTTACGACACATGAATTAGGCGTGCATCAATCTCGGTAATCTGCTTCCTACAATGCCGGCGGAAGATCGTTTTCTAAGCAGGCGGACTGATTGGTAGGCCGGATCACTGCGCATGAACAAAACCGTGTTTATTACACCACGGGATATCCTTTGACCTCTGAAAGAATTTTAATCAACGTAATCATATAGTTGTTTTTGATCAGCTATGTATTCCGCTATTAGGCAATCGATCCAGCGTATTATACCAAATAGTGACGGGCGATTCAAAGATCACGGTGCTTTTTAAAATAAAATAAAAATCTTTATTTTTCATATCAGACAACTGGGATCCATAAAAGTTAGTACCACAAAAAGACTTATACCTATGTTAGTATTTAATACCTAATTTAGTGCGAGTTAATTGACACAAGTGCTCGACAAGCGGACCGTCCCCGCTGTCGGCGATGGCTTGCAGAACTTTGTTGCGGCTGCCACGAACTCGCCGCAAAATTGAGCCTGCTTTTTTTACGTAGTATTGTTGGGAAACTGTCAACCCCTGTTTACGCAGGGTTTTTGACTAGGGTGCCAAAATTAGACAAAATCGCGTACATAGTATCTACTGTATTACGACGAGAACGTAAAACTGTAACAATTGGCTTCTGACAATGTTGAACTGATGTTCTTTTTATTTTAAAAACGTACTGAACCAAATATACAGGAAAATGGGTCTTTTAAAAAAATATATGAAGACGATCGCTTGTGTTTATTAGGACACCAACATCGACCAGTTTTAATGTTTGTAAAGGATTGGAGGAGATTCCGCTGTCAATAATGTTAAGATGTATAAAATTTTCAGTAGGTAATTTATTTATTTATTTAAAACTTTATTGCAAAAGAAACGTACAAAGGGTGGCCTTAATGCTAAAAGCATTTTCTGCCAGTCAACCTCAAGGTCATGCAGAAAGAAGGCAATGGGTGCAGTGAAAATTAAATAAGAAAGGTAGTGTTTAATAATAACGCAAAAATAAATCTCTATATATATAAAATTCTCGTGTCACAATGTTTGTTCCCATACTCCTCCGAAACGGCTTGACCGATTCCAATGAAATTTTGTGAGCATATTCAGTAGGTCTGAGAATCGGCTAACATCTATTTTTCATACCCCTTAGTGATAAGGGTTGTCCACCCTTAACATTTATATGGCAAAACAACGTTTGCCGGGTTAGCTAGTTAACTATAATGCAATTTATTTCAAACTGTTGACACTGTAGCTGGAGATACAATATAACAGATACTACCCTAACTATTTTATGATATGACGACCGCTTGGTGCAGTGGTCTACTTGTCGGACTTCTAAACCAAGGGTCGCGGGTTCGATCCCCGCACAGTACAAGCATATGTGTGCATGAACATGTGTGTTTTTGTACTGGTCTGGGTGTTTGATATGTATAATATGTATTTATTTACAAAAAAAAAGTATTTAAGTATGTTCATCCGTTGTCTAGTACCTACCCATAACACAAGCCTCGTAGCTTAATTTGGGACTAGAGAGAGTTTTTTTTTTGATGTGATTGTTGTGAAATATTTATTATTTATTTATTGTTATTTTCATAGTAGGTATGTAATTAATACCTTTAACGAACCAGTTGATGCACAAGGCGTCGTTCAATCAATATAATGTTTGCTACCAATTGGTTCGTATCGGGCGTAGCTGCACTCAATCGGTTGCTTATGTATTAATTATAATATGACATGGGTTCAGTTATAAATTATTTGATATCCGATTATAAGCTCGTTGGTACTTATCTGCTGAATAGTGCTTCAGTTCAGTTTTGATTTATTGGTATAGTCGTGTATATGTGTATAAAGCAGCCGTTGTTGGAAGCCATAATATAAGTCGTATCTTTCAATAAACCCATTTTTAGGGTTCCGTACCTCAAAAGAAAAAAACGGAACCCTTATAAGATCACTTTGTTGTCCGTCTGTCCGTCCGTCCGTCCGTCTGTCAAGACCGTTTTTCTCAGGAACGCGTGGAGGTATCTAACTGAAATTTCTATATGATACTTAGGTCTACTGTCCCTGGAAGCTGTAGAAAAATCAACCTTCTAAGCCAACGCAATCAAAAAATACAGCCATTTAGGCCGCAAATTTCCGCTAATTTTCGAAACTCGCACGGGAATCAAAACCTACAGGGTACTTCCCGTAAACTTAGAATCTTGAAATTTAGTACGAAGTCACGTCTTATAGTACAGATAAAGGAAAAATTACGAAAACCGTAAATTTTAAGTTTCATCATATTAAAAAAAAAATTAAAAAAATTTTTGTCAATTTTGAAAATTTCAAAGTTACTGCTCCTTATCTACAGGTTTGTACGGAACCCTCGGTACGCGAGTCCAACTCGCACTTGACCGGTTTTTTTGCTTAAAAACTGGAAACCATCTCCGTTATTGTAACTCGACCTTATAAAAGGAAAATGATAGAACTCTTAGAACTACCCTGAAGCTCTTAGAAATAAGGAATTCTTACGAGTATTAGTTACGAAAAAAAAACTATCGATGACAAAAATATGTAGTTAGAATTTATTGGCTACAGAGATTCAATGCCAGATCTCACCAACTTGAATAATTTATGTTTTATTTCTGATAATAATAAGCTAAACCATGCAACTTGAACCGAAATAACTGATCCATCATATTTAAGTCACGCTAAAAAATGAGGACAATGGTTTCAGTTTGAGGAAAAATTTACAATGTCAATTACTTTACAGTTCTTAGTTATTTAATTACTTAGCACATTATGAACTTAAATAACCAATAATAATAATTCATTTATTTCAGGTAACCGAGTATAGAAATACAGGCCCATATTATAAATACCTTAGAGACTAACATACATACAAATAACAAAAATTACAAATGAAAACGAATTAATGTATTATAGACGTTTTCGAGTTCGTTGGCCACACTAAAGTTTATTTTTATTTTATAAGAATGGTAGAATAAAAATAAGCATGTAAGTATGCTGAAGAAACAGTTTCGACGCTAATTGCAAAAAAAACATTGTTATGTAAAACAGAATTTCCTCTCATGCTTATTCTAAGCCGTTTTTTTAGTAGATCTAACGCTGGCAATTTCAATATTTTTTTTCTCTTACTTGTCATTTCGGGTTAGTTTGGTTCATACGATCTAAGTCCACAACAATTGCAGCGTTAGCATTGCACAAGCGCAAAGTGCATAAAATCAGAATATGAGGTTCGTTAGCCGCCCGACCTAGATTTAGCACAAGTGTTTCAATCACAATGGCTGACATTGCTATTGACATTGTGAACCAATTTCCACTCGCTGTTGGTATTTGTAATTTGTATCATCAAGGCAAATCGTACGCACGTATAAGTAACACGCATAATAGTGCCGTAATAAGGTGGTATATCAAAACCTCATAAAAGGAAAGGATAGAACTTTTAGAACCCCCCCGAATCGCTTAGAAATAAGGAATTCTTACGAGTATTAAATAAATGAATATAATAAATATTTCACAACAATCACACCAATTCTCTAGTCCCAAATTAAGCTACGAGGCTTGTGTTATGGGTACTAAACAACGGATAAACATACTTAACTACTTTTTTTTGTAAATAAATACATATTATACATAGAAAACACCCAGGCTAGGACTAACACACATGTTCATGCACACTTATGCTTGTACTGTGCGGGGATCGAGCTCGCGAAGCTTGGTTTCAAAAGTCTGACATGTGGACCACTGCACCAAGCGGTCGTCGATAATTAGTTAAGAAAATAATAATTATCCGTGGCAAAAGCATATAGTTAGAATTCATTTTACTTTGGTATTGGTGAAATATATAAGATTTAAAAATCAGTCGTGTATTTTTAAACAAATTCACAATTTCTTAGTCCTTAACAACGTTTCAAGCATGTTTTGTTATCTTTTAAGAAAGGTAATAATTAAATAATTTTTCAATTATGCTAAAAGAAGATCTGCTAATTGCAATATTTTGGTACAGTATCAACAAAATACAGCATTTAATAAAAAAAAACCTAATGAAACTTTTGTATATAGCATTAGAAAATGATGTCTACAGAAATGCCGAAAGGTAAATAGAACTCTACGTATAAACTGAGATTGAACCCGTTGAGCATAAAACTACAAACTTACATAGCATTAGTTTCCTCGTAACATTATTTATTATACAATTTTAACATACGAGTACTACCAAAAAAGCCAAAGGCCTGAGAGGTCGTTATATTGACCCGGAGTGGTCCAACTCGTCAGTTCTAATGTCACATTATTTTGTTGACGGAAACTTTTGTGTGGACCAGATAAAGTGATAAGAACTGCGTGGGTGTACTGCGGTCAATCGGAGTTAAAACAAAACTTTTTGTTCAAATATTGCAGTCATTGTTTCCATTCCTTTTCCTGTTTCGATTAAAAAATGTTTTAGGACAGTAGAACGAACAATAATTACCTTAAACACAATGTTCGGAATGCTCAGTAGACTTTCAGAAAGAGGACTTATTAATTATAATAAAAAAAACATTATTTATCATCATGCCTTGTATCAGTGCCCCTTTTGACCCCTTTAGCGACTATTAAGTAAGTGGTAGTAACGTTCATCCATTAGGTACAAGGAGACCATACTTTAATAAAGAGAGGAGAAATGCTTTCCTACCAATTGTACCGATTTCAGCGCTGCTTGTGTATTCGTTTACGACTCAGGGTTTTAATATGCATCTACTCGAGTGCATATTTGATAGGTAATGAAAGTTTTTGCAATATCTAGTGCTCCGATAAATCTTTGGTAATTGTCAATTAGCTATCTAATGCACATGTGTTTACAAACTGATGATAATGTTTGTTCCAGGGACGAGCCGAGCGGATTATTACAGGCAGGAACTCGATAAGTGTATAACTAGAAGATTCTTTGTCACTCACTGCCGCAAATGATAAGTCATCGATCAGTTTGAGTGGGAAGCTCGAGTGAGGCGAATGGAAAAGTGAACTGTCTTCTATAAGTGATTATAAGGAGAGAGCTGTCGCGGTAACCGGCGTCAAAAATGGCGCCAAGTGAATTCGATGAAGCCGGCAATAACAATGTGGTTCCCCTCCTACCCAGAAACACAGTGCAACTGGAATTCAGAAATATAACGTGCACAATCAACACATTCTCCGTGAACAAACTTCGATTTGGTAAGTTTTTTTTTAAAGACATAACACGGTTATTATTTCAAATTTTTCTAACAAGTTCAGAATGTTACTGCTATGTTGTGGAACCTGCTCCTAAGAAATGACGACATTTTTTATGTTATTTACTATGACCATATTAGATAATTAATTGGTATTTTTTTTTAATGTGTTAACATATTTTGAATAATATCAATATTTCTGACTAAATTCATTTCAAGACGATTGAGATTTTACTTAAGCTCTGTCTACTTATGTGTGTTACGTGTTTAACTATTTATAACGAGGGTTCATCGGCTTGATGACACATAATGCTAAACAAGTTTTGTAATATATCTACAACTTAGGGGAAAAAACGTCTATATTCCAGTCTAGAATGAAAAGACCCTACGGTTATTCTAGTGTATTCAATTTATTTTCTAAGTTTTCTTAACACCAAAATATTGAAGACAAATAATGCATCGTCAATACGAGTATTATTGTCATTTCTATTGAAACGGTCGTTACAATGTTAGCCTTATTAATCTACTTAATCGGCCGAGTAATGGATAACCAACTATCTGAATGCATCAATTAATTACTGCACGTGTTGACTCGAATTCCTACAAAGTAAGATCAAATGCAGTCTAATATTTTTTGCAAACATTTTCGTTATTTTAAAAGTCTATAAAAAGGGACTTCAAGAAAGACACTATCTAAATAAATCCGATAATTTTTATGACTCTTATGGCACTATTGCAACAATCGAATTCAATAACATGGTTTGTTTTATGTCATCACCTTACTTTGATTAAGCGATAGAGGTAGAATGTTATTATTAAAATGTAAACTCTTTTAAATTTTATTAATTACATGCTACCTCTACATTTGAATTGAGTCGAAGTAAGTCAAAGCAGAAATATATAAGTAAAGAGCTCCCTATCAAACTATTTTAAATAAACACCAAGAGATACAAGAATGTAATCACTTAATGTTTCAATGCACTTTAAAAATGTAATGAAAGTTTTGAATAAAGTTCAATGATGCTTCCGTGAAATCTCTTTTTCGAGCTCGCTATATTTCCTCTCGATAGCATTATCAAGCGAGCAATTCATTGCTGGGTTTATGTACTGTAAATTTTACGTCCGTGAAATAAGCTGGCAATGGTTTCGACACCCGGTATTTTGTCTCACGAACCGGTCGAGAAAGATGAGGCAAGGCGCAGAACACTCACTTTCCAGCTGTCAACGGGTTAAGTAATATTGTACGCGCACTTTTTGCGTGATCGGAAAACAAAGACGATATGCGTCACGGTACGAGAATAACTTTCCACTTTCGTTGTGAGTCAGGCCCGTGGTCAGGCCCTTTCTTGTACTTTATACCGCGTCCGCTTAACAGGATCCGTCCATACTGGATATAGTTTTCACACTGCAGATGTGCATCAAGTACTGATTCGGTAAATGGATCATAATACTGGATCTGAAATACTATATTATGTGTGGACTAGCTTATACAACTACGTACGCTAATATAACCCATTGGTTATATTAGCGTACGTAGTGTTGTTTAACGGACCTGTTAAACGGATTGCTGCTTATTTGGTCGGATTTTCTACTGCATCCGAAATACAGTAATGTGTTCACACACATTGTTCCTACAGCTACACACGCTTATAACGTACACCTGTAAAACGGATTGCTGTTTTTTGGTCCGATCGGTATTTTCCACTGTATCCGGAATACTGTGTTATGTGTGAACATGCTCATACAGCTACACACGCCTTTAAACAGACCTGTAAACGTAATAATTGTCCTCCTGGCCCATTTCGACCACGGCGACCAATCTCATCAGAGATCAGCCAACTACGAAGGAGATATTATAGAGCACAAGTGTGAGCGCAATACACAGGTGCACTCACTGTGCCATCACTCTCAAAGTTCGGTGAGCCGGCAATTCGACATGACAGGAGAGGGATCAGGCGCAGGACCAACGGCTTATCGTGCTTTCCGAGGCACGGGGGTGTAACACCGCCAACTTCCCGACTCCGAGCTGGTTTTGAGAAAATCTCTGAAACAATTTTGGCTCGACCTAGGATTCGAACCCAGGACCTCTCGTGTGTAAGGCAGAAACTTAAACACTACACCAACGAGGCAATCAAACTCGAAAAGTCAAAGTCGAGCTGTAAAACGTGCATTGTATGTGAACGCGCTCTAACTTGCAATATACTTTCAGTTTTAGACTGACCTATTGCATTTATAAGGTCAATAACCGAATTTAATTACGAACAATATTTCATAATTTAGTTGTTATGGATAAAACACAATCATTCTCTAGACATTTGTATCTAAGTGGTGTTCCTGAGTCATTTTACTTAAATTTCTGAAAAAGCCTCCACTTTCTTACTCTATTAAATTTCACCTATTCCATCAGTAAGCAAACAATTTTTAAGACCTACATCAGATACTATCATCAACTATGTATAGATGAATGGGCAAAAATATATACTAGTATACATTGATTGTATACTTAAATGTCATACTAACTATTTTTATACTTTAAAATGTTTTATACGATACTAGGTACTGGCTCATTAACTATTTACTAGTGTATTTTGGCAACATATTGCTTTATTTTTTAACTTAATTTATTTTATTATTATTCAATTCAATTCAAATATTTTATTTCAGAACAATACAATATTCCATATAAATTGTTAGTAATCCTTAGTTTAGGTTAGTAAATACAGGGTGTAAAAAAAAACCTTAACGAAGCCGTGAACCACGCGTTCAGAACATCAAACCAAATCGTATGGAAAGAAATTTTGGCTGGGAAACAACTTTTATTTTTTGACATCAAAAAAAAATAATTTTATTCTAGCCCGCAATGTACAGCGCGTACGCGAAAAAGTCACCGCGAGGCGTGTTTCTTTACGCCACCGCGACGCGGTTCGGTTCGAGTGTGCGCTGTTCATTGCGGAGTGTGCCATTTAGAGGCTTTTTATGAAAGAACTAGTGAAAATTTGTATCATGTTTCTTTGGAACGAAAAAAAAAAGTTCAATTGGAAAAAAGTTCAGTTATAGCGGACAGAAGTCATTTCTGTAAAAATCATCAATTTTTTTTTCAAACTTTAACCATTAATATCTCCAGTACATACCATGCTTCCACGCAAATGGTATTTTCAAGTATTTTTAACACTCGACGAAAAACCAATTAACTAGGTACTGTGCATTTGCGGTCAAACCCAAAGCATGAAACGAAGGATTTTAACTAACAAGGTCTTAGTAATTCATTGATGGATGACACAAGGTTAAGTAACGGGCAAAACAGACATGACAAGTCTCTTATCTTGACAATTAAAAACAAATTCTCTACACTCGTAGAGAATTTGTTTACTCTATTTCTCTTTCAATTCAAGACCCTCGATCAGTGATTTTTCTTTGTACAGTATTTTGTTTTTAATTGATCTAACTAAAGTCTATAAACAGAACGTCAATTTTTTTTACCGTATTTGACGTCATTGATAACTCCCAAACGAAGTCTTCGGAGGACAGCGTTTTTGCAGATAATAAAAAGTTGGTGTCAACATCCCTATTATAATATTTTTTACTAGGTCTAGACCTCATTATCTTGTTTATACTAAATTATATCAGTAAGCGAATGACAATAACCTACCAGAGGTATACACAAAAGTGAAACCATCGTATCAAATTGTCAATACCTAGGTCGAATTATTCCATCCTTCGTTATCAATGTTGTTATTTGTAATTTAAATAAGTTACTAAAGAGAAAATATAAAGAACTTGTTTACCTGGATGATATGATATAAGAAATTTTGTTACGAAACAATATAGGTTTGAGTTATGTTTTCTCAAAATATTCATTAAAAAATTATTAACATAGCACAAACACAAAGGAAAATGATTCAGGAAAAAGTGTTACGATGAAAAATTACTTTGTTTACAACACAAGAGCCGAAATTGCCTTTATAAGAATCATAGACCTACATTCATCTTCAAACACTACAAAATATGTGTCACAGTAACAAAAAATATACGTCTCTGCACTCACGTGACTAATATCTAGTCGTAAAGCGTGGAAATTCACACTACTCGCATTGCCACATAATAACGGTAGCTTTGTCAATATTTGACCACTCAAGTAACAATGTCAAGGCATACCTGACTGACATAAACGGTGTTAGCTGAAAATAGATGTCACAACTTGAGATTTTGTTGAACTGTGGCTCGAGTGCCCAAGACACAAGTGCATCTACCTAATTGTTGATTATGTATATCAGGCTGTCGCGGGTTCGAATCCTGCTAGGGGAAAATGTTCGTGTGATGAGCACGAGCATTTGTACCTGAGTCATGGGTGTTTATAAATGTATTTAAGTATTTCTGTCCGTTATTCTAGTGACCATAGCACAAGCTAACGATTAGTTTGGGGCTAGGTAATTGATGTGTTCGTTGAAACAATTTATTATTATTATTATTACTGTAAGATGTACCATTAATATATTTCTAGCAACATTGCCAGGCCAATAGTTGGATGACTGTGGCTTATTAAATAAAAATAAATATGTTATCCATCGCAAAAGGTTATGGCAAATATTACTACCAGAGGTTCTTGAACTTCCAGTAATTTATAACTACCAAACCTCACACTTTTACTTAAAAAGAATATTTATTGTGGCAATAATTTCCATATTCAGAAAACAGCGCCGGTATTTAGTGTTGACATCATGATGAAATGATGATAGTGTTGTGGATACTGTGTTTGCATTTTGTCAGGAATGTCCCATCATGGCAGCCATATTGCATTTCCTGTCGGTTTATCACTATAAAATAATATATGCATAAACTCATGTTTGTTTTTAAATTATTATTGTGATACAACGGAATGGCAAATACAGAAGGCGCTTATATTTTTGATTATGTCAATACCCAAACATACAGTGTTGCTTTTGGTTTCAAAACTTATGTCGTCAGCTAAAATTATGCCGGTGGCTCTGTTAAGAAATATTTCGCCAAGTGTTTCTAGGAATTTAACCATCCATTATCGAACATGTCGACATAATATCCTAGCAGGTTATTAGGTTTTCCGTGGCAAGGGTACTAGTATGTCTAGAAAACATTATCTTGGCCTATAACCGTTTAAAAGATTTTATATTTTAAATGCCTTAAATTGATTATTCATAGGTCATTAGCCTATAGTTTCGGTATTATGAATGTAAAAAGCTGTCCACAATACTGTAGAATGATTTTCAAAAGTGTTTTCATGTCTACACTGCCCAAATATACTAATTACCTGGTAGTTGACATCTTCCATCTACAGCTTTTTAAAAACATACGCAAGCTTCTGTAACATTTCTACGCACTAGCCCTATTAATTAATGTTTTAAAAGTTTATCCAAATTTTAAGACACATGGGGCATAAAGTTTCTCCCGTTTCCTATAAGATCTACGTGACCGTTCGCATCTCTACGCGTATCAACGGCTTATAAAAAAACTATGCTTTAGCATTTGGATATAAGATATTATATTGCGTGGCCGTTTTCTAGAGTGATAAGGATGTTTTATGGTCTTTGTGGTTCGATTTGGTTTTATTACCAAAGAATCCTAGTAGCTGCCGCTTCGCACGTACACACTCGAACGGACAATGTCGTTACAAGTATTGTAATTAATATTCAAGAATGACGTTTTATCGACATCGATAAATCATGTGTTGATGGTAAAGTAATTGTTTATTAGTTTTCATTGTCTTTGACCGTCCATAACAATATCGATAGTAAAAATCATTATAATCTTAAGTATTTTACTTTTCAATTTCTGGTTTTTCAGGTAAGTGGCGTCGTTTTTCATATCTAACGTTATTTCTTTAGGTACGTGTTCGAATGGTTGTTTCGAAATGATTTGTATGTACGATCGTCATTAAAGAATTGCAGTAACAAGTAGCAGTGTATTATTATATTTTGTAAATCAGCAATAACGGAACTGGTGGTTAGTTGTGGCAAAGGGTTCGTCGTGTCGTTAGTACCGTTCGAGTGCATTGCAAATAGCGAAACGCACCACTGGCACTGAGGACCGAAACACGCAATTCTAATTACTGTTGCGCTCACCCAAATGCATACAAATGCATTGGAGCAGAGCACGGGATAGTTCGAGAAGATTGACGGGTGATGGGATAACTTTTGGCTTCTTATATGTACTTACTTATCCTTGACATGGCTTATCTACCTACGTTTTTACATTTTTCTGCATTCTTAATCTATTTGAACATTAAAATAAGCTCTTCCATAAATATTTAGTTGGTGTTTTGTTAAATTCTATATTTTGAGCATTATCAATGTGAAATTAATGATAGTAATAAAACACACTAAAGAAAAAATCGGAGTGTAAGAGGTGGCAATTGAACCCACAACTTTTCGCAAGCCGGGCGATTGCTTTAACCAAGTGTTTCAATTTTTTTCTTGAAGTGTGTTTTAATTTCAAATGGTGTTTTGTTTATTTTAGTGATAAATCAAGTGACGCTTTAATGCATTTTTTTTTCAAATGTCAGTGCTTCGTCGATGCAAGTAGGCGTGTGAATTAAGTTTTTTAAAGTTATGTTAGTAGTTTTGGATTAGCTCACATGACTTTATTCGTATTCCATTCAACTCAAGCAAGGATATGAAAACCTTGCGTTTAGCGTGTTAACCTTCTTCGTTCGCTAAGCACAAGGTGATTTTAGAAAAGATTTCTAAAATAAATAAGGAATCGATGAGATACCCTTAAATTAAACCGAGAAAATTGTGTTTTTCTCGAAAATCATGGAAGCACATTGGAAGCGTAAAGCCCTTCTTACGTTGTACTGTGTACACTTAGGCATGATGCAATTTTCATATTGCTACATTTAACTGGCAAAATCAGGTCCCTTTAAAAGTTTCAATGTTCGAAAATGTTTATTTAAAATTGCAAAACAAATTATGACATAGGTACACAAAGCTTGTTTTTGGACACTTACTTGGCCTTTTTATAGGTACTACATATATTGACCATTGCCAAACTCCAGCCTAAAATACTTCAGATATCACTTTCTTAAAAACAAGGCTCTGAATTTTGCCAAGTTTGTTTGAATTGTCTGCATAAGTATCCATTCCTGCAATGCCACAACATACACGTAGTGATTATAAAAGCTATAATTAGTATTATACACAGACGCCAATCAAATGCTCAACTCTTGCCAATTTCTCGCTATATTTGAATTGTGCAAACATCCGACAATGGTGTCCAAGCGAGGAAACAACGCAATGTGATTACCGTTTTGTGTGTAAGTTAAATCTATAGTTACTTGACCTAGAGGTCAGTTCCGCTAATCAATTGTAACTGAATAACCTGTTTTTGACGGTTTTAGGTTGGAAAAAATATCAAAATCAGGCAATTCAATTTCGATTTTACTATTGATAAGCGGAATTGGGCTGATGTAAACTTCATGTAAGAGGAACTTTAGACGTTGTTCTCGTAGTTTATTTATAGATTTGAACATTTTTCTGAACTCTAAATTAAATGTCTACTACTAGCAAATTTGAAAATCGGACAGAATACGCGATGAAAAAAGACATAGTCACTTACATGAGAACAGAGTTATAGAAATAATACAATGTCTGCGCTGCCTATTAGGCGGGATAAGATGTTTAAGTTGATATTGATAATATCACAGTTTCATTATCCTTAAGCTAGACTTGGGTATAATATTTCACATAATGCAGCGTTTAATAATAATACTGCATTTAATCTGATTCCAAACAGATACTCGGAAGTAAACAATAATCTCCATTGAGCAAGGAAGTGGAATTGTATTCTGTACGTATCACATTTACTACACATATTTTAACAAATGGATAGAAATCTTAAATTCTTATTGACCACATAGAGGTCAATTTGTACATGAAATGTATTTCCAAAATAGCTATCAGGGGGTAATAAGGGATCGATACTGATGCCAAAAATGCAATAGGCTTGTTTCCACTATGAAAGAAATATTCAAAAACTGATTTTCTCTAAAATAATTCATAATTTCAGATGCCTTTACACTAATAATTTTCTGCAGTTCGTATTATTTGATTTTTAATTGGAATTCAAATGATAATTAGTCACTCAGTCGGCATTGCACGCGATGACGTCAAAGTGTGTTATTCCCATACAAGCTCTATGAAGAAAAGCGTTTTGACAGTTGATAAAAAGTACGTCAACGATTGGTGGTGTCAACTACCGTATTAGTAAAAAAATTGTCAGCCTGTATAACCGTTGTAGAAACTAACACTACTCGACGGATTTTAAAGAAACTTGGTACAATTATTTTTCACACTACTGATCTGGTTATAGTATACTTTCATCACCCTACAATCAATAGGAGCAAGGCAGTGAAGGGAAATGTTGGGAATACTGGAGAAGATACTCCATTTTTTCAGCATTGTGTGTGTAAGTTCAATGGTTAAAGCTACACAGAAATCATTTATGAGGGATATGTTCTCCTTAAAATTATAAGAATACTCCTATCCCACGACAGCATATATCTATAATTATGTTTGACTCACAATAACACGTGTAACTCCCGATAGTTAAGCATTTCGAAGCTTTCTGATTATATTTGTCTGTTCCTATGTTAATAAAAGGTGACTGACTGACTGACTGACATAGTGATCTATTAACGCACAGTCCAAACCACTGGACGAATCGGGCTGAAATTTGTCATGCAGGTCATATTACTACGTAATAATTTTACATGTTTTGACGTAGGCATCTGCCAAGAAATAATGTTGATAAATTCTATTCCCAAGGGGATATAATAGGGATTGTAAATGTATATGAAACTCGGTAGCAAAAACTTAAGTCGCTGGCGGCCGCTAGTTCCATAATAAAATTTTAACCATCCTAAAAGAAAAAACACTTTTATTGAAAGCCTACGCGAGAATCGTAAGATCAAATATTTATAGATCTAATGTGCCGATTTTCTACTGAAATAAGACACTGAAATGAAAATCAGACCCAACGAAATAGCAATAACGGTAGCGTACGAGAAAAGTAGGTAATCTTCGACGTGATTCATAAAGTGCATAAAGGCATAAAGACAGACTTACTAGACTGATAATACTTGCAAATCATTTACGGAAGTTGGCATCATCTTTTAATTCTTACTTAACAAGCAGTAATCGTGCTAAGTCTTCAGCGGATATGACATTATCACATTTTAAACATAGGCTCTGTGAGGACTTCATCAATTAAGCAATCGTACTTAGTAGATAAACTGCAATTTTGATAACACTTATGAATCTTATGATTGAGTAGGTCTATGGCAATCAATTTGCTAACACATAATTGAATGTCTGTTCTATAATTCGATCATCTTCCTGGTATACCCAGAAAGAAAAATAAATGACAGAAGGCGGCTCCAAATCTTGGTAAAACTCTAACTTGCGCAAATGAGACTGTATAATTATTTGGATGTGTTTTTAAATAAACCAGGCTAGTAGGCTAGCCAGATTGTTTTTTTTTCTAGCAGGCTCGAAAAAAAACAATTTTGGGACATTTTTTATTCTATCAAAATAAAACATTGCATACTAACTTCTAATGATGAAATACGTGTTTTGTTTTATGATAGCACCCACATGACGATTCTATCGCGATCAATTTTGCGAAACTTGATATTCCACATGTGACGGCCATGTGCGCTGGTTGTCAGACAGCACTATAAATCGTTGCCGATAATTTAATTGTAATTCTAAGGTTGTTTCTCATGCATGCTTGACGTCAGACGTCAAATATCTCTGACGCAGGAAGATTCCGTTCACAACATTGGGATTATTCGATTTTGAGCACGTCATAGGACTGGTTACGAGCCTTATTGGAAGTAAAGCTACGGTACCTAGTAACACAATATGTTAATTTAGCCACGCTTAAAACTCTCATGTGGGTGACAAGCGCCTATCGTCATTAATGACTAATGACCGCATGGAATTATGAATCATGTTTTATTCAATGCTTTATTTTGTAAACTAACTCTGACGATGTCGGGTATTCTCGACAGGACATACCTACAAACAAAAATATTTGCAAGCTTTTTCACAATAAGATTTAGCTTGATTATCACTTATAATGTTTCCAGTGGCGGGCATAAAATACTTGGCGTGGCGATATACTAGTAGTTAGTAGGCCAACGGTAGGTACTGTAGCTGTAATAGTGGAACATCAACACTCCTTTCTTACAATACAACCGGTCTGAACCTTATTCAGTACACATAAGACACAGTCCACTTATCACAAAATTTGGGAAAAATATTTCCCTATTACTAAACTATCCGGAAGATTTGACTGATTTTTCATATGAAGTTCAGGTTCATCATTAGACATGTTTATTTTTTTTTATCTCCTATTGTGATCACCCTGTATAACTGGTACGTTTTTACAGAACGAAGGGACATCCTCAAAGGCGTCAATGGTTGTTTTCGCCCAGGCGAGCTGACAGCGATCATGGGCCCGTCGGGCGCCGGGAAAACCACGCTACTCAATATTCTAGCCGGGTACTTGTAAGTAATCAATTGTCAAGCTAATTTATTTGTTAATGCGTACGCGATGACTGACTGAGACACATTAATCATCTCTGATTAGCGCTCTGTATTTACAAAACAATAATAAAAAACCGTCCTTCGGTTAGCGGAATTTTTTTGGTAATCGTTTTCGTGAGGTTTCTTGAATTTTCTTACGGAATTTTCTTATTAAATAAACGATGTGATAATGTAAGTTCTTTATGAGTTTAAACTTTCGCGTTGCATTCTAACACTTATTACTTGTTACTTATTCAATATAACGCGTCTAGACACGTTAACAAGTAATTAATGTAAGTAATTTACCGAAAGCTTATATTTAAATATCTCGCTTGCTTATTCGAAAAGCACGCTGATTTAGCGCGTTTATATCTGTCGTGTACGCCTTTAACAAGTATGTCTATCTACCTACACCCAATGCTCGCATAATTTCTTTGTCATAATTAGTATGATGTCAACGCAAGCTCGGTCATGTAATTATATTGTGCCATTCATCATCTCTATTACACAGTATAACGAATGTATCACACTTGAACCAATCTACAGTTTTCAGTGTAATCTTAAAATTATTGAGCTTTAATTAGAATTTGGTTACATCTTCGTCATATAAACCTTTTATGAGCTTTTTGTATGGTAGATATGTAGCAATATAAGTCACTGGAGCTTTCTTTCTCGAAATGGCTATGTTACGTAACATAGAAAGTTGTCTAGACTTCTAGGTAGAACATACCTGAGTAGGCGACAACAACTACAAATGCTAATAGCCCTACGGCTCGTATGATGTAACTATTTTGATTTCTTCCTGATTCTAGTCTGAGAGTACTTACAATGACCTACTACAGTTATTTGCGTCTTGATTTGTATATTTTGATCATGTTACACAACCATCATTAGAAATTCACTTTTTGATGAAGTGTATACAGCCCCAGCAGCAAACGGACGTGCTATAATCGTCGAGGGTACGTTCTTGTTTTTTGGCTTTAAGCTCACAGCGAATAGAATGCTTTTACTCGACTAATAAGTTCGGAAAACGATCTTAGGGAGGCTTTTATCTTTTTGCAAATTGCATTCTCTTTACAAAACCAATTTAATTTTGGTTATTTTTCTTTAAATGAACCTCATATTTGACTAAGCAATACCAGACATCCAAGATGTTGATATCTTTCTTAACAAAGATAATTAAAAACAACTTGACCATTTGGGCTGGCCTTACAAATGATAATATACAATGCGTTTCTTGAAATAAATGTAAAGGATGTGGCCTCAGCACAAACGATAACTCAAACCGAAGAAGATTTCAGTTTGTGCCATAACAAACTGAATTTTTTTTTCGGTTTATTAAAATAGTTGCCAGATGTGTAAATGCAGCATACGATAAATTGAATTGAAGGGCCCATTCTCTTAAATTCATCTGATAATTATCATTATTGTCACCGTCTTTTTCACTTAAAATTCTAAATTCGCTTTCATTACAAAATTGACAGACTTACGCTGTTACTGTTTCCCAAAAATCTACAATACTACTTTAAGCTGAGTAATATCGTATAAAAGCTCTTAAACTACAGCTTCTATACAAACGTTTTTAATTCTATTATCCGAGTTTAGTCTATAAGCATGCAGTAAAGGCAAAAATGTTGCCATAAGCAATTCGATTGCGCCCAACTCAAAGAATCAGCTTTTCTACAGCTATAATACGACTGTTATAGATCAAACGATCGAACGAGTATTAAAGCCACTTTTATTCAGCTAAGGTGGAGTAAAAGTGCTATAACATAACGCTGTAAACACTTATTCGACGTTCTTAGAGCACACATTGGCAAATATTACTAAATAGTCGATATAACCGCTTTTATAAAAAAAAAATGTGTGTTTTAAGAGCGGTTACTGGGCTCTTATACGATTAAACGCTGAGTAAACAAATCCTTATTCGCTGATTTTTCAATCAATAAGCTTATTTGATGAGCCTTAAGTCCATCTACCTCCAGTGTCAGCGCGACGGCCTATTTTTGGGACAACCTGCATTTGATGGATTTTTATAATACTCGTACGAGTACCTAATCTTTAAACCTAGTTTTCGTACGTAGAAATTCGGCTACCCAAATCTTAGTCTAAGTTTATTCAAACTCTAGCGCAGGTTGCCTTTTTAGTGTCAGTTTATATGTTTAAAACTTAAACTTCATATAGTGATTCTTTCGCTTCAGGAAATAGGTTTCAACTTCGATTGTCATCACATAGATTTTCCATCACAGCTCATCCTGGAATTGCAATCACGCTTCCTGAGTAGCTAAAGTAATAAATTAATGACTCAGAGTCAGTGACGAGGCCGTAGTCGGGTTCCAAGGCTACTGTAAGATAAAAAGTTTACCACATGCCGATAAGAAACTATAAATGTGCTTAAATAATAATAATGTCATTTATTTCAATCACCAAAAGGATCATACAATTACAATGGTATTAAATTAGTTAAAATAATATGAATTAAAAATAATAATCAAATAATAATCAGAAGTAATAATTTACTGAGGTCACGTGAACCATATCACAATGGTTCAGGTAAACACAGTCAAATCGCTCTGCGAATGCCTTCAGCACGCTATTGCGACTGGCCCTCACCCTGCGCACCAGGGATGTGCACCTTTTGCGCATTGTTGCATAAAAGCAATCCACTCGGGCCTCGGCGAACATCCCTGACGCGCTACAGAAGCGGGGCAGCCCCAACAGCGCCCTGAAAGCATTGTTGTACTGGATACGTAGGGCATTGTACTGTTTCTGCGTATAGCTCACCCACAGACTGCTCGTGTAAAAGGACGTACAAAACGCTCTAAACAAAGTGATTTTGACGCCCCTCGAACAACGAGCAAATCTGCGGGCAATCATATTAGCACGCACAGACAAGGCCCTACGCTCTCTCTCTATGTCTGCATCGTCTTTCAGGTCCGAGGTGACAAGATGCCCAAGGTATTTAAATCTATCGACTCTTTTTAAGGGACAGCCTTTCAGTTTGATTTGAGGAACATTATCTAGACATCTGCCTCGGGCCTGAAAGACCATGCATTCACTTTTCTTTTCATTATACACTAAGCCGTGTTCTTCGGCGTATTTTTCGCATATACCAAGCAGCCTGGTCAAACCGCACACTGAGGCACTCAGCAGCACCATGTCGTCAGCATAACTGATATTGTTAAGGCAAACACCTCCAATATGGCAGCCGACATGCGTGCTGCTGAGCTCCTCAATGAGCGCATTCATATAGAGGTTGAAGAGCTTAGGCGAGGTCAGCCCCCCTTGCCGCACCCCGCACTCCAGCCTGTACGGGTCAGAATAGGACCCCGACCACCGAATAACATTAACCTGCTCCTGGTACCAATACTTGAGCACGCGTATCAGTTCATCGGGCATTGAAGTCTGATGGAGTTTTTTCCACAGGATGTCATAGCTGACCAAGTCAAATGCTTTCGATAGGTCGAGAAAACATGAAAAAACTGGTGTTTTCTTATCGGTGTAATACCTGACGGTTTGCTTCAAACACAACACAGCTGTTTCAGTAGAAAGACCTGACTTAAAACCAAACTGGTTGTCGTGTATATTTAGATATTTGTCAAGCTGGGTGTTAAGCAAACCATCAAGCACCTTCGCGATAATCGTAGCTAAAGAGATAGGCCTGTAGTTGTTCTTATCACTGATGTCACCAGTTTTGTTCTTTACTATTGGCACCACCACAGTCTTCATCATCTGTGCTGGCAAGTACGAATGACCCAAACACAAAGAGTAAAACATCGCCAACACTCTGGGTAAATGAGGACCCCCACACTTAAGATGTTCTATGCTTAGGTCGTCGTGGCCCGGGGACTTGCCACGTGACATAGAATTGATAACATGCCTTACTTCTTTTGCCGTAAATCTAGTGCGAATCTTCACGCCATTACAAGGCGCATTGCTCTCGGACTGTGATGGCCCCAAAGGTGACCTTACTGTGAAGTGCTCTCTAAAAGTCTCAGCTATCCCCTTCAAGTCACTGACTCCGTTAACGCTCACAGGTAAGCCCGGCCTGCTATTGAGCCGGTTGGTGGCTTTCCAGAAACCGCGAAAGTCCTGCCTGGAATGATGCGACGCTAAGATATTCATTTTAAATACTCATGAGATTTTGCCTGTTTGATGCCATGACCTTCGCGAACTTTGTCTGTCATTTATCTTTCGGAGGTAGTGATAATAAGAGAATAGGAAGATAAATCTACGTAATAAATTCGACAGTACGTCATAGTTACTTCTGAAACGTTTTATAGAATAAGTGCTCACACGATTGAGATGGGTGCAGTAGAGCTTTTATTATGTCTTTACTACCTCCCTTCACATTTAAGCAGCATAATAAATAAGTGAAATTACTTTTTTATGAATAGGAAATCTGCATGTGAACGGATAAAATAGTGACGTACAGCAAGTACGAGTGATCACCACTTATTTTAGGTTTTTGGTAATTTTCACTCAAATACTCCATAAGTCACTTTTTTTATACCTATTTTATACCATTTAAGCCTAAATCACTAAAGATTAATAAAAAACACAATTATCTTATCCTTATTTAACTCGCCCCTAGAACCCGCGGAGCAAAAGGCGAGATCGCGGTAAATGGCGTATGCGCATGCGCCTCGAAGTCCGCGGGCCGAGGCGGCGCGCGGTACATCAGGCAGCAAGACGACCTGCGCGCGCATCTCACGGTCTACGAAGCCATGTCATTGGCCGCTGCGCTCAAACTAGCAGACTTCACCTCCAATGAAAGGAAAGAAAAGGTATTACAAAGAGTTCCAGAAAATGTAGTGTTTTAGACATGGAGCTATGCGAGATGTGGCGGCGCGGTAGCAACACGGCCTACGCGCACATCAGACAGACTATAAAGTCATGTCCCTGGCCTCTGTGGTCAAACTGACCTACTTGACCTCCTATAAATGGAAGGAAAAGGTTGGTTTTTAAATGGGATGTCAGTTGAAAATAAACTGCACCCATAAGTTAGACGATAACATTCATTAAAGCAATGATTCTGATTAGAATGATTCTGATACACCCCGGACTGGCTGACATGCCCTCGTATAGTGTATGTGATACTTATATGGGAAAAAAACCAAAAACCTGTAACAAATTATGTTTTCAAACGCTGAACTGAAAACACAGTCAAATGCTGTATTTCGTTTCGTCATTTACGATGAAGGATAACATGTTTCTCTTTTTTAATTTCCAAGAAACACTAGAGGCCTTTTACAGTAAAAACTTACGCTAAGCACCATGAAACACAAGAGGCGGTACAGTAATACAATCCTGTATAGTAAAAACTGTGAATTTACGATTAGCACTGCGTGAATACTTAATGACGTTCTATATTTTTTCAGGTGTACGAGATCCTTGCGTTATTGGGATTAAGCGGAGCCGCCCTGACCCTTTGCCGGGATCTCTCTGGAGGGCAGAAAAGAAGACTTGCTGTTGCATTAGAACTACTATCAGACCCTTCCCTACTGTTCCTTGATGAGCCCACAACGTAAGTACCATTTAGCCATGATTTTTCAATAGTCTGTTAGACCTAACAATCAGACGAAATTCCAAGATGGCTGATTTGAAAAGATATCATCATATCACTGCATAATGTAATACGAGTAATATGTCAAAACTAAAGTCATCTTAAATTCGACTGATTCATATTTAAGAGTTAGCCCTTAGTGCTTTTTTTTCACTTCTTAAGTGTGTGGGCTTCTCAATTCATTCACAAAGTTATTACAGTCACTACGGAAAATCGGATATACTCTGCACTTTCACTAAACTTTAAAAGACAGATTATATTTTCGCATCGGGAAATCGATCCAAAGACTCTAATGATCTAATTCTACCCAATTTAGTAACAAAACTACGGAAGCATTTGTATTTTAACCATAATTACATTTTTAGCCTTGTATGTGCACAACCTTCATAAAAGATGTCGCTGATAAAAGAACAATAAAATAAGTACATTTTAATGAGTAACAAATGTTGTTGCGCCGCAATGAATCATGCTCTAAAAATTACTCATTCTAACTGACCATTCACAATTTAGTGAAATTATCATGTTTTTTTCCTTTTTACTTCCACTCCACTTAAAAGATCCTATGGAATTTATTGACCAAAGAAAGCTCAGACATGCCTCCAATCGATAAATATTGTTCACAGAGGTTTAGACTCGTCAGCATCAGCATCGTTGATAGCGTTGTTGAACAGCCTGGCCCGAGGGGGCCGGACCCTCATAGCCACCATCCACCAGCCCTCAGCCCTCCTCTTCGAAAAGATCGACTCAGTCTACTGCCTGGCGGCCGGCAGAACCCTTTACAGAGGGCCCAGGATCCACCTCCTCCCAGCCTTAGCCAGTGCTGGTCTTAGATGTCCGCCATACCACAACCCTGCAGATTTCTGTAAGTATACCAGTATCCACTTTCTCTCTATGACACCCAAATATTTGACCGATTCGCGCGAGGATGTTAATTGCAACTTTCTGAACAAACAGACATTGTGTGTTCAAATTAAAACAACACAGTTATAAAACTAAACATACTTCTACTTTCTAACATGAAAAACATGGGTAAAGTAACCGTACCGAATACTATGTTCTCTCCTTTTAAAATTTATTTTAAAGAAATAAACACTACACGAACTAAATCTGTGATATTTAATGTGAATAGATGATAGTATTTTTGAATATGATGATATTTTTGGTGTACGTATGCCAATCGTTTAAAGTTCAGTAAATAGTTTAAAAAAAACACACGCACGATTGTGCGTTCATAGTTTTATAGAACGTTCATTTCAAAATGACTGCAAGTGGAAGGTTTCCGTTGCTCATTTCACAGTTTTCCTGCGAAATATGTAATGAGAATATGTTCCATCGATTACATAAAGTCTGTGATACTCATAGATGTGTGTTTAATCTAGAACCAACTGAACCCATTCGATTAATATACCGAGACAGAATTGCGTAACAAATGGAACTTAAGCAAGATATGATCCCGGAGATTATGGATCAATCGCTATGATTCATTTTTACAAACAAACATGTAACTACATATTACTACTGTTTTCAAAAGGTCTCGCCTTATAAACGACTTCATTAATACATAAACATGTTTACAAGAACTGTTAAACCGGCGGTACTTATTAACAAATTACTAATCAATAGAAATTGGAATAATAATGGGGAATAGACACGCAAATTACCTATTTTGCAGACAATTGTGTTTTTTTTCTATCATTCATGACAATGTGTCATTCTTTTCACACAAGCAAAGTCAAAGATCACCATCAGTGTTTCTGCGTAGTTTGTAGTGTTTATCCATTGAAGTAGACGTTAGAATACCTACATATCTTGAAATGTTTACAGCGAAGTTTGGCATGTAAATTCTTTGTTACACTTGTGACATTTTTGAAATTAGCTCAATATGGTTCATAAAGAAAAATTTCGTCCCAGTTATTATGCATGTATATTGTCAGGTCATATATAATTTACGTCACAATAGTGTGTTAGATTAAATAGAACGCATTATTCAAGTCACATAGAGATCAAAGAGACTAAACGACTGAGAACTAATCGCATCGTGTGAACGAAGCCACGCAAACATTACATAACGCTAAAAAGCTGGTAGACTAAAACTCTAATACTTTCTTGCACGCTGACACGGTTACGTCTTAGTTAGGTACCTTGAGAACAGGGCAGGTACATACTATTTCTTTACTGACCTGACACGACATAGAGCACAATGAGAAGCCTTATTTTTTTTATTTGCGTGTTATTGCGATTTTGGTTACAGTGATTATGAGACGATGCTGGCTGGACATAAAACTTATTTTGAAAAGCTCCTTTCGTACTCGTAGATGTGCTGAAACTGACAGACGAATTTTGACTGCTATCAACTAAATAAATAAAAATAGCGGGCAAAAAATACTGGCTTGTAAAAAAGCGACGCGCGATATGGCTGTGTCTGAAAAAATCTATTGAATAAGGCTCTTACGAGTACATACGGCTTTTGCAGGCGCGCAAATATTTATGCACACGAAAAGTGTGTTTTTGATACGCATCTGCATTGATAAGCAGACTCAGATCAAGTACTTACATGTGGCTAACGTTAGCAACGATACAATTGCAATGCTAACGCGATACAACATCGATGCTGCACGATGCTGCATCGCTGCTATATCGCAACTGTATTGCTGCTAAAAATCGTAAACTGCGACTCGCATTGTGTTAATCGTCTATACATTGGAATACGTGGATATTCCTTTGCTTTAAACCAAACAATAATTTTAATATAATATACAGTGTTAGCGGGGTTATAAATATATGTAACTAATAATAGTATCTAAATATAGACACATGTTAGAACTAAGGTAACCGAAATAGCCTTGAAAATCAGAAAGCTCAAGTGGCAATGGGCAGGGCACATAGCGCGAAGAACTGATGGCCATTGGGGCAGAAAAGTTCTGGACTGGAGACCCTTCGACCAAAAGCGCAGCGTAGGACGTCCACCGACAAGGTGGACAGACGACCTTGTAAAGTTCGCACGATCACACTGGATGCGGACCGCTTGTGATCAGTCGATGTGGAAAACTGTGGGGAAGGCCTATGTTCAGCAGTGGACGTCCTTTGGCTGATAATGATGATGATGATGATGATAGACACATGTAATCACGAGAGCATCACCATCATTACAATTATATCGCGTTGTCAATGATTTATTTATCGCTAACGTAGGTAGGTACGTATATAGTGTACTTTTAGTTAAACTTGACATATCATCATTATTAATTTGTACTGGAATAATTTTGTACTAAAATTCAAAAATACATATATTATTAAAGCAGTCACAATTCCTACTTTATAATTTCACGTCCATTTCACTCGTCTATGAATGTATTTATTTATTTAAGCTTTATTGCACAACAATACTTTGTACAAAAGTGGACTTAACGCCGTAGGGCATTCTCTACCAGTCATACCTTTGGGCTAAGCAGAAATGATTAGTGGGCGGTGCGACAAAATAAATAAAAGAGAAAACAAAAAAAAATAAGAATAATATGACACATAAGATTAAATATAAAATATACAATATATATATATACATATACAATATATATTACATATTTAAAATACACATAATATATACAAATATACACTAAATAAATAAATAAATTTGACGAACTGTTAAAGAAAGATCTATAATGACGGTTGCGATAAAGTAAGAAAGTGGGTGCGAATGAGTCTCTTGAATGATAATTTGCTGGGAGCCTGTTTTATATTTTCGGGAAGAGCATTCCAGAGCCTGATGGCCTGAATGTGGAAGGAGTTGGCTTGAAAATTGAAAATGTACAACGGAGGCAGATTATTTTGAGGGAAGGTTCTTTTCCATTCGAAGATCGAGTTAGGAAGAACTTAAAACAGTTCATGTTTCATGTTTTTACGCAATTCATGCGTGCATACTGATATGCCAAGTTGGATCTCTGGATTTGGAACAAAACGACACTGAATGAACTTATAGCGTTCCATTTCAATCAATCAATAGGATAATAAAAGATAAGGCCAATAAGACCCTACAGATTCCATCCTTTTATTTAATTTCTTTTTTCTTTCAGTAATGGAGGTGGCGTCAGGCGAGTACGAGGTGGATCTGGTCCGGGCAGCCAAAACCATGGAGGTGTTCAAACCAGACCCCTCGGCCAATAGGACGTGGGAGGCGCATGTTCCTACCATCCCCGCCTTGCCGGGGCCATTAGGTATGTCGTAAGTCAAGTAGAAACGGAATGTGTAGCTAGTTTAATCTAGAATCTAGATTGTAAATTCTAGATAGGTAATTAATTGATATAATCGCCAAGGGCTTATGTCTTCAAAAGCAGGCAAAAACGACGGAATTAAGACACGGTCCGTGTGTATAAAGTGATACCTTCTTTACAAACATATGGAAGATACGTAAGTTTCATGCATTTTCTGCACTTAAGTATGTTCTTATGTTTGCGTTCGACTTCTTGTACGCGTCCTAATCATAATTTATATTCCTAGTTAAATATTTTAGCTATTTACAAAAACGTTCAAAAACGAAATGTGGCAAGCAAATAATGTTATATAATTTAACTTCCTTGTTCGTACTAATAGTAGCCTATATTCTTACTTCTAATAGGATTATTTAAAATGTTACAAGATAGAACAATAGATCGATTGTTACTCATTTGAGTATGTTAATTAGCATTAAATAACAGAGGTCGATTTGAACAATACCTGACGTTTGAAAACATGTCTCGTCTGCATTTACATTTATTGTGTTGCGATGTAGATGGCGGCTATCGATAACACTAAGGCCGCGCGCACGAATTCTGCGACGAGCGGGGCGATGGCGACAGCGACAGCGTGGCGACGAGATATTTACTTTGGAATCGTATGGGGCCGCGCACGAAAACGGCGACGCGGTAGCGGTAGTTGAGCGACAAGCGACATTAGCGAGCGGCAAGTGACAGAGTCAAGCACTGAACCATTGAGCTCACGCAATATACAATGTTCATGAAAAATTTAAGTAAAATTTGACAAGCACATAAAAAAGATATTCTAACCCATAATATGTTTTGTGAAAAAAGTCTTGTTTCTTTTGTAAATAATAGTATTTATCTCAAAAATATTACTTATCTTATCTATATTAAAATGAATTCAAAACAACGGACAGGACAACGTTTGCCGGGTCCGTTAGTTTCAAAAATAAAAAACGGTACAAATATAATATGTATGGAATAAAAATATGGTACTGGAATTCGACCACAGACTCCTATAAGTAAGCTCAGCATCCTTACCGCTAGACCAAATGATCGATACCAAAACTGTCGAAAATGAGTATTGCGTTCTTCGTATCACAAGCTGTCACTCATCGCTCTTCAATCGCTCATTGACGTGCGCGGTCTGCCGCCACGCTGTCGCCATAGCCATCGCCACGCTTGTCGCGGAATTCGTGCGCGCGGCTTTAATCACGACCGTACAATTCCTACACTAACTACGATTGAACACATATTTTATACATCCTTATTGAATACTGAAGTACTGTTAGCTTCCAAAAATGTGTGGTGATTATGCCTATACAAACCAATATAGGTTAGGTCTGTACTGTCGATAATGTTACAACAAATAACTACTTACGTTGTTATCAAAGTCTGAAATAGGGTAAATTAATAGTGCAAACATACTCGTATTGCATAAATATTAATCAAAACCTGTGACAGTAATGGAAAAACAAAGATACTAGCAGAACATTTCAGCATAGGTTTAATCTAATCCTATGCCAGGCGGTTAATGACGAAGCGTCAAAATACACATTCAGAAAATAATGTTTTTCTCCCTCTTTTCAGATATAACGACGGAGTTAAAACCAAAGCACCTACTAGTAAATTTAAAACACCAACAAAAATCTTCGAAGACCATTTACAGGCCTTCGGGTCTCCTTAGGCAAACGTGGATCCTTTTATATAGAAATTATTTAATGACGACGAGAAATTATGTAAGTAGTCTGTTGATCATTATTATGTAACTATTTAGTACACCTTAAGTTCTCGTATTCCAGTAGGTAAATGCCTTTCGAGGGCCCAATTGCAATAACATGCGGCTACAGATTTCGGTGTTATTTCAGATTTAGCGTTTGTTTTATTTTTTGTCTACTTTACTTTCATGACAATTAGAAGTTATTGCATAGTGGTCATTGCCATATCAACTATATATTAAAAAACAAGCAGTAGGGGACTTATTTATAAATCACTAGACGACCCCGCCCGCAGACGGTTTCCTGCCCTTTGTTTTTAGACATTACACATTCATAATAATAGTGTAAATCTCTATTTATGAATTAAATATTTTCTTTACTCTTTCAGTCTCTCTTCATGTACCGGGTAGCAGCACATGTGGTGATAGCGCTCATCTTCGGCTACCTGTACCTGGGCGTGGGCAGCGAGGCCAGCACCGTACTCGGCAACTACGTGTACCTGTACGGCTCCATGCTGCTCGTGGTGTACACCGGCAAGATGTCCGTTACGCTGTCGTGTGAGTATTATTCATCATCATCTATCTACCCTAACAATAGCCTTCTACTTGGGCTACCTGTAGCCGGGCGTAGGCAGCGGGGCCAGCACTGTGCTGGGCAACTACGTGTTTCCGTACGGATCCATGCTGCTCGTTGGTGTACACCGGCAAGATGTCCGTCACGCTGTCGTGTGAGTATCTCTCATCATCTACCCTAGCATTAGCCTTCATCTTCGGCTACCTGCACCTGGGCGTGGGCAGCGAGGCCAGCATCGTGCTCGGCAACTACGTGTTTCTGTACGGCTCCATGCTGCATTGTTCGTCATCAACGGCATCTTATATCTGTAAAAGTTAGTTAGTTTTAGTTTAATTTTGATGTACTATTCCACGCAAAGATATTGTTTTAAATAAAGAATTGAATTTAAAATTGAATTGAATCTCATATCAACCGCAATTGAATAGCAGGAAACAGCCGGCTTCTTATTTTTACATCGACATCGTATTATGCAATTGCAAGGCGTCCACTGCTATGCTTACAAAGGTCTTGCTAGATTCCGATAATGACCGGTTTGAAATGTTTCTAAATTGTCCGGTTCGAGCGCTCTTTATCCAGCTCCTGATTGCTTTATAAATTTACTTACCCACATTAAGTTAAACCCTCCTCATGCTCGTGTTTAGACTTCCTAAACAAAGTTCATTATCAACGATAACGATTGATCTTTGACAGCTGCTCTCGAAATAATTGCCGGCAATCACAGCTTACCGTATAACATTCTATTAGATAATGCTCATATAATCACAACTTAATTTTCATATGAAACTGCCTCGTGTCGTGTGTGAGGAATTACTTAATCATGTTCAATTATAAATTGTGATTGAGATAATTTGATATAGAAATAACACCGAACTACCTTATGCAAAACTTTAAGTAGTTATATAATTACGACTGAATCGTCGAATGGAAGGTGGGAAAAAAAATACCAAACTTCGCTATTTTAACATGCTAACTAAACGCCCAATTTATCTAAGCGAATTTAAGGCAAGGTAATATAGCAGAGAAATATTTCAACAGAACTCCATAGAAACGGTTGGTCGTTGTAATAAATAAAATCTGCATTAATTAAGAGTTCATCTCACTGATGTTTATCATATCGTTCCGTGTAATTCCGAGTTACATCATCACGCTGTTACCGTTGAAATGAGCCGGTAAATGCAAATATTCTAGTCTCGAACAAGAAAAATCCCTATAAAATACCCTGCATGATTAGATCAAAGTCTGAAGTAACACATACAATATTGTAAAAGAAGACCTACTTCCTTTAAAAATTAGTCAAAAGTGGGTATTAATTATAATAATTTATTTTAAACTTTTTTGCACAAGAGATTTACAAAGAGTGGAAAAAGCATGCTAAAGGCATTTTCTGCCATTCCTACAACATAACCTCAAGGTATTAATTATTATATTTTTTACAGTTCCATTGGAGATGGACATACTAAAAGGAGAATACTTCAACCGATGGTATTCACTGGGTCCGTACATCGTGTCTATTTTAGCTGTTGAACTACCATTTCAGGTAAGAAAATTGTTATTTACACGAAGTTTCGATAAGAACGATGTCTTCTAATAGCTATGCACAGCAATGACCGCGAGCATTTGATATATAAAGCATCGCTTAATAAATCAAATGCTATTTGCTTTCAATTTAAGATTCCCAGATTTATTGAAAGCGAAGAGCGAAGTCCGGATGACTTTTAAGGCAATTTATCTTTTAGTTAGTTTACTCGTATTGTACAGCAAATGCATCTTAAGGAGATTGATTTCTTTAAATGCAGGCTTTCTGCCAGTTAGAGTAGATATCTACTAATAAACTACTGTCCAAGTTACTTCGGTGTTACAATTGTAGGAAACGTGCTTTCCAGATGATCTCATGCGTATCGTACGTGGTACTATCCTACTGGCTGACGGACAACCCTTTAGAGCCAACGAGGGCGACCCTATTCTTGGCCACCATTGTTGCCACATCGCTGTGCGCGCAGGCGTGGGGCTACTTTATAGGATCCACGACACCTACCAAGGTAACGTAATGATATGCGTTTTCTTTAACACAAAAAAAGGTGACACCACCAATAATTGACATACTCTTTTTTTATCTGTCAAACGGTCTGCCTCCATAGATTTTGTATGGGAATACAAAAACGTGACGACACGTCATGTATCAGAAATCGGAGTCAATTGACCGAATATTTATTAAGTTTTGTGTGTTACAAAATTGGTTTCTACAGCTTTTTGGAAATATAGTGGTTGTATTAACTTCATAGGGGCTATGATTTTTAAACGCAATGGTCTTAAAAATATTTAAGATAGTTGTCATCATGCCAATTCTAGATTTAATAAAAAAACTACAAGTCAATTCTGAACTCCTAGACATAAGAGATATTCAACAAGACAGATATTCAAGAACAAAGTTACAGTAAAGTTAGAACGGCACTTTCATTGGTAAAGACCTAGTATTAACTAACACGTCGATGTTATACAAAATGTCCAAACTCCTAGTTTCGTTAGATGGGAAAGAGATAAGACACAGGAACACCTGCTTAACCTTACGCACCTTTATAACTAGATTTCAATATCCACTGAGTGAAAAGAGCGTACCGTTTCTCCATGTTATTGGTCATATATGTACCACACTGACCTTAACTACTTTTACTAATATAAGTTATCAATGTAAATGGTTTTGATTTGAATGTCTCTGTGTATGTACCTACCTACCAAGATGGAAATTTAGATTCAACAAAAGTTTTTCTGTTTTTTTTTTTCAAAAATTACTACATACGTAAAGGTCTATTACCGCTGAATTTCCTTTAATAGATCGCGAATTCTACAAAACTTATCAAAACCTATTTGGTCCTACAGATCGCAGTGTTCGTGGGCCCAGTGGTGGCATGTCTGTTCTCCGTGTTCGGTTTCTGCCTGGCGCTGTCCGACACGCCCTACCCGTTCCGATGGCTGCACCACATCTCGTACTTCAGGGCTGGCTTCCACGTTGCCGTGCATTCCGTTTATGGCTTCAACCGGACCAAGATCCATTGCTCTAAGAGTAAGTTTGTCTCTTCAATTTGCGTCTTAGAGACGCACGGTGTTTGCATCAGCCGTTGTAGTTGTTTCTACTTTGCGCTGTCCTACATGCTCTGATGTTACGATAGCTGCATCACATCTCGTTCTTCAGAGCTGGCTTCCAAGTCGCCGTGCATTCCGTCTATGGCTTCAACAGGCCCAAGATCAAATGCTCTAAGAGTAAGTTTGTCTCTTTAACCAGCGTATCAGATGCGCGCAGTGTTAGTAGTTAGTTAGTTAGTATTAGACGTTGTAGCTTAGTTTTTGCTTTGCACTATCCGACACACCCTCTCCGTTCCGATGGCTGCACCACATCACGTTTATCAGAGCTTACTTCCACGTCGCCGTGCATTCTGCTTTGGATTCAACAGGACCAAGATTAACTGCTTTACAAGTAGGTTAGTTTGTTAGCTCCTCAGCCACCTGCGAAGCGACGCATTTTTTTACTTCCCTAACTCTTCTACCAGTATTTCAGAGACGCACAGCTACACCATATTTCGGTCTCTAGAGCGCGTTCTAATGTGGCATGTAGTTAAAATAGTTAGTTAGCATTTGGATTATTGCAACTTTCAAGGATGAACAAAAACCGAAGGATGGCACCAAAATCTGGCAAAAAAATGGATTCTTCTGATATGTCATTTGTGTACCTGTAGCGTTTGCGATAATTGTTATAAAATCACTTACTGTATCAAATACGAGTATTGCCGAGCAATTGACATGAATGCTAAATTGCTGATAAAATACGAAAGTGGCGTAGTTAAATAGTATTTTAAAAAATAGTTTAAACTTAATATAACGTATTTATTTATTGATTTTCCAGTGTACTGCCACTACATAACTCCAAGCAAGTTTCTCAAAGAGATGGACATGGCGGAAGTTGATGTCGGCGGCAACATGGCGCTGGTTCTCTCTACTACAGTTCTAATGCACCTACTTACATGCACTGTACTGTGGTATCGCCTTAACAAGAGATAAAATTAAAGATGTATATCTAGATTGAAAGTTGAACGGTATACAGCAGCATGATGGTAGTATGATGACTCAATTCAGCCTAATCTTCGAGTCCAACTTCAAATAGAAGACTGAATCATAAATACGCATCAATTAATTTATCAATTTTACGTACAATCTGTTTATCAAATTTTTATCATAACTGCAGCTGTGTACAATACTTAAATAGTATAATTTCTTGTATAAGTAATTTTAACCTTTAAGTTCCTTTTCTATGACTATTGACTGGTCTATTGTAAGGCTATTAAGATTATAAACGAATAAATAAAGCTAACCTATTACGTAGAATAATCTTAACCCCAATGAAATTAATGAGGAGCGATTAAAGTAAATTCGTGACTGAATTTGTTTCACCAGAAAAAGTAACAACTAGATGCATTAAATCAATTTTATATATCCTTTGCTTATATTGGTCAAGACCCCAACTCGAAAACGTTGCAACATTACCATTACCATTTAATTATAACGTCATTGCACATAATTGTTATTGTTTAATTCTCTTACTCTCTGACTCATGTATTTTACAAACAAATTTCAATTAATAATATGATAGCATAAATACGTATTTATTGAAATATTTACAAACATCGTAGCCTGTTGCTAAATTAACAGTTATTATTTTATTTATAACTGACACAACATGCAGTTAAATGAAATTATCTCAATGTTATTTGATTTTAAAATATTTCTTAACTGAGATGTTACAATTAAAGATATGTAAACTTAAAAATTAAAGTTAGCTGTTCAACATGACAAACGTCGCATGAAGAAATCTAACAAATAATTAACATTACTTTCACTACGTAGTTAGTTCAATTCAGAACTTTTTGTCGCAAATTATTTGCAGTTCAGATCTTGTTTGAAGATATCATATTACCTTTTTAAGGCAATATTATATCTTCTATATTTTTGGCATCATTTGCAGATTTAAGAGAATATATATGAAACGAGATCTGCGTAGGTAACAATATCCCAATTGTCTATTATAGATCTTTAAAAAAAAAACGCTTTATAATAATCGTGAAGTGATTCCTAGCAAATTTCCAGTGCAGATCTGATTTATAGTTGTGTTTGATGTAAGCGTTTCTGTAAGTTAATACTAGTTTCATAAGTACGACAGATGTTAACTAAGTGCTTTAGGTTATTTATACAATGACAAAATCAGTTTTAAATTTAATTTATTAGTTAAACGTGGCTATTGGTTACTTAAGGTGAAACTTCGAATTATTAGTTAGTATTATTAATATTTTAAGTTAAATGACGATGTACCATGTACTTAGGATGTGATATGTAGATAAATGCAACACGAAGCTGGACTTGCCTTACCAAAACAATTTCAGTATCTATGTATTCCTGACTGACAAATTAATTTTGTGTAGTAAACCAATCATTTTTGTCCCATTTCACCTATCCTAACTGGCTATCAGCCGTGCTAAAGATGTCCTTTAACCTTGCATGCCTAACAATAATTATGGTAACTTCAATTTATTGCAAAGACATGAACCCTTTCCATTAGTATCTCTTGCCGGGTTAGTATCTAACATTAAATATTTTAGCAAAAATTTATAACGAAATTACGTTTCTTTTCTCGAATTCATGTACTAGACATCGCATAGGTAGCAATTTTGATAATATATGTATATCTTTGTGGTCAAGTGAAAATTATTTATAATGTTTAGTTCATAAGTAAAACAATAAAACGTAATATATTGAATACAAATTTTGTTTTCTTTTCTAACAGAATTCTGGTTATTATACCCAACGCGATAAACAATGAACATGTTTCCCTTAATTTTAGCAGAGACGCGGTACAGTGATTTAATAGAAGACGAAGATAGCCCTCGTCGCGTCACTACATCGATACATTATTTTAACAATTTTTGTAGTCGCCAACGAACTACTATAACTTATAATAATCACAAAATAGGTGAACATCAATCCTGTAATTCGGAGTGATAATTGTAACGAGTTTAAAAAGCTGGTAGGTATCTTTTAAACAGGTACTTCCATTAGTCACCGGCTAGTCAAGACTTCCGTTTTCGACTAGACGTTATGCTCTGGGGCAGGACAGTTGACGATTTTGGGATTTTGTCTCAGTGAAAAAAAAATGTGCATAACGTGTGCATAATTAGTTCTAACTTACAATACATAGTACTTCTTTAGTTTAAGAGCACAAAAACATTGAAATTTTTACTGGTGCGGAGCATCCTCTCCAGCAATTCATAACGCATAATTAGCGCGTGTGAATGATTTTAGCACGAAAGTAGTATAAAAAAATTCACAGGAGATATATAAGAACCTACAGTATTTGAAATAATTGCAGGCGCCGAATAACAAATTTTTCGTATTTCAAATTATAATATGGAACTCTCATAATCCCAGGCGTTGGTCCAACAGTGGACCAATTAATCTATCACCCCAACGTCTGGAACAAGCTTTGCCTTAGCTCAGAAGTTGACTTGACGTCTTGTCATTTCATTGAGTTTGACATGTGACGTCCGACGTCCTGAAAGGAGCCCTAGCTCCTAAAAGCAATTTGGCCAAGTCACTTTGCATGTAACTTTTTGAGAAGATCGCGAGATAGCTGCTAGGTAATAGGTGTGGACTTCATCGAAGAACACAAATTGGAATCCAGTAGCTATCTTTCTGTGTAGAACTTCCCGAGCAATTTGTGGTCGTGCACCGGGAGGCTGCGGATTACCGGAGCCCATCTGCACCGGCTCGTCACATTTTCACAACCCCTTTTTTTGGAGTATTTTTTGTTTGACCGGTCCCCGAATCTGCCTTCAGCGCGGATACCTCAGGGAAGTGCTCCTTTGTAATAAAGTCAAGTTTTATATACAACCGAAAATCTTTTATTTAACAAAATGTGGCAATGTCAGTTATCAACGGGCCGAGGCACCGGCACTGATAAAGACGAATTCGTCAGAATTGTGCGTATGTTTACAATACCTAATCATTAGTAAGTAGGTGGAACGAATCCGAACATGTTTAAGCCAAAGCAACGCTGGACTCATATGCGCATTAATCTTTAAGACGTTGCTTATCGCTTTCACGCCTTCTAAGAATGTTTCAACTTAAAATCCTAGAAATGCTTAACACGAAATGTTAATGGCAAGGTACCTACCTACTAAGCAGGCAACCCTACGAACGCCTATGAACAATAAAGTTGAAAAATATAATATGTACCTATAGTGCACAAAATTTTATGATCGTTTAAGATAAAGGAGAGGGTATGGTAACCTTTGAATACTTTTTACACTTCCTGTCATATCTTCGGATCCTCTGATTTTGGATCAATTTACTGTTTCATAATCCCTACTCTACCTATTCGACTAAAACATCGCAATACATTATATGACGAATAATTTGCAAATTATAACCGAAATATTCATTTTAGTAGAAGTCAAATGTTCCATGCTACCCCACCCCTGGGGCAGCTATGCTGATTTGAACAGTAAATACTTCTAGATCAGCAGTCTTTATGTCTTGCTAGTCAATTTCTCATTCAGATTTTTTCGGAATTTGAAGCAATTTTTTATACTGCCCTTGATAGTGTCTAAAGCAAACAAACACACACACACATATTTATATTATATACAAACAAACAAAAAAGACACGAACAAGACACTACAAATTTAATATACAAAACAAAGATTTTGATTTGCTTGTAAGCTAGGTTATTTGATTATATCTGAAGAAAATGAACATTTTTTATTAATGTAATTACGTACAGAAAGAGCGAGTTTCTCCTAACACAAGTGTTTTAGCTTAAAAGGAGATTCCCAATGTAAGTGTCAAATTACTTTTGTTATTAATAAAGAATTTTGAATTTGTTTTGCATAAAAAATAATAGATATCATTTTTTTTTTAAATAATTTCGTAAACTTAAATATTCAAAGCTGCGCATGTTCAACGGTGCTCTCTTCTCCCCTATATGGGTGCCATATATATTTAAATATATAAAATACCAAGGAAACACTTAAAGTATGGGTATGCAAGCGGTACTTTCATAACTCAGCAGCTACGTCCAATTTCATTAAATTTGTTTTCTCACAGGGTGTAGTTAAGAAAAATCTGTCTCAGTCTAATAAACTCATTCATAAATTATCTTATCCAAAAATATTGGTACCTTACTTAATTAATTAAAATATATTATAATCATTTTATCGATATAAGAATTAGATATTGAACACGTGAATTATGATTACGATGATACACGGTTGCTAGTCGAGGTCAGAAAATAAAATAAATCCATAGTATGCTTTGGAAATACCACAGCGAGTAACAAACACAGATCCGATATTAAGTAAAACTTGTGGAAATATCGCCAATGCAATTTTTATTGCAGAAATATTGTAAGCGGGAAAATCGTTACATGAGGAATAACTTATTTCAAAACCGTTTAATGCGTTACAGAAAATCTACTTTGTAAGTTTCTCAGATAAGTAAAACTTTGAACAAAGACATAATTTGATAAATCGATACGATTAACAATATATCGTGTTGTAAGTGGTCGAACACCTGTTTCACACTTTTGATTATTCTTATGATGTCCTGAGTCATAGAGAAAAATCAAAGTATATGATATAATAATAATAATAACTTTTATTTCAGGCAACGAATTTTAACAAAATTATGGCCCATATCATAAATACCTTAAAGTCAAACATATATATATAAAGTAATATGACTAAACGTAGATAATTTGGAAATATACCTTAGAATTAATCTGGTGTATGAAAAGTACTTAGATGATGTTGCTTGCTATTAGTAATAATTATTTCCTTATCGATAACTGGTGATTACTTTAAAATGGTGATTACTATTAATATGGTCAGCAGATACCTTCTAAAAAGGTAATTTGCTGCCCCAGGGCCACCCCCACGGCAGCTTTGATCATTTGACTTCTGTTTCTAAGTTGGATTTTGCGACTATACTTTGCAATTTATTCGTCATAATGTATCGCCATTTTATAGCCTAATATACTAAGCATTGTGAAACAGTAGAAAGGTTCAGAACTAGAAAACTCTAGAATGAATATTAGGGTATTCATAGTCTTAAATCTAAAACAAGCACATAAACGTTGAAACACACTTTACAATACAACACGGACAGTCAGCGTCAAAAATAAAGTAGCACTTGAGTACTATATCAAAATATGTCAGATTTGAACAGATTTACCAGGCGAATGCTCAAAATGTTATTTTGACATATTACTCAAGTGCCAGTATATTTTTGACTCGGACTGTCCAAACTAAACGGGTCTTAATGATTAGGTAAGCTTTTGTTCTTGCTACAACACAAAGTTACAACAATCGTATCGTTTTGACAGCATCTGCCACTACAGTAGCTACGAAGAACTGGTTCTAACGACGACCAGGAGTTTTGGTATCACGTGGACGTTGCCTTTGTCTGCTTATGCGATAACAGCAATCATCTGTGGAGCTCAGTCGCGTATTATCTAACTGCGTAAGCCAAACTGGTAGCGGATGTGTGGCCTTGCAATATTCTTTTCATAAAACACTTATAAGCTAACAGGTTACAATCCAACACGCTTAGAAGCTTAAATTCTTAATTCGCATTTACTATTCAAATAACACAGATCATTGATAATAAATAATTGAATTGAATTTTAATAAAAATTAATTACATATCGAATTAATGTCAAAATTAACCTATCATGTGAAAGATAACAGTTTTTTATGATTAAATAATATGGTTATTTTGTGGGATAATGATCACTCAGTGTCAACCAAGCTTCAATTATCAAATTGTCAAGTGTCGTCAATTATTCAAAATGCCAAGTCAAAATTTACATAGAAAACTTTTTTTTGGGTGACCGTATGTTTTTGGGAAAGAGGGTTGGACTCAAGGCGTCTTTCAGCAACATTTTAGTACTCAGGGCTACGTAGTTTTTCAGGAAAATTATTTTCTCTCAAAATTGAGATTTTTTTTCTAGAAAAACTATGAAAGCCCGTGTACTGACATTTTACTCAAAGACGCCTTAGGTCCAATCCTCTTCACTGAAAAAAACGCATTCATCAAAAAAAAAGGTTTCATGTAAATTTAGCCCTTGGCAAAATTAAGTTTTTCGAGCCCACTAAATTCGACTCTACGGCCTTTCGGCGCTACGGGGTGCTGAAAATAAATTCGACACCAAGTCCTTCTCATAAACGTCCTTCAAATCTATGTAAGTAACCCGTTTTAAACATTGTTAAAGTTAGACAAGCTAGACCCCTAGTTTTATAGAGTTTAATATCAGAAATTATATAGATTTGTAAATTTATGCTAATCTAGCGCTAGGTCAAAAAAAAAACAACGGGCAGGAGAACGTCTGTGGGGTCCGCTAGTCATGTAATAAATATTCGAAAATCGTTCATATGTATGAAATAAATAATTTATTATTAATAATAATTTATTTCATACATATGAACGATTTTCGAATATTTATTACATGACTAGCGGACCCCACAGACGTTCTCCTGCCCGTTGTTTTTTTTTTTGAGTTATTCGCTTACCAACACATTTTGCGATTCATTTTTAAATATATACATTTTTAATAGATTACGCTGACAAAATAATAATTAATTACCTCCCACAAAAAATATTCCCGCCATTTGACTATGCTTAGAACATTTAAATGTGAACCATCCTCGCATTCCAATGAGTTAGGTTAGGGCTTGGGTTAGGTTGATTTGTAAGGAGTAGTTGTAAGAAAGTAGTTATAAGAATTAACTAATTAGAATAGTTTTACTAAGATCCAGGCTGCATGGTAAGTATTATCTTTTGCCTTTTACACACAAGCAAGTGGAATGAAGCACACCAAAAAAAAAAACAATCTACCTATTTAAGGTATGAAATTCCAAAATTGGGGCGGGCCCTGCCTAGAGTTCCTAATAATGTAGACAGCGACTAATTTTCTTTTCTATTGTAGTAGCGCTGCTGATGTATTACTTTGTCTACTTAGGAAATACGCAATAATTTGCTACAGCTGTCTGCCTAACTGCCAACCAAGTGGAGGGAGAACGACCGATAAATCGCTGTGCGCCTGGGCACAGTGTGCGACCGAGTCGCCCGCGCCACACGTGCGTGCTCGCTGCGGCTTTTGTTTGCGCTCCTTTGTGTTCGCGAAACGCGCAATGGAAGTTACGAATTCAGTTCCAGTGTCATAACTACCTTGTGCTGTGACAGTGCCAACAAAATGGGCAGCGAAAACTCAGAGTCGCAGGAGACCACCTCCACTAATCTCGTTTACGACTCTCTAAACATTTCCTTCGAAGACATCAACTACACAGTCCGACATGGCATCTTGGCTGGAGGTGAGCGAACCTTCGATCACATCTGGTATACTTGAAACACCATTTGTAGACAGAATTAATATCAGACAACTCATTAACGCTCTTCACGTATCAAGGTAAGATAGCACAATAATGCGGTCGTAAGTAACATTATACGATTGCATTCAAACAATGCTGTTTACTTCAAACAAAAATTTTTGACGTTTACACATGAGTAAGACACACAGTAAACTTTAATTAAAAAATACTTTCTAATACGCTACATCTAACTTAACTACTACTCGTGTACTTAAATACTAAACAAAGCCAGTGTCAGACGTCTCGGACAAACAAAACTTTACGATAAGTAACATGAATATATACCCACATTTAAACAACTTCTTTTATCTGAATGGATCTTATCGTGACACACAAACCAAAGTCGATATCCAATTTACGAAAATGTTAATGATTTTTCAATCGAGATAATGGATATTCTTGGCGGTTAAAATTTTAAATGTTTTTGTTTCGGTAAGATATTATACCTAATACGATAATCTATGTACGGTTACAAAATTTTATCTTAGGTATGAAATTTGCGATAAATGAAATGAATTTACTGTTCTCGTACACCAATAAGCATCCATTGTATTTGTTTTGTAAACGAATTTCATTCTTTTAAAGAAGTGAATGTCTTAAAAAGTTTATAGTCAAATCATGGAGATACATAGGTAGTTGCTTTTCGATTAAAAAAAGTTTTCTATTTCAAATAGGTACAGCAATATTTTGCTTATGACTCTTACGCAAAATGATAACCCAGTGTTTAGTCTTAGTCTAAATAGTCCCTGTAAGCTTACACCACTCATGGTCTCATCATAAAAAATGATAGAGATGATATCAGTAGCAATTATGAAATTAAAAATACAATGTACCTACTTGTTTAGTAAAATGAAAAATTAAATAAACATAACTTTTAATTGAAATTAGTGCCGAGACTCATTTGAACAATAAATACTTCTATTTCAGCAGTCTTTATTTATAGGTACCTATCTTGCTTGTAAATTTCTCATTCATTATTTATTTTGGGATTTCAAGCAATTTTAGTGCTTCTCTATTTATAGTGTTCAAAGCTGCTCCTGGGGTATTTCAATAAATAAAAACGTTTTCTTTTACAACTAAAAGTGTAAAAATTATATTGCTCTGTAGTCTTCTGCGTGATTTACGTACAGGTTGTCCCAGGAAACCTGTACCAGCGAAGGTCTGGAGTTAGGGGACATTAATACCAAACGTTTGACCCTAATGTACGAGTATGTTCCGCCATATTTAACAGTTCGCGAGATATGATTTTTTTGTTTACTTAAATTTCAGGGGGATTTAGCTATAAACTGTTTCTGTGTGGTGTTTCTTTTAGTTTTTTTTATTGAATATTTAGCTCAAGTCTGTGCTTATCTGTACGAATTAAAAAAAAAACATCCAAATTCTATTTACTAGCAGGATTTAAATGTTACACTTGGTTTTAAGTTCAAGAAAAAAAATTGAAACTAAAAAATTGTGTCAAACGTTAGATATTAGAGTCTTAAGATCCTAGACTTTCGCTGGTACAGGTTTCCTGGGACACCCTGTATAAAACAATCTGACTAATAGAGGGAAAACTAAACGCCCCACATGCCTTGAGTTGGATGACTGAGTTAAAAAACAATTTCAGTCCATTGGGTGATGTAAGAAACATTCTAACCGATACAGGGAACAAACGCTCCTTATACCTTGAATTGGATGACCAAGATTCTTACGCGCTAAAAGATTATAGTTTGCACTCTAAAATGAACACTCTCGTAACTAAACGACAGGCTGTTAATTGTCAGTAGTGACAAGTGACACCTTTGCAGGTTTGTGTTGCTACTACTTTCGTTAAATTACGTTCTAAAATAGCTTCGTACACTAAAATTTTCAAAGCTGCCCCTGTTGAAAGGTGCCCTCTTCTTACCGGACTAACGTGAAACCCTGGCAACACAGCTAATCTGAAGACATGACTATGAGATGTTCACATAATATCATATCGAAAATAAAGGTCGAAATCCAAATAAATATCAATACATATTCGCGCGGAGTATATAGTATTTGATTCTGCAATCAGAAAGCATTCACAAAATGCTTGCATTCTTTCTTCCTTATTCGGGTTCTCATGTCGATCTATAGCCTGAAATTGACATTTTTAAATGAAAGGTGTATGCGTAATTTTAAGGAGCATGGAGGACTATGTCGGTTAACGACCAGGATCACCACCCGTGACCCAATCTTCCTCTTTCAGATTTTCCATTACCCTGTGTTATAAAATACTAATCCTATTTTCAGTTGGTCTGAAATAAAATAGTTTTTTTAAATAATTATATTTCCTCATTTTTTTAACTTAAAACATTTACGGACACTGTGCCAGACACAATAGAGGGTTTATTGTTATATCGTTTAATAGACGTACAGGGTCCGTGAATGAGTTAATTAACACAATGCAGCATGCAGCACGAGAATTCTGATTTCACTCATGATCCTGAAAAAAACCTACACTTAAATCCTTACGCTTCTACAAAAGAACGGAAAATCAGTGGTCTATGTCGTGATTACATAATCGCTGTCTAAAACAAGGCAAGGTCTGGACCAGAATTTAGCATTTCGTACTAAAAAACGATTTTTTGACATTGATAAGTTAACCACGTTCTACTAACGCCAATTATTCACTCACCGTTCATTCAATTTATAGAAAAGTTAATGACGCTTCAAGACCACCAGTCTTCTTCCCCAAAAAAATCTGTTCATCCAAAAAAAAGGTTTTCTATAAAATTTTGCATTCGGTAGCTGAAAAATAATACGATACGTACTTTACACCGACGGCCTTGGATCCTTCGTAGGTATATAATCGTTAAACAAGTTTTAGTGCTTTGTAGTAGAAAAATTATACGACACTGGTTTAATTTGCAGTAAGACGGTGTGTTTTTAAGACCTAGGGTAGGTAACCCAAATAAGGGCTACGTCCTAATACAGCCTATACTTAAAATTTCCCGCTTCATGATTTCGAATTCGCACCAATGTTTGTAAAATGGCCCAGAGAACGTGGGCAAGGTAAAGTCAGAAGGATCACATACCAAACTCTTCGTGTCTAGTTTAATATTTGCATTCAATACTACTGATACATATGATACTGCTGCGGCTACACCGCTTCAGGGATGTTCGCTGTCACTGGCGTTGGCTGATTCCGCAATAGAAAATCTACATTCATATTATAAAGGGGATTGATTTGATCGTTTGTTTGTTTGAATTGAATAGGCGCCGAAACTACAGGTCATAAAAAAAAATAACCACTAGAATCTTACATTATTCCTTATGAACAAAGGCTATACATATTTAATACGAGAAAAAATTGGAATCCGCGTAAAATTTTTGTCTACACATGCGAAGCCGGGATATTTTGTGTGTTTCTTTTCCACCAGCCTGTGTCGCGGTGCCAGGGCCTAAAAATATCTAAATAGATCTCGGCGAGTAGTGGGGGCCGAAACTCTAACGTTTGTTCGAACTTGAAGGCGGACGAATTGTCGGCCGCTAGTAGAAATGATTGCTGCAGGCTAAAATGCATTTATGTCAGTCATCGAGAGTCGTGCAGAAGCAGCCGCTGTAGTTGTGTCAAATTATTTTTCATCTCGGGAAACAAACTTTGTTTATAACTCAGTCATCCAACTTAGGGCACGTGGAGCGTTTATTCCCTCCATTAGTTAAAATGTTTCATATATCACACAATAGACTACAGATCAAAATCATTTTTAAACTTTTATTCGGAATGAAAACACTTTTCCCCAGCTTTGAGGACTTCTACTAAAATGCATGTAGCAGCTATATTTATCGTCATATGATGTATTGTTATTTTATAGCCTAATAGTAAGACTAAAATTTTGCAAGTTGCAGTGCAACAGTAAAAATGTTCAGAACTAGTGAATCTTTAAAAAGAGAGTGTAAAAAGTGATCAAAGATGTCCTCCTCTCCCTTAGATACCTATTGTTTAAAAAACATCCCTTCCTCAAAGTCATTTCTGTAAGGCGTTGACAAAGGGTTGTCGTCGGGTCACATTCAGTATTTTTGCTTTTAGTTAGTTATGTACTTGAAAATCATGTAATTTTAACCTTGGCCTTATGTATTTAGAGAATGCCAATTGTAACCTTACTCTTGGGTGTTGTTAACACTTTTCATTGAATAAATACCTATTTCTCCTGCCCACCGGCATAGTAAGGAAGAACGTAGGCTGGGTGGACGTATGAGACAAATGACAATGTCCTCTGTTACCCAATGCTTCCTTTATCAAACAGATAACATTGTTTCACACACAATGGCATATTCACTAACGTGATACGACGACCTGGCGATTAACATGATGTTCGGTATTTCATCCAAAATTATACATTTCTTAATTATTTATTACAAACAGTATCATAAGGGTTTAGCGGGGAGTTGAGACGCCCTTATTAGGCATTGGATCGCCGCCCTTATACACCCAAGGGCAATTCATTGTCTAAACCAAGTTAACTAACTTAAATGTGCTGTTTATTAACATAGTTATAAAATATTTGCTACTAACGAATGGTTCAAGTTAAGTGAATAAATATTAATTATTATAATTTAGTTTTCTAACTTTCATAGTCTCAGTTATCTCATAACTGGTATTAACTGTAGCCATTTTATTGTCACCCTATTCAAGAAAATTGTATTATTTCCTAAATGGGATGGTAATAAGAAATAGTTCAACAAATTTGTATTCCTTTTCGAAAGCGAACACATAGCATTGGTAAAAAATAAATGACCATTCACAAAATGATTTTGGTACCCTTGTTATTTTTGCACCATTTTAGTCTTTCTTTACTTGCCTCCTTTTCGTATAAGCGTAAAGAAAAAAGACATCACTTTCACTGAAACTCTATCTAGATAACCTACTGAAATATTCAACAAACTTAATTAGCATACAATAGTTTACCACATTTCATAGATACAGCAGCACTTTCGGGCACAAAGGAATAAATTGTCGAATAGAGTACTTAAAACATAATTTTTATCAAATTACTAGTGGCCCCCCGCGACTTCGTCCGCGTGGAATCCCTTTGTTTTCACAATCGCGGTCGAACGGGATAAAAAGTATCCTATGTCCGTTGCCTGGTTCTAAGCTACCTACCTCTCCACCAATTTTCAGCCAAATCGATTTATCCGTTCTTGAGCTATAAATAGTTACACTTACACCACTTATTACACAAACATTTACTTACACAAATATTTAAAGTTAATGATTCTAATATAACTACACATAACGCCTATGTACATATTTCAGTGTTTTTTGATTTTTGTATTTTTTGTGTATGCAATAAAGGGTTATCTTTTTTTACTTATTTGACTCACCCGGTTTGCGTTAAGCCACGGACGAGGTTAACGGAGGGGTACCGTAAGGAGTAAAGATGGGTAGAGAAAAAAAGGAAAAGAAATTCACAAAATTAGGGGTCAGGGAAGAAGGTAACAAGATTATTTATTTAGGTATAAAAATATATTTTTTAGTTTGGAAATTTAAATATCATAATATTTTTACATAAATATTCAGATTTACACTTATAAGCATAATAATCATAAGAAGATATGAGGCAGGATACGGATGTTGGGAAAGGGACTCGGAGCAGCAACAATGAAGAAATTTGCTAGTATCACGAGTGCATAAGCCACTGCAGTATTTACAATTATACCCAAAAAGTAGATTGTAAATCTACTCACTGTAAATCTATTCACTGTTTATTTTTTACGTATTCGTGCTTCCACCCATTCGTCTTAATTTATAACATGCATCGTCCTTTTAAGATCAGATGAGAAGAACAAAATATCATGAAACTTAATTAGACAATATTTAAAATTGTATTTTCCTCCATAAAAATGTAGTTACCTAATGATAGTCCTTCAAAGTAAAAACGCACATCACTAGCTGGCGCACACATGAACAAATCGAAATTGGTTTCAAGTTTTCGAGCTGGCAGTTGATCTATGCGCTAGGATATTCTAAATCTATGGATATTACACATGTACACACATGAACCCACTCACTCTCACACACGCTATTACTCACACACATATCTACGCACGCGCACACACAAGCAAAGCTAGTGGCAGTTTGCTCCAAGTTCCAAGTATCCACATCTGGGGGCCTGTTGACCTGTGTTACAGGTTTCTTTGAAACCTACTTTAGACACAAGTGATAGGAACTAAGACTATTTAATTTAAGACTTTTAATTTATGTATGTTAGTCATTGTATTCAATTCTCGGGACGACAGGGTCCCGTTTGACGATTTTTTGGCGATTAGCCCTGTATTTTATGTAATGGTGAAATAATACAGGGATATAGGATTAAGAGCCGATGGACAGGGTTACAGGTACTACAGAAGAAGAGACTACGGGTCACCTGCCAGGTTCATAGCCTCGAGCTGAAAAAGTGGCAGGTAGTGACTTGCCGACAACTTTATGGGCTTCTTTATTATCGGCACTCAGATTAACGACTGACCCCGTGGTGTCGCTACTTACCACAGCTCGCTTAATTGAAAAATAATAATATTTGATGAAGTTACTTTATTATATAAGGATTAACAATGCAAATTTCTTTACAATGTGAAATTAAAAAAATTTTGCTTTAAGTGTGTGTTTAATTAATTACACAAAATAATAATATTTTACAAATGCTTCCCATCAAAAGTTTTTGTACTTCACTCCATTCTACGTATGTCTTTGGATATTTTTTGATTTGTATAACACTACATTTATTTTTAAGATTCTTCTTAAACTACTGGGTGAACAATACCCTTGTAAACACAATTTGAAGTCAATGTTACATGTAGCAAACAAGCATATGGAACATTTTTTAAAGATTCTAACGCACAAACAGTCTCTTTATATACGTTTTATCACCTAAGCCCCATTTCTTTCAGGACGCAAGACGATTCTGAACAACATGAGTGGGACCTTCAACGCGGGTGAGCTGAGCGTCATCATGGGACAGTCTGGCGCCGGCAAGAGCTCTCTCATGGACATCCTAGCAGGATACACGTACGTCCTAAGCTCTTAATAAGTTTAATAATACTTGAAATCGCAGTATTCTCATCAGCACCCCGATTTTGTACGTTTTCGGAAGCAGCTCTCTCGATTTGTCATGACATGTGCATTGTAGAATGACCCACCCACATGGTACCCCCATCTTCTTTTTGTTCTTCATAATTTATTTTTAAATATATAAAATAATGATACAGTGAATGTCATAGCAGCGGACGTATGTTCGAACGATGAATATAGCGCCCAGGGAAAAGTTATTCAACAAAATGAGCAATTTCTGTTTATGTAAAAAAAAAACTGAATTGTATCCGATGTTAAACCCTAGCAGCCCAGCTCAATAATAAAAGGTATGAATATGACGCCTTATGAATAGAAGTTCAGAGTGACAAGCACTTTATGTCCCCATATCTTAAATGTCTACCTACCACGGACGGTGAAAAGGGTCCGAAAAGTCAGGTTTAAATAAAATGTAAATAAATCGCGTAATAATCCGTTAAAAGTGTCACATTTCAATGTTTACTGTTCGCGTAAACCGAAGAAATAAATATGAAGATCTGGAGCAATCTGGAGTGTCTGATGTGTTTTCCAGCAGCCCAGCCATCTATACCATAAGGAGTATGAATGTAGAATCTCAGGAAAAGTTGTTCAACGCAACCTGCAATTTCTCTTTATAGAACAAAAATAAGATCAGAAGTACTGAATGTGGAACGCTAGCAGTGCAGCTTAACTGTATGAAGTACGAACATAACGCCTTAAGGACTTTAGTTAAGTTAGTGTATTGAAGTTTTATTGAGGATGAAACTTTCTATGTAACACCCAAATGTAGGCGAACGAAGGCGCGGGCGTCCACTAGCGGTATAATAACTTAATTACACATACATACAACTATATAATACCTACTTTACATGCAATCATTTGCATAGTCGTACGTCTTACATAAACCACTTTTTTACTTTTCATTGTGCTGATTGATATAGGATCTTAGTTGTAATAAATGATGAAAGCTAAGAGCATTGTATTATAACGAGTATTAGGTTAACGTTTTATAACCACTTAAGTGATTCAGAGTATAATAATCGCATTTTAATGGCCATGCCTATACGTAACGTAAAGTCCAAAGGGCAAAGTGAGGAACTATTGTTGAGCGCACAGATATTGGTCCTGTTTACCCAATTATAACATTAACTACTGCTAATACTTAGATACCTACTGTATCATTTGTTTTAGTGAATTCGTGCCTCTTTATACGGTTCCATATTGTTCAACGTTTAGGGACGAGCCTAAGTGAAAATTATCATAATTCGGTAAGGTTTTTTTACACCCTGTATACAACAACATCACATACATTGATCTGACTCCGTAGTAAGTAGCTTAAGCACTTGTGTTACAGATATCAGAATCAACAGTGGTATTACAAATATACTTAAATACATACATATAACACCCAGATCAGTACAAACAGACATGTTCATGCACACAAATGTTTGTACAGTGCGGGGATCGAACCCGCGACCTCTTAGTCAAATTCTTGACCATTACACCAAAGTGGTCGTCAAATCAATAATTAAGAGCATAGTCTCATGAACTTGAAAGAATACCGAATATTTTTTGAAGCAAGGTATGTATATGTACATATACCCTAATATGACTACTTTTTCGAGTCAAGGCGAATATTTGCCTCAAGTTCGTCATAATTTATCACTTAAAACAAATCAAAAGCCGAAACTTCTTATACTTGAATACCCATATAATGCAAACTACAGTACTCATACACTTAAACTGAAACTGTGATCTCAAGCGAACTTCTGTGAATATTATCTATATTATAATGTCGGTTTTGAGCACGCCTTATCAAATATAACAACTGATCTTTTTTTTGTTCCTCTTAAGTACTTATCAAACTTAATAATTATCAAAATAATAGCCATCCTTCTGCCGCAGTCGATATAAACAAGAAGGGATACCAAGAAAAGAGAATATTCACACTTTTTAAATTAAAAAAACAGTAAACATGTGGGTATTTGGTTAATTAACAGTTGCTATATGTATAGGATTCTTTTTTAACGCTCGACGAAAAAGAGAGGTGTTATGAGTCGACCCCTATTATATCTGTATGTGTGTGTGTCTATCTGTGGCATTGTAGCTCCCGAACGGATGGAAGGATTTCAAAGCAGTTTTTTTTTTATTCGAAAGATAATTTAACCACGGTAGTTCTAAGATGTGGCTTGTAAAAATCCGCTTAGCCGTTAAAGCTAACCAGTTGTTTTCCTGGCTCATTTTGGGGTTTTTTGCTGGCTTTAATTTTATATTTTTTTAATAATTTGATGTAGTTACTGTATTAAGAACACTTGCACCAAAGGTCGTATAATGCGCATCGTACAATCACATACCGCCACACAAATGTTATTGTTTATAGAGCTCGCCACTTGCACTGACAGAAATCAAAAGCGGCATTAATAGCGTCATTTAATTAAATAAATAAGGTTCCGTTTCTCTCGATGAGAGAGAGATGAAAATTAGAGATGAGACTTTAACATAATTAATTTTCCGATCAAAGCTAAGCAGCGATGTTTTTTTAAATATATTAGAGCAGCCTAGCGGCCACCCGCGACTTCTTCTGCGTGGACTTACGTTTTTGCCAGCGAGTTTTTACAAACCTGCAACACCTGGAGTGGAGTTTTAAGAAAAACATTTCTTAGGGTATGCCTACGTCAAAGTAGCTTAAAATTTTGCATGCATATAGCATGCCAAGTTTAAGCCCGATCGGTTTAAGAATGACAAAGTTTCATACAAACTTTGATGCCAAATTTTATCCTCTTTGGAGTAGAATATATCAAAATTCTTTATAAGCGGATGCCTACGTCATAACATCTACCTGCATGCCAAATATCACCCCGAACCATGGAGTGGTATGGGCTGTGCGTTGATAAATCACTGTCAGTCAGTCTGTCAGTCACCTATGAGTTTTATAATATACACCACTACTTTTAAAGTATATCTTAAAATATAATCCGTACATGTTACTGAACATGTATGTAGTCAAAAGTTTGTAAATGTCTAGTCTTAGTCGAAAAACTAAGGTTTCTATGTATCCTAAATTTTTATCTAAATTATACATCAAGAGCATTTGGAGGGCCTACTCTGAGTTCGTATTTTCTAATTAATCCTTCGCTGTCACTCATGCTAGCAAAACCGTATGATACTCAAACTCAAACTCAAACGTTTATTTGCTAAGAACAATGATGAATGAACGGGATAGCCATTACCTGGTAAAGCGTTAACAAGTAGGACTCTCTTTAAAAATTAAGCAACCATTTTTTATGGATTTTGTTGAAAAAGTTTTGGCCCACACATATGTTCAGTAACATGTAGTGATACCCATATTTTATTTTTAGATGTAATTAAAAAGTTGTGGTGTATAAATAAACAAGAACGATCAGAATCATAATTAGCTTATGAAAAATCCTAGGCCGTTTGGCCTAGGCTACTGGGTGACTAATTTAAACTCTTTACAAAAAAAACTAAAAATAATGTTATAAATTAATATTTAAATATAAAATGACCCGGGTTATTGAACCGTGCACTACGATACGTTATCTTTACCAATATAGCATAATACTATTTAGAAGAACGTGTCATGGCGTGGTTCATATATCCTTGAAAACTATGACAATTTATTGAATAGTTCGTTATCAGTGTGTTTTGTGTGCGTTTATCAACAGATAAGCCTGCAACACTATTCTGGGGTGATAGTCAGATTTATCCATTAATGAATATATTCCATGCAATGATTACTAAAACAAAATGGTTTTCCCTTCAATAAACATATAGCGTCCTATACTTTCACGAGAAACACATAATTAGGTCCTTGTTGTACAAGAACTAAAATCAAGTTAAGGAAATAACACATGGAGTTTTAATACAATACTTGTATGCAGGACAGGGATGACGAACCAATGGTACGCGTGCGATTTATGGCACGCTACGCAATTTTTGAGCACATCGTCGATTAAAAAAATTCGTCATAAACTAAGATATTGTTTTTAACTACGCGTGTAGTAAAAAACTTTTTTAGGAAATAAAAATTCCCGAGACCGGTTACTTGCCGTTGGTGGAAGGCCGATCAGATCTTACAGGCCACGGGAAGTGTGGCAGGTATTGTAAGTAGATACAATAACAAAACCCCTGGAAGGTGTGAGAAAATAAAAAGTTAACATATGAACCCTCCAGTACTAAAAGTTGTCCGAGACGAGTTAAAATTACACAAATTAAAAGAAATCTTTTGAAAATGCTAACGAATGACTAGATTTAGTGTAGATAAATAAATACTAGATGCTGAAGATATGAAAATAAAGCGAAAGGTTACAATAAAAAAACCTATTGTAGAAGGATCTATCTCCCTCCCACTACAAAGAAAATATAAAAATCATAATTACCTAAAAAGGGGTTGCAAAAATGCGATACGAGCAGGTGCATATGGGCTCGTGTACGCCGTAGCCTCTCTGAGCACGGCCACAAATTGCTCGTCGGCAAGTTTTAAACAGAAACTAAAAGAGGTCAAGATTCGACAAATTCGAATCGAAAAGATTAAATCGCCAGAATTATTTCCCACAAGGGAGAAGAATACTCATGATAGCTACTGAAACAGGGAGTATGTAGACTTTACACAGGTAGACTGACCTGTCCTGTGACCACGGACGCTGAAAAGGGTCCGAAACGTCAGGTTAAAACAAAATGTAAATAAATCGTGAAATAATCCGTAAAAGTGTCTCATTTCAATGTCTACTGTTCGCGTAAACCGAAGAAACAAATATGTGACCCAGTACGGACTGGATATCGCAAACAGTCTACCTCCTTATTTATTTCGGATAATGTCAAACCCCCACGCTACTTCTTCTTCTTCTTTCGTGTCGGCAAGACGGGCTAAATCTTACTTGCCCAGAAAGCGGCTACCGTGGTAGCCCTCTGGTTACCTACAAGTAAGTCCTCACGTGAGCAGGTGGTCGGGCATACGGGACAGTTAATGAGATGGGCAATGGTTTGCAGGGATTCTCCACATTCACAGCTGACGTCTGCGCTTCTTAAGTACCTCCACCGACACAGGTTATCTTTACTTCGACCAACCTGGGTCCTCAGCCTATTTAGACTTCTCCAGGTTGGCCAAGGTTCGTTATAGCCTGGAGGCAGATTTTAATGGGGGGGGGGGGTACAGTGGATGTGGATACTCGCTTACCCAAAGCCTGCACAAGCTGCGTAGATCGCAGGAAGCTTTTGCGGCTTCGCTACCGACACTACCACCACCACACTACTACAACGCACCGATTATCACATGAACTTGTGCTTGTGACCTATGGCCAAGTTAGTTCCACACCATGGGATGACAGATTATTCGGCCAAGTTCAACCAACGCCTGGGATTAGGACTGTTACCGTGGCAATAATAATAATAAAAACATTGACTCACTTCGAATCTTACGGTCTTTGTTAATGATCGGCCTTCATTGACTCATTTCGAAACGGTTAGTGCAACATTGACCTAACCACAGCTGGTCTGAGTGCAGCTGCACTCCAGTATTTACGTTGAGTGCATTTTGCGGTTAAGGGAAACTTGTAGCTACGAACAGACTAATTAACGATAAGAGTCAAAAAACTAGGCCGCCCTTACGGATTAACAAGAACTTAGCTATGTAGCTGTAACTCTACATTAGATTTTTGGTAGACATTGTATTTACTTCAACTTTCAAATGAGCCGAAAATGTATATATTTGTGTTTTGATAAATTATTTGCATACCAGTAACCTTAATTACGGAAACACTGAACTAAATAGATGAAAAATTAGTCTGAAAACTTTTCGAGACAAGGAAATCTAAAGTCGAGCAAAAACTGTAGTACAATAAAAAGTTTAAGGTCATTATGTACTTATTTCCAGCTACTACGACGTTATCTTAAAATGAAGGATTTTACTCACTAGAATAATGCTCGTACCTTTAAAACGTTAACATTTAACTTTAGTGGTCCCTTAAATTTTAATTTAGTGATCGTACAGTGTTTGTAAATGAATGATCGATCAATGAAGGTTTGTATTGAACTGATTCGCGGAAGTGTAGTAGGTTCTAACTTTGACAGGTTGGGTCAGTACTTATTGAAATTAAATAACATTTAACAAGTTTTCAGTTTTCATTTACCGTAACAACGACATCCAACCCTTCTTGTTCACAAACTGATCTAGAAGCAACAAAATGTATCTCCTTGTTTTACAACTACCCAAGAAAATATAAAAACTGCGACAACTATCTAACTATCTCCTTGTTTGACAATCAAAATCCGTCTGAAAGACTGAAAGATAAAGCATGTAACGACTTTATCAATAAATTTTCTCTGCAACAATATTGCATTAATTCACTTGAGTGGTGATGACTGATTAAATAAATAAATCAATAGATATCGCAGATAAGGCTAATTTCATATTGTTTATTGTAAAACTGAAAACAGGTGTTAAAGGGCTTTAAACTCCTACATATATCGGAAGTCTATTTCTTCCAATCCTGATACTGTAAGACTCAGATAAATGAACGTTGAAGCTAAAATCATACCCCTCTACTACAAAAAAAAATGTTGTAATATTAGCTGGCCAATTCAAAGTACTCATAGATAACAGCGCAAATGACATAACCTAGAGGAGGCATACGTTTAAGTTGGTTTGATATTATTCAAATAAGGTATAAACACTGCCTATTTATTTTGTAGTAGAGGGGATAGTGTCTTCCAATTTTCTTGTTTATGGCAACAAGCTATCAATGAGCTCACATTGCCTAGTGAGAAGTAATTATCAAATAAGAGTTCACAAGTGGCATAAAATACTAAACGCAACGTGCTTCCTTGCCTTTATCTAGCTTTTACATACGCACTTGTTTATCCTCAAGTGTCACCCATGCCTGTGTTACATGATAAACCACATTGAAATCCGTGTAGACGAATTGACTTAATTTTTTTTTGCCATGAGCGACAATAATTACCTAAAGCCCCTCAAAAATCCCATAAACTGGCTTTGCAAGTAATCTCTATTAAAATTGTTAATTAAGTGTTGAATAGATATGTACTTTTAATTAATAAGTTAATTAAAATAATAACACTTATAATACATTTACTTTTAATTAATTAAAAGTACATATCTAATTGCAATTGCAATTATGGATCCGAACTTTAAAATATATATGTTCAAGGCATGGATCACATCAAATCATTTCATTATAGATAAGCGAAGAAAGAAAATCTTAAAGTATGCTAACAACAATAAAAGGATTCTATCATCAAATACGATTTTTATGTTAACTACCTACTCTCCGTCGTCACAATATAAGAATATTATATTATCAATTTATCAGGCATTACCATAAGATAAGTAATCGGCTGTAGTCAATTTTATCGCGCGTGGCAACTACCTCTATACTAAATATATTTACTCGGCCATGCTAGTTAACATTAGGATAATTAAAAACTTACACAATTTTCGGTGTAAACGATTACACAGCGAAGTATGTGAAGAATAATCACTGTCATAGTTTATTTATATACAATCTTTCGTGATACGATTATGTATAATTTAAGCTTGACGAGAGCCCTAGAAAACAGCTTCTATCTGAATGTTAAGTTTATAACTGACTAAAAATCTTTGTGTTTATTGGACTATTTTTTTAAACAGAATATCATGCGTGCGTTCATCAAATAACATTTTAAGCGTTGGAATTGCATAAAAAAAACTTCTGCGATTCAGACAAATAGCGTACGTATTTTTATACAAAGGTTTATCAGATCGATTGTTAATATTTTATGGCTTTAGTGTACTGTGCCTGCTGTAATGCGTTGAGTCACAACACAACTTGTATCAGACAGGTAGTGTCCTCGAAAATAATCCTTCTTTTTACCGTAACTTTTTTACACTTAACTTGTTTACACTACGTTAAAATATTTTTATTTGAGAATACGTATAACATATTTTGCCATAATTTGTCTTTGTCAGGGTGCCTTCATATATAACGTCAATTTTACAGTTCTGTTTAAACGTTTAGCGTATGTAGTTGTGTGAGCGAGTTCGCACGTACCTTCTAGTATATAGGATCCAGTATAACGGATCAAATATACTGGATTGATTTAGTAATATGTGATGTGTGTATTAGTATTCACATATATATGCAGATGCATCCCTAATGTTTGTCGAAAACTGGCCTACTTAGAGACAATGATTCGTCAGACCACAAATAAGAGGCAAATTAGATACTAATTAGACTTCCTTAGCAACGTATCTTCTACACTCAATGACGGACCAAATGTAGACCGAGAGGAAGTGTGTATTGGCTGACCTCAAATGTTTCCGAGTAGGTAATATAACTAACTGGGTGTGCTCAGCATGAAGCGTCTCTAAGGTGTATTGTTTATTTGGCTTCTTTTTTTTTGTTTTACGAGTGAATACCTATGAGTTAGGATAGTCAATTTTATTTTATTGATGTTACAAATAAACGACATCTATTCTTTTATGTAAGCGATCTATTTCTCATCCATTATTTCTTGGCATGCTGACTTTCGACCTAAACAAAGATAAAAAACGTTCTTCTTAAAATTAACTTATATAAAAACTTAACACTATTTCCAGGAAGCCGTCTGACGGAGTTCTGTACGTTAACGGAGCGGTCCGCAACGAGAAGACCTTCAAGCGGAGGTCCTGTTATATCCTCCAGGATGATAAGGTGCAGGACACGCTCACTACGCTGGAGTCACTCGCGATAGCTGCTGAACTCAAGCTGGGCAACCATGTCAGTCCTGCACAGAAGAAAAGACGGGTCAGTTGTTTTATTCTCTTGTCCATCATGACATGATTATAAATCAACCACAAGTCGTCCATTGATGAACGGCCAATGTTCCCCTAAATATTTCCGAACGGTTAGCAGAGGCCTGCATTCTGTGAATCATGTGGATCTATCTGCCAACGGCCGGTGTATCGGTCGAATGGTCTCATAAGCAGCTAGCAATTTAAATAGCAATATTTTAAAATAAAAAGTAAGTTAAAAACTCATCTACCGGAATAGTACAGCTGATATAAAAATGCATGCAACGGGCACTTCATTTCTTCATTTCCCATTCTTAAAAGTGTCAAACAAGGTGATCCACTGTCCCCAAATTATTCACCAGCGCCTTGCAAGAGATATTCCTAAAGCTGGCCGATCCCTGGAGAACTATGGGCATACAAATTGGGGATAAAATTCTTCGCTTTGCCGACGATATCGTTTTTTTCGCCAACACGTCGTCAGTACTTGAAATAATGCTCGGGCAGCTGAGCGCAGCAAGCCTTGAGGTTGGGTTGATGATAAATAGGTCCAAAACCAAGGTTATGAGCAACGCCGCTGACCACGATATAGTAGTGGACGAACAGAAGATGGAGTATGTTGAAGAGTATATCTACTTGGGCCAGATAGTCTCCTTCGAAAACAGGCAGGACAAAGAAGTCTCACGTCGGATTGATAACGCCTGGAAGAGCTTCTGGTCCATGAATGCGTACATGAAGGGAGACCTTCCAATCTCGTTAAAACACAAACTCATCGACACCTTTATTCTGCCCGTTCTAATATATGAAGCGCAAACATGGTCATTGACTGAAAGTCAGAAATCCAAACTGAAGGTTTGGTGGTTTTGTATTAATAGGATTGACAGAATCCATAATACCACAATACGCTCCAAAACTGGCATAATGGAAGTAGGCGAAAAGACAGCAAAGCTGAAGTGGGAGTGGGCGGGTCACGTATGCAGGATGCACCCGGACAGATGGGCTCAAATCGTCACACAATGGATACCAGCAGATGGCTATCGCCGTAGAGGTAGACCCAAAAAAAGATGGTGTGACGATTTGACGAGTTTTCTTTCAGATTGGGAGTTCTTAGCCGCCAATAGGGAACAGTGGAGGAGTTTGGGGGAGACCTTTGCCCAGCAGTGGGATGACATAGGTTAATAAAAAAAAATAAAAAAAGTTAAATACAGCTCAACAATCCACGTTAAGAGCATCTTTCGGTATGTCCGTATAAGTAATTTGCGCATCACTTTTGTGTAAAAAGTTTACTTCAACAATGTCGGCGGAACAACTGAAGACGAATATTATGCAAAATAAACCCGATCTTATTTCGCTGGATAGTGCAGAGTATGTTATTATTAGGCCTCGCCCGAGCAACCCATTTGTGATAAGATAAAAACTACAACAGACAAACTTCTGTGATGCCACTTATTCAAGTTTTAACCTATTGTATTGTGTTTATGTGACGGAGATTCCCAGGAAGATACAGCTCAACCGTTTTGTATTAAAAGTTTTTCTATTGCAAAAAATATTTTTATGAAAATATCTGTTGAATCGTCAAAGTTTAAGCAAAAAAATTTGTTTGCTTGTGATTATAAAATTTGTTTAAATCGCCATGTCCGTTAATCTGATCTCCTGTCCCCATTTCTCAACAATCATAGCGCTGCAAGGTTTAATTCTCTGTTCCTTATTCCCAGATAGGAGAAATAATCACCTCGTTGGGTCTGAGCTTAGCGAAAAGGACGCGAGCTGGCAACCTGTCGGGCGGACAGCGCAAGAGGCTGGCTATCGGGCTGGAGCTCGTCAGCGACCCTGACGTCATATTCCTAGATGAACCCACCAGGTAATATCCTCAAACCTTACATTTATATGAACCATTTCACTAGCTTCCCCGTAGTTGCATATGAAATCGAGGCCTGAGGCTTGACAAACCCCTGTACTCTAAAACCAGAACCAATAAACTATGCTGTCTTGACTTACAATTTCTTTTAATATAAAATATTCGTTAGTAAAAAATTCTCATGTTAAATTAATTAATTAATTATGAATAACTAACATAGGATAGGTGTATTGTTACTAACAAAAATGAGTCAAATGGTCACTTAAATAAATGAATTTTATTATTATTATTATTATGTCCAAATTCTTTTTCCAGTGGACTAGACAGTTCGATCTCAAAACAGCTGGTGTTCCTACTGCATTTACTGGCGCGACAGGGGCGGACAGTAGTCGTGACGATGCACCAGCCCTCAGCCACGCTTCTACAAATGGTGGACCGGCTGTACGCTATAGTGGGGGGACGCTGTGCCTACACCGGCGCCGTACCAGCCCTACTGCCTTACCTGGAACAGATGAACCTCATCTGCCCACCTTTCCACAACTGCGTGGATTTCCGTAAGTACCTGCCCTGGTCAGAAAAAATCGGTGAAATCACCAGCTCTAAGCTACACTGATGTACATAGTGGACCGGCTGTACGCTGTAGTGGGGTAAAGCTGTGCTTACACCGGCTCCGTCCCAGTCCTGCTGTCCTACTTGGAACTGATGAACGTCATCTGCCAACCTTTCCACAACTGCGTGGATTTCCGTAAGTACCTGCCCTTATCAGCATCCGCATTCATCCACAGTTCGATCTACAAGCAGTCCAACTGCTGGCGCTTCTGGGGCTTACGGTGGAGGTGAAGATGCACCAGCCCTCAGCCATGCTAAAACAACTTGGTGGACCAGCACCACGCTGTAGTAGACGGACGCAACACCAGCTCCGTACTAGACCAGCTGCCCTACTCGGAACAGATAAACCACATCTACCCGGCTTTCCACAACTGCTACTCGCTTAAGATTTATTGGTACAGTTACGAACTTGGACCTATCTAATTAACTGTTGTTAAAACAATCCCCAAAAAATATTTTTGTTACTGACTTCTAACAACTTTTGTGAGCTATGCCTTTCATCTGCACCTAGTAACATTGAATTCTTCAAGAGTAACCTGATAGATTAGACTAAAATTAATAAATATTCATAGCCACAAAGAGTAAATTTAAATAATTTTAAAAACAATACGTGATGACGCACATGAATCGCTATAATTCGTAATACTAACCAAATGTTCCTACATGTAAAAATAGTTATTTGTTATACAAGAGTGCAAAGTTGCTTTTTAACCGCGTGTTAAATTTTGATGACCGAGCAAGCGAAGGATTCAAAATTAGAATCCTGAGCGTTAGCGAGGGACTCAAAAGAGGTGAAAAATCTTTGCACTCGAGTGCAACACGTAACTTTTCATTTCACCTCAGCGAGGAAATGACTAAATGCAAATAAAACCGTTGACAATCACAAGATAGCTACTTTTATCTCAGTTTAGGTATTTCAGTTTAAGTATTACAGATTAATCTTTAAATTATAACAAAATAATACTTAGGTATAATTAATCAAAATTGAAAGTAACGTTGCTACAGTTATTTAAATTGAGTGTAATATTTTTGTTGGGTACTGTAATATTGGTGTTAGTCTCTTGTGTACTGTTTTTCGAGTGCTTGCTTTCTTGTTCTCGGATAATTCTATAAAATATGCCAGCAAAACGTTTTCTGAGAAAGTTTTGGCTCCTTTTGCTAGTCGCCACGTGTTGAACATAACGTACTGTTTTAAATACTTCTCGCGTGATTGTTGAGGGAGAAAGCTCATTTGCGCATTATTAACAGTTTCAGTCAATTCTGTTGGCGTCAAACAAACTTCCTCGTCGCTAGAATCACTCATTTTGGTTTTTTCACTTGTTTTCAAGTTTCTTGTTTTTAAATAAGGTTCAACAATGACGTGAAAAAATGCCGCGTAAAGAACTGCCTAAATGGAAATAGAAAAAAGAACAGCAAGAAGGTTCCGAATTTGAGTTTTTAACAAATTAAAAAAACGTTGTATGATATATTTGGCACCATAGAGGTAGCAATAAATAGGTTTAATGATTTTTTTAATTCACAAACTTGGTGCACACAATGGTATAAATTCAAATTTACTTTCACCTCTAGTGAATAAAAACGGCTTTTCCACTCAGATATTGAAGAGCAAAAATATTCTTTCCGAGATGGTGGGATGAAAAAGTATTTTAGGAGCTTCTTTGTGTCCTAGTAGGTGACAGATTTTTGCGATTTCATCACGTAATCCTAAAAAATATTCAAAGTCATCGTGTCTTTTCTTGGAGAATGATAAGAAGTATAAATAATTTCAATCCTTTATGCTAATACGTTTTCAGTTTTCTTTCAATAATACAAAGACGATGCAGTAAGATATCTTCACGTAGTGGAAATCAGCGTAAATAAGACTTCATTGACGTGATTCTAGCTCAAAATGTAATAAATATTATTGACACGTAAAGTTTTGTAACAAACACAATATAAACATTACTCTGGTATGATTTATCACGATTCACGTCACAACGGATGCGAATGTTTTGTTTTACTTATTATGTGGTTATGAGTAACGAACTAGCTCATTCATATAAAAAAAAATCTGGCACATGATGACCCAATAAGAAGTTATTTTTAATAGCAGTTCCGAACTAAAAGCAAATATTGAACATTCTTATTATTACAACCTAATATATTTTAATTAAATAAATAATTATAACAAGATTTTTACAATTTTATTTTTCTTTACAGTAATCGAAATATGCAGTGAAAATGCAAATGAATTAGTAAGATATTCGCAAAATGGAAAATGCGATCAGTGGTTACATCACATTTCTCATGAGACTGATGATAAGTTTTTAGGTAAGTGTTATATATCTAATCGTTATTAACACGTGCATATTTATTATCATATTTAAATCAGATACGGATAGAAAGAAATGATAATGCCATCGACTGGCTACATTGTTGGATTATACGGGCCGATTAATATGACGTGGTAAAGATTAGCTGCCACATTAAAATGTATAATGGTAGCAAAAGCTAAGAACAAAGACTGTCATTTTCAGATTACTGAAAACTGATTAATTCTACTAAGGTCAAGGGCCTCGAGATATCTATTATTGTTTTCCAATCCAGTGTACACCAATACAAACTCGTGTAATAGCTTGTTTACATAAGAAGCATAAATATAATGAACTGTGTACGACATTAGGTCAGGATGTACATGTGTACTTCTACAGTTTTGATTTGCGTTTCAGAAAAAAATAATTTAAGGAGTGATGACGTGTACCTGACTAGTTTACCGGCGCCGAAAGAATGCCAAACAAATAAAATACTTATAAAACTTAAAAGTTCATATTCCACTTCCCCGTGGAAACAATTTACAACACTCACACGAAGATCTCTTTTGGTAAGTAGGTAGTTATTACGCTGAAAAAATCTAAGTTAACTATTAAATATAATGCTAGTGTTTTCACTATTTTTTTAATAGTCCTAGTTTCGGGGCTTAGCTGAAACATTTTTTTTATCATTCAAATATCTTCCCTAATGTAGAATTTATTGTTGGACATTATGTTGAACAAATCGTAATCTCAATCTCATTTTGTTTTTCCAGTCAATATGGCGCGACCCATCCTTCAGCCTCACCATAATCGGGATCCACTGCGTCATGGGGCTGTTCATCGGCTGCCTGTTCTACGACATCGGAGGTGATGCCAAGTACGTCCGGGACAGCTACAACATGCTCTACTTCAGCCTCATGTTCCTAATGTTCACCGCATTCAGTTCTGTTTCTATTCACTGTGAGTATTTTACCATGTTTTTCTTTGTTGTTGAACATCATACAAACACAAAATAATAAAAAACCAGCGTTGGTTCCTGACGCTAATAAAAGTTCTTGAATCGGATCGTTATCCACAAACGTATAAAAAAGCGAACGAAATGTTTAAGCTTATTTTATTTTATAAGAATCCGTTCTCTTTATTCTTGATCCTTACAAAAAATAAAAATAGAGGGCACACCTGCGTCGTGGTATCGCCTCGACTCACGACTGTCAGCGATTTGGCCTCACTGATTTGTTGACACAGTGTCTTTCGCGACAGGCGGCGACAGTATGCTGCAGTTGAACGCGGGTGGTTACATCTATTTCTATCAGTACATACAGGCCTAAAATCAATCAAAATATTAATTTCATTCTATTTCAGTTCCTGATCAAATACCGGTAGTGCGTAGGGAGCACTTCAACCGCTGGTACACGGCGGGCGCGTACTACGTCTCGACGCTGGCGTCCACACTACCAACGCAAACCATCTGCACCCTAAGCTATGCATGTATAGTCTACTGGTTGACTGGGATGCCTCCAGAGTTCGTCCGTTTCAGCACCTTCTGTTGGACCTTACTGCTAGTGACTTACGTCGCTCTTTCGGTTGGATTGCTAAACGGATCCATGTTCAATGTTAAGGTGAGCTAGATATACTATGCTAGATACGTCTTAATTCTAGTGTCCACACTAAAAACTAATTGCACTCTAAGCCGCTCGTGTTTAGTTTACTGGCTGTCTGGAATGCCTCCAGAGTTCATCCGCTTCGGCCTTTTCTGTTGGACTTTGCTGCTGGTGTCATACGTCGCTCTATCGGCTTTGGCCTGCTGAACAAATCCATGTTTAATGTTAAGGTAAGCTAGATATACTATGCTAGCTAGCTACAAGTCGACAGTAGCTACACAAATTATCTGCACTTTTAGCTACGCGTGCGGTCTACTGATTAATAGACCCCGGAGTTCGTCCGCTTCGACTTCTTCGGTTGGCCTGCTGAACGGTTGTTCAATGTTAAGGTAAGACCATTGTCCTATGACGGTAGTCCGTATTCTTCATCCAGAAGTCGTCCATTATCTGCTGGCCCTTGCAGCAAGTCTCTCTTTCGGTTGGCCTGCTGAAAGTTAAGGCATGAAATTCTAATGAACAACTTATCCCCAACTCTGCAAATCAATGTTGTGTCTGGCTCTTGCGTACACAACTGAAGTTCCTGTACTTCAAGACCTTCTACAGATCCAACCTTAAATACATTTAAAAACCTATGTAACAAAATATAAAACACAAATATTCAGCAAGCATACAGCATGTTTATATCTGAAAGTCATTTTATAAAGTGACTTTGAAGATTTACAGTCAATTTCGTTTCCAGAATGGCGTGATATTCGGCCCGTTCTTTATAATGCCGTTCGTGATATTCTCCGGGTTCTTCTTGCGGTACAGCGATGCGCCGGTCATCTTCCGCTGGATGTTCCACATCTCCTTCCTCAAGCACGGCCTCGTTGGTTTGGTCTTCGCGGTCTTTGGCATGGATCGCGCCAAAATGCCGTGCTCGGACATCTATTGCCATTACACAGTCCCAAGGAAGTTCGTTGAAGACGTCCAAATGACAAACGAAAGATACGGCTTCGTTATTTTATCTCTATTCAGCATCGGACTAGTAGTCACTTTGGTTTCATTTATAATACTAAAAATTAGGCTTAAGAACAAATGGTGACATAAATACGTTTTTGGTGGTTTTTTCTTTTTATAAGGTGCCATAGCACAGCCGTGTGGCCATGTAGCTTGAACGAATTCGAAATAAAAAAAATGACATTAGAAAGAAATCAAGATGTGATTTATATTAAAGCTGACGAGCTCGGTGATTAGGATGATTTACATAATTTAATTTAAGTATCAGTGATTTGTTATTTAAATGTGATTGTAAGTCAATATTTTATAAACAAACAAGGGAAAACGACTAGCGAGTCACAATAATATTAAAAGATATTTCTTTTTTTAGTTAAACTTTTTAGCTCACTAGTATTATTTTGAGTTGGTGATAAAGAAAATACTATATTTCATCAGTCTTTATTTTTATATTAAAGAACAACAGGTGCTTACTGGCATATATTATTATGTCATTTATTAGGTTTTTTTGAACACTTGAATAACTGCATACAAAGAGTACTGTGTACTTAATTTGAGATTTATTGTATTGTAGTTCAAGTAAAAGTACCAAAAATACAATTAAAGTGTAATTTAGACAGAATATGAACAAAAAGTAGAGCAACTAGAAATACATTTATAAATAGGTGCGTGAAATAGGTAACTCAATGTACGACTTTATAATAATATGTTATAGTAACATAAAAAGTATATCCTGTGCTTGGTGAAGAATGACGATGACATAGAAATTATTGAAGATAGATAGAGAAATTATTGATGGATGGATATAATTATTTAAGGAAGCACTGATAAATAAATGTATGCAGTTCTAGGTGCAATGTGACCTTGTATATTCAATTGAAAAAGAGATATTATAGTAATTTAATTGTTGATTTTATTTTTAAGTTTATAGGAAAACCTCTGCTCAATTTTACTACAAACACGATCGGTCATTATGAAGTTTTACTTTCAAAAGTGTAAATTTTGGGTAAGATGGAGATGGTTTGTTCTGAAACACTATTTAGGTAAAGAGCTTTTGTACTATATTTTTTAACAAGATTTGTCCTAAAATGGGTTTTTGTAAACAATGTAGTTAAATTATATGTAATTGACAGTACAAATAGGGTTTTTGGAACTAAAAAGGGTGCAGGGTTTCAAAGAATCGATTATTCCAGAGTTTCCCGACTCAGCATGAGGCTTTGATCCGATAAATATATTACAAGTTTATGAGCATGTAAGTAGTTAATTTACAGTAATTTACTCAGCCCGTTTTTCAGCCCGTATAAGGCTTTCGAGATTAATCCCAACACAGTTGTTAACCTGTGCTCTGCTGTAAGATTATCACGATCAATATCTAAGTATTTGTGTTTTTTTTTTATTTTGTATTTACATTTTTTTATTTTATTTACATCAATAAGAAGCTAAACAAAAGTTGATTATATAGAAGTCCGATACTTTGGCGAATCAAAATGAATAGAAAATGAATAGTAGTCAAATAAAACGTGAATGATTTTATAAAATATTGCTTAAGGTTTCTGAGGTAAAGTTCAGTTAATATTACTATGTATTTTTTTTTGTTTTTACAAATGACCTTTTTTAATATTAACTGCCAATTATTGCCATCAATGTATGAATCAAACCAAAAATAAAAAAAATTTAAACAGAAGTTGTCTTTTTACACCACTTGCTCGAAGTACAAATAAATTTTGCATCTAGGGAGCCAATAAGAGCGTAAGGGAAGTAAAAATGAACTGCTTAAAAGTGTAAAAGAGCAATGACTCGCGCCAACTTGCTCTTGCAATGGTGGATGACCCTTGCGGTCTTGGTCGAAAAACGCTTTATTTACCACTAGGATAACAATACCAACGTGCTTTCTGAGGTTCGTATATGTAATCTCATCAACTTCCTGACTACGAGTTGCTTCCGTATTCATTAATTCTACACAGAAAAAATAATATTGTAAGTAAGTAAATCATTCCATATTATTTTATTTTGTAGATATGGGTTTTATACCAAAACCTATAACACAAACGAAGATATAAAGCTTCTACGTAATACCTGGCTTCCAAGGTGTATGAATAAGAATGGTCGGTGCATATTAATTTATTAACAGGCCCAAGGATTTCCAGTTTCTATTTAAAACCGTTCACTACAACTACGTTATGTACCTCCTTTGTTGTTTAACTCCACTGAAACACCATTGCATTGGTAACAGCAAATGAAATAGGTTTGTTTCTTTTATCTTGAAATAGACACAGCTATCAAATACCAGCTCCACTATTCTCTATTAGCTACCTACTTCGTGTTTTGTCTATTTGAATCTAAGTAAATACGTTTTTAAATATTTTATTTGCGTCTTGTGATCTTCTCAAAAGCATTTCCTGTACCAATGCTTGAATGAGACCTATTCCAATGACTTATTCATTTCGTTACTATTTAGTAAACCTTAATTCTGACGAATTGTTAAATACCGGTTTACAAGTACAAAATCTGGGCCCATATCGTAAGTCAGTTGCCACTTAAAGGCAAGTGAAAGCAGCCATCAGCGTGGCCCGGCGCGCGCGCAGTGTCAAACGCGCAGTGAGCGCGGTCCAGGCGCGCGACTTTGCCCGCACTCAATTTTCCAATTCCGCGCGTTATGTTAAACGTTACCTTCCGTTCTCATTAGGAGTGATCTCTGTGTTTGAATTAAACCAGACATGGATATCGAAGCAGCTAAAGATGACTTGAGTTTCGAAGATGGAAAACTTGTGGTGTTCGCGGATATTGTTTGCAAAGTCCGCCAAGCGTCTAAAGGTAAGTTGAGTGAAAATATTTTGGCACCAAAGAGAGAGGTGTGCAAATCGGTAGTACCCTATGTCAAAGTTAGTAACAAAGACTTCAAAAAAATTAAAATTCTTTCGAGCATATTTTTCCTTCACCTAAAATTATACTACTTTGTACAAAGACCACACCTGATTAAGAGTATGCTAATCCTTTTTATAATACTTTTGTAATCATTTTGTGATAGTACTGCATTTGCTTTACAAGATAATATATTTGAAATATTAATTTGCTAGCTCGCACTGATAATCAAATATTTATATGGTAATCAAGATTCCAGTAAGACTCAATGTCGTAGATTTAATTTACTTTTAAAAAACCCGATCTATTAAAGCTAAATCTTCCTATTCCTATTGGTAATTGCATTGGATTACATTTTCGAATCCAGTTTACAAGAAGATGAAATGATATTCCTAGATTCCCAACATATTTCCACCTTGATTGCTTGCTATGAAGATTATTTCTATGTTCATAATTGTGACTCCTAATTATCATAAAATTATCGCACCCGCTTATCATAACGTCTTCACTCTTTGGCCTTAGAATTCATAAGTAGACTACATGCATCCGTGACCACACTGTAACTGATCAAATTCATTCCAATTATTATTTTTTTGTAATTTGTTATGATGTTAAGATGGACAGAATTTTGAATGGTGGCTTAGTACCAACCTTATCTTCCTGTACAACCAAATTATAGCCCTAATTTCGGGATTCACCGCAGTCGGATAAAGACGCCTAACTACCATCATTATAAGTTTCTGGCTCATCAGTCCATGTGTCAAGTCAATACCTACTTATTGTTAGTCAATTGTTTATTTATTTATTTAACATACTTTAACTACTGGTCTGGTATTAATTTCGGAACAAAATATATCATCCGTGTTTATTACAAATTACAATTGTAAATGTCATGCAGACATTAATCCAACTTAAAATAGGCATAGAAGATCAGTCGAATCACATTAATTAGATTAGATTATAACTGAAATTACAATATTCAATACATTGATTGCAAATAAATCAAATGATACATATTGTATAATTCGATTCTATGGTTCTTCTCATTTGTGACTCTTTGTTTGATAGCTCTGTCTTTTCTGATAAATTTGTACAGTAATAAATCATTCATTTTAAATCACCAGATTAGTATTTAGTAAGTAATATATGCCAGGACCTACTCAATGAAACCTATCATATCCTTATCCTGAACCTCACATTTAGTTCCTTCACACTGTCATTTAATTTCTTATGACCTGTGTTATTTATTGGTAAATTGCGGAGCACGAATGCCCTCCGTGTCTGTAACAAGGAAAGAAGTTCATAAAATTACTTTATCCAGCACTGAATACTTGATGCAGACACCAAATTTAATGCGAATCACAATAATGTTTTGATAAATCCGGCATGATTTAGGTACACTTCTTGTTTCTCTCTTCTTTTTGGACAGGGATAAATACGAGAATGAAATGTTTACTTTAAAAACTCAAATGTAAAATTAAAATAACCGCCGACAATAGCCCGGAAAATTGCTGGGGAGCTTCAACATCCGGACGAATTTTGAACAGCCAACTAGGAACCACCGTTATTGATTTATCTTTTGAATAAAAATAATCGCACCATTTAGCATGGTTTAAAAAGAAATTGAATAGATTTTAAACAATAGCTTCCTTGGCAATTAATTCCCAATTTGATGTTATCTCTTAAAATTCATATCTCAAAACTTGTTTATCATCATATTCAACGCGAAATATTCTCAGTGTTTTAATTTGTCTGATAACACTACTACAACAAAGTGAATTGTAGTGGAACATCCCGACTGGTCAGTGTAGGCGACGCCAGCGCAAAGATCGCAGGCCGCAAGCGCGCGCGCAGGTCACCTCACCACGCGTGGTCGAAATGGATCTCGAAAAAGGAACCGTGCACAAAAGACTTTATGAACCGACCACGTTCATGGATGTCACGTGTAGGATATCCAAACGAAATGGTAAACTGACAGGACTTTATTTACTTTTAAAGTTGTTGGTCCATTATTATTATTTAGGTCTTCACCCGATTAGAATGAGTTGTTTATTACTAAGTATGTTTGTCCAGCATCAATGCTTTGGAGTTGGATTGGGGACTCAACTTCATGTGGTTGTGATTTGTGCTTTGTTTTATTTTATTTATGAATTTAAAATGTAAGTATATACTAAAAAAATAAGTTAGCACATAGTATGTATTAAACTTCCTGTTTCTTCTATTATCTCTGAATGTTATCTAACTCTACTATTGGCCTTCATTCATCATAATTAACGTAATGGTGGATATTAACAAAACTGTTGTCAGTCCAAACGAGTTACATTTGCCTTTCACTGCTCTGTTTACCGATTCTTTTTCTTTTGATCTCGTTTACGGCTGATCATTCATGACATAGTGTAACTTAATGACATAAAGGCTATGTCACTCAAATATTCAATAGAATTGATATTTTTAATTAATTAATTACTTAATATTGGCTCGTAGCATAATATCAAATACTTAAGTTTATCCATTTTCGTAGTAAATTTACCCATATCTACACGATGCAAATATCATCCATATACTCGTATTTTGGCTAATTGAAATAAAACTATAACGATTTATAACGTTTGCACCAATTTCACATAAAATGTGAAATAACAAGCTGTATCCAGTAGCACTGGATAACAGTTTTTATCACTTATTCGACAATGAATACCCTTTTGAACCGAACTTCTGAGTGTCATCTTTTAATCAAGGAAGATAACAATTTTGCCGACCAATTCGAATGTCAATCCATTTTTATGCCAAGCAACGCTCATTAATTCATTCTTAAAATGTATTTTTTATTTTGTTTTAATTGATATCATTCTACGCTTGTATTTATAAGATTTATTAAAAATGTACATACTCATTATAAATCCAGTTACTAAGTAATAAGTCATTCTTGTTTACCTTATTATAACCGCACCACGAGTACAATGTGCAAATCCCCGATAACGTTTTGTATTTAACACCTATTTAAGGAATTATAATACGAAATAATAGAATGTTACTCAAAATAATAGGCTAGCCTTCATCATTATCATGATCAGTCACAACCCACACTCATAATGGTTCTAAAAGATGTCGGTCCATTATTATTTTTTTACCTCCTAAAGTCACCAGATCTAAGCTATGCTCTCCCCACTACCCATCTGAGCTAACTGCTCTACCTTTGACCGTTTCAGTATTCCTATTCTAACCCACGTGGTGAAGTAGGTATGACTCGCACCACCTCAATACTAATGCTGACATTAGCATTGAGGTGGTGCGAGTCATACCTACATCTAGGCCTCAGCCTATGTCCAGCAGTAGGACGGTACATAGACCGATGAGATGTTTCTAAGGCTAGTAGGATAGTCTAACTGACCATGCTCATATAAGTTTCTTTCCAGGTATATCTTGGAAGTGGAAAAGGCGTGAGCCATGCAAGAGCGAGTACATGATCTTGAACGAAGCCTGCGGCGCCATCAGACCCGGGCGCTTGACGTACATCCTGGGGCCTTCGGGGGCTGGGAAGACTACCCTCATGAAAATATTGGCAGGACGCAAGTAATTTAACACCGTACCTTACATACATGCTTTATCATATCAGCTGTTCGACGCCCTTCGCTGAGCGTAAACCTCCCCCAAGGATCTCACATCGCGATCGGCTTCCCGTGACCTTATGTTATTTGCAACATACATACTCGTATAACCAGAATCTTGTTTAATCGTCCTCGATTTTAATATTAAAGCGAGACAAGCCTAGTGAATACACTTAAAAGTAAGGCTGGTTAAAAAATGTTGTACTTACATCTTTACATTTATATTTTCAAATGGAAGGAATTTTCAACAAAGGCACGTCTGGAAATTCCCTCCTATGAATTACGAGGTGTGATTTCGCAAACACAGGCTTAATTTGAAATATGTATTCTGAACGTCTTACTTCGTGCATCGCACTCTCGACCTTTAATAAAGGACAAAAGGACCTTCCAAGGTTTCCTACTTTAACCAAAGCCGTCAATTAAGATCAGGTAATACTTAAATCTATGTAGGTACCTGTCTATGTGTTTGTGTTGTGTGGTGATGAGATAATCTTTATTTCCACAATCATTATTTCTGATTCTATCTGATTGATAGCTATAAACGATTCATAAAGTTTGTACATACCAACATTGCGCTTTGTTTCGAAGAATATTGCTGTACTTAGACCCAGTGACGTGCAAACGAGGTAAGCTCCTTGACCTTAAAATGAACGATATGATCATTATTATTACTTACTAGCGGCCGCCCGCGACTTCGTCCGCGTGGTTAAGTTTTCTTCAAAAGTAGCACCACCTATCGGTAAGCTTTGAGTTGATACTTTACCTTCCAAGTAATGTTGAGTCAAATAAAAAAAAGTCCCATTAAAATCGGTTTAGTAGATTCTGAGATTCAATTTCCTGCCTGCCCCCTAAGTTCATCGGCGTGATTATTTATATCCCAGTTTACTCTCCCGGTGATACTGAGTCAAATAAAAAAAGTCCCGTCAAAATCGGTCCAGTAGATTCTGAGATTAGCCCGGACAAACAGACAGACAGACAGACAGACAGACAGACAAAATTTTTAAAAATTGTTGTTTTGGCTTCTATTACGGTAATTAAGACCCCCTGTAACAATTTTTCATAAAAATCTTCAATGTACAGAAATCGATCTTTTACAGTCTTATTATATGTATAGATTAAAGATGCATATAATAAAACAGAATGCTCAAATTGAAATTAAGTGTTATAAATACACAAATTATTTTAATGATAAGATGGAGCACGTAAATTTGTTTGCACGTAAGTTTACATTAGTATCATTAATAAAATATGAAAAGCAACAATGCAATAAGGGTTATTGGAGAAAGACGACAGCTTTGGTCCAGCGTTTTAAGGAATTTGAGGTACAGACTGCAAAACTGGCTGTTGCGGGTTCAAATCCTGCTAGGAGCAAATGTTTGTATGATAAGCACGAGCATTTGTTCCTGAGTCATGGGTGTTTATACGAGTCAATTTCAAAAATAATGTGTTTTAATTTCACATTGTCATCGTCAATGTAAAGGAATTTGCATTGTTAATGCTAAAAATAAATTGTTAATAAATGTATTTAAGTATTTCTATCGGTTATCTTAGTCACCATCATAGTGCCAGCTAACGCTTTGTTTGGGGCGAGGTAATGGGTGTAATCGTTGAAAACATTTTATATATTGTCATTATTATTTATTTACTAGAGGCCGCTCGCGACTTCGTCCGCGTTCAAGTTTAAATAAATGTTATGAGTTTTAGCCCAGCCTACTCGCCGTTCTTTAAAACGGTACCTCAATCATATTTTTAGGCCCTAGCACCAGGATACAGGCTGGTGGGAAAGGAATGCTCTTACACAAATAATATATATGGATTCCTCCTTGTAACGATTCCAGGAGAGTAGGAGTGAAAGGCGCCATGTATGGTGCTGGGAGGACCGCGGTGCTGGTCAGCCAGCACGCAACCCTCATAGACACGCTGACTGCAGGGGAAACCCTGCAGTTTGCTGCGAGGCTCAAACTGCCCAATGTCAAGCCCTGGGACCGGACACAGCTGGTGAGTTACTGATAATCTGGGGTACGATTCTCATGCATTCGTACTGTTTCCGCAGAGTATTCGAGTGCATTTCACGACAGCTAGAAGATAATTCGTATACGAATTACAAACTTCGACTGGTCAGCAGTTCAGCACCACACGTTTCGTTCGAGTGGTAATCAATCGAACTTTTATGAATGTGAACTTTTTTCAATTGCAAGAGAATACCCGTAGGCCGTATTCCCTATTAACGTTTCGTTATTATTTTCTGGTGTAGCCAGGCCTCTCTCACTCGATGTACTTGCGCGCGGTAATAGCCTACTCTCGCCCGCACTGACGTCGGTGCGAATTCAGTGCGCTGCCAACAACCACCGGACGCGCTCACGACGCACTATAATTATTCGTGTTACGCTTACGATCAATTTAGTTTTCATACGAACCAAATAGGTAATCTGTGCTTGTTAAACGTTAGCTTTATTTATGAAAAATGACTTCTGGTGGTGGAAATTTATGTGCTGTTGATGGGTGTAGGTCGAATACTAAGAGAAATAAAACGCTTTCTTTTTTAAGTCTACCAGCTAATTAAGAAAATGTAATTATTACCCGGTAAGTTAATAATTTATTTACAAAGTATAAAAATAAACAAATTAGTAGGTGGTACCTATGTAGGTAAATTGGATAAATTCAGGTAAATTGGGGTTCGGCTTTATTGAATTAAAATGTAATACCTACAGTGAAACATAGGTCAGTTACTTTATCGAAATAATACCTAAGTAGCGATATGACTAGGTAGGTAGGTTAGGTTAGGTTAGATTCTCGAAATGTACCTACCTACTAATAATCTACAAACGACAGATTCCACAAATGACAGATTCGTTTTAGAAAGAGATAGCATGAGTCACAATTAAGTAGCTCATAATTCGCTTGTTATACCTTAAACAGGCTGAATTTCTTATTTCACATTTGTTATTCAATAATGTTATATTATTTAAACAACAGTCAATCAAATATCATTTTAGAAAAATGTGGTTGAAATATTTTTACCGAAAGTGTCAACCCTAGTTCGATTGTCACTCGGTCTCACGTCACGTGGTCTCGCGCAGCTGCAAAGCAATAGTGACTTTATACTCAGAGCTGCAAGTGCATTATTGTACGCGGCAGAAAAAGTAGTCTATTAACGCTGTAGGTATCGAAATTTTTCTATGGAGTGATTTATCTGTTACGTAGTAACTATTTAGTAATCTGTGGTCTAGCCAGCGCGTTCGTTCGCACGGTCAAGCTTGTAAGAGTGATAGAGATGGATGGGATTCAATTCGGTAAGAAACTTACCATCTTAAGCAGTTGGGATTCTCATCTTTCGGCAAGTCCATTTTAAAGTTTCTTACCAAAGCATGTGCAAATGCGTTTAAATATTATCAATCTTACGACGAAAAATTATGGAGATAGGTGTAACCGGTTTCTAAACAATATTTTTTTGCGTCATACAGGTTTTAGACGGGAGGAAATGTTTGTTTACATAATATACTTACAAGTAACGCAAAACAAAGTCCAATATTTTGGCTCCAAAATCACTAACTAATAAGTATTTCTTTTAAATAATAATGGGATTTCGTAAGTTTGTAGATATCTACGTAGAAGTCGAAAAATGAACTACGAAAACTAGTCTAGCAGTGTGTAGTAGGTATCCAATCAGAGATTGATGAATGATTGACTTACGAACAACAAACACGTAAAAACGGTAATCTCAATCAAGATGTTTCCTATAAGTTGACATTTACATGCGGAAGCTAGGTGTTAATAGAATTGATGATTAATGTATGTGCTAAACGAAGGCTTTTTCTAAGCAGGTTACGATGGATGACCCCTGCAAATAATATCATTTATTATAGGTTCCAACAATACAAGCGTTTTCTAGTTATTGCCAATATGGTTATATACCTACCAACCTATTGTTTTTCTTTCAAGGAATGGAACAGGTGCTAGGCTTGTAAGACTGTATAACGCACGAAACATCATCATCTTCTTATGTATGCACGTTACTGTAGTTTTTCAACATCTGAAATCGTAATGTGTCCTTACACTTTTGAAGTTACCTTACTAGAAGCCTCTTGAAAACAAATTTACTCCTAACCTATCTTAAAATTTCAAAGTGAAAATCTTCAATATTGTCAATGACAAAAGGGCACCAAATCCTATGTCTGACTAATTTCATTAGCATTAAACACAATACCTCATTTGAAGTCCCGCCATGATGTTTTGCATCATCACAATGGGTATTTACATTTCTAAACGGTTTTGATTTTGCAGATTAAAAACATATCCAAGCAGCTGGGTATCCTTGACGTGCATGGCACTAGGGCTGGCCACCTTTCTGGCGGAGAGAGGAAGAGACTGACAATCGCCTGTGAACTTCTAGTGGACCCAACGGTTATGCTGCTCGATGAACCTACCAGGTGAAGAAAAGGCTCCGATTTTGTTAGAAAGTTTAAGATACTAGACCATGCTACCTTTTATTCGATGACTATGTTAAAGTACATGCATTATAAGAGCAAATAAAAACGCAACATTCAAGCCGTCTCTTGACTTCCGTCAAAGCGTCTTTTTTACATCATCCATCTTTCCCTCCGAAGTAGGTTCCTACAGCTTTGTATTTGGGGGATGTAAGATACTTTGAAATGTCAAAGTTCTTATATTGTTATTTCCAAGTAAAGAAAATACGCAAGTCTCAAATTATAAGAAAGCATAACGTAACCTGTAACATTTTCAGTGGCCTGGACTCGGTATCCTCCATGTCTGTTGCGCGAGCGCTCCTCACAGTAGCCCGGAGCGGGCGCACAGTGGCCTGTGTCATCCACCAGCCTTCTTCCCAGCTTTTCAACTGCGCCGATGACGTCATCCTTCTGTCAAACGGAAGAACTCTCTACTCCGGAGCCATAGCTGATGTGCCCGATGCGATGTCCAAAGCTGGGTTCATTTGCCCGCAGTACTACAACATGGCTGACTTCAGTAAGTCGATGAACATTAAAACTTTGAACTGTCCCTTTAATCAGATAGGTATAACTTGTTCCCTTTAATAGCCATCGGTAATACAGAATTTAATGTGTTATTTAATGGCAAAAGCTTCAATTAAGTACCCAATGATAAATAGTTATACAAACTAGGGTTATGAGAGAGTTCTGGATACATATTCGTGTTCGTTCTGGACACATCAGAATAATTAATCAAAGCCAAGGCACAGAGAGTGATCGTGTACTTAGAACTTATCGGAGTGAAGCAAATACATACGTATTTGCTTCCCAATATATCTTTATAAGTTTTTTCACGTAACAAAGTAACAAATCTTGTATTTTTGTTTTCCAGTGCTGGAAATCGCAACCGGTGAACACGCCGGGAACGTCGCCCTTTTGGAGGCAGAAGCTAAAAGCTACGCCTACGAAATGCGGAGGATAGCGAAAAGCGACGTTCATGAGGAAAATGTTAAAGGTGATTGTTAAATTTTATACTCGACTCCGGTATGCTGTAAGTTCTTAAAATATGATTATTAACACCTTTTATAGCAATAACAGGTGTGGTTAAGTAATGATGTAACGTCACATTTTAGAAGGCCCCTTATTTGTGCAGTAATCTATCGATGGATTGTCTATTTGCTCTGTATATAACTAGTATGTGTTTCCAGGTATTCCAGTGGAGACAGAGGCACTCCTCAACACACGACAACCACAAACGGAGGGTTACTTAGCGAGCGTGCCACAGCAGCTCAGCGCTTTATTATGGCGATGTTGGATTGGTGCACTACGGGACGTACATCTTACACAGGTGTTAATACCACAAACATGTTAATTTTATGGTTGTGTGTGTACTCGTAGAATGGCGACCGCGTGCTGAAAGACGCTACATGGGCGGTCCCCCCCTCCTTCTCCCCCCCTTTGTAGTCTTGGCTCCTTGTGGTCGATTGACGATCTGGTGAAAGTCGCGGGAAGCCGCCGGATGCGGGAAGCGCACAGATCGCGATGGTGACCCTTTGGGGAGGCCTATGCTCGACAATGGACGTCAAACGGCTGATGATGATGTGTACATATTTTATAAGTACCACGGCAGCCGCTAATCAGACAAAAATCTACCCACTATCACTGATACTCCTACATCTCTCTTGACCTATGGTAATGAATCGCTATTCTGGCCCCGTTAGTTGTCTTAATCGAATGTGTCGCTAACAACAATGGCTTATCCATCTAGAATAAGCTCAACTCTAAGATAAAATTGCATCCATGGAATATAATATCATATCACATTATCACTTTTGATGCTCAACAAACTTAGAAATATCTTTTTTTTTAAGTCTGCAAAAATATCTAAGTTCTATGAAAAAGAAGTGAATACATATACCATTTTATTTATTGTTTGCCCTACTTAATTCCCACGTTTTCAAATTCCAGATCCGCCTAGTAGCGCACCTGCTAGTGGCTCTACTGCTGGGAGCACTGTACAACGGTGCGGGCGCCGACGCTGGCCGCGTGATATCCAACACGGGCTGCCTCTTCTTCTTTCTGCTGTTCATATTCTTCTCGAACGCCATGCCGCCTATTCACACGTGTGAGTTCTTATTTTATTAATTTCAAAGCCTGACAAAATGTTCCTAACGCATTGCTACGAGTACGAGTAACTACTCTGACTCGTAGCAATGCGTTACGAATCCGCAACGAGAGTGACTAGGAACTCGTAGTCACTCTCTTCGCGGATCCGTAATCCGATAAAGTAAAAAAAACTTGAGCTACGACCACGTCATTTGTAGTAATAAGACTACGAACCCCAACTACGACGCGTTTACGCTGCTATCGTTTCTGCTATGAACATCTCCCAATATCCAAAACTCGAACTAAAGTTAGTCTCTCTTTAACTCCATCCGGGCGAAACCGCTGGCGGGAAGCTTATATCAGACCATCGTAATAAGCAAAAACATTTTACTCTTAAAAGAAACAACTATTTATTCAAGCTGGCATCGGTTTTCAGTTCCCGTGGAAGCGTCAGTGGTATTACAAGAGCACTTGAATAAGTGGTACTCTCTGCCTGCGTACTGTGCATCGAAGATTCTCGTCGACTTACCAATTCAAGTGAGTTCCATTTCTATTTCTACATGTTTTAGACATAAATAATTGATAAAAATGTTGGTTGAGCTTCGTTATAATTGTGATCTTAAAAACAGCAGCATATCGACACTTTTGTCGCTTAATCTAAAACGCAAATGATTACAGAAGTAACCCGATGACGAAAAAACACTCACTGATTCAACACGTGTTGGAGGAATACTTATTAATTAAATGTTTGGAAATCATTTTAACAATTTTCCTCCGGACTCGCCGTCTTCGTAAAGGGCCAGTGTCCCACTCGCTCGAAATTGTTGCGAATTTGGCTGGTCGGTGGATGTCGTCGCGGCTCGGGGCACGCATTCTAGCGCGCATAGTTTGAAATAAATGGCGTGTGGCTTGTTTTTGATTATGTTGGATTACTATTTTTCTAAATACCGTCTATCCCGGTTTTTGTAAAATCGAAACCGGTATTGAAAAGACCTAAATTTGGTCCGTTATCCTGGTATTTTGTTAATCCGGTATACCGGTTTGAGACCCTAGGTGACGTTTGCCCACAAAGTTTTTGTATAGATTCATCCATATTTTATGTAGGTACCTAAGCTGTAGGTAACAATATTTTTACCTAATGGGGCCATATAGGTATTTTTTATTTTTATTTTTTCAAACTTGATTGCAAGTTTGAAAACTTATTTTTTAAATTGGCAGACTTAATGCCTAATGGCACTATTTACCAGAAAGGTAAATTGGTGATTCCTAATTACAGTACTTCATGACGTAAGTTATGGAAATCGTATAAACATGTTTTGACGTATCGTCTATGACGCTTCCCGTGTGAAAGAGCCCTTAAATCGATTCTTGATTTTATTGCAGCGTACACTTGTATTACAAATGGATAACACCTCCATTCTCTTGTTTCCAGCTGCTATGCGCCACTGTGTTCATGTTCCCAGCGTGGTACCTGACGTCACAGCCGCTGGACAGCGCGCGCATGGCGCTCGCCTGGCTGCTGTGCGCGCTGCTCACCATCCTCGCGCAGACCTTCGGCCTGGTCGTGGGCGCGGCGTGCGACGTTAAGGTACTGTTCCACTTAGTAATACGTGTTTATCAGACTTGGTATCTGACGTCGAAACCATAGGTAAGCGCGCGCATGGCGATTGCCTGGCTGCTGTGCGCTCTACTCAACATTCTCGCGCAGACGTTTGGCCTGGTCGTGGGCGCGGCGTCCGACGTCAAGGTAGGTACTGTTCCACGTAACAATGTGTTCAAGAAGCAAGAAGCATGATACCTGACTTCACAGCCGCGGCACAGTGTGCTTATGGCGCTCGACTGGCTGCTGTGCGCGCTGCTCACCATCCTCGCTCGCGCAGTACTTCGGCCTGGTCGTAGGCGCGACGTGCGACGTCAAGGTACTGTACTAGTGTTCCAATCAGCATTAAGTTTTTGTTCCCGGCGTAGAAACTGACGTCACAGTTGCTAGTCAGCGCCGTGACCCGTGGTCGTATTGGCTAACCGATATTTTCACGTCCTTTTAAGAGCACGGAGTCATGCTTTTATGTGTGCAGTGTCTAAAGTATGTTTAGCTACGAAAAAAATTGCTTCACAAAGAATAAAAATCATAAACTAACACACGAGAAAGGGCATGCACAGATATGGGTAGGTTTCTGTTGTTGCCCGTCTACAACGTTACAAAGAGACGAGGCTCGATTGACATTGACACATCGTGTTTGAAGTATTGGTCGCGTCGCACTTGTCGCATGGCGTTGCTCACGTAGTGCCCAACTCCAACTTCAATGACTCTCTCATCAGCCTCCAACTTCAATGACTAATTACTTTTTAATTTTCAGCTCGGTCTTTTCGTGATACCCGCTGCCAACATTCCGATGCTGATGTTCTCCGAATTCTTCATACCTTACCGGGAGATCCCGGTGTACTTGCGCCCTTTCGCCGCCATCTCATACTTCAGATATGCATTCGACGCGCTACTTGAGACAGTGTACGGTTTCGACAGGGGCCGCCTGCCTTGCCACGACGAATACTTCTGTATGTTCACCGACCCAACAAAGTACCTCAGACATCTAGGCCTGACTAGAAACCTATACAGCGATTTCTCAGCACTAATTATATGGATTGTGATACTACAAATATCTCTTATATGCATACTTAAGTACAGAGTGCATAGAGCTTGCAGATGATGACTATGACGACAGTAAAAAGGATCTGATAGTAAGTTTAATGAAAGTAGGTAGGTAGCGAAGCAGCATTGGTGTTATACCTAGGCTTAATTAATAATACTTCAGAAGTACAAATAAAAACTCATCCGTTTTATATGCTTTGATAATTATGACTCTCTTATAGACATTTAAATGATATTGATAATTGGTAATGACGGAAAAAATGCTCTACTAAAAACACGGATACATTTTACTTCTGTGAGGTTAAGGTAACCATCTTTCTTAGTGTAGAAAACAATTCGATCAAAAGCTATGTTTATATTTATATTAGGGCTATATATGTTTTAATTTATATTAGGGTATAATATAAATTAAAACAACAAAATAGATTAAAATAATTAGTATTTTATTGACCAGAGGCATATTCCAGGGTGCTTTTATTTATTAAGTTTATAATCCATGATATAAAAATTAATTGCAAAATGTCTTGGTAAGCGTAAGTATAACTCAAGGACGACTGGACCAATTTGGCCAATTCTTTTTTTATGATATTTCTCAAAGTATGGTTCTTATCTTACCAAGAAAAAATATATAGGGTCCATTTGTTATAAATAAAATGTACATATAATAGGTAATTAATACTTTTTTATACAACATCGTATCGTAATTGTGCAATAAATACGATAAACAATAAACTAATATTCGTTTTATTAAGGAAATAATTTATTAAAGTTAATTAATAGACATTTATATTTCATCTTGCAACGCTAAAACACCGACTAGTCTAAACATCATTATGGTATATTTGTGTCATATTCATAAGCATTAACACGTGAATATTGGAATTTGATAAGTAATAAAACAGATTTTATTATTGTTCGAAAATAATAACTGAAGCAATACAAATATCACTGATTTTAGAAAGCATTAAATCCTTCAATTGGTGTTCCTTTATTCTGAAATGGCCTTTGTGTAAAGTAATGTAATAAAAGCTGTAAGCCTAATAATTTACAAAAAAAAATATACGATACACCGTAACTATAAATAACATAGGGGCCATTTTCGTTCCCTACTCAATTGTCATTTATAATATCCACATCCAAAAATATCTTGTCAGTTCCGTCAGTCATAGGCAGGCTTTAATCATATCACACAGGTCAGATCAAGACATGACCGTATGATTAAAAAAATCATCAACAGGGTATGGCCGTTTAAAATTGTCGATTTGCAAACATTTACATGTCAAAATCATATTTTAATAACTTAATAATTGTTTACTAAAACAGGTTTGTCTGGTAAAATTATGTAATTAGAAGTAAGTACAACTTTTGATTAAACTTACTTAAATTCAACTATTCCTAACGAATTCTAGTCATTAACTATTATTTTCAAAAATAGTATATTCTTTGTCAGTAATAAAACTGCATGTCCAAAATTTACTTCAAGACATTCAAGTTCGAGATTATGTTCAAAAAAACGTTTTGAGCCGAATCAAATGACTTTGGATTATTTCATTATATTCTTATCTCATTATATAATTGATTACATTACGTTTATTATGATTTCTAACATAGTTCTACGACGTAAAACTTAATTTCAGCAATTTATTGTCGCGAAAGTTACATTGCGAGCGTTACCGAATAATTGCTTTAATATCTATGTTCCAAAGTCCCAAACCCAGTTTTGATATGGCAACACAAATGCTCGTCTTGTCAATTATTAAATACAAGGAAATTTTACAGTCATCCGCCAAAAATATTCGGTGTGAAAGTGTCTTCTTTATTTTATTGAATTTAAATGGTGAGTTTGAAGTTTAAAAGTGCTCAATTCGTGTTTTATCGGTGTTACTTTAACTGTTATGAACTATCAATGAATTGTGGCGTTACAGCGGCTTCATTTACCAACAACACAATTTTAGTTACTGTCAGGATTTTTATGTCGTGAGAGTTACCGAGCGTTTCTTCGAGAGTAACCGAGTGTTACTTCGAGAGTTACCGAGTGTTACCTTAAGCTGGGATCACATGAAAGTAAAATTATTAGTAACTGTTTTGTTCGAATAAACGAATGTGTTCGAAAATATTTAATTTTAAAAATAGTTAGCAGGAATCTCCTCGTATATTTAATAATTTCTAGACGTTCACAAATATTGTGTAATTCCTTTAATAATACAATTTTACGTACTGACGAGTCGAACTGAAAACCTCCTTTTTTGAAGTTGGTTGTTAAACATGTAAACTTAGCTTTAATAGTCTTGAGAGTTACCACTTGTCGCGTATGTTACTATGTTACAATTTTACACGGCCATACCCAACACACAAATTTAAATTGCCAACAAGTTGTTAATATGTAAGCAGACCAAAAAGTTTGGCTGATTTAAAAACAGAGGCCACTAATACTTAATGCTAAAATTTACGCCGTGCTTACACCAAAAACTTAGATGAAGCGAAGATAATCTCTTATAAGTAACTGGGTATTTTTTTTCAACACTTGCCGCTTTTATTGACATAGAAGGGGCATTTGATAAAACAATGCACAACAGCATCAACCATGCCCTACAAAAACTGAAAGTAGAACCAGTCATAACGGAATGGATAAATGAGCTGGTCAGTAAAAGGGCGGTCCAAATTGCGTTAAAAACGATCACCCGTGCAAGGGTGGTCAGGGGGTGCCCCCAAGGGGGCATTCTGTCACCACTCCTATGGAAAATAGTAGTAGACAGCCTCTTGAGGACACTGAACGAAAGAGGCTACACTACCATTGGTTATGCAGAGGACCTAGCAATTCTGATAAATGGGAACGCAGAGAACATCCTCTGTGATGTAATGCGTGCTGCTCTTCATGTTGTAGAAAAATGGTGTGAGGAACACCAGCTGTCAGTCAACCCCAAAAAAACAGAGCTCATCCTTTTCACTAACAAAAGGAAGCTACCAAATCTAAAACTACCAAAATTATTTAACACCGAATTAACCCTATCAACTCAAGTAAAATATCTGGGCATCACTCTCGATAGCAAGTTGAACTGGGGAATTCACATTGAGAACAAAATTAAAAAGGCCTGTATAGCATTCTATCAGTGTAAAAGACTCCTTGGCAGAAAATGGGGTCTTAATCCAAAAATCACACTTTGGCTATACACATCAGTTATCAGACCCTCCTTAACCTACGGATCAGTTGTGTGGTGGCCCAGAACGCAACTGTCCACTATCAAATCCAAACTACAAAGCTTGCAGCGCCTAGCGAGCGTAGCAGCAACAGGATGTATGAGAACCACTCCATCAGCCGCCCTAGAGTTCCTATTGAACCTTAGACCTCTTCATCTGGTCATACAGGAAGAAGCAAAGGCAGCTGCCTTAAGACTAAGAGCAAATGGGCTATGGAAACAAAACACTATGACAACGCACTCCAAAATCATGGAGGACATCACGAAGGAAAGACCCCTTCTAGATGCACCCATGGACAGGATACCATGCCACTACATCTTTGATCGAGAATACATTATCCAACTTACCGAAGAACGGAAAGACAACTCTGGCGTCAAAGAAGTTAGGATATACACAGACGGCTCCAAAACCTCACAAGGAACTGGAGCCGGAGTATTCTCATACGACTTAAACATCAACATATCAACCACCCTGGACAAACTAAACACAATATTCCAAGCAGAATGTATCGGAATTATCAGAGCAGCACAGGCGGTTGCAGCCAGAGACGTCGGAGACCTCAACATCAAAATTGTCTCGGACAGTGCATCCGTACTTCAAGCTCTACAAAACAACACCATAACCTCTGCCCTCATATTGGAATGCCACAACGCACTCCAACACATTGCAAGGAAAAATAAGATAACCTTGCAGTGGATCAAGGGACACAGCAACTCTCTCGGCAACGACGCAGCCGATGAACTCGCGAAAAAGGGATCCGCGACAACAGTGTTTGGCCCAGAACCGCTACTACCTATACCGCAGGCCCAAATAAAAATATGGCTGCGAGAAGACACCGCAAAAAACCATCTGCTAGAATGGACGAACAGTGAAGGCTGCAGGCAAACTAAAAATGCAATTCAGATGCCATCTAAAAAGCTTGCCCGCAACCTCGCCAAACTAACGCGCGACAATCTACGCAGAGTTATAGGGATAATAACAGGCCATTGTCTCCTAAACAAGCACCTATTTAACATAGGTGTAACAAACAGCCCTCGATGCAGAGGATGCCTCGAGGAAGAGGAAACGCCACAGCATGTACTCATGGAGTGCACAAGCGTGGAAAAACAGCGAGCAGACATTCTAAAAAACCCAACATCATTCCCGGAAATCTTTAGTGGCCTAGGCAGGCTGCTAGCCTTCTGGGAAGACTTGGGCTGGTTGGAATAAAGGCAAACACGCACAATGGCCTAATCGTGAGGCTAAGTGCGGAAAAAGCCCTGCAAAACTAACTAACTAACTGGGTATTTTTATAAATAATTGACTAAATTTATTGATTTCTAGCACATGATATTTTGAAAAGTAATTTAAAGAAAACTAAATCACGGTTTAGATGTGTCTATCGTATAAAAAGCATAGTTTTTTTCATCAAATACTGGGTAGGTACTGACTAGACAGCAAATAAGCTAATGAAATGCTTTCACATTGTAATCAATTTATGTAAAATTATATAAGTTTTAAAATATGCTTTTTAAATAAATACATAAATTATCATATCATTATAATAACTAAAATAAATTTGGAGTGTGAAGGTATTTTTTCACAGCCACATAAACCTAGTAGGTATTGGAGGTATGTGTATCAAAGTGTCTCTAGCTTGCCTATCAAAATTATCAACTCAATAGTGTTAACTTTTCATAGTTTGTAAAACTGGCATGGACGAACCATAAAAAGCTAAAAATCGATTTGTTATTTCATGGATGTAATGCGACGGCTATATATTTCATTAAATAACAAAAACTTAATTAATAAATCTGATAATATTGCGTTCAAAAATGCGACAGTTTCTAGATTATTTGAAATGAAAGTGCGTAAGTATTTAATACAGTATTGTAACGCATCATATTCGATCTCAATTCTGGATGATTTAAATTGGCCTTCTTTTTACAAATAGGAGTTTACTTTTTTTAGATAAAGGAACTGATAATCCAGTTGCTAACGCAAAAGGCGTCAAAGAACAGAATTTCAGACACTAATGCAAATGATAAATCTGTATTCATATTCATAGCCAATAAAGCTAAGACAGACAACATTTACATATCAATTCTGTCTTCAAATCACGTTGGTTATCAATATACATTTATGACTCAAAGCGAATGGAATGTAATATCACGACATTATCTTTGGTGCCAACAATACTTATAAGTTACATCATCATTAATATTGTGAAGTGTTCGAAAGAAAATAGCACAATTTTCTTACCAAAAACAAATAAATACTGAATCTCTCCGACTCCCAGAGAGAAACCATAATATCGTAATACTTATTTAGCCACTTCATACTTTTAATTTCGCAGCGACTATGAAGGCAAGTCGTTTAAATTCGTCAATTTCCTAAAACAAATAAAAATACATAAATAAGGTATTAGCACAAATCAAACGTATTTTGTAAAGTAATTGTAACCACAATTACCTGCAATATTCAGGAGGCATAGTCCAAATTCTGTACCACAGCAATAAACTTAGGAATATGCTCCATGTCCTGAGTGGGCCAAACATGAAAGCCATAGTACCATACTCCAGCCAGAAGAAATAAGCCAGCAAAAATTGGATTGAGAGCAAGAAGATAAAAGGCAAATTCTTGATCACCCTCTTCATTCCCCGTACAGTTGGGCTGAAGAGACGGGTCTCCAAGCAGTATGCCAGCACAAAGATTAGAGGCAGCTGTACAAACATCAGTTGCACACTCCCATACATGTAGGTAAATGGTTCAGGCAAAAACGATCCCCTTATTATTATGCCCCAAGCAAAGATTACCCCAGTGTGTCCATCTATCAGTTCTCCAATCGCCCAAGGGCCGAACGGCGTATACAATGCGTATAGTACGATCGGATAGAATATTCTATCGATTTTACTCAGTAACCAGACTCTCCGAAGTACGTGGCTACCGAATTTGCGACGATATCTGGGCGGCCTGTTTTGTAATCTCAGTACAAGCAAGGGGACCACGTTAGCAAGGAGCAGACTTGCAAATATTGCCTGAAACTAAATAAAAAACATAAGTCATATATAATATAAAAATGTACTGAAAACTTGTACGACAATAAAATGGATAACTTACTACAGCTCCAGCATCAAGCATAAGCAAAATCCTTGGAGTTACTTCAAAGTTTACTAAAGATCCATCCAAAGCAAATGGATGTTCCAGTACAGCTTCTTTTCCCACTTCGTCGGTCACAACCACATGCAAATAATGAAGCCCAACACTGAACAAGTGTGGCAGCCATTGGCAAACATAGAGAGGTCCTTCAACGGCTTTACAATTCATCCAACTTTCTTTGTCAAAAGAAATCTTGACAGTTTCTATGTCTACATCACTAAATGCCAAAATTCTAATGTGTGTAGATTCAGCTATCAGCTGTAATGGTTCCCGACCAGCCATAGCATATCTTGCATGCTTTGGGTTTGTCACTAAAACTAGAGGCCAAGTACTGTGCTTCTGGTCAACAAATGAGAAAATTCCATGGTCAATTGCAGCTAATCGGTACATCCTGTTATCTTTCCAATCACCTAACTCAAGCTCAAGGTAACCTTTTCTTTGTTTTGTGTACATTCTCGGCACAAGTCCCCCCATAGCATGTAAATGGCCACATACATAGACTTGAGATGCCTGAGAACTGCCCATAAGCTCCCTTAAACTTATTCTTTGATTTTCCTGTTTCAGAGACAATATACATGATGTTGGGTAGTGGCCAAACCAAATTATATGATCAGCTTTACTCTCAGCTTCAGATTTCAACTTAAGTAAGGTTTGCTGTTCTTGTGCATCCAAAATACCAATGAAATTAAATGGCCTTCTTAAGCCTGGCTCGGGGCAGGCATCTATACCCAGGAAAGCCACATTAACTCCGTTTTTGGTTTCAAAGTGTACATAGGATTTAGCATGGTTCAAACCTTGCACTGAGTAATTCCTAAAATAGTTCTCCTGTGAATTTATTGTCTTAATGTTAAAATTGTCTGAAATGAAAAAATGAAATTATAGCATTTTGTTGCATCATCCAAACTATTGCAAACTTACTAATATCTAAATTAATGATATTTGGTTTTCAAAAATAATTAAACAAAGTAATGTGTACCATGATTTCCTCTTATATCCAACCACACAGTTTCTTCAGCTACTCCTGATTCTTTAATAATGTTGTGGTAGTAGATCCATTCTTTTTTCACCTGTGAGCTGCCCAGGTTGTCTTTAGCTTTGGCATCAGTCAAGTCGCCAGTGGCCAAAACTAAAGAAGGCTTTATCCTTCTCACTGTGCTATCACAAAATTGTTGGAACTGTGATATCCTCCCAGGATCCCGGAAAATACTAATATGAATATCAGATATCTGAAAAAAAAAACAAATACAGCAAAAACAATTCAATACGTAATTTTCAAAACTTTCAGTACCTACACACATCTTTCGTGATAAATAAATCGCAACAAAACCCTTACGATAGACTAGAACAAAGGATCAACTATTTTAGTCCTTTGTCATTAAATTATTAATTAAAACAACTTAACACTTGCCTGCAAAAACCAAATGATGTTGTTAGTTGAATCGTCTATTTTTCCGTACTTATTACTTAAATATTTTGTGTGGTTGATCCCCTCTTTTTTATTTTCAATGTAAAAATTATGGTCCGTAGCGATTATATTCAATAAGTTTGCCATAAATATAGACAATAATAATAATAAGCACAGAAGAGAAATAGTGCCTTTAGATAAAATCATTTTTGTATGAGTAATTAGCACATTTGTACACCATAAGAATAAATAAGTACAGAGAGAAACTGTAATTTAGCAAAACAATAGTTTGCACGAAAATTTCCAAATGCAATCAATCGGCATTCGGCTTATCACTTCTGTCACTGTCAACGAAAGAAGCTGTCACTGTCACATGATTGTCATTAACAGCTTTTGAATATGTAATTTGTGGGCATTAGACACAAAACTATACAGCCTTACTGCCTGCTAACCAAGCCAATCTTACCTTCTTTTGAACAGACTTTAAAAGAGAGAGATTTGCCAATAAAACTTGTTAAAAAATGTGTTGGTAAACCGCATGAGAGTTATCGTAAAGAAGAAGACCAACCAAACTCAAAATCTACTATTCATCATATCTTCTTTTAACTCTTTCGTTTTTTATATTTCTTTTTACTATATTTTTGAAGACCAAAACTCAGCCAGACAAGGGCCTCGCGTTTACAGTTGCCTACAGGACAACAAATGTGACTGGGTGGAAACGCGTACAGGCATGTGCTGTTCAAGCTATAGCTCCACCACCACCTTTGCATGTTCACCTTACTTCAGCCGAGATAAGAAGGCCCATAAACCCAATAATAATAATACTTCAGCCTACTTGGGTTCGAAGCCCGTTTAAGGACTTCCAAGTTGCCCAAGATATATCATATCCAGGAGGGAGTTGTTCCGCCTGCTCAATGCACAAGTCTGTGGGGTTTTATCTTTCTATAATTTCAAGCGAGCGTCTTTGGCATACTCGTCCAGAGCAAAGAATTTTTAGCCCGTATGCAACCAGCACGTTGTCGTAAGGGGTGCTACGGGTAGTTTTCTTTTTTAAAGCTGTAAAAGATGATTATTTTGCTTTCAATTTGTTTTGTTGGTGTCAGTGTTGTGATTCCAGGTGCATCTTCTATGTCACGTTGTGAGTTGTAGGTATTGTAAGTCCTGCGACTTCCAGCTCAACCTTTTTCAGGTGATTACAGTTGGATGAATTTTGGTTCCTGCGCTGGCGTCGTTTAGTGGAAATTTAAATCAAAATAATCATCTTTTTCAGCTTTAGTCATGGATTTCCGCAAAGTAACGGCTGATTCCATCAACTAGTTTTCTTTTTTATACTGCTCCAGAGAGCTAGCCACGGCTCAGCGGACGTCCGGAGGAGTTGATTTATATATTTATACAATCCACAGCTCTTAAAATAACATACAACGTGTTTCTGAACAAATACCACTTACAACCAATTAGACAACAACTACAGTTCTTTCAGTTTTTTCAAGACTATAAATTAACCGAATCATCTGATTATATCACTTGAAATAACTCCAGTTAAGCCTTAGCCAGCTAATTTCAACTTCTTTTCAAGCCCAAGGTGTTAGTGGCGGCAATACTTTGGTAGTGCATGTTAATGTTATGAAACCCGTGGCGCGGTGGTGCAAGTCAACCATCTCGACGCTCGCATCTGGTGCTTTGGAAGGCACGTAAAGGCGTTAGTCCCGGTCAATATCGGAAGGTTTTATTCGATAAGCTTAGTCACAGAGGCCTTACCTAGGGCAGCTTCATAACATCTGACAGTAAGGTGACACCACTCCACACAGACCATGTGGTGTAGCAAGTACGGCTATCGAACTACCTCCTAGTTGACGTGAGGCCTGTTAAAAACTCAAAACACAATTTTAACTCCAGCTACTGAGCATTTATCATTACTACGTGCTACAGTGCCTACAGTAGGTCTACTAGGTACACATAGGATGCGTATAGCTCTCTATTACGTTTAAGACGTTCTCTTGTTTTCTGGATCAAGATAACCCGTACCTTAAGGGAGAGGAGGGATCCTTTGAACACTTTCTGTCATATCTATAGATTTTTTAGTTATGGACCAATTCACTGTTTCCCAATGCTTAGTCTGACTATTCGGCTATAAAATTGCTTTACATCCTATGACGCAGAATATGCTAGTGGGGCAACTTTGGACACGCATGGGGCAGTTTTAAAATATTATGAAAATCGTCGAAATTTGTAGCTGTCTTGCATTTTAAAGAACGAAAATTCATGGACTCATCATAAAAATATACGTGTAAAATATCAGTAGCAAGTATGAAGTTAAAAATTACAAAGTACCTACTGATAAAACAAAATGAAATATCAAATGGGCATAAGCTTTAACTGGAATATATTCCGGGTCTCATTTGAACAATAAATACTTCTAGATCAGCAGTCTTTATGTCTTGCTAGTCAATTATTTATTTTGGAATTTTGAGCAATTTTAGTAGGTACTTTTCCGTTAACAATGTGCAAAGCTATTTGAATAATGAAAAATGTTTTCTTTCCACGTAAAAGTTTAAAAATAGTTATGCTATGTAGTCTGTTGCGTATTAAATGATACATTCTAACTTTTATTGAAAGTACGCTCCACATGCCTTGAATTGGATGACCGAAATCCTTACGCTATTTGGAAAAAGTTAAAAATTGTACGCGAAATTGAAAACTCCTCATAACTCAAGGACAGAGTAACGTCAAATTATAGTTGCACGGGTTTGTGTTGCCTCTTCCCAAAAAAAGCATAAGACTTCCTTTTCAAATAGATTCGTAAACTCAAACGTTCAAAGCTGCCCATGTTCCAAGGTGCCACCTTCTCCTCTACCTACATGGGTCATTCTACCGAGTGATAAAAAAATAAAATACTTTATAAATTTCACAAAATCAGCTTTTCATTGTCTTATTATAAGTAATTATAATGTAATTATCACCTTAAAAATAGAATCAGTGATCAATCATTAACATTATGAGAAATATGTGCCTATTTTAGTATTATCACTTCGACACGAGTGATTCTAATTTCGACATAAGTGACATAATCTTTCATAAAACCAATAAACTTTGAGAATAAAATAAAATAGTACATCAGTCTTCGCTGCTTTAGATATTAATTTATTAATAGTACTACTGCAAATAATCAAAATAATTAAACATACACTCTGAAAAATTGACAATAATTTCCTACAGATGTGACTTTATCGTTACTTTCCTGTAGAACATAAAAAGGTAATATTGAAAACGAACATTAGAAAATATTTTCATCTTCTGACGATGTATTATTTGACAGACCCTGTAGCTTACCGCCTAAACATTAATTATTAATAACGTTTTCTCTAAGGGGTATCTGTTTCCTGGTTTCAAAATTCTCTTCATCAGATGAACTATCAAAACCATAGCATTTTCGACAAAATCGTTGCACGTGAGGCTGTTGCTATTCGATTCTTCATAATTTGATTGTGCGACCCCGACCGTGAGTGAGCTGATGTCTCCAAAGCTGGTGTTATTAGTTACTTGTTTGTTTTGTTAGTAACGTAAATAAGTCCAATTTCATAATGTGTGCAAATTTGATTTGTTTTACAAACACTGCAGCTTAATCGTCTGGCATGCAAAATATCAGGATTGGTCTTATTCCATGTAAGTTGGTGAATTGATAGAGTACCAGTAAATGGCCTTGTTGTACCTACTAGTACTGAGTATGTAAGAGATGTTATCAACATGAGTATCGTCGATTGGAAAAATGATTATACCATTACATTTTTTTTGTAAACTATTTACCAACGCTTCAAAATCTGGAATATCGGCACCGGTCGCTACAAATTCATCAGGTGTTCTTTTGATGCATCCTCCAATGCCTTCAGGAGCCCCTTTTCCATGTCCGATCTCACTAAAGTGCCGTATAATGTTATCTGCACCAAATTCCTTGCTTAAATATTTTGCGATCAAAAAAAACATAGAGTATAGAAATAAGTTCTATACTGTGATGAAGGCCCATCACTTTGGAAGTGCATGGTTCTCAAATTAGGCACTTTACATTGAATATATTCTATTACGGATTTGAGGTGTGCGCAAATTAAAACCGGATCATGTCTTACCAGTCACTCCTGTAGGTAAAGTCTATCAAATAGCGACACAGTGCATAGATTAATGAAACTTCAATAAAAAACAGCATTTTACGTTTGATAGATTAATGATCAGTGAATATTTCTTTTGAAAGATCCAATCTTATAAGCATAAGCGCATACCATCACTTCTATACAAAAGCATCACTTCTGTAGAAAACTATATCGACAGAAGTGAGTTCTACAGAAGTGAGTTTTAACTTAAAAATCAAAAACCTGAACAAAATTTGAGGGTTTAAAAATTTTATTTACTTGACTTTGTTAATAAACCAACAAATTTGTAAGGTCATAAGGAAATCACATTCATAAATCAGTTACATGCTTTGTTTAGTTTAGTACAGTGGTGACGTATCAACTTTGACAATGTTGTAGAATGCAGTTTAAACTTTATTTTTCTCGATACCGTATTCACCGTCCGAAATATGGCCGACACTGACAATGACATATCACGTTAAAGGGTTGCCAGAGAAAAAAAATTCAGTTGCAACTTGAAAACATTTTTTTTTACCAATTTTGCAATTTATTTCTAGATGAGTGACTATTTTTAACGAACATTGTAGAATGTTGAATAAAGTTTAAAATATTGTATTGTATTTTATAGCATTTAAGTGACTGCTTTTTTACTATTTGCTTAACTTATTTAATCATGTAATGTGTGCATGGAATATATCAAAATATTTTTAAAGACCTGTACCACAAAAAAAAGCAAAATAAATAAAATAATCAATAAGTATCCTATGTTAACTGTTAGATAAAGACACAAAGTTTTTTATATAGTTATCAGAAATATATAAAAATTTTATTGTCTCTGTAGAATCACCCACATAAGTAAGTATTACGACACTAAGCCTTAAAATACCTACCTGGGATCTACTTTCTATTTGTGTATTATCGCTGCACAACCGCTTGCAATGCAAATATGTAATAACATCATAAATAAATAATAAATAAATATTTCACAACAATCACACCAATTCTCTAGTCCCAAATTAAGCTACGAGGCTTGTGTTATGGGTACTAGACAACGGATTAACATACTTAAATACCTACGTTTTTTGTAAATAAATACATATTATACATATAAAATACCCAGACGAGTACAAACACACATGTTCATGCACACTTATACTCGTACTGTGCGGGGATCGAACCCGCGACCTTTGGTTTTAGAAGTCCGACATGTAGACCACTGCACCAAGCGGTCGTCAAAAAACCTCATACATATTAAAATCCAAATACCAAACAAAAGAGGTACTCTAGCCAGTTAGGTATATTTTAATTATATTTTATTTTTGTCTTACCTACCTGACGATAAAAAAACGTTCACGACGAGATACCATCAAATGAAAAAAATCTAAAACAAAGTATAGAACCTAACCTGGGCCTCAACAAGGAATCGAATCAGTGCTCCACGCGATATGCAGGACAATAAAGCAAAGTTATTTATAATAAAGTGAGTATAACCTTCTTAATCGGAATTAAATGACATGACGACCACTAGGTGCAGTGGTCCACAGGTCGGACTTGTAAACCAAGGGTCGCGGGTTCGGTCCCCGCACAGTACAAGCATAAGTGTGCATGAACATGTGTGTTTGTACTGGTCTGGGTGTTTTCTATGTATAATATGTATTTATTTACAAAAAAAAGTATAAGTATGTTTATCCGTTGTCTAGTACCCATAACACAAGCCTCGTAGCTTAATTTGGGACTAGAGAATTGGTGTGATTGTTGTGAAATATTTATTTATTATTTATTAAAGAATAGGTAAGTACATCTTGATTGATGTGCAGGTAAATGTAATAAGCTAATTAACATTTTCATAGAATCCTGCTCCGATCTAAATTGTAATTAATTGTAGTCATTCGTAGCAGTTACTAATGCGTTTATGTCTTTTCCTTGGAGGATTAAATAGCGCCACATTAAATGTTTTAAAAGCTTTTTTTTTATTGGGTTTATTTTAATTTTATGATCTAATTCATTCTTCTGATTTTGTCACATAGCTTGACAAAAACAAAAAAAATGTTTGAAAGTAGGTAGGTCCGCCATCAGCCGATATTCATTACAACACCGATGAGTTATTTTGCATTAAAATCATAAATCCTACTACCGTAAATGACCGAAGAGATAAGTAGTAATAGCCGCGGGTCACCGGGGCCCGTCTGGGGCTTCACTTCGAACATTTGGAAATTGTATTCATTTTAATGGGCAGAAGTTGACCGCGCGCATTCCGGCCGCGCGACGCCGCGCCGCGCGCCGCCGAGTCGCGTACCCGGGCCGCGGCTCGGAGGCTCTGAGGCTCTAGCCAGTACCCGCGCCACTATCTTGCCGCATTCCACCGCGCCCCGCGCGTGCCTTCGCCGAGCCCGACCCACGCGCCCGCGCACGCCGCGCCGCGCTCGCTCAGTCGCTCTTGCGCGCTCACGGCCTCAGCGCACCGCGAGAGTCGCCGTGCCATAGCACCGACGAGATCGCGCAACCTTTGTGAAGTGAAGTGCTAATGGATGCGGTTTACCAACGGATTTAGTGTTCACATTTGGATTGGATTTATCTTTTCATGGTGAGTAGCGTGCGCCTGGCGCTTAAGATGGATGGATTGGATGCGCGCGCTTTCACGATGCGGCCACTTTCATTTTATACGCATAGCTCGAATTCCGTGCGCCCGCGCGGATCGCGCCGCGGCCGCTGACCCTGCGCGCGCCCTTCCTCTAGAGCAGCCACCAGCGCACCATGCGCGCTCGGCTTGCCTGCTCCGCGCCCGCGCCCTCGCTAATAGCGCTGCATTGCGATACCAATAACATCCAGACTCAGATGTATTGGATAACTATTGAATCGTTACTTCAATAACACGATTTCTTCTTAGTTCTTATTTTAAGGTCACAACTTTAATAGGAATTTGGAATCAAAAAAGTTAAAGGATTACATATTGTAGGTACTAACTAGTTCATAAACGTAGATAGGTATCTATCCTATTATGACTTCAAACGTTTGTGTTAATCATCTGTAAGTAGATGCCTACCTCACTGGGTACTTGATTTAAGATGGTATGCAGGAAGTGTAATTATGTAGGTATTCAACTAAGATAAATATACATTCCAGAGGTGCTTGTGGCGCAGTAGTTGCAGCGCGCTTTGGTAGTGATACCAAAAGTTAAACAACCTAATGCCCGGTCTTGTTTGGGATGGGTGACCATTCTGACCATTTAAGTGAAGATCTTTTTACAAGCATCTCCGTGCTTCGTAAGGCACGTTAAGCTGTTGGTCCCAGTTAATATAGATAGATATTAGTCGTTTAGCCTAGTCAGAGGCCCTCGAACGGCTTAATAACATCTGACAGTAAGGTTGGTCACTTGCCTTGCAAACACCCCTCGACCAATCTACCACACTGAGCCCGCGTGGCTTGGACCACCTCATAGTTGAGGAGTGGCTGATGACTTGAAATTTACATTCCTACCCATGACTTAGGTAGGAGCTGTAACTGTAAAACTTTCAGTGGTTTGGAAAAAAAATAGTTAATTTAGATACTTAAGTAACTTAACTTGACTAAGCGTTACAGAAATAACCAAGTCCAACAAGAAAATTGCATAAAAAACCTTATTTTAACTTTAATTAATTTGGGTCGTACGTATCGTAATTAACATTCAATTATTAAATAGCCCAAAATGCAATATAACAACATAATGATTCTGTCATTATGTTGTTCTATTGCATTTTGGGCGGTTTCCAAAATCATTAACAGTTTACTACTGCGAACACCTACCTAACTGCATTGAAACTGATTCATTACAAAAAAGGAAGGAACTAGGCTATTACAACTCACAATTATTAATTAAAGTTCTCATTTCATCGATGACCAAAATCACTTCCAGTGAAACAAACTTAGAGTAATGTTGATGTCCGAAAACTGGCTGGGAACCATGAGTGACTGTGGACTGTGCTGTGATTGATAAAGCAAATGATTCATTAACACATTAGTTGACATAACATAATAAACAGCTACGACCGCGAGCGACCGCATTCCATGATAGCACACCAAGTAAGTAAATTTGTGTAAGTAAATATACAAAGTTGGACGTCTTTAGGTATCTACTCACTGATAGGTATATCATTAACATTGTACACACACAACCTCACACAACCGATGGAAGAAGTCGTGATTTGGACGACTAAGAGTAAAACCTTAGTAACCGAAATGTAACAAGGATAAAATCAACTATGTAAAAACTAAGTCTTGTTTTTACATAGTTGATTTTATCTGTTTACTGTAGTTTTATGAATAGCACATTGTTTACTACGAAGTGAAAATCTTCTGATAGAATGTAGAGCTGTAAGTATTTTAGACCTTATCTTCGTGCAGATTTTGGAGTCATGGGTATTTTTAAAAAGTGGTGATAATAATTAGGTATAATTGAGTCTAGATAGAAGATTTTATATTTAGCAGACACACTAAATAGACGGTGCGAATGTGATATTACTATTCCAGTGCATTCTATAAATCAGTATGTCCTTGCTATTAATAAGAAAACCCGTTTCTAAGGAATAGGTACGTGGGTACATAAAATCTCTTAATAAGTCAATTTGCTCAAATCAAATCCGACACACTTCAGCACCTTAGCGGTAAAAATCGCAAATAAATGTAGAGTTTGGCTTCACAAGATATATGCATTGATGAAGTTGACGTAATACCTTTCGATAAGTACCGAGGCAGCTATAGCGTTGGTCCTTCCATGGTAATGTTATCCAAACCAATAAAGACACCATAAAGGTGCATAACCACCGGCGCGGAGTGAGGCCGCGGAGAAGAGAAATGGAGAAATATTAACTAAAAGGATTGTCCACTGAAAAGGAGCGGAGATTTCATGCAATCCTATTGGTTATTATTTCTCAGTTTCTCTGCTTCGCGGTCTCGCTCCGCACCGGTATAGAGGCACCCTTGCAGTAATGTCCAGACTAGAGTTGGTAGAGTTGAACTTGCACTTTTGTTCTATCTTATACTTACCCCGAAAGTATCTCTAAATCTAATTTAATTTAATCAAATAAAACTTGGGATAGATTCTGGATGTAAAACTTAAGCAATGCCCTGAATTAACACTATCGCCATACAGTATATAACGAAGTCGCTTCTCGCCTTATTTTGTAAGTAGTAACTACGCAACGGATTTCCATGCGGTTTTTAAAAAATAATGATTCCTTAGGAAGGTTTATATGTATATCAGATGCTTAGTATATTAAAGGGTCACAGATCGTTTTTGAGGGTTTTAATGAATTTAGATATCTCAGCGAAGAACACGTGTGCGTGTGCGAAGCCGGGACAAGTCACTAGTATAGGAAAAATTGCGTCAAATCCTGAATGAACAGATCTCTTCTTAAGATCTAGCTCTGACTCACTGACTTAAGATCTCACAGCAATGTAACAGTATTTTGTGATTCAGCGTAGGTAAATGTTATTAGTGGCGATTCGTTGAAAGCACAACATGTTCCTAAAGTTTAATAATTTATTACATCCCCTTAATTAAAACTTCCTGTTTCGTTTTGTAACAGCTGCGGATGTCGAAATACTTTATCTCCTAAAAGAATAGTCGTGGGTAGAGAAAGAGCTTTTGAAGTAGTGCAAGGCTTGGAAGAAAATATATAAAACTAACAAATTACGACTTACACAGTGCCACCACTGCCACGCTAGTTCAAAAAAGTTTCGGTAAGCTATTTCCATAATAAATCAAGTGTTTTTCTTAATCATAGCGTAGTATATGGACCCGACCCGAGGGTTAATAATTAAAACACCGAATGTAATAATGTGTACCTTAATTCGTTTCAGTTTTAGTCTTTTCAGTTTTATTTGTTCTATTCATTTTAGTCGAGTTCATACTAGACTGATTCTTTCATCAGAATCCCTTTTAGCTTTAAGTTTACAAGGTACCATTAAGCGTACAATCTTCAGCCATACAATTCTAAAATCATGTTATTACGTGGATAGGTAGAGGGCACCCATACCCATATATCAACAAGTTCTGAATTTCCTACGTAAAATGTGCTAGCAGTCAGGCATTAAGAGAATCTGTTAATTGTTTAAAACCCTTCTATATTCCCTTTTATTAAAACTTTGAGACAGACTTCAGTCAGTTATTCTACTCGTGGAAGTTATAGAACCTGTAATAAATTAAGTCTCTGAATTAAGACCAGAACATGCTGGATAAGACTAGGTAGGTCCTACTATTAATATGGGAAGGCTCTGTCTATCAATACGTCACTACATGTATTTAATTAAGGTTATAAACTTCTAGAAATACTAAATTCCACGATTACAAACGATTAGAGGTGCTTGTGTTGCAGTTGGTGCAGGGCTTTGGTAGCGATACTGATACTAATTTACGCAATCTTATGCGTGTATAGTGACGTCTATTTACAAGCACCTTCGTGCTTCGGAAGATATGTTAAGCTGTTTGTTCCGGTTAAATCCATATATATTAGTCGTTAAGCCTGGTCAGAGGCCCTTGGGCGGCTTAATCACATCTGACAGTAAGGTTGGTCACGTATCTTACAAAAACCCCTCCCCAATCCGCACTAAGCCCGCGTGGTGGAGTTTGGCTCGTACCACCTCATAGTTGAGGTGAGGCCTGTGCCCAGCAGTGGGACGTATTATATGATGAATGAACTTATTGACTCGTGGTATCACAAGCCTGTTTGCTTACTAAAATAATTAGTAGGTACTTATTACATACTCTCGTTAATTAACTAAGTAGTTACGTAATGGCTAATAAAACACGAACGCTACATAAAACAAAAAATATATAAATGTTAAAATATCTTGGTTAAATAGAATTCAAAACTGAAAAATCATCCATTCATAAATAATTAAATCATAGGACGATAGTGTAGTAGCATAGCAGTAGTTATTAGCAGTTGAGTAAAAATAAGAAAAATATCTTCAGCCTTCAGTAATTCGAAATAAAGGAAAGATCAAGCTTCTCTTTCGTCGTTAATTCAAATCGTGGTCCTTTGATAATAATTATCTGACCATATTCTTTGGTTAAGTTACCCTAAATATGTACATATTGTCGTTTTTCCTACACTCTGAATCGGTAAAAAAAACTGAAGAATAAATCAAGACGAGTGGGCGACATTTTATGGCCAAGTGAAAACTAAACGAATCAACATGTAAGCCGATAAATTTCTGATAATTTTAGAGATTAGGCAAGTTGATTAATCAATGAGATCACAATACGAGTCTACATTACCTACAATTGAACTCTTAAATAAGCAAACTTTCGTTCTATTCCGTCGTACCTATTTATGGACCTAACCTCGATAACGTTAATTTGTGCACATGACTCCTGATCCTGTCATCTTGGACCGATTGATATAATCTCCGACCAAACCAGTTGCGGTCCGGATACCAGCTATTGGTGATGCGGATGCATGACCCTGTTCAAGTTACCGACCCTTATCGACGGATTCGTGAGTGTCAAACGTGGTGGCGAGATGTCGAAGTGGAGGCAACGTCGGCCTTTAGGTATGCGAGGACGCAAGATGCGGCTAGCGTCGGGGGAGGGGCGCTCGGCATGTGAAGGTCGTCCGCATTCCTCGCGTCGCCGTCCGCGGCTACCGCGCTTACGTAGCGCCTGCCCCCCCCCCCCGCTCTCCGCCCGCGCCGACCGGTCTGCCCCCGCCCCGCAGCCTGACCGCCATCACAAACTATCGCGCATTTACTAAAACAAAAAACATGTTCTTATAGCTATCAAGAGCTGAGGAGCGCAGAGGTACCGGATGGGATGAAATTTATTCGCGTCTAGTTTTTTAGAACCTGATCTTGTGGTTCTACATTCCAATAAACGTTTTATAATAGGTGCCTACCTATCTCGCCATTGGAAATATTCGTGCGGAGCTCATTTAGCGCAACGGGGCTATGAAGAATTATTAAGTTTCGGAATGTTTCTTCAACCAGCATTTTGGTTCTTTCGAAAATTTTGTAACATCAATCAAATCAGTGAGAATTAGTAAGTACCTACATTACAGTATGCTTAGACGCATACAAAATTTAATAATAGTGCAACAATGTTCACAAGGCAGCAGGTAGCAAAAAGACGATTGCGTACAAAAAACGATAATGGAATGCACAGATGGCGCAGATCCGACATTCTTGGGACATGCAGCGCGGCAATAGGAAGAATGTAATATTACGGACGGATGCCTGCCGCGAATATACGTTCGCAGTACCGACACTTTGGCAGGATAACTCGAAAATTAATTGACTAACTAAGCAAATATGCGAAGCGTTTGTTGATGAAATAATAACACCGATGTATTGAATAAAACTTAGCAAAATACCCCGCGACAGCATATTATTATTCAGACTTTGTTTGGGAGATAAACAAAGATCATCAAAAAGTTCCTAGTTATCACTTACTGAACTTAACGAATAGTTAGCAGTCAGGTAAAGGAAGGCGTCTGATAATCCAAATTCTGATGATAGAGCTTTGCGGATAGAATAAGCTTAATAATTTTAACTTTGACTAGCCGTTACGAATTACTGTTACGATGTATAGATTTCAGAAACACAGGGAGTTCATAGCGCTTTTGTTACTAGCATTATTATCAAGGTCTGTTCGTATAATATGAGGTCCTAGGATTTTTCATACAGTGTACAACGATCGAGGAAACGATTAAGATGCTCACTAATTCTTTTTGCACATATACCCACAAGGTAGACTTATCACATCGCAAAAAACACTACCACAACTTCAATGACTAATGCTAGAAAAAGCTGTGAAAGATTTCGTTAAGACTATAGTAGAGACTCGACTCTATATATAGCAAAGCTTGGTCTTGGTCTTAGTAGAGTCCGCCTGCTCTCAGTTATTGCAACTTCGGGTATCTACTCAAGTGACAAGACTGAAAGTTAAAATTAATAAATAGAATCACCAATTAACAATCAATACCCTCCACTAATCCGCTTGCGTAGTGGAATAGCTATAGCTCACCTCATAGTTGTGGTGAGGCCAGTGCCCAGCAGTGGGACGCCTAAGAGAGATTCGAGGTGGTGATAATGATGACTTCATCCACGATCAAGTTCGAACAAATGTTAAGAGTTTCGGCCCAGTCTACTCGCAGAGATCTTAAAACGGTGCCTCAATCAAATTTTTAGGCTCTAGTACCGCAACCCAGGCTAATGGAAAAGGAATTCTCTTACACAAATAATATAATGAGGTTATTTATTTGTTCCAGAGCGAGTAACAGTGGTATCGAGATGCGACATGCGCGCTCTGTGTTCGGTTCGCGGGCCGCTGGGCGGGGACACGCGCGCGCTCGGCGCGGGCGCGCGGCTGCTCTCGCTGCGCATGCCCGGCCAGCCTCAGCCGCTGCACTTCGTCGTCGAGGCCAAGGCGAGGGTCAAAGAGCTCAAGTCGCTGGCCACGTCGCAGGCGCAGCTGCACGGCATGATCGACATGGACCTCTTTGGACTGGCTATTCTTCAGAGTAAGTTGTTTGAACATGAACGAAGAGTGAGAGAGAGACGAAATCCGAGATTTTAGCAACGCAATCCAATAACTTAAATTTTAAGACACTGATATATGGACCGTAATTCCTGTAATTTCCTGGTGTAAATACCTACGTTCCACTATTTGTTTCAATTGCATAGAAGATTCGTCGAGTGGATGTTGATCTAAGTACATACCTCGTTACCTAATCATAGTTAATTAACTTCAAACAACAGAATGTCACATGCACACATCCTGTGCGTCATACAAATAATACAAAGCCGTTTTACCCTTGGACCATGTTATCAGCTAGTCGTTAGTTAAACAGACGCACTATTTATCTCTAAATACCTGTACGAGGTATGTAAGAGTAGGTCTCATTGTTGTATTTATTTGCTGAAATACGACATGATCTAAGCTAGTTTTTTTTTTCATTTCAGATGGAGAATATCTGTTTGTTGATTTGGAAAGCAAACTATCAAAATATGCGCCAAAGAGTTGGAGATCATCTCACACACATGTAAGTTTCAATACCATTGTATTTAATTTCAGTTAAGATTAAGAATTCACTAAAAATTAAGAATCAACCATGATATGATTCCTGCACGCAGCTCGAAATATATCATACTTATTTCATCTTTTCAGGGCTTGGACGCGAACGGAAAACCACTTCTCGAACTACACTTAGTGGTTCAGTTCCACGTCGAAAGTCCATTACTTCTGCACGACGAGATTGGGCGCCATCTTTACTTCCTGCAGCTCAGGAGTAACGTGCAGACGCGGGACGTTTTACCCCCCGAAATACTTCTACTATTGACTGGACTAGCGTTGCAGGCTGAGCACGGCGATGCTGAGGGCTACGAAGATCGCGACTACTTCAAGGTGGATGAGTATGCGCCTTCATCTCTCACGGGAGACTGGGTCGCTTCAGCCATGCGCGCCTGTCACAGAGAACATAGCGGACTCAATAGAATAGACGCCGAAACAAGGTTCATACGCGAAGTCTGCCTACTACCCGATACGATCAACTCGCATCGCTATCGACTCAAACAAACAAAAAGTGAACCTGATCCAGGAACGGTATGGCTACTTGTTACTGCAAAAGGCATAAAGATAGTTCCCGACAGCGGACCACTGTCTGACTTCATTTGGAGTGCAATTGGCAAGTTGAGCTTCGACAGAAAAAAGTTTGAAATCAGAACAGAAGAAGGAAAAATTACATTATACTCATCAAGTGAGGAAAAGTGTAAATATCTATTTTCCCTTTGTAAAGAGACTCACCAATTTTCAATGAAGATAGCACCAAAGTTAAATGAAATCTTTAGAAAAGAAGAAGAAGAACGCAAGACATGTTACGGGTATTCAAAATCATTAAATGTTCAATATAATCCAAGTAAAAGTGAACAGAGAATATCAGTTATATCCTCGACAAGCTCAAACACAACGTCGGGAATCGTAAGTGATAGAGTGCATTCCGAAGATGAATTGGAAATTATGATTGATTCGCCTCCTGCTCCGTCAACAGAAAGTTTGGCATTTGCTCATTTATTAGACTGTTCAAACTCGTACTTCATCCGGCAAATGTCCCAAGAAAATCAACCTCTAAGTAAGACCTCCTCTTTACAAATGCAGAAATCAAAAGCAAGAATTAGAAAGATCACTGAAAATGAATGTTCTTCAAGTAACAAAAATGATCCGAGCCCAACAGATGTCAGCCAAAATCCCTCGAACCAATCTGAAGAAACATCTTCTTTACCTGATCAAAGTATTACAGAAAGTGACAGCCCGGTCTCAAATAAACTGAAATGCACAGGCTCGCAGTGTTCTTCTTCATGTAGCACAGTAATAATGGCTAGAGCAGGTCTTAGTACGCTAAGTCGAACATCTAACGCAAGCAGTTTGGAACTTGGGTTCAGCCATACCGCACAAAACTCTATGATCAGTGACAACAGCACAATGGGTATAGACGTTGAATATTCTCAAGACACTGCTTCGGCGTTATATGACGGTTTAGGACAACCAGTAACTGTGGCTGCTTCGAGTGAAACGAGTGGAGTTTATACAATGGGCAGTTCGGAACTGACAGCTCGATCAAAAATGGATACATTATCCGAAGACAGCAGGACCGAATATAGCGAACCAAGATATGATAGCTATAAGGTAAATAAGGACAATGATCTAGCAGACTTTGACAGTGTTTCTTCCATTTTAAAAAATAAATCCGAACGATCTAGTCATCCAACAAACACATTGAGATTACAATCGTCTTTATCTAATTCTGATTGTGTTGATGGTGCTACTAATTTCCCAAACCAAGAACACAATGAAGGTGAAACTTTATTTAGAGAGCGTACAAACTCAAACGTGAGTGCGACGTCTTTTCACGGAGATGGAAGCGATCCAACAGATAATAAACACAATCTTCTGACAGCTAGTGAATTAAGTGATCTTATTGTAGGTCGAGGAGTTTACCCAAAGAGTCAATCTGTAAGCGATACTTTGGATTCTGTATCTGATTACGTCAGACTTCCCTTGCCGTTTAGCGGTGACAGTTACATCCAAGGACATGAAGACACTGCCCCTTCTGACGATAATTACCCTAATAACATGTTCTTCGATCGACCACCAACACCTCCAACCAGAACAGACAGTCGAAAACTCCTCAACTTATCTCTTCCAAATATTTTGGATATCGATAATACTCCAGGAGTTCGAACATCTTTTCCAGACAAACCACCTCCGCCTTACGAATACAATCATAAAACGCTGTCTTCTTACGCCCAGAGTCCTGTAAAAGCACCACCTGCGTACCCCGGCACATTGTCACTATCATCAACTATATCTCTACGACAGTTGGCAGAAAAAGAAGAAGTGGCAGCCAGAGTTGTGACTTCCAAACCAATGATCACAATTCTGAAAGCGGAAGCCGGAGAAGTAAACACATCGAGTGAAAGAACGTTTGCAAGCCCTATGGTATTAGAGCATAGGTTTCAAAAATCAAAACGGCACCAGGCTTCGAGCCGTAGAGCTGAAAGGTCAAAATTAGCTCAGGGAATTAGTAACCTGTCTCCATCTAGAGAACCTCACGGTGTAGATTCTAATGTGCTAGTCGCTATGATGAAACTGCCGCCACCGCCACCGCCTCCGCGAAGAACGAGACTGCCGCCCCCACCTCCAGTCGCGAGGTTGCCGCCACCGCCACCGCCTCACAACCCCATGTTCCACCAACAACTGTACAGCGATGTCGACTACGTCTATTATCCTATGCAAGACCCTGCTATCTCACAACAGAATTACCTTGATCACAAGTTGACCGAATCTCGCGTATCAAATATGCACAAAACAAGCCTGCAGTACAGAAGTACGCCTTACCTATCCACGTCTCTATCCGCATCGTCCATGTATGGATCAATTCAGAATCTGTCAGACTCATACGTTCAACTGCCGGGAGCTCGCACGAGCTGGTACTCACTGACAAGCAGGACATCTCTAAGCAATCATTCTATCAATCTAGAAAGACCTCCACTACCAACGCGTATCGCCGACTTTCCAAGTTTCTCGAGAACGAAATCGAATGAAAACATATTGAATCCTAGAGAACCGCCCCCTGTCAAGATGAGACGTATGCCCCCACCTCCACCTCCGCCGTATGAGCATAAGAAGAAGCTTCCAACACACCTCAAGGAGATCCCTCTCAGTAAAAACGTTAGTGATGTTAGTGTTAATAAAACAAAAGACTCCAACTGTGATTTGGATATCAAAACTCTTCGAGAAAAGAGCAAGAATCTCGACTTGCCCCTCATAGCGGCATTGTGTAATGATCGATCGCTGTTAAAACAAACTAAAGCATTTGGTGCTCCAAAGTTAAGCAAACAGACAGGTAGTGACTGTGACAGTGAACGAAATTGTGCAAAGCCCGCTTCAAACACCACCGACAGTTTAGATCGTAAGAAACACGAGTGTAACGTGAGAAGGACTACTATAGGGTCTCAGAAAAAGATACTAGTTAGAAATCCCACGGATAAACTTCCAGCTTTACCAAGTTCTGATAATCACACCCCTAGAGCTATGTCCAATACTTATGTAATGCATCCGAGTATAATTAAGACTAAGAAAACACAATCCAGCTCATGACATCACAATAATAATAAATAGTTAGCACAAACTGTGAATCCTTCCAGTGCTATGAGCTTTGATCCACCGAATTTACTTTGTTTAAAAGACTGACATGCAGTATGCCTTAATTTACTATATGAATTTACATAATTTTACCTTTTTTTTCACTAACTACACTGCATAGAAATTGTGCTAAAAAATACATAATAATACCACATTTTCTATTAGATCCATAAAATGAAATCACTTCAATTTACTTTACAGGGTAACCAAAGCAAAAGGTTTCTTTTAATAGTGACCGAAGGCAGACTTACAATGTATCATTCATTGATCATCATAATCTGGTACCTGACAACAGGCTAGAAATATGAAAGCTTTTTACGTGTATAAGAATGAAGTATTCTTCCCATCCACCCATCTCATAAATTACATTCTAATTGATCAGTATTTTTTATACAACGCTAAAATTACTAAATGCTACCTTGCTAAATACAAAAAGAAATATCAAAGTGCTGAAATAAAATAATATTTCATAGAAATTACAGACATGTATAATTTTGAAGACTGAATACGTATTTGGTTTTACTTTTTCCATAGTATAAATTAGACTTAAATCATTAATATAAGGGATTTAAATCACAATAAGGCCCACTTGCACCATTCACATTTATCTTGTACTTAATGTAGGTTTGCATGACTCAGAGATAAAAAAGCGATGCCACTTCTTTGATGTGACCGTATGATTTTTTAACTCTGGCCTATGTTTACCCAGAGTGGTGCAAGATCGGATAAGATATATTCAAACTTTAAAAGAAACCGTTTGAATTGTGATAAGTTTACATCAACACTTTATATAATTAATATATATTTTTTCTGTTTCATGTTTTTGGATTAAAATGTACAAAATTGTTCTTGATAATGTTGGTATTGAAGTGACCGTGTATTTTTTTTGACAGTGGAAAAAATGCACAGCCTAATTTTGTATTATTTTTTAATTACTTACATTGTTTAAATGTAGAAACAGTATATTTTTACTAAAACGTTTAACGCGTAAGTTGGCACTATGCGTCCATCTATATGACTATAGGAACAAATTGATATGTATTGTGAACCTACTTAGGTACTTCGTCTGCATATTATATTACCTACTTTACTTTTCAAAAGTAAATTTAACCAAGTACTATCTCATATCGTTGCTCATATTGAAGTAAAAAATATGTTTTAATAACTTAAGCTCATCACATTTTTACGTTTTTTTTTTCACTATGAAATAGTGGGATTTGTATTATTTTAATAATACTCGCCGCTCGCCGCATTAAGCTAGGAACCACCCGAGCGCCTTTTTGAAATCATCTATGATGGCCTGCTTGAACCTAACGCGCTGAATCTAAAGTAATACACGTAGAGTCATATAGATAATAAAAAAACGGAAATCAGATGACATAATCTAATAATTAAAATAAATAAATATCAACAACTATTTATTAATACATTTCCTCATTTTCATTCTGTATATAATAATGTCATGCATACTAAGTACATAAATATTTGTTTTCAATGTGTACAAATGTATATTGGTTGTAAATATATGAATTTCAATTGTTTTGATTATTTTATTGCTAATCACCCACTAACACAAATTAAAATCTTTGGTATAAAATAAATATATTTAGAGTTAAATTTAATGGCACTAGTTGAGATTCCTTACTTGTTTGAGTCAATACTATTCCTTTGGTTTATTAATACATCAAACTATACATACATAGTGTATGTATATATATTTATTATTAAAAATAAATATTAACATTTGTTAGAAATCTATAAAAAAACACAACTTTAACTTAAATCAATCTCATAAAGTAGGAAAAAACTTGCTTAATTAAAATTAAGTTTGTGATATATAAGTAAATGTCTTCTTACAAATCAAGATTAAGCACAATGTTTAAGTAAATTTTGACTTAACAATACTGATTCCAATAGAGATTCAAAAAAATAACAAATCCTAATAAAACAGTTTACTTTTCTAATTTCAATATAATAGCTGAATTTGGTGGAAAAGTCACTTGATCAAAGTATAGTATTTGTCCAATCAAAGAGGCGTTAGTACCAGCCACCACCATTCCACCATAAAACATGGAAGATAAGTCAGTGGTTATGGCGGAACTCCCGAGATTTCCGACAAAAACACAAGTATTCCTACGCGGGTACCAACGCTCAATCACTACTAGATTTTCGTCAGTTTTTCGTATCTCCATATTTTTAAGAATGTTACCATCCTTGTAAATAGCCCTTAAATAAATTGTTGGTGTGTGCAACCTGACTTCTGTAAATGTTTTGATAACATCTAAGAAATGATACTTAGGTGTTGATTTAGACTCTGAATTCCATGGCAAGATGACACTATTATCAGCATTATCGTTATTTGGGAATTTCATTGGAACTAAGTTATGAATATCTTTATGTTCATGAAAATCAACTTCAACAGAATCATTAGATAAACCAGATAATCCTATCTCATCTCCATAAAAGATACTAACAGTACCTGGCAAAACTAACTCAAGAGCAATAAGAGCCAAGGTGTTATTCACATGCTTGTTGGAAATTCTCTCACTACTAATATCCCCAACGTTCCAATGAACCCATGGGCAGTGAGGTTTGTCCCAAAGAGTCCCAGCAATGACACTGTCAATACGATTTTTCAAACCATTAATGCCATTTTTCATATCTAAATGAACATCAATCAAGTCAATCCTTGACATCATAATACTTAGAGACTCCCCTTTAGCTTTTTCATAAGCTTTTTCACTAGCTATCAGAATTTTATCAGAACCAATCATTGACTTCCAGAACTGTAATGACTTTCCAAAATAAACATCATCAACATAGTTCTCAAGATTCTTAAGATAAAAACCATCAACTGTTTGATTTGAGGACCAAAAAGCAAGAGCATGTGTAGTTTCATCCAGAGCTACATCAATAGAGGAATTGTATGTTGTGCCAGAAGGGAGCAAGGAAATGACTGGCAAATCTAAAATCAAATACATGTTACGATTATGTAAAGCTTCTGCTAGATCTTCAAAGTCTTTATTTGTTCCAATGCTTCTTGCCAGTTGGACAGAAGAGGTCACATTATAGTATTGCACTGGATAATTTTCAGCAGTGAAAATGTAGTTAAGTCGAATAGCTGTGACACCAAGACTTTGAATATAATCTAGTTTTTTGACTAGCCCTTTCAAATCACCGGTGCCATCATTGTTGGAATCTTTGAAACTGGCAGGGAAAACCTCATAAAACACTTTTCCATGGTACCAAGGTAAGTCAGGATTACATTCCTTAGGAATTGTGATGACCATTGCAATGATTGCACCTAGGCAAGCCACAAGCCCTGATAGAACAACCCACAGTAATACTTTCCTGATGACTGCCCAGTTCCAATTGACAAAATCAGGTAGTTTTCTGTTGTTGACATTCAGATTTCCATTCAATTTCCCATCTTCAGCCTGAAAACAATAATGTTAGGTTTAGTTTTATAAAAATTTATATGATATGAAATTAAAAACTGTTATTTGGTCTTACCGGTCCTAAGATTAGGTCACCATTTTTGCTTAATGTCTGATAATCCAGCATGCTAATGTTATTTATCAACTGGGCACTCACTGGATCTTGAACAACAGAGTTAGAGTCGGCAGATGAACTGGAATCACCTGCAGAAGCATCTGAAAATGCCATATGGATGCAAAAGGTCATTATAGTCTCAAATACATTTATTATTTTCATGAATTGATACTTAAGTAGGTATTTTAGAACTTAGAGTAACAGTAATCTAAATTTTTTAGATTTTTTACATGGATATTTCGCTTATGTACTGAAGATTTTAAACAAAGCAGTCAATCTTAAGTAGGTACCTGAATTTGGAGAGTTGGCCATGTTCTCATCATCATTGATGGTAGGAAATGGGCTTTCTGCCATTTCTTCTGATAGAGGATGCTTGAAATCCAGTGGAGTGGGGCTTGGTGTGGTCGGAAGAAGCAAACAAGTTGAGGATTTAACTCCCCGTAGGTAATCTAATGTGTCACTATCTCCAGGCTCATTGCTAATATTTTCTGGGAGTTCGTTCATTTTGCACCAATTAATGCCCAAGTGAACTGAAGAATGGAGCAAATTTAAGTTTGGTTATTGCCCTTGAAAACAATTTATTTTTATATAGGGACAGATTCGTACTCTAGACTACACACATGGAGATTCGCAACTGTTTAAATTAAAATATGAAGCCCATCCTGTTTTACTTCACACTTATCGTGTGAAAATGCTTTTTCCTTTGATATTCCTCCACTTTTTCAGCCTTTCCCCTAAAATAGACCGAAAAAAGCTTTTCCAACATCTAATTTTTTCAGCTGTGCGAGATGACAGTATCGAATGTCAATGTTATTTTTGACATATTGACAAAATATAGTGCTGTTTTTGTAACAAAATTCAAAAACCGGTATCAAGTAGCACACACATTGGGACAAAAAAACACTCAATCCGAATATTGATTAAGAAGCATTTATATCCAATAGATTAATATGTCGATTCTCGACTTAGAAGGCTTTCCCATCCTTAATAATAAATATGCTACTACATCAAAAAATACTGTTACTAGAGTTGAAGATTAGGCTGTATAGTTCTAACCGTTGCCTTTCTCTTTGGAAAGAATGTTATTATTATTGTCAAACTCAATTGTCATTATAGTTTTGTGCACAGTTTTGTTGCTAGATTTTATTTTATTTATTTTGTTTTCTTTGTTTTATTTAAGTGAAAATGATAACTATAAACAAAGTATTTCTAAACACGAATAAAAATATGAAACATCGCATACTGTCTAAATATTACTCCAAACACCGCGTTGCAGATGTTGATTACCAGTACATGCAGAGGAGTAAAGTTCCTACGATGCATTTTCAAAAGTCTTTGCCGCGATTGCCTATTCCGGAGCTTAATAAAACGGGTGAACGGTACATGAACGCCCTTAAACCTTTGCTGACGAGTCAGCAATTCGTTGAAGCGAAACGACGAACTGCCAATTTTGTTACCAAAGAAGCGAAGAATTTACAAGAAAAACTTTTGGCGAAGGATAAAGCACAGAAGCACACGAGTTACATATCTGAATATTGGTTTGATTTATATCTACGTGATCGTGCACCTTTACCCATCAATTATAATCCATTAATCGTGCACCAAAATGATACTAATCCTGCTTATAACAATCAATTGATTAGATCTACTAATATGTTGATCAGTGCTGTAAGATTTATGTTGTCTTTGAAAGAACAGATACTGGAGCCAGAAGTGTTCCACTTAAACCCTAAGAAGAGTAATACTAATCTATTTAGGACTGTGACAGGATTGTTGCCCGAAGCTCTTTCATGGTATGTATGTTAAGTGTTAATACTTGAATTCCATTGCTGTCTTAAGTTGCAGTAAGTAGTAATTGTTGAGTAGAATACTGCATGCTTAGTCTTTTATCAGGTTTTATTGTTTTAAACTTCTGTAGATCACATTTAACTTAGCTTTATTAATTTAAATATTTATAAGTACCTATTTGAATGCCAAATTCACATCCACCTGATTAACATAGATGTCATTGAACTACCATAAAAATAAATTGTATGAATACAATGAACTTGTCAGTCTTATGTAACATCATTGTTTGTAACTTGTCACTAACTTTTAAATGTGTATTTTCCAATTGTAGGTATGGAGCATATTTCTTTAAAGCTTTCCCTCTAGATATGAGCCAGTTTGATGGATTATTTGGTGCAACACGCATACCACAGTTGCAAAAAGACAAAATCTTTAGAGACCCTAATAGCAAACATGTGGTAGTTCAGAAAAATGGTCATTTCTATGTGTTTGATGTCCTAGATGCCAATGGTAAAATGTCAATATCAACTTGACTTGATAAGAATGCTTTTGGGATACCTTTATTTGCTAGTTTGTTAAACTTGTTTTCTAAGGGGCCATTCAAATATTACGTAAGCAGATTTATTACAATTATTTACCCCCCCATCCCCCTTGTCAGCAAAAGTAAGCAAAGCTTTTACCCCCTCCCCCCATGCTTACGTAAACATTTTTCAGATAAAAATGTATTGAAAATTGTAGATGAAAAAAAAATGTAGTAGACTGGATTTATTCTTAGTCGCCGCTTGCAATTCTTCTTCAATTCTCTTAGATACAATGATATCTAGTTCCTTGTCGGACTTAACTTGTAATTTATAATTTCGCCACACTTCGTTTACTAACTTTTGTACATTTTGTACTTTCGTACTTGTATGAGATTTTTTAAAACTTTCAAACAATTTTTGGTATAACTTGGATTTGTCTATTTGAAACGACATCTTATTTAATTAAACATGAAACTTTGGGTAATGGAAACATGTAACACAAATTTTAAGTTGCTTTGCTATGCTTACAACACATACGTCTACTCGCTATAGTATGCAAAAAAAACAATACACTGACGAGAAGAAATTTAGACAAGTGAACAGCGCCCGGTAATTCCCCGAATCGGTTCTACAGCGAATGCCTAAACGTATGCGTGCGGGAATCCCCGAAAATGCGTTTCGTTTTCAAGCATAGACAATGTGAGGGTTGCCATAAAAGTAAAAACCTACCGGTGACGTAATCATCATCTAGACTCCCCTACCCCCCATGTCAACCAAAATAAGCAAAACAAAGACTCCCCCACCCCCCATAGTGCTTACGTAATACTTGAACGGCCCCTAACTGCATTACTTTATAATATTGTGTTCGGATTTTTAGGCAATCTTCTGGCACCTGCAGAGATATTAGGTAACCTACATGAAATTCTGAACGACAACTCATCCCAAGCTGAGCACCCAGTGGGCATTTTGACAGCTCAGAATCGCGACCTCTGGGCCAAACAAAGAGCTCATCTAGAAGATACTGGAAATCAAACCACTCTCCACAAAATTGATTCAGCCATTTTTAATTTAGTATTAGATAATGAGACATTGTTAGATGATAAACACAAGCTGTTGAAACATTACCTTCATGGTGATGGTATAAACAGGTAATTAGTTTGAGTATTTTCTATTTTTACTTTATACACCTACCTGACTACTCAACTAAATACTTATCACTTTTTTTTTTCAGATGGTTTGACAAATCTTTTAGCCTGATTATCACCAATGATGGTGTATCAGGTGTTAACTTTGAACACTCATGGGGAGATGGTGTTGCAGTTTTGAGGTTTTTCCAAGACATCTACAATGAAACAACAACAAAACCGTTTGTGCATCCTGATACTAAACCATTGGACACCAATAGGAGCGTCAAAAAATTAGGTATTGTCAATGTGTCTTACCAATTAAATGTAAAGTTAATAAAAAAAAAACAAATGACATTAACTTAACTTTGTACGGATTATTTCGTGTTTTGATTTCGTTTTAGCTGGTTGTTTCAGACCCTTTTCAGCATTAACATAAAATCAATAATTTTTGGTATAATCCGTAAAAAGTGTTCCATTTCAATGTATAATTTGAATGATTACTTAACAATGTAATAAATATTCATTTCAGAGTTCCATCTTGATGATCGGTCAAAACAATTTATTGAAACAGCTAAAACACAATACAAAGAGTGGTATGAGTCATTGAGTATAGACTACATTTTATATGAAGGACTGAACAAGGAGGCTTGTAAAAAATTGAAAGTCAGCCCGGACTGTATTATGCAGCTTAGTTTTCAGGTAAGAAGTTTGTATTTTACGAATGTGGAAATCATATCTAAGTCATGTACAAGCAGTTTTACAACTTTTAACTAAACATACATTGAATTAAATTACATTTGAATGTTACAGGCAGCTTACCACCTTCTTCACGGAAATTATGTGGGGACATACGAATCGTGCAGTACGTCGGCATTCAAACATGGGAGGACAGAAACTATGAGACCATGCACAGAGAAAACTAAGGTAAACTCCCGCGGTTCGCGTCCACTGATCGGAATCTCGTATGACGTCATCGGTACGCATCGCATTTAGGCATTGCCGTGAGCGGTCCATACAATTGCGGATCAGTGAACGCTGTTGTTTGTATAAGCCTTTATACAAGGCAAACTAAATTTCGTCACGTGCGATGCGGGCCTGTGGACGCCTATCTTATAACGCCGTCTATCCAAAAAATAATAGTTTAAAAAACACGCTTTTATTGCTAACAAAAAAAGAGAAATTAATTTTTGAGTACAAATAATTTATATTACAGTAGAGTAAAAAGCGTGGGGTGCACTTTATGTCGTTTAATAGTTATCTTTTTATAGTTGCAAATAATAGAATGATTAATAATTTCCTTTAGATTAAAGTGTCTAACGGGCCTCTGCGTGTTGGCTTCGGCCCCATGTACGCCTTCCAAAGGTCCGGGACCCTGTGGTCCCGAGAATGGAAAAGACATACTTACATAATAATAATAGAAAGAAAAATAATGATTAATATATCCAACCAAGCACCCCACGCTTTTTACTCTGCTGCAATATAAATTCTTTGTACTCAGAAATTATTTTCTCTTTTTTAGTTACAAAAAAGGCGAGTTTTTTTTTAAAACTATTATTTATTTTAATTTTTTTGTTAATAACGATAGTGGAAAACTCATATCAAATTATTGCATTGTCATCAGAACTTGATACATGTGCAGAGTTTCAAATTAATCTGATTGCTGGAAGTAGGTGAAAATTGAGCTCAAAGATTCTGTTACATACATACATACATAAAGGGTGTTAAAAGAAGGATGAAGTATTTACGTAATTTCTAATACTTTATTATATTTGTTGCAGTTTTTTTGCGACAACCTTCATTCGAACAAGATGTCAAAGGATGAACTCCGAGCGATCCTGCAAGAGTGCTCGGTGTCACACTCTCAGCTGGTCAAGGAGGCCGCCATGGGGCAAGGCTTCGACCGACACATGTTCGCTCTTAAGAAGATCGCAGAAGATAACAACTTACCAATACCAGAAGTGTACAACTCATACGAATACAACTTTTTGAATAAGTCCATATTGAGCACAAGCACTCTGTCCGCGCCTAGCGTTATGGCTGGAGGCTTCGGTCCGGTGGTCAAGGAAGGATTTGGGATTGGGTGAGTATTTGTCAATTTGACATATGCCAGTGTGTCAGAAATTTTGGTCCAAAAACAAAATTTAAAAACCCCTGTCACCTGTCATGAAAACAGCTGGACGTATTTTGACCATATCGAAAAGCTCCGTAATTAAATTATTTGTCGAATAAAAAAGCCGCACTAAAGTCAGTTCGGGAGCTACGATGCCATAGACACGCAAACAGAAAAGTGGTCAAACTTATAACACTTTTCTTTTTTTCGTCGGGGGTTAAGAAGCACCAGTGTTGCCACCTCAATTTTTGAATTGGGGCTTTTAAAGAAGCTTAAAAGGGCTAGATCAGGCTAAATGGCCACAAATGCTAGAAAATGATTTTTTTAACGAGCCTTAAACTTGTACGAAGTTATAGCTTTTAGTCCCAATTTGTTCCTTGTTTTGGTTTTAATAAAGTTCATCGAGCAAAAAACACGCTAAAATGTGGCAAAGATAGAAAAATTTTTGCCAGCTTTCCCAACTCTTTATACGGTTTGTTGCCAGCATCTGTTTCAATAATCGAAGAAAATTAAATCTCCCAAAAAAAAATATTCACAAATCTTATTTAAGATACTTATTCCGATAGTTAAGTATTAGCATGGTGCAAATTTCAGATTGTGATGCAAAATTTTTAAATTATGAAAAGGGCTAGATTGCCCTTTTCGGGCCAAATCATAAAACTACGAGTTCACACATAGTAAAAAGTGCTGGATCTAGCCCGAAAAGGGCTCAGGTGGCAACACTGAGAAGCACACACAATACATATGTGTATGTGTGCTTCTTAATCCCTCGTTGCCTGCTTGTCCACTGAAACTGAGCAAGGTTGCGTAGCTGTTGGTTTAGCTTGCTGCGCTCCACGGATAGACAATATCTATCTAGCGCCTTATTAATAAACACGATGTAAACTGACAGTTGTTAATCCTCTGTTGTCTCATGTATCTGGCGTTGTCCTGCGTGAGCGACGTGAATGCTTGTGTCAATGTCAATAGCGCTTCGTCTCGTAGGCAAGGCTCGGAACCGGTTTGAGAAATAACGGTTTAATTATGTTCAATAAAGTTATTCTCCATAATGTTCCGCTCGGAGCAAAACCGTAATTCATTTCGTTCTCTAACCCAAATAAACCGGTTTAAGCCACGCGCGGCAAACCTGCGGAGACATGTTTTGAAAACACGGGTGGGTAGGACGACTGTCATAGACGCATATTTGATATTGTCGGTCTTGTCGCGTTAATCACTCACGTAGGACAACGGGTCTGTCTCTGACGTAATAGCTATTTGAAGCAACAGATTTAGAGTTAGGAAGCTAAAGGGAAGCGCTTCCTACTGACTGGGTGTCATGGTCAGTGACCAAGGTCCTATAGACATATTCTTGATTTGTCTATCTATATTATTTTGGATCTAAATCTTGTATGCCGCGGCTCATGTGCGGTATTAGGCCAACAGCGCCATCTAGCCTATGGAGTCGTTTCAGTACTTGCTTTCATGCTTGCCACCGTTAGGCATGCGCTTGTGATGGCGAATGGTAGAGCTCGCCACAGCTACATACAACACCATGCCTACGATAAGTTTATTATACTTTGTGAAAAAATATAGATGTTTACCATTATTTTTTTGTTTGCCTTCAGGTACTCTGCATTTCCGGACAAATTAGGAGCCGCCGTGACAAGTTACAAACCGCACAATGACAGTTCTCAATTCATTGAAGCACTCCACAAGTCATTCCTAGATATTTCCAAGATTTTATCTAATTAATTCTTTGCTACTATATTAACTAAGAAATAGGCTAATAAAAAACCATACTTTAAATATCGATGGCAATTTGATATGTGGATTATGTTAAGATTCAATTTGATAAGCGCAAGGCAACGCATCGCAACATAGTGCGGCGGAGCGGAGCGGAACGCATCGTCGGATGCGAATACGACCTTATGCAGAACTGAAAGTTTAAATGCGTGCCATTCAATGTGAATCCTCTCTTTACTAGTCCACTTGAATTGGCATACTCGCCCACTTGAATTTGCCTACTCAAACACTTGAATCAGGAAGCTGTAAAAGAGGATTATTTTGCTTTAAATTTCCACCAAACGACCAAACCACCAAACGTTTGGTGGAAATTTAAAGCAAAATAATCCTCTTTTTCAGCTTTAGTCATGGATTTCCGCAAAGTAACGTCTGATTTCATCAACTTGAATCAGGATCTGACACGGAACGATACGGAACTTAAGTGCTTGCTCACCTGTGTGAACGCGCGGGCGTTGTCGCGAGCTTGCTACATAGCTTAGACCGCACATGCATGCTCTTCATATTATATTTAATATTTCGCGACCGCGCCCGCGAGTCTATGCGAACAAGCACTAAGCTTCACTCACGCTGTAGATCTTGAAACATGAATTTTAGATTGACATGGCATTGTAAACTGTGGAAATAGGAACACTTGTTTTTGGGAATAATAATATTAGTAGTTTAATTGTTGTTAGAAAATGGTGCTTAGCTTATTTTATTATGTTAATGTGATTTCTCTAAAACCTACCTCCTCTGTATCTCATGCTACGATAAAAATATGATAAATTATTAGATACGTGGTATCGACCTTACCACAAAAACTACACAGGGCTTGAAACTTGTCTTAATACCCTATCTATTTGAAAAGTAATGTCACTCACCAACGGCATTTCGTCATAGATAATGGCTCTCCGTATCTAAGACAAGGTTTAAAAATTGACTTGATATTTTGTGTTAAGGTATTACTAAGTGTCTTAGTTACGAAAATCCACACAATCGTGATACTAAAAATATTGCATGGAATGAGTCTTTAAAACTGATGCCGTTCAAATATTTACAGATAGGTATAAAAGAAATTAAGTGTTATTTGTATTTTATAAAGCTGTGCCTTTTGTAGCATTGGCTATTATTAATTATGTAGGTATTAATTAAAATATTTATGTTCGAAGATAATATATTTTGTACCTATTTTTAATAAATAAAGGTTTTCCATTTATTATTTACAAAAAGTCAATAAAACGTAAGTTTTATATTTTAAAAATATATTATTTTATTTACATCATACTACCACAGATTACTAAATAGTTATGATACTACCTCTACCTGTTAACAAAAGAAATCCTAAATAATAAAACGAGCTGTAGGTAGGTATAGGCATGGTAAAAGTTAATATAAACAGCCGTAACGTAACTCAGGGTTTATGTTAAATTGAATGGAAGCGATCATTGTGTGTATAGGTTTTGCGCACGGCAATTTTGATTCATACAATCGGACGCGATGCGTAAAAATTAACTACCTAATGTGGGTACACATTAGCAAGAGGCGGCTCCTATGCTATTTGAATTGAACTGTGTCTAAACTTAGTCTACCGACACAATCCTATACCACAGAGCAGGGAAATACTTAGTTTAGTTAGGCTGTGACTTCCTTCATGCAACCATTTTACCCTAAAGTTGGTTGACATATAATTCGCTGTGCGCGAGACATTTTTCGGTCGGACGGACATTTTCGTTTCATTTTAGTATACACAGGCCTTTTACATTCCAGCTTGTAATTAACGTAAACACACAACTACCTTCATATTATTCAAATGCTTAACTGAGTAGATACCTAGCCTAATGGCATAGATTCTCTTCCATTCTATAAATACAATAGGAGCGCTTTATTCAACGACAACTGTTATCGATTTTCTTGTGTCCATCTTGCTGGTAAAGCGGCCGGCTGGTATTCATAACTCGTACCTACTTCACTGATGTATGGGTACTACGTTCACGTACCTACTAACATTACATTAAGAGATTTTCAGTGATCTTTGTTTCTTTTGATAATAAGATTTAGAAATAAAATTATGTATCAGAATTGGATATCTGCAGTATTTATTGGATACCTATTTAGAAATTTTACCTTCTACTTAAGTTCCCATTAAATAAGACCAAGTTTAAGTGAGTAATGCCGTACCTATCTAAATAAATATCTAGCCTTGCTTCATTATTGCAACTGTTTTTACATGTTATGTACTTTTTATTTTATTGTACAACGAATCCAAATAGAAGGACGGATTATACATACGATTTTACACGGACCACCCTTTTGTAACTCACAATTTTTGATATATATAGCATTTATTTCTTTACTTATAAGGTTGAAAATGTAATCGTTCGCTGCAGATTCTAACTTTGTACTAATATATGAAGAATCAACATAAGCGTTCCGATCTACGATCTCTGTCGCTTATACCTGTGCAGAAAATAATACTATTTATTCATATTGACGTAGTCCGTATGTTGAGAGTTCATTTCTTAGATAGATTTTATACGTGTAGCACAGATCTTTGGCATTTCGCCTAAAATTGACGCTATCTCTCCATTCGTTTCAAAGTAATGTAAATCTTTTACCTTGAAAAGGAATGGTTGTTAGGACGTTATTCCATTGCGCCTGTTGTTAAAATGTCAAAGTTCATCCTTTGGAAATCGTAAAAAGTGGTGGTATTGTGTTGTGATCAAAATAAAACGATGTGAAAAACATTAAAACACCATAATTATGTGGTTGTGATGTGAGACATCTGTGGGAGACGTTATTCAAGGTAAATTGTAAATCTTTTTAGTTAATTCGTAAACGCCCTGCATTTAAGGTTTCACTCGGCAGGTACCTGTCACTTAACTGTGCAAGGACTAATCTTTTTCAAATTGGAAAAAGGGTAAAAGTTATTCAATTGCTATTAAGGAGAGAATGTTTCTGGAATCATAATCATATGATAAAAATATATTTCATATGTCTGGTTGGGTAATCATGATTGTTTATTTCTCCAGGCTTCAAAGTAAATTACTTTATAAAGTACTTACTTAAAACGATCGATACTTGCTAATGACATTTTAATGCCATTCATCGAAACAAATTAAAAATCAGGGCTTTTTTATGAAATTTTTAACACAAAGTACCAACCAATATAAATATTATGTAGTTCTTAGCCCACCAAGGTGTAACCCACTGTGGGTATTTCAGTAAATATGCAGCTCTAGACAGGGAAGGAAAAAAGACATCAGCCAATTCCTATACAAAATTGGTCTAAAAAATTCAATTGTGCCGCATCTTGCTGCATCTATTGCATCTATTTTGCAGTCACTAGCCATCTTAAAACAAATGAAACATGTTATGATGTTTGAAATAAATTAGGTAATCAGGTACAATTTTAAATCTCAAAACATCAGGGCTAGAATTTTTTTCTAAATTAAATTGTTTATTGATGAGATTGATGACTTACAACATAAATGGTTACATGTTATCTTACAAAAATGTTTTTACCTATTTTTAGATCAATTAGGTGGGTACCAAAGATATAGGTTTATTTGTGAGCAGACTTAACAAGATTTGAATAACATGGAACAATTTTTTTTTGCTATCATGATTTAAGAACACAATTAGCCTGCCAATTTCTACACATAATATAAAGAGGAAACAAACATATGAACTAGAATAATTTACTTACATTTGAACTAAAATTAGTTCAATTAGTGTTTTTTTTTGTATCAATTGTGAGGTTTTTTTTGTATATGTAGTACTTTTTGGTGATTGTAAAGTTTTTTTACTTGTTCCAGGAATGAATGGTTAATAACTAAAAGCCAAGATGCTTATAAAAGAGTATCGAATACCTTTGCCGTTGACGGTAGAGGAATACCGTATTGCTCAGCTTTACATGATTGCCAAGAAAAGCAGAGAGGAAAGTTCCGGCGAAGGTAGCGGTGTAGAGATTTTAATCAATGAACCATATGAAGATGGGCCTGGAGGTAAAGGTCAGTACACACAAAAAATATATCATGTTGGTAGTCACTTACCAGGGTGGTTTAAGAGTTTGCTTCCCAAGTCTGCATTAACTGTTTCCGAAGAAGCTTGGAATGCATATCCATACACTAAAACGAGATACACATGCCCATTTGTTGAGAAGTTTTCCCTAGAAATCGAAACTTATTATTTTGCTGATAATGGTCACCAAGACAATGTCTTCAAATTAACAGGAAGTGATTTAAAAAATAGAATTGTTGATGTTATTGACGTCGTTAAAGATCAACTTTATGGTGGTGATTATGTCAGAGAAGAAGATCCTAAATTGTTTGTATCTCAAAAATGCAATAGAGGTCCATTAACTGACTCTTGGCTGGAAGATTACTGGGCGGAAATTCAAGGACAGCCACAGCCACTCCCAAATGGAAAGAGTTTGATGTGTGCTTACAAGCTCTGTAAAGTTGAATTTCGTTATTGGGGAATGCAAACCAAATTAGAGAAATTTATTCATGATGTGGCCTTACGAAAAACTATGCTTCGAGCTCACAGACAGGCCTGGGCTTGGCAAGACGAGTGGCATGGGCTGACAATGGAAGATATTCGTGAAATAGAGCGACAGACGCAACTTGCACTGCAGAAGAAAATGGCTGGTGATGCAGGTGAGGAACAAGATATCTCTGAAGAGAATTCTAAGTCTCTTGCAGCAACAATGAGTAGTTTAGAGAAAAACGAAGATATGCCGACTCCTTTAGCTCCTAAAAGAAGTAACGAAAAGAGGGTTCAGCAGCATTTGAGTCCAGAAGGTACACCTCCATCAGAACATAAAAGTTCAAAAACCAATTTGAGATCCTCCTCTTCTGGATCTATAAAAAGTTTACAGCAGCAAGTATCAAACTGGCGTATGGAGACCATAGTTCGAGAATCTGAAACCGAAACTGGATCGGAAGATGAGTTTTATGATTGTGAAACTTCATTTAATAAGTGGTCATCAATGTGTTCTTTGGATGCAGCGGATATTGATATTTCTCCTTCTTTAGGCGAACATGCTCAAGATGATAGTATATTTAATCCTACTTTCTTGAAAAGAGTTACATCTGAACGAGGTTCCCGTAGGGTGGTTACTTTGCAAACTCACCAAAGTATTGACGGCTGCCCCGAAACACCTGTTCAGTATTCATGTCCGACTACTGTGCTGATACTAGTTTTTCATGCTGGAAGTGTGCTAGATGCAAATGTTGACATGACAGCAAAAAAATCTGATGTAACTACATTTAAAGGTGCTTTCGAATCAGTAATGCGTCAGCATTATCCAACTTTAGTAGGCCACGTCTGTATTAAGTTAGTATCATGCCCATCTGTATGCACGGAAGCTCTAGGTGTTCTCTCAACACTTAGCCCATACAGTTTTGACTGTTCGCCTTCCACTGTTGAATCGCCGTCACTTACAAATGATCTCATACCTATTGGTGCTATACCGTTAATTTCAACGAGTTCTCCGGACTATATTGAGTCAGTTACCAAAACCATAAACTCTGCTAACGCTACTTACAACGAATTCATTAGATCTGCCGACGGCAAGGGATTCAACGGGCAAGTTTGTATTGTGGGCGACAGCATGGGTTCAGTTTTAGCATACGATGCGCTTTGCCGGACGCTGCAATATCAGTCTCGACATGATAGCGAAAACAGTATATTAGACACTGAAATAACAATCCCAAATGATACCACAGAGCATTATTTGAATAAATCTCATTTACAAGCTCCTACTCCCAGGCGTCGTTCATCATCTACAAGTGACAATCAGATCAAGTTTGAATTTGAAGTCAGTGACTTTTTCTTATTTGGCAGCCCTCTTTCTTTGATTTTAGCATCAAGAAAGATATCTGATGATAAATCTCGCGATATTGTAAAGCCCCCCGTCCAACAAGTATTTAACCTTTTTCATCCTACTGATCCAGTTGCTGCTCGATTAGAACCTTTATTGTCTGCAAGATTTACCAATCTACCCCCAATTAATGTGGCTAGATATGCAAAATATCCTTTGGGAAATGGCCAACCTTACCATCTCATGGAATTAATACAATGTCATCCACAGTTATTCGGCGATCATTTACAAATGCCTCCTACACCAGTACTAAGGAGACTTTCTGAAGCATCAGTTCAAAGTACAGTCAGTGGCTTAGTTGACAACATTCCTTTGATAACAATGAACGCATTACAGCAAAAATGGTGGGGCTCCAAGCGTCTTGACTATGCCTTATACTGTCCAGAAGGGTTGACAAATTTTCCTACTAACGCCTTACCGCATTTATTTCATGCAAGTTACTGGGAGAGTTCTGACGTGATAGCTTTTATCCTACGACAAATAGGTCATTTTGATCTTGCTCTTTACAGCCATTCAGACGATAAGGAGTGTACTTTGTTTAAACCTGATCAAGAACGAGAAAAGTGGATGAGAAAAAGAACTTCTGTAAAATTGAAAAATGTGGCAGCCAACCATAGGGCTAACGATGTTATAGTCAAAGAGGGTAATCCTCAAACTTTTGTTGCAAGGTTTAATTATGGACCTCTAGATATGATTAATTTAACTGGAGAAAAAGTTGACGTTTACATGATGAAAGATCCTCCTGCTGGAGAGTGGTCTATGTTGTCAACTGTGGTTACGGATAAAACTGGAAGGATTTCCTACACTCTAACCGAAAAGCAAAGCGTTGGCTGTGGAATATATCCGGTTAGGGTCGTAGTCAGGGGTGACCACACTAGTTGCAATTTCCATCTCGCAGTCGTACCTCCGCAAACAGAATGCGTAGTATTTAGTATAGATGGTTCATTTACGGCTAGCGTTTCAGTCACCGGTAGAGACCCTAAAGTGAGAGCTGGAGCTGTTGATGTCGTTCGGTTTTGGCAGGATCTAGGATATCTCATTTTGTACATAACCGGGAGACCGGACATGCAACAAAGGAAAGTTGTATCTTGGTTGGCCGAACATAACTTTCCTCATGGTTTGGTTTTCTTCTCAGATGGGTTTTCCACTGATCCTTTGGGTCACAAAGCGGCCCATTTGAACGGTCTCATTAACGAGCAAGGTGTAATACTGCACGTGGCTTACGGTTCGGGGAAAGATATAACCGTGTATCACAACTGTGGTTTGTCTCCTAAGCAGATATACGCCATAGGGCGCATTAGTAAGAAGTATGGTAACATGGCAACGACTTTGACCGACGGGTATGCGTCTCACCTGGCGGACCTGCGACAGCCGGGCGCGTCGCGGCCCGCGCGGGGCAACGCGCGCCTGCTCGTGCCGCGCCGCTTGCTGGCTCCAGCCAACTACACATCCTCACGCAATCGTCGTTAATGTGATAATTTCGATCATGCTTTAAATATTTCAAGCGCTTTTTTTCGATAATATGATATTATAGAGACCACACGGTGCGTAATTTAATTATTATATAAGGTAAATGTACGTAATTCCGGAGTACTAAGGCATTCTTGTCTTTGCTAGCAATTTCCAGTAAAGCAGAAAAAATCAGCGAATTGAAGTTAGTTTAGTCGTAAAAAGAGGTTTCCAGAGAAGAGATTGTTATGTAACACTACTGTATTTAAACTATTTTATAAAAGTAATCGTAATTTTTCTGGACCTAGTAAATGTCCGTTATTACGGTATAAAATTTGACTCTCCAGGTAATTCCGTAAATGGGTGCTGGTAATTCCGGCATATGCAGAAAAATGCCGTTTTTCTGCAGGATTACATGAAATATGAAACATAAATTTAATGTGACGTGTTCTAAATAAAACAACTTTATTTTATAAGTGTAGGAAAACAGTTTTCCAACACAGCCATAAGATTGTTGTCTTCGAAATATTTTCGGACTCGTTGAAACCAGCCCCTTATTTTTTCTTCAGTAGCGTTTACACGGGCAGTAGTCAATGCTTGACATACTCTCTTGCTTATCATTGGGTTTCTTTTCAGAAAGGCCTCGTACCAATGTCTGCCAGGGACTCCGTCCTTGAATGGATTTTGTCGCTTCAATCCTATCAGTAATTTAGCTACCGAGTGTAGCAGTTGATCTTTCGTAACTGGAAATCCAATTTCGGCCATATGCAGTACCCATTTTACCAACAAACCTTCTTCTGTCGATGACAGGACTGTTGGAGCTCCTGCTGACTCTTGTTTTTTGTATTTTTTATTAATTTTGTCATGCAAGGTCTGGTTGGGTATGTTATATACCTTAGATGCACGATATATGGTCATGGATCCATTTTTTATATCCTCTAAAGCTTTGGCGAGGTCCTCGTTGGAGTACTTTTTGTTTGACATTTCGACCTGTAAAAAAATTAAAATGCAGTAGCTCACTCAGGTACTTCTATATCTACCGTAATAAGAGACACAGCCAAAAACAGTGTAAGTAATTGCGGTAATCAGATTAACATAAATTTCTAACGAGTAACTTTTCTGAACAACATAAAATGACTTGAATTGTATAGGAATGCAATCATACTAGTAATAGGTACCAAAAAATATACTGGAAGATACAATTAAATTAAACAAATTAATGATTTTGTACCGATGTTATTTGTGACGAATCTGTTTAAAGTAAAAAAAAATGTTTTCTCTTTACACACGTATTTCATAACTTAGAGAAATAAAATCGTAATACGTAATTTGATTCCAAGAAACTATGTTATATATTAGACCTGTAACAGCTTTTTTTGTTTACTTAACTCATCTCGTTTCTGACAAATTACAAAAAACAAAATTACATTCCTTTCCTCTATTCCGTAATTGTTACGTAATAATGGACACGGTTGGTTTTTGGTGTAGGTAATTCCGGCAATCAGAAAATTTCAATTAACTCGCTAAAAACTAAATGAAGTAACTTGAAACGTTAATCAATCAGTTTGTTTTAAAACCCTTAAAAATAATTACATTACTTAGTTATGAAAATACTTACATATCACTCGCAATATCCTTATGAAAATCCGGGCGGTAGCTTACGCGTGCGCAACACACACACTACCTTTATGGCGGTTTGGCGCAGACTGACCGAGGGAGACGTGACAACTGAGCCGACGATGGTTACAGTTCTTTTTAACGTGTGTATTTGACGCTCTATTGTACATACTTTATAGATAATTTTAAAACTTTTTGATACAATTAGAAGTTTTCTTATTTTTAGGCCTAAAACGAAAACTTACGGAATTTCGTACACTTACGTAATATGGTACATCTACCTTAGTACAGTATTGTTAATTTATTAATTTACTCGTAAATATTGATGTCTGTACAATTTTATCGTTACGGTAACATAAAATATAGTGCGGTGATTCCATTCGTGTTCGTTCGTGTCGTGCGTGATCTTCTTTGTCGATTATGAATAGTAATATAATGTTGAATATTTTATTTCGATTTTAAATAAAATATTTATTCACTATATAACATTGTTGACATCCAGTTGTTGTATGTGCTAAATTGTGTGCTTCAATTACGGTCACGATTTGTACCTAACTAATTATAACACTTTTATTAATGACAAAATTACATAAAGTTTTGGACTCTCTAGATTTTAGATAAATTATGAAATATCTATCTATTATGTATGACTAATGAAAATATTTTTATTACTTATTGCAATTTGCATATATAATTATGTAAATGGAATTTGGAGGAAAGAAACTCTTTACTGTAAAAAAAGTCATTGTTAAGTCTTGTCTAGTCTTGAAAAATGTTTTATGAAATAGGTCTTTAAATAAAATCTCATTGGGTAGTAACGTGACCCTGGTGGTACCAAAGCGTAACAAAACATTAATTCAAATAAGACAAACATACCTATTCCGACTTATAACCTACCTATTCCCTTATAAGTAAGATCCTATGATCTGTCCATCACAAAACAAATAATTTAAGTGTCACAAATTATTGTTCCAACTATGTTTTCTTATAATACAAACCTCTTGATATAAACATTTGAAACAAAATACTTATGTAAATACCAAATCACGCAATATTTGAACTAACAGAGCCCTCCTGACCACTTTATACCATATTAATACCATTCAATAAATCTGAATCTATTTAAATATGTAAAATATCTTTATTCTTTAATAATGCATCTTACTGTAAAGCAAAAAAATATGATATAATTAATCAACATTACTTAATTTTTATGACTCTTTTTGACTTTGTCATTTTTACTATAATATACTTAAGATAAATTACTTGAACATTTGGGAGACTACCATTATTTATCTATTGTTAATGTTAATATAATTATTATATTAATTCACAAATGGATAACCATCATAATAACACCGTCGTTCATGTAACCATAGGTGTACTTTAAAATTGTAAAATTATTTTTATAGTATGCCCTTTATTTAAAATAGTTTTTGATGAATGTAATACCAAGAAGATATTTGTATTAAACAGTAGGTACAAACCTAATAATGTATATTCGAACATTCCTGATTCAGAGAAGTTATTAACAACAATGTCACTGGAGCCTACGCATTTTGAAATGTTTTTTTTTTTACTAAAGACAACCAAGAAGGTCGCTACTTTGTTTTATCTATATACATATAATAAGACTGTAAAAGATCGATTTCTGTACATTGAAGATTTTTATGAAAAATTGTTACAGGGGGTCTTAATTACCGTAATAGAAGCCAAAACAACAATTTTTAAAATTTTTGTCTGTCTGTCTGTCTGTCTGTTTGTCCGGGCTAATCTCAGAATCTACTGGACCGATTTTGACGGGACTTTTTTTATTTGACTCAGTATCACCTGGAGAGTAAACTGGGATATAAATAATCACGCCGATGAACTTAGGGGGCAGGCAGGAAATTGAATCTCAGAATCTACTAAACCGATTTTAATGGGACTTTTTTTTATTTGACTCAACATTACTTGGAAGGTAAAGAAGGATAGAAATAATCACGCCAATAGACTAAGGGGGTAGGCAGAAAATTGAATCTCGGAAACTACTGGGCCGATTTTAATGGGACTTTTTTTATTTGACTCAGCAAATTGAAAAAATATTTTTGTGTTGAATAGACCATTTATAGAGGAACGTTTAAGGCTAAATAACATCCCGCTACAACTGTTAGGAGCGAAGAAATAATGGGGAAAGTGACAAAAACGGGGAAAATTATTCATTTAAAAAAACGCTTCAAGATACCAACAATAATGTAAAAAAGTATGAAAGAATTATTACTCTTAAAATGATCTAAAAAAATGTCTGCGACAGTATATCCATATGCCCAAATAACTATTCCACGCGGACGAAGTCGCGGGCACAGCTAGTTCTATAATAAGTGCCAATTAGGCTGCCAACAAAGATGATTAGAATGAGGTTTTATCCGCTTTACCCGTACCTACGTATCGCATCGATAATGTTATAGGTTTATACGATACATAGTAGTAGTAACACGTGCTATAATGAATAATTAGTTTTGTTAAAGGCATAGCAAAAGTATTTATAATTTTCAGTTTTCATTCAGTGCCATGTTTCAATGTAGCATTTATTAGATAAGGTTTAGCTGATCAAAAACAAGTTATATTAATCTGGAATAATAAAATCATACTTACATAAGTACCAAAGTGGGAAACGTATTAAGAAGATGCATTTTGTTTGTAAACGATATTTTAAGATTATTGTTTCAATGTTAGTAGGATTTCTCTGTTACAATAAAATTAATGCAAAGCAATGACAACACACGACATTTAAACGTGTTAGTTATACATTGTTGTTCATAGTATTACGCTGTCATTACCATTAGATACATCTCATTACGTATTTATTGATAGATAAGGTAGAATCTGCGCTCTATAATTATGAATTTCAGTCAAATTCCTTTGCGATAGACATCAACACTGAAAACTTCTGGTTTCTTTCATAAACCCAAAAACAATATTTGTGCAGACGGCATACCTAAACTCGATGTGAGGGTCAGTACTCCAGAAATTTACTGATATATTGGATAGAGCTGCAACCTGTAAACATTTAGCTATTGTTTGGCTTCGTGCGAGGACGGCCATTCTTCATCTAAATATAGCGCCGGCTTGTGTTAGGCAATTTTGAACATTCGTACAGATCGACATAAGTTCGATTCTTAAATCAGGAAATGTAGTTTAGAATAGTAGACAACAGCCGCCTATAAAATTGATGTTGTTATGACATAATTTTTATATTCCACGTACTGTTTCCATTAAACCGTCAAGTTTAAATGTGGTTCCTACGAAATATTATTATTTTTAACTCTTAACATACCTTTTCAAAAGAATCATTCCTCTAAGATACACTTTTGCAAGATCCCCGCTTTTGTTCCTGTAAGATACACTTGATCTAATCTAATAGAAATGTTTTTAAAACAAATATTTATATTCTTTGTTTTGTATGTAGTACTGTGTACTGTACTATACTGTATCCTAACTATGTGTAGGTAAGATAAAATATTTTTTCTATATTTTTTTGTGATAACCTACATACATAGAGGTGTGCACTACTCTGTCCAATCTGCCGTAAGCATTAGCATATTCGAAATAGGTACAGAAATCTCAAAAAATATAAATGAAAGGTCTCGTAGTTTTCTGCTAATGCCTACATATTAACTATTAACGCAGATTTCATTGTGACCATGACATAATTATTATTAAAAAGACTTGATATTGCCCTTTCGGATAGGACAGGGTTGATTAAGAAACTGTTAGCGCATGTCATAATATCATTTAAGACATACATACACCATTAGGTTTTATTTGCGTTTCAATCATTATAGCCGTCATCTCTTAATAGGATGTCAGTATTCACAACACAAAAAACTTTACTTTTTCTTTACTTAATAATAAAATGATAAATTAAACGAGTATAACATAGCAATTAATCATTTTAAGAATTATGTATTTACATTTCAATCAACTATGTTTTACTTTTTTGACGCTCTGATCTTTTGTCTGTAGCTGTAAGGAAATTATTCTTAATTTATATTGTCTGTGGAAGTGATCTATGTTCCTAATTTAATGTTATATATTATAATGAATGTATTTTATTTTACAAAAGAATTGTTACCATATTAACTTTTGCATATAATGATCGCTAAGCCATGTAACAACTGATATTTTACTAAAAGGTTTAATAGCAATGACCCTGATTCCAAAAAGCATTCTTTAAAAAATCGGTTGTGGAAGAATTCCAGATACCTTAAATAGAGAGAAAGAAACAAAAATAATTTTAGAGAGTATACTTTCCAGAATCAGGGTGACTCTGTCTATTGGCTAAATTTACTGGCGACAAGTGTTGTTTTTTTTTACGGTGCTGGTGAGTTATTAGAGTAGAATTCAATAATCGTGATATTATTTATTTTAAAATATTTAGCAGTAGGCATAAAGTTTTTTATTTGTATTTCTATTAGATTTAAAAAAGAAGGTGAAAAATTAACCGTCACGTAAGACATGTTTTATCACGTGATAATGAGGTGGCGTTAGACCTGAGCGCTGCGCCGACAGTTGGCCCTCGGCGCCGTTAACTGTTTTGGCGAATAACTATAAAAAAGCTTTACTTGTACTACAAAGTATTCATGTGTATTGATATAAATGAGATCTAGACCATGTCATCGCGTGGGTAAAAACTTGTACTTAGCGTTGCTTCTAGTAGCAAAGCGCGCTATTTTCAGATTGAGCATTTGGAACTTGCTTTAAGGATTCTATCTCATTCATCTGTTGCTCCCTAGACACGGCATGGATGTGGATTGAGCTACACATGACAAGACTGTACATGACTGACTGACTGACACATGACATGTAACTCACCGAATAGAACCCGCGGTGACGATGCTCGTTTCTGGGCACCGTTTCACCGATTTCTGCTACCAATTGGCGTAAGAACGCGAGCTACAGTTGAGCCTGGACTGCGGAGCATACCTAAGACCAAAAGCCTTAACTATGCCTTAAAATCCGTACACGAACCCTTTGGTCTTTTTGAAAACTTATGTGTCGGCGCGTCGCTGCCAGTAAGTTTGTACGTCGGCGCTCAGGTCGCCAGGTTGCGTATAACGTTTTCGTTTAACAAGCTTAAAATCAAAAAAACGTATGATTTCTAGGTGTTCACTTGGTGAATCTAGAACACCTGTACACTTAGGTCCGACTTTCGAATTTAACTATATCAGTTTCTCAAATTAGCTTTACTGTACGAGCCAGCGATGTATGTTTAGTGTCGAAAAATTAAACTTAACTGAATACAGCCACTGACAACACAGATTTTCATCCCATCCATAGAAATTCCTTTTATCATCTTCCATAGTATATAAAGAAAATTACATGTTTAGTAGTAACATAAGGTGGAAGTCTGTGGAAGTAGTTATTAACTCTCGTTTCTTATTTTCACTTTCAAGTGCTGTGCTAGCTGCTAATTCTGTTTTATTGTATGTAATAATACCTATATGTGTGGGTAAATAAATTATTGTTGTTGGCAAAATGTTCTTTCACTTGACATTCACAAACATTATTATTTAATAACGACCTTATTAGGTAAGACTATAGGTACATGAACATGTAGGTATATGAACATAGTGTCATTAAGAATAAAACGGCATATTAATTTTAAAAGGTATATTTACAATGATTGATTGATCGAAGGTAACAAGCTCATATTAAAAATATAAACAGAAGGAAAGGAACATCTATGAAAATATTTTGCACTGGAGGCAGACGAAAGCAATCGAAATCATTATATTATAATGCTAATGACATTTTGTTACTTACCGTCAAATACTCTTATAGGCAGGTTCTGACTAAAAATACCTCACAACATCAATGTCCACTATAATTGTTGCCTAATCAACTCTATTAATTTACAAAATCAAAAGAGTCTGGAACCATTTACGAAAACATGCTTTGTTGCGATAATTGACATAAATTAAATTCATTCCGTACGGTAAGTATTTCATAAAGTAAAGACTGCCACATTATAAACGTGAAAGCAAATTATACATTTTCGTTTTGAAAAAAAAATACAAAACATACATATTAAAAAAAACGCATTATTTAGTACATTGTAAAATAAATATGCATATTCATATACAAATAACGCATAAAAATTATAGCAAATTTCTAAATTGCTACGTAGGTGGGAAGGGGCGGCTTTTAACATTTAAGTTTTCGGAGCTATTTTAGAAGGTAACTAAGTGTTGATTTTTTGGGTAGTGGCAACACAACCCTGCACAACTGTGACTAGTCATTACTGACGTTTGACAGCCTGTTGCCCGTTGGGTTAAGAAAAGTTTTCAATTTCGAGTGCAAATGATACGTTTTTTCAAAAAAGCGCGCAAGGATCTTGTCATCCAATTCAAGGTAATGAAGCGTTGGTTCCCTCTATTAGTCAGATGTTATAAATATCACGCGATGGACTACAGATCAATACCATTTTTAAACTTTTACTTGGAAGGAAATCGATTTTCATTTTACAAATACCCCTGGGGCAGCTTTGAACACTATCATTGGGGCAGTACCACAAAGGGCTGAAAATCAAAACACAAATCTGAACAAGAAATTGACTTGCAAGTCATAAAGACTGTAGATCGAGAAGTATTTAGTCGAATTTATTGTTATTTCAAAAGTTCCCCATGCGTGTTCAAAGATGCCCCAAAAGTGGGGCACTTTTGACTTCTTTTTCTAAAATGGATTTTGCCGGTATAGTTTGCGATTTATTCGTGATATGATGTATTGTGATTTTATAGCTCCATAGTTAGACCAAGCATTATAAAACAGTAGAAAGGTTTTAAATTAGAGAATCTGAAGTTATGACAGAAAGTGTAAAAAGTGTTCAAAGGTCCTCCCCTCCCTTACGATACATAGTATACAGAACCAAAAAAAACGTAAAACATATTTATGTTTGTGTAGTATAAATAACAATTGTATCAAAACCACATTTAACCATGATAACATCGAACATGAGATCTAATTGTACTTCATTTATTTTAATTACTTAAATTTATTAATAAAAGTTCACTGTACAAGTAAAGTAGATAATAATTTATCATAATATTCGATATAAGATTATTCTACATATTTGTATACGAAATGTAATTAATAGTGTTTCGTTCATAAGTTCATATTTCGGCTATAAGTAATAATTACATAAAACAACGAGAAGCGTTATTGCAAATTCTTTGCCATTTGTAATATTGTTTTAAAAGTTGTGAATTATGAATTACAACATTAATAGAAAATCAGAGAGCGTACAACATAACTCATTGATAGTCAGCATGGGTATTACTAAAAACGAGGACATAGCCCAGACCCAGACCTAAGCCCTAAAACTAAGGTCTGAGGTGTCAGCTAAGGTCTGAGGTGTCACAACGTCTCGGCCCTAAATGCTCGAGGGTCAGAGTAGCTGCCAAGCTGCTTACATCACAGCTGAGAGTGACGTGAACAAGCGCTGCCTTTCCCCGCTGCAATACCCGCCCCCTATATATCAACTAGTATATTGTTAGTACATATATATTTTTGACAGTTTTTTAAATAGCAAGCTTGGGTAGGGCGTCGTGGCAAACGATTTCACATGAAACTGCGCCGCGAGTGAAAAATGATTGGTAACCTCTGAACTAGAAAACCTCGGTCACGTGAACGTCTGACATTCCGTAGAAAGATCGCGCAAGGACTAGTCAGACTAAACGGATAAACAGTACAAGACAGTACAGTGTTATCTTAAAAAGATTAAACACCCTTATGAGCCCTTATCCCGCCTGTGGCAGTCCATTTTTCTCTAAGTATGTTTTAATTTTACACTGATAATAACTGTCAAAATTCGACTATAATAATCCTGTCACGACGCGACGGCCCAGACTAGAGGTACGAATAAAAAAAAACAGTATTTGCACATTTCTTGCGGTAAAATCTACTGGTCCATTAGAATAAGTTTCCCGAACGACAGTTGTAGACCTATACATCTGGTAAATTTCCGTAAACACATAACATTATAAATTAAGAGAATAAGAATAATCTTGTCTAGACAAAAGTTTAGTCGACGACACCAATACGGCGTTATGTAATAAGTACGGATATAAATAGAAATAATGAAGTACTTTCTCCACTCTAACATCGCTTAATATTATAGTAAATTCTTTTACTTTTTTACGACGACTATGTAACATTAATAATCACTATCTAGCATTCTCATAGGTGTAAGTACATACATGTAGAATTAGGTTAATTAACTCGAACATTGGCACATACTTTACATAGAATTGTTCACATGTGATTTAGAATTATGCGAACCCTAACATAACGCAACATACCTACAATATGTAACTATGCACCTAGAGTCGAACATTATAATCTGACTACATACTACTTAACCAAGCCAGTGCTTATGATTGAAAAGCACACACCTGATTGGTCACCTTTTAATGAGACCACGCCCTCATTTGTAAAACAGCCAATGCGACGAAACTGATTTAGTTAGATGGTATTATGAAGTATTTGATGTTAGCGCTTTAGAAAAACAAAAAACAATATAAATTTTACTTTGTAAAATGTAGTGTAGAAAATTAATTTATCACTAGTACTTACTGCGTTATTGTACATTCAATACTATATCAAAAGCCTACACATAATTTATGTATTGTAGAAAGTTTAATTATAAAATGTCGTTGGCAAATAATTTAAAAGGTACTACAGTTTAAACTAAAACTAAGTCAGATACTGGTTTTGTTTATCAAGCTACAAGCTTAATATTAGGCTGGGTATAAATCAGTATTCTTCTATTTATAGCAGATATTTGTTCAGTACCTTATCTACACTAGTACTAGGTCACAAAATTGTGATATATCCCGCGACCGGTACCTACACATACTACAGTAATAATAACATAACAATAATATTTTAATCATTTTTCTAAAAGCCTCATACATTCGATTCAGTTCGCAACTTGTGCACTGGTTAAAATCAGTTTTTTATGTATTTGTGTCACATGAGACTCATGTTTTAGACATCACTAATAAAATGTTTTACTATTCAATTTTGTGCTACAATAAAATAACGATCAAATGTAACAGTCAGTCACTGACCGTAGCCAATCGTTTGACACATTCAACATTAGCTTATGTATTTATGATCTATGATGGTATCACCATCAGTCATTGAATCTCAACAATGACGAAAGGTATAGTACTGTACACGGTAAAGCCATTTTAAATGACGAAATGTATTCCATCTTGACAATGATATTGACATACACTATCAAGTTATATTCGTCGTAATTAATTACTACACGAGTACTAACCCCTATAGTAACGTGTCAGGGCTCATTTGCAAACACCGCCATATCTTCATAGCTTAAGATATCTTTATGGATTCACGTACAGGAATATTTAACTACATCCACCAGTGTGGCACTATTAGAACCTTATCATCCGGAGCTTAAATAAAATTGCAGGCTTAAGTTAAAACCTGCGTTACCCGAATACCAATTCAAGGTTATCCAAGGTCATAGTGATGGTAAGGTGTGGCTTACCGGGGATTTACTCGAGCGGCGTCGGCTGGCATCGCTATGAGAAGACAGTGCCGTTTTTGTGCGTTCGTGTGAATATGATTTCCTCGTCGTCCGCGTTGATAGGTTCGGCGGTAAGTGCGACCGTGTCGCTGTGTACCACGTGCGGGGATTCGTTGAACTCGTCCAGTTCTTCGATACCCGCTGAAATAGTGATGTACTTATGAACATGTATCTGCGCGATATCCGTGTTTTAAATAAAGCCGTCCTTGTCACTCATCCTCGTTTTTCCGTGCGAATTAATAGAATAACTAGCGCCAAAAATACGTATCATCGGCAACTTCCTCATTTATATCAAATTCTACAATCCACGAAGCAGTTTGACAGTAAGAAACAGGCATGCATAGTCATATTATTTTACATCATCTATATATATATATATATAAAAATGAAACCAGTTTTCCTTGGTCACGGCATCACGCGTGAATGGCTGGACCGATTTCACTAATTCTTTTTTTGTTGTATTTGTTATTATTAGGAGAAGGTTCTTACGGAAAAAAATATTAAGAAAATCTCTCAGATATATTGAAAAATATACATTTAATTTTGCATATTTTAAAAAACGCGTGTAACTAATGTCAATGTCATTCGATGACATTGTTCAATCATTGCAACGCTAAGGCGGTACGAAGTTCGCCGGGTCAGCTTGTATTATATATATTATCATATTATTTTACATTTTCCCATATATGAACTTATACCGTGGATTGGGGTAACTGTTCTAATTTGAAATGTACTTTTTTCCTCAAATTAATGAGAACCAAATCACCATGTTTTATAACTCAGCCTATAATATTGATAAGTTTTAACTTATCAATATTATAGGCTGAGTTACCAGTTACATACCAGTGTAATCAGAGGGTGTCAACAGCAAGTACTGTTCCGAGCGAGTTGGCCACAGCAGGTGCGCCATGACACAAAACGCCAGGCAGTCGGCAGAGTATGTGATGCCTGAAAGTGATAAAGCGAAAATAAATAAAAGAAACACACTAGACTTTACCCGATAATTTGAGCACTTATTTATTAAACAACTTATATATTAAAATCGTAATAAATGAAGTAAAATATTGTTAATTTGCTTTGTATAGGGTGTACAGAAGAGGACACAGTAGTAAATGAGCGTCTATCCAACCATTGTCAATAGCATGCAAATATGTAGTTACTGAACCTATTTATTATTGTCTACAATCATTATTATATCATTTTTATTATTATTTTAAAGAAATTAATTAATATTATACATTTCGATAAACTATTTTAAATGTGATTGATTTTTAATCTTTGTGTTTTAAAAATTCTAGAACCGAATAGAATTCACGCATTATTAACCATTCATGTAATATTTTCTTAAATTGATTAAACGACTGAACCTAAGGGCGCGTTATAATAATATAAAATAATACGCCTGTGGAGAAAAAATACAACTTGTAGACAAAACTTGACACGTCAAGACTTAAAATTTGTAAGAGTTGCAGTTCACTGCTGGACATAGGCCTCCCCCAAGGAGCGCCACAGCGCGCACGATCTCCCGCCCTTTGCATTCGTCTGTCCATCTAGGCGTGGTCTAAGAATGGTCTTGATTCGAGAAACAAAACTTACCAAGCAAAAACTTGAACCGCCACAGCGGGCTGATCTGCAGCGCAATCAGCGCTATCACCGGGAGGTACACGAACCACACCAGGCTCGAAGCGCCGAAGTGCAACAGGAAGTTCAGTTTCGGCATATTGTGCTCGTATATCATGGTGTTGCGCAGTTCCACCACGAACCATGTCATGATGGCCACGCGGAGAGTCAGGATCAACCAACCGGGCCACGTCTGGTACTCGTCTATGTCCTCTATTATGTCCACTTCCGTCTGGAAACATTCATTTTTATTACTGTTCTCTCTCTCATTTTGCAAGAAAATGATGTCTCTATCTTAAGGCGTTTCCTCAGGTTGTTGTTTGTGTCTATCAGCAAAGAGTTGAATGTACTTTCACGCGCCCAAACCACTGATCCAATTTCATTGAGATTTGGTACAGACTACAGATACAGACTTAACCTTTTGAAAACGAAAGTTAAAGTTGAGGGTAGAAACATAGGATGCAACTTTGTGTGGTCCTAAACCACTGAACTGATCAAGGTAAACTGTGGTTTTGGTAGAATTCACCTTAATTGAATCAGGGGATACATTTTCTTCTGAAATCAGGCAATCTTCTTGAAGACGCTCTATAAGAAGATTGCCTGATTTCAGAAGAAAATGTACCGAAATCTGCGCGCGTTAAAAGACGATGGCAGTCTACTGAGACAAGCATACACAACTTTTTTGCAATTTAATTCAGTCCTTGAATCAACTTAAACTATTTTATAAAAAAGGGAAGCACAGAAATAAATAATGAGTGCCAGCATCAGAGCGTAATAAATAATGGATACAAATTATATTAAAGATCTGTTGTGTAGGTAACTGATAATTTTGACCTAAATACAGTTTATAAATGAATGCCAGCATTTGAGTTCTTATTATCTCTTCATGTACATATAAATTACATAGATTGGGTCTTTTTCTAGATATATTGGATGTCTGGATACCAAACACAGAGTCTGAATATCTCTCTCTGTCGGCGACAGATCCTTTTTACTTGTTTTATACTTGATTGAAGAATTTTATTTTAAACTCATAAACATATGCTGTCGTAGGATATTTTTTTTAACAAATAAGGTTGCACACGCGACGGAATCTTAAAAAATGGAGTAACTTCTCCCAATATTTTCCTTCACTGATCTACTTCTATAAATTGTATCGTTATGGAAAGTATACTATAACCAGCTCCGGAGTATGAAAAATATGTGTACCAAGTTTGTCGATAAAATCCGTCAAGTAGTTTCTGTTTCTGTAACGGCTTCCTATACAGACAGACAAAAAATTTACTACTCGTAATAGCATTTTTGGCATCAGTATCGATCCCTAATCAATAATCACCATAACAATCCACAATAATCAGTTGCTCACCAGTGTAGATAGATTTGGAAGATTATTTATTATTACGTTTTCTTGACTCTTTTTTTATTAGTTGTGACTTAAGTGTGTTATAGAATGAGGTGTAGATATCTAGGTAGTTAGAATTGTGTGTTAAACACATGTGTGTTAAAGGTGAGTTGCCTCCTTATTTGCCGACCGCTGCCTTGCCCTACAGTTTCGCTTACAGTCTACTTTCTGTCATTAACTCTTTATAAATTATTTGTGTAAGAGCATTCCTTTTCAACCAGCCTGTATCGCGGTGCCAGGGCCTAAAGTATGATTAAGGTACCGTTTAACAAATCTCGGCGAGTAGACTGGGCCAAAAAACATTTGTTCGAACGTGAACACGTTTGCGCGGACGTCACAGGCAGGCCGCTAGTTTTTTATTTTTTTAGATAGTTATTCGTTTTAGATACCTCTGTCTGTTAGCACATCAGTGTTAGATGTTTAATTATTTTTTTCCAAAGCCATTCTATACTTACGGTATTCCAAACATAGAGAAGTATATGCACTATTCCATAGGCGAGCCAGACGCCGAAGACCAAAGGTTTGTAAGTGAGCTCCAGCCTTGTCACTGCCCAGCCCTTGGCCAGTAACAGGAGAAGTAGCATGAATAAAGTCTGAAAGTTTTTGAGAATTAATTACAATTACAGTTACGATCACATGGAGATAAGTGATACTGGTAAAACTTATTACTTACTTACAAGTACAGAATTGAGATCATATAGACATAACTAATGTGCACTGGTAAAACTTAAAATTTGAATGAGTAATCTTCAAATGGAACATATGCTGTGAAGGTGTTCAATTTTGTTTAGGTCAATAAAAATTACAGTTAAACCATATCAAAAACACCTATGTCACACTTACCCTGCTCATAATGTCGAAAATATCCCCTGCAGCTGCTAGACCTGAGAACCCAACTCCATCAACAGCAAACTTGACAGTGTGCAGTACATTAAAACACAAAGCAATGAATTCCAGAATGAGGCTGAATGTAAATAGTTTGGTCACTGGATGCTTTTGAGTTCTGTAAGTAAATACATGAAATACTTTTATCAGTTCATATATCAAATATTTTTATTTACAAAATCTTGCAGAAACATTGTGGAATGGAAGATGAAACTTTGCACAAGAAGCCTATCTATGTACTAAGTCCCAAAAGGAAAATATAAAATTAATAAGTAGCAAAAGATAGACTAGAGTGGAAAAGGCTAAACTGACGAGCAAGGTATGCCAATATTGCTTTAATTGTTTACTTATACTTTATACATGGGTATAAAGTTTATTTAAAATTCTATTGATCCTATAAGAAGCACAAAATAATGTTTTAAAGCTCACCTGACTGCATAAATTTGCACAGGCACCAAGATGACATAGCACAGCCAAAATACCAAATATAGCTCAAGGGTGTTCTGCCGATCAAACGAGAACTGGTAGAGCAAAGTGTTGTACAATGACAAGTTGGGACTGCCATTTACAAGCCAGATATCATATTGGATGGTTTGCGGCATGTTGGCAGACTTTTTGCTGTCCTTTGAAGGTACATTGTAATGATGCCATGTGCAATTTACCTCGTCCAGGTAACATGCTACCATGGACACATACCAAAACCTGAAATATATAAAACACATCATAGTAGTTCATTTCAGAATAAGATTTGTTTTTTTTATAACTGTCTTATCTATTCAAAAATAAAATATACTAAGATAGAGGTTACTATACACTCTAAGCATTGACATGGTAAAATAAATTGCTTACTTAGGTTGGCCAGTGTTTTGGATAACATAAGTAAACTGATTTTTCTTGATTACATTCCATGGGCTATCTTCATCAATGCATAATTCTCCTTTAGGGCAAGGTATTCTTCTAAACAAGTCTTGGCCATTTATGTTACATTTTGGATGATAAGCAGAACTGTTGAGATGTTGAAACATTAACTGGCATGCTAGTTCCTTGTTTTGTACATCTCGATTCTTGTAGTAGTCTATAAAATGTGTTCCATCTAATACGGCTAGAGTTATTGGATATTTAAACTGCTGCTTTGAAGTTATATTCCCAAAAATATAGCCATATGTTTCCTTTTGGTAATGTATGTCTGTTTTTTGAAAGCCGAACTTAACAAGGAACTTGAAGAACTCATTTGTTGAAAATGTTCCTATAATATGAGTAGAAGAGACTCCAAAAATCACAAAACAAAATAAAATTAATAAAATTTTGCTACACATATTCGATCACTTTTGTCACTACATCAAATTAATTTCACGTTTATCGTAACATGGAGTTATCGACGTCCTAAGATGTGATAAGTTGATGAACACATTTTAATTGCGTAAAATTTTTCAAATATTTATTCACATTGAGGACGTGCTTCATAAAAAACGAAAATAATATAAAAATTTGTTCAACCAAAGGCCACCACCACAAATAAACGTCAGTCAGATTATAATGACATCAAATGTCAAAGTCAACTTTTTTTTCAACCATCAGCCATCCGATGAGGCTTGGAAATCAGCACCTTTACTCACACTGGTACTACTAATCCATTTTTTTTATTCGACTCATTTCCTCGATTGTACATAATTACCGGTTATTGGACAGTACTTCTTGTCGTTTTATCGATATCGACTATTCGACTTGCCTAGAAAGCAAATAAATATACAACACTACACTAGTCCGGATCCATCCATGGCGGAATGCCTGGCAGTTTATTACTGCTAAAGCTATGTTTTGTTAATTTCTGCAGAAATGATAGCGTATTCAGCCTAATTATTCTTGTGTTACTGTTACATCTTCAAATCATTAAGTTTGGATTATGCCTGTTCAAGAAGTAAGAAGAACTAAGTGCCATAGCAACTATCTTCAAACTCGCCCATTTCCTTTGTGATCTAGATACCTCTTTTTGAAGTGTTGGTTAACTTTTGCAGTGGTAGTGGACGGTGTAGTTTGTGATCATGGAACATTTTGTTGTATTTGTGTTTTCTTATTTGGTTTATAAATCCCCCGATTGCATATAGTTGTATCAGAAATGATTTAACCTCAAACGCGGAAGCACATATTTAACCGCTAAGAGTTGTACAACCTTGGGAATTAAAATTATAGTTTACTCTATTCATACACTCGTCAAAGATAAATTTAAAATTCGATTGTACCGATTAGCAGTGTGTATGCTAATTGACAATGAAATAATAATGGTGGAAATAGGCGCTCCGCAACAATCAGCTGACGAAAGTTTGGAGAATGCAGATTGGTTCTGGGGGGACATCACCCGGTAAGTTTCAGTGCAGTACTCACACAAGTACCTACATATTTGTATGCACTGGATACTCATCAATCCCATTTCATATTACTACAAAACTATAATCCATTATTAGTTACAACTTGAAACAGAATTAAAATATATCACTGAAACATATAATCTAGAACTGTGTCTAAGAATCTATGTGACTGTTAGTATAAAAATGTTAATTTATATCTACTGTCCTGTCTGTGATGAACATAACCCTTCACACAATGATAAATTGTGTTATAAGTACAGAGTTTTGGTATTGTTTCTACATCTTCATAAAATGAATGTTTATGAAGTTGCTCTATAATTTTATATTATATTTTCACTCACTTGTATACCCTTGAGTTAATCTTATATACCCTAATTTATAGGACCTCAGGCAATGAAGTAGGTAATGTAATTTCACATATTCTGATGAAATCGTTCCAGTAAGACTTTTTACCTTTGTAATATTGTGAAATATTTTACAATTCACAACTATGGTATAGTTTTTATTGACATTAGAAATTGATATTACTGGTATAACATGAAAAAATATATTTTAATTTTAGTATTCAATATTTAGTAATTAGCCCAATACAAGTAATGCACTAATAGTAATAGTAAAGCAGCATCAAATAAATATTAATTTTATTGCAGGGATGAAGCCACTGAAAAACTCAGAGATACTTGTGATGGTACATTCCTAGTCCGCAATGCTTCAAACAAAGACAGTGGCTACACACTCACGGTAAGGAAAGGGGGCACCAACAAACTAATTAAGATATACAATCAAGATGGCCGCTATGGATTCTGTGAGCCGTTTGAATTCACCTCTGTGGTGGATCTGGTCAGATTCTACACGGAATATTCCCTTGGCCACTGTAACAATAGCTTGGATATCAAACTTATGTACCCATTGTCGAGACTCCAGGAGAATGATGGTGGTGAGAATGATGAAACCTTGGAAACTCGATATATGGAAATACATAAGGAGTATGTATTGAAAACAAGAAATTTTGGAGAAAGATCATATAAATACATGAGGCTCAGGGAAGAAGTTAAATGCAAAAGGCAAGCTCTTGATGCATTCAGAGAAACTATAAAAAAATGTGAAGATCATCTAAAGTTACAAGAAAAAATGATATCTGAAGCTCAACCTCATGAAAAAAATGGTCTCACTGAGAATTATAATCAACTAACAATAAGATTAGATAGTTTGAAACAGGCAAAACAACAACTGAGTAGTTTATTGAGAGAAGCAGTTGAGTACAGCTTGTTGCTAGAGAGAGAAACAACCAAACTCAAGTCTGAAGTGATGACTCTCTACAGTACAAAAGAGCGTTACAAAGTGTAAGTATTATGATAATTTTGAATTATCACTTTAAAATACGTATTTATTCCAAATCCTCAAGTTTTTGAGAAAAAAAGATAACATATATATAGAAACTTTTGTGACTAATTATAAATTATTATTCTTATTCTAATAATAAATTATATTATATTTTACAGATGGTTAAAAAGGCGAGGAAAAACTGATGAATATTTACAAGCTTTAGAAGATGACAACACACATAAGTTGGAAAAGTTATATGCCCATCGTGAATCAATTAGTTGGAAAGTTGAAAACTGTACAAGAGACATGGCTGAACGTTTACTAGAAGGGAAACCGCAGGGCACCTTCCTCATTCGCCCTAACTCGACAGGCCAATTGGCACTGTCTATTTGCTGCAATAATATGGTCTACCATTGCATAATCTTTAAGACTGAACGTGGTTATGGCTTTGCAGAGCCCTACAATGTTTACAAGTGAGTGATCTTAATACTTTTAATGTTAAGAAAATATTTTTGCGGTATAAAAAATCAACCATTCGAGGCAGAGATTGAACCTGAGTCCATGAGACATTTTTCTTAAATTTGCATCAAGAATTCCTATCACAATAAAAAAAAACTAATTTCAACATTATTGTTGTCATCAACTCTATATTCACTGCTACAGATCTGAAATTTATCGTAATATGATATTTTGTAAAATTCCAGAACCTTGAATGAGCTTGTTCTGCACTATGCTGTCAACTCTTTAGAAGAACACAATGACCATCTGAAGACAACTTTGAAATACCCTGTAAATGCTCACTTAGTGAAGAAACCAGAGAAGAAACAGCAATAATTTAAAATTCCAATAACTTCGTTCTAAGAGTCTACAAAAATCATGTCAGTAGCTTTGAAATTAAGCAAGTCTTATGTATGTATATTTATATTTTCTGAAATACTTGTTTTTGTCTTCTATTCTGTGAATAGACCGACTGTTTAAGATATTATTTGAAAACCTAGATGTGTCAGAGATCAATATTTTGTGATTGACTTGTCAGGATTGGCCTCCTTTTCATAACTTACAATGAATTACTAATTAAAATGGCATTAAAACGCACAAAATATCACATTCTCTTTGAGGTTTAGTTGGGAAGCCTACATTTACTTATTTGCTTCATTTAAATACATCCAGGTATTAGGAATGGGATATGTTATGTGGCAATTGGCAACGAAAATATCATTTTTAATGCGTCCAAAATGCTTTCCATTTTTGTGAAGAGTAAATGTTTAATTTTGGCTAAGGAAATGGATATTAGCATTAAACTTTCATGTCAAATTTCATAAGATAATATTGAGTGAATGCAAGGAACGATGAATATGTGGTTCACAACCTAATGATATAAGTACTAGAGGGTATTGTGAAGTTTCGTATACCAAATGCATTGAATGTTGTTGGTATTGTTATACATACTGTCTTTAATTTTGTTCTTAAAATTGTGATAGCAATGTGATAAAATCCATACACAATAATCATTGTTATAAATAACCCACTTGTATTTGCCTTCAAAATTTAATCATTTTCTTGTTTGATAAATTGGTTTAGTAGGATATCTTAGTTTTTGTTTTTCTTGATTATGATAATGAAGATAATCGCCATTCAAGTGTGATCTTCCTATATACTATAACTACGTAAAAGATTTTTGAAAAGGATGTGGCCTTGTCGGATCAAAGAATTCGAAAGTATTTTTTAGGCGAAGAACTGAACAGGGAAATGAGAATGGAGATGGATGTATTCTGTGAAGTCGATGAATTATAAATTTGCATTAAACAACTCTCTTGTACTTATTAATAGCGTGCGATATTTGTATTCAATAATAAATAATAAGCTTAAGCATTTCGCAAAGGTTAACTCAATATTATAGTATTGAATGCAAATATCACCCATTAAATATTTGTTTAGTGGCTTACAATTAATGTGTGTGCTAATTGAGTCTGTTACGAACTTTAAGTAGGGATATATATTTGTACATAAGAAAGAGTATAAAATATTAATATCAACATTTTTTCGAGATAAATGAAGATAACTATTATTGAATTGTAATAACAACGGCGTTACTGAATGCTATATATTTTCCTTTATGCTATGTGCAATATTCCAAATTGTGTATTTGCAAGTCTTCAATTAATATGTCCCTAGGTGCGCACTTGGTGTCTTTTGTCACTGTGACAGTATATCTATCAGTTTTGCTCTTACTAAAACCGAAAAAGAAAAATATACTTTTTCCTCTGTTTCAATTACAAAAGTCTTGAAGAGCGCGCCTAGCTTCACTCTTGCGCTATAAAAGACTTGCCTCTATTTGTTTTGACACTCATCATAATAGAAGAAACACTCTAAGCTGAACATGTTTTTTTTTTCAATTAAAGTTTTTTTTAAAATGTAATTATCGGAGGGGTAGTGCTTGAGGTGTAGAGGTACATGTAAGGTCGCGATTGTAATTCATTAGGTAGGAATAACAAATTAAACGGATGGTATTATATCGAAATAAGCCTAAGTTTGTACATCTATCAATAGGAAGTTTGTTGCAGGTTCAATAAATTTCATTTTTATAGGTGTTACTAAGCAGAACCCTTTTTTGTTATAAATTTGGTTACTGTTTACAACAAATATTGAAAACTAAAATATAAACTACTGAACCAAAATATTTCTCGAATCTCGGACCAAAATATACAAGGAATGATGTAAAATGGTGTGTGTGATTTCTAAGAATATGTTTGTGAAAAACTGATCATAATATGCAAACTTGAAACAAAACACTGTGACATAGCATCACTTTCTAAGAAATCATTGTTTGGTAGCCGATTTATACAATTTGCCCTCAACATTTCACTATAACGTAAAATTCGACTTCATATTATACCATTTCATTTCATTCTAATACAGTCTTTACAGAAAAATACTTGAAATTTTTCCATCTCATATCCAGTCTTGATGCATAATGTAATAAATGGAATCAAACAATTCTACAACTTCGTTTGTATCTACTGATATTGTTTAAATTCTGATGTGTAAAATTTTGTTCAGATGCTCGATTTTCATGATGAACGTACAGTTTAAGTTATAATGCAATGGAACTTTATTTACAAGACCACTGCCAACAGCACAGAACCGCGTGCGTACAAATCATGTGAATTCTCAAAGACTTAAACGAACTTTAACTAAAAGAAGGCTCAAATAGACCACTCAGTTAAAACCGGTACTTAATCAGTACGTTCATGGTGTTGTATTTTTTATTTAAAGCTGTATAAGTATCTTGTATAGTATAGATATAATTATGTAAGTTCTAAGAACATATTTATGAGCAGGAACAATTATTTAAGTGAGATTATTGAATCGGAGTTATTTTTTATATTAACTTGATATAAATTAATATAAAATATTATTTTCAAGTATGAATGTTTTCTAGTTGATTGCAGTTCAACAACTTGATATCTTAATATGATCTCAACAATGGTTTTAATGTCTAAGCTTATGCAATATTGCGGTTGTCGGATATCATTCAAAGTCATTAATAGCCAAATCTGATTAACTGAATGCATAAGTTAAAGATAGAGACGAACTGTCGCCATTTTATAAAACAGTGTAACAGTAGTATGTTTTAATAAGTGTTAATAAACAAATTGTCAAAGAAAACTGTTTTTATCCTTATTTCATTTCCTCCTAGCTTTCTGTGTGTCGTGACATTGTGAGTGTTACATACATTCTAACGCCTTATTAGCTATTATGTTTTATTTTCTTTTTTAAGGGACATGACATTTTTCATGGTAATCCTAGGTGTTGTGTTCATAAAAGGAGTGTGAAAATAGAATGCACGCTGAAAACCAGGCTAGCGTAAAAAAGATGGCAGTAACAGGTCCCGTGGCGAGTTTAGATGGCGCTCTATATAACAAAACTGAGACTATTGGTACAGTGGGTATAGGTAAAAATAACTAGTACCTACACTTACTACATAATTACCGGTACTACTAGGCACTCGGTATAGCTCGTTGTACCACCTCTGTTCTGGTCTGGTCCTGCTGCAACTTAGGAATACATCCGAAGTCTGGAGCAACCGATTAAATCATATGTGGTCGAGGAGATTCTGCAGTTTAATTTCAGCCATTTATTCTGAGACGATCATATGTTTATGATCATATTATATTGGTTCCTAACGAGGCCAGCTTCCACGTATTTTGCCAAGGTTTCAGTTGTAGATAGCTTTTCATATGTACTACCCTTCTGAGCATATTAGCTACGAAACATCATAGGTATTTCGTAGCTCTTGTTGGGTTGGTTCTTATATACAGGGTTACAGGAAAAGTCGACCTAGATCCGTTAAGGGCGTGTAGTACACATCATTTCTGAATGATTTTACTATGGAACCCCCCATCCTAAACTTAACCGTTTTCGAGATTTTCGAGTTTTAATTTTTTTTATGAAAATGCCCAATTTTTCGGCTATTGAATTGAATATTATGATTTTTTTTGACTCTTATGATTATTTTTTTGGTTTTTTACATGAAGAATGAGATGCTTAATGACCTCAATGACTAAAACTGCACGTAAGTTAACTAAATAGGTCGTTGTAGACGATCGAAACTTAAAAAAATAAGTACAAATTAAAAAAAAAAACTTTTCTGATTATCGCAAAAAAATATTATGGCACTTGCTCTGCAGATGTGCTTAAAAACATCTACATTTTATCAGCTATCCAACAAGATATAACAACCTAGGGTTGTATTTAAAGTCATGGAAAAAAACATAGTTAAAAAGGTTCAGGATTCATGCTCAATGCAGATATCGAGGACCCGAATTTCCTAAAATTAATATTGTGGACAGATGAATCCAAATTCGATAAGGACGGGATTACTAATTACCATAACGCACACTATTGGGCTCCTAAAGAACTAGGCAATCCAAATAAGAAAAGAGTAAAGGGGTCACAACGACGATTTAGTGTAAATGTGTGGATGGGCATCATTTCCAACCATTTGATTGGGCCTTACTTTCTTCCAGACAATCTGAATGGTGAAACTTATAAAAATTTCTTAAGAGGTGACTTAGGTGACCTACTAGATGATCTCCCATTACAATTACTGCGGGACATGTGGTTTCAACATGATGGCTGCCCTGCTCATTTCAGAAGAAGCGTTAGGGAATGGTTGGACACTAACTATCCTAACAAATGGATTGGACGAGGTGGGCCTTTACCCTGGCCAGCCAGAAGTCCCGACCTGACCCCCATGGATTTTTATGTATGGGGGCACATGAAGAGCCTCGTTTATAGTGAGCCCAACCCCATATCGTCAGTGGAAGTTCTCAAAGAAAGGATATTTAATGCTGCTAACGACATAAGAATAACATTAACCACTGGTGTAGTGAAAAGTGGACTACTTGAAAGAATGAGAAAATGTGTGCGAAAAAGAGGTGGACACGTAGAACATGAACTATAAAAATTTATTCAAAAACATTAGGTGAATAAATGTTATTTTGAACTGATTTATTGTTTCATTTAGCTTACTACAATCACCGACGATCTGTACGCCAACTATGAGTTGAGCGTGAGTGACTTTGTATGCGAACTAGCGTTAACAACGCACCGATTACGTTATTTTCCAAACAAAAGCCAGTAACTAGTCACTTACGCTCAACTAATGGTTGGCGTACGGTCATTATTTGTACGATCGACGATCTGAACAAAAAAAAATGCTATAAAAACTGAATGATCTCCTAGGTGCATCGATGGATGCATGAAGGTTGTACCTAGCCGAGGGAGGCCTATGTTCAGTAGTGGAAGCCAGTAGGCTGAAATGATGATGCTGAACTTAAGTCAAATTAATTAGATTAAATAAGCGCTATTTATTCTGACTGCCATGTAGCCTTAGAAACTAAGTTTCACCTTTGAGGTTAATAAATACCCTAGAGTGTTATACCTCGTTGGATAGCTGATAAAATGTAGATGTTTTTAAGTACATCTGCAGAGCAAGTGCCATAATAATTTTTTGCGATATACAGAAAAGAAAAATATTTTTTTATAATTTGTACTTATTTTCTTAAGTTTCGATCGTCTACAACGACCTATTTAGTTAACTTACGTGCAATTTTAGTCATTGAGGTCATTAAGGATCTCATTCTTCATGTAAAAAAGGCAAAAGATACGTAGATTTGAATTTGAATGGGAGAATATGATTGACATAACAAGTGGTTTTTGTTTGACGACTTATGAGAGGGCGAGTCGTATGTAAAAAATTTGTTGCCTGTAAAGTCGGTATACGGGCGAAAGTTTTACGTGACAACGACTTTGAGTGGTAAAATAATTTTAATGTGAATATTCATTCGTATAACATGAACCGGTGTGTATGCCTATCTCTCTCACTCTCTCTCTCTCGCTCTGTCTCTCTCGCTCTTAGGCGGGTTAACTGTGCTCGAGTGGAAGGGACGCGTGCCTTTCACTTTTTATGTCTGTCTCACTCGCTCTTAGGCGGGCTAACCATGCCCGAGTCGAAGGGACGCGTGCCTCTCACTCGCTCTCATTGTGAGCGCAGAACGTGAGCGGAGCGTAACGCAGTTTCTTGAAGTGTCACCCGGCAAACCAATTTATAAGACGTTGTCACGTCAAAACCAAAAAAATAATCATAAGAGTCAAAAAAATTCAAAATATTCAATTCAATAGCCGAAAAATTGGGCAATTTAATAAAAAAAATTATAACTCGAAAATCTCGAAAACGGTTAAGTTTAGGATGGGGGGTTCCATAGTGAAATCATTCAGAAATGATGTGTACTACACGCCCTTAACGGATCTAGGTCGACTTTTCCTGTAACCCTGTATATAAAAATGAAACCGTTTTCCTTGGTCACGCACGGCATCACGCGTGAATGGCTGGACCGATTTGACTAATTCTTTTGACGTGACAACGTCTTATAAATTGGTTTGCCGGGTGACACCTCAAGAAACTGCGTTACGCTGCTCCGCTCACGTTTCGCGCGAGAGAGACAGAGCGAGAGAGAGAGAGAGAGAGAGAGAGAGAGAGATAGGCATACACACCGGTTCATGTTATACGAATGAATATTCACATTAAAATTATTATACCACTCAGAGTCGTTGTCACGTAAAACTTTCGCGCGTATACCGACTTTACAGGCAAACAATTTTTTTTGTTGTATTTGTTATTATTAGGAGAAGGTTCTTACGGAAAAAAATATTAAGAAGATCTCTCAGGAATATTGAAAATATACATTTAATTTTGCATATATTTTAAAAAACGCGCGTAACTAATGTCAATATCATTCGATGACATTGTTCAATCATTGCAACGCTAAGGCGGTACGTACGAAGTTCGCCGGGTCAGCTAGTGTTTTTATAAATAATTGTTACCTGTAGCTCGTTCACTCAATCCGGCAGCATATGTTAACTCCTCGTGAGGCATTTCTGACCACAGTTGAGTTTTTCGCCTATTAGTCTCTTCACAGCATTCATTAAAGTCCTTTGGTGGCTGACCGATTCTCACAAGTCTCCAGAAAAAGGTACTTTGTGGTCTCCAGACAGGACGCTATCGTTCCCTTCAGTTCTTCGTTAGAGTCCACTTAAGTTTAAAATAACGTTTGAATGATTTTAAACTATCACGGAGTAAATGAATCTTGTCAGGACACTATCGGACAGTTTTTTCTGAAGAAAATCAAAATTTTCGTTAATTTTCCAAGTTTACATTGTTTTATGATGATGGCCAAATCTTCTCTAGACATGTTGATTGATGATTCAGCATTTGCAGCTGTAAACAAAGCATCATAAAAGTTTAAATAATGTTGTAAAATGAGCATCATTTATTTTTGCCCTTGTAACTCAACTACTTCTAATTACTATTAAATGAAGGGGCGGAGAAAAGCGGAAAGTTTTTTTACGAATACTGTAACTAGAAGGTCCATACGAATTGTCCACATCAAAATTATAGTTTAAAGCCGTTTAAGACATAGGTACTTAAAATTGCTTTTTTATCTAAAAGAAACGAAAAAATATGGTAATAAGAGTCAACTTAGTCCCTCGTCAAACAAGGGAAAGTTATGAATGAAAATGGAATAAAATTTTGTAAGTTATGTATGAAAAATAATGCACATACCATCAACAAATGATTCCATTCTGGATTTTTGAGTTCGCACCGAAGAAATCAGTTTTCCATAGCACGAAACACTGGGTAAAAGTTTTTAAGCGCCGAGAATACAAAAAGAAAATAGTACAACAGATGAGTTCCGACTGAGCTGTAGGGCGCGCAGCTAGCCATAACGGGGTATGTTTAGCGTTATCTTATGAAGGGAAGGGTCCTTTTTGTCTGGCAATTACTTAAGTTATGATTCTATGGATTCTATAAAATTGACTTAAGACCATGTTTTGGTTGCAAATCCCCTCTGTGCAACGATGGTACCTACCACAAATACCCAGACCTGCGCCACTGAAAATTACCTAGGTTCCAACTTTGCCTCCGTCTAGGGATAGCAACCGGATTCTCATAGAAAGCGGCACCTTGAAACCAGTACTCACGCCACTACCATGCCACGCCAAGCCATGAGGTACAACTAATATCTTAAAATAAAATTGGGTATCAGAAGGTACATAAAATGCATATATGTAAAAGAGGATGCGAGGAAAACAATTACTGGTGTTTGAAGATAGTAGGTATGACGATATCTCATCATCCATTAAGTTTAAAACTTACAAAGATAAGAACAAACCGCAGTCCTGCTTTCATGCATTAATTAATACCTGATATCCAGATCCTCGACACGACTGAGGATCGAATTTGGTATCATAGTATTTACATGTTCTTGGTTGGTGGTACCTGCCCAAGAAAATATAAATAAATACTGTACCTGCTGCTGCTGGGAATCCCACCCAGCAGCAGTCTATCTATGTCTATCGAAAAATATCGTATAGCGCTATCTATGACTACAATATTGAAACTTCTGAAGTTAGAAACCAATTTAGATAGATGGCGCTCAACGAACTTTTATCGAAACAGATAATAAAAAAAACCGGAATGAAGCACAAAAAAAAAGGTTTTGCTACTGGCAACTTCTGTCAAATTGTTGTCTATGGCAAAGATTAAACTTCCGGTTTGTATGAGTTGAGAAACGCGTTTGATGCGCGCGCAACACCGGTATTTGTCGTTCATCAATTTTTGCCTCCATTTTGTCTTCTCTGTTGGTTAGATTTCGATCTATGAAGCCGATTGAAGTTTTGGGCAATTATTGCGTTGATTTTAAGTGATTTGTAGCGGTTTAAAGTAAAAAAGAGGGGTAAATGTCCGGTCTACGATATTTGTTTTAGTATACGGTAAGACATGGGTAAGAACAAGTCGTTTTAAGCCCAAGCGTGGTGTTTAAATTATTTGTGACGCAGTAGCCATTCGGTGTTACTCACATCCTGCACATATTTGTTCTAGTAAATATGTCAAGATACGGTGACTGCAAGGTGTACGTTGGAGACTTGGGCAATAATGCTAGCAAGCCTGAGCTAGAAGATGCATTTTCATACTATGGACCTTTGAGAAATGTTTGGGTGGCGAGAAACCCACCCGGCTTTGCTTTTGTCGAATTTGAAGATCCTCGGGACGCTGAAGATGCCGTAAGTATGAGAGTTTAAAAACGTCCATCGAGTGAAATTTGGCTCCAAATGCTGATGTATTATGATTAATTAATTATTTTCATGGTAGATACGTGGACTAGACGGAAGGACAATATGTGGACGTCGTGCCCGTGTTGAAATGTCAAATGGAAGCCGGGGCTATGGGGGTAGAGGGCCACCGCCGCGCTCTCGCGCGCCTCCGCGGCCTTACGATGACCGCTGCTATGACTGCGGAGACAGAGGACATTATGCTCGTGACTGCACCCGTCGTCGCCGCCGCAGGTTGTATATTTTGACACTATCTATTTTAATTGTGCAGTATACTGGATGTATTTAAAAGTTCAAGGTATGGAATCTTCTATATTTATAAAAGCTTAAAAATTCATTTTTTATACCATGAAACCTAATAATATGAAACAAACAATATAAAGATTCCATTCCCTTTTTTTGGATTCACATATACCAATGATAACTATGTTATAGGTTATCATTGGCCTGTGCGCCGAGAACGAACTCGTCAGTGTCTGCACTTCTTATTGTCTGCGCTACGTAGCTTTCACTTCGCGGCGAGTACTCCGATAAAGTTGGCCGCATCGGTAACTTCGCTCTGCGAACTACATAGCTACAGCCTACGTGCACACGTCACTTGTTGAGAACTTCATTGAACATAAATGTTCAATCGGCGCGTCGCTACGCACATCTATTGTAATCACTGCGTGCACTCAGTGAGTTACACATTTTTTCCTGTTTTTGTGTACAGTGAAGGCCTGCTAGAATATCAATTATTTTCTTATGTAGCCATAGATATTCTAGTAACTATATAGTGTTTGGGGGCCGAAGAAACAAGGATTGGTAACTGACTGAGTTGATAGGAAAGAAAGAAAATTTTACAAACATGTACAGAGCATTTATTCATGACCTGTGATAGTAGCTGTGTAATAACTAATCAACCCGAAGAATGCAGACACAATACATGTTATTGAAAAGGAGCTGGATTCTGCCTAAAAAAGATGATTTGCGGGTAAAATTTACTAATGATAGTTGTTATTTATGTTACATAGTTGATATGCAAGGAATTTGTTTAAATAGAATACCTAAAATCATCTCATATTAAAAGAATATTTGCACTGCAGTCATACCATTACAATCATTGAGTGGCAATGTCCAAGTCATGGTAACTCGCTTGTTAATATCAATTGTTTTGTGTCGACAGCCGTTCAAGGTCCCGCCGTCGCTCCCGCTCGCGCTCCCCGCGTTCCGGGTCCCGCTCTCGCAGCCGCTCCCGCTCTCGCTCGCGCTCCAAGGGACGTTCCATGTCGCGCTCAAGATCACGTTCTCCATCCAAAGATTCCAAGAAGTCTAACTAGGCTCAAAAGCCCATTTTAACAAGTTACTTTATGTGTAAATTCATATGACTGCAAGATAATACAGCCTTGAACAAGACTAAGTTTACTTACATTGATATTCATATTTGAGCAATATCATTCCTGTCTATTTCTTACAGATAGGCAACAATATTTTAATATAATGGGAGAACTATTGATTTAGTGATCAATAAAGTGTCATCATTAACAGATTTTTTTGTTTTATTTTGTATGCCTTGTTTTAGTTTTGTCAAACAAATAAAGTACATAGCGACGATGCATAGGTAGCATTTTTGTGAGCTGGCTGGTTCCACATAGAATATCCTATGCAGAGGAGCAAAAGCTCTTGGCTCTCTTCTATTCGAGAGAGTATCCCCGGGTTCACAATCTGTCGTCGTTTGTCCTAAAACCTATTACAGCAGGGTAGGTTTATACGAGTTTGCTCTCTAGTAAAACAAACGTTGGCCCCAGTGGTTCAGCTAAGGATACAAACGTTGGTTTTGATTTAACAGCAAACGCTCCTCGGGGCGTTTGCTGTTAAATCTCCTGTGTATCTCAAAGTATTCCGCGTTGGCCTTTGGAAAGCCGTCCACACGTTGGCGATTGTGCAGTGTTTGTGCAGCACCCACCAAGTGCGCACGTCAAATGAATTTGGTAAAAGTCTATAGAAAAACCCGCAAGTCCAAAAACTTTTTTTGGATTCATAAAATTGTTTTTATAGGACAATGAAGTGGATTCCACTTAAATTTTTTTTTTATTTTTAAGTTTCTTAGCTATTTGAAGCACTTCAATACTCAAGAGCTTTCTTCCAGATAATACAACCAATAAATGAGTACCTTACACGCATTTTTTAATAAGAATTAATTTTCGCGCAGAGTGTATCGCACATCTTTACGTTAGCCCTGCCGACATTGAACCAAAGCATTGAACTTTATTTTATATGAGTTAACGTGTGGGTGAATGAACGCTACACCAACAAAACCGGCCAATGTTGGAACGAGCTTTTAACCCAAAGTCTGGATCCTGGCTTACCCGGCACTATCGCGCTAACGTTGGCCCGAAAATCTATCAGCCCAAGAAAAACGCGTCGGCCTCAACGTTGATTGGTGCTTTGTTGTTTTTTTTCTAATAGCCGATAGTGTTCGTCTTCGGGCCAACTGTTTATCCAACGCGTGGAGCCCGCTTTAGCCAGTCTCTATACAGGTACTATTTTACTGTCACCCAAATGCAATAATGAATGACTAAAGATTCATTTATGGAGTTTTTTTGGAAGTTGCACTTTATAATCGATTACGGACGCAGTATCGATATGAAAAGACTGGGACATGGAAGAATGGGACATAGAATTGGATTCAACTTATTACAAATACCACTTATATTTTACGTAATTTTTAATGACATATTATAATTATAATAAATTAATTCAATTTTAAACAAAATTAATTTTATTCAACTATGGCAATACTGAGAAAAAAAGAAAAGCAATGTAGCGGACGGACGTCGTTTCGACTTTTCTATTCCGTCATGCAATAATTTTGTCATTCATGAATTCGTCGATAAAAAATATTTTTATGGTGAACTATACGTGAACGTTAGTTGAAATATTGTATAATAATGTGTTAATATTTCGTTTTGTGTAGTTCATTCTTGTAGATCTTTATGATAGGTGTGTGACAAGTTCGGTAATGGTGGCCATGTCATGAAAATCCCAACAGCCATGGATGATAGCTCCGTATCTCATCACAACGGAGGGCAAGTGGGATCTCAAATTGGAGTCAGTGTAAATAATAAACAAAATGACGAACCTAGCCAAAGTGTCCAGTATTCAATACCGGGCATCTTACATTTTATCCAACACGAATGGGCGAGATTCGAGCTCGAGAGATCACAATGGGAGGTGGACAGAGCAGAGTTTGAGGTGATCTTTTTTCATTATTATAAATAATTCTGAATATCCTTTGTCTAGATACATTACCATGGTTCTGGCTTGTTAGGTTTAACATTAATAACAGTATTAGTTTCACATGTAAATCTGTTTTGCACTTTACTTTTCCTTGTCTTTTTGCTAATGATATTATTATTGAAGAATTTTCGTGTGGATATTAGTACCTCCTCAAGCTTTATTTTATTTTTAGTAATGTGCATAAAATTAATTTGGAATTGACATGTTTTATTCTGTGCTGATACAGTTAATTATAATTTTGTCTAGGATGTCTCATTGTTAGATTTTGCAAACCTTTCATCTACTTTTTATTGCAGTACATAACTTTAATACATTCAAAGAAAATAATAACCAATCTGTTCTAGGTTACACTTTTACAAACCATGTTTTTAAGTAAGTCTTTCTAAAATTTGCTAAATCATCCTCAAACATTATTAATTTTTAGACTATGAATAAATGAACTGTGGTTGTGTGGATTACTATTAATCAGTAATGTATTATTGTAGCACTAAAATATTGATATGTGTCAAATTAATATTTTATTTTTATAACTGTACCAAACAAACCATTTCCTCCTTAACTGTAATGTTAACTCAGCTGATTTGTAATTTAAGTGTTTACATGGTTGGATCAGTTGTAAAAGAATTGATATTAGGAAAAGGTTTTGATGTTGTTGAAATAGTTATTGATATTATTGTCAGGGTAATTGTAATGTTGCTTTCCACTTATTAGCAGACCTGTTTTACTGTTTTTGTTGCTGCAAAGCTGATGTTGACTTGAAATTACTTTCCATTTCAATAGGATTAATAGGACCCATATTTTTTTATTATAGCTTACATTTTGATTATGGTTCCTCTGAATTTGTATTCTCAATGGTTATATGTTCTTACTTATATTTTTATTATATTATTAAAACCATATTATATCAAACACTGCACTAGCTTGACTGCCATAAAAACATTATGTGGCCATAATGTTCAGTTTTGTTTTATATTATTATTATTTTTATTCAGTATTGTTTTATATTATTTTATTAGTTATTTAAATAGCACTGTTAAGCTAAATGAAGTGATTAAGGGTCAAAGTTCTCTTGCATGTTCTAGTTTCTTTCTATGCCAAAACAATTTGAACAAAATTTCTTTATCAATAGTGTCTCGTGCTAAAAATTTTTTTATCTGTATTAATGCAAGTGACAGTAGGTCATTTAAACCCTGCTTTATAACCCTTTATATATGTGTCTGCAGGCACGGATCGCCTTCCTCCAAGGCGAGAGGAAGGGCCAGGAGAATCTAAAAAACGATCTTGTGAGGCGGATCAAAATGCTTGAATATGCACTCAAACAAGAGAGAGCCAAGTTTCATAAACTTAAGTATGGAGTGGAACTCCAGCAGGGTGACATGCGCCCACCGCCCGAGGAGCCCCCAGTGGAGCCTGAGCCAGCAGAACGAGCTCAGTGGAAGCAGGGACGCCAGCTCATTAAACAGTATCTACAGGTATATTTACAGCACAAATAATGAATAGTTTAGTACAATAATTATCTTAGAGTTGTTCATTTGTTTACTACTACTCATTTTATTTACTACTAGCAAACTGTGCAGACAATGTCCTCCTAATGTTGTTGTTTTTTTCAATTATCTCTCCTTACGAACCATTCCAAGATATGTCAAGAAATATTATTTAAAAACAGCTAAATTCTCAAGATTACATTTACGATTTATTTTTATATGTTTACTATGTATTAAAAAAAATGTGGTATTTATATCTATGTTAACTCCATTGATCTCATATTCCAATTCTTTCTGATTTTTCGTTTTTTTTTTCGGCGCTAAAAACACTGCTGGTATCCTTAGCTGAATACTTTTTTTCTGTTCACAGGAGATAGGGTATACAGACACCATCCTCGATGTTCGTTCGAACCGAGTAAGAAACTTGCTTGGCCTGAACAACGAGGAGCAGGTGGAAGACCCAAACTACAGAAACTATGACAAACAGCAGCGGGACAGATGTGACTACTCAATAAATTCTATGGTTCGGAAGTATGATTATGGTAAGTTGTTACAAGTTTGAAATCCATTTTTATTGAAAAGTAGGAGACCCGCAGACATTGTCCAGCCTGTTGTTTTTTTATTTATTTTTTTCTTCGTAAGAAGCATTTTCGTACTTTAAGAAATATCTTTAAAAAAGAATTGGCTAAACCAATACATTTTGCAATTCATTTCTATATTATAGGTCTAACTTGAGTGTGCTTTAAGATATATTTGCTTATTCCAAACTATGTCATAAAAGGAAGGAAGTCGTTAAACTCCTGTTGTTGTATTATGTCAGGAAAAATCGTCTTTACGTCAGTAGTGATATGTCGCCAGTGGCCGTTGCTACAATCAAATTTAAAAAAAAATTGGTGACTAATTTGTAAAAGATTTGACATTGTAAATTCATAAAAATATTAAAATTGTTGAAGGTGGCAAGGAGCAGCGGAAAGGCGGCATGCCCCCGGGCGGCGTGTACAACGAGGAGGGGCTGTCGGTACAGGAGACGGCAGCAGTGTTCGCCAACTTCGAGTTCCTCGCGAACCAGGAGATGGACATGGACGAGATCGACGACCTGGACGCGAAACAGCCCCACCATGCTTCTGGGAAACAAGGTATTGTATTTAACTATTACTAATACTAGCGGCAGCCCGCGACTTCGTCCATGTTGTCTTTAGTTTTTAGGTGGTAAAAAATTATCCAAACTTTCATCCACTATTTTATAACCCTTGGGTGTAGAATTTATCAAAATCCATTCTTAACGGATGCCTGCGTATAACATTTACCTGCATGCCAAATTTCAGCTCAATACATACAGTGGTTTGGGATGTGCGTTAATAAATCACTATGTCAGTCAGTCACCTTTAAGTTTTATACATTTATATTATTATTTTAGGTAATACTGTTGTCGTACCGCCCACGTATCATTTCTGCGTAGCCCAAAGGTATGACGGTTAGAGAATGCTCTAAGGCATGGCCCTTTCCCTCCCAGCATTTTATAGACTTCTCCAGACCATGCTCAGGAGAAGACATATTGTAGCAAGCTGTGTTGTGATGTTCAGGTCTTACAAAATAGACTCGTTCGTCCTCATTGCATTGGTCAGTAGTTTGCAATTTGCATTGCAAGATATTACATAACCTTGTTTGTAAAGTTTACTGAAGAACGGCTTTAACCACTTACTTTCACTGACTCGCGGGCGATTATGAACATCCCAAAAATCCCTACTCCTGCTTCTGGACAATTTGTAACGTAGGCTGGTGCATGGAGAAACAGCGCGTAAATAAATAAAAAATCCCTTGATACTGTATTCCACACTAACAGTACAAACTCGACTAATAGCATACCCCTGGTAAGCGAAGATTTGCGGGATCGAATCAAGATCGAATAACTATCTTAATGGCATCAAGCAAAGTATCTTATTACTAAAAATAGTATTATCATTAGTTGGTTGAGTACGCATGCTCAAGGCCAGTTAAAAGGGTGTACAAGGGCAGTTAACAGTTCGACATAATTTGCATATAGCTGATATGGTGCAGTCCTTATTAATTTATCGGACTCTATCGGTAGTGACTCTTGAAGTGAATCTCAACTTTGGTCAATTAAGCGCGGCTGCACTCTTGGTCCCTGTTAGTTCGAGCACTAATCTTTAACCCACTTGGGTTCCCGTGAGCCTTAATAGATCGAATACATTTTAAGTTATATACAAATTACATTTGTTTGCTTTCCAATCTAGAAATTTTATGTTTCATCAGTTCTTTGCGCTATGTGCCGTGCGTACTGTCGCTTGCGCTAATTTCATGTTACATTGCTTCTTCTACGTATCTTTTCATTCCTGATTCGGTTGCGCTGAGAATCATTGAGCTCTGTCCAATATTTACAGATCGTTACGTGGCTTTGGCCTGTGAGGCTTACGGATTACCACCAAACAGCTACTAAAGTCCAATTTTCATTGATGACTTTAATCTTTATTATAGGCGAGGAGGTCGATCATGAAGCCGAAGAAGTTCTGAACGAGCTCAACATGCTCACGGAGAGCGAGGCCGACGGCGGGGGCCAAGGCGACGAATATCCCGTTGGTAAGTCTGAATAGTTTGCAACACAGCTTAATTTTAATTATGAAATAACTATGTCTAGCTATATCATCGAGTGACCCGGCTCAAAAACATTATAGAGTAAATAAAACGATTATATTTTTATACCGTTCGTTTTCCTCCCGTAGTCAAATGCAATACAAAATGTCAGTATAAAAACGTCGAAAAATCATAAACAACATTATCAAAAAAGGCTCATCTCTGGACACCTAACATTGTATGTATAATACGTATAATGTGACAAAGTTGGCACACGATTTACCCCAGTAGCTAGCGTGTCCCATTTGTAATCTAGCAATTTGAATGAAAAGCTTTAAATATACGAAAGATTCAATACATTAACAAGACGTAACATTGCAGAAGACTATTAGTCCTTGAGTGTTTAAATGTTTGCTTAACAATAATTATCATCTAAAGATTGATGTTTTAACTGCAATGTTTTAGCGTTTTGGAGTCTTGGATGATCAACGGATGATTATTTTTTATGTAAAGTGTACCACAACCTCGATTGTGGTACTACACAAAAATAGGGAATTGGGAAATCTAGACACGATTGGAAGAGCGCAAAAATAACGCTAGCACAAGAGCCACTCTTTATAGTAGTAAGAATGTTGCTTTAATTAAAACAGGTACTGTCGGTTTCATATTTTTACAATCAAAACGCCGGGGAGGTAAAAATCAAGTTGAGAAACTCTAATTTCGCAGGCGCGGCGGAAGTGTGCACACCGAAATTTACGCCATTCTGCTGTATCCTAAGAACACGCAATTTCGGACACATAACATTCCAGTTAAAACCCCCGAATGAGCCACGAAAATAGCTGGTCAGCTTCAATGGCTGGACGGATTTTGATCAGCCATAGCTAAGAACCACCGTGATTAAATTATCTTTCGAATAAAACCAACTGATTTGTAATCGGTCCTTCCATTCGGGAGCTACGATGCCACAGACAGACACACCAACACAAACACATACAGGGTGTATTCGTTAAGTGTGCACAGGCGATTATTCCGAAACTATAAGAGATATCTAAAATGTTTAAACTGATATCGAAATTATATAACCACTTAATGTATAAAATGCCTGTCATAACGAATTAAACATCCCAAAAAATGTCTTAAAACTTCCCCATACATTTAGTATGATTTTCATTGATTCAAAACATAATTTTACTCCTTTATCAGGTTGATAATGGATTGTAAATTATTAATATGTTGCATAAAATAGCCTTATGAAAGGTGACTAAACCTCTCTACTAAAGCCATACTTGTGGCCTGCCTGCCGGCCGCCACGATTCACATGCAAACTCTTCTTCACAGTGACAACCGCTTCTGTATATAGACTTTCTTTTTGAGGTGTCAATAATTTTCATTCTGACTTTATAGACGTCTGTCGAAAGAATTAATTATTTTCTTACGCTTTAAAATATATCGCGAGTTTATTTATTAGGTCGCTGATAATTTAATAGAAGTGTTTTTATGTTCCTCATTACTGTAAATAGCTAGCGTGTGATTGTATATAGTGACTGTACAAACTACCAATCTTCTCTGTTCTCCTTCTGTAAATTTTCTTTGTAATATACGATTGTACATAAAGACGTACTTCATTTACAACCACAAAGAAGAAGCAAATACGTAGGGGCGTCCGCCGGCAGCCGCCGCGACGGACCCGCGCCTCTACAACTGGTGACCCCTTTTGAATACTTAGAAGAGAGATTTTTCAGTATGTACATTTTTATTATTACATCATATGTATGATGAGTGAGGAAGAAGCACGCACCATGAATTCTGGTGAATGTCATAAGGTCAGCGTCCGAATACCGCCATTCTGGCCAGAGGAGCCAGAGATTTGGTTTGCCCAGGTAGAGGGACAATTCGCTCTATCCAATATCACTGCTGACCTAACGAAATTCAATTCTGTGATTGGACAGCTCGACAATCAGTTTTCTAGAGAGATAAAGGATATTATTGTTAACCCTCCGGTGGAGAATAAATATGAAAAATTGAAGACGGAGCTGATTAAGAGACTTACGGCGTCAAACGAAAATAAGCTGAAGCAGTTACTGATGCATGAAGAACTCGGGGACCGTAAGCCATCTAGATTCCTTCGTCACTTACAAAGCCTCGCCGGTCCTAATATACCCAACGATTTCTTGAAAACCATTTGGATTAGTCGTCTTCCCCATGGTATCCAGACTGTGTTGGCTGGCCAACCGGCCGCGACAGTATTGATGGATTTGGCTGATTTAGCCGATCGAGTAAATGATCTTGCCTCAACGACGCCAAGTGTCGCCTCAATGAACCAACCTAGTTCCAGTTCGACTGATCAGTCAAAGATAATAATCAATATTGCGGAACTTCAAAAACAAATACTGGAGTTGCAGTTTAAAATCAATGACAGATCGCGCTCCCGATTCACTCGATCTGGCCGAAGTCGATCATCATCGAGGCAGCGTTCGCAATCGAATTACCAGAAGTTTCCACTGTGCTGGTATCATAGTAAGTTCGGAAAAAAGGCAAGTAAATGTATCCGCCCCTGCGATTTTGAGGCGGAAAACTCCAAGGGCAGTCGATAATGGCGACTGGTGATTGCTCTCAAGCTACTGGTCGCCTGTTTGTCACGGACTTCAAATCGAAGACCCAGTTCTTGGTCGACACGGGAAGCGACGTCTGTGTCTTTCCGAGGTCTGCGCTACCTGAACGGCGGCAACGGACGTCCTACGAGCTCAACGCTGCAAACGGTAGCACTATCTATACCTATGGTTATATAAATTTAGTTTTGAATTTAGGCCTTCGACGCGATTTTACGTGGCGTTTTATTGTAGCAGACGTCACGAAAGCGATAATAGGCGTTGATTTTCTCTCATACTACAATATCATAGTCGATTGTAGAAATCAGCGCCTCATCGATAATGTCACGAGCCTTAAGTCCATTGGTTCACCTGTAAATACAGCCCATAGTGTTATTTCTTCTGTTAAGGTTGTCACTGGTGATTCTTGCTACCATAAAATTTTGGATGAATTTCCCGAAATTACGCGGCCAGCTGGTAGGTTACGTCGCCCGCCCCATAACACCGTGCACCATCTGCGTACGACTCCAGGCCCGCCTGTATCTTGTGCCCCTAGGCGCTTAGCGCCGGATAAACTTAAAATTGCTCAGCAAGAATTTCAAGCAATGTTGTCTGATGGTACAGCCCGACCGTCGGACAGTCCTTGGTCGTCTCCACTCCACCTGGCACCGAAGCCAAACAACGGTTGGCGCCCCTGTGGAGATTACAGGCGTCTGAATGCTCGGACGGTACCTGACAGGTATCCGATTAAGCACATTCACGATTTTGCGCACAGCATCGCGGGTTGTAAGGTTTTTAGCACAATCGATCTCGTGAAAGCCTATAATCAGGTACCTGTCAATCCAGCCGATATTCTAAAAACTGCGATAACTACGCCGTTCGGAATGTTTGAGTTTCCATATATGACATTTGGTCTACGAAATGCCGCTCAAACTTTTCAGCGATTCGTAGACGAAATGATGCGTGGACTCGACTTTTGTTACTCATATTTGGATGATTTTTTGATATTTAGCCAAAATGAGGTTCAGCACCAAGACCACCTTCGCCAAATATTCACCAGGCTGAAGAAATATGGTATGGTTATCAACACCGCCAAGTGTGTTTTCGGTGTACCAAAAGTAACCTTTTTGGGTTACAGCATATCGGAACACGGTACTAAGCCACTGGACTGCAAGGTCCAGGCTATCAAAAACTTTCCGCAGCCCAAAGATGTTCGCCAGCTGCGGAGATTTTTAGGCATGGTAAATTTTTATCGTCGATTTTTGCCCAAAGCTGCACAAGTACAGGCGCCTTTAAATGCTTTGTTGGTAGGTTCTGTCAAAGGCTCTCACCCTATTGTTCTCTCTGGTGAAGCATTAACTGCTTTTCAGAACACCAAGGACAGCCTAGCTAGCGCTGCATTATTGGCACACCCTAATTCCGAGGCCAAACTGGCACTAGTGACTGACGCGTCGGATACAGCTTTAGGTGCGGTCTTACAGCAGCGCCAAGATGATGAGTGGCAGCCCTTGGCATTCTTTTCTAGAAAGTTAACCCCAGCCCAGAGTAAATATTCACCCTATGACAGGGAGTTATTAGCCATCTACGAAGCCATAAAATATTTTAGGCACATGTTAGAGGCTCGAGATTTTGTTATTTATACGGACCATAAGCCGATCAGTTTTGCCTTTCATGAACGAAAAGCCAACTGTTCGCCAAGGCAATTCCGTCATTTAGATTTTATAGCCCAATTTACCACCGACATAAGGCACATATCTGGCAAAGATAATGTTGTTGCCGACGCCTTATCTCGTGTGGATGAACTTCAGGCTCCTGTCAGTCTCCAGTCCTTAGCCGACGCACAGGCCTCGGACTCAGAGCTGGCGCATTTTCTTAAACAGAAATCATCTCTTTCTCTTGTTCGGACTGAAATTCCTGGGAGTCGCTCTTTCGTGTACTGCGATGTCAGTACAACGACCCCTAGGCCCTTCGTTCCTAAATTGCTACGAAAGCAAATTTTCGATAGCCTACACTCATTAAGCCACCCTGGTGTCAGTGCATCTGCCAAGCTCGTAGCTGAGCGTTATGTTTGGCCTGGCATCCGGAAGGACTGCAGGGAGTGGGCACGATCTTGCCTCTCCTGCCAGCGATCTAAAGTGAGTCGTCATGTGTCTGCACCTTTAGGCACTTACAGCTTACCAAGTGCTCGTTTCAAACACATCCACATTGATATTGTGGGTCCTTTACCAGTATCTGATGGCTTTCGATACTGCTTGACTGCCATTGACCGTTTTACTCGGTGGCCAGAGGTTATACCTATGACCGATATTACTGCTGAGACTACGGCCAAAGCTCTACTGTCGGGATGGATCGCCCGGTTTGGTTGCCCAGAAACAATAGTTACGGACAGAGGACGACAGTTTGAGTCAGCTTTGTTCGGGTTCTTGTCCAAATTAGCTGGCTTCCAACGTAAAAAGACCACGGCTTATCACCCGCAGTGTAATGGCATTATAGAACGCTTCCATCGGCAGCTCAAAGCGTCCATAATGTGTCATGTTAACGACAAATGGACTGAGTCTTTGCCATGGGTACTTCTTGGCATAAGAAGTTCTTTTAAAGAAGACCTCCATGCATCATCTGCCGAGCTTTTATACGGCGAACCACTGAGGCTGCCAGGAGAGTTCTTCCATTCCGGTACTGGCGGCACAACCGACATCTCGGAGTTTAGTGCACGGCTTCGTTGCTTCGCGGAAAAGCTTCAGCCGGTACCAGCAGCGCATCACTGCAAAGGCAGAGTTTTCATCTTCAAAGATTTAGCCACTACTGAACAAGTCTTTCTAAGGGATGACACAGTGCGTGGATCTTTACAACCTGCCTATACTGGTCCGCATAAAGTTTTGTCCCGCAAGGATAAAGCGTTCAAAATTCTTTGTAGTGGTAAGGAGGTAACGGTCTCCATAGATCGCCTTAAGCCGGCATATTTGTTGGCTGAAAATGGCGACCCGGTACCGGACACCATTCAGGAACCAGTCACTGATGCTGATAAGGAGTATGTCACTCGTTCTGGCCGTAGGGTCAAATTAAGGATTAATCGCCCCTGACGGTCTCTGGAGGAGGGTGATGTGGCCTGCCTGCCGGCCGCCACGATTCACATGCAAACTCTTCTTCACAGTGACAACCGCTTCTGTATATAGACTTTCTTTTTGAGGTGTCAATAATTTTCATTCTGACTTTATAGACGTCTGTCGAAAGAATTAATTATTTTCTTACGCTTTAAAATATATCGCGAGTTTATTTATTAGGTCGCTGATAATTTAATAGAAGTGTTTTTATGTTCCTCATTACTGTAAATAGCTAGCGTGTGATTGTATATAGTGACTGTACAAACTACCAATCTTCTCTGTTCTCCTTCTGTAAATTTTCTTTGTAATATACGATTGTACATAAAGACGTACTTCATTTACAACCACAAAGAAGAAGCAAATACGTAGGGGCGTCCGCCGGCAGCCGCCGCGACGGACCCGCGCCTCTACATACTAATTGTATGGAGAGCGTAAGGATGGTTTAATGTTTAAATTATTTTTATTACAATTGGATATCTATCGTTTTATTCAGAACAATTTAATGATGTTATTTAACTTATTTGTTAGTGCACTTTAGATATCAGTTTCAAATTTTTAGATATCTCTTTTAGTTTCGGAATAATCGCCTGTGCACACTTAACGAATACACCCGCTATACACACACTCACACAGACATAGGGGTCACAGTTATAACACCCCTCTTATAATGCATCTACTTAAGAATACTTTCATACTTTTCAATTGTCGCTGGTTCTAACACGGTAGAATTGTTGTTCGAAAGGTTTTTTCGGTGTATAAGCGGCCACACTCCGTAACGTTTCGTCTGTATTTTTGGGGTCTAGCCAGAGTGTTTGCGCGGTCAATCTTGAAACAGTGACAAGACAGGAATGGCTACATTCGAAACTACGGACAACGGATTAGAGACTGTAGTCTATTTTTTAGCACTTAGCACCAAAATATAAATAATTGAACACATTAATTGAAGGCAATTGATGTGTTCCATTAACTAACTGCTCTAGAGCAGGGAAAAACTAGTTTTTCCCAGCACTAACATTGTTTCTGGAAATGGAGCCGCCATGTTTGTTTCCATTTTGTGCTTAGTGCTAATAAATAGACTATAGTCAGTTAAAATTTCCATATTGTTGCAGTGAAATTTTCAGGCAGCGGTCCGGTAGCAGGCGCGGTGCCCGCACCGGCGACGGTCGGGCCCGCCGCGGGTGCCGCCGGCGAAGCGGACGAGGAGCCGCTCGCACTAGGTGAACTCGCGCAGCTCACGGTCAGCAACGAGCCCGAGGCGTACGACGTGGCCAGCGCCAACAAGGAGTCCTTCCGCAAGACGTGGAACGCCAAGTATACGCTGCGCTCGCACTTTGACGGGGTGAGTGCTACTCTTCGTAAGTGGACGGAGTGGTGTAATGGAGTCCTTCCGCGAGACATTTCAGAGACGAAATGGGTGTATTGGTCGAATAGAAGTATTTTCAATAGACAAGACTTGTGCATACAAGTCTTGGCGTAGTAAGTACTGAAAAACGATTGCAAGGCGGAATGTAGATTTATTCTATATTCTATGTAGTCTATGTTAATCATTCCTCCTCGCAAACTTTCGTTATTAATCGTTTTCACAACATCACATCAATGTTACAACATCACAATAAAAGCTTGTTTGTTTTGGTGTCAATACCTTACAGGAATTCATAATTACTGAGTAATTTATTTACACATAGATTTTGACTCCAACTTAGCCTGCTCATTCTGTTACATGTTTCTTCCATTAAAGTATACAGTAAGTGATTTAAATGACAACACATTGTTAAAAAATGTTATCCTGACTTATGATTCTGTTTTTACCAGGTCCGAGCACTCGCCTTCCACCCAACCGAGGCGGCCCTGGTCACCGCTTCCGAGGACCATACGCTCAAGCTGTGGAACCTTCAGCGCACGGTGCCAGCGAAGAAATCCGCCGGGCTCGACGTCGAGCCGCTGTACACTTTCCGCGCCCACACCGCGCCCGTGCTGTGTCTCGCCATGGGCGCGCCGCGGTCGGAAGAGTGCTTCTCGGGAGGCCTCGACGGAACTATACGTGTGTGGAACTTGCCCGCGCCCACCGCCGACCCCTACGATCCGTACGATCCCGCTGTGCAGGTAACAAACTAGCTCGCTACGCCCCTATATTAACCCTTTCCTGAGTAAGGGAAGAGTTACTATAAGGGTGGACTAGTTATATATCTAGTTTATTTTAGTTATTTTCACAGTATCATGTCATACGGCATCTTACTATGGGGCTCAGCTGCAGATATAGAGACAATTTTCGTATTGCAGAAACGAGCCGTGCGGGCTATTTATAAACTTAAATCAAATGAAACACTTAGAGAATTGTTTAAAGAAGTTAAAATACTTACAGTTTACTCGCAATACATTTACGAAAACCTAATTTACGTTCGAAAAAACTTACACTTATTTCCTAAAAATAGCGATTTGCATAACTTCAACACAAGACAAAAAAATAGGCTTGCCGTTCCACATTTTAGGCTTCATAAAGTTGGTCACTCATTTATGGGTAGATGTGTATCATTTTTTAATAAATTACCTGAAAATTTAATTTCATTGCCTTTAGATAAATTTAAAACAGTTGTAAAAGATGTATTAATGTCGAAAGGATATTATAAAATTGATGATTATATAAATGATAAAGATATATGGAAATGTTTAAATGCAAACAATTACAATTATTGTAAATCAATTTTGAAAAGAGGCAATGACAATAGTGACTGAGTTTCTTGCGCCGCTTCTTCTCAGCACTGGCCCAAATTGTTCCGAAGCGGTGATAGGGTTAATTTATATGTTGGGACGTGTAAAAGTGCTAGTTGTTAGCCTACTTACAGAAATAAATGGATTTTATTGTATTGGACTTGACTTCTGAGAGATTTTCTTAATATTTTTTTCCGTAAGAACCTTCTCCTAATAATAACAAATACAACAAAAAAATAATTAGTGAAATCGGTCCACCCATTCACGCTTGATGCCGTGACCAAGGTAAACGGGTTTCATTTTTATATATATGTATAGATACCACTGTTGATTCTGTAACACAAGTCCTTTAGCTACTTACCACGGAGTTAGATCAATGTATGCGATGTCGTTGATGTCTCTTGTACGCGCAACCTTTACTTTTCGCGTGTGCATGTGCAGGGTCCAGTGCTGCGCGAGCACACGGACGCGGTGTGGTCGCTGGCGGCCGGGCACGGGCGGCTGCTGTCGGCGTCGGCGGACGGCACGGCGCGCGTGTGGGCGCCGCGCGCGCCGCGCCCGCTGCTGGCCACGCTGCGGGACGACGCCGCGCTCGCGCCCGCCGCCGCGGACTTCGCCGACGCCGCCTCGCGGGCCGCCGTCGTCTACCGCGACGGCCAGCTGCTGCTCTACGACCTGGAGACGGGGCAGGTGAGTTGCGCCGCCCGATGACCAGCTCGAAGGACCATTCAAATGTCATTTATTTATTTACATGCGTATGGACTTAGTACTCGAAAACGCTAACATTGGTTTTTTTTCCTCTTTATTTGGGGACAAAGCCAATGACATTAGTGGCTTATTTATTAAGTATTTTTTTTGCGTTCAGAACGCTATTTTTAAATTCGAAGAGACATAACACTTAAAAAAATATTTTAGAGCATCCGAAAATCCTCCCTGATGACCGGAGCCGAATAGATTTTTTAAGTGTGTTCTTTTCAAATTAATGGCTTATGTAAACAATTATCATAATATGAATTAGACAAATGTTACCAGCACGATTGTCCACAGATTAAGTATAAAAATATAATTGACAAGTGGTGGTATGTCACACAACTTAAAAGTACAGACCGCGAACGACCCCCCCAATTCCTAAATAATAATCAGCTGCAAGTCGTTTACTGTCGAACAAACTTCCCCTAAGATTTCCAGGCCAATAGGTTATAAGCGGCCTGCACAACTAGTTCTGAACTGCGATCATTACGAAGTCGACAGTCCACCTTCCAGTGGACGCCATACACTGACCTTATGATCGAATGGACTCCAATGTAAAACTATTCTGTCCCAACGGCCATCAGTTCTTCGCACTGTGTGCCCTGCCCATTGCCACATGAGGTGATGCGCTAATCTTAATCCGATACCTTAGTTATTCTACGTATATCTCCTCATTTTTGATTCGATCTCATAGAGAAAAACCGAGCATAACCCACTTTATGTCTCATTTTAATGTACAGTGTGTGCAATTTAAGTGTGTGCATAGAGAGCGGGCATTTTGAAGTTGCATCAGGTCATTTTCAGACATCCCAGGAACGCTGAATCAAGACTATGAGTAACACTCTCTCAGCATCATTAATCCCTCATGCGAATCCCTTTGGAAATTAATGGCCTAAAACCCACTAGTCGAATAGTCTCTTAGAAAAAGCAATCAGGGGATTTAAATAGTTCTGCATTATTAGCATTCAGAGATATAATATAAGTATGACATATTATGACGACCGCTTGGTGCAGTCCTCAGGTCGGATTTCTAAAGCCAAGGGTCGCGGGTTCGACTCCCGCACAGTACAAGCATAAGTATGCATGAACATGTGTGTTTGTACTTGTCTGGGTGTTTTCTATGTATAACATGTATTTATTTATAAAAAAAGTATTTAGTATGTTTATCGGTGGTCTAGTACCCATAGCACAAGCCTCGTAGCTTAATTTGGGACTAGAAAATTGGTGTGATTGTTGTGAAATATTTATTATTATATTATTATTTATCAAGTATCAAATGATACCTTGGATCGTGCCAGAAGTGGGTCAAAAGAAGCATTAAATTAAGTAAATTACTATACTAGTTGTTGTGTGTGTGCAGGCGGTGCTGCGCGTGTCGTGCGACAGCGCGGCGACGCGCGTGCGCTCGCACCCGACGCTGCCGATGCTGGTGACGGCGCACGAGGACCGGCACATCCGCTTCTGGGACGCGGTGTCGGGCCGCTGCGCGCACGCCATGGTGGCGCACCTGGACGCCGTCACGGGGCTCGCGCTCGACCCCAACGGGCTCTTCCTGCTCTCGGGCTCGCACGACTGCTCGGTCCGCCTCTGGAACCTCGACACCAAGACCTGCGTGCAGGAGATCACCGCGCACCGCAAGAAGTTCGACGAGAGCATCCTCGATGTCGCCTTCCACCCGCTCCGGCCCTACATCGCCAGCGCCGGCGCCGACGGACTCGCCAAGGTCTTCGTCTGAGTTGACTAAGTTATATATATAAAATATATATAATATAATTTTACTTTCGATACGAACTCTATGTAACGCAGTAGCGGGCGCGTCGTCGCTCGTAGACGGGCGACCGGCGCTCGGTGAGTGTCTAGTCCTGTGCGGTCCGGCGTCCGGGTGTCCGGTGTCGGGTGTCCGGTGTCCGGTGTCCGGTATCCGGTAGCGACGTATCCGCGTCCGACGACCGCCGTGTGTACGGACGGCGCCGCCGGTTCGTTTTATCGTATTTAAATATTGTAACGTAATGGACGCGCGCTCGACGCTCGTTATAAGCGCGTAGTGAACACTCATCTATGTATAGACATTTGAAATCTATTATAATATATTTTTAGACTTTCAGTATGTGGATTTTAGGTTTATATCGCGACTTTTTCACCGATTTACTATATGCAGTGAGAATATTGTTCGTTTCTATGCATCTGTAAGGAGACCTTGTAATAAATATCATGTGGATACCGAACATGTTTCCTTGATAAGTTTTGTTTTCGTGTCTGTACAGGTAGATATTACGCAGTAATGCTGATTTCTCGCAGAGAACGAATGGTGTTTCTTTTTAGCTAATACATTTTTATTTAAATCAATTTGATTTTCATAGAGAATATTTTTGTTTTTGTTACTTGTATGAAAACATGTTCTCAATATTGATGTTTATATCTTTACGCAGGGTGAGCGGTCGAACAAAAATATGATTGAGTAGAAGTACTATATCGAAAATAACTTAAGTAATGTTTGTTCATAACGAGTACTGCGATGTAGAATATATATAATAAAACATTACATTATTCCTTTATTTTCCTTGAATTCATACTTGTACACATACATCCAAAATTGATAGTAAAAAGCAACATAACCGAATTGCATGTTGTTTTTTTATACTTATGTTTGTATACCCATCCCTTAGAAACGTAAGCCACTCTTGGATTAAAGGATCATTCTTCATCATCACATTCTGAAAATTAAAAAATTGCATACGTGCGCGTAGAATTATTTCGATATTTTTTTAAAGTTTTTGTTTGACACAGAGACGAAATATTGTTGTTTACAAAATACCTAACGACTGTAAATCCATAATAAACTTTTTTTATATGGAAATACTCGTATGTAAAAACACAATGTACGCACGATAAATAATCTCCATTAGCAGTCAGCTAAATTTGTGTTTTAGTTGTACGATGCCTAATTGCACGTTCAAGGGATAGCCTAACCCACGACTTTTTTTATCTATCAGCGTCATAGATGTTGCCAGTCCACTTCTCTTTATTTTTGTGCTCTTTATATTTGTGTAAAGTGGAAAAACATCACCACAAAATCTCCGCTTCTCTTCAGTGGACAATCCTATTGGTTAATATTTCTCCGTATCTTTGCGCAAGTAGACAGACACCCTTAGTATAGGGTAGGGGGACCATGTAAGTGGGTCTGATACATTTATGGAAAAATAAGTGAAACACCTTACCACTACACTAGTCACACAGAAGTTAAAGTAAGTGAATTTAATATTGTCTCGTTGCTTAGTGGGTTTAGTGGTACAATGCACTCTCAGGTTTGAATAGGCTTGTTTCCACTATGAAAGAAATATTCAAAAACTGATTTTCTCTAAAATAATTCATAATTTCAGATGCCTTTACACTAATATTTTTCTGCAGTTCGTATTATTTGATTTTTAATTGGAATTCAAATGATAATTAGTCACTCAGTCGGCATTGCACTCGATGACGTCAAAGTGTGTTATTCCCATACAAGCTCTATGAAGAAAAGCGTTTTGACAGTTGATAAAAAGTACGTCAACGATTGGTGGTGTCAACTACCGTATTAAGCTCTTATTACCTATGTTTTCCGTTATGGATTCTATGTTGGTCCTGTCCCTGCTGCTGATTTCTTAAATGGCTGACGCAGCTGAGCCAAGGGGGCGAGTGACTTAAATAATTTTTATGCAAGCTTAAAACACGTAGATTCTATGCATCAACTTATATGTGAGGCACGTGCATGACCTGTGTTTATTATTTACAACTGCGAACCGACTTCTGCTACCAATATTGTTTATAGAAAACAAGTCCTATCTAATAAAATATGTGAAAATAATAAAAACAATAGGTATTGGCGATGGAAATAAAAGGCGCTCGCGTTGTTTACCAGAAAACAGAAAACGAGTGCAGCCTCAAGAAGAAACTGCTGCTGGATTTCCGTGAGTTGAAGTAACAGAGCATCACAGCAATGGGAAATACGTAAGCCTTCTTACTTATATTTTATTTAAATTAGTTTTTTTTTAAAGTTTTTACTTCGTTAAAACCATCCTCTTATTTTAAGGAACGTCATAATTTGATCGAATTCGTCAAGGCGTTCCTGAGTTATGCGCTTACCAACACAGTTTGCGATTCATTTTAATATTATACATTTTAGAGGTATAAAACTGAAAATAGATATAAAATTTTTCTATGGCCTATGACAATCGATTTCCGCCTCTTAACGTAGTACTTTAGAACCTACTTTTCTAATTTGATATAATAACTAAATAGGGTTATTTTCTAATTACCTACTTTTCTAATTTGATATAATAACTAAATAGGGTTATTTAGTTATTATATCAAATTAGAAAAGTAGGTTCCTAAGACAGATTGATCAATAAGTACATATGCAGGCCCATGTCATCCTTACGAGGTTGGCCGAGCGAGCGAACGGGCTGGCTTAACCCGAAAATACGAGTGTTAGGCAGTAATCTTTCTGATACTAAGTTCATAAGTTCTGCATAGAAAATCGTCTTATACTTATCTTATAATCGTCTTATTTATTTTGTTCTTTTCTTTATTTTGGAAAACAACCAGCTGTGTTATAGAACATAAAACTTATAAAACAAAGCGTCGTTCTTTAGCCACACAGTTTTTACGAGTAGTTATTCAATTATGATGTTGACAAATTTAAATTCACTAAATTTATATAAAAAGAAAGGAAGATTTTTTTATCTATCTAGACAAAATAAAATGTCTACAATAAGGGCACACCTACATCTGGTGGTCTCTCTTTTTAGCAAGTAACGAAAGCGGTTCAATTTCTCATGAAATATATCGATGTGATTATACGCAGTGTTATATTTTCTACGAGATCTTTTGATAAAACTATTTCTTCTGTAATTTTTAGCAAATTAGTGTAACAAATACTATAATAAACATATTTTACTTACCCAAAGACATAATACCTGCCTAATTCTTGTCTAGGCTTGAAGGTGTCACAATAGTGATGTACGGGGTGCATTACCTGTCCAAGTGGCTGTCAGACCTGCCCGCGCCCCCGAAGCCCGACGACCCGATCCCGACGGAGCACAGCCGGCACATGACAGCAGCACCGCCTGTGCAAGGATAGCATAAACCCGCTACCCTATATGTACCTTTATAAGTTAAATTCATAAAATTTTACATTGTACATACGTAGGTACTGTAGGTAACCTGAAATAAATATTTACTTAAATCTTTTCAAGTCAATATTATCAATATTGTTCCTAATTAGGTAGTTTCTCGGCGTCGCGGTAGAAGGCTGAACATCTTTTTAGTGTAGAAGAGATCAACTAAATCCCTTGGTTTATAATCTTTACTTTTTTATATTATAAAGCTGAAGAGTTTGTTTGTTTGTTTGTTTGAACGCGCTTATCTCAGGAACTACTGGTTCGAAATGAAAAATTCTTTTTGTGTTAAATAGACCATTTATCGAGCAAGGCTTTAGGCTATATAACATCACGCTGCAACTATATGGAGCGAAGAAATAATGGAAAATGTGAAAAAAAATACGGTGAAAATTGTTCATCCTTGAGGTGGGGGCTTCCGTTGCGTGCGCTTCGAAAACGGTTCAAGATACCAAAAATATATGTATGTAACAATTATTTCTCGTGAAATGATCTAAAAAAATGTCTGCGACAGTATATGTCTGCCCAAAATAACTATTCCACGCGGACTAAGTCGCGGGCACAGCTAGTTAATCAATAACAGTCCTTTTTGTTCCACTAGACGATATAGGTACAAAATTCCCAAGAGTTTAACAATATGGAAGAGTTGCATTTACCGTACCTAGAACCAAAGATAATGGATGTATGCTAGAACCAACCTCTTACAACACTATTTTTTGACAGAAATTCTTAAGAGGCCGAAAAAGATCATGAATTGAGGCACGACACGAAGTGAAAAACGTATGAACTTGCGGCTATTATAGCTAATTGTACAATACTTCAGTCCGAGCTTTGTAATAACTTAGGGTACATCATAGCGTTTTCAGGATTAAGCTCTAGAATCTACTAAGCGCTGGATGGTGGCCTGTGAAGCTGTAATGACGAGTTTCGCTCACCAACTATTATGAAACTGTTTCAATCAGGATTGTTTATAATGATTGGTGTGAGATAATCTAGTAAATAATAATATTTGTATATGCCTTGTGATCCAGCAACAGATACCGTTCGGGGTATTTTTTATTAGGATGTGGGATAAAAGAATTCATACGAAGTAAAACAAGTAAAAAGCATTTTTTTTGAACAAGCTTAATAGGTACTCAAATGTCATTTTTTATACTCAAACTAAACGTACTTTTATACGTATACACAGCTTAGTCGGAAATTGGATTTGCAAGATTTGATTACCATCCAAAAATCTGATACTTAATTGAAACTAAATATAAGCCTGTAAAAAAATTATGTGATTCGTGATATCGGCATTTGATTTCCTCTAAGCCTAACTTATTGAAGATTTTTTTCGCTAGTTCAAATTTTATAGCATAGCATTAGCGACGCACATGCTTTGCGTGAGAACGCGGTTGTTATGACGGCGCCTCTAGTCGCAAATTATGCAGTCGAATGCGGCGTTTATACTGATCAGGTACACAAATATTTCATCTCGCTATGGGTTTTGGCATGTAAGTATTTTGAATACCTACTTGTTACATTTCAAGACAAAACTAGTCAGTTAATAGGCTAGTTAACGTGAAATAGACTGATAGTGCCACTGTGAATTTTGAGGATTATAGGTGTGTCCGCTTCCATAATGAGCCTTATCGACACTTTACACTTTACAACATCTGTTTTTATTAGGGCAACGCGCTACGCTTTAGCGTGTAAGAAAATGTTTGACATAAAAGCCATTAAAAGCTGCATGCTATGATTAAATAATCTTAACCTAAAATACAACTAAACTACTTTTTTCACAACAGTATTACTAAAAAACAGTAACATTACAAAAGTACTTTTTTCAAAACAGTATTATTCCATTACATTCGTTCCATTTCAGGTTGTCCGGTCTCTCGATAGTAGTGTACGGTTTGCTTTGGGTGACGAAGTTCCTGGCCGACCTGCCCAGCCCCCCTAAGCCCGAAGATCCCGAGCCTACGCCCCACAGTCGACACATGCGTCCCCCTTCCGTCAGCCAAGGATAGACAAAGTACAACGAATAGGATTTTCAGGGCAAAATGTATTAGAATTTTTTATTTAATGATAAAAAATTAAAGGTATAAGTCTGTTTTCTTTTTTTAATATGTACTCGGTATTGTAACAAATGAAAAATTTACTTTGCATCATAAATTCATAATAGTTGATTTATTTAAGCTTACCCAATTACTCAATCTGAAAATGTTTATATTACCTATATTTTTTACCATATCGTTTATAAGCATTTTTCCAAAACAGTATACGGTCCGTGTTTGGCAAATGAATCATTTTCATTTTGTTATCGATTTCTAAGAAATTTAACTGGTTTTGGGCGCTTTTTATCCAAGTAGCGTCTGGTGTAAGAATACCGTTAGGATCCCTGAAATAACACTGAAATTAAATTAGTATCACTGAAATTAAAGTACTTAGACGGTTTTTAGAATGTACCAGAATGCCTAGAATCTAAACCTTTTTAGTATAAGACGTGCAATAAAATTGTGCAAAAATAAGTCCCTTTAAAGGCCCATTGTAAAGCGGGAGATACAAAGCAGACAAGGATTTTTATAAGCTTTATAGCTTAAACTTACCCATTTCTTGCAAAATTAGTCCACATACTGGTCATACTGTTGATCATCTTCTGATCATTCGGGATTGGCGGTAGTGGCTGATAAATCAAGGGTTCAAACAGGTAGAACAACTCATCAGCGTGATTAGCCCCTGTAATTTTCCTTAGACCAGAGGTCATTTTAGCTAAGTTTCGATTCGAGTCGTATTTAAAGTAATAGTTATACACGGATACGTTTGTGTACTTCAGAAAATATTCTGTGGTAAGCACGCTCGGATACATAATGTAAATGTCTGAGAAGTAGTCGATCAATCCTTCAAGAAGATTTTTTCTTGATGTTGTAGACTTAAAGTATAGTCCTTCTACATCTTGTATGAAAGAAATTTTCTCATCATCGTTAGGAAAGTCAAGGTTATTGGGTATAATTTGAGCAAAATTTGCAATTAAGTCCCGGAAACCATTGGAGTTGTAATTTGAAGCCCACATAATGCCTTCTTTGTCATTATATCCTATGATTATTGTTATGTCAGAATTCAAGTTTGAAGATTTTAATAATTCCATAGGAGCAGCAGTTATGATAGCATCAGAATTGGGCGATTCTATGCACGGTCTGAATATGTACGGTGCAAAGGCATCATTGGTTTTATCTCGGTACGATACCTTTATGATGTCTTCTTCTACAACTTTGGTGAAGACTTTCACCAATTCATCAGGATCAGTTGAATTGTATCCTAAGCGAGCAGCGACCATGGATGCACTTCTAATGGGATTGTAATCAATAGCTTGTGGCATCAACATTGAACCACTTTGCAATATAGCGCTATGGAATAAACCGTTGGCTGCTGGAGATACTAGCAAATAGTTGATAGATGCAGCTCCTGCACTCTCTCCGAATAATGTTACGGAGTTAGGGTTTCCTCCGAAATATTCGATATTATTTTTGATCCATCTAAGAGCCGCTATTTGGTCTTTCAGGCCCACGTTTCCTGGAGCTTCGTGGTTCCTTAAGCAGAGAAATCCGAATGCTCCAAGCCGATAGTTTATAGCTACTACAATAACTTCCTTTTCGAGCAAATGTTTGGGGTTGTAAAGAAGGTTCGTGTTACTGCCCCAGTAGAAACCACCTCCATGCACGAATACCATCACTGGTAGTGGTGAATTTTGTGCAACTGTTGGGGTGTATATGTTTAATACCAGACAATCTTCGAAGCCTACGGGTGTCCTGGTGTACCTAAAGTATTGTTTGCATCTAAAGGAACCGCGAGCTACGTCCAGGGTGCCATTCCATGATGGGGGTTCTCCTGGTGCCTGGTATAAAATATTTGGGAATCCATCAACTGTCTGATACTAACAACGCTAAGATAAAAAAAAAAGTGAATTAGCAGTACTACTCACTTGAAATGTTCCGACTAATGAAGCGTACGGTACTTTCAAAAATCTCCTGTATGCTTTCGAAAAACTGATGTAACCTTTTAATTTTCCTTGAGGTATTGTCACTTCTGTAGATTTCAAATCTGTTAAGGAATTTACACCACTGAGATACAGTAAATAAACGATAGCAATCTTCCTTAACATTTTAAGAACGCACTTGTTTTTATATAAAAAAAAACTTCTACAAACAGACCTACTCGTTAAGAGCTTTACTTTTGAACAATATCATTATCTAGGAAGTTATGTGACTTATTTGAATATTGATAGACACTACAAAAGCCGGTCTAGAGTAGAAATAGAGATATGTGACGCATGTTTATTGAGAAGACTGTTCGTTTCGTATTCGATCAGAAGGTATGTGCTTAGGCCGAAAATGCTAATTAAGCGGAAAGTTTGTTTATAAAATTTAATTTAAAAGAAGATCACAAAATATGGAAGATTACCATAAGTGTGACTCAATTCGTGTTTTCTCAACTGTTTATTTCGGTAGACAATTCATAATCTTGTGATGTTTTCTTTTGAATGGTTATTGTGTACGGTTACATCACTGTTTTGATATTTTCTTAATGAAGTCGATTGATGATTTTCATTGTGTTGTGAGTGTTGGTTGGGCGAGCATCTGAAAACCAAGTCTTAACAAAAATGAAGTCTGGGATAAACCGAACCGGACAGTAATATACAAAACCCTAGTCTTTATCGGTCGTATAACGTAATAGTTTAACTAATGAAATTTGTGATTAGCTACTTGTACAAAGTAATTTTAGTCAAGCCTTTTGGTGGACTATTTAAGAAATTTGAAGGATGTATTTGTAAGTAAAGTTCATTTTAAATGTGATCAGAATATTATACTGGTCCCAGAGCGCCAAATGATGCCGCTCATTTTGCATACCGACAGCCGTTGCACTGTTCGCGTCCACTTTGCCTTTACTTACACTAAAGTTACACAAAAGAATAGTGTTCTAAAATGTAAATAATAACCTAGTAAAGTTATTGATTTTTCCTCCTTCAACTGCTGGGCAAAGGTATCTCCCAACTCTTCGACCGATCACTATTCCTAGCGATCTCCAGTCCCTCGCAAAAGAAACCAAACCGTCACCGCGCGGCTGGTGACGATGAGAGATTTGTTATTGTTTCAGCATTTTCACCAGCACACTGGGAGCCCTGTGGACCATGTACGTTTGGATGAAGGGCTGGAGCAAGCTGATGGACTACGCCCCCGACCCGCCCTTGCCCACACCCCTTGATCCTTTCGTCGAGAACTGAGTATCATCTTATCTCGAATTATCTTTGCACGTCCTGTTACTTTTAAAGTCAGTTGTATCAATGTGCCAATCGTTAGCAGAACTGTACATATAAATACTGGCAATCTGACATAGTATGTAATAATGAATGACATTTAATTTTTTGCAATTTGGATGTTTGCTGGTAAAGCTTCCCGCAGGCAAAATTATTTCCTTGTACTGTAACGGTGTTTTATTTCTAGATTACGCTATCTTGGCCATTTTAAGGAGTGTGTATAACACATTGTAATTCGTCGAAATGTTTCTCATAATATCTTGGGTTCAAATCTGATTATCAAATAAAGTAAGTAAGTCAAAATTTTATGCATAATATATTTCACATAAACCTTAAATCGTTGACCAGTCAAATCTTAAGGTACTCGCACATAGCGCATCGACACTCGCGCAGCGCCCTTCCCAGGCGGTGGCACAGAGACTGCTGCGACTCCGAGCTCGTCTCCACGCGGTCCTCGTTGAACACAAACCCACACTGGAAAGTGATAATTCTGGTGGCAGTCAGTTCTTAGAAACCGGCGCGACCGCGACTCGTGACGTCACGCATCCCACCATTGAAGGTACCAGTCGCAGTGTCGGGCAGTGTTTCATACAAACCCTTCTATCTGAGCAGTAAGTCGCGTGACTCGATCGCAATGAACAAAGAGGATGTTAATCAATCTAATCAACCTACGATAAAATCTATAGGATAGACGATCGTAAATTCTTGTTGAAATAAAGCTAAGGCATTGAGTTTCTTGTCTGCTTCCTTTCAGCAATTCCTAATACCCCCAAGCTTAAAAAATGTTATTAAGGTGATGCGTGGATAATGACGACTGACTGGCCATAGTGTAGGTACTCCTAATATTAAGATTTTTGTCATGTCATCTTGTAATTATTGGTCAAGTACCGTCTCAGCCATGTGCATGCAATGTAGCCGGCGCGCGCTAGGCACCACCAGGCGTGATAAGAGAGCCCACGCGCGTCCAGCCTGTCTGTCGCACTTGACCGCCTGCACCGCGCATGCCGCTGCGCAGGTCTTCGCGGCTGTCTGCTCTTCTGTCACTTCTGCGTCACCCGCTTCGCCTACGGCTGCTCGCTGCCAAAAGAGAAGACATTTTTTTTCTTTGTCTTAGAAGACGTTTCGTCATTCAGGTAGGTATATATTGTCTCTTTGAAATAAACCGTGACAGTGACCGCTGTTTCCGCATGAGTACACAGGCTTGGTAGAGCTCGATTTAGATTGTATGGATAAGACATATGATTGCCACGTTGGTGTAGTGGCAAAGTTTCTGCCTTATATCCGAGAGGTCCTGGGTTCGAATCAGGTCGAGCCAAAATTGTTTCCGAGTTTTTCGAGTTTTTCCGAGTTCCACATCCGTGCCTCGGAAAGCACGTTAGGCTGTTGGTCCTGCGCCTGATCTCTCTCCGGTCATGTCGGATTGCCGTCTCACCGAACTTTGAGAGTGATGGAACAGTGAGTGCACCTGTGTATTGTGCTTACACTTGTGCATTATAATATCTCCTGCGTAGTCAGCTCTGTTAAGATTGGCCGCCGTGGTCGAAATCGGCCAGGAGGACTATTATGGATAAGAGCAAACAAATCATAATGTTGTTACCCAGTAGTGATCATATTTATAGCAAAAAACAAGACCTGCATCCAGTCTTCGGCGAGAGCGACCCAAGCGTATGCACTGGGCTGACGACGTATGAGGTCCAGAAGTAGCGACCGAGCACGCTGCGTCTCCCAACATGGCATTGATAGTAATATACTAAAAAAAGAAGATATAGAATAAAGACGTTTGATAAGTGATTGATTAATAAAATTAAGATACACAGAATTGTTCAGAATTTATTTTAAATTATTTTGTAGTATAGTTCTTTCAAATCACGAAGTCGAGCAGAATTTACTTGTGGTAAATATGTGTCCGTATATGTGTCGATGTGTGCGTGAAAACGAAAGCGGGTATGGTTAGCATAAAAATAATACCAATATTTTTGTATGTTCAATTGATAATAAAATAAAACAACAAAACTTTTAAACTAAAATGTTTATTATTTAAAATAAATAATAAATAAGGGAATGTATTAAAATAAAATTATGTTCTTCTACATTTGGGTTTAAGTTTTAATTTAAGCGAAACATAAGACTTAAATAAGGATATACAATTGAACTCAAGATATGGCAAAATTATGAAAATAAGGCTAGGCTGGAACTATTTAATAACAAATTTCTATCTATTTTTACGTATGTGAAAAATGTGTCGCCTTAATCTTCTTCGGAAAAACTGTTGCTTTCGTTAGTTTCAAAGTCAGTCGTGCTGCTATCACTTGATTCACCCACATTAATTACAAATTCAAAGTCATAATCAAAATATTTCATATACTCCTTTTCAATTTTTTCGACATGCTTGCATGTATTAAGCCAGATGTTGTTATCGATACTGTTTAAACCTTCAGCTATTAAATTTTGAACTTCTGTCATATTTTGACCAATATTTTTCGAGGCAATCTTATTTTTCAGAATACCCCAGATGTTTTCAATGGCATTTAATTCGGGGTGATATGGTGGCAGTCGTAGTATTTCGAAACCTTTGCTTTTTATTATCTCGTCAATTCTATATGAAATAAAACGCTGCTTATTTCTGATTATTAAATCATACAATTCTACATTGCGGGACAGTGCATTGAAAGGAATACCGTGTTCCGTCAGCCACTTTTGCATGTCGCTCTTGCGCGAATTTGACGTAGGTATACTACTACTTCGAGTATTATGGTAGGATGCGTTGTCCATCACTATAACAGATTTATCTGGTAAATTTGGCAGCAGCTTTTCATTCAGCCATTTGCTATAATTATTGAAATTCATATTTGAGTGATAGTCTCCAGTTGTGGATGATGCTTTGTATATTAACGAAGCATCTTTAATAAATCCACTACTGCTACCCGCATGCACTATAATAAAACGAGCACCGGTACTCAATTTTTTTAAAAATGACTTGTCTTTTGTCTTAGTATCTAGTTTTTTTAAATTCCACGTGTTTTGACGTACGTGCGAAGTTAGCACATATGTTTCGTCTGTATATATAATGGGACGGCCTTCTTCACGGTATTCATGAATTTTTTTCAAAAAATTAAATCTCCACAATTGTATTTCATGCCTTTCTTGTAAAGATTTACGATTGTTTTCAATTTTGTTCCATTCGTAGCCCATTTTTATAAGCAACGAACGTAATGTGCTCAAACATCCGTCAAAACCAATTTTTTCTCTTAATGCTGACTGAAGTTTTGCCAAAGTTGGAAGTTCATTGTGTTCTATATGAAAATTTTGAATTGTAGTTCGAATAATTTCTCGATTCATATTATCTAAATTAAATTTACCGTCTCTTTTTCGTCGCTTTTTCATGGGTGAAGTAAACTTGGTTGATGAAGATGGCAACTCTTTCTCTTCTTTTAAAATCCTACTTACTGTGCGTTCACTGACGCCTGTTGCTTGGGCAGTTCGTTCTAATATGTTTGCTAATGGACTTAGGTCACATCCATCAGTGTTATTTGCTTTCATAAAATTATATTCATCTTTTAGAAAGTGAAAGACTTTAGCAATGATTGCTCGACCCTAAAAACAATAAAATATACAATTGAATAAGTATCAAAAGTCAAAACTAAACTATTACTTAAATTAAAAAATAATCATTTTTATTTAATGTCAAAACTAGAAAAAAAATATTTACCTCGCTATGGATAACTTTGCGCTTTGACATGCTGACAGTACTTCACGGCAATTAGCGTCCGGAAACAATAAACACAACTAACCTGAGCGACAGCGCGCTCGCGACTGACCGCGTCGTCATACACGCACACTATTGCATTATGCATGTACACGTTTAAAAACAAATAAAGACTACTCGCCTTCGTGAAATGCAAGAACTGTACCGTGGCAAGCACATCAGGCTACCCATTTTTGTTGCAAAATCGCCCTTATCACAAGCGCATAAGATACCACAGTGTTCACAGTGACGTGCTGGCCACAGTACTTTCGTATTTACCTATAAGAGCTAAGGCAGGTTCCAGCTTTTTCAAATGCCGCCATTGCTTTAGTTATTTCTTTCTTTTTGTGTAAGCATTCTGCTTGTAGGCCGCGTAAGTAGTTTACCTAAAACACATTTTATATAATATTTTAAATTATATGATGAACGATTATTACAAATTGTAAGTTTCACGTCATCGGCCCTTTAGCGGCAGCTCAGTTCCAACTTATTAACCAGGCTGCGGACTCACAATCCCAGACTACTTATTGCTAGCAAAAGTATGTAGATGATAGTTCCTGACATTGCTATGTGCAACGAGGCTGCTAACGCACTAGGCTCGGCTATCACTAGCAACAGTATACAGACGAAACTAATATCGCTATACTTCTCGATAGCCAGATGCAAGTGGCACAGCGCGTCGCCGATTCTTCCTCGCAGTGGGCATCCCAGCGCCACCAAGGGCAACGAGACTGCAGACGCACTATCCTCAACTATTACTTACTAGCAACGGAATTTGCTTAATACACTAACATCGCCGTACTTCTCGATGGCCAGCTGCAGGTGGCACAGTGCGTCGTCAATCTTTCCTCGCAATCGGCAGCTCAGCGATACCATGTGCAACGAGGCTGCAGACTCACCGGCTTCGGCTATTGCTCGGGAAAGGCACACTTCGGCCAACTGAACAGAGGGAACAATAGGGTACATTACACTACAGGCAATTATATACTTATATGCAAAGTACACATATTTTACAAACGATTTATCTTATAACACGAAGCGAAATATTCATTTTTAAAATTTAGAAGGAACTACACTCTCGAGCAACCAAAGAAACTCAACGTGCAAGCGCGCATATAAATGTGACTTTTGTCTTGAAACAAAAATCTTTCAACCTAAATCGTATATTATCAGAAAGCATACATAAATATTATTCATAAATTTAATATTTTACGCAAAAGACTTCTAAATATGGTAAGTGTAAGCGTTGAGTCGATTTGGTTGCTCGCGAGTGTATATGAATTGAAAGGAACTATATTTAGGAGTTTTTCAGTGTAAGAGAAATGGATGTGTGGGAGTCGGGTTATCTATAAGCCTGTAAGTGTGTTGAAACATTTTTTTTGTAAGTTTTCCATGTCCAATTTTTTTGTAATTTTTCATGTCCATGTCCTAAAAAATATTTTGAGCCAAATAAAGTAGCCTTTATTTTTAGAACACCGCTTATAGATTGTCCCATTTAATTGTGTCCTGACCCATGCCACCCTATTGCTGTGTCCGTGAGCTAAATAACACGGTAAGGTCGTAAGGATTGTCGTGTAGTTACTAATACTAATGTGTGTATACCTGTCCTTTATCACATGGTTGCATAGCACAAACTTATACTAAGTTCGAGATGAGGCAATTGACTGATGTAGAAATGTCATATGTTAAGAAAATAGGGAAACTTGTATCAACTGACTTCAAATGCTCTCAACCGAAGCAAAATGTCAGTGGCGTCGTAGTAAGGGTTCGTCCCGGGCAGCAGTGGCGTTTGGTCCCACCAGTCGCCCAGTTCGTATTCCCACGCTCTGGGGATTCCGATGTCCTCTGCTAGCCCTTCTGCGTGAGTTCTGGTAGAAACGAGAAGTTGATTACTTTACATAATAGTTTTAGTTTATATTTCCAATATATTGTATTGTAATATGTGCCAAATAAATATTGCTTCTTCTTCATAATATCCATCTGTGAAAAATGGTTAAATCTTAGCACCCAAAACGTGCCATTTAAGCTTGTGCATGCATGTTGGCACAAGCAAGAGTACCTAGGTAGTTACATCTTATTCCTTATTTATACATTTGAGAAATTGTCGTGCAGATGTAAAAATGCGGCTTATTGCGGCCCGGATTCGATTTTCCGAGGTTTTTTAATTTTTCCATTTACCTCCTTCATTTTTCCTCTACTCCGTTATCGGGGTCTTGACGAATAGCGCAACTTTGAATAAATATAATATAATGTTTCTATACTACTTAACTGAGGAGGTTCTTATTACTTTCGAAGAAACTCCATAACTTGATCAGCCATGTGTGCACAGCCAATAGAGAAACGAAGAACGGCTTCGCTGCTTGAGTTATGCTCTTACAGAATACAGCCCTTTGCAGACACTAGGCTAAGAAACGACGAAGCTCCTTTAACTAAGTTGTTGCATTTACTTTCTGAGATGCTCCATAACTTGATCAGCCATGTGGAAGAGCTCTCGTTTAGTGTAGTACGCGTTGGCGATAACCCAGCCCGTCAGCCAGAACGGGTGCATCGCCAGGAGAGCCACGAAGAACGGTTCCGCCGCATCTGGGTCGTCCTCGGACATAATACAGCCCTTTGACACAAGGCTAAGAAATCACAAAAATATTATAAAGCAGTCTTATAAGGCCAGTTAGCATGTTAGCTTTTTACCTATTTAAGCACATCAAGGAACTTAATTGTAAGCCAGATTTGAGAAAGCTCTGAATAGCTGGGCAAGTGTGCTTTTGCGCTGTTAATATTTTATAAAGGCTTTAGAATTCAATCACTACCCAGCACACGGTTACTGGTTTCACTTTTATAGGTCTACATTAAACATGACTTATGATGCAAGGATGACAGTATACCTGAGTGGATGTCGAGGATCTAAGACTATGGCCTTGTTGATGCAGACATTGGCCCAGTCTCTGTCTACGTCTTGCAAGCACGTCGACAGCTCACGCCAACTGTTCCCACAGCGAGGCTGTTGTACGACCAGCTGAAATATATTTATGTCAAAAGGAGGAAAAATCTATTAAGAAAAAATTTAAAGTAATGTGCTATTGCAACTTTTCTTAGCGTGTCTCGCTAGCTGACGCATTGAAAATCAGTTTTTTGTGTCATCAATAAACTGTGGATTGGACGGACGCCACAGATGATTCTGGACATCCGCGATAAACTGATCGTAATTGCCTAGCTTTATAAAAAATCCTTTCTGTGGAAATTCAATTTTATCTTTTCTATATGGATCACCTGTAAATATAACTCCACAGCATGTGATATGTCTAGCATTTGCCTGGCATTTCTGGCTGCTTTCAGTGTGGGGTTCAACTCCTGCCTCTGTATGTTTCCCACCAGGGTGCTGCAGGCGATGCGCGTCAGGCACGCATGAGACATCATTAGCATTTCCTAGAACCACAACACGCTTTTGGGTTGCATGCTTATTACAATAAAGGCACAGCATTAATTTGCAAATTTTATCTTTTTGTTTTTTTTACTTTGGCGCTAATGTAGAACCTTAACCAAGTGATCACAGTGACGCGGCAGGTAAAAGAAAGCAGTAGCAAAACTGGACAAGCTGTGTTAGCATCATCCAAAGTCTGGGTTGTCGACAGGTAGCATATATGCGTGTTTAGAAAAAGTTGCTGGTTCATCCACAATTTTTTGGCCTTAGGGTTACGGCCTTACGATTGCCGCTAGCGAACTTACTGTTCTGTAAAAAACTTCATACTCGTAGAAACTTGTAAAGTTAATGTACGAGTGAGATAGACTGCCTAGTCCCTAGTAGTGTTATAGCACCTACAAACCTCAAACGTCTCATCGGATTGTAGGAACTCTTGCACCACGAAGTTGTTATTCACATAGACGGCTGCATCGAGACAGCATGACGTCACCAGTTCCACGCGAGTTCTTGTTTCGCTCAGCTGTCGGTTGAACGCACAGAACTCCGTCATCCCTGGGGAGTATTGAGGTACAGGATAAAAAAAAAAATAGATTTGGAAGCATGTAGTTTAGGCTAGAAGATGCAGGTATACATATGTCATGTCTGATAAATCAACGTTTGATTTAAACGAGACTTAAGACAACAGACAAACAAACAGATCGCTCCTATGCCCTCTTGTGTAGAATACCATAGAAAAAGGCGTGGTTAGCACGGTTCCCTGGATCGATTTTTTTCAACTTTAGCATTTTAATAAATAACGTGCCTGATATCAGTGATTAAAACTGATGGTTTAACTGTTTACTACTTACAACTCGCTTACCATAATGTGGAACTCTTCGCAAAGAAAGCTCTGCCGAGCGAACCGTTGCCTGCCACTCCTTGTCCAGTTGGCCGCGACCCGTGTTCTCTCTCTTTGATGGACCTAGTTCCATTTCATGAAGCATATCATTGATTTCTGTGCTAAAACAACAAAATTGAAATAATGCCTGTGTCTGATTTAAATCGTAGGAACACAGGAATATGTGAAAATTCACAAAGGCATCAAGTCAACGCAAGCAATTTTTAAGTTTTTTACAGTCCTGGTTATGGACACTCGTCTTTATTTTCGTTCTCGCCAGTTGGAGTTTAGCGATGATAGCTACCTTGTTATAGGAGTAGGAATGACAGCCTTCTTCAGGGGTCTCGCCAGCCGTACTTCAACGATGATGAAGGCGCAGTTGTCGTCGGCGCCCGTAGGCCTCAGGGTGATGCCCATATCCGTGCTGGTGCTAGTTGGAGCTGAGTCAACTAGCCTGGTAAAGTTAATACATAATTTATAATGAAAATTTCTTAAGTGGTCTCGGCGCCCGTGGAAGAGGCAATTGAAATTCTGTTAAAACGTGAGTTATATTTTTCAAGTTCACAAACTCGAATTTACGCAGCCCACGAGGCTGTGAATTTGAGCTCGCCTACTCGTTTCCGCCTCGCTATATCATATCTGTGTTAATACTCCTAGATAAGCCATAGTTAAAAAGACTAAAATATTTTATATTAAAAAAAATCTAACAATTAGGTAGGTATTATTAGTCACACACTTGCATTAATTGAATATGAAACATGTTATGTCTATCAGAAACTTGTCCAGAAGTAGTGAAACAGGACACTATAAACTTATGATAAGAAATAAATTAACCAATAACCTTATTTATTGAGACCTTACTTGGCTTTAGGAGTGCTGCCGGTGGTAGAGGCCATGTTGTCGTTCGGTGTGAGTAACAGATCACAGCCGCATTTCTCTAGCATGGTCTGAGGGTTCACCCAGTGGAGTGGCAACGCCATTTTAACCTTGCTCTCTGAGAAATATAATTGCATTGAAAGCTTGAGTAACAAAGAGCGAGCTTTATTTACAGTTATCTTTAGGAGATATGATATGACGCTTAGGACATTAAGTTATATTTATTCTGATTAGAATTTTATGTTTCAATTAAAAATTTCTAATGTACCTACAACAAGGACGGTTAGTTTGTTGCATACCTCCAGGGTAGTAAAGATGGAACAAGTTCAGAAATGCAGTGAAGCTGAGTCGTTGTTCTGTTTGCCGTAGACTTGCACTTCGAAGGGCCAGCAGTGGGCGCGAAGGTGCTCCGACAGCCACGCGTCCTGGTCCAGCATCAGGGAGCGGTGGAACGAGCCCCACATGACAGCATCTACATCCAATATGTAGCAAGGGACCATGGGTGTGTAAGTTACCTCCAGGGTAAAGTAAGTGGAACAGGTTCAGAAACGCCATGAAGCTGAGCCCGTTGTTCTGCTCGCCGTATACGTGCACCTCGAAGGGCCAGCAGTGTGCGCGAAGGTGCTCTGACAACCACGCGTCCTGGTCCAGCATCAGAGTGCGGTGGAACGAGCCCCACACGATAGCATCTACAGCGACAATTTTTTATATCAACGATATGAATTATCTGAATATTATTAACAGTGATTAGCTAATTAGCGTCCGAGTATGCTCTGGTTGCACATGTTAGCATAGCAGTTAGTTCAAACGTTTGCTCGACCAGTATTTGTTCATTGGCACCGTATGAATCAAGAAAATGGCGTACATGTACAAGAATCATGAAAGTTTTAATCATTGAAGCTAATTTTATACGATTATATTTTCGTAACTGACCCCAGAAAACTATTTAATTTTAATTGAAGTTAAATAAGGTACTCACTATCTTGAAACATTTTGGACATGTAATATTTAAGATCGATGTTGTCGTTATTGACTATAGATTCCCAGTCACATACAAACTTCACGTTGCCCTTCGTAAACATATCGTCCCCTATTCGGAGGCTCTCCCATTTCGGATAAAAACTGAGAGGGTTGAACCGTTTCGGTACTCTATATCCTTGGTTGAAAGTGACCAGGCCAGTGTTCTGAAAATAGATTAATGTTTTCTTAGTATTGGACTTTTTTAAGTGTATCTTATACCCTCGAGTAGACATCCGCAATCCGCACGGAATCAATTTTATTGCACTCCTTATAAACATGTTTGAATTTTGGAATAAAAGGTACCGTCCTATATTTCAATACAAACGCAAAAAGGATTGGTGGGTTATGTTGGTCTAAATTGCTAGATGTATTGTACTCGTAGGTATATGAAAAGCTGCTGCGTTTGGCAAGCTACGCTCTAAAGTCTTCTGCTCGCATGACATAAAGCTGCCGACCAAAATATCCGTTTATATGGCAATTGTGCTGCCAAATCTATTGTACTCTTCAGAGACATGGTGTTTATATCGTCACCAAATGCGCACGCTGGACCGCTTTCACCTTAAATGTCTGCGTAAAATCATGAACATTAAGTGGACGGATCGCGTGCGTAATACCGAGGTTCTGCGACGTGCTAATGTTGGTGGCATTGAAGCGTATATTATGCGTCGGCAGCTTCGGTGGTGTGGTCACGTGTCCCGTATGGCTGAGGAAAGAGTGGCAAAGCGCATCTTTTATTCTGAACTTGAGGAGGGCAAGCGTAAACGCGGCGGACAACTCCTCCGATATAAAGACGTTCAGAAGCACCACATGAAAAGATGCAAAATCGAGCCATCTCAGTGGGAAGATTTGGCAGCACAACGGCCTGAGTGGCGCAGGCGTGTATTCATCCAGGTGCGCGACTTTGAGTCACAGCGCCTGGCTGATCTCGATACCAAGCGTGATAAACTGAAAACACGTCCGCCTGCAGCCATTCCCTACAATTACGTAAACGGCAAACTAACGTGTCCATATTGTGCACGAGAGTTTGCCGCGAAGATAGGCTTTGTGAGTCATCTTCGTGCGCATCAGCGCAGATCCGATTAAGGGGTCGAAGTGGTCGCCATGGCCGAAATCGGTCGGAAGAGATATACTATATGAAAAGTAAATGACTTTACCATTTCATTTCGTAGCGGTGTTTTTGACGCTGCCGTATAAACGTATTCATCATCATAGGGTATTTGCATATTATATGCAGCTATTAGCGTCACTTTCATGTAATTAGCTCTTTTGAACACTACATGGTGGTGTTTGTTTGCCTCATTGCGGTCTACAGATATCTCCAATTTTAGAAGCGGGAGATTATCCCAACTTTTAGTTTGAAGTAACGGTGGAGGTATCATTGGTTCCATTCGTTTTTGTACAGTCATCATTTTCCCGTCTGTAAAAACCAATACATTTTCTATTTTGATTTTTGACGGCCGCTTGGTGCAGTGGTCCACAGGTCGGACTTCTAAAACCAAGGGTTGCGGGTTCGATCACCGCACAGTACAAACATAGGTGTGCATGAACATGTGTGTTTGTACTGGTCTGGGTGTTTTATACGTACAATATGTATTATTTACAAAAAAAGTATTTAAGTATGTTTATCCGTTGTCTAGTACCCATAACGCAAGCCTCGTAACTAAATTTGGGACTAGACAATTGGTGTGATAGTTGTGAAATATTTATTTATTATTTTTACGATTGTTAACTACTTGTAACTATTTTTATTTCTTTAATTACCCGTAAATACTGGTAATACGTCTATATTGCAGCAACTTATGTCTATAACGGGTCTGACGGTAGCGCTTGATCTTTCCGACTCACTGCTAGTTCTTGGAGAGATCATTTGTGTGCTCAAGTTTGTCTCTATACTTTTTAACGGCTGGATGTTTACTGAAAGAGAACAAGAAAATTTCGCGTGTTTAAATTGTCAATTGGCGAAACGCCTCCTTAATCTTTAAGCAATGTAGTAGGTAGGATGATTTAACCAAGTAAAAAAATACCACACGTAAGCCTCTTAGGATCAATGTATTTCTTGTACCCTCTTACCGACTAAAGGACTATCAGCAAACAGACACATTTTCTCATAATCCGAAGGATCGTAGTTCATGGATCCTTTGGCTATAATCCGGCGGTTGGTCCCGTTTCTAGCATGCACGGCCTTGATGATGCCCGTTAGAAGGAGCTGGTCGAAGAAGGTCACCTTTAAGGCGTAATGCTTGACGACCTCGTCAGTGACCTGCAGACTTAGCACTTTGACCGTGAATATATCCATGGGAGGGACGTATACCTCCTCCTTCACTTGAATATCCGATTTCGTTGAAATAAGCGAAGCCTCGGAGCGATTCTGGAACAGTAATGAGAAGAGTACCTACTAGGATACTTCTTGTGAGGCTTTTGTGCTGATGACACGTCCTTGAACTTACCTTGCCTCTTTTCATGATTTATAAAATATTTTAAAGAGTGTTGATGAAATAAAGCAATTTTCTTTTACAAACTCGACAAAAATTATAATTTTCGCGCTCAGTTACATACTAAGTACAACATTTATAATGTGACAATACCTGACAACGCGATGGATAAATTTCACGTCATGTTGTCAATTTGGGTGTCATAATAAACTTATAGTTAGAGGTTATATATTTGTAAGAAAATGTTTTTCCATGCCATAGATTACATTTCAAGATACGAGTGATACTCGTAGTTATAGTAGTAATCTCCTCTCTCTCTCTCTCTCATCAGCCTATATACGTCCCACTGCTGGGCACAGGCCTCCTATACTACTTATAATCCCATCTTTGTTGGTTTGGAATACCCACTGTGTAGAAGTTTAAGCATTAACTTAATTGTAGATTCGGTGAAACAAAGATTGAGATGTTATTTTATTTGGAATGGTAAATGGGATACGAAATAAAATAAAATGAACTATACATTATACCTCATTTATTGCCTACCAATAATATAATTTAATTATTGTGTCCTATATCGCAAATCATTATTCATTTAGGTACTTTTACGTAATATTAATCTATCTTTCTACTTTATTATTGTAGAGGTGTACTTATACTCCAATGACATAACCTAAACTTACTCTGCGAATAGCACCACCAAAAATAATAATATAAATACCCTGCTTCTTGATATTTCGTTGACAGTAAGTCTAGGCGCGCATTACTGACTTTAGTCACTGAAACAGTAGAAAAAAGTAAATCTTTCTTTTTCGGTTTTAGGTAAGTGCAAAAGAGATAGTTATACGTGTCACGGTAACAAAAAGTCACAGTGCACTCGTAGTGTAAATGTGTAAATACGTTTTAATGATTGATGGTGAAATTAAACCTATAGCTTATGAATTATTCAGTCGGTTTTGAAAATCGTCTCAAAAGACGAGTCCAACTAACAAGTGGATTTATAAAGATATATAAAAACCAATCTTGCTAAGATTGTGCGGTATGCCCTTAAATGTTTCCGGTCTCCGTCACGACTCTGTTAAAGTTTTATAGATTTAAATACTTATGTGTATGTTGATAGTCACAACCACTTATAACTAAGGTAAGAAAATTATTTACATTGTTTGACGATGAAATTTAACTCAGTGTGATAAGTTACGGTGGGCTTAAATACTGAGATAACAATTTAACTTAGTGATATTAAACTAAATCTAATATTCTATTCCCACTACAACCAATTTTGCACACATATTATTATTTATTTTCTAATTTGTACATTGCACTCCATAAATTATATATCTGTCGTTAATATAGCATAATGTTAACTCTAACTGCCTATTCAAATTAAATAGTACCTCCTAAGTTTTCTTTCTAAACAACGTCTTTTTAAAAGTATTACACGTAGCCACTTACCTGGAAATGCATAATCCAGGAGTAAATGGTCCCGTTCACTACGGGTAGCTTTACCGATGCCCTAAAAATATATATGACCTCAGTAAAAGTGTCACGGTCTTCAAAATATCGTACCATTACATTATTTCAGTACCTGTAAATAACTTTTTTTTTGAAAATTAGTTTAAGTGTTTTTTTTGCATCTTCTTTCTTACTTCTGTCTATGAGCACCCGCGTTGTAAGAAAAAGTATAAATTTCAACGTGCCAATTATTTTAAAAAGTTGAATCATTTTAAAAACCGTGACAATTTTACTAAGGCCATATATTTTTTTCCGTTAGGGCATCGATCAAGTTACCCGCAGTTAAAGGAGTATCCATTAATTCCTGGACATCCTGTATACCTGTCTCATGACTGTAATGAAAGACTTATGTCTTTTTAGGCAAATGTATGATTATTTGATAACATATTCTATGTGGTTAAGGCATACTTTATGATTTTGTGGAAATTGGTCGTCGTACTAACGCTCAGACGAAGATCAAGACTTTTCATCAATATTATTATACTCTAAGTAGACTCAAAACAATTTGTTACATATAAAACACATGGATAAAACATTTTTAAATTACAATTGACACCCTAGAAGTCTAGGATATTATGTTATAGTGCTAGGCCAGCGCTTACATATTGTTTGGGTCTTGTCCCTTATTATAACTTTTTTTTTTATTTTGGTTCAGGATTTTCAAAAGACACCATTTTAAGGTGTTGATGGTAGGTATCGCTAGCGGGTGGTATTTTCGCTTATAATTGGTTGGGACTAGTGAAACCAACTCGTCGACAGAAATGGTCCTGGTCATTGAAACATTTTATTGAAAGAATTGATTTGTCGCACCTACCATTGACGTCTGGAAGTGCTTCTTATTGCCGACAAAATCGAGTCCTACGGTTTGGAATAATGCGTGTTTTGCATGACTGAAGCCGAACGGTGCGCACCCTAGGAGAGGCCTGCGTCCAGCAGTGGACGGATATTGGCTGATATGATAATGATGTGTTTTGCATATAAGGAAGAAGAAGAATATTAACGCTACGTAAGCGGTGACCAACACAAATAATTGTCCAGTCCAACAGACATTTAAATGTTCAAACACTATGTTATTTGCACTGAGAGTCTACTTGCTCCCATACACCACGATAAGTTTGTAGTTTGTCCTGATGCTGGCAGGTTTGTTGTTGTTTTCTTCGTCGATGAGTTTCATGTCACGAAGTAGGTCTACGTAGTCCAACATGAATTCGTCGAAAACGTCTTTAGGCATTGGAAACGGGTTCACTGCCTGAACTGCCTCTGTTAGAAACAGAAAGTAATTAATTAGTATGTAGGTTTGAGTGCTACCTTACAAACTTGAAGGTTACACCTGTTCTTGTTATTAGTTCCTTTTTACTATAATACTAACACAACTAATATAGTTGATAGACTATTAAATTATCTGTATTTTTAAGTTTTAACCCTCTAACATTTCATTTAACTTAGCAGAAATTGTGCTTACATGTTAAGAGTTTCAGTCTAGCTCTGTATACTGCTTTACTTTTTGTTATTCACTGACTGTAACTTGTTATGTGAGCCATGAATAAATAAAATAAAAATAAAATAAAGGACAAACCTAATAAGCTTTAAGACACATCTAACAAAATCTAAAATGTTTTGACGTGACAACGTCTTATAAATTGGTTTGCCGGGTGACACTTCAAGAAACTGCGTTACGCTGCTCCGCTCACGTTTCGCACGAGAGAGACAGAGCGAGAGAGAGAGAGAGAGAGATAGGCATACACACCGGTTCATGTTATACGAATGAATATTCACATTAAAATTATTTTACCACTCAGAGTCGTTGTCACGTAAAACTTTCGCGCGTATACCGACTTTACAGGCAACCAATTTTTTTAATTGAATGAATACGTAAATTAAAAACTAAAAGCTTGCGTGATTTTATTGCACTTGGGCCACTATTGTTATTTCGGAGATTAACTCTGAGTAATAGAGAAACCCTCTGCACAAATTCTATAAGTGATAGTTGAGTAAAGGCTCATAAAACCTTACAGTTTTTGTAAGGTCTATGCCCAGCAGTGTGACATTTACGGACTGAATATGTTTTAATTTTTATTAATGAAACTTACTCATATTATAGAAGTCTTTGAACTTACTTTTCATAGCTTCAGGACTATCGTAGACGAATATTTTTTCTTGAATATTCACGGTGATATCTCGAAATCCTACTTTATTCATAATTTTTCTGATTTCTTTCTCTGGTTCCTGAAAAACCACCAAATAAATTATAAATTCTCCTTCTCCTTAGCCCAGTAAAAATAAGTTTTATCGCGCGCGCTTCGCGTAAGTGTTGGTTAGAAAATGGTTATTTTTAAAAACTCGTAATTTATCATCCAACTTTTTGTACAATTATCAATTTGGCAAACGAATTATTTAGTCATGTGAAAAATATTTGCGACACCAATATTGTGTAGAATAATTGTTTTTAAAGTAATATGTTTGCGAAATGAAAGTTTGTTAAATGATAAGTTTTTGAAACGTTTGTAAAATGATCTTTTTTCCTACGTTTTTAGTTAAACAATACTAAACCATCTTTACTGATGCTAACCTGTGAGTCGTGGTAAGGCGAAATGAACCGGTCGACGCCGCGCAGCCAGCCGCTCCACTTGTTGCTCTGAGCCAGGATACGGTACACATCGAACACGGGGTTGTGGCCGAGGAAGCTGAGCAGGCACTCGCCGCCCAGCGTGAGCAGTTCGAAAATGTTTTCGAACGCTGTTCTGCAATTACATAGAAGGTTTAAATTCAAAGTGTTCAATGGTCAAAATCAAACTTAAAAAGACTACTTTGGTGAAATGGTCAAGAAGTTGACTAATAACCAAGACGTCGCGGGTTTGAGCCCCGCACTGTACAAACATTTGTGTGCATGAACATGTTTGTTTGTACTGGTATGGGTGTTATACGTATTTATTTTATTTTACTTGTAATACCACTGTTGAATTTGATATCTGTAACACAAGTGCTTAAGCTACTTACCACGGAGTCAGATCAATGCATGTGATGTTGTTGTATATTTATTTATTTATTTTATTTTAAAAGTAAGATTTTACGGATGGAGAGATGGTGTTTTCAATATGGACGGTTAACTAACCGTCTATCTAAATCAAACTGATTCTAGATAGGTATACCTAGGCAACTTTTTACGCATTAAAGTCGATAAAACGGCAATGGTTTAATATTAAAAGGAAAATATCGCTTATGTCACACACAATAAATTAGCACTTAAGTCTAAACTCTAGGTAAAGTAGGCACTCAATAATATACCGCCAAATCGCACTGTAACATCTAAAGACAGTGCGATGGCTTGAGTCTGCAATCGGAGAGCAAAAGACTCTACCATACCTTATATATTGAGCAACTCATTGGATGATTTGGGACTTGGGATTTTAGGTATCAGATAACAAGCGTAATACCCAAAGCCAGATAAGTATTATTTGTAATTATTGTACCCAACAGATCTATTTACATGTTTTTTAGTTTCACCTGTCGCGGTATTTATTTGTCTTTTTTTTATTCAAATCTCGTTAGCTGAATTTAACCCACTTAGATACTTGTTTCAAACAAAACTACTTATAAATAAAACTGATCATAAAAAAAACAATATAACAGAATGTTAGGGTATGCCTGAGTACTCGTAGTTCAATCAAAAGTTTCTAAGATTCTCATCAAATGTGCTTTTCTAAGCTTCGCGTGTTTCATGTTTCAACAGAGGTTATATTATCATTCAATTGTATCTGTAAATCATTTTGTACACACAATTACAGTTGTAATATTGGTAGGTAAGTATAATGAATATTAGTACCCTATTATGTTAAAATAAATTTACGTGCTCTTGGACTCTCGCAATCACGTGGCTCCTTTCATGCTTATCGGCAGAAAAATAATTATGTTGTCAATTTTCAGCGTATTAACCAAGTACCGAAAGTGTGTTCTACGAAAAACCTGTGATAATTCGACACAGATTTTGTAATTAGTTCCCAGTTACTAACGGACCCGCAGACGATGTCCTGCCCCCTGTTTTTTTTAAATTTTCTTATGTTTTAAACATTCCCTGGACTTATACGAATATTTAATAAGCGCTAAAATTTGTCAAATCGGTTCAGCCGTTCTCCAGTTTTAGCGAGACTAACTAACAGCAAATTCATCTCTATATATAAAAGACTAGTTAACGCCCGCGAACAACGTTCGCACATTTAGGGCTTACATAAAAGTTTCATCCTCAATACAACTTCATTACACTATCTTCTGGAACTTTGCCGAAAGTGCTTAAGGCGTTATGTTCATACCTCATACTGTTAAATTAGACTGCTCGTGTTCCACATTCAGTACAAATCTTAAGTATATTTTTTTGTATAAGGAGAAATTTCACGTAACGTTGAACAAATTTTAAACATACCCAATTATATTAAAAATTATGAAAACCAAAAATTATTTACAAAACTTTAAGAACCTTCCTCATTAATAAATGTTATTATAATATACAAGAGTTCTTTAATGACAAAAATATGTAAGCAATAGTAATAAAATAATAATATATTAAATAAATATGTATGATCTTATAGATATTTGATGTTAATATGAACATTATGATGACTTAGGTTAATGTTTATTTTGAAATATAATTAGAAGTATACATATTATGTCAAAATATGTTTTTATCTTAGTATTATATATTAGTACGATAATTATAATATAATTAATAATTTGATAGTTAGTAAGCCCTCAAAATGTTGCTATGCCCTGTGCAGGGCGTCACATGTACCAATATCATTACAACTTTTATACCACCTTGATGTAATGTGACATGCAATAAATGATTTGATTTGAATTTTTCGGAGGTTACTACGAGTACATGCATACTCCTTACGGTATAGTAGATAGCTGGGCTGCCGACGTGTCACATCATGTGTTCACTTTAGATATGGAGACAGAAAGTGTAGCATCACGCTAAACTTCTTTTCTGAAGGCGTCCACATTTATCCTTTTTATTATTGAGCTGGACTGCTAAACTTCAACATCAAATAATTATATCTTCAATTTTTGTTACAGTTGTTGAACAACTTTTCTTAAAGCACTATATTCATACTTCTGACAGTTTAGCTTGGCTGTTGTATGTCTTAAGGTACTCCAGATCTTTTTTTTGTTATGGAGATAAAAAGACTCGTCAGGCGGAACAATTTATCCTATGGCGTTTTCCACCTCAGATATTCAGATCATCAAAATACATTGTAGCTTATAACCTGGCCGGGAGTTTTAGAACATTGAAACATTTGTAATGTAGGTAAAGTTTTCATTTAAACCCGTTCAGCAAGCCATTTTCAGGTTCAGACAAACAGACAAAAATTCTAAAAAGTAGTGGAATGTGTTCTGTTGTCGATTCTATATACCACTAGCCAATTTTTTTTAAAATCTCTCAAGTACAGATTTTTGTTCCTATTGAGCTTTATTACATGTAGTAGGTATACGAGTATAGATAGATTTTGAAACGCGAAAAGTAGGTATGATTTTACTGAAAAGAAAATACTTACCTTCCACACACGAATTTGGAGCTATCGCTATTTATATCGATTTAAATTAATTTGCATTGAAAAAAAAATGCATGTTACACTTTCTCTCACACATTTTTTGTAGAAAATTTTTGTTAAATTTAATTTACCAGAGTTGGTAGGTAGGTATTTCTAAAGCTTATACGATTAATGAAACATGAACTTACTCTTGATCCTTGATCCAGTGGAGAGTGTAGAAGGAAAATACGTGGTCGAAGGCGTTTCTCATGTCCTTCGGCAGGGTCCCCTCGATGTCCAGTATTGCGAAGTCCGTTCGTTCGTCCCTGTGGTGGCGGTTGGCAAACGCAACCATTTTTTCGCTAATATCGCAGCCTAGAAGTTTCTCGAAGTTATCTGGTACGTAACCCCGTAAAAGCTTAACTGTGACACTTCCATCGCCGCATCCTACGTCGATGATACGGTCGCCGATTTTTTTCCACTTTATTTTGTGTGAGAATTCTTCGAGACAGTCAATGGCGTCCCTTTTCTGGAGGGTGTTATTTCCCTGGTACAGTTCGGCGTTGTTCATGGTTTTTTTTATTTTTTATTTTGTGTTGCGTGATGCGCGTGCGCTAGGTGGGCGAGGTGGGCGCGCGGGCGACGAACAGACGCCGGGGCGGCGCACGTATGCATTTATAGTGCGGCTCGGGGCGGCCCAGGGCTGCGCAGGCGGCTGGAGCGAGCGGAACACGCAGAGCGATGCCACTCATCTCCTGTTGACAACAGTATTATGTTTATTATTTGTTTTATATAAACTTAATTGCACCGATATTGATACAATTGGCGGACTTAATACCAAAAGCCATTCTCCGCATGGGAATGCAGAAATATAATTGATGGCGAAAACCAAAACGTTGTTAGTTTGTAAAGAAAATATACAATTTAAAATTACATTGTAAAGAAATTTGCATTGTTAATGCTAAAAATATAGCACTTAAAGTACAATTTTAGGCAATATTCAAATTTGCATTAACAACGCGATGTTTGATTATCCGCAAAAAATGTTTAAACTTAGCTACAACGGCAAGACAAGGAGATTGAAGAACGGAGGAAGAGTAAATAAATGAAGTTGGAAAAGAAGTAAAAAAATGAAGGAAAGGAAATCTTTGTATCGTCTTTACCACATCCCAGAATCTACGACTAAGTAACAAATTGTTTGCTATGTCATCATCGGAAGCATATTTTTGAATGCAAACCAAATTTCCGACCTACGTAAACTTGTAACATAAAAGTCCTTTCTACAAAGTCATGTTTACATTCATTTGATTTACTTAACCCCCTTAAGGACCATAAAATCGGCCACAAAACACTTAAACACGATAAATACGCGACAGTAACTACGACTAATATAATCAAGTTAGTATTTTCCAAAGTTTGGTTCAAGTAACGTTCAGGACCTATGCTTTCAACTGTTGTAAGAAGTTGGCAGAAGACTGTATGCAATAGCTAAAACTTTTGCCTCAAATGTGCCAATTTTTTCCTTCGTAGTCACATGGGACTTATATTTAGTCAATGATGATTACTGATAATACAAAGCGGTCGTGTTTCGTCCAAATTATTCCATTTTCATAGAGAGTAACTGAAAGAAGCAATGTAAATAACCTACACACACGCACCTACCTACACCTAGATATGCTCATAATCTATACTGGAGGGCTAGGTTATGTTTTGTAAAGTACTCGTAGCTAGGAACAGATAACCCCTCATTTTTGATGAGAATGGATAGACTGGACAGGAAAATTGATACATTGAGTTGATTTTATTGATTCCTCATATTTTTACAATTACTTGACGGCCCGAAGAAGTTATTGGCTCTGTAAATTAAAAAAAATACAAAATTATATTGCTTAGAGCCTGCTTGTTGTTGTACCAATTTAATTTTGTCACTGTTTAACATAACAAAACCTAACGCGGAAGTCATAGTTATTTAACATATTTTCCTTATCATTTCTATTATAATGTATTCTAGAGGTTGCAAAATACAATGTTGCTATTTATGGTCCAGGAGCTAGCATCATTATAATTTGGTTTGGTAGGTTTGACTTTCCTTCAACTACGGAAAGTACAGCAGATATTCCTTTTTACAGACTTTTTTGACATGGCAATGGAACCCCCATTGAGATAAGCTTAAATTATAATTTTATTACCTGCAGGACAAAATAGAGAAAGGGACATAAAAATAATGTTGCTGAAATTTTACACCCTTAAAAATAATAATTCATCTTAAAAGCATTACTCGAGAATGGTCGATTAAAAGTAGTCGTTGTTGTTTATGGCTTTCAAAGGTTTTATAAGCACTAGTAGAGGTTTGTTATTTTCTGGCAGTATTGGCTCCAAAAGAGTTTACACAATTCATTTTTCTATTAAAGCAGCAGCAATTCGTACTCCAGGAAAGCGTAATCTCTTTGACATTATTAATATTATAAATTTTCCTTTAGATACATAGTTTTCTTCTTAGCAATAATATTTGCTACAGAGTGGTCTTATGATTTCTTGCTGTGCTCACCGAAAATAGATTCAAACGGACGTATCAGCATTTTTGATCAGTGACATCTATCCTTATTGTAACCGATTCTTTTGTTCAGCGCAACACCTACCCGATATAAAATCTAACCTATTTTTATATAGTTGGGTCTGACTAAAGATAAATTTTAATGACCATGATGGTGTAATCCTACATTGTAATGTATTAGTCAGTAATTGCGCAAAATAAGTAAGAGATATTATGATTAGCTTTATTTTTCTTAGTTACATTATATTTCTTATTTAGTGATCACTATAATTATGCCATGTAGATATATGATTGGCATCATGTGTTATTTTGTAATCATGAACCGTATGAAAAAATACGACAATCATGTTTCATACATTTAGGTACTTATTACATTCATGTATGAGACAGCAATCGCGGTCGCAGTTTATCACGACCTCTCTCACACTCCTTGCGGTGAGCCGTTCTTCTGATATAAAATGCATCCATACATTCTCCCTACGCGGCTATACCAATATCTACTGGTGAAATATTATTTTCCTTACTTGACCGTAAGTAGAATTATTCCAATACGCCCTCCTCTTCTTACTCTTTCTCTTTTCGTTCCTCACGCACAAATTAATTTATGTATTTACAATTCAAAATCATCAGTTAAACTGCATAAGGTATTGTTTGGCCTAAAAAGTGCAATTGCATTTTTGGCTGCCTCATGTTGTCTCGTGTTGCAGTGTTTTAAATGGAGTCTTTCAGTTACAAAATTACGGTTGATATTTGGTTGGGATGATTTGCCGAAAATTGGCATGCCGGTCACATAAGTTCGGGCAGGTCTCGTTTGTTCGACCGTGCACCAAAAAGTGCATTGCCCCAGCCGCCGGCGCGCGCCGCTGCGTGTCTACTCGCTGTGGGTTAGGTTTCTTGACCTAGCCTAATGCGATTTGTGTTGACCAATGTTGATAAAAATAAAAAAAGCCTATAAAAACTTTAGTCGTCACACTGACCGTTGTGTAACTTAACATATTTTTTTGATAAATTCAAATTATTTACGAAAAAGACTGTTCGATTATATCGTCAGTTTCATTAACTCAAAGCATATTTTTTGTTTATGGTCGTTTTCAGAAAACATTTACTCACAATTAAATTAACCTCAAAAATAAGTGTATCAAAGTTAGCACTTAATACTATTACGATCTCTTATGACTGTTTGTATACAGGATGTCTGTACACGCCACTAAGTGCCTAACATGCCTAAACTACGTGTTCACATTATTATAACAGCGTTTGGCTACTCAGTTGTTTTGTTAAAAAAACATAAATAGAGACTTATTAAATTGAACTATAATCGTTCTATTGAACACGCACTAACGTCAATTAAGTACAAGAAATGCACCTAAACTAAAAAGTCACTGTCAGACGTCATACTTTTTTGTCTTCTAAGAATCGGATTATAACCACCTGACTACGGACTGCAAATATTGAAGCACATTCGCATGCACCCGGTATAAGTGCAGAAACATCAACCGAGTGCATTTCGGCTATAATGCACGTCACGTCGTAATCTAAACTTGAAATTCAAGGACAATGTTAAAAACCATCGAAAAAATTCAAGTCGGTGCATCCATACAGTATACCCAAGTGCACTGCATGTTTGAAATGTACTGCGACTCCAAATATTTGATCCTTGACACAAAGTAAAGCTTTATCATCGAAGTTTATTTGAATAGTTATGTCGTCAACGGAGAGGGCTACGAGAATTAAGCTACGGCGTAGATACTAGGTCTACGGCGTAGACACTAACTGCGACGCGACTACAGGTTTCTAGTCTTATTTCAGATGCTACTACGCCGTAGATGTATACTATCATAAATAAATAAAGATGAAGAGGTTTCATTACCATACCATACCAATTTCAATTTGCGTTTTAAATTAAAAAAATCTATTAAAACTTTTAATAGAAATTTGTAATATCTTCATTTCATTCTTGAATTCTATTCAATTTCAAACTGTTACGAGTATTCCGCGGCTGTTTACTCGCACTCATTTTTTATTCTATCAATAGTAATAGTCATTATAGGTATTAATCAGTTCCTGTAACTACCGCAGTGTTATTATCGGGTCCTTATTGTGGTGACTTAAATATTGGTTTTTAAACACTTTTTTTTAAAGAACAATTTTTCAAGGATCTAGTGATGTTGATCGGTTTTCGCCGGCAATGTCACCCCGCGCGGGTTCAACCGCCGAGCCGGGCGGCCGGAGAAAGGGCTCGTATAAGGGAAGTTTATTATACCGACGTCCATGTTGAGTTCGCATGCGTGCTCGTAATCTGCATCTCTGGACGTGATATCATTTCAGAACATAATTTGGTACATTTTAAAATAAGACATAGAGTGATAAATATAATTTTCGACGAATTCTTAACTCTGATTTTAGGACCGATTTATCCAACGTAACTTTAAATTGTAACTGACTTGGAGCTACATTAGTAAAATATATTTTTATTATCACAGCAGATGCGGTCCGCATCAGATTCATTTGAAAATTACCCATTTGTAAGGGACATTTGAACACTTTCTATCATAACTTCAGATTCTATAGTTCTGCACTTTTCTACTGTTTTATAACACTTAGTCTAACTATTAGGCTATAAAATCGCAATACATCATATGACGAAGAAAATGCAAATTATAGCCGTAAAATCCATTTTAGAAAAAGATGATGCCCCAGAGGTGGATGAGGCATGGAGCATTGGTTCCCTCTATTAGTTGAATTCAGAATGTTTCATTATATCACGAAATGGACTACAGATCAATACCATTTTTAAAGAAGTCAAATGTTCAAAGCTGTCCCTGTTCAAAGGGATCATCTCCCCTATTATGTGAACTTAAGAAGTTATCTGTCTCGTTAGTCCTAGTGCTAGGTCAAAAGCTATTCCAAATTAAAAGATGATTAACACTAGCATATTTGCTACACATATATGTTCAAAAAACCTATAAATATATACAACACACTTCCTCAACTTTGTTTCGTATTGATTTTGTCTAGCATAATTGTAAATACAATATTGACTGTCCACAACTAATTTGGTTAGGAAAGAGTAAACGCGGTGAAGCATCCGACAATAAAACACTTTCTTCGTTCGGAACTCGTTTAGTAAGTAAGTATTTCCTAACCTTTTTATTGCCACCATCAAGCCAATACAGGTTCCCTTGCATGTCAGGGTGTTTATTTGGTGGTTTGGAGTTCACTGAAATTGTGTAAAACCCGAGCTCACATGTTAATCTTAGGCAAATTATAAGTAATAAAAGTACCCAGTTAAATAAAATAACTGTAGAAGCTAAGATAATTTTAATCCATACTGACATAATACATGTACTACTATGTAATCATTTTATGTATAATGATGCGTACAGACTATGCAACAACACATGTTGTAAACATTTTTACCTAATATGTTTTACAACAAACTCATCCAAAGTGTTTGTAACATTGCAATGTTAGACGTGTTTTATAACAGAAGTTATATAACATGATACATAAATCTGTACGCATGAATAACTTCAATACGAGTAGCATCATAGTACAAAAATTCTTAGAGTGCGTGCAGATTACGTAATTTATAATAACTTCTGTAATGTAACACGTCTAACATTGCAATATTACAAACAATTTGGATGTGTTTGTTGTGAAACATTTTTTGTTACATAGTCTCTCACTAGTATCTCACTTTCCACACAATGTCATAATTAAATTCACACGTTTCAATTTCAATAGTGTTCACAAAATTTTTGAAAATAGTTCATATTATTGTCGGATGTGTAGACGGAACCATTTGAGTTTTGGGTAGATTTAGGTGTTTATGAATAAATTACGCATTTGTGAGTATTGCATATACATATTGGAACGCTTTGGGCAACTTTTGGGATCCAGTGACGCAAGAGAGTAGTGAAAGTTTTAGAAGTGGGAATGGCATCCGGTTCCCGATATTTAGTCACATCGTTAAATGGGAAACTACTCGATAAAATTTAGATTATGACATGCATGTAAAGTGGCAGTAAAAGCACTTCGATGGTGAATTTCGTAATCTCAATGGATTTAAAACAAACAAAAAAAAGTGTTAAAAAGTTAAAATCTCGTTACTTTAAAGCAAATAATTGAAGGGATTATTTAAATAAAATTACTAAAAAGCATTCTTTATTTCTTAGCTATCAGCAAATTGTTGAAGGGTGATGATTTCTTGAATTGAATAAACATTCTTTATTTCTTAAATATTAGCAATTACGGATCTTACCTTATCTCATTTTCAAAGATACTGAATCTTTCCCCGGAAACAAATTTGATATGGTAATATTTTTCGTTCGTATTAATATATGTAGTATTGACATAATTTATGTTTTATCTATTAGATAGAATTCCACGTACACAAAGATTTCATTACTTTTTATTGATTGAAAATAAAAATCGTACTTTTGACCTTTCTTGACCAGTTAGCGAGTGCGTTGCCCCGTGCATGAAAGTGCCCAAACTTAAAATTGATTTCGCTTTCTCTGTCACACAATAGTCACGTTCACAGGTGTGAGAGAGGTGGGAAATGTGTTTAGTCATTATGTGCAGGGATATTCGTTTCTTATTGGCGTCCCAATGAGCCCGGCCTTAAGGCAGGTTATGATTAAGGTCATAAAGGGTATGAAATTGGCATGATGTTATATTGTTTTAATTGTACCTACCTACGTACCTAACAAATAAAAAAATCTTAATCCAAGCCATTTATAACCAGTACGAGAAAAGAAAAAATGCTGTGCATAGATAACACTGGTCTACAGTGGTTTTGTTGCCCTACTTATGAAAATGATTGTGGGTCTATTTTTGCACACAATTCATGAAACTATCAATGATTTTGTAAGATTTCCTCTCATTTTTTTTATCTTTATTTTTATTTTATATTACAAAAATAGAAAAACAAAATACAAATTAACAGATATATTTATAATGTTAGTTCGGTTGTGAGAACTTAGGATACATCGAAGTAAATAAAGAGGAAAATATCGGAAATATGTTTTATATTTCCATAAAAGCGCAGTTGCGCAGAAGCCTTAATCATGACTGAAGAACTTAATTTTATTTCTAAGAAGCCGATAATTATTTAAAACATAAGACATGCAAAAATTATAAAAATATGAGCACATTGAGAACTTTCATGAATATATTCGAAATATGGACACTTGTAAGCAAGCTCTACAATTTTTTTTTGTAGAGCTGTGTAATTAGGTTCCTGATATCGGATACGATTGAACGCTTCTAAAATAAACATGTACGTATTACTCTATGGTTATCTATTGGTAGTGATAATATTTAAATATTTTTAAATGAAATTACAAGGATGATTCAACTTAAGCGTGACCTTAAAATTTTACATTATCCCAATTGATAAAACTTAGGAAACAGAACTTAAAGAAAAAAAAAGTTAGTTGATAGTTAATTGATTAGTTTTCTGTACGTAGTTGAAAGGGTCATTTCTACGATAGTGTAATACTTGTCGTATATTATGAATAAATACAATCATTTTTTACGATATCATGCTGCCATCTACAGGTTGAGTAGGAATAAAAATAATCATGACTAAAGCAAAGAGTAAGGTTCAAGGCAGAGGAAAAGTGTGCAAGGAGTTTCGGAGGGACGCTACAGTAAATTAGTGCCTTTGCAAGATCACAGATGGCGTCAACTTCTAATTTCCCGCATGGGTTTTTTTTCAAGATTTTTTCATACTTTCAGGGCGTAATTAAATGTAAACCTATTTTACCTGCCCCCAAACTTGCCACACCTTATTAACTAGGTTAATAAGTTCGTTTTTAAGGATTATAACTACCATCTTTATAGGAAATGTAAATACACTAACTAGTATGCATATGTGAATAAATGAAATGAAATGATTTTTTTTTCATACTTTCAAGAGTTATGTAATAAAAAAAAATTGGTAGGTACATTGTGTAATTGATGATTACAGTTTCAAGAATCATTATAGAGTCCTGAGTTAAACGAGGGACTCAATCAGCCCACAACTACGACAGTCCTTTACTCCAGAGTTGAATACATATTCTACTTTTCACAACGTGTGGGAGGTTTTCGCTTTTTTGTTGTTCTCTATTGTTCAAAATCGTTGTAGTTTATCTGTAATTTTTTTCCCGATTTAAGATTATTTATAGTCTCTAAAGCGTCTAAATTTAATAAACTCCGAAGTTAAATCATTATATTATTAATCTAGGAAATAAAGAATATAGACTTGCTTTAATTTGACGTTTCGTGACATATAATTAGACTTGGTCAAGCATAAGGTGTGGAAAATAGACTTTCATTTCATTTCATATATTCACATTTGCATACTAGGTGTATTTACATTATATAGATGGTAGTTATAATGCTTAAAAACGAATTTTGACTTGGGTATTATTATATTCGACGAGAAAGAGATAAGCTTAAATTTAAACGTAATTTAAAAAATATTACCTCAGCACATTGGATACATAAATATTACTTGTTAAACTTAAACTTTTAATGAGACTCACTTGATCCTACAGACAAACTGTGTAAATAGTTTTGTAGGACTTTGTTTATAAAATGTACATGTTGTTTTCATAATAAATATATTGATATACATTAGTGCTTTAATTTGCTTTTTTTTAACAAGTGGTACATAAAAGATGGTTTGCTTTCCTTGCTACTATGCTTTGGTAATTTCGTAGATACGATCGTAAAAATAAACTTGAAAAAAAAAGCAGTGCATGCTGCGTGTCCACTTTTACGACTAATGCCCAAAATATTTGTCATGAAATATGATTAATTAAAATCTCCTTAATACTCAGTTGTCTAAATTAATTCCTCACAGTTTTAACTAAGCTGCTAAAGTACTGTCTAATTTAATAAGCGTGATAACAGAAATGATTTCACTTGTTCTACCGAAAATAGCATCAAAGCTTTTCAGCGATATCATAGTAAACGCGAGATATTTTTGCAGCAAATCTTATTTAGCGTCAAAGTCTTTATTCAATTAAATGCTTATTTCCAATAACTCCCACGGGCAGCGACACGAGGCGAAGACCGTTCACACAAGTTCACAACACTCGCATTATTTACCCACCCACACAGAGACGAAGAAATACCTAAAAAATATACAAAAAGCTTTTCCTAAGAATAAGCGGGACGGAGTGCGGATCTTATTTTTCTCGCGGCCGTTTCAGTCGCTCCGGGAGTGGGGGTGAGGGGGTTTCAGCCTCCCCCTGCAATAATACTGCGTCACTATTTTGCGCCATTACCTACACTCGCTTCCTATTCTATAAGTAGCGTAGGTACACTCTAGGACGTAGAGCCACCTACTCTATGGTAATATTGTATTTATTTAATCGGAGAGAATATTTTTGTACGTTGAATACGTACCTACAGGAAATACTTTGCACAGGCTGTTATTTTCTTTGAACTTATGTAAAAAGGCTTTTATTTATAAAAATGAGTGGAAAACATTTTGGGAAATAGTCATTGATTCTAACAAGGTTATACATAATCCTGAGAAAAAATAGTTAAAACCCTACTTAGATATTTATATTACGGCTATTCGAATTAAGTTGGTGCACATTTTCAAGTACTTTCAAAGTGTGTTAAACAGTTTAGGAAGTATTTATGAATTCAACTACTATTCATCATTAAAATCTCTTTGTTTCAAAATTGTATCTTTATTTCCTTTATTCGCCGCTGTATGTAACACGTAACGTTGTATCGTTTCAGTATTTCGAGTGCTAGCGTTCACCGCAGCTTAATATGTGCTTGTTCCAACTCGTACGAGGCTTCTACCACTTTTACATATACTATGTATCTACGTATCTTGTTATGTATCTGTAGTTGTTGTACTGGGAATTTTCGTACGTGCATTGAGTTTCAATTCTGAGAGAATGCTCTCGAGGAAATTTAATTTTAAGCTGATTGCTTTAGTTAGCAATAAGCTGGAGGGAAATATTTCATGTTACGACGTCTTTGTATTGCGAATATAGGTATCTCAAGTTTTCACTATGAGTACTTGATAAATTTTAAAACAAAAATAAAATCAGTGAAAATTAGGGAAGTTTTCTATAACACACTCTATGTTATTAAAAACAAAATGATGACCGAAAACTAAATCTTAGCCGTATTTTAAATCAATCTACTTAATACTAATCATACTTTTGCAAAGGGCGAGAAATGAAGTGATCGACCGCATACTAAAAATGTTCGAAAAGTATAAAAATAAATAGAACACTAATTTATGCAACAACCATCAATGCATCGTCATCATCGACCGTTAGAGTGACCCGAAATGTTAACACATCGGACGCTGCGAGTTTCCGGCCGCAAATAATTTCGGGCAAACAATGAGCTAAGTCTAACCGCCAGCGACGAGCACAAATTATTGACAATCGATACGCCGTGCAGCTTTCATTCCGGCATTCGGCGGCAAACTAACTTTGTGCCGGACCGCCACCAAATTGTTCATCATAATTTTGATTATGTGAATATTTCGCCAGTTACCATCACACCGAACAATAATTGGACACTAAAAATATTCATTAAACACCAATTTGCAAGCGAATTTTGTTTCAGCGACCTATGTTTATCAACATAGGTCGCTGAAACATGCACGATGAAAATGTGTCATGGAACTCGAGGAATTAAATAATGGTACCTATCTACACAGTTATTTTTTTCTAAGATTTTTACATTTAAAAGTGTACTGGAATAGCTAAGTCGGGCATTTAAAATATTAAGCTGTGGTGAAGAATTCTTAAAATTATGTAAACTGTACAAAATGTTATCGTTCGCGACCAACTGAAATATAGGATCAATAATAATCCAAAAACATGTATGTCAATGATTAATGATATGTAAAAGATTTTACACATAAGGTGGCAGTTTATTTTGTGCATTCTATTGTTTATTAAAAGAATGTAAATGTCCGTAACTAACTAGACCAAAGGGCTACTTTACAAGAGGATCAAGGTTACACGACGCACCGGCTCGTCGTACGTCACTCCTCACGTGGATTCCATGTGACTTGCAAGTACAAGTAAGTAATAACTAAGTAAATAAGACTACTTGATATGTGAATTGCTGTTTGATTATGCACTAGGTGTAGAATTAATCGGCGATTGTATAGACATTGTCCGCGTAGCGTTGGTCAAAACTGTTCGGCGTTATTATGGACCCAAATCACTGGTTTGGGGTCATGCTCCGATGGAAAATAGGTGATTGGGAAACTCTAAGCTTATTAAAGTATTTGTATAGGCCCTTTTGTGTGTCACTCTTTTAGGTAGACATAGCCAAGTTGGTTGTTTGCACTTTCTGGTCATTCATTTCGGTACTTATTCAACGATTCAATAAATAATTACATACATTTAAGTAATGTATGTAATTATTTCAGAAACATTAGCATTTGGAATTAAAAATCCATGTAATTGCTGTACTCTAAAGTTTTATAAGATACAATAATAGAGATAAAGAACTTATCCAGCCATCATATTTAAGATTTAAATTTTTAAATATATTGCAGCCAGGTATATAAATGAAACAAGTAGATAACTGAAAGTACCACAGGAAAACCATACATAGCGCAATCTGGAAATGCAACTATCTGGTCTGGGGACATCTAGACATACCTCCACTGTTATAGGCTTGGAGACAAACTTTTCACTGCAAAATGTGTTTTCAAACTGTTGCCTTCATAGACTGTATTACATTGCGGGCTTAGTACGAGGTGGGAAAACTTGTCTTCGTATCGATCAGGCTATGGTTGGGTAAATAGGCTGAAGTGTCGGAACTCCTCAATGAGTAGGAGGTGTTTGGTATAGGGGTGGGTGTGAGGCGACGGTCCTTTGATTCTGGCGAGATTAAACGTGCGGCAGACGGTGGCGCCTCTATCGATTGTTGTTGTAATTACAACGCTATCCTCGCCCAGTCGCAAATGAAATTGTTCCGGACAGAGCCAGCTCTAGACGCCAACGTGATGTTACAGTTGTCTCATGGGCCAACGGGACATTGTGGACTGTATGCCCTGTGACACTGGGGTTTTGCCGGGTGCCGAGCGCGGCGCTGCGGTTGCGGGCGCGTTATTGCATACAATGCATCGTCCAAGGTTGATGAAATTCCCACGCCCGCAGTAGCATTCTGAATGTAAAAGGGTTCAGAAAGGTCCGATCTTATATTTTTTTTATTATGATTATTACAATTATTATATTCAGATTGAATGAAGACACCCTAGAAGATACTTCGCTTCAGATACCAGAGGTCAAACCATATAAATCGTACCCACTGTTTAAAGAATATAGTCTTATGTGATAAATTCACTAGTTATTTCGATTTACGTTGAAGTACATATTTCCAACTTATTTCTCAAGCTGACTATCGACATTTGTGTAAATAGCCAACGTAAATCTAAAAAGTAACAGACAAAAGGAGCAGCGCTTTAAGAATTCCCCATTTCCAAAAAGCATTACAAAAACGTATAAGGTAGAGGTCTATATAAACTACCCGAACCTACATTTCCGTACGCCCAATGGGGCCCTCTCGAAGGAAAGGCTTTCCTCAAGGCGACGGCGCAATGCCGCCACGTAGCCACAAATACATTCGAAACGGAATACGAATGGGAATGGAGAGAGCAATCCGAAATAACATTCGTCGCGCATCTACGTGTACGTCCCGTAGACGCCCTCCCGCGCCTGCGCGCCGGCAGCACAGAACAAACCGACAGTGCCAATTCCAATTGTAGAAAAAAATAACCAATTCGAAATGGAGAAGGCTTCGAGGCGGCCAATGGGAGGGCTCAGTCGTAATGCCGACTGTGTGGGCGGGGCGAGTGATATCTAGCATTGGAATGTTCGTTGTATTTGTATTGCCGGATTCGAAGGCTTTATTGCGCGGTGTTTGAGCCTCTTTCCCTTTGAGGGTACGCCGGAAGTGCTACGGAAAAGGGATGAACCGTTTCACATTATGTACGATTCCATTGCAGGATATAGGAATTGTAACCCATATATTTGTACATTCGTTTCTACAGATGGGATCTGATCATGATTCAGAGGTTTCACTTAGTTTCTTCCCAGTCAACCATGAATGTCTGAAACATAAAGTACTCGTAAAGGTTGGGCGTTTAACTAACGACTCTGATTAAAAACGGGAAACAGGAAAATCTTCCTCAAAGCAACTTAAAAATTAGGCTCTAATAAAATTAAGGAGTGTCCCTCTTCCGACTTTATGAAACTGTGAGTATTGATTTTTCGATAGGGAAAAAACGAAGGCAACGATCTATGCAGATCTGGAGTGCTCTCCGCACATCAGATGGCACCGGCGGGGCAGCCTCCGCAGACAATCGGAAGGGGGGCCCCCTGGAGGTCGGGGAACGTGCATAGAGCATCACCACTGCTGCTAGCGGTAGAGGTGACACTCCTTTGAAGTGGGTGACCAGTGTTGCGCGGGCAGCATGCCACCGTGTGATTGGTTATCAGTCAGTAAGTATTAAGAAGCACTTAGTGTAAGTAAACATTTTTCAGTATCGTTCACAGTTTAGGAGATAGCAGCCCGGGTAATGTAGACAATAAAAAATAAAAAGCATTTATTGCCACGTATGTATATAGTATAATTTAAAATAGTGAGCCTAATGTAACCAATTCACACTTAACCAACGCATATAGTACGAGTATATATGTGGTTTATTTTTTTGTTGTTTCATTTGATGTCAACGTCTGGTATACTAACAGACACTCAACATCACAAAATTCAAGAAGGCTGTACTCGAGAAGTTGTCACTGTGAGACCGCTTCGTTTAACTTGTTACTGGATTTTTGACTGTTTTTATTATGATCATTCTGTTTTTCTGTTTTTTTAACGCACATTTTTTGCTTTTATTGTTATCGTTTTACTTACACTAAACGTTAGTCAGCAGCTAGCGACGATTCAGATCAGTATTCTGTGAATAGCGCTGCATATGGACTGCATATTTGAATACTTGTATTTGTTATAACTGTTTTTCTTAATTTACAGTATGTAGTTGTTTGCTTTTCCTAATAAATAAAAAATATAAACCTTTAACCATTCTATTCATCCCCCTTTACTAGAAAGGCTAACAGCACACTCTACATGATTACTCTTTGTCGATATCGACCCGTCGCCGGCGACTTCCCATTCTCGAAGTAAAACACGGCGGGAAGGAAACCGCGGGATAAACCGCCCCCAGCCTCCCCCACCCCGATCTTTACGTTTCAGGAATAAATATTTCAGAGCGTGTGCTTCGGAAGTTAAAGTTATGTATCGCCCGGGCCACGGCAACAATCTGAGAATGAGAAAAGCCCGCTCCTACTTTTATGTAAGTTGCTTTTGTGCGGCTCGGTGACGTCTGCCCGTATTAGCTACGTGCTTTCATTGTTCGCTCGCTTTTCAGCACTGAAACGGAGCTTATACGACTTTGTGTGCTTTGGTGGAGAAGACTTCATAATATTTATTCGGTTTCGTTATTGGAATCGATATTTCAGGATCTGCTCGTTGCTCTGCTTTAGCAATGCTCGAGTTTTAATGTTGTATAAGTTTTGGATTAATTTCCAGTGTAAATGAAAATAATTTTTTTGGAATATGTAACCTGTATGCCTGCGTGTATATAGCCTGCGAATGTGTATCTGAGAAAATAAGGTTCCCGTATACTTACCCGTAGACGCTTTATAATTTCCTAAGTAGGTATATTTTATTTATTTATTTAAAACTTTATTGCACAAGAAATGTACAAAGGGTGGACTTAATGCTTAAAGCATTTAATGCCAGTCAATCTCAATATATATATATATATTCTGAATCATCTACGCCAAATAAATACGTTAACCTATATGAGCTACACGAGCATATTCCTATACTGAACTTACGGAAAATACCTCTGTTCAGCAATATTGCAATGTAATATTTAATTGATAGGCATTAAACATTACCAATTATTCCTCGGTTTAGCAGATGTAATAACATTTTTCCAATGCAAAAAGGCAAGGCTAAGGCAAATCATTTTAATAGCTTCTACAATGGGTTACCTACGTAGCGTCGAAGGCCGTTGGTGTGAAGGACCGACCGGTGTTCGATATATGTTTCGGCTACCCCGTAGCGTCGAAAGCCCGTGGAGTCGAATGCCCGAAGAGACGAAAAATGTAATTTTGCTAAGGGCTAAATTTACATAGAAAACCTTTTTTTGGATGAACGCATTTTTTCGGGGAAGAGAATTGGTACTTAGGCGTCTTTAAGTAAAATTTCAGCACACGGGATTTCATAGTTTTTCAGGGAATGGAATCTCTAATTTTATATTTTTGTATGGAATGACGGAAACTTCAAATTTCTTTTCCTAAAAAACTAACTAACTCTGAGTACAAAAATTTTGCCGAAGGACGCCTTGAGTCCAAATCTCTTTGCCAAACCAATACGGTCACCCAAAAAGGCTTTCTATGTAAATTAAGCCCTTGGCAAAATCAAGTTTTTCGATTCCACGGGCATTCGACTCCACGGGATTTCGACGCTACGGGGTAACCGAAAAATTATTCGGCCTTCGTCTTTACGTAGGTAACCCTCTACAATACATAGTAACGATTCATGCTGTTTCATTCACGTAACACTCTTGAATGTCAACAATAATAACTAAGTATTGACTATTCATCAGAAATAATCATCGTGTCAGCACTAATGTAGGCAATTAAGAGTCGTAAGATGTTTTATGGGCAGTGATCGTGACAAACAAACCTGAATCTTGCGTCGGTTTTTCTGAACTCTTAGGAAATTGAAAGACAATCTTCCAATGTGTACCTACCCATGGTGTTCACTAAAGAGTTTTCCAAAAGTGATAACAGTATTTTTCTTATATTGTAAGTATATACTTTTTGGTTCATTAATTACGGTTTGGTCCGACATGCTATATTTATTTTGAAGAGTATGTTTTATTTTATAAAAACAACACATAATACAACCGTACATACAAAATGATTACAACACCAGAAGCAATCAGAAAAATATTATTTGCATTCTAGATCTATAAATTGTTGAGTCAGACTAAGAACCACAAAAACTAAGTAATTAGTATTAAAATTTGTAACCTAGGTTATATGCAATCTATAAACCTAGAATTACAGAATTTTACCTAGGTCAGCGATCAATGATATATTGGTGACGATCGTGTGAATTGCAGTTACAAATGAATAACGGTCACATTTATTTATTAGTATTGAGGCGAATGTAAACTAACCACTAATTATTTCTGCTTTGCCCAAAGGTATGACTGTAGAGAATGCCCTACAGCGTTAAGTTCACCTTTTGTACAAAGTATTGTTGTGCAATAAAGCTTAAATAAATAAATAAATGAAATAACAACATGATGCTGCGGATAAGAAGCTGATTTTAAGAACACGACGCCAGAAATATATGTTTTTTTATTGAGCCCTAATTAGATAACTCTTTATTGTACACCAAAGAAATACAGAACACTTTACCAGAGAAAGATGTACAACTTAGGCGGTCTTATCGCTAAGAGTGATATCTTTCAGACAACCTTAAGTAAAGGAATACTTAACACTAATACAGGCAGGGTGTTTGGTGTGAAAGTAGAAAATAAACAAATAACAACGTAATTTAACCGACGGCTAAGTAAACATGCGGTTGATTTCATTTTAAAGTACGGATTTTTACATTGACAGTGGCCATTTAGTCTTAACCAGCCATTTTAAAGTACGTGAACTTAGTCTCAAGTTATGATGGAAAGTTTTATGATGCTATGAAATCGCCCTTGAAGGAATGTTCACTTAGAAAATAACATAAGACCATAACATAATTGCGCTCACACTTGTGCACTATAATATCTCCTGCGCAGTTGGCTGATCTCTGTTAAGATTGGCCGCCGTGGTCGAAATCGGCCAGGAGGACTATTAACATAAGACCCCAGCAAAGAGTAGTGCTGGTACTTTGTACGCATTATTACGCGTAGAGCAAGTTTTCATTATCGGCGTTTTATGGCGGGCGTAAGGTCACGCGATAACATACAACAACCTCACCCAACGCACTTCGTGTTCTTACTCAATACAATCAGTTACTTTTCAATTTCATTTTTCAGATATAATTTTTGCAACTGAAAAATGAGATTTAATTCATTTTTAAACATTCGGAATTCTTTTAGAAAATCTGAGGTCTTACAACTTACAGGTGAGCCTAAAGGTGATCTGTGAGATGAGCCCTTTCTGATGGTGTAAGAAGAACAAAAAAAGCATTTAAATGTTTTTTTTATTGATTTGATTTTAAATATGAACGAGAATTCTATTTGGGTAAGCAAAGTCGCCGGCAGCCGCTAGTATTTATGATTAATATCACATTTATAAAATACCATAAGATATTTTTAATACAGCTAGTGCAATTTGTATTAAATAATACTGCGTTATAAACATACAATATGTACGGAAGTATAAAATTCCCGCTTAATATTCATAATGTCATGTGTTCATATTGACACGATCGCGCCAACGTTGTTGTGTTAATTTATTATGTTAATTGCATATTTGTGCAGTCGTTGGGACAAACACAATGTGACATGACCTATCCATGTCCTATCTCACAGATTGAACAGTTGAAAGTACTTACCGGTAAGCTTGAATGGTGTTGCGAAGATTACGGTAACACAATCATTAATTAAGTTCTGTTGCACTTTGACCACGACCACGAACGGTTTAATTGTAGCGCGGAAAAGTCGGTGGTGCACTTGTGCAGTGCACCCGTAGCAATGATCGGAACGCAATTACACTGACGTTTCGTATGCAACTGGTACTACGCACTAGCGGCGAGTTAGTACTAGAGTCGGACAGTAGTAGCCTACCTAGATCTTCTGCTTTGCATGATTAGAATTAAAGATCATATGACATTATCATCCACGATCAGGTGAAGACTTCACCTTTTCACTCTTACCAGTTCGCCAAGTTATTTGATGTGATTCAACATTTTGGAAAGTTTCTTTCTAATCATGCATCACTCAAGATTACCCGTTTCCACTTTTGCGCTTTCTATTATATAGGCATTGTTTCATATTATTATTTTGAAATTTTGTATAAATATAATTGAAATAGCTTCTAGCCAGTCTCTTTTGAATTAAGTAAATGTTAAATTTAAAATATATACGTATATAGATGTCAAAATATATTTTATGAATTTGAACTAGTAAGATAATAGTTAGTTAACCCTCAAAATGTTGCTATGCCCTGTGAAGGGCGTCACATGTACGAATATCATTTAAACTTTTATACCAACTTTAATTAATGTGACATGCAATAAATGATTTGAATTTGAATTTTAGTTTATAAATATCTAAATAAACCGTATTTTTATGGTCTTTTACACCATTCGTTTACTTTTAAGCAGTAGAATATATAAGACGGACACTCAAATTTTTTTTTTGTTCAGGAAGGTTCGGCTTAAAATAGAAAATGTTTAGTAGCGCTGGATCAAAACGTTAGTAAGAATGTAAGTACTACTTACTTCGGTCATGTAACGCGAGTTTTTACGATTTACGTGTTACAAGCGTCATTTTACAGTATGAGCGTACGAGTATAACAAAATTTAGGATTCGGTACGTACGTGCTGTGCCGTCATTAAATTCTTATTGCTTACGTATTGTGTCGTCATTAAATCGTTATGGTAAATGTCAGTAATAAATTATTTGTGATGTCATTCCATTTAAACACTAAAGTAACATTAGTTTCATAGCTATGTAGGTGTGTAATTACTTACTATTTATTATTATTACTTTGTTGCTAATTTTATGTCAGTAATAGGCCATTTTATTGCAAGTACTTAATTGTTTTATTAACCAATTATTTTGTTTTTATCACCGGTTACAGTTATTCTTTTTAGTGGCACCTTTCTTAGTACTTACGTACGTACCTTAGTTCTCAATAACAAATCTGTTGTGTTGTGAGAGTATCGTGTTTATTTTAACGCTGACTGTAAGCTGACCTGAGATTCAATTCCACTGATTACGTCTTAAGTATATACTATTAATCTTGGAATTAGGTCATGATAAAGACTCAAATATACCTATTGCTCTACTAAATTGATAACTTGATTTCATGGTTGATTGGTTTACAATGTTTCCATTTAAATAATATGTTCCAACAATCACTCATACATAACAGAAAAATCATGATATGCTTTTATAAACATAACTATTCAATTAATAATTCCTGTAGGAGTCGATCCTTTAATTGCTGGCTTTGAAGTCCTTGCAGCACTGAAACCAAGACGCCAAAATTGTATGAAAACCAAGGCTACGGTTTAAAACCACAAAAAAGTAACGTATATTCACTTGTATATGGTATACAAATCCAACATTAACTAACAGCAGAAAAAGTGCGTTGGTGCTGTCACTTGGCGTTTCATAGATAAACGTCGAGATAAAAGTGTTCTCCTGAATAAATTATCAACATTGCAATCGTTGTTACGTAATGGCGCAATAAAACAAGTTCCGCGTAGATTTTACGATTATTTATTCTTTAGCGTATGCGACCACTCATACATACAAGGTGTAACGAAAAACCACTCATACATTGAAGGGTGTTGTTGTACTCGGAAAACTGCATAACATTCCCAAAGATACCTAGGTCAAAATCTCAAAAAAAATCGGACCTCCCATACAAAATTGCCAATCAGATGATCGATCAGAGAGCCAATTTTTTTTTCGAGATTTCGACCTAGGTTTCTTTGTGATAGTTGTCCAGTTTTACAGGCACAACAACACCCTTCAGTTATTACAGTTTTTTTGTAACACTTTGTATAACGACCTCGAACCTACAATGCCTTACAAGCCTTATGAATTTTTTATAATACGACCGAAGAATTTTGAATTGAACGTTGTCATACCATGGAACTTCATGATCCAAGTTTCATCATTTAGGTAAAACAATTAAATGAAACAAATCGTGCAATGCAATACAGCAATTGTTGTGCAAAGTAGTGCTATCTTTCTCTCTGGGTGGCCACGGAAGACCAGCGTCGTGGCATTACTGGGATGCTACGACACAAGTTGAGTGGCCCCCCTTTCAGTATCTTGTGTATGTGATTTTTAAATGTGTTTTTTCTATTTGGTGAAAATGTGATACTGAATAAAAATGTTTTCTTCTTCTTCTTCTTCTTCTTCAATACATAAAATGACTAATCAGTTTATGTAGGTAGGGTAGTCAGTAAGTATTAGCCTTATACGACAATGGAACTGCTGAAAATGTTGCTATTTTCAGGAAATTATATAATTTTGTTATCATCAAATGTCTAAATGGAAATGTTAATTGGCTTATTAATTACATCATAAGTAATTCAATCACATCATTGAGGTTGTATCGACAGTGATTGAAATTACGCCACAAATTAAATTATGATGTTAACTCCAGATTTGCGCATTTATGCTCTCGATGATCAATGAAAGAACTGTGCATTTGTAGGGCTTGGTATTTAAGATTAGACAATTAATCGCATCCTCGTATGTAATTCAATGACGTGACATGTTTGTTACTTATTATCGAGTAGGAAATATATTTAATGGCGAATCAGCTACTGGTATTACGTTCCATGACTTTTACGTTCAATGGGCTTAATTTAGTCGCAATTATTCATGAGAATGCATTATCGATTAATTGTCATGGTAATGTACTTAGATTTACTGACTATCGGATTTTGATCTCTCTTGCTTGCTTGTTGGATGGCAATCACAAAATAACAAGTGAATGTAACTTACCTGCTGAACTGAGACAAAGAGAAATATTCGTTTGTAAATAATACGTTTTCATAAGTGTGCAGAAGTAAATTGTCACTCTATTTCTATTTTACTTATACACTGGCCGTCACAAAAATCGACCTACCTGTTTAAACAAATTTGCTCGAATCGATTTCAGAAACGACATATTAAATGAGTTATAGGGTAAAATTTTGGAGATTTTTTAATGGCCTTAATATATTAAAGTATTTGTTTTTGATTTATTCTGTCTTACAAAATTGCAACATCGCACATTTCTGATTATACTCGTTTCTATGGTTTTCAGGTACATACTCGGTGTCGAGTACATCGAGTACCTGAAAAACCATAGAAAAGCTCTCTTAGTGACTGGCAGCAAGTTTTGCTTAACAAAATCAATATGCGAGCACTATGGAGTGTTTGAAAAATAACGTTTCAGTGAGTAAGGTCGTTGTTACAGTAAACTGCGTTACGTAAAGTGCACGTGACACAGTACAGGTGTTGTTTTTTTTTCTATTGCCACATTGGCAACTGTAATCGAGTTAAGAAATATTCTCTCCCGTATGTAGGTATTATAACGGTTAATAATTGGGTTAACTTGTAACGACAAAAGCTTATAATCAACAGGCTTTATACGGTACGAGTTGTAGAAGGAATTCGTAAAGTAGATTTTATAAATCGATGTAAAGTGTAAGAATAGAAGTTGCATTCTGAGGTGAAATTGTGTTACAAAAATATTTTATTCAAATGCGTTATTTCTGTGTCAGTTATCAATATATTCCCTATACCTATCCTGGTTTCGTACAAAGTAACAAGTCTTAAGTTTTCCTCATTTCTGCTTCTTGGGGAACGTATTTCCAGAAAATCGATTATATGAATCTTATAATCGATCAAAATATTAAAAGCAAAACGATTCCATAGAAAGAAACGTAAAAATTGGCACATGTGCAAGATTGTTCAGTCATGCCCCCCCTCGCCTAGTCCCATACAAGAGCGTATAGACAATACTGTAAAGAATGGTGTGGGCATGACAGAGCATTTGCGAGGAAAATGTTCAGCCGAGAATGAGTTTAAGACAATCCAGAATAAATTGATCAGAACCTTTCTTGAATTCCGTCGACCTAGTTCAAATAAGAAGAGAGATTAGGTACTTACAAACTTTTATTAATCCAGATTAGAAAGCAATCTTTTTAAATAATAAAAAAATTAGAATGAGAATGCATGAGAGTCAAATGTATGAACTCATTATTGTTTATTTATTCATGGCCAGTCTCAACATTTAATACTGTCACTTACATAGAAAGAACTTAAACGTCAGATAGCTTTTAGTATTAAACTGACAGATATTAAACTTTCAGTCAACGGTAGATAAGATATCGAGACTGGCCATTAGAATTCATTGGTGTCTCCAATTCTTAAACATTCCACATTTTCGATCTCAACCCCTAATTGCGAGCACACATGACTATAAGAAAAAAACTCGAATGAGGGTCACAAAATACCCGCAAAAATCAACGGCAATGACTAGAGGATTCTACTCCGGTTGCGTTCGTAATCCCGAACCCTTCTTCAATATGATTTGCGTCAGTGGCGATGCGTTCCGAACAGATCACCGGCAAGTAACCGAGTGGAAAAAGCGCTTCTCATCACAGACTCTATCCAGAAACATGTATGTTTGTATTCACAACACTAGTCGTCTCACTCACTCACTAAAACTTACTTTCCAGTTAAAAACAACCGAATTAGCCAGGAAACTGGTGAGCTATAATGGCTGGACGGATTTCGAACAGCTATAGCTAAGAAATACCGTGATTAAATTATCTTACGAATAAAAAACTGTTTTGACATCGGTCCATCCGTTTCGGGAGCTACGGACAGACACACATAAAAAAACACACACAGAAACACTAACGCACAAACAGACATAGGGACAAAGTTATAACACCCCTCTTCAATATGATATATTCTTCGGGGTTTAAAAATATAGGAGTGACAGGGATGGTAAGAATCAAATACACTGGTAGTGTTAGTCAGAGTAAGCACTCTCGGAGCGTTGCTTGAGATCTTTCCAATCCGAGTGGCATTTTGCCTCACAGAGAAACAATATTTTATGTTCCTACGGATGAAAGGGGAATTGGGAAACAGGACGACTTTTAGTTTTACATGCAGTAAATAGGTAATACTCGTATTGACTCTCATTATAAGTGCTTGATCAAACTTACAATGGTCGTCAGTCAAACCACGCCATGTGATTGAAGGGTAGGTAATATAGGGCAGCAAGTCAAACACCCAGATTCCGTAGTAAATAAGATTTAGTTTATTCTATTAAAGAATTTACAGATCCCGTATTATTTCGGCCATTGGCAAGGAGCGAGAGAACAAGCGCTATACGCGTGATAGAGAGCTCTATATTTCAAATCCAAATTGACATATTGTATTCGCTTACGTAAAAGAGGTTCCGTTCTCACAGTTATTGTATATATTGTATGGAATTTTTGTTCTTAGTCTTTTAAGAAATGATTTTACGAAATGATGTCTTAGTCTTTTATAGGGCGCTTAAAAATTACTCTTGGACAAACCGGTAAGACCTCATACGAGTTTATTAGAAGAGTTTATGCGTAAAATAAGACAAAAATAGTTATGAGAAAAAATGAGAAGTAATGGAGAGGTTTTTTGTGTTTGTTTCCAAATTCGACAGCGTCCAAGCACGAGGTGGGTAATGTTATCATTCCATTAATTACAACAACCTCCCCCCGCTTTTTAAAAGTAAATTAATCCGATTTAGGGGGGAACCGAAGAACTCGCTCCGTCCGAGTTTATTCAGGCAACTTTCTTTGGAATAATTATTTTTTGTAATTAAATCCATCAACACGATTTTTTCTTAATGATTCTCCCGTGGGAGACGGGGCGGGCGGCGAGAAATGAGGAGGCGCTATTTTTTCTGGAATGTTTCTATTCCGTAATAAAGGTGATAAGTACGTTAGTCTAAGTATGGATAACTTGGCAGCATTGCTATTTTTTATTTTGCTTTACATTTATTCTGATTTAGGTGTAGACAAGTGGATCGTCTAAAATTTTATCAGACCTAAATATCTAAAACTTCCCGATCGGTTAGTTTGAAAAATTTGTAATTAAGTATTTTACTAGTAATTTATCAAGTTATATTAGTATTATTATTTACCTAGGAAAGTACAGGGTCAAATTTTAGAGAGAATAATATGATTTCCCAAAAGTCTTCAAAAGTTAAAGTAAACCTTTCTGCCTTCAGTAAATAATTATAATAATAAGCGGTCCATTCCATAGCACGTAAATGAAGCAAACATCACCCCCGGCCCCTAAGCAGCCGCAGTGTTAATGATATCTCGCTTTTAAAGGGCACATCATTTACTTATTTCTACGAAAATTAATTGAAATGAGTTTTGACGATGAAAAGATGCTTATACAAAAGAGAGTGGTGGCCGCTAGGTGTCGCTCCGAGATAACTTGTTCATCTTTAATTAATTATTTCGCGGCAAAGAAATTGTTCGCTTTGAAACTGTATATTCTATTCACTGGCATTTGCAATTATGATTTCGATTAAGAGGCCTTATAAATATGATTTCGCAATTTTATTAACAATAGATTTATCAAACGTTTAAATGTATAAACAAAAATGCAATCTATGATTAATTAAATTCTTAAAGTAACCGGTACGCTGTCCAATCCAGTATAATAATTCGTGAGTTGAATATAAATACTCATATTATCCATCAAACTAGCATAGACTTACAACGATGGTTTCGAGTCTAATGTTAATTACTCTAAAACTACCGAAAACTTTCTGTAATTTACTAACTTGAACATTTCTGTACTTTGAACATTCGCGTGGCTGAATTTCGTAGCACTCTGCACCGTAGCACAGCTACAGCTAAACAACCTACCCACCAAAGTTGTACTGATCGGAATAAATCGTGGAGCAGTTCCGTACATTTCAGGTCACATCTGGCCAGTGGGCAGTATGTGGGCCGCAATATCGACGGAGAACCGCAGATGGATGGCCCCTCCCGCGGGCCCCGACTCTATTGCTATAGATCGGTTCTCAACCTTTTTTTATTTCGAGATTTCAATATACAATTCACTTTTTAGTTGCATTAGTTAGAATGGATTTATGAAACAGTGACCAATCCCCGCGACCGCGATTACTTTCAAAAGTGAGCCACGTGAATATATGGAATCTGATCATAATGTAATCTTTATGTTTTATCTTGTTTCTTCATCATTTACGGGTTCAGCACGGGTAGGTAAGTTAGACTCAAAATCTAGAAATAAGTAGTCCATGAAAAGTGTCTCATTGTAGTAGAAGAATGTTTTATTAAAGAACCATATTTTGCTTACAGCTTTTATGTGGAAAAGTTTGAGAAGGCGAACCGTTGCTAGATTGAGCCAGTTCGTTCTCCAGTTGGACCGTCCCCAGGGAGTTCTTGGAATCGCGTAGTTGGCCGGAATATAGCTCAATAATAATCTCAATTTTTTGAGGTCAGTGCACTTGTACGAGTGTATTGTTCTTGGGAAAGGTATTCATTTTTTAAATCGCTATTCTTCGGAACTGTTTTCAATTGTGGCTGTCAAAAGCTTGGCGACACAAACTGGCAAGTCTAAAAGTTAACAAAAGTTGTCTTTTTCCTGCGTGTGTGTCTTTTTTGACACACCTGTGGCATACAGTTGCTCGCGACTGACATCGTGACCTAATCGCAAGTAGCGGCTACAGTATGCCGCAGATGCACTCTGGGCCATAATTGTCGTGATCTAAGAATGCACCTACGATCTTTTTCAAAAAGGGAGTGAAGCAACATTTTAAGCGTTCAGCATGTTGTACGTTTGCATTTTCGTATACACAAATAAAGTTTAGTCTTACATCATGCGTAGGAACATTTCCCCAGGGCTGCAGCAAGCCTAATAATGGCTCGCGATTTCCCTTCCCGCACGAGGAGTGTGAATTATTTTCCGGTTGTTGTTATTGTTCCGCTGGGTAACAAAGATATACACAAGTTCCGTAACAATGAGGAAATAAACAGGTCCGCGAAAAAATATGCCTGTAAACTTATATCATGCATTTAAAATAAGAGCAGTAAATGTTTTGAGATACTGTTTTATTAATTTGATTAACCTTGGTGTTTCTCTCTCTCTCGTCTAACCCTTTGGACACCTACGTGAAATTTTTACTTCATTTTTGTAACTTAAAATGACACTTAAATAACTTGATTTATTAGCCTTTTGTATTATAGATTGAATACTACATACTGGTAATTTTCCATTGATAAGTTTAATTCTTGCATTTCTTTACTGAAACTCTTAGAAAGCGGACTCTCTGTTGCCAAGCTTTTTTCCCCTTTCATCCTTACGAGCACTTTCAGTGTTTGTTGAAGGTATAATGGTCTACTAAATTCTGGCTGATACCTATCCTAGCTACCTTTGATTGAAAGACCAGAAAACTGACAGTTTTATTCAAACGACTGTAGCTTAGCCTCACATAGTTCTTGATACAAAACTCTGTCAGTTCCACTATCCTCACATAGTTCTTGGCACAAAACTGACAGTTCACTAACTTCAATCCAATGGTAGATAGAATATCGAAACCAACCGTTCATTATCTTATTTTAGTAAACCTACAAGCAATGTAAGACAATAAGACGACGTTGCGCGGAATCTTCAAAGCTCGTCAGTACGTACACCTTTAACAAATGACAATAAATAATAGTTTTTTTTTTTAACTTTTTAAGAACGAGTCACATCAAAATTCAAATGATCACTAATCAGCCAGCATGAATCTTCACGCGATGTTTCGAGAAGGAATGAGGGGGTGTGCGTCTGAGATGGGCGCGCTGAGGAAGCGCGCCGGGGTCGAGGGTCGCGGTCAGAACGATACGTTTTCTTGAATGCTCCCGATATACCAGCAGTAGGAAAACAAACACATTTCCATTGAGATTGTTGAAGATTAAAGGTTCTTTAGGTTGCAAGCATTGATGAACTTTTTTAAAGTTTTCTTTTTAATGTTTTTTTTTTACAATTTATCATTTTTACTACAGATTTATGATCACTACCATAGAGAGCCAATTCGGTCAGCTTATATTTATCAGTCCAATAACTACTTATCTGAATATTGAAAAATTTGCCCTGAACCTAGTTATAGCTTATTTGTTATGTCAATGTTACTTCTATACTAACTTTTAACTTCTAGTCATAAGAACTTGAGTATTTTTCTTTTGCTAACGATAATTATGTTTGTATAATGATAATTGTTCATGAGTGTTTGCCAGAAAGAGACGAGCCTATGTGATGTTGTTAGATAAGGATGCATTTATGTGACAAAATAAGATAGTACCGTGTGTAAACTGTAAAATATAGTTTTTAAACCACATTGGTCGGTTTTTTAAACTACTTTTTCGAATATAAGTGAGGCTATTTTGGTTATAAATATTCAATTTTAATTTTGGGTTTCTTCTCTCCTTGTTAAACCCCTGCCCCTGAATAGTAAGACTGAGCTTTTACGCGCTCGTCAGAAGCGCATAACCGCGAAAGCTCACGCGTCGGCTAATTCTAGTATCACACAGAAAAGCTGGATCTACTTTTTTCTGACTTCGACGTATACAACACATTTTTAGTAAATGGACACCTTATAAGTCAAATAAAAAAATTTGACAAAAAGCTTTTTAAACTTACTAACTAGGACAAATGTTTTCAAGCATAACCATCAAAGAAAACTTACTTAATATACTTTTACTTACTATTATGTAATATATTCGACGGGTAATAAAGAAAAATATTTATGACTTTATTTCTTCTTCGTATTTTTTTTTACCTATTATTTGTATTCAGTTTAAATTAAAGGTAGTTAAAGTTTTTCTGATACATTGATCCGTGTTGTATTTCGTTATCAATAGAAAAATGCAATCATCCCTTTTAAGTGTCGCAAAAGTCTGGCTAAACCAATCAATCAACTAAACTCCTCAATAGAGCCACGGTAATGTCTCGTTGCAATTATTATGCAAAGTCATTAACATGTTAAGAGGAGGTACTGAACCCTCCGCGGGAAGTTATCGCGCGAGTGGATCGATACGCTGTCGCGACCCCGGTACAAATATTGCAATACGAATGGAGGTACTTATTTTTTTTAAACAAATAGCCGGCGGCTGTTCGTAAATCATGCGGAAGTAGTTTTGATCGTTTAGAATGCCATCTGTCTGATTTTCGACAGTCTTCTGTTTCGAATTGACCCCTTTCATATCTTTCATTATGCGACCGGCGATTGTTTATTCTTATTCGATTTCGATAAGCTGTCCTAGTTTCGTTGCAAGTTATGCAGTTATCATAAAGTTAAGGTTAACAACAAACATCATTGACGCTTCTAATGTTTCCGCAGGAAGACAAGGTTATTGTTCGTAGCGCTAATTGGATGTTCTAGATCGAAAAATTAGTCAGATCTTAAAATTGGATAGATATCTAACAATGTGACCACAGTGTTGTTGCCTAAGCCGCAAGTCTTTCATGCCTATTCGTTATCAAAAGGTCAAATTGGACGTTACTCTTATTCAAAACATCAAGGGCCTTCCCGGCACAAGGGTATTGATTGATTCGCCTAACAACACGAGGCCTATTTTAATCTGACACGGTGATCTATTCCATCGGCTATGTGCGCCTATGTGTGTGTTTCCCCGTAAGTGTTGTGTACGCTCGTTAATCATAATTTCAGACGTTTGCTCGTGTGTTGGCTCATATTATTATGTTTTGGGGATAAGAAATTAGTTAGTGGACATTAAACTTGGACATAGCGCGACCGGACAGTCTTGATCGTTTGTTTGTCGTCCCTTAATAATTTGCTACGAGATGGAATAAATCCGTTCGTATGAGCTTGTGAGATCATTATTACAAAGTTGCTCAGAAACATTGATTGGCTATTATTAAATTCCATAATGGTTCTAATTAAAATAACATTATAATATTGAAGAGCATAATAATAACAATGCGGCTGTGTAAACAATATTAAGAAGTGAGAAGGCTGTTTTTTTTAACCAGTACATTGAAATTAATTTTGAATATTATGCAATATAACATGAAGTAAGACCTAAAGTTTTATATAGAGGCATTTGAAAAGTGAGAGTCGAAGCCCTTATTCGTGATTTTAAACTTTTTAAACGAAAGGTCACTGATAACAATTCAATCTTTTGTCATACAAAGTTTTCCTTGGGAGGACCAACACTCCTATGTCGGCGTATACCAAACTTGGCAAGAAACATTAAGGGCTCGCACATCGCAGGGACTGACCCGTCATGAAATTTAAATCTAGATCAATAACCACGCTTATATCATTGTCTTCATTAGAGATAATTGGGTTCGCTCCCCGTCGGCCGCAACTTTGTTTGCTTGCCGATAACTTGAGACGAATTACTTGGATGTAAAGGTACCCATGTCATAGGGCGAGGGACCGGGCTATGTACTACCGAAGTCATAGTCATCATTTCACCACATATACATATCCGTGTGTTGTAAGTTTGCATGATTACTGATTGAGGAAAAGCCTTGATTCATGGAGTATATTGACCCAATAAAAGTGGCAATTTTGTGATGGCAGCTTTTACACTAAGCTGATTAAGGAAAATGTGTCTAGATGTGAAGCTGCAATTGCGTTTGCGGTAATGTGTGGTGGTTTCCATGAAGACTGTGAAAGCACCACACATAGGTAAGTCGACACATCCAAATCACAGACTCAGGTGGTAAAGCAGCCTTGGTTGCGTGTACGTACTGACATACATTGAGCGAGATATAAATTAATAAATAAATTGTTTCAACGAACACACCAATTACCTAGCCCCAAACTAAGCGTTAGCTTGTGCTATGGTGGCTAGGATAACGGATAGAAATACTTAAATACATTTATAAACACCCATGACTCAGGTACTAATGCTCGTGCTAATCATACATTTGCCCCTAGCAGGATTCAAACCCGCGACAGCCGGTTTTGTTGTCTGGACCTCAGACCGCTAGACCAAAGCTGTCGTCAGCTATATAATAAGCTGTCAATTTATCAAACATACTTATGTGTTGTACCTTCAAGTCCCAAATTGCAACAATGTGTCTCTGTTGGGGATGAAAACAATTTCTTCCGTATTTTAATTGAGGCTGCTCCTCAGCAACGTCGTAAAGCTTCCCGAGGTGGGCGTCATTTTGCGGGATATGTTTACATGAGGCGAGTCAACACGATTACCTGAAATTAGGTGAGTACGTTTTATGTTATTTACACACGGCCGACACAGCCTCAGAGTGTTTTAAATTTATAATTAACCGCAATCATTATACAACTCCTTTCTTAATTTTTGGAGTACTGAGCTGGGGCCCTATTACGACCTTGCTCTCTTGTCAATGGAAGAATTCTTAAAAAAAAAAACAATGATTAACGGCGTATGTGTTGAACGGTGCCCCTAAACTGATCCTATTTTTATATATTTTTTCTGTGACAAATTTCTAAATCACTAGCATTTATTGATACTCGTTTTGCTTCCTGTAACTCAATCACTGAGATCATTTTTCATCATTTTTCTAGTTAAAATATCAAACCAAGAGGCAAGAATCCCGCAATAATATGTAAATCTCAAACAGTATTTCCCACAGATATATATCTGTGGTATTTCCATTGGAAGGTCGTTAGGTAAATCAAAACTCTACAACTAAGTGGCGAATCTGCATCTACCCCTAAATAAACATCTGGCGCTTATCTCTTAAAACATAAGCGCATTCCGATCCGAGACGGCGGTGTTTGCGATCGATTCGACTCGATCGCTTTCTAATCCCCATTTTCGCGATGCCATTACGATTTTTCGCGCGCTCACCTCTCTCCATATTTCCGTGCATATCTCGACGATTCGCAGATCCATTATTTTTTATGGCTCGAATACACGGTGCTTAGTATCGCCTCCCCGCCTACAGCTAACGTCTTGGGGGCGACAATGAGAGCTTTTCCAAGGAAAATGATCGACACTGTTCTGATATTTGAGCAAGCAAAGCCGAGGTTGTGTGGAGTGGCTCAGAAATTATGTTGCTTGGTAAACCAGAGTTATGGTCCAATCATGTATGGGTAATAAGACGTTTTAGATGTGTGATACTTGCTCACTCGTATGTAGAGCCAATGCATTTTATTTTTGTTATAAATAGAACTCATATTTCTTAATGTCAGGGTGCGATCCCCGCACAGTACAAGCATAAGTGTACATGAACATGTGTGTTGGTATTGGTCTGGGTGTTTTCTATGTATATTTATTACAAAAAAAGTAATTTAAGTATGTTTATCCGTTGTCTCGTACCCATAACACAAGCCTCGTAGCTTAATTTGGGACTAGAGAATTGGTGTGATTGTTTTAATATTTATTATTATTATTACATAATAATGAGGAATTACGTTGTGTCATCTTAATGTTCATCTAAGTCAACCAGGCCACAGATATAATAATACCCATACACAGGCAGTAGCCAGCCATCCTATTGTGTTTGAATTTTTCAAGTCGTGAATACTTATTAGAATTGCTTCGATCCCATCATTGCTAATTGCACTAAAGTAGGCAGGTAAGTACTCAAGGAGTAGTCACTAGGTTGGTTTCGTTCGACCCCGCCAGGCCACTCCACGCCACCCGACTACACCCGACTCAGCCTTTTCCACTCAATACGTTTTATCGACAAACGTCAGTGACGCAGCGTGACAATATTTAAATACGATCCAGTACAAGCTATGAATATTTTAAACTCTAAGTAAACCACTCAGCATCGTGTTCCTGCAAAGACACCCACACGACAATAAACGAAATATATTATTGAGTTCCAAGCAATAAGACACAAAATCCCTTGTAATCACTCCCGAATCGCGGCTTGGTTTTTACTTTATATCTATGCATAAAGCGATTTGATAAGTGCTCGCAAATTGGGATCGATATTAAAGTGACGAGTTATGCTGATTGGATTTTTTCAAGTGGTACCTACCAGGGGAAGGTGAATAATTGAGTGCGAATTAGTTTCAAAAGTAATATTGGAGCGATTTGTATTTATAATTTATTGCATAAATGCGATTTCTTTGGGGCTTAGATCGCATTAAGTTTCGATTATAAAGTGATCTTAATTCAAATCGTTTTAAAAAACGATATCGTCAGCGCCTGCTTATTTGACTGAGCAATGTTTCGTGTGCACATTTGCTTTATAGAATTGTAAAGGAGAAAACTACCTGCCGCCTTTATTATGAAGAAAACCTTATAAACAATTTTGTTATACTTTGATCAGTTACAGGAAATAAATAGCCAACAATCAATATTTGTTGCGCAAATAAATTGATTTATTTCCACATACGCTTCTATATCGGATAAACGACAAAATCTGCCATTATTTGGGAATAAAACATTTTCGCACAGATGTAAGTGATGGTACCCCACTTAAAGGAGCAGATTTGGGCATTTTTGTATTGGCTGAAACAAGGAGTAGTCCGTGCCGATATGAATTGATCACGCAGATCTCGATTCGTCGATAGCCCTCCGAGGGCCTCCGGCAATCTATAGGGATCTAGTCAAGGAGCCCTCAACTCAGTTCTAACCCGGCACTCTTTGTCCCGGCTCCCGGCCGCGGTACTCGAATACGAGTGCGTCTTTGTTACATTGTAGCTTTGATAAGTAACCGGATGAACGGATATAAATATAGGTACGATGAGTCGCGATCGGATTTCTAAAATTGGCCGGTACAATAGATTGCTAGCAATACTCATTTTGGGGTAGGCGGTGTCATTGAATTGAGTGTCAAGGGCTTTATCAATGAGCAAGACTGATGTAGTGGGCCTAGTTGTTTACGGTATGACGGCTTTCTAAGTTGGCTGGGCACGATGTCGGCGGTAGTAAAGTCTGTTAAAAGACATTTTCATAGAAATACCGCACCACCGTCAAGTCCCCGGACCGCTCGCTGTTTGAAAAGCCTCGAAGCCTTGAAGGTACATAAATACAACATTTGTTTTTTTTTTATTAACTACTATGATCAATGATTAAAAAGGACTCCATACGGTAAGGCAAACAGGTCTAATTGGAAAACTTCTTAGAAGCACGGATAAATAACGTTTTATTCGGAATTATAATTAAAAATTTGGTATAGGTAGCACCTGCGGAAGTGAAACGTAAAGGCATTCCGGCATGAAGCCACTGCCCCAGGTGGCGACTTGGAATACAAAGTGAGCGAGGCGGCGAATCTAGCGCCTGTATTACGTATATTTTTCTTGAATTTTCATGGAATAAATTTTGCATTTGGATTTAACATCTTCATGCCTAGTGAGAAAGAGCATGTTTTACTGTTGTAACGTTCATAATAGTACTGGCTGATTTCGACCACGGCGGCCAATTTCAACAGGGATCAACTAACTACGCAGGAGATATTATAGTGCACAAGTGTGAGCGCAATAGGCAGGTGCACTCACTGTTCCATCACTCTCAAAGTTCGGTGAGACGGCAATCTGTCATGACCGGACAGAGATCAGGCGCAGGACCAACAGCTGAAAGTGCTTTCCGAGGCACGGGGGTGTAACACCGCTAACGTCCCGACCCCGAGCTGTTTTTGAGAAATTCATGACAGAAAATCTCAGAAACAATTTTGGCTCGACCTAGGATTCGAACCCAGGACCTCTCGGATGTAAGTCAGAAACTTTGCCACTACACCAACGAGGCAGTCAGTGTAACGTTCATACCACTGTGCCAATCATTAAATTTTACATCTGCCTCTGCTTGGAACCACAGTCAAAGACTTTTTCAACCCCCGACTAAAAAGTTACAAGTTTGACCCAAGTGTGGCATCGTAGCTCCCGAACTGATGGACGGATTTAAGTGCGGTCTTTTTACGCGGAAGTGCAATAAGCGTACATGCCAATTTGGGGTAGAGAAGAAGAGTAATCGTAGGACCTCCCTCGATAAGCTACACGCAGTCGCAGTATACCTCCCGGCACCCTCTATCGCCTAATAAGCAAAGTCATGGTAGAATTTTAAAGAGTCTTGGACGTCCACAACCCACAGCTAGCTCGCTAACCACCACCTATACCCGAGTCAGCTCATGGCTCAGTACCTAACCTGCACCTAACTTCACCTTTGCTCGTGGGTACCCAATTCCCTTGATAGCATGCAATGAGCCCCGTCGCCAGCGAATGGCATTGATCATAATATCGACGGAGGCTTAGGGGTGATAAATGGTCGCCGCCGTCAGCCGCGGGATGACGCCGCCGCCATATTTAAATCGCGCTGTCACAACGCGATGTGGTCTAACCTTTTTACTTTTTATATTTGGTTTGGTTGGTGGTAGTCAACATTGCAATAGGTACTCTTTTATTTACAACAAAACAAAAGGCAATAAGTTACACTAAATAAGTCATTGCCATAATTAGTTTCGTTGCACGCAAAACCTACCAACTGTTTTCAGTTTCAGGTTTCTGCCTTTTAGGATAAATACCCACATACGGGTTGAGGTACACTGAGACAGCTTTATAATTCCCAAAAATAGTACATTTTCATAAAAACTTACACAAGAGTATAAATTTTATTTATCACTTTTCACGCGATTTAATTTCATGTCTCACTCTAAGCATGAAAGTATAAACCTGCCTGTTAACTCTAGTTTATGGTTTTCTCATGTTTTTTAAATCTATCTAAAGCTTTCGCCGATAAGCTCCGCGAGTTTCCATCAAATCATCTTATTCCATTGCAAGTATCACGCGGAATCGACGGGCCGAATAGGAAATTAAAATCATCAATCAAACTAAAAAGTACAAAGGCCCCGGTCCCATTGTCGCCGATATGTTTGCGCAAAAACGACTTTGTCGCATCACAGTCAAAGTAATAAAAAATCTACCTCGGATCTAATATAGCGCTGGATGCGGTTCATTGTGATACTTTTTAAATTTTCAGCTTTCAAAAGAAATCATTAAATAAATAAAAACATCACATACATTTATCTAACTTCGTAGTAAGTAGCTTAAGCATTTGTGTTACAGAAATCAGAATCAGCAGCGTTACTCCAAATAAACCTAAATAAATACATACGAGTACAACACCCAGATCAGTACAAACAGAATGTTCATGCCCACAAATGTTTGTACAGTTAGAAGATCGAACCCGCGACCTCTTAGTCTTATATTTAACTTCTTAATCATTCTTAACCAATCATTGTGGGTATAACACAAATTTTAATTTTTAGTCGTAGTGTCATGTAATAATTAAAATGATTTTCAGCTTTATCTTAATCACAACAACTCACTGATGACAAGAAAATTTAAAAATGATGCAATTCTCGCATTGTGAAATTAATCGGACAAAAAAATATGTATAATTCCTCAGCATTGATAAGCGAAAACAAAATACTAAAAAACTCTGGTTCAAGTTTTTGTTGACTAGATCTTTGGTTTGTAGTTATTGCCCTCCAAATTTATACTTTTTAGGGTTCCGTACCTCAAAAGGAAAAAAACGGAACCCTTATAAGATCACTTTGTTGTCCGTCCGTCCGTCTGTCAAGACCGTTTTTCTCAGGAACGCGTAGAGGTATCAAATTTATATATGATACTTAGGTTTACTGTCCCTGGAAGCTGTAGAAAAATCAACCTTCTAAGCCAACGCAATCAAAAGATACAGCTATTTAGGCCGCAAATTTCCGCAAATTTTCGAAACTCGCACGGGAATCAAAACATACAGAGTACTTCCCGTAAACTTAGAATCTTGAACTTTAGTACGAAGTCACGTGTTATAGTACAGATATAGGAAAAATTACGATAACCGTAAATTTTCAGTTTCATCATATAAAAAAATATTTTTGAAAATTATTTCTGACAATTTTGCAAATTTTAAAGTTACTACTCCTTATCTACAGGTTTGTACGGAACCCTCGGTGCGCGAGTCCAACTCGAACTTGACCGGTTTTTTCTCATAACAAAGATAATAAAAGAAAGGACGTGGTAGGTATATAATACCGGATTGGTCGTATTCTGTCTGGGTGTCCACGGAAGACCAGCGTCGTGGCATTCCTGAGATGCTACGACACATGCTGAGTGGCCCCCCTTTCAGTATCTTGTGTATGTATGTGATTTTTAAATGTGTTTTTCTATTTGGTAAAAATGTGATACTGAATAAAAATGTTTTCTTCTTCTTCTCTAACTTATATGACGTGATTATTTTAAAGACAAGACTGTTCAAGCCAGATCCAGCGATGGCTAGAGTCACGTTAAAAAAGCTCTGGCTTTGTGATAGGACACGTAATACGTCCACAATTGGTTATTGCGATGCAATGACAGTGCGGTTTGAGGCGGATCGCTGAAGGAAAGTGGAAGCGAGCGACGGTTTTTATCGCATTTCGGGTACGTTATTTTGTATATGCTACATTATATTGTATATAAATATTACCGGGATATTTATTGTGTGAGCCATGAGCTTTTTAAATAAATAAAAAACATTTTCACTTAGTCAATATGTACACACTTTCCTTAATGAGTAAGAGTATTCTTTATACATATTCACTGTTTGTCGACATTTCTACCAGTTTAAAAAGAGTCAGTTAAAATAGTCGTGTTTAGCTTGAGTTCCTAATCAATTTGATACAAAAATATATATTACCTACTTAGTTATAATTTGAAAATGTTATTTTCGTTCTGTCGTTCTCCTAATTGTATTGTTTCGTTATTTGATTAATAGTAAAGGAAAGCGAGATTTGAGCTGTTGTCGAGTCATCGTTGAACTGAATTCTTAAAGACATTAAGCCGATGGTGAACGGCAGAGTAATACCTTTTAGGAATTCATGAAATAAATTACTAAAATACACTTTCGTTTATATGAAATAGTACTAAGTTAATATCTACACTTTTACACTAATATTTTTATAAAGAAGAAAGATTTGATTGTTTGTTTATTTGAATTGAATAGGCCCCAAAACTACTGGACTGATCTGATTAAGATAAATTTTTCACCATTCCAAAACTATATCTGGAATGGAAATATTGTCCACCCGTGCGGAGCTTGGCCGCTTGTTTAATACTCGTATATATTGTAACAGCCTTAACTAACTTAATAATTGTTACATTTCAAAACAACGACCGGTAGCAAGCGCACTCTTTCAGACAGCAAAAATAAAAAATCATGGATTTGAAAAATAATTGCCAGCATATTTTATAATTAAGGAAAAAAACAAATAACCAGTAATCACAAAAATATAAATCGTCTGGCGCAGTATTACACTGCCGTGCGCTCCGGCGCACAGTTCTTTCAGCGAGCAAGGGTTCGCGATCCTCAATGATTCAACAGTTTCCATTGAAAACTTTATTCGAAGATTACTCCGTTGTATAAATGTAATAAGCTCGCTGTGACGAGATTAGACCCCAGTTTCACTCAGGCATTAATGACATTTTCAGTCGGGAAAGCGTTGTTTATGCGACACAATGATTTTGAAAGTCATTTCGGTGGGAAAAATGTCGAGGATAAACATTGGTTTTCGGTGGGGGTGCTGTTTCAAAGTGTCGTATGTTGAATGTTGTTGTTCTATGTATTCTGGTTCGAACGTATAAGTATGAACGTGAAAATTTTATTTTTAACATTTTCATAGCTCAAGCATCAAAGTGATTGAACTGATTACGTACTGAATTTTTAGTTGTGCTTTGTTGAGGTTTTTACGTAGGTACCTACGTTGCGTTATTATTAGGTTTCAACACTTGTAATATTATACTTAACGTCGTTGGTATAAAAGGTGCTCAAAATAAACAAAACTTCATCGCCATTTCGTTGTTTCCCTTCTATTAATCCAAATTCGGCCAGCAGTCATTAATAAATGTTTATTTGTACACAAAAAGGAGTAAAAATTGAAGATCTCTGCGATATATCGAAACTCATTCGCTGTACATCGACGGTGCATGAAATTTACATGGAATTTTGTGCGTATAATAAAGAATGATGAATTGGGCCCGCATTGGTAATTATGACCAGCAGTGAGCGAGCGCGCCAATATTAAATTGCGAAATTCAATAATTTTATTAACATTCGCAAAAACCATCGCACCATTGGTAAGCTCCAAATAGCATTTCATCAGGTTTTAATTGAGAAATGGCCCAGTAATTTCCCATGTATTACTGTTTAACAGTTTGCGAGAAGGAAAATCTGAAATAAATGCCCTGGAAGAAGGATGCTAATGATAACTCTAACGAGTTATTTGAAAATGATTAAAAGTTTGATGGGTTGAAACATGGGTTGTAATACAGACCTCAAGAACAGTTGAGAATAACATTTTCTTTCTTTTTAATTTATTTAAATAAGTTTTGTTTTATGTCTATACGAAAAGTAAGTACAGATAATTTTACTTAATTTTTTCGTATCAGAATGCCATTTTGCATATAAAATCAGTTACGACGATAATGAGTGCTTAAAATGTCTTCGACCTGGAATTTGGAAGCACGTTCGAGGAAAATGCAGGCACAATGTTTCGGATCTACACCAGAGCCTATGTAATATGCGAACATTGAGAAAATAGTAATAATTCCTCTTAAATAGAATTTGGGCTCATGTGTGTAATAATGTAAAAAGGCTTCTTAATAAACAGTTCTTTAATATACAGTAACTGGTTCCTACCAAAAAAAAAAATAGAAAGTTGATTTGACATCGTCACCCCAATCACTTTGGAAAATACTACTATGAGAAGGTATTGTACCTACTAAACAAAGCCTTAAACGGAATTTAGGCTAAATAACAAACTTTCTCTATCTCGGATAAAAATGAGGCGAACAAAACACAAGGCGAAGGAAAGGAATAGGAAAGGACGCAGCTCGGCCCGAAACTAATGGTTTTTTGCTCGTAATTGGATTTCATTGCGGCCGATCCGACGGTGAGGCATGGATTTTTGTCACGATACTATTTGGCCGGAGATTCTCAAGGTTTTCCACCCTCTATTCATCTGTCTGCTCCGTTAGTGGTGGAATTTATTGGACTCAGTTGCGGGAACAGAGAAAAACAATCTGAAAACAGATTTGTACACAAGTACCTATTTGATGTGTTTATGGTGCTAGAATAATAGCTGTTATTTTTGAATGGGTAAAATATTCAATAACCGCTGACCAGAAATTGACACGAAACTTGAAAGTAAAAAAAATATATATAAGTATCTTAAGTGTGTTCGTTATTTATTTTAGCAACAAAGAAATCGCATCAATCTATTTTTAACTGCATTTCGATCATAAAAAAAGAAAACAGCAGATTCTGTGAACAGCTAAGTGGCTAATTCTGCGCTCCGGGCCAGTGGCCATCATTAGTATATTAAAGAAGTATTATTATAACCATTAAGTAAAAGTAATCACTATTCTCGCCCAAACTCTGTAATTTTCGACTTTGAACTAATTTAAGTAATAAGGAAGGCAATGTACTAACTTAGTGCATGTTTGTGCTACAATTAAGATACATTTGAAATTTTATTTTCCTTTTTATTTCACATGAAATTTTATTTAAATAATATTTATTATAGTAGTTTTTGAATTCCTTATTCATAGAACAGTTATGTAAATAAGCGAGGTTTATTATTTTCTAGAGTACTTATAGGGATCACGAAACGTGTTAAAAAACTATTGAATGTTGATTAAGGGTCGGGCGGCTTAATAACATCTGACAGTAAGGTTGGTCACCTAACTTACAAAACACCCCCTCTACCAATCCTCATCGAGTCCGCGTGGAGTAAGGCTCGTATCACCTCATAATTGAGGTGAGGCCTGTGCCCAGCAGTGGAACGTATATATAGGCTGATGAGATGAGATGATGATGATCAAGGTTCTTCCCTTTTATAGCATATTGCTAGCTCTGAAGCTCTATTACCTTTACCTCATCCAACCCACCCTAACTCCTAGACATCGAATCGAGGAAAATCTCGTTAGAAAGGGTATCCCGATGCATGTTTTAAAATAATCAGTTTCCGTGTTAATTCTTAATTTACTGCTTGGATGGCAGCAGGTAACGCGATTGGGTGAAGCCGGCGGCAAAAACTCACTGGACGGTGTGTGGCCGTATTAGCTGAGTAGTTAACGGCAACGAGTATGTGACATCACGATAAGAACTTAAGGAGTAGATGCCAATGCTGATCAGATGTTCTAGAATATTGATTGAGACTGCTCAATTACGTCAGTCTTCTTTATAAAGACTGAATAAGGACGACAGCCAAAAAGCCTACCTAATAGGTATTTTGGAGTCTGTTTTCTATGGTTGCTTTCAAACTGTTGGTGTAGTGACGTAGTTACATATAAATAAATAAATATTTTACAACAATCATACCAATTCTGTAGTCCCAAATTAAGCTACGAGGCTTGTGTTATGGGTACTAGACAACGGATAAACATACATAAACACTTTTTTGTAAATAAATACATATTATACATAGAAAACACCCAGACCAGTCCAAACACACATGTTCATGCACACTTATGCTTGTACTGTACGGGGATCGAACCCGCGACCCTTGGTTTTAGAAGTCCGACATGTAGACCACTGCATCAAGCGGTCGTCTTAAAGGAAACACATACACATATAAAGGAATACTAATACGTGGAAGCTTATTAGTAAAACATAATAAAAACAAAATAATACAATTTATTTAATGAGATTCTGCTCTAAGCACAATTAGGTACCCGTAATAAGTGCATTAAAGGTTATCGAAGTTATTCTTAGTGCAATTAATTGAAAAACCGTTTAATACTATGCTACTTACATACACTTCACTGACATAAATTGCTATAACATGTTATACTCGTAATAACCTTACCCTTGTCAGTAAAGGCCTTTAAATGCGTAAAGAACATGAAGATACTACCTATGGTGTGGTAAAGATTGGTTTATTTATGAGATTAAAACCATTTTTAAGAAAAATCTGTCTGCCACAGATTCGAACATGTTGTAGGTTATGTATCTGAAGATATTGCTTGAAGCTACTAAACTGAGTACGCTTAGTTCTATATAGCATTTATCAGTTTGACCTGGTTTAATCCTACTAAAGGAATCGTGTTACAATATAATCTGTATATTGAAAAATCTTTTTTAACATTTATTGTTCTTCGATCGTCAGCCACACAATTGCTGTTGAGTACAACGCAACATGCTAATGATGGATGATTAAAAAATTAACCGCTTCGTTACCGGCCATGCTTGAAGAATTGTCTCGAACACGTAATGAAAATAGCTCCCGGTCTTAAGAAGGGGTAAACTATTGCAACGTAATAAATGCAAGGGAGATTAAATGCCCCATTAATATGTTACTAAAGTAATCAATTTTAATTAAGATAACCTATAAGTTGTGTGTCTACAGCCTTTAAAGACCGGCCAACCGTATCTCTGTCTTCAATTTCTACAATATTCGGATGTCCGATAAAGGTAACGTGTACTTAGAGATACTCAGAAACGTTTGTCTTAACTGAAACAATCGAAAGATTTTAGTTTGATTTTAGGTTTAAAAGTTTAGAAATACAGTGTTTTTAAATTAAGCTTATTACCATGTATCAAAATAAGAAAACGCTAAAATGCATCATCTTTGGCATGAAACCATTAAAAAGCTTCTCTTTTATAATTACCTACGAGATCCGAAACACTGATTTTGAGCGCTAAAATGTTAACAGATTATTCTTAAGTCCTGTCAAATTTTAATCCAGTAGCTTAAAGTGCTATATGTGTGAGACATATACCTTCCAATTTGGACCCTCCCAGGGAGCGGCTTCCGCCGGCTCATTTTAATGTTTCATCCACTCCATCGTTATTAAAGATCTATATCTCAGGAAGGTGCACTATTAGTATCGGTTCGTTTTCATTAAACCCTTTCGATGTTCGTATCGAGCTGTAGTGCGTGAGGGAAACATGACGAGAGCGTTTCGAGATGCAGCCAGGGCTGGAAAAATTCGTATGGTAATTGCTCAAGAGGATTAGGAATTGAGGAACTAGAATGCTACTCCACTCACGAGGCCTCATCTTAACTATGAGGTGGTACCAGGCACTCTCCACCACGCGGGTTCGTGGAGGGGTTCTTTGTAACGAAAGTGAACCACCTTACTGTCAGATGTTATTAAGCCGCTCAAGGCCCTCTGACCGGGCTTAAAGACTAATATCTGTCGATAATACCGATGACGTTAAATTCGAAGAAGTATAGGAATATAGTTTTATGAACTGTCTTGTTGGTGGCAGTTTTCAATATTGCTAATGTTGTATATCTGAGAATTATAGGTTTGATTAAAATGACGATGACGGAAAAAGAAGTTCCATTTATTTTCAGAATCAACCATTTGTCGTTTTATTGGTAAATTTTAAAAATTACACAACTACGAGTATTTCTTAAATAAATTGCTAAGAATTGATACAATTTTATAGGTATCAGATGATTTACCCCCATCACTATTGTAGGGAGAATAAATTAAAAGAAATTTGACTCTTATGCATGTCATTGTTTCAAATCAAAGAAACCAGCTATGCTTTGAGTGGATCTGTTTAGGGACTGACCTCAGAATGCGCAAACGGACAGCGGCAAAGGTCGCGATTCTGCGGCTAGTGGAACTATGCGCAAAGATTTCGGTCGCACAGAGATTTTTGCCGGATCGAGGAATTTAGTGGGGACTCAAACGTGGAGTGCCTACGCCAATTTATGAAAAACAACTGTTATTTTACATCTTCAAAATATGGTACAATTTATTTTTATTGCGTTGGGTTTTACTTTGGTTTGGTTTGGTTGGGTTGGACTTCTAAAACCAAGGGTCGCGGGTTCGATCCCCGCACAGTACAAGCATAAGTGTGCATGAACATGTGTATTTGTACTGGTCTGGGTGTTTTCTATGTATAATATGTATTTATTTACAAAAAAGGATTTAAGTATGTTTATCCGTTGTCTAGTATCCATAACACAAGTCTCGTAGCTTACTTTGGAACTAGAGAATTGGTGTGATTGTTGTGAAATATTTATTATTATTATTATTACTTACTTTCAAAGGGCAAATGTTTTCTATATCGAAAAAGAAAGTCGTATATATGTATATTGAACAAGAACTTGCATATTAGACCTGCTTACTTACATTCAGAAAAATGTCAGCTTATTGAAATTACATTGAAATTGGAAACCCATTTATTTAATTTAATATTTCAATGACATCAATGATTTAACCAGTGGAAGATCATTAAATTTTGTAACAGATATATAGGTCTTGCTTTAAATCAAGCTGTTTTGTATTAAAGGTTGCAAGGATTATTTAGGCCTACTCAAAACTAATATAGCGTAACTTACCTCCAGCCATATTCCGTTCCGGTGAAGTAAAACAACACAACAGCAAGTGACCGATAATTTGATTACGGCGGTGATTTGCTACAATGTTATTAATATCGTATGTTTGGCTCGGTAAGGCAACTATAACCAAATTGGATTTGTCCGTCTATGAGGCCAAACAATAACACATCCCAAGGGTTTCGGACCGGAACACGCTACCCTAATCCCTTGCAAGTGAAACTTGGAATTTATTATGTCTAATCTTAGTTAATAATTCTAGAAACATCTTTAAACAGGATGTGGTGAGATCTTCCGTACGGCTATTCGACTAGGAAAAGCAATTTGGTATGTAGTTTGGGGCCTTTGAATTATTGGGAATACTAGTGCCTTTTCCCACTATACGTATAATATAAGGCATGATAATTCTACATGAAAGGCATAAGCGATAGAAACAGATGTTTGATGAAAACAGAATTAAGTACCTCTAGTTTAGGCTAAAACTACAAGTGTTGAGAATATTATAACATTTATAAGTACTGAATGCAAAGCTAACTACCGAATGAACAACAAAAATAATTTAGGTATACTTACTTATAACGCAGTGATTGTTTTTTCTTAAATCTCAAACGATTTGACTGAAACGAAAATAATGCCATGCTTACTAACGATTTTGTAACGTTAGTTTAATTTATATAAGCTTAAATTGCTATCATAAATAAATCATAAATATCTGTGCATAGTGTGGAAATCACACCATTTTGGTGACGTCTATTCCGTTAAGCCTGGTCAGAGGCCCTTTTGTTGGTCACTTACCTTACACACAACCCCTCCACCAATTCACAGTCTCGTGGTGAAAGAACATGGCTTGTACAAACTCCTAGTTTAAGTTGAGGCCTGTGCCCAGCAGTGGCGCGTATTTGTAGGCTGATGAGATGAGATGCTGAGTGTGGAAATCTGACTTGCAAACAGTGCTCGCTTTTCCTTTTCACCTTCTTAAAACTTAATCACTTTGAATCCCACGCTCCTGTATGGTTTTCTGTGCTTATCAAGTAAGTGGTGATAGTACTCTTACAGTAGGGTATCAAGTGGTGGCAGGTTGCGCTGCGTCCGCTCCACTCGGTGCCTTTTGTGTTTGCTGGCGCCTTTGTGACGGCGACTTGTGCGTTTACCCTGCACTCGCGGCGGCCATGCTGCATTTTAATCAAACCTACAGTTTTCTTTGCGTGGTTTTGGTGGACACTACACTAGCTGCTGATTTCTATGTTTGGTTAAAAAATAATATTAAACTAGCTATGCTAAACTGCTAATAAGATAAACTAGAAGGATAGACTTAGAAACAGAATGATTTCTTAACAAAAACCGCGAGTTAATAAAACTATCCCTGGTAAATAGTTGAAAACTAGAACAAAATATTTCGAAAAATTCATTGCATTGCGACCCTAAAGTTGACCCTGAGTGCTTGTATATATAGGATGCGCGGGCGCGAAATTTTAAACATATGAAGTGACATACAAGTGTTCAGACACGAAACGCGCGTGCGGTGCTGGTAGGTATGTGTGAATCCGCTCATACAACTACATACATTTTTTAATTTATAAATGCTACTCACTACATATCTGTGACAATTTTCCGTCCAAAAGCATCGCAGATAATCCCGGACGCGACACCTCGCGAACTAACGAAGTTCTTCTAAGCGCGTCACCTCTCCGCCGTAATCGAGTTACAGCTCGTGTCTTGCGCGCCCTAAGGCGGTATCGGGATTTCGACGACTCAAGTCTCTACACGTTATCGTTGTAGCAGTGAGCAGTGATAGCGAGTCTGCACGTTTGTCGTTGTGCAAGATAGACCTGTGTCTAACAAGTGTTTTTGATGTGCTTTGAACGGCAAATAAGAGCGATGAGTAGGTAAAAATGTTTTATTAATAATAATAATAACGTTTATTTCAGGCTACAAAATTATAACATAACGATGGCCCATAATATAAATACCTTAAAGTCTAACATACATATTCTTATAAAACAGTTGATATATTAAAATAGTATCTATAGGTATTACACAAACACACGCGTCAGCGATTTGATACGGCACGCGCGGTGATGTCAGCAGGAAGGCGTCCCCTGAATTTCCGAAAAACGACTCCCTGCGGCCAGAAGTCCTCCTTCATGAAGGTCGCAAGATGGTGGGTCGGGACCCTCACCACAAATGAATTAAAATTCACTTTGTGGCGAGATTCCAACCGTTCGACCCTCAGGGTGAATTTGGACTTCCTTCGGATATGATCTACGACGTCTTCGACCTTCGTAGACCAATGCAAACAGGACACATACAGCAGCGTTGATCGAACTTCAGCACGCAGCTGTTGATCGGGTCCAGTCGGTGCGGTTCCGAGATTGTTACGGCTAGCGGGCTTCCTCTTCTTTCTTTCCACTTTTGTAAAGCCCTGATCATCGCTATTATTCGGGTGACATTGTGACGCGTATTAACACTAGTATAGGAAACATAGATACAGTGTGCATCCATATCATTATCGTACTTGTGATGTAGCGTGATGAAACATCTTTATGACGGCATCGTCAGCGACAGCTGTTACTTGCAATACCAATCGTTTGCATCAACTTTATGCAGTGTCTTGTGATTTGACAGACTAAGTGACTGATTATAGGACATTGTATTGTGGCTGTAAGTAGAAATCTAGCGTGATGCTGCTGGTACAGATGTTTGTCCTTTTTTCTTAGTACTGCTGGCCTAAGATCATTTCCCTGCAAAAGCATCGCGGATGACGTCGGTCAACTAAAGACGAAAGCTCTTCTAAGAGCGTCACCTATCCGTCGTAATCGAGTTACAGCTCGTGTCTTGCGCGCCCTGAGGCGGTATCGGGATTTCGACGACTCAAGTCTCTACACGTTATCGTTGTAGTCGTGCGCAGTGATAGTCGAGTCTGCACGTTTGTCGTTGTTATTATGATAGATACATTGTTGACTGTTGCTATGGTCGGCTAATAAGAGCGATGCGTACGTATAAATGTTTTATTAAATCACTAGTATAGGTATCAAAAGACAGCGTGCACCCATATCATTATTATACACTGTGTTATACACTGGTGACGCAGCGTAGTAACAACATCTTTTTGACAGCATCAACAGCAACAACTGTTACTTGCAATACCAAAAATAGACTATGCAGTATCTTGTGATTTGACAGACTAAGTGACTGCTTATAGGACATTGTATTGTGTAGAAGAAATCAAAGGTTCTAGCGTAATGCTGCTGGTATAGATGTTTGTACTTTCCTCTAAGTATTGCTTGCGGTCAACTAACGACGAATTTTTTTCTAATCGCGTCACCTCAAGTTATCGTTGTAGCAGTGAGCAGTGATAGACGAGTCGACACGTTCGTTCATTGAGGCTCATACACTAGTTACGTCGCCGACATTAGAAATTTGTATGGCGGTAGTCGCTTGGAGACTAAAATCGTTGAGTATTCAAGATTGCGTAGCCTTATGTACGAAGGGGCAAAGACTTTGTTGATGTGTTTATAGTAGCACACTGTTGACTGTTGCCATGTACTTCAAATAGGAACTGCTTGGAATCTAATAGAACCTCATTTCATGTTCGTCGTTTTCGTGACACATATTGATACTGGCATTCCTGTCCTACTAAATAGTACATGTGAGCGGAAAGCTCAGATAGCTACCAGAGAGATAGTGTACACGCACATTAAGCAAGATAAAATAACTATATTACGTGAAAGATACACATTATACTCGGTTTAGTTACTATAGCTTGTGTCTAGCGCACCCTTATCTGGATATCAATTAGAATAAACATTCAGTGGTTCACTTATTTTTAAGGAAAACATTAGAAGTTTTTATTGAAAGTGACTTTATGATCCGTCGAATTCCGTGTATGACAAAATACATTAGTATTAATTTAAGAGTACCTATTATTAACGCGGATGGAAAAAACCTTAAATTGTAACAAAGTATTTAGAAATATACAAGAATTAGCAAACTCATTTCGAGGAAATTTTAATTAATCAGAGACCAAAACAACGGAATAATTAAAAGTGTTTTGTTGTTCTCTAATTAAATTGTGTGCTACAAATTTAATTATTAATTAATTCTAAAAAGATTTTTCCTTTCAACTATGTAAAAATTTATGAAGCAATCTCGAATGGTGAATTTGAAATGATTTCTACCCTTGGAGGATTTACCATATTTACTTTATGTATTTAACTAAGAAGTTACGCGTTATTCATTTTAAAAAGTTCTGATTAAATTATGATTAACTTTAAAATGGGCAGCGAACATCACATTTTGTGAACATGACTTGGTCGAGTGCGCTTCTTCTTACATAAATGCGATTTTATATAGAAATTAAATGTAAAGAGGACCGCTTTTGGAGTCGGCATCATCGTAGTTGCGTGTAATTGAATTTCTTCGGAGTCAAATGTTAATAAATAAAAGAGCACGGTATTTACGCGTTATTAATGCGATACCGTTCTCGGAACGCGGCGGTGGCGGACGGAGACGCGGGTAATTGTTGAGAAATTGCGCCAATCATTGGCGGCAATTGGTCGACAATTTAATGTAGCCAGATATACTTAAATTAGCATCATCACAAAGACACTGAGAAAAAATAATTGCATAAACTGGTTACAGTTTAATCAATTACTTCCAATTATTATTATACTTTTCGTCTGTGATTTTACAGTTTTGCATTAATAACTCAACTAGTTAGTGGTACACAACAGACCGACAAAAAATTAAAACAATGAGTGTTATCTAAAAGTTTTAATATAGTATAAACAAATGTATTTATTTAAAAAAAAACTGTTGATTTTTTAAAAAAAAACCGCAATAAATCATCTTCTAAATCAACTGCACAGCAATTTTTGCTGTGTTTGAGAAATGTGTTTTGAAACACTAATGAAAACGGAATTTATTCAAACGGTTTATGTACTGAATATGGATAAGGGTAAATGATTAAATATGGCATGGTTCAGTAGTTTTATTGATAGATAAAAAAACTCCTGATATTCATTTTATATTTATGACCAGAAAAAACCATCAAAAACTACCGAATGTTTAGATTTTAAAAAGGCAAACAGTGTTTTAAAAACAATGCAATCTATCTGTTAGATTCGTGCAGTTAAATTATTCCTACCAATGTTCTTAAAAACCTTTATTAAACACAAAAAAGAAAAAATATGAAAAAACAAATAAAAAAATTCAAAAAATTTGAAACGGGTTCCATTACTTTGTTTTACATTCGCTCTAATCAGTTTAAACTACTACGAACTGCTACGAAACATGCTACGAGACATTCATATGTTGTTTCTTAATTTATTTTCTTTGATTACCAAACCTTAAAATTTTCGCCATTTTAGTTCGTCCACAGAACTCTAATAGTAAAAATCATTAGACATAATAAATAGTTTCGTAGATAAGACGACGTGTCGCCACTCCACGCTGCCCGCGGCGCGGACTTATCACGTGTGGACATGGTGTCTATTAAAATCAATAGCAACTAGTTTTTCAGAATAGAATAGAGTAAGTATTTATTAACGTGCTTGTGACGCTATGGTTGCAGCTCTTTGGTAGTGATACTAAAAGTTAAGCATCCTATGGCGCGGTCATGTTTGGGATGGGTGACCATTCTAACCATTTAAGTGACGTTTATTTACATCACTTAAATGGTCAGAATGGTGACCCGGACAAGCATCACCGTGCTTCGGAAGGCACGTTAAGCCATTGGTCCCGGTTAATATCGATAGATATTAGTCGTTAAGCCTAGTCAGAAGCGGGTTAATAACATCTGTCAGTAATGTTGGTCACTTACAAACACCAATCCGCACTGAGCCTGCGTTTTGAAGTATGGCTCGGACCACCTCATAGTTGAGGTGACGCCGGTGCCCAGCAGTTGGACATATAGGCTGATGAGATGATGTTTTTATTAGATACATATTAAATTGGTACACACAACAGGTAGGTGGTATCCAAGAAGTCAGTCAGACTTTACTTTATTTAAACGCCTCCACGATAGTAAAAAAAAATACATTCGACTCCCAAAGGAAGAGTATTTTTAATTCGTATCACGTGAATAGGATTAAGGTTATAATGTGTTGTGTGAAAGGGGTTACTTAACCAAATTCGTCCCACTGAAAAAGTCAGAAAGAAGTAGGATATTGGAGTACTTAATCGAAAGAAAGAAAAGCTTAACATCAAAGGGTTTATCATGTAACTAACAAACGGAGGTGAACATAACGAATACCATTGACAGTTCCGATTTCTATCCGATTGCCATAGTTCTAAAACGTAATACAGCCGTCCTCTGGCACACAGCCCAGAAGGGCGGAGTAATGGCGGCGCGCACGCGACTCACTCCGCCGCAAAATGCAATTGGCCATTGAGTGCCGGCTCCTTTTTTGTTTTTCCCTTTTTTCAATTAAATGTCATGGCGGCTTAAGGGATGGATTAAGTTCAGGAAAGAGTTCGCGGTCTCGCTCTCACACATTGTTGGAAAGCAATAAAAGTCAAAATGGCTACTGTTTATTTGATAACCTTAACTGAAGACTTTTCCATAAGTGAAATTATGATAACAAAATATTGTTATACATATTTGTGCTGTATAAAAGTCTATGTACGTTAAGGCTGATACTCGTTTAGTAAATACTTAATAAGCATTTTTTAATGTCATACAACAACTTTTGCCAATAATGTGTATTTCTTGGTAATATAAATAATATTATAAAAATCTTATTATCTGATTACAGATCACAACAACGAATTTAACTAAGTCATGCTGCGCTTACTTTGTTTCGTAAATAATCTGTCATTTAATTGTCTCAAAAATCATCGTCAAAAACAGTTTCAATTGTTCTCACTTTACCAGTTAATGGCTATTTTAGCTGGCAAGATCTAGCGTTGATTTAAAAACAGAATATTTAGCTCATAATTAAAACAAACTTTCTGCCTGCGCGCAACAATCACAACAGAAATCGCCTTTAGAATGCGCCATATCGGCGTTTGGGTCCGCCTCAAAATTCGGTTATAATTTCTGTGTGGCACTGGTGCGTATTACAAACAGAATGGACGAACAAACAATCTGTCATGCACTAAACGGTGCAACAAAACGGAACACACGTCTCTGCTCTGACCAAAGCTTTCTCATCAATTATTCGATTTTCCAACCAATTTTAATACTAACGCTGAGTAAAAGGTCAGGACTGCCTTATGAAAAGTAAGTATCTACTCAACTCACAAATTAACACGAGGTAAACTGAAGGCATTAGCTAACATTTACAGATGTTGATACTTTCCTGGGGCCTAATTCCGCAAATCCATCCTTACATATCGTAATGGGCTAGGTGACACCACCAATGGTTGACATACTTTTTATTATCTGTCAAAACGGTCTGCCTCCATAGATTTTGTATGGGAATACTTGAACGTGACGTCACGGTCATGTATCAGAAATCGGAGTCAATTGACCGAATACTTATTGAGTTTTGTGTGTTTAAAAATTGATTTCTACGGCTTTTTGGAAATATATTGGTTGTATTAACTTCATAGCGGCTTTGTTTTTTAAACGCCATGATCTTGAAAATATTTGAGATAGGTGTCATTATCCCAATTGAACTGCCTCATTTTGACATTTTATTCATACTACTTAGAACTGTCAAAAACAGGCGATTCAATGACGATTATGTTACGATTGATTGTCGAAATTAGTATCAGAAATCAGAAACACTTCAAAGCAGTTTTTAATGCAGTGACTGACTTGACAATAAAAGTATGTTTGAAGTATCCGTAAACCGTAAAAAAAAATTGTTAAAATATTTTTTTCATTTGGACCACCCCAATTTTTTATTTATTTTTTGAATGAAAAAAAGATCTTGACAATACGACAACATGTAGATGGAGACCCAAAATATCAAAGAAGATTTTAATAGCGATCTATAGAACCTCCGATTGTCAAAGCACAGGCTAGGCAATCTGCGAGCACGCCTAAGCTTCAAAATTCAGTTATAATTTCTAGTTTCTAGTTAGAGTGCGCAAACAGAGAGCACAAACACACGGCGCATTGTTCACGGCGAGTGCCTGCACAGTTTTCAAAGATTGACAAACACTAGTTTCAGATACCTGATGGAAAACTGGGTATATGGATCGAAGACGTAAAAGGTCTGTTCCACGTTCTAGCTCTCAGCAAGGTGTACAGTAGGATCTCAGAATAACAGAACTCCTCTTCTAACATGGACCCAGGAAAATAAAAGAAGCAGAATCTTAGAAAAAAATAGATACGGTAAAAAAGTATCGCAAATCAAAAACAGCGACAGTGTTCTATCTTAGTTTAATTGTCGGTAATTCTATACATTATATAGTATGTTTAAATATGAATTCTCTAAAAAGTTTTTTTATGTTTCACCTTCAAGCACAGGCCTCACTTTAAATTGGTTACGAGCCGTCGTTAAAGTGAGCCAGGTTTCTTCTAGGTAAGCTGGCTGGTTCGATCTATTCAGTCTCTGCTCCATTGGGCGAGCAATGGGTCAAAGAGGAAACAAGCATAAATCCCAAAAAAAGTTATAATACAGATCCTGAAGTATTACGTTGTACCTAGTTTCCTGTTGTAGCGCAGCCTCACACATTAACATTTAGCCACCTCCAATTGCTTAGTTATGTATATCTGTCTCATTGAATGTTAGTTATGTAAGCAATAAAGACTTTATTATTATTATTGACCGTGAATAAGTTCTAATTTAAGAAGTAATTGGACGTGTAGATTAAATGTTGATTTAGTCTGGAGTCTACCTATTTTTTGCGTCAGTTAGTTACTCAGTGTGTCTGGCGCGTTTATTATCAACGATTCCAATTCCTTTTTTTTGCGGTGATTCGTTTATTCGGAACAAATTTCGTACTTTCTGATGTGGTCGTTTGATGATCCACTCTTTTATTTTGGGACCAAATTTTGACGTTTACGACGGCGATCAATCATTTATCCTGGCGCCAAATTATTGTTATAAAGGGCATAGGTGGGTTAGGTTGTTGACTTTTAACAGCCATGTTTAGATTGTCCTATTATCGCATAGTAATTTTGTTAAGTGTGTAAGGTGCTTATTAAAAGACGGATTTAGGTGATATCAGTAGTTTATGCAGTTCTTTTGTGACTGATATTCTTTCCATATCTTTGATAATTCTGTATATGAGTCAAATTCCTTTGACTACAGCTTTGGTCTAGTGGTCTGAGGTCCAGACTACAAAACCGGCTGTCGCGGGTTCGAATCCTGCTAGGGGCAAATGTTTGTGTGATGAGCACGAGCATTTGTACCCGAGTCATGGGTGTTTATAACTGTATTTAAGTATTTCTATCCGTTATTCTAGCCACCATAGCACAAGCTGACGCTTAGTTTGGGGCTAGGTAATTGGTGTGTTCGTTGAAACAATGTATTCATTATTTTATTTATTCTTTGTGATATTAATTTTATGCAGCATGTTATATTTCGGATTTTAATCTTTTAATACTTCAATACGTTAAATATTTAGTTGAATATCAACTGGTGCAATGAAAAATTTAATTAGTCAATCGGCAAAATATACCTTATGTTTTGTCACTAAAAAACCAAATAGGTGAAAAGTGTTCAAATTGATGGGCAGCTCCATTGAATAACATAACAACGATCACGGCAAATCGTTTACGGGCATAATAATCATTAAAATGTATTTCCATTTTATTCGGCCCCTAAACCAGACCTGTCCGATTATGATCTCTATATTTTTAGGGGTCCTCTGACGAGTTGTCGTTTCTTACTGCAGCATGATTAGCACGATGCTGAAGGTACTAGGAACGGGATTATATGATTTTCAGAATATTGGATCCCGATGCAGTTTATTTGCATTAATTGGTAAGTACCAGAATCTACACGATCCCAACGCGATTCTGCCAATGCGTTTAAGACATTGAAATAAGACTTTATAATTTACAATAATTGTTACTCAGGGCGTCGACCTTGCGTCTAGGGACTAGGACGAATCAACCACGTAGGTATCATTACCTTATCTTCTCTATATATATAAAATTCTCGTGTCACAATGTTTGTTCCCATACTCCTCCGGAACGGCTTGACCGATTCTAATGAAATTTTGTGAGCATATTCAGTAGGTCTGAGAATCGGCTAACATCTATTTTTCATACCCCTTAGTGATAAGGGTTGTCCACAATAATTTATATGGCAAAACAACGTTTGCCGGGTCAGCTAGTTTTATATAATAATATATTTACACTTGTAAAATTGTAAAATAGTTACCAATATGGTGACTATTTTAACTTAGCGTATCTCATCAGGTGGGAACTTATCCTTAGACCACACACTAGGCATACCAGTTTTGTTTGTTCGTTGTAAGGATTATGTGGGTATTTGTTATTTTTGTTTTTTGAGTATTGTTGATTAAAAAGAAATCACACCTTTGGAAAGTTAAGTTGTTGCTTTTATGTTGTTACGTCACAATAAATTTAGTAATCACAGTGTTAAAGAAGAGCAGAGGCTCCTGGCACAAGTATTTTTTACTGAAATGGAGACTCTGGCTCCGAGCTATAGTAGTACGATTATATAAGGTAAATAAATAATTTTGAATTTGAATTTTGAATCATAATAATAACAATGACTGGCAGAAAATGCTTTTAGCATTAAGTCCACCTGTTGTACTTATCTTGTGCAATAAAGTTTTAAATAAAAACATATTTCTTTTATTCCTGATGTACCACAATATAGTTGATTTTTGCATGATTAGTTCTGTACGGAATCCATCAAACATAAAACGTCACTCTCATTCAAAATACATCATCATCTTTTTATAAAGAGAATCATATTCGAATATGGGGAATGAAAATAAAGTAAGAAACTGTTCTGTAACGTGTAATTTTGGTAAATAGCTATTCGATACGTATCAAATCGTTTTGGGAACGAATACATTTATATTTATGAAAATTCGATACCCGAAATGTACGTATTTCGTTGCTGTATTGTAATTAAAGTCAATTTTCCCCAAATGGAAACCCTCACAGTGGAAAATGTGCTTTGGGTCTGTAGTCTAATTAAAACAGCTGTTTTTATGTAGATAACTCTGTTTTTGAAAATATTTGGGTAAACCGACAATAGCAAATACAAAGTACTAAATAAGCAGTAATAATGTAAAAGTATATGTAATGATTTTTTTAATAACGAACCTGCCTAAGTGAGTAAGCTTTATATATATAAGTTTCAATGTCTTGATTTACCAGCGCTTTACTTTCTTATGTACTCTAATGCTACGAGTAGCAGTGGAGACATGTAAATGGCCTTCTTTTTATTTAAACTATTATTTAACATCTTTCTAGCTGTAAGTCTTCCAAAAATGTAAAATAAATAAATAAAACAGTTTAATAACTTAGCTACCAGCACCGTTTACCACAGGATACTAAACGATGATAACATAATCTTACAATGAGAGTGGATTTGTTCTCAATCGAGGTGTAAGGATCGTTACAGATTTTATAAAAAGGATACATTATAAATTGAAGCTTTCAAATCCAACAGAATATCTAACACAAGTTATTTTATATTTACTAGGACGTGTTACAAGATGTCCAAACTATTTAACATTTTATTATATGGGTTAACCAGTCGGTAAAGAGGAGACCGGTTACCTATATAAGTACAGCATCGATCGCGACCACTCGCGAATACTTGACATTTCTTATGGACATGTGATCTAGTCGGTACGCAGTAGCACAATTTACTAACCAGTGGTATACAGTGGTCCCAGGTCGAGCCAAAATTGTTTCAGAGATTTTCTGTCATGAAATTCTCAAAAATATTTCGGAGTCGGGAAGTTGGCCGTGTTACAACCCCGTGCCTCGGAAAGCACGTTAAGCAGTTGGTCCTGCGCCTCATCTCTCTCCGGTCATGACGGAATGACGTTTCACCGAACTTTAAGATTGAAGGAACCGTGAGTGCACCTGTGTATTGCGCTCACATTTGTGCACTATTATATCTCCTGCGTAGTTGGCTGATCTCTGTTGACATAGACCGCCGTGGTCGAAATCGGCCAGGAGGACTATTAAAAGGTCCATTATTAGCACTTTTTGAGTACGGCGAATACATAAAGATTTAAACCATCTCCAAAGGTCTCCCCAAATGCCATTGTAAGCTATTTTTAAGCAATAATTCATAGTCCAGGGTCGACTATGAATTATTATTTTTGACGGACTTCTAAAACAGTACAAGCATAAGTGTGCATGAACATGTGTGTTTATATTGGTCCGGGTGTTTTCTATGTATAATATGTATTTATTTACAAAAAAAAGTATTTAAGTATGTTTATCCGTTGTCTAGTACCCATAACACAAGCCTCGTAGCTTAATTTGGATCAAGAGAATTGGTGTGATTTTTGTGAAATATTTATTATTATTATTGCTAAAAAATTGCTTAAAATAGTCACAGGCTTTTCCAAAGTCTGTTTAAACGCAAACGATTTGATTATTTAATACTCGTAATTATTTTGGACAATGTAATAAAATAACTTTTTTATAATAACTATTACATTTTGTTTACAGTAATTAATTAAATATTAAATAAAATATAATTAATATATATTATTATTAATTTCATATAAGCTTGAAAACGACCATGATTAGAAATAGACCTAATGTTATCATTAAGAAAGAATATCATTATCATAAAATAGGTTTCCTGATATAAAAGTTACTGCTATTCAATTAGATCACTCAATAAGAGTGTGAAATCTAGTATTAATAACGGGTGTACTTTATTTACTTACCCTTTGTTAGTTATCAGGTAAGTACAGTTACCAATAGTGGGCTAGGTTTCCAGTCTCCCGAAAAAAGCTGTCTTCCAAAAACCTCTGCACGAAAACGACGCTGCCAAATATTTTAGCGTCGACGTAGGTGTTCTGTCGAATAACTTTTTCATTGCGTTCTAAACTCTACGAACGCACACAGGCGCGTTAATTACTCGATGCACGTAAAAAGTGCACACACGTGGGAGCGTATGGGGGCAGGAGGCCACTCCCCCGGCGACGCCTGCTCATTTTAAATTGTAATTACAATTTATTATTGTCTCTGTGCCGCCTTCGACGCGGACGCCATTTTATCGATCAGTTTCATATTAGACTAGCTGCCCCCTGCTACTTTGTCTGCTATTGTGATATCAGATACGTATTAGTGTAAGAAGCAGACTTTGCCTTAAGATGTAAGTATTTGTTTTCTAAATGTGTCTTGTATTTCAAGAACGATCACATTGGTACTTAATAATTATATCTCGCTTTATTACAGGCATAAGGCAAATAGCATATAAATAATAAATAAACAAATAAATATTTCACAACAGTCACACCAATTCTCTAGTCCCAAATTAAGCTACGAGGTTTGTGTTATGGGTACTAGACAACGGATATACATACTTAAATAGTTTTTTTTTGTAAATAAATACATAATATACATAGAAAATACCCAGACCAGTACAAACACAAATGTTCATGCGCACATATGCTTGTACTGTGCGGGATCGAACCCGCGACCCTTGGTTTTTTTTTGAAGTCCGACATGTATACGAATGCACCAAGCGGTCGTCATACATATACACATATCAAGATATAATTAAGGTATCTTATCTGGAACTTCTGGAAGTTAGAAATTTTCCTTGTTTAATTTAAATCTCAAATCACATCTAAAACTCAATCAAACCCTCGTACTCATTAGGCCACAAATGGCGTTCTACTTGGTATTTCAACATGCATCGACGAGGACGGACGACATCTCCCGACTTTCTATCCTAAATTAGCAGGAGGACTACTACGAGAAACGATATCCGTCAAAACGGTAACGTATACAGACGATGGCACATCAAGCTACGAATTTATTGCCCTCAGATATTACTTCCGCATAAGATGACACGGGTGTCATATAACGAAAAAACGAATATCGTATTGACGGTTTTCGTTTCTCGGAATAGGCTTTCAGGTATTGCGGGTCGCTTCGTGCATTGTAGGTATTTCCCTCATGTGTCATGCAATGGAGATCGACGAAATCGGTAGCTACACAAGTCGCGCGACTTTTGTCCTCTAATGTGGACGTGGCTTTCTAAAAGCTGTAAAACTGGTTGTAGTATTAGATAAGTATTTGTCACGCGATGTCTCTTCTCTTGTGAGATAATCGTTTATTGCGAATAGATTATAATTTCCTCAGTTATTGTCAAGCTGAGAAAACTTGAGGACGTTGATCTTTTACACACATTGTCATTTAAGAATAATTAACTCGTGAAGGTATAATCTTAGAAATAGACATGCCATCTAAAGTAACGTAAGGATAGTCTGCTTATGGGAAGCTTGGTTTATTAAATTTTGAAATTACTTTTATTTCATTTCATTGCATTTGAGCTGTGTGTATATTTGTTTACACTTGTGAATGATAAGTTACTTAAATAAGAACTAACTATTAGGCACAATTTTTGACTCATCAAAATATCACTAATAAGTTCTTAGTTTTGTTTCCTTAAATGACAACAATGAAGAGGCTTCAGCCGATTAAGTTCGGAACGGAACAGCGAGCAACTCGTTCCGTAAGTGCAAGCAAGGACTTTCAATAAACCATTAAGGCTTCAGCGAAAAGTGAAATAAGTATTTTCAATTCAAATGCAATGCAAATTGTCTGACAGCCCCCTGTAAGAAGGGTTAAGATGTTTTCCTAACTGAGTGTACCCATTGCGGCCGGCAATTGTTTCACAATGAATAAAGATTTCGGTAACGTTCCCAAGGTGTTGGAGGGGAAATTTGAATCAGCCTTTGGAGGATACTTTTTAATTGGTTTTGTGCACTTCATCACAGAGAGGTCTAGCATATTATTTTTAGCAGTTGTAAGTTCAAACCTATTTTCATAGCTGAAGGTTAGTTTAGTTACCTACATTATAAAATAAGCACGCCTTAATATACAAAAGCTACCAACTCATTGACCTCTTTAGAAGTAGCAGTTCTTTTTACTCGACAACTGAGGTCAGATTAGGTATAACGTTGGTCGTAATTGGATCTAAAGTCCACTAAGGAGAGTTGTAGTAGTGCTATAGCTGATAAGACACATAGGTACCAACTATGTCTTTTAAATACAGCAACTTAGTTTCCACAAAAGTAATATCGACATTTTTTAATCAGTGTTTGCTAAACTGACAAGGAAACACTTACAAGGAATTTCTTAAAACATCCAAGAATGATAATATCTTGAATCAATTGAATATGGATGCAAATAAAGAAATAAACATTTAACCTTTTAGGAGGATTGATTAAATTACTACTGACTTCAGTATCAGTCCTGTAAGTATGGTGAACAATTTAATCAATAATAAACACACTATTACTATCACACATTCAATAAATGCTCCCGCTTGCTGATATGTTAATTACGCTGCAATACTTGTAGTCAGTACACCGTCTTAAGAGTAGCAATAAAATAAAGGGCGCTACACACGGACAGACAATAAACACGGTCATACATCACGCGACAAGCATAGCTCAAAGTTATTTAATTATCATGCGGAAAAACTAATCCTCGCGCAAGCGAATATTCTGGAGCGAAGGCAGGTGCGTGCGCTGCGTGCGTGCACAGGGTGTCCGTCTTTACAAAAATATAATGGCATTCGGCCATTTTTTTCTAGAAACCTGCAATAAGGGATAAGAAAACAGTGAATAGACTTGGGAAATGTGTATTTTTATACAATATAAAAAAATCATAAAAATTGGTATGAAACTAATAAGACAACGAATAATGCAATTTAAATACCTACTTGGGTGTTATTAAAGGCACAAGGTAATAATTTACTACTATGATCAAAATTAATGACAGTAGGTACATACCTACTTAAATCAACATTTTTAAGGCTTAATTGATAGAGCGTTTTATTTCATGCTTAAAATAGTAGGTGTCTCTGTCTATCAACAAAGAAACGCTGTAACATAGATATTGAATACTCCCAGCATTTAATAACTTACACTTTGTCGCACCCATGCGCTAGGTCCTAATGAAAAACGAAAACTAATAAAGGTGAATTTAATACGTAAAGCATCAACCTGTAGCTTGTGCCATACTTCAATGGAGACTACGGGAGGCACGGGCTGTCTCTGGCAATATTTATGCGCGCAATATTAACTCTGAGTACTATACGTACGTACGTAATAAGTACGTTCAAACGAGAGCATAAATTAATATGCTCAACAATACTTAACAGATCGCTGTATATCTTTGTGTCACTAGCGGCATTTAGATAGAGGCTAGGAGTGTTGCTTAACTTATTAAAAAAGAAATGAACACTTTATGAATGTATGTCGAAATTATCAATAGAAAATTACATTTAGTTCCTCCGATAAAATTGCATGTTTTGCTTTAATGCATCCGTTTTTACTATAAGTTACTAAAATAAGAAGAAATACCTCCAAATCATATTCAAACAAATAATAGTTTTACGACTCTGAGAGAGTATACTTACTTTGTCTTTATTTGGATGTAAGTGCATAAATTCTATTTATTCGTTATTCGTATTTTTCGTATTCCGTATCGTATTTCGTATTTTTTCGTTTTCCGCCCAGCCCAGTGGTGGCAGCCTCCCACCACAAATGTGCCGTTTGTCTCGACTGCCAAGGAAGGGATATTTTTGCGGTTGATATCAGTAGGTACTCCCGATATAACCAAATAAAATAAATATTGTAACCACAAGAGCTTTTTTAAAAACTCACTAACATCTGCCTAATTTAAAATAAATGTCATGCGATGTTAAATTTTAAACAGGTCGAAGTTTTGTATACTACTACCTTAGGTATCATTTTTTGTATATTATTCTTAAGATGTAGGTAAACAGTAGTTTATCCAGCACATGACTGACATAATATATATCTTTAAATATGGCTATATATAAGCGTAAGTAATTGTAGGTACTGCAATTTAACCAACTTTTGCTTTTCAAAGATTTCATATTTCCTTTGCTATTTCAGCCCCAAATTAAATTTGCGTTATCAATAGTAAAGATACGCATAAGATTATTCGTTTAACTTTTGGTCAAACATCATCGGAGTCAAACCAAGCAGAGAACCCATCAGGCCCACCGAGCCCTCAGCAAGGGTCATCACGACTTTGGGCGTAATCAGGGGCCCATGCACCGCTGCCCGCCCCACGGGCAAATATAAAAATCATTCATATGGACAAAATAAAATTGCATCCCCAACCCGGTCGAAAATCTATTAGCAATAAATATGAAGTTTTCCGATTTCACAGGATTTAAAACGGCGATCGGGCGCGATATAAAGTCGGGAGTTCTTATGACTTTACTGCTTTATGGCATTGTAGTTTTATTGTCACTTAGATTAGATTCGCCGTCGTCTCTTTTCATTAATTGTGATTGTGGTATGCTCCCAACACACCTTTCATATATATTTTTAACTCTCATCTCAACTTAAGTTCATCAAGATATCAAGATCTTTGGTATTAGCAATCGAAAACTTAGTCAGTATAATGATCATATTTACCTATCTACGGAGTAGTATCGGAAAAGGTTGTGTATCACACTTCCTACCCTGGACAATTTATTACTTATCCTATGTTGACATTTTGACAAGCTATACCTACCTTAAGTCAAAGTCCTAGTTTTCTACAGCTCTAGTAGTTAGAATGTATTTTCATGGTTCTATTTTACTTCCAATTCCTCACCACCAATAAATATGCAATAAATATGTAAGCTTGCCTAAATTTAAAATAAAATGCTAGTATTTTTTTCCTTTGAAAGTAATATCAGGGTACGAGTCTATTTTATAACTATTTGACATTTGTATGATGTATTTAAAACAAGCTTTCAATTTATTCGTGGTAAGGTCGTTGTTATTATTGTAGAGCTGAGTCATTGAAATGTTCTTTCTAATACGGAAACGGTGTGAACTATTAAAAGGCACTGCAGTCAAAGACTTTTAAATGGTGTATTACGGTCAAATTAGGACAGTCTATGAATTTTCAAACTGGGTAGGTTTTAAGGAAGAAAACAAAACACAAAATGATAATTTTCACTTTTAATCTTGATATTTTCATCTACGATACAAGGCACACACACAATTTTAAGTAAAATTAATAATAAATCTAATAGAAATAATAAATAATAATACTCGCTTTCAAGATTGCATACTATAACCAAGGTGTAAAATTATAGGTACATCGAGAAGCCTCAGCTTATTGACAAAATACACTACGCGCTAACGACAACACTGCAGCTTTATGTCGATGATATACTTTACATTTTATTCATAAAACAGTATTGTCACGATCAGTTTTTGTGGGAAAACAAAAGAACCAATACAAAAGTCCACATTCACGCTCTTTACACAGTCACACGTTCAGCTAAACATTTATAGTAACAACTAAGTTTTATTACGACGTTGCATAAAGCGCTCTTATCATCGGCGCTTGACTATTCGAGACTCGCCATTTGCTCAATATAAAACTTATCATTTGTGCAACAGTGCAATGATACCTAATAATGATATCGCTGCAGGTTTTAAACTTGATTGCACTGTGTTTATCATCACTAATGAATCATTCGTAATGCAATAGCCAAGCGCCAATACCACGCTCAATACAATCTCTAGATTTAAATTAACTATTTAAGACATTCAAAGTCGTCCCGAAAACTAAGCATCAATATAAATAACACTATTTTATACTTTATTATGTATAATGTTAAAACTACTCTTAAGTTAGAACACTACCAATATACACCGACTCTGCGTGGATTGGGACGCAGCGGTATATTTTTCATCCATCCCATACAGGGTCTACCTACGCCATGACCGTCAAAGAAAATACTTATGAGACATTGTACGCAATAAACTGTTTCTTTCAGTCAATAAAGGATTGTAAAAATGTTTCTTTTAAAATCATTAACTTAACTATCGTACATTTTTATGGTTTAAGAGATACACTAGTTTCAGTTATATCTAATCATTGCACTAAAATTGAATAAATTACACGATAGTAAGATCACCGTATTAATATTGAACGTAATTTTTATACAACTCTATTAACAATAAAACGTGTACCTACAAATAATTTGCAGTTTTACTGACGATATGGTCCTTCATACTTTTAACAAAACGTGTCGTATTATAGGAACTTAACACTTATCAATTGTATAAAACGCTGAGACTAGCAGACAAAATTAACCAATCAGCTCCTTGAAACTTTGGAAAAATTCTCGAAAATACAGTCTTTCATCAATTCCCACCATTTTCAATCAAATCAGTAAATTGAAGCTTATGATATGTATGTAGGTACAAATTATGAATCAATCAAAGAAATGCTAATGTATTACGTATTTTAAAATTTACAAAAAGTGAATAATGAACACTTAATACATAAATATGGCATTTAATGATAAGTTTAAAGGTACTTTAATAAAGGATAAAATATTGACGTATAAATTACATGAATCGTCGATAAAACCGTATTAGCTTACGTCTAATAATTTAAAGAAATATTTACAAATTTTACTATGGAAGAAGAGTCCATAAGACTTCGCCTTATCGCTACGAAATCTAAGTTCTTACTCCAAATTCAATAACAATATTTACAGTTAATCTCAAATCAAAGGAAGTGTAAACTTCGTCGAGATCGTTATCGCGAAAACCTTAAAGACTACAGATGAACGTTTATCGATGCGCGGGAGTGGAGGTTCCCGCCAGTCCGATGTCTTTGGGATTATTTTTCCCTGAACTCAGGTTTGACACTGATGATGGGTTTCCTCGTTTCGTCCGCGTCTTTGTCGTATTCTTTGTCGGGGTATTCTGGTGCCCCGGCGTTTGGTAGCTAAGTGGCTGAGCTGAAGAGTACGGAGTTCTTGTAGTAGCCGGCGCGGTCGGACAGGGGGCTCTTCACGTCGCGCTCCATCGCCTGCTGCCGAGACTTGCGCTCCATCTCCAACTCTTGCGCCAGGGATTCTGTTGACAAGATAAAAAGAAGGATTAATACTTGCAACAGAATTGGATTCATCAAGTAGTACAATACTAAATAGGCGAACCATAATTTCAAATTCAATAATAGTCATAGCTTTAACCATCCAAAAACGAGTACTAGAAAACAGGCTCCCTGTAATATGGTCTCTTATGTCGATGAGTACGTAGGTACCCGGAAATGCATTCCAAACTACACGAGAAGCATCTTTTGTGAAGTAATTACGCTACCTAATTGAGTTCCACATTTTCATCGTCAAAGTACAAGTGACTCGCCCGGGAAAATGTCATTAATTTTCGGAAAAGGCAACTCACATCAAACGGACTTCACATCCGTATGGCACTTTCTAATTTAATACTCGATATTCCCTTTTGGCAGACGTACACCATTCGCAATATACTCGAACCATGTGCGTTATTAAATTGTTACGAAAAGGGTCGCTTGTCTCCTGCCATCATTGTCGAAATGACTAATTAACGCGTAAAATCAAATGATATTTTTATAACAGATCTTTCAGTTTAAACGAATATAGCACTTAACCTTAACAAAATTGTCAATAAAACAAATAAAGATAAAATAAGGATACGAAAACACGTTTCGAGCAAAGCGATCCTCTAATAAGATTTTAGGGAAATTGACAAAGTTCGTGAAGGGGCAAGAGTAGGTGAGGTAAGGCAATTGTCTCCCAAAACGTCGACGTTTTACGAAATATGCTTATTCAATTTCATGCAACGCTTGCCGCCTCCTGCAATTTACGAGATATAAAAGGTATAAACGGAATCGCGTTTTTTGCTTACTTTGATGGAACATTTTCTCAACGGCGAATTCAATTTCTCATCCCGACATTCGTTTGCAATTTATGCTCTGAGTGTCCAGATTTACAGCACTCATATTTTTTTCATCTTGAAGATATCGAATTTATCGTGCGAGGCAAACTGATAGATTGAGTATACGTCTTGTTCCAGCAATATATTTGATACCTTCGAGATTTGGAGAAAAATACAAGATTTGAATAAGCAATTATGCTTCAAAAACATTTGTATCTTAAAAACTCAATTATAATCGAATTGTTTCAGTGGAAACTCGCTGCAGGGCATCACACTCGCAAGTGTCGCCCATTGAGGGTTGTTCCGAAACAGAAACCTAATATCCCGGGCGAGATTATACGCCTAGGGCGTCACAATTAAATATTATACACTTAAAAGCTTCGGCCTTTGCCGTTTCACTTCGCTGCCACCCCTAAATGTCCCATTAGGTCTGTTTGAATACGTAATATTTTTGCATTTGCCTCTCCCGAAACAGAATTCCCGGTTCCTTTGAGAGCTGTAATACACTTGTTCTTTCAAATAACTATAACAGTTCACTGCTTAACTGTGTAAATGTTATTTGTCGTATCTATTCTTTACTTACTTCGAAACTCTTATAAAGAACATCTGATTTATGTAACGAGGGCTTGGTTCATTTGGTTTACGTTATTCAACAGTAGGTAACATTAACTTTCACGGAACATTGTCATTGCACAAAAACAACCTGGACGGCGAATGGTCATGGAATGACAAAAAAGGTCTCTACAATGAAAACGTGAATCGATTTATTTAAAAAGTAACAAGGTATCCGACACAAATCGACAGCGCCGATTGCTGCAATAATAAGTTTTTCTATTAGTGATGATTGCAGCATTTCTCGTATCAATCGTTCATTTTATATCAGTTTCACTAGGTAGAAAATCTGTTTTAAATCGAACTAGTGTTGTATTTCCAAAATCGTATTAACTCCATATATTTTTTAATCATTTAATAAAAATTATCTTCTTACTAATGACAACAAAGAAGACCCTGTAAGATTGTTTTCGGATACAATTGATTATCGAGCTTGCTCTGCCTTTATAATTTTTTAAAAGCAAATGCTCACCTTACCAAGTTTTAACGAAGTTTTTTAATAGTTTCCAGACACTTTTTATGTCATCGATGAACGTTTTATCTTTAAGTTTTTTACAGAATCTTTTAATTTTTTGACATCTAATATCTTTGAACAAATAATAGAAAGTGTGCTGACTGCTCATTATTTTTAACGATTTTCAACGCAATCGACACCTGGGTTGTTAACTCGAAATTAATTACTGCTGTAAAAAATGTACAGAAAAAACTCGGTTGATTAATTCTTCGACTGGGAATTTGAGAAGGTTGTCGACAAAGGGTTGGTTACAAACGAGATCTGAGACGAGTCTGGTACCTGCCAGGGCCAAGCTCTCATGCTGGCCACAATGGAACAACTACACGGCCTCGCCGATGGTGCTACTGTTTTGCCTCAATCGGACCGCGACGAATCATACAGATTGGATTGATTTTCTATTAAACTCTGATCTTTTTACTCTTTTCACCTGATTCAATTCCTTCGTGACTCCGACACAGCTCAGTGAAGTCACAGATTTATCGCTCCAAAGTTTAAATAACGACCCATTCCGTGATTTGATTATTTTATTTCTACTTGTGACGGAAAACAAAGTTCAGGAAAAACATAATACTGTATAACTTTGGCATAAACAAAAAGTTAATATCGTCAAAGGTTTCGAGCGCACCTGTGCGGTACAATTTTATTTCCATTCATTTTACAAGCTCACCTAAAAAGTAGCTCGGTGAAGTTTCCTCTTTATTAATTTTTCAATTTAATATTACTTATGTAACATCAGGTTTATCCATTTTGCGGTAGCGTGTTTTTAAACTGTTACATTGTGAATATTATGATTGTTTTTAGAAGATTTAATCCACATAGAACGGCATTGCTTTCGATGTAGATGATTTTTATTTAAGACAGTCACTTTTCATTGCAGTAAAGTCCTTTACTTTCTTTGACCGTACCCGTTTCGTTGGAGAGACGCAGAAAAAAGTTTTCTAATTTACGAATAATAAAATATGTTTTTTTTTCTTTTACCGACGGGCACCAAGGAAAGTTGATGAAAGGCTCCAAGTTTTAATTTTTGTTTTTCTATTATCAACCTTTTTATGTTTACAACCCTCTGCGTTATTCTGTTTTACCTCATCTGCCAATTAATCTTGCCCGTACTTTCTATGAATGTGTCCAGTTTTGTAGGTAGTTGGGCATGGTGAGAAATACAGTGGACTAATTTAATTTGTGTACCTACTTTTCACAATTGATCAACCACGTATCTTATTAAGATAAATGAAAAAAAAGCAGTTGGTAAAAAACTTGATTCCTTTAATTCGTAGTGAACTCGGTCACAGGTAGACGAAACAAAACGCGAATGCATTTCCCATCTTGTAGCGTTGCGTGCTCGCGTGCGTTTAGACACTTGGGGCACGGTAACACTTAAATTAGTTGCAATTTCTACTTGAAGCCAGTCCGTCGGTAAAAGCCACTCGTCGGCAAAATGCAGGAAATTATTAAATCGGTATCAATGTTTTGCCTTTACCCTTTTGTTGATTGAGATTTTTAAAATATGCCCCACGGGGGATATTTTAATGTTTTCAACTTTGTTGCGAAGCACGTATGTGTTAAAGACACGGAATGAAAACTTCTTGATTCTCTTCTACTGTACGGCCAAATTAACACGCAGGTACTCTTGTTTTCTGACTATTTTGGTTTGTTAGCCGTGTGGATTAGACAAAGCAGATTGGCAGCTTTCATATCCATCAAAAGTAGCATAAACTCGCATGCTACACACAGCAGTGCATATTGCATGGCCGGTGCATTTTAATGAAATATCTGGGCTCGCCGCGAGGCGGCCGTGAATGGAAAAACTACGCGGGACCCGCCGGCGCCTACCCTTTTTTTACTTTGTAGTAATTTTTCTACACAATCATGCTTCCAAATACTTTTTGGAATTGATATAAAGCAAAGATTTACGCCATAAATTTATGCCATGATAGCGCTATCAAAATTTACACAGGGTCGCTGTTTTTTCTATCAAATACAAAGTGCAAGCATATTGCGGATTTAATTTTATTTTATTAAAAAAATGTGGTCAGAAAATTTATTCCGGCAGTCCAATAATAGAAAGAATGCAATAATCGAACCGATAGCCCCAATTTTGAATCCCGGTCCCCTGGGACGCAAACGGTAAACTTCGTATTGTTCATTTCGTGTTTTTAAATGCTTCAAATTCTCGATACGCATGCGGTATGCGAAATGATGAGTATAAATATCGTATGATGGCATTTTTTCTACGCTGCCTCAGATCCCTTTGTTGAAAACCATACATATTCCCTCAAGGTACGTATCAGTAAAATAATGTTGCGGATTTATTGAACATTCTCAATGCACTTCGATGCACGTCATGTAATCTGATAATTTATATCGCAATGTTCGATCAAGTCCTTAGATGATTTTGTCCCTCAAATGCTCAAGTAAGTATTGATTGATCAAATTACATATACCGATGAAGTAACCAATAATCAATCATAGTATTTATATAGAAGTAAATTAGCAATATCTTGTTGACTTAACAATCCATCACTGAGATTCTGTAAAAACTGAAAGATGTGGTTGCATCAACATAATCTAAATGTTAGTAAAGTAGGTACTTCAATCAAAAACCATATAATAAATGGAGTCTGGATACCTCAACACAAATAGTATTTCCTATTGGCGGCGAGACTTTTCCAGTTAATTAGTGTCTCAATCATCATAACTGATGGCATTTACTTAACCACTTGCGCGTCCCGGGTGTTACAGTACCCAGAAAAAAAAGTACGGTTGTACGTCCCGGATACTAGAACACCCAGTGAGTTAAAGTGCACGTCAGTTGTCTAATCTAAGAGACCAGTTTAGATATTATCCCAGGAAGTATTTGTATCTGGCCTTAATAGGAGCTATCCGATCGTCACTCAAAACATGTCATGCTGCTCTTACCAGAATAATTTTGCCAAAAAGCCGCTCCTCCACTCATGATGTCCACGGGCGGCGGGGGGTAGTTCCACTGCGGCTTGTCGGGGGTGCGGGGGGGCTCCCGCTGGAAGGGGGGCGAGGCCGCCGGGGGCTCCGCGCTGGGGGGCTTGCTCTCGGAACCGTTCTCGCGTTCAGAGCGAGGCGTCTCTTGCGCAGGTGGTGATAGGTTCTCTGTTGGATTGAGAAGTTGAATCAATGTAAATGTGGATGCAGTCAATGAGAAAGTAGAGACCGAACTTCGTTATGTTTCATCCGTATTATCGTCTCTAGCCAGCCCGCTCGCTCGCAAGATCAAGGTGGCAAAAGTTATTACTTGGCTTAAACAGTTTCTGCGGTTAACGGCATTGAAAGTAGGGCCTCGGTAGCTGTAGAATATTAGACATCTTTGGTTGTTCTATCAATGAAAAAACGCTAGCTGATAATGTATTTTATTGGCACTAAACATAATAAAAGTCAAGTGATAATGATGCGTAGATACTCGTGATACTTATGAGGTAAATATCATTAACACTTTGATGTGCCAAAAACAGCATTATTAAAAAAAATTAGATGTATTGCAAATTGACTGACTGTTGTACAAGGAAAGTTCACTGGGGACTTAGTGTTTATAAGTAACGTTACGTACCGGATTAGACCAAAATTTGAATAAATACATAGCATAATAATTGATTAAAGATTTTTCAACTCCGGAACCAGTCATTAACGAAACCTGTTTTGCGCAGACGCAGACTGTTATTTCATATTGGTAATAAGACATCGAGTGTACGATCACACGCAATCTTAGACTTAAACATGAACAATTCAGTGAACCTTATAATAGCTAGGATTGCCAATCAAACAGCCAATGAACGTTGGAGCGAATAGGGATTATGCAAGAAATTGAACTCGAATGCGTGTTAGTACAGTACCGACCCTCGTTTCAAATGGCCTGCAAAACGATTTCCTGACACGGAGATTAGTACAAGCCTTCACCAGCGTTTACCCACCCTTCTTACGTCACGCACTCCATATCAAGTTAACTGCGCTCTAAGTTACATATCACCCTCATCAGCTATCAGGAACAAATCTTATTACTTTTGAAGTAAAGTTCAAATTGGCAGATGCTCACTGTCTAACATACGAAAACGTGCAAGTGATGATGGAGCTAATACTCGGATAGTTTGACAGACGGCAAGTTAACATGTCAGGGGCACACGCGGAGTTGCCGAGGTCTGATAATGATAGTATTGACAATTTTGACATTTTCAAGATGGTTCGCGTTACTCTCTTCAATTTGAATAATTATACGTTTTACTTACAGGGTGACAAAAAACAAAAATGAAACTCGCTAAAATATTTCGAGCTTTGTTCATGATACTTTTGATCTGCCTAAGTTTAAAAAAAATCCTAACCAAACTCACCAGTGACAATTCTGAGGATCTCAGCCGGCGCACCAGACTGTTTTAAAGCTTCTTCTATCTTCTGTTTCCTTTTCAGTTCCATTTCTAGCTGTTCTTGGATTTGCTGCCGCTGTTTTCTTTCTTTCTTTAGTCGTTTTTGGTACATCACTGTAAAGAAAAGTAAAGATTAGCTTTGATGCATACTTGAAGGGTTGAAACACACAGGTCGAAAATTAGTAATGCTTAATGTTAAGTTCCGCGCATTATCATTGTTTCGAAATTATACGTTCGGATTTAGATGAACAATAAACTCGAACGTTTACTGTGACGAAAGAACAATTAGAAGTTACCGAGGGGCATCACGAGGGCCATCGAAATGAAACCTCGTGTCCGCACCGAGCGCCATACTTTCTGTACACCAACTATACGAATGTATGCATGAGATCAAACCTGAAATTACCTAACGTCTGTCCCTCTCGCTCTTATGACACCACCTTTTCTTTATCTGAAAACAATCTCATAATACGTTCAAGGAATCTCTCGATTCGTCCGCAGTTACCACCTTTCGTTTTGGCATTTCTTCGTCGATAATCGTCTGATCGTCCGAATCGTTTGGGGGTCTCTTTCGGATGTATGGTATCGTGATGTTTCTATCTTTTTCGCTCTGAGGTTCGATTGACGAATGATTGAGTCGGTGCACGTGTTGATAGACGCTGGAGGCCCTGCCTCCGCCGAGGCAGAGGGGCGGACGCGGAGGTTGGACTAAACCACAAGACATGGGCCTTATTTTGAATACCAAATGGTTTTCGATATCATTGTCACACTAAGTTATTATAAAATAGTACAACATTTGTAAAAGAAATATCCTGTTTGTCAGAATGAGTTTGCAAGAAAATGGTAGATTGACTTCCAGTTTAATGAAATAAAGAGCGATCAGCACTATTTTAAGATAAGGCATTCAACTTATGACGTTGTTCTAATATTTTTATTTGATTTAAGAAAACCAAAAAATCTTAATTTCTTGGCTGCTCTTGATATGACAGTTGTTGTAATAAGACAGTTGTCGCTACGACGCGTAATTTAGACCACAAAGTAACTCCGAGATCTATCTTACGATCGCAAAAGATAGAGTTTTGATGAAGCCGAAGCGATGAAGACGCGGATAACCCGTTCGTTTTATGGAAACGACATGAATAATAAAATAATAAAATAAAAATATTAGATACAACTTCTGCCGACGACGAGCCATACCGGGAATTACAATATCTACCGGCCGCGAGTAACTTTAATTGAAGTTTTAATATTTATTTTCTTTGATGATGCTGTTTTTTTTAACTCTAGTAACTCTCTTTTTTGTTTTTACTTTAAAATTACGTACGTGCCGGCGCTAATAATTCTTCTGTCAAACATAAGATCAAATCAATGTTAACAAGTACAAGGGCTACGCGGATGGCAACAAAACGAAAGCGTTTTCTCATTAAGGATTTGCTAGTAATTAATGTTGGTGCTAATGAAACGGGCGAGGTTCACTAGCGATCGACTCCTACGCATCATTTGTCATCGGGCGACCTCCGACACTCAGTAATAATGTACGGATCGCAAACTCGAGTTTTTATTTCGATTTGCATTTTTTGTCTTGGAATTAGAAATTGCTTTGAGAGATGCATATTATGACGAGATGATCAATACAAAATGAAGTAACCAAGTTAAGTACTCCTTATTTAAGCTCTGATTCATACAACGCGTTTATGAGGATCCAGTGGTCCTTTTTCAGTTAATTTCTCTTCAATACAAAGGTTTGCGTCCAAAGTGCCGTTCAGTGGAAAATTCGATGGACCATCGAGTCCGAGCATCGATTCAGTCCAACACCTCTGGAAAACAGTTTTTCACTCCAGTGGAGCTTATTTTTGGACCTTTTCATCTCACCTTTCTTGTCTATTAACGCGTTAATGATTATGTCAATTTAGCTAAAGGCCGGTGTAACAAAAATTACTTTCTCCGTAATATTAATTAAACGGAGTGGAAAGTTTCCATTTTTTGCCTTAAGATGTGATGTTACAATAGAGTAACCAACTGAAACGGAATGTCAATCAGTGATCTCTTCCCACGTGCAACGGTCGGCTCGGCGATCAACCGCTCTTTTGTTTCTACGAGTCAATATTTGTCTACGGCTCGTCGGCTCCGCTTTGTGATCGGTAATCCTGCCTATAGCTCCCTCACTCACAAGTTCATAACCGACGATGAATCGTAATAATCCTCCAATCGATTATATTATTTAATTCGATTCAATGCAGATGCTGGCCGAACAAAAAGATTTTTCTTTTATAGCTCTCTTTAGTCGGCATTACGTCTAATTTCAAAGCACTTGAGAGTTACGATTTTATGGTAATCTTTCTATTGTTTCATTCTTGAGTGCTTTTGTGTAGATGATGCATTGACAGATTGGCTTAGTTCAGCTATTAACGTCTTGGTAAATTAACTAGCTCTATTAGAATGGCATGTTAATGAAACTGCAAAAAATGGGGGCTATTGCTAGTTTAACAAAAAAAACGAATAACTGGAAATATTCAGAAGAGGAACAAGAGAAAAGAATTAACAGAACACAACAAAGCGTGTGATATGAAGCGAAACAATTCGATGACCGAGCATATGAATAAAAACGAACCACCGAAATATTGAAGGAATCCGTTCAAAGGGGAAAAAATGCAATAAAAAGTCCGACCCGATACAGAATGAGAGTGTGGTTAAAAAGCAACGAGCGAATATGGTTGCGAACATCCGCCGCAGACAAAAGTTGGACTACTTGACTATGCAAATTATATTTGCGGACGGCCGCGAGTGAGACCGATCCGCGGCGTTCCGTTTCACTTTTCGTACGTATCGTGTATTCTTTTAATATTTTCATCGGATTTCCTTCCCCTCGTTCATTTCGTTCCGTTTTAAAAGTCGCCGAACAATGCCGCTTTCCGCGGGGCTCACTGCCGCGAGCTGCACGCGGCTTCTTTCCTTCTTATTATATCTATCTTTTTATATCCATTGAGTTTCTTTTCTTTAATACTTTCTACTCATAAATGGCTGATACGGTCCCCTAGGGTCTGTTGCTCGAATAACATGTAAATGAGTCGGGTTGCCTGTACAAATTTAAATTGCATTCTTTATAATAAAGTACGTCGTAAGATTTGATTTTTATATTAGCTTTGCATTTGAAATATCAACACAAAACATGTTACATGAATCTACATGTGTATTTTGAATACGCCAATCTTCTTTCCCGACAGATATCGATCGAATGGTCTAAAGATAGAAGATTAAACATATAAATTACTGTTTTTAGTGCTCATAATTAGATGTTCGTGGTATACGAAGGCTTTCGTATAGCATTACCTAATGGCTCCAAGCGGTAATATTATTCCAATAGTTTCTTTTTGCGCCTTTTTAGGTATATCAATAACTTTACGTAAAGGGAGTATTTTTTTAACTATAGACATACATTTTGCAACATTTCAAAAAGGTCATTGAGGGACAAGTGAGGTTCTATTTTCTTATATCAACTCTGTAAATTTCAAAACAGTATTTATTTAGTAAGTAACTTTTAATTTTTAGCATTAAAAATGCAAATTTTACATAGTATTTCTTTAATAAACGTTTAATCTTCAAACTAAGAGCGAAAGTCAATATCAGTCAAAGACAATATCCTTGAGCGCCACGACGAAATATTTGAAATATGCAAGAAGTTCATCAAGTACTTAATGTCATTTTTGTATACTCCTATTCGTATCATCGTATGTGTTATTATTTTCCCAGTAGCAATCCCAATACAACGTAAATAAGAATCGACATTCACGACGCCCCTCTTTCGCACCGACCGATTTAGATAAGTCTTTTTATAGTTCTTTATTGAAAATAAATTGCCTAGAATAAAATCAGGCGCAGTGGGAATGGCTTTCCGATAGATGTGTATGAAATAATGACGGATAGATAAGATACGACAGTTATCATCGACGTATGTTCCATTTTGCTATGACGAAGCCATTTCGGTGACACTCGATAAAATAAATTGGTTTTCTGGATGCACATTGACTGCTTTGCGCGGAATATAGTACGATTTGCACCACTACTTGCTAATTTATTGTCATCGCACTAGTAAAGTTATAATTTGATAATGTGTGAATACTTGAAAAGCAAAGGCTGCTTTTTATACTGTAAGAAGTTTTTTGTTAATTGACTGATCTTTGTAGGTGTTAAAAGATTAAAAACGAGCTGAAGTTAAGAAAATGTGGCTTCATACAATTATTGAATAAATGAAAGTAGTGAAAATAAACAACTTCAGAAACCTTTAATTTTAAAATAAGTACCTACTTCACGAAATGAAATGGTCGAAACAAAGCCAACTCAATTATTAGTTCAGTGAAAAAACCAAAAAATTATATAATGTAGAAGCATTAGTGCGGTCGCAACATTAGTCAAGCTGTCTCCGGCAGTGTCCGCGAACAGTTTAGCTTTTTATCTATTTCTTGTGTTTTATTCGGGCGAGTCCGCTATTTATGGGCGGGTGGCGTCCGCGATAAACATTTTCCTCAAAATTGTGGGGATTATTGTTTTTGTCGGGGACTCTAAGTTACGACCGACGATTGACCTTTGCCGATAAAGCTGTATATTTCCGGACTACTTGTGCAACGGTGTTATTATTTTTGCAGATAGATGCTGTTTTATTGTTCATTTAGATCTATTTAATACTCTTACGAGTATGTTTGTAAAGATTTGTAAAGACAGAAGTAGATACTAATGAAAGTAAAATGCTCAAAAAATCTACCAATTGCATTTGCTACTATAAATAAGTACCTATAGCGACATCATACCTAGGATATAGAGGGAAATTCCCTTCATTCAACCAATGTCCAGTCTGATGAAATCATACCCGTAATAACAGGTCGAAAAATGTGAAAGAAAGACGATTTTTCCGCGAGATACTTTTATCAAACCGATCAAAGGGCCGATCGGGCATTCCGACTTCTTACGACGTTAGTAAAAAATACAATCTCGCTTTATAGTTACCATTCCAGTGGTTATTATATCCGTATCGATACAGCCGAACTTACCGAGCGTGAAATGCTCGGTTCTGGATATTGGAGGCCGATGGCGTTTCTTCAGTGTCCGATATTAGGGAGTGTCTGAAATATTTGTGTTATTGAACCTTTTTTCTAGATGCATGCCAAAATGAGTGTAAGGATACTTCTACAATAGTTTTGTGCCATATTTGATACAGAGTTGTTTTTTATTTCATTGTGTAATTTTTTATCTTCCAGTATAACACCATTTACTATCATGACAATGCTTACCTGATAATCATATCAAGAATGTGATCCCTTAGAAAATCAATATAGCTTTATACGAGCGATTCGTCTGCGAGCAGATTGAACACATGCTTAGCGCATGTGTAAAAATCTGATCTTATAATAAATGTTTAAGTTTAAGTTTACGTACGAGCATGGCACACATGTGGCATACTGTCGCCGCAACTCGCGACTGTTAGCGATTTATCCACAGCCATTGGCTGACATGCTGTCAGTTGCGCGTATGTCACGTATGTGCGCTACCGGTAACTATGGGCTTGTAACCCTCAAAAACTATAAAAAGGCAATATCATAAAACACTTATACCAAATAGTGATGTCCGATTAACGATGATTGTGTCCGAGCAGTAGTCGGCAGTTTCCGAATCCAGCCAGGTGATCACGATTTTATCGCGTATAAAAACGTTGATTGCTCCCTTCAGTGTTTACGTTACTATAAAACCTTCCGAATAAATATCCGTCGTAATATGACACCTATAAAATCGGACACTAGACAGATGGATTAAAAATCGATTGCGAGCAAAAAAAATCGATGCAGTTCGGGATCCATGTATTATTTACGTCCGAATGGTTCAGCGGGGCATGCTTCCTGCGACACGAGTGTGGTCGAAACGTGACACCATTTATTAATATGCCTGAATTAATAATATTGTAGATATTCGTTGGCAGGGGTCGCCGGGATCGCGTGCGAATGTCTCGTGAGGCTTCCCTGCATCGATTCAGGTAAGAAATATCCATTTACATTAGATTTTGTTCGGACTGTGTATCAAGTGATCGATGCATTTTAACATGTGAGTGTGAATGATTCAAAATTATTTTTCTACGCATCTATGTGAGAGGAGTTTTGAGACTAATCGTATCGAAAGAAATGTGATTAATATCATAGCAAATTAATTTTAAATACCTTGTCAAAAGGATTTCAAGATTACTATTAAACTGGTACCTTTATTTTTATTTCAATACCTGCAAAGTTAAGATTCAAATAGGCTTCATTTCCACCCAGACGCAGGTAAAACAACAAATATTGACAATAGATGATTGCAGCTCGTCCGACGAGATCCCCTTAGCAAACTGCGAATTAAAATGGGGACGAGAAAAATTAATCCTAATGCGATTTTAATGAAGCCGAAATGAACGAATGCAGTAATGAATTGTTAAGCCGCAGGTTATTCGGTTTTGTGTTAGGAGCATGGAATGAAACGAGAGAAATAAAACCTAAGCACGAGCTTACGACCACGTCAGTTCCCGCTTCCATTATGCATCTGCTGTATCGACCAAAATGTAAAGCGCGACTCTGATAATCCTCGCTTTATCGCTTCCACGTATTAGGCAAGAGCGGTGTCTGGGCGCCGCATTGAAGCGTAGACAGGTTAAAATATAACAATAATTAAGGCTCAGCATTGCACAAAGATGCACGCCTTAACATCGAGTATAAAGCACACAAGCGCTGAAAATGTACACCTGAAGTCTGTGCTCGCTTTTGCATTAACGAATGCGGAAGCGGCGCTGTGCATACAGGACGCGCTGCACCCCGGCCCCCCTGCCTCCCTGCATCCCCCTCGCCTCCAGCTGCACCGTGTCGCCGTGTCCCGCCCGTGCGTTCATTACCTCCACGCGGCGACCCAACAATTCAAGTTTGCTTTCCGCTACACAATCTACGCTACCAGACAGACTCGTCTAGCTAGCCATACACCGACCACTCGAATAATAAAGATCCCAAGAATTAGCCCGTCCCTACTGAAAAAGAGGAAACTAAGTGAACCCATCTCCGCCTGAATGGAGGTAATGCAACGCGAGCACTCGGACGACGAATGAAAGAAACTCGTTGGGAATACATTGAGCCTGTTGAAACGGAGGGTAAATGTCAACCGCGGAATAAAAACAGTCAACAGATAAATGCAAACGATCAACACACGGGCAAACTGAAAAGGCGAAAACCTCTGTTGACATTCCAAACACGGATGCGGAGATATTTTTCCATTTTTAGCTGTGCGAATGAAAACCGCCGAGGTTTCGTTATTTGCGGAATCAATAAAGTGTCCGCACTAAATTTGCTCTAGCCCATTAAATATTCAATTACGCATAAGCACACATTTGCTAAGGCCAACAACGACCACGCGGCACCCCCATTAAAGACGCCTAAGGGCCATTTAATCGGTCAGTGGATGTAAATTCGTCGGCCCCAAAACAAATATCCCGAAACTAATAAGGAAACGAAATATGTAAATCGTCTGCCATATTGTTTCACAAGTGAAATCTTCCTTTAATCTTATAACAAATCCGTGTCCAAATGACCGGCCGGGGCCGAATTTGAATATAAGGGGTTCGTTCAAGGGTTAGTTGTGGCGGAACCTTGTTGCGGTGAGGAAGGAAGCAAATGTATGCAAGACACGCACGAAGGCGATAGCGCCCGTAATGTTGTCCTATGCACATATTGCATCAAATTAGTTGTCGACTTGTAAACAAGGAGGAGGAAAGTAAGGCCGCTAAGACGTCGTCGCCGGGTAGTTTGCATGGATATGAGAGCGGCAATATGGAGGTTCGCAGCTGTTGGCTGTACTCATTAAGATGTTTTATGGTTGGCCCGCCGGACCGTGTTGCCAATTTAAGATATTTCTATGCGGGACGGCGCCACGCTAGTTCGGCTTCCGATTAGGGGATTAAAGTGGTCCTTTTAGGTATTAGAGTAATAATTGCGGGACCCATTAAGTAGTTGTCCCCTGTGTAATATTTAGTCGGTAGCACATTATGCCGGTTCGAGTCTATACATACAAAATGTATTGTTTTTGTTAAGGACAAACGCAAACAAAGCGGACGCCGATTGCCGGCAGTGCAAGGAAAAAAGACAAAGATCAAACAAATTTGGTCCGATCCGTCGCACACCTATTCCCCGCGCTGCAAGTAAATCAAAGGGTGTTGAAACTTTACACCCACTTAAAGCCGGACACAGTAATAAAGCGTTCGAACTTCGCCGACCCTGGACATCAAATGGGCTACCCCTTCTCACATTTTGTTCGAGAGAAAATTAAAGGTTGAACCTCACTTGATTTGACTGAGACTTATTGCGCCCGAATACAAAGTGTGAAAGTGAAGTCACTCACTGCGTGTTGGTTCATTAAAATTACAAAATGTTCGCTAGAACTTGCTTTTAAATGTGGTTCAAGATTTGTAAATGTTTTAAATTAATCATGACGAACAAACTGTTTTTTAACGTTAACAAAGTGTAATACATAATTTTATTTATAGGGAAAAACGATCAGAATAACTCGTGTAAATATACTAATTGGAGCTTAAAAGAGTGAAAATGAAATGAGGATCTCATTTCATTTTAACTTAATAAAAGCTTACACGTGCAAGTAGAGTAATAAAGTTATCAGATGTTTGCTAATTGTAGTAAGTGTGCATAATTAATTATAAAGTAATTGCATTCAAACATGATCAGTTCACGATACCCCAGACTTCCGACATTGAAACCAACGATACATCACGTAGAAGTCCTACAAACTAGCAAGTTAATAATTAAGCCTGTGCCAGCCAGAACTTGCCTCAGTCTGGAGAGCTCATCATCCATCTTAAGTTTCGCGCACATTTGAGAGATGGTTTCCTATTATATCTGCAGATTCTAATATCTACAGGAAAGTAAAATTAAAGGTGAACAAAAGACCTCCGAGAAAATACATTACAAGGCATAATTGTAACGTACAGACCAATGGTCAAATGTCATCTTTGACCGTTGAGGTATGTACGAATATGGTAAGATGGAAAAGTTTTTTATTTTTGGATTCAACAACGACACGTATTTATGTTGGGATAAAATAAATATGTAGCGTTATGGGTACTTCCAGTAAATAACTACTTAATAAGATGAATAATTGCCAATGAAATATAATGAGTTAATCTAAGTCAGTGTATTTTGATAGTTGTTAAACTTTAAAGGGACTTGTCCGCAATGAGTTGCTAAAGTACTTGAATTAACCTGATACCGGTCACCGGGCGTCCAGTTAGCACAAATTACAGATGAGACAAAACCTTTGAAACTCAAACCCGTTGAGGAATGAAACAAATCAACTTGGAAGGATTTTAATGTCAAGTGATCGTTTAACTATTTGACCTGAAATACGGCCGCAAACACACTTTTTTAAAATGTTGATTTAAATTATTTCCTTATATCCACATACGTCTTCCTACAGCAACTCTTATTACCTACTTTGCGACGGAGCACCTTTTTATTATTTCTTAGCTTAGCCCAAAGGTACAACTGGTAAAGAATGTCATGTCCGCATTTTTCATAAACTTTTGTTCTAAGTAAGTTATATACGAGTATAACACTGTGATGATGATAAAATTGTTAGAAACAAATAGAATTCTTAGTAAATTAAATCAGTAACAATCGAAAGTAAATTGCCTGTAGAACATTCAGTTAACAACCGCAATGACGTCTTCAAAGTGCAAAACCCTAATCAGGGTTGAATTAATTGTTCCTAAAGAGGCGACTCCGACGCATGTTCCCTGATTAAGCGCGGGTCGGCAAACCTGGGGTTATTAAATAATTTATTGTCTGCTGCTCCACTAGAGATGTTATACTCTCCACGAAAGTCCGTAACTTTTCAAACTAAACTGATGTGGTTAGTACTCTAAATTGGGAAGAACTAGCTTTACACGTTTTATGGAGATCTAAAACCAAATCTTGTTATGTCATTGTAAAAAAGCACATCATCATCATCATCAAATTTAAGAGCTATGCTCTTGTCGGTGGAGTTTTTTCTATGTTGGTCTATTCAATGCCATTTCTAAAAAAAGCACAAGTTTGAAAATTCAGATCTCCAGTGTAAAAAAAAGGTATATTTCCGAAGATGGTTACTAAAGATGGGGGAAGGAAAAGAGTTATTAACAGACAAACCAAAAATGTTGTCACGTCACTATCTTAGAGGGTCTCAAACAGTCCGCTAAGATTTAGCTGCCTGTAACGGGATATTGCAAATGGAAACTTTGCCGATAAAGCTAGCTCTAATGGATTCACACAGACATTCAGACATTGAGCACATACGAGTACGACGGGCTATATTTTGATAGTAATCAATCATCTATTATCACAGGTTATTTAAACGAGGTCTTTATGTGAACAGAGATAGAACAGCTAAGCTTATCTGTTACCAATACAGCACAAATTTCTTTAGCGCTTTGTTATACATATAACTTGAAAAAAGAGCATGACTGACAGGTTAGCTGCATACTCATACTTAGTATAAGTACCTAAGTCTAGTTTATTATCTTATTATCTAGTGTATATAGTTTCCATGTAAGAATATAACTGTTTCCAAACAACACTTTGATCAAAAGCAGCAATTTCAATAAGCATGCCATTCGTAGCCGAAACAATAAAATAGCAACGCGACCCTGATTGAGTTTGGTCCGGCCTTTTACGGCTTTCAATGCACATTTCGTCCTGTCAGTGGCAAATTACACTGCTGCCCATTCACGCTCAAAAATCACTCTCAATCGAGCGAAGTGGGACAAAATAAAAGGTGAATTCATCATAGGGGCGCGATTCGCATTTCCCACCCCACGGGGAAACCAAGGCGGAAAACGTATGTCCGGTCCATTTGTAAACACTAACAGGCGCCGACAGCTTTTTGACAGTTTATTAAATTAAATGGCGTATGCGATTGTTGCGGACGGTACCGATTGGGATGTTCATATTTTAGTGCGTATTATTGGGAGGAACATGAGTCAATGTGTCTGTGTTGATGTAGGATGCTGATTGATTATGTTTGTTTTAATGCAATTCTCACATTTTTCTTCGCATATTTAGTACTTTCAAATGGCTCTCGCCTGTCGCGAAGTCATCGTCATCGTCTTAATCGTTTATTTGTAACATCTGAATAGATGTGGTAAATTTATTTGGGTAGCGAGTGAACGTTTCAGCCATCAATTACACAAAAAGCGCCATGTTATAGGATTCAATTTTTTAACAATCAATTCATAAACTAGAGTGCACAGTGGTCTGGTAGCAAACTCGCTTAATAAATTTTTGAGTGTTCCTGATACTCGGCAGTAAAAATATATTGATATCAATTTAATTTCACATGCAGACTTTTATATTTGTGTGCTTTAAATATGGTTTTCATTTCATTATGGTGGCATATTTAATTTCCACCTTTTATATTTTGAAAATCTGATTTATTTTGTTCAAATTAAACGAAAGCAGACAGGAAATCAAGGTAAGTCTTTCTTGCTCTCATTGCTCCTCCAAATAAACAATGTCGGTAATAGGAACTCGGTAATAACACTCCACTATATAAACAAGCACGGTTCCGATAAAAACCAATAAGTAGATAAACTGGACATTAACGTCGAGTCTGCTACAAGCCAGAGTAAACGAGCTCATCTTCGCGCCTTGACGGACAGACAAACATCATTGCTTTTATTGATACGTCCAGTTGAAATTAATTTAGATTTAACGATTCGATCTCGATTCGTGTAAATATTTAACTGAAACGCCAAAATGTTTACTCGCCGTTCTTTGAATTCTAATCTCGCAAATCAGCGTGTTGTAATTGCTGAGTGGAGAGTCGTTACTTGTTAGCTGCTGCGATAGTTGCGGACTACGACTCGAGCACAATGTGCCCCTGCCTTTATGGTGGATTCAAAGATGTCTGCGGGTAATATTAATACGATATCCTGCAATCAAATCGGTGCTCGGCGCGTCGGCGTCGGCTAGTCGTGTGTGGTCGCTAAACAAAGCTCATAGTTCTGTGTAAACAATTTTTAAGCCCGCAATCGACGTCGTTACAATCGATTTGAACATTCGATTCATCGATACAAACATTCAACGTATCGATTCGTGTACAGACAGATCGGATTTTTATTGCGTTTTGTTAACACTTTCTTTACGTGTTTCTGATTACTCGACACTGGGGTGTAAGGTGATATGCTTCATTGCTAACTGTGATGTTGTGAAGATTACGAAATTATGAATTTACAACTTGAAATGAACTTATTTTGCTGGATATAAATAAACAACAGATAAGGATATTGACAAGAAATAACAATCTGGTAGCTCTATTTTGGCTCTAATTCGATGTCATCAGACGTAGAAAAAAAATTATAAAAATATTTCGACCTATGAACAAAAACAACTACTATATCACATCTTCTCCAACTAATTTATCCGTGCAGTCTCGCCAACGTTAGCATCCGCATCTTGCATAACCAAATTAAAGTAGGGAGAGTAGAGGGCCTGATGAAGGAAAATTCGAGATCTATAAGTGATTTCCACGCCGGATGCGGTCGACCTGGCACAGGTTAAATTATTGAATTTCCTAAGTACGGGGGCGCTCCGCCAAGAACAGGTAGAAAATTAAAAAACAAATGTATGGATATATTCAATAGGGGAGTAGGATACCCGTACAAAAAAAACGTTACGCAATATCGTTTTTCTAAAACTTTCAATGTTTATCATCATCATAATCAATTGAAGGACGTCCGACTGTTAAACAGAAGCATAACCAATTTCAAAAGATGTCCAAATTGCTCAGTTTACAGCAGGCTTAAAAATCTAGAGAGTGTAAATCGAAAAACATCAAACTGTCGTATTCTAAGCAACGAACTTGTGACTACCTATTGATCAGTGACTTTCCCTAAACTTGAAAATTCTTGGATAACAAACAATCGGGAATTAACTCTCTCATTCGACTTTCGCAAAGTCCGCACAAAACCCTTGTTTCTGTTTGTTTCTATAATTAAAACGCGAGTCAAACTCCGTGCCTATAATTTAAACCGACTTGGTTTTGCTGTTTCATGGAAATGTTTAAGTTATTTCAATCAATTAAAATAAAGGTACCTAGGTAATGGAAGAAAATGAAAATAGAAATCATTAAGGGTTGTATACAAATGCTAAACCTTTTACCGAATTAGGTTTTGGTATTTTTATCGGTTTCAATATCCTACCGTTGACTAAAAGTATAATAACTATCACTTTCATCGAAAAATCTGAAAAATCAGATAGCTTTTAATATGAAACTGACACTTATTTAACTTTCAGTCAATGCTAAATACGAAATTGACACCGGCCATAAGTGAAACATTCCAAGGTTTAGTCTTATTTGCGTTCGAAAAAAATTAGTAGCGGTGTTAACGAATTACGTTTATCTTGTCACATATAATCAACATCATTGCGTCAGTTTCGTCTCGACAGTCGCGTCGCGCTCGCGGGTGGGCGCTAGCCAGATGACCAGAGCCCAGTACGCCTCTGACTCCCACTGGTCCGGCGCTAACACGCAACTTCGCCTCACTAGTTCGTACGGTCCACTGGGCAATTTGAAAATTGCGCTCGAAATTTTAGTTTCGTTCGTTGCCGATCTAAAGTTTTAGATGCAATAAATTGACTCGAAACTACAATCATTTGTTTAGCGTTGCTTCCAACGCTCCGAACATACGAGTGTCTGCTGGCATGTATGTTACTAGTTCCGGAAATCCGGACAACCAGTAGTGCCTAATATGGCGGCATCATTAAAATATCGTTATGTCGTGAACACATCGCCTACTGGCCTTTACCACTCGTAAAGAAGAATAGACATAGATACATCTAAGTACTCGTACTATAAGAGCTGAGGGGAAACCAAACGTAACCTACGTTTGGTGGTATGTATTTTCTACTTACTAATAATAAGTAAACAATTATAACATCAATGTTTTAGTTTTTAACATTAATGTTTTAGTTTGACTGCCTCGTTGGTGTAGTGGCCTTACATCCGAGAGGTCCTGGGTTCGAATTCCAGGTCGAGCCAAAAATTGTTTCTGAGATTTTCTGTCATGAATTTCTCAAAAACAGCTCTGAGTCGGGAAGTTGGCGGTGTTACACCCCCGTGCCTCGGAAAGCACGTTAAGCCGTTGGTCCTGCGCCTGATCTCTCTCCGGTCATGTCGGATTGCCGTCTCACCGAACTTGGAGAGTGAAGGAACAGTGAGTGCCCCTGAGTATTGCGCTCACACTTGTGCACTCTAATATCTCCTGCGTAGTTGGCTGATCTTTGTTGAGACTGGCCGCCGTGGTCGTAATCGGCCGGGAGGACTATTACTATTAGTTTTTAACAATGTTGCATAAAATTATAACTTTTATTATTTTCATGGTTGTAGGCCACCTGACAGAGGACTTGTAAAACTATCCGATTACAAAATAAGATAGCGCAGGACATGTGACGCGTGAGCACTCGGTTGTGTGATGATTGTACCCAATGAATTTCTTCGTATAATTACTTGAAACTCTATACGAATGTCTTGATGCTAAGGCTAAAATTCCCAGTTGGAACCAACCCTTATTTTGAAACGAAATGAGTATCAAAGTCAGAACTCGTGTTTGTTACAAAATAATAGGCACGAAACAAAACAACAATAATGCTACGCGTGTGCTATTGGAAGTTCAACATGTTAATATCAATACAATACAGAACATTAAGTAATTATAAAGTTCGTTAGGCATTTCTCCGGGTTCCCAAAGTTGGGTTCCTCCCGTTCTTGTTACGGGGAAACATTATCTTACATTGAAACGTGTTCTAACAATTTCACATACAATCATAAATTCTAATTTAGTCGTTCGCGGATCTCGTTACCACCTCGCCTTCGGTTTTCCGGACTCATTGTGTGTTACTCCCAAGACATTGTAGCCCCAAAGAACGTATATACAAAATTAATTAGGCAAAATCCCGGGTCTTGTAATATTTTATTATTATTTCCGCTGTTGTGCGAGATTTTATTAGCGCGTTATATTTATTGCTTTTCTCGTTTAATGAATCTGAATACGGTCTTGATTAGTATCGTTCCTGTAAGGATGCGTTCGGAGTGGGTTTGTAATTACTGTAGTAGTAATTACAAGGCAGCTTACAATGTGGAACCTTCGTCGGCTTTCCGTTTCGTTATCTCGCTACGAATGTTGACGGTTTGTTAAATTAAACGTCGTGTACTGAGCCGCCATTTTCATGATTACAACCGCCTATTTACGCCTAGTTTGCAATGTTTTAATTTACACTTAATCATTATATATTACACGCCAGAATTACTCTCGTTTTTGTAACACTTCCGAGAAATTATGACGTGAAAATATGCTGACCAATATTATAATAATATAAAGCCGTGCAAACAATTACTTTACCATTCCTATGCATTAAGTAGTAGGTACGTGCAAGAAGATATCAGGGTCCATCAACGAAATCATGAAAAACACTCTTCCTTAATATGTATAATACTTAATTGATCTCCGCCAAACAATCAAAATGTTTGAGCATCACGAGCATAAATAAAAACATAATTCGCTATTGATCCCAAATAAGGTAGTTTCAAACGAAGAAAGGACTAGGTTTTCTTAAAAGGCGCTCGACTTGTGTGCCTGAGCCGAACGACGTTCGCAACATCGGATTCTACTTAGCAAAATGTGTTACTTTGTGCTATGCATTTTGCCCCAATCCTTTCTTAGACTTAAAAGGTGCCAATAACATCCATTCTTGGTCGAAAAGGAATTTTTAGAATGCCGCAAACAACAAGTTAGTACAATTGCATTTAAGCTGGCCAGTGCATTAGGAGGGAGCGGGTCTGACCAGTCGGCTAAATCTAATCATTTGAATTAGTGACGGCCTAATGCATCCCATACTGCGCTTCGTTTCACGAGAATCGGAACGATTGACTGGAATATTGTGCATTTTGGATGAGGAAATATTAAAATTGATGTTCAACTTTTTAAATTCGACGAAATAAGAAACATAACACAATCAGGCAGTTGGATACATTTATTTCGTGGAAATATTTCGCCTTATTTTCGAAAAAGTTTATGAAAAAAGACAAATTTGTATCCTACCACATCCATTGTATCCTGTTACATCCAAGGAAAACATGGGAAGTTTATTTATTTGTATGGAAAATAGCAGGATTCATCATTTAACCTGGCATTAATAAACCAATCCAATCAGTAAAACTGTAAAGGTCTGGCTGAAATAGTTAAAGAAAATTTTTGGTTCCCAACGCCAATAAAGTGAAATTGCAGAGTAAGAAAAAAACTTGTTAGCATTCGTGATACCCGCAAAATCCCACGGAGCTAAACCTAAAATAAGACGTTTTAATGAACACGAAAGCCTCGGATAGAGCGAAACAATTTTACTTGGCCACAATCGAACCTCAACAAAAAAGAATGTATAAACCGCCGAAGCAACGTTCAAGTGTAAATATTTACCCGGCGTCGTCCACGAAAACTTCGAAGCGCCGATTACTTCGGCGAGACCTCTCACTCGCAAAAAATTGCAATAAAATCATGGACCGGTCCAACTTCGGCGTGCCACAAGCTCCATGGGCCCGTATTGTTTCACTCGAACAATTCGGAACTATTGTGTCAGTTGGGAGGCTGTCCTCGTGTGTTACACTTGGTGTTCGGTTTTACCCTAGATATCGAGATACCCTAAAAATATGTTTCCCAAGTTGGTAATTGAATTCCGTACACGGCACGTATCTGGGCCGGCACGCCGGTGCGGGGCCGCACGTCGCGCCGCGGTCAAGATTTGACGTGTATAGGAAATATTTTTTGATGTCTTCCCACTCGACTCATTGGGCAGGAATCGTCGGAATTTTTATGAGCACTCGTTCTTCATTTGCGGATTCCTTACTCGGTCCGGTAATGATATAAAGCGCGGTAACGGAATACTGAATCGGGTTTTAATTTGCACGAGCGTTTTGAAAGACCATTCTTAACTCGTACAATGTGTGAAACACGGCTGTCAGATGAATCATAGTTGCTGAAACAAATCTGCATACATTCATAAAACACACACTTATAGCTAAAACTATTCATGCTCCCACGAGCCTAAAGTCTCTATCCTTCCGAAACACAACGTCAAATTGCATTGAGCGGAATCCACCGATGGCTGGGTACAGTATCCAAACAAACAGATGTGGGAGCGACCTGTAATAGGAGGTTTCCGTCTAACGGCACAATGGCGGGAGATGCGCATTGGACAGTGCAGATTGCATCCATTACGCCGGAACACCCGAATGGAACACCGCCATCTGAATATATTAATGAACTTACCGACTCTGCGAATATTGGCTGCGCATATTGGAACGGAAGTCAATATAGTTGAGTTTGACGAACCAAACAATTTAGTCAATATTCACACCGATTAGGGTATTACTGCTTTGATTCTGTCAAACCAAAGTCTCGTGGAATCCTTAAGTCATTTGGAGCTGATTACAAGTACAGAAACATGCCCCTGTGGGCAAAGGTGAAAATTTTCGTACCGTGTTCGTGTCGTTCACACGTCAGAAACTGACAGTTTCCCCATACAAATTGATGATAGGTAAACGCTACGAATGCGTTACGATAGCTGTTCGTGGTCATCCCACTGTTCACTACGAATAATGCGTAATGTCAAACTTGAATTGAATGACTCAAATCAGAGAAAGTCAGGGAAAGCCAATTAATAATGGAAATGTGTTGATATATTAATATCTAGATTATAATATCAACACATTTCCATTCCAATGATAGATGGTGCATTGCATTGCCACAAACAATAGTTTCACATTATGGAGCCGTTGCACTAGGGTGCAGACGTCAGACGTCAGGGCCCAACCACAACTGACGTGTCCGATACGATTGTCCGGCTGTTAAACGTTTTCATTTGGATTTGATCACTGGACTGTCCGCCTGTGATAATGTTTGCATTGGGCGGGGGTGCTGTGTCAGTTAGTGCCAATTCGCTAAATTGGTTGCTTCATTTCGATTTTAACTAATGCATTGATGTGTTGATTGATTTTAAGTTTAAAATTTATTACAAACAATAAAAGTTCATAGAGAGAATGCAGCGCTGAATATACTATTCAGAATTGTACAATTGTACATTGTTCGGTTTTCTATGTACAGATTTAAAAAGCTAATATATCATCTTTTGAAATTCTGGCATCTTTAGATTCAATTTATAAATTTATTAAGCCATGTCGAACAATATATCTATATATTTATGTGTAGGTAACAATAACCCATCAGTCAGACCCGAGATGAAAGCGCACTTCAAACATTCGTCACATTACATTTGAGAATTAATAACATAACCGTTGATTACACATTTGAAGGGATACGGCACATCGAATACTCCGTGCGTTACATCAAAATATACATCGATAGCCCCCATTCCGGGCATGATGCTCGCATAATTGGCGTTCCATTCCCATTGCTACCCGTACCCTTTCAAGACGGCGATGTTCCGGCCTACATGTTATTTAATTACGCAATCTTGAACACAATGTGAATTACACCGACTCCTTTACTTCTCTAGCGGGGGATGCGAGGGACGAATTTGCGAAAAGGGAAATGTAATATTCATATCGTCGAAGTATTTAGCCGAATCAATTTCACGCATGTGAATCAATTTAATTTTGTGCTCGTATTAATAACGGTTCAGAAGGATGGTAATAATAAAGAAATATGATCGTCTGTTGTCTTCTTCTAAGATGCAGCTCCAGATGACTGATGATTAAAGAAAACTATGGATAATTCTGTAAATTAAATTAACATGGCACGCTCAGACGACTTGATCAATTACACCCAAGACACTCAGTGTAAAGTTTCCACTAAACTCATTAATTTGAAGCCAAAATCCTTCCCTGTGTCCGGTTCCTCAAAAGTTACGGCGAAACCCCACAAAATCAGTTGGTGGAACTATGGGCCATCTTGCGAACCCCTTGAACGAGTCGTGACGTCCTCAATAATGGAGGAGAAACCCCAGGAGGGTCCCGGATACACTAGTCGCACTCAATTATAAGTGAATAAATCAAAATGATTGAGTATTTCCATTGTTTTGTAAGACACCAAATCTAAAATTTGCCAAACGTTGCAAGGGAACAAATAAAGTCGTTAAATATTTCATTTCAAGAATTCACAAAGCATCCTAGACAGATTAAAATTAATAAAACAACACAAAAATTGGAAAGTAGTGCCGTGAAATAAATACCTACCCGTACGTACGGAAAAGTACGGTAAGCTTAGCCGGTAACAGCGCAATCAATAAAGACCAAAACAAAATTAGTTGAAAAACGCGCTTTGAATGTAAAAAAAAAAAAAGTTCATTTTCAATGCATATTAATTACACGGAATATGCGGAGTATCATCTCTGTATTTAAATGGGAGCGAGTGCATTACTAGATGTGGCTGATAGTGGACTATTCAATACAATATCTATTATGAATGGGCGCTCGGCCCGCGAACGATGATTAGGCTAGTCTACCAGGATTCCAATTTACATGGCGACTGCGATCCCGCTAATTGATTGTTACTGGCCAGTTCGCCACCACGACATAATTCACGTTTAAGAAAAGATAAGTTCTAATCCAAATCTGTCTAAAAAAACACATTCGGTCCTCAATTTCATTATTGATTCTGTTTGTTGCTGGCCAGTACGCCACCACGGCATTATCCAATATATAAAATTCTCGTGTCACAGTTTTCGTTGCCATACTCCTCCGAAACGGCTTGACCGATTCTCATGAAATTTTGTGAGCATATTGAGTAGGTCTGAGAATAGGCCAACATCTATTTTTCATACCTCTAAGTGATAAAAAAAAATTAAATGGCAAAACAACGGTTGCCGGGTCAGCTAGTAAACTATAATATAAGGACTAACTATGGCATAATAACGATACTGTTTGAGGGAGCCAGGCTATTTAACGATTTGCCAAACGACCTGAAAGAGTGTGAGAATTTTAATATTAAAATAAACTTAAGTTACTTATAGCAGAAGCATGTACCGATGCGTAACAAATAGTATTAAGTAATATAATTTATCTGTATCTCATTCTAAGTGAAATGTAAAATTTCTTATGAGAAATAAAGTTCTATAAACCTATATACCATTTGGTCCTTAATTTGATAATTGATTTTGTTTCATTTGGCTAGTCTGCCAGTATTTCAATTTACATGTCGACTGCGATCCTCTTGATTGATTGTTGTGGCCAACGTGCCACTAAAACCAAATCCCTTAATCGATATCAATCCAATGTTCGTTAAATACATTGTCGATTTCATTACCGTGACATATTGAGGAATTTAAGTAACTTATTTTATATTGAGATTGTATTACGTTACTGGCAAGTTCTTTGATTTCAGTATAAGGTCCTGGAAGTGTGATATATTTTTTTACAAAAAAATTCAACATGAACATTTTCCACCAGATTTTCAGTTTCAATCTGATACGATTTCAGAGAACCGAATTCGATGGGCTTTTGTAACTAAAGGTGTATTTCATAGCGTCGACGCATAGAGCGCTATCTGATGATTGGTTTTTGGCAATTACCAGTATTGCTCACATCGCAATCGCGTTCATTCACCGTGTGAAATATGTATGGAACCTCGAATTCCCTCTTTGTTTCATCCCTCTGCTGCCATCTATCGAATAACTGATGAACTAGCAAACACTTTTATTAGAATATTCAAAACAGGAGGTGATGCCAAGATTGATTCTTGACAGCAAAATGATGAGACTTTTGTTTCAGGGTCAACCCTTTCCTACGTTATTTAAAAGTAAATAAGTATTACCAGCTCTGTAAAGAATTTCTTTCAAAAGCAATTTAAGATGTTTCTTCAGATAAAAGCCCTTTATATGCCAAAGTTATATCTAAATCATCAATCTGTTCTGTTTTGTGCATAATATTTTCTATAAAAACATTGTCATGATGACAGATTTAAAAGTAATATAAAACACAATTGAACGAAAACCGTGGACGACAAAACAAAATAATGGTGTTAATTGCCGCACGGCTAAGTTGTCAAAAAGCTTTTAAAGTAGATCGAAGGCCAAATAGTCTAGAAAATCCATTAACTACGGTTTGCTGTAAAGTACACCTATAAATTAATTTAAGGTAACATCGTGGTCTACATTTCTGCGTTCAATATTACAACGTTTCAGTTTATTTAACCGGTTATTAATACACATGTTTCGCCAGCAATAATTATTTTCAGTATACGCTGTGACCTGTCGTCCCTTTATTAACATTTAAATTTATATTACATTTACACAAGAGAAATGTGTACCTCGATGAAATATCTACGGCGCCTTTATGTCGTCTGTGACATGTAAAATGTTGTTATAATGGGTGAATTAAAGTGTAGCGTTTATTGCGTGCATTGTAGAGTTTAGTTTGGCGAGTGATATTGTTTTGAATGAAATTAAACCCTTTGTCTCAAGGCGTTAGTCGCGAGGCGCTGTCGCCTGACATTTGCGAAAGGTTACGTATCACCCACCATTCCGACGTTTTCTTTCTACTTCCTCGCGAGGCGATGAATTGCTAAAGAAGGGGTGTTGTATTGTGTTTGAATTAACCTTTTCAATCGATGGCAAAGGGTCGTGTGTTTCGGTCAACATCGGTAATGTTTGTTGTGCGCCTGTTTGTATAAGCGAAGTTCTCTTGTTCTAAAGAATACAATGAAACATTTCTTTATGTGTGTATTCTTTCGAGTAACGGTTAGCCATTGTACAAATCGATCACTTGTGTTATACTTACTCAATTTTTTTATCAAAATATATAACACATAATCCTGTTACACCGATTAACAAACCAAGTTCACCAACTGATTGCTTTTAAAGTTTTTTTTTACAAACACAGAATAAAGAGCACAAGAAACAGTGAATATATCACAATATACATGCAACAAAGATACTATGAACCCGTCAACGGAGCGAAGCGAGGCAGAATAGTCTTAATAAATGGCGTAATTATGGTGATTACGTACACGTCAAAAGCAACCCATAAAACTATCAATGAACCTATAAATTGAAGAAAACGTTGGAACACGCGAGCCCTGGTGCTTGGGAAAGCACAGGAACAAACAGAGAGCATTAAGGATTAGTAAACTGAGTTAACCAGATCGAACTTCTATCAGTGTCATAAAACAGCACCCAAATGTGATATGCCGGACATTTTTTATTTGGCAGCAACATCATTTATTTATTTATATAATTTGCACAAAAGGTGCACATTACGCCATGAGGTATTCCCTAGCAGTCTTATATCTTTCGGCTCAGCAGAAATTAAATGTTGGCGCTGCAGTAAAGGACCACTTCTGTTTAAACGGAGCCCTTTTCTTAGTGTTAAACACTTAAACTGATCCTAGGTCAAAATATGTAACTATTCACATAATTAAAAAAAATAATATATTAACCTTAAATATTTGTAGTATTATGGCTAGGGGCCAGAGTCTCCTTTTAAGTATAAAAATACTTGTGCCAGGAGCCTCTGCTCTTCATTAACATTGTGATTAATTAACTTATTCTACATAACAACATTACTTTCTAAATGTGTGATTTACAACAAAAAACAATATCTCAAAACAAAAATTACAAATACCCACTTAATCCTTACAACGAAAAAAACAAAACTGGTATGCCTAGTGTGTGGTCCAAGGATAAGTTCGCAAGTGCAGATATATTTTGCCTTATAAACTTTATCACTAAATAATTATGATGTTATTCAAAGCTGTGGCGCTATATTTTTCTGGGCATGTATTAATGTGCCCATAAATAAGTAAAAGAACAAAGTGGAGCTTATAAACGTGTGAATAGTCGCATAAAAATAGTTATTAATCAAACACCCACCTCAATGGGTGCGAACAATTGCGGAAGAGGCGGCGAAGAGTGGCATAGGAAGGAAATTGGCAACATAAGGCACTGTCTCGTAATATGAGAAAATAATACTTTTAATGTTGGAAATAAATAACGAAGCGAGGAAGAAGACAATGGTGTTGTAACAAGATCTCCTGTTAATTGTGGCGAATGCGGAGCGAGGGCCAGTGATCCGAGATTTATGGAGGCATTGAAATTACACCCTATTTGTTCTTTTCAAACCGCTCGGTTTGTTGCTGTTTGCACCTTATAAATATCCACATAATTGTAACTCAGATAGAGTCCCTGCTATTCTAAATAAGAGCCTGCATTTCTTGCTTTTAATACCGGCTAATAAGTTTGCACATAAATGCCCTTGAGAGTACAATGCATGGAAACTTATGTAGAAAACTTACATCTCATTTTCTGTTCGTCCAATAACTGCCGCTCTAGGTTGTCCTTCACCTCCCTTTCCCTCAGAACGTCCATTTTCAGTTCAGCTGAAACAAAAACATCGAACTTATTAATCAACACCAAACAATTTTCCTTCAGCATCACAAATCCATAGAAGTATTACCATAAACATAGTCTAACTTGAATAAATGTGTTTGTGATTTTCGAACAAAGGTATTGTATTTAACAGTGAGCTAACCCGATAACAAGCAAGGGGTCGATTAGGAACATAAACACGGATTAACTCATTCGGAATCTCGGTACTATTGTGAAGGAGTCGAATTGAGAGATTTGCATAACTTTCAATTAGATCCAACCTGACGGAAATGATTGGGGAGGATTTCCGACGGTATCCGGGGCTACGGATTTGTGAGTGTTTTCTACACAGCTATTGGTTGTTTATTGTATTGATTTTAAGCAAATTGCAACTTGTTTAAGATTAACCTAGTTTTTTGGAATGTAAATATATTTTTCTACATATTTCACATATACTAGTAAACCGGATCTTCGGGTTACTTCAACAGGCCTGACCACCACTGTCTTACCTACTGGCCAGAAACTTTAACAGTTTTCTCAAAACATTTGATAAATTATTTTGTTAATTGTAATTAAACATACTCTTTATATTCTAGACATCATGGCTTGAGTTTTTCAAAATATGACCTTAACCGATTTTCAAGTTTTAAAAATCAACTTAAGCCTTTAATTTAAATATAAGAGAAATGCTGCATCTTTGTTTTTTTAGATGTTACCAATCGTTACTGTCTGCTTTATTCTTGTATTTGCAAATCTCTCTTCGATCAATACGGAGTACAGACCTTGCAAACTAAACTGTAGTGTGCACGCTATAATCTTATGCAAAGTCAACGTACACCAAATTAACCCGTAAGTTTCAATCAAGCCCTAATCTCGCAGATCGGGACCATCAATACCCCATACGTAGCGGAGCCATCACGAGATTTGAATAGAAAGAGGTCACAGTTTAATTTGGGCCCTTTCTATTAGGTGCCTAAGTAGTCGGTCTAATGGACCGTGAGGGGAATCACTGATTAACTTGTGTGATCGCCGAAATGCATTGTTCTGATTGTGGAGTTCATCCGTTGTTTTGACAAAGATGTTTGATTTTGGCGGTTCTGTTGCATTTAACTTAAAGCTTGAGCATTCTTGCCCAAAATATTCTTGAGTTCTTAAATATTGCACTCTTTATGCATTTTGATATTCCCCTAAAGCCAAGTCTGGCAAATAACTTAGCGAATTAAAAAACAATTTATGAATTTTATGCTTACCTCTTAACCGAACGCAATCCAAATGCTCTTATTGAATCATTAATTAAATCGTGCATCGTTGTAATGTGATATCGATAGCTAGATCGAATCGATATTACCGGCCCGCAACCAGCGTGTTCGCTACAACGAGAGTTGTGCCGTATAATATTTCCGTTAGCGATTCAATTATTTCAACAGGTTCGCTGTGCGGCCGCAATCTATTAAGACAACAGAGAGCACTCCGTAATCAAACGCTAAATTAAATGACTGCCGATTGTTACGATCGCCACCACTATTACTGAGCTGATAACAGTATAGTTCTTTGCGCTCGCTGATGATGGATGAATTGAAAACTTTTGTGATGTGCGGATGGATAGACATGACTAGATATTAAGAACCAGTCCCTTAATCTGTTACCTATTGTATCCATGACAACAAACTTACCCAGTAGTAGGTATTTGTTGCTGTCATATTGTTAAAATTAAATCTAGTACGCTTAACATCTTTAAGACCGCAAGTAAACTGCCTTGTGCCTGCACGCAATGTTATCAAATGCCAATTAACAGTAAAAGCGTCAATACAAACTATGTGCGATACCATCTGACGATATGAGCGTACAAGCAAAGGCTGGAAGCTGCTCCTGTCGGTATCACTGCACCGAAATCTGCCGATACCAGAGACAAGTTAACTTGTAAGCACCCTCATAATAAGCCGGGATAAAGGTATGAGTATCGTACGGTCGTATCTCTCTCTCAGATCTTGTAAATTGAAACGTTCACATATTCTGCGTTTATCGTTCTCTTTTGTTTTTGATTTAGCCTTTGTTGCCTTCATTGTCCTCCCTTAAGGTATGCTGACAAGTATTCATTCGTACCGATAGATGGCGCCTGTGATCAAGATCTCACTCGATAAGTGATGCTTAAATGCTAATGATACATTACAGTAACAAATAACGCTTGAATAGTATAATTACAGACTATGGTTTCGTGCTCCGATTAGCGCGAAGAGTTCAATCAGTTTTATTACCTATTTTCTTTAATGAAAAAAGGAGTCAATCTTAGAGCCGCGTCGAGCGCGAGATTAATTTCGAATCAATCCGGGTGTATGGTGTAATTTAGAGGGCTTTTAGTTAAGAGTGGTTTCGCACATAAGACGTAAATTGCCTGAGCCGAGGGATGGCCATTAGGGCCCGCGTCGGTATGCGGCGTATCTGGGCATCTCGCGATTTGCGAGTAGAGGTGCCTTAACAAAAGGTGCTCCCGGTGGTCCTGCGTACTTAGTAACAGCCTAAGTGTCTTTGTATTGTTTTATGGCAATGGTAATGACTTAGTGCAAGCTACTACGTTCATATGTTGGTAACGGCTCTTAAGCTTACATAATGATTTGCAGCTAGTTTTTTTACTGGGAAAATACATATTGAATGATCTTTATAGCTACAACCTGTAAAACACAGTTGATGTCTCGGCTTACAAATTCTTCAAAGAACTATTAATAGATTTTGTGAAGATTTTCCAACATAGCAATAATTCGATTTGATTGCTTCTGGTTTATTAAAACTAAATAATTACTATAATTTCATAAATTGGGTTAATGATAAAACTTGAACCTCGTTTCCTTATAAAATGAAAATGCGCCAAACACAATTTTAATAAGAACCACATAAATCATCGATATTTTAAACTAAGCAGACGTATTCAGAAAACAAAATCGATCCAATGAGAAACGTTTATCGATAAAAACAAGAGAAAATCGAGACTGTAAAGCGGAACAGCCGATTATTAAATCGATCTTTATATCGGATCAATCAAATTCAAAACCTGATGGAGTTGCGTCCGAGGAAAAAATTATTACTTTATAAATAAAATAACAATAAAAACGATGCGCTCGGTTCAAGGGAATATATAATTATGGACAATTATTATGATACCGAAGCTGAATGGCCGATAGATGATTGAAAGGATCGAGACCCATAAACAAAAGGATCAATTTCGGTTACGCAATTTAATAACGTCAAGTAATTAGCTGATATTATTTCTGACTCAATATGCTTATTAACATGTTTTTGTTGTACGACGGAAAAGTCATTTCATGGTAATATTTTATGCATTTATATTTTTAGAGAGCAGCAGTCAAATGCGATCGCGGAGGGTAGCACACAAAATTCTATTTCTCTTCAATTTCGTGCACTCAGCAAAAACAACAATAATATTTAAATTTCAGACGTAGCGCCCTTTGAGAGTTGTCCAATGAGATCACCTCCCACTTGCATTTAAATTGAAAGCGATTACACCAAGGAAAACTCGATTCCAATATTTTAATTCTGCAACATTGTTCACTTTCGTAATATTGGGCTGTTAACAAACTTGCAAGTTGTAACTGGAACCGCGGATAGAATAAAGGGCGGTTTAATTTCAATAAAACATAAGTCATAGGGTAAGCGAATTAAGACATATTTTCACGGCCCCCACCATCGCGAAGACTAAGTTGAGCTTGCAGTTAAAATAACAATTAAAGTCTTGCTAAAATTTACGACTCAAAAGTGGCAGAATAATTTGAAAGAGCCGTGTGGTGGATCCGAACGAAATGGGTCCCTGCAAGGGGAACTACAAGCTCCGGTTCTGTTCACCCCAACATTGCCTTCAGTCGTTTTGAATTCAAATATAACACGCGGAAGTCTTCCGCTTTTAGCTGAAATTTTAATAGTCATAATGTAAGGAGATATTACTAAGGAATATTGTTGATTTAAGCACCTTTAGAAGTTTAAGGCGCTGGGATTTCATTTATCAGAGATATTTGCTGGTATCAAATTTTAATTAAGAATTATTTATTGAGAAAATGTTTGAATGCAATGAAATAATTCGTTTTAAATCAACTGTAGCGTAATCTTTTAAGGAGATTCTAATACATTAACGAAATTCACGATGCCTTTAAAAAGCAAATTCAAAGTAACGATAATGGTCGTCACGGCCCGGGCGCGGGAAACGAATTTTCTTCCCTATGCCTTTTTAAACATACAAACTGTTGGCAATTTTATTTTATTGTTATTAGATTTTTCCGGATTATGTCACACGGCGCTGTCACTGCGGAGGATTATTCCCGCAGTCTCCGCGCTAATAATCATAAGAATTGCTTCCCTTTATTATGTGTGAAATTCAGAACATAAACTTCGCACTCAATCTCCCCTGCTCCTGTATTTTCGTCTCTTTTTCCGCAGCTTACGGTCACATTTAGACGAGCAGTGTTTTAATCATTTTTTTGTGAAAATACACATTTTCTAGTGTTACGCATTTTACTCGACTCCAACCTTTCCTCGTAAGTACATGTGTAGCGAATAACTTTATGAATATATTATGCAGGATTTACATCGCGAATGTTAGTAACGTTTTCGTTTTGACGTTGGTCGTAAAATCTCTCATTATCTGTGTGGTTTCAATATAAGGCGCAGTAATGAAGATGTCTTCGCAAAATGGATTAAAAAGTCGTACCGTATCGAGCGTGCAGCGGCCGAATAACTCGTAGTGTTATCGGCGCACGCGCACCCAATCTGCGATCGAAACACACCGGATAAGATTATCCAGTAGCCCTGTATTATTTTAATGAGACTACACAAGTCCCCGAGATTCGATACGATACGAAAAAGCTTAGGTAACGAACAGAATAAAAGTATACGGGTCAAGAGAGATATCAACCGGCCGAGGCGAGTTGACGCGCCGGGCCCTGGGCGTTTGGCTATAGAAGGGGATTTTTAAATTAGCCACCGAACTCGATAAAGCCGTGTACATCTACATACCAGCTGACGGCAGATCGGCCGATACCATTATGTCTCTGGTAAGGCACCGATTAAAAATACCCACATTTATAAGAGGACAACATCTGTCGGTATTTAAATAAGATATAAACGCGAGTCGGCGGACGTTTTGTTTCGTTACATTTTCTCCCCGTGATGCTCCCCTCGCCGGATATATTGGTATTAAAAATGTAAGGGAGATTTATGCGAATGGCTCTAAGCTTTCATTAGTTGTTTCTTACGCGGTGTTTTTGCGGTCGCCGCACCCTGACCGGTAATTTTTCATTTTTTCTACAAACTTCCCGATGTTTCTGGCGCGCACCTAAATTTAACTGCATATAAAGAATATTAATGCCGCTCGGGAGACGAAGGCAGGTGCACGCTATGACTTATTTTATTTCATTGCTGCATTAGCCTAATAGATCCACCAAATATTGCGTACATTTTGCTTTTTAATTCAAATATAAGAACGCCGTAGAGCACAAAGATGAAGACAATTTATGGTCGGGCACTTAGTTCAAATAAGTACCTACTCTGTCAACAACAGCATTTAACTTTTATAATTATGATGACAATTGTAAAAAAATCTTTTGGAATCATTTATTTTTATCAAGTAAAGAGATGTGAACATAAAGTAAGAGATACCTATGACACACCTTGCACCCATAAACAAGTAAGTATAGGTAGAACAAGCACGTAGGTAATTCTCACTTGTAATTCCGTATGTAAATTACAACTAGAACAAGGGTTCACCCCATAGAGACAAAATCTCACCAACTTTGGTTGAACTCTGCAAAAGAAGGTATATTTCACAAACGCAGATCATTTTAGAATGGACGGCGATAAACACCCCGAAAACCTCTGTTTATGACAATTTTAAATATTTACGGCTCTGCAACGCATATATAGACGTGGAACGTCTTGTTTATAAATAAAAAGGACATACGTATCAAACCCAGCATGATTATTTAAAGATGTAAATAGTAATTTAGAGTACCTACCTGTATTCCTTTCTTTTAAGTTTTTCATTAAGAAAAACGAGTTACTTCCTTAAATTGCAATACCGAGTATTAAAAAATTATTATTGTTGTAAGAGTAATCAATGTCAATTGTCATATAGTTATTAATATCATAGTAGCAATAAATCTGGCTCTACAGTCGCGACGCCCCGAGCACCGAATAAGCGCAGCCATCGCTCGCACTCCCATACAATTGGGCGCGTGTCATATTAAATTATTTCGGCTAAGTAATTCCAAGCGGCTAATTATTGTGCACAACCTGGGAGGCGAGTTGAGAATGTAATTATTATTAAACTTTACGATTGTATCACTTTACCCCTTTACTTTCCGCTTCCACCCTCAAAGGACGCAAACGCAACGAACTTACACCCCATACCCAACTTTAGATCGTTAGTTTAAAGTTCAAATCAAATGCACAACTTTGTGCCGTATTCGCTTGCAGTGCGCGCCTGGAGTTACATTAGATCCTCAGATCCTGAGGGAGTTTCTTAGTTTGTTGCGGTACCGGATTCATATTTGAGCTACTGTTTGTGAATTATGTGTCTATAAGTTTTCAATAAATGGGGTACCGGATAAATAAGTGACTACGAAGCGTTGTTACAACACATTCAATGAAAATTTAAAGTGTCGAGTTCACCGGTTTTAAGCAGCCGGAAGTATTGAATTTGACAATGACACTAACCGACTGATAAGTCAAATCGGACGTTTAAGAGACTGAACTTAGTTCTTCATGAAAAATATTTGAAAAAAAAATAGGCTACAATGCATGCATTGCATGTTTCATGTATTAAGCGCACAATTTCTTTCTGCAGTTTGCCCCAGGGTTTCCACCATAAAAAGAACCACAAAAACACAATATAACGACTCATTTGCTAGTTATTCAAAGCAAAGGCAACCGGATTACAAAGTTCTCGCATGAGTGACTTGATGAATTCAATAGTTGATGCAGCCCGGGGCGCCCGCCGTAAATACTTACCCCTTCCTTACTTAAGAAAATAGGATTAACATTTCATAGTTTATATAGCGAGCGTGTCAGCCCTGCACAGTGGGTAGTGGGTGTGTGGGTAACTAAGGCAGTTATCTGTCGAAATAGGACTAGTGTTGATGGCTGGAGTAATCGCTCGTGTGCGTGCACTGGCGTGAATAAGTCAGTGTAAAAAAAGTGATGCTAAACTATGGAACTACATGTGGACCTTGACATTAGTTGTGTTAATAACGAGTATATGAAGCGTGGTAAGTAACTATTTTAGATCCTGCTTTCAATATTGTTTATAAACATATTGAAAATGCGATGCTTCACGGTGTTTTGTACTTAGTATGATACATTAATTTTAATAAAGTATACTTATAGGGCAAAAAAGAATCTTAAAAGCTTGGAAATATTTTCTGTGAATTTAAATAACTGTGCGTCTCCTTTAAGTGCTGTCAAAAATTCTAAATTCCCTATATAACACTAACACACAAAGACAAAGCTTAGTGTTTTCAGTAAAATTGTAAATAATTAAAAATAATCACAATATTAACATCCGTATAAATGGGAGAGCATAAATGTAATATTTCTATTGTTAAATATTTGAGAATAACGCCTCAGGAGTCAGCAGCGCGCTTGGAAACTTTTCCCCTAAGAAAATAGGGATAATGATTTATCCTCATACAGACACGGAAGAAGCATTTTCTATTACAATAAAAATAGCTGGTAATAACTAAGCATAAACCTTATAAATGTTTGTGGAAAAACACTGAATAAATTTGTCAGAAGCTGATGAATTTAGAAGTTAGTTAGAAGCAGTTTTAATTTCTAACAAAGGTTTTTTATTACCGAATACTGAATCAGTTTTATCAAAATACTCTCATAAGAAATCGTTTGATAAATAAATGTACCAAAAATCTGTCAGAAACTGCACTTCACCTAGTAACTAAAAATGTAATGTTTTTGACGCCTGTTTCTTCATCAAATGTTCTAAGCTAGGTCGGCAATAATCAAGTATTATTTGTCCAATTCTTGTTTTTATTTGTAACACTTAGTATAATTATTACAAACCCTCGTGGTTCACTTGTAGTTACTTAGTTAAGTGTTTTGTAACGGCTATTTACATGATAATAGAGAGTTAAAAAAAAGTACACAAAGCTCAACATCAACTGTCTTTGAACTAATTTGCAAGACTGTCTGAACTTTTTTGTTGTACTTTGCAAATGTAGCATTTAACATCGTCGGTTCTGTTAGTTTGGAAGGTGTGGACAGCAACCATAAGGCACATCTTTCCTTTGTCAGCACAGTTCTTGGCAATGTTACTGGTATGTTAACAAATCGTGTAATTTGACTACTGGTGCCATATTAGACAGCACCCACTCTGACCGGCGCCGCGGTGGCCCGTGAATTCCACCATTTCCAATATTGCCAGTTTACACCGCTAGATGTCGCGCGTGTGGTCGAGTCGCGTGCGCAGTAACCGGAGCGACACGCGCAGTAATCCAATATGGCCGATGTCTCTCACGTACCGGTACATAGCTGGAATGGCATTTTAATATGCAGCCGTTAATGTCACTTATTGTTTACTTAGTTCAATGAGCGAATGCTAGGAAACCGCAGAACTTTCGCACGAATAAATAGAGCCCCTTAACTAGTCTGGTTGGAACGAGGTTCTTAAAACTCTTTGCTCAACACGTAAATGGAAGACCGGCTAAGATTAACTTTGTATTTAAAATTCTAGGTATAGAATTTTGCAATTTAACGAATCAATTTCTAGGGCGTTCGATCACAAAACTCATAACTCAAGTGGACTAAAAGTAAACAAACAAAGATTGCTGTTGGTGATCTTTGTGCACCTCGATCCGCACAATGGTGTGAAAGCTGGCGCGGCGCGGCAACAATGCGTCGTTGGCTCTATCGGCGCGCGCGCATCGGCGGTGGCTTGTTAGCCGCTGGGGGCGGTTATTTGTATTCCAACCCACAACACCTTATCTCATCCACTTATGAACCATTTTACAGCGGAACTCAGACAAGAACTGATCTGCAGTGGGAGCCAGCGCTCGCCTCTCGCTTGAAGCTTCGTGATGGACATGCTCGCTGACAACTTCTAGCGCGCAGAAATTCAACTAGACTTTCTTTCAATGAGTATGTTTTCCTATTATCTCACGATTAAAAGTAAACATTAAAACACCGTTAATCTTGATACTTCCATGTTATTTACAAATTGACTTGAGAGATAAAACTGTGATATTATTATTTGTATTTTATTATATAGTCACTTTACAGCCTTTACAGATGGTTAAGACAATCGAGGCTATAAGTAAAAATGCTATCTGCACATTTTAGATGAGACACGTTTTTTTGACCATAAATAGCTCCATAAAAAATAGCTTATTCAAACAAAAAATAAATAAGTTTTATTCATACATTTTTACCACCCAAAATTGTCAAGTATAGTTATTTTCGGCAGGCAACATTTATTAAAGCAAGCTATAACACGCGTTTCACCCAAAATTCGATTTGATCGATCGTTTTCGAAGCGCATTAAAAACTAAATCTCAAAAGATATCAATAATTGTTATGAACGTGTTTTGGTTACAATTCAAGGATATTTTGTGCCACTGGGCACTAAGATACTTTGGGCAAAGTCTAAAAGTGTCCTGCATCGCGAAATACATTTCAACAAAGGTCTCGTACGGGCACGACGATCAATAGCACTAAACGCAATTAAATTCCATTCGTTAACCTTTGAGGGGCGGCTGATTCATTTTTTCTGCGATATTGCGTATCATACAAAAATTGTACGGTAGCACTTTATCTGTGTATTTATAGATCTCATATGTAACAGTAATTTAGTTTCACATGATAATGTCGAGTCGTCAGCAATGTGAAAGCTTTTATATCAATTGAATCCATTAGCTGAGTACACAAGTCGCAGTGAGTCTATTTGCACATCAGTTTTTATCATTGGCCAGTTCATGTTTGTGCGATCGGTCACTTCCATGTTATTGATAGGACATATCTCTCAGTCGCAGACAATATTTTCATTTTTCTTTCGACATATTCCGTCTTCGATGTCACCGTATAGATGTACTTAGTATATTTCGGTCCCATAAAACGTCTTAAAGTGTTCGTATCGACGGCATTTAGTTAGAACCGCATAAAGTGCCCGCTGTATCAACACCGATGCCATTTGTCTGCTGCCCAGCACTTAGCTTAACAAAAACTGATAGTTGTAAAACAAAAGAGCGAAACAAAAGCGCGGTAACAAGAGTGGGCCATTTCGGTCTGAAATAAACTAAGCGGTAAGAATTAACAGGGATAAAGGCTTAAAAGAGTAGCCGAAGCAGATTTATGTCGCGGTGATCGCAATCGGCCGATTCGCTTGTATACACTCGTTTTGTTTTTCGATTGCCACGAGGAATGCGGTGATGTGCCGTATCGAACGTTCAAGGATGGATTTCAATTGTAAGGGGACGATGTATAGCTTTGTAATCTATTTTCTTTTTCTTGGCGACATTACCTGTAGTTTCAATACGCGAAAAAAACAATTATATGGATCCCTGAAGAAATTCCTTAAAAATAAAAACAAATTTCTGTTCAATTTCTAACTGCCCAAAATCTAAATCAAAACACAAACATTGCGTCACTCGAAACATGCAACATAACAATGACATACACTTTTGTCACTTGATATCGGTTGACGCTTTCCCACCTATCTTCAAACGCACTTGAAAAGGTACAATATGACGGCCATTTCCCATTCATTGCTACTCTATTTACACGAACGAATCGACACGTTTTATGGGTAGCCTTTCACCAACCCCTCCCGCGTTATCTGATAAGGCAGTGAATGCGACACATTTGTCTGTGCGTCACCCACTGTGCACTAGTGTAAAAATTGTCAGTGAATGTGCCTAGATAGCGATCTGCTATTTCGCTCGCGAGGGGTGTCCTATGTTTATCTATCTGTGGTAACGGTGGTTTTATACAGTGCCATATTTGCTGAGCTAGGTGTTTGAAACGCGACGAAAATTTAGAGTCACTTTTTGCCTATTAGGTGGTCTATCAAGTAAGACATAATGAAAGAAGGTGTATGAAATTCATGGACTTAGTTCTCTACCTTTGGAACATTTGCAACAGCAAGTCTTCTTATGTACGAATTACATTTTATGTATGCACATACCAATTGGAAAACGTAATAGCTGGTATTGCCTTAAAAGCGAAAGGACGAACCAAATAAAATGCAAGCGAACGAGCCAGTAACACCTATCAATTGAGCGGCGATCCAAGCGAGTGATTGCTGTAATTTCTATAAAAAAATCAACGGTAAAGATCGCCAGACACATCGATTCAAAAAAATGTTTCATCAACAATAATTTTATTATCGTAATAACAAAATTACGGGTTATGTCTATATGCGAATACCACTCTTAATCTTGCCAGTTTAGAGTTTTTTTCCTTTACAGTTCTTTTATGTACGGGGGGGAGAAATGGAACCTTTTGTTGGTCCATAGCATTATTATTTCTCATTTTGTTTTGTTTATTAATACAATTGGCTGGAGGCGCAATATTGATATTCAAGTTTGATGATGACTCCGGCCGGGGGATTTTCTCCCCGATGTATTTTTGTAGATTTTATACAACATCGGCGTTGTTTAGATATCCGAGAATTGAATACATTATTTTTGAAACACAAAGAAGGATTTCTGTTGAGGTAATTTATTTGAAAGGAAGGCAATTGTAAACAATTTCTCCTAGTCAGGACGAGAGGCATAGCGCACAAGAGTTTCTCGTGGGGAAAACGGAATGACGTGTATAAATAACTTGCAGAAATATCAATTAAACAATTATGCTGTCCGAATGGAATCGTGTGTAATGATAGTGGGCCGGGCCATAACTCAGGCGCATCTGTTCTACGGCTATTTGCAAACGGCACGACGTGCGCCCGCGCCGACCTGTTTAACGTTAGCTTTATGACTTGCCATTGTTATTTTATTTGGACTTAAGCAATTTCTAACAAAACTTACTAAGGTTTATGTTAAATAATTTTATCTTTTTAACTCAACAGCGAATAGACCGATATTGATCAGGATGGCTTTGTCTCTACTTCAAATAATGCGTTCGTAAAGTTGTGAGTAGGCAACGCACTAGTACATTGTCTTTTAATTTTATTTAGTATAAGGAAACACTTCCTTTTTAGGCGTATACACTCTAGACATTTATAATCATTAGACGCTAGGACACCTGCGTGAAGACTTTAATCAAAAGTTATGACGATTGCCATCAGTAAATTCTACCACGATATAAGAAATAGGTTTAACAACACTTTATTACAACAAGACATTATAAACCTAAGTATTCCTTGTTAGAGTGAGTTAGCTTAATACCGTTATAAATAGGCAGATATAATGCGATGCATATGAAACATATATCGTTCATAATGGCCACTGGATACTTGTACTAAAGAGCTGGTATTCACTAAAAGTACGTGATGGAGCATGGTAAGAACGACTAATCAGGGCTGTACATACGTTGGACTACCGAGAATCGATTCGCACGAGATCTCGACTAATAAGTATCGATTTATAACATTTAATTTTAACATTTACATCGAAAGCACTTCCTGCAAACAGTGTCTCCGTAATCTATGATAATTTCATATGTAAATTAAAGCAGGATCGCGCAACTCTTTCTGAGAAAAGTTGCATCTTTTTTCTGATTCCTGGTAAATATGCCGCTAATTTATAATAGTTACTTATACTAACTGATATTATCCAGTCGACCGACTATCTTAATGGTGAGCATATTGCAATACGCTGGCTCCTATCGGAAAACTATTGGCTTCAAATACGGCCATGAAAGCAAACCTGATTTTCACTTTGTAGCCCCATACTTAGCAGGCGTGGTGAGTGGAAACTGGTCAATATACAGGAATCTAGTTTTAAATGTACGTAATCTTAGCAGATATTAAACAGTTTGATTTTCATCAGGCATCATAATTTGCCATCATCATCAACACACTCGAGATATGGACTAGTTGTTAAGCAGTTCCTGTGTTCAATTGAAACAACAGTATCTACTTGTATGAAAAACAGAATCGATGAAAAACTGTCACAGACTCTCCTGACTTCATCTAATCTATTGACAAACAACACTATTTTCTAAATTGTAGTAGGTAATAGGAATCATAGAATTCCTCAGTAATCGGCCATGTGTACCTCCCCAGCCTTTCGTTTATCGGCTTAACATTTTTTTAAATGTATTTAGGATATTTAATATGGATATTTTATATTTCCCTTTAATATGGACTAGTATGGTGACTCCCTTTAAATGAGCTTGATTACTTCAGACTAAAGAAAAACACTCACCTTTCTCGTAACTAATTTGCCTCTCCTGCTGCCTGGCGTTATCGGCAGCGACCTTTAGCAGGCCCTGGATGTTCCTGAGCAAGGTTTCCGTGGAGGAGACCAGCGTGTCCGCGGTGGGGTCCACGGGGACCGAGGGCGGGGTGCCGGTGGGGGCCGCGTAGCTGACCGGCGCAGGGGACGATGCTGGCAGGTCGCGCTCGTTGTCGCTCAGATCTGCTCCTGGGGAAACGAACGGGATTAGATGACGTCATAATAAAAAGTGATACGTAGACATGAGCGTGGCTCCCCTTTTGATCTGCTAATAAGACTTTAAAAGTCATTTTGCACATAGCTTGCACTTACATAACTTGATCAATTGGGCAAGCAAGCACTGGTGCGAAAATGAAGTAGCGAAAGAACACCATTTGCTGATTCACTATCACTTGGGAACTCCTAAAATAGTGAAACTTATGATACAGATCTAATGAAGGTTTGTACAACTAGGTATTAGAGTAACTGATTATTGATCTCGATACTGCGGCAGCAGTAAAGGCAAATCTCTCATGGGAGGAGTTAAAGTATTCTGATTACAATAAAATCAAGAAGATAATAGTAATGTGATCATAATGTATTAATTTCTCATAAACAATGATAATCCATATCAATGTCTTCACTTACATACATGTGCGACTAAATAAGATATAAAAAATATAAAATTAAAATAATGTATTCCATCGGCGCATAGGAAAATATTTTTATAATAATACACCACGCCATGCATGTCATAAAAAACATTGAGTGATTATTTATTACAAGTATACACGCGTCATAACTTTAAAGTATTCATTCTCAGTTATTATAAATCATTAATGAAAGTAACAGCTTCATAAGAAGCCTTAAATGGGACGGTGCATGGTACGACCAAAAAGTGTGCTATACCAAACGGTCGCGGTGTTATTCGAGAATCGCGTGCATGTATCATTCGGATTGCAATTATTATTGCGTTGAACATCGATATCGCGTGGTGATCGAGCCGAGAGGCTTTGATGGAGTCCGGCCGTTGCGAGCCACTATTCTGAATATTTCGCTCTATGGGCATTAATATTTCAATACTATTTAAAGACGTTGAAGATAAAAATTTGAATACATGCAATACCAATTATACATTATCATTAATAAGTTAAAAACGAAAAAAATACTTTAAAAATCTTAAAAAATTGTTCACACACATATACATATATTTTTATAAATTGTAAGATTGTATAACAGCTGCATAATTTTAATCATTCGCTTGGCTTCACTTCATTCGTAATATTTTTTAAGTTTTACAAGGAGATACGATATCGTTTTCATTATTTTGTGACTCACACATATTTGACTCTACATAACTTGAACAAGAACGAATGACTACATTCGACTTGTGCTGAAACATTACAGTTAATTCACCGGAGGTATTTGAATAGGGACGCCATTCGACACCGAATGGGCTGACTCTAACCGATTTATATGGCCCGTTGCGCTATGGCCCTGCCGTGGTCCTTTTGCAGCCACCAGCGCATACGCTTCGTCGATTACTTTATAATTACCTAGTTGGCATTACACACAGACCCATTTATCCAGAAATCACCCCACAATGATACATAATACCACTTAATTTTAATCACCACTAAAAATTTACGGTTACTTTAATGCACGTGATGAAACCAATAAGCACATTATTATTATTTTTTTAAACTGACGAGATAATTACAATAATGTACGCGCTGTGTCAATAACGGACCTCACACATAAAAAAGAAAGTGTTTCGATTGGCGTCTCTCACGGTCCAAAATAATCTATCGATACATTTAATTTAGCTGACAAGATAGTGAGCGCTCATCAAATAATGAAGACAACATCGTTTCGTCATTGTCGATGCTCACGATAGCACTCTCGGGTTGTCACAACACCATCTCCCTAATAAGGCCAATTAACAGGATATAACTAAATCGTTACAAACGATCTGAATCTCTATACCGGTCGCAAAGGATTCATATTCGTTCACTAGGCACAATGAACAAGAGGTTGAAATAAAGTCATTCCCAAACTTAGAATGGTGATTGAAAGAAAAAGGTAATACGAGATGGACAAAGATCAAAGTTGAATGACATAGACGGGTATTCGTGAAAAAGCTCTAATAGGCTGGAGCAGAAACGTGATACTCACAAATTACTGATCGACTTTAGTAATACAAACTGATTATGAAAGCAATCCTTGAATATCGATTACGTTTGTCTGTAGGAAAGTACTTACGAGTAAAATTAATTTGATATTTTTTATCGATTTGGTCATCAAGTCTATTGTTTGCATAAATTTCCCGGGGCTCATCCCGTAAAATCGTGGCTAAGTGAACATTTTCTATAATCGTTGGCAGCTATCCGTTCCCACGCTCTCTGCTCATTTTGTGTGTAACCTGCAATAACTACAATACACAATCCTTATTGTTTCACTTAATTTAGCTATTGTATGCTTTACGTATTTACATTTCTGGAGCCATGTTTTGATTTACGCCGTCCCCGTGTCGACTGTTGAAGCTAATAGTCTATTCCAAACACGCATACCTTTAATAGACAAATAACGGTAAAAATGCATTCCCATAGCTTCAAAGTTCACTTTGTTTAAGGACATTTTGTAAACGATATTAAATAGCACCTAATCATAATATTCTCTTATTCTGAACATATACTCTGTGCTATAATATACCGCTATAGTTATCAGTTGCTGCATGTGTGGTTTAGTAATATTATGATTTTCTCATTCTATTTCAAATAGCTGTAATTGCGTTTATGAGTTAGTGACGGCGGCCTAATAACAAGTTTTCGCTTGATTGATGATGCAGACGGAGATAGCACCAAATTGATTAAAATATTTAGTGCGGCAATAGATTCAATGAACAAAAAGCTGCAGATAAAACGAATCTAACTACATCAACGTAGAAATTGTCATGCCATCCATCATGGGACGTTAATAGTCTTAATAGGACAAGATTTACGATACAGTAACATTAGTAAGATGATTATGCATCTAATGTCCGATGTTATATAATGTTGAAACAGCACAGATCACTGCGAGAGTATAAATATAAAATGAAAACCATAAAGCAAGTCGAGACTCACGTGTAAAATTGAATTGGGTCCTTTTAAGCGTTATTCATACATCATGAGGGCAATTGCGGACGATACTCGTAATAGGATTTTATTATATAGGACCATTACAAGTAAACGTGTGGTGTCTAGGGATCAAGACGGGATATCGATGGGAACGCGATCGTTTGCTAATCGCCTACCGAGATTCGATCTCGCCTCTAATGACCTTTCATGAAAAATCGCACTTACACATTTCGATGACGCGCTACATTTGTTTGTATGCCAATAATGATATTCTACTCGCATCCAATCATGAAATAATTAACATAGGATGTCGAGTTACAATGTACAGAGGAGTAGCCATTTTACACTTATTATAATAAGTGTATCCAGTTTCTAGAATAAAAGGAACGCGGTTTTATGGCTGATAATTTCCGAACTATGAATGCTGAAGGTTCCAGCGCTATTACTGGGTAATTTCGCCGTGCATTACATGCCAGTATGTTGGCCGGTGGTATCACTAGCTTGTGTTAATGCTCACGGACACTTTCCTGTCGTGCCGGCCGTGATTGCGTCGGGGTACACTTATTAATATCCTCCGACACTTATGCGAAACTGATTCGAACATCGTGCAATATACCTAAGTTTTGATCCAGGAAATGTTATGATTTTCATGCTGTAGAATTCCATACCTCCATGGTAGCAACTAAACTAAGATGTAGAGGAATGTAGGTATTCTCTTCTAGCTAGTTACGACAAAGCTGTTTAGCCGAGTTTGGAGACTTTGGAGACCCATCGACCCTTTGGAGATCACAATTCAGTATTTTAATTTTCTTCTACAGCAATAAGGTACTTCATTACTGAGCACATTGTTAAACCACTGCTTGCCAAAAAATAAAAAAGAAGATAAGCCTTCAAATGGAATGAAAACATGTCAAATTGTTCTTCCAGCTAGGTTCAGAATCAGGTAAAAGTACCAAATACGCACCCTCATCCTCATCCTTCACATTATGGTCGTCCTGATCGGACAACGCGGCGTCACTTTCATCGCTGTGCGACCGCGGCGACGCGGCTGCAGTCGCTGCGGACGGCATGCGAGGCGGCTGCGGGGTGCGGCGGGAGGCGGCCGAGCTGCGCCCGCTGGCCGAGCCCTCGCCCCGGTCGTTGCGGTCGCGGTCGCTCCGGTCCGAGCGGTCGCGGTCGCGGTCACGGTCGCGGTCGCCTGAGCCGGACTTCGAGAGGTTCAGCACAGGACTGTGGCCGGGTGATGATCCTAATGACGAGAACAAATCAAAAATTAATATAACATTACAGAAGGATAATATTTTTCAGTAGAAAAAATCAACTGTCTCAGGCGGGAATCGAACCCGCGTCCGTGAAAATCTAGCCCGTGTGCCAATACCACTCAGCCACCCAGACATTGGCAAAGCCTGTTGAAATTTGCTACTCCTTTCTAAACGCACAGGCCGCGATCCTAGAGCTTTTAATAGAAATATTACTTTACATTTTAATAGAACACACGTCTTATCTTCTTGTAGAACGAGGAGAGTGAAAAAAAATCGTCAATTAAGTATAAGATTTTTAAAAGGTGCCAATATGAGTGTTAGAAAAGCTTAAAAATATCTACCACATCTATTTATGACAGCAGAAATATTATAAGACACTTATTTGCAGCACATTTATTTTCAAGAATCATTGAGCTTAAAGAAAACGGAATATAATCACCATTATGTGATCCTTCGCGAGCCTTATCCATAGCCATAACTCGTTCCATATCGCCTCGTTCGTCGCGCAATCTGCAATAAAATTCACATTCGTCATAAATACGAGACCCGTGTCGAAAACTATAATGAACTGTCAATATCTCGTTAAGAACACTATAAGTGGCCAACATTGGTTACGCTACCTCAGGATTTGAATCGAACAAAGCTACTGACAAACAGTTTTATCATTTGAAACCGTAAAGCATGCTTCCCACCGAGTTGTGAAGCTACTACAAAGGCAGGAGTATAATATTATAGAACCCCGCTGAGTTCCTTTGTAGAGAGATGAAGACTGCATGTAATCATTTTGTATGCCGATCTGTGGTACCGCTACCCTAATTCCGGAGGTTCTTTTTGATTGTGAAATATCGGTCTTTTGATGCTTCCATTTGCATTTGGATTTATTAATATTTACTTATTAACTTTTTGTGCGATACAAAAGTTTTTATGGTCGTTCTATTAAGGAGGGCTAACCGACGTCCGGAAATTAATATACGAATGATAATAATAAAGTCGATATTATGGATTTTTTTAAGCAATAGACGTACATTGATAACAAATAGATAAACAACGTCTTACACAACAGTCAAAAATGTATACAAGACAGGAAAGTGCGTATCTAGAATATTAAAATCCAAATCCACTTGAATCTCAAAAAGTTCATAATTTTGGTATGAACACCCACCCCCTGGCAACGGGAAATATAAAAGGGTAATTTTTCTAAGCAAAAGAACAGCCGAATTCGTTACAGAAACCAATTTGGCTCATTTCAAAAGGGGTTAAATGCTACAATTTTTGCTCAGTAATGCCTTTCGAGCATTTGAATATAAATGACGTCTGAAAGTGAAATGTAACATACATAATAAGTGGATGTTTTAAACCTTCGCGGAACCCTTTTGTGGATTACAGAGCAATACGGCACACAGAGTTTTCAGTATCAACATTATCTAGTTGTGTAACATTGTTATTACTGCTACAGTGAGTTGACTTGAATCATTTAAAACAAACTATACCCGTAGTCTCATTAAAGTATCATATTTTCTTTCGCTTGTCTGGTGACAAAGTTTCATCTTTTTTAGAAAGAAGCAATATCGAGTTGCAGGTGAGGATTTTTGACTTGTGGAGATTTGCTTCTCATCTAAATGATGAGAACCATCCCTAAACTTCCGTAAATATTTCAAGACTAAAATTATTGAAATCGGTCTAGTTTTTTGTCGAGTCTTGCTAGACTAACGAACAGCAATTATTTTTTATATAAAAGGTATTTTTTTCGATGTATAGAACTTTAAGTTGGCATTTTGTAAGATTGTAAAATTTTATTCACGTCATTGTTCGAAACCTAATTTATGCGGCTACTAAATAGTCAGTACATTTTTAAGAAGTTTTCCGAAAAAAAGGAATGTATTTTATCGGCTGTTCATTATTTATAGATTCTACTAAAATAGTATGGATTTTGTGTCTTGTCTATATCTATCTCGTAGGTTGCTCTGAGCACGACCCCGCAATGGAGCCGTTCCGTCTTTACTGACGAGTCACGGGCTCTGGATTTAATATATTTTTCATTTCGTCACTGCATTAATATGTAAATAATCCACAAATTTTGTTCCTCTTGCGAGTTTAACTTCAATATGAATTGAGCTAGTCAATCATTCTTACACTGCTTTTTTTTCTTGTATTTTTTCGTAATGATTTTCGGATACCTTAGTATAATAGTTACAATTATAGTTAGGGTTTGATGAGCCTGAACATTTTTAACAATGATTTTCTTTTCTTTTTCAAAATTAGGATAAAAACATATTATAATTATAACTATTATAATTCACACTTTAGCAATGATTAGATATCAATCATAACTTCACAAGCTTACAGACTGTGAAACGAACCGAAATAATCATCATATTTCATATTTGTTTAATAACATGTGAAAATGATTGACTGTGTCATCTGTTATCTTACAATTTACTCGTTTCAACATAAAGCGGTGTTTTATTTTGATTCTCACATCCCAACAAGGTGTCCCGGCCGGAGGTAGGGCTGCCAGCTTGTTAAAACTAAAACCCTCCAACCACGTTGGCCGAATATTTAGGTGGAAAATCCGGACATTTATTTTTGATGACAATTGTCACAGTATAAAATTTGATGTTTTTAATGTGTAACTAGCGGACCCGGCAGACGACGTCCTGCCCGCTGTTTTTTCATTTTTTCCCTTAATTTTCTCATCATTTAAACTTTTTCTAAACTTCTACAAATTTTTCAAGACTACAATTAATGAAATTGGTCTAGCCTATCTTGAGTTTTAGCGAGACTAACGAACTTAGAATCATCTTTTTTATATATAACACTAGTGGACCCGGTAGACGCTGTCCTGCCCGCTGTTTTTGCATTTTTTCCATATTTTTTCATCATTTAAACCTTTCCTAGTATTTCAAGACTAAAATTATTGAAATCGGTCTAGCCTTCGTCGAGTTTTAGCGAAAATAACGAACAGCGAATCATTTTTCTATAAAAAAGAAGATTAACTACAAATGAAATCTTCTTTAATTATTGTACCTAAATAGTTAAATCAAAACTGCAACAGGAAAAAAGACTGTGGCCAACTTTTTCCTGACGCCTGGCAACCCTGGTCGCAGCTAATTCGTCCGGAACGATCGGTCGACTGATAACGGCAAATCAATGAAATAATAAATTATTACCACTTCCTCCAATGCTTTTATCTCCATAAGTGTTGCTGTGATTGATGATGCTTCAATTGAGGCGAAGTTAAAATAAAGTTTCATATTAATTTGATCGAAATGTGAGAATGAATTCAAATAATACAAGAAAAAGTTTTGACTCAACTTTTTCTACCAACTTGAGTAAAACACTCGATTACTATAATACATCGAATGGAGCCTTAATAACATTATTATGTGTCTCTTGGTATTTCATAATGCATTTTCTTATCATTGCAATATATACTAACGTAGAATTACATACACCGAAGCATCAACTACGTATCCGTATTTTATACATTTCTAGATGATATCTGTAGCAATTAGTTAGAGTTCATACTTCATTCACACAATTAGCGCAAACCATGGAGAAGTTCTTACAAAACGACTTATTCTTGTTCAAGTAGATACGTAATAGGCGTTGATTAATTGATTACATTATCAGATTTTAATTATTAAGGTATAAATAGGTGAACCGTAAAATGCCACTGTACTGGTACTCAAGTATTTTTTAATATGAAAAATTAAAAGCACCCTAACAAACTGCCAACAGCAGCCGTCATTAGTCTACAAGAGAAATAATATTATTCATTCTCATGTCAAAAGGAAAATTGGCGTCGAATCACAGCGGAGAGCGAAAATGGAAAAATGATTTTTCCCAGCCATGACATGCAAATTCATGAATTTTTACATGCAAAACAAGTGCTTTGCCGACATTGGTCAACATAAAGAATTCACAACTGGTGGATATGCTGATTATAAAATGTATTACATTAAGTTAGTTTTCAATACGATATTAGGCACAACAATAACTAGAAATATAGATGCGCCTAACACTTGAACTAAAACCAAACCATTATTTGCCTACGGACAAACTGTTTACCGCGCCGAGCATAGATGGCGCTGATAACATTATATTAAGTTTGGTGTTCACGAAAACGTTACGCTACGCGTGTGGAGGTCCTATGTAGTTAGTGCTAACCATTGCCATTACGGAGTAGCCAGTGGCCTAAACAGATATTCCAGGGCCGCGCGCTCGGACAATGCGTTGCAATCTACCACCAAAGCCAGTGTACGCTGATTAGTTAATACCGGACCGTTCACATAACCTAATACCGGCCCATCGACCGTTCTGAACTGTTCTTGTATGCATAATCTGATTAACGTAAGTACCAAACAAAGCTTTCCGTGCCGTCTATTTACATAAGCAACTGGCGTTTTGTATAGTATGCGAACAAAATACTTACTTAATTATTTTTTGTGATACAAAATTGTTGCAGGCCTATTTATAGTTTTAGAAATATTGGATATCATCAAACAGCAGTTATAGCTGTATTCGAAATCGATTCAAAACCCATTAGATACCTGCTGATTTTTAAACACAAATGGCTGATTTTACAAATACAAATGAATAATAATTAACTCCTACTTTAACTGACTCTGTATAGTAAATTCAGCCCCAACAGTTCTAAATATTCCAACTTTCGATAGATACAATTCAGACTGTTTCCGTCGCAAGAACTTCAATTAATCCGTAACAAAACCAACACCGGATTTGCATTCCCGGGAATCGATTAAGAAAATCAAATCCTGTCGGAGCGTCACTGCGTAAAACATTTGCTTGACACCCAAATCAAAAATCGTTTTAGCCCACCCTCCGCGGAGGGAGTCGGGAAGCGTCGACGCCTCAACATTTATTATTTCAGACATATCACTCACATGCAAAACAAACTCCGTCCGATCCATCAAAAGTTTCCTCTGAGCCCCTCACTTCCCTAACACAAATCGAGTGTGTAAGTATCGCGGTTTCAGGAAATGGGGTCATTGGTCTATTGGTTTTGCAAAGAATCTGAATTTAATTCGGAAAAACCACTGACTGACGATGCGATGAGATGTGTTTTAATCCTTCCTTTTTTTAAAATCCAATTCATACTATTAAATAACTTTCTTTGATGATTTGAAATATAGTTATTGTAACAGGAAAGATTGAATACAAAAATAAAATATTACAAAGTCATATAAATTACAATTTCAATGGTAAACAGGCTTGTTCATCCAAAAGAAATGAGCATTGTAACCCCCGAACAGTCAACAAAGCTTCGAAGAAAATCGAGCGAAAAAAGGCTAAAAACACCTTAGGGGTTTACTAATCGAATAAAAAATATCCGCGGCCAATGTATAGGGGAGAAAGGAATAAATTATAAAGAAAATACAAGTAGCAGAGGGGTGGTTGTTATGACTCAAAGTTTTGAGCATATGGAGATAACTTAATGCTATGAAATGATCTAAAGAAAATATTATTGAGGAATAAGAGAATACATATGCTGACTGGTGAGTTTTTTAATTTTTCTCATTGTTAGAAATGTGTTTTGCTGTGATGTAGAGACTGGATGTTTTCATAGCATTTCGGTAACATACTTTTATACTATTTTCGGTTAGTGAAAATGTGCAAGTTTATGGTAAGAAAATTAAACATTATGTAATTACTTTCAAATCAATCTTGAAACATATCTTACCAATTTCAATTGATTTGATAAATTTCAAACAAATTAATCGCCTAATGGCCTAATCAATATCGAGAGGAAAATATGAAAAGTCGAAGAAAGATAGCGGAAAGCAGAAATAATAGGAAAGCAGTAACATGATGACTTGTCGTCGGAGGCACCCTCCACATAAACGTCACGATGTCATTTGTAAAAATTGCGGCTCCTAACTTCACCAATTTTAGCACAAAAAAAGAAAAGAGACGATTGAACATTCATACCGGAAAAATGTTTGCAATAAAAAAAATTAAGGCTCTCGTAATGGACAGTACTCCAAAAAGGATATCGTTGCTAATACATTGGTGTAACAAAAATCATAAGATAGGTAGGTACTTCTTTCCATGGACACCAATTTTACATTTTCCTAAATATTTGAGTTTTGCTATTGTGGTTATCTCAGCAGTATGAGCAAAACTTTTATACAAAATAACAAAAATGCTTTTCGGTTACAATGCTGCAGACTACTCCATTGATTTTACTGTTCCGTTGCGGAAATGTCTAACCAAAATAAGCAAATTCGAGGGCGACAAAAAGAAATGGCAAAGACAGTGGGACCTTAGCGGGGGAAACCGGAGACAGTTATTTAAATTTGAATAATATAATATGAAAAAAATTACATCACTTAATACCATAATAAAAGTACACTAAGCGACCGGGACATTACGGTTGCCAAACACGAGGAGGGCCATGCAAATTTAGCTTATGAAACGTGAAATGAAATATAAAATGCGTTTGGAGGAAAATAAAATATGTCTTCGGGAGCTTTAGAGCTCATTGCAGCGTTATAAGTAAGTACGTGCGCAGATTTAAGTTCACTGGAGCAAAATTAATGTGAACGATCAACGTTGGCATTTAGACCCAATAAAATAGATGATACATTTCTGGCATTTCTAATTATGTGTACGTTTAAGTCTCATTGATACAGAACCAACCTATTGTTGAAACATAATTGATACGAGCTCCTCTTAAAATGATTAATGATCATGAAAAAAGTGTGTTTGAGATTGCTTCTTAACGACAAGCAAACAGAAGCAAAAGTTGACTATACAAGAAAAATCTAACGTAATAATATAGTATTTGTTCGCAGCAGATTACAGAGGCGTAACGAGATTCCGATCGAGTCCGTGCGATCTTATTAGGATTTAAGCGCAGGCGACGCGCGGGAGCCGTCGCAGGGCGGCGGATAATTATGCAAAATTGCTTATACGATTCATAGACCCCGACTTTTTAGGGACATAACCATTAACTGTAATGGGAATGCGTTCTGATAACGCTGACTTTCATTGCACGATTATTAGGGAAATGCGATTCGAATTGGCCTATTATATTAGTCTGTTTTTTGTCGCGCAAGATTTATTTGCCATTACGCGTTATTGTAAAGTGTTGTAATCCTAGCCGAACAATTCAGTGACCACTGATTGCATAAATATGGCTTCGACGCACGCATATGGGGCGACCGCAGAAAATTCACCTCCGTAGGCACACTTCCAATTCAATTCCTTGGATAATGTGACGTGACAAACCCTTCCTGATCTTGCAGCAGCTTGAGTGTGATTTAGCAAGTGAAGCTAGTTTTGGTCTAGCAGACGTGTGCGCTGTCGCGAGCGCTGCAACCGCTGAGCGGGCGCTGCGCGGGCGCACGAGTAATGATTGTGATCGAATTGATCGCTCGCGTTGACCGCAACATGTTCTGAACGAGACGATAATGGTCTATCGACGTAGGCCTTTTATTTTCTGTGGTGATAATATAGATAGAATCTTTTAAATTCGGACGCGGTTACATATCTTTATTCAGTCTTTGGTCACGACGATCTAAACAGCTAGGAGGAACTATATATGCCAGCAGGAAATTGTTATAATATTTGTGGGTGTGATGGATAAATAAAATATTAATCCGAGATATAAGCTGTCGTTTTTCAGATAACATCAGGGTCGGTATCAGTGTCGTTTATCTTCGACTAGAGGTGGACCGCGTGCTGCATCGATCAAAGTTTTGTCTTCTCCATTGATAAAATGTACAAGCTCGAATAGATAACTACGAATGTTGGGGATATCTTCCTTGTCTTTTTCATTTGTATTCAATCAAATAATTATATTTTTGATATTTTATTGCTCTTCGTAAGTTTCACTCATCTTTTGCTGTGATGAAAAAAACTCATACCTATTTCAGGAGAAGTTTCTACACAGATTATAATCAACGATTGTAAAAAAGATAAAAATCAATAGAACTTGTCACTGGCCTCACTTTCGCCAGTAAAACTGAAAGCTTACAAAACGTGGGAGCGAAACACGCCTAATAGTTTGTCTTGTTAAATTGGGCAGGCTTGTCATTAAAACCAACACGTGCATACGCGATAATCAATTAAACGCCGTAGTGAAACTTGGACAGATTAGAAAGATAACACGCTACTGCAACGTGTTAAATAAAAGTGTGTTGACAAGCCTGGCAAAACAGGCCTCAACTATTACTACACAACACAAATTTAACAGAGAGCGCGCAATACCTACCATACATTTTTTCACAATCTAAAAGGCCGAATTGAACAATAAACCGAATGCGTCAGCTTCCAATCTGACAATCTCATCGATTAAACAACAGCGGATAACAATATTTCCATAAACCGTCGATAAACGAATAAACAAATAGCAATAATTAACACAAGAGAAACAAACAGGCATCTGGTGTGCGCACACATTCGTCACACATCGGCGGGGGATTGGCAGAAGGTAAACAGAAAATATAATTTAGAAGCAATTTGCCGTGTATATGTCCGCAATCAAATTGTCTCGTTAATACCGCGCTATCAAAACATTTGATTTGTGGCAGCGTAGGGTTGAGCGGTTATTTAGCCATCCGATGGCTGACTTCGTTTGATGACCCTTGCTTGTATTCAATTACGTATTATTTATCATGGACGTATCAATCTATCGATACAGCCTTTGCGAAAGCGCCTTGTGAGGTTCCGAAGAAAATATGTGAAACATTAGCTACAAAATAGTTACAGCAAATCGTTAAAAATTGCTAAATATGTATGCATTTTATGATGAATTATACAAGTCAAAGTCAAAGCTACCAAACAAAATAAAAGCTGTAATAGACACTGAATAAAGAGAACTTTGATATGCTTTTGCCTGCGTGTAACTCAAACACCCTTGTCACTCTAGCGAATTACAAACGAGTCGGCCAGTCAGATTTGATCGCAGAAAATTAAAGTTAAAAACGCACATTTGAAAAATTTATCCGCCGACGAATGTTTGCATGGGAGTGGCGCGTTTTCCGTCGATTTATGCACACTCACACTCGACGCGAAGTCAGCAAGTAAACAGTGGAAAACTTTTTATTCGCGTTGTGTAATTCCCCTGGGAGCTGGGATTTGCATAACAAAACGGGAAAAGGTCAGAAAGCGAACGGAATGGCAAGTGTCCGGTTTGATGCCCAGTCAGCATTGCTTCATGAAGGAGAGTGCGTTTGGTTAAGCTAGTTCACTTGCATGGATCCTATCATGTTTCAACTAACTTCAAGAAGAGGATATTCTTAATTTTAATCTTTCGAGTTTATAAGGACTCTTGGCAATTTATGTTATCAAAAAAGAGAGACCTGCATTAACATTAATGTGGCACTGACCCCAAAAATGAATTCCTGGGATAGATTTTAATTTAAACTGTTACCAGTTACCCCGTAAAGAAGGTTTCAGATTTCATGTAGAGCCACGCACCTGAATCTAAGACTCTCTGAATATGCCAGCCCTGCACCACCTCTGCTTTTCAGTTAAAAATTGTATTTTTAATATGTTATTCATATAAAAAATTATTAAGTGTGATTACTTTTAATATTATTTATATTAAGACAGTGTGATAGTGATTTCTGTTCAAATAATAAGATGTTTCTAAGTAGGCACGTGAAGTCATTTATCATGATTATAATGAATGATTCCATTGTAACATTCTAACGATAAATGATAGTAAAGAGTCAACTCCTTTGTATTTCCTCTATCAACTCATCAACTCTTCCTGCTACTTTACAGCTACTGCTGTAAAATAGAAGCGTTGTATTTTCGGCGACTGAACGGGGCACAGGATGCTCAAACTCCGGCGCGGCCGGGATGCATATTCATGCGGCACATGCAAATCCTGATTTACACATTGTAATGAATTCTTTTGATCTGTGGATTCACATATTTGATTTACCCCATCGATGTCGGAATTACCATGACACGTTTATTTCGTATTCATAGTTTCAGCGCCAACTGTCATTTGTTAAATATGGATGGGAAATAAAAGGCAATCAACATAGCTTTATCGACTCATTCGGACGCCATTACAATAAATTATTCCATAAAAAAGCAAATGAAGCGAATCGTTTTGTAAGATGGCTTAACTTCTGAGCTAAAAACGGAAATGGGCATTCAGAATTAAACCATTAGTGTAAACCGATTACATTGTTAATGACAAAACGAGGGAACAAAAACCTTGTCATCATTACAGTCCTACACACACCTTTATGTATAGGGCGATCAATAAATAAATTGAGAATCAGTATGTATATCAATAATAAAGGATGTGCAAGGGAGTGCCAAATGGAAAAAAAAGACTAAAATCTTACATAATTACTTTAGCAATTCAACTGTTCGAAAGAAACGCAGAAATGACAAGACGATGACAAATGAGCACCGCGATCGCTCGCATCCAGCACAGTCGGGTGGCGGACCTCATCAAATTATTCCCCACTTAAAAAATCTTCGTAAACAAAAACGGGGCAAGGGAAAAAACACTCGAGTCGCGGGGTAAAAAATAGGTATTGGCAACATTGATTGATGTGTACTAATAGGGCGCGAAGAAATGAGGTTGCCGCATAATTAACGCAAAAGTGACATCTTCTGTCAATGACAGTGTTGCCTACAAATAGAACGGTCACGCCTTTCGGAGAGGAAGTGATTAGTGTTACAAACTTATTAAAAATTATTGAGTGAAGGCTCATAATTAATTGATCAGCGGTGAGTGGTCGCGCCACACCTCCGTAGAGGAGGCCTATGCTAGTTCTCGTTTTAAGTCTATTTTCACAGCTTATTAAGCCGCCATGAGACATTTTCAATTAGCACTCGTCATGGTACTTCGTGCCGTTTCATAAATGTTTTGACGGAAATAAAGTATTTTTCTAAAATAACAATGACTGTTGAAAAATTGTCCCTTGCGTCATTCCGGAAAGACAGATAATGAATGTATTCCACCGCCCGGGCACGCGCCGCGGCATAAAACAACATTGCAATTAGCATAACCAGCTGGTCTAATGTCAGACCACAACTTTAGATCTGCTGTAGACAGAGCCTCTATTTCTGCCCTGCCAACAGTATTTATTGTGACAAAACAAAGCCTTGTAAATGTTAAAGCAATATTTTTTCATCGCAGTGACACGTTTTAAATAACATTCTAATCTGCCTGCAGCGAAAGATATTAATATTCTACTAAGTATTCATGTTAAAGTAAAGTAGAGTTACATATTTATTGCTACTCTATCTCTTCCAAAATGTTCATTTTCACCTAACACCTTTTCAATCAAGGGAGGTGACTAGAAATTCGCGTCTAACCATCCCTTATCGCCGTGTACATATCATTAGTAACGCAAAATAATGGGATACAGACACCGTGCCGTTTGCGGCCGATGATTAATGCTGTTCCCCATTAATTCTTATTTTTGATGAGAAATTTGACTTTTGCTGTCAGGCGCCAGATCTAGATTAATAAGGGCTGACGCTGCAACTTGCTTTGACGCCACACGACCCCGCCAACACAGTTTAAATTTTCATTCCGCTGTCTTTCCGTTTGCAAGAAGGATTTAAGCAGGCAAAGTGGAAGAATGAGGATGAAAATGCAGGAGCAATAACTTCCTACAATAGCTGCGAGGCTTATAACGTATAGTTGGATGCGTCTTATTGCGATACAAGTACAACATACGACATCAAAGCGATGAAATGCACAATTCGTTTCACCGACAAAACTAACCGAATAGTTGTCTCCATAAAAGAGCTGCCACAAAGAGCTGGGTAAAATTCCAGAAGCACTGCATCGGCGACAAACTCGGCTGGCATCCGAGGGCCTCGCCCTCGCATATTAGCCGACTGAAAATCAAAACTCCCTATTATTAATGATTCCGCACCATGACAATCTAAATATCTCCAAAAGTTGCGCACTAATAGCGAGAATTTGATACTGCCGGCTAATTTTCAGAACAAATGTACAGTCACCAGATGCGATCGTCGCAGCCATCCCTCATAATAGCAAAGAAAAATCACTTAAGATTCAAAGCATTCAGCATCTTTATCTTTCGGATACAACAGTTCATTTTATGACCATTAATTTTGCCTTTTCCTCGGGTGTTTTATCGCAACGGCTGCGCGGCTCTGTCGCGCGTCTCATTAATCAAAAGCATTTGTTTACAACGCAGGGAATTTGATTTGATTAAAATAATTCGCAATATCCTTGATAAATATCACCCTCGGTCTCCGTTTGATCTTCGCTGAAATTAATGGTGGAGGATTCAATCACGCAAATGTTGCCGTCGCGGTTCTTGGCGCTGTCATCGAGTCGTCGATGGAACGTATTGTTGCCTTTTAGTCATTACGAATTCTGTTACGAATTCGGTCTTCTCAAAGTTGCCCTACTACTCGTAATTTTGAATTCATTAGAACCGTTCCATCCGATGCCTACCGAAAATCGTTGTGAATTTGGAGTAAGTTGGGTCCGATTCATGGGATTTTAAAACCACTGGGTATGAAGGGTTGAGCATGGGCAAATAGGGCTATCTTCTGCGCCCGGGTCCTGGATGACTAACGACGCCGTCACAGCGATGTGTGCCGAGCCGCGCAGCCGGCCGGCTTAGCCGCCGTGCGCCGATTAATCGCGCTAATTCGAACCGAAATGGAATTAAACCGGACGAATACATTGATCTCGACGATTTATCTGCTGGTAAATTACTATTCGGGGTGCAGCGGGGGCGTTTGAACTCGCTGTTTCGCTTGACTTCGACAGTCAATGATTGAAATAGACAGTTAGAGCTACTTTGCATTTAAATTGGAAAATATTACGTAAATACCAGTCTAATAAGATTTATGAAGACGGCAAAAACTCCTTAAAATATTCCTATTACTGTCTGTTTTAATAAGTTTATCTTTGTCACGTAAAATTTATCACGAAATCAACCAATACAATTAAGTTCAACGTTCATCCGTTTAAAGTACATTATAAGCGAAACGGCGTGAGAGAGTGGGAGTGGGAGTGGGAGAGAAAACAAACAAACTGTACAAATTATATTAAATCAGCGATAATCCTGTCAATTAATTGGACTTAGCATTGAGAACCGGTCGGGGCGCATGCGTGAATTAAACGAGCCAAGATAATGCAGAGCAAGGAAGCCGCTCAGACGAACACAATTAATATGATTTAACTCGGTTACCTGCCGCCATTAATCGGCAGATCACGACTATTGCCAAACAAAACAATGCCACTAAACAATTTATAAAAAAATAATTTGTCGATTTTCTTTACGCTTGGCAATAAGTTAGGTAACAATAAAACCTACGATATGATGTATTATAATATGATGTATTTTCTCGGAAAGTCTGTTAATTTCCATGAGCTAATAAATAATGTATCACGTTTGCTATCAATATTCAGAATGTTCCAAATGAAAGAAACTAAAAAATCGAACAGCTAGATTTGCTGATCCAGATTACGTTTCTTTATTTGCGTGCTAAGATATCATTTGTCTTTCAACATTTGCAGCAATTTCGTGTTCGGTTGCTGTCTGTTTATACATATGCAACAATGCTGCTTCAAATAACGCTAATTCGTTAATTAGTTCCGTCAGAATTCTCTTCCTATCCGGTTTTTGCTGGGATTCGGGGTTTTAAGGTATTACGGTACGGAGTAATTTCTTTAAAACGAGTCTAATCCCGCGCAGCGAGCGATCGTCGGCTGACAGTGACACATCGGTACATGCCTCGCCGTCCGACTGTAATTCTACCCAACACTCCCCGGACCTTTATTACACGAGTATTTTATTTTCCGATGTCCGACTTAATAGGGTTTAGGGCATTTCTGTATCTGTCCAACCTGCAAATCCGTGACGCAATGGGATAAGGGGATTCGGTTGACCTTTATTCTGCTTTTGTCCAGTATAAAGATTAGTTTCCAAAAATCGATGAGCATGTTAACGCTCAATTACTTAGTACTATGTATGCCAGCATTGTGCAAGTAAAAACGAAACTTCTGATTGCTGTCTACACTGGTAGCAGTATCCGTTACTAATGAACCAATACAGCTCGATACATTAAATGCGCACTTCAAAACGAAATCAAAACCGCGTATCGTTCAATCCGTACCGCGATCAATCACCATCCATTAAACAAGGAAAGAAAAGCGCTTTTCCCCCAACGATTGGCCCTTGAATCGGCCCAATTTACATGAGAGCCACTTTTTCCTCGCGTCCAGATTAGCCCCCGAATGAGTTTGATGAATCGTTCACACCCCGCAAGCCGGGCGCGCGGTCATTTGTTAAAAATACACCCGATCCACGGATATAATTGTCTCCTCTAATTTCACTCCCTCTCGATGTCTGGCCCCCGTTGGAATCAAACCCATTTTTGATTCACGTAATGAACTTTGAAATCTACACTTTCACGTATTTACCTTAAACCTTGTTGAAAAAAAAAACATAATTATGAGTGACTAGCTGATTTTAAAGTAAGTGATAACGAACCCAAAAAAAAAATTGAAAACCATTGACTAACTACACACACACAGCAGATCAGTCAAATGATAGAACTGTTTGTCAACGGCGCAGTAAATACTAGGTACTCACCTAACAAAACTAAAGTGACCTAAATTTTACTAACTTCTTTTATTTAACTTCAGCTAGGTAAGCCAGTCTTATCTTACCTTTCGAGATGTTTAACGATGTCCTCGTATGCTGCTCTACAATTCTCCCAAATACCAGATCTGCAGACAAAGAAAATAAAATGAATGAAATAAAGAAAGGGTACAGAAAATGGATGTGTGAAACTAAATAAAGAATAATCAAGACATGAAAGCAAAGCAAGCCTATGCGTGACACTTAATGAACTTTTTCAATAAGTCTCCATTCACTTTGAACATCGATTTCAAAGACAAAGAACTGCAACAAACAACAATCATTGTGAAGTATTTGAACAGAAAGTTCTCAAATTAAAAAGGGTTTAAATGGTAAAGGAATAATTATGAGCACTCAATATTAAATGTTCCGTTAGGTTGAACGAGGGGTCGAAGAAATTAATTATGTTTTAAAAACAATCACTTATATTTGTGCCGTAACAACTCATGCGTGATCGTTGAAATTGTTTCTCGATTACTTTAGCTCTTTGTTTTTCATTAAACTTTTCTTCGAGATCTGTGGACGGATATTCATTTTTACTTTTAGTGATCCTTTTTTCAACCTTGCTTCAGATTTGGAATGTTGGCATTCATATTTTTCCTCTGTTAGTACTTTTCTTGTATGGTAATCTCTAGAACTCCCTTACAGAAACGAAATTTTAAATTATGGACAGCATAGCATGGCTTGCAGGTGCATGCAGTGACCGCTACGTTTCTTTCTACGTCATAAATCGATACAGCATATCATGTAGCAAAAGCTATATGTAAGGTATTAGTTAAGTGACAGTAAGACAGTAGGGTAAGTGAAGTGAGCATTGTGGGTCTTCGGACGGAAGTGGGGGCACTCAGTGTTTGTACTTTTCTAACTGGATTATGTCGCAGGCATTTAACCTGCTCAACCTGTGACCTGCTTAAGGGTTTCTTTTCGTGAACTTGTGTGACGTCACCGGCATAAATTAAACGAGTGTTGTGTACCCGATGAATTCAACACTCGTGCCAGTGCGCTCTCATTTTGTATCTTTGTTAAATTCTTTAAATTGGTAATGAAGTAACAATGATACTAGTAAGAATTGAATTCAAATTTCAATGTAGTTTTACATAATTTGACCACTTTGAGTGTTTTTTTAAACAAAGATAAGTTTACAATGATAATGAATTACAGATGGTTTTTTCTTATGAGAAATGATTGTGTGAAAAAGTAATCAAATTATGTAAGGGTAATGGTATTAGATTAAAAATAGACGGATTATAAGAAATACATAACCGTGTGATGAATCAGATCATCGTTTTGATAAGATTATTACATTAGTTATTTATAAGCAATTTCCTTTCCATGGTCATTGATCACGGATTAAATTATTTACTCACACGCGGGGTTAACTAACTGGAAAACTAATAGACAAATTAGTGTCTATCAGCGTAAGGTATCCGTAATTTTCATTATTAGATCACTGATTAGACTTATTGGTTAAGGTGATCTTGTATAACATTTACATCACTGTAGAAAATATATCAATTCTCATGCAACTTTTGATTAAAAAGATTTAGGACATTTCCAGCAAGACATGTAAACTGAGTTTAACCTTTTCAGCCGATAGACAAACATCATCATTGTAGTCTTTTCTGTCAGCAGCAGATTATACAACAGTAGAGCATTAAAAATAGTTTATTTTCAATCCATAGCCTGTACCAACTTGTATCTTCTTCAATATGGAAACCGTTACGTAATAAACTCGATTGGGACCAAAAGAGTTTTTTATTGGGTGAAACTGATGAACGAATCACCATTGAACTGACTGTGATAAACTGCCAGATACGAAAACCTATCTCTATCCTTTCTTTGAATTAGTACCGATTCCGTATCTACCGAACTTCCTTCCTAACTACTTTTAAAGATAATCAAGAACTACTCCTCACCTCGCCAAAGCCTCCATGTTGTGCATCGGCTGCCCCTTGATGATGGAGCCGTCAGGCCGCGGGACCCCGGGGTGGGGCATGCCCGGTGACATCATGTGCTGGTGCATGAAACCCATGGGGCCCAGGTGCGTGGGGGGCGCGTTGTACCCATTCGCGAGCAGGGGCGACTTCTCCATCCGCGCCATTTCTGAAATCAAAACAACTGCTAAGTTTGAGGATATGCAGCAGAGGACAAAGTTTCAGGATATGCAACAGAGAAATGCAGGTTAAGAGATACCTACCTAAAGCTGAGAATCATATTGTCTTGCGTTTTTATATAATTATATTCGAAAAGACATTACACTTAAAAAAATATTTTCGGCTCCGGTCATCAGGGAGGATTCGAACCCCCGACCTTTGGAAGTCCGTTCCAATGCTCTGTCCATAGGTCGGGGGTTCGATTTCTTTAAGTGTAATGTCGTTTCGAATTTAAAAAATAGCGCTGTGAACGTAACAAAAATACCTAACAAATATATCAGAAAATTATACTTCTAGATCTATCGCCTTAAGCAGACCATCATATGTGTTTTTTCTTTATAGGATCTTGTTATGTGCAGTTTAACAAAATTGATTGATATAAATTGCGAACGGGCATGAAAACAAAATGGATGGATGAATTGTTATGAACCGATTTGAGAATTTACGAAAACAAATCATTTTAGGGAAACTCAAAAGAGGGATTCCAATTCTAATTTCCACAATCTTTGATAAATATCGAGCACTCAAGAGTAACGTTCAGGTAAAATCCAATTAATACCCAGTATTATCATTTAATTACACGTTCCAATAATCGAATCGCCCGTAAAACGATGTACAAACAATAATAAAATGAGCAATGAATTTCGAGACTATTGTTTTCTGGGTACCACAAACAACCCAAGTAAACATGGAGGGGTGTTGGGCAAATATTCTTAAAATGGCCCCCGCGGGGTGCGGGGGGAGGCCGGTGAGGTCACCAAACGGACCGGCGAAACAATTAACAAGGTGTCGAATTAAACACGAATTAACGTTCGGACCGTTAAAGGAGTATACCCTTTTCCATTGTGGCAGCGTTTTACAGAGGATTTCGGGATTGCTGAATATTAAATATTATGTGTTGCTTTGTTACGCGATTAGGGACAGGTATGAGCGGTGTTTGATGGGAAATTTTAATTATCGCCGAGAATGCACGTCGCGTGTCGCCGAATGGCACTCGGCTTGTTTGATCTCATGTTTACATTCAGAATTCCTTCATTTAAATTCACCGAATTTGACCAAAGAAAATTCGCTACAAATGAAATAATTTTAACTTATAGATAACGTTACTTCCAAAAGCTCTCAGATGAAAATAATAAAAGTTCACTAGAGGAGCTGCTGTAAAAACACTTGTAACTTAATTTGTATCCTGAGTTTAATAATAACAAACGAATGAGGTAAACTTTAGAAACTAAGTTGGCTTGTTGTTTTTAAATCTAACGTTATGAATACGCCTGCAGCATTATAGCTGTGTAAAAACTGTTTACCCCAACATTTGGTTTAGTACCACGAACTGAGCAAACAAATATTATGACCAATGGACCCAGAATTAATTGCTTGGGTTTATTTACTCCGCAAACCGCCCCGTTATCTTTTGAGCCATACACATTTCAAATTCTGTATTTATTATAATTAATTATTCAAAATAGTTGCGTTGCCCAACTATTTCGCTATGGTCAGGTAAATTATATCCAGTCCGATTGTAGTGGAAACCCCAACAGGGAGTGGGCAATAAGTCAAAACGCTGAGAGTGAAATTATTGTCAAATACCTTTTGGCACGCGATTTTGTTTTACGTTGTACGCGTAACTGCACGTTTGAGTAATTCCTAACCTGTGTAATTTGATTAAGAGCTAACTAGCCGGTCCCTGTGACTTTGTCAGTTGGATATTGATTTACAAATTCATACTTAAATTCTCCTTCTCATAGTTTAAATTGTTAGGTGATCATGGAACTCAAAAACAGAAAGGTACGTGGTAGAAATTCCGTATATCATAACTTTTGTTAGTGAGTATTAAAGCATTAAACAATAATTTATATAAATAGCTGTTTTGAGCCAATAACTATGCAAACCAGTAATTTTAATAGAAGATTATACATTCTAACTCTCCTTAATAATGACAGTGCTGGGTAATACTCTTAAAAAAAGCAATCAGAAAATATAACTTATAAGAAACTAATTGGAGTCTTTGAAAAGATGAGTGGTCTCGAAAAGTTACATCCAAAAACCACAATTAGGTCACTAAACCAGAAAGCATATTTACAAATCCCGCACGTAAAGCGGATCCCTTCGACCACACCGGCCAACCGCATTTACTAATTAACTAAATACGTGTTAAATCTCGTAATAACCTGCGGTTAAAACAACCCTTGCCTGTTCTCCCGTTCTTACAAGAGCTTCTTGTAATACGCTGTCTCTTTCCTATTAGGACCGCGGTCAGAGTATTAGGCGTTTGAAGCTCAAACAGAATAATGTACCTATACAAAATTTTATCAGTCCTTACAGTTGGCAAAACAATCAGTTTTGAAATGATAGCTATTATGACTATAAATGCCAAATCATCATCAACAGACCCCATGTTAAAAAAATATGCCCATTTACAAAATTTCATTACAAAACCAGAAAATTGAAGTTTCTACAAAAAAAAACTTTTAAACAGTTCCCCATACAAATTGTGGGCTCATATCGGCTAAGAATGTTCATCGTTTAACATTATGACTATTATTAGGCGAATCCGCTGATCAGGCATTTAAAGAAATGAAACGTCGATTTGGAAGAGCCATTATAACGATTTTCATCGATTTATTGATCGAATATCGACTGTCCTCGGCAAATGATCGTACCAAATTACGGCCATTATTTCGAATTAGAATCGATAGAATCGGGACCCCAATTATATCACTTATGTGTTTAAAGGAGGTTGGGATGAAGGCAATCATAGCGGGCAAAGGACTATCGACGCACTACGAAAAAAGGTGTTTGATAATAAACTTGCTATTTGTTTTAATTTTTTACCGACACGCCGGAAGCATTTTGTAAAACTATTTGAGTAAACCGTAACAAAGGACGTTACATTTGCAGGTACAAAATAATGGTGGACATAATAACCATTGAGTTTTATTACGGGCAGATTACAAAATGACGAAACGAGCAAGGCATAAATGATTGGCTATAAAGGGAAAAGAACCAGCTCCGTGACTGACTTTGTATCTTTCCCTGTCGCGTCATTTTGTGCTTACTTTAGTATCTGTGCAGTCTGTCTGATCTTATTTATTAGGATTTATGTACTAGGTACGTACATACCCTTTTTGTATATTTCAGCTAGTTCTAGGTAATATATGTTTTCCCTCAATCGACTAAAACTAGGTCTTTTTGTTCAGGTTCTTAGCTATATTTTGTTTAGAAACGGTCAATACCTTGTAACCTATCTGATATTAAGGGATTACACATTACGCACCAAATGAGATTTTGAAAGATTATATTCACAGGGTCTCATCACAGACCTATCTATCCAAACAAAGTTTCATGTCTTCAGTAGTAACAAAACAAATAAATAACAATTGGTTTGCTTTGAAACATAAATGGTACAATAAATTGAACAAAGCATTTTGAGCATCTTTTAAGTTACCAAGTCTATAAATGTTGCAAGTGTTCTTTCTGCGAACAGAAAAATACATGGAGTAGGCGCTCGGTACAAGCTCGTATGTAAAAGTAAAAAAAGAAACGAACTTTTATCAAAGTTTTGTTGCTAGTCGTAAAATAGGAAATATCTCTCGTAAATGTAGCCTCCTAGGTTTTACAACTCGGTGGTTTTAAAAATGAAAATCTTAACGTGGTCGTAATGGCCTGTAAATCACTTGAAGGAATAAATTGCAGATATATTAAAACCCTTAAAAATGCGATTTAGTAAAATTAAAGAAGATAACACTTTTACGTACTTAGTACTATAAGCGAAGTCGATATGAACAATGTTGCCAAGGTTTGGGTAAGAAAAAAATATTTTCAAAGAAAAATGCAACGATCAGAAAAAAAATGGATGTGACTCTACAGAAGTTCAGTGCGAAATCCGACAAATCTCCAAGGGCCGGCAAAACGACGAAACTCGAAAATGATACGAAAGAGGGCGAATTAAAAGCAAATTACAGCCGGCCGGCAATCGTAGCGTTTACAATAAATACATAATTGTACGGTCAGTATACCAATGGCATATACGATTGGCTAAAATAACGGCCCGCAGTTTTGAGCATAAATCGCTTTTAAAGTTGTCGCTTTCGAACATGTTAAAAGTGGCAGTTGGCGCTGCTCCGCTGATAATTATATTTTGACAGTAAATTTATTACCTTTATTTTTCTACATTGTAACAACAACGAGTCACCGACGCCTTTCCACTGAAACAAACGTAATGGCTATCGGTTGTAGGTAAGTGACATGTCTGAAGCGTTCATTTTAGTTAACAAGGTGCTAGTTGCTTTTTGGGTAATAAAAGGCTTGCTGTAAAAATAATTGGTCATTGTTTTAGACTATATTTAACTTGCAAAGTAAATAAACTTTCAACTCAAAAGATTTACGATGTGATTCATTTTGCCATGCTTGCGTATTAACCAACACGAAACGTGGCCTAAAAACAATCCCTTGTGTAACGCCAGTTACTCTGATTGCCTACTGCTCTCCAAACACTAACGAAAACAGTGTCCATGGGGTATAGGTACAATCATCGACACAAGTCACGCGTCCGAGTACAACCAATAACAGTAATACACAATCGCCGGCAAAATGCGGACGGTCAATATCTTGAGTCAACAAGACGGACGCTGATGGGTGTTGCCACCTTTTGGTACGAATTTCCCACTTGGGTGCAAGATTTAGAATTTTAGTTTGATCACATTAGTCAAATTCTTGGTCAAATTGCATTTTTAATTTTATACGCCACAGATTCTTTAAGCAAAATCTACAAACATTTGTAATAAGTAATATTATCAATTCATTCGTACTTCATTATATGGAGATACATTCAAATTTTAAACTAGCCAGACATATACATATACGAGTCAAAAAATATATCTTCAAAACGCAATTTCAACATGGTGAACCGAGATCTTGCAGTGGCAACACCGTCAGACTTACATCTTCGCCATAAACTCTTTCATTTGGCTCGGCCAAGCCTTATGAACAATAAAACGTTGAGGGCCGGAGATTTGGACTGTAATAAAATATTTGCCGTGGCACACGCTAATCCGCCGCCCCCACTTACGGACACAATTTGAGAGTTATAGGCGACGTGGGATCCGCCAACCGTAAAATATACGTCCGTGTAAAACATCAAATGGTCTTATTCATTTGGTTTATTGACATTTGATTTAATAAAGGTATTTAAATTTTAAATTTTACCTGAACTTTTCAGTCTGTAAAAATATATATTTGTGTGAAGCTGAACCACTTTTGTGTTGCGTATTTACTGAGCGTGATACTTATTACAAATTTTTTGATCAGCTTTCACCAAGTCGGGCATAGAAAACTGTCTCTGTAAACTGTCTAGTAGCTGTATACTAATATAATAATATATAATCCTAAGTCCGGAATTAGTTTCTGGTGATAAACAGAAAGAATGTCACCAAACTATGAGTACATTAATCAGGGGTAAAGTAATCGTCACATCTTAACGCGGTACACGCCAATGGAACGCAGTTTAGCGTTGATCCCGGACTATTCCTGCCGAATAAAACTTCTCCCCTGAAAGAGGGTCAGACTTAATTACTCGTAAATTGACCGGGATACGGTTTACGGAATAAATATACGGTGTAACAGCGTGTCGTATACGGACTATTATGACGTTATCTTTTGCAACACCATCATATTCGGAGGTTGTATATTTGACACGATGATGATGATGTAATTTTTGAATAATCCTGATTCTGTGACATATTTTTTTTTTTGCGAGACAGCGAGCAGTCTGAATCAAATTTGTAAAAAAATGGTGATTGCAATGATGACTATAAAAACAAAAAACTAATTGTATGTGCAAACTACGATCCCAAGTCATAGTTTGCAATTTAAGCCTAGTCTATATCAATAGATACCTACAGTTTTGGAATTGAAAGCGCGTATCAATAAAAATTAAGTCATCTGTAAAAATATACAAAAGAATCCTTACCATTGTTGAGTTAACTATCCAAGTTACTATATTACAGCATATTTTTATTAATAACATCGCACAAAAGAGAGATTATCGGTCGGTGGTTTTGGGGCAGCTGCTACCATTGAAACTCATGTAGCTACACTTACACTTAACAATATCAAAGATACTCAGCTCGACAAAAAATGATACATTTTTAAACAGATCGAAAAATTATTGATTATAAAATAATCCTTTTATGGAAAAAATAGTTCATTTGTGGGCAGATGAAGGTACCACTCAAGTTATTGCGATAATACCTTGTTTACGTTTTTATGTCAGCACATTTCAGCTTATCATTTGAAATTACCATCAAAGGAGTAAAAAAATAAAAGTCAATCATAATTATAATTTACCTGATAAGTTCCATGACAGAATAAGGTTATTATCTTGAGCCCGAAGATAAAATAAGAACGGTAAGCATAATTGGCTGTATGTCAATGTTTGAAAACTATTACCAGTAGCATATTAATAAGATGGCTCGCATTTTGAATGTTGAAATAAATTGTCATTTTTAATAATTGTCAAATTAATCATCGCTGCCGAGACATGCTGTTCGTTCGATGGGTTAATAGGGGTTATTACTTGTCGTCAGTTTGATAACTAACGAACGAAGTTACGGAAAAAAGCAACCTGTAATTTCGCTTTGGGTCGTGTCGAACGAAAATTCGATTCAGTATGAAGGATGCCGCAAGCGGTATCGAATCAACTTGTCGATAAATGGCTGATAAATCAAAAGCGCACACGCAGTCAGTCGACTCGCTGACATCTGCATAGCGCAACCATCATGAGGATGACGAATTGACGAGCCAAGCGCAAGCTGAGATAAACTACTGTTTAAATTGTAACAAATATATTCGACAAATTAGACTTGTCAAATATTCCGTAGACACTTGTTGAAAACACGACATTATCTCAATTAAAACCAAGCAACTTATAAAACACAGTCTTTGTTTGCCATTAGTTAATCCTTACAATTAACTAATTAAGAAGGCAACGTTGTTCGCGCCCTCTAATTAAATTACATTGTAAAGATAAAGTCGAGCATTTAAGTGCATACCCATTTAATAAGTTAAGAATGCAGCAAACAGAGACAGCACATATAACTAGTCGAAGAATTAGCTGCATTTCTCGGAGTAAAAAGCAAATGAATGGATCTTGATGCGTTAAAGGTGTGAGTGGAGTTATAAATGGGTAACCAAACACTAATTTAAAATTGAATGTCGCAGCGCACGCCATGCAAAACGATGGGAATAAGATACTTGGAGGCTAATGCGGGATGGAAACAGACCATGATGCTAATGCCAGCATTAGTAAGCTAAGACTGACAAGAAAGTTTATTACCTAGCCAAGGCTCAATAAAAAGTCAATCATGTTTATTGCTAATATTATTATTGTGCACAGTCGACATTGGCTTGCTTCGATCTTCGTGGAAGCTTTATAAAACAATTTGTAACGAATTTTAATTGCCAACCCATGTCGGTTACTCGTTCATAACGGTTGTAAAAGTATTTTATGTTATTGTCTTAACAACTTTTCTGTCTTGTTATATTACGTTCTTCCTTATTTAGACAGCGTGTCATTATATTACGTACTTAAGTTCTTATGATGTCTATAGGGCAACAAAAACTGACACTACGTAAACTTCATACATTATAGTGCTTAAAAAATTATAATAATGTAGATGCGATTACATAGCACTAACTTCAAAATCCATAACTAGTGTGTATGATCCTGATTAAATATGTCAAAACTTTTGACATGCGATGCAAACGAGCATTTATACCAATTAGTTGATGATACCAAACAATATTCCGGTAATTGATAATCGATATCCATTCTTTTATCGATGATAATAAGCGATTGTCATTCGACTTACGCGCAGCTGTGCGTTTGTTACATTTACTTAATTGCTCTGAACTCTTTGGACCCTTACGTTAACTTAACCTGTCGATAGCAGGGTGTACTTTATTTATGTGTCTAGAAGGACGAAATGATAGCGCTTCTTAGTATAAAAGTAATGGAGTAGAACTATAGATAGACGTTATACAACACTAGGAAATGTGAACTTCCGTTGGATGTGCGCTCTGATTTGACGTTTAAATGGAATCGGTATTTGACTTCTTTCAATGTAACAACTATTAACCAAACTTTTTGACAAACAGTCTGGTTTATTTGGGTTTTAGCTTGACTAAATTTTACTATCAAATGAACTGAGATATCTAATTGAAGAATGAAGCTCCGATTGTTGCATAAAATAATTAAAATGGGTTATTTTTCCTCTTTCGTGTTTATATTTCTGCCACGAAACTGACAGTGGTAATAAACAGAGACAGTTAAAAAAATATATATCTAGCCTGTTTTAAAGAAGCTTCTAATTTCATGTCTCTATTACGACTGGAAAAAATTCTAAGTCACTAACCGGATATCCAACTTCATATCTACCTACCTACATTCATGACATCAGACAATTTATGCAACCGCGCGCTTCATTATAAAAATGGAATTCTATAAAACACAAGCGGTAAACTTTATCAAACGCGTTGAACTGCAAAAACCATAGACATAGATAATTAAAGGCAAAAATAATGTGGAGTGCAATAATGTAACACGCTTCAATTAAAAACAGGTGAGTGTAAATTAACAATTGTTTATTAAATGTCCACAGACAATGTGGAAATGTTAGTACAAGTAGAACCTTGTTTATGCCTAGTAGTTTTTGTAATGTTAAAATGTCTGAAATTCTTGAGATAGGAGTAAGCAATGCTGTCTCAATTTTATTGCAAATTGTCTTTATTTTGTAAAACTTAGTTATTATATACGTTATTCAACAGGTAATAACAATTACTGATAGTTGGAGTTTGTTTCCTTAATAAAGCAACCAAATATGGCAATGATTCTCGAATAAAAATTTTTTTCACTACCGATCTGACTTGTCGAAATACAATGATACGTGGTTTGCCATTTCGGTTAATGTGTTTGTTCTGTTTTTTGTTATGTCAACAGACTACACAGTTAGTCATAGTTGATTAGTTGCTTCAATCGTTTTCATATCACGCCTGTAGATGTTGTTTTGTTACGTGTCTTAATTACACGTGTTTCATGCCAATACAAGTACCGTTTGAGCACTTATTCATTGAAGTGCGGCGTGAAAATTCCGCAAAGACACGGCGCGAACGCAGAGGAACGGCAAAAAGCATATTTTGAGCGTTCCGCGCCGCCTCGGCGATTAATTGTTGTTGCCACTACGCTTACTATTGCGATTTCCTTATATGAGCACCGAGCAATTTGTTTGATTGCCAGCAATTGCCTGTTGATGTTTTAAGCATTAAAATTGTAAACGCGGCCGGAGCTAGCAAGAAATTGCTATGATTGCCGACTTGAACGGTGTTTATCGTACTTTTTTGCCTATGTGCACTGTCCGAAAGAAGAAAAAACAATTAAACTTTCGATTCAGTGATTGTGTAGCATGCGCCAGTTTTTGCGATGCGATAAATGGTTAAAGCGTTATTCCGCACAAAAAGTGAGCTTAGATAATGGAGGACTGTTAGTATCAAGTATTTAATTGTAAGTGTATCCGTTGGGGGTTACAGTATAATGCAGAACTCATCGGTTTTGCAAATATATGCAATGGAAACAAGACGTGACTAACTAACTAATGAGTGATATAAGTTACTCAGCACTTCTTTGATCAATAATCGGAATCGAGCTTCCGGTAAAAGAAATGTAGATCTTACTTGAAGGAAATATTTCTTTGCTTGTTAGCAACACTTGAATAAACTTTTGAAATCGAGAAACAAATCACGTTTTCTTTCCTTCTACACCGTATAAACAGTTGCTGACTGTCAAAATCCTTCAATTTAATTATGCAAATGCAAGCATGCTGATGACAAAAACATTATTACCTCTTCCTTTATCAAAGTCCCATGTAAATTCGGCAACAAAACCTTTACAAGCGTGTTAACAATGCGATCAAGCGCGGATACGCAAAGACGTAATGGCTTACGCCATTACGCATCACCCCAACATAAACAGGCAAATCCTTACTTAATTTCAGTCACAGATTCAATCAAACCGTGGAGCTTCAACGTTACACATTACGCCCCCTGGCGGCGACTCGCGACAGTAAGACTACGAACCTTTAATTATTACCAACACGTCATTTTCATGCCATTCTACAGATATTGGGGTTGTGGTAAATTGTAGCTGTTGCGATGTTTTGGGAAGGAAGCAATTTTGGCATTGATACGATTTGCTGTTATCGAATTTGAAATATCCCGACATAAGAGTTAGGTAACCTGAATCTAAGATTTCAGTTTGCCCATCACCAATATAACGACCACTTTGGTGTGATGGTCACAAAGTTGACAATTAACTAAGAGGTCGCGGGTTCGATCTTCGCACTGTACACACATTTGTGTGCATGAACGTGTCTGTTTGTACTGGTCTGGGTGTTATATGTATTTATTTAATTTTGTTTGTAATATGATGATTCTGATATATGTAACACAAGTGCTTAAGCTACTTACCACGGAGTCAGCTCAATGTATGGGATATTGTTGTATATTTATTTATTTAATATGGATGTTTGTGTCAAAAATTAACAACATTTGAAATAAGATGATTAAACATACTTACTTTTCAAAAGCTTAACAAACGCAAGAGCGTCAACTAGAAATGTGAACCAAAATAATTTATGCAAACATCTGATATCTCTTAGCAAATCACATTAAACGAAACAGTGAGGCGCGACCTGGAATGAGCATCGATTTTGATTTACTGTCTAAAGATAAACATCGGTAACCCTTCCGAACACGTGGGCCGGCATCCCTTCCCATTTCATATTCCCATTTCCATTCCGTTCAACGGTTCAACCTTCGTAGGAGGATTATATTCTGCCTCCGATGTTTTCGTATCCTATTATTTCACGGGGTGAAAATGGGCCACCCGCCTCCTCGTTCACAGACGCGACTGACGTGGAGATTCGCTGGCGATGTGTGAAGTTTGCTATGAGCGATTGCGATGAGAACAGCCAGGTTAAACTGAACGGTGGTATCGCTTAGCGCTTTAGAAGTGTTTACTCAATAGCTTCGTAATACATGGCACTGTTTCTGATATAACGATCCACAATTTTTATCTTGTGAACTTCATCACTTTTCGCTTTAAAGAGAAATATAAAAATTATCTAAAATCTTGATCAGTTGCAGAACTTATTTTGTTGTTTTTATTGCATGAGGTCACGGTCGTTCTGAGCGTTCTGCCTTTTTTTATCATTTTTAAATTTAACGTACTCGCTCAAACAGTGGTTTGTGATACCTTCGTTGCGTGACTTGAGATCTTGTGAAGCCTGTCTATTCTATTTGCGCTATGGCAAGGATTTATATCTGTATGCGTGCGACTGTTTCATCAACTGTAAACCACTGTCAACGACTCGTCAAAATATTATTGGCTTAACGGATACGGAGCAACTTGATACGTGCACGAATTTAATTAGAATGGCTTTAATGTGAATTTGGATGTTCTGATTGTTGTTCTAATCCAAGTACATTTAGCTCGGTTTTGAATATTTTAATTAAGGTGTCGTGTGACATAAATGTTTATGAACTTTGGTGCTACCCGAAAATCATTTTAGTAAGTAATGTGCTGTTACTAGTATAACTAGACCAACCCAAAAGGTGTCATGAGGTTTCGGCATGAAATATAAATGATAAGCTTAGCTAATTGTACCAATTAGTAAAAATATTTGACTAGATCACAGCAATGGACATACTTTGCGCCTGCGGACCACTAATGAGGAAAATAAGTATCTTTCTGGGGCAACATATCATGCACCCAGAGAAGATAGCTAACTGGCTAGCTCACTCTCCAAAAAGACTGAAAATTCCTGGATTCAACGGGTCTAAGCAGTGAATTATAAACATAAAGGGCTGCCACAATAGATCAAAGCTAGTCAAGGAGACAATTGAAGCCCAGAGACAATAATAATGTATAATAAAGTATTTGACTAGGCTGAGATAACGAAAAAAATTATAAAGAGCAATTATAAAAAGGAACAAAACAATCCACAAACCAAATAAGCTCATATGTAGAGCGCCAATAAAACATATCTACCCATCTCAAGATCGATCGTACAATTCAAATCTCAGAACAATCCCCTCGCAAGACCATCTATCTTCCACTAATTGTAAAATAATTAAAACCAACTAAGCATAGATGTCTGCAACACAATAACGAATGCGCACGCACAAGACGGCTAATGACAAGACTCTTTAATGAGAAGTATCTACTTGTTATGATTTTGTTTTGTCTGCATGTCGATGTGTTTGTTATCTCTGTAATACAATCTTCGACTTGTTCAAATACTCGTAGTGAGCGGAGAGCGGGCATGTTTCTTTTTCTACAGTTGCACTAATAAACACCTTAGTTTTTCAACGTGTCAACTGAAATCACTTTAAGAGATGCCTAAAGATCAAACCTCATATACGAGTAGTTACTGGTTGGTTAATAAAAATTTCAGGCAGATCTAACGTGTAAGCTGTCGGTACGTAAACCAAGGAAATATTCTTCGTACCTTTGAAAGCTATGGCCAGCCTATTTATTTGTTTTCTCTAAAACTCTACGACACTACTTAATGTTATTTGTTTAAAGCCTCTTTTTCAGACTAGCCAGAATCGCGACATCCCATGGACCCACGTTAAGGTAAGCAGATTTCAATAACCATGGACTCACGTTAAGTTAAGCAGATTTCAATAACCACGGAATGAAACGGCTCCGTTGCAAATAAAAAACAATGGCACCAAAACAAACCTGTGCCTTTTTCACTTACGAGAGCGTTTCGAATTGCAAATTTAGGGAAAAAGTACCAACTACACTCAAGTCGGATGCGGCAGCGCGCGATAAGCAAGTGCCGCTTATGCAACATCACGAATGTAATTGCTCCCTTGTCTGCACGACACTTCGAGCCAGAGGGAGACAGAACATGAATGCCACCCGAGCGACAGGGACAAAAAACAACAGAATCAACAAAGCCGTAAGCGACAAAAATGATTGATTGCTAGCCGTCTTGCGCTGAGCTCTATTTAATCACTTTATTCCCTTTTCTCCGTTTGTGCCGGGATAATTTTGTATTTGTGTAATTTGTATATGAAATGAGGAGGCATGCCACCCGAGAAGACGGGAGTTCATATCCGCCGCTTATCTGGGGCGCTCATAAACCCGATTTTGATGTTATCACGTGTCACGGCCTGTTATGTTCATTACAGGACGATTAACATTCGCGTTACAATACGAGATTAGAGCGAGATTTTGGCGTATATCTTAATTTAACCTTTCGATTACTCCCTATCCCGTTACTTACCAACCCAGTAGGGTATGTGTAGATGGACGAAGATCCTGAAATGCTATGTGTAGCTGAATTTCAAGGTTTCACCGCAAATATTACAACTGGGATGGAGCTGATAGATCGATTCAAAAAGCAATTCAAGTAAAATCTTAAGAAGTTCTGCTATGTGTATTTTGAAAAAGTTTTAAACAATTCTCAGCTAGAAGCTCAAAGCGGAGTAGCACATCCCTCCATCGCCCTCTCTACATTGCTACTAATCGTATCTAGGCACTTAAGTGTACTAAAAAATACACACTAATTTGCTAATTAGCACTTACAAAATGCATGTCCGATGAAACAAATCGTTACATGGAAATCAATTATTCTTACATTATAGCATTCGTTTAATAAACTGCATAACAAAGTGAATTGCTCCAAAACATGAAATAACGTAGGAAATTAACAACTTCAATATTGGAAAGTTTACTCCAGGTTCACACACCTTTTAAATTTTAAACAGTGCAAACTATCACCATTTGCACTTAATTCTATAAATTGTGTTATATTAATGTATTTTTATGATAACGTCTGGTTACTCAACGTCATCTGATGATATGAGAACAATTTCTGACTTAATGTGACGTATTACGTCTACCCGATATTAATGCTAGAGATGAAGTAATTTTGTCATCACTCTTCGAAACGAATTCATAAATTTTTTCACACAAACCGAATTGCATTATGAAAACGCGATATTATCATAGAGATTGCTGTTCTTTCAAACAAACAAGTAATAATGTCATGTCTATGTCTTATTAATGCTTATGATAATTCAGCAACACTTTAACTCTTGTTAAATGCAGACGAATTAAACTGTAAATAAACGTAAGCAACATGCAATACAGATTTATCAATTCATTTGTCAATTTGTCATCATGGTAGGCTTTTTCACTAAGCAAACTATTATTGAAATATTATTTTAGAGATGAGTGGCAATTTTGACATTTCACTAACGTCTGAATCTGCCAAAACCTTTCTGGAACTGGTAAGTACCTAACTCTTTTGAATATTGTGTCCTATTTATCAGTAAGTCATGACAATTTCGATTATTAACACTGTGTTATCTTATCTATTAGTAACATGGTCGATTTCGCACCTGTAAAAAGTGAAAAGTTGCAAAAGGTATACCCTAGCAAGTGATTAGATGCTGTACTCACCACTCATATGTCCGTTCTCGTACGGCGAGTACTCTCCATTCTCGAGACGATGCTTCTTGAAGGGATGGCCCGGGAACTGTGTGGCCGCCAGCGAGAGGCCCACGCCCGAGGCCCGCTTCGGAGGTCGGCCCGGTCTGGAGCTGCGGACATAGTAGCACGTTACTGCCGTTTAAGACGATCCACTTTGCCTGCACATGGGATAGGGTAAACAAGGGCTCTGAGGGGGTTTTATAACGTGCGGATTTCATAAAGCACGTAGGGCAGTCCCGCATGCGTGGCAGTCGAAAATGTCGGCTAATGCTCGTGCGGGGAACGGCATGCGCCAACGCTTTCAAAATTTCTCTGGCTTAAAATGCTGCTTGCTGTTCCGCTTGCGGGGCAGCCTCATGTGCGTGATGAAACTGCGCTATGTTAAAACAGCCTTAGTGGCAAATTTCACACATAAAATGTATATCTAGGAAAATCTGTGCTATGGAGTCCAGTCTGGAGCCGTGGCTGTGTGTTCCAGATTTGCATACTAAAAGTGTCTATTTGTGAAAAGATTTGTCTATTCTTTTACCAAGGTTTTTTCCAAGGGTTACCATGTCTTATCTATTAGGAGAAAATTACCCTACATCCAGAAGCTTCTGACTACATATATACTAATATCATAGTTTTATACGGATTATAAAAACAAAAAAATAGTTAAATAATATTATTAATTTCAACCTCCGCCGGCTGGACTCTGCTATTGCTTTCAGTTCAATCAAATAAAATTTATTTCGTGCAAAGAGGAAACACACTAGTAAAAATTAAACATGGATTTCAAAAATATAGATTGTATAGTGTTTTTATATATATATTCAATTCAATGATTTTTTTAACTAACTAGATAATATTTCATTGTATTGCTTTTGCGAAAGTACCTATACATGCATGAATTATATTGGAGTTAAGATTGTAGAGATATGTTGAGATAATACCTATTTGTAATAAAACAATCACGCAAATACAGTATTTCACAATTATGATTTTTTTAAAATAGGAAATGGAACAGTAATCGGCGATTATAGTTCGTAAAAAATCGTAAATTTTTATTACTTCGCTTTCATTAGATCATAGTTTGTTACAAAAATAAATTGCGATCAAGTCGAATACAATTCCTGGAACGATGAGCCGTGAATCCGTGTAACAAAGAAGCGAAACAATAACGCGGGAGTCATTATTAATTAATTTCAATTAAAAAGCAGCTTCCCGTGCATTTGTCTGTTATGATATAAATCAAGAGCTCGCGTGAGGGAGGCTCGGATTTATTTTTATTTATTTCGCCCTAAGATTTAGCGCCGAGACGTCGACCGCAGTTTCCACAATTTCACGCTTATTGTTTTCCCATCCCTGATTTATGAGCGGGTAATAGACATCAGTATTTCTCGGACGCAATAAAGTTTGTCACCTAAATCTTTGCCGTTAAGCCTATTGCGTGCGGCCGTGTGACCTCACCTCCTCCTTACTCGCGTAAAATATAGCACACAAACACTGTAAGCAGCTACAAGACTTTTTCGTGTGGACGTTTATGAGGTTCTTGATACTTCATTCGGATCACGAAACATGAACGAAAAAAAATTGAATAGCAAACACGTTCCGGCATATAATAGGTATTTTATTTCATCATTTATCTTTTGAACATAGTAAAACTAAAGCTCAAATGATTATACACACCTACGCAAGAATATGACATGGAGGCTGTTACTCACTTTATTACAAGTTCTGAGAAGTTTAGAATACTAGAACTGCGCGGATTCAAAAAAAATGTCATTGGATGTGTATGAAAATTTATTATTATTATTTATTACAAGATACGATAATTCATAAAAGATCTACCTACAAGTAATTTTAAAAGCGCCCTATACAAGTGGCTTAGTGAAAAGGCATTCATAACAACACAGGAATTTATAAATTATTAAAGACTGTAAATGGCTGTAACTAATTATGACTTAAAAACTTTTTGGACAATTCGAATAAATGTTGGCATGTGCTTATTATTAATGTTCTTTAAATTATTATTTTCTTATTTATTGTTTAAATTATGTTTTTTTTAAATCAATTAAAAAATATTTAAATTTGACAATGTAAATTAAATTCATTTTTTTTAAATTGCATGCTGTTAATAACGGCTTAGTAAGCAGAATATCATAAAAATATGTAATCTTCAGTGTACCTACCTTATTCATAAGCAGATACAAAATTTCATTTCATTTACTTTTCTATTTGTAAAACACTATCAAAGTTATTTTCAGTCGACATTGACTTATTGCGCTGTCTGTGTCATAACATAATACCACCACCAAAAGATCTAAACGCCACCTCACATGTGATCAAGCTCATAACCTGCCATATCTTCCGCTGTCCAGTAATTGGCACGCCAGATCAATTACAATGGTACCATGATCCACTACATTACAACTAGCGAGTTCGGCAATTATCGGGGGACGCTGTTATCATAGTATCGGCTTACGCAGAAACTGAGTCTCGCCTATTTATTTTTATGTCAGAACCGTCATTATGAGACACTCCATTAGCTTGGATTGCGGTTCGTTTTCGGTTACGCATTGGGGTGCGAGTAGGGTTACCATTTGCAGTACGAAAAATATCTGGCCGGGACCAGACGCTTACAAAATACTTACGGAGAATAAACTTGAAAATTACGTTGAATTGTTGTTGACATTATTATTTAATTGAAATGATACACTTTTTCACGGAATATTTACCGATTTATTTACATTTTATTTTAACTTGACGTTTCGGACCTTTTCAGCGTCCGTGGTCCGAGGTGTGAAATGTCCAATGTTTACTGTTCGCGTAAACCGAAAAAACAAATATATATTTAATCGTTTTAAATTGAGGCTCTTTAACTGAATATATTTTTTGTCATTTGAAAATAAAAGCAAAGTGACTAATAAATGACCCACCAACCTAGTGGCAAAGTCTACCAAGGTCCGGGAAATCCAACACAAATGGACACCCTATTTGCGACCACGGTAGGTTTTTTTTGTTTCGCGACTTTTCCGAAGGGTTTGCATTTTGATTGGGTGAATCTGTTTCAGAACGGATAAGCGGGTAAAAAGATTAGACGGCTTGTCTTCTTGGCACGTTGAGTTTTTATCTTATAAAAATAAGTGGTCGTTAATTAGACAAATTTTTAGACACTGTATTTTTATTTTTTTATTTGGGACAGGTTTGCACTTGACCCAAGACTAAGCCCAACGAGGCAAAGACTGAGTTAACGATAGAGCGAGCTCACCTAGAAGGTGTTTGTATGTTTACTCTGGCTTTGAAAATTTCTAGGTTGTAATTGTAGGGAAATACTGACTGACGCAGGTAGTTAGTTCCACTCTTTTGCAGTGCGCATCAGGAATGTACATGAGAAGCGCTTGGCTTTCAATTCGGTTTTGTTTTATTAAGTCCATGGCGCTAAGATTATTAAAGCCGCACTATATTGGTCTATTACTAAACATTAAAACGCCTTCAAAAATGGAACATACCTGGCTCATTGCGAACACAAAACAAAAGCTCGCTTATTAAAAACCCGATCAACTATAACTATCACCGAAATTATAAATAGCGTCAATGAACTTGAGGGTTTTGTATTTATTTCGGCGCGCAGTAGGTACAGTCGGCAGCAAAAAGCGTTGTAGAAAAAAAGTTGAACAAAACCGCGGCGACGAAATCGAATATTGAAAGTGTCGAGGGACAGAGATAAGGAGCACGTGCCGCTCCCCCGCGGCCACTTAGCCCATACTCGTAATCTGAATACTGCAAAGCTCACTGCGATAAATGCCATTAAAAACCGTTCGATTTATTGCCGAACGATTTCCGAACGATTTATACTGGTGTGCTAACATGATAGAGCGTTAAGCGGCAGAGGAGTCACAGCTAAGAGGCGAGTCTACACTTTGCTGCCTACTTTCTTGATATTACGCATTTTTTTAATATGCTTTATGCAATTTTTTAGAGTAGTTTGTTATGTTCTAATTTATATAATATTATTATGTTACTTATTATAAAAAAATATGCAGAAAAAATATCATTTGCTTTTCCAAACTAAACTCTGGTATTTCCAGAAGTAAGCAGTTAACAATAAAATAAAAAGACTTGTATTTTTACATTAAAAGTAAGTATAAAAAAGAAACCAAACCAAACCTACCAAACAAAAAATATTGCTTTCAAATTGGCATTCTACGCAGCACTCCTCACCCAGCGACCCCAGTGAAACTAACACCGCGGATAGTTTTGCCATGTTATATTTGCCTGGCAATATTCATCACTCACCGCCTCTGTCGCCGTTCAAATAACATCACAAAGGACTCCCCAGATATTTCTGACAGATATACCTCTGATAGATAGTTCAGCAAACACACCACAACTTCTGATCGGCGAACATGCCGATAAAGGAAAATACAGTGCTTTCAACATTGAAATGGCAAAGATAAACTAACATTACAGACTAGTGATCCGACTTTGTCGGCGTATTTCCAGTCGGCTCTAGTCGAATTCTCGAGGCATAATAAAAAACCCTCGCAAGTCAGTTAGATAGTTTTTACCTTAACACTCGTTTTTGGTTCAAAATAAAATAACTTAAGCTCTTTCTTTCCACTTATCTACTTCTCAGTCATCCCTTTTAAAATCATGTAGCTATCACTCCGTTTGTGTATAAAGTTTATAAGCTCGGATCTTTAAAATGGATGTACCCGTATCTTAAACGCCACGTGAAGCTGTTACAAACATAAACACCATCACGCTACCGACAAACTATGAATAGACTCCCGAGTCTTTGTTATTATATTTGTATTACCATTCTCCACTCTTAGTAGGCGACTTCACACTCACTCCCAATTACCGACACATGACACTAAATCATACCGTTCACGTTGCGTAAACATCCTTCCCTGTCTACAGCCCAGTTAAAAAAAGTAAAAAGACCAAAAGCATCTTGCTGACAGACCATAGTAAGCTAATAGTCATAATCTGGATATATTTTCTTTTGTATTTGTTTTTCGAACGTTCGATTATTTACACGTTAAGGCACTACACACGGTTGGGAATGTTTACATATTAAATTAAACAGTTTTTAAGCCGTTTCATCGTCCAGAAATATCTCCTTTGGTACGACAGCGATGTTAGGTAACCCTGAGTCTTGTGTCATTTTTCTATAGCTGCATTTACATTAGATTTGGCCTTAGTGTAACATTTTTATGATCTGATAGCATTTATATAATGACTACAGTGATATTGCCTTCACTTAGTACTATTGCATTAACAAATTCGATTCTGTCAGTACCTTCTACTAAAGTCATGATTTAAACATAAATGTTAACATTGAAGAAATTCTCTTGTATCAAATTAGACTAGAACTAACTAGAGAGTGCTTTAAGAAGTAAAGCACTTCATCGCCCTAACACTTCACATGATACCCTATTTCCTTTTCACCTCGGAAACACCTTTCGGGTGTGAGCCCGAACAATGAAGCTCTGTCTTAAAAATGGTCCGAGAATCGGTAGACAAGGTAAAACAAACGAACGCAATCTTATCTACGGCAAACTCAAACGCAGTAGCAGTTTGTCTTGGGTTCAGCGCAAACATGATAAATGATTTCGGTTATAAAAAGCGGTGGTCTATTTTCTAGACGAGTTCCGGTCGGAGCTAGACGGGTTTTGTCCTTAAATAGACATAATACCTATTCACCTTGAGAAGTACCTGAAGAAGAAGAGAACAGAACATTATTATCCACGCACATGTTCACAAGAGATAAGAAGGACATTCTACATTCAAAGTTTAGAAATATTCTCTAGGATCAAAAAACTAGAAGTTCTAACTTAGATTGTTCTAGAACATGCACTGTGTGGTATAAGCAAAAAGTAAGAACGTGTAAATTATCTTACTGAATTTTACTGAAAAATTGTTGATCCAACAAAGATAACCGAGACAACTAATATTTGGAAATCGCGGCCAGTATCTAGAAGCAATGATGATCAAAGTAATTTTTTTCCATCCAATACAATCAGAAAAACCCAACAACCAATGAGGGAAGTAACAAAACAAAAAAAAGACCTTGCGTTTACGCTAATTTCGAAAACTCCTATCATTAAAGACAATGTTTTAATAAAACAGCATAAGAAAATGTAATTGAAGCCAAAAATTAGAGGGCACATAGACAGTAACAATAAAAAGAGAAAGCAAAGCCGCGTTTAATCGTGTCGTAAAAATAAAAATTAAATAAAAAATGTTTAGGGTGGAAAAGTTTGGCGACCGTAATTCTACTTTACAATTATTTCATGTCCGCGAAGAAAGATGTTCCTCTAGTGTTGCGCCTCCCTAGGGTAAAGTTGTTTGTTCTTAATAGCAAAAAAATCCACATTACCAAAGTGAAATTCTCTCTTTACCAGCGAAATGAGTTTACATTGTAAATTAATGCTCTACCCAGAGTCAAATATACAGTTTATTTAAAATCGAAACAGTCCAGTTCATATTTTATTTTCATAGTATAACTACAATTACAATTTAAAGTCTTGTGAAGTACGCGTAATATAAATAAAATAACAAGATATAAATCTGACGCCCAACAAGTACAGTCACTGCCACAGTTTGATTGCTTATCAAATTTACAGTCCTTGCAGTTGATTTATGACAAAACTATTAATTGAATTGGGCTTACCTACAAGTAATCAAATGCAAGACTGAAATAATATATCGATACGGATAATTGATACGGATCTAAATTTATTCGATTAGATGTTGTTTGTAATGTGGATTTTTTTAAATGAAATATTATTCAATGATCGTCATACATCGTGTCAAAAAACCGAAAGTATCATTTTAATTACTATTTACTACGTTGTTTCGAATCTGTACATAGGCACTTTTGTACTCGATGATCGTTACAATCATAAGCTAATGTAGCAAGTCACTGCAACAGTCAGGTAGCTGCTACGTTTCAATTTCTCCGAGGCATTTTATTTACAAAACTAATTACATTTGTCTGATGGGGTATTAAACAGCTCCAGGTGCTCCTCTTGATTCTTTGACAGTTAATAAAGACATTCCAAACGTATTTAAAATCCGAACCTATTTCGTCTGGGATAGCTTGACGATGTTATTATTTCGAGATATATTTTTTGTCTTTAGCGCGACCATACATAAGCTTAGTTAGTTAGTCATCGCCAATAACGAAATGTATTATCAAACGATCTAACAGATGAGAATTTCAAAGATATTTATTGTATCAGGTCTCGTAGGTGCTATTTTATATGAGCAGTTGCCTTATTTTTTTAATTTTTATTGCCGTTGGCACGAACATCATTGTTGGCACGCCACGTGGTCCGGATAATTGAAATGTCCAAACATTGAATTTATGTTTCTACTATAAGTCTATTTCTTTTTTATTGCACATCGGGCGGTTTCCTGCGGTCTCTAACATTATTTCATTAGACACTAACGCTTTTTTAACCATAATACGTTTAATCGTATTACGGACATCTAGCTTTACATACTTAATTTAATTGCCTAGTTACTGTAATGTGCTTGAGAGCCAATTTAATTTTCATTCAAATAACCATTATTGTGGCAGTTGGACTGTAAGATTCTTGCGATTACAGTACTACGCAAGAGAGAATTACTTCGGTTTTTGTGTACAAGTAAATGTAAGACGAGTACCTACTTCCAAAACAACTGAAATTTAATTCCGTACTTCAGAAGTTCTAATCGTCACAAGTTAGCAAATCAAATTTATAATAAGCTGGCGGCAGGAACATTAAAATGTTAAATATTAATCGTAACAGGAGCTCGAGCCGGCTCGCATCCCTTTCCGCGAATGCCCGCGTAATCAGCCCCCGAGGGACAACCTCTTGTAATTAGCGGCTGTTCATTTCTTAATTTCAATATTTAATTACAAAGGAAACTCAATGACTGCTTGAACAGAGAGAGACGTCATCTTCAGAAAGACTTCCGAATCCGTTTTGTTTCTAATTCGCTAAGACCGCCGATACAGGCTTCGCTGCTTTGTCTACTTCAAAGGATACTTTTAATTGAATCTTAAACTTAAAACAATTTACATGCAGGCAACATTATATTTGAAAATGATACTTTTTAATATCATTGCAATTTTATCGTGATCCCAGAACGCCGTCTTAAAATTTTCCTTTGTCGGTTTCCCCATTGTCAGACGGTATGGCTCCCGACATATTGTCGTTTTATTTCATTTCAGGGGCCGGTATGACATTCCCTTTTTAACTATTACCTGTCTCCGGATTTCATTAAGAAGGCTGTCTGGATTTTGTGAAGTTCTTTGTGAATTGAAAATTTGGTTGTTGAGTTTACGCTACATACCAATCATGTTAGCGTAGTCTGTCGCAAACAGAGAATTTGCGCAAATTGTATCGTACATTTTTCATTTTGGAGTTTTCATTGATTCCTAACAATGCGAGCGTGCGTTTGGCACGCTTTGTTCGCATTCGGTGACGAGTGGGCAGTGGGCAGCGGCCGCGGATTGTTTCGCCAAATTATACGGTTTGCGGCTGCCACCGGTCACGCCTGACCCTTTGGACTAGGGGCAACACAATCATTCCTCATATTTTCTATTGATTTGATTTTAAGGTTGTGTTCCGTTTGCACAAAAAAAAATGTTTGTAACAGATTCTTAATAGCATTTTTACATCAACTTAACCGCTTTTTCTTTCTCCAAACATTTTAACCACAATGACCTTTATTCGCAAACCAATTAAACGTTTTTGCTTCTAGCGCCAGTCCCAAAAAATCATTAACACCGTCCACGTCGAATGTAATACAATTCTTTCTATTTCAGTCGGTTATAGTTTTCTATTTACTCCGATACGCTCTTTTAGAAAATAATCGACCATTTTTGCTACCGTTCCCAGTTCCTCGTTTTTTTTATTTGTAAAAAGGTGCTACTACCTGCCGGGCTTGCAGTCATTTCCCTAAATTAATTTCATCTAATTTCGGATGCTAATAGTGTCGAGTCATACATCGTACATATGCCATCGGCGGCTTTCAACTAACAAGCTCGGGCAAAAACTGGGAGTTCTTTCATCAACCGCCATTAGAGAGACACTTGAAAGATAAATTTAGGAACAACGCTTTTTAAAACATTCGAAGTGTATTTTAAAATCACTTTTCGATACTCTACCTACACTGTACGGAGATTATTGTTTTCAGGTTGGTACTTATTGTCATTATAATTATTGTGACAAAGTAAGCATTTCCTTAACTGTTGGTTAGTGAAGATACGAAGTGAGATTACTAAGCGATAAGGTATGAAACAGAAGCACTCTCAGGCTGAAATCTTATTCAGTTATTAATTCTCTATTATTCACACATGCAAAATAATTTGACACGCACCGCCGGATCGCGCGCTATTCTCGGCCCGTCTCTGTTGTTCAATGAAAAATTAAAATAATCAAAACAAACGCGGAGATTTGAAACAGAATAGAGTCCGGACGTGTGATCGTTCAGTGCCGAACGAAAATAAACGTTATGATTTGTTAAACAGGTTATTAGAAAAACATCGGAGCTGTCGACGTAAGGAAATAAACTATTAAAAACGCGTCAAGTCCGAGTCGCAAGTTAAACTATGCGTAAGGAGTGAATTAGGAAAAACTTAGACAGTCAAGTGAACAATTTGCACGTAACATGTGACCGTCTGACATAATAATACCAAAAAGAACTAAACAGCAAATAAAGGTAATCGGTTAATTTACATCAAGAACAAAACAATTGACAATCGAATAAGTGTTGACGTAAGTAGAGAAAAGAAGTGCGCATTAGACACGCGACATTATGTAACGAAAAGAACTAACCGACAATAATTTAAATGCACTTATGTCGTGGCAACATTGTTACTCTATCGCTTAGCCATGGTTGACTCCTGATTAATAAACTTCATCCCCCATGTAAGCCAAGTTTAATAGCACCATTGGTTCATTCACGTGACGCGTATTTATAGTGACAGGTACGTAGTTAAGTTTTTATTAGAGAGGTTATATGGATATTAGTTTCTTACACGGTTAACATCAGGAAATAATCGGTTGTTAAAAATTGTTATTGTTACTGAAAGGACCTCACGTGGGGTGACCGTTTAAAATAATTCCTACTGAAGTTTTTTTAGTCTGCTATGACTGAATATGTAGTTACATCACGAATTATCTGTTTTTTTTTAACAAAATTTATTAATTAATTTATTTATTTTTATTTAAATCTTTATTGCACAAGAAATGTACAAAGGGTGGACTTTATGCTAAAAGCATTTTCTGCCAGTCAACCTCAAGGTCATGCAGAAAGAAGGCAATGGGTGCAGTGAAAATTAAATGAGAAAGGTAAAGTGGTTAATTTGTAAGCAAGTTAAAATTGACGAAAATACTTTAGAAACAACAAGTTTGTCTATCAAAAATACACATGAGATACAGACTGACTGTAATTCCAAGATGTTTAAATTTTATACCACTTTGAATTTCAAAGTAAACTATAGTTCCATAAATCATGATTGTAATAGTTAAATTCTGACGGTATGCAAGTACATCTGAAAAATCTTTTGTTTGATCGAACTCAAACATCTGGATGCTGAACAGAAGTTCATAATAAAATATGAAGAAAAAATATGTTAAGTCCTTTTGTATCGACCGCTGTTTGGGTTATACTACGCGTGAACCGTCTTGATACTTTGGTGTTTATTTTTTTATATAAAAAAATATATAAAGCATCGACATAGTGCATAAAACAAATGTGAAACCATCTATATCTTTATCGCCTGATCTTCACCAATCAATGGTCAGCGTTAAATGAGCCGTGGAGTGAAGTAGAGGGCGCCTCAGGGCACTCTTGTAATACGCTAATTACTTCTATTATCTTTTGAGCTTGAAGAAATACAATTAGCAGTCATGAATTAAGTTCGCCTCTAAACATCGTTTGAGTAAATGCCAATCGTCTGCGCTTAGCAACTTTGTACAGACTTGATGGTTGTCAATATCAATTTATTTTTACCATATTCATGAAGTGACAAACTAGAACCTAGTCATAATAAAATTATTTAGAACTTAATGTGGACCTTTTAATTAGATAGTAACTAGACGAGACACGTAACATATTTTTTTAAATTTATTTATTTACTTAAGTATAGTCTTTTTTCTATTCCTAAAAATTAATTTAAAAAAGTATAACATTTGCTTTCACATATATCAAATGACTAAAACATTCCGTGCTGTAAACTTCATAATAGCAGGATATAATAGCAAAATCTAATCAATTAGATACATAATGGAAACTGCGCCGCGGCGCGCGCATATCGCCAGCATTATTTATCTACACACACATACGTAGCCGAAGTCGAAACCCAATTATAATGGAACTCACAAGCTGACCGTAGGCCATTTATGCCAATTAACTACTGTAATGCATTGCCACATAGCCTTTGTAGATTCAGAATAATGAGTTAAAATAAAACTAGGGGTATTTGGAGAGTTATGGAAATGCAGCGGTACTTGCAGGCTGACATTGTGGTTTTAATGAATAAACTTTGTTTTGTGATTTTTAATTTTGAATTAAAATTAATTAAAGATAAAATTGCCATATTGCACGTTTGCAATACAATATACAATTTTGAAAAGTGTTAGATTCGTTTAAAATTCAATCAAATATCAAAACCAATCGGTCGCCAAATAACTGCAGTCGAAATGTATCGTAGTGGTTCATAGTAACTCACTGGGATTTGTTTTGATAATACATCATAAAACTATTAAATATTGTATCGCTGAGTGAGACTAGCAGCGCTACCGTTTTCACGAAATGGTCCAAGCCACAAGACGAGCGGGTAACGGTATACGAGACTTGATTTTCCTGCTTGAAATTGTGTAATGCTTATTTACTATAATGTTTGTCTCGGACAACGTGGCGGCTAGGCTGGAAGGAGTTTGAGGCTGTTGCCCATCATCGAGAAAGTGGAAAAGTCTTTTGAGAGCCCTTTGTCTCTATTGAAGGATAACAAAATAATATCACCATCAATATCTATACTTAACTGAAGTTTTAACTTATTCTTCGATATGGAATTACATGGCCACCTTAAATCGGTAAATTAGGTAGTAGGTATTTAGACTTCCGTAAGGCGTAAACTTACTGAATAAATTTGATAATTTTTCATTAGTTACTGTCAACTTCGAATTAGTCGCCGCCTCTTTCAACTTGACCCTTACAAGTACGATTGATCGTGGCGTAATCGGTTTGTTATTTCAGCGTTTAGACGATGTTTAAACCTTGTTTTGTTTCGCCGGAGGCATGTGGGAATCATTCTATTGTATCCCACATCCGGGTTATGATTGGGTCTTTTCGTTTTAAATTTAGACTGATTGACTGATTTAGATTAATGTTATGCTATCGTAAAAAAACACTATCTGTTGATAATAGAAATTAAAGCACCTATAATCTGTCATTAAATACAACCACCTTCTAAAATGTACCACAAACACTGTGTTTTTCCATTTAAGAAAGTCTTGCTTGCACTCAAACTGTATAACCGCATAATCAGAGTGACTTTGACATTTTCAGCTCTTATAAAATAAAGATTCTTGGTGTATTTCAGTCAGCACCATCACCATTCACACATTAGGGCATAAGTCATTCATACGCCAATAAGAAGACTAGAAGTTAATCATTCATAATTCATAATAATGTTGGTATAAATAAAATAAAAAATAAATGACGCCTGTTTACTGGATTTGCCATCAAAACACTAGTGCTGTTCTGTATTTACTATCTTGGCTACTTGACATGCTGCCGGCTGACTTCCGTTCCCAGCTGCTCGGCTTATCTTACACAAATATTACAAACTAAACTCCGCTTAACACACAAAATACTTCACCTCTTCTGTTTTAACAATTGCCAACGCAAACAAAACCACACTTCAAAGCAAATAATTCCCATCCGTCATTGTTATTTATAACCTACACAAAAAGTAATTAATAACATTTCTGTGGCTAGATAACTGATTGTTATCACTAATGAAGTTGGTAAGAAAATCAATTAATAACGTAAAATATAATTTATAATGTTACTATACTTATTCTTTTGACTATCACTATATTAGAAAAAAGTTGAATCAAGTCGTGCGGCCATCTTTGATAGGCGTCTGTCACTGGCGAAACAAGTTAATAGACGTAATCAATTTGTCCAAAACTGTATGAGTAAAAAACGTATTAGGCCGGCCGGTCACGCGAGCCAGCTGTCAAAACTAAAGCCCTCTTTATACAGTGACCGCTTACAACTTTTGGGCAAATAGATTAACGAAAAACGTGTGCAGTTCTTTTTTATTTGTTTTAGAGTTCAAATTAGTTGAATCCGAATGTGTTTTAATTTGTTAAAATTATAACCAGAACTTAACTAGCTTGTCAATGTAACTTAACAAGCATTTTATCAATTAAAAAAAAATGTAAAGTTTTTAAATGAATATAAAAATGCACAATAGAACAATAAGAACAACTCTACATTACATGTACATATGTGTGACACATAGGCATACTCAATTAACCAGAAATAAGAGACAACTCCCAATCATAATACACTAAAACATATAATCAAATTATTATTGTATAACATTATTAACATATTTTTGGTTATCAATCCTTAATTTGTCTATTATACTAATTACAGTCTACAAATACAAGGTGGATGTGGCCACATTAGAGACGCGTGCGCATGTCGGGTCGCGGTCTGCGGTCGCCATTCCAACCGAACTAACTTAAAGGCCTACGGATCAAATGACGAATTATCCTTATGAATCTAGAAAGCTTTATCTTTCGTTTTATACCATGCAAATCTCAAAATCTGGTATTAAAAATCTCACACACATTTTACCACTTAGGAAGCAAACTATTCAGTTTAGAAAAAAATATATTAGAAACCTAAACATCATTTTTAAAGGCCTTTCCACACGTATAGGAGTGATGACAAAAAAATTTATTAAGTTTGCAGTTTCAAATACGGGGAACCCCCAATTATTTTTCCTATTTTCGTGTTAAATGCAATTCATAGAATACATCTACTTAGCAAGTTTCAACCTACCTAGTTCTCATATATGTAGTTTCGGAAAATTTGTAGCTGTGACATACCTACGGACTTACAGACAGACAGACATTGCGAATCTATACGGGTTCAGTCTTTTGTCTTTTAGCAACGGAACCCTTAAAAACAGACTTAAATGCCAATATGATCTTTTGTCCTGTGATTCTTCACATACAACCGCAAATATGCGAGCCCATTTAATTATGGTCAGTGCAATGTGCATCCTGCCACTAAAACGTACATTTAAAGCGTCTCGCCACTCATATCACCGATGACCACTATAACTACAGTTTCCTCTGACATTCTGATGATTGTACAAACGGAACGGTGTCGAGCGTATGACAGTTAAATTGTGTCTAAATGCTCCCCTGAAATTATTTTACTTACTGCAAACGTAAAGCGTGCACGGATAGCAGCGGTGACGTTAAAAACTACTATTTACAATCACATTATGAAAGGCCTTTTATATTGCCAACTACAAATCAACACGCACCCCTTTAATTAAAGTGGCGGCACTAAGTCAACTTTGACTATAGGCAAACTAGCTGGATATGAAATAAAGGCTCGTATAATTTACTTGAACGATTGTCCCCGTGTTTGCGCAGCGGGTGTGGCGGGGAAATCAGCGTTTCACATTGCATTTAACCATTTTGAAATTGTGTTTGTGGCTTATTAGGATATTGACTGTCATTGATTTTAACAAAATTTTATTTGAAGGTGTGATTTTATAATGATCTAGCAGATTACTGGCGTAGATAATGTGGAGTTATGATGATATGACACAATAACTGATAAATGATGGGCTTGCAATAAATAAATTATTACTAAGAACTTTCACTATTACGTACCTGAAGATTTAAAATAATCATATAACATATCAAAATGTATAAATATGACTTGAACTCCGGTTCAGAACAATACCCATCTAACAGTATAAGAAGCATAGAATCTTATCGTTCTCAAATTATCCGTAGTAGGTATACGCCGTGATAATGTGACCATGTATACTATAATTTCATTGCTAAACACCAGCCAATAGACTGACAATCCGGCCGCTAATAATTTTGTAACACGCTAATCCGCTACCAAATTGTATTAATAGAACCAGATACTATAAAAGCAGGTAGTCGGAATTCCGTTAAGTGCTGCACCCGCCGTGGCAGGAGTATCGAATGGAATAATAATCGAAGCGGCGATGTACATTCAATTATCCCTGAAAATTGAAGCTCATTAAAATAATAAAACAGCCGACGGCACAATCAAATTGAATGATAACAAAAGCTCGAGGTAATTTCCAGCGACAGTTTCGCGATGCAGGTCAAAGTCACAAGTTTTGAAGGTGTAAAGAATCAAATCAAAGCCATAGAATTCTTGATTAGAGTCCAAAGTTCGATTAGTCTTCTAGATGAGGGATAGACCATGGTTGTTTTGATGAGCTTGACTATTTAAACGAAAACGTGTCTTTGCAAGAGGAAGTAAAGAAACGCATGCTTAGGCAGCAAGCCAACGCGAATCAGACGCATAATATAAATCAATGACAGTAATAACAAATCAATCTAAGACCTCGTTATGTTATTACTGTCGCAGCAATTCCATTATCTGCGAATAGTGCCATAAGTAATTTGTAAGCGAAATTATGCGTAATACATGTCACAGATAACATTATTAAAACGAAATTGGCAAAGTTATACAATAAAATTAGATACTTTATTTCCAAGATGAAAAAAATAATTGTAAAAAAAAAGCTGGAACATTTCAACAGTAATTTTTTTTGCAACGGTAATTTAAAACTTGCCAGCAAATCAATTATCTACAGACATCTGAAACAATCTTTGTCTGTAACATACAACTGTTTTTCTCGATCTCCGGCACTTAACATATCAATTGCTTATTTGCTGATTAGGATCACTGATCAATTAATCATCAATCGTCAATAATTTGCGGCTAATTACGTTAATCTTCCCACAGAAATCTAAATAGTATAAAACGATGTAACGGATGTTGGTAATATTAATTGAAATAGCGACTAAATATATATCTGTTGTTATCTAACTGAAACTCAATTTATTGAACGTAGAAATATACCTAGTTATTCTTATCATGACCATGACTTTTTAAATTGCCTACTTATAGAAAAAAAACTCTATTAAGTTTTTCATATCTACCTAGATTTGAATAAACTTAGTTCTTTATGTTTGAATCAGTTTAAATTATGAGAAGAAAAGATGTCATTGACTTTCATCCTTCAATTGCCTTTCAAATGCCAATTCTAGAGACAGCTTTTGCACACTCTATCGCCATGAAAGTTAGGGTTCCGTTGTCATAACATAAAGCACGGGAGGCGCGGTCGCGTATGTTTGCGCAATAGCCTCGGTGTGGAAACTATTCGGCGGAACCCCAAACGCAATCGAGTGCATTTGTGCGAGGATTGAGTTACAATAAATGCGATGGAAACATTCACATCTATCTGCCCCGATAGTGGGGTGGAAATAGTTCCGAATTATTGATATTGTTCGCCAATGATTTTAACATAGGCGTTAGTGAAACTAATTTCATAGTACATGTTACATACGGTTTTTTTTTAAATTAAGATGTTCTCTGAACCTTAGGTATGCAAGAAAACCAACCTCGTTTAATTAAATCTAAAGATAATCTAGTTGAAACTCTATCAACAATTTTTTGTAGTGTATGGTTGACACTACAAAAAATTGTATATATAAATATGAATTTCGAAAACTTACGTCATAGATACACAACGCTACGCATGTACGCATTTGTATCAAGGACAAAAAATAATGAAACATTAAGGTAAAACCATCTTAACCAAATTGTAAGGGACCACCATAAGTAGCCCTGTAGAGAACATCAATGTTTGATAACGTCCTGCAAACTTTGCTAAGCCTTTTCAATCGAATTAGCATCGATATCAGTAAACACATCGAGTGACAATTGCGCATCGATGCCCCCCGCTCAAGCGCATTCCCCTATTTGGTGACCACTTGGCGTCAGGGCGGTCATCCCGCAAATTGCTCTTTCCCAACAAAATTGTCAATAAAACTCATCTGATTCGCAGTTAAACAAGCGAGCGACATTATTAATTTATGCGTTGTAATATGGCGCAAACGTTGGCGTTATCCCGTGTAAATTATTAATAGTGCTGGGGTAAAAATTAAGCTTAAATCGAATGGGTAGTTTGGGCCGTAACGTCCGTTTTATGTTTCTATGTGCAGATTAATTTGCCCGGCCATGCCCGTGACAATTCTACGAAGCTCTTTTATAGCAAATGTAAATGCCGCGACGTTATGGATGATTGCTTGATTGAGTGAGAGTTATGATTATGACACCAATTAAATACGAATACTTCGGTCAGAATTTAACGATTGTTTGATCAAACGATCTGACTTATTGCTTTAGTCCTTTTAAAAAAAGCTTTAAAAAAAGTAAGAAAATGTGACAGTTACAACACAATAAGCTATGAGCCAATGCCCTTGACGTATTTAAATTTAATTGTACTTACTCATCGTTTAAAGAATCTTAGCGCATCCTCCAATATTATCTTAAGAGGAAGCGATTACACAAATCTGAAGAAGCTATTAATCCGGTTCACTGCCCCCCAATGGCATCATGGTTTGTTTAATAAAATCGCGAATTTACATATCAAAACCTACAAAGGGGCATAATTGGACCCGATGACTTAGAAAACGTAGTGGGTGAGGCGGGCGCGCCACCCCCGAGAACAAACAAAGGAATTATACCCGCCTCAAGAAACTTTTAGCAATGGAAAGCGCCTTAACAAACAAACGCGTGTGTATCTAATGAAATTCCTATGGTTGCATAACATACCCGCGCGAGGCGGAGCGTTATTAGCGGAATTATTTCTCGGGGTAGAATCTTTGAAGGCGTTTGCTCTTTCGGAAAAGTTCTTAAGAAAATGGGTTGAGATCTTTTCGGGATTTCATTAGTTTCTAACTATGCGGTATGTTACGCAAGGCATCTAATTTATTGGGTAGGCGTAGCCGAGGGAACGAATGGGCAGCGAGCATTCGAAAATGGAACGGAACTGCCGAATCACGCCGCTTTGAGCCGGCCGACGCGACACGATTCGTTAGGAGACAAATGTTTGGATTCAATTCCGACACTTTTTCAGCCGGTCATTAGTAACGGTGGCTTATTCCGCACTCGGTCTGTGACTCTACGGTAGCCTAGCCGTCATTTTTTTACTCTAATTTAGTTTTGTTGTTAATGTTATTAACGTTTAGGATCAGCGATTAAGGTGCTTGCGAATAGATTTACCGTGAAACGCAAAATCATTTGAAACTACTTTGGTAACAAAAAATACACGTCTAACTTTAATGAGTGGCACGAAATTGCTAGGCTGGTTCGTTTAAAATTTAAAATGGACGAATTGATTTAGTCAGTTCTTAGTTCAGAGATTGTGATGTTGTATGATGTTATCAAATCACTCCTCTAAAACTAAATATGTGCACTGTGCCAGAAATCGTAATTGAACACAATATTATTTCAAGATACTCTTACAATTCCAAATAGTGATCACAGATGATGGCCTACGCCAACAATGGGCAAAGCGAGCGGGCTACTACGAAAAATATAAATCTGTCAAAACGATACTTAGTTCTTTCGTTACAAGACACACGTACAAATGACAGCAGGTCTGGGTTATAACTGTGGCAACTTGTGCGCATTTTATAACGGCGATTTTGCAATAAAAATTCGCTTGATGTGCTGTCCTGCGTACACAACTACAACAACCATTGTTTTGACGGATTTCGTTTTTCGTGGTAGGCCTTCTGAGCCCGCATCGAAGCGTCCATTGGAATGTGACCACAACGAAACGGGTGCTACTACAAAAATTCGTATCTTCTGAATCCGGACCGTAACCGATCGCTTAGTGACACAACTCAAATTAGGTAGCTACTTGTACACGCCGCTGGGAAAACGCATAAAAAACGGGACTCAATAATAGATTTTTAAACAGTGCTTAAAGTAATGGTAAAAAATAGCACCTCGGAATCGATTCAGTTACAGCTCGATTTATTAATGGTACCGGGATATTTTGGAGAAATTGTTACCGCAGCTGCTATGAAAGCGAAAGAAATATTATAAAGTTCGTTGACTTAAAATCAATATTTATTCAATCTCCAACTAAGAGTGCATTGGTATGAACTTGAATGTGACGTCCTGGTTGCAGGTTAAATAACTCACCAGCTTACTGAAAACGAACTCATACGTTTTCTTGTTGGATTGAATTCAATGTCAGCAAAATGATAATTCATGAGAACTACAGTGAAACTCGTATGTCAGTAATTTGTCTACATTGAAACGAATAAAAGCGAGAATGTGTCGCGTTTCGAGAGCCATCAATCGTCGTATCGATTGCGCGTCGCGATGAATTATCGAATCTATTAGCTCGCGAGATTACTGGATGCCATGGCCGGCTACAGAGCGAAGTACGGTTAGACATGGCCTCCTTCAAAAATAATTGTAACCAAATTCTCTTCTCTCTTTCACCAAATCTTTTATTATTAAAAATGTGTGTATTTATTTCAAAATGTTGAGGACAAATTGAAATCTAAAAAAAATACACAATTTAGATAATGATTTTATTTTTGTCAGGGTGTTGAAAAGCATGAGAAAAACATAAGAAGAGACATCATTCCAAATAACTTTCTTATTTGTAGTTTTTCAGTAGATTGTTACAAATGATTTTAAAGTGCACTTTAAAATACATTATTTTTATTCTGTAGCTTGGTGTATCGGAAAATATAACGAATATTGTTCACAAGGCTCTCTGATGATTAAAGAAGTCCTTATTCATAAATTGCGGTCATATAATTAAATGAGCAATGTACGCACTAGTACAATATCAGTCGCTTTCATGTTTTTGTCGTCCAATCTGTGATTAGGTAGTGCATAACCAGGAAATTATTAGTGTCAGAATTATCTGTACATAACCTACCAATATTGTAAATTTTGCTCGGTCTGATGAGATTACTATACTACAGGTATATAAATCATAATTTAAGTAACGTTCAATATATTGATAGGTATGTTTACCTAGTATTAAAGTTTTTGCCGCTTCAATATCGAACAAATTCCAATAATCTCTAACCTGTCCTTTGCTAATAGGCTTCTTAGCTACGTGAATATGAAGTTCTGCTTATACAAATCACACGTTTATAATTCTTTCAATTATTCTTTCAAGATTTAAAAACAATTTGTGACCCAAATGCTTTACCTGATTTTACGAGTGCTCAATGATTTTAATAAGACTTACTACAAAATCACTAGGTATAAATGTCAATTCTTTATAATTTTTTTGTGTTGGTTTGTCTAAAGATTCGTAAGCCTACAAACAGCGGATTGAAGCAGACAATTTGTACTAATTATAACGCGCGAACGACGATGGCGCGATTAGCTTTCCACTCGAATCGAACGGGTTCAAGGATCTGGAGAAGTTTCTTTTAGACAAATGCAAGGGAAATTCCACTTAATTCAATATGAAATCAGCAAACCGCAATTAATCGTGGTTCTTTGCTGATACCGAAAGCTTTGAAGACTTTGAGTACTTTTGCTTAGACTGGGTCAACCTTTGGCAAAATAATCATTATGTTTATAGGATTTTGAAAAAACTATGGAAGCATCTTTGACAGTACGACAAACTGCATTTGATTGTACAATCAAAGGCATTCGATGCAACACATAATCGAGGTAGACCTAACACGTGTTGCTGCTCGGTGTACACTTACAGCCGACACAAAGCCTGCACAAGTGTGGATGTCCTGCACAAGACGCCCCTATAAGTCGCTCGCACTTCACACATAATGACACGCAACTGTGGGAAAGGGGATGACACACACGAAGGCTTAAAAATCTGGCATTGAGTCAACCTTTTAATGGGTTTAAGTGAATGAGACGTACTTATAGATATGACGAGCAAGGAAAAGGAGCAAATTTGTACCGAACCGGCCGAATACAAGTTGCATTGAAGTAAGCCTTGTCTGATGCGAAAATAGCCTTTACTCTTGAGCAAAGAGCTACGTGGGGTCAGTTTCTTTTTACAGGTTACTATTGAAATTAACAAGCTGACAGATTTTTAAACTTGTAACGTGTAACTGATTCCAGGAAATGCATACTAGATGTCCTGTAAAGAGGTGCTTGTAGCGCAGTGGTTGCAGCGCTTTGGCAGTGATTCCAAAAGTTTAGCAACCTAAGGCACGGTCATGTTCGGTGACCATTCTGTCCATTTAAGTGACATCTATTTTCAAGCATCTCCGTGCTTCGGAAGGCACGTTATGGTGTTGGTCCAAATTAATATTGATAAAATTGACGTATGTAGGTTGATGAGAGGAGAGGTACTGTACTTTATATTGCTGACATTTTTATTATCATATTCCGCTCTTTTTTAAAACAATATTGGTAAGAACGGTAACTAGGTACTAAAACTAATGGTAACTGAGGGTATTTCAACCAATAAAACATTATCAAACCATCAATAACATCGTCAGTAGGTATATTTGTAATCGGGCAGCAGAAAAAGCAGTCGACAAGAAACCTTTTCGGACTCATTAACGTCGATGCGACCCCAAAGAGTTGAACAAGAAATGGAATTATACATTCCCCTAAAAGTCGCCATTAGAATTAAAAGCTCGGTTTACTTTGGGTCGCGGCCTGAAATCTTTCAAGTTGCTTTACAAAAGAAATAAGTTACTGAGTTTAAAAAAAATCACCAGCAGTTATCATATCGCTATTTACTAGGTTGTGATATCTGATCGTTTTGTAGACAGTTCCACAACATCGAACAGTAACAGAACTTAATTTTGGGCATATTACCAGACCCAAAAAAACGCAGTCTGAAATCTGCTAAGCAAACAACAAATTGACGATTCAATGAATTTGGAAAGTCCTTAAACTTTGGGGCTGTGAAACGATCTCGAACGGCGGAGACATACAAACACATTAATTTATAGGCACCAACAGAAAGTTATAAGTCTTGCTAACTTTTACATTAAGGTCGGTCGGGAAAGCAATTAAGGTTACGTTTATTAGATCGTCCTGCTGTTTGTGTGATTACTTCCCCTTTATTTCCGTTACATTTGCGATTTACGATTTAATGGAAAAATACTTTCATAGTTCAGCGGAGAAATAAGTTTGAGATTTGATTTAACTATTCAAATGTGACTTTCTTGTTGTTATAGAAAGTTTTACACACGTCGTTGAACGAATTTATTGCAAATTAAACGCAATCGCTTTTCTGTTGAGATGGCCTATAAAACCGACCATACGAGTGTATTTTTATATTGCAATCAAGCAGCAATATGATTCAGTGCTTAATTTTGCAACAATGTAATTATGGTATCCTATAAACATTTCAACAAAACAAGCATGCTGTCAAATAAATCCAGAAAATATTTTAATGGGCAAATTCATCGGCCTGTTTATTGGAGGCATAAAAGCATCGGCCAACCCTTGCGTCCAGGACAAAGTCTCCTCTACTATAAAATAAATCTAGCAAGTTATCGTCCACAATAAACAGTCGCCGCGGAAGGCTATCGCCAATTCCCACGCAAAGTTGCTGTTAATAAAAGCAACAAAATTATATATTCAAGAGTTAGGAGGTGGTGGTATGGCAGTTAGGGCCTCTACGTGGTCCGAGTTACAATGCAAATTGCCGTGGAGGGGTGCGCCGATGCCCTCTAACTGTGCGACTGGCAAAGATGGCCGCCGTAATGGCGAAATGAAATTATTAAGCATTGTCTTGTGGAATCGGCCGCAGTCGACACCTGAGTCTCGAGCCCCAAATACTTAACGTGGATACGCCAGGGTCCATAGAACGGCCAGCAGCGGCACTCTCCTTTCCCGTGACGTCAAACTGCCTGAGGCATGTGTCAGTGAAAAAAGAAGGTTCTATTTTACACTCACAATAGTCGTAATAACAACACTGCTTTTAGGAATTATTGCAGTAATTTTCTATCACAAAAATCATTACTAGAAATTGGTGATCCGCGAGGGCAGTTCCATGCGTTTCCAACGGCAAGACATCACAACCCTCTACTCAAAGCCTTGTATTAAAATTTAAATCTACTTTGCAAAGTGTATTTTATACACGTGCTCGTGCAATTTTGATCGTTCATAAACCTTCAAATAGCTTCTATTATTACGCTTTACCTTTGCGGTATTGGGTGTTACATCTCCCTGCCGACATTACGACTCGCGCGAATATACTATGCATAATGTTAATACATTATAGATGGCTTAATTACCCGATTGTGGCACACTTGAGGCCGGTGCGTTCGCGTTAATGCGAGTTTCTGATTTTAACACACACAGATAGCCTGTGTGAACATAAATACGAATCGCTACAACTTGTAAGCTCGTAAACTAGAATTTTATCAAGATTGTACATCATCAAATGAGATCGGTATTTTTTTTAATAAACAAAACACATGTTTACCTTGAGTTCCCACAATTACTAACGAATCAGAAAAAAGTTGCTTCTACGTGATTGTGTGATTAAAAGAACATCTTTGCTCATTTCAGTGGCAAGTAGAAGAATGTCATCGTTATCATGTGACAAAAATATAGAGCCGACACAAAATTTATTAAGGGATTTTGGGAGCTTCCTTAATTCTCTTATTAGCTCGTCTTCCTGATCAACCATAAGCTTACTTCATTATCAAATCCATTACAACGAAGTACCTATACTTAAGAGTTCATGACATAATGTACCAAAGCAGAGTAAATGTCCGCAAGCAGTCAAATTCAAGCTATTGCTTGTTCGTGTCTGGCGAGAATGAATTACTTCAAAAATTTGGCTCCAATCGCAAGGGCGTCGATCGGACTGTATTACTGCAGGGACCGAATTCCAGTTTAATCCAACGCATGCCCCGACCATGTTTTTAATTTCACACAAAAAACGGCCGAGTCGGTGATCAATCAAAACCCCAGTTTCTTTTTTTCTATACTTCATTGCAATACACTTTCGCCTCTCTGTAACCGCTATAAATGTGCCTTTATTATTTTGTTTGCGAAAAGGAAATGGATACGTTTTGAATTAAATTAGTTTGATGGATTTCCCTCGCAACGATGCTAATTACTTATTATTTCCAAAGTAATTGTTGTAATGACTCGATGGTTTTTAATGTAATGTTTTAGTACCTACTTTGAAACCTATCAATGTTTATGTCTTAGTACCTATTTGGTTGTGCTTCAAACGAGCAGTTTTTAAACTGATAAAGTTTAAGTTATTTATAGACCAAGATTTTGTAAAAAGCAATCGTGTCTTAGTCGTGCGTCTGGCATCGATACCAAAAACCTTTTTGCGGATAAAAAAAACATAAGTATTTCACGGAGCGATTACTGAACGAAAATTGTATTTGACCTCTTTTTACGGTTGAAATTCCTTTTCGGTGTCACATGGTCCTACCATTGAAAGGAATATTTTTTCCTATTCCAGAGATAAGATTAGTCTTTAGTTGACACCGGCAATCTGCACTAAATCGTACCCAAAAACACGCAACAGTGGTTTTTAAAAGCTCTCGAAACACCGAGACGCTCACACTTATCCACACAAAAGTCGTTCGTGATTATACTTTTTTTCCATCTTTTGTGCTATGTCGCCTTCAAAAGTAGGTATTAATAATGTAAAAACATTTTATCCGATAATCTGCACGTAATTGAATTTCGAGTATAAAGCTCCAGAAGACTTTTTGTAAACAAAAAAAAGCTCACGGATGGTTTTTAAACCGCGAGTTTGTAATGTAAAGCTTTCAATATTCACGTATTGTGATCGGTTTAGGTCCACTGTCACCGACGTTACCCGCTTCAAAGCTTTTTACTTTTTTGCTAGGACAAGTCAGTTCAGTATCTACACTAAGATATGGTAGAACCAGAGTGTAGGTACACCAAAAAGAATATGTACGTAAAGTATACTAGACGCTTTAAGCTAAAAACACTATTTATCATTTAATTTAATTAGTACTTTTGCACAAATTGGCATAATTGTTTGGCTTGCGATAAGGCGTTTCACGGTCATCGTATGCTATAGTCGTGGCGGCCTCACGCGCTCTGGAAGCTACTGCAACATACTGAACAAACAATGAAACACATTACAAAGCCATAAAGCAAACAACAAAGGCACCGAAGAATACGTGTTGAAACTGATCCATCATGTCTCCTTTTAAAATAACAAAAAACTCATACGACGCACACAACAGATGTTTTACAAAAAAAACCGACCCCTATCGACCCGTGTACGTAAACGCCAGCCATAATTTCTATTAAAATAACTGTAATTTACTAAATTATCTTTCTATCGTGGACGTTTAAATGCAAATTCGGTGATCTAATGTATTAATGTGGTCAGTTTTGACAAATTGGAACATGCACCTATCAAAAAAAAAAAATCAGTAATCATCTTTAATCATTTTATATATAGCGTCTTAATATTCCCTACAATCGTGAGTGGCCGAAAAACTAAGAAATTTATAAGAGTGATCAGCGATATTTGGCATACAATTTAGTTTTTCTGTTACTGAGCGCTCCTGTACCACTTTAGTAACATTTTCATTACAACTCAAATCGATACATATGAAATACAACCATCAATATCAGAAAGCAAACATAATATCGACTAATAAAGAGTGAGCATATCTGCATGCGAAATTCCAATTAGATTCAAAACATATGAATGTGATAAAACCGACCGTTATTGAAGTCGCTTATCTGCGTGATTAGAAAGGCACTAAGCTGTAACCATTTGTATTTATAATGGGAACATACGAGTGCTGTACAATCATCTAATAGATAAGGTAAAAGCTGATGTATTAGTGATTTTGATGGGAATTGTCTTCGTCATTGTTCTCCGATCCAGGAAATATTGACTCATTTATTTTATGGGATACTTAAACAAGACAACAGGGTGAAGATTTTAATCAGAAAAAAAACAATCAGTGGTCTTATGATTTTATCAATTAACTAGCGGCCGCCCGCGACTTCGTCCGCGTAGACTTTTTACTACCGAGTTACATACAAATTGCATGCTAAGTCTCAGGCCGGTTTAAAATTGACATAGTTTTATTAAAACTTTCATCCCATCATCATCTTTCATCCCTTTCAGGGTAGAATTTATCACTATGCCAATCAATCAGTCACCTATAAGTTTTATATATTTAGATTTACCAACGGTATCCTACTAGTCACAACAATTTTCACAATCATCAAAAGGTTCATTAATAATTTTCAAATATAGTTAGAATAGAGTCAAGCAACAAAAAAACCAATTGCATCAAAAAATGTTTTCTCCGTGACTATTCTCCTAAGTTTTTGACTTCAAAACTGTTTCAAAATATGTCCAAAACACTCTTTGGGGCACCAAAGAGTATTCATAAAATGCCGAGAACTGTAACTTTATGAGCGTAGTCAAATACCGAGTTTCTTGGGCACAAATGTACCGAGCTACTTACCAGAGCACTCACGAACGCAATCCACAGCATATTTTGATGAAATATAAATGAGCAGTGTCGAGTGTTGCACGGGAATTAAGGGTAATGGTTGCGGCCGTTAACAGAGACATTCAAAAAATTATCCACCACGGATCGGGTACTTCCCGCCCGCGAGGATTCGTCATATGGCGCGTTGCCATCAAATATTCAATTTTAAAACACCCGCTAAAAGCCGAACGTCATCGTCGACGCCAACGCAGCTGGGACTTGACTATTTAGAAATTTCACTACAGATGGGACACGCACTCCAACAGGAAAGTGATAAGAAATTGCATTAGCAAAAGCGAAAAGTGTAAATGAACATGACTACAAAAATTGTCTCAGATGTCTCGAATTACACCGGTAGACTGTGGGGTGTGCCGGTGACGACGAAAAACGATTCATGTTCCATGAAAATTATTCTGTCAAGAACAAGAAAATAGCACACGGGAGTAGGAAAAATTTCATTAGCGCCAATCAAAATGACGAGGTCCAAAATGAAGCTCGCAAAGAGAGTCGTAATCACGGAGTTCAGTAGGCACCCCCTCGACGTGAGGTCTTATTAAAGGAATAATATTTACAAAACGAGACGCCTCAGAAATCCCCAAATTAAGATCTCGCCGAAACCCGCCCAACTTCCACAAAGTGGAATCATTAAATTAAAAATGTAAACTTTTCTCTTAGCAAGGTAATGGGCATCCCGATGTAGATAAATAGATGGAATAGCTGCAAAAAAGAGCATTTTCCTGTTCATTAAATTTTTCTTCGCTTTTTTTATTTCGACCCCTGGTGCTAATTTTGTTGGAATTCACGCCCCTCATCCCCTCCCGCCGGGGCTCAATCACAGAAATTTTATATCCGGAATTAAATAAGTACCCGTCAGTATTACGGAGAAAATTTAATATGAGCTTATTTTGCACGAGTATCTTTGTTAATTAACGAGATTTCGTATTATGAGATTTATATTTGGGCGCGTTTTTTTAAATTGATACTTCAGTGTACTCTTTAATAATCTGGAGATGATAGTAAGAAACCCATCAAGTCGGGAAATATTGTCATCAGCGGAATTATTTCAGAGGGTGGTTTATGTTAGTAACTCGATTGTCTTTAAGATCAGGCTGTAGATACGGCGCCGGAAACGTCAGCGAGCTCGGTAGCAAATGCAATTATATCAGCTAATATGCCGTCTGCAACCGCCGCGGCGCCGTGGCGCTCCTAGCGACGCCGCCCTTTAACTGTTTAAAGGGGATCACTTGAAATTCAGTTATTATAACCCTGCACCTGATGTTGATTACTCGTTGACTTGTAACCAACTCCTTCAAACTACACAACATTCTTATTCAAATAAACATTTTGGATGACTACTATCTTGATTGTCAGCACCAATATTTCCTAATTGATTAAACATTCAACCGAAAAGCATATTTTACATTTCGTTGATCGCAATGTGTTCATGCTAATCAAACTCTAATGTATCATGTCAATTGCCAAATAACTTCCGCCTCGGCTTGATATCGAATACCCTTATAAGATATTGATTGGTGCAAATAAGGAAATCGAATAATTCAATGTCCGCCCCTTTTTGTTTCCCGCTCCCCACAGCAGAGATGAAGAAATTCTTTCTGAGTTTTCGATTACTTGTCCAATTAATTTTATAGATTCATTTGTCTTAGATGCTTTGAAATATTTGCCTTCTGCAAGAGTATTGAGGTTTTTGCCGCCGGATCATTTGCAGTTTGCAGAAGTTTGTCAGATGTCGTCATTTGTTCAGATCAATGCAACGGTCCGAAATCCTAGGTGTATCCGTGCGTTTTGTTTTTCGCGTTTTATTCTAGATCAGTGACACCACTAGGCGATTGTGTAGTAGGGTTGGCACTGGTAATGTTTTCACTCGGCTATAGGTCCTAAGAGTAAATGGTACAGGTGCTCCCTCGGTCTGGGGACAGTCAACAGTTGGGATGCTGACGAGAGGGAAAGTTCACGTTCCGTTTGTCATCACGGCTGCCCGCACAAGTGGGTGAGTGCGGTTACTGGCTGGCCAACGTACCGGCCACTCGTGTCATAATTGGCAAGGGGGCTCATTAAACACAAGAATTTTCGCATGATGCACATGTTCACACCTCCTAGTGTGAACTACCCTAACTACCCTACTGGATGCATATCGTTCGATAATAGCATCATAGGTAAGTATACATTTTAGGCTCTCTGTGTCAAGTGTACCTTACGCTTGATTTGACTTGTAGAACTTATGTCCAAGAGCAAAAAAAGAGATACCAGTTCGTACCGTTTCTTAGTCATAACAGCCTTCAATTACAGCAGCAACCGAAACGAATCAATTTAATTGTTTACAGCCGTTTCAACCAATCACATTTGAATACTACAATGGTGTGTCCAATTATTCCATTCGGCACAAGGATTTGAATTGTCATACGATTTTAGACTTAATATCTTATAGAGAAAAAATACATCGGTAAGGCTAGTCTGTCTGTGCTCATATTAGAGGAAATGCTTACGAAATTGGACTCTATGTGTGATCGCTAAAAGAGCGAGTTGTTTATACTCGTATTGAAACAATGAGTGGTCAAGAGAGGTGTTAAAGAATACCTATTGTTCGTTCTTGAGCACACGCGGGGGCGGCAGATCAAAGCCTAAAGCCGATTGACATTGAGATGTGACCACACCTTCAAATGGACGAAAGATTAGTATGGATCATTTGTGATGCGTTCATTTTATTTAATGCTATAAAAAATGTAAGCTTATATTATGCTATGTGATGTTACCGATTCGGAAGTCCAACTAAGGAAAAAAGCTGGGTGTGTTAAAACAATCCCTTATTGAAATCTAATTTATTTATTAAGAAGACTAACAAAAATAGTTAGACTGAATTCTTTTTACATCAAAATTGACAAAGTTTTTAAAAACAAAACGTGTGTTGATCATAAAAAAAGAAAAGAAAATAAAAAGAACACATCACCAATACGTAGTCTGATTTGCACAAAGGGAAATCGCGTCACCGAGGCAAAGTGAATCGGGACAGACGGACACCTCCGCGAGCCCGCAATACGCACACCCTAACGCGCCACACGCTATTTTGGTATCATTCGATATTAAAAAAGAAAAAATAGAGTTAGCTTTCTAGAGAAAGTAACACTTTAAGTTAGCTTAGAGTTGACATCTAATTTTTTGGCGCCAGTCCCGTAAGTAGCTAATAAGTCTAAACTTAACCAATTACGAATAAAAATTAGAAAACCTTATATACTTTTTAAATATTTATAAAAATAACGCTCGATAAGCTGTCACGATCTTTCGTTCAAAAAGCTCTTCATTGGTATTGTATTCCAATGTATTTGTTTTTCATTCTATTTCCAATGTTAACATTTAACATTCAGCAGTTTTTTTTTCAAATCTGTATGCTAATGAACTAATAATTTGAAATGTAGAGCGATTTGAGAATGAAACGAAAGAGACCACGGGTGTCAGAGCCTCTCCCCGGGTCCCTTTACGAAATCATTTCTATTCCATTTTCCAAAGTGAAAATTGCCTAAGGACGGTCAAAGGGTTAACAATTTAGTGTTTATTTGAATTCCTTTGTTAGTGCAAAAGGCGTTAGAATGTAAACTGATCCTTTGTTGTGATTGCTGTTCGTTTCTGTTGGGAACATTCGCTTGGAAGGTGTTTTGTTTACTCTTAACGTTATTCGAGAATAAGAGAATCACCCTAATTGAAATAGGGCGGTCTACTTTGTTTGTTAATAATTTCGAGGTAACATTTTTGAGCTATAAGTACTGTTTAAAAAAAAGTGTAGGTATTTGTAGTCTCATCTAGCTTTAATTACCTCGATTACAGAAGCAATAAAAGACAACGAATCAAATATTTCTGAGTTATCAAAGGGATTATTTCAATGCATCTCAATTTTTAATCGTAAGAGGCTTATACATTTAACCGTCCAGGATTAAAATAAATACTCGTAATAACCACAGTAGCCATATCGGATTTAAGTAGTTTTGTTTTTTCGTGAGTTTGAGTTCGACTATATTTATATCTCTAAATTAAAGCTAATGAAATAGTCATTGACGTTAGGTAGGTACGTTAGGTAACTGAAAAAATAAGTTCCAAAACTAAAACCCGACTACTCAAAAGTATGAAACAAGATTCATATTGATAGTTTTGGAACTTATTTTTTATTTGAATAATTTTAGGGACTTATTTATTATAACAATGTATATATTTTAATTGTGCTAATTAAGCCCTTTTATTTGATATCCAACACCAACTTATACGTTACAAAAAAAATCGTGCAAGACTTAATATTTCCTAGAGACCGCCACATGCAATTGATTGCAAAATAACCTAACCCATAACCAGCGGGCAGCTTAGGCGCATCTAATGACATCTCATTAGTTTAAATACGATGAAGGGTATAAAAGTTATGAGGGAACAGATGAACATACAAACATACGGGTCAAAATTATAACCCTCCGTTTTGCTTCGCCGTAGTCGGGTAAAAAGTTTATTTGCGATAACAAAATAAACACATTTTTTGTCCCACTTCAAAAGTTGTATTCTCACAAGGATGCTGATTTGTCCTTCTTGCACAATACATTAAAACTATCCCACAATAGTCAAGTCATGCTCTCAATATTATTCCGACCTTACAGAACAGATGCAAAATTGTCATCGTCCGCAACAGCGTCCACTTAGAATGTGCAATATCAACGAAAACAGTGAAGCAAATATTGAGCTTTGTGTTCCCTTTGTGGCGAACAGCGTGGCTCCTTCGTCAATGACGCCGCGCGGTGGGGAGCCCACGGTAGCCGCCATCTCTTTTTGTTGGCCCAACGTTTTATCAAACATTTTAATGGCCGGCTTTATGACGCCAACAAAAGAAGCGTGCCAACAGAGGCGTTAAATCCCTTACGATTTGATGATGATCATCGAAGGTTTGTCATTGGAATGGTTGGTCTCGTTATCGGTCATGCGTGTTAACAGATGGAGAAATACCAGGGTAAAAGCTTTTAGACTACTGGTTTTCATACAATGATTAGTTGATGATTAGACCGAGTTCTTGTATTTTACGTTCAATGTTATGTGATAGAGTCAAATGTAGTAGGCCAACCGTCAAAATTGTTCATTTTAAATAATATGTAATATGTGTCAGATTTATTGTCAAAGAACAGTTGATATGATGAAAGTTAGTTTTACTCACCATAATGAAGAGCAGTCTCGGTTCTCAAGAAGGAAAAAAAACAAGTAGTATACCACACAACCATGCTTATACAACTAAACATAAATGACTATCGCATTCAATTTACATTTATCTACCATGTACTTGTAAATTTATCTGTGATTTTGGGAATTTGCCTCGTAAGAACTAGGGTGTAACCTGGAACCAAACAACGACAACTAACATTTCACCCACAACAATAAAGTAAAATAATCACACCACTGAACATAGGCAACGGAACGTTTCAAAAGGTAAACGTTTCAATCAGGCATTAAAATAACGAAATGATCTCAGGTTGAAACTTTCATCGCAAATGAAATGAACCTACCTTGACGAGATCGCATGAGGATTTGAATAAAAGAAAAAGTTCCAAAACAATTAAAAGAAAACACACCAATAAGCAATTTTGTAGGAAAAATAATACTGTGCATAATAATCCTGCGTTGCGGGTGTGTAGTGTGGTCTTCCAGGCTACCCCCTTAGCCTTCGAGGACGGCCGAGCCTGCCCGAACGTTTCCGAACGCAACCGAACCCGGCCGAACGAAACCGAACGCGCGGCGCGAGCGAATAGCGACATACCTGTCTGGCGCTTTCATTGACAGGCACCTGAAATGAAGAAAAAAATCGATCCAATTCGTTGAATATTTTTTTAACTTTAACAAAATTTTGGCTGACTATTCGTTTACACAGATAAATTTACATGCAATGGAACAGTATACTATTATTCTTAAGCTAGTAACGCATTTTCTAAACCCGATTCAGTCATGAAGAATACTGAGTGACGTACCGCGATATTTTTGATCGATCAATCAAAAGCTACGTTCCCTACGATAGGATACATCGAAAAAATATTAAATTCAAAAATGAAATGTAAACAGAAAAAAGAATAAACAGTAATATGTGGCAAAAACAGTTAAAAACAACATTGCAAGATGTATTAGGACAGTTGTTAAAATACGGGGTTGTGTAGAGCCGCCGCGATATTGTGCGCGCGCACGCGATCTCTCTCGTGTTTGCATTCACACACTGCTGCATTACAACGGTTCTCCATTCCTTATATCAAATTCAAAGCAACAACATATTATTTAACTTGGTAATAAAAATAAATACTGATTGACATATGATACACAAAATTTTAGTCTGTTCAATTTCTTATCTTTCACCACAACCCTTTTTTTGGCCTATATCATACTAAAAAGTTTTCTGATTTACTTTTTATATTTCACATATATCTTTTTAGTCCAACCTTTGTTAATTCTTCACATCTACTCCCTATAAAATATAAGTTAGCTTAGCGATATAACCATTTTGTTTAATCCTTACATAGCCCAATCGGTCTGAATTAACCAACTGGCCAGTGAAATATGATTAGTATTTAGTCAACCCCTCCCTCCAGAATTTATTAGGTTATTGCCGGATGAAGTCACGCAAACGAAATCGTAAAATTAACCAAAATCAATCCACGTAAATTGAAATCAATCCCCTTAATAAAGCCGTAGTTAACATTGCATGTCTACGCACTAAAGTAATTGATGTTTATGGAATTGCTCTCTTACGTAATAAGGACGTAGAAATGCTAATAGTAATTAGTTGGATTGGAACAAAAGAGGCTACAAAAACCGGCCAAGTGCGAAATAAATTTCGTACGCGCAGCTGGGGAGCACGGATGGATACATTCAATTATGACTTCACAATCAGAAAATCAACATAAACTATCGTTAAAAGTGCAACCACTGGACTAGACATTACTAAAGTCTTTAGTTCTTGGGGACTCTGGACACCAAGTCATTTGATAATAGAGCTTTTTTGTACAAAAGCTTCCTTACATGTAAAATACGTCTCCATTTATACCCTAAAAGGAACGAGCATTGAATAAAGTAGTCCAATGGCTCAGAATAATACGTTTCACTTTACATGTGAAGAGACTGCATGACTGTCATTTTGTGTTATTTTGATACGAATACATTTCAGCGGATATAATAATCGGTGGCACTCACTACCAGCGCACACACGCAACGAAATCAAGTCACCTACTCGAAAAAACCAATCTATCAATATTAGAACACAAAAAAAATGCAAGTCAGTTTTTTTTTTTTTTTTTTTTTTTTTTTTCTCTTTATTATCATTTAAATAACCGTTACAATACAAAACACTTAACTAACTTACTTAGTACAAGAAAACCACGAGGGTTTGTAAAAATTATACTAAGGGTTACAAATAAAGTTAATAAATAAATAAAAACAAGAATTGGACAAATAATATAAGCCGTTTGGTTAATATATTAATAATTTAATTATTGCTGATTACCGGAAAGAGAACCAAGAAAGTGTAACTTAAGCTTTGATTTAATATTTTTAATAGATAAATTATCTCGTAATTCTGTTGGTAGTTTATTTATTAGGCGAGTCACAATAAAATCAGAGGTTCGCCTACCGTAGTCATTATTTACGCGAGTCGAGCTGCACCTCAACTCACGCCGAGCTACCGATCGTGTGTATACAGGGTTGTTTGTCTGCGACTGATTTTTATACGTTTTGAAGAACAGTTTTTTTAGCAAAATGAATTTAACTTGGATTTGAACAGGTATTACTTTACAATATTTAAAAAGGCCGGAATAGTCTAGTTAATAATCCCGAATCGGCAATCGACAATGGAAATAAAGTCACAGTCACTTTTTTAATAATGGCAACTCAGTTTTCTTTTTTATTGCCACCCTAGGTACGTTTGACATTTGAACTGGCTGATGACTTGGCCGCCATGATTGATCGTACCCTGTAAATGAGTGCAATTTAGCGTTTATTTTCCCTTTCTGTTCGACGATTGTTATTGTTAACTCAATGAAATTGTGTCCCTCAAAAAACTGAGTATCGTTTTATAACATGAGAACTCATTCATGTTGGCTTATTTCTGACCGTATCTATTTTTCAACAAAACGATCTTGTTCCTAATAAAACAAAACTCTCAACACGAATAATAAATATCATATTTACATACAAATTATCTGTTGAACTGTGGCTGGTAGTCATTTGTCAATCCGCAGTGTCATTCTGAATCCCAGACTCAGATGACAATGGCTGCTTTCTCAAAAGGAAGCTTAGGATCCCCAACATTAAGGTCTGAGATACCAATTTGTTGCAGTTCTTGTTTAAAAGTAATGTTTTAGATTTGTAATTGGAATGAGATCTGTAGTGTCTCAGAAATATGTTTCAAATTCGCTTTGTTGCTTCTTCCGAGGTTGGAGAAAATGAGTGACTGCGTACAATTCATCATCGGCAAGTATCCGCCCAGCCGCATCGAATCGCTAGTAAATAAATTGACCACAAACATTTCGGTCCATTTCTTTTGATGCCTCCAAACAACTTCGAAATTAATTTACTTGCGGGCTCAACTAGTTTCTGTTTTTGCTAATTTAAATAAGTTTCCGACAATGGCTTTGGTATTTTTAACAAAAGAAAAGAATGTTGGAGAGTTGGATTCTTATTTTGAAATACTCGTAATACGTTCTTGGCGTAAAGGCGAATAACCGTTTACTTTGCTTGTGACACAGTTTCTGTAGTTCAAATACAAAAGCAAGTACCTAGTTACACGTAGTGAGAAGTAATAAATTACGTTTGACAGCTCCTAGGGCTAGATTGAAACGTCCTAGGCTAAGCAATCAATTGGTCGCTCGCGCCAGGAAGTGGGGGTCTGATCTATCGGGGCTGCGAACCAGCAAAGCGATTTATTAAATTATGCATAAATATAATTCCTAAATATGATTTTTCTACTCGATGAATGGTAAGTATACTTAAGTATACGTACGTAATACTTAAGTTTTGAAAATAATGTGGAATAAGTAGAGCCATAGAATTATTAACTACCATTGCGACGACCAGTAGATAAAATTATATGCCTAATCAGGGTTGATGGTTGATACCTTTAATAGCAGATACCTTTCCCACCATTTATTTATTACACATATTATCACAGATTATTATTTGAGAAAATATTTTGAAATAAAAATATAAAAGTGTGTTGCCTTTCTAAGATTGCTGTGCCCTTACCGGGCGTCACTGTACTTTGACATTATTTGTAACACCTTTAACTCATGTTACTTGCAATAAGATTCTGATTCTGATCCTGAAAAAAAAGTTTTGAAATTAATGGTATGTCTTTATTATCAATACCACCAACATATTTTTATCAAACCATTTCTTGTGTTGTTCTGTTTGTCATACTAGTAGTTTGTAGTTTTTGGTACTCGTATTGTACATTGCAAGTAGGTTAGTACAGTTAGCATATTAAATAGATAATTCAACCCCTTTCGCAAACCCACCTGCCCGCTAAGCAAACTTTGACACGGCCTTACAAACATTTTTCGGGAAAATAATGGCACATTTATCCTCCGACGGAATTAATTTCCCTTCACCTGTGATTCAGCCACGGAAACAGTCCAATTAGTACATTCCTTCGTACTTACTTAAAGGGAGATTAGTCCCAGCCTCCACCGAAGCAGCGTCGCGACAAAGTGGCTAATATTCCACGATTTATAAACGTTTTTCGTTATCTGTCACACGCACAGTTAGATCAATCATAATTACCATTTAAATGGAGCAAAATTGTCTCTAAATATCTCACGTATGCTATAATTTATGCTAATGCATTTTAGAGCTTAAAATGTATAAAATCGGCTTAACACATCGGCTAAGTGCCGATAAATTAAGATCACAATAAAAAAGCACAAGCAGCGTGACCATCACGTAGTAATTATGATATTTACTATGGTAATATAGAGTCGGATCTTTCAGAAGTGCGTGTAGCTACACGCGGAGTAGTTGCCGCAAAATTGCTATGTAATTTAATAATGTCAGTGCACGGGGAAACTCTTCGGCCAATTTTTAATGGAAAAAATATTTTACATTTGCAACAAATTTGCCGACATTAAGTTAATTGCACCGCATATAGATACAAACTGCTGATGACATTTTTAAGTCAACTGTAATTAATCACTTACATTGGTTAGCCTTAGCGGTCTAAACAGGCAATAAACGTCTTATAGCGTGCAGTGTTTCGCCAGTTTTTTGTAATCCCCTTTATTGCTGGTAGAGGACTGCGTCCTTAAATTTTCTTATTTATAATACTCAGAGAATTATTACTTCTGAATCGTTTAAGTCTTTGCGCTGTGCTTGTAATCCCGGGAGCTGAGATTAAAATGTTCTTCCACCGCTAATTAAAAGGGTAACTTTTTTACCGTAGTGATTAATCAAAACAGTCGCGTTCTTACTTTATAATGGTCCCCGAGACTGCTTTGTATTGATTCTTATATTTTTTCTGGAAAATATTTTTACAATAATGCTAGATTTTTATTTTTATTATGCAGTAAACTAGTTTGTGTAGAAGTGGACACTTGCACCGGAGACACCTGCAGGGCGATGGTTTGTGACACTGACCTTTTTCTGCGATACTTAGGTACCTACTTAAGCGACAAGCCGTTGACGTTTTTATACAGAAGATGATAGCACATTGAGGTAAATACCGCAGCATCCTATGTAGTCGTTATAGCAATTTTGGTTTTGCTCTCCATTCATGTCTGGACCAATTTTTCTATGAGGTATGTACCTAAAGGCTCGCTTAATGCATTATACATCTATGATTAAATTTACAAAAGGTCACATTTACCTACGTGTGTAGTAGTATATATGTTTAATTCATGTTATAAAAGCCCCAGAAACCCACAAAATTTTGCCTATCTGATATGATAACTGCAGTACTTAACTCGGTCGTAAGTGCACGGTGAATTATGTCATAAATTCATAATACACGCCCTTTTACAGTAGATCCCTAGTCAAGCCCACTCATACTCATTACTTTGCTAAACGGTTTTAATAACATAAAATAAACACACAATTTTAGAGTCAACAAAATGTAGGTAGAGCGATTTATTTTTGAGCTGTTACAATTCATTTCAAAATTCGAACGCCAACTGACGTCAAGACATCGCAAGCATAGAGAATGTTAGGTAAGGATCCAAGTAGATACGTAGGCTCCAAGACGGTAAAGACAGAATAAAGGCAACAGAAGCGATTGGCCCAAGGCACCGTGTGCGTGGTCACGATTTATTGTACGTCAAACCTAATTAAATTTATACCGATGTTACCCCCGAGGTACCCTACTCCCCCGACACAAGAATCACATTCCCCTGCCAACTGTTTATCGAGTGAACACTGAAGTTAGCCTGTTGGAGGCTCAACACAGTACGGTCAGGACTGTTTAAGGAAGATGCTTGTCTAGAACATAGAACCAGTTACATCGAAAATGATTGGTAACTTGGCTTGGTAAGACTGTTTTCGCAGTAACTAATATTTTGAAACTACACACGGCTCATATTAAATTGAAGTTGCCCTGTCTGAGAAGAGGATGTGAAGCAAAATGAAGTAAATATTTCAAAACTTTATGAAGACAACATTGCATGCAATGACTACTTATGCTACAAACTAAAAACTGACCGACCTAACTTCCACTTCTACCGCTAACGATGCATCAAAAGATCCTAACAAGGCAGGTTAAATTTGAACCGTCACACATGAGCTGATAGTGTCTAAACGGCCCCATAAAAGGAATTACGTTGTTACGACTGGCAGCGACTCCCGCGCGCAGTAAGCCCGTCTGTGCACGCGAGCCCTCGGACCGCTATGATAATCGCACCGCAATTATGTCAATAGGCAATTGCTATTTCGAATAACTTTTTTATTAACTTAAGTTTTAGTAATAATGTTCTTACTTATAGGATGTCTTAAATTTATATTTTAATACTAATATATGTATATTTTTAATACAGATGTGAAAGCTATAAATAAGCAAGAAGTGAGGCACACCATACGTTTTAAATATTTAAAAAAATATGAATCTCCCTCGTACTCAAATTGAGAAAATAATATTTATTTTATGAAGTCGAATGGTTTTTTACCAAAACAGTATTTGAATGACAGACTTAAAAAAACAATATTTATTTAATTCATGATATAACGAGTCGATAAAATTCGTAATAATAATATTGTTAGCATAGCAAATGTTTCGTTCATTCGCAGACTTCCTGGGTGCATGCATCACTCCGGCAATATTATTAAGACATCAAAACACCGCGAGGGGAACACGCCTCAATTTGTATAATTCAGGAAATCGTACATTGTGATTTCAGTAAAAGGTTTTATTCCCAACCCAACTATTTGCGTGACAAACTTTTATTCAACAAACATCTCTCTAACTTTTTCATTGACTCGCTCGATCACAAATACCATTCGAATCTTTTGTGTCAATCGGCTTAGATTATCCAATGATATGATTGTAGATTATGCCAATTCTGCTTTTGTTTAATTAATTAAGCAACCAAGTGAGTAATTAAAATAATCATGCATAACTTGTGTTAAGCGGGTACCAAAATACCAATTAATCAACAAATTCAACAAACAATTAGAATTAGAGTACCTACAAATACTTATTAGTTAAATCAAAGTAAATAATAAACACTAATTTTAATTGCAAAAAATTAATATCGAAAGAGCAGTACCCATGTAAAACAAAAGAAAGTATAGAATCGTTAGCCGAACGTAACCGCGGTGTGTACGAAGAATTATTCACTGTTGAATTGACACGAAGAGCTAGCGGCTAGTTACGAAACCGCAATAATTAAAACTGTTAACGAATGAAAAAATACCTGAGAATTCTGATTGCCAGATAAAGCAGCACGATTGTCTTGGTTGCATATTGAAAAAACATGCAACAGAGATAAGGCGTTACATGCCTGAGTGAGTTAAAGGCATCGCGGGCGCACAGCTAATTGCATTTCCTACTGTGTTACTACATTGGTGCATAATGAGTGCACTATTGCCGACACTTGGCACGCTTAAAATTTTGATAAAACTTTGATTGATCTATTAATCTATCGTTTCATTAGGACGTCCAATTATTTTGACATCACGCAAACACAAATTTCGAGGCTGGACTGATCAATTTATTGTTTGCTGCTACCTACAGATTCTGCTTTTGTTTAATTCAATTTCGTGAACCGTGATATGTTACGGTATCCCAAATAACATCCGTACTATCGAGATTTGTCATCGTTCATTTTCATGACAAAGATTTAGTAACGCTTAATGGTACAATTATTGTAACTTTCCATAGTTTTAGCTCTGAGTGTCATGATTTGTAATTCCTAAACGGTTTTACTGCTGATCCAAGGCCCCTTTTCTGGAATGTTAGTACCTTTATCAGTTCTACATTAGGTATTGCAACCTATTCTAACAACAAGATATTTGATACCGTAATCCTAGTCGGTCATTTAATAAAACAAGAAGTTTTAACCACATTGACAGTTTCTTCAGGAGACATAACAACTTTATTCATGACGTCAATTCCTGAAGGTTCGATTGTAGATAACCATATTACATAACGATATGTTAATTCAATTGAGTTGAGAGCAACAAATTCTTTATTATTTACTTTTTACTAAACTAACCCAGAATTTTGGCAACGCCTTTTTTTAGGTTTTGATTGAGGTCAAAATATTGTTTGAAGATTACAGTTTAAGTGATCAAGAAAAGTTCCTCTTTTTGTTATAATTTACATGTCGCTTAGCAACAGATATAGTTATAACGTTAGGTATCTCTGTATGTGCACCATTGCAGACAACATGACTCTCGCGCTATCTCGTCTTACGGAAGTTGAATTACCGTATCAAGCTATTTCTTGAACAAACAACTGCTCCATTGTTACAACCTTGTCAGTCTCATCCAGAATAGTTTCGTTTACCCGACTGCACCTTTAGTTATTAGCATAAAGTTCAATATCGGTACGACTGATTTCTAGCTTGTTATCTTTGAAATCATGAATGGAGACATTAATATGTGTTATTCTAGAATTTGCTTCCCATCCGTGGCGCGGGTCTATTACAGTTTTGTAACTTATCTTTCCACGTTGTGCAGTAATAAGCGCTTGCACGTAACGTATTTTTGACGGTTATAAATTTCCTGAATTAGAACACGGAGCGGTGCCTTTGTTTTGAGCACAGGTGATTAGTGTAACAGAGATTCTATTCATAAATTTTCTCATATAAATGATAAGCTCAGTGAGCACACGGATCAGGATGCAGGCCACCGGCAGAGCAGGATGTATCTGTAATCTTGTTTACTGAGAACCTGAGGATGTGTTTATACCTTATTACAGGTCTTGTGATAGTTTTAAAGAGGACATCTACTTAAACTACTGCAAACATCATGACCGCGTAATAAAATACATTTAAACGGATGAGTCAACTTTGATACTTGTGACATTAAGTTTAAAGAGATAAGGAATTATTTTTGTGATGGCATTTTTAAGGTTGACAACTTGATGAACTATTAAACCAATCCTATTTCTTTAACTGACAAGACCGAAATTCAAAGTACCTTCGTACAAAGAAAAAAATGGTTACTTTGCGTATTTGTACCTAGGTTTGAAATTAGATCTGTTTAGTAGGAGTGGGGCCTGTGTTTACGCGGACTAGCTAACGGCCAATTGCTAGAATCGCATAATACATTCGTACGAGCGCACACGATGACTCGGTGGACAATAGAGATATCTGATTCGGCCGATGCATATGTATAGGAATTTTAATTGGAAATATGAGCGAATGTGGCTTTGTTATGATTTAGAACAGTTTCTATCCTGTCTGCGCTAGATTCTAGATACGTATACTTTATTGACTCGTATTTCCATACGTAACGAGCAGTAATTAGTAGAAGAAGCACAGACTGATTTCAATCCATTATTTCCCTGATTGTTGAGAATTGTAACAACAAGAAAAACGGTCGACTGAGAACTGCTATAATTGTAATAAGTTTCCCCTATTTTTTATTTTCTTTTATTACTAAGAGTGGACTCTACTAAACTGGTTTATGACTTAAACGCCACGTAGTTCGCTATACATTTTTTTATGTTACAAGACGTTGTATATCAAATACTAAGCGGTTTTAGGAGTTAAACGAGATTAACTTGACTGGATATGTTTATCTACTGCCTACATCTAAGTTACCTCGATGACCCTTTACTGGTTGATGATTTCAAAAGAAATAAGATCTCAGATTTAAAAAAGCATGAGATGACTGATCTCTCCCTCCCTGACTATGCGAAAAAAGATGGCCGTCAAATTAAAACAAAATTAACAGCGAGTCAATTACACTTCTGAAACAAAATGAGGTATGTCTGTTATAAAAAATGCGAGCCAAGGGTTGGCGAATTTCTTTCCAGCTCTGTACATTTATTTAATTAATTACATTCTTATGTTTGGGGGCCGTCCGAATGTCCGGATACTTAGAATACTTTTAAGGCATACCCGATTCGGACTCGTCGATAAAATGTTCATCCGAATAAAATATTACTCTGTCGTAAAGATTGCATTGTAAACAAATTAAATAAGTTCAAAAAACAATTTTTACGGATTTAGTACGAAATGCCTATAGGGACCTTTACCCTGATTGCCTCAGTCTTCGTTAGAATTTAATGGCCAGTTACAACACAACATATGCCGTCCGATCTCACTGAAATTAAAAGAATACAATCGCAAATTTGATTAGGGTCCCACGCAAAACATGAATACCAGCCTTGTATTTATAAATATAGTAAAATTAAAAAGTGCAGTTAGGAAGGGGTCGTATTACCAGTCACTTCGCAACAATTTCGCTTGTAATTATGTTAGTCTCACAAAAATAGGGGTGCCTTGGTGAGTGCGAAAGACTTAGACCTGGCATTTTCTAGTTTGTGGTTTTTATACTTAAATTGTAGCTAAGGGAGAGGGGGCCACCATTGAACACTTTTTACACTTTCTGTCATATCTTAAGATTCTTTAGTTCTGAAACGTTTTTCTTTTTCACAATGCTTAGTTTGAATATCAGGCTATAAAATTGCCCCACATCATATGACGAAAAATATGCAAATTATAGCCGTAATATCCATTTTACTAGAAGAAGTCAAATGTCCAAAGCTGCCCCCCCCCCCCCCCTGGGCAGCTTTGGAATATTTTTAAATGAATCAAAATATGTAGGTTTCTTGCACTTTTAGGGGTCAACATTAATGGACGCATCATAACAAGTACTAGAAATGAAATATCAGTAGCAAGCTTGAAGTTGAAAGTTAAAAAGTACTTCTTGTTTTATGAAATAAAATAGTTAATAGATATAGGTATCTTTTAATTGAAATAAGTGCCGAGCCTCATGTAAACCAAAAGTCCTTCTAGATGATCAGCACTCTTAATATCTTCTCCTAATTCAAATATTATTTTGGAATTTCAAGAAATTTTAGTACTGTCCCATTGATAGTGTTCAAATCTGCTTCAGGGGTATTCGCAAAATGAAAAATATTTTCTTTCCAAGTTAAAGTTGAACCATGGTATTGATCTGTAGTCTGTTGCATGATATATGAAACATGCTAACTAAAAAAGGGAATAAACGTCCCACATGCCTTGCATTGGAAAACCGAGATCCTTATCCGTGCTTATTGGAAAAAGTCGAAATTCGCACCCGAAATGTAAACTCCTCATAACTAAGCGACAGACTGTCAAATGTCAGTAGTGACAAGTGATATTTGTGCATGTTTGTGTTGCCACTACTCAGAAAATAACCACAATTTTCTCCTTAAATGGCTTCGTTAACTCAAATGTCCAAAGGTGTCAAATTCCTAATACTAAATCAATCTCTCATCTCCACTATATAACATTTCTAATACTCAAATTAAAACTTCAATACAAATAATGAAATCAAAAAAAAATCATTGTCTCTACAAAGTATTTTTTTTAATATAGAAGAGCGTCGGTTACCCGAACGCCTATTTCGGGTATAACGGGTTAACCAATTGGGATGATGACACCTATCTTAAATATTTTCAAGACCATGGCGTTTAAAAAACATAGCCCCTATGAAGTAAACAAAGTATGAAGTAAACATAGCCCCTATGAAATAAATAAAATAATATATTTTCAAAAAGGTGTAGAAACCAATTTTTAAACACACAAAACTCAATAAATGTTCGGTCAATTGACTCCGATTTCTGACACATGACCGTGACGTCACGGTCATGTATTCCCATACATAATCTATGGAGGCAGACCGTTTTGACAGATACTAAAAAGTATGTCAACGATTGGTGGTGTCATCTAGCCAATTACGAGTATACTAGGATGGCGAATATTTTGACTTCATGACTAAATTCAATAAAAATAAAACCTTAAATGTTCTGTGGCTTTTATTGACTTGTCAAGAAATATGTATGGCTGTTACCATACAGTTCGATAAATCCGATAATATATTCGGTTTTCCGAACACCCATGTCCCCCAATCAGTTCGAAAAATCGGCGCTCTAGTGTATTTCATAAAAAAAACGGTTTACTACGGGAAACAAAAACAAACAAAGGTAGGTACTTTTTAAACGGTCCGCAACATTTAACCAACCGCCTCCACCGAAAATATTGAAGAAGTCGACAGAAATCGCGTCACACTTTAGCTAGCAATTTGGACGCGTCGAATCGATTTGCAGCTCTACCCGCCGAGTGCTAAAAACACGCACAAAAATAGAAAAAAATAAAAGTGCAAAATCATATCGCTGTTACATCTCGAATGGGTCTTTTTTATTTCAATTTTCGAGGGTTCGGTAAACGTTCGGTACGGACTCTATTATTCGGGTCCCGTTTGATTGTGACGTAAGCACATTCGCCACTCAAAGCACGTTTGTTATTAAAGTAATAATGTGTATCATAACGTATTCATATCTATGATCTGAACTTATGCCAATTTCAAACACTTTTGTGTTGCGAGATAAATGTATGCGTTATTTTTAACGGCTCTACATTATAAAAAAATGACCGTAACACATGGTACCTACATATCATTTAGTAGCATTGATTATACATATTATTTACAAGTAAATACTTGCAGAACTGAGTTTCACCAACTGTCGTAGATTAAATTATACCTAAATTATTTTCCATATATTATACATAAAATATTTTTTGTTAATTTACTTCTCTAATATGTTACAAACAATTTTATAAAAATATTTTTATACCCGCATATTATCTAAAGATTACTCAGCCAGAGAACTAAAAAACTAATTATACCATAAAATAAGCTAAAGTCACGCACAAGTATAGGAATAATCTGGTAAAATGTAGTAACAAAAACGATTTATTATTCCTTTCTTAACATCGTGTTACGTCAATTTCTATTTACCTCAAAATGTTTCATTTGCATAATAGCTTTTTTTCCCGCCATTACTATTTACGTTAATATTCTGATTCGTTATAACGGGGGTCGCACGCACATAAAACATAAAGACAATCTGTGTGTGCTGGCCATTTATGTAAATAAATCCACGATACTCTACTATTATGAAAATTGTACAAATGGGAGTGGTTCGTATTTACATTTTTGTTTAGGCGTGGCATGAATCCGGGAAATTGTATAATTTAGTCGCAGGGAACGACATCAACTGTCACATCACTATCATTTGGAACTGTAAAATTTTAAAAACCAACTTAATAAAATGACTAATCACAGATTGAATTCAAAATAAATAATTAAACTTTAATTAAATAGGCTCTTGCAAAATTGCAATCCCAAAAGGTACAAAAGTGCTAACATAATAACAATTTCAGTTCATTTAATCAACATAACATCAGAAAGCGATAAGGTCTATTAAGAGTCCGATAGAATTTCTCATTTCATTCGTCTTAAGTCGTCAGAGCGGAGTGCGTCCGTCGTCGGTGGTGTTATTAACGCGTCCAAATAATTACAGGGCACATCAATCAAGGGCATATGCAGATAAAGCGTTTTGTGCGAGTCAGCGCGCAGTCGGCCCACTGTGCAACCCTTTCTTTGATATCTATAATGATACTTCGAATGGATTTATTAAAACACTTTACTAATTGTACGGGTAGTGATGTGTCGTGTGTGTATCGATGACACACGTTACAACTGTTATTGAAGGCTTTTTTCGTCATAGTTTTTTTTTTGTTGAGCTATAAAATTTATTTTTTGTATCCTTTTAAATGTTTTTGAAATATTGTGATGTCAAAGTAGCAGGTGATTAAGAAAAATAAGGTTAGCGAGTTCTAGTTTCAAAGGGTGGGGTCACAATATCGATAAAGCGTAACCCGGCGAGCCTTTTCTACGTTTCACCTCAACACAATGATTGGCACATTTGGTGTAGAACGGCTCAAATTGACCGCAATTAAAAGAACAATGACGAGTTTCAATTCCCCAAACCTAATTTCCGACGATGCAAACGTGTAACTAACCGAAATATAACGCTTTTATAAATAAATTAACGATTCACGTTTTATTTTCCTACACGTGACGACTTGTGTTAATATTTTTTGGACAGTTAGCGTAATTCAAACACATTCTTCTGATTTGTGTTTTGTAAACAATGACAAATCTACTACATAGACAATAATAGGAATACACCGACTCGAGAACCTTCTGTTTTAATATTTTTGCACGTGATTTCAAAAGGTGACTCGCATGACACATTGCTTTTGGTAATTTGACACTAATCATCTTCAGTCTTTCCGGAATATCTAATGCAAATACTCTAACTATACTCAAATAACTCAACTTTTTCCTCAGGATATATTAAATAATTAACTTCAGTATAATTTCTTGGGCAATTCCTTGATCGATCTTATTCACGATTTTTTTGTTGCAATCATACCAGGCGTCTTTTTATTATTCATAAAAAAATGGTTACAACTTAAACTCTTGCTCTGAAAATAATAATTAAGTATTTGGCCCTGACGAAGCTATGTGGTCACCGCTATTGGGCACGCGTCAACGTGAGACTGACATCTTTACCCATCATCATCACATTACTCGACCACAACTTTATAAGTGCCCACACCTAACCTCACGCAACACTAAACCAATCTCTAACACGAGCACGATAAAGCACATTTCACATATTAAGCCCCATCCCAAACGAATCACTATTAGCTATCGATGTTGCTCTGTCTTTGAAAGCAGCCTAATTAAGTTTTTTTACACTATAGAAATGTATTACTGATTGACAGATGGCGCTAGCGGCGACTTAAAATGGATACGTTACTTACAATAAAATTATTGATTATCTTACATCGTATGTTTATTAATATTTTAGATATGACAGGCGCATTTATGTTATTGGAGGACCTTTTTGACTCATTTATTATAAGTAGGTACTAAGACGATTTGAAACGCATTGGATTTGGCATTTAAAGTTGTATGTAAAATATGATTCGGATTTGATTCCAAAAAGAACGGAGCGCATTTAGCTGTTCCCAGGGGTTTTATTTTTAATTAATCTGAGTAAAGAATATTGAGTGTCACGATTTTATGTAAAATATATTAACTGTGCCAGCTGAACAATCCTAATGATTGGAGCGACGTCTGCAGCACGAGCGAGGACCAGAATCATAAAGAATCCATCAACATCAGCAGAACTGCGATCACGAAATCCGCCATCAATCATAAACATCCGAAAGGATTAAAATCTACGTTGCACCTTCTCGAGTACCCTTGTTTTTCTCTAACCCGTAAATATTGAGGGGCGTAAGTACCGCCGAGGGGCGGTAAATATTATCAGGGGGTAGGGAGGTGGGGGCACTATCCCTTATCGCGAGCGTTACCCTCGCCGGCCGCTAGACCGCCAAAATGTGGGGCAAATCGATTCCTCTGCCCCATTTTTGTGCATCTGGACCAGTATCGATTTTCTGTTTGCAGTGCAAGGATCGATTTTGGTATGGGAACCCGCGCTCTTGCCATTTCTTGGGCAAGTCAGAGTTCCGTAATCAAAGTAAAGGGGATTAACGGAACCCTATCAGAATGGTACTGAACCCTTTGAAATCAAATAGGATTCATGATTCTCTGTTCCAATTTGCAATATTATCATAATATATATAACGAGCTGACCCGGCAAACGTTGTTATGCCATATAAATTATTATCACTAAGGTGTATGAAAAATAGATGTTGGCCGATTCTCAGACCTACTCAATATGCTCACAAAATTTCATGAGAATCGGTCAAGCCGTTTCGGAGGAGTATGGCAACGAAAACTGTGACACGAGAATTTTATATATTAGATATTACAGATATCAAAACGATAGCATGTTAACATGCATATAATATTCTCTCAAATACCTACTCCCTCAATAAATTACCCGATACCGTACTAAATTACTTGTTTAAGAATATTACAAATATTGTAATTACATTTATTTAGTTAAGCTTTATTGCACAACAAAACTTTGTACAACAGGTGTAGGGCATTCTCTACCAGTCATACCTTTGGGCTAAGCAGAAATGATTAGAAATGATTATCAATATAATTCGGTTTTGCATTACCTACAATAGCAATACTAAAATAGAAACTTGTTAATATAATCGGTAATGGCACGGGATGCTATGAAATAACTTTAACATTGAACCACACTTAATCGCTTCTTGTTTTGAAAGAAGTAATGGCGTATTAAAACAATGATTTACACTTCGGGCCCGTAAAAGTACTACAAAGTAATTTAATTGCGTTGATTATTGTCCCTTAAAATGTGTCCGAGAACGCAAGGAATAGTTTTATATCAGCTGTAAATTAATTTTAATTGGAATGAGGCGCTGCACTGTGGCCGCCCGGGCAACCTTGAGAAAAATAAAATTCAGGTAAGTGGAACCTCAACGCATCATAATAACATACTGTACGTGTTTAACAATGTCAAAATTGATGTTCGATTGCAAGTGGTTACTATTTTAAAATTAATTCATATGAAAAATAAGTTCTAAAAGATTGAAAATTGTAGAGTTTGATTTTGCAATCAAAAAAAGTTATGTGATAAATATAAGGAACTTAGAATATCAAAACCAGATGCTAAAATGATCACATTTCATTAAGGCTTAAAATTAATCATATTCAACATTGTATTTTATTTACACACGTGTTTGATTAAAAATAAGACAATCGTTCGGTAGGCTATAAAACGGAATTTACTATCTTAACTTTCAACCTCCGCACATTTGATATTCGCCTACTAAGGCTTTTTATTGATTCCTTTTAAATTGTTGCAAATGTTTTATTGGCTTTTATTATAACCGTATATCAGCGTTTAACGAGCAGGCCGGGGCCTTAAGTAGCCCTTATCTCGTTTCGTTGCTTTGTTGTAAGCGTTGCGATTTGTTTGCGTGTTAGTGCAAACCCGGGAACGCTGACTGGCCGGCAAATTGCCCTATCTCCATAATACGAGTATGGACTATCTGTGGAATCGCCGAGTAATTACTTTTGAGTTGGGGAAGTAACTAGTATTTACTAGGACCCACTTGGGTCTACACTTGAGTTGTATTTCCACTGGGTCAAAGTAGCTTGCTAACTCTATACCAGTCTACAATTTAAATGCAAGTTGGTAGAAAAGGAAATCTTTTATTCCATGTCAAAAAGTAAAATTAATATTGGAAAGTCGCAGTTGGCTTATACTGCTCTAAAAAATAAATACTAAGTGATACATCCAGTGCATGCAATACACGGCCTGGCTAACTCTCTATAGTACAGCAAAAACATAATTCAATTACTCGAACAAAACCATTGGCAATAAACATAGTAAAGACAGCTCAGAGGCGCCGCTTAGCCGGTAATCAAGACACGCTAAAATAACTGTGCTCTGATGAGAAGCAGCTATCAGACGTTAGACAATTAAATTTGTTTGAACGAATCGATACGGGATCATGGGAAACGCCGGCAAAACACGCTCAACAGTATCAGTTTGTGAATTAGCTAATTGTGCGAAAGATTTTCTTGTCGCCACTTTAAAGACGCGAATTTAAATGATCACTCTATCGGCCATTTTGCCGAACAATGGTACAAGCTAACTGACTACTGACAAACACGGTATTGTAGACGTTAATTTGTAAAACTAACAAGATTTTCTGTGATAAGAAATAGATTGCAGTAGATATCTACTTGTTTGCCGTTATAATTTAATTTGAAACGTTTTATCGCTTGTCTTATGCGTAGGTATGAAATTTTAAAAAGATAAAATTAAAAAATATATACAGTACATTTATCAAACTAAGCTGCCTCACTACTTAGGTACTACAAAATTTAAGTTCAGTGCTAACAATAAAAAGTCCTATGTTACCGTACCCTGCTGGGTACATACATGTAAGTAGTCATTAATATGTAAACTTGCAATCAATAAATAAAAAGTTAAGTTAGGACTTAATATTTTATTAATAGATTTATTGATGTTCTCTTTAACTTATATTTTGCTACGATCCGTGCGCCATCAATGAAGCAGTGTCTTAATTGTTAACATATTATTTCTCCGCAATTAATGCCAGATGAGAGTCGCACAATGGCGTTGCAGGCAAAAACTACATTCCCGTATTTCCGCCTACCATTGTCTTAGTACTCATCTGCATTGGATTAATAACTATGCATACTAGCTTTGTGTACGGATTGAAAAAAAGAACGATTTCTCTTTGGAGTTGTAAGTGTAGAAACAATTGATTGACGAGTCTTTGTGAATGGTATCGTAAGTTTTCTGTAGTTACTATTGATAACTTTGAATATTTAGTCGGCATGTGAGATAGAAATTTTTAATGAAATGAGTAAACAGTACCTACGGCTTATTTTTTTTAATGGACGTATGGTTATTTTCATTAAAAAATTGTGATGATTATAATCAATTGATTTGATATTGACTATATATTCGAACGAAACGAACGTTATTTTGTTGACCTTACAGCTAAGCTCTATCTAGAGCACCGTCGATCTAATCCATCATTTTCTCGAAGTATTTATACGTCTGTAACAGTTCATCTCATGATAAACGGCAATGACTCCTTCTTTTGCCTATAATTAAACATGATTAGAGCTCAACACATGGTGAGCTGCAATTATAAGACGTTACAACGGCTACCGGCGCTACGCTACACGCCATGCGATAGTTTCTATCTACCATTCAATAACTACATTACACGGAAGCGAATATTAAACGAGCGTTATTTCATTGTCGCTTTTTGCTAAAGTTGTTCCGTTGACCGTAACGCGAGCCGAGCAGGAGGAACCGGGACGCGTGCAGGCGTCGCCCGCCCAAGTCCCCAAATGCTGGCGACTTGTGGCAAGGAAACGCACGTTCCGAATCCATTCAAATCCACAGTCATGAATGAACCGAATGCGAAAGAGACGGCAGGAGGGAGCCCCAACAGGCGCAAGCGGGACGCAATTTCAATAGTACGCGAAACGGAAATAGAGACCGAGATAATTCCGTCTAGCCGGAGGGATTCCCTCGTGTCACTTGTGTGCGTTTTTCGAATTGTACGGGAGGTTTTCGAATGTCGGCGTGCGGAGCACCGGAGGGTCTGGTTGCCGGCTCATTCTTTCCTTCCGAGGCGCCGAGTGCTCCCCAGCTACTTGTTGATCAATCGTAATAAATTGCCTCCGTGATATTCCCATTGTGAACAGTTTGTCGCTTTACTGCCTCAAAAGGAAATTACGTTTCCTTGAGTCACTCGACTTTATTTGTCACTTGGGTGGAAAAGCGGATTGTCGGAACTTGAGACAGATGCAACTTTTTATCATTCTGTTTGTTACTTGTGTGATTGGGAAGTAACAGTTATTTTGATTGAGAAGTAACAGTTATTTTAACAACGTAAGTATTGACGTCACAGTAGGTAGTTACAGTTCTTGCATTTCACGAAGGCGAGTAGTCTTTATTTGTTTTTAAACGTGTACATGCATAATGCAATAGTGTGCGTGTATGACGACGCGGTCAGTCGCGAGCGCGCTGTCGCTCAGGTTAGTTGTGTTTATTGTTTCCGGACGCTAATTGCCGTGAAGTACTGTCAGCATGTCAAAGCGCAAAGTTATCCATAGCGAGGTAAATATTTTTTTTCTAGTTTTGACATTAAATAAAAATGATTATTTTTTAATTTAAGTAATAGTTTAGTTTTGACTTTTGATACTTATTCAATTGTATATTTTATTGTTTTTAGGGTCGAGCAATCATTGCTAAAGTCTTTCACTTTCTAAAAGATGAATATAATTTTATGAAAGCAAATAACACTGATGGATGTGACCTAAGTCCATTAGCAAACATATTAGAACGAACTGCCCAAGCAACAGGCGTCAGTGAACGCACAGTAAGTAGGATTTTAAAAGAAGAGAAAGAGTTGCCATCTTCATCAACCAAGTTTACTTCACCCATGAAAAAGCGACGAAAAAGAGACGGTAAATTTAATTTAGATAATATGAATCGAGAAATTATTCGAACTACAATTCAAAATTTTCATATAGAACACAATGAACTTCCAACTTTGGCAAAACTTCAGTCAGCATTAAGATAAAAAATTGGTTTTGACGGATGTTTGAGCACATTACGTTCGTTGCTTATAAAAATGGGCTACGAATGGAACAAAATTGAAAACAATCGTAAATCTTTACAAGAAAGGCATGAAATACAATTGTGGAGATTTAATTTTTTGAAAAAAATTCATGAATACCGTGAAGAAGGCCGTCCCATTATATATACAGACGAAACATATGTGCTAACTTCGCACGTACGTCAAAACACGTGGAATTTAAAAAAACTAGATACTAAGACAAAAGACAAGTCATTTTAAAAAAAATTGAGTACCGGTGCTCGTTTTATTATAGTGCATGCGGGTAGCAGTAGTGGATTTATTAAAGATGCTTCGTTAATATACAAAGCATCATCCACAACTGGAGACTATCACTCAAATATGAATTTCAATAATTATAGCAAATGGCTGAATGAAAAGCTGCTGCCAAATTTACCAGATAAATCTGTTATAGTGATGGACAACGCATCCTACCATAATACTCGAAGTAGTAGTATACCTACGTCAAATTCGCGCAAGAGTGACATGCAAAAGTGGCTGACGGAACACGGTATTCCTTTCAATGCACTGTCCCGCAATGTAGAATTGTATGATTTAATAATCAGAAATAAGCAGCGTTTTATTTCATATAGAATTGACGAGATAATAAAAAGCAAAGGTTTCGAAATACTACGACTGCCACCATATCACCCCGAATTAAATGCCATTGAAAACATCTGGGGTATTCTGAAAAATAAGATTGCCTCGAAAAATATTGGTCAAAATATGACAGAAGTTCAAAATTTAATAGCTGAAGGTTTAAACAGTATCGATAACAACATCTGGCTTAATACATGCAAGCATGTCGAAAAAATTGAAAAGGAGTATATGAAATATTTTGATTATGACTTTGAATTTGTAATTAATGTGGGTGAATCAAGTGATAGCAGCACGACTGACTTTGAAACTAACGAAAGCAACAGTTTTTCCGAAGAAGATTAAGGCGACACATTTTTCACATACGTAAAAATAGATAGAAATTTGTTATTAAATAGTTCCAGCCTAGCCTTATTTTCATAATTTTGCCATATCTTGAGTTCAATTGTATATCCTTATTTAAGTCTTATGTTTCGCTTAAATTAAAACTTAAACCCAAATGTAGAAGAACATAATTTTATTTTAATACATTCCCTTATTTATTATTTATTTTAAATAATAAACATTTTAGTTTAAAAGTTTTGTTGTTTTATTTTATTATCAATTGAACATACAAAAATATTGGTATTATTTTTATGCTAACCATACCCGCTTTCGTTTTCACGCACACATCGACACATATACGGACACATATTTACCACAAGTAAATTCTGCTCGACTTCGTGATTTGAAAGAACTATAGGATATTATAGTTTTGCTGATTTTTAAATTGACATAATCACACAACTCAAGAATCTAACTAAGATAACGTTAAAGTCGGTTCTACATTCAGAAAAATACTCATTACCTTGCATATCGAAAGAAGCATGTGAGTAGACTATCAAGTAATCTTTCACAGTCGCAATCAGAGTTGAAAACAATAACAGGTCTAGAAAGAAACCATGTAAAAACAAACGGCAAAATGCGCATTGCTGGCCCCTCAAGCAGCGCAGGCAATGATGCGCTAACATTGCAACACGGATTTGCGTATGCGCAAATACCTCGAGTATCACTGAATCGTTTTGCGGAAATCTAGAAAGGCAAGCACCATTTGTGTGGCCTGTCGGTATCGATATATCGACAGTCGATAAACCCAGCCGGCCGTGGCGCCCGACCGCCGGCGAGAACAAATATCAACGAAAAAAAACGATTGCGATACATTCGGTTTTTAATGCGGAAAAAAAGTTGAAACAAAAAACATTTTGAGACTGTATTTTTGCACTACAGTTTGATAAGTCACGAATGTAACACATGACATAACGCAAATATAAAATCATCGATTAAAGAATGAAATAAGACTTATTTGCGGTAGAGTCCTATATTTCTTAATTATCCAATGCATAAGAGATATTATTATTAGTTTATTATTCAAAACATTAAAGTACATAGCTACCAAAGCTATTTTATTGTTTATTTGAATCAAATAATATTTTTCAACCTTTACCTATTCCTATTATTTTCCTGCTCTACCAACAAAACTTCTAAATCAGTGCACAAAAATGATCAAATGCATATAAATTTTACCTTGCAGTTAGGCCTTTTTAGGGTTCAATCAACCTTCTAGCTCTCCTAATGCAAGTGTTACATTGACAATAAGAAAATACCTACTTGTACTCGTATTCCAAAGTTATCAGTTGTGAACTCATTACTCCTACTAAATCAATAGATATTAATCACCATAAAATACAAAAAATTAAACAAAATCCTACACATTTGGTTAAATGAATTAGATTATACTGTAATGCTTTTCAAATACAAATATTTCGTGTAACAGCCGGGTGAGCATAACTATTGGATGGATGGTCAAGTAAAAGATTTATAAATTGCAAATGATGTACCTATGCAACTACAAAAAGCTTTAGGATTTTAAAACCAAAACCTGGTCTTCACACTCCTCCCACTATTTGCAACAAGCGTCCCAATATTTCAAATGTGCATCATCGGAGTCATTGGCAGGGCGTCTCAGAGCCGCATTGCGGCGTCTTGGTTTAATATTTCAATGAGTACCACCGCTTGGATATCCGCCAAGAGAGGACAGCGTCCCATGTTGTCACTTCGGACTCCGTTCGGCGACACATCTTATGTGGTCGCAAGTCACACGCGCGTCGCAATTGCCACATTTATCGGGAGATCATAGTACATTTTAGATGGTCACTACAGTATACTAACAAAAGCTAACGCTATCTATCTTCTCAAGTTAAGATCATTCTGGACAAAGATGAAGTATCAGACGCACGTCAGTATAGTTACGTTTAAGGGACAACGTTCGGCAGGAACAGTAACAAAAGGATGATGAATATTTTTATCAAACCGACTTTCTATTTTAAATACTCCTCTCAAGGAGTAACATAACACGCATTTTGTGTCATAAAAGTATGTTGCATGGCATACTGCTAGCTGCATATTATTGTAACATTGACAATAGTCAACGTTTGTTAGGTACATACAGTTATTTAAAGAAACACCTGAATGTAATGTTGCAATGATGGTAACTTCAATCATTATGACTGGTGCACTAAATAATAGGTATACATTAATAATCAATGGCTAAAAGAAATCAAGCTCTATCTTTTTTCGCACTTCCATTACAAAACTTATTTTACTAACAACTACTATTACTTATTTATATTGCACTAATTTCTTTAGCTCAAACATCTTATAGCTCTTCTTTTCTGTTCAAAATAATGAATAAATGAAAATGAAGTTCATACAACCAACATAGTTGGTTCTCTAAGGCGCCGGTGTCATACTATAAATAAACCTATTGTTTAATTATTTATTTATGAAACAATATTGTTTTCTCTAACCAAATTATTGTGGGCGAAATATATTCAAAATGTCAAACCAAGCCTAATACTAGTTTGGAATTTCAAAGGCGCCACCGGCAACCCCAAAACGGCGTAGTGTGTTTAACGCCCAAGTTTGAAACTGGAAACACAAAAAATGTTCCGAAGTTCCGACGCACCTACCGGCTCTACAAAGGTAATGAGGCAGTTATTTCAGTGCTTTGTTTATTTACAAAATATCACTCCGTTTGAAGGCGGACCATCAAAATGAGTCGTAAAACTGAAAATTCCATAAAAAGTCGTGTTGATGACCTCCGTAATTGAACATCGCTCTTTGTAGCAGAGACAATGGACGGAACCCTGTCTGTACCATCGATTTGAAAAAAAAAAGTTTAATAGATGTCGTCACTTTTGAAAAAATATTCTTTAAATGCTGTGTTACTGAATATCGATATATTATAATGTCCTTCACAAGCACATGTATCAATTGAAATAATAATTATTCAACAAATTCGATTAAAGATTCTAATTGTAAGACATGTTATACAACCGGTCTCTACATACTACATTGTCGTCATGTATGCAAATGTTGATGTATGTACAGATAATATTAATAAAAGTAAAGGCAAATGCAAGCTGCATATTATTATGTCGACTAATAAAAGAGTTAGAGAAATAAGTCAGTCACACCAGCCCGTTCCGTTCTCAGCTCGGCCGGTAACCCGATCCTCACTCGTTTATCTGCTGTCGAGCAATTATTGAAGCGTGAAAAGGAGCGTCCTCCTATTTATTTACACAGCGTTTTGTAATGCGGGCGTTCAGTTTTTGAAAAATATCGCATTTCCTAGTGCGTCATTTGGTTGGCTACGTAGCAGCGGTTTTTTAATATCATTTAGACAATGTTTCAATTCAGAGCCCCACAAATTACATTCATTTCGTTCCGCCTCTACAAATTGTATTATTTATAATTATAACGTTATTTTGTATTATTGTCCTATAGTATGAACAGCAGTTAACAATAATCAAGCAAATACTATTTCCTGAATAATAATCTGTTAAAACATAAGTAGACAACCTTTCAGTAATGACAATTATGGTTTATTATAACTACCTGCTCATTCATATCGTAGGCACTTTTTCTCCCTCACTCAGTCAACGGTTCTTATCACAATTCCAAATTTATTTTACCAAGAAACATTTCTTTGAATCAGTCAGATAACAAATCCGTATATCTACCTACTTGACTTGAAAAAAATAACAAAAGGAACACCGTGTTGTTGATGGCATTAGCGGAATCGCAATGGCGGAAAAATGCCAATACATATTAACTTGATTGAAAGACCGCCTGGCTCCCAATGTTTATTTTTTTCTGATACAAATGATGATAACATTTTAAGAGGTACACTTTTTACAAAATGAGCCCGAAATGTGTCTGTATTAACATTTAAAATATTGAGAATATTTTTCTGTCAATAGTCCACATCTTCATGAAGGTACATTAAAAGAACAAATACTGCGCTATTTTTTTATTATTTTAGCGAATCTTCAAGAAGAACTATAAAGATGTAATTGATGATGTTATCAAATGTGAATATTTTTTTGACCTATACAAAGTACAAATGAAACCAACTCACTATAAAAAAAAAACAAACCAACTTTGTGTAAAAAATGTATTGTACATGCTTAAATATTTATTGTATTAAAAACAGCTCAAGGTAATATGAAATGTGTATGATATCATAAATGTAACATGGTTCCACGGCGATATTAAGCAATGATTTCATGAAGTCAAACAAAAATATGAGTCAGATGAGTCAAGCGGGCAGAGCCTGGCCCAAATGTTTCCGTTCGCCAATAAACATGCATTAAATGAACAAACACAAAGCGTCAAAATGTGAAAAAAATTAAAGTTTACGCGTCCCCAGCGCGCACTTCCGCGGACATTACATTTTTAAAATCGCATTCGAGCACCGCGATATAGGCCTATACAGCGCACGACGCGCTCCCACAACAAAACAAGATTTTTTAATCTAACTTTAGCGTTTGTAAAAATTACTATTTAAAAATTTACGAGTTGGCCGCTAATTAACAGAGATTTAACCCTTCCGTCGCCGAAGCTCACTTGAATATTTAACCCGGTGGAAATATTTGGCGCGTATTAAAATGTTAAAAATTAATGGAGCGCTCGGCTCTCCCTGCAGAGCAGTAAACTCACGCTCTTACTTGATGACCTGCTAGACTCCTTAGTTTCCTCGTCTTAGGGAAGGTAGTAAAATCCCGAATACGTTTAATTAGGTTTTGTAATGTATATTAAAAATTCAATGTAATATACATAGACACCGCATATAGTGCTGTGTATGTGCTTTATCATTTTCTACTCGTATAGATAATAAAATTGGTACAATGAGAGCGTCTCAAAAAACAAAACAAAACACAAAAGTGGCATAATAAATAAAATTATAACTAAAAATATGCAAAGGCATTTAACTTTATCGCGGCACAATTAGCGACGGAAGAACAGACATCCGACGTCGTTGGTAACAGAACTGGCCAAACGGAACTCACACAAATGGGTGTTTGTTTTTGTTGGCAAAACGTACCTTGCTGTAGTGCAGTCCCGATAAAGCACGTCGAAATCCTTGCAGGAGAGCAGCTTGCACCGATTCACGCCCGGCTGAATGGCACCCAGCCCGCGCAGGATGCGCACCTGTTCCACATTGCACACCAGTGGCACTATGTCCAGTCTCTTTAGCTTCGTATACACTGTGTGCAGTCCACCAACGAGGTGCTTCAAAAACAGTTCAAAGGCCTGCGGCAGGCATAGCATGGTGTCACCTTGAATAATGAACGCGGCAACTTTTTGACCGCGATAATCTACCAGCTTACACTCGTTGGCTGAAGGATCGGAGGTGGAAATTGGTGGCGGACTACCGTAGCGAGGCGGCCCATGGTGGTGGGCCGCCGCCATCAGCTCGAGGGGTGAGTGGTGCATCATCTGCAAGGAGCCCAACAGGCCGAGGCCTGGCGGTGGCAGAGGCATCCGAGGTGCCAGCAGTTGTGGCGGGCTCATCGCACGTGCTGGAGACGCAGCCTTCACCCTCGGCGATCCCCCAGAGGAGCCGCTCACCTCGCTCGCGGTTGACGCTGAGTCCACGGCGGACTCCATGCTCGAAATAGATAACTACGCGCGCATCACACGCCCGTCGCGCGCGCTGTTCCGCGCAACAATAAATAAAAAGCCGGAGGAAAACGAGGGCGCGGCCGCGTGCGCGCGCCCGCCCCGGCGCTCGTGTCTCATTGGTCCGCCGGCGTTCCAAGTTTAATTTGATTGGATGCCGTCGCCGTCGCGGAGTCTCCGCCCTTTTTTCGTTGCGTTCCGATCTGAACGCGCGAAGAAACGTTCCTGTTTCTTTTGGGTGTTGTGTGGAGCGGCCGCGCGGCCGGGGGTGTATTGATAAGAATGTCACCGGCAATCAATATGAGCCTAGATGCCGCCGCGGCTCGCGTTTAGACGCGCCACGCGTACTACGTACAGCTGAGTCCAATTGATTATTTTAGTTTGTACAACGTAACTGTATCAAACTGGTTGAAGTATGCAGAAAGTTTTAATTAAAATTATTGCTCTTTGTAAGTTTTATCATTTTTTTATTGCACATTTAAAGTAAACGTAGTATAAGTCATGTAAACTTACACAAAATTTGTGACTTGCAGAAATAGAAGTAGGTTACTGGGCTCACCATTGAGATAAGAGTAGGCAACTTGAAGTTCAATGGTAACATTTTAGTACGTTAGAGTTTGTTAAGAAAACTATATATTTTATAAATGTGCTGAGAAGCTTAGAAAAGATTTTAGAAAAACATTACACGTACATTTATACATAAAGAATATAAAACTACTATTTCAATTATTATTTTTCTGGTTTTGGTTTTGGCATGCACTTTAAAAAGGACATTAATATATGGACTTGTCCTTAAATTGAATACTGCCACGCCTTGGCACTTTTACCTTGGCTTTTATTGCTATTTATAATTTTTGATAAAATTCATGTTAGTATCTATTAACTTGTTTTTGGAAATAAGAGCATCTTTTGAATACACTGGGTTTTTTGTAGTTTATTTTTGTAATGAGTCATACCCAAACAACAATTACCTAGTAAAATATAAATATTTAACTAACTATCTGAGAAAAGAACCTGGAATGTTTCTTGAACAGTGCAGATTAATTTTTAAGTAACCTTTTCACTTCTTTTTCTTTTTATCGGTGCAAAAAATAAGTATAATTTTTTCATGCATATTTTCTTAATTATCTTTTTAAGATAATTCGTATGTTTTGATGAAGTGTTGCAGCCTTTTCGTTAAGAAGCAATAAATTCAGACTTTTCCAATGTCTGGGTGGCGGAAAACTTAAGCATTTTCTCGGTTAGCGAAGGAAGAGAGTTCGATTTCCTACGCAGACAGTTGAGTTAGGTAGGTACTCTATTGCTTTTTCTATGTCGTGTAATTTTCGAGTATATACTTCAGATTTTTTACTTTTATCAATAAAATTAGTATCTACTTAACTGTCAATTAATGTAACCACGAATTCTATTAAGCTTTTAATATTTTTTACAGCGCTGTAGAAAATAAATATACTCGTAAAAGATAAACCGAGCATGCACCAAACAATAAGTTCAACAACATAAGCTGTAAGCGTTGTCCTTTGTTTTAGCAAATGAGTACAGCAAATACATTACATAAGAAGGTACTTGTAAATGCTTCCTTTTATTACACAAAAATTGTTAAGGGATGCAAGTGTTGAAACAATACCCATCTCAATGGCATTCAGCCGCGTAAGAGCTACTTCAATGCATCCCGTTGCCATCACCACCATACAAATGCTTGCGTCATATTAAATCACTAGCAAATACGTACCTTACTGCGTGATAATAAAGAACACGCTAACTTGAAGATTTGAATTCTAGCATAACATTGTACCTAGCGTTCATTGTTAGGTTACTTTTGTAAAATTGCTCTCGCATAAGAAACAATATTGAAGTTTCTTGTCAATACATCGTTTAGTTTTCTTGAGATACTTATTCTAAAAGTGTGTTTACTCGAGATGCTGTAACAAAATATTAAGGATGTGATTAAGTACTTTTAAAAGTACTTATTACTTACTTATTATAGAAACTTACTTGCGAAATTAAAAATGTAGCATTATTAGTGTCCTACAAGGTCTACGATTTAAATAAATCATCTTGATTCTACACATTAAAATAGAAGTACTTATGGATCAAGATTACTTATAGAGGAAACATCCCATGGCAATCATTATCCATCATAATTCAAAGATAAAACGACATGTCACCTCAACACGAGGAGGAATTAAGAACAAAGAACAGTCTTATCTGTATTTACTGAAATACTAATTCATAACGTCTTGAAAATCTTTTGATACTTGTGTAGTACAAACAAGTTAAGAGGAATACTCTTAATTTCGAACATATTCGCACAAAACACAGCTGACATTAGGTACCTATATGTAATAATTCTAATCAAATACTATGTGTATTTAATTGTGTTCTAGTTTTATGACGAGCTGATTACACATTATGATCAAGATGCAATTAATCTTTAAATCTGTTTTAATTATTAGTTCGAAAATGCTATTTCATGTAGTGAAATACGCTGCTATCAAATTAATTTATTGTTCCATCTTCGTTTTAGATTAGACAGCAAGCAAAACATACGTGCGTGACACACGCTAGTGTTAATAGGAATGACAACTTTGTGAAAAACATAAGCAATGTTTTTTTAATGATTTATACACCGGTATTTAAAACGGACAATGATATAAAGTGTACCATCAGCCTCGTACCTTGACGGTGAGGTGACAACAATAAAAAATTGAAGCATGTTTGAAATTATTTGATTCCGTATAAAATAATGATGATAGCTGAGTTAAAAAAAAGAACTTATTGTATAGGATTAACTATATGATTTTAAACTTTCGCTTTGCATTGTTAAACTAATTAGATACTTCAATTCGGGTCTAAACCACCAGGGTCTAGGCCACCAGTCAGCTCTAGACCACGGCTGTGTGTAACCCAGCCGAAACGTTGAGCTGTGAGTACCTAAAGAGATAAAAACTTTATTGTACAACACAAAACAAAAATTACAGACAAGTTTAACGATGATAGATGTATAATTTAGGCGATCTTATCACTTGTAGCGATCTCTTCCAGACATTTAATTAACAGGAAGGGGGATTTTGAGCAAAATATACCTATATGGATAATACAAAACACAATTTTTACGAAACAATTGAAAATATACCACTTAACTTTAATACATCTACTTAAACTCATAAATACATACTAAATATGTTGTACTACATAAATAACTAAATACCTATATATAAAATATTAAATAAAATATATTGCATTTAGACCCGAATACAAGTAATTATGAATTAACTCGCCTTAATAAAGATATTACATACTCATAAAGCGTGGAATATTTTAGCAGGCAGATAATCTCACTGCTTCTTACTATCAACAGACTAACAAATTAGGGCTCACCATAATTCAAATATTTTCGACCATGTTCTCACGTTATAACTTATAAAAATTGTAATAATATTAGATAGAAACGACCTGCATTTTAAAAATCGTCTTACTAAAAATACGTTTAATGTAGATAACTTCAACACATTCATTTGGTTTGCTATATTTTGTTACCTAAAAAGGTTGTTATTCGGATGCATTTATATTAATTCCAACTTTAATCTCAGCTTCCTAAGTGCATCAGAAAGACTCTTGTTTTTCAGCACTCGTTATATGTTCTAACATTGTGAAAAACTTGTTAAACTTTTGAAAGAGTTGACCTGACTTCATATTTGGCCAGTGAAATTTTATTCCGAAAAAAAGAGAGTCGCAGTGTATAGGCCGCAAAAAGTATCGGAAATAAATGGTGTTTCGCCGACAATAAATCGGGCCCAGCCACCGAGTCGGCTGCAGACTGCATGCCGGTCGTTAAACTTTATTTTTATATTGAACCCGTAACTTTGCTGATCAGCATCCACCGGCCCACCGGACCGCGGTAATCCATGCGAAAATGTATGAAACAGAATCGGAAAAAATTATAGAAAGTGCTTTAAATAGTGTAAAATAAATCTGACGTTAGATTTGTTCAAGAATGTAGAGAAAAGTGGTATGAAAAAAAATACAACTATGCAACTGTAAACATATTAACAACTAAACTATAACTCGTATGTACTTTCATCTGAAAGTAAATGATTGTACTTATTCTTCCTTGCAGGTCTTGCTTGCTCTTACTTTGAACAAAATTTAAATTTTTCTATATATCTATTATTTAATTACCTATCTACATGCAATGACTGATAAGTCTCTTTGAAACAAAGCGAAAGGTTCGCTTTGTTTCAAAGAGGATAAAATGGAACAAACATTATTAAAAAAAACTGTTATACCTTTGTGTTTCTTCTCAAAAAGTAACAAATACTTCATTATGTATTACCTAAACCAGTACTTTGGGAATAACTCGTTTGTCTGTACCACTTTATTTTTATTTGTATGAAAACCAGCAGCGATTACATAAATATTAACAAACAGAATTTTATCAATATTATGGCCAATAATAGGCTTTCCATAAGTTATTAAAAACAAATGTTGTTGGATGAAGAATAATAAATAAATAATGTGTGATATCTAAAAATTGAATAATTAACCAAGGCAAAGGCGAAGACAGTATAAGGTAAACGATAGATAATTGTTATAAGGATCGAACAACTTGCTTACTACGGGTAAATTTAGAAATTAGTTATTAAATAATATATGAAATTTACACGGCGAAGTCGCATGGAGTCATTGATAAATATACGAGTAATAGATAGTGTACAGGACAGAGTACAGTTATAGTACAGTGACCAGCACATCAGACTACCCATTTTTGTTGCAAAATTGCCCGTATCACAAGAGCCTAAGATATCGCAGTGATTACCGTGGACGTGCTGCCACTGCACAGCCTAGCCTTTGTGAAGTCGTATCATACTTGTGGCGTGAGGCTTTTGTTCTGAAAAATAACTGAAGTTGACCACAGCCCACCGGTGGCGGTGGCGGAACTGAAAGGGACTGCTCCGTCAAAGGCTGAAAGCTGAAAGCCATTCAGTCAGCTTAGCCTAGCTCGGAATCGGTGGCTACAACATCTCTAGTTGAGTACTTCGAGTGTTTGAACTAAGTAGAGTTGGTAGGTACCTACCTTAAATTCCTTTCTCATAATGACTCTAAAAATATATATTATTATTTCTCATTGAATATAATAGATAAATCTAAAAATAACGAATAGCATAGTCGGACAGTCAAACTTTTGTAATGGGCCACAAACCTTAATATGTTTGTGTTTTTGATATGTAAGTAAGTAAGTATTTTTGATATGAATACTAGCTTCTCATTGTAGGACATCATGAGTACCTGTATGCTATCTCTGCTACTTCATAATAACAAAATATGAAATGACAAAAACCCTGTTGTCACTAAAAACAGATTTTAACGAAAACCAACGTTGCAGCCTACAATGCCTTTGCTAAGTAGGTACAACTGCTCCGTAAACGCGACTTCAAAATGGTTACCATTGGAAAGTCTGTTAGGTGAGATCTAGGAAGGTTTTAGACGTAGTTAAATTATAATAAAACCTAAAGAGGGTTTTCTATGCCTGACTCAATCTAAACTTACTATTATTATTTATTCTATGGGGTTGATTTGTCTGGCGTGTAAATCTGACGACTTTTTTGAATTTGGCGGCATTTTTAATTCCACAAAGAGACAGAGGTGTCGCGGTGAGCAATCCATTTACCTTGGTGTTTGCGGCGCGGGTTCAAGTCCCGGAGGTGTCGAGTGGCAGCTTTCAAACGGCGCTTTTGATGTTCAAGTCATACGTCTCTCTACAAACGGGACCCAATATTGACATGGTCTTAGTGAACCGCGGAACCTTATTCTGGTATAAGCTAGGTAAAGGCCGGCCAGTTTTTAGATATCGCGTGAAATGTACAGCATATACTTACAAAAACTTACATGGGTGATTTAATAGGAGCGAGAAGACAATTTTTTTTGTAAATAATCATTGAGGATTTCCATATACAAAAACATCCATTATTCTACTGTTATGATCGTTTTAATAATGACCTCGTAATATCCTGAACGAAAACAACGACCATTATGAAACCCATAGATGAAACCAAAGTACCTATTATTTATTTTTGACAAACAACCTTTTGCCTTTTAATTCCTTCATACTTTTCTAGGTTCTAAGGATAAGATGTCTTAGAGATAGATATGCCCATAGAGGAAAGAAGAAAACTCGGCCGCCAAGGTGATCCCTGAAAAGAGATTTAACAGTATTGTTGTTGAAATAAACTTGATGGAAGAGGAAACCCTCTATCCAAAAGAATACCTCTTTTAAAAGTAAAGAAGTAAGTTTACATAATAATGATAATAAATTTATTTATTTTATATGTTGACCGGTCTGGGTCAGACCAGTCTGGGTCAAGCCAGATCTCTATCCCAGTTCCCAGAATAGTCGTACCTATCTCACTTACCAAAGGGCACCTTTTATTACTTTTCCAGTTTCCAACACTTCACGCTCAGTCTGTGTTTTGATTCAGTGGCTGTGTAATGTGTCGTTGGCGCATTTATTTTGCGCTCCTCAGTGTTGCCAGTTATTCCACCCTTTGAAGTCAAAGCTCTTTTGATTTTGCGCCGCGGCTTCGTTGGCGCTGACCGCAACTATGAATGTTAGTTTTTACCTTGAATAGTCTGGAGCACACCCTAGATTTTTCACAAAGGCGTTAGATGTGGTGGGGTGTGGAGTGATATTGCCAAAAATATAAATAACAGGAGCATTTACCATCTGTTTGTACTCAATAATTGTTTGTATGTGCCTTGGTAACAGTCTTCTTAGGCAAAAAACTGACTGCCACAGGCGGGACTCGAACCTGCCCCTCAATGCAAGAGCAATCGAAGAGCCCGGCTTGCGAGAGGTGCGGGTTCGAGTCCCGGCTGTGGCAGTTCGTTTTTTATTTTAGTGTGTTTTTATTTCACATTGTAACGAAAATTTGCATTGTTAATGTTTATCCGTTGTCTAGTACCCATAACACAAGCCTCGTAGCTTACTTTGGGACTAGAGAATTGGTGTGATTGTTGAGAAATATTTATTTATTTATTATTATTATTTATAATATAGCAACTTGACAGTCTTCTTGTTGCCATTGTTTTTTTTTATATCAACCTATTTCATTCCAAAAGGTCTCCAGTTAACTTTTCCATCGGTCTCTGTATGGAATTGACTTCCATTGATCTTTTAAGATAGAGGCAAACACACTTTTAAAGTCACTTGATATCAGAAATACCAGGCCTGCCTTTCAATTCCAATTATTCCTTAATTGGACCTAATAGGCTTGTTTCCTCAAAAAATCTATTTAGTCCGTCATTTACATTATCAAAAAATATTGGACACCTATTTTTTCTTTTTTCAATTGAACAATAAATTACGAAGATATAGTGCGTTGAAGTTTCGCGTGACGTCACGCCGTGTCACACTTTTTAGCACGGAGTGACGTCACGAGCCCCCACTCCCGAACTTTGACGCGCTTTATCTTTGTCAATTTTTATTGATTTGATAAAATAAAAAAATACGTGTTCAATATTTTTTGATAATGTAACTGACGGACTAAATATAATTGTTATTATTTTACCCAGGAAACATGCCTATTGACTAATTAAGCTTATGTCACATGATCTTTTCCTTGATTTGCAAACTATTTTATACTAATATCATATCTTCAAGAGTCAAAACTATGCAAAATATCAAAATATTCAAACCACTATCGATACATGTTATCCATACTTAGGCTGGGTGCACATTGTTGTGGTGGTGACTGCTGACGCATAATGGAATAAATGAAAAATTATTCTCAGCCGCGCGTATTGACTCCACGCATTGACAGCCCGTGATGCGTCGCGGCGGATCTGCGCAGGGTTACCTCTTTATGGAGAGGATAACATAACTTATTTCTTTGAAATTAATTGCTTACTTTGCTTCGATCTAAAAGAAATTAAGAAAAGTATTAGATTTTTAGTAAGTAATAAACATAAGCAAGGAAGTTAGACTTCAACCATATAAGAGAATGATGATTTGTGTATTAAATTCAATACACCTTGAAAGTAGTCATTGGACAAATATTAAAATGGCATGTGAAAAAACAAGTCTAATTAAAAAACATACTAGTATTTAGCACAGGATTCGGTCTGTTTCGGTACCTAGCAACAAATGTTATTCATAATTTTATCTCAGAAACAAATAAGATTCGGTTACTAAACTAATCCGGTACGGTTATCAGTTCGCAAAACTTGTGTAAATAAAATCTGTACTAAGTTGGCATACTTAGTGCAAATATACTTACAAACTAGGTACTTGTAAAAAATAAGACCTAAGTAGGTACGTTAATATTGAAGGATATTATCGCCGACCCTATCAATGTTTAGTAGAGGCGCCGCGAGCTCAATCTGAATGCCACTGCGCCGTAATAAATAGAACGTTTTTATCGGCGCCCGCACCCGCCGCCGGCAAATATTGTACACTCTGCCTAATCTCGTTCGGCTTTTCAAACGTGTGTTCAAACTCCAAGGATGGTTTTATAAGTACTCAGTGACATTTTTGATGCGTAAAGTAGTAGTATCGACTAAAAGATTTCGTACTTTTTTCTCATTCTATCACTTTTTGCGTATCTGGAATGACTTTACTAACCGTCCGTCTTACTTTCCTGCAAAAGCCTATTTATACCTTAGTTAACTACGATTCAAATCCTACTTGAAAATAACTTTCCCTTAGGCCACGGCAGTACCTAGAGACGTAATGGTTTTAGCCGTCCCTGGCGGGTACTTGGTCCTTGGGGCATTTCTCACATATTGCACCTAACCTAATAAATATCCAAAATGTGTGTAATATAAGTTCGAGCTTATACTGTTCTACTACTTTAATTTATACTGGTTTATATTGTTATTGAGTGTCACTCACAGCTTTGGATATGCCAAAAATGTAACCGTCAAGAACCTTTCTCAAAGAAGAATGATGTTAAAATGTGTGGTTATTTGCAGTACGTGCCTATCTCAAGTCGGCAGCCGCGTCCCTTGCAATGATCAATTTCATTCAAACGCATATTTGCGTAAGGCATTTTATTACAATCCGCGATCCATCAATCCGTCACGGCGAGCCAATAAGCTTCGACAAGTAATCCCATATTCCGTCTCTGTCACACTTTTGTATTGTGAAAAATAAATAAATAAAAATAAAAGTTTTCCGTGCGTGTTGAGAAAGATTAACAGTAGAATTTGAATTATAGCTTCATTATATTTTCTTTATTTTAATCAAAGTTTACTTGCAATTTTCGAACCATCTCTCGGTTTGGTAATCTTCAATGGAACTTAGTTCTTTCTACAAAAATTTCTTCTATCAACAGAATGTGTAAGAGTGACACCATTTCACCAAAAAATAAATTCTTAGATTCGTAGCGCTCTCGTAGCATTCGGAGCACTTACAAAACTGGGTATCGTTTCTAAACTAGGTACTTAAAATAATTAAGAATTTCTCGTTTCTCAGCTTTGAAATACGTTGAATCTTTCTGTGTCTACGAAAATGAATCTTGAATGAATTGTAGCTACTTAGCAACCAAAATTGTGGTCGCAGCAACGCGTTACCTCGGCGAAGCTTATCTTACAAGTAAGCATTTTAAAAACAATAACTATTTAAAAAAAGATCGTCAACTATCATAAAGTTATTGTAACTATTACATAATTATTTATTAAGATCACCAGACCGATCAGTTGGTAATAGAAAGGTAACGCGACGTGGCTACGTAACGCTGAAGTTTATTGTTTCTCAAGTCGGGGTCATGACCCCTGCTGAGGTAAAATAGGTCACGGCCCAATTATAGGGAGTCGTATCGGAGTCCTGTTCGAGCGAACTGTGAGCTATTGGCACCCATCTACTTGCATTGATTACTGTCATCATTATGTTTAAAATTTTGTTGACATTTTAATTTAAAATTAGGAAATTACACCTGTGAGCAAACATCAACTCAATGTGCAAGCGCGCATATAAATGTGGTTTTCGTTTTAAAACAATAATCATCCTACCTAAATCATATATTATCTGAAAGCGTATATCTCCAGCATTAAATCAATACCTACCATTGTTGTACATATTTATTACAAGTGTCTTTTAATTATATCAATCGATCCATAGCAGTGGTAAAACGGGAATTTAGGAAACCGCGGTATATGTATGTTGGAATTTAACAATAAATCATCTTTTTTTACAATAAAAACAAAAAATATTAAATTTGATACTCCTCTCTAGCCCTGATAACAGTTTGCAGTCGATTAGTTGCTCGCGAGTGTAGTTAATGCCCAAGATAGCTTATTCTACTTTTTAGAACAGTGCTAGTAACTACGCAGAAATTATTTGTGTAGACACAAATAATTTCTGCGTAGTGTAGTAGCTTTGCTTTGGTAGGTACACGAAGTAATGCACTAGCAGATAATGCTTTTAGTATTAAGCCCTACTTTAGTTCAGCTTAGTTATTGTACAATTTTATGTAAATATATATGTATAAAATAAATTATATAAAGCTTTAAATTATCACCGAGGCATGCGTCGTTCATCTCGTGCATTAACGAGCCACGAGCGATAACCAACTTACTGTAGTCTGAACATCCCACAAAAAATCTTTTTTTTTTATCAAATAAATCCAAATTTTTAAATCTGCACGGCCGGATTGCCGCAAAGTATTTAATGCGCTCTCCTCTCGGATAGCCACGTACACAGAGATTTCATTGGAATATCTGGCACGAATCCGCTGCGGGCCGCTTAGAACTTGATGGATCACTCCAATCCGGGATATTAAAAGGGAAGGCCAGTGTGATGTTCGTAGAGAATATTAATTTGCCAACTAATAAGTGGGAACTTTATTTCACCAATTTAAATCTACGAAAAAACTTGCTTGGACCTATGGTTGACTGGTAGAGATTGCCTCCGGCATCAAGTCCACCATTATAAATAAATAAATATGGATACGACAACATCACACACCTACATTGATTTGACTCCGTGGTAAATAGCTAAAGCACTTGTGTTATAGATATCATAATCAACAGCGGTATTACAAATAAACTTAAATACCTACATACATATAACACCCAGACCAGTAAAAACAGACTTCAGAACATTGTACACAAGTTTGTGCAGAAGTTTTAAAGTTAATAAATAAAAATAGGCTTTGTTAATATCTTGTATCAATGTATTCCCGTGTTGCTAACCGTTTCACTCAAAACTAATACTCTCTGCTTTGGAGCTCGGGTTGGTTAGTTGCTTATCGAATTAAACGAATTTGATGTATTAATTTGAGTAATCAATTACTTTAAATCAAATATATTTTCTCTACTAAAGCAAAGGGATCAAAAACATTATCCGACACTTCTTTTTTACAACGTCTAGATACTGACTTTTCTACTTTACGATATTTCAGTTACAGTCTCTTTTTCATCAACAAATAGAATTATGTAATTAGAATTTACACGTGTACACGCTAATCCTACTTATATTACAAATTCAGCATCAACATTCAAAGGCCGTAATCTACACGTGCTAAGCCAATTTCTGGAAACGTCGCGACCTGGATCGCACCGCATTCTAATCTGGCGCATCGCTTATGCCCCTTACACACTGCGACTTTTAGCGTCGATGCCGTAATGCATTTTTCAACTACACATATCAAAATACATTTTGTGTCGTGGCACACGGTAGCGCGTTTACAATCGCATATACATAGTTCAATGGTTAGCTTCTGCATCTTGACTATATCGATGGAGCATTGCTAATAATAGTGCAAGATTGTAAAGGTGGACCATTTGCGACTGCATCGATGCTACATCTCTGCCAAAAGTCGCAATGTGTAAAGGGCTTAAGCCGCTGCATTTTAGCGAATTTCAGACGCCGGTGTTTTGCATCATACATGAGTAATCTCATTACCCCAACAATGGTAGCGCCTAATCTGATGCGATAGCGAAGCGATGCGCCGTTTCAGGGCTCAGCTCATATAAATAATCTGATTAGAGATAAGATCAGTATCAGCACGGAAATTCAATTATTACACTACGTCAAAACAGGAACTGCAGTTTCTCAGGTAACCTGTTAAAATAATACGATACTAACAAAGGATTTACAGTGAGCTTCAAAATGTGAGCGCGCGGAAATTACTATAGCTAGAGCTACTCCATGCTGCGATTGCCTACTTCAGTCTTTAGAAGCTATGACTTCACAAGGTAAAATTATCAGGCTACCTCTTTTCTACTAATTTACCAACAAAATGCTGTGTAAACTGCCAGATACCAGACCAACGGCAACTTCTAGAAGACGCTGAAGATTAACTTAAATGGTTGTAAATATGATGCAATCTGAGCCTCAAAAAAAACTTTAACATGCGGGTAGACCACATATCGCATAACAAACAACGTAACACCCACTCGTAAAAAGTCGACTGCTGGCAAATAGTATAAGAACATTTTAAATCCCCCGGGAAATGGCTACTCGAGGATCAGTAATTCGACATAGCGTTCCCCGGTCACCGGCTAAAATGTAAAATGGCTCCCTTGCATTTTTTCCAAGAGCCATAAAGTATGACATTTATTACGGTCAGATCTGCCTCAACCACTATTGATAGGCAAATGAGAGAGTTTTTTAAAAGAAAAACGATGTCTGCTTTTTATGTGTTCTCTGGATAAGGATATTTTTTAAGAACTTGCGACTTGTGAGTTTCTTGCCCGTTATAGCCGAATCTTTTTGTGGACGCTCATTTGCTTGCCTGTGTCTAATTTACGATACATTTTTTTAGAAAGATAATCATATCTAGAAAGTTTTTTAGTTATTGACAATCAAAGAATGTACTCAACCTGAAACAGGTATGTGGCGTATTGTTGTACTGTTTGAATTAAGATTTATAATCTAATTTTAGATATTAACTCATGTAATGTAGCTAGGAGGTATTTGCATAAGAAATTAAAAAGAAATAAAGTTAGCATAGAGATTACTTATCCATTAGTAGGTAGTCGTAAAACCGCGTCAACTTTCATGAGCCGTGAAAGAATCTCGAAATTGAGCCATCGATACCGATAAGGCCAATAACTCACTACCAGGTCAAGCACAATAGTGAGTGCCACCGATAATCGTATATTAAGGCCCTTATCCCTCAAGCACCTATGCGACAATAGAAAGGAATATAACGACGAAAAGTGGCCACATAAAAATGACATACGGTTGCTTTGGCCCCGCGAAGTGGATGAAAAAATATGAGGAATGCGACAATAGAGATATCATACTGCGGATCCCGCCATTTTCATCGTTGAAATTATTTTACCATGATTAGAAAATAGAACCGACCTTAGAACGGAAAGAAATAAGAAATTAATACCTAATAAATAATGCCTGTAACTAATAAAATTAATGTTAATTAGTAGCTTTGTCAACAAACTTACACTAAATATTATAAATAAATATTTCACAACAATCACACCAATTCTCTAGTCCGAAATTAAGCTACGAGGCTTGTGTTATGGGTACTTGACGACGGATAAACATACTTAAATACTTTTTTTTGTAAATAAATACATAGTATGCATAGAAAACACCCAGACCAGTACAAACACACATGTTCATGCACACTTATGCTTGTACTGAGCGGGGATCGCACCAGCGACCTTTGGTTTCAGAAGTCCGATATGTGGACCACTGCACCAAGCGGTCGTCAAAGTACACTACGTAAGTATGTAAACCGTTCTGAATACTGCAATGAACAATTTTTTTTAACCTCATAAACATGATTGCGGTCTGAAAGTGATTACTAGTTTTTAAAATTAGATTTTTTAACACACTTCTATCACTAAAGTTCAAAATTCTATAACAACTTGTTACCTTCCAAAATGTATTAATGAATTTGACTCATCGGGAATAAAAAGGTTTTTGATCACTTTATGGTGATGGAACCATTGTCACCAACCAAGACATTTAAATAGTCAGTGTCAATCAGTATATTCTAAATCTATAGCATCAATCATCAACTCATTAAAAAAAATTAGAACTTGTCTGTTAAATGTGTGAAAACAATTGTGATCCATGAGGCGGTAAACACTTTCATATCGCAACCGTACAATACTATCAACATCTCGCATTGAGATAAACTAAACGAAAAAGTAAATGCGTGTTTTGGCAGTTTTTCCCTAACATTGGTAAAGTATTTATACTCAAACCATGCTCTCCATGTCACACTGGGGCTAAATGTGGTCTCCCATCAGGCGGCAAATGCGAAATCGTAATAAAAGTATCCGTATGATATGTAAAGTAGCCGTAATATTGAAAACTTCCAAAGTCCATCAATAAATGTGACGTGGTGAGGGGAGGTTACGCTGCCTTATGATGCTGCATAGGGCGGCGCTAGTGTTGTTATCGATCAAATCAAATCAATATAAAAAAAATTACTTTCAAATACAGTTTTTAAATATAACAAGTGGCAAGAGCCTTCTTTTAATAAAAAAATACACGTGCCAGAATCGATGACTTCATAAACAAAACGTCTTTTGGTAAAAATAATAATTTTAGGTCAAGCATTTATCACCAATAGCAAATTAAGGAGTATGGCTCGGACCAACCGCATAGTTGAGGTGAGGCCTGTCCAGTGGGACGTATATACCTGATGAGATGAGATGAGCAAATTAACAGCCAGTAACAGAAATCTGCAATGGAATAGTATTTCCTCCAAAAGATGGGAAATGTCTTCAGCCTTAATTAGTCCTTCTGGCCGATTTCGACCACGGCGGCCTATCTCAACAGAGATCAGCCAACTACGCAGGAGATATTAGTGCACAAGTGTGAGCGCAATACACAGGTGCACTCACTGTTCCATCACTCTCAAAGTTCGGTGAGACGGCAATCCGACATGACCGGAGAGAGATCAGGCGCAGGACCAACGGCTTAACGTGGTTTCCGAGGCACGGGGGTGTAACACCACCAACTTCCCGACTCCGAGCTGTTTTTGAGAAATTCATGACAGAAAATTTCAGAAACAATTTTGGCTTGACCCGGGATTCGAACCCAGGACCTCTCGGATGTTAGGCAGAAACATTGCACCAACGAGGCAGTCGTTTGAGCCTTAATATCAGGTATGTGAATATACGGACAAAATAAATTCGAACTTAAAAAAATTAGACTCAATTAGATAAATGACGTTAACATGGTTCAGTCACAGATATAAAAATGCACTATTTCAGTCATATTTCGGAACTCTTATTATTAAAGTTGCCCCACGAAAATGGCGCTTATTATAAATTATCAATACTTACTTCCCACCCTTATATAAGGGTGGGAACTAAGTATAATTAGATGTTAAATAAAATGTTTAAATAAACCTTAGTGAACTTAACAGCTTTGGATGATTTTATAAGACATATTTCCAGGAATAGATATGATTATTTATAGTTTTTATTATTACTTATCAACATCGATTATTTTCCATCACTGCTCCCATCTCTCGCATAAAACGAGGCGTCAAAACGCACAGACCGCAACTATCAAAGAGAAATCTTTTCCGTGTATCAATAACGTCGTCTTGATGTCGCGTCGCGTCGCCAGACGCATATCGCTGAATCGCTTTATGTCGTTTGCCGTAAACCCTTGCTATAGGTAGGTACAAGGTAGGTACCGACGCCGATGCCTGCACCTCGAATAGGATTAGACATTATCCAGTTTTACTTTTAAATCGATATTGGAAGTTAGAACTACCTGCATAAGAATAACAGAGTGCAACTGATTTTAATGGTAGGTAGTGCAGTATATCTACTATACTCTGCCTACCTCGTTGGTGTACTAGCGAAGTTTCTGCCTTACATCCGAGAGGTCCTGGGTTCGAATCCCAGGTCGAGGCAAAATTGTTTTTGAGATTTTCTGTCATGAATTTCTCAAAAACAGCTCTGAGTCGGGAAGTTGGGGAAGTCGGATAATATCTCCTGCGTAGTTGGCTGATCTCTGTTGAGATTGGCCGCCGTACTCGAAATCGGCCACGAGGACTATTATTATAATTATTATATCTAGTATCGAATATGCACAGGTAAACAAGGCTAGGTATCGAGTACGTCTAGACTCAAGTAACTTTTACTTTAATCGAGTTCCAGCATGTATTTCATTTCTTTCTTGTCAGTAAGTATTCAGTATTACTATTTTACTTTCGTCGCTTCCAAATACACCTAATTCTCTTTTTTTTTCTTTGTTCTCTCGTCGACACACCATGACACGAAGGTGTCAAATCAACTCGGTTGCGCCTAACCAAGCGTCACCAATTTTTATCACCCCTCCAAGTGGCGATGCCACCAAGAAAACCTAGTTACGAAATCCATTCAGTGCCCCGAAATCACAACAAAAGGGGGCATCTTATCAGTGATGTTGAGAGCGTGAAATTATTTTCCTTGGCGTATGCAGATTAGCCTAGGGCGGGGGTCGGGATTAGTTCCGGTTTACTTTTTATAGGATTCCGATGATAAATGTTGCTACTCAATAGTAACGGGTGGTGCGTGAAACGGTTCCAAATAAGCCCGCAATGCATATTTGAATATTACGATCGGGTGACTGGTGGCGGTTTGAACCTAATCCATGCATGCTGCGGAGTGTGCTGATGGATTTCAGCTTGTTATATTCTTATTAGGATGAGATACAACAGACAAGAGATAATCATCAAGTGACTTCAAGTGTCGCCGATGGACATTGTAAGTATAACTTTTTAGGGGTTATTTTTTTACCAACCTCGTCCGGATCATGGCAAAAGCTAAAAAATTATGTAGCACAATATACAAACCCACATTTCTTGCAAGAGCGGTTTAAATTTGGCTTAACTGACTCAACGTGAAGTTAAATTGCCGTCTACATAACACTGGTTGACTGAATACCAAATAACAAATTCCTGACCGTTCGATACTGATTCGTTTTTTGGCCCAAAAAACAACGTTAGACCTCCTTTCTAAGAGTACAAGTCTAATTTCGTAGAAACATTATAATCGCAAACAAATTGTATCTGCAACGGAACACATGTCGCCACCCTTCTATCCTAACGGTTTAGGAGTCAGACAAAAAACAAGGAAGCGCAGGCGGGCTGCGGGCCATCGCCGATCGGGATATGATTTATAGATCATGTCATCGGCAATACGCTTTCTATACGTCAGGGTCTTGTCATCTCGCCCCCGCCATCCCCCGGCCACGAGGACGAGGCGAAATTTTGTATTTTGTTGTTAATACCGTATTCAACCCGTGTTCGACCGGCCGCCAAAGAAATAGATAAATACCCAACCAACTTAAAACGTATGCCTCCGTTAGGTTACGTCATTTGGGCTGTCTTTCACTTTGCAATAGCCGGCTTATATAAACAAATATCTGCTAAGTTATTTTGTGGAAGAGCGTCAATCTTTAGTGCATCGATAAAGACATGTATTGTATTTCACGTGCGTGGAGAAGCATATTGAACTACCAAACAAGCTGTTCGGCTCTCTTGTGATCTGTCTTTCCTGTGACTTATTCCATCATATCTAGGGATACAAAAGGTGTAGCTTCAATCAATGAGGTATATATATGGTTGGTCTGATATGGTTTTCCCGCAGCTATCAATAACATTCAGATAGAAATACTCTACAAGAAATTAGGTAGAGAATTCTATCTGAATGTTATAGATAGCTGCGAGAAAACCATATCAGACAGACCAACCATATACGTAGGTGTAAGTTTACTCGAATATTAATGGAAAAAAATCTCACATACCATACAGCATTTGTATCAAATCGAACAATAATCGCTCATATTGTCAGTTACAATACAATTTGTTTGGAAACTCGACGCGTGAGGGAAATAATAACAAATGATTCGAGCCCTAACGCCGCCTGGCGTTGAAAGATCACGCCTATTGCTTTCATTTTGATGAAAAAACAACATTGCTTCGCAAAATATTAAACGGTTAGGCAAACACACTCTTCTTTAAATTATTTAGTAGGTAAGAGCACCTATGTCTATCTTCTAGTATGATCCTGAAACCAAGTCTCCTTTTAACACGCTTTTATTAGATCGGGGTGTATGTATGTATGTAACGGAATTTTTGAGCTCAATTTTCACCAACTTCCAGAAATCGGATTATTTTGAAACTTTGCACACGTATTAAGTATGACATTGCAATAATTTGATAAGAGTTTTCCATTATCCTAATAAACTTAAAAAATAAAAATAAAAAATAGTTTAAAAAACTAAAATGGGTGCTTGGTAGAGTAGTATGTGAAAATCATCCTATTATTGGCAACTATAAAAAGAGAAGAAAACGTCATAAAGTGCACCCCGCGCTTTTTACTCTACTGTATTATAAATTCCGTGCACTCAGATTTTTTTTTAGTTAGCAATAAAAGCTTGTTTTTATAGTTTTTTAAACTATTTTTAATTTTTTTGAATGATTTTCAATCATTCGGAATATTTTCTTTAAGCAGCCGCTCACTCACTCATTTATTCTTTTCTTGTCAATATTGCAGTCCTAAGCGAGGGAGGGAAACAATCAATGAAGGGAACAAAAGGAGGTGCCAATTTGTCTGCAAAAGAGTTAAGCCATTTGGATGGGTCATTTGAAGGTGGATTCGATGTCGCCTGAGACTGGCGGTATCTTCTTATCTCTTTCCAAACAATTGCAGACGGTGTGCGCGGTGACATATTTTCGCAGAATTTGACCACACCATGTTTTTTCTTTTTGGAGAAAAGCCTCTTGGCTTGGGCAGCTGTTTTTTGGTACAGGAGGTAGTTCTCCATGGACATTGTTCTATTGTACCTTTTTTCTGCCTCTCTGCGCTTCTGAAAAGCGGCAGAGCACAATTTTTCGTGACAATTTTTTCTTTGGGATGCTAGCTTCTGCTGATGAATTTAGAATTTCAATGAACTGGGAGTAAGCGGTGAGAGCATTGACTTCATTTATGATCGGGAGTGAGTCTAATTTCGAATTAACAGTCGAACTATAGGTGGCCCAATCGGCCTTACTTAATCGGTATTTTAAAAGTGGGGGAATACGGGTGACTTCGGGAGATGAATGCGGTGATGTTAATATGATCGGAAAATGGTCACTACCAAAAGTACTATCAAGAGTCATCCAGGATAGAAGGGACATCAGGTTAGGGGAGCAAAGAGACACAAAAACGGCAGAAGCCGAGTTTTGAGACGGATTACATCTTCGCGTTGGGCTGCCGTCGTTCAGAATGCACAAGTTTAAGTCATACAAAAGGTCCAAGAGAATCAAGCCAGGAGCGTCAGTGTGGTAGCAACCCCAATAAGTGTGATGAGCATTTAAATCGCCCAACACGAGAACAGGAGGAGGCACAGACAAAATGGCAGAACGTAATTCGTTCAGAATGAAAGAAGTAGGGCGAGGGATATATACAGACAGTATAGAAATGTTGTGTACCCTAACAGCCACGATATTAATATCCTGGCTGTGATCAGGAAGAGGGAGCTGCGAGTAGGTGTCGGAGCGCCTTACTAATAAAGCGTTTCCAGCATATCCGTCGGCCCTATAATCCCGGAAGCATGAGTAGCCTGATACACGATAAAAATAAAGTTTAAAAACTAACACCCGACTACTTAAAAACACGCTCTAAAAAGTACGAAACAAGAAAACACTCTCCAATGAAATTACTTAGTATGTACAAACTATTAAATATTTACCGTTATTAAATAAACTAACTTACACATATTATTATATTTTAATATATTTTCAATTTATAATATTGATAGAGAAATGTTTTAAGGATAAAGCCGTGGTCGTATACCACTTTTTTTAATTTATTATTCTTATGGCATATTCATATGGCATTTAAACTTTATTTTTATTTAACATATTTTGGAGTTCTAAAAAGGTTAATCTTGGGTTCATTGATTTCTCAATCTTTCCAACTCCTCGAACGATCTTTGGTCATGTGGATTCTTTAGTAATTTGCTAGATTCCAGTGAACTAATCCATAATCCATCTATGGATCTTACTCTGCTAAGAGCCACATATATAGTCGGGTAAAAAAGATGTGAATTATATACAATCAGCCCATGAATACAGGTAAAGTCACAAGCAAATGCTAGTAATATATATATATATATATATATATATATATATATATATATATATATATATATATATATGATGAAATGATACCAAACACGGCATATTTATCTTAACTTTATTTTTTTACTTCGTATGTTTTGTCCGCCAGAGGGCGCCACATTAGATTTTGTGAAATCCCATATAGCCTATAACCAGCGGACAATTAAGACGCTTCTAATGATATGTCATTTGTCGAATTCTGATAAGTAGTTTAGAAGTTACGAGGGAACAGATGAACATCCATACCCACATACATACATACATACATACAGGTCAAAATCATAACCCTCCTTTTGCTTCGCCGTAGTCGGGTAAAAATGTTAATTTTACAAGGTCTGGCAAAAAATTCTATTTTACAAGGTCTAAGCTCCGACCATAGAGGACAAAAGGTCACATTTCCGTCTGGTCCGGCCTTGAGCGTAGTAGATATAGTTTATAGACCAGTCACTGCAAACAGGATAAATAGATTTAAGGATAGGATTTTTGATGGTGTGAAAACATTAATACCAAACAGTAGTAGTAACGTAGACAACTTATATGAAGATCTTTTTAACTTAATTAAAAGCGAATTTGCATCAATTTTCACAAAAAAAAGGTTAAGTCTAATCGGTTTACAAGTAAGTTTAATGAATGGGCTACACCAGGTATTTATAAAAGCAGGAACAAGTTATATGATCTGTATAGTATTAGAGAACATTCTCAGGACCCACATATAGAATATGTTACAAAATATTCAAAAATCTTTAAAAAAGTTTGTGCCCAAGCAAAGACGAATCATCTTCGTAGGATAGTTTCAGGTTCAAAAAATAAAGCCAAAGCTACCTGGAATATCATTAACAAAGAAACCGGTAAAGATAAAACAAAAGATCGTTCATATTCATTAAAAGATGGAGGTAAACTAGTTAAATCTGATGCAGAAGTAGCTAATAGTTTTGAAAAGTACTTTGCTAATATAGCACCATCTACTACTAAAGAACTTAACTCTTCTGCAGAACTGTCTGAATCCATTCTCAAATCCAATATTGATGAGTGTGATTCACCACTATACTTTAGATACGTTGTCGTGAAGCGACAAAGAAGGGAAAAGGGAAACGAAAAGAATTGAGAAATAACAAACAAATTATATTAAAAGTTAAACAGAAGAAAATAAAAAGAAACCTAGAGGAGTGAGAGGAATGTATGAGTGAAAATGAGTGAGTGTAGTGAGTGGAGTGGGCGTGGGTAGGTGTCTTCACAAGATTAAGCGGGTCCGGAGGCGCTGAAGTGAAGCGAAGCGTTCTTGGAGTAGTCCGTTGATGCGCAGCGGTGTAGAAGCTGGAGCGCAGCTGTGCCGGAGACCGTGAAGACACCGGTGATCAGCAGAGGTAGCCGCGATGGCTCCTCCTCAGGATAGAAGAGGTCAGTCCCTCGCAGGCCCTCCTCAGAATAGGAGGGTTCAGTCCCTCGCAGTTCCTCCACAGGATAGGAGGAGTCAGTCCCTTGCAGTCCCTCCTCAGGCAAGGAGGGGTCAGTCCTCAGTGTTGCAGTGGGTGAGGGCCTTCCGGAGGTGGTGAAGTCCTGGTCTTCCTGTAGTACTTCTTGAAGTGTTGTATAGTAAAGAGTTTACTGTTATAGAATCGAAGCCTGCAGTAGAATGAGTCAGATATGGATAGTATGGGCTTATATAGGGCCGGCCGTTCAAATTTAGAGCGTGGATAGAACGCGATAAAACTCGTGCTTTGCAGAGTTTGTAATGGAAATTGTATTGAAACTTTGCTAAAAGTTGTCAATTTTCAGAAAAAAAATAATAAGACTCCCGTCACTCAAAATGTCAAACATAGTGTCAAAAAGTACAAAATTCGGAAAAATACTAATAAATCGTGTTCACAATAAGAAATAATTATGCTGAGAAGGAGAGAAAAACCATTAAAATGTTAGTTATAACCCTTTTTCCCTATTTTACAGCGGAATATCACATTTATAGGTGATACAAACTTTGACGTTTATGAACACGTAATTAGAAATTCCTTATTTTTCAGTAAAAAGTGAACAGATTCCACGGAAAAGAATAATAATACACGCAAAATGCATATATTGTGAGAATGAAAATGACTGGAAACCCAAACCGGAAGAAATTATTATCAGTATACCAAGTGAGTATGCACGTCGGTACATTTCCCCCACGAACGCTCGAACTGAAGGCTTGTTTAACGAGTAGTCATCCGCTCGGAATGATGGCTTATTTAACGAGTAGTCAACCGCTCAAAAGAAAGTACTAGTTAGTACTAAGAAGACCAAGTAAAGATCCTCAAGTTAAGGGGTTTAGAGTCCCTAAAGAGATCAAGTAAAGATCCTCAAGTTAAGGGGTTTAGAGTCCCTAAAGAGATAAGGGGTTTAGAGTTAAAAAGAGGAGTTTAAAGTCCCTCATTTTAAGACAAGGGGTTAAGAGTCCCTTAAAAGATTAATATAAAAGGTTAGAATTCCCAATTAAAAGAGAAATTAAAATAAATAAAGAGAATGGGAAAATGTACCAATTTCAGCAAGATCCTCATCAATAGAGAGAGGAGAAATTAATATTTCCTCTGATGAAGTTATCGAAGTAGTCATTTTAAAAATGTTAATTAGAAAGAAAGTCAAGATTCAACAAAGCTCAAACAAATTTAAAAAAAAAATGAAGTACCTCTTTTTCTTCTAGATTGTAGAGTGAAGTTGTATTGTATATGAAGATTCGAGATGACAGAGTAGGGGTTAAGATTTAGGATGACAATGAAGGGGTTAAGATTTGTTAAAAGGAAAAGCCAAATAAGGATGATTAGGTGAAGAACACTAGAAGAAGTGTTGTTTTAGAATTTAGAAGAAAATAGAGAGTGAAATGAATGAGGAATGAAAAGCAATATACTAAATAAGAGAAAGAGAGAAAAGAAAGAGAGACTGAAGACTTAAACGTTGGGCGCCAATTTGTCGTGAAGCGACAAAGAAGGGAAAAGGGAAACGAAAAGAATTGAGAAATAACAAACAAATTATATTAAAAGTTAAACAGAAGAAAATAAAAAGAAACCTAGAGGAGTGAGAGGAATGTATGAGTGAAAATGAGTGAGTGTAGTGAGTGGAGTGGGCGTGGGTAGGTGTCTTCACAAGATTAAGCGGGTCCGGAGGCGCTGAAGTGAAGCGAAGCGTTCTTGGAGTAGTCCGTTGATGCGCAGCGGTGTAGAAGCTGGAGCGCAGCTGTGCCGGAGACCGTGAAGACACCGGTGATCAGCAGAGGTAGCCGCGATGGCTCCTCCTCAGGATAGAAGAGGTCAGTCCCTCGCAGGCCCTCCTCAGAATAGGAGGGTTCAGTCCCTCGCAGTTCCTCCACAGGATAGGAGGAGTCAGTCCCTTGCAGTCCCTCCTCAGGCAAGGAGGGGTCAGTCCTCAGTGTTGCAGTGGGTGAGGGCCTTCCGGAGGTGGTGAAGTCCTGGTCTTCCTGTAGTACTTCTTGAAGTGTTGTATAGTAAAGAGTTTACTGTTATAGAATCGAAGCCTGCAGTAGAATGAGTCAGATATGGATAGTATGGGCTTATATAGGGCCGGCCGTTCAAATTTAGAGCGTGGATAGAACGCGATAAAACTCGTGCTTTGCAGAGTTTGTAATGGAAATTGTATTGAAACTTTGCTAAAAGTTGTCAATTTTCAGAAAAAAAATAATAAGACTCCCGTCACTCAAAATGTCAAACATAGTGTCAAAAAGTACAAAATTCGGAAAAATACTAATAAATCGTGTTCACAATAAGAAATAATTATGCTGAGAAGGAGAGAAAAACCATTAAAATGTTAGTTATAACCCTTTTTCCCTATTTTACAGCGGAATATCACATTTATAGGTGATACAAACTTTGACGTTTATGAACACGTAATTAGAAATTCCTTATTTTTCAGTAAAAAGTGAACAGATTCCACGGAAAAGAATAATAATACACGCAAAATGCATATATTGTGAGAATGAAAATGACTGGAAACCCAAACCGGAAGAAATTATTATCAGTATACCAAGTGAGTATGCACGTCGGTACAACGTAAGCACCGATGTAATTATGAACGCATTCAATGAAATAAATATGAAAAAAACCGAGGATCTTTGGGGAATATCCGTATGTATAATTAAAACTATTATTGAAATCATAGCACCTCTTTTAGCGATCATTTTTAACAAATGTATTGATGAAGGAAAATTCCCAAATTTAATGAAATTTAGTAAAATAGTACCGTTATTTAAATCTGGTGACAAAAATAACCCCTCAAATTTTCGACCGATATCAATCTTACCGGTTCTAAGTAAAATTTTTGAAAAGATTATATTCAATCAGCTACTATTTCACTTACAACTTACAATTTGGTTTTACAAAGGGTCGCAGTACTGCTGATGCTGGAGTCGCTCTGTTGAAACATATATTTGATGCCTATGATAGTAAGCATGATGCTGTGGGAATCTTTTGTGACCTCTCTAAAGCGTTTGATTGTGTTGACCATGAGACCCTGTTGAGAAAACTACGCCATTATGGTGTATCAACTAATGCATGTAACTTATTTAATTCATATCTCACTGAGAGAACACAAAAGGTTTCTATCAATGGAGCAGAGTCTCCTGGAGCACCTCTCACTATGGGTGTGCCCCAGGGTTCGATATTGGGACCGTTACTGTTTCTAATATATATTAATGACCTTCCATACTTTGTCGACGGTGCTTGTGAGATAGTGTTATTTGCTGATGATACTTCACTACTTTTTAAAACTCCAAGGGGTAAGAATTGTTTGACGATGTAAATGGTACTCTCTCGCGAGTACTTCATTGGTTCACCGTTAACAATTTATTGCTTAACGCGACCAAAACTAAATGCATTAAGTTTACAATGCCCAATGTCCGACAAGTTCCAACAAGGGTTGTTGTTAAGGATGAACAACTAGTTACTTCAAATACTGCAACATTTTTGGGAATTACTTTGGATGATAAGCTCCAGTGGGGTCCTCATATCATGACCTTATCAAAGAGACTAAGCTCCGCTGCATACGCTGTAAGAAAGATAAGGTTTCTGACTGATATTGAAACGGCAAGACTAGTTTATTTTAGTTATTTTCACAGTATCATGTCATACGGCATCTTACTATGAGGCTCAGCTGCAGATATAGAGACAATTTTCGTATTGCAGAAACGAGCCGTGCGGGCTATTTATAAACTTAAATCAAATGAAACACTTAGAGAATTGTTTAAAGAAGTTAAAATACTTACAGTTTACTCGCAATACATTTACGAAAACCTAATTTACGTTCGAAAAAACTTACACTTATTTCCTAAAAATAGCGATTTGCATAACTTCAACACAAGACAAAAAAATAGGCTTGCCGTTCCACATTTTAGGCTTCATAAAGTTGGTCACTCATTTATGGGTAGATGTGTAATATTTTTTAATAAATTACCTGAAAATTTAATTTCATTGCCTTTAGATAAATTTAAAACAGTTGTAAAAGATGTATTAATGTCGAAAGGATATTATAAAATTGATGATTATATAAATGACAAAGATATATGGAAATGTTTAAATGCAAACAATTACAATTATTGTAAATCAATTTTGAAAAGAGGCAATGACAATAGTGACTGAGTTTCTTGCGCCGCTTCTTCTCAGCACTGGCCCAAACTGTCCCGAAGCGGTGGTAGGGTCAATTTATATGTTGGGACGTGTAAAAGTGCTAATTTGTTAGCCTAATTACAAAAATAAATTGATTTTATTGATTTTAATGTGAATCAGGTACCAGCCAAGTCCGAGACGGCTAGGACCGACGGGGAAAACTTTTGAATGTGAAACATCAGTTCATGCTTTTTACTTCTGATGCTTTTGCAGTTCCACTGAACTGCTAAGTTCATTATCATTATTTATCAGATAATCATCATTAAGAGAATATTGAGAGATTTGGGAAAATCTTTCGGCAACGTTGGACGGTAGCCGGCCATTATGACCGGAGACAATACGAAGGATGAGAGATAATATTAATTGTAAAACACTTTCATCTTCTTTCGACATAGGATGAGAGGAGTCTGCATTTAGAGCACAGCCATTTGGAAGGGTTGAGGGACAATCACGCACAATGGCTTGGTGTGCCTGACGGTCATAACCCTTACCTAATGGGGGACGCGCGCGAGGGGAGGGGCGGGATACCAATTTCTTGTATGAAGAATATTGCTGAGGCTGAGTTTGAGGTTGTGAAGGGCTTGAGTGGCTAGCTTGGACTGATGGAGAAGATTTGGCCATATCGGCATATGATCTGAGAACTGAGGGGAAGAGAAGAACTGCTTGCTCATAGGATATGTTGTCCTGGGACATTTTAATTGATTTTTGTCTAGCGTGCTCTGGACAAGATTTATTTAGTGCAGAGTGAGGACCTGAGCAGTGAAAGCATGTAGACTTCTTCTCTTCAACTGAACAAGTTTCACCACAGTGTGGTTGAGCGCATCTGTAGCATCTGGGTTTAGAACGGCATTGTGCCTTGACATGGCCAAATCGGCAGCAGTTTACACACTGAATTGTAGGCAGTTGGTAAGTTTCTAACGGAATTGATGTGTGGCAGCAATAGCCACGGTTAGGTAAAACCTGACACTGCAGTGTGATAATAACAACTGATTGTGTGGGGAGCCAGTTTGTTTTTTCCCTCAACCACTTGCTTTCTATTCAGACGTCTTGCCTTCAACAAAATGCCACAACCAGAAGGAACAGTCAGAGATTCAGCCAGTTCCTCCATAGTCCAGTCTGTAGGGATGCCCCTGTTTCTGCCAATTTTTTTCACACCGTCTAAAACTACACCACCGATTTTGTTGTTGACCAGAAATCTGCCGAATCGTATAGGTTGGATATATGTTGGGGCTGAAGGATCTGGATCTATGCGAGAAACATGGACCAAGAATGGGCCTTTATCTAGGTCGGAGTACGATTTCGGTGCTATGACAACCGAAGGGTGGACGTACATAGGTTGATTAGAGGACGCAGACGCGGTAGGGTTAGTAACAGCACGTATTGCTGGCTCAATGGGCTCCTCAGGTTCAAGGCGGCGTTTTGTTGCCGTTTGGGAAAACATAAACGGAGACATATCCATATGTAAATCTGCAGTGTCCATTTTACAAGACTTACCGCTTACAAAACACTAATATTATACCACCACCGAATTCCTTAGAAATAATAAGCTTAGATTTAAGTGGAAAAAGGCTAACAATGAAACTCTAAATATGAAAGAAATCTGAAATCACGTGTATCTACCAACACTCGCGAAACGGAATCTGGAAAAAATCGTATGAGATCTAATTGTCGTATCTCTCTCTGTTTGTTTGTAATCTGTGCTTGTCGTTGTCAATTGTCAACTTGTCAGTTGACTTGTCAGTTTGTCACTTGTCTTGTCAAACAAGTTTGATCTTGGTCTGGTTATTTCGTTTGTGAAATATTTTGTTGAAAGTTGTATTGTGTGTGGCGTTAAATTCACCGACACCTGCGAAAAACTACTGCAACCATGAGATGGACTGTGCACATCGATGGTGGTCCAATGAGGGTAAACCATGCAGCTGTTTGTATCGATAACAAAATATACTCCTTTGGTGGATACTATTCCTCCGAAGAATACAAAGATTGGGAACCGATTCCTGTCCATGTCCTAAATACTACTACATTGCGATGGTCCGCAGTAAATTATAAAAAAAACGATGTGGTCCCATTTCAAAGATATGGACACACAACAGTGGCCTATGGAGATAAAGTAAGTATAACTGATGACATACTTACATATTTTGTAAAATTTCTGTTATTCCGCAACCCAAATAAATTCATTAACTTTGTCGAAACAATACCATTCATTGTTTTCAGTTAAGAAAACAAGAGTACCTTTAAGTCATCTCTCAGATTAATGTTAATAACACCATTATTATTTTGCCTAAAGACAATTGAACTTTAAATACTTTCAGGTGTATATGTGGGGTGGGCGAAACAACTCCGTTGCGTGTGAAACATTGTCTTGCTTTGATACAAAGAAACTAGAATGGAGCACTCCACCTGTTTCTGGTATGGTTCCATTTGCTAAAGATGGTCACTCTGCTTGTGTTATTGAAAACAAGATGTACATCTTTGGAGGTTTTGAGTATCTCACTGATCAGTATTCCCAAATAGTTCACTGTCTTAATTTGGACACAATGCACTGGAGTTTGATAGATGCAACTGGGACATTGCCTTCACACAGAGACTTCCATACTGCAGTGGCAGTGGGCACAAGGATGTATGTGTTTGGAGGACGTGGTGATTTAAATAGTCCCTACAACTCACAAGAAGAAGTGTACTGTTCCCAAGTATATTATTTAGATACTGTTGCAGAAAAGTGGGTGGCCCTAAATCCAAGGGGAATTTGGCCAGAAGGGAGGCGAAGCCATTCTGCTTGTAAGTTTTTTTTTTTATATAAACTTTCTAATTTCACAGTATGTGAACTGAGATAAAAAAAAACTTTCTGATTGCAGGGCTTCACAATGGGTACATGTACATCTTTGGAGGATTTAATGGAAACACAAAAACTCATTTCAATGATCTCGACAGATATTCAATTAAGGACAACTATTGGCATTTCATGAATGTGCCAGGCTCAGTGCCTTGCAAGAGGAGACGTCAGGCATGTTTGGTTTATGAAGATAAGGTGTATCTGTTTGGTGGAACAAGGTATTTTTATTTTTATTGACTGCCCAAATTAACTAAAGTTAAAATTGTTTTATGAATTACTACTAAAATATATTTTTTTACAGTCCCTGTCCTCACCAGCAAATGCGCCCAGTAGAAAACATAGATGATGATCCTGAAAAGTTAATAGACAATAGTGATCTTCATGTCTTAGATTACACCCCATCTCTCAAAACCCTTAGTATTCTGTGTGTACTAGAGCACAACTTAGATCAGTCATGTCTACCTCGTGATATTATGTGAGTACCAACATATCTTTATTTAAAAACATACTCCATTATGTTTTTCTAATAAAAATTTAATTGTGTTTTACATTTCAGAATTGACATCCGCACCATGACTTTACCCAACCGAATTAGTAGACCTTACAATCAATCTGGTTGATTATTTTTCATTGTCAAAAGTATTTTCTGTATGTCAAATTGAGGAAGTAACATAAGAGAAGACAATGCAATGTTTTCAAAATTATATATATTTAATGTTGTACATAGGTCATGTTTAACATGCCCTTTGAAAATGCCACATAATGCTAAAACATCAACATCCTTTGTACAAACCTTTATTTAACTTTACTTGTTTGTAAGTGAGCAACAAATCTTGTAAGCTAAAATTTGTTGTTCAATTAGATGATACCTCTATCTACAATGTGTAGATTTTACAACAATTCTGCAGATTAAGGACAACATTGATAGAATAATGTCTGTTTGATCAAGTGTAAAAATTATAGATTGTATATGAAACTAAAAAGTGTATGTGGTTAAAATCCTGTTATTAAACATTTATAATCATTTAACATATTGTAATTATATGATTAATAAAGGCTTGTTCTTTCTTCGCTTTCATGTCTCATTTGGAAACCTCGTATGCAAAATATGATTGATGATAGAAAGGTTTCCTAGACAGACACCTTTTTGAGAATAGATCAGAGTGATCTTATAGAGTCAACTTATTTCTACAAACTTTCATGAACTTTATTCAACCAATAAGATTATTCCTAGACTATGAGTAGGTAACAATATGTGTTATTTGGAATGTTCCTTGAATTATTTAACTAGCTATGTATATTGTTATATTTAGTTACTAAATACTTAATTTTAAAGAACAATACCCTAAGTCACTAGGTATTATAAATGAATAAAAATTGTATGTCACTAAAACTTGTTTATTCATCTTCCTTGACAATATGCTTTCTTCTTTCTGAAACATGTGGCACTGCTCCTTTAGCACTATGAGCTCGCCTATTAGCTTCCTTTCGCTTATTCTTGTCTTTGATGATGCGAAGCTCTTTCTGAGCATTGTACACATGTTTTGGAACATGCCGGTGGCGAGCAATCCTTTTTATTTGTGGGTGATTGGCAAATTTATCTTTCAGGGCATCTGCATAATGTAATGCTGTTCTTTCACGAGGCTTTAGCTGTAATTACATTTAAATGCATTTTTATATTTATTTACAAACAATTTATGGTCATTAAACAAAAGTGTTGCCATATACACCATCAATAATGCAGCAAGAAACAGTAAATTAAGATATGTATGATATTATGGTAATACTTACAACACCTAGTTTTTCTGAAGCTCTGGCTTTCCACATCCTTATATTCATCTCATCAGACCCAGACAAAATGTATTTATTATCCAAGGACCACTTTACGCATGTCAGTCTTTGCATTCGTTTTGTGTGATATACATCTCTCGAGTGACCTTTGAGGCTCTCAAATATGCGAATTGTTTTATCATAACTGCCAGCAACAAATTCTCTGCCTGTGGGTGCGTAGTCAACATCAACCACTGCTGAAGTATGGTCAACATGAACATTGATAGGATGATTGAGCTTTCTCACATCAAATGTGTACAAGCTGGAAATAACAAAAATGAATGGATTAAAATCAAGTGAGTTTAAATGATGACTTTAAAACATTAACAAGGAAAAAGTTGCATATTTAACTCAAATAAAAATTAACAAGACCAACTTGTAATCTTCATTTGCTACAGTGAATATAAATGCTTCCATAGGATTCCAAGCCAATGCATTTGATCTTAGCTCCATCACAACTTTCCTGAGGGGCCCAGACTCACGGCAATCATACAAGATTATGCTTCTATCACTTGCACAGGAGGCAAGCAAATTGTGCTCAATCTGTAAATGAAAAGTATTACATTTTTATACAAAGAAACACATTTTAAAATAGTATTTTTTTAACATTTTAAACATTTACCTGATTAAATGCTACATGATGAAGACTGTCAACTCCCCACTTGAATACTTTAATAGGTTCATTTCTTGTATTCTCCCAAAGCTGGCAATGTTCACCGCAAGTAGCAAAGATAGGTTTTACTCTGTTGTGTGTTATACCAGTCACTACAGACATACTCAGCAAAGTGTTGACTGGATCTTCATCATCTGAGGACTGAACTTCACTCTTCCATAACTTTATGGTTTTGTCATCACCAACGCTAGTAAAAGAATCCCCACTAGGCGTATAACAGAGTGAACGGACCCAACCTTCGTGAGCTACAAAGTTACGAGTACACTTCCGCACAGCCAAATCCCATAGTCTGATCTCTCCATCAAAAGCACCACTAGCGAGGACAGCTAGTCTTTTAGGGTGTTTAGCCATAGATGAGACTCCATCTCTGTGTCCGTCCAGATTACCCACGAAAGGTTTGGCAAAGACTCGTTCCAACTTTACGGCATTGAGAGCCCGTACGTATTCACGGGGTGCCTCAAGTGGATGCAGGCTGGGATCATAATTTCGGGGCACTGAAAATAATAAATATAAGATAAGTTCCTTCAATCTGGGCCTCAATTATTTTTAAAAAAAATGAGTGGAAAAACTGTGTTACGTTTGTGGATGTCTCGTTTAGTCGCGCGTAAATAGTCTTCTGGATTTCTACTTATAACTTTTATTTTTACGTTAGACATTATGAGACTTTAATAGGACGTTTTTAAAAGGTTATTTCGGTCAGAGTGCAATACCGGTAAAATATAATAAACAAAACAAGTGTAATATTCCAGCCAGTCCACCAGATATAAACTCTCCGAATATAAAAATGCACTCTTTGATATAAACATAACCTCAAAGTCGCACGCTACGATGACATTGACTGACAGTGACACCTATGATGGACTGTTTTTTGTTGACTTTACGGCCTTGGAAACTTCGAGGGGGAATTTATGGTCCAAGCCCAATCCAAATCAGTACTAAAACAAAAAAAAAACTGTTGTTGCCAGATTGTTTGTTTTTAAGACATTATTTTATTATTTTCCACGCTTTGCGTTCCTCCCTTTTGCAAACTTTTGGCCGTTTCTTCATTTTCATTCCTTTTTATAAAAATGATAAAGTTAAGTTCCCGTCTAAAGGTACCACAAGTTCGTTGCCTGGTTAGCAAATTAAGTATAAAAGAGACTGAAAAATGTCCACAGTTATTAACGCTGAAGTAAAATACGCGCTCATATTTTGTCCAACCAATGTTTAATAAATAAAAAATATCTATTCCTTCGTGTTGATACGTTCTTTTGAGTTAATTGTTGAAAAGACACTCCTACTTAATAATTAATATTAAAAGCTTTCTTACATACTGTTTTTTATCGATTTCAATCTACTTGAGGATTATTTATATAAATATTATTTGACCAAGATTTTGTAAATCTTCTGCTCTGCGGTTTTGTCATTGTTTTCATCAAAGTAATTCTAAACTTAAATAGATTTAACTTTATTATGTATTTACTCAAAAAAGAGTGAAGTCTGTGTTAACTGAATTCAGTAGTCTTAGAAATCAGAAGTGAAAATGTATTTTAAAAAAAGACCACGCAAAACCTAATAGGGATTTATTAAAAGTACAAAGATAGGATAGCAATCAACACGAGGGTACAAATTAATTAAAAATCACTGGAAGGCACGTCCGTCGTACCGAGCGCTCGAGGCAAAGCAAATAATATTTATACTTACTCAAAAAGAGGGAGCCAGCGCTGTTCCGACCGGTGTGTGGCGTGACTCTTCGCCCCACCAGTTGACGTCACAGTAATGTAGTGACGTTACGTAACGTAGTGGCCAGGTCTTGGAGAAATCTCTAACACTAGGTTTTTTGACGTGACAACGTCTTATAAATTGGTTTGCCGGGTGACACTTCAAGAAACTGCGTTACGCTCCGCTCACGTTCCGCGCTCACAATGAGAGCGAGTGAGAGGCACGCGTCCCTTCGACTCGGGCATGGTTAGCCCGCCTAAGAGCGAGTGAGACAGACATAAAAAGTGAAAGGCACGCGTCCCTTCCACTCGAGCACAGTTAACCCGCCTAAGAGCGAGAGAGACAGAGCGAGAGAGAGAGAGTGAGAGAGATAGGCATACACACCGGTTCATGTTATACGAATGAATATTCACATTAAAATTATTTTACCACTCAAAGTCGTTGTCACGTAAAACTTTCGCCCGTATACCGACTTTACAGGCAACCAATTTTTACTTGGTTTAGAATTTCTTGGCCACTTAATTCATTCATCCAATACGTACTTGGATATAACAATTACAGCATGTTTCGGAATCTTAAGCGCTTGTCAGAAAGGCCATTTTGCAAAAAAAATAGATAGCCTGATGTGCTGTCATCTTTTTTTTCACTATGTTTTAAATTACTAACTGTTAATATATTGTATTATAAATAAATAATAGCTAACTCATTGTTAAAGCTGAAAACAAGCTAAGATTTAGGTGTAGTAAGTAAGTACATACTCATGTGCTATACATATAAGAATGATTTATTTTAATTATCTTAAGTAGCTGTGCCCTGCTGGGTGTATTATACTTATTTGATGTAATATTAATAGTCTGCTGTATGTATATTTGCAATAAATATGTTAATAACAATAATAACTTTCATTAGTTTCGTCTCGGCTCGCCATGTTCCTTTTGAGACAGTCGTTGGCGTATTTAAACTCAAATACTAGCAACTCTGAAACTGTCAAAAATTGTTGATACGGCTCGGATCCAAATATTTTTGTTATTTCGCAATTTTATCAAATATCTGAAATTGGTTAGTGTTTAATTGAGTATTTCAGTGCATTTTGTCACAGGTGCTAAAATGATTTGAAAGTCTAGCATGAGGTTGTTGAAAATAGTCCACAGAAATTGTCCGTTCAGGTAAGAGCTAAAAATTAAATGTTATTATTTTTTTCATCTTTTTAATCCTCTTCTGGAATCTGCCTGCAGTTAAACCTAAGTACACCATGCCTAGTTCCAGCATAATACAGCCGGAGTCCACGATATTTTGAGCCTTGGTAATGGACTTAACATAATTTTTAATTACATTGCTGATATCACCCTCTTGGTTCTCAACATGTGAAACATACCACACTTTATTTTTTTGCGATTATGATACAAAGCTTATCATATCTTATTGATTTCAAGGTATTAAAATTTGGGTCACAATGTAGAGATAACAATTATTGTTGTGAAGAGATTTTTTCTAATTTATCCAAGTCCCCAATCTTTCAATTTGCTAATAGTTATATACATGTTAAAATTAAGTTATATCACTTGTTTATAATTTATATTGACTATTACTAAGTAGCTTAGTACTGATCCACTTAGCTAGTTAGTGCCACATTGTAGTATGGTTTAGTTACTCATGATCCCACACTCTGATCTCTCCTTCAAAAGCACCACTAGCGAGGACGTCTTTTAGACTCCGCATATGATTAGCCACAAAAGGTACCTAGTAGTATTGTTTAGTTACTTATGATCTAATGATACAACAATAGGTGCTGCAACATTTAAATATATATAGTAATATGGACTGAAATACTTCATATTGAATTAATAAATTAATACATACTTAAAATAAACAATATGTTAAAAAAATATTTTCAATAAAAAAGAAGGCATATTGAATTACCACCCAAAGTACTAGATAGCCAGGCATCTAAAAAGTAGGATGATAAGCTCCCTTCTTATATTTTCTGTAGGGAAAAATAGTTGAAACATCATTTTTCAGCAGAGTCAACCAACTAAAAATTTAGTTGTATGTATATATTGTAAACCATTGATCATTAAATTCTTAATGAGAGTAAATAAAGCTTAAGTTTAGACTGTAATTTCTGAAATATAAGGCTAATCTGTAATGCAAAATATATGAAACCCTTGTCTGTTGCTATACACTCAACATAGTTCTCAATATGTAGTTAAGTTTCAATCAGTCGAGTGTAGTACTGTAAACAACATGATTAATTTCAAAGATCTATGCATGCTTTTTTTTCTAGTTAATTCTCATTTGTGAAAAACTTTATTTTATTTATTTTTTAATTTATTTTTTTATTTTCAAACCTGATTTTCGACTCCATTTATCATCATGACATACTAGTGCTGCCTTTATAAATTCTGCGTGGCTCCATTTGCTCTAAGCACGAGGCAGACGCGTCATCTGGAGCAACTTGTAGTCCACTGAACCAAGCCGACAGTCCATCAGTGTAGGAAGATAAGGTCACCGGCCGCTTCGCGCTAGGTTCACTTGCCGGTATATTTTTGCGGCGGATGCATGTGCGCGCGCTCCGTCTACGTGTACCAAATCGCCGGTTTTCTCGTAATTTTGTGATATAGTGCTCAGTGGGGAACTGTTCTGTTCAGCTAGTGTCATTTTGATTTCTGGTGATTCGACTTTCAGTATAAATTTCAACATACAGTAAAAAACTTCGAAATATAACAGGTAATAAATTTAGTTCATACTTTTAGTAGCTTTTAAATGTAGTAGCTGCTGTTTATCCAAAAGAAGCATATCCAGAACAACCATTTATATACTATTATTTATTTGATATGATATGATTGACTGAATCAGGCGTTACTTTACAGATATCTATGGCTAAAGATATTTTCCGTTTTTCTATGTTATGTATGAGTGAGGCACCCATTTTTATGAATGATGCTTTGTTAATATAAAAAAGGGGCACAGCTTCTAGCGGTCCATTTGTTTATCGTTTAACCAGATTGATAATGCGAACGGTCGGCAATTGATATTACGCGTACGTGCCATGTCACGCGTCTAACTTTAGAACGTTAAAATTCTGGATATCTCTAGCAGTATCGCTGCTTTCTACTCTTGAAAGTTACGAGACTTTTCTAGAATTTTCCCTCTATCCTTCTGGAACGTGTAAACTTTGTGACGTGACGGAAAAAAAATATTTACCTAAATAATCTTCTTGATTAGGCTTAGCTGGCCAGGGAGATTTGTTCAAGAATTTCCTGTTCTTCCTTTTTTATGTATATTTAACTGTAAATAACATGAAAAGGACTCTGGGTCTTCACATAGTAAAAGGATGGTTTCGTCGCGATGAAAATAAATAAACTAGTAATTCAATAGAAGCAGCAACTCTTCTAATGCAACTGCTCTAAAACGGTTTTTACAGGCTAGTAAATTATTATATTTGTAAATAAGAAAACAGCTTTATTTACCACAAATTCGTATCCAATCCAATCCAAGTATCCATGACCTAAGTAGATCTAGCTAGACTAACTAGATCATATAAGTTCTAGGTTAAGAGTAAAAATAACATATAATGTATTCTGGGAGGTCGTATTGTATATGATACTACTACTAACGGCTCACCATTGCGATTTTAAACTTCGTTGGTATTCCTAAATTGTCGTTACGCGGTATTGTTTATGAGAACGAAATCCGCCAAAGCTCTTAAAACCGTTATCGGCCAATGCGTAGGTCGTGTGATGTATTACGGAGTACGAATACTTTTCGGACGGTGAGACCCTTTTAGGATATCTCAAAGCTCAAGTTTAAAGTTTTATTTATATTTTTGACAAGTGGCGATTAATTCAAAGTTTCAAAAATTCTTACTTTTTGTAAATTTTGAAAGCTCTCAAAATTGTGGACCACAATTGTTGCGCCATGCATTAGATATAAATATTTTTACCCTTTGCGAACAAAAGATGACAATAATATAAAGTTTCCTAGTCCACATCTATTTAAAGTGTTATTTTATTTAGTTTTGATAGACCATTGAACTCTTTGTATGATTGTTTCCTGCAAACAATTAAATTTGCACACAGAGGCGCTGAGGCGGACATTCTCATTTCTCACAGTATTTACCGGGTGCTGTAAAACTGCCCAGAATACCGTAACCAGTCAATGTCCGACCGGACACAAATGCACTTTGTTGTATTTGTTCAGCTTTTGTTGACCTTTACCCTCTATGCCAGTTCGCGAATCGCAATCGCTAAAAATCGCTTTGTATAAAATTAGGTAAAGGGGCGGACGATTAAATATCGATCAACATATCGATTTTCTCAAGGAACTTTAAACATCGCATTACTCTAGTATTACCCAACAAACCATGAAAATTTTTCCGCTTACTCGCAGTTAAAATTGGTGTTCTTTTCAAGATTATTGTCATGACATTGTTTAATTTTTGTTTCAGACGGCGAAACTTCTGAAAATGGCTCTCAACTTCTATCAAACAAGCCTATTATATTTCATTGTGTTACTAAATATTTACTCATGGACACGAGCGGAGCTTTTCACTGCAATATCAGAGGTTGAACCCTTGCTAGAAACACACAAAAGAATCATTGACGATTTAGATGACTACATAGCCAAAGAAGAAAATCGTCTGATAACTTTAAAGAAGTAAGTCTTCACTGATCATTACAATTTAATCTAAGAAATCTCTTGTCTATGGGATGTTTCGTAACCAAAGTGATCTTTCACCCGTGCCAGTGGCCTAATTATGGAAAATGATGTGCGGAATCAATCAATCATTCCACAATTCCGCATTGCGCCTGCATGGTAGAGTTCTTACATCTAATAAAACTTTTTAGTTAAGGAAAGGCTTTTGCCTCTAATGGTGAGACGTATACCGTAGAGACAAACGTAGACAGAGATAGACGTAGACGTATACGGCTGAAACGTTACTTATGTGTGTAAAATTCGTCACACCCTTTTGATTATTATTTCCTCCTTCCTTGAAGACAGCACATTGCTAAGTACATTACTGAAAGTCAATTTAGGATCATCCACCTAAGTGCATGTCGTTTCAAGACCGTTCATACAACTTCCTTACATTTTATAACTAACTAAAATGGCGCTAGCTAACACCTTAATTTTTTTAGGCACTTGAGTCATTACAAAAGGGAACATGAAAAAGCAATGGAGGATATTCCCAACTATTTGGGAAACCCCATAAATGCATTTACGCTCATCAAAAGACTCACTACAGATCTGGACTTCATAGAAAAGAGCATAAAAGTAGGAACAGGTAAGGTTTTGTTTATTTTTATATGATACAGAAGATCCTGTCTTTATTCAACCCATTATATTTTGATAATGCATTATGCACTTGTAGTTTTTTTTAAACCAAAGTATATCCTAATAATTGTCAGTTTTCAGAATAAAACAAAAGATAGTTAATCCTTCAATGTTACAAAATATGCAATGTTGACTATAAAACTGTTTTTTAAAGTCATAAGCGAAGTTATCTCCATTTAACCTATTCAAAGTCTACAATCTAAAAAGTTTTATACTTATACTTTAGTTATTTAATATCTTAAATTAATTCACTTAATTAAATTCAAAATTAAACCCTTCCTATGTGCTCTATATTTCTACGGAAAGATATAATTTGACAATTTTATTTAAAGCATTCGATGGTATTTTTGCAGCTGTCGCATTGCAAGGTATGTGATGTAACCAAATACCCACGATCCCAGCGCAGTTTAATGTCAATAGTGATTGAAAATAACGACGCACAGAAATCGTGATTTGGCGAGCTTTTATAATGACTTTCGTGATGTCTCCCTTCGATTCTCGCGCACGTACTATACTGTGGAAATTCTTATAATTTCGAGAAAACAAGTAAAATTTGTCCTAACTCCTACTCAATTATGGTTGTGGTGGAACTGTTGGCAATGTTAATAGTTGTGGTTTGTTTTTATGACTGGGTTTATACGTAGATACATTGAAAAAGGAACGAATGCATTTGGTTATGTGGTGGCACAAGGTGTTGGTAAACTTTAAAAGCCCGCAAAAAATCATGACCAAAAATATATGAGCACCGTCCCCAACCACCAACAGACATCAAATTGATATCGATGTGATTAGTATCCCATTACTAGATAAAAATTAAAACATTTATTGTAAAGTCAGTTTTATCAAAATAGTGGATCATTAATTAAAAAGGTTTAAATGCGGATTCGGCATAAGCGCCCCACCTAAGTCTAAGCGTAGTGAGTCAGTTTATTTGATACGCAAAATGTCTGCACAAAACATTTAATATAATGGAAACCCCATCGATTTTGCTCGTTGTCGCCGTACTATAAAATGATTTGCTCGCTGACATCTACCATTGAAATACTGATTTCATTTCTCTTGGTGGGTAAGGACGAAAACGGTCATGGTCCTTTAAGCTTCAAAGCAACTTGCGCTTCGTCATTTTCTTTTTTATAGCCTGCAAATTATTCAACAGAGTACATAAAGAACATCACGATGAACCATGAAGATGTGAAGTATCCCGCCCTGGAGGACTTGACGGGCGCCGCGCAAGCCCTCACCCGTCTGCAAGAAACCTATCACTTGGATGTGCATGAGTTGTCCGAAGGTGTGCTCAATGGTGTTGTTTACAGGTAAATTCTACTAATGTTATAAACGCGAAAGTATGTACATAATCCTTGTTTGTTACTCTTTCACGCTTAAACTACTGGACAGATTTGGTTAGCCAAATATTATAACCTGGAATAACACACAGCGTATGTACCCGTTTTTATCCCGTAAAACTTCACGGTTCCTGTGGATAAACCAGGTTCTACGCGGGTGAAACCGCAGGGTACAGCTAGTACAAAAACCATCCCATCCTTGCTTAGCTTCCGAATCATTTGGAAACACAGCAACTGTGTTTCGTTAGGTTTTTTCCTCTAGTACCGACGATATGCGATGCTATGACCCTGATTTTTTTTTGTAACCTGTCATCTGGAGCAACTGAAGCTCGCTGCAACTAGTATGTAGTCTGCTCCGCTTCAAAACACTAGGTAATTGGCTAGATGACACCATCAATCGTTGACATACTTTTTATTATCTGTCAAAACGGTCTGCCTCCATAGATTTTGTATGGTAATAGATGATCGTGACGTCACGGTCATGTATCAGAAAACGGAGTCAATTGACAGAATATTTATTGCGTTTTGTGTGTTTAAAAATTGGTTTCTACAGATTTTTAGAAATATATTGGTTGTATTAACTTCATAGAGGCTATGTTTATTAAACGCCATGATCTGAAAATTTTTAAGATAGGTGTCTTCATCCCAATTGTCAGTGTGTTAAATTCCTAATATTTTCACTTTAGTGCTTTCCTCTACATGTATTTTGAGTCTTCTTTAGTCTAGTGGTCTGAGTTTCAGACGCGGGTTTGTTGTGTATTTAAGTATTTCTATCCGTTATTCTTGCTATCATATCACAAGCTTACGCTTATTTTAGGGCTAGGTAATTGGCGTGTTTGCTGAAACATTTTTTTATTTTTCTTTTATTAATATTTTTTTTTCGAAGAGGCATATTTAAACTTCAGGTAATTTTTTACCATTAAGGTAACACCTAGATATTTTTTTATGACGTGGGTGCCTTCCTTAGTTGCAAGCAGTGGGTTGTAAATATCAAGTTACGTGACATTTAAAACCCTGGTATACTGTTATGTTTGTACAGGTCGCCAGCAAATGAGGCTACCCATTTTCGTTGCAAAATCTCCCGTATCACAATCCCGCATAAGGTACCACAGTGTTTACTGTGACGTGCTGGCCACCGTTCTAAACATTACTTAAGGATGTTTTGTTTAAAAAATAAATATTTTGCTTTGCCAAATTTAATTCGTTACAAAAGTTGACATAAAAACTGGTTTCCGCGCACAGTCGCCCACGTAGTCATCATAAAAATACTCGACAAACAGTTTTATAATAAGTTAATCTGTATGCTTATGACATTTTTCTAAGAAATACCTTGTAAAAATGTCGCAAGGACAAATCAATGGAATGGCAGTTCGTTGACACTTCTATTTTAATCAGCGAAGAAATTGTAGTGACTGTTAAGTGGCAGTTGGCACCATAGATTTATAATGTACAAGATACACGAAGTCGACATGGAGATGTGACGAAAAAATATTTTTTCATGTGTTGGTGAATGTCTATGTGTGAGTTAAAAATAGTGTTGTCCAGGCAATATATGCAATACTTTTACATTATCGATTGTTTCAGTTGGTAGGCATTTTTATACAGGAAGCAAAACATACCATGATAACAATATAATATAAAAATCATTTATTGCAATGCAGGCACATAAGAAATCTTTACCTACTCAATGACGCTCGTAATTTGTTTATTATTTCAACTAACTTCTTCGAGCAAAGCAGGATTTGCTGCGCTATTCGAAATCTGTGCAGCAATATTTATACGAAATTTTATTAATGTAGTGATTTTAAACCAGCAAAATCGTTCCGTACATTAGATGTCACATTATAATAAACAATAAAAACGTCAAGTACATTTTTTTAATATTTATAGCTTGTATAAGGAAGTTAGATTTGCGTAAATGGTCAGTCGTCCCTGATTCGTTGAAGTTATCTATTATAAAGCCACAACACAAAAAAGGCGATAAGTTATTGCTTTAAAACTATCGACCTATTACCTTGGTGCCAGTTTTGTCAAAAATTTTTGAGAAGGCGATGAAAGACAGACTTCTAAAATTTGTTTTGAAATTTGACATCATCAAAAAGGAGCAGTTTGGTTTTCAACCTAAGAAGTCAACAACTCTTGCTATGTTCCACTTAATGCGGGAAATAAATAATCACATAAATGCAAAAAAATATGTAACAACTGTCTTTTTTGATATGACCCGCGCTTTTGATTTTGTTTCGCATGACTTGCTGCTTCTTAAATTGGAGAACATGGGTGTAAGGGGTCTGGCTTATGACTGGCTAGAATCTTACTTGAGAAATAGGAAACAGGCTGTTGAAATCACAAGCATAGACGAAAGCTCCAACGTTATGCAGAAAAGGTCAACTTTTGTTACAAATTCATGCGATGTTCCGCAGGGGAGTGTACTAGGTCCCTTGCTCTTCCTGCTCTACATAAATGACCTACCGGAGATAACTAACCATAAATGTATACTGTTTGCAGATGATGTCTCGGTAGTAGTTCCGTTTAGAAAAAGCCTTGAAATCTATGAATCTGACATTAACGACACAATTGACGAAATAATAAGATAGCTTAAACACAATAACCTGACAGTAAATTTAAATAAAACTAACTATATACAGTTTGGTACAAATCGTCAAACAAAACTAAAACTTAATATAAAATATAACGACACAAATATTAATGAAGTAGACAACACTAAATTTCTAGGAATAGTTGTAGATAAAAACTGTGATTGGAAACTACAAATAGAAGCAGTAAAGATTAAAATAATTCGTTACGTGTTTGTTCTGAGAAGTCTGCGCAACACGTCTTCCCTGCAGACAACTCTAGCTGCGTATCATGGCTACATTGGCGCAATACTCAAGTATGGACTTCTGGTTTGGGGAAATTCTACGGACTTTGATTTGCTGTTTAAAGCACAAAAAAAGTGCTTAAGAGCCATCTGTGGTATATCCCCTCGGCAGACCTGTAAACCGCTTTTCAGAAATTTAAATATATTGCCCTTACCTTGCATGTGCATACTTGAAGTGGCACTATTTGTGAAATGTAATCAGGATCTGTTTCGGAAAAGAAGTGACATTCATTCTATAAATCTCAGAAACCGTAGCAAATTAGTGTACAATTGTTTACCGAAGCTACAACATTACCAGAACCAATGTGATGCTATGTGTGTGAAGATATACAATGCTATTCCAAACGACATAAAACAGCTACCAATATTATGTTTTAAGAAGAAGCTTGTAAAATGGCTCAAAGATAATAATTTTTATAAAGTTAATGACATTTTTATTTGATGAAATTTTTATTGTATGACATTTAAAAATCTCTTGACGTAGATACTAGGTTTATTTACATATTGTTATTTAATAATAATCCTAATAATAATAATAAATAGTAGGTACCTAACCAATTAATTATATTTGCATGCCTAATAATAAGGTAAAACATGTGTACACCCTGCTAGTAACAACTTTAAAATTCCATGTTTTGTGCAAATAAATGTATTTCTATTTCAGTCAGAAGTTGATTATTGGTAGGTAATGAATTTGTTAATTAACTATTAACCAAGATTTTGATTCAAATCCTTGAGCCTGAGTAAATTATTTATTTTTACTAGCGACGATGGATTGAAGAAAAGGAAGAGCAGAAGTAAAATAGAATTCACCAAATTTGATTGTCTCATTTTACAGCAATGCTCTGTTAATATAGTGGAGACGATTCGGCCAAATCAATAATTAATACTAAATGTACAAATAATTAAAACACCTTACTTTTGATTAATTATTTATTGCCCAAGAAATATCACAGTTTTGTTTAATTGTGTTCGTAACAATTTATTCTCATGCTTTAATCTGACATCAAAATAAGTTGCAATTATAGCTTTCATAAGTAATAATGTAATTTGTAGGTATTGAGTCTTTCATAAGTACACGCCTATGATTCCTTTGTATGAAACATTTGCTCTCAAAATGCTTGCTGCAGATAGTAGAGTTCTTATTAGGAGTCCAATCTGGTCTGTCTATAATCCGTATCCATTTTTCACGCAATGCAGGATTGCTTGAAAACTTGGAAAAGTTATAATAGTAGATTAACAAGTTTTGAAATCCTTTTCGTAAATAATGTGTTCCAAATGTGAATACTTATTCAATTTCAACTATATTTCAGGAATACATTAGAAAATGTATGATGTTAGTATTCTGTCCTTCCTATTACTCGTACTTGTCTATGAATTCAATACATTTACCTTGTACCTTTAATACATACATTATCTAGCCTGCTTGTACTAAGAGTGCTAGACAACTGATATATAATAAAACGTTAAGATCGAAAAATTCAATCCGCAGGCGGGATTTGAACCCACGACTTCTGCTGTACCGTAGCAGTCCTCTAACCAACTGAGCCACCGCGGATTCACACGTGATAAATACATACTTTTTTGTAAGTTGGTACCTACGTACACAATACACGATGATTACATATATTTGTATATAGATCTGTACGGTCGAGAATCGAACTCGCTACCCTCAGCTCAGAAAGCAGATTCACTACTCACCTTATTATCGGGTTATATTAAAAACATTGTATATGTTAACGGAAATGTATGTTATCCTAAAAAATATATTTTTTGATGTCACTAAAAAGTATTTTTTATCGATACTCATGACATGACGTCACCGCTTTGTCAAGCACTAGCGTAATCTAACAATTTATTATTTTACATAATTTCTTTGTAAATTCTGTCTTTATCGCAATATACATTTAAACAGATCAATGGAAATTAATATACTATTATAAACATCTTTTTCTGAGCCGATTACTATCAGAAATTACACAAAATATGGTTCGAAAACTTCCAATATCAAAATCGTATTTACCTGTAAAAAGTGTGTTGATTCGGATTATTTCGTCTTTTAACTTCACATTCACGTACAGAACACGTCACCATTATTGTATTTTTCAATATTCATAATTGTATCGAAAGATTACTTTGGAAATTCACAAATTCCACCACGACGTTAAACAGACTTGGACGCTATGGCCTCTTACTCGCGAAAATAATGACATAACGGTACTTTATTCGCTATCTCTTTTTCTCTCGGGAGGTTTGAACTTGATAAGAATTTCTCGCTCCCACGCTTCATGCATCTTTTGCGTAGCGAAAAAATTCTAAATCTATGGTTGGCACAGTTGTTATGGGCACTTTTGGTTAACTTATTTGATGAAGATCGGATTTCCATCATTTGGCGATATTATGGAAGATGATATGTGGAGGCATTATTTATAACAAAACATCTCTCTCACCCTCCATCATCACAAATCTCACATTTCACATTTTTGGCATGCTACTTAATTAGATGTATAATATTTGCCGGTCTATCTATATCTATAAATATACAATAGATTGAAACCTACCGGGAAAATAAAACGATTTTGTTACTATAAAACCAATTTATCTCTATTACTATTCGCGGTTATCAGACATATTTAAACTTTATTTGAATAGTCTTGTTATTTTACTCATTCATAGTTTGATCATTATGTTCATTCTACTTACTAATTATTATCATTCTGAATCAAGTTAATCAAGTGATGCCATTATGAATGAAGTGAGGTTTTAACACTGTAGGTATTGTTAGCGGTGTAACTATTATTTAAACCATGCTAACGCTCTGAAAATCTTGTTGACTCATAAAGAACGATATTTTGGAAGTGATCACCTAAAACAAGCGAGTACGAGTTTTTCCTCAAGCTGCATTTTTCATCATATATCCGCGCGAAACTATAGCAAAATGCCCAGGTAGACGAGTTCCTAAAGTCCGCGTCTTGGAAAGATCGGCGAAATCAAAAGAAAAAGCCTTATTCCAGTTATTCGATTACCAGGTTAAAACGGGCAGTCGTTGTTTTACCTTTGCTTGTGGTGAAACAAACAACTCATATGTAAATAGTTTCGCGTTGAAGTGTGCTACGGGTATTATGGATTTGCATTTGGTTTGCAATGAGATGAATGACATTTACTAACATGGGCACTGTTAGTCACAATACGACCTTATTTAATATTTTAGCACTCCCATGACGGCGGGTGACTGCTATGAGCTTGGCCGTGCACTGTACAATGAGAAAGACTACAAAAACGCTCTGGCTTGGATGACCGAGGCGCTACGGAAGTACAGAGAGGAGAGAGAGACTTATCACTTCACAGAGATCGACGTTTTGGAATATATAAGCTTCTCGCATTATTTGTTGGGTGAGTCTTATTTCACACTTGTTTTGTTGTACTCTTTCATTTGTTAATGTTTCCGTTTGAAAGGTCTATTCTTTGAAGGAACATTCTTCTTTGAAAGTACTTGTCTAACACGAAAAAACGTAAAGAGCGGGTACAACATACGAGTATTTAACCGACTTGACTCTCGTTTAATTTAAATAAAAACTTATAATAACATTCGTCTTTACTATCAAAGTTCAAGCATCCTGAGTCACCGGCGCATAACATTGACATAACACATTTGCATGCGTTAGATTTTAACCTTTATTTATCCTGAAATGTTACCAACTAAACCTTACCACGATGTCTATAATGTAAAGTCTATAAATATGTTGTCCAGGTGATACAAGAACGGCTCTGGTGTGGACGAAGAAGCTTCTAGAGTTAGACCCGAAACATCCACGGGCGCCTGGGAACATCCCGCACTACCAGAAGACGATAGCCGAAGAAGACGCCAAGAAGCTCAAGCGGCTTCGCGGGGTATGAAGTGTTTTTACATTTTTGTACCATTTTAACAGCAACTGTGAACAACGCTAGGATGATGATGATTTTTGTGCCCTATAACTTGGGTCAAACTAGTCTACTGCTAGCATGTGATGTGCGTCTTATGTTAATCTCTTTGAATGTGGGAATATTTGTGTGTTTATTTTATTGAATCCTTTTATTAAAAATGATAATCCATGATCAAATGAGACCGGATGTTTTGATAATCAAAAATAATATATTTTTTTTTTTTTCATCTTGTAGTTTTTATTTCGGAATAATGCAAGGATTTCTCGCGATCACTCTGCTTTAATGCTTTATTACTGTGAGATAATTAAGACAAAACAAAAATAAAAATGTAACAATGCAAAGCCACAAGTTTAATTAAGTTTTGCAATGAGGCATTGCAAAATAATTTGTTTGCTGGAATCGCATTTACCCAGCCTTGTGTCGATATCTTGGAAATGATCATGATAACCGTTATTGTTAGTGTTTTTGTGGATAATTACCAAGTATTTAGACAGTCATTGTTTCTGTACAGTACAGTAAGTAACGCATCTGTATTAAACGTACGCGTAACTTACATATATAAATGTGACCGTTTTTCGTAACATTTTGCTTTGTTTTCAAACGACTTCGTGAATGAGTATTCTTCTATTAAATATAAATAAATATTTCACAACAATCACACCAATTCTCTAGTTCCAAATTAAGCTACGAGGCTTGTGTTATGGGTACTAGAATACGGATAAACATACTTAAATACTTTTTTTTGTAAATAAATACATATTATACATAGAAAACACCCAGAACAGTACAATCGCACATGTTCATGCATACTTATGCTTGTACTGTGCGGGGATCGAACCCGCGACACTTGCTTTTAGAAGTCCGACACGTGGATCACTGCACCAAGCGGTCGTCAATTTACTTCGTCCCTTTAAGGAATCTTATAGAACTTATAGAACGAATTTTATATATTTACGAGTTTTATAGAAAGCAAAACGATTGTCGTTATGTATTGTTTCGTTTTGATCGAGTGTTTTATTGTACTTTATCACTTTTAGGAACTTGGAGATGAGCCTTCGGAGGAAAAGCAGACGATAAGCCCCGAGCTTTCGGAATACCATAAAGAAAGGAAGAGTTATGAAATTCTGTGCCGCGGTGAAATGGATGTGCCCACCGAAATCACTAAAAGGTTTTATTAAGTTATTATAATTTTCCCATTTACAATGCCAATTTCTTTATAATGTAAAATTCAAATACACTAATAAAAAATAATAATAAAAAATCGGACCGATATGGGCACTGTCACGGTTACTCAATTGGTTAGAGCAATCGTCCGGCATGCGAGAGGTTGTAGGTTCGATTACCACCAGTGGCAGTCCGATTTTTTCTTTAAGTGTATAATAATTACACATACCAAATGGTAATAATACGAGTATAATAAACTAAACAAACACTATTATTATAACGGTTTCTATAGCGTGAATTTGGGTCGTAAAGAAATGTGTGTCCAAAATACAAATTGTTGCAATAAATCATCTGGTGTCGCCATGACCAGCTACCAGTTTTTTGTAATCCTCTCCTGACTCAATGAATAAATTATTGATAAAATTGATTACTATGGCACGCCTAAACTATGTTCTAAGTAGCATAAATCTTCATAAACAAGTTAGCATGTTCATTGAAAATGAACGTTAAAAATGTAAAACATATATAGCTTTAACATTTTTTTAATGATTTGCAACATAAATCAGCGTGGCAGTCAAAATATTGTCTATGCTACTCAGTAAAAAGATTTATTTTTTGTACGTTGTTACAAGGGAAATTACATTCTTATCATATTTATACTTTTTTATTTTATTATTGTTTCTCTTTTATATTAATTTTAACTCAACCAATTTTTAAATGCTTGTTTATATTTTTTTACCGTAATTTTTTAAAGCTTTTTTTTTGACATATTTTATAACGTAAGTTTGTTAAATGAGTCAAATAAGTAAGTTTAAGTTCACGGGGGAAACGGGTCCTATATATTTTTGAACATTGTCTTTTCAATCCGGGATGATTGAGGAAATGATTAGTTTGGAACTTATGCTAGCTACTTTCGATTTATACCATAAATAAATAAATAATAAATTGTTTCAATGAACACACGAATTAATTACGTAACCCCAAAGTAAGCGTTAGCTTGTGCTATGGTGGTTATAATAACGGATAGAAATACTTAAATACATATATAAACACCCATGACTCAGGTACAAATGCTTGTGCTTATCACACAAACATTCGCCCCTAGCAGGATTCGAACCCGCGACAGCCGGTTTTGTAGTCTGGACCTCAGACCACTAGACCAAAGCTGTCGCAATAAATAAATAATGGAACTTGTTTGCTATCTGACTGTTGCTGTTATGTTAACACAATTATCTAATTGTATTTCAGGCTCCACTGCCGCTACCTCACAGAGAACCACCCGTTCCTGCGGCTGGCGCCCATCAAGATGGAGTACATGTACTTCGACCCCGACGTGGTGGTGTTCCACGAGGTCATGAGCGACGACGAGATACACTTCATACAGGAAGCCGCCAAGCCTAGGGTAAGTCTTGTGTTAGAATCTGAATTCAACAGGCTTGGCCAATGCAATGTGTGGACTGTGATGGAAAACCGATAGACTCGCCATCGAGTCCTGGCTCACACAGTTGTATTTTTAACACGCTTTTATTAGATCGGGGTGTATGTATGTATGTATGTATGTAACGGAATTTTTGAGCTCAACTTTCACCAACTTCCAGAAATCGGATTAATTTGAAACTTTGCACACGTATTAAGTTCCGATGACAATGCAATAATTTGATAATATTTTTCCAATATCCTTCTTAACTAAAAAAAATAAAATAAATAATAGTTTAAAAAACTAAAAAAACACGCTTTTATTGCTAACTAAAAAAGAGAAAATAAGTACACGGAATTTATATTACAGTAGATAAAAAGCGTGGGGGTGCTTGGTATAGTAGTACAAATGTGAAAATCATCCTATTATTGGCAACTATAAAAAGAGAAGTATGAAAACGTCATAAAGTGCACCCCACGCTTTTTACTCTACTGTAATATAAATTCCGTGTACTCAGAAAGTATTTTCTCTTTTTTAGTTAGCAATAAAAGCGTGTTTTTTTAGTTTTTATTTAGTTTTACAGTGTTTAATTAAACTGCACATGCAATAAGTCAATATGATATTTAAAAAATGGATCAACATCGCAGCCTGATACGTAGATTTAACAAGTAAGAGAACAAAGTTTGTTCGGCTTAATGATGCGTCCATATGAAATATCTATAAACGGGAAATAAATGATGTTCTTGACGATCCACCCAAAACATTAAAAAAAACCTTATCACGACTTTTTACAAATATTTTATCAGAAATACATTTCTCTTCGTGCGCTATCAAATTTTTTCCCATTGACATTAATTAATATGTTGATGAAACTAGATTTGTCGCTGTGCGCATGCCGAAGTGGGTTATTGAACTTTTAATATCTATGAAGCTTAAGTTATAGGCCCCGTTGCCGAAAATAAATTCGGTTGTTGTATTAGCTTGTATAAAAATAGGAACAGAATATTAATTTAAAATCACATAAAGTTAAAGCAACACTTGCTTACCCATAAAATTGTATCCTAGCTGTTCTACAATAGGCTTGTTTCCACTATGAAAGAAATATTCAAAAACTGATTTTCTCTAAAATAATTCATAATTTCAGATGCCTTTACACTAATATTTTTCTGCAGTTCATATTATTTGATTTTTAATTGGAATTCAAATGATAATTAGTCACTCAGTCGGCATTGCACGCGATGACGTCAAAGTGTGTTATTCCCATACAAGCTCTATGAAGAAAAGCGTTTTGACAGTTGATAAAAAGTACGTCAACGATTGGTGGTGTCAACTACCGTATTGTCTTTATTTAAAAAAAAGAAGATACGAAGTTCATCGGGTCAAACAATAAATATCTAATAGCCTTGATAATCGACTGTTGCGATGCCCATTTTATATTTATCAATCTAGTTTTTCAAGTAAAAAAAACCACACACGAAGCTACTTTTAAGTCTATTAGCAGATTTTTTTTCGCGTAATTTATTGTCTCGAAGATATTAAAATCAATTTTGAATGATTCTAACCGCCAGTTTCAATATTCACTAAAAGTTAGATATATCACAGTCAGTTTCGTACCAAAACCTATCTGTGGGGAGAGCACAAACATTATCGTAACGTATTCGTGTCGTCTAACCGTCAGAAACTGACTGTTTTCTCCATACAAATTGACAAGTTACCGATAGGTAAAAGCTACGAATACGTTACGACAGTTGCTCGTGCGCACCCTACTGAGGTTACAGCCCAGGTTTGAAACTGCCAGTTATCAAACTTTCAAGTAAAAGGTAGTTAGAATATAGAAGCAGCCCGCAAAATCTCACCACACTCTCAAAAGCAGCAAGTGCCGGCTAAGAAGACAGGGAACATAAGAATATGACAACTGTATCTAGTTCTATTTGGCTAAAGTGTTGATAACTTCTTTTTACACTATTAAGTTTCTTTGTTTTTAGCATTAACAATGCAAATTTCTTTACAATGTGAAATTAAAACACACTTTAAGAAAATTGAACTGCCCAAGACGGGACTCGAACCTCTTGCAAGCCGGGCGATTGCTCTCCCAATTGAGCTACCGTGACTCTTACTCATCGGTCCGAATTTCTTTAAGTGTTCCTTAGACTGCAGCCAACCATGACTCATCACTGCGTCATTTGAGAGAGCAATCGCCCGGCTTGCGAAAGATGCGGATTCGAGTCACGCCTCTGGCAGTCCATTTTTCTTTCAATGTTTTTTTTAATATATTTTCACATTCTTTTAACACTTTTTAATTGTTATCAGTTCAAACGGGCAGTGGTACACGACCCGAAAACAGGTGAACTGGTCCCAGCCAACTACCGCATCAGCAAATCGGCGTGGCTTCGTGACGAGGAGTCTGACGTAATCGCGCGCGTGTCGCGCCGCGTCGCCGACATGACCGGCCTCAGTATGGACACCGCTGAAGATCTGCAAGTGGTGAATTACGGAATCGGTGGACATTATGAGCCGCACTACGATTTTGCAAGAGTGAGTGTCAAATCTGTAAGTTTAATGCTAACTTGAACCACACTTTAAGTCCAGCCTTCTCAGCAGTTGATGTTCCCGTCCTTGTCACTCTTACTTCTCTCCCTCTCTTAATTCAAAAATACGACGGAAACGTTACGGCCAGAGTGATGAACTTCGTTGTAGTGCCTAAATACTAGGGCGGTTTGATAAGTCCATGACTTTGAAAAGAAAAACATATATTTTGTGTACAAAAACATTTTATTTTTCTACATACTCTCCTTTCAACTCTACACTCTTTTTCCAGCGATGCTCCAATCTCTTCAACCCATCCAAAAAATACTTTTTGTCAAAGCCTGCAAAATAGGCCTCGGTTGCAGCTATCACCTCTTCATTGGATGAAAATCTTTGCCCAGCAAGCCATTTCTTCATGTTTGGGAAGAGAAAGAAGTCACAGGGGGCTAAATCTGGTGAATATGGAGGGTGCGGCAATAATTCGTATCCTAATTCGACAAGTTTTGAAGTCGCGACTGCAGACGAGTGGCCCGGAGCATTATCCTGATGAAATAGAACTTTTTTCTTTGCTAGATGCGGTCGTTTCTTCATCAACTCTTCATTAAATCTTTCCAGCAATGCAGCATAGTAAGCACCGGTTATTGTCTTGCCTTTCTCCAAGAAATCGATGAAAATAACCCCTTGACTGTCCCAAAATACTGTTGCCATCACTTTACCAGCCGAACATATCGTTTTTGCCTTCTTTGGTGCACGTTCGCCGGTAGAAGTCCACTGCTTTGACTGTTGTTTAGTCTCTGGCGTATAATGGTGGACCCACGTTTCATCCACGGTTACGTACCGACGCAAAAATTCACTTGGATTGCGATTATACATAGCCAGACATGCCTCAGAAGTAGTCACGCGTTTTCGCTTTTGGTCGACTGTCAGTAAGCGCGGCACCCATCTTGCAGAAAGTTTTTTCATTCCCAAAATATCGTGCAAAATATGAAAAACTCGTTCAGTTGAGATGTGCACAGCCTCAGCTAACTCGCGTATCTTTACTCGACGGTCAGCCAAAACAATATCGTGGATTTTGTTAACAATGTCCTCAGTGGTTACCTCAATCGGCCTTCCTGGGCGCTCGGCATCATTGGTTGTAATACGTCCACAACGAAACTCAGTAAACCATTTATGTACCATTCCATGAGACGGCGCTGAATCCCCGTAATATTTTTTCAACTTGTCTTCGGTCTGCTTAATGGTTTTCCCGCGTAAAAAATAGTGTTTAATCAAGACTCGAAACTCGGATTTCTCCATTTTCGAAGAACACCTTAACAGCCGCCAAACTTCTTTTGTTATTAAATATTGTTTTCGCGCCATATTTGAAAATAGAATTATTTTAGGTTCGCAAAAATATTACTTTTAAGAAAATATCATTAAAAATAAAAAAAGTTTCTATTCAGCCTGAAAGTCATGGAGTTATCAAAACGCCCTCGTACACTACCAACTTGCCACAGAATAGTTGATAATAGTAATATACAACAACATACATTGATCTGACTCCGTGGTTAGTAGCTTAAGCACTTGTGTTAGAGATATCAGAATCAACAGTGGTATTACAAGTATAACACCCAGACCAGCAGAAACAGACATGTTCATGCACATATTTGTACAGAGCGGGGATCGAACCCGCGACCTCTTGGTTAATAGTTTTGGCGCAACTGATTTCGAGTTAGGAAGCTAAAGGGAAGCGCTTCCTACCGACCGGGTGTTATAGTCGGGAACCAAGGTCCGATAGACATCATCTTGATTTGTCTATCTATATTATTCTGGATCGAAATCTTGTATACCGCGGTTCATGTGCGATACTAGGCCGGTACCATTTGGCCGGTACTAGGCTAACAGCGCCATCTATCCTATGGAGCCGTATCAGCTCTCGCTGTTGTGCTTGCCGTTAGGCAGGCACTTGTGATGGCGAAGGATAGAGGTCGCCACATAGTCAACTTCTTGACCATTACACCAAAGTGATCATCGTTGAATGACCTTTGAATGATTCACACACCAGTCTGCTTTTTTTATAACAAGTTCAGTAGCTAAATTCACTTAATTTTCAGCGACAAGAAAACGCCTTCAAAAAATTCGCCGGCAACAGAATCGCTACGGTCCTATTTTATGTAAGTTTTAATCAACTTTTTCAATCATTAACATCTGCGTTACCCGAGCTTGACTCGGTCGGTAGTTACGATTATCAAAAAAAAATGTAAAAAATACTTGAAAAAAAGTAATTATTTTATTTCACACGTTCCATTATCTATGGCATAAAAAGCTGTTCTAATTAAATTATAACATTTTCATCTTGAAATCTAACATAATGAAACTAGAGACAGACAAAAGAAAATTGATCCTTGAATAAGTCGAGGTCTAATTAGAGGATTAATTTTCTTTAAACGTATCACACGTTCGTTAATTCATCATTTCGTTCATTAATTCGTCTCCAGATGTCGGACGTAGCCCAGGGCGGCGCTACAGTGTTCACGAAGTTGGGCCTCAGCCTTTTCCCCATCAAGGGCGCGGCGGCGTTCTGGCTCAACCTGCACCCGTCGGGCGAGGGCGACCTGGCCACGCGCCACGCCGCCTGCCCCGTGCTGCGCGGCTCCAAGTGGGGTGAGTACGCACATCAACGATTAATGAATGAACGAACGAACGGAACGAACTAGGAATGTATTGTCGAAGGTTAATTGTAGCATACTCACATGAACGATGAATGAACGAACGAACGAAGACTAGGAATGTATTATCGAAGGTTAATAGGCTAGATGACACCACAAATCGTTGACATACTTTTTATTATCTGTCAAAACGGTCTGCCTCCATAGATTTTGTATGGGAATACAAGAACGTGACGTCACCGTCATGTATCAGAAATCGGAGTCAATTGATCGAATATTTATTGAGTTTTGTGTGTTTAAAAATTGGTTTCTTCAGCTTTTTGGAAATATACTGGTTGTATTAACTTCATAGGGGCTTTGTTTTTTAAACGCCATGGTCTTGAAAATATTTAAGCAAGGTGTCATCATGCCTATTGTAGTACCGGTGTTAAACATAACAGCGACGCTGTTTTGTATTGCGCGTACTAAATGATCAGGCAGATTGAAATAAGTTACTATGTTATGATTATTTCTTCAAAGAACCACACTTAGTTTACGCCCACATACGTCAAGTGTACGCCTCGTCGTTATTACGCCACTTTTTAGTTTGTGATAATTACAAACTAAAATTATTTATTTACGAACAACGGCTTAGAGAGTACGGGGGCAGTAATGTTGACGTTTTTATCCCATCTGGCCAGGAACAATTATTTTGTTTTTGACAACAGTATATTCTCTTGTCATCAATTTACTCCTTGATATTTTCAGTATCCAACAAATGGCTCCACCAAGGTGGCCAGGAGTTCCTGAAGCCCTGCGACTTAGTCTACCAAGACGAAGGCATCGTCCGGAAGATTCCGAAGCCGGTACCCAAAACTTTCAGATAGGTCTGGCGATTCGCCTCTGTGACAAGCTAAGAGTAAGGTAAATGTGTTCAATACGCTCGGTGCAAGATTACGCAAGACGTTTTTGCGTTCTAGGCATGACTTTTCTATATAGTGTTCGAATGTTCAATTTCCAAATTGGCTAGAATACAATTTCTTTCCAAATTGAAAAAAATCTGTCTCCAATCTTGCATAATCACTTTTTTACTAGTTGAATTCTTGCTTATGAAGAGACTGCGTGTGACATAATCGTATGGATTGAAGTAGCGGGTGCAATCCAACTTATAAGTAGTTCGTAAGTTTACGTATTTTATATGATAAAAGTGTATGTATAACGGCAGTTCTGTTGACTAAACCACGACAAACGATAATTTGTTGTATTTAAAAAAATATGTGTATTTTTTTTTTCTCAACTGGTGTGTTAGTTAGGTTATCATAGCCGGTCGTGTAACAGAATCTCCTTTTAATGTCACAAATAAAAATTATATATTAGTAAGCCATGACGTAAATAGAATAACTTGCCATTAAATGTATATCAACTACAATAATAAGTACAAGTAATGATTACTGCATTATTTGATTAAGTTTATTTATTCAATAACAAAGAGGCTTGCACACAAATGAGAATGCTTCTGTAACGATGTCACACAATAACCAGTGTTATATAGTTTTATTCCATTTTAATCTTAATATATTTTTTGTTTTAATATTATTAACAAAAAAGCATTTATTAGTTTTACAGAAGGTATTTTTTACCTTTATTTAAAGCTTTATATGAGTCTACTAGGCACTACGGCAATCAAAGTTATGCTAATGCCATATTTTGTGATAATATATTTCAAATACAGAAAGTTTCTATATGTTATTATGATTGTTGTGTTTAATTTTAACGTTTACCTACGTAATTGTTTATTGACCACACAAAACAACAAAATATTTTATAATTGAAAGTAACAAAACGAGTAAAGGCGACCAAGTAACGTGTTTTTACACATTTGAGAGTGGAGGTGATTACCACAATGAAACTATTTGTTTATTATAAAATTGCTTTGGAAATTTATTAAACAATTTTATAATTGTATCCTGTCTTTTATTCAGTACAAGGCACATTTATTTATCTTTCTTAGCTGTGTTTATGATATTGAATTTATAAGTATCTGAAACATCACTTTTTAGCTGTCGGGTTTTCCCTGTTACGAGTTCGAATATTCAGTTCATAGTATGCTTGGTAGCTACATACTTTACTCTCAGACCGTCATTAAGCATAAAATCTTTTTAAAATATGAATATGAAACCCGAAAAAGGTTTTATGTTTCATAATGTCCCCGTGTTTGTGGGTAATTCAGTGTCATAAATACCTACATGTAGGAAATTGTGAATGTAGAAAATATGAATCAACTTGTTGACTATATTGACCCATGACCCGTGCAGTCCACAGACGCGCTCCAAAACTGATATGGCAGGTAATCGATCATCAATGTGGAACAACAAAATCAATTTGTTTCAATTTTATGGTATAGTAAGGTGAGCACGAACATTATCGTAACGTATTCGTTTCGTCAAAACGTCAGGAACTGACAGTTTCCAATACAAATTGACAAGTTAACGAATAGTAAACGCTACAAATACGTTACGATAGTGGTCCCCTACTAAATACTAAACAGTTTTGTACAATGTGCAATAGAACACACGTCGTAGATTGTAATCCTTCAGGAAAAAAAATGGAGAAGTCAACCTAAGTGCACAATAACAAATAACGTAGAAAAGAAAATAAAGCCTACGGACATACTTCAGGCTCGGATTTCAGGTAAAGTAGGTTCAATCTGACAGGTTCACAGTACACTACCTACCTAGTGTAATTGTTTCAGATAATTCCAAATGGCTATGAAAACAAATTGTGCTTCTATCTACTTCGTGTTGGTTCTAATTCTATGTCATTGGGCGGAATCTGAACTGTTTACTGCAATCTCCCACATCGAACCTTTACTGGAAACTCGACAGAGGATCATTAATGATGTCAGCGAGTACCTATCATTGGAAGAAAAACGCCTTACAACCTTGAAAAAGTAGGTATGGTTATTAGGTATGGGTTTAATATTTTTAATACCTACAATGTGATCTTGAAAACTATATGCAACTGATAAGAACAGCATTATTATTATTTTCTTATACAGCCGGTTTAAAATAGCACGTGTTTTTTTTTAAGGCGCTTAGATCTTTATAGAGTAGAGCAAGATAAAGCAAAAGCAGACATATCCGAATACTTGGGTAATCCTATCGCCGCCTTCAATCTTATAAAAGGTCTGACTACAGATTTGGATTACATACGAAATATTATTCAAAGTGCCACAGGTAAGGGCTGAAAGAAAGTTGAAATCATTGCGTAATTCCATGAGTTGAACATAAAAATATTACATTTTAAATTACACAGAACACTCAAAGAATATCACAATGTACCACGAAGATTTAAAGTACCCTACGTGGGAAGATCTCGCAGGGGCAGCTCAGTCGATATCGCGGCTGCAAGACGTCTATCAACTTGGTGCCCATGAGCTAGCTGAGGGAATGCTTGGCTCTGACAGCAGGTAGGTAGGTAGGTCTTAGTAGTTGTTTAATTAGAAGACGTAGAATACATACCAATACCGGTGGCTTCATGCTGTTAGCCTCTGTTTTTAATTTTCACCCTTTTAGATAACAAGTTGATGCTGAGGAAATGCGTCTAATTGACGAAAATCTTCATATGTTTCATCTGTCTCCTCACAGAGGCCGTACTCCCTAACATTTCGTTCGTATTTTCGGGTCTAGCCAGCGCGTTTGCTCCCACGGTCAAGCTGTTAAGAGTGACAGGGATGGCCACATCCGAAACTACGGACAACGGCTTAGAGAGTAAGGGGGCAGATTAGATCTCATCACCAGCCTATATACGTCCCACTGCTGGGCACAGGCCTCACCTCAACTATGAGGTGGTGCGAGCCATGCTCCACCACGCGAGCTCAGTGTGGATTGGTGGAGGGGTGTGAGTAAAGTAAGTGACCAACCTTAGACGCCCGAGTGCCTCCGACCAGGCTTAACGACTAATATCTATCGATATTAACCGGGACCAACAGCTTAACGTGCCTTCCGAAGCACGGAGATGCTTGTAAATAGACGTCACTTTTATGGTCAGAATGGTCACCCATCCCAAAGATGACCGCGCCGTAGGTTGCTTAACTTTAGGTATCATTACCAAAGCGCTGCAACCACTGCGCCACAAGCACCTCCTATATTAGATTTACTAAGTTCAATCTTACGGTCTCTCAGGACACCATTCTGGAAAGTCAAAATGACACGGAGGTAGTCTTTTCATGGAAGTGCATCTCAACAACATCCCCAAGAAAATATAAATATGAACATCCTGCAAACTAAACCACATCTTCCGCAATCCATCTTTTATAATATGAGATATTGCAATGTTGGTACTTGAATTTCAGCAATGCAATGACAGAAGAAGATTGTTTTGAACTCGGGCGCACGCTGTATGATGTCGGTGACTATAAGGCCGCACTGTCATGGATGACCGAGGCTCGGGAGAAATATAAAAACGATAGCGAATTGTACCAATTTCATGATATTGACATCGTCGAACAAATCACTGCCTCGGTTTTGAAATTGGGTAGGTTGGTGTTTAATTGAATTTAATTGCTTGAGCCCTATTATATATTTTACTAACAAAATTAAACTGGCCGTGACACCAATATAAGTTGGAGTGCAACTGTGCAAGTGAAAGTCGTCAAATCGTAAGGAAATGTGTCATTTAGATGCACAATGAAGACTTCGACATCTGACTTACGATCTGTAACCTAAAATTGAGGAATAATCGGGAACAGGGCTGTTATTTTATAATTTTTTTAACAAAATAACATCCTATACAAGTGAAAAATGCTGTTATTCTGTCCAAGTATAATTTTGTTAATTTGTAGGTGAACTTAAAACTGCATACGAGTTTGCTAAGGAAGTGTTAGAGATGGACCCCAAGTCTGAGCGTGTCGCTAATCTCACAATACGCTGTTCGGTATTGATTGCCGAGAAGGAAACAAAAGTTATGCTAGATCAACTGGCGGGGGTAAAAAAACAAAAATAACTTAATTGTGGTGGCTACTGGCTATGTTTACTAGTTAAGGAAAATGAAATGAATTGAAATCTCTATTTGCGTTTGTTAAGGTACACTGAATATGGTCATAGTTATTGATCAGAAATTATACATCCGCTCAATCAACCATTGCAAATCTAAAAGTTATATTGGGTTAATAAATTTAAATAGTAAAATGTATATCATGCATAACAATTGGAAATATATAGAAAAAGGAATTACCGTAAATTCCTTTAGCCACCACAACCAAATTGTTTTTGCCTATTATTTCCAGCTCTAACCAGGTATACTTACTTGTAAATCTAATTTTTCATAGAAAGCTAATGAAACAAAGGAGGAACCGCTGTCAGATGAGGAATTAGAATTTTTAAGTGATATGGAGAACTGCAAACCTCTTTGCCGTGGCGAATCGAACATTCCCAGAAAAGTGGAGAAAAGGTACTATTTTATAATGGTTCATTTTGATCGATTAGAAAAGTCTCCGCGTTGTAGTTAGTAACTTTACATTTGGACGAGAATGTAACTGCCTAGATAATTTGATACAATAATTTGCGACAAAATTAGTGTTACGCCGGTGGGCTAGTGCTAAAACTTTGATCGTGTTTTTCCGTGCCTTGGAGGCGTTTTCAGCAGGCTGAAATATCATTTCAGGCCGTTTCAGAGAGTGCTCTAACACATACTAGTTTATCGAAATTTCACCCAAGTTGCCGTTGTTTTCAGGCGCCTGAAACATGTTTTCAGTCCGTTTCAGGCCACCCTCTATCAGATGACGCCATAACCTGAAAACCCGTTTTCAGGCGTTTTCAGGACCCCTTATGGGCCTTTGAAGCCCACTTCAGTATATGACGTAATTTTTAGTAGGAGTGAAAGAGATAGCACGATTAGAGAGAGACAGCTATACTGAGAACATTCCAGAAAGGTGTGACAGAGACAGCACGAGACAGGGATAGCACTATGATGCCGAACATTCGAGAAAGGTATAGGCTAGGCAAGACGGCATTTGGAAGGATCCCGAACAGTCTCGTACTGGGTAGTAGGTACCTACCGAATATTCGGGAGTCCTTGACGGCCGGTATATAAGGAGCCCGGGAATGCGTCCGAGTTTGAGTTTAATTTGGGAAAGCGACGAGTAAACATCGAAGCGAAAACTGCGACAAGAAGATTTTGGAGTGCGATATAAGTGTTTGTGTACTAAGTGTTGTAACGTAAAGTGTGTACAATAAATCCTACTCTACTTCATCGGTTTAGAAGTGCATTTCAATCTAGATCCCACACCCTTAGAACGTAACATTTGGTGTCAGAAGTGGGATTGAAAATGCCGATTACTCCGCGAGAAGAAGAGAAGGAGGGGATGCAGACCCGAAGCCGCACCGCTGCTAGAGACTCTGCGGGCACCGCCGGAACGTCAGACACAGCGGTACCAGCTTCAAGGACGCCGGAGATAGACGTCAACGCCATTCTGATCCTCCTGAAAGAACAGGCTAGAAGGCAGGAGGAACAGACCAGAAGGCAGGAGGAACAGGCTAGAAGGCAGAAGGAACAAGTCAAAATCCTGCAACAAGAGCTACGGGTTCAGCAGGAGGAACAGGCTAGAAGGCAGGAGGAACAAGCCAAAATCCTGCAACAAGAGCTACGGGTTCAGCAGGAGGAACAGACCAGAAGGCAGGAGGAACAGGCTAGATGGCACGAGGAACAAGCCAAAATTTTGCAGCAAGAGCTACGGGACCAGAAAGAAGTCCTCCGTGAGGTACACGAAGTAGCTGCAGAATGGAAAAAGGAGATGGCTGAGGTGCAAGACAAAATTATGGGCGTTGAAATTAAAGTTGAAAACCACGAGAAGCGCCTCAATGGACTGAACGAAAAAGTGGCGGGCCAGGAGAATCGCCTCCAGAAGTTGGAGATCAAAGTGGCCAACGGCACCACCAGTGCATCAGGTGCACCAGCCACAGGAGGTGAAAAGTTAAAGGTACCTCCATTCGATGGTACCTCTTCGTGGGCCGCATACAAGCTCCAATTCGAGATGGTTGCCGAAGCGAATGGCTGGAGCAAGGACTATGCTAAAACGGCACTAAGTTTGGCGCTGCGGGACGAAGCTCTAACTGTTCTGGAAGCGTTAGGAAAGGAGAAGACATACGACCGTCTTCTTGAAGCTTTAGAGGCACGCTTCGGTGACAGCCATCTAGAGCACGTTTACAGAGCTCAGCTGAAGAATAGGACTCAGGGGCATAATGAGTCGTTACAAAAGTGGGCACTTGAGATAGAGAAGCTCGTCCGGAAGGCGTACCAAGGTTCCGCAGCGACTTTCATCGATGGAACGCTAGTACAGGCATTCATAGATGGGATTCGGGACTTTGAAGTGAGGGCTGCTGTACGGCTGGGACACCATGGGACCTTGAAGGATGCGCTCGCCCATGCCCTGGAGGTGGAAGCTGTACGCCAAGACTCAACAAAATCCTTTAGGGTGCGCGAAGTTGCGGCCAGGGAGCCGATTGCTCCACCTCGAGAAACTAGGCCTCGATGCTACAACTGCGGGGAAAGAGGACACATACAATCAGGCTGCCCAAAAAGATCTTGGAGGCAACGGGACTCGGACCGAACGGAGAGGCCAGCAAGCTCTGATAGTTCAGAGCGGCAGCAGCAGGGAAACGAGTAAAAGCCAGGACTGAGGGACGAGTGCTGGCTGGTGGTCAAAATGTCCCAGTTTTGATCTCGCAGGCGAACGACGGGAACAGTCTGGCTGTCAAAGGAGAAGGAGTACCATGTCACCTTACTATTGACACCGGAGCTTCTCGGACCGTGATCAGTTCTCGACTGCTGAAACACCTATCCAGGGATCATCTAGTCCGACCAATGCATCTTCAGCTGCAAACGGCTACCGGCCAGTACATCTCCGTCCAGGGGGAGCAGGAAGTGTCAGTGAAGATTGGAGAAAAGAAGTACTGGCACAAAGTCATCATTGCTAACATCGTAGATGACTGCATTATTGGTCTTGACTTTATGAGGAAGTACGAGTGTAAGATCGACATGAAAGGAGGCGTGCTGAAATTTGGGGCTTATGAAGTTCCTATGGAAGGTGGAGTGAGTGGACATGTCTTCTGCGCTAGAACGACTACACTTCAACCGAGATCGCAAGCCCTAGTTCCGGTGACATTGCCGCACGGTGCGAGACAAGGATCTCATTCCTGCGTGTTAATAGAGAAAATGGACGGCAGTAAACCATGGATGCCAGCTCGCACAGTGGTAACGACGTCATCTGCAGCATTTATAAGGGTGCTAAATCTAAGTGGCACTCAACATGTCATAAGTAAAGGAACCCTTATGGGAACATGCGAGGCAATCTCTTGGATACGGAGTTGCCATGGGTCGAAGGAGAACAAGTTACAAGAAGAAGTTGTGGAAATTGGAAAGTTATTGGAAAACTGCCAAAATGATCTCACAAAGGAAGAACTTCTTAAGGCACGTAATTTGCTAAAGCGCTATAGGAGCGTCTTCTCTGCACATGACAGTGATATCGGGAGAACTGGAGTAGTGCAGCACGAGATCGACACCGGAGATGTCATGCCTATTCGACAACGACCGCGGCGAGTTCCAGTAGCTCGAGAGAAGGAAGTGGAAGACATGATCAAGGAAATGAGGAGAGATAAAGTGATAGAACCGTCGACAAGTCCTTGGTGTTCTCCAGTAGTCTTGGTGAAAAAGAAGGATGGAACCATGAGATTTTGCGTAGACTATCGTCGACTCAACGATGTGACTAAGAAAGACAGTTATCCATTGCCTAGGATAGATGACACTTTGGACACTCTGCATGGAATGAAATGGTTTTCCACGTTGGATTTGAAAAGTGGCTATTGGCAAGTGGAAATAAAAGACAAGGACAAAGAGAAAACAGCCTTTTCAACCGGTAAAGGACTTTGGCAGTTTAATGTAATGCCGTTTGGATTGTGCAACGCACCAGCAACGTTTGAGCGGTTGATGGAGCAAATACTGGCTGGTCTCCTGGGTGATACGTGCCTAGTGTATTTGGATCACATCATAATTGTAGGCAAAGATTTTGATGACCACCTCAAGAAGCTGGAACAAGTTTTGTCCAAGTTGCGCGATGCTAACTTAAAACTAAGTCCGAAGAAATGCTCATTCTTCAAGCGCAAGGTTAACTACTTGGGACATGTGATTTCATCAGATGGCATCCAGACAGACCCTGAGAAGATAAGTGCAGTTAAGGACTGGCCGACACCGAAAGACAAGACAGCAGTACGTGCCTTCTTGGGACTTTGCTCGTACTACCGACGATTTGTAAAGAACTTCTCAGATATAGCAAAGCCTTTGCACCAGCTGACAGAAGAGAAAAGACAATTCAACTGGGATGATCAGTGTGCAGCAGCTTTCTCAGACCTCAAACAGAGACTTTGTGAAACACCGATTTTGGGATATCCAGACCCAGAGAACGAGTTTGTTGTTGACACTGATGCAAGCAATACTGGCATTGGAGGAGTCTTGTCACAGAAGAAGGGTGATCAGGAAGTTGTGATCGCCTATTTTAGCAAGTCGCTATCGAAGCCGGAGAGAAACTACTGCGTCACTAGGAGAGAATTGCTGGCAGTCGTCAAAACTCTGCAGCATTTTAGTAAATACCTGCTTGGACGCAAGTTCCAAATAAGAACTGACCACGCTGCTCTAAAGTGGTTGTTAGAGTTTAAGAACCCTGAGGGTCAGGTGGCACGCTGGATCGAACAACTGCAGGAATATGACTTTGTCATCGAACATCGCAGTGGAAAGTCACATGGCAACGCAGATGCCCTCTCTCGAAGACCTTGTCCTGATGATTGCAAACACTGTTTAAGGCAAGAGGGTAAGGACTGCGTGAAGATGTTGAGAACAGACACTGTTAGCGAAGAATGGAGTGATGAAGCAATGCAAGAAGCACAACAGGAAGATTGCGATGTAAAGCCCATTTACGATTGGATCAACGCTGGGGCGCCCAAACCAAGGTGGTGTGAGGTAGCTTCGATGAGTACCGTGACAAAGAGCTACTGGGCGCAATGGGAAAGTCTGGTTATGCACAATGGCGTACTATGCGGGAAATGGGAGTCAGAAAACGGAAAGGATGCTCATCTTCAAGTGGTTGTACCAAGAAAGAGAGTCAGCGATGTTTTAAGATCCTTTCACGACGGCGCTTCCGGTGGACACCTAGGAGTAAAAAGGACTCTGATGAAGATTCGGCAACGTTTTTACTGGATAAACTGTCGGGACGACGTGGAAGACTGGTGTAGGAAATGTACTAGCTGTTCGTCAGTTAAGGGACCACATACACGCAGTAGAGGTGCGCTTAAAGTTTACAACGTGGGAGCGCCTTGGGAAAGAATTGCTTTAGACGTCGCAGGCCCGTTCCCGACCTCTGACCGTGGAAACAAGTACATCCTGGTGGTCATGGACTATTTCACCAAATGGCCTGAGGTATTTGCCATTCCGAATCAAGAGGCAGTCACAGTAGCGGAAACTGTAGTGACTGAAGTGTTTTGTCGGTATGGTGTGCCTCTTGAGATCCACAGTGATCAGGGAAGAAATTTTGAGTCTCTGGTGTTTCAGGAGACTTGCCGAGTCATGGGAATTCATAAAACTCGGACTACGGCCTATCACCCACAGTCAGACGGAATGGTTGAGAGATTCAATCAGACTCTGGAACGACATTTGGCCAAAGTAGTTGACCACCATCAAAAGGATTGGGACAGGCATATTCCGCTCTTTTTAATGGCATATCGGACAGCAGTTCATGAAAGCACGGCCGTAACTCCTGCGTGTGCTAATTTTGGAAGAGAACTACGTTTACCAGCAGATCTTCTGACCGGACGTCCTCCAGATGCACCAAAGACGGTTTCGGAGTATGCAAGTGAACTGCGAAACCGGCTTGATGATGTTCACAGGCATGTTCGTGAACATGGATTGCAGGCCAGTGAGAAGGTGAAGACCAGATACGACCGGAAGTCTAACCAGACGAGGTTTGAGGAAGGATCATTCGTGTGGCTACATAACCCTATGCGTCGAAAAGGAAAGTCACCGAAATTGTCGCCGAGTTGGGAAGGGCCGTACAAAGTAGTCACAAGGATCAACGACGTCACTTATCGGATACAGCGCAACGCACGTAGCCCCTGTAAGATTGTTCATGTGGATCGGTTGGCCAAGTACCATGGAACGAATGATGCTCGGGACGAGCATGTCTAAGGAGGGGGTAGTGTTACGCCGGTGGGCTAGTGCTAAAACTTTGATCGTGTTTTTCCGTGCCTTGGAGGCGTTTTCAGCAGGCTGAAATATCATTTCAGGCCGTTTCAGAGAGTGCTCTAACACATACTAGTTTATCGAAATTTCACCCAAGTTGCCGTTGTTTTCAGGCGCCTGAAACATGTTTTCAGTCCGTTTCAGGCCACCCTCTATCAGATGACGCCATAACCTGAAAACCCGTTTTCAGGCGTTTTCAGGACCCCTTATGGGCCTTTGAAGCCCACTTCAGTATATGACGTAATTTTTAGTAGGAGTGAAAGAGATAGCACGATTAGAGAGAGACAGCTATACTGAGAACATTCCAGAAAGGTGTGACAGAGACAGCACGAGACAGGGATAGCACTATGATGCCGAACATTCGAGAAAGGTATAGGCTAGGCAAGACGGCATTTGGAAGGATCCCGAACAGTCTCGTACTGGGTAGTAGGTACCTACCGAATATTCGGGAGTCCTTGACGGCCGGTATATAAGGAGCCCGGGAATGCGTCCGAGTTTGAGTTTAATTTGGGAAAGCGACGAGTAAACATCGAAGCGAAAACTGCGACAAGAAGATTTTGGAGTGCGATATAAGTGTTTGTGTACTAAGTGTTGTAACGTAAAGTGTGTACAATAAATCCTACTCTACTTCATCGGTTTAGAAGTGCATTTCAATCTAGATCCCACACCCTTAGAACGTAACATTAGTTTACTGTTTGAGTAACTTTTGTAAAGCGTTGTTCCACGTGAGCGAAGCAGCGCGACAAATGCGTCGCGCTTCGATGCGACCTTGTGTCAATGTCAATCGCGCTTTGTCACGTTAGATACTTTTATAAATGAACATACATATTGTCGAGTAAGCAAGGGAACGAGTTAAAAGTAAGGCAACGAGTAGGTAGGTACCTAAGCATCTAAAGTACTGGTAGTGATAGTGATCCCTCTTGCCAGTGGATGCCCTAAGCCTGGCTTTTGGTAGAATAGTCTTCACTCTAGCTAGAACTTTTCTACGTAGCACGTCAGTTCTAAATAGGTAGTTGAGGAGACTTTTTTTAAACACTTAATTGATAGTGATTTTGTTTATCAGCCTGTATTGCCAGTACTTGACAAGGAACGACCCCTTCCTGAAGATAGCGCCATTTAAGATTGAGTATATGAATCTACAACCGCAAATAATAGTCTTCCACGACGTCATGAGCGACGCAGAAATGGAATTTATTCAAGAAATAGCCAGGCCAATGGTAAGTAACAATTTGAACGAAGAAAAGTAAGTGCTAACAGAAAGAGTTGAACTCAATGTCTTGATGTTTGACTTTGACTTGCACCTAGGGCCGTATAACGATCTTGCTTTCTGCTCAATGACAGCGTTTTTATTTTTTAAAAAATCGAACAAAATAACGATTAACAACGCTATGTTAGAGACCAGATCTTAATCAGGCACCTGAGCTTGTAAGTAATTAGGAGAATATTGTCCAGACGATGCTTTTCGACTCGCGTCTTGTGAATTTCCCAGATAAAGAAGATGCAGGTTCAAGTAACTTCTGGCACGGAATTTAAAATTCTTTTAAAATTAGCAGTAACCAGTAATAAACTTTTGTTCACTAATTAATATGTAATTTTTTTTGTTTATTAGATACAGAAACCAATGTGTAATTAAAAAACACTTAAAGAAAAAATCGGATTGCATGCCGTAGGGACTCTAACCCACACCTCTCGCAAGCCGGGCGATTGCTCTATCAATCGAACTACCGTGACACTTACTAATCCGTCCGAATTTATTTTAGTGCTCTTAGGCCGCAGCCAACCATAATTCATCAATGCGATTAGGCACCTACAACATCCGAAGGAAACACAGTTTCAGCTGTTTAACAATCGGTTAAGATGAATGAGCTAATTTGTTAACAGGGAGCATAATAACATGACAACTGTATCTAGTTTTATGTGGCTAAGATGTTATCACTGCCTTCGAAAAGACATAACACTTAAAAAAATATTTTCGGCTCCTGTCATCCGGGAGGAATCGAACCCTCGACCTTTGGAAGTCCGGTCCAATGCTCTGACCACTAAGCTACCGAGCTACTGAGTCGTATTAAGTGTTTTCTTCTTTTCGATATTAAAAAAAAATAGCGCTGTAAACACAAAAAAATAAACTTAACAAATGAAATAATAACTTCTTGTTACACTATGAAGTTACTTTATTGTTAGCATTAACAATGCAATTTTTTTTACACTGTGATATTAAAACACATTCAAAGAAAAAAAAAATTGCAATATCTTAAATCATTTGGTTCTGCAGTTAGAACGAGCTGAAGTGCGAGTCAACCCTGATGTATCGGCGGCATCGCCTACCCGCATCAGCAAACTGACGTGGATCCGCGACGACGCGTCTGCGATGGTCGCGCGCGTCTCGCGGCGCGTCGCCGACATGACCGGCCTGAGCATGGCCACAGCTGAGGACTTGCAGGTGGTTAATTACGGAATCGGTGGCCATAATGAGGTGCACAAGGATTTCCTTAGGGTAAGTGATCAGTTTGCTGTGTTGATTTATTGTGTTTGTAAACACAATAAATCAACACAGCAAACTGAGCTTTTATTTAGTTTCACCTATCAAGATGTTTAGTTTTCTGTAATCAAATTTTGCGAGCTAAATTTTACCCATTTCCCAGTGTCCGATTGAGCTGAAATTTTGTATACACGTGAAATTAAGACACACTTAAAGAAAAAAATGGACTGCCACAGGCGGGACTCGAACAAGCACCTCCTGCAAGCCGGGTGATTGCTCTACCGATTGCGCTACCGTGACACTTACTCGTCGGTCCGAATTTCTTAAGTGCTCCTTAGGCTGTAGCCAGCCATGATTCATCACTGTTGCAGTTAGATACCTGCATACACGTTTAGTTTTGGTGACTATGCACAACTTGATTGTAAAAGCTAGTTGAAAAAAACCTTTTTAATTACTTTTGCTACTGCACCGCGCAGCAGAGCTTAAGTCCGCCAAATACATAAAGCATTTCGCATTTTCCAAAATCTAATCTTTACATCTAGTCTAATTAAGCCTACTTAAATTAGCGTTTGAATGAAGTGATTGTGTACCTAATTACCTGCCTAGTTTTGTTTCTTTCGTGTGTTCATTTGTTAAACTAATAGAGAAAATACTTTTTTTAGCCTGAATCTTCAACACAGTTGGTTGGAAACAGAATTGCAACGGTTCTGTTTTACGTAAGTGTTTTTCCACTGAATTCCTAAAGCACACTTGATTGATAGTAGGGATTACAATTGTTTGATGCAGCATCCAGCAATCCAGATGAACCACGTATCGACCACATATTTCTTCATTAAGTTTTTTTATCCTGCTATCCAGACCGGTAATTGACGATGAAGCTGAGGATGGATAATGTCTGTCTTGAAACACTCTTTTCTTAAAAATATCCAAGTTATATTTAAAAGGGAACACCTTAGCCGGCAGCGAGTTCCACTCCTTTAAGCGGATCCAGCAGATCGGCATTTTGCTGAATTCTGCTTCTTTACAAAACATCCCTACTGGCTAGGTAGTTTACCAAACTTAGTTTCAAATACTTAATATAAAATAAGTATTCCCTGACAGTTGTCAGACGTGGCGCTAGGTGGCGCAACAGTGTTTCCGAAACTGCGAGTGCGAGTGGTGCCCAAAAAGGGCACAGCAGCTGTATGGTACAACCTGCATCCGTCGGGTGAAGGCGACCTGGCCACGCGCCACGCCTCCTGTCCCGTGCTGCGTGGATCGAAGTGGAGTGAGTAGACACGTGATATATACAGGGTGTAAAAAAAAACCTTAACGAAGCCGTCAACCACGCGTTCAGTACATCAAACCAAATCGTATAAAAAAGAAATTTTGGCTGGGAAACAACTTTTATTTTTTGACATCAAAAAAAATAATTTAATTCTAACCCGCAATGTACAGCGCGCACGCGGAAAAGTTACTGCGGGGCGTGTTGCTTTACGCCGCTGCGACGCGGTTCGGTTCGAGTGTGCGCTATTCATTTCGGAGTGTGCCATTTAGAGGCTTTTTATGAAAGAACTAGTGAAAATTTGTATCATGTTTCTTTGGAAAAAAGTTCAGGTATAACGGACAGAAGTCATTTCTGTAAAAATCTTAAAAAATTTTTTCTAACTTTGACCATCAATATCTCAGTAACCGTTAACTTCCCAGGTATGGTGTAAAGGAAAAAAATGATCGTAACAATTGGTAGAATATGTGGTATTCGGCTTCGTTAAGGTTTTTTTTACACCCTGTATATATAAATTTATGAGACAAAGTCATTTTAATACATCTAACAACTTTGGAAGTCTTCTTCTTCTTCTTTCGTGTCGGCAATGCCGCACTGGCATTGGAAGTGACTCTCGCGCAAACTATTCAGTTTAAAAAAAAAATTTAGAAACCTAAACATCGTTTAGAAGATCTGTCCATAGATACACCCACGCGTTTGTGATTTTCATGTTCCTTCAATTTTTTTTCTATTTTTGTGTAAAATCTAAATAAGGTTCATACATCTGCTTACCAAATTTCAACATTATAGTTTCAAGTTACGAAAAAAAGTGGCTGGGACATACGGACGGACAGACGGACAGACGGACAGACAGACAGACAGACCCCTAAAAAGTGTATTGAAGTTGCATAGTTGCATGGCATGCCAACGAGGCGTTTTTCTGTTGGGACACGACCTTGGTATCTAAATAGCGACAAAACATCTCAATCCCATGAAAAAAAAAACAACTCATATCTTACCCAGAGATGGCGCCACTCGGTTAAGTTATAAGGGCTATACATATAAACTGAAGTCCACGAGGACGAAGTCGCGGGCGGCAGCTAGTTAAAAATATTTTTCACCCTTGCAGTTGCAACGAAATGGATTCACGAAGTCGGTCAAGAACTCCTGAAACCTTGCCTAACCAAGTAACAAGACGAATTCCTAGACATACGGAAGGTTCCGAATTCAGAGCCAAGACTCTCAAATAAGACAGTTTATTAAGTATTAGACCTATGTCTTTATCTTAAACCTAAAAATTAATTACAGAAAACTAATTAGTTACAGAAAAAAATGATGTATTTATCAAGATTTATTTAAAAAGGCATAAAATAAACTCTATTAATTTTATGAAAAAGAGGAAACTTTGCCATAGTTAATCGTTTTACACCTACTGGATTTAAACTTGCACACAATACATGTTTTGTAGCTCATGACTCTAATGAGACAGATTTTTGTCCACTGCACAATATTACTGAGCTGATATTTAAATACATATTAATTAAAACAAAATTGTTTAAACTTGTTTGACTGATTATCAAATTGACTGTTGTACATGACACTTGTCAATGAAAGAAAGAGAGCGGTTCGAGTAAACGAGAGAGGTAAATATCGCTATTTTATTCGATTATAAATCTCACAACGTATACAAAAAATCGACACATGGAGCTTTCGCAACGCTGGTTATAGGTATCACTTATGTTCTTTAAACGTAACCGATAGGTGATTTAATTCAATCTCAATGAGAGATACTTCAGCTTAAACGAATTACAGAAACTAACAGACATACACAGACAAGCAGTAGTGGTAGGTATGTGTTCTGTAGTCGATTTTATTATCCCTTAGCCATTTTTTGTTTTATATCTCTCAAGTACATACTTATTTCCTATGTAGGTATAGATATAAAATGCGTAATTCCCATACTGCCTCGTCGGTGTAGTGGCGAAGTTTCTGCCTTACATCCAAGAGGTCCTGGGTTCGAATCCCAGGTCGAGCCAAAATTGATTCTGAGATTTTCCGTCATGATTTTCTCAAAAACAGCTTGGAGTCGGGAAGTTGGCGGTGTTACACCCCCGTGAGTCGGAAAGCACGTTAAGCCGTTGGTCCTGCGCCTGATCTCTCTCCGGTCATGTCGGATTGCCGTCTCACCGAACTTTGAGAGTGATGGAACAGTGAGTGCACCTGTGTATTGCGCTCATACTTGTGCACTATAATATCTCCTGCGTAGTTGGCTGATCTCTGTTGAAATTGACCGCCGTGGTCGAAATCTACTTCCTATTAGGCCACAGTAGGACCCATAAACTTTTAATTTTAAAGGTTTAATTTATCCATCCAATAAAGTCAAGATTCGATTAGCAGATTTATATTTAAAAACTGTAATATTGATTTATTAGAATTTCATGCTATTATATTGAGAATAAAACAATTTTATACAGTTTTGATTAGGTCACATCTGAATTTTGAATTGTAACTATAACATTTTACTGAAAATGTTAAACTGTAAGCTGAAAGACTCTCTTCTCTTGAAGAACTCAAGAACTTAACAAAAGTACACGTGAAAGGATGTGTACGAGGTACACTACATCATAATTATTAATGATGCTTCTTATCCTTTAAAATGTTACGCTTCGAGATGGTAAGTAAGGGCGCGTTCAACTATAACGTCCGTTTTAACCCTGTTCTGTGTGATCTATATGTAGCCGTCGCTACGGAAGAATATTCCCTATTCTACTACTACTAGTATTTATATAGTTAAGTACTAAAGCTCAGTTTTAAATATAACAAATTATATTTGCACTTTCATTTGTTTTTCAGGTGAATTAAAATAGCAATGTGTGCTTCAATCCAATGCCTGATAGTTTTGTTTCTATGCTATTACGTGAAGACAGAAGTTTTTACTGCAATTTCAGACATGGCACCTCTTTTAGAAACTCGACAAAGTATCATAGATGATGTCCATGAGTACTTAAGATTGGAAGATGTACGCCTTGCGACCTTGAAGAAGTAGGTGATTGTAATACAATTATGTTACTACCGTTAGATACAAATTATACTGAACTTTGAAAGGCATCGGCGCCTTTACCGGTCTTTACCTTTTCTTTGAGGTAAGTGTCCATAGACCCGCATCGCACTCATCGGATGCACCACACATCACGGATTTTAGTTTGCCTAAAAAGCTCATACAACAGCGTCTACTGGTCCAAAGTTTTTAAGAAATAAATTCGTTACGTGTGATGTGTCCGATGCAGGCCTGTGGCCGCTTACCTTTGACCGGTAGTTGCAGAAATATTACATAAATGTTCACATTTACTCGCATGCGACTTACCTATCATTGGTTTATGATTTTCAAAATGTTCTATAGGTACAACTAAGTAGTACTTATATAAAACTTTTACCCTTTGGTGAACCTCCACCATTTCATATGCCTTATGCCTTAAATTTATCCATCGTTTGTAGGCGTTTAGATCTATACAAAACGGAACATGAGAAAGCAATGCGAGACGTTTCTGGATACATAGGCAATCCTATATCTGCATTTACTCTCATTAAAAGTCTGACTACAGACTTGGATTACATACGAAGTATTGTTGAAAGTGCTACAGGTAAGATAGTAGGTACATAGTAATAAAAATCATCAAAACGATTTTTCAAAGATGTAAGATTGATTAGTTATCAGTATCACAATATGTTTTTTTATTGGCAGAGAATTCAAAGAATATCACATCAAACCATAAAGACATAAAATACCCTGCACAGGAAGATCTTGTAGGCGCTGCTGAAGCAATATCGAGGCTGCAAGAAGTTTATCAACTTGATACCCATGAGCTAGCAGAGGGAAAACTAGACTTCGTCTTTAGGTAAATGATTTTGTGAGAAGTACTAAGTGATCATGATCTATGAAGATGACAGGAAGACTGACAGGAAAGACCTGAGCAAAAACCTAAGTTATATGTGACATGTGGCTGTTTGGGAGACAAAGCTATAACCAGAGAAAAGAACGGCAGAAATTGCTAAGTGTTTTTACAACCTTACTTACCTAGTAGCCATTGTGGAGAGGCTACACACGAGTCAGATACCCGATAGGTGTAAGGTCGATTCCCTCAAGTAGTTGATTTCTTCTTCTGAAGATTATTTTCTTAACTTTTAGCCATCAAATGACAGCGGAAGATTGTTTCGAACTTGGGCGCGCTCTCTATGATGTCGGCGACCATAAAACTGCGTTGTCATGGCTGACTGAGGCTCAGAGAAAGATCACAAACCACACGGAAATTTACCAATTCACTGAAATAGACATCCTCGAGTACAAGACTAGCTCACATTTTAAACTCCGTAAGTTCCAGTTCCTCTTAAATTGCAAGTATGGTATCTTCAACCCACCTATAATTGACCTAATGTACAGACGCCAGCAAGTCAATGTAAATAACAGTCCTCCTGGCCGATTTCGACCACGGCGGCTAATCTCAACAGAGATCAGCCAACTACGCAGGAGATATTATAGTGCACAAGTGTGAGCGCAATACACAGGTGCACTCACTGTTCCATCACTCTCAAAGTTCGGTGAGACGGCAAACCGACATGAACGGAGAGAGATCAGTCGCAGGACTAACAGCTAAATGTGCTTTCTGAGGCAACACCCCCAGGGGTTGTAACACAGCCAATTCCTGACCGGAGTCAGCTCGGAAGCTGTTTTTGAGAAATTCATGACAGAAAATCACAGAAACAATTTTGGGTCGACCTGGGATTCGAACCTAGGACCTCTCGGATGTAAGGCAGAAACTTTGCCACTGCGAGGCAGTCTGCAATGTAAATACTGCGGCATCGTATGCACTTGTGGTCCGGAATATTTTTTTTGCTACAAAAGAATAGCTAGCTTGGTGCGCTGGTTACCGTACCTACTTGTTTATCCTGTTAATTTGTTTCAGAATCCGTTAAATAAATAAACTCCTTTAGATCCATACTCGCATTATATAATTATTTTTTTGTAGGCGAATTTAAAACTGCATTCCATTTTGCTATAAAAATGTTAAAAATGGATCCAAACCATGAGCGCGCCGCTAAATTTACACTGTTCTGCTCGAAGTTAATAGCTGAAGAAGAAACGAAAGAGATGATTAAGCAACTGAATGGGGTAAGAAAACAGCTCGAATTTTGCATAGGTCAGCGCAAGTGTTTCTCGTAGAGGCAGGAAGTAAGGAAATCCCTGCCTCTCAAGGAAAGGGTAAGTCGAGAGGTATCTTTCATTTTGCTATTAATTGGGCGATAATTGCTGATGTTTTACCTATAAGGATTTCTCAATAAGGCTTCTTTTTGCAAAAATACTCATGTTTACTGTCACGTTATTGTTATGCATCTCACAGGGGCGCGCATTGAATTTTTATTTAAGTAAGCACATACAAATTTTGAGTAACAGCTCTGGGAAATGACGGCGTAACACCATCAAAACAAAAAATGACTTACCAAGTTTTCTTGATCTGTGCAAATTATGTTCTTTAATTGATGATTTAATTTACCACCACAGGCATCAAGGAAATGAATGAATAAATACATAATGACATATCATTTAACTGATACCCATAGCGACTTTGAGAACAGTCGTTGTTATTTTGTGCGCGTAACTTTTCAAGACAAACACTAGTATTGCCATCACAAACGGTACACTGCAGTTTCTCCACCGTTCCGAATGCAAAACAAAACTTACAAACACATTTCTACACTTGGGAAGCACCTAATAACCGAATCTTGAGTAAATTACAATATTCTAAACACTCGCGAAGATGAAGTCGAAAGCAACTACATAGAAAAAAAATGGCCGGCGAAAAATTTATTTAAAAACAATTTTTGCATTACTTTTAAACAAAAAATCATACTAGCGCAACTTAATTTCACAAGAAAATGCTTAGTATTTAAATTATAAAATTATTATTTTTTTGATCATATTAATAAATCATTTGTGAAAACTTCACTTCATTTCATAAAAGTAAGAAAACTCTTTGAAAATTCTAGGCGCAGGAAACAGCTACAGACGTGCCATCTAGTATCGGTTAGCTCAATTACCCGATTAACCCGATACTAGATAGCGGGACGTTTTCTATTTCCGCCTAAACACACACGATCTTCTTTTAAAGATTTTTTATCTCAAATTTTGAATATTTTATTAGTTTGTCAATACAATAATAAGGTTTAAATAAAAGCATGATTTACCAATTTGAAACCAATATTTGAACATAATTCAATCCAAAAGTTTAAAGTTATAAGTTGTGTTTTAAATTGACTCCGAAGTATTCTACGTCATTCAGTATGCATGCCTACTTTAGGGGTATAAAATGCGTATGTCATCTGTCACCTTGAGATGTATGAACAATATGTCATTTTTTATTTGTTCGGGTTTTTAATTTGTATGTGTGTCGTTGTATGTATGAGACGGGATTTCAAATGTGTGCGTGTATCTAGCAAGCAATCACTCGGCAGCCTACTGTCTGATTATTTTCGGTTTTCACTTGAGCGCGTGGTACTAATGCGTGTAAATTGACCACAGTTTTTCACATATGTTCAAAAAATATTTAAAATTGGTTTTGTTTTGTAGCTTAGTTTATGCAGGTATATTGTAATATAAAATGGGCATAATGATGAGGTAGGCACTGCTTAACTGCCTTTATGGAATGCGCGCCCTTGGCATCTCACTTACAGGAAAAACCAATAGAAGAGTCCTTGACCGAAGGCCAAAAAAATTGGATGCGGGACTTAAAGAACTACAAACGCCTATGTCGTGGTGAAATGGATATCTCAGCTTCGATAGCCAAGAAGTAGGAATATATTTTTATAATCACAATTTTATTCACATTTGGAAGTCCGGTCCAATGCTCTGATCCTGTTTCATCTTAAGCGGTTGTTAAATATTTGTAAAAATATTTAACTAGGGCGATTTGAGGGTGTCTCCCACAATCATTGATGAAACATACGCTGGCTCAAAGCGTTAAAAAGCACTTACAAAATTCAACGACTCCATTAAGGTCCTCGGTAGCTTAGTGGTCAGAGCATTGGACCGGACTTCCAAAGGTCGGGGGTTCGATTCCTCCCGATGACCGGAGCCGAAAATAATTTTTTAAGTGTTCTTTTCGAAATTATACGAATGAAATTGACTGTATTAGATACACAATGTTTTGTGCCATTTCAGATTAAGTTGCGAATACCTGTCGGGGAACCAGCCCTACTTGAAAATTGCTCCGTTTAAAGTTGAGCACATGTGTCTCAACCCAGTGATTATAGTCTTTCGTGATGTTATGGGTGATTCCGAAATTGAGTTCATCCAAAACATTGCTAAAAATAGGGTGAGTATGATTTGACTTCATTATTGAGAAGAGAGTATTCTCTAAGGATGCTGAAAAAGATGCAAGAGTAGAAAGAAACAAAATGATCAATAGATAACTCTATTGCATACCTTGAATAAACAAAATATACATATAATGTTCCTAAACCAAAGGTTGTCTGGAAGTGATCGCTACAAGCGATAACACAGCCAAAATTGTACATCTTTCTTTGTTAAACTTGTAATTTTTGTTTTGTGTTGTACAATAAAGTTTTAATCTGTCTATTTATCTATAGCAATCGAGCAACAGTGGTTCACGTAGACCCTCATGCACGCTGTATACATATGTGCGTAAATACAAAGTTCCGTACTGACGCCGTACTCCATAACGTTTCGTTCGTATTTTCTGGTCCGTTTACTCGCACGGTCAAGCTTGTAAGAGCGACGGGGACGGCTTCATCTGAAACTACGGATAACGGTTGGAAGTTCATACTCCAAAATCTCCTCTCACAGTTCGAACGTGCCAAAGTCATCAAAATCACTGGGCCGACGACTTCCAAGATACGCATCAGTAAAACGGCGTGGCTCACCGACGGAGATTCCGATGTGGTGGCGCGCGTGTCGCGGCGCGTCGCCGACATGACCGGCCTCAGCCTGGACACCGCTGAAGACCTGCAGGTGGCCAACTACGGCCTAGGAGGATATTATATACCGCATAACGATTACAACTCTAGGGTAAGTGATCAGGGCCCAGGGCAAAGGTAGATGGCATAAACGATCGACTAAAATAGTAATCGCTTCGTTCGCAAAATGTATGGACATGTTAGTTTACCCTTGCTTGGTTGCCACGTGCCCTCGGCGAAGGTTAAGTACCTTACCCATGTCATTTCCATACACTTGCAAGAAAAAGATCGTTATGCTTTGTCTACCGACTATGCGATGTACTTACTTTTGTCTAGAGATCCTGGTGATGTCATTAAAGTCTTAAAACAATTTTGATCACGTTGGAGTCTTCGTCATCATCATGTATCTTTCTTGCAGATGTTTGGACGTAATGACGACAGAATTGCAACAGTGTTGTTTTATGTAAGTAACTTTACAGTAGGTATATCTTTATTTCGAGAGTTAATATATATAGATAAAAGAGTTATTTTTACTTTTTGCACGCAAATCTACTTCTCTCATCAGCCTCTATACGTCCCACATGTATCCCACCAATACGCACTGAGCACGCATGGTGGAGTATGGTTCGTACCACCTCATAGTTGATGTGAGGCCTATGCCTAGCAGTGGGACGTATATGTATAGGCTGATTAAAATTTTATTACGACGTTGTGCAGACAACGTAGCCAGCCGGTTTGACTAGACTAGTCTAGTAGACCACTGTGATGATTTAAACTACGAGTACGTGCAGCAGAAGGGGGTACGATGATGACTGATGCTTCGATGACAGATGTCAGACGTGGCGCAGGGCGGCGCTACGGTGTTCCCGAGGTTGGGCGTCAGGCTGGTTCCAAAAAAGGGTTCGGCGGCGTTTTGGCTCAACCTGCACCCTTCAGGCGAGGGCGACCTGTCCACGCGCCACGCCGCCTGCCCCGTGCTGCGCGGATCTAAATGGAGTGAGTGTAGATTTAAGGCACTTTAGCTTAATTTTGAACTAAGTTTGTGACACATGTAACAGTAACAGCCTTCGAAGGCCGAGAGTACAATGTTGAATTCAAGTTCTGTGGTATGTAAACGATAAGATTTGTCTTAATTATTATTAACAGAGATACTAGGACTTGTACCGACGTACATACTCACTTGGTATACTGTTAATAATTTGTTCCCGGTTTGGGTTTCCAGTCATTTTCATTCTCACAATATATGCATTTTGCGTGTATTATTATTCTTTTCCGTGGAATCTGTTTTCGTTCGCTTTTTACTGAAAAATAAGGAATCTCTAATTACGTGTTCATAAACGTCAAAGTTTGTATCACCTATAAATGTGATATTTCGCTGTAAAATAGGGAAAAAGGGTTATAACTAACTTTTAAATGGTTTTCCTCTCCTTCTCAGCATAATTATTTCTTATTGTGAACACGATTTATTAGTATTTTTCCGAATTTTGTACTTTTTGACACTGTGATTGACATTTTGAGTGACGGGAGTCTTATTATTTTTTTCTGAAAATTGACAACTTTTAGCAAAGTTTCAATACAATTTCCATTTCAAATTCTGCAAAGCACGAGTTTTTTCGCGTTCTATCCACGCTCTAAATTTGAACGGCCGGCCCTATATAAGCCCATACCATCCATATCTGACTCATTCTATTCCTGGCTTCGATTCTATAACAGTAAACTCTTTTACTATACGACACTTTAAGTAGTACTTCAGGAAGACCAGTACCTCTCTACCTCCGGAAGGACCTCACTCTCTTCAATACTGAGGACTGACCCCTCCTTGCCTGAGGAGGGACTGCAAGGAACTGAACTCTCCTAGCCTGAGGAGGAACTGCGAGGGACTGAACCCTCCTATCCTGAGGAGGGCCTGCGAGGGACTGACTCCTCCTATCCTGAGGAGGAACTGCGAGGGACTGAACCCTCCTATCCTGAGGAGGGCCTGCGAGGGACTGACTCCTCCTAGCCTGAGGAGGAACTGCGAGGGACTGAACCCTCCTATTCTGAGGAGGGCCTGCGAGGGACTGACCCCTCCTATCCTGAGGAGGGTCTGTGAGGGGCTATCCTCTTCTAGCCCGAGAGACTAATAATACACGCAAAATGCATATATTGTGAGAATGAAAATGACTGGAAACCCAAACCGGGAACAAATTATTAACAGTATACCAAGTGAGTATGTACGTCGGTACAGACTTTCTAAGCAGATTGTTTTATTTTTCAGTTTCAACTAGATGGATACACAGTACTGGACAAGAGTTCTTGAAGCCTTGCAAACTTAATTATCAAGATAGCTGGAATTGAGATTTAGACTCATTACTTTTCAAACTGTTCGGTTCTCGATTCTACGACATTCATTCGACCAATAATATTTTTATAATAACAATTTGCCATAACAATATTTGTCATAAATACCTTTATCCGCTTTTTGATATTAAATCTTGTTCTTATTTCAATAATGAGCAGTTTATATTGGCAGAATCCATTCACTCGTTGTTAAGCTAAAATATATTACTAATTACATAATTACCTTCAGTAATTAGCTGTAATAATATGAAGAACTGGTATCAACAGGTGAACGAGAGCACTTGTTTAAATATTAAGTGACGTTAAGTTGTAGTAAGTTAATAAAATATTAATAACGTTGTTCTCGCATTGACGTTTTCGAAGTGAAGTCATCGGTACGTATCAGTCTTAATTGGTAAGTACACATGAAAGACACCTGAAATAAAATAAAATAAATTAATTGAAACAGATAGTAATTCTAGAAGACACGAAATAGAAACATTAAGATAAAAGACACTTAGGTCACTGAAATAAATTTAAATGCAAATATTCTAGTAAGTACCCCGTGGATATAATCAATTGTTCGTTTGTTTCAGAAATTAAATGACGTAAAAATGTGTTTTAAAAGAAACTGTGTGTACTCGGTTTATTTTGCCGTAGTATTCAGTCTCTATTTTTTAGTGCAAGTCCGGGCAGAAGTTTTTACTGCGATATCCGATGTGGAACCTCTGTTAGATACACACCAGAGAATTATAGACGATGTCAATGTTTATATTGATCTAGAAGAGACAAGGCTTACGACTTTGAAAAAGTAAGAAATAAATTATAATAAGATTTGTTCGAAACTCTTAAAGGAAAACGATATTTCTACGGCCTGAAAACTCACTTTTCCTATTTTTTTACCAATAGTAAAGAAATACCGGTGTCCCAAAATTAGATAGATAATAAGAGGTAGATAGACTTAAGGCGCATCAAAGAAGCCTAACATACATATGCCCATACTAAAGTGTTATTGAGTATAACCAGTTTAATTGATTTTTTTGAAAAAATATCACTTTTTGACGATTTCGGTATCAGAGAACTTTTAAAAACAAATGTATTCAAAAGAAAAATACGTTTACGGCTTAGTCGACAGTTACTTGTGATGTGGCGAACATTATTAGTCGATGATTAAAGTGAAATATCAATAAATATACTGCCAAAGTCAACTTTAATTTTATCTTAAAAACAATACCTCGACTTAGCACCATACCAGCTACCATTACTACCTTTACTTAGCTACCATTACTTAGCTACCATTGAAAAAAAAGAGTATTTGTAAAGTAAAAAAATCTAAAAATCACAATGAAATTGGTTCATTTTTAAAACGCACAACAGCCTAAAAGTATTCAAAACAAATAATAAAAATTAAGGTTTTCCCACAAATAACAATAAACGAAAAAATCATCGGTTAATTGACTTTTATTAAGATAGATTTGATTATTATTAAGATGACGATAAGGTAACTAGTAATATAAAATAAATAATTGGATTTTTTAAATAAATAAATTGGATAAAGTTTATGCAAAACCAATAAGGTCCGAGGCTGAATTACGGTAAAGAATATTCGAAACTGCTTAAGAAATCTCGTCGATTATCGTGAGGCGTTTAAGCCGTAATTTATTGTATCAGAAGATGCCATTTGTGCATAAGTGTTAGGGCAAGACAATTTGAGCACTCGTTGTAAAAAAATAATTAAATGCGTTCAAAATAAACAGTATTTTACTATCCCTCAACGTCCCCATTGCGTCCACCAAACCGATGTCTAATTTACCACTATTCAAACTATCTGTATTATTTATGTCCATCAGACGCCATTTTCGTTTGAACGGTCAGGCTAAAAATGAGACACCCTACTAGACTACTTCTTTTAACTACTCAAATTTTATCAACTGAACGTTTTGTTTATAATTCGACTTGGCTACGCCCTCGATGTCTAATATGTACCTTGAATTTGTTGTTTTTGCAATAAAGGTTAATCCATTTTGGATTCGGCATAGCATAAGGTATTTTTTAAAAGTATTTGCTCATTAAGTATCAAGTTTTTTTTTTGGTATTTGCACGAAGTCCAATCCATCTACCTCCGGTGTCAGCGTAACAGCCTAGTTTTGGGACACCCTGTATGTGTAAAAGTGGCAGTGCGGCATTACCGTGATCTAAAATAACTTGTATTTAAATTGGTTTTGTCATTTCAGGCGTATGAATATTTATATGGCGGAACACGAAAAGGCCATGGAAGATATTCCCAACTATTTGGGCAATCCAATCAACGCCTTTACTCTTATAAAAAGACTGACTAAAGATTTGGATATTATCCAAAAGGCCATCCAAAGAGGCATGGGTAAGCAGTTTTGGTTTAGTTTATAGTAACCGTTTAATTGTTACCGTATAGGGTGTTTGCCTGTGATTGCTTCAAAGATATCAATAATTATTACTTTAAAACTTAGACTTGGACAGTGAGTATGACGGACATAATTCTGTAAACTTGACACTCAAAATTCATGTTGTTGGCCTCTGCGGCAGATATAACCAAGTGATCTTTTTACGACCACTTTGGTGTAAAAGTTAAGAAGATGACTATTAACCAATAAATAGATCGCGGGTTCGATCCCCGCACTGTACAAAAATTTGTGTGCATGTTTGTACTGGTGTGGGTGTTATTCGTTGTTCGGACAACATCGGCATCGACCCGCGCGACAGCCGGAGGGAAGCGCAGGAACCGGCCGGGCAACTACGTCATCACGACCTCAGCACGAGCGCCCGAGCCGAACGTTCGCCACTTGCCCATACGCACCCATCGCCACCGCCGGTCGCTTACAATTGTCGCGCGATTAAGAAATTTGTAATACGGCGAGAATACAGCACCTTAGATTACAGTCCGCTTTTCATTTATTCATATAATTTACCGAAGGTACTAACATTCGTATTTATTTAAGTTTATTTGTAATACCACTGTTGATTCTGATATCTGTAACACAAGTGCTTAAGCAACTACCACAGAGTCAGATCAATGTGTGTGAGGTTGTTTTGTATATATTTTTGTATATATATATGTATATCTTGCAGATAACATGCAGAATATCACGATGCACCACTGGGATCTCAAATACCCTGGTACCGAAGATCTGACAGGCGCTGCGAAAGCACTGACAAGGCTTCAGGACACCTACAAACTTGACATCCATGAGTTATCTGAGGGGATCCTGAATGGTGTCTCTTACGGGTAAGCCTATGAAAGATGACATAGCTGTGTGATTTAGTCAATGCTTTACAAAATTTTAAGCTGTGCAAAGGTAATTAGTGAGTCACAATATGGCTCACTATATGACGGATACAAGCCACAAACAAAAATAACACAAAGTTGTGGGGCTTTTTTAAGGTCGCTAGGACGCTAAACCAAGGACGAGTAGATCTTTAGTCATGAAATCACACTACAATAGTTTGAATTTGCGTTATGAAAACTTATTTTCAACCCTCTCAGTTCTATTGACTTAAACAGAATAGCATTTGAATAATTTCGAACGAAAAATTCCGTGGTTTTTGAATAGACGAATACCTTAACCATTGCAGCTCTCCATTGACCGCTGAAGATTGCTACGAACTGGGACAAGCGCTCTACCTCGATCGCGATTACAAAGACGCCCTGCCCTGGCTGATTGAGGCCCAGAGGAAGTACAAGAAGGAGAGTGGGCCTTATGAATTTAGCGAAAGTGACATTATTGAGTATATCAGCGCCACACATTATCAACTTGGTATGTACCTACTCCATTCAGAATCAAATACTTTTGTACGATAATTACAAATCGATGTCATTATACTTATAAGACTCTGAATCTCTGTAAATCTTAGTAGCTACAGTCAGCGTAATATACGTGGCACTTTAGTACCCGGTCAAAATAACAAATTTGTCAAATTTTAACAGATTGACAAGGCGCCTGATCAAATATAATTTGGGTATGGTGAAAAAGTTCCAATATATTTATGATGCTGACTGTACCAGCTTTTGTTAAACATTACATAAGTAGTTATTTAACATTTGCTTGTCCGACAATTAATTATGTCCAAGTTCAGTTTTTTCAACTGTTTAAATTCCTACGTCAGTGACATTAAATAATTTATAACACAGCCTTTAGTTTGCTGATACCTATTGACATGTTAATTAGACAATGTCTTGTCGACACAAAAGAAAAAAACACGCCCGGTGCGGTAGGTTGAAAAGGACGCAAAATTTTGTCATACTAACAAAATAAAGGCATAGCATGACTTTGCATGAAAAACGATTGAAACTTTTGGACTTATTAAACGATTGGAACTGTGAGATACAGCCTGATTACAGACAGACGGACCGAAGAACCTTAATGAAAATTTTGATTTCATCATACACAATTACCAGCTACCCGCCATCGGTTTTGCTCGCGTGGATCAGAAGTCTTGGAATTAGCCCTTAAACAGGCCCCGATAAACCGCTACTGTATATTAAGTGTTATATATGGATTTAGGCTTAAAATAACGCCCTTTTCGAATCCTAATCAACAAATTACTGAAAAATCACTGAAATAGCTGAAAAAATGACGTGGGAAAACATAATCCCATTGCCTGGGTAAAGACAACTGTTATCTGTATCTCTTATCTATATATAAATGGTGAAGGCTAGTCTGTTCATAATTTATTTATTTTATGTACTTATTTACTTTTATTTTGTAAGGAGTTTGAAATAAAACAACAATATTATTCAGTCGTATTATAATCATAACTGTATTTTTTTTGTTTTGATAAATGAAATATATTTATGCCCCAGAATCAGAAGAAAAAAAATATCCTATTGCAAATCTCAACTTCAGTAATATTTATGTAAAATAATCATAACCATGCGTATTTTCTAATTAAATTTGCTTATGTTAAAACACACGAACAAAGTAGGGTGAATAAGCTAGTATACAAAAAATAAAGTAATTAGAACAGGCAAAGGAAATATAGTTCCCACAAATAGATCAACTCAACAGGTTATGGTCATATGTTCCCCACGTGTTATTTTACCTTATTTTTATAACATTTTGCAGAAAAACTACAAAAAAACATTAATATTTTGATACTATAACTCAAAATCTATATCATATCAAAAATTTGCATGAGTTACCTTTCTTGGTTTCGCCATAATCGGGAAAAGTATTGCACAGTTACTGAAAATCACCTCTCCAACGGTAGTCAAAAATTCAACTGGCTGTCAATGACACATACGTTCGGAAACACCGAGTTTTAGTATTTGGAACCATAGAGTATATATTAAAGATTAGATTTTGATAGATTGTGGGCTTTGATTCACCAAAACCTGGCTACGACGTCAAAAAATCTATGTGGGAAGCATACGTCCGCGGCCTGCTTAAGGGTTAGAGGAGAAGAGGCCACTCAGAAATAAAGTTTTGCAAAAAAAAAAAGTTTTTCTGTATGACAAACTGGCTGGTTATAATCTGTTTTGAAAATATGATATTTTATTACTAAAAAATGATCACCCTTCTTTAGATCCTTACAGCCCTGATTTAGCACCGTGTAACATCTTATTATTCCCAAAATTTACAAATCAGCTCAATTTTCGTCAAATTATCGTCGCCAGTCGATGCGCTATTAGCGTTCGAGCAGAGTGTAAATGAAGTATATGTAGAGTGACCGATTTTCGAAGCACAATCCGCTGCAGGACTGTGTTTCGGAGCACAATCCGCTGCAGGACTGTGTTTCGAAGCACAATCCGCTGCAGGACTGTGGCTGCAGGACTGTGTTTCGAAGCAAAATCCGCTGCAGGACTGTGTTTCGGAGCACAATCCGCTGCAGGACTGTGTTTCGAAGCACAATCCGCTGCAGAACTGTGTTTCGAAGCACAATCCGCTGCAGGACTGTGTTTCGAAGCACAATCCGCTGCAGGACTGTGTTTCGGAGCACAATCCGCTGCAGGACTGTGTTTCGAAGCACAATCCGCTGCAGAACTGTGTTTCGAAGCACAATCCGCTGCAGGACTGTGTTTCGAAGCACAATCCGCTGCAGAACTGTGTTTCGAAGCACAATCCGCTGCAGGACTGTGTTTCGAAGCACAATCCGCTGCAGGACTGTGTTTCGAAGCACAATCCGCTGCAGGACTGTGTTTCGCGCTGCAGGACTGTGGCTGCAGGACTGTGTTTCGAAGCACAATCCGCTGCAGGACTGTGTTTCGGAGCACAATCCGCTGCAGGACTGTGTTTCGAAGCACAATCCGCTGCAGAACTGTGTTTCGAAGCACAATCCGCTGCAGGACTGTGTTTCGAAGCACAATCCGCTGCAGGACTGTGTTTCGGAGCACAACCCGCTGCAGGACTGTGTTTCGAAGCACAATCCGCTGCAGAACTGTGTTTCGAAGCACAATCCGCTGCAGGACTGTGTTTCGAAGCACAATCCGCTGCAGAACTGTGTTTCGAAGCATAATCCGCTGCAGGACTGTGTTTCGAAGCACAATCCGCTGCAGGACTGTGTTTCGAAGCACAATCCGCTGCAGGACTGTGTTTCGAAGCACAATCCGCTGCAGGACTGTGTTTCGAACTTTCGAAAATTGGTTTAGACCCATGAAACTTTGTATTAAGGCTAAGAAAGAGTACTTTGAAAAGATTTAACAATTTAAAAACATTTATCTATTTAGCAATTGTTTTTATTTTCGCAAAACTTTCTGAGTTTCCCACGTATATTAAGCATGTTATTTTATTATAGGTACACATAAACCGTTGTGTAGTAGTAAATCCGTTGAGTAGTTTTAAAGATATGTAGTGATTACAAAGAAATACAGAAACAAAATTTACTATCGATAGATATTTGAAGAGCCATAAGCATAGAAGCTGAAATGTTTTGAAACAGGAGGTAAATTAATAAATTTCTCTATTTCTCCAGGCGACCACAAAACTGCTTTAGATCTAGCGGTCAGTGTGCTTAAGGCGAATCCGAAACACCAGCGCGCGGCTGACAACATTGTACTTTACCAAAAGACGATCGCGGAGTTGGAAGCGAAGAAACTTATCAGCGAACTTAGCGGGGTAAGGAAAACATGGGCTACCTAATTAAGCCTCCTTATCATAATTTGGTTCTAAATTTGTGAAATAAAAATGCTGCCAATGAGTAGTGAGCAAAGCAAGACAATAACGTTGATACTAACGGTCTTTCAATTTTGGCTAACTTGTACATATCACCTCTCTCAATAGTTTCGGGAGTAAATGTTCACTTCGTTTATGTAACCACCTAACTGTGTCCACCACAACGCGGAGCCTCGTTTAAAAGTAAAAAGTTAGATCCAGTTTAGCCGTAAAAACACTGCAAAACATCTTTGGCTAAAAATCTTCTTTTGAGTAACCTGGGCCCTGTGCAAAGTGTAGGTATGTGGATGCTTGCTCGATTCACATTGCACAGACTTTTGTATTACTAAGTTTATCACTTTAGCATTAATTTTTCTAAACACATTTTATAATTACTTTGTTAGGAAGATCTGACGGAAGAAACCACTGAGCCACCGCTGTTAAATTCTGAGTTTGGTGAAGAATGGAAAAACTATGATTTGCTTTGTCGAGGAGAACTGGAGGTTGCTCCGGCGCTCGCAAAAAGGTAATTAAATAACCACTTATTTTTCTTTTTTGCTACTTCCTTTTAATATGTTATTCAAAGATACTGACGGAGGAGGACAATATGAGTGAGATATATTGGGTCATACCCAATATAAGAATATCTCACTCATATTGTCCTCCGATATACTAATACCTATTGGGTATGACACAATATATCTCACTCATGTTGTCCTCCTCCTGTTGAGTGACACTAACACTACATAAATAAAATAAATTCCGACTATTGCTACGACGAAGTCACGAATAATCACTAGAACTATTTGTGCTTTATATGCTCTGTATACCAAAAGTTGGGCTTCGACCGCATGGATTTAAAATCTTGATATTATCAGCGGTTACGTATTAACCTTCTACTTGAATCACTCTATTTATTAAAAAAAAATGCATCAAAATCTGTCGGAATTAATGGATATCCTATTAACTGCGGGTAAAAAAAATTGACCTTAGTAATACTGTCACGGTTTTTAAAATATCCGACGAAAACCAGTACATTAGTTCTGTACTTGTAAATAACAAAACATATATTTTTTAATTAGTCGTATTGAAAAATTTTGGCGTTTTGTTTACTTTTGTCTATGAGCACCCACGGTGAAAAAAAAAGTATTTAGCTCAACGTGCCAATTATTTCAAAAAGTTAAACGATTTAAAAAAAAGTTACGCTTTCACTAAGGTTTTTCCATTAATTTTTGGACACCCTGTATACATATACAGGCATAGGGACAGACGCGGGAAGCGACTTTGTATACTATGTAGTGAAGAGAATTTATATAATTAATAGTATCAGGCGTTACTTTGCGGAAATCCATAATTAGTATTAACATTGAAAAATTACTTAGCTTTAGATTTCCGCTCAGTTACGCCGGCATAAGTACCCAACTACACTACCTGTGACCACCGACTATGTTAGAGAACAAGCACATGCATAGAAAAATTTGAAAAAATATTTAATAGTGGGGACGTTGTGTAACTGTCCCCACTATTAAATATTTTTTCAAATTTTTCTAACCGTCAAAATAGTAATAATATCATTAGTAATAATAGGACCGGATCGGTCGCTAGTACGTCACAACAATAGTGGGGGAAAAGTATAAAAGGCCTGCTCACCAGCGTTCACAGGTTAGTCGTCGGAGCGCAGCCGAGGCGACAACATCTCCTCCTGAAGATGCCGCGTGAGGCGGCGAAACGCGTTGAGGTTTTCTTTTGCACGTCGGTGTTGGTACTAATTATTGCATTATCTGTTTTGCATGCGATTTGTGGGAGGGCGGGCGGTGCTTTTTGCATGTGCTTGTTCTCTAACATAGTCGGTGGTCACAGGTAGTGTAGTTGGGTACTTATGCCGGCGTAACTGAGCGGAAATCTAAAGCTAAGTAATTTTTCAATGTTAATACTAGTGAAGAGAATTGTTGTTGTTCAAGCTTGTACTGCCGATACCAGTCTGAAAATCATCCCTTCCTGCGACTAGCACCTCTCAAAGTCGAGTACACGTACTTGGAACCGGATATAATGGTATTCCACGATGTTATGAGCGATGCCGAAATAAAGTTTATAAAAGAAGCGGCTCAGCCCAGGGTAAGTAAAATTGTATGAAATTATTCTAACAGTCTTCTATTAGTCCCGAAAGACAACATGTATTTTATTCCTCCCCTTGTAATACAAATCTTAATAACAATTTATGTTACATAAACTTACTGATAAATAATAAGGTGTTTCCTTATGTTGACTAATTGGTGGACTAGTGGACTTTATTAATGTAAAGAAATTTTACTTAGACCACCAATTAATGACAAAATGCCAACCCAAGGCATATGCTTGGGTTGGCATTTTCACGAGCTTTTTATTTCATAGGTTTCTAAATTCTAAAGTAAGGCCCATATCACTTACAGTTCGGGCGAGCATTAGTCGTAGACGCTGTGACCGGCGAGATGGTTCCCGCCAAATACCGCATCAGCAAGTCCGCATGGCTCCAAGACGAGGAGTCCAAGGTCATCGCGCGGGTGTCGCAGCGCGTCGCCGACATGACCGGCCTGACCATGGAAACCGCTGAGGACCTGCAAGTGGTCAACTACGGAATTGGGGGACATTATGAGCCGCATTATGACTTCTCTATAGTAAGTTCTTATCTGACCAGATAATTAGATGCCTGTACTCGTAAGTTACAGGAAAGTTGCAGTCTTCAGTATTAACGTGGCGCTTGTTGACTATCTTGTTGGTGTAGTGGCCATTTTAGTGGCTTAAACCCAAGAGCTCCTGGGTTCGAATCCCAGGTCCGTACAAAAAATTCTGAGACATGGATTTCTCCGAAACAGCTTGGAGTCGAAAAGTTGGCAATGTCACACACACACCGGTGCCTCAGAAAGCACTCTAATCCGTTGGGCCTACCATTAACCCTTTCCGATCATGTCAGAATGCCGTCTCACCGTACTTTCCGAGTTAAGGAACAGTGACAGCGCCTGTTTATTTAGCTCACACTTGTGCCCTGTAATATCAGCCAACTAGGCTGATCTCTAATGAGATTGGCCCCGTGGTCTTAATCGGCTAGGATACCATCACCATCAGCAACGTGGCGCTCATTTAAAAAAACACAAAATTCGGTGGGCACTGTTAACTGATCAACCAACCAACTGATCTTTTTCTTGCAGAAAAATGAAGCGAGCCTGAACTATAAGGGCGCTGGCAATAGAATTGGGACAGTGCTATTTTATGTAAGTAACATCAAGTTTAAGTTAAATCAAGTAGGTACTACCTATTCATCAGTTGGTTCTTGTAAACGACATATTACCTACTTATAATATATTAATTACTTAAAATACTTTGCAGTGAATAAATGAATATGAATACCTTGTTAACAGATGTCCGATGTGGCGCAAGGTGGTGCGACAGTATTCACTAAGTTGGGGCTTAGTTTGTTCCCCATCAAAGGCGCGGCGGCGTTTTGGTACAACCTGCACCCGTCGGGCGAGGGCGACCTTGCCACGCGCCACGCCGCCTGCCCCGTGCTGCGCGGCTCCAAGTGGGGTGAGTGACAGAACATGCTCCGTTGTTTCCAGAGAGATTCATCGGTTTCCTGAAGAAGCTGTAGGCTAGATTCAGCACATCAATCATAGGTAACGTATTGGTATTTCTCCAGGTTCTTCTTAGTCGGTTGCTCTTGGCAGAACAGTCGTGGTCATGGTAGTCACGCTCAAACATGGGTGGCTCGCCGCACAGTCTCCCGCCACTGTGCGCACTTTGCAATTGCGCACATACTCATTAAGTGGTGATTCTGTGAGCGTCTTGACTTGATCAGTCCAACGCATCGGGGAGCGTTCTCTCGATCTTGTGCCATTTACTCGTCCCCAATTGTCCGGGGACGAGTAAATGGCACAATGATTGGGGACGAGTAAATGGCACAATTGTCTCTCTATGGCGTCGCCATCATAGCGAGTAACGTGGCCGAAGAGTCGTAAAATTAAAGTGTGGACAACAGTCGAGATGCGGTACCAAGTTTAATGATTACGTACACAAAGCCTGCTAGCGATAAGATTATATTGAGGGATATATGAGAAACTTCATATGGTAAGGGAATCTTATGCCAGGATGCCCTAACTTAGCAAGTTATGTGACCAGTAACGTCTGTAACTAATTTATCCTTTAGCGAACTGAAAATATAATGATGTTATTTGTTTAGTATTTTATTGCGTTCACAACGCTATTTTTAATTTCGTAAAGACATAACACTAAAAAAAAATCTTTTCGGCTCCGGTCATCGGGGAGGATTCGAACCCCCGACCTTTGGAAGCCAGATAGAGCATTGGACCGGACTTCCAAAGGTCGGGGGTTCGAATCCTCCCCGATGACCCGAGCCGACAAGATTTTTTTTAAGTGTTATGTCTTTTCGAAATAATGATGTCTTGTTAATTGTCATTTTTTAACGTCTGCAGTGTCAAACAAATGGATTCACTTTGGCGGACAGGAGTTCTTAAGGCCGTGCAACCTCGAGTACCAGGAGGAAGGCGTCGCCAGGACCACCATTCCCAAGCCGGTCCACAAAAGCATTGAACTCAGATGAGTTCCATTTAATATTAGGAAAATCGCACTCTCATTTTAGACGTTCTTTGTTGGACCGATGCGGTGCCGAAGCGGTAGGGCTCTATCACACGAACAGCATTTTGCTGTCGACGCATGTAATTGCAGTTGACGTCAGAAGGCGACGGCTAGCTGTCGACATGCCGCTCGAGCTTTTTTAAATAGTCGTAAGCTCGTCAAAATAAGCTATTGACATTCGAAAATAATTATAGAATCTCACGTTTTCGTAATATTGGATAAAGAGTGAAAAAAGGCCGTATCTATTCAATAACATTTATACAACCCACAATGACCGGTTCTTTCTTTTTCGTCGAAGACGACGGAGCAAAAGCAAAAACAGTGAAATCCTTTTTGAACTGGACTGGCTCCTGTACAAAGATGTTAGTCGACATAGTTGTCGCAGCAAGCTGTCGACACGTCGACGGCAGACGTCGAGGAGTCGACAGCTTGCTGCGAGCACGTCCACGGCTAGCTGCCGACAAGTGACGGCGACTGCGGTCGCTTTTGATGTCGTCAATGTGCTGCTCATGTGTAAGAGCCCGTACGTTTGACGCACGCACAGTCATTTGTTTTCATATCTGCATTGGTCCGACACGAAACGCATAAAGTGAAAGCGCCCTGAAAATCACTGATAGATACTTAGTTCGACTCTAGGAGACAATTAATTGTTATTAGTCGTAGTCGAAGCCCATTAGTTCTCACTTAATTTTGAACTTCACTGACCGACGAAAAAGTTGATAGATTGATGAATTCTTGTATCATGTTAACTATTGTATTATGAAATTGCGTGAAATGGTTATTTATTTTGCATTAGGTATTTATCACCATCATAATTGTTATTTTTAATTTTTTTTAGGACGAATAAATAATAATAATATAAATAACATATTTTTTAATAATTTCTGCCGAATTAATAATCTCCACCTTTTTTTTAAGATGGTTAAAAATACTTTTGTTGATTTTTAAAAAGTAAAGTGTTATGCTCGTTGATAAAATAAGAGGCTAGTGATGATAGCATTATGTACAAAAACATGAACATATTTATTTTAATTAGGCTTCATAAATTAGTCTTATCATTTACTTTTTACTTTCCATTGTCAAGGCAGCGCACCTGCTCAAATGAAATGTTTAATTACATAACCAATAATAAAATTGTACAATAATGAGACTACCTTACCTACACTCTACACTAAGAAACTGCGACGTGGAGGAAGCACTAGGCAACGCTGTTGTCACGCTGTTGTTGTTGATAAGCATTCTTCATCCAATTTGAACGGAGTTGGTAAGGTTAGGTAGGTAGGTATACTATGGATCGGGGCTCTTGTTAAACTTTGCCCCCTACTCTTAGAGCCGTTGATCGTAGCTTCGGAATTCGGATGATATAGCCATCCCTGTTACTCTAACAAGCTTGTCCGGGCGAGCGTACGCGCTGAGACTCGAAAATACGAACGAAACCTTAGGGAGTAGGTACTACGGCCTCTGGCCCAGCTGTCACCACGTCATTTATTTCTTGGAATTTTATATCTCTTACGATTTAGCTGGGCAGCTAGGCTTCGGATCTTCAAAATAAATGATTAATAATAACTAGTTATAACTTAAGTTTCATTTGTTAAGTATTTTTCGCGTTTACAACGCTATTTTTTTTAATTTCGGAAAGGCAACACTTAAAAAATTCTTTTCGGCTCCGGTCATCGGGGAGGAATCGGGGAGGAAGGATGGAACATACGCTGGCTCAAAGCGTTAAAAAGCACTAACAAAATTCAACAACTCCATTAAGGTTCTCGGTAGCTCAGTGGTCAGAGCATTGGACCGGACTTCCAAAGGTCGGGGATTCGATTCCTCCCCGATGACCGAAAGATTTTTTTAAATGTTGTCTTTTCGAAATTAACTTAAGTTTCATTCAAATCCGTCCAGTGTTTTTTCTGTGAAATGTTTACAACCGTAAAACAGACAAAGAAAAAGACTGGCAAAACTTCAAAAAACATCATTTTGGCTTCTTTTTAGTGTCTTCAGACTCCTAGAAGTAGTTGCATTAGTTTTTATTCAAAGTAGGTACAGAATTTAATTCATCTACTAATTTATTTAATGTACCTAGGTTATCTATGTGTCATCGTATATCTTTTTGCACATGTAGGCCAACAAAAGGACATTCTAGTAATTTACTGATGTTTGTAAAAATAAATTTTCCATTACTATTTATTAAGTGCAATGTTTTATACCTATCCGATAAGGCTATGAACACATTGGATAAAGATCACCTATCCTTTTTGTGGAAATAAGTTGTTTTTTAAATTTGGAAACTATGCATTAACTGTGATGAATGAATCTTTTTTAGACTTACTGCAAACGAACTCGGCGGTGTTGAACACTTGTTTAAATATAAGACGGTCAATTCAATGTGAATGACAGCAGAGACGACATAACCTAAAGAAGACGTACCTACGTTTTTAAGTTGGGTATGATTTAAGCTAGCGTTCAAAACAGCCGAGCTTTTTTGATAATATGTTAATGCTTTTTGATACAGGTTTTGATAAGTACTCTTAATACAATTTAAACTTGAGGATCTGGCCACGAATTGAGGCTCTCATGTCTGGGTCATAAGCATTCAAGATTGAATGAAAAGAAAGGAAAGGAAAGGAAGATTGAAAAGGCGCAAAATCTCGAGCGCACGCAGCATGTTTTGTTTATTGATTTATTATATTTATTATTTGATTGATTTTCTATATTTCAATACCTGTTATTGTTGAGCCGAGTATGTGAGTCCTAAGCGCTATGGGCGATAAGCAATCGCACCTGGATCAATAGAAATGCGATATAAGTATAAAATTTTGGACTTCGAAAAATAAATTGGGTCAGAAATTCGTTGGACATGTAATACTTCACGACATATTTATTTCATTAGTGAATACCCAAACGGCATAGTATTATCTTTTCTCAGTTAGCTGTTGGTATTAGTACACTCGGAAAGTTTCGTTCGCATGTTATAAATTATATTTTTATAATTGAATGAAAACAATGGTTTTAACGTTAGAGTACATGTGCTTAGTATGTTTTGTTTTAATGATGTGCTTTTGTTCGTGGTCACAAGCAGAGGTTTTCACTGCAATAATAGATATGGAGCCGCTACTACACACTCACAAAAAGATCATAGACGACTTTAATAACTACATCGGAGCTGAAGAAAAGCGGTTGGCGATATTGAAAAAGTAGGTTACTGTGTATATTTCTTTGTGTCGTTATTTTGTCATTTCAAAAGTAAAATGGTAGTGCAGTTCAGTCCAGTACCTAATTAACTTAAACTTATGACTATTCGACCCGAACTACTCGACACAGACAGCTCGACCATCGGGACAATTCCACCCAAAGCAATTCAATGCTACTGTACGCATACCTTCCACCGACTACTCCACCCCCTTTGTAGGGCAACTCCTCCAGTTCTCGGGGGTTGAGATGTCGGTCTCGAGTTATCATAGGGCAGTTTGTTGTGATACAAGTCACTTCAGTCAGTCAATCCAGTGTGCTACTTAGGTACTCAAAAATGAAAACTTAAGTTCTATAAAATCTTGATTTAGGCGTTTAAATGTCTACACACTGGAACACGAAAAGGCGATCGAAGACATTCCGAACTATCTAGGCAACCCCATTAACGCTTTTACTCTCATTAAGAGACTGACAGTAGACCTGGAATTTATGAGACGGCATAATATTGAAATTGGAACAGGTATGTAAGCTTCTTATTCATTTTAAACTTAGAAATGAGTAGTAGTGAAATGCTAATGATGCTCTTGCAGAGAACTTAAAGAATATCACAGTGAACCACGAAGGTGTCAAGTATCCTGTGTTAGAAGATTTGACGGGAGCAGCCGAAGCCATGGCACGTCTGCAAGAAACGTATCAGCTAGATATCCATGAGCTTTCTGAGGGTATGCTCAAAGGAGTAGTTTACAGGTGAAGCTGAACTCTGAATATTATTAACAAGTTAAAAAATTTAAGTTTTTAAGCTAGTGGTGGTAAGATGATGTTTTGCAAAAGACACAAGGGTTGATCCACTTTAGTCTTCTGATTGGTAGGACTTAGTATTCTGCTGATGAGTATGTCGTTATATTATCGTTTCGTGTATGACTCCATACACGAAACGATATCGATGCGATGTAAAGTTGCGTTATCGTTAACGACATCGCATGCGACTTCTGAAAGGAGACTTAATCATTAACAATCCATGCCATACACGGAGCCGTTTCCTTTTAGGTCTGTTATAACCTGAACTCAATGACAAATTGTGACCAAAGACATCGTCTCGTGTATGATTCTCTGAAGAAGGAGTTCAATAAACTACTTATTAATAAAAGCACATCCATTCTAAGGGTCCTGTCCTACCGGCGCGGGGCGAGGGTGCGGGGCTTAGGATTGTGTCTGTCCAGCAAAGCGTAAAGAGGCAGCGGAGCGGAGTAAGCGGAGTTCCTCTACTTCCCCTCCGCTACTCCTCCTTGCTCCGCTATATTGTAAGAATTTTTAAACTAGTACGAAACTCCCTGTCCACTGAAGAGCAGCGGAGATTTTGTGCAATCCTATCGGTTAATATTATTCGGTTTCTCCGCTCCGCGCTGGTGGACACGCACCCTAAGGGGTTTGCACTTGTAACAGCACAAGATAGGAATAATAAATATGATTTACAGTAATCCAATGACTGCAGAAGACTGTTTCGAGATCGGAAGGGCACTGTACAAGGAAAATGACTACAAGAATTGCCTGGCCTGGATGATGGAAGCTCTTCGAAAGTGTGAGAAGGAAAGTGAAATTTATAACTTTGGTGCGATAGAAATATTAGAACACATCAGTTTATCCCATTACTACCTTGGTGAGTCTATTTTCCTAAAGTTATATTGAAACTTTTGACTTGGTTACATCGGATAACCATTAAGGTACCTATGTTTGTAACATAGTTGCTGGTAAAAAAGCGGCTGTAATTACAACAATTTCAGTATCGTAATGTATTTCATTAAATCATTACGCACTTGGGCGTTATATTTATGTAAAAAAACGCACGAGTTTTTTTTAAATAAAGTAACATGCACGGTTTTTAAGGCTCATATCACACAATTTTGACAGCTAAGCAGTTTTTTTTTGCCGAAAACTTGAATTTCAAAGGATTAATAAAAAATCGGAGGCTGCTACGGAATACAAATTTCGTAATTAGATACATGTCAAGTAATCAATTGCGTTAAAACATTGTCAATGGTACAGATCGATAAGCTGAAAGGAAATTTCAGTTCAGTGCATCGATCTATACATTGACGTTTTAACTGTCAGTGACAGTTATCTAACTTTCAGTCAACGGTAGATAGGATGTTAAAACCGGCCATAAAAAAGTCAAGTTTTATTTATTTACTCACAAATGTTTAACATAAAAATGAATCGCAAAATATTTTGGTAATTCTTAAATCAAGAACACCAACTTGGCCAATACTTTTTTTTATGATATTCCTACGGGGCTGGTTCTTACGACGAAAAAAATGCAAAAAAAAAACACAACGGGCAGGACCACGTCTGCGGGGTCCGCTAGTCTAATAAAAATGAATTGCTGTTCGTTGTCTCGCTAAAACTCGAGAACGGCCAAACCAACCAACCAAAATCGGTACGATTTTGGTAATTTTGGTTTTAAATTATTTTTGGAAGTTTAGGAAAGGTTTAAAAGTTGAGAAAATATAAAAAAACTGCGAAAACAGCCGGCAGGACAGCGGCCGGGTCCACTGGTTATAAACCGTCGTATGACATACCTGCGCTTTGAAAATTACAGCCTCTGCTTCCTTAGAGCCCTCACCTACAGATCGGGCCAGCAATATCGCATCGGCTCTAATTTTTAACTTTTCAACTGAAATGTTAAGCAACAAATACTTTACGAAGTATACGTACAAGTACATTATGCTTTAGTTTGTGAAAAAAAACATTGCCGTTCAGTATTGAGCACAAATTAATTTAGGAATTTTCCTTGTTAACAAATAATTTGATTACATTCTTAACTTATAGGCAACTACAAAAGTGCTTTGGAATGGACTGAAAAAATAGTTGAGTTAAACCCACAACACAAATGGGCTCCTGCAAATATTTTACTATTCAAGCAAAAGATTCTAGAACTGGAGGCAAATAAGAAAAATGAGGTAATTTTAAAACATGGAGTATATTCTTAAAATATAACTTTAGGGCAAGATAGACAGAAAACACTTACCTTCCTGCACTCCCACAAAATTTTTATTTTATTTTTTTATTTATTAACTAATTAATAAAATATTATAATTAATAAAATATACGTAATGACATTTCGTTCTGCTTGACCCTGTCATCGTCCCAATTTAAGACACTAGACTTTCAGGTGACTGAAGAAGAACGAAAACCAGAGGAGACTGAAGAAATCCAACAATACGGAGGGAAGGATTACGAGATGCTGTGTCGAGGTGAAATGGAACTTCCAGCTGTGGTTGCTAAAAGGTTATTTATTTAAGCACAAACATGTGTACAATGGTGGACTTTATGCCGAACGCATTCTCTTCCAGTCAACCATAAGTCCAAGCAGAGAAAATTACTAATCAGCTTATTAACTTACTATATTTTTAGCATTAAGAATGCAAATTTCTTTATAATGTGAGTTGGTAGAGCAATCGCCAGGCTTGCAAGAGGTGTGGGTTCCAGTCCCGCTTGTGGCAGTTTGATTTAATAGTTTCCTTAAGTGTTTTAATATAACAAAATCAGTTTAAGAGACCTTTGTTATAGAGGAAATGTACTCTTTGTGTCAAATAACCTCAAAAAATTATAAAAACTGATTTTAAAATTCGTTCACTAATTAAATCGTTTTTAGGGTTCCGTAGTCCGACAAGGAACGCTTATAAGATCGTTCAGTCTGTCCTAGTCTGTCACAGCAGAATATCTTCTACGTTTATGGACTGATTTGCATGTAACTTGGTTAGAGGATACTTCACATATAGATCTCATTTTTAAAAATACGAAAAATTAAAATTACCCCTTTTTAAGGGTACCTCCCTATACATGTGAAGGGGGGGGGTGAATTATTTATTTGACTGCACCCCCTTGTGTGGGGTATCGTTGCAGGGATTTGAAAATAAGATAGGGTTTCCATACAACACTTTTTTTATCAGCTTTACCATTTGCGAGTTATAGCCCGTCAAAGTCGTTTACACGGTTCTCCCCCCCCCCCCCTCTCCTGTAATTTCTAGTCTTGGACCTATAAACTTTAAATCTCTCACGTAAAGAAAAAGGCACGGAAACTCTTATTTAAAATTGTTTCGGGTATCCTGTGATGAATACTTTCGAAATTATAAATAATATAAAAATATATACTTTACAATGATGACATTGACGGCTAGGGAGATGATGATGATGCAAAAAATTGACTACGGAACCCTACTTTATGCGTGGTCCGACACGCACTTGGCAGGTTTTTTGTCGAATGAAATGGAGGTCGAGTCCATTCTCCATTCACATGGTTTAAGTGTCAAATTATCGTGGTCAGGTTGACATGTCGATACCAGAGGGCGGACCACCCATTCCTGAGGCTAGCTCCTATCAAAATGGAGAACCTGTACCTAGACCCTGATATCATCGTGTTTCATGACGTCATGAGCGACCATGAGATCGAGGTTATCCAAGAAGCTGCCAAGCCACGGGTAAGACTCATTTTATGATGGGTAAGTGCCCGCGCCTGCGCTCGTGCGTTTCTTTGTGAACATGCACAAGGGGATATTATGCAATTCAACGTTGGTAAATTATTGCATTGGATTTATCTTTAAACATACAGGGTGTAAAAAAAACCTTACCGAAGCTGAATACCACATATTCTACCAATTGTTACGATCATTTTTTTCCTTTACATCATACCTGGGAAGTTAACGGTTACTGAGGTATTGATGGTTAAAGTTAAAAAAAAAATATGTTTTTACAGAAATGTCTTCTGTCCGTTATAACTTAACTTTTTTTCCAAAGAAACATGATACAATTTTTTACTAGTTCTGTCATAAAAAGCCTCCTTGTTCTTTGCATCCTTTCTGTATATTGTCTACTGTGTCTTGAACTTCTTCTCCTGACTGACCAATTAGTCTTTCAACAGTTTCAACGCGCATCAGTAGAAAACCGTGAGACAGGAGACTTTATCCCAGCCAAATACCGTATCAGCAAGTCGGCATGGCTCGAAGACTGGGAGTCGCCGGTGGTGGCGCGCGTGTCGCAGCGCGTCGCCGACATGACCGGCCTCAGCATGGAATCCGCTGAAAGCCTGCAGGTCGTCAATTACGGTATCGGGGGATACTACGTGCCGCACTACGACTTCCTTCTCGTAAGTATAAATTGCGCCTTTTAAAAAGAACGCTGGATGACAGGAATTTACGTATGGGAGCAGCTAGCTATCCCGCTAGCTCGCGGCGGCGGCGCGGAGGTGCGGCGCGCGTTATGCCTGCTTCCTCCCCCCTTCGTAACACCAATTAGTTAGATAGTATTATATTAAGGCTTATTATCAATGAGGCGACAGAAAAATTAGTGAGGTTATTAACTTTTAGTATCTAGAAATACCTGGGCAGCGATTAAATAATTTGGTTTTAATAATATTGGATAAGGGAGCGTTCAAGTATTACGTAACGCAATTTTTGAAGATTTATGACCCCCCCTTCCTCCCTTGTAACGCACCGTAACGTTTTTCTGTACTCCCCCTCCCCCTCTCTAAACGTTACGTAACACTCAAGTGACCATTTTTACCCTAAAGTTGCAAAAAGTTATGTTATAGTTTTTATCCTTGATAAACTTTTAATTGCCTTTGCGGTAATTGCGGTAAACGGACAACAAAAACAACATTAAATGCCGTACAATACAATCTAGGGATTCCCCGTGAAATATAAACGAAAAGGTTTGCCAACTTGCGAGAACAAAGTAAAATTGATGACCAGAATATAGAATCGAGGGATTCCCCGTAAAACGTATATGGGTTGCCAACTTGGGAGTTTTAATTTCCTAATTTTTTATTTAAGAATAACAATGTTACGTAACGTGTTGAAAGAAAGACCCCCTCCCGCCCTTGTAACGCATCGTAACGTTTCACGAGACCCCCCCTCCCCCCAAATTGCGTTACGTAATACTTGAACGCTCCCTAAGCTGAAATTGCAATGGATTACTAAAAAACAAAACAACGGCTACGACTTCATGCAAGTATTTTTTAGCATTAAGTGATTGAAATTCTAGGCTAAAAATTATGGCATGGCGACTGATATTATCACCGGAATAACAAAAAATATATTATGGCCATTTGTAGACTTCCATCTAAAAACGCGGAAACCATCTTTGCCGTATAATATGTAGTGATATAAATATCCTAGATATAATTTCGTGAAATAACGTATCAATATATAAATTAAAAAAAGATTGATTTGATAACTATTGTGCGCCTAACTAATTTTTCAACCACAAAAATATAAAAAAAGTCAATAAATAAATAACAAAACTGTAATTACATGCCGTTTTTTACTTTATTTGCAGCTCACATGTCGCACCGTATATTGATGTTGATCAGATCTCAGTCGTATTAGATATTATTTGAAATCATTTTGATTGAAATCTATATTTTACAATTTATAAATGCTTTTTTGTATTCATAAGTTGCTTTCAAGTTTCCGCTCAGGAATAAATTCAATAGCCAAAAGAAGCTTATTTTTACATAATACTGTACTCCGCCAGTGCCGCCAATTAAGTATATTTTATATCCATTTTAATTATTTTTTAACCTACAATCAGATTTATCTTAATACATACGATATGAAAGTATTAATATAGGACATGTAACCGATAGCGTTCTTTTAACATGGCGTGACGCGACTTATATCCTTCTTTAAAATCCAGTATGTACCATTAATTTTAATTTAAAATTGTTGTTTGTTTATAGAAAAAAAATGTGTCGCTAAACGAAGCCCAAGACACAAGAATTGCTACCGTCCTGTTTTACGTAAGTACTTATTCATTTTGCTCTCAATTGTGCCTGAAGAACGTTCATATTTTTTTTGTTGTAAATCAACGAATAAAAGGTATTGTAAGAATGTAAATGAGTAATTAAGTAAGCAATATTTTACTAATTTTATGTGGTTCATAAATAGTCATCCTACCACGACGCCCACGAGCCACGATCCTTCTAGCTAAGGATATTTCTTTAAACGGGAGAAGTGAATATCTAAAGACTTTAACTCCAACTTCACTAACTCTGTTTGTCAGATGTCAGACGTGGCTGAAGGTGGTGCGACGGTGTTCACACGGCTCGGCCTGAGCGTGTTCCCCAAGAAAGGCTCAGCAGTGTTTTGGATGAACCTGCACCCTTCCGGCGAGGCAGACCTGGACACGCTCCACGCCGCCTGCCCCGTGCTTCGCGGCTCTAAGTGGGGTAAGTACCTCATTATAGTCGTAGTTTCCCTCGTTTTTGTAGTGGCGGATTTTCTGCTTCGCATACGAGAGGTCCAGGGTTCAAATCTCAGGTCGAGCCTAAAATTGTTTCTGAGATTTTCTTTTAGAAACAGAAGTTGGCTGTGTTTCACCCTCGTGCCTCGGAAAGTACGTTAAGTCGCTGGTTCTGCGCCTGATCCCTCTCCTCCGGTCATGTCGGATTGCCGTCTCACCGAACTTTGAGAGTGAAGGAACGGAGAGAGCACCTGTGTATTGCGCTCACACTTGTGCACTATTATATCTTCAGCGTAGTTATAGCTGATCTCTGTTGAGATAAGCTACCGTGATCAAAATCGGCTAGGAGGAACTTTTATTTAAAGTCATAAGATTTTACACAGGTCGGTAGAGGAGACCACGCCCCAGGTCGCGCACTCAGTCCCGAAATGTGTTTATATGAATTACGTCCATATCTTCTTCTCGCTAAGTGCGTAGGGTATTTCATACAAACACAATCATAATTATGAATTACCTTTGAGGTGTGAAAATTATTACATTTCATTTTCATAAAACGAAATGACAATTTGTTGTAATTTCAGTTTCAAACAAATGGATCCATGAGCACTACCAGGAGTTCCTGAGGCCCTGCACGCTTGAGTACCAGAAGGAAACCTTGTTCCGGAACCTGCCTGCACCTATATTAAAGAATGTGACGAAGAAAACCTTGACGAAATAACTTGAAATTTGCTGTTAGTTTTTTATGCAGGTCGGTAGTATTGTAGTTTTAAATTAAGATAGAAAATAAAATCATGTAAATTTTAAACCATTCTACATTATGTTATCCAATTACAGATTATATGTATTTTTACAATCGTGAACAAAACAGACCCAAGCAAGTTCTAAAGAGTAATTTTAACTTTTGACCATAGGTACATAGTACATTTTATACAAATCGATAACAAATCTCATCTCAACCAACAAACAAGTTTAAAGTCAGTTTTTTCTGTTACATAGAAAACATAGAAAAACCTGCTCTTTAAACAAACGAAACTCTATAATAATTAATTCGTTTGTTGATTGAGATGTGATTTGTTATCGATTTGTATAAAATGTACCTATGGTCGAAAGTTAAAATTACTCTTCAGAACTTGCTTGGCTCTGTTTTGTTCACGATTGTTAAAATACAAACGCTAAGAAACATCATGTGAACTTTAGTATTGATGGCACGTCTGTCTGATTGAATCTTCATCCGTCTTCAATCTTCTTAACTCTTGGTCTAACGTTGTGAGGAGAGCAATTTAAGACAACAAAAACGTTACATATAGAATTAGACGTATACTGTACATAACATTCCTGTTGTTTATACATTACCCTAAGGCTTCTTATTCGCTGGAGTTTCTTGTGCTGTGGCAGTGCTGCGTATTAGAATACTTCAGAACAAACAAAGTAAGTACATGCATGTTCCAACTTAGCATTGCACACTACTGTGTTTGCTTTGAAACACTCTTATTCTGCTTTAATCTTGAAGTTGAAGTATTTGGTCCAATGCGCAGTCAATTAACGTTCAATAGGTACAGTATAACATTACAAAAATTATTTAACAATAAGTAGTTAATATGTACCTAAGTAAATACATCGAATATTCCACACATAACAGCTGCACCAATATGCCACGACGTAAAAATATTTTCAATGGAAAATATATTTTCTTCATCGCTTATTCTGTTTTCGAAAAGGGTTTTATTTACAGTTTAAATATTTGTCACAATTATATCTCCAATTGTTGCTACGTTTAACGGGTGACGAAATAGCAACGTTGTTCACATAACGCGTCGTATATTGGGTTAACCTTTGGTTTTGCATTTCGCGTCGCTCGAGTAATAGCTCTTTGTTATAAGGTCAGTCGTAGCTGGAAATGGCTTCTCGTGTTGCGTGAATGCATTCCGTTTTCACGGAAAAGCGACGACTCGCCGCGCGTTTACGGGAATGGGAGGTGTTTTGCAGGTTTCAGTACTTTTTCTTTGTATCACACTCACTGCTGGTGCTTATTACGTAAATAACGTGGGCGCCCCCAACAGTTCTTAAAAGACAAAGAGCGCTTGCACTATGGATATCTTAAAAAAATAACGTCCATGATTAGATTATACGACTAAAGGAAAATCTTTCATCTGCGGAAAAACCACCTCCAAAATTTTTGAAATTTTTATACAGGGTGCTGTATCGACGAAATAATGATGTCATGATGTCGGGTTTAAATATTCTGCCCCACTAGTGGCTTTTTACACAAAAAAAAATAATTCAAAAAAATCTCTGACATGAGCCAGGAAAACAGCTGGTGAGCGTCAACGGCTGGACGGATTTTGACAGGCCATAGCTAAGAACTACCGTGATTAAATCATCTTTCGAATAAAAAAAACCGGTCAAGTGCGAGTAGGACTTTAACCAGAATTTAACCGTTAAGAACGAAAAGAATTGTATATCTCTCCATTGAGCGAACTATTGAACTTGCGTGTGTTGAACTAGATCAATATATTGTCATAAGCGTATATAGCCCCCCTAGACTCTAATTACCAACTTTTTGAAGACACTTTGGATAATGTCTTATCACTTATCAAAAAAGATCAAAAACGAATTTAGTAGTATGCGGTGATTTTAATATAGACATACTAGCGGTCCCCGCAGACGTTGTCCTGCCCGTTGTTTTTTATTTTTCTTCGTAAGAACCATCCCCGTACTTTAAAGAATATCATTAAAAAAATTTCGGCCTAAATGGCTGTATCTTTTGAATGCGTTGGCTTAGAAGGTTGATTTTTCTACAGCTTCCAGGGACAGTAGACTTAAGTATCATATTTCAGTTTGATACCTCCACGCGTTCCTGAGAAAAACGGTCTTGACAGACGGACGGACGGACGGACAACAAAGTGATCTTATAAGGGTTCCGTTTTTTCCTTTTGAGGTACGGAACCCTAAAAAAACATGAATAGTATAGGGGACATACACCCTTCCTTTCTTGGAGGGTTGAAAATAGGGTGCTTGTTTCCCTTTTAGCACAAATTTAACACTTTGTCGTAATCTGTTTTTACGATTAAAATACGGTATCAAGAAGGACTTGCCTAGTAATATTGCACCGCCTTATAAATTCTATGACATCAGTTAGGCACCTACCTGCATTCTCCTAAGTTCTTTTTTAATTATTGCAGAATGCAGAAATCCGAACTAAGTGCTTAAGATGTTTTTTTTTAATAAAAAATAATAAGGAATTAATGAATGCAAAGTATTGTGGTACCAAAAATTTTGTTTGATTATATAGATTTACGAATACAAATAATTAGTGTTGAATTGAATGCAATCCAGCCGAAACGTCGAGCAGTGAGTACGAGTAGCTAATACTCAAAAATACATCTCGTTTAGACCCGAGTACAAGTAATTATTGTTACAATGCAACGCGAAAGTTCAATATTCAGATTTACCCACTTATATAAATACACTACCTATAAAAATCCACTACATATAAATTAGCAAATGCTGATCCAATATGTGCATGTGGTGTAAGTGCTCGTAGCTCCAATCGTAACAATTTCTTCAAGTTCATAAAAATAAAACCTCAGAAAATAAGTATATCGCCAGGAAATAGGAGCACTCACACCGAAAATGACACGTCTACTTATAGCTCAGAAAACACAGTCTTTGCGCTTGTACATTTGATATTGAAAAATTGTAAAGATTTGTAGAAACCTGATAGGAAGAAGTCGTTTCCGACGGGAACTTTCCAATTGTTTGCCACTTGTCTTAGGATGCTGATTCTACCGAGACATGCATAACATACCTACACTCTATTTTTGTGATAAGAAGGTAAACGATAATGGTATATTGAGGGCTGCTGTAGCTCCCTGTGTCATTGTAAGCTCAATATGACGTAGAGAGTGACTTACCGATCACAGTTTGCTAACTGGTTCGCTATCACCATCAAAACTTGGTGCTATAATAGCTACGATCACTGCTATGAATGGTAGAGACAGCGTTTTTGATAAATGAGTGAATCCGGCCGATAATAAACTAGTTTATTTTGTGATTATACTCGTTTTAACATTATTCAAATAAAGAGGCATACCTCTATATTAGTGCACTTATTTAGTTAACTTTAAGCCACTGCAACTGCTTGAAACTGACTGTTGATCACTACATACCTATTTTATTTTATCGACATGACACCTCCATTATGGCCTAGTATAGTAGTTCAATCTTCCTCACAGGTCTTGGAAAACGATTCCAATTTCTAACGGATCAAAAAATCTGCTGGTAGAGGTACGATAGCCAGCACGTCACTATAAACACTGTGGTATTTTATGTGTTTGTGATACGGCCGATTTTGCAACAAAAATGTGTGGCCGTATGTGCTGGCCACTGTACAACCCCAAACTCTTCAAAGATAAAGTGCTGATTAATTGTAGGTAAGAAACTAACTTTTAATTGGTCCCTCCATATTCAAACGTTGGCATTGAGTCCCAAAAGTTTATGGTTTGTATTTCAAATTATGAGGATGGATACCTTAATTGGCCAACACTGACGCAAAACGAAAGTCAGGTACCTCATTACGTCCATCTTGAATTCACTTCTCTTGACAGTTCTTAATCTTCATTAACATCTTCATTTGTAAATATAAGTAAGTACATATTTATCACTGGATACTTAACACTCACTATTCCAGTCAAGAGTTGACAGCAAACTGGTGATGGTCGCAGGGATCCGTCGGTGGACAACGATGCGAATGCAACCGGAGACGGCTCTGTAAACATCCACCGAATGGAATCCCTGCACAGCTGATCGCTCCGTCGTAACCGTTAATGGTGCATTAAGATAATGGCGTGACCACCTTGGCGCAGATTAGATATATAAGTATTTGTGTCTGTAGAGATCTTGACGGATAACATGTTTTGCCTAGCCTGAGAAAGCGTGCAAAGTAGGGGAGTAAAAAAACTTTTGAGTTAAAAACACCCGTATGAGCCGGGAGGACAACTGGACGGAATTTGACCAACCATAACCAAGACCCACTGTGATTAAATTATCTTCCGAAAAAAAGTATGCATTGAAATCGATCCATCCGTTCGGAAGCTACGATGCCACAGACAGACACACAAACAGGGGTCAAATTTATAAAACCCCTTTATTTCGAAGAAGAGCGGATCCAGGGCGCTGGTAACAACGCTAGGATGATGATAATCTCTAGCCATTCCACGGTTACTGACATATCATTAAGCCCGGAAGACTGAAAAGGGGTGTTTTCCAAAGCCTGAAAAGGGAAAGCCTTTTGTTGATAATTTGAACACTTACAAGTAAAAGCCAAATGGTGTCGTATGCACCTTAGCGCAAAGGTAATCGTGAAACAATTGTTGATTTTATTCGCATTAGCATGAGCCTACGTAAACTCACTTAAAAGATACTTTCTAGGAAAATGTTGACTACGCCCATAAAAGTAGTTCGCTCTGTTGCCACACTTTATAAAATCAAGATGCGTTTATTTTCTTTACCTAGATTGTAACCATGTTTCTTCATCCTCAACTTTTAACCTATATAGTTTCCACTAAGAAAACAGTTGGTTTTTATGAAGTTTTGCTTTCGCTTTTGCCAAGGCGCTCGATTCCTTTAGTTAGACTGATCGAAAAAAAGTAGCCATCTTAGGAAAGAAAATAGCATTGTTAAAATATAAAAAAATATAATAAAATAATGTAACTTTACATAAAAGTGATCATTTTTAAACTCACTCAAGGATTGCAGTTTACCAAACGCCTCATATTTGTGGTGCATATGTAGGGGTATATGAAACATAAAAAAATATTTTCTTGTATTTCAAACTTGGGAGTACATTCTATATCTGATACTTGTGATCTTTTGGTATTGTTATATATGTATAAGAACACGTCTCATTATTTTTTGGGCCCTACTAGCTTTATCATTAAATGTCCACTTTGATCGATTTCGAAAAACGGTTCTTTAATTTCATATAATTTCTTTAATCAATTTAAAACGTCACTATGTATTGTGAATAAGTCTTATTGCTGAAAAAATATATGAAATGTTTTCTCCGTAAACTGCATTTGTTTGGCACGTGCTAAAATCCATGTTTTTCAATTTAGGAATCCTCAGAATTGTTAAACAGGATAGGTGCGTGGAAATGTTGATTCTCTCAGCTTTGCTGAAATGTGCGTGACACGCGTCTTGTTTGCATAACAATTCTTCTGAATTGTATAGTTCTACGTTACTGATTTTTGTGGTAGCCAGTGAAACACATCAGAAATCTAAAGAGATCAATAATATCTTATTACACAATTAGGCTACCTGTTAGAAATAACGTTGTGATTGTCACTTTATCTGCAGTTTACTGTAAATTTAAACTGAATTTACGTAATCTCTATTAATTCTTCTTTAGTCTTTCTATCTCTTTATATAGTGATGCAGTACGACACCAACTTTTCTTTGAAATATAATTACTGACAAGTAACTTTATTGTTAACAAAGTAACAAACTATTCCGTTGCCGTTCAAGGTAAGCCAATTACCAGCTACCTCCTCAGAACAAGGGGCCTAGAGTATCTCATGCGAGTTATAAATCCATTGCCTTGAAAAATATTACCTTACTTCTTTCTCATTTAATTGGTCCTGGGAATTTGCATAAAATAATTAAAAATTATAGGCATTTTTGGTTATTGTTAAATAAACAATAACCTAAAATGCTTAGTTCTTGATATTACCAGATGGTAATAAAGACTAATTAGAATCTATTAATTTAATGACTTCGTTATCTATGTTTCAATTACGATTAAATTTAGTTAATGTAAATTTTAACTACGAGTAAAATGAGCAACAACGGGTACTTTATTGAACTTTTATTGTTTCACAGGTTGATTACGTCAAAAGTAAAAACATCATGATTAATAATTTTGGCATTGTGTTAGAAATTCTCATCGACATAAACATTTAATCCACTACGTTTAACATTTATGTTATACATTTAAAACATCCAAAGTAAATACTGATCAAACATTTAACACATAATATCCTATAATACTACACAACTATAGAGTTGGGAACACAACACCTATTTAACGGAACAGTCGGTGAACTAAGTATTAGAAAGTTGATTGGCCAAGGTGACAACTAACAAAAACACTCCTGCCTCGCTTTACCCTGTATACTTCTCACAACAATATCCATTAAATCCTCCATTTCATTTTAAATAAATAATATAATACTTATAGTAAGATAAATAGTTTACAAAATAGGATTCAAAAATATAATCTTCAAAACATCATAGAGATTCTTAAATAGTTTCTAACATATTGTTCTACAGCAGAAATGTTTTAATCAGACTCATAAGTTTTATCAGGAATGTGCATAGCTTACGTCTAGGGGGCTACTAGTGTCTGACACTACCTACCTCACACGGAAGGGCGGGGCGTCTAACGTCAACATTACGCTAAGAACAACAAAATACATGATACACTTAGTTTTACATCAAACACTGAAAATTTCAAAAGTAGATACCGAGTTACATTCGAGCAAACGTTCCGAGCTGACTTGATGAATATTGTGCCGCATTAAAACTAATTATTCTTAACATTAATTACGCTTAATATAAGATTTAAAACATCAATAAATTTAATGGCAATCGATATTAACAGCCTGGTATAATATCACAATAATATTATTGTGACGTAAGGTACATTGTTTATAATATTCGACATCGATATCAAAGTTTACGTAAAGTAATATTTTAATGTAAGAGGTCAGGGCACAAATGGCCTCTTAGTTGTAATAACAGAAAGTAATCGCCCCTAGATGATCAAACATAAGTAAGGATGGGTTTAGATTTCATAGTTGCGGAATTTGGAGATGACTTCGGAGGGGGGTTCCTGGTTGCCACCGCCCCAGCGGCCCCAGAGCGCAGCGCCGCCTTCAGAAGCGCGGCGCGCGGCGGAGTTGGCCGGCCCGAGGCTGGAGGGGCCGGATCCCTTGGCGTCTCCTTCCAGCATGCGATCCTTGGTGTTGGGCTTGGACCAGTGCATGGACTGCTGCACGTGCTCCTTCATGCCGAGCCACTGCTTGTATCCCATGGCGATGCCGCTCTGCCTCCACTTGTCGTACAGCGCGCGCTTGGCCGGGTCGCACAGCGTCTCCTTCGCCTCCTATGGGTTAACGATTCGTTTATTGCATGGTGGTGTCTGTTTTGTAAATTAGCTTTATAACCCTGTTAATACAATAAGTTTATTTAGGTATCAAAGTTATTTTGAGGGGAAATGTTAGATGTTTGCTCAAATCTGAAGGTAGTTTAATTAGGAATAATTTAGAGTTATTATCAGAAATCAAATATCAATAATAGGCTTCATAAAACGTCTCTTGCTATCTCCACCAGTAGCAATATGTTGTATGTATTTTAAACGGAACATATTGATCATCATCAACATTTTTCTATTTGCATTATCCTCGCGCACGTATTTTAAGTTTCAGATGAATGGAAGAGATTTTATGTTTTAATTTTGCTTTTATTCAAAACTTTGGTAAATTAAGAACCTACCTTCAATTTCTGGAAAGTAGCTTCTGCATCTTTATCGCCTTGGTTCTTGTCAGGGTGGTGCTGGAGGGCCAGCACCTTATACTCGGCTGTGATTTGCTCGATCTGAAATAATTAACGTAAAGATAAATACGCCACTCTAATTCAAAGTTATTCTGTTCTGAGTAAATCCCCTTGACCAATTTTAATAGAAGTTCAAAGAAACGCGCCAACTTAATGATGACGCACTAAGTGCGAAAAAAATTGGTAATATTTCTGCGGACATTTCCTCAACCACTAAGCGTTGCTGTAACCGGTTTATAAATAGCGTAATATCCATAAACTTTAACTATAAACTATGTAACTAAGGATGTAATGTAGGTCAGCTCTAGAGCCCTCGAAAATATTAAGGTCACTGAGCAATGAATCGATACAGTTTTTCGAAATCAAGGCTTTCATCTAAGTTACACCGCGCAGTGGACATTACTCAACAAAATAATGAAAGGCTTTACTCACACTCGAGTTCTCATCGCATCCCAGCAACGCGTAAAAATCGTCGTTCGGGTTTCTTTGATAATTTAGTATTTCATCCACCCCAGTCATTTTCACAACCCTCCCTTACGAAACCCCAACAGATACTAACGCAAGCATGTGTGTGTATTTGTGTAGTATTCTATCTAATACACTCACTTTCATTCATTCAAAGCACACTACCTACTATAAATCTGGTTCATTCAATCGCTAGTGATGTCAGTTTCATTTATTTTTTTATGAACCTAATAATTATTCTTATTTTTATTCACTTAATATATTGTTAATCATATCTCTGGACCTTTTTCATCAAATAGATATGATTATTATTTTAAAAGATTCCTCGATGAAACGAAATAACATCTGTGTAACAATATGTAAAGTGCGTTTTTTGGCCCTTACTTAGTTATATTTTTCATATTTATTTTACCAAAAATAAAATTAAAATGCTAAATGCTCTTGAACACTCATTCATAAGAATAGGATTAATATCTGTAAGGCTTGTGTCAAGTTACATTGCATAAGCGTAAGTGTGTAAAAAAACTAACACGGGTTGCACTCCGGGAGTGCCGGCAGAAGTGAAAACTTAACAACCGTCTTACGGTTTTTCGATCAGCATCACGTGACCTGACGCGAGTTTCACAGTTTCTACCCATGCCATAAAAGTGCTCAACGCCGCTAAAGAAGTTTTCACTTCAAAATTGATTTTACTACTGCTTAAACGTTGTTATGAACTTTGAACGTTAAAAATATAGTTGCAACACCTAACTACAACCCTACCCTACTACTTAAGAGAAGTTGACAGTTTTTTATGATAATGAGGCCAGCATTACATTGCCACTATACGTATATTAACGTGTTGTAAAATATCACTTAACAACACTATGAACGAATGAGTGAATGGCTATTAACGTCGGATCGATAAAGACTACCAGTTCAGAAACGTATACTACGCAGCTGTTCGAAATTTACTTCTTTACACTTAATTAACTTAGAAACCAAATATGTTATCTCTTTAACCTTTCGCTCACATAAAAAGTTGATAGGTAAAATATTAGTAATCTAGCGTGTAATGTAAGTAGACTAGTGGTTTCTTTTAATTTTCCAAGTTTTGTAGAGCTACATGCAATTTCAGAACGAACAGCCCAGCAAGAGTATCGATCGTCAATGTCACAGCGGGAAACTTGAAAGCAAGGTTACCCTACACGGCTTGAGCAAGTAGCTACTGCGCAATATTTTTATTTTATTTATTAATTTAGTTAAGCTTTATAAATAGCACTTTTTTAAAAAACGCCGTGAGTTATTTTCTAAGTTCAATCATGAAATAATATATCTGTCATACCTTTAAGGCTGAGCAGATATCAAATATGACTTGGGGTTTTATGATGATCTTGCTAACAGCTCAACAGAAGCACTGCTAATCATTATTTTGTTTTATTTTTTTTAAATTAATAAATATATAATAAATATTAAATTAATAATAATAAGTAAGTTGAACATTTCCTTGAGCACGTGCAGAATGTGGTATTTTGTTTAATTTAAATTTAATACATCGTTTTATGCTTTTGTAATTATTTTCAATGGCAACGTCTAATTTATTTTTATTTGAATTCCTGGGTAGTAACTTATCAAATTACATAAACCCCTTTCCTTAGTCGGACACTTCTTTGTAATGCCCTCCGTCGGACTTGACGCTTTCTTTGATATCAGAACTTTATTATGTCCAGATTATTGTAAGATTAAGCCCAGTTTAGTTATTTTTACTCGTAGGCTATAAATTGTTAAAGAAATTACGGATTCTTAACTCGTACGGTAGCTAAATTTCGTTAGATAATAAATATTGTAAGATCAATTATTTTTAAGAGTTTAGAAATTTATTGTCATTGATCTGGAAACCTATGTATGAAACTCAAAAATTTATTCAGTGTATTTGGACCCTTTATGTAGGTAATAGTAATTCTACTGGAGTTAAGTTTAACAATGTCGAAGGTCTTGCCTATATTCTCAAATATCCCAAGAAATCCCTCTTTCTCGCGAGCACTAAGGCTGACGACATTGCATATTCCATGCATGCTCTAGACATTGGCGTCCCAACACGCTTTTGCATCAAAAATAGCTCAGAAGACTCGCCGAACGCAAGTTCACGAGACTCGGCGGCCTCTCGAGTCTCGAGTTCTCGACGCGCGCGCCCGCGCTCCTCGCGCGCTCCGCAATAAACAATAGACCAATAGTGCAGTCATGTTTTGGTGTAGGGGTCGGTAGTGAAGTGCCTGTCAACGAACTAGACGCCAGATCCACCATCTTTGGCAGCGGAAGTAGCGGCGGATGTCCCAGCGATGGGTGAGCGCCGGCATATGAATGCTTAACAACAATGCTCCGGGCTACGTTCCCACATTTCCTATTCGTCCCGTGTCTTCGCCGAAAGTTTGTCAACCTCTAATTTTTTGTCGAGATTCATTTAATTGCTCCGGGGGTACGACGCTCGATTGTGTTTCTAATGTGATGTATTGTGATGTGACTGCAATCAGACAGCACTTGAATTCAGCTAACATCACAAAGATCCATCCACCATTCATCCACCTTCCTATACCTACCTTCTGTTTTGAATTCTCGCTATGTTAGCTTAAACTTTAGGCATTACTGCACATAAATATGGGATATGTCGGAGTTCTGTCACTGCATGGCGTTAAAAAATCTCAAAATGGAATAATTTTCTCTCTTGAGTTTAGGTAACTGATATCTACAACCGCATGTTTTATGTTTTTACCAATATCTACCTACGCAGAACTGTCATGATATTCCGTACTGCATCTATTTTTATCATTCTTTACATCAACTCCGAAGGTGTGTCAGTATTGCGTTGGTTGATGGAGGTCAAAATAAACTTTATGACGCTTATTTTAATGATTATTCATGAGGTTCATTGTTAAGTGGTTAATACAAAAAACATAACTTAAGCTGAAATATTGGTGAAAACGCCTACGCCTCTCGGTAATACCTACTTACGGAATAAAAAATAAGAACAGGATAAATAAAAGAAGAGAAAAACGAATTACCTCATTGTTTTTGCGAAAGCTTTATGAAGTCACAAAGCTTTTATCCTCTTAGCAGCGACAAAGATATGAAAGTATTTTAAGATTCGTATGCCTAAGTGATGTCTTTCGGACATTTTCAGTCAAGTCTCGAGATTTAAAACTTATTATTTACTTTGATAAATAAAGTAATACTTAACTCCTAGTAAACGCCGAATTATGTGAAGCAGTATATAGTAGGTAAGTATTTAACATTTCCGGCTTCCCATGGCCTTTTTCTATAACTAAACTACTTATTTCCCTCTCCCACGAAACTGTATGACATTGACCTGATAATTGTTGTGCAGATGGTATGTAATGTTATGCGTGTTGTTTCTACCTCTACAGTAAGCTTGCTTACCTTACAGTTATTTGCGCTAATTTAACCAACTTCAAATAAGGCAGGCAATCAAACATTATTATTCATTGTCTTCATACCCGCTATAAACTAGCTAAGAAAACATAATGCAAATAAGTACTTACACCGTGAGTCGCGACATTTTATTGGGCTACTAAAACGTAGCTACCTTTTTTGCTACGCATAACAAAAAGAAATCATACTGACTGGGTCGTCGTTAAACATAGATAACATCAAAGGCTCACCCTTTTGAAAATATAAATATAAATATTTTCACAACAATCACGCCAATTCTCTAGTCCCAAATTAAGCTACGAGGCTTGTGTTATGGGTACTAGAGAACGGATAAACATACTTAAATACTTTTTTTTGTAAATAAATACATATTATACAAAATATTAGGATAGACTCTATACCTAATGTAAAATCACACCTCACCGCACAGTAACCATCATCATTTATACCTTAGGTACCTAGCGCTATGTACTAATATGAACATAAAACATAAAGACAAAAATAGTAGCATCACCGAACTATTTTATGGTTTTCAACCTCGCTTTCTGACGCACTCACTCAAAAGACACAGATCGTGAGAAGAAGTTATAATTATGACCTAGATAACCTATCCAATATTAAGATGTTACAAACAAAGGTTTATAAGTGGGCTGTTTCTATATTCAAAAGCTAAGTCAATTTCATAACTCAACACTTCCTGCCTCCTGCTTATGACCTGATTACACGCTAGAACAGGTGAGGTGTTTACAATATCCCAATTCGAACGAGTCGATGATCCACTTAACTCTACTTCATCATACACGAGTCTGGCTGGATCGGTTTGTATATGAATGGTCAATGAACTTTGGATTTGAAATTAAACAGACTTAGTAAAATTGAAAGCGCCCTGGAAAGGCCCGTAAATAAATATTGTAAGTACCTACTTCTATCTTCTAAACAGGTATGTATAGAAGATTGCTCTGACTTATATAGTTCACATCAAATGCAGGTTAAGTAATTAAACTATTCACACCATGTTAGACTACAACTTCATGTCTAAAATTGATGATCTTTCAGGGCGTGTGATATAACGAAGATACTCCAGCCGGTGTCATACTTTGTCCAAAGGTTAATTGAAAAATAGCGTAGATATTATGTCATAGAGCTGATATATAAACTTGCTCATAATTTTATGAGAGCATTTTTTTAAAATTCGGTTAAGGACTAAGGTGCAGCTAATAAGCCTTTGGCTAGCAGACGTGTTTAACTGTAATAATACCTAGCACTATCTCCGAACTTTTTTCAACTTAAATCACCCCCTATTTAATAAAGGTCTTCTCCAAACTAAGACACGGGACCGCAGTTCTAATAAAGCTTCATGTGTTCTTACAAGAGTTTATTACTAACCTTACTTCATCAATCCAATTATAAGTTTCGTTGTAAACAAAAGTTGATGAGACTGACAGACGGATCAAGTTCCACGGTCAGTAAATGAGCATCAATAGTTTTTTTTATATGTATGCATTAATGGTATCGAAATTATCGATTCAATGTGTTTTAAGATAAATAAAATATATATTTGCGTACGATTGGCGTAATAAATATACAACAACATCACATACATTGATTCCGTAATCTCCTGACTGACTGACTCCGTGGTAAGAAGCTTAGGCACTTGTGTTACAGAAATCAGAATCAACAGGGTTATGATGACAAATAAACACACATATAACACTCAGACCAGTACAAACAGACATGTTCAATGTTTGTACAGTGCAGGGATCGAACCCGCGACATCTTGGTTAATAGTCAACTTCTTGACCATTACACCAAAGTGGTCGTCGAATGGTAACGTACGTAATGGATCCTTATTATACAATGTAAGTATAATGTATGTATAATACATACAAAGATGGGTATTGTCCAGTGCGCGACGGACGGCCGGCTTAGATACAATTGGTCGTTTCCGTTTGTGGCGGTCCAATTTGCTCTATCTTCCATAAGCGTAGACTGGTGCTATTACACCAAAGTACGCTTTGAAACTACTTAATCCATGGTAAATGTGCTGTTTGGCTACCAATACTTTGTTGGTGCCAATAAAACTGCGAATTGGGAAGAAATACTACGTGAGCTGCTTAGATATATGTTTTCTCATTGGATGGGCATCGTATTTATCGCAAGATTGAGCTTCATAATAAGAACTGAAAATATAGTAGTGAGATCGGACGACATAAAGATGATAAGACCACCAAAACCAATATTAATAATAATAATTTATTTATTTATTCAGTCTTCTAAGGACCACATACAATTAATAAAAATAAAATTAGAATTAGATTAGAATTACATAGAATTTACCAAAACAAATAATTAATAAGAATAATATAAATAGTATTTAAAATAATATTTTAGTATTAGCCAGTACATGCACCATGCCAAGGTGATACACGTACTGACAGTCAAAGCGCTCGGCAAATACTCTCACTCAGGAGAGTGTTTGGGCTGGCCCGCACCCTGCGCCCCAGGGATGTACACCTCTTGCGCATGATTGTGTAGAAGCAAACACATAATAATATTAAACACATTGGTTTCGATTTCTGATTTCTAAAAAAACAGTCGCAGAAAAACATTTAAATAATTTATTCAATATCATAACAATATAATATTATTTGGAAAAAACCAAAATTCTCACCAACATTTTCGACATTCTTTACTTTAACATTAGTTTTGATACTTTTACATTAGATATGCATTCACGTTGTAAATTAAAGATAACATTCTTGCAGTTAAAAAAATCAACTGCAGGTGGAAATTGAATCTGCGTCCATATTAATTAGACATTACATACAGCACTAAACTAACCAGCAATTTATGCCACAGTATCGTTGTACGGTAAAATTACGCTTGTCCGCGCGGTGACGGCGCGGTGGCGGCGCGGCGGCGGTGCGGCGACGGTGCGGCGGTGGCATCGTCTGCACGAGCGCTAACACGCAATAATCATATCTCTCTTAATAACCAACGTAGACGAAGATATCCTTTATTAATACATCATATGAGATTAAAATGAAATAATAAAGTGAGCGTGTGACTAACGAAGGATTTAAATCAAGTCACAGTGAGCACCTCCTGCGAAAATAAACCGCTGCAGTCCGGGAATATTGCGCGGATTTTGACGTTTTAGCTGTAATCTCTCATATGAAGATTTACAGAACATAATCAAAACGAAGCTTCAAAAGTGTTCATAGAGTTGATGACAATATAATTTGATTCGCTTTCTCGTCTCATGCACAAACAATTAGAATACCTAGATAGCAATCCAAATAAGCGCGTAGTTAAGGTAAAGGGCCTTGAAAAAAGTGGAGCTTTTCAATTGCAAAAGTCATTTTCTATAACCGTCATTATTATTGGGTACTACGTACAGATTTACTAGCATCTCTAACAAACACTGTCCCCAACCAAAGCTGGCCCATTTCGATGCGCCACAAAAGTGAGCTTTGTTTAAGACGGGCGGGCGTAAACAGTCGTCCGACATCTGGCATATTTTTTTACTTCCACTAACTTTGGGTTCAATCTCTGTGTCATTCGACTTCAATCTGTGGAAGGACGAAAATAATACGTCCTATTCTATTGGTTTCGTGAGGCCCGTTAACTTATTATTTAAATGTAAAGAAGCGATAAGTTTTTACAAATAGTAAAGGCATGCAGTACTGTAATGTGGCACTAATTAGTTTCTGAGCTCACGTATGATAATTGGCTGCCAGAAAAAAAGATAACGCTATCTGAGTTAGTTACTTTCTAACCACGGAAGTAACTTCTAAATCGTACGGAGAATAAGGTGGACGTACACATACTTATCCAATCAAATTGCTTAGACAGCAATTTCATTTTCACTGATTTTTCAATCAGTCATTATTTTTCCACTTCTAATTACACATTTATTGGATTAAAAAAGTGAGTGTGCTTTAAAAAGTTTTATGACTAACATCCACTGAGCGATATGAGAATAGCACCCACGTCACGGTTCTCATTTTTCGCAAGAACAGAGAAGTGGAGATTGAAAATGTTGGGCATGCACGACTGCAAGCCGACTTTATTAACTTTGGTAAGCTGATAGCTTACTTTTCCAAACATTTATGATGCACATGCAGACCTCAGACAGAATAGACCACCTCTGTTTAAACTTCAAACATACGTAGGTACGTGTCTCTGTAACTAAATTAACTTTAATGAAATGCTTTTAGACGAATGAGTTTGAACCTACAAATAAACTCTACCGCGTAATTCTGAATGGTACCTTTCGCTCCCATTACTTTCAGACTAACACAGTACAAAATACCCCGAGCACCCTTACCGAGCAGAACTGTACCGGCCGCGAATATAAATGAACGTCAGCAAACATCAACAATGTACAGCGTTTATTTACAAACATAACGCCTAGCGAGCCACCGAAACGGATGCACAGCGCTACACTAAATAAACGCAGAATCCGTGCGGATGAATCGTAGTTACTTTCAAATAGGGGTTATAATGCGTTAAAATTATGAGGGTTTTTGAGAGTGGCAAGGCGTTTCCTGGGCGCGCGTGCTATGAAAGCTCCGCTTCCTCGTGAAAGCCCGCACGTGTGGAGATTGCCCCAGAGCACCTGCGCGCACGCATCCCGGCTAGCGACGCGCCGCGCAGACCCCGCCGCGCACTCGACGGGATGTGTCGTGTTTAGTGTGTTTTGTTTTGTTAATCCGTGATCCACAAAATGGGACCCCAATTCGACTATTGCCTCCGTGCCACAAGTAAGTTCTGCTCTGACTTCGTAATTCAAATAATACCCATCTACATAGATATTGACACGAATCGAGCTTATTATGAAAGTTCGCGGCCGCCCCGCGCCGCCCGCCTTATCTTGTTTAGGGGCAGCTGAAACTTTTGTAATTTTGTTTGGTTCATTAATTTCCTTGAGTTGTTGGTATTTTTCGGCAATTTTAATCGGATTGGTGAGTTTTAATCGAATATTATTTTTGTTCCTGTATCCGTTTTTTTATGATTTAGTATTTTAATAAGACGTCAATTCTAACGAAACAAAGCGCTCAGTAGATTTGATTTATGTCAATTTTACTCTCTACTGCTCATGGCATCTCATGCATGTGATTACCTACCGCTAGAAGATTTTTATACATGAAGAAAACTTGCAAGTACCTAGTAAAAATAATTTTATGAATATCGTATAACAAATCTAAAAATTCGCTGTTATTTTTATGTGCAGCTTACTGTGCTGATTCAGTTCAAAATTAAGAAACAAACGGGAAATAAATTAAAAAGAAGGACAATAGGTGGGACGAAAATTTCTGCAATCTCATATTTTATCTGCAATCATATCTTGGGTGTGGACTGTGCAAGTATGTAGTAATATGCAATATTATATTCAAGCCGTGTTTCTGCAAAGTAATGCCTGAAATGCTAATAATATAGATGCATAGGCAGATACCCGATTCGCAGTCATGTTTACACTATTAATTTTATGTTGTTAATGTAATTCATGCAACGTATACCTTTGGCAGACCCAACATATTACTCTAACTTCTTAATATTATGTTTCGACGAGTGGACTATTGTTTTTTTACATATACACATTCCATTATATACACATAATATAATATATTATATGTATGTTCATCAGGGATAATTAAGGATTTTAATGGTAAGAAATATATTTTTTAAATTGGGATAGTGGTTTCAAAGCCTATTCAATTCAAAGAAACAAAAAATTAAATCTTACACTTTATAATATTACTGTAGATGAATTCGGTAAAATACCTTATTAAAACCTTAATGAATGCCATGCCTTACCAAAAATACTGAAGTAGAACGAATCGATTTACTTTCCAAGAATTTTTGTCTGAATCACAAGACGGATGCTTAAATTGTTCATACTAGGTTTGAAACAGATGTCGGCTTGTTCTCACATTCGTTACTAAACGCTATTGCGTGATTAAATCGTCGATTTTTTCTTGTTGGTTTATCTCTTGTTGTAGTGGCAAATCAAAAATAAATCTACTTACATAAAATCCCACATTTACTTACAATACGCGTGCGTCTACTAACAGTCGATTAATTACTGTCAAATATATCAACAAGTACAGTTTAATGTACTCTGTTAGAGTCCATCTCTATTGTTGGTGTCTGTTTTTGTGTTCGGCACATGTTCCCAGGGTCGCCCTTTATCCCGCCTTCGACCCTAAAGCGGATACTTTGCACATGCGGGTCCAGAAACTTGGGATTTTTTTTTCTAATATAGAATGTACTCTCTTCTTCATTGTTATACAATACCGGTTCCGGTAATCATGGTTTGCTTATTCGAGTAATATCAAACCCACAAAAAACATAAATGTAAAAAAGAGAGCCAAGTTCAATACAAAACCTATGCTTGGCTGTGGACTTCGCCGCAAAAAGAATGGAAATCTAAATGAGTGCCAAGTTCTGTACAAAGGCCATATAGTAATCCAAAATGTGAGATCTTAAACCATTAGACACTTAGATTTGATTTGGCTAGGTTCCATTACATCACTCATTTGAAAAAGGTATTCAATTTTCTTTTTAATACAAGCCAAATGTATGTAACCTATTTAAATATCTTAAATTTTAGATCACTATTTGGATTCACTTATTTTTTGACTTTACTTTTACGTTTCTTTAATGTAGCAAATATATACGGTTTCAACGCTATAATTATATAAAAAAACTTTGTTTTGTAAAGGGACAAAACAAAGTTTTTTTACTTACACTTATTACCTACACTTAAACGCAATTACCGAACTGGGTTTCAAATTTCATATTTCTAGGTTATCTGGAAGTACGGTGGCCAGCTAGTGACGGTTAACACTGCAGTATCTTATGCGCTTGTGATACAGGTGATTTTGGATAAAAAGCCTGATGTGCTGGCCACTGTACTATAATTATGTCAGTCAGTCAGTGATAAAATTTACGACTTTTGGACCTTCATGTCTTAATAACCGTTTGAGCTACCTTTATGTTTAAGCTTCTAGTTGTCCTTATGGACATTATAAAACACATGTGTTTACGTTAAATAGGTTTTAAGTTTCGAAGGGGTCAAAAGTGGCCCCAAGTGGTTCGTATAAAATAACACTCGGCGCTGGCTAGCCAGTTCTTTTGCTTAAACTTGGCTTGACACGCTGCCGCATGACGAGTTACGCTTAATAAATAATTCCGTTCCCGTTTCACAAAATAAGTCAAGCGTTGTAAAATTCAACATTATTAACATTGCTCCTGTCCTTTGTCTTCGAGACCTAAAACTTTGAATTCAGGAATGCGTGCTTTATAAAGAAATCTGCTTAATCAAATCAAATTAAGATCTTATTTATGTTAAATCATGCAATTACATGCGAATTCTTTACGCGTGTAGAGGCACACATTCCTTTGGATCATTGTGTGATTGAGGACATCGCAGGTCGTTTGTTTCATGCCAGGAGCCCGCCTACCGGCCGTCCGTATCTCACGAAGCAACCTAGGTAGGGCGGGCTAGAAGATTGCCTTCAATTCGTATTTTCCGGCTTTCAAAAGTAGGTTGCTCCACTCGACCCGCACTGGACGTAATGGAGAGCCGTTAGTTCATTGGCGTTATTGAATAATTCCCGCAAGGCACAGTCGCCGAGCGGTGGCCACTGTGCAACGCCGTCCTGCGCCGCCATGCTTCTTGGTAAACGATCATTTATCTTACAGTCCACTCCGGTGGCTCGCACCCATTAATCATGTTTAAAATCGACTGGTTTCATACAAATTGGTGCTTGTTTCAGATAATCCGTCTTACTTCGCGTTGCCTGACAAAAGTGTCACCGACGGAGCAGAATCGCCTGCGGCCAGCTCGGAGCAATACTCAAGGTCTGCTCCGAGTCGGGTTTGGCCGGTGCCTATTCGTCCTTTGGGCTCTCCCCCGAGGAGGGAACCTGAAAGCCCGAGGAGGAAAGAGTTCCGAGCCTTATTGAGGTCGCTGTCTGCGAGGGAACCCGAGCAAGCAGAAGCATTTTTGAAGGGCCAGCCGCGGCCTGGGGATTGCGCTCCCCGAGATATGAGACATACTTTCACTGCGCCACGTATAAAGTTAGTACCAAACTATAAAAACAAATATCGTTGATAAAAAAACCGCAATGATCACCATAAAAAATAATCTCATGTTGTCTACAGGAAAGGCAAGATCAGTGCAACAGTAGTTACTTCAGATGGACCTCAAGAACGCGAGGAGGTTTTCTACACCATACCTCTCCAAGGCCGCAGACGGCACTCCGTCGGAGGGTACTTGGCGACGGGAGGCGCGGGCGCAGGAGAAGTCACTACAGTGCCCAGTGAAGTGCCGAAAATGCCAGCACCAAAGTTCTCGCAGCAACGCGAAGAGGAAGTCAAGAGAAGGAGACCAAAGAATTTCCAATTTAAAGGTAAACAAAATTACTTTTGTTTTTATGATCATACTTATTTGACTCAGCTACGAGTATTCGTAACCGCTATACTTAATATTCTATTCGAAGTGACACTATTGATAAATGACCTAGCAAAACTGTGATGTAATTTACTCACGAATTTATCTAAAAGGAAGCAAAGACACTAAAATCTATTATTGGGTAATATTATTGATGTGCAAGTAAACAGTAAGATGAAGGGCCATGCCCATAAACAACTCAGCCGAGACGTTGGGAGATACAAGAGCGTTGCACCGATGGCTCCTGACCTCAGATATCCGACGCTGATGCACCAAAATGTCAGCACAACGCGGCGCTTTTGATTTCAGCCCAACTAATTTGACCTTTCTAAGAAACAGCAACTCTGATATCTCTGCAACAATTTAACTACTTATTCAGAAACGTAAATTTAATTCTTAGATCAATCAAACGGTATCATTTGGCAAAACGTAAAACTTTTTTTAGATTAGACACCTTAGAAGACCCTAAGATAACAGATTTCCGCTTATCAGTTTTTAAGGTCCACAATGTAGCCGATTAGTCGTATCTTGGCAATGGTGTCAGAAAATACAATCGAACGTGTTTAGTTTACTTTATATTATTTGGCGTTCGATAACGCGTCGGGAATATTTACACGAGGGTCCAAATTTGTTTGCGGAGATTAGTCGTCGGGGTTGGCTGGTTTGCGATTATCGTTGTCGCGACGTTATTTTAGTATGCGAAGTGCGTGCGTACGACGCCGACGCGAGAGTCCTGCCTCGAGGCGGCGCAGGCGCAGGGTGTGTGCCACAATTCCGAGGGCTCTTGTTTGATTTAGTGCGCTTTCTAGTGCTCGCCGTCCCGTCAGTTCAGTGCCATGTAAGACGGTGCAATTCGCGAATTGTGATCTAAAGTCTTGCCGCGTCCGCTATGGAGAACAAAGGGACTGATTTAAGTGAAATGAGTAAGTTTTGTAACTTAGCTTTTTTACTAGGCCTGCAAGGATGCCTTTATGTTTTTATTTTAAATTTTTATTTGAGTTAGCCATTTTATTTTTAAGAACTGTATTGTTAATTATTACCGCAGTTAAATAATTATAAGACAATAATTATGGAATCGTGATTTTCAGGAGCAAAAGGATTACATTTAATTAATTTCATTTTACGTTCGTATGTTTTTGAATCAAGTGCTGTTAGTTAATATTTGAGAGAAGTCAAAGGTTATCTAAATAACCCTTTGTTTTTTTTACGAATACGATAATGACTATCGTTAATGACGGGATTCAAAGGTAACGGCATTCATTATTATAGAGCCATTACTTGAAATTTGAAATAACGTCACACGTTTATCAATATAGATATATAATTATGTACTAGCTCAGCACATAATTACAAAGCATTGTTCTTTTACTAAGTGTCCTTCGCTATTGAGCCCAGCATTAGGACCAACGTCACACTTTGTAATTCGAAGATGTCCAAACCCGTCCAAAATCAATGTCAAAGAGACACCGTAGGTACTTCGTTACCAAATTGTCATACCGTTTACGTTCTGATGGTCATTGGATCTTCCTTCTTATGCTTAGGAGAGCAGGGTTGACGCCAAAAAGTTGGAGCGCGTTCACGTTGTGTGCCTGGCGCGCATCATTTATGCATGGCGACGCGTATGGCTGAATAAACATAGCTTAATTTACATGCATCGATGTGACTCCCGTAATGTACTCGCATCAAGAATATAAATGTGTTAACGCCTAGTATCTTGTTCTCTGGGCAGAATCGCTCCCACAGATCAGGCATTTAGCTAGAATAGCTAGTGTTATACATTGTCACAATCCTGAGCTTTATTACGTCCTCGCCACACACAACTTTGCTAGATTTCTGGAAACGGCTATGAGATAGTTAGCCCTCGTACGGCTTCTGAAAGTTACGCTTAGTTTATTAACGTTCAGGAAGCGTCCATTTAGAAATTGGCACAGAGCCGGAAGGTCTACTTAATGGAAGTAGTATAACCGTTTATGTACGCTCACTCTTTATTAAGCAAGACACGAGCGATGTGTTAGCACGCAATGACTTTAATTTCCTTTACTTGTTTGTTCGTAAGCTCTTTTCGTCAAAAACGTGAAAAAGCTTGTTTTTATGGAAATCCTCGTAACTGGCGCCTTCCGCAGCCGACATTATTATTCCTTCAAACGAACTAATTAATTTATATGTAAATTATGTATTTCTTATCGCGTACTCGTAGGTGCACGGGAGCTTTGACTCGTCTAGTTGTTATTGCAACCGAATACGGTTAAAAATCGAATGGTGGGTCTCTGAGCAGACGATGTTCTAAGACGGTGGTTCTATTGTCAAAGTTAACGAGCAGTTGTCGCGGTATCAGATAGCGTTGAGTTACAACTTTGTTTGTTGTCTATCGGAATGTTATCGACAGCTCATAGCGCCGACGTCTCCGCCCGGCGGAACGCAATCAAGGCTAAAAATGAACTCATGAAGAAAATGTACTTGGAAACTTTATTTGGGGAACAATAAACAGTTTTAACGTTTATATTCAAATCACGCTGAAAAAACAGTTACCTATGAAAAAGTTTAATTCAGAGGCTTGATTTAATGACAAAATTTCGTAGCATTCGTAGCAATAGAAGAGCGGGCATGTATTTCCACCTAACTTTTGTGTAAGGATTGCAGTTAAATTCTTTAAATTACACTTATCGTCGATGGTGGTCGTAGCTTAATACTTAAAGTGCCATTAAAATGAATTAGATTTTCAATATTTTTTATCCGTGTCACAATAAAGTGTCATATTTCAACATTAGCCCTGTTTTGTTGAAGTTAATTAGTCGCTGAGCATAAAAATGGAATTTATGCCATCAAATAATTCATCGGCGATCCGACAGAAGGCGAGAAAAAGAATAAGATGTGTATTTCGATGTGAATCATGCGCCGAGACGGAGAGATTCGCGAGAAACTTTTATGTTAGTCATAATGTTAATTTGTCTACACTCGTTCGTTGTTGATTAGGGGTCATTATTTGCTGTTTATAAATTCTTCGTACTTATCAAGATTTGAAATAGGCGTCTAGAAGTATTTATTGTTATTAAAATAAACCAAACTATCACATGATATGATAAAGTAAACCACAAAGTGTTGTTTAGTTTGTCATATTTTAACAAAATTTTAAATTATGTACTTATACACCAATTCTGTAGAATCGCTGCATGAACAGAAATTTGGGAAGCGTAACAAGTATTTTTAAATATTGCTGTTAAAACAATATGTAGATCTCATCAAAATCTACATGAATAAAATCGTCCACATAGTCCGTCATTTCTTTAATTAAAAAGCATACATCTGCGGCAAGGCAACATGCCCTAATTTACAACGTAGAAGTAAGAGTTGAAGTTTCCTGAAAATTATTCACCAAGGTGTAGCTCATATGAGTCAATCCATTCCTGTAAACAACGCAGTCTTTGATAAAAGCAAACTCAACGAAAGAATGATTCATGTTGTTCTGAAAATTTGTTTAAAACATCACTTAAATAGTGCAGAAGTATCATTTTACAAATTATTTTAGAAAGCTACACAGCTGCAACGCCTGCAACATGACAATTAGAGTTTTTAAATTCATGGATTCACGGGTGATTGTCAACTTTTCAAACTTTAGTTGGAATCAGGAGTAGGTACGAGTGAATTTATTATATAATAAGATAGATATAACCACACCACAAAAATATAAATGCAGATCGACAAGCATACAAGTCTCCAGTAGAACATTTAATACAGAAAGGCGTAAAATTGAAACGGTCTCATTGCTAAGAGTAAAAATAAGTAAGTAAAAAAATGTAAGTATAGTTACATTTACATAAAATGATAATTTGATGTACTGTGATTGTGATAGAAGTAATAAATATTTTTATTATTGTTATTATTATAATACAGCCCAGCGATAACTTTTTAGAGATAAGTTGTGTTGAGATGTTGAGATAAGTTACATTTGTTGGCGATTACACAACTGCCGAAAAAGTTCATTGCATGCTCATAGCATCTTATTATGGTATTTTTTGGCTTTTTTCTAATTAAAGTCTTTAAAAATGAATGAGTCAAGACAGTGGAAAAGCATACAAACGCAGCTACTCACGTACACTTATTTACACGCACACACACACACGCGCGCGCGCGCGCACACACACACACACACACACACACACACACACACACACACACACACACACACACACACACACACACACACACACACACACACACACACACACACGAACACACACAATAAGTATTAAATTATTAGTGCTTGCTTTAAGTTACAATGAAATTAATTAATTATGTAAGATTTACTTTTGTGCCCCCGAACGACATCGAGTGAGGAGAGTGCTGGAGCTCTGTATTAGAGGCCCCCAAGCCTAGTTCAGACTCCAGTTCTCTCACAATCATTTCAATTCCACCCATAAAATGTCAAGTTGATATACTGTGATTGTGATAGAAGTAATAAATATTTTTATTATTATTATAATACAGCCCAGCGATAACTTTTTAGAGATAAGTTGTGTTTCCTCTGGCCCGATTCCGTAAAAATTACAATCACAAACAAACGTTTTCGAGGCCCGAGGCAGATCAAAAAGCTACGGGTCAGAGTGAGAGCCATTAAAGGAAAGTGCAGTATTTCACTGGCACATCAAAGCGACGCCATTCGAGCGAAAACTGAACTCGATGAAACATTACGCCTGGCTCATCCCGAACCAGTTCGTTTGCTTTACATTGATTTTACAATGTTACAAACAATTTTCATTTCCTTTGTCAACGCGACGATAGCACTCACTTATAAATCTTGAATGCCTATCTTTCAACGTTAAAAACATCTTTATCTATTTTCCAATGAAGAATTTATCGTACTGACATAAAAAAAACAACCGTATATATCGTCGAAAGCTCTGCTCGTTTTGAAGCAAGATGATAAGATTCAATTAAGATAGCTCATTCATGACTCATTAAAAATATAACCAGTAAATGTTGAAGTATAAATAAGTTAGTGCTGTATTTAATTTAAATAAGACAGGATAAAAAGACAAATTAAGCCGATAGTTTGTACGTAGGAAGGTCCAAGCAAGCGTATTATCAGAGCGTATAGTTCGAATCATTGTTTGTGTTTGTTTTTTTCGTCGCATAATAATTTTGTTGCAAAACATTCTACCTCTAGACCGCCACTGACGACTTTTACGTAAAATGCTCATCTTTTTAACGAGACCTAACTCTCTACGGAACGGGAGGTTTGCGCGACATAAATCATTCGTTTTTTAAAAATAGTTCATTCAAGTGTGCCTTGTTAGGGGACCAGTTGCAGCTCAGGTTTTATCTAACCCTCTGCAGCATAAACTGACATTTAAGTAAGCCAACCATAACAGGCGTGTTTTTATTTATAGACATGTATGGGCAGTTGTTTAAAGTTTACATCTAAAATTAAATCGAGGTGGTATCAACTCCATTCAGTAAAGGGCATAACTTTTTTTTTTAAATTCTTAATATTTCATTAAATCAAGACAGCCTGAGCCTGAGACGTAAGTTGCAAAAGTTCAGGTATATAACCAACGCACGATTTTTCAACAATAGTAGCATTGCAATTGTTTTTTTTTTATATTGTTATTCTGAAAGCGTTTCTTTTTTCTATCTCATATAATGAAAAAGATGCATTTTATTGTACAATGCGTGAAATGCGCTCATTTTATAAGCGTTAATTGTGTATAAAATTAACTAACGGAAACAAAAACGTCATAAAAATTTTGCCATCACTAACGAATAGCTTCCCGCCATAACTTGCAAAATTGACACAATAACTGCACATGACAACAATTCAGCAGCGTATTCGTTGCGCCCGCGCCGCTTGCATCTAATCGGGCATAGTTATTCCGGGCGACGCAATAGACGTTTGTCTATTTAGGAAACGGATATTACATTTAGTCGGGTCTTCATTTGGCGGCAGAGGTGGGTAAGTATAAATCCGTACGAGTTTCCGGCGCGCGCGGTGCATAGCATATTTTGTAAGCAGCCGCTGGGTATGCGCGCCGATGGCTGCAATAAAAAGTTAACGGCCCGCGTATGTTTTCATTCATTCAAACGCTAAGGGAATATTGTGGAAGTGGGTTTTGGAACTAAGTTTATGAACGAAAGGGAAAGCTTTTTTAACACTAAAGGTCCGCCCGCGGCTTCGCTTTCAAACTAATAACTATTCTAAGACATTTCCCGAAGTTTACTATACATGCGTACCAAATTTCATTCAAATCGGTGTAGTAATTTAGGCGAAAAAGTATAACAGACTGACAGAGCTACTTTTGCATATATATATAACATTATTAAGTATGGAGTGTTTATCAACCCCTTATGCGAATTCCTATCGCCTATCTAAATTTAAACGCATTGCACTTGTTAGTCATTACTTTAATTGATTTCGAGTGCTTTCACTACAAGTAAGCACAGAAATATGTTGAGTTAAAGAGGACAGCTCTTTTGTTCGTTTTATAAATCAGTCTCCTTTAGGTATAAAAATGTATCGCTGTTAACGCCAGTTTTAATTTATCAAGTAGAAAGTTTTTTTATGTATCATTTTGGAAAATTCATATACCGAACTAAAGTTTATTTAGATATGCATTATGATTTATGTTACGATGCGTTTGCCCAGGTTCCATGTACTTTGACCCAGGCAATGAACCTTATCCTATATCAAGTGAACGACATCGTTCATGCCTTGATTCTCCCTTGACAACACTTCCTTTCAGAGTATTACTTATATCAATTCGGAAATATTCACTGATTGACGGCTCTTGGAATTTAATACTCGGTTAGAAGTCAGCGAATTCATAAGGCCCGGTTCTTTAGACTAAGAATGAAATAAATAAAAATAAATAAATAAAACAACAACATCACATACATTGATCTGACTCCGTGATAAGTAGCTTTAGCACTTGTGTAACATATATCAGAGTCAACAGTGAACAACAAATACATTCAACACCTAGACCAGTACAAACAGACATGTTCATGCACACAAATGTTTGTACAGTGCGGGGATCGAACCCGCGACCTCTTGGTTAGTAATTAACTTCTTGACCATAACACCAAAGTGGTCGTCTAAGGGACATCTACACATACTTTTTTTAAACAGATTTAAAAACGGATAAAAACGTTGAAGTGTCCGCAATCGCAAACTACAAAGACATTACTTCAACACTTAATGACACTTGATAAAATAATAAAAGTTAGGGAATGGTTTCGAAAGTTCGAGATAGTCAGTATTGTTTGCCCGGTTATCTCTATGTTGACTTTGTACTCATCTATTATGTCATAATGTAATGACGCCAAGAGAAAGTAAACAATTAAAATGTGTTTCGTGGGAACTTCCTCGTATCAAAATTAATTTAAATAACAATAACATATTAGGCATGATTTACATATTACAATCAGTTGTTGACTTGTCTTATTCATTACTAGGTCATTTAAACAGATGACGTTAGTTAATCATACTCGTAGTACATAGTATCAAGGTCTCTAACCGGTGACGTCGAACGATGTCAACTGAAAACTAAAAACTCAAGATACGTACTTAGTAAATGACTATAGTAAACAAGTGTTCTTTGTTTCAGAAATGGAAGACATAGCGATATTGTGGAGCGCCGCGTCCCCGGAGAGCGCTCTGTGGTCCGACTACTTAGTGGCCAGCTTCGACAAAATTATGTCCCAGAGAGCCAGGCACCATTACAGGTAAGGGATTGAGAGGGTTTCATTATTTTTTTAGTTATTTCAACTAATAAATTTAAGGTAATTTTATTTAAACACTGTTGGTTAAAAATTAAATTCATTAAAAAAGTATGTGTAGATATCCCTGTGTTATTTCCTGAACATAGAATTGATCAGTATTGTGGTCAAAGGGACTTAACGAATCTTACATTTTCATAAAATAGTATCATCAGTTGAATCCTCTTACGATGAAAGAGTCATCATATCCAAGGATGAATAAAGTTGTAACAAAAAACAAGTTTTAAACGAGTATTTAACTTTCACCCTGGTAGAATAACACAAATATTCGCAGAACTGAATACGACCCTGGCGCTCCTTGTTTTATGATACTGCGAGGATTAAATACCCTACAAATAAATCACAAATATTATTAACAGACTGAAAAGCTTACTATATAGTCTTTCAGTGTAACGAGATTGAAACTGGCAATCGTCCAGTGATAAATTGGATGAATGAAATTGTAACTGCTTTCACGAAACTCACCGTTTATATTGCCGTACAATCTTTTATCTTGAATTCATTAAAAAAACTACCAGCTGTATATATTGGTAATTTACGGAAACAGCCGAAAGAGACGACGAAATGCTTTCATGGAAACCGCACGTGTGAAAGTTAAAGCTTAATATGAAAATTTGAATCCTTATTTATTTTAAGACAATTTTTAGGGTAACGCCGGTCACAGCTGAAGAAATTATGTCCTGCGATTCACAAGAGAAATTGAACAAACTTGCAAAGGCGCAACTACAAATTGTGATACTGTGCCCCAACTTGTCCTCCAAGATGGCCGACCTGAAAAAGGACGGTACCACTGAAGAACTGTTCAAAGCTGACAAGGTGCTGGTGATGCTGCTAGGTGTTGAGAAAAATCAAGTAGTTTCGACCCATTGTGAAGGTTAGAACTAATTTACTTTACTACTTAGCGTATGGTACCGACGACATCATAGTAAACATCACAAGCATCTTATGCACTTGTAAGAGACAATTGTGTAAAAAAATACTTTGCCTTTTTTTAACAGGCTATCCTGATGTACTGTAGTCTGTATATCGCAGTTAGCTGAACTTTCATTCATTCAACCTCTTTTGTTTTTTTTGTTATATTGTTTCGTTACCAACGCCACGGCTCTCACCGACACAAAACAGTACCTAGGTCCTTCCTTCATAACCTTATTAATTAATATTTTCTGACACAGAATACCCCACAATCGACCAATGGCAAATGATGAGCGTTCGCGAGAAGGATACTTCGTTCGTGGACACGTTTCTGACATCAGCTGTGGGCATTCTGAGAACCAAAGACTGCAGGGATACCGCAACGGACAGGACTAGTTTTTCCATTGTGCCAAAGAAAGTAAAAATCGTAAGTGTTAGGGGTATTTTTAACCCCGACCAAATAAAAGGATTTTATAAGTTTCACCCCTATGTCTGTTTGGGTTACTGTGTGTGTCTGTCTGTCTGTGGGATCGTAGCTCCCGTTTATTTGAAAGGCAATGTAATTACGGTGGTTCTTAGCTGTCGCTGTTTAATATCCGTCCAGCCGTTGAAACTCATCAGCTTTTTTCCTGGCAAATTCAGGAGTTTTTTTAACTGGAAAGTTATTTCTTTTTAACATAACATTATTAGAGTGGTCTTTAAAAACATCAAAAGGTTACATTTAAAACATTCATACAAACTCCCAAACTTTTATTTATTACGCGAACAATGTCATGCCTAAAAGAAACAAGGAAATTCTTGTGAAGAATTCATTAAGGAAACATTTTGTAATTATCTTATTTTTATACAGGGGCAGAGCCGAGTGATAGCACTCTTAAATGACCCCATTAGAGAGGAGGACAGCATTAAGATTATGGTGGACAAAAAGGGCGAGGTCATACAAATACCCACGTTCAAGAAAAGGAATCCCTACACACTGCAATTCGATATTCCCGGTAAGTTCCCAATCCGCGAACAAACAAGAAAGATCCGATGGCAGACACTGTGAGAATTCGAGCTTTTGGGTTTATAAATGAATGTTCTAATATTAGTTCTCGGTTATGGATTACAAAAAGAACCAAAACGAATCGAAATTGTTCGGCATTAATTAACTGTCTTCACAAACACTGGATGCAGTCGTAAAAATACAAAACACGTCCAAACATTCCATGATACAACGAACACCAAATATATTTGACGTCATCAGGTCAAAGAAACACTGTTCAGTTTGTTAGTCAAGACGAATGAAAGTCACGGAATATGATAACGCATACTGACTCTTGAAGATAGTAAAGTGTGTCTAATCATTATGTGTAACCTAAATATGTTTGAAAACCATTTGGAAAAAGGGCAATGGCAACGGCCCTTTACCCGAATTTTTATAATAAATATACAATTTCCTAAACCAAATTGGAAGATACTTAGTTACATTTCCATTTCAGTTTTGCGGTTACGTAGTAAAATCAGGGTATGCTCAAGTTTTCGCGCTACATTCAGTCAGTCGCAATGAAATGATTGGTGTATCTAGCTAGACTGAAGTTTATGATCGATGACGTTTTGAGCATGCGTGGTAACTCTGCAGGGTCCACTGCTGCAACTTTTAATTGGGTCCCAATTAATAGCAGATAGTAGGTCGAGTACGATAAAGGACTGATGACATACCTAGCTACGTAACATTGACCTAATTAGGATAACGGAAAAGTTTCCCTTTACAATTTAGCTGGCGTCTCTCGTTCAATCCCTGCGTCGTAGCTGCAACAATATTGGATTGCCAACGTTTTATTTCAGTGACTTAGCTGATGAACTGCTCATTCAATCTATGAAACATTTAGCAATTTATCTATTTAAGAAATTTACTACAATTAAATGATGCAGGGAAAAATTAATCCGACATTTCCCAGGTTCACCTTTGAAATTCACCATTTTAAAGATGCGTGACAAAATTTCTATATGAAATAGCCCTAAAAAGAAAAACAAAGGTAGTATTAAGGCTCTAAAATATTTCAATCTAAAATGTTTAACTACCGCCACATTTTAAGACCGTGCACTTGCCCACAGACTCCTGTTTGGAGGTGTCGATGCTGGTGTGGGTGCGAGTGAGCAAGAACGGCCAGTCGCTGGGGCGTCGGCAGATCAAGTGCGAGAGCAGGCTGCGCGAGCTGGACCAGCTGCTGAGGGCTTCAGACCACCCTCTGGAGTTTATGTGCCAGGTACAATTTATAGAAGAGCATTTAGGACTTTTACTATGTAGAATACTGGCGGTGCGTCGTCATCTAGTGCATGAATAGTATCATAATGGTGTACTGAAGTGTTAAGGTAGAGCCTTTACTCGTTATGAGACGATGACATGCCATGGTCAATACGTAACGATTATGGTTAGAAGTGGATGAACCAGAAGAAATGGAGGGTAAGGTTGAAAGAACATTATTAGTAATAATAAACAACATCGTCGTAACCCGAGTAAAAAACGTTTTTTTTCTTTACAGACACTCGGTTTCAAGACCACAAGTAAGGAACAACTGGACAGCTGGATGCTGAACGCCTTCCAAAAGAACATACCACCGCACTTCAATCTGCTGGCCTCTAACGAGCAGTTCAACCCTAAAGCTGATGTTTCAAGTAAGACCTTCACTAGTTCGTTGAGTCGTCATGTCTACCTACTCCAAAAGATTCCTATGTGTACAAGAATGTGAATGTTTTCTCCTTCAAATCTTACTCAATCGTAACTCATATGATAAGATAACGATTTTGATTTAATTTTTTGTGTGAAGTTTTGGTAGTACGTATTGGTTGTGCAGTGCGTTGTGTATTTCCAGACCAGCGTCTGCCAGGCCTGTCAACGTTCGACAATTAGCTGTCTTTAAGAGCAAACTGTTATTCTAAATGCTACTTTCAACTTACAGGTGGCGAAGAGTACCCTACCCTGCTCCATTGGGCCGCGCGCTTCGGGCTGGAGCGCGTGTGCTGGCAGCTGCTGGAGTGCCCGGGCGGGGGCGCGGCGGTCGCGCTGCGGAACGTGCGCCAACGCACGCCCGCCGACCTAGCGCGCGACTACAAGCACTACCGGCTGGCCGACGTGCTGGCGGACCACCTGGTAAATACCTTTTGCTTACCGGCTGCAGTGTTCAAGTGTACCTACTTCTCATATTCACATTTCGACCTGGAGCCTTTTTTCTGACCGCTACTGGAGTATCCAGCATTAAGTCTTTATATGTGCTTTAGAATAGAATACCTACCGAAAATACAGCAGATAATTAATAATCCTTCTATCTACATTAAACGGAACATATTCAAAGTATTAAATGATACGTAACCTACCAACTATTTAACTGAAAACTTTCTCTTTCCAGAAAATAAACGAATTCTCCAACATGTACTATTACCTGAAAAACATGTCCGATAACGACAAAGAAGAAAATCAGGAGGAAGCAAAACATGACGAGGAATTACGAATAGTGGAAACGTGCGACACGGTCGATTCCCCGTGCCGAGGCGAAACCAGCAACGGGGCTGAAGGTACCAGCGACCCCTTCAGCGAAGCCTGCACCCAGAACTTGGAGACATTGGAAACAACCAAAGACGAAAAGAAACGACCAACACTAAAGCTACCGAAGGTAAAAGAACAATTCTACCAAAACGAAATGCCCTTCCACGACAACACCGCCGACAGGATCCAGCAAGCCATCGAACACGACTACCTAGTTCAACCTTCAAACATCAAAGTGGAGAGCCCAAAGTTTCGACCAAACAACTTATACGCCAACAGCTCTCGTCTGATGCCCCAGCAATCTGATATTTTTTTGTATTCTCCCACCGAAGAGTCTAAGACTTTTAATATCGAAACCCCCACTAGTGATATAAGCCAAATCAATTTGAATACCAGAGACATCCGGTGCAGCGGAAGCGTCAAGTCAGGGAGAGAAAACTGCCCACTAACGGGCCAAGAGGAATTAGCAGAAATAATCAACGACTTCAAGAACAATGTGTTCAGCATATCCGAGGTAGAGAAGTTGGTGATGGAGTGGCGAAACCGAAACGAGACACAGCAGTCTCTCAAGGAAAAGCAGGAACAGTTGAATAAGATGAGAGAGGAATACGATAAAATTCAGCAGAAAATCAAAGATAAGTTGAAAAGGCCCACGCCGTTTGATAGGGTGAAGAAAATGTTCTCGAAGGGGAAAAATAAAAGTAAGTTTAAGACAAATACATGCATGACTATTGGCCGATTACCAATTATACCTTGGACTAAAATTTAGATAACTGTCAGTTTGTAGCCTTAAGCTGTAAGTCGTTGTTTTGAAATATATGATACTAATATTGTGTTGTAATTTTAGATCATGATAACGGTAACGGAGGAATTGAAAAACGCAATGGGAACACGAGACCAAATAGCAGCATGAGCGACAGTACGTTTTATCATATTTTGTCTAATTTCATACTTATTTTTACAACTAAACAAGTTATTAAATGGCATATTAATTAACAGGTTCCTCATCGTCTGGACGGCTGAGCACGGTCAGCGGCGGAAGTGTTGCGGAGACAAATAGCGTTCAGTCAGAAATGGACGATAAGGCTAGGTCCATTGTAAGTGAAGATTGCTTATTTGTCTGCCCCATACAATACATTTTACAACTTTTCTTGTTTCGTCCTACCGGCTACGTCATTTTAACACTGACGGACGGTAGCCAGACACAATAGAAATTTTATTGTTATAACTGCTATAGCAACAACGAACGTAAAGTCTATCGAATCAAGAAACTGCGGTTATTATGGACATCCATTAAATCATTTCGAAATACTTTTGTTAGAAAAACCTTTGCGTTTTGAAACAAGCTGATATCCTCAAATATTGATCTCGGAAGTGAACAGCGCCCCGCAGCGTACTTTAATAATGTCATCAAAACGTTCTGATAAACATAAGTGGGTTGAGCACGTATATTATTGTAATGTATCCGTGTCGTCCAAACGTCAGAAACTGACGAACTGACAAGCTAACGATTGGTTAACGGTACGAATACGTTACGATAGTTCTTCGATCTCGCCCAAAGTTGTTTGAAATCGCAACTTACGTGTTCTTGTTAACTATCCCCAGATCTCGTCAAGTACTTTGACGATGCACTCGGCGTGCGAGGGAGAGAACAGGCTGGATGACTACCTCATCCCGCCGCCGCCGCGCCCGCTCAACGGATGCCCGCAGTTCACAACTTTCGGTCACCCTAAGCATGATACCAGGTCAGTATCATATGAATAAAAGAATAAATATTCAGCTTTAGTACAAAGAATAAGTGATATCAGATTTAGCAAAATAGGCAAAGATAGCAAAATATACAAGAGATGGTATTAGAGCGGGTGAAACAGAAACAGCTCTTTCTTTGTAAAGCGTTGTCTGTTGTTCATTTCGATAAGAACCGTTGATAAGTGGCCGTCACCTATAATCTATAATATAAAAATTAATCGCAAAATCTGTTGGTAAGCCATAACTCAAGAACGCCTAGACCAATTTGGCCAATTCTTTTTTTTATAATATTCCTTAAAGTACAGGAGTGGTTTTTACGCAGAAAAACATTAAAAAAAACAACGGGCAGGACGACATCTACGGGATACGCTAGTAGGAAATGTCAGTATACAAGCGACAGCATACACATTTGTTGCGAGCCTTAAGTTATTTGAGATGATGAAATGTCAGTCAATGATGACAGTCGCGAGTAGTGGCGAGAGTATACCGCATGTGTGCCCCGGCTCTATGGTCTACTTTATGGGCTTAAATAGCTTTAACTAATTAAGCCCAGAATCAAAATAACTGTGCTTGCGTGCCAGTTCAGCTATATAAAAGGTTAAATTAAACTCACTTATTTTCCAGGGGCCAACACATGGCGACGATAGTGGAGCGGGAAACATCAGCTTCCCGGGAACGGCTGGACGAGCCGGACACGCACCTGCGCATGAGTTTTCCGCGCGACCGTCCGCGCTGCGACGACGGCAGGACCCAACACATGTACATGAATATATCTGCCACGCATACGTAGGAGAAATCAAGAGAAATTTATTGTTTGAACTGTGTAATAACAAATAATTTTGTATTTAACGCTAGTGAAAAAAGATTCGCATGAGATTCCCGCTCGACCGCCCGTGCTTCGACGAACGTCAGGACCAACACAATCATGTACATGATAAAAAAAAAACTGCCATGCATACGTAGAAATCGAGAGAAATGGATTGTTAGAACCTCCTAAACGAATAATTTTGTATTTAACGCTAGTGAAAAATATATTCAAGATTCGCACGAGTTTCCCACGCATATATGAATATATCTGCCACGCATCGATAAATGTATCTCATCGAAAGGATTTGCACAGAGTCACAAAATTATATTATAAGTAAAGTAAAGATTTACAAAGAATCTCAACGAAAAGGTCCTTTATCATTCATGAATTAGAATACATTTCGATTTTCAACGATACTGATTGGCACCAAAGGAAACCTTTTTTTAAATTTGTATTTCTTTTTTTCATCGAGATTATACAATCTCCAAGAATCTCCCGTTTGTGTTGTGCACAGATATATATTGTGTTGTGAGTTTCGTAGTTTTATTTGGCCGATAGCACGCGGGCATGTATCTGCGTTTACTTACATTCATGTGAAATTAAATTTTGTAAAAAAATTGCCACCGACACTTTTTTTTGTTCAAATGACTGAAATTACTAGAAAGGATTTGCAATTTTGTTTACGAATACGACGAAGACTGAAAAGATTTGATGTAAATATCTTGTACATATTAAGCAATGACTTTACATTTTTATTTATTTGTATTAATTGTAATTAATTGCAAACCTATATACGTATTTAATTTACAATAGTACAAAATATACCCCTTAGTATAATATTTAGATTTAAGATTTTAGCCGACAAACACGAAGGTTAGGTAAAGAAAATTTCAAGTAGAATTACTTTTTGAATATTTTTTATTAACGTGTCCCAAAATGCATTTATATGTACGTAAATAATACGAAATAAATTTGATAAATACAAAAATTTCCAAGTTCATTCATTTGGCATCTACCTATCTATTCTACCTTCCCTATAAAACCAACCGAGTGGAATAAATGCTACTTAAATTGTTTTTCAATACTTGTCATTGTTAAAATAAAATTCATAAGAGCTATTACTATTTACTATTCAAACAATAACGAAATTTTGATATAAATAAAACATAAGTTATATAGTAACTAACAGAATACTCTCGTTGAAATTTCATTGGTATAACAATTGGTACCTACATAAAAATTAAATGACATATTAATAATTATAAAAATCACAAAAACACTTTTGCTTTTTCAATTTTAAAAATATCACAAATATTGTATTTGATTAATTAGCCCAACGATAGTCGTGTGATAAACGTCTACTAAATAGCAGTTGTCTCTGACCATTCGATAGTCAACGACACAAAACGCGTGTCAAATTTATGCAAGTCAAGAAAATAATACTCATTACATTTCGAATCTTACATCATTGTAGCACTAAAACGATTCACGATGGTTTCCAAAGGACATGTTTTTTAGTCACATTTGGCTTTAAAACATAATTATTGGGTTGATCATTTTAGTATAATCGATCACCCAAAGCGCATTTCAGATGTAGACATAGTTACTTTAAATAGGTTGTTTCTTATACAAAAATAGTTTCTGTAATACCGTGGCGGTGAAAAGCACAAAGTTTATACAAGAAAACGCCACTGTTTGTCACCTTTTAGATGTAAGGAAAGAGGTTGTTACTCTTAAACCAAACAAAAAAAAATGCTTATAGCCTTAATATAATTATAAGAACAGAAAGAGACGTATAATTTTTTATTATGACCTATCTTACATCCAGTTGTTTTTATTATTGTCCCACATTACCCGTCAGCCTTTTGCAAAATGTTTAACACGGAGTAGGCTAACATCAAAGACAGATAAACGAGCTGACATAAACATTTGACCAGTGACAAACATAGCGTCTCAAATTTCAATTTTCATACCCCTTCCTCACCTTATTTTGGTGGAATCGCGTAAGCTGGTGTAAGACGTTAACTATAACTTAGTTTTCTCTTTGGCATGGTGCACTAGGCCGTTGGCCCTGGCGGGGGCGAGGGGCGCGGGCGGCGGGGGTCGCGCTGCTATCGCCTGGTACATGCCCCACACGGCTAGCGGCCGCATGTACGCGATGGAGCGGTGGTTGCCGTTCTCGTACAAAGCCTCCGGAGTCTCGAACGAGAGCCCCATTTGTGTGAGTGTGTTGTGCAGACCGCCCGCCGTCTTGAACGCTTCTTCGTGCATTCCTGTAAATAGGAAATAAGGAATTAATAAATTATCACCAAGAAAAATATATTCCAAAACCCTATTTATTTATTTATTGGAGAACACAAAAGATTACATCAAGTCTTAATCAAGGAGTACATAGTTATCAGTTCAAATAATGTTCAAATAATAGTGTTCATTTCTTAAATAAACACGCAATTGAACACCATAATGGAGTGACTATTTCTTTTTACTCGCAATATTTGAATTTTAATTGATGAAAAGTTGAAGAGTATGAATGATGACGTCATAAGCTAGTATCGCCATACAGAATCTATGGAAGGCGATTTTAACAATTCATAAAATGTGTGTCAACGATTGGTGGTGTCAAATACCTAATTGAGTGACAGTCGAAGCTTGAACTAGGCGTGAGCGTATGCTATGGCAACTAGGACAAGAACATGCATGGGAATCAAACTCGCTACTGGTTCGTTCGTTTTATTTTATCATATTATATGTAATTAAAGTACAACTTGGTGTTTTATCTAAATCTCGGACTTTGAACGTCATTCTACTAAATTACTAAGGCCGAATTGTTTCGAATTCATAATACCGACTAAGAAAGTAGAACTCACCTTCAAATATCATCAGAGCCGCAAGTCCGTACGTCACTCCAACCCACATCTCTTCACTCTGAAGCGCGGTCGTATCTATGCGGCCATTAGGACCCGTCACGTATCCGTTGACGGCCCCCATCTTGCCATCTTTAAACTTCATAACGTTGTTCTCAAATATGGTTGTGAGAGCTTTCTTTACGTTCGCTTCGGGGAATACTGGGTCTGTCAATCCTGAGGCGCGAAGGAACCTGAAGAAATAGGTATAATGTTTTTTAATGCAAAATATAAGCTGTGAATTTATCTATGTTGATGGAAAGCGCGTGACTCGTCATCGCAGTAGGAATGTATCTGTAGCTTGTGCTTCTTTAATATCACGCTACACTGATGCAAAACTTTGAGTATCTGAGGCTCTGACTGAATACTGAGAGTTAAATACTGTTTTTTTTGCATTACACAAATCGTAGCTCAGTTAGTTAATAACCTGATTAAATGATTGGGACTCTAGCGAGTGGAATGTAGCCGAAAGTACAAGGTTTTTGAGTTTGACTTTCCTACCCACGAACGTATGACATGGCAGCTATCCATAGGACGTGTAATATAACATTCTCATCGAGCATATTACTGATTCAACATCATGACGAACTCTTGGTTGTCGGCCTCGGGGCCTAGTATGTGATATTATGGTACCTACCCACAGACGCATGGCAGCTATCCTCAGTCTAAACATGGGTACTGATCAATGTTTCAGGGTGTAATGTAACATTCGCATCAAGCATATTACTGGTTCAACATCTTGTTGAACTGTCGCACGCTGTCCGCCTAGTATGTGGGCCATCACTCGGACTGATGATACCGCGGCTATCCAGCCTAAAGTATTTTGACTTTATTACTCGCTTCCACGTCGTCCTCCTGGCCTGGCATGTGCGCCATCACTCGGACTGATGATACGGCGGCTATCTACAGTCTTAATAATTTTGACTTTACTCACCACTGGCCAGCCAGCTGGTCCGACATGACGACCTTGCTGTTCGCCGTGCACGTATCGAACAGGTAATACGAGCCGTTCCACAGTTTGTCTTCGAACGAGTTGCGACCCTGGGCCAGCATCTTGGCGAACTCTCGCTCGTCGTCCTCGTGGCCTAGTATGTGAGCCATGGTGCGGACGGCTGATACGGCGGCTACCCATAGTCCGCCGCAGTAAGCGCTAGAAGAGAAAAAAAACTCACTTTGTGCAACCTATGACTACTAAAATTCGTATAAATTATGAGAGATCTCATATGTTGGAACCTATCCCTTAGATCCTGGCTAAAAAAACTGACAAAGTTGTTTAGTGGTTTAGAGCGGACATTGGCATACTTCTGAATTTGATACTTCCCAAAGGTAAAAAAAATATGACAGATTTGACATTTACAAAAAAAAATTAGAGGAAAAAAACTAGTCAACTTTCAATTTGCTCAAGTGTACACTATCATCAGAAGATATCTATCTTCTCACCTGGGCCCCTTCATCACCCACGTGCCGTACGTCTGGTCGGGGAAGACCCCGTTCTCGATCAGTCTGTCGCCATCTTGGTCCCAGAGTGCCAGTTGCCTCAATAGCATCACACACCCGTGTACAGTGGCCAGCATATCTGGTTACCTATTTTTGTTGCAAAATTGCCTGTATCACAAGCGCTCAAGATACCGCAGTAATTACCGTGACATGCTGGCCACCGTACATATAAGCTAGGTTGTGCCATAATTACATAGCTGCCAAACGTAAATAACTATCCAAGATATACCTCATGGGTCCCTTCATCACCCACGCGTCGTACGTCTGGTCGAGGAAGCCCCCATTCTCGATCAGTCCGTCGCCATCTTTATCCCAGAGCGCCGCTCGCCTCAGTAGCACCACACACCCCATGTACATATCCGCTAGGTACTTGTGCCCTAACCACATAGCTGCTAAAAGTAAATAACTATTAAAGATATCTCACCTGGGTCCCTTCATCACCCACGCGTCGTACGTCTGTTCGGGGAAGCCCCCATTCTCGATCAGTCCGTCGCCATCTTTATCCCAGAGCGCCGCTCGCCTCAGTAGCACCACACACCCCATGTACATATCCGCTAGGTTCTTGTGCCCTAACCACATAGCTGCTAAAAGTAAATAACTATTAAAGATATCTCACCTGGGTCCCTTCATCACCCACGCGTCGTACGTCTGGTCGGGGAAGCCCCCATTCTCGATCAGTCCGTCGCCATCTTTATCCCAGAGCGCCGCTCGCCTCAGTAGCACCACACACCCCATGTACATATCCGCTAGGTACTTGTGCCCTAACCACATAGGTGCTAAACGTAAATAACTATCAAAGATATCTCACCTGGGTCCCTTCATCACCCACGCGTCGTACGTCTGGTCGGGGAAGCCCCCATTCTCGATCAGTCCGTCACCAATTTTATCCCAGAGCGCCGCTCGCCTCAGTAGCACCACACACCCCATGTACATATCCGTTAGGTACTTGTGCCCTAACCACATAGGTGCTAAACGTAAATAACTATCAAAGATATCTCACCTGGGTCCCTTCATCACCCACGCGTCGTACGTCTGGTCGGGGAAGCCGCCGTTCTCGATCAGTCTGTCGCCATCTTGGCCCCAGAGCGCCGCTCGTCTCTATAGCATCACACACTTCATATCCGCTACGTACTTGTGCCCTAACCACATAGCTGCCAAATAACTATCAGACATCTCACCTGGGTCCCTTCATCACCCACGCGTCGTACGTCTGGTCGGGGAAGCCGCCGTTCTCGATAAGTCCGTCGCCATCTTTGTCCCAGAGCGCCGCTCGCCTCAGTAGCAGCACACACCCCATGTACATATCCGCTAGGTACTTGTGCGCTTCCCACACGGCAGCAGGTTCGCGCGGTTCCGCCCGGTCACCGCCGTCGTCTTTCTCCAGGTCGGGTTCAGCGCTCCTGTTCAAAGTGTTGATAAAGAATTGAGATTACATGTTTTGATTAAGAGACTCGAGTCTTTTTGCATGACGCGAGTCATCAGTTTTTTCGATTCCATGAGTCTCATAGAGGTGTATGTCGTTTGAGTTCTAAGAGTTCTTTGACTAGTATACCAAATTTTGCTTTACTTAAGTCATACGTGGATAATATAATCAATGACTCCGGTACACTCAATAGAACGTGTTCAAAATACTGTCCTAAAAAAGTTGACTACTGTTACACTGACAAAACACACACACACAGCTTAAGTGAAGTCTAGTGAAAGAAAACGATGTTTGCAGTCTGAATTCATTATCTATTGAAAGAATCTTTATAACAAGACTCGAGTCTCACACACTACCTGTACAACAAATCAAGAATATCAGCCACAGCGTACGGCCGCGGCGTCTGTGCGACCGGTGTTGATTCTGCTGTCGACACGGCCGATACAGGCGGGGACTTCTCCGCCTGACCAGTCGACCGCGAGTACAAGTCGTCCTCGGTGCCGTCACGGACGTCGTCGATGTACGCCATGGAGCGATACCTGCAGGTAGTGCGGGCTGGTATAGCTTGAAGCGGGATATAATGTGTTGACGGATTTGTTAAACTTTACACGTCAAAGTGAGAAGGGAAATATGACGATTTTGCAACGAAAATTAATATTGTAGGAGTCATAAATCGTAAAATCATAAAATCAAACAATAAAGCCATCAAGTCAACAAATAAAGACCACAACGGGGCGTGAGCAAAGCGAAATGTGGTTTTAGCATGCTTTTGCAAAAAATATCTAAGTCTTCAAGTAGCGAGAACATCGTCCTCAGTGAGACATGACAAGTCTGATAATTTTAAACGTCGATTTCGCACCATCACTGTCCTCTTCATTTATGCCACGTCACGCTGAATGTTTGGCAAAACTGCATAAACAATAAGCTGAACGATGATTGTAAGAAAATGCTACCACATTTACAGATCCCGGATTAACAGTGCCAAGCAAATATGCCCGTTTGCTTTGCACTTTCATATGTCCCATATATCGGTAATCTTTAGGTCTGACCGACATTTCGCTAGCATAAAAAGACATTACTCTTAAATTGAGAAATTTTAAATTAAGTACGGTGGCCAGCACGTCACAGTAAACACTGCGGTATCTTGTGCACGTATAATACGGGCGATTTTGCAACAAAAATGGGTAGCCTAATTTACTGGCCGCTGTACCTACCTGTCTGTAGCGAAAGGCGCGTGGTGCGCTCTCAAAAGTCGATAGTCGCGCATCACTTGCAATATGAACTTCAGGTTCAGGTCGCGCCACTCACTCACGTCGTGGATGTTGTACGCGTTTATGTGGCTGAAGGGGATGCCCTCTGCAAGGAAAGGAATTCGATTTTTAAAATACGTAAGTTTTTAAAATAAGTAAATAAGTACCTACGCTTTGTGGCCAGTGATAAAACAGTTCGAATTTTGAAAAGGGGTTGGTGGCCAGTGTTATAGAAAAACTCTAATTTTATTTATTTATTTTATACTATAAAAATACGGTACCACCCGCATAGAACCCGTTTTTAACATATCCCACAGGAACTGTTAAGTTTTACGGGATAAAAAGTATCCTATGTGTTATTCCAGGTTATAATCTGTGTAAATGTTGTGGTAAGAAGATTCCTACAACATCCAAAAGAAACACTTTTACAGCTGTTTAACAATAGGTTAAGACGCCAGACGCAGACTATGAAACTAATGCATTCGCTTCAAATTTTTTTAATAACAGGTCGACGAAAAAAATCATTAGGTACCACTTCTATAGAGTATTCTCAGCATCATTTAAATATGATTATAAGAAAATTCAACAAGCCTAGTATAAATACTGTCTCTGTAACTCCAAAGTATATTGAATTGGTACACGTAGTGTACAAAAAAACACACGCTTACCTGGGTCCCCAAGATCATGCGGAATGGAATCCCTAATTTTATATTTCACTGATTTTCCATCATATAAAGATTGTCTATATTTTTCAGTTTCTAATCCTATTGTATCACGAAACATGTATTGCAAAACCACCTGAAAATAAAATCACGGGTTAGCTACTGGAAACTACGTTGCATGAAATTAATTAAAAGGTCGTTTGATAAAGCCATTTACCTGTAAATTTGGCCACAGCTGAGCTAAGGCGAATGAGGCGTAAAAATGAACGTCGTACGTATTATACATTCTGTACTCGTGGCCTTCTAAGTATCCGAATAAACCGAAATTATGTCTGTAAGTTGAAGAAAATGATCAAATTATCTTCCAAGTCTCTAAAGTTGAACACTAACTTGTGGAATAAGAGTTACCTAGGATCATTGTCTGGATATTCGTCGTGGACGTCAAACCAGATAGTACCTCCATCGGCGATAAAGTAAAGCTCATTCATTAAGGCACTTTTTAACCAGTCAGGTATATTACTGCGAAAAAAATAACGAGTAAAACCTTACTTCACAAACAGTTAAATAAAAAAACGGAAAAAATGTTAGTATACCTATTATTTAATATAGGTTCCTGCCACTCTAAGAGTTGCTTCTCCCAATTTTTATAATTCCTAAGAGCGTACGCAGCTATGCTGGCTCCAGCTATACCATCACTACCAAAATATTTAGTATAAAATCTGAAAATGAAATATTAATTCACAATATTTTATTTAATAACGCAAAAAAAAATGTATAACTGTTCTGAAAATCACGGATACATGGAGACAAAATTATGTTGCCAATGAAGACATCGCCAGACTTAACTGATGACAAAAGTCGCTTTCTAAAAAAGTGGCCCGATGTCTCTAAATAATTACGTCAATTAAAATTGCTCAACTCTGCTAACTTGTTTGCTATCACGTTTATTTGTCGCCTAGTGTATCCGTGGCTTATTGAATGTATTTTTTACATACACAAAAACATTATTAATACCTTCTATGAACTTTCTTATCTTTTTTGTATTTTATAACTGGCATATCCCACGCAAGACAGAACTCTGTCGAACCACTTCCGCCGGGATCCAGTGATATTACACTTGAAAGTCCTACTGAATCACCTGGTAACAGATTAAAAAAACTTTGTTGTTTCATTTAGTTAAAAAAAACATGAAAACTAGTATGAAAATAGTCTATACTCCGTTACAAGTTATGGTTATAACATCGTGCAGATTTCATCACGCATGTAGGATTGGCCCGCATGACAGTAAAACGCTCACTGATTTTTGTAGAAATATTGAAGTGCTCACGCATCACACCCTGCTTCCCGCTTGCGTATTCCAAGCACGCACGCATGCGGGCCAATCCCGCGTGCGTGTAAAAATCCGCACGATAGTAAAACCCTTAGAGCATAATCGTCCTGCGTTACGACTTTATATTGGCAGGGAAAAGGTATTATTTAGTAAGTCGCGACAGCGATGTATAAATAAAATAAATAAATAAATAAATATTTCACAACAATCACACCAATTCTCTAGTCCCAAAGTAAGCTACGAGGCTTGTGTTATGGGTACTAGACAACGGATAAACATAGATACTTAAATACTTTTTTTTTGTATATAAATACATATTATACATAGAAAACACCCAGACCAGTACAAACACACATGTTCATGCACACTTATGCTTGTACTGTGCGGGGATCGAACCCGCGACCCTTGGTTTTAGAAGTCCGACATGTGGACCACTGCACCAAGCGGTCGTCAAAAGAATGAAGTTATCTCATGCCAAAAGTCTATAAGCTGGAGCTGGAGGGGAGAAGTATAGCGCATGGGAGCAGTCGCTATCTTACTCGCTCTTTTTCTCGCTCGGTCGCATGGGCACGGACGTGCGCATGCAATGCCCCCACTTCTTCTGCCACCATTTAATTAACTTTCTGTTAATAAACAGATATATACTTATCGCGCCAAATATGGTGCGACTTATATGATAATATAACTTGTCGCACTATACCAAACATAAATGTTTTTGCTAACATGCTTAAAAAATTGTTATAAAAACCATAATCATAACCAAAGTCTGTTAGTAAAAATCAAAAAGATCATAGTAAAAGGCTAAGAAGATATAGTCAATGCTTACATTTGTAAATCTTTTTCTGTTTTTCTTTCTTCTCTTTCTCATCTTTATCAGACTTATCCGGGACTTTAGGCGGCGGCGGAGTAAGACTAGGGTCAGGCTCGAGGCGGCCATTCTTTTTAAGACACTCCCACACATAAGACGACGTCTTTGTAGCGTTCCATAGACAGTAATCTTCGTGTATAGTTTCATTGTCGTGTTTCTTTTTGGATATAGTAAATGTGCATGGCGTATCTTCTATTTTCTGCTCTAGTGTCACACCACTTGTGTGTTCTTCAGAATACCTTTCTAGGTCTAACTTAGCTAATAAAAAAAATATTTTATTAGATTTCTTTTCCTTAGGGGCAATTAGCGCTTTGGTAGTGATACCAAAAGTTAAGCAACCTAAGGCGCGGTCATGTTTGGGATGGGTGACCATACTGACCATTTAAATGACGTCTATTTACAAGCATCTCCGTTCTTCGGAAGGCACGTTAAGCGATTGGTCCCGATTAATATCGATAGATATTAGTCGTTAAGCCTAGTAAGAGGCCCTCGGGCGGCTTAATAACATCTGACAGTAAGGTTGGTCACTTATCTTACACACACCCCTCTACCAATCCACACTGAGCCCGCGTGGTGGAGTATGGCTGGGACCACCTCGTAGTTGAGGCGAGGCCTGTGCCCAGCAGTGGGACTTATAAAGGCTGATGAGATGAGAAGGGCAAATATGATAGGAAACATACCTACTTTTTAAGCAAACATTAGTATGTATTTATTTATACTTCTTCAATTTCATCAATGACTATGTTCAACAAGTATGAGAGACTTACCAGCTGATTTTTTCTTATTTGTGCTTCCTAGTACTTCAGTCCATGTGAATGTAATACTCACATCTCTTGTTTCATTGCAAACATTTTTAGCAGAGAACACAAATACTGCACAGGGCAAACTGCTATCCTGTCAAAAAAGGCAAAATTTAATTTGAGCATTTATATGATTTCCATTCAAAATCACTACAAAGTATAAAGCAATGTCACTTCTTGTCTGTCAGGTCTGTCCCTATGTCTGATTTTGATGCAGTTTTTTTTAAAGCTAGAGTGAATCAAGAGAAAGGTTTATATGTATGACCAAATGGTTGATATATTAGAGAACAAAAGAGGGTGAAGAGGGAAGGTGGCAGGAAGTTAGTAAGAAATAAAAAGTTTTTTATTATTGAATAGTTGGTAATAATTGTAATAAATACCTTGTAATTATGTGGTATGACAGGTGATATTTGGCGGCAAACTAATTTCACTCCATACTTGGAGAGGTCATAAGTGGTCCATGCTCGAGGATATAGGCCAGTGTACTCACACTCCTCAGGGTTTAAGTTCCATTCCCATGAGGATAGTGCTTTTTTGGGTTTGCTAAAGTTACAAATAAAATATGCTGGTTAAATCATTTACTGGACACTATACAATGTTATTTTAAAAGCTTGGTTTTGGATATTACTACTGATAAATTGATGCTCTATTGCCAGTCTTATTTATAGGTACCTATAAAATGAGTGAGCAATGTTTTCCATACAATAGTGATTCCTATATGATTATAAAACAGCAACAGCATTATCACAGAATATGGATTAACAGATAACAGATATTAATTATCTCCTAAAGAATATTGAATTATTATTTTATAAAGATATGGGTTTATCTGTTAGACAGATTATTGTAAACTATGCACTTTGTTCAATATGATATCAATATTAAACTTTAAAATTACAAGCAATATCAATTGTTACTTAATGTTAAACTAAATCTTTTACTCACTCATAAGTAGATAGCACTGACTGGAATATTGTTTCCTTGTTAGCATTCCTTATGTTTACAATAAACTGACACTCTGGTACAGTCACATATTCATAAATGCCTGGGTACAATTGGAAACGACAAAATTCCCCTTTGAAACCTCTTCCAATTGTCCCACCTCCAATCCCACCAATAGGGCAACCTAGCAAAGAAGTTAAATAAGCTTAAATGACAAGGAAATAAGCGGTTTCATAGTATTATCACAATAAATGACTAATTCTTACCATACATTCTTTGTGCAGAAATCATGTTCACATAGTCCATAATTGGCTTCTTCTTATTAAACCTCTTACCAATGTAATACTTCATATACCTGAAAATATTAATTATCTGTGAACTGCACACATAGGTACAATATAGGAATATAATTTTAATGAATAACCTTAACTCACCTTGCAGTCAAAGGCATCATTTCAAATAATTGTGTCGGTCTTGGTCTTATAATTTGTTTTGATTGGAGTGGATACTCATGATTAAGTTTTAGCTTCAGCCCGATATTAGGAACCTCATCAAAGTCGTACTCTGGTTCTCCTACAGTTCCCATTTCCATGGTGAAGACTTCACTAGGCACAGGATGTCGAAGGGTATCAGGTCCTGTCTTCACGGGTACGGGTCTTTATCCTGTATGACAAACACTTATTACATTTTGAATTTTTAGATTGGAAGAAAGGACACTTCTACTAAAAAGAATATGCTTCTACTAAACTGCAATATTTTTTGTAAAATCAAAATCGCACATCGCTTTCCTTTCGTCCATCCGATCCCATCCGATAGCGGTGCGGTGCGGTCAGTGCGGTGACGGACGGACCAGTGTTATTATCATAAAAATCAGGGTTGCCGTATCTAAAAACTGAAATTGCCGTATTTTGGAGAAAAAAACAAAAAATTGCCGTAATATCTTTATTATATAACCAATCATTTTAATATAACTTTAAAACAACTACAAAAATAATTATTTAATAGGTATAGGGAATAGGTATAAAGGTATAAGTGCAGTAAGTATTGGTCAACTTCTGTCTCTTTCGCAATCATTACAATTTTCACAGACCGATGGGATACATAAAAGAGACAACATGAGAGTTCAAGTGTATAGTAAACAATTTTTGGGTAATCCCCGAGCAATGTGAGCATGTGTGTGAGACTCAGTACATTGTGCGTTTCGTTTCATTTGTAATTCTTTAGAGATTCTCGGTTGTAAGGTAAGTGCTTTATAGGTTTTGTGTAAGGCATGTTGAATTGCCGTATTTAATGATACGGTAATCGAAACCCTGCCGTATACCGTAGTTTTGAAAAAACATCCTTAAATTACCGTATATTACGGCAATTGCCGTATCAATAATAACACTGGGACGGACAAGCGGAAAAAGATTATTTTTGACGTTTGTGCAGTGTTGCCAACCCCAGTGCAGCAGATCAATCTTAAAAAAGCAGTAGAAAACAGTAAAATTACATTTTCAATACATTAAATCAACTGTCTCAAAAACGTTTCCATTGGGACATAGAATTAGTTATATAGATGTATAGTTATTGATACTACTGCAGCACTACCAATAGTACTTCTTTAAATTTCAATTTTTTTATAAAGACATAAAATAGGTACTCAAAATAACAAACATTATTCATCGTTGTGTACCTATTACCCTATCCTCAACATTTTCTGTTTCATTGTTTTCGTTAAAATCGCACGAATCAATAAACTTCTGTTCATACTTCAAAGCTTTCTTCCTAGGAGGAGTTTTGTCGGAATCCGATTCTTCCCTACTAATAGGCAAGGCGAAAGATTTTGAAATCCTCTTCCGTAATGCAGATAACCATCTACTGTTTACAACAAAACTTTTATTTCGGTAATAAATTTAAGATTTTGGTAAAGCCATTTTTATAATCATTTTTAAATATTGCGCGAAAACATCTCGCCGTGTCATGGCGTCGTATGTGACGTCATACTTACGTAAACGTGAAATTTGTTTACGCGCAGCTAGACAGCAAAGTAAACAAACACTACGTATTTTTTTGTGTTAAAAATGAATTCTAAAGTTTATAAGTGGTGTGCAGTGCCTCAGTGCAAAAATACATCAATAACGACACCCAACAAGGTGCTTGTACATGTCCCATACAAGAAAATAGTAAGAGATAAATGGTTAAAGCTTGCACGGCGAAACCCGAACGATGTAAAGACAAATTCGCCACTTTATTTCTGTGAAGATCACTTTGATGTGAGTATGTTATCATGTATTGATAGATTTTTAATTTATTATAATGTTTGTTTGACGTGAAATACTTGAAAGTAGAGGCTATGGAATAACTAGTCATTTCTTGAGGTTATGTTTGTGTTAGTCTTGGTTATCATTCTTATTATCAATTCTAATTGTTAACTTTGCATTTTTCAGTTGCCAAATGACATGGAAAATTTTATGGAATACCATGTGATGGGGTCGGTATCGCAAGTACGTATGAAACCAGGATGTATGCCCACAAAATTTACTTGCCAACCAGACAGGAAAACACACACATCTAACACAACGGGGCGACCCTATATAGCTAAAAAACGAAGGATGATGATTCTTGGAGAGTGTGAAAAGCAATTTGAAGAAAGTACTATAGTTGAAGGGCCATGAAGTTCAAAAGAAATTGCATCTTGTAGTTCAGGTATAGTTTACTAACTTATTTATTAGAATGTTAATTCAGTTACTGCACTTAGGACTCATCGCAAAACAACATAAAGAAAATATAATCTTTACTTCTCCATTAATTGAGATCAAAAAGACATACATATTTTCTGACATACAGATGCTATTGTTTTTTCTTCTAGTTCAGTAATAAAGAGGTTTTTAATACTTTAACAAGCCGCATCCCTTTGTACAAATCTCAAGAAATGATCTATGTTTGAGATTCATTCATTCATACTGGCTATAAAACTTCATAGATTTTTTTGTAACCTTGTAATTTTCTATTTGTGTTCATAATTATAACATTGCACTTCAATAACAAAACATTTGTTTTGACATTGAATTGATGTTACTTTTTCTTCATCTTCATCAACTATCGTAACAGCATATAGTTTTGCATGGACTTTATGCTCGGGGCAAATCTTGCATTTGACTGTGCAAATGTTTCCTTCCCGTTTTATTTGCACATAACTAATACGGTAGTTGACACCACCAATCGTTGACGTACTTTTTATCAACTGTCAAAACGCTTTTCTTCATAGAGCTTGTATGGGAATAACACACTTTGACGTCATCGCGTGCAATGCCGACTGAGTGACTAATAATCATTTGAATTCCAATTAAAAATCAAATAATACGAACTGCCAAAAAATATTAGTGTAAAGGCATCTGAAATTATGAATTATTTTAGAGAAAATCAGTTTTTGAATACTTCTTTCATAGTGGAAACAAGCCTATTGCATCATCTCCATATGAAGGTCTTGAAGACCTGAAATAATAGAAATTAATTAGAAAAAATACATACATACTGTCAAATCAAACATGTTTATTTTTGAATGTAGGCTTATTTAGAAGTCAAAAATTTTGTGTGTCAATAAATCTAAAACTACTCATATTTAGGTGTTTCGAAGTTATACAAACTCGTTTTGTTAGTTAATAACTGGTGTAGCAAACATACCTATACTGTAAGGGAGCTAAACTCAAAAACAAAGAAAAGTTTGTTGTAAAAATAACCTATAAAAGTAAAACAAAATAAACTTCTACGAGTTTAAAACGAGTCTGATTGCTACTTAGTCATATTTGTATCTAGTGTTAAAGAAAAATACAAATAAAATATACTTACAAAGAAGTTTTCACATTTCTAAATTCGGAAGAGCAAAATTCTTTATTTGTTGCAAGGAACTCGCCCAACATCAATAAATCGATCCTGGGCAAATTTGCACTGTTTGCCTTAACAAAGCCTGGTTCCATTGTTATAGATAAATTCGTGTTGTAAAGTCGATAATTCACAAAAACAAATATAATATCAATCGTAAGGCGCAATCAGTATGTAAGGTAATCAAAACACAGTGATGCTTACATAAGTATGACGTTTTGCGCTCTGATTGGTGTTTCAGTCAAAATGGCCGATTGTAGTATTTTACTCTTTTATTTTATTGAAAATCTTATTAATCTCAATTTTTTAAATAAAACTAAATCAGTTTATTAAATCCTTTGAATGTGTATTTTCCTCTAAAGTCATTAAATCTTTGATAATGTCATACTGTCGACACGCCTATTATTAAATAATAACTTGTTCGTTTAATCGAGGTACAACTGTGAGTAACCTGTTTATCTAACTTTCCTGGAAATAACTGGTATATTTAAACTTTAAGCTAATCGAAAAACTAAGACGAAAAACTATCGATATTTAATAGACAACTATCTCCTTTACACTCAAGAAAGTTTAATGTAGCTATCCTTTTCATTGTGTGAACGGTGCCGCGTAAGAAAACGGGAATTCCCCTGCCAGAGCGCGCGTCGAGTCTATAAATAATTCTGATACGCATAAACAAAATATATAAAAAAACAGTAGAAAATCGTAGTAAAACAGAAAACATGTTAGGGTAAAAACAGTGAATCTACTGTTAAAACAGTAGGGTTGGCAACACTCCCCCCTGTGGGATCTCCACCTTGTCGTGGTGGGGGGGCTCAGTAACCGTGGCTTTGCCACCCACGGTGAAGCTAAGCGGGATCCCGGGAGGGGACGCTCCACGTGGGCTTGGGCAGGCCTGCGCAGGATGCGTCCAAGGGTGCGGGTGTGGGGGGCAGTTTTGGCTGTCCCTCGCAGTCGGGTGCGGTCGCGGGAGGAGAGACGTCTCGGTGTGTCGTAGCCATGCGACCTATCTCCCGCGACCGAACGGGGGTGCACCGTTGGATGGCGCTGCGGTGGGGCCGCAGAGGAAGAGGAGATGCGGTGTGTCGTTGCCGTCCTCCCTATCATCTGCGGCCGGGTGGTGGCGGAGCCCAACACCTTGCTCCGCAGCCAAGGAGTTTGTGGCCCTCGGGCTATCCGCCGGGGTGCCGTGGTGAATGCTCACGCGACCCCATGGCACCCCCCATAATTGCAGAGTGGTGGAATGCGCTGTGGTTTTAGTGGGTATTACGGCCTTGCACACCAGCCGTTGAGTCCCACATACCCCCCTGCAGATGTGTGGGGGGCATGCGTAAAAGCATTTCCACAGCGAGAAAAAAAAAAAAAAAGGGTTGGCAACACTGCGTTTGTGACAACACAACTAGCTTTATAGCCCCCAGTACACGTTGGCCCAACGCGCTCGCCGAATGTGTTGGGCCAACGTGTACTAGACCGTTATCCTCCCTGAGTAAATATATTCCTTGGTTATCCTGTATGACAAACACTTATTACATTTTGAATTTTTAGATTGGAAGAAAGGACACTTCTACTAAAAAGAATATGCTTCTACTAAACTGCAATATATTTTGTAAAATCAAAATCGCACATCGCTTTCCTTTCGTCCATCCGATCCCATCCGATAGCGGTGCGGTGACGGACAAGTGGAAAAAGATTATTTTTGACGTTTGTGACAACACAACTAGTTATGTGCACCAATACACCATATCGAAAGAATTACTGCCAAATACTGCATACTTACACAATTTACAACAACGCGGCTCTTTTATCATTTTTCTTTGTATTCATGGGTTATCTAACCAGGCAAATAATGTTCGCAATGAAAAATGTCAATGAAAAACTAATTGCCTGGAAAATAAAAATTCTGACTAACAACGCAAAATAATTAATACATTTTTGTCGTCAAAACCAATTACTATACCTACCACCTCTTTAAAGTCTGCAGCGCGCGATCTTCAAAGATTGTAAAATTAAAAATTAAGTACTCTACAGTAAGCAAATGCATCAATGATGGTGCAAGGCAAGCAAGACAAGCAAAATCCGATTATGTTTTAATATGTTTTTTAACGCAACAATTTTACAATATTATTAAAGAAAATAATGAAAAGTAAGTGAGCGTAACGTTAACGTAAGCGTTTTCAGCGTCAATAATAAAGATCTGAAATACACACACTTAAGGAAAAAAATATATATTGTAAAAAATGCGTTATTAATGATAAAAAAAGAAACTTAATAATGTAGGTAGATCTATCGATATCGACAAAGCAAGCATTCATAGATAAAACTTTTTTGTGTTGTTGTTGTATGCTCTGATACACGTTTATTGGCCACGAAAATTATGACCCAGTTGATCTCTATAAAAAATATATTGTCCTTGGCTCCGTGTCCATCGTTTTATCTAGCCCACACAATACTAAAATGAATTTAGCGTCATTCAAAGAGTTTTAATTTCATTATGATGTATTGAGCTTTCTCAAAATAGATTAAATGTAACCCTAACTTTAGCCGTTTCTAAATATTTATTTTTTCACAAAATATAGGAGATTAAATCTTCTGTATTTTGTGAAAAATATTGTAGTTTTATCCCAAGCTGTTATTCTGGAATAAAAGGTTTAGATACTGTCATTTTTTTGTCAGCAGTGAGCTTGGGCAGCAATGGGCAGTGAGCTGAGGAGTGTCAAATAAAGAGTTTAACGCGGGAAATTATTAAACGAGTAAGATCAATATTCTTGAGCATTGAAATGTGAATCATCTTCTTATTTCAATGAGTTAGGTAAGGTTAGTTTATAATTTGTAGTTTTAAGATGAATTGTAATAAATGAAAATTAGGCTGTATGGCTCTGACCGTTGCCTTTCCCTTTGGGAACAATATTACTACTACACACTACTACTCATAGGTATAGTATATCTACTACAACTACCTACCATCTACGCCATCTATCTACCATACACTTAAACAAAGAATTCTTTGTTTAAGACCATACATGTTAGTTATCTGTGCTGTGACTACTACTGTCAAATAAATGTCAACATAAAGCTTTTGCCTTCCAAAGAGTAAATTGCCTTCTTACATTTGTTGCATGCGATTTACGATCATAATAAATTTTTATGTGATATTAAATGTTTTTAGCGCTTAGTGTTTGGATTTTTAGCGCCTATTCTAAGTCCGTTATGTGTTAAAGTAACCAAAGGATAAATCGATTTCGCGTGACCTCCCTCCGTGAGTGACAAAAAAGCTTTGTTTTGTCCGTTTATAATGGATATCCCTGTCCAAATAGCAGTTAGGCTGAAGCCACCCAGCCTAGCAGATTCCACGCAGTGCATATTTAGTAATCCTGTTACTCAGATAGTGATAACAGAGAGCGGGCAAACGTTTCACGTAAACAGGGCCCTGCCCGTCGACTGCACACAGGCCAACTTGTTCAATTCGTTCATGATACCACAAATCAACTGCTTCCTAGATGGTTGCGATACATCAGTTGTCGTATTTGGTCAGCAAAAAACTGGAAAAACATACACATTGTTTGGTTCAGGTAGTATATTTTGTTACTGTTAATACTTTACAGTTCTACTGTTTAATAGTTTTAATTCAATATATCTATTGGTGATTTTCAGGCTTTGAATGCATACACAGTGAAAGTGATCAAGGAATCATACCCAGATTCCTCACAGAAATATTTCATAAACTGAATCATATGCCAGAAAGAGAATTCAATTTACACATAACATGGATGCAAGTTGTAAACAACAATATCTTTGATGCACTTGGAGCAGGATTGGTGAGATGCTATAATGTGGAAGAAGCCTTTCAGTATTTACAAATGGGATGGAGGCAAAGATGTGTGGGCAACAACCACACAGTATTTACTGTAAGCGTCGAGCAGAAGTGGGTAGGCACAAATGGGGTTCTTAACCACAGAATGTCAACAGCCAGCTTCTGTGATCTAGCAGCCTACCCAGAGCCAGGCTTGTTTGCTCTAGAAAATATAATCAAAGAGCTACTGGCTGGAAATCCATCAAAACAAATAAACTATGATCAGTGCATTCTAACTGCTATGCTAAGAGACTCTTTTGGTGGCAGAGCCTTTACTTGGGTCATAGGATGCATTAGTACTGAACCTGAAGACTATCAGGACACCTTAAAAATACTCAATTTGTGCTTATGCTGCAGAGGAATCAAGAATTTTGTGACAGTCAATCTCTTTGCTGATAATAACACTCCTGTGTATCCAGAAAAAAATATGGGCCAACAGACTGATAACAATTTTAATTTACAATTTGCAACAGCACAATGGATAAAGTTAGTTTCTAATGCTGAAGGACTCTTTAATAAAATTCTGCAATCAAAATCACTATCAGAGGCTGATATCAACCAAGTAACTGAGTGGTTATTCTTGAAAGCTGAATGTGACGAATGCTTGAATACTGATGTTGGTGCCGACAACAAAGATACTGGGCCTAAGCAGGGTCTGCCAAGGATTGCCGAGGACACAGAACCAAGTGAGCCTAGTGAGACTGACGGTGACAGTGATTCGGAGGATAGTGATTCTGAAACAGTTTTCCAAGACAAGCTTGAAAAATTCATGGAATATTTTAGAGAGAAAAATGATCAACTATTTGCTGAAAGATGTGAAGAATACCTCAATCATATTGATTCAGATGATATCACCATATCAGAGACTAGTGGCTCACAGTCTTTACCTGTCATGACATCTCAATCAAACTCAGGTCGCAGACGGACTATTCAACCTGGAGCAAGCTTGTCTGGTGCAGAATTAGAGTTATTGCGAAAAGTTGCAGCTAAAGCTATATCACCTGAATCTCAAAAAATAATCATAGAATCTCATAAGAAAGATCTCGATCCAGAGCCAAAGTTGATAGAAAGAGAACTGTTAAAAATGATAGACTCACCAAAGACTGATGAAATATGTAAAAAATACAAAATAGTGAAAGAAAAGTATTCTCAAAAACAGATTTTAGCCCGGAAACTGTCTAAAGAAATTACGAGCAGTCAATCACAACTAAAGGAGCTTATTAATTTGTGTATCGCCAAAGAACGGTTGATTGATGACCTTTCCAGAGCCGTATCTCACAACACTCATAACAAACATTATTCAGACAAGTCTGATGGTAATATGCTAGTAGATCATGATACCCTGAAAGAAATAAGAAGACACGAGTCAAACCTAAAAACTTACAAAAAGCAAATTGAACAAATTAAAAGACAGATAAAGAAAGATGAAAAACGTAAAAATACTTTAGATGTAGAACTTGTCAAGGATAAATTAAAATTAGATGACCTTTCTGAAAGTTCTGTAGATGTGAAAGATAAGAAAACCAATTCATTGAAACACTTCACTAATAGAATAACTCAGTTGGACAGTATTCTAAAGGAGAAAACAAATGATTTGGAAAATTTGGAGTTATCAAAGGAAAAGGAATTGATGTTGAGGAAGGAGATTAAAAATCTTCGCAAAACCCGTGAGTGCTTGCATGAGCAAAGATGCAGTTTGGGGCATAAGCGGAAAATATATAGATCTCTTTCAGATTCAGAGGTACAGTTCTCACTCATTACTTTTGATACAAGATTTAAATAGAAGCTTTAGTATTGCTATAATCTATACATGTAGTATACCCATATTTCCTTGCAGGAACGCAAGCTTCTGGAGTGTGAAGAGGCTATTGAGGCAATTGACACTGCCATAGAGTACAAGAACAACCTGATTTGCGGTAAATCCCCGTCCGCGTCACTGTCCGACACGCAGGACAACAGGGACTCGAGGACGCGCGGCGAGCAGATGCTTATGGGGAGACTTGACAAATTATCTCATGACGAAATGAAAACTCTTTTGTACCGGTATTTTCAGAAGGTAAGATATTTTATAATTTTTTCTAATCAAATCTTGAATAGCAATGTCAGGTTTTTTAATGCTGCTGTGATGCTTAGGTTTCGGGTAAATTTATGGTACACATACCTAAGTATGTTTGTAAGACTAACATTTGATGAGCCATCAATATGACATCCAATAATGATAACTGGTTACCCCATCGGACGATAAACAGGATGACGTCGTTTAATTTTTAGGGTTCCGTAGTTCGGCAAGGAACCCTTATAAGATCGTTCAGTCCGTCCTAGTCTGTCACAGCAGAATATCTTCTATGTTTATGGACTGATTTGCATGTAACTTGGTTCGAGGATACTTCACATATAGATCTCATTTTTAAAATACGACAAATTAAAATTACATTAAAGATAGGGTTTCCATACAACACTTTTTTATCAGCTTTACCATTTGCGAGTTATAGCCCGCCAAAGTCGTTAACACGGTGTCCCCCTCCCTGTAATTTCTAAAGTCTTGGACCTATAAACTTCGAATCTCTTACGTAAAGGAACAGGCACGGAAATTGTTTCGGGTATCCTGTGATGAATGCTTTCGAAATTATAAATAATATAAAAATATATTCTTTACAATGATGGCATTGACGGCAGATGATGATGATGATGCAAGAAATGCAAAACAGCGCGGTGCCAAAATTGACTACGGAACCCTACTTTATGCGTGGTCCGACACGCACTTGGCCGGTTTTTCATTTCTCAGTCTGCCTTTCGGAACATGTTATTGTCTGATTGTTAGTAACTTTTGGAATATGTCTGGGTGCTATCGAATTCTTCTTTCTCAATTTCATCAGTTTACCAAACAAAAGAAAAGTTGACAATAGGGATTGTGCAATCCAGGAGTGTTTACTCCCTGCTGGATTTTACGAGTGTCCAGCGCAGTTTAATACTACTACCAGGATTAGCGGAAATTCGGCGCCAATTCAGCAAAATGCTGGATTATAAAAATAGATTAAGCATTTATCCAGCTGGATCGCTGGGTGCTAGATCCAGCAGTTGCGATTGCTAGTTGAAGTTACATTATATTGGCCCATACTTCTTCTTAATAAGGTGCTAATATTTCAGATGCTAAAGCTTGGTTTATAATTCCCAGGTGGTGGACCTGCGCGGTGCGTGTGCGGCGCTTGAGGCGGGGGCGGCGGCGGCGACGGCAGAGGCAGCGGCGTGGCGCGCGCGGGCCGCCGCCGCCTGCCGACACGCGCAGCGGCTACGGCCCAGCGCGCACACACGGTAACAACGCAGTAGCTTGGGTTACTATTCCCAGGTGGTGGACCCGCACGGTGCGTCAAGGCGCTGGAAGCGGGTCTCCACCTCCTACGGTCCAGCGCGCACACACGGTAACAAAACAGTAGCTTGGGTTACTATTCCCAGGTGGTGGCCTGCGCGGTGCGTCAAGGCGCTGGAAGCGGGCCTCCACCTCCTACGGCCCAGCGCGCACACACGGTAACAACACAGTAGCTTGGGGTACTATACCCAGGTGGTGGCCCTGCGCGGTGCGTCAAGGCGCTGGAAGCGGGTCTCCACCTCCTACGGTCCAGCGCGCACACACGGTAACAACACAGTAGATTGGGTTACTATTCCCAGGTGGTGGACCCGCACGGTGCGTCAAGGCGCTGGAAGCGGGTCTCCACCTCCTACGGTCCAGCGCGCACACACGGTAACAACACAGTAGCTTGGGGTACTATACCCAGGTGGTGGACCCGCGCGGTGTGTCAAGGCGCTGGAAGCGGGCCTCCACCTCCAACGGCCCAGCGCGCACACACGGTAACTTCACAGTAGCTTGGGGTACTATTCCCAGGTGGTGGCCTGCGCGGTGCGTCAAGGCGCTGGAAGCGGGTCTCCACCTCCTACGGCCCAGCGCGCACACACGGTAACAACACAGTAGCTTGGGTTACTATTCCCAGGTGGTGGACCCGCACGGTGCGTCAAGGCGCTGGAAGCGGGTCTCCACCTCCTACGGTCCAGCGCGCACACACGGTAACAACACAGTAGCTTGGGGTACTATACCCAGGTGGTGGACCCGCGCGGTGTGTCAAGGCGCTGGAAGCGGGCCTCCACCTCCAACGGCCCAGCGCGCACACACGGTAACTTCACAGTAGCTTGGGGTACTATTCCCAGGTGGTGTCCTGCGCGGTGCGTCAAGGCGCTGGAAGCGGGTCTCCACCTCCTACGGCCCAGCGCGCACACACGGTAACAACACAGTAGCTTGGGTTACTATTCCCAGGTGGTGGACCCGCACGGTGCGTCAAGGCGCTGGAAGCGGGCCTCCACCTCCTACGGCCCAGCGCGCACACACGGTTGGGTTACTATTCCCAGGTGGTGGCCTGCGCGGTGCGTCAAGGCGCTGGAAGCGGGTCTCCACCTCCTACGGCCCAGCGCACACACACGGTAACAAAACAGTAGCTTGGGTTACTATTCCCAGGTGGTGGACCCGCACGGTGCGTCAAGGCGCTGGAAGCGGGCCTCCACCTCCTACGGCCCAGCGCGCACACACGGTAACAACACAGTAGCTTGGGGTACTATTCCGAGGTGGTGGACCCGCACGGTGCGTCAAGGCGCTGGAAGCGGGTCTCCACCTCCTACGGTCCAGCGCGCACACACGGTAACAAAACAGTAGCTTGGGTTACTATTCCTAGGTGGTGGCCTGCGCGGTGCGTCAAGGCGCTGGAAGCGGGCCTCCACCTCCTACGGCTCAGCGCGCACACACGGTAACAACAACACGCGCCTTGATGCACCGCGCAGGGCCACCACCTGGGTATAGTACCCCAAGCTACTGTGTTGTTACCGTGTGTGCGCGCTGGACCGTAGGAGGTGGAGACCCGCTTCCAGCGCCTTGACGCACCGTGCGGGTCCACCACCTGGGAATAGTAACCCAAGCTACTGTGTTGTTACCGTGTGTGCGCGCTGGGCCGTAGGAGGTGGAGGCCCGCTTCCAGCGCCTTGACGCACCGCGCAGGCCACCACCTGGGAATAGTAACCCAAGCTACTGTTTTGTTACCGTGTGTGCGCGCTGGACCGTAGGAGGTGGAGCCCCTCTTCCAGCGCCTAGACGCACCGTGCGGGTCCACCACCTGGGAATAGTAACCCAAGCTACTGTGTTGTTACCGTGTGTGCGCGCTGGACCGTAGGAGGTGGAGACCCGCTTCCAGCGCCTTGACGCACCGCGCAGGGCCACCACCTGGGTATAGTACCCCAAGCTACTGTGTTATTACCGTGTGTGCGCGCTGGGCCGTAGGAGGTGGAGGCCCGCTTCCAGCGCCTTGACGCACCGCGCGTTACAACACACACAGTTACACTTACACACGCAACAGCATTAACATTTTGCACTAGCAGCGGCAACCCCTTACGAAACTACTGCTACAAAAATACATGAACAAAACTGCACTGGGTCCGAAATGAAACCACAGAGCTTTATCCACAACTGTATTCCGAACATTATCAACTGTATGTACAAATGTTCGCCTACCTCCACCTTTCTCCACCCGGTGTCATGAGTGAACTCCTACGACGTACTTGGTTTGTTGAAGCGGCCCACTGCGAGTACGGGATCAACTGTATTTAACCGCTGTGATCTTCAAAAATTGCAATCCGGCTTCGAGTAGGACCATGAATGTCACAATCCTAAGGCCTAAATAAAGTGACATATAAGGATCTTCATATCCTAACATGTCACTTTATTTAGGTCCAACTTACCACGGACGTTGAATTAGATCTACAATACTTTACTCGTATTCCATTTTAATTTTTGTACGTTACTGGCGCACAAAATTATGAGCTGAAACACTAACGTCATTAAGTTTTGATAAACATGCATGAATATTAAAAAAACATGATATTTATTATCAAAGACTGATCATTATCCCATCGCCATTTAAAGAGACGCGTACACTCTCCACTTCAACCATATTTTTTCGCTACATATTTGTCACCCTATAAACAAACTCGATAGCCCATACTTACCAACATTAAATCATTCCAGACACTTCCACTCTGTACATCGGTACCTCGACGGCGGCAACGCAGAGCGCGCGCTGTCTCTCGGCTTAACGACGGACTCGGAGACGTCGGACGACGCCATGCGGCTCGTCGACCGTATGAAACAGTTGGCCCGGTACCCGCCGGTGAGTTGATTTATTAACCTAACATAAGTTAACAAGGTGTTCAGCAGACTCCCACTTATAAAAGTTAAGCGATTTAAATATATCAGAGTCACTGGATCACTGAGGACATGAAAGACAACATAAACATTGAGCGGGAGCGTAGAGCGCTGTCAGTGCGTTGTAATATGTTGGCCCGTAGATTTGCATGTTGCACCAAAACAGTTAAGCTAACACTTTTCAAAACGTTCTGCCAGGCTTTCTATACAAGCAGTCTGTGGGTGTACTATACGCAAAAAGCCTACAGCAAACATCGGGTTCAATACAACAACGCATTACGGGTTTTGGCTGTCGCGCTTCTGCAATATTTGCAGAGGCGCGCACATACTGCTTTGCAACTATCGTGCGCAAGCGCTGCACTTCCATGTTTCGCCGCGCAGGCTACAGCCCATACTTGGTGGACCGCTGGGACTCCTCTGTGCTGACACGCTGAAATACACTGCATGCAGTTCAGTAGTCCACAGAGTGCCAGCCCAGCACCATCTTGTCTTTTTATTTTTCTCTTTTATCAACAACTAAACTACTAAACACTAAACAATCTTTTAACATCTAACACTAGTCTTTAAGTTGCTGTATGTTAACGAAATATGTATCTTATCTGAAATAAATCCTCTTATTATTAATCTATTGCATTGAAGGTATGATCAATTAGTGAAGTGATTTCAATTTCCCGCCCAGGTCCCCGTGATCCCCAGTCAGAATTTGAAACAGCTGATGCCGGCCACACACCTGCCGGTCGCCAAGGTGACCAAGGAGAAGAACAAACTGGTCATCATACAGCACCAAAGTAAGCGCAACTGATATTTGCACATCACGTTGATTATGATCAACTTTAATATCATATTGGTGATCATCTTCTCCTACGTGCTGAAATTGTTGCTACCATACATTATTGGGAATGGATATGAAACTGAGAAATAGGTGAATAACTTGATTATGTGATACCTAATAGGCCAGGCTATGATTGTTAGCCATTTCAGAGACTTTTAGTATATCGATGGAAATAAAACACAAGACTGTTTGGTGGTGAATTAAAGTGTTGTGAATTGGTTGTTGTGAAATGTTTACTAAGGGAAACGACCGTGCTGGATTGAAATATATTAAGTAAGTAAGTTTCTTTTACTTACTTATTATTTTACAATCCTGGTTTGCGTCTTGGTATTGACGATATATAGTGACTGGATCTATGACTGGCGGTTCTGTCTAGTTATTGCGTACATGTCTTGTAATAATTTCGGTAGAGAGAATATTTAATAGATTAAACAATACATTGTAATCACAATAAAATACTCATAATTAAGTACATAGTCGTACTTGTTTAAAGACAGCTTATAGAAATTTAAATAATGAAAAGCTCAGGTGAATTTAAAAGTTATTAATTCTAAATTATTAGTAATTTAGTTCTGCTCACTACTCCTCCCTGAAACCTGTGATATTTTATAACTTAATTAATCAATATTACAAAAACGAATTTATCATTATTTTACTATTGAACATTTCATTTATTTCACCCATAGGCCTTGGTAATAAAAATGTTTGTTAGTTGTACTTTTCAGTGACATCTTTTGAATTAGTAATATTGATTAGTCAGATAATTTTTTTTTGTTTTTTTTTTGGTTGTAAAGAGTGCCATTTTTTTTAATTTGAACATAACAGCTATTAAGCTTTGTTCATATAAGTACATAGATATTATTCAGCTAAAACATTTCTATATATCTAAGACCTTGTTTTCTGATCGGTGGTTGTCTGATCTTATGTTCCAAATTCTTGTTGAAAATTGATTTTATGACATTAATGAATTCACAAAATTATGCCGAGACGGTCATCTAAAAAATATATATATATTGTTAAAAAGATTAATCTTTAATTATTACTATTTCTTTTTTGTACTCAAATGCTCCACTGTTGTATCTTACTTGCACCTGAGTTTGGGCTTATGTTAAGTCCCCGTTATAAATTTTTGACATTTTTATTATTATGAATTGGCCAGCACTGTATGACTTATTATATTTTGATGTGAATTGACCAGCATTGTATGACTTATAGTATTTTATATTATCTTATAGTGACATTATTATTTGCTTTCATTTTGTAATTTGTAAATTTGCATGACGACAGAAAATATAATATTTGCTTATTGATATATCGATTAAACATGAATGCTCATCTCTCTAAATGTAACAACTTTATCTACTACCATGTTTTATGCAAATAAAGATTTATCTTATCTTATCTAAGGCCTTTAGCTTGCTAAGTTTTTATTATTTGTGATATAATGTAGGTCCTGTATGTTCTTTATAATCAAAAAATATAATGTTAAGTGTATAATAAGTACTAGACTTGAAAGTAAAGTGCTGCGATTTTGTATTTTGTAAACTTATTAGTAATAATCAATTATTCAATACGACTGCCCGCAATGTGTAAATAGACCTTTAAATTAACGTGTTTATGTGAAAAATTGGAATGGATGGGATGGGAGTGATCGGATAAGAAATGACTAAAATTTATAAATTGATAGTTTTTATTTTACACTTTTTCATAATAATAATAATAATATATGACATTATTGTACAATTTGCTATATATCACAATAAGGGTCTATTTAAAGTCCCAAGGTATGCACAGTACACCGTCGGACAACACGGAGTAGTAATGCGTTATGTATAAAATATTACCGTGCAGTTGCTGAAACAAAGAAAGCGTTATTAAACAATATGGTATTTCAGCTCAGTAAAGTTAAGAATATAAAAAAAAAGAATATTTATTTAGATGAATAATACCTTAATGACATAGTAAAAGGGGCTGATCTTTATATTGTATGTCTTCTTCCATATTGAGTGAGCCCTGATTTTGGTGTGGTCTAACTTTATATCAATATAGGGGTATGTGTTCAAATAGCCCGTCAAGTTTGCATGCGATCCACCTTTCTATAGAACAACGTAAAATGCGAGCGGGGCCGAGGCAAGGCTTTTATTGCTTAACAGAAAAACCCCGAGAAACTGTCGTTGCCCTATATTCAAGATACTAGAGCCCACAATGTCATTTAAAGTTTGCCAATTTTACTCACTTTACCAATTTTGTCGACTCTCGTAAGCAGCCTCTGGCAGCATAAGATCATCAAGCCGGGTGTTATACTGTCGTCTTTATGGAGTTCTAGAAGCCCAAATCTGTCCTTCACTTCCTTGTAAAGAGCTTTTTCCACGTGTTTGTTTCTAGAAATAAACATTTACAACTTTAGTAACGTATTTAATTTATTTACGCCTTTATACAGTCGTACTATCTCAAAGGAAAAATATAGAATAAGGAATTTCTGTACCCTATCTGACACATAACTTATCACAGTATGCGAAAGGTTCGATCGTTAGGAATAGATCACAAATAATGAAATACCTCATTTCTTGAGAAAATATGATTTAATGTTCTTTTGACGTATCCGAGACAAAGCTGTTATACCTGGATATAGCTTTAAGCTGACAATGCGCTAAGTCATTAAGACCAACTCAAAATCCCATGGAGCCCTCAGTGGGAGTGTATCATTTCTTTACTTACATGCTGTACTCTGTCATCAGAGTCGTGGCTTCGTCGAGGTTGTTGGATATGAACGGTATAAGCTCGGACGCCGGGCATGATGACGGCGTGATGAACTGACCCGTAGGCGACACCATCAGTGGACCGGCCTCCCTGGGAGTATACAAGGTTAATAGAGGGCGACAAGAATTACATGGCGGAGCCGTTCGCCGCCGCGTTAGGGTAAGGTTGTCAGAGTCCTAATGTCTTTATTTAACCCTTTCCAAGATATTCCTACCCTATTAATAATAATATTATAACCCCTACGGGTAACAAAAAAAAATTAAACACATTAATTCAAACTTAACCTTTTTAATCTAAACCCAATACATCACTAGTTTTTATAGTATTACTACTCCCTACTAGATGTCACCACAGATGATTAAATGCCCTTATGTTTGGAACTTTCTGGATATGTGGAACCTATTCAAGGTAAAATCGTCTTTATTATTTTAAGTGGTAGATCGAATTTAGGTTGTACTTTTTATGTTGGCATTTAATGTCTGCTTTAGTAAAAATATCTGTTATAATAATGCTTATCGATGGTATGAAATGCCGTTTAACAGAGTTTTATTTTTGCTGTCGTTTTTACAATAAAAAACTACAACGAGGCATTTTTTTTTTAATTTTTTTGCAAAATACTTCTCCTAAAGTTGCTGTCACAGCCTGACACGCTTATGTCAAAAAGTTTTATGGCGAATTGCGTCCCGCCGACTTACGCTTTCTACCCTTACGTAGTAAGAGTAGTTTCCCTCTACTGAGGTTCTTAACCGCCCTTCGAGAGTCTGTCATTCCGAGGAAGGATCGAGGACGAATAAGTGCGATTAAGCAATGATAAAGTAAAATTCTTACGGCCGTTCTCATTACTCTATCTACTGTGGTGTTAATACAGATAGATTTTAATATGAAACTGACAGCTATCTAACTTTATCAATCAAAGGTAGAATATTGGATCCGGCCGTTAAACTGCTCAAGACTACATTGTCAATCTATGGTCAGTCAAAGGCTTAATTAGATTTAGGATAAAATATTATGTGCGGTATTAAGAATATCTTACGGTTCAACGACGATTTCATATTTCTTGAGCGAGCTCGGCACAGAATCCGGAAACTTGTTGCCACGCCCGTAATAGTCCCCTATTGACGTTATCAACTGCCTGAGATGGTTGCAGTATTGACTGGCTGATACTTTAGGCATGAATTTCCTGTGAAAACATAAAAACTAGAAATTATGATGGAATAACACAGCGATTTTGTGTCGATCATATCAGTCCATTGAACTTTCAGATACTTTGTCTGCAGATCTGTTTCCAACTTTTCCATTAGGTAAAAATGATAACTTATCATTCACTGATTTAAAAATAGTTTTGATATCAACATCTAAGAGTGAATTACCTTCTGCGAATATGAATTTCTCGCAATACGCCCGATAGCGCTTTTTCGTAATTCGGTATCGCTGTTAAGGCACTGTCCTCTTGGCTGACTTTTTTTATTAACTGTAAAAAAAAATAACTTGTAACTTTGAACATATGTGCTCTTAAAGTAATTTTTTACATTACAACATCGGTTTATGTCATGGTATTCTTATGATTTACAATAGATTTTTAATCGTAGGAAAATCTTTATATGAAGATCTAGGTTCACTATTTTGCTAAGTAAATGTTTAAAAAGGGACTAGAACAGTTTTTTTTTTTTTTTAGAAAAGTCTCGTATTTAGGAATTAAACGTTGTTCTTAACTTACCGAAAGCCACTCGTGTCTAACGTCGATAATGTTAAGAAACACATCGCCATCCAAGCTTACTCCAGTGAATTGGCCTAAAGCTATTGTTCTACCTAAAACAAAAAAAAATAGTTAATCAATATATCTACAATCTATAAATAAAAGCAAACTGCTTCAAATTTTTGCTATACCTTCTAAATTCGCCATAACTTTTGTATGTTGACTTGCCAATGACACCAAACTTTGGAGCGCGCCACGAATGTGGCTTATGTTCCAGCCATTGTCATATTTAACCTTAAATAAAATGAATGTGTATTGGGTAGAAACAGTTTAATTTACATACGGTCACAATCAGAAAATGTTTACCAGTCTTGAATTCACATTTTCTATACCTTTTTATTGAAGACCAAAATGCTAAATTAAAGTTATTTGTTACCTTTGAAAAGTCATTACTATAAAGGTTTTTTGGTAAATATTCTGATTAATAACCTTATTTTTTATTATATATATTATATAGAAATGGCAGTTATGTTTACAGTCAGTCAAACTCCTACAACATTTAATACAGATTGATTCTCATTGGAAAAAATATTTATCTATGGTCAATCAAAATAAATATTAAATAGACATCAGAACTTATAAATGAGTGCATGCTATTTTGATCCTTAAGGTCAAGGTAAACACTATGTGATTGTGACTGTACATTATAATACGACCTCACTATACAAAATGGATGAGAAAAAACAACATACAGGTTAAGTAAAGTAGGAGAAAGAGTCTCTATTGTGGGGATTGTAAAAATAAAAAAAGTAGCAAGACCAAAAAAATCTATGTCAAACAAACAACTGGTCAGTGACCATGACTCCTGATAGTAAGATGGAATGACTTAATTAAAAAAATATCGCAAACAGTGAGTATTTGACCAATTGAAATTTTAAAATGATAAAGTCAACACATGTATGCATTACGAACTTGTTTAATACCATAAGCTTTGCACAGGGTGTCCATAAGAGATGTAACTTGGTCCCTAGTTGCTTCTGTTGACTCATATTTATCTCTTGCAATCATGCTGTTTTCATAAATCCATTCTCTGTAACAATAAACAATTTGTGTAAATAAAATTAGATATTTTATTATTGATCACAAATTAAACATTCTAAGTGAATGATGGAAGACTTAATTATTATTCATAGATAAACCAAATCAGAATACACACATGACATTGTTGATTGCCTTTCTTTCTTCAACTTTTCTCTTCATATCATTTGCTTTTTCAAATTCACTACTGTATTCTCGGTAGGATTTTGTAAAATCAGCATACTGTTGGTTTATACTGCAAAAAACAATATTGCTTAGATTACATACACTTTGATTTTTTTTCTTTTGTATTGTACAGTACTTCTAAGTAAAAAAGGTGCCTGGTGTATATAAAAAATGGTACCTGCTAGGGTCATTTGTTATGGTACTTCTTGGTATTTTATCTATATAAGTGGTTGACATTTCACATGCATTCAAAACTTTTACAACAGTTTCACGAGCCGTGTGTCCATGTAATTGGATTTTCACATGTTTAAATTCACCTGTAAATAAACTTGAAAACTTAAAATGCTACAATTCTTTCAAAATCGTTATGTTTAACTTAAGTTCAATGTATAATTAATTAAATGTATTTACCTTCAGGCTTGTCTTTTTGTCTCAAATAGAAAGACAGTGGAGGTACAGCAATTCTTCTTCTGGATTGTTGAGCTTCTAAAAATTCACTCAACTGTTGTAGAGAATGTTCATTGACTCTCTAAAAAAATTGGAAAATGGAAATGAAAAATTCATTTTTCTAATAAGCCACTTCTGAAATAAGTTCGTGAAGTTAGAAAACCATGTCCACATGGATTTTGTTACTTTTACACTTAAAAAGGTAAAACTGTACATTAAGGGACGCGGGGTAGGGGGGAGGGGGGTGGTGGGAGGGGGAGGGGGGGAAGTGGGGTAACCCCTGATACCCTCCCCTCTTGAAGCAAGCTCTTGGTTTCTGAAATATTTATGATTGAAGTTTGAGGTTATGACTGTACTAAAAGGGTAAAACTGTACATTAAAGGACGCGTGGAAGGGGGGGAGGGGGGGAGGGGGAGGGGTGGGGGGAAGTGTGTTACCCCCCTCTTGAAGCAAGCTCTTGGTTTCTGAAATATTTATGATTGAAGTTTGAGGTTATGACTGTAATAAAAAGTGTTAAAATTTAGTTTTAGATCATCTAATTAAGGGGTGGGGGGAAAGGGGGATAGAGAGGGGGAAGTTTTACCCCTTGGGGGGGGGAGGGAAAAGTGGGTAGTGGAGAGTGAAGACTTGCCTATTCCCTACAAAATTGCTTATCCCCTTTCAGGAGTATAATAAAGAGATTACTGTTGTCTGTTAAAAAAAAAAATAACCACGAAATTCAAGGCTCACGCTCCGCTGCGCTTCGCGCTCGCCTTAAATTTCTAACCTATCACAAGACCTACAGGACTTTGGCAAACTGGAGCCTTCCGACAAAATGGCGTCGTTGAGTTTCGTTCTTGCACAGTAGAAACACGATATTTCATTTAAAATTTAATTTAATTATTAATCTTTTCAATAAATTACACGTAAATACATAACATTTTACATGTAAAATGTATTTGTAACATAAATATCCCAAAAAGACCCCAAAAATTGTGTCCAAATTGACTGTGTAGAATCAACTTTCACGTAACGAAACGCAACTGTCAGATCGTATAGTTTTTTTAAGGTTGGTAGTCAGCCATGGTGACGTAAAATAGTCGAATTTTGATCTAATTTTGCGATTTTTAATAATTTATTTCTCGAAAACTACAAGGTTGCTTCAAAAAACGACTTCACCAAAAGACTTCTTGCATCATGTAGTTTCTGACAAAAAATTACGAACCGCCAGACCAGCGTCCCTTAAAGTACAGTTTATCCCTTAAAAAACTATTTCTTGGGGCAGAATTGTAGTACTGGGTACTGGAACTGGATACACATTCTCATTTAAGTCAGGATGTATTAGATAACAATGACGATTACTGATTCTGTAAACTTACTCTTTGTTCTGGATATTTTCCAAAAAGGTCTGGATGGACACTGAAGTAAAATGGCCTTAGTGCAGTGGATATTTCTGCAGAACTCAAATATCTACAAAGCACCCCAGTAGCACAGCGACAGCTGCTGGAAGTAGTAACAGCAAAAATTAGGAACTATTGAATAAATACTGTTACAATTGCAAATAAGTTTAACGAGACTTCGGCATCTGAAAAACAGTTAAAATCTCTAAAATATCAGATAAATGAGTTACGCATGCCACCTTATTTTGATTCTGGAGTACATTTTATCGATATTTAATAAACTGCTTAAAGATTTTTTTAATTTACGCACTAAAAATTAGCAAAAAACATACATGTTTTTTTATGAATGGATTAGAATGACAGTCAGTTGTCAGTGTCAAATGCGTTATTTGACATTTGTTTTCTTAAAGCTACAAGAGCTCTAGGCTAGAACAAACTAATACCAATTGTATAAAAAAAAAGGTTTCATTCCACGTAATAAATTAGTTTTCTTCTTTGATAAGTTAAACATCTATCATCACATCACACACGGGTCATGTATTCGACTAGGTAGATTTTTTGCTTTATTAGGGTTCCATAGTAAGCAAGGAACCCTTTTAGTTTCGCCATGTCTGTTCGTCCGTCCGTCTGTCCGCGGTTTACTCAGAGACTAATTTGCTAGCTCAGAAACTAAGTGGTAGAAAGCTGTAATTTACATATTAATAATTGTAAAAAGTCCCGAGGGTGAAAGCCCCGATTGCGTCATGCGTGCTGATGGTGAAAAGAAGCCAGTGGAATTCAATTTCAATTTTTTTTTTTCAATTTTGGGTTGGATTTCGAACACATTACAGAAAGACGTAGTGTTAAGAGACACATTAGGCGTCGAGGAATCGAACCAGGAATTTAGTCCTGCAGTTCCTTCGCACATTCTCCGTGGCCTGTAATAAGTCTATTCTCGAGGCTTCGTACCATTGTTCGTAAAGTTCATCGTCTCAGATGATCCTTTATGCACGCTTTTCAATCAATTCTATGGTAGCCAGTTGGTTTTTGCGGGATCCAACCGAAAGTTCGCAAGAGTAGGTACTCCATTATAGGATCGGATCTGAGCTTGGTAGAGCTGTAGAAGCTGTTCTGAATTGAAATACCTTGGAGAGAATAGCGAATTTTCTCGCTGCAGTTTTGGCTTAAGATTCCATGTACTGGCCGAATTTCATTTTCGATTATAATTTACCATTTACTTAAAGACTGCTTTGGAAGAACGAACTGGAAGTTCACTAAGATACATCATAAGCAAATTTCTCATAAAATAGGCTTAGAAATACGAATAGAAAGAGGAGGTCAACCAACACTGATGGAAGTCTTCATCAACACTGGAAGTTTTTGGCTATCAACAAATTGTAACTTTGCACTGCTTGAATTCTCGATTTGTATTTATATAAGAGAAGTGTCATTGCAATGTTGTTAAGTTTCGATCTATTTGAAATAAACATACTTAATTAGTGTTATATTTTACAGCTGCCTGCACCTATGCCTGTGTACCTACCGTGTTAGGTACTTCCTTCAAGTCGAAAGTTTACTTCCTTTTTTTCTTGTGTGCCTATTACTTCCACAAAATTTACTTAATACCTATCTATTGAGTGTAAGTATGTAGGTTGGTAGGTGTACTTTAAAACGATTTGAACCAACGTGTTGTATTACCTACCATACCACACATCATACCTACCTACTGTTAGTAAAGATGCTCTGTCTGTAAAACCTGGGTGTACCCACTATAGTGCAACTGCAATTGATTACTTTATTTTGAATGAAGGAGAACGACCCACAGTGAGTAGGTACCTACATTTTCAATTACATCTCGCTTACAATAATTAAGACGATATAACGCGGAAACATAGAAGGCAGGAAGATATCAGTTAGTGATGTAAGTTGGAGGTTAATGTGTATAAAATGAATAACAGGTGAGCTGTGGATCGGTTGCTGGCTGGCGAGATAAAATCTGAAGGCTGCGTGAGGCGCGGCGCGGCCGCTGCGCGTGACGCAACCGCGCGGGCGCAGACGCGGTAGCGCCGCGCACCCTCCGCGGCCGAGCCTGACACTCGCCCAGCTTCATAATTGTTACACCGACGAGTTCAATAATTAAGCGATAAATATACCAGAGTGAGCCGCGAGAGGAGGGCGGCAGTCGAGCGGCGGCCGCGTCGCGTACCACACACCCGCGGAGTGATGGACCCGACGGTCATTCTACATTTTTCTATCGGACGCCGTAGGAATCTCACCTGACTGGTTCCCGCGCAACGCTGCGTTAGTGCGCCGCTCCGGTGAACCCTTTCGCTTGTAAATGTGCCGATATTTACATATGCGCGCTTGCGTTGAACTTTCGATCAGCGCCCGCGGTCCGAGTGGCGTCGCCCGCGAGCTGGCTGCCAGCGCGCCGGAGCCGCGGCTCTTCCAACTCCTGCACGACGTGCGATGACCTACGTATGTCTTTCCTTTAGCCTCACCACACTGCTCTGTTACAAATCATGCATTCCACCGAAGGTGAACAACCGAACCAACTCAACAAAGAGCCGATTCCATCCAAGCAATACACGCAGATGGTGTTCAGCTGAGCTTTCAAACTGGTAGGTGAGTATTGATTGCTAAATAGTTGGTATGTAGGTACATGGATAACGTGGATGAACATGAATCAATGGTAGATTAGATTCAATAACTAAGTTTTTTATATCGCTCTAGCATGTTGATGTAAGAGTTGAAAAGTGACCAACTATGTTCAAAACAACTTTGAGAGCTATTTTCAGCATTCTATAGCTCACAAACAAGTATTGATACTGAGAAATCGGACGGCGTTCGCGATGATAATATTGTGCTGCATGAAGATACATATGTAAATTATTACCTTGTTCCAATTAAATCACTGTCCGTTGATAACCGATGACGTTTTTGGTGAAGCTCTTATCAAGTGCACTGACGTGAATTTATATTACAATAATAAACGACCATATGTTCTGCATAAAGACAATATGCATCACATGTACTCGTGCTCTTCTAACAATAACAATAAAATCATGTTCCATAAAATAATTCGTACCAAATAAACACATTATAGAGGAAAACTAAAAACAAATAAGATTTGCTTACGATATAAATAGGTTGTCTATAACAGTTGTTTTATAGGCATCTTCTAGGTGAGCTCGCTCCATCGGAGACTCAGTCTTTGCCTCGTTGGGCTTAGTCTTGGGTCAAGAGCAAACCTATCGCAAATAAAATAAAAAAAACCTACCTACTGAGAACTGATGATCTTTTCACAAGAGGTACCTACGTGAAAACTTTCCTTTACATTCAAAGGAAAGATTCTTCTCTCATCATCAAGAGATGATTCTTATGATATTTTACCACCCATGCAATCATTTTATATCAAGATACATCAAAGACTTCTTAATATGAACCATAGACGGTAATAAAAACACAAACAGAGTGCCATTTACTTTGATGAAATTTCATAATAAAGAGCCAAAGATATCAAATCAAAAGAAGATTAAACTGTGGGTGTGCCACTAGGCGACTACCACTAAGAATTTTCCACACGCAAAAAAGCATAATAATAGCATTTGAAAAATCATTTTGCAACATGTCTGAACTTTGTTTATCAGAAAGTGTTGTGACTAAACCTAATGATTGCTTTCCACACTTTTGAATTGGATAATTATTTATACCCATTTCTAAAGGAAATTATACTCTATTAGTAAAAAAAATAAAGGAACCAGAATTGTCCTTCATGCGGGTGATGAGTTTCACCTTAAAAACTATAAAGATTGCATATAATATTTTACAATCTATCAAAGCTTTGTTTTATCTAAGCAAGCGGACAAACTGCTTATATTAACAAAAAGTTTCAGCTTTTTCTATAGCATAGGTAATTATTTTATTGAGAGTGTCTGCATCAACTGTTTTGGTTTAGTGTGGCAGAGTTTGGAGACGACAACTGAGCCCGAAAATCATGAATAACACGGAATTACATGATGATTTTCCAACACGTAGAATTCTTTTCAAAGTTGCGAAACTTAGTCAAGCCACTACCAAAACGAATTACAAATGTAGAGGTAAGCTATTATAGATCTATCTATTATCTAAATCCGTCATGTTTTAAATAATTATACAGGGTTACTGGTACAGGACCCGCCATAGCAAAATCTCGTATGGAGGAGGTTATTTGCTAGCTATTAAATCGTAAAAAGATGAATAATTACCCTATCTCCTAACTAAACTATAAAACTTTAGTTAGGAAAAGGAAGCATCAATACGTAGCAAATGACCTCCTCCATACTAGATTTTGCTATGGCGGGTCCTGTACCAGTTACCCTGTATACAAAATAAAACAACTAAATTTTTAAAGGACACTAAATTACTTACTTAGGTGCCAATGATGTGTCCTATATTTCACACCAAAATATCTCTGATTATCTTTGTGTACGTTCACACAGCGTGGTTTCAAATGCCATGCTAGGCGGGTAGTTATGTATTGTGGGATTGGTGAGCACCCAACCGTGAAGAATCGGAAGGCCGCCTGCCTCACGGTCTGATGAGTTCTGATGCCGCCTCTTTCTAAAGGCGCTGAGAATAAGTAGTGGATGCAGGTGTTTCATAACATAAACACTTCAAAAATTATGTCGCTTACTATGACGATTTCACTCACCTACGTAGTCGCTATATCTGCAACCTGCAACTTTTAAATTATCTTCTCTTGTCAATCAGCAGGTAATAGATAAATAGTGCACCGAAGAGAAACAAAATAGAGATGTTGGCAATCCTATTTTTATAATTTTCTTCTTATCGTGTCGGTCTAGGCATAATTATATTTTTGATGACCAAAATTCAGCCACCGGCAAAGCATTTTTAATGGCCTTTTAGAGGTTTTCGCGTGTACAGGTAGAAAAAGGAAAAATAAATTCTGATAGAACTCACTATTGATTTTGATTGGAAATATGATGTCATTATTAAGCCAGGAGCCGAGACAATAACAGATAAATAATTCTGCGGAGGAGAGTGTTTTGTCATATACATAAGACAAAACTGAATAGAATTAAAGTCTGTACTTAAAAGATATTTATGAAAAAATCAGAAAGGGACACACGGTAACAGAACACTTTTTAGATTTTTTTGTCTGTTTATCGAATTGTTGGTTAACTGTATTTGAAAGTGCATTATGTGAAATTTTCTAAACGGATTTAAATTAAAACTTAACCGATCTGTCTTGAAAATTCCAGGCCGGATTTATTAGGCTACAATTTATTTTGAAAGTCTTAATAACTGAGGTGTAACCCCAGTAGCCCAGCTTTACTGATGTGAATATGACGCTCTAGCTAGGACAACGGAAAAATGGTTCAGCATGACCATATTTTTTTTCCACAGTAAAAATGAAGATCAGAAGACCTGATGAAAACACTCAGCAGTCCAGTCAAACCGAAAGAAGTTAAAATATAGCGCTCAATGAAAAGTATTGAGCACAACGTACCGATTTTCTTCATATTACAAAAAATGAAGATCTGAATATCTCTATCTGATGTAGAACCTTGGCAGACCAGCTTTACTATCATTGGTATGATTGTGACGCCTTAAGAAAGACAGTCTAGAATGACTAGCATTTTTTGTCTCTATGGGAAAAATGACGATCTGAAGTACTACCTGATGTGACATCCTAGCAAGAGCAAATTGTCTTGAGAAAATCTAAGTTCTAGCAGAAAAAGTACCTAGTGGGTGGAGATGAAGCTTTAATAGATATCCCAAGTTAAGGCGGACGAAGTCGCGGCCGACCGCGAGTAATTTATAAAAAGTGGTCAAAAATTGGTGGTGTCAACATCCCTCTATTTTTTAATAAGTTGATGACAAGATGGATTGTTGGATATGCCCTATAGAAGTTGGTCTCGTCTTACAGAGTGATCAATATATTCTGTTAGGTCGGCTTCAACCATGCTTACGTGTAACTGAGAGCGATTTACACGACATGACACGACTTTATTGGCTAAGCTACTATACGACCGAGGGACCGATTAATGAATCCTACGACAAAGTCAATAAAGTCACATTGCCATTAAGTCTCAATATAATGAGATATTGAGCAGGTTATTTTACGATAAAGAAAATTAACGTAATATCTATTTTCTACAATATTCATACTAAATAATGCGTACACAATGCAAAGAACTAAAATGCATTTTAAATAAAATTCATTAAGCCATAATATTATTATATCTGTGATGAAACTAAGCTCTTCGTTGTACGAGTACTTATGTCTCATCCCGTTTTAAACTTTTAAATAATGCAAACGGCTCTCTGACCACATGGTCCTAAAGTCGTATCGTATAAAGTTCTCTTTAAGGGAACCGGTCCCATAGATAGACTCGAGCCACCGTTGATCGGAGAACATATTTAAATAAAGCCTCACGCTGCGTTTCACAATTAAAACTGTTAAATAAAAAAGGCTACAACAAGAATAACAACGTTCAGGAATGGATCGACTGATGGTTTATTGATTTTGATGGCCGTTGACCACCCAAAGTTTAGTCTCGTGACATTTTGTTTCTTAATGAAGGTCTAGTCAGTGTCGGACTACGACCAGGGTCCGTACTTAGGTAGGTTAATTTTATTTCAGAAACTTGTAAAATGTATTCTACATTTTGATAAACACATAAATATAAGTATTGGAGCCTTGTCAAATAGGATGGTGTCAATTTGCTGCTAGTTAAATCGTAAAGCGCAATCGCCTGGCTTGCGAGAGGTGTGTGTTCGAGTCCCACCAGTGGTAGACCGATTTTTTCTTTAGGTGTATTTCACATTGTAAATCCTTGCAATTTTATCGCCTGGCTTGCGAGAGGTGTGGGTTCGAGTACCACCAGTGGCAGATCGATTTTTTCTCTAGGTGTAGGTAGGTCAATTTTAAACGTGCTTCATTAGGGTTATGGTTAGCTTTAAATTATTATTTTTTTATAGCTGATGGAATTACTTTGCGTAAATCCATAACTAAAGCTTAAAAAGAGAGTTATTTTGTTAGACAAGCTTTTAACATAAGGCATACTTTTTTATTTGTGATATGACATTTAGAGTTACTTTCAGAGAACGGAACCCTAAACGTTTCGTCAGTTAAATTAATTAAGGTATTAATTGCACTACGTTAAAATTACAATTTCACTATTTCTAAACGAACCTATTAAATAAGTCTTATTTCTGATCATGATTTTTATGTATTTAGCATAACGTGTTATTCAAGGTTAAAAGTCGTTATTATTTTTACACTTATAGTAGATAATGTCTTCTATGGACATCTTTTACGTAGTTGTCTATTTTTATATTTGACAAGTAGTAATGTTGGATCATAGCACATTACATGAGAAATGTTACATTCTTTATACAGATAAAACTGTGTAAGTTGAGCAACCTTCTGTAGGTATAGATACCCAAGGTACCTACTTTGGCTATAGCTGCATAGCCAACGGGGGCTATGCCTAAGCCCTTGAGGGCATGTGCCGTCCCTAGGCCAGTTGCAAAAACTTATGTTTCTAAACATAACTATATAAAAAATATTCTCACTAGACGTTCATTACGGACATCTCACGGGTTGTACACGGGGTTGATACGCGTTGCAAACGGGCATGGAACGCGTTCGATCCGTCGTTTGACGTCACAGCACGGTCATGGTATGATATGATATGTGCAGTGGGCAGGCAACCTTTAGGTACATTTAAAAGTAGCTTATAAAGTCAGTGCTCATATAAGTCGTTTACGTTTATCCTTCACGTTTGCAATACACCCCAAATACCATTTGTTCTAAAACGATATTTAATTGATAAGTTAAAAAAGTATGGCTTTAGTAGGTTCTATTCTATTAATGTAGCGTACTTTTTTCTATACTTCCCCCACAAGTAAAGTGTATAGAGTCATAGGTGAATTTAGTAAAAATCATTATTGAGATATATTTTATTGCGGTGACGTCAAACATTTTGAATAAATTAATCAGGTCCTAACTGGATTTCATGCTAGAAAACAAGAAGATTTTATTTGTCAGATATTTTAGCATTCAACAGCGTAGGAATCAAATATAGGTATATACTTTTAATGATATTTCGCTTAGTGTCCTATCTCGCTTAACACGTTTTAAATTTTACAGACCTATTTACAAACTTTAGAGCATGGTTTCTAAAAGCTGGGTTATGTGTTGGGGGTCCGCGGTAGCTCAGTTAAACCATGTTATCATTCTTATCAGAAAATTATGTAACCACGAAGATAAAGCTTGTTTTCTTTTCCTAAAATAAATACATAAATAAATATTTAAATGTACCAACTCGAACTTTTTCTACAAACGTAATTATGTTATTCCCAACGAATATAAAACTTTGTCAACAATAATGCTTATAGTGTTTTACATTCAAATTACACAAAACAAGTGGTAACTTACTTGTTCGTGGCTTTAAAGTACTTACATACTTATAAAATTATTTTATTCGTTTTTTTATAGAAATCCTAAACCGGTTTAGTCGGTTTTGTGCAATAAGAATAGATTGTTTCAACAACAAACCACGTAATTATATTAATTACTTATTAATGGATTTCGTAGGCACAACACAACAAACTAAATTAGAGCTATTATGAACCAACTAACTTGGATTGCAGGTCACGTACATGCTTTTGTTTTTATAAAAGAGTTTCATATTATAGAAATTAGGTTTGCGATGACTCTAGCTACCTATAACGGCTTATGAGAGAGATACTAAACTACGAACACAATCCGTTGCGGTACCGACAGACAGAAAGACAACTTTGGCTAGGGCATAACACAACAAATCCGACAAAATAATTTCTTACAAAAAATATGATTACATGTTACAACGAAACCACATCTCATTGTACTTATTCCACATGATACACCTTTATCATGGACAAAAGTGCTTTATATTGGGCGTACTGAATGACCAAAATGAGAATTCCACGATTAATATAATACCTAACTAAAGAAAAATTCACATTTTATCTAAAAAAAACCTATCATCGTTTTTTTTATTTATTTATTTTATTTTATTTATTTAAGTTCTGCACAAACATGTGTACAATGGTGGACTTAATGCCGAAGGCATTCTCTACCAGTCAACCATAGGGCCAAGCAGAGAAAATTCAGGCGGTGCACATGCAGTAAAAAGTAAAGTAAAAAGTTAACTGAAGTTATTTAAGTACAAAATAAAATTATAAACATACATACTAATTACTTACATAAAATTAAATAAAAATACATAAAAATTCATAGACATACATTGTTACGTATACATAATAAGGATTTTAAAGATCCAAGTAATTCTATAGTGTATAGGTACGTTCCTATTTTCAGCCTGTATAGAAATGGCAAACTTTAAATGATTGAATCTTCCACCTAATTGATTTGATTGTTTGCTTGTTGATCGATTTATAAAAATATTTAACCATTAGAATCCTACATTATCCCTGATGAACAAAGGATTTATTAAATACGGAAAAAAATAGGTATCCGCGTGAAAAATTTGTCCATCCGTGCGAAGCCGGGACGGGCAGCTAGTAAGCACTACTAAGAATGGCGGTGGTCACTATAGTTAGGTAGATCTTAAGGTATATCGCAGTCAGCATTAAACTGCGTCGTGCTAGGGTTTCCGGAATCCTCGGCCTTCAACGCGACACTTGTACCTGCGTTCGCGCACGCTGCAATAGGACGCATGCACTTTGCACTTCCAATTAATGTTGCATATGAAACTTTATCGCTCACACCGTATGACCTACCTCAACTCACTCGCTCATGATGAGAAGTAATCCGATCATTATTTTCAGAATCTTATAGTGATTCTTGTTTCATACCTTTAATAAAGATAGCTGGTATTTAATTAAGTACTTGATTTCTTCTTCTAAGAGGTAATGACTCTTTCAAGATTGTCAAGTCAAAAGCATACCTAAAACTGTGCCTATACTCTTTAATATCACAATATTGTTTTAACTGTTTATAATGATGAATAGTGCAATAAGCGTTCTCACTCACTTATTAATGCAGAAATATTATTTCCACATTAAAACATTTTATAATTATGTAATTGTTCTTTCTTTCCGTAAACAAACTCAAAATTATCAGTTTATTTTGTAGTGGTTATCAATTTTATAATAACAACACTATAATTAGATATATCAAGTAGACCGACAGACAAGGTTACGAAGTCATAGATTTATGTTATGAATAAATGGTAAGAAATTGATTTAGATGTAGAGTACTTATTTTAACTTGATAGAATATTAGCTCTGAGGCAAGTTGTAAGAACTCAGTATAGACTCGGGAAGCGACTTGGCTTTATACAATGTAGTGATAGTTATGTCGCGGTTCAACTTTAAAAAACTTATCAAGTAGGTATATGTTAGGACTGTGCACCGAGGGTAAGGCTTCCATTAAAACATCCAATGTTATCGTCATAAAATCGACGCTCTACAAAATGTATAAAGTCTTAAATACCCATCGCAACTAAACAGAAGGAAAATAAAAGTAAAAAACTAAACTAAACCAAACATAAATGTTACTATAGAAAAACACTTAGGTAGAAGCAAAACATGCTACCATCAGCCTGTCAAGCTGCGAATATACCCTAACTTCTAACGAATTACAAGATATTTATTCAACTCGTCACAGTCACACTGCAGCCGTCGTAGTTGACCTTTGACATGTAAACGTGCGTCAAGGTTCCAATTTAAATCTAACGTGTTTCATCTACATTTTGCTAATTTGCTTTATACGAGTAACATCGCGCATCGCGTTATTAGAGTGTAAAACATCAGAGGAGTAGAAATTAGGAAAGAAGTCAATTCATGTCGATTGTCGGTTACTAGGTAGGTACTGTGGGGTGAGCACGAACTTTATCGTAACTTATTCGTGTCGTCCAAACGTCAGAATCTGACAGTTTCCCCATACAAATTGACAAGCTAATGATAGGTAAACGCTACGACGCTTGTTCGTACTCACTCCACTGCTTACAAACAAAATCACTTCAGCCTTTTTTACGTTTCTACGAGTATATTATTCGTGGACGCTAGACGGTTATAGCGGTTATAGCAATAAAACTTATCTTGCAGACACTGTGTCCGCGAAAGAGTTAAGGTACGGTGGCCAGCACGTCACGGTAAACACTGCGGAATCTTGTGCGCTTGTGATACGGACGATTTTGCAACAAAAACGGGTAGCCTGATGTGCTAGCCACTGTACTAAGAAAACAAAGTTTAAAACTTCAATTGGTAACTGAATAACGTCACCAGTAAGTTCTTTGTAACTAGCTATAGCTCTTTTAGATTTTCTCAGCTACTTTTTCTAGGAAGTTTTCACATGTTTTTTCATTTGGAATTCGTGTGAAAAATCGATGCAAATGTAGATAAATAAGTAATACTCTGAAATTTATTATAAAGGACATAAAAAAAAACTTAGAAATAGATTGAGAGTTATTCTTTTTTTCTAAATACAACATGAAAATTGAGATTATGATTCGAAAATTTTACTGTCACCCGTTACTGTTGTAAGTTATAATTGGTTCTTTTCTTCTTTTGGTTTGAATTCGGCTATCTAGCAACTATTTAAGAAATGTTTAGGTACTTTGCTCAACGCAGTAGTTGGCACCACTGAAGCTGAATATTTTCGTTTGAATCAACGGGTTTAAGAATGACTTTCTTCAATTGTCTAGTCCAAAGTTCATTGGTTTAATGAAGTGCACCTATATCTTTCTTTTTAATTTCAATTAATGTTTCCTGCATTGTGTACTCACGCGTAAGAAATTTGAGCCGTCACGCGACGGCAAACTGACTAGACAACGCTGTCAATTGCTGCTAACATTATCCTGGGCTTCATTGAATCCAACAGGAGGAGCGTAATCTCCGCTATTCTCGAGTCGTTGATCTAATTGACCATTTGAGCGGTGCGTGCGTGTTAATGGACTAATTATATGTGAATTGGTGAGTCAAGTCAGGACGCGACGGCCGTGGGTGGCAGACGGCTTGGCTCCGACCAACACTGACATAGTTTGTTATCGCGATTTTAACTCACGTTGCTTTGGTACATTTACGAAAAGTACCTACTCATTCGTATGATCGTGCAGTTAGCGTGACGTGAGAGCAGATTGTGGCTATGTAACTTGCTTAAGAGACATTGAAGTCAAGCAAAATACCGACTTATTCATTTCTATTAAATTCAACATATTGCACAATTTGAGTAGGTGGTATATTGGACGTAAGCCGTATACTGATTGATTGCATTGAAGTCGGTACTTCCTGTAACGTACCTGCGCTGGTTTTCATTCAATCGGCAGTAATAAAAATGGTTTGAAAAATTCAATTATTTGTATTCTCATTGTAGACATTAAATAGACATGTTATTGTGTAAAGGCTATAAATATGGCCTTACCGTTAAAATATACCTACTTCTCAGTCAAAAATGTTTTTTTTTAATTGCTGTTGTCTGATTATTATCTAAATAAATTATTTTTTTATAGAAAACTCTAATAGCTTAATAAGGGTGAAAAATCAATTTTAATAAATTACAGAATGGCAATCATTTAACATTTTAGGGCTTTACGACACAGGTTCACACCACATTTATCATGCCAAATCGCTCGCATGAGCGCCTTGCTCGCGTTGCAAGCGTTTCTACAGAATTGTGTATTCTTAAAAAGAACTGGTATAAATGGTGCTTCTAACTTTCGCTGCGAGAGCACAACGCGCATAACGGCCCAAAGAGAGACACGCGCCAAAAAAGATAAAAAAAAACAGGAACATGTCAGTTGTTTGCGCGTAACGGCGCGCCGCGGTAGCCGCGCGGTAGCAATGTCAGTAATTTCCACTTGATCGCATGCTTAAAATAATTAGGAAAGGAATTTATTCGCCACTGCCACTCTCAGTTCGCGATTTTATGACATGGACTTTTTAAGTAGGTTTCTTTCATTTGGGATAACTGTATGAGAATAACGTAAGGGCTATGTATGCTTCTTAGATTAGCATAAGAGATAATGATATAATTTTAAACTAACAAGATATCCAAACTTTTCCAAACCGTTTACACCTCGGCTTTATTTAGGTATTTTTCAATAATGAAAGTTGTATTTTAAATTCAAAATAAAACTATATATACATACATAGTACAACCCAAGTTACATACAGATTTTAGAGTCCAAAGTAAAATAATAGAGCCATTTCCGTATCCCAAAACTATTGAGTCTCATTTCCTCGTTCGCACCGATCAACTGTTACTGTAACTGTTAGAATAAACGAAAGGCCACGCTGTTACTGATAAAAAACATGACACAGTTTAGACATCTGCCCGGCACGTGCGCTTCTCAATCAAAATAACACATCAGCACCTGCCGATGGAACTTTCAATCATTGTTCATGCATGACACACTCATCGCGCAGACTCGCGCGCAACACCCATTTATCTCCATAACACTTATCTTACGTATCTATTATTGTTACACTTTTACAGCAGGTGCGGGCAAAGAATAAAAACAAACCAACTCTCACTCACTTATCTCCGACGTGAAAAACGTAATGTCGAAGGCATTACGGATACGCAAAGCAAATTACGATAAGCCAAACTCTTTTTACTACTCTCTTATCTTTTTGACGGAACTCAACCGATGACTAATACATGTGAACCAAAATTCTAATGGAGCTTTTGTGACACTAATTGGTTGCAAAGTTAATAATCAAACACAAAGTAAAGGAAGTATTTGCTAATGGTCTCATTAACGAGTTAACTACATTTTTCACACTTGATTTATTTGTGGTTTTTTACACAATTAATTATTTTGTTAATGGTTGAGATGAAGTGTTGATGACATGAATACTTATGAATGTAAGATAAAAAGAATTGTGTAACTTTAAACACGTACTATATTCTCACTTTATATTATAATTGACTGAAAAAATTGACAACAGATGCACTACCTGCGATATGACATGCCTGATTTTAGGGCAACAGGCAACATGCATTATTATGCGAAAACCTACAAACAAACATACATTTTTACCTGGGATCGTCAAGTGTCTGAATAATGGATTTGACGTGTCAAATTGTCAAGGTCTTCGACCTCGTTGACCCATGACAGACCTAAGCGGACTTCTTCAGGTTAATTGGATAAACAGTTCCAGCAAAAATATGAAGTGGCTACACGCAAATCCGCTCGTAGCATTTCGTAGCATGCAGTTTTGGATGTGCTACGAAAATTAATTCGGAAATTCTTCAGTATTAATTAAGTAATATCCCGATTAGCATCAGCTACAGACTTCCATATAAGTTTTTTTGTCTTGTGTCTACGTATCTGAGCTTTTGGTAGAGGCTATGAATTATATTCTTCTGTTTTATTTATTTTTAGACGAAAACTAACCGAAACGCGCTACGACTACGAGCTACAAAGTGCTACGAAATCACGTAACGAAACTAAACATCAAAACCGGTCAAGTGCGAGTTGAACTCGCGCACCGAGGGTTCCGTAAAACCTTTAGATAAGGAGTAGTAACATTGAAATTTTCAAAATTGTAAAAAAAAACCGGTCAAGTGCGAGTAGGACTCGCGAACCGAGGGTTCCGTACAAACCTGTAGATAAGGAGTAGTAACTTTGAAATTTTCAAAATTGTCAAAAATATTTTTCAAAAAAATTTTTTTTTATATGATAAAACTGAAAATTTACGGTTTTCGTAATTTTTCCTATATCTGTACTATAAGACGTGACTTCGTACTAAATTTCAATATTCTAAGTTTACGGGAAGTACCCTGTAGGTTTTGATTCCCGTGCGAGTTTCGAAAATTTGCGGAAATTTGCAGCCTAAATGGCTGTATCTTTTGATTGCGTTGGCTAAGAAGGTTGATTTTTCTACACATTTCAGGGACAGTAGACCTAAGTATCATATAGAAATTTCAGTTTGATACCTCCACGCGTTCCTGAGAAAAACGGTCTTGACAGACGGACGGACGGACGGACAGACGGAAAACAAAGTGATCTTATAAGGGTTCCGTTTTTTCCTTTTGAGGTACGGAACCCAAAAAATATTTTTTTTTATATGATCAAACTGAAAATTTACGGTTTTCGTAATTTTTTCGTACTAAATTTCAAGATTCTAAGTTTACGGGAAGTACCCTGTAGGTTTTGATTCCCGTGCGAGTTTCGAAAATTTGCGGCCTAAATGGCTGTATCTTTTTGATTCCAGGGACAGTAGACTTTATCATATAGAAATTTCAGTTTGATATCTTTACGCGTTTCTGATAAAAACGGTCTTGACAGACGGACGGACGGACGGACGCACGGACGGACGGACGGACGAACAACAAAGTGATCTTATAAGGGTTCCGTTTTTTTCTTTTGAGGTATGGAACCCTAAAAATTTACTAGATACTTCGTGTGAAGACTTCTAAGCCATGCGATATCCATGCGCAAGTTCCTCGTTCACGATTAAGTGTGTTGTAGGTACTCTCTCATTCTGGTTGACCAAGCTAGTCACCTATCAAAACCTGATTTAGTCGTTGTCTTCGCTTTACGCACACGGCTATATTTTTGGTAATCAAATACATTAGTTTTTGCCTTGACCAGTGTGGTGACCAGAAAAATTCTTAATATGTTGACCGTGGATATACCAAAGGGGTTTTTGGAGGCATGTGGCGAGCGGGGTTCGGGGTTCCTTCGGGAAGGTGTGGAGGGTGTGGGGTGAGCACGGAGGGTGCGGGGTGCGGGTGTGCACGGGTGCGGGGGTGTGGGGCGGATCGGGGGCGGGGCCTGCGCGGGCGCCGGCGGTGGCGGGGCCGACGCCGCCGCGTCTGGCGCGCTGGCGGCTCATTCCGCCCGCGAGCTCTGCGCCGCGAGCACGACATGCGCGCCCCCGCACAGTGCACACGCCGCGCGCGCGACCACTCCCGCGCACACCTCCGCGCCAGTGATGTTACCACACTCAAACCTTCCTATGTGCCGCCTAACTGTTCGTGAACGTGTGAAGTTTTATCTGTTCCCGAAACGTTGATTGTGAAGCGAGGATATCGCGGATTTTGCCCGCTTGACGTTGGATGCGTTAAAATTTCGGGTGAGTGAGAGAGGCGAGCGGCCGTGCGCCCGCGGCCGGTTTGACCGCATTATTTTCGAAATACGTACGCCGCAATCCGGTCGCCCGCGCTAGAACGATCAAAACATTATAACAACAACATATAAATTCGAAGTATCCGTGTCGAACCTACGTAGGAACATACGCGTAGTGCTACAGCACACTTGTCTCGTTTCTCGTGGTCGTTAAAGCGATACCAATGAAGTTGCATGGAACATTCTTTAGGCTATGATCAATTTAGTGCCGTGGAGGATGTTGTAGCAAAGTCTCAATAGCCTGGAAGTGCTCAAGTCTCCTGGTTGAGCGAACCGTGCACGAAGCTCAGGTGGCCGCGCGTAGAGTCGCATCCCGTTGATGTCTTTTACTGAACGCTTTTGGAAAGTGTTTGTTCGTGAAATCTGTATTTGCATCGAGCGTTTATGTAACTAATCAGCTTATTTTGGTATTATAATACGATTTTGTTTGAAAATTATGCCAACTCCCCGAGGTAATGGATGATAAAACAGTAAAGGTGCGTAGCTTTCGAATCTTTGATGAAATGTCGTTGGATGTGAATCGAGAGGTAGAACTATTATTGAATTTTGGGATTTTAGTAACTTTTTAGACTTTATTAATGGTTCACTGGTGAAAATATTAATATTTGTATGTATCAGATGAAAACGTAATTGTGCAAATCGAAGCACTCTAGATTAGTAAACACTGTGCTTTTGCGTGCTTATTACTTGTGACCAAAAAAGTTCAATACAAAAAAATATATAGGTAAGCAAGACAGTGTGTGTGTACAATATGAGACACACAAAATTATGTGCGTCTAACGCAAAAACTGTGTAACTGTGTTACATTCCTTCTGTGGTAGTAAATATTTGAATATTTACATTTTACAACTATTCCATAGATAGGTGTGAATTTGATCACTTGACAATTATGTTTATTTTGAGCGAACAGTAACGTTTTACGGTGATTACATTATGCATAAAATTTAAACATGGTAAACGTGGTTATGAAATCTCTGTTTTACTTCTACGAAAGTGATTCGTAACAGTAGAATCTTTTGAATTGAACTCACCCTTTCTGATAATTTACCTGGAGTAATAAAATAAGTTCTAACTGAAATTGGTAGAGCTTTCTAAGGTTCTATATCACTTTCACGGTTTCGAATATTCCGGCTTTGTCGGTTAATCACCAAAGATTGTTCATGCAGCCCAGCAGTCTCTACTTCTGATTGAGTGTCAGTGTTTTGACTTAAAATAAAATCCATTCAAGAAAACTGTTTGCAAAAGGGGTGTAGGGGTATATTTGATGACAATAAGGGGGTGTGGCTTTTAGCACAATACAATTAAAGGGTATGAAAAGGCGGAGCTTTGAGATAATACAATCCGTTTCGGGGTCCGGAATAAAACGGTGTGCCAAATCTGTGAGTCCTCAGTGATTATCTGGAGTTAGTCGGGGTCCTTAATATATCTTACGATAAACAGTGTGTAACAAGTGACGATATTAACCATTATTCAAGTCCGGTGTATCAATACAGTGAGCTAATAATACAATTAAATTAATTAGTGCCTTTGTCAAGATAATGATAGTCAGTGCCAATTGTAAGTTATTGCTTCAATTTAGGTTATCACATTGGTTTAACCTACTTAGCTAGTTACTTTCAAATTTATATTCAAAGAAAAACTTTAGGTTTACCCAACTGTTATAGTTATAATAGGTAGGGCTCGTAGCATAATAATTAAATTTATTAGTAAGTTCCTTCGACAGTTTAAATTAAAAGCACAACAACATTGAAATAATTTAACTGAATTTAATAATATGCTTCATTTGTCTAACTCACGGAGAGTGTTTAAATTAAGGGTCTAATAACATGCCTTATTTGCAAGTCGGCCTAATATAATTTGTAAATAAATGTTATTCTATTTAATTATTTTATTGCACTGTCAAATTAAAATGTGAGGCGTTTTAACAAGGTGGTTAATGGGTACCACCTCGTGGGTTCAAAATCGTTTTGCGGCACTTAGCTGATTAGATTTGTTCGAAAAGGCATAATTAGACCGAATAGTGTTGCAATGAGTGCAACATTGTGCACCGGTGCATTCATTAGAAATATCGGGAGATAACTAACTACCGGCCAGGAACAATGCAAGCTTTGTGCGTGCGCGCAGGACGCACAGAGCGCGAGTGTGGCCGGTTCTAGAAATTCACTTACTCAGCCAGAGAAATAGCTGCCGATCACGCGGGGTGCATCCGTGACACTATTTTTTCTTAATTTGAATTTATTTTATGAGTTTGTCACAATAAAAAGTTGACGAAATTAAAGCAAAATGTAATTAGTTTCACTTTACTCTGATTAGGTTCTGCAGTTTTTGGAACTTGTCATAGATAGTGAAATAGGATTCAATAGCACCTTACTCTTGCTATAATTAACAAAAAATATATGTGCGTGAACACGGCTTACTTGTAATGTTTTGTAGGGCAATGTTTCGGAGATTTCGCAACGTGCATTTCTATTGTATAAACTCAAAAAGTTATTTTCGGAATAAGCAATGAATAGGTTAGCTGCTTGTTTTAGTACTTATTCCAAAAATACTCATATCAATTTGTTTGTTTACAGGTGGGTCGAGGAGAATTATGCGTGGGGCGTGCGCGTGCGCGGTGGTGTGTGCGTTGGCGGTTGTGTGCGCGGGCGCGGAGCTGGACGAGGCGACGCTCGCCGCCGCCGAGAAGCAGCTGCTGTCGCTGCTGGGCCTGCCGCGCCGACCCGCGCGCCGCCTCGCGCCGCCGCCGCCCGTGCCGCGCGCGCTGCGCGTGCTCTATGACGCGCGCGGCGCGCTGCCCGCCGCCGCCGCCAACACCGCGCGCTCCTACCACCACACGCCCTCCGAGCTCGACGCGCGCTTCCCCGGCGACCACCGGTTTCGCCTCTACTTCAATTTGACGGGCGTGCCCGGCGACGAGCTCGCCCGCGGCGCCGACCTCACCTTCCAGCGCGCGCCCGGCGCTACCACGCCCCAGCGCCTGCTGCTGTACGACATCGTGCGTCCCGGCCGCCGCGGCAAGACCGAGCCCATCCTCCGCCTCCTCGATTCCGTCCCGCTGCGGCCCGCCGAGGGCCACGTGAAGGCCGACGCGCTCGGCGCCGCCCGCCGCTGGCTCATGGAGCCCGAACACAATCATGGACTATTAGTGCGTGTTATAGAGGAGGACGATAAAAGTTCGAACGCGAAAGTGCCACATGTACGCGTGCGGAGACGAGCGATGGAAAACGACGAGGAGTGGAACGCCCTCCGGCCGATCCTGCTCCTGTACACGGAGGACGCGCGGGCGAGGGAAGCCCGGGAGAAAGGCGAGACGCGCCTTTTGAGAAACAAAAGGGCGGCCCAGCGACGAGGCCACCGCTCGCACCACCACCGCAAGGAGGCGCGCGAGATCTGCCAGCGGCGGCCGCTGTACGTGGACTTCGCGGAGGTGGGCTGGAGCGACTGGATCGTGGCGCCGCACGGGTACGACGCGTACTACTGCCAGGGCGACTGCCCGTTCCCGCTGGCTGACCACCTGAACGGCACGAACCACGCGATCGTGCAGACGCTGGTGAACTCGGTGAACCCGGCTGCGGTGCCGAAGGCGTGCTGCGTGCCCACGCAGCTCTCGCCTATATCTATGCTTTACATGGACGAAGTGAATAATGTGGTGCTCAAAAACTATCAGGACATGATGGTGGTGGGGTGCGGCTGCCGATGACATAGGCATGCGCCCGGTGCGGACCTAGTGATATACTCGTGGACCCAGTGTACATATAGTGGCGGCCTCGAAAATTGTACATATCTATTTGTGTATATATTCGTGTAATTATTATTTTATTGAAACGAAGATATAATAAAATCATATAATTCTTAATTTGATGAATTTTATTGATTACTCTCGTAATTAAACAGGTATGATCATACATTAAACAGATAGTTATGGATCACTTTATGAACCCTGTCAGAGGATATTAAAAACAATTAAAATCCTAAAATCGAGTTCTTTTAGCTCAGTTAATCAATGGGATTGAGGTAAAAAGTCATCACATCTTGGGCAACGATTGTCCCTATATAGCCACTTCCCATATGGAATTCTGTTTGATACAACTAACCCTGCTTAACGATTATCAAAGGCACTTATTATTAAATTTAGTAGCAACTTAATGCTAAAACATGGTAATCAACAAGTTAGTGGTAATATTTACCTCTTCACTTCTATTGGGGTTCTGTACCCAAAGGGTAAAAGCAATACTTTCTCTAACACTCCACTGTCTCTTTGTAATGGCACCAGGCTGAATTTCATAAACCTCAGTAGCTAGCCTGTTGAAATTTTACACTGGGGGCTCCTATATGAGAAAAGTGATATTTTCTGCCGTTTTTCATCTATTACGGCACGGAACCTTTCGTGCAAGAATCCGACTCGCACTTCACATTACTGAATTCCCCAGTCAAAATATCGTATACGATAGTGGCACGGCGAGACATGGGGTCACCGTGTCGCCATAACCTCCGCGGAGGTCATCGGTAGCTAAACTGAATGAATAAGCCATAATAATACTCCAGAATAAACAAGCCTGTTGCTGCCCAACTAATCGTGCAATAAAAGTGTTAGGTCATGGTTTTATGAATGGCCGAAATTCTGCAGACTATACAAACGTTTGTGGTGTTTCTAGGTTCAATTTGAGACTCAGAATACACTTTCACTGAAGTTTTCCGAGCTTACTGCAGGCATTATGGCGAAAAAAGTATAAATGAAGTTTTGTTATCTATTGGAGAACCGATTTTTACATTTATTATGATCGGAAAAGAGACCCCTATTTGTAAGGTGCCATCAACCAGACTCTTAGTATTCGTGAGGTATTTTGTTTCAAGTCAATGCGAATTCAACTCAATAATAAACTTCAGATTTTAAAGTATTAACCACTCCGAGAGGGTTGATCGATATTTTAACCCAAATGTGGGTAAAAACATTGATATATATACAGGATGTTATTTTTCGATCAGATTACTTTACGAACCTGACAATTTTAAAGTAGCCTTTAAAATTGTCAGGTTCGATTCCTACAGATTGTACAGCGAGCAAAATTCTTCGAGTAGTCTCTCAAATGCTGAATACAACAAATCGATTTTCCTCTCATCGAATCCACGTATACTTGATGTAGCAGGATTTTACGATTCGTAGACAAGGCACAACATTACGAGTAAGTAAGGTATTGGGAATGACAGCGAATAACGGCGACTCAAATTGAGTGCCTTTTTAGTATTCGGTTGTTTCAGCGGACCTACTCCATACTACTTCGGCCGTTTTCCGGAGCCATTCATTCTGTTCGCTAGAACGCTCAAACTTGTATGAGTGACAGAAGTGGCAACATTCAAAACTGCGAGAATAGGTTTAGAGTTGAGCCGCTGCGATGACACCTCGTAAGTATGCGTACCTAGTACTTTATTGTAAGTAAAATCAAATATGTAGCTTGTTTCTAATAATGCTATTTGTCAATAGTTGTTATCTAGGGTTCTGCTTTTCTAATCTCAGCACTCGTATGAGCGAGCAGCTTTACGTACGCACGGCCACACGTCAAGCTAATCACTTCGGTATCTTATATTTACGTATCAAGGGTGATTTTACAACGAAAATGAGTAGCTGGAAGTGGAGTCGTGTATGTACGCACTTTTTTAATGATCCTGAGTCGGCTGATAGAAGTTTTCACTGAGGAATATGTATTTCAGCTGCCGAATACAGATAAGTGAACATAAAAATGTGTAGCTATGCTTAATGTTATCAATATTAAACTATTTTTTTCAAATCATTTAATTTTTATGAAATTCAAAAAGTATAGTTCCTATTAAGTACACTTTTTTTTAATTTAAATGATCAATCACTATGGAAGAAAAGACGAGATGTCCTAGAGAAAAATCTAGGAAATAACGTCTCATGCCTTTTTTAAAAACAAAAAGTCTGTTTTCATAGCTTTTTTTATATAATAGTAAAGAAAAAACACCAAATTTATAACGTCATTCAATTCTTTATCGTGTTAGCTATTTTTTTATTGTAAGAAACCATACAGCGTTACAACTTAAACAATTATAATTAGTATAGCCAATTATAAGGTTTCCTTAATTATACTGTAAGAACTTATAGCAAGTTAACAAAATATAAATCAGGTAAGAACTGCGCCCAAAACTTCATCAGATGATGAAGCTATCTGGTAAAGAATTCATGTTACTATTTTCAAACAATCACAACTTTTTCAAACGGATTTTCAAAAAGAGTCTCGCAATTCGCTACGTAGTATTACTTAGCATAGTTTGAATTCCATTAGGTAATGTTTTTTTAAATTTTTTTTTTGGTGACAAAGTTAAGCATCGTTTCCCATATTTTAATATGTGCACTTTATGAAGACTTACACTGTATTTCAGTGGAGAGCTATTTTTAAAGATACATTTGGATTATACAATCCTTCATGCCCGGAACAGACACGTAATTGCCCATACTTTTTCTGTTCACACCAATTTTGTAAGTATCAGTAGCCATCAACCTCAAAAAATTTATACAAGTCGAAAATAATGTCACGGTGATCTAGGATTTATATGAGATTTGAATGGATTTCATCATGCCCTTGGTAACTACAAGAACAAATGCACATACACCGTAATAATTTATGGCTCGGTACATACATTAAGGTTGAAACTTTTTTATTCAAAGAAATATTGTAATGAGCTTTCAGCCGTGCTACAACACAACGCCTGCCTAAACATTTTTTTGATAAAATATTGGGTCTTTGCAATTTATTTGAAAAAGGTTTAATTCAAATCTGATGGAAGTCTAGGTTTATTTTATTTATTCAGGAAAACAAACAGCTGTGTTATAGTACATCAAGCTTATAAAAAAAGGCGTTGTTCTTTAGTTAAACAGTTTTTACAAGTAGTAATACAATTAAGATGTTGACCAGACGTAGATCATAAGCGCGTTTACAAATTTAAATTCACTGAATTTATATAAAAAGAAAGTAAGAATTTTTGATCTCGACAAAATAAAATGTCTACAATAATGGACTAGGGCACACCTACATCGAGTGGCCTCTCTTTTTAGCAAGTAACGAAAGCGGTTCAATTTCGCTTGAAATAACTTCCTTATCTTTGTCAAAAGCTTTGACGATTTACCATGCTAACAGGGGTACGATTCTCATGCATTCGTACTTTTTGCGCACGCTAGTTTGTATGTAGCTCACGAAACCTTGGTGTATAATAATAATTTCATATTACTGTTGACAGCTGCATTTCATGACAGCTACTCGTACAAGATATTTTCTATGCGAATTTCATACTTCAACTGGTCATCACCGCACGAGTGGTAATCGATCGAACTCTTTGCGAATATGAGCTTTCTCGATTGCATGATAATTGGCCCCCTAATGTGTAACAATCAGCTGCATCATAGTGTCACTAAACAAAATCTAGAACCAGAAGCTAAAAAACTTCTTGTTTTCTGACTACGATATAAAAATTTGTCATGACGATGTTGCTTTTCGGCACAAGCAGCGCTGCTTCCTAAGAAAAAAAAATAGTGCGCTGTAATATCGTAGAAAACAACATCCCCATATATTGTGAATTTCAAGGCTCTGACGTTAAGAGGAATTTGGATTCAGCACTGTTTTCCGGAAAAGCCTTTTGGCATCTACTCGTAGATGTGTAGCCAATAGAAAGTAATGCTTTACAAAGAGTCAAATGAAATGTGTCTGGTAATCATGATTATATCCCACCTGTAGTCTAGTTGTATAAGACGAAGAAGCATAATATAAGTTTTATTTATTGATTTATTGGTTCAAGCCCTTATAGTACCTATATACTTATACTAACAACTGTTGTGCAAATGAAATTCATGAGAAAATATCCAACTGCAAAATCAGAAATACTTGGATTCTGCGTCACATTTGGGCTCTGAAGCAAATGAATGTTATTATTACTGCCCTCGATATCAAGTTTTAAGAATTACGATTGTGCAACAACATAATAAATCGAAAAGCAATTCACCTATACACTTTAGTCGTCTTCGAACCAAATACCTACAAAACGCAAAAAGTTATAAAGTCGTCGATAAAGAATGTCAGAGCCAATATTCAAAGTAAATTCCATTTAAAGTGTGGCAGGTCTCCAAATTTCAAATATTTCGTCATAAGGCGACTATATATCATGTTTTTGCCGGCGCAGGAATGCCCGCCTGTATAATTTGGCCGGCCACCCGGCAACGGCGCGTCTGCCGCGCCCGCCCTACGTCTATATTATCAGTAGATAAATTCAAGCTTTGTCTTTGCCTCGTATTTCGTCCTCTCGAGATTTTGCCTTTGTTTTTTTTTTCTCCGCTCGCCGTGGTCGGCAACAAAAAACTGAGTGGAGGCGAACGAAGTGGGTATAATTTATTTTATAGTCGGCGCGGTCGTAACTCGGCGGTGGACGGCTGGACGCCGATTTATCCCCATCTCGGCGTAATTAACGTAAATGGATTGGCCGCAGTCGGTGCCTGTGAGTGACCGCCCGCTCGCCTCTCTCACGACCCTCTCGTAGACCACTCCCTGTTTATCTAACGCCAGCTTATTACCTCTCATCAGCGGGCCCTAAGCGTGTGCCGAAGTGATGCACTCTAATCCAATTAAGAAGCTGTATTTTTACAAACCGCAAGTCGAATGAGATACAAGAAGATACGCGAATCGTTCGCGATTACTCGAGCTCGGTTCCCAAGGAGCGGCGACTTATCCCTGGGGGAATTATAATTGTTTTGCATTCTTGCTCGGGTATAAAAACAAAAGGGCGATGCGGGCCCCCCGCGCTGCGCTGCCTGCAGACCAGACCAAAGTCTGACGACTCGCATTCCCTGAGACAAAAAGTTGCGAATGAATCGGATCGAGTTTTCAGTCTCAGGTGGGAGAGATTGCCTGTGTAAGTGAATACAGTGTAATGCAATTTGCAGCACTTATTTTCATGCCGAGTTCACGGCTTACTGTGGGTATTTGTAACTTGTAGGTTGTAAGCGCATCAGCTTTTGACCTTAATAAACACATTAAAGGCAAGGGAAATGATTATCTTTTTGAAAGTTGGTTGCAACTCAAAACGGTGATAAAAAAATTGTAATTTGAAAATTGTACTACTAAATAAATGTTAATTAAAATACCTGATTGAAATGACACCAAGTTGATTTTTCACTTCTTTTCGTAAATGGTGAAGAGTGATTCGCACGCACGGTCGGTGTACATAATAGTAGATAAATACTTAACTGAATGTGAAGTTATTGAATAATTTTTAGTGTTCCGTAGTCTGACAAGGAACCCTTATAAGATCGTTCAGTCCGTCCTAGTCTGTCACAGCAGGATATCTTTTTTTTTTCATTTATTTGGGTCATCAAACAATATCACAATAAGATAAAACTAGGTGAAAGTTATACATAAGATGTAGTTATTGTGACATCAACTACGATAACCACAGATTACTAAGTAGTTTTGAAGTTGAGAAGTGATAAGTATACACTATATTAAAAATAATAATTTGATTGATATCGAAACAAGTCAGTGTAAGTGTAACACACGTAAGTTGCTTATAAACAAGATTCGCCAAAATCTAGATAGGATATGGTAAAGAATATGTTAAACTACAAATAATTACAAATATATTCAACGTGTTAAACAAATGTTTAAAGTAGGCACAGTCGACATCATGCCAGGCCAGAGACAGCGATATCATGGTAAATGCGGTTTTGCAACAAAAAAAGGGGTAGCCTGACGTGCAATCGTCTGCACATACTTATTTATGATCAAATTACTTATGAATTTAGGAAAGCTTTTCTAAAACAAGTTTTTTATACTTAGCAGAGGTAGAAATAAAAATATCAATATCAATAAATAATTTATTATAGGTATCGGTCAGACGAAACATGGGAGAACGCTTGCCTGCGTTCGTACGACATCTTGTATTAGTAAAGAGATTGGCAACCCGGCAAGCGCGCACTCGTGGCCTGACCGGCACGTCTTCAACCTTCTAGGTTTATGGACTGATTTGCATGTAACTGGGTTCGAGGATACTTCACATATAGATTTCATTTTTAAAAATATGAAAAATTAAAATTATCCCTTTTTAAGGGTACCTCCCTATAGGTACATGTAAAGGGGGGGGGGGTGAATTATTTTTTTGAGTGCACCTTCTTGTTTGGGGTATCGTTGAAAAAGACTATAAAAATAAGATAGGGTTTCCATACAACACTTTTTTATAAGCTTTATCATTTGCGAGTTATATAGCCTGTGATGAATACTTTCGAAATTATAAATAATATAAAAATATATACTTTACACAAATGACATTGACAGCTAGGAAGATGATGATGAATATGATGATGCAAGAAATGCAAAACAGCGCGATGCCAAAATTGACTACGGACCCCTTCTTTAAGCGTGGTCCGACACGCACTTGACCGGTTTTTTGGTCTCTCTTCCAATCTTCAAAGTCCAAAAGTTGTTGTTGTTTGAGTCTTCCAGCAGCAACATTTAATTAAAGCTTTGAAAAAGACTGATTATGATTGCATCAGGTATGGACAATATACAAACGGGCTTAATTATATCCCAGGTGTTCCTGAGTCAAAATTATGCATGAAAAAGTCCAGATAAGGCTTATTGTTGCAACTTTGTTGTAGGTACCTCTCTTTTTTAAGTCACGTCCAAATTGGCAGGTTATTTAAATGCACAATTGCATACTACTCAGTGTGTTATTAACCCACTACATCTCAATCTGGGTTGCTTCAGTGTTTTCAACTGATGATGTATTTGTTTTTTTCTGCCTTCTGCCTTCCTCGCGAGGTCTTACTATGTAACAAAGCTAAGGTTCAGTAAAGAAATTCAAATTTATTTGCAAATTAAGAATTGACCACCATAGTAGTAATTTTTGATACGTCACAAGTTAATTAGTAATGAAGAGTTAATTTAAGAACTTTTCTGACAAAATTAAGATCTAAAAGAGCCATTTTGCTCGTATTATAATTTTCTATGATTGTTCGGATTAGAGTCAAGTTTTTAAGTGACTCGTGAATGCGCTGATGATTTCTGCAACCTTAACGAGACTAGAGAAGTAATTAAAACGAAATTATTATCAACAAGTTAAGTAACAAACGATAAATTTTATTGTAACAATCACACACGCAAAACAGTACTAGAAAAGTTGCACTGTAACGCATCATTCGGCACCTAGGGGGGCGGATGTTTAGTTAACAATGTTTTTATGCAAAAGTAATAAAGCTATATGAAGAAAAAAACCAGTTTAATTTGTGCATGCTTGGAATATTTGAGGCAAGCGCGCGGTCGATGCCCTGCGCAAGCCGCTTACACACACCACTAATACAGTCACATTACTACATTATTTATTTATTATCAACCGGTAATTTCTACTTAACTGTTATATCAAATAATTAAGCATTAACAGTTACAAGCGTAAGCGATAAATTTTGAACTATCTCATTTCGGAATTTGTCATTTATTTGTACAGAATGAATTAATCTGGTTCTGTAAGCTTAGGGTAATATTCACAAGCCGTCTTTAAATAAACGGAACTTGAGCTTTTACAATTATTTGACAGACAGGACCAGGACAAGACAACTTGTTCTCTTTCAGAAGTCTGATTAAAATTGAAATGCAGCTCTGAGTACTATCTGACTTATATCGATTCAGAGACTCACAATAATGTGAGCATTAAAGATTTATTAACAAAAAATTCAGCATGGTAAATTATTTTTTCACCTAAGCCCGTTTTCTACCTCATACTATATTGTGTTCCTTAGCTTAAGGGTCATATTCATATGTACAGATCGATGAACTTAACTGAATTATCCTTTCATCCCTTCGATCTGTATATTGAAAATGTTTTAAATCAATGAATTACTTAATATGTATGTAATTACGTAATTTCTACTTCGTAGCGGCCTCCGATTATCGATTTATCCTCTGAAAATCAAGTTTTCGGCTAAGCTGTCAAAATTTTGTGATATGCCTCTTAAATAGCCCAAATAAAACAAGAATCATGGCTATAAGACAATTCCAAAGATAAGAGATGCCATTGCCGCCGCGTATGAAGAATCAACATCTCCAAAATATCGCGTTGCTTTTCCGGGCGCATTGTTTGCGTTTCCAATTCGAAGTTCGCTGTGCATCTGATATCTATCACACCATGCGGTCACAAGGCATATTCAATCTTTTTACTACCCAATCAAGGTTCACAAGTCCATGTGAGATGACGCGAAGAATGTAAAGTCGCGTGCTACGGAACGCGCGTCTCACTTGTCCGTGCGAGCTCTATAACATTCGACTTTCTCCATAAGGGCATCTCTACATTGTCATCTGTGGTTTTTCAGTAACGCTCTATACCGGTACGATACGCATAGTATTGGAATGTACATACAAAAGTGCTCGTGCAACCCAGCCGCAATTCTGACACAATACCGTCATGAGTTTGTGTACATAATAGCTTAATTTTTATTAAAATCGCGTATCAATATCAAAAGAAGTGCAATTTCTCACACCTGTAATGTAACTGGGTCAGTGTAAACCACTATACCTCAGCTGTGTTCAATTTAAACCAAAAAAATATGTTTAGTAAGGTACTTATATTTAACAGTTCGACTTTTAAAAGTGCCTGTGCTAATATTCCGACCAAATTAACTGTTCATATGGAATAACACTTTAGTGGAACTTAAAGTATTTTTATTACAGATTCGCTGATAAAGAATTACTATAAAACATCCAATTAAAATTAAAAGACATGGTGAAATTTGCGGTGATATGGCCTGTTATTTTAAATTTTATGAGACGTAAAACGTATTAATACGTACCTTCACAACATCGGCCTATAATTACTTTCAATCTTCTTTTTTATTTTGTTCAAAACAAGTGGCAGTATTTTCTAAAAGCTTAGTCCAGAAATATGAAAATAATTATTACCTACCTTTTGTTGTATCTTCCTATTTTTTTTTGTTTGGGGTAGGCTTGCTCTTGACCAAGCCCAACGAGTTAGAGACTGAGTCGATGTTGAAACGACCTCGCCTAGAAGATGCCTGTGCACTGTAGCTTTGGAAATTTCTAGGTTTTTATTAAAACTGCAGAGGAACACTGACGCAGGTAGTGGGTTCCACTGTTATGCAGGGTGCTTCAGGAATGTAGATGAGAAGCTCTTAGTTTTTTATTAGTGGTACATCAACACAAAATTGTAATTTCTCCTAGAAAAAAAACAATACCTAGAGCCTAGGAATTCTTTTTAAACTGTTGGCCATTAATAACTCTGAGGTTCTCAAAAGAGCTACCTAATGCGCCAAAGTTTTCGTTGGTACGGAGCTTTTAACTCAACTGTAATCATAGCACATTTATCTCAAGGTCTAAAGCTGCACAGGTTTATATTACAATGTAAACGGGAAAATAAACAACGAGCACAAACTTCAAGAGCAACATGTAGGTTTGTTTATTGTTTTAGCAACTAGCATATGGATATTGAAACGTTTTGTTGATGGAAACTGTTCAGCCATGGTGTTATGCAGTACTCCTGTTTTACTAGCTAAAACTACATATCTGTAACGACGGTTACAGATAATATGTAGCCAGATAGTATGAGCCAACTTAGAAGGCTATCGGCAATTACGGGTCCCGAAATGCTCGTTGTGAGTTCCAGAAATTATAAACGGATAATAAGTGATGTATGCGTTGTGATTGTTTTAATTATTTACCTTACTCTACTTAAGCTGAAAAGGCCAGACACTAGGGTGGATGTTTTTTTTTAAATTTCATTTTCCTTAACAAAAATATAGAAGCGGCACATAGCAAAAGTCTGCTCGTGTCGTTTTGAAGGTATTCAATCAATTTGAATGTTGTTGTTATTGCCAGAGGATGATAAGCGCCCATACCAAAAGCTTCAGCTAAAATGTTGTAGTATCCGGGCTTTGTTTCACGCCGTAGTTTATAAATGAATTTAATGAAACATTCATAGTGCCAAGCCCGAGGAATGTTCGAAAAAAAAGAAAAACGTTTTGCAATGTGAAGTGCAAAAAATGGTTAACAAGGGAGGGGCCCAGGTGGTTGCCACTTTGCCACGAGCGTACTCGTACGCTAGACAGACACAAACACCCATTTATTTCTGGCAACGAACTCACGTCCTTGACGCCGACCTTATTGCGCAACACCGGTTTCGAAACAAGCTCTATGTGCGCCTGCGCTCATGATTTGATCCGACACCCGATGATGTGACGACCCTCCATTATACATCCAACTTTTATTGAGTAACACATCGACGTCTTGTCAACAGCGTTACATAATTTGATTGACATGCTAAATACTAATTGGAAATCATAAATTGAGGTTGCGACCCGCGAGAGCCTTTGAGTTCTGACTTAGATTGTAGAAAAAACAAGGCTGCGCGCGCCGGACTAATTTAGTTCACATACCTGCGTGAACTCTATCCATATCTTATTCGTATTGGAGTTTAGTTTTTCCGAGAATGGATATCGTTATGATTTTTCTAAATTTAACATAATATAATAATTTGATGGTAGAGTTGTCTGTATGTTCCACCTAGGTGTCTAAACCGACCTGCCACCGAACGACCATGGAAAGCCATGGTCAGAAACTATGTGGAAATAGTTTTATGGCAAGCACATAGCGAAGTACTTTTGTTGCGAAATCTAAATTCAATGATGGTGATATGGGAAAACTGTTTAACATTGAGAAATTTGCAATTTACGTGTTAAATTCAAAATTATAAATTATTCCATGGCGGCGTATTAACAAATTTATTTGTAGGTAAGTTTTATTTAAAAAAATATGATAGATGAATGCGACGCATGATGATGTTTTACAATTCTAAATCAAAATCATCTTAAATTTTAAAGTAATAATGGATCACAAACTATGACTTAAAAACTTTTTATTGTTTGTGGTGTTGTATGTAATCTTGGTATTGAAATGTCAAATACGGTAAGAGCACTTCAGCAACCGTCGCAGAATGTGGACTCGGATAAAAAATCATCGATCCTAATGTGTGAGATGGCGACTTCGATGACTAAGTAGCCGGTTTACACTGGATTTCCTCTTTACATAGAGAAGACGTATTATTTCACCCAAAGGGCCATTTTACTTCCTTAAGTTATGTATTTATTGAAATAAATAGTTATCTTTATTCTATACCCGACGGCAAAATAAAAACCTTAAAAATCTTGAAATCCAAGCCGCATGCTAATAAATAAGTAATTAAATAAACTCAATTTTGTGAACCCTCTTCAATGTAACGAATGAAGCCAAAAGGGTAAGGGGCACGTGTTTTAATATTATTATATTCAAGGAATACGAATAAGAAATCCATCGAGAACCCACTTTAAACATAACAGTTAAATTAACGAGTCATAGAATAAAATATGCCTACGCAATTATAGTGAAAAGTAAGTTATGTAGATATTGTTTTGAAGTCAGTTTTTTTCTGGTAAGAGCACGACCATCATGAACCATTCAGTTAAGAAATGTTTTAAATATTTGCGGATGTGACTTTTATCAATTACAACATTTGCAACGCAAGCTTTCTGCGTCGGAGAAATTGTGCGTCTCAAAAGCGGTTCTCTACAGACAACATTACCTTGTAAGTAGGTATTAACAAGTATTGTTTAACAAACCATTATCGAGATCCATATTTATAAATGAGATATTTACCTACATCTAGTTTTTCAATTAACATACTTCAAAGTTATTTGACATCTACAGTCTACACGTGTTTGGTCAACTACGTTTTAAGTTGGAGTTGTTAATTGTACAATCAGACATGGTTATGCAGAGTTGATAATACGTACCTGATCATTTGATGGTTGCACTGAGCACAGTTGGAAGCGGAGGTTGTTATTGCCGCATCCATTGCACCCAAATGAGGCTTTCGTATGTGCGTGTATCAGTATCGGAGTGAAAGTGGCAGCAAGCCTCTTGGCTCTCGGCGAGCGAAGGCCGACCACATCAGCCGACCAAGCTGCGTAAATAATATCTACACCGAAAACTACTGCCCAACTGGCCAACGTCTTACCAGTGTCACCACATGAGATTCACACAAAATCCTCTTATAACACACCACAACGTATTTCATCTTACACTACTCTACCAAATATATGTAGCCAGTCGCTCAAATCAAGTCCAAAGATATTCTTCTGACACACTTACATATTCGAAGCTAGATACAAGAATGTTCTCGGTAAAAGGACCAATGGAACCGGTCGTGGTGTTTGTGGTTTAAATTGTTCTAGGACAGCTTTGGTGCCAATTTGTTGCATTTTCTTATTATTATAATTTAAACGATATTTTTATTTCTTTAGAAACGATTAAATAAAACGGAAGTTGCTATTATGAAAAGATCAAATCACCTTTAAAAAAATCTAAATGCACTAAAATATTAAGTAAATACGAAAGGCGACTAATTCAAAGTAATAAGTTCATACCTTTTTTAACCTTTGAGATTCGGTTGAGAACAGTACAAACGACGGATTAAAATCTGTTTGTTTTAAATCTCAGAATAGTTTAAAAATACACGGAAGCGATCAAAGTAGCTCTTCGGTCAGTTTTATAGTAATATCATCGCAGAGTATTGAATTAGAGTGAGCGGTTCTAAAACTCGTTCAGCGTAGCAACTGAAGGTAATTATCGAGTTGGATCCACGCAGCGATGTGGGATATCACTGCGCAGGCTACGCACGGAGCGATTGTAAATTATATTAGATATAATTGACGATAACAATCTTTTTTTGCATGTAACAACACACGTGGGGAACCAAAAAATCTGCTTCCAAAAATAACAAAAAGTTTTTCTTATAGGGATTTTTTTTATAAAATGTTAAATGCGACAAAGATGTGCCTATACGGGTGGAGTATTGTCACTACTTACTTAATCCTCAGTTTTGGTATTAAATTTTTTTTTTTAAATTTTCCTACATTATACAGTATTATATAATATCCAGGATCAGGAACCAGGGTCATCGATTCGTTGTAGCTACAAGACTGCCGAAATGTTGTAGTATGTTGTGATATCATACTCGTATTTATGTCGAATAGAACTGTCAGCGACCTATTAACTTTTTATTTTAAGCTGAGACCGGTCAATACTGTTTAAGCGCCGTACAAACCAGCTTGACGTCCACATGTGGCTGGAACGTGTTGACACGACGAATTGGCAGCGTGGAGCAGTCTAGTTCCGTTTTCATCCTATGACGTCTCATCCTATTTCTTAACTCATCCTACGACATCTATCGATTATTTTTTCTTAATTCATCCTCAATCCGTTTTTAAGCAATCTAAAGTAACTAAATAGGAAGAACTGAGACGGCTCGTTGGATGAATGCGTAAAATAATTATTAAATAATTTCACCAGGATGAGTTGAGAAGGAAAACAGGTTGAGTACGGAATACGGAGTAAATAATGCGTAGGATGAGACGTCATATCATAAAAACAGAACTACCTTCACAGGTACCTGCACAGTTCATTACTTTTCTAGAGGTTTACCGATTGTAATGGTGGTGAACTATCTACACTATATAGTGCTACAGTTGGGATGTAGGGGTGGGTAGGGGGAAGTACAAATAAAAGATTCAAGTACTCGATTCAGTTCCGTAATTGAAACAAGATCCGGGAGTAGCTAGAGTTGCCTCGTCTTACTCGGCACTGAGAAAAGAATCGTTCATCTAACGCCAGTATAGCACAGGACTATCTTTGGAATATCCTGATGCAGTCGAAGCTGCTACTTTCAAATGTTTCATTGTTATTCAAATTCAGAACAAAATTTTTCGTTCGCAGTTCGATTCTACAAGCCATTGGGGAATCCCTAATAGTATATGAACAATAGAAAATCAATGACATGTTTATTATGCGTTATTAGAATTCCAACTTTTGCGGAACTACCAACTGGCACGGCACACTAATAAGAATTAGCCAATTACTCTTAGAATCCGGATGTAAATAAATCTCTGGCAAAAGCTCCGTTCGCATTGACGTACGCCGCGGGCGCGCTCTGCAATCACCGATTAAGTGATGTGCGATGTTTCTATTGAAATCGATATCGATGTTTTCTCCACTAAGAAATTGATTCCATGAAGGCCACACACAGCTGAAATTGACTAACTTACAAAAGTTTTTTTATAGCTAAAAAATAAGCCTCTATTTTAGACCACTTCGATAATCAATTTAAATTATCACTTCAATAATGTGTCACTCGTATAAAAAATTGTAGATACCGATATTTGTAGTTGTGTTAAATCTGATGAAGCTTGTTAAGACGGAAGTTGTTTAGGTACAAATAAAAAAGGCTATTAGATACGGGGTTGGCCCCGGCTATCTCTTGGGTAATGATACTCTCAATTGAATTTTTAATATTCTTATGCTGTTAGTCTACGAAGAAAGCGTGCATATTTTAGTGCGGGTTATTAAACAAGTGTCTGGTAGCTAAAACGCTAAGGCATTTCAATATCGTTATCAATCGATCGAAGTTAAGGAGCAAACCTGTGCGCTCGCGGCGCATTCCAGCGCTCTAATTGGTCCAGTGTACGATGAGCTTTTGTTTAGCAGTTCAGCTCACCTTGCTTCTATACGACCGCTTACGCGCCCGGTGACCTCTGTCTAAGGACGCGGTCCAAAAGATTTTCGGCATTGCAGATTGAAGCATTCTTAATATTTTTATGCAGTTAGTTTACGTAGATGCGCGATTATAAAACGATATTTTAGTACGGGATTATAAAACAAGTGTGTGAAAGCAGCATCTAACTAAAACGGTAAATAATTCTTTATATAGCGATCGATCGATCGAAGCCCATCACTAGTTGTGGAGCAAACCTGTGCGCTCGCGGCGCATTCCAGCACTCTAATTGGTCCAGTGCGCGATGAGCCTTTGTCTAACAGTTCAGCTCACCTTGCCTCTTTACGACCGTTTACGCGCCCAGTGACCTCTGCCAAAGGACGCGGACCAAAAGATTTGCGGCATTGCAGATTGAAGCATTCTTAATATTTTTATGCATTTAGTCTACGTAGATGCGCGATTATAAAACGATATTTTAGTACGGGATTATAAAACAAGTGTGTGAAAGCAGCATCTAACTAAAACGGTAAATAATTCTTTATATAGCGATCGATCGATCGAAGCCCATCACTAGTTGTGGAGCAAACCTGTGCGCTCGCGGCGCATTCCAGCACTCTAATTGGTCCAGTGCGCGATGAGCCTTTGTCTAACAGTTCAGCTCACCTTGCCTCTTTACGACCGTTTACGCGCCCAGTGACCTCTGCCAAAGGACGCGGACCATAAGATTTGCGGCATTCCAGATAGAATCATTCTTAATATTCTTATGCAGTTAGTCTACGTAGATGCGCGCATATTTTAGTGCGGGATTATAAAACTAGTGTGTGGAAGCAACATCTAACCAAAACGGTAAAGCATTTCATATAGCGATCGATCGATCGAAGCCCATCACTAGTTGTGGAGCAAACCTGTGCGCTCGCGGCGCATTCCAGCACTCTAATTGGTCCAGTGCGCGATGAGCCTTTGTCTAACAGTTCAGCTCACCTTGCCTCTTTACGACCGTTTACGCGCCCAGTGACCTCTGCCAAAGGACGCGGACCAAAAGATTTGCGGCATTGCAGATTGAAGCATTCTTAATATTTTTATGCATTTAGTCTACGTAGATGCGCGATTATAAAACGATATTTTAGTACGGGATTATAAAACAAGTGTGTGAAAGCAGCATCTAACTAAAACGGTAAATAATTCTTTATATAGCGATCGATCGATCGAAGCCCATCACTAGTTGTGGAGCAAACCTGTGCGCTCGCGGCGCATTCCAGCACTCTAATTGGTCCAGTGCGCGATGAGCCTTTGTCTAACAGTTCAGCTCACCTTGCCTCTTTACGACCGTTTACGCGCCCAGTGACCTCTGCCAAAGGACGCGGACCATAAGATTTGCGGCATTCCAGATAGAATCATTCTTAATATTCTTATGCAGTTAGTCTACGTAGATGCGCGCATATTTTAGTGCGGGATTATAAAACTAGTGTGTGGAAGCAACATCTAACCAAAACGGTAAAGCATTTCATATAGCGATCGATCGATCGAAGCCCATCACTAGTTGTGGAGCAAACCTGTGCGCTCGCGGCGCATTCCAGCACTCTAATTGGTCCAGTGCGAGATGAGCCTTTGTCTAACAGTTCAGCTCACCTTGCCTCTTTACGGCCGTTTACGCGCCCAGTGACCTCTGCCTAAGGACGCGACCCAAAAGATTTGCGGCATTGCAGCCCAAAACTTGGCCGACGTGATGACGCGAAAACTTGAATGATACTGTTGAAAGCTTTAGGTACGTATTTGTAAAGAAAGTGTATTTTGGTTCGTCTTGCCTTTTGTGTGTCAACTACCTCGACATAGAATTATTACTTGTCATGACGAGAAGCACTAAATCGTTAAGACCACTCCCAGGATTATTATCATTCTTCAAGTTAAGATAACTTACAAAATTGGCAGGGGAATTTACACGCCAAACGCCATCCATGTAATTGTAAATACCCGAAAATACATACATTCTTGATTTCATAATAAGTTTGTGTCGTTTGGTGTTTGATAAAAATATTAAATTAACCTTTCTCAAAAAAATCTCCCTTAGCTCTTTTTGGTGTTCTAACAACTTAACTTAACAAATCTTAACTGTCGCAAAAAGCATAAACAGGTACAGGTTATCTGTGTAATCGATCCTTTTTTAGAAGAAACTTTGAACTAAAAAGTTTCTATGTATCTGTCATGGTTTTATTATATGTTATTTAGTGTGTTACTGTTGTTTATATATTGTTGTAAGCTTTTAGAGGCGCTTCCAGCCTAAAAAGTGTTTAAAAAAGTGATCAAAGTGTAAGTGTATTATAATTAATTAATGTTATAATAAGCTTGTATCTTGTGTGTTATGTTTTAATAAAGAATTTTTAAAAAGAAAAGAAAAAGAAAACAGGTACAAAAATAATATATTACCAGTAAAAACACAATGTCAAAAATAATAGAAAAAAGGTTATTGCCTCAGTAGGAAAATGCAGTGGTTACTTTCCTACCAACATGGTTTTCTTTTTGTACAACTCATAAACGGTGTTCGTTTGCATTGTAATAAAGCACATAAAAAGCGAAGCCCAGTGTTCCCCTGATGAACAATCAACAATCATAGGAAACACGCGCTTCCACTAATTTATTGTTGGCTCGGTGTGTTGTCCGACAGATGTTAAGAGCGGTGTTTTAGTCGAAACAGAGGTCTAACTCTGTTAATCTCTATCTATATTTCCAAATCTAGCGTGTCCTTTCGCTCGCACTGCCATGCAAGTATAAGTGACAGGGATGCCTAGATACGAAACTGTGGAAATTTGTTTACACAGTAGAGTCTTTGTGGGCAAATAGCGCGTTCAGAAGCCACCTAGGCACCTACTCTGTTTGCGGACGGTCTCACACGGCTCCCACTTTTAGGGTGACCAAATTGTTGTAGGTAGAGCTACGTCGTTCCGGCTTTTGTTCAATTTCATTTAGGAGTACTTTAATTTTAGTTTTAATTCGAAAATGTATTTTAAATCCCAACCCATTTGCAAGTAACAAGTATTGAAACAAAAAACAATTTTTTTTATGTAAAGCTAGCATTCGGATCAACGCGACGTCACATGACTCATTTTTATGGGTAGCCTTCAACGTGACGTGACGTTTGTAATAAATGCTAGCTTTATATCATTTTGTCCAAACAACGAAAAATCCCAAGGACTTTAAACCATATTAAAACCACGACGCTCATAAGTGGCCGAGAATGGATGATTACCATCCTTGACGTGTATCACCCTCTTCAGCCACAACGTCACAGGTCGTCATCAGGTTGGATTGTGGCCAAATGTCTGGATAGCAGAATATGAAAAAGGGAAGATCAATTTTATTTCAAGGAATAGAAAAGGTAACAGGAATTATACACAAAACAACGCAAAAACAGGTGTGTTGATTTTTGTGACGACCACCCAAATCAACACACCTGTTTTTGCAATATTTCTCAGATGGATTCTATAGGAACGACACGTTCATATAATTTTTCGAGTAAAATTTAGGTGGGCCGATTTTCCTGATGGAATAGTTGGCCACCCTACACATCTGAGCACTGTTACGTAAACATGTCCAACACCGCAAACACGCTGCACTGATCGTTAAAAATAATATTTATTCTACTACCGTCGACTTATTTCATTGTACATTCATCGATAACTGTCAAGTTGGAGATTCATAGCGCATGAAATGGGTCTTTTATCAAATAACTTAGCTAAATTTTTTTTTATGGATAGTGCCCACTAAGTGTCCCATTTTCACTCACAGTACGATATATTGAAAAAAAAGCTATAAGGAATCAGCTCGGTTTCACAAAAACTTTCGCTAATGACTAGCTCCTTTTGCTTTTTCAGACATAAGAGTATAATGTTGGTAGAATTTACGCATCCATTAGGCTTTTCCTACTTATTCTCACAATCAATGATCTCAGTATCCTCATTAATAATTAAAATATGTTAAATCTAAAGACGTTTCCGAGATTATGCAGGTAGACAGAGACCTTACGGAAAATTATTTGTGAGACGCTGCGCAAAAGGCTGGTAAACACTTCTGGACGTACTACAAGTGATGGCAGACATACGTATAGTGGTTCTGGCTCTATAGATTTTGTAGTTAGAGAGTAAAGTACGCTGCACTGCTACGGGCCAAAGACTAATGATACAGACTTCACAAACCAACTTAACGTGAAGTCACTTCGCTTTTTAGTTGCTTTAAGACTTTCATCAACTTATAATGCTATCGCGCATTGTAATCAAGGAGAACAATTTGTTTCGAATACTTTTCTTAGGCATATTTTATTTTGTTTTGGGCTTCTAAAGCTCATTGCAAATTACAGTAGTTTCAGTTTCCTTTAAACTGTGTGTAAAAGACAACTTCTTTAATGACGACCACGACATTATAGAGCGAACGATGTAAAAACCTTTGATTGCGCCCAAACTTTACCGCTCAAAAATGATTGGTGACTCTACCAATTAAGAAAACGACTTCTTTGTTTTCGATTGGTAGAATCACCGATCATTTTGCCAGATGCTAGGTAGTAAAGAAGTGATTGAAGCAAGCAAGTATATTTGCTTCAACAGCTTAATTACTCTCTGGCACCCCATCTCTATGGTTGCCCAACGCGACGGGCCCTTGCGCAATGTTGCCTGTGCGGCGAATATTTTTAATCTATGGCCAAAGTACGGTCTGGTTTATAAATAGCTCGCGGCGGAGGCAGGTGGTGCAACGGGTCGAGCAGACGCGCGGACGCCGCTCTTCCGCGAGTGCTTGCGCGCAGGTACACTTACCATCAAAAACCATCTTTCCAGTTAAAAAAAAACCCCCGAATGCGCCAGATAAACAGCTGGTGAGCTGCAACGGCTGGACGGATTTTGATCAGCCATAGCTAAGAACCACCGTGATTAAATTATCTTTCGAATAAAAAAAAAACTGCTTTGAAATCGGTCTATCCGATCCGGAGATACGATGCCTCTGACTAACACATAAAAACACAAACACATACATAACGCGACAGACATAACGCGAATCTCATTCAATTAAAAGACAATTAAACAGATACAGAATAAACAGTATCAATAGAAAGATGAATCTTAAAAGTCATAGTTGAGTTCAAACGTCGTTGTTGTATTACTCTGTCTACACTTCTGAAGTCTAGCATGTTTTTTTGTCAAAACAAAAGTTCAGTTCAACCATGATTTACCCATGATTATAACGCTATTTCTGGCGTGGACTGTACCCAGCTCAGAATCCGCAGCGAGCGAGCCTTTTAAGGCGGGCCCGGTTGATGCGCCCGCGCCGATTCAACCTGGACACTTGAAAAACCAAATATCTCAGACGAATTAATGACACATGCAATGCATTTCTAGAAAAGCTCTATAAGGACGCAAGTTCAATACTCAAGAGGCTTGGCGTGTTACGTGTAATCTTGCTACTAGCAGAAGTTAGGTACGACGTGAAATATTGCGCATTTTTATTCTGTTATTATAAAGTACTTCGTAGTCAGTTGTTTTAGGTGTTTTAGGATTTTTTACTACGAACTTACGAACAATAATTGTTTCAAGTAGTTAAGAGTAGAGTTGTACTTTAAGCAGCCAGACAAACAATCGAGCTCAATGCTATTGTAATTGTTACAAAGCGTAAATAACATTAGATAAATAGACGGTTAAAGTCCGAGCAAGTAATTAATTTATGTTTGAGAGGCTGCGCGTAGAGTGCGTACTGCGTATGCGAGTCGCATCTTCGTGGCAAGCGTGTGTGCGTGGGGCTTACATAACTTCATGTCCATGCTGGTATTGGCAACAGGAAAACAGGGACAGATATAAATGGAATCCTGATTGTGAGCTATCTTTGTGTGGAACGAGATACGCAAAAACATTTCTGGGTGCAAACGGGTGGTAAGATCAAGATCGGCTAATTACATTTCCTTAAAACGAATGATGAGTAGATCCAACGAAGATTATCGACGCATCACATATTCTTTTCAATGTTAATCGACCACCAGTTATTAACTGCGGAATCCATCTATGCATTAAATTAATATTAATATGGAGTCCTGTGTCTGTTTACAGAAACACAATTTTATATATATATATATATATATATATATATATATATATATATATATATATATATATATATATATATATATATATATATATATATGGACATCAAATGTACGACGGTTAGTGGATACCACGTAAAATCTACATAATCAATAGCATCAATTTTATTATTCAAGCAACATAGCTGCACCTTGACGCCATCAATCAAATATTTATAGTCATTTAATACATTAAACGAACGATTTATTTACTGATGTAATTGTCCGGATATAATCTTCTTCACGCAGTCGTTTAAAATGAGAACAAGATATTACAAGGTTGTCTAACTCCTTTAAAGGTATTAAAATATTCACCCTTACTGGAAAGAGCTTTAATATTTGATAACCAATGTTTTATCTTATCTAGCGTGCTAATAAACTTAAGAGGTGTGAATGGAAACTTCTTGGAATCAGGGGAGTGGGAATGTACACATATGGGATAGTTTCATGCAAGGTGGAAAATCAAACTTTGTGGGTGGGTATTTAGGATGAATCGGTCGGTAGGCAGTGCGTCTGGGTAAAATAATGCTATGTGGCAGACTGAAGGGCGCCGTACGGTGACGCCGCGTGGCCTGGCCGCATCGCTCACCTTGCTGGAGCTCCACACCGGCTGAATCGACAGACAGTCCGTCTCGAATACACTCCAACGTACAAGTTAAGACATATTAAAGTTATAACCTTCGGCAGAAAATATACATTTTGAAACATGCGCGGCGGGCAGACGCTAGGGCGCCGCGAGAACGCGCGGGTCGGTCGTGCTGTGAAGCTGTTCCACACACGGCTTTAGCGGATCGTGAATAAATGGCATTTGCTTCGTTTGGGATTGACGTTGTACTTTGTTAGTCAACAAAATCTAGAAACGTCATTATTTATGTCCCAGAAAGTTTATGTTTGGGAGAAGACAGGCCACCCAAGACTCAACTTTATTAATGGCAAATGATATGATACGCCGTAGCAGCTGAATTCGTTTTTAGGACTAAATAATGGTATTAGGATGCGGAATGCAGGCCGCTGAGAACCAATCGACCTGGAAATCTAATGGAGTTTATGTTATGGCTGATTATGTTAAGGATACCAATAGTCAATGTCAAACTAAACCTACAAAATCGTACCAAAATTTTGCATTTACGAGTACGTTACTGTTGCCGATATGATAAAGATCAAGTTAGATTAAGTCCACGATTGGTTTTCTATCAGTAGGAAAACAAAATACTTATAAGTAGTTAAAAAAATACGAGTATCATTTGGCTAAATGTGGCAGATATTCGCAAGTTGATCAGGTGGTCACTTCTTGCCGCTTTAAGTCAATATCGAAATCGACATCCTCCACTGCCGTGTGTATCCACCTGGCTTTACCATACACGCACCCACCTGCGAGCACCACCAACACTTGCGTCATATACAACTTAAAATAATGAAACAGGTTTCGATTGTGATCTATACGATGGTGGATCGAGGATTAATGTCTCCGCGCGCACCTGGCACAGACCCCGTGCTGTCACGACACATGATACTGTCCTACCTAAACATTTTAATACCACCTTATCAACATACACAATCGCACAATATCATGTTATCAAATTAATTCTCAAAATCACGTCATACCTAATAAAATTCGAAACACAGGTTACGTCAGCTTCGAAACAGTTCTCATTGTTAAAATTACCTTTTTACAGACCTGTGAGACAGCCGGAACATTTCCCAAAAGCTCTTTGGTTACGGTGTGTAAAGAGACGACGATTAATTTACTGATACAAAATCTTGTCAGTGCCTCGAGCATTCATAAATGCTTTTTACTCATTAGTCATTCAGGTGGTTCTCCATACTCGGAGCTGTGACATGTGTTATTTTTTAAACAAAGAAGTCGGATCAACGACCTGCCCGTATTCGGCGGAGCCGGCGAGGCGACGCGCCCAGATAATGCACTGCGATCGCCTGCAGTGGAAACGCATGCGTTTTCACGAGATCTTGTTCGCCAATGTAGCAGGCATTAGCCAACACAGCGTCTGTAATTTACAGCAAAAATCATACTACTTTTGACTCGATTTTTGAAATCTTTAATTCTTTTGTCTTCCTTAAATAGCGTGATTGTGATTGTCAAAGATCTTTTAGTAGAATTTATAATCTAATTTTTCATACATCATCATTTCTAATAATAAACCCTTTATTTTATTTTATTTGGGATAGATATTTGTTTCTTCGGTTTACGCGAACAGTAGACATTGAAATGATACACTTTTTACGGATTATTTCGCGATTTAAAACAAAATGTAAATAAATCGCGAAATAATCCGTAAAAAGTGTATCATTTCAATTATTTGGGATAGGTTTGCTCTTGACCCAAGACTAAGCCCAAAGAGACTCAGACTGAGTCTACGATGGAGCGAGCTCTAGCTACTAGCTGCCTGTTCACTCTAGCTTTGAAAATTTCAAGGTTGTAATTGCAGCAACGCGGGTAGTGAAACTGAAACAAATGACTGGAGAAGTTATCATCAAATGGAAAATCCTCGCAGCTGCGTCTATTTACTTGGTACGACGCATCGATATGAAGAAAGGTCGCGCTTTACAAGTCCTATCATGATTTTCCATTTACCTAAAGTGTTCCGATGGATTTACGTTTTAGAATATTATTTTCCTTTTATTAATCTAGTAACTTTAGTACAGGGGCAGCTTTAAACATTTGAGTTTATGGAGCTATTTGAGAAGCTAATATTGTAGTGATTTTTTTGGGTAGTGGCAACACAAACCTGCACAACTTTCAGTTGTCACCACTGACTTTTGACAGCCTGTCGTTAAGTTATAAGGAGTTTTCAATTGTGCAAATGATAAGCTTTTTCAACTAAGCGCGTAAGGACCTTGGTCATCCAATTCAGGGTACTACAGATCATTGCAATTTTTTAACTTTACTTGGAAAGAAATCGTTTTTCATTTTTCGGATACCCTATGGGCAGCTTTGAACACTATAAATAAATAAATATTTCACAACAATCACACCAATTCTCTAGTCCCAAATTAAGCTACGAGGCTTGTGTTATGGGTACTAGACAACGGATAAACATACTTAAATACTTTTTTTGTTAATAAATACATATTATACATAGAAAACACCCAGACCAGTACAAACACACATCTTCATGCACACTCATGCTTGTACTGTGCGGGGATCGAACCCGCGACCCTTGATTTTAGAAGTCCGACCTGTGGACCACTGCACCAAGCGGTCGTCTATCATGGGGGCAGAACTGAAAATGTATGAAAAAAAAACTGAATAAGAAATTGACTATCAAGTCATAAAGACTGTAGATCTAGAAGTATTTACTGTTCAGACGAGGCTCGGAACTTATTTCCATTAAAAGTTATGTCCATTTACTTTTTAATTTTGTACAACAAGTACTTTGTAATTTTGAACTTTATACTTGCTTCTGATTTTATATCTCCGTCATTTCTAGTTTTGTTCGTAGTTGGTTTCATTGAGTCTATTAATATTGTTAGTAAAAAGTGTGAGAAACCTTGAAATTTTGCCTAATTTATTGATATTTCAAAACTGTCCCATGCGTAAGACTAAGCATTGTAAAACAGTAGAAAAGTTCATAACAAGAGAATCTGAAGTTATGACAGAAAGTGTAAAAAGTGTTTAAAGGTACCCTCTCCCTTATTCTAATACGGCACTATTTGTTCGTTACTAAAGATCGAATCTGGTTTTATCTTGGCAGTGGGAATGTTTTATTGAGATGAGCACTTGCAATCAATTAATTATAGGGCAGAGATATCGGTGCCGGGATGGAGGGAGTAGGGATGACAGGAGTGCCAGAGCTTCGCAACTCCGCACTCCGGCTCCGCTCGCATTCCACGCTCGCCCGCCTCCGCAGCGCCACTGCGCCCGCCCGGACGTGAGAGTAGACCATTTAGAAAATCACAATTATAAAATTCCTACGCGTAACACCAACTCACTATCTATAATCTCTCTCCACGTTATGATGAATCGCCGACAGCTAAATTACTGGAATAATAATATCAGTTCCACCCAAAATTCAAATGTCGCACAGAATTATTAAGCGTCATTATATTTCTGGGAAAATATTAAAAGTGAATTTGAATGGTCTATTAGCGGAGCACACTCGGCGACTACTCCGCCAGGTGCCAGGTGTACGCCAACCAGTTCGATATTGTATCACGTTACACTAGGTTTCACATTAGGAAATTTATACGACGTCTCATGTGACTACCGACTGTTAATTATTGTTTTATTGGCGAGATAAATTATAATAATTATTAATCAGTTCCAAGAATGTACTGCAAAACAAGATGATTCATCGGCGGTTATTTTGCCGTGGTCCGCGCATCTGCGCGCGCCGCGGGGAGTGTTGATTAAATTAAGTGACATTTCATTTGGATCCATCGCCATAAATCGGGGACATTACGAGGGCCATTACCGCGCCAGGCCGCGCCCTAGCCCCGGCCTGCCATCGCGCCGGTGTTGCTAGACACACCCAGTAAAGCTCCTTCAAACTTACAATAAACAGCGAAACTTGTTTTTGATTTCCACTGATTTCACTACATTTTCAAATGGCCTTAAATTACATCTGAATAACTCCCTATGTATTTAATTTTAATGCTCTACCTAGAATATAGATAACTTAGTAACCTAGTTCTGTAAGTAGTCACGGTACGCTGAGAAGAGTTCAACACTACCTGTAGTTACAACACCCGATTTATCGATACCTTGGTATCATTAATGCCCGATACACAGACACAGTGTCTGCCACGCTAACTTACATTCACAGATAACACACGACACTGTGTGATAACGATCACAACTCATTTTATCCGACAGATGTTAAGTTATTAATTAATTATGACGACTACACACACGGTCTCCATCTTTTGTTGTTAAGAAGATTGAAAGTTTATAAATACTTTGTTAGTAACCACATCTATTTATGATGCGGTGTTAAGTTGCAGCAGGTTTAATAGGGAAGTGTACAGCTAAACATATACATAATCCGTGGTTGCTTATTACTTTACTTGTCAATAACCTTCTAAATACTAAATTTACCTTCTCCAAAGTAAGTGGGGTGTAAAAGTAAGCTTTATCTTTCCCATTTTATTGACCATCACTGAAAATGTAACCAGAATTTTGAACTAGTATTTGTTTTGATAATTTTTTTGGTTTCTTATCTGTCCATTAATGACCAAAGGAGTGTAATATCTATTTATTTAGATGAGATTTTAACGGTTTTACTGAAAATGATCACTAGGGGACATTCTACCAAATTTTAAGGGACGTTTGTAGCGGTCAAACTGTACCTGTGTTACATTTGTCCCCAATAAAACCTCAAGTTTTGTTTCCAGAATTTGGAAATAGAAATATAATATACCTCGTGCGTAAATTACTAATTATTCTTGGTCCTTATTTCGTTGCAGATCAGATGCCGAGAACCAGTATCATAAAAAATGATAGAAAATCAAAATATTTATTTTTGTGTGAACGAGCATGCGTATAAATTCGTATCAATAAATCAATTAGAGCCGCTACTTAAAATATTTCGATAATGCTAGATTTCCTTAACAAAAATTTAGAAAAATAGTAAGGAGTAGGTATTGAACTAATTATTAGTACTAACTCCTTTTTTAAATAAAGGTAATCATTATTTTTATACCAAAAAGGTCGATTGTCCAAATAGGGATTGTTGTAACACGGGGACAATTGTTACAAGTGATTTTACACACAGAGTGTTAGTCATGAATATCTTCTATATTTTGACAGTTATAAGCGTTTACCTACAAGCCTATAGTAACATTTTTTTGTAATCATCTTATTAGTCGTATTGTTAAAAATAACAATTTTGTTTTTAGAAAAAATCTTACGTTTGTTAATTTCATTCAATCACTTTCGAAAAATTTGTTTTGTTTGATTGCTAAATTGATAAATAGCTTGTCTGGTTATATACTATGACTCAAATAACTATAATTATCTGATAAAATCAAAGTTTTTTGTTTCATGATATATCGGGAACGGGCCAGGGGCATGTTCTAACAAATTTTATTGATTTTGCTGTAATTATGAACATAATTATGTTATGAAGACAGGGCTCACTATCAACATAGAATAACTATCCCTCTTTAGTATAGTCGTTAAAAAAATCCATAATTCGTACTACTTTTTGCTGTACAGTGTTTTTTTCAAAAAAAGTCGTTTGTTAATTCTTGCCCCGTTATCGGGGCAAGTATTAACTGCTCTGGGGCATATATTAACGTAAATATATCGCTTAATTTTAACCATTATTACAATCTAATACACAAAGTAAATAAAAAAAATATTTTGCCAGAATATTATTTATTTATAGAACTAATGGTTTTCGTTCATCAAAGTATACCTTGAGACCATTAGCTGTCATTTTGCTAACAGAAATCAAATTGGTCGACGATCCTGGTACATAAATGACATCTTTAATTTTTGTGGTTTGTTTATGCCCTTTCAACAACAATTCCACATCACCACGTCCCTCACTTTGTATTTGTTGATTGTTCGCAACTGCCACTAATCTTGAAGGTTCCACCAAGAAATTATTCAGTATTTTTTTGTTATTTGTCATGTGACATGTTGCTCCAGAATCCACGTACCAAGCGTCAGAGTTAATGTCAATGGCTAGTGCTGTCAATAGAGTACCATTCCAGGCCTTTTCAGATTTTTCATCAGTCTTTTCCTCAGTCTTAGTCTTCTTTGTTGGACAGTTTCTTGCATAATGACCCAGCTTCTTACAATTGGAACACTTCAACTTTGTAGAGTAGTTAAAACCTTTCGTTGATCGACTTGCAAACAATGCGTTTTCTTCACACTTATTAAAATTAAAAATTCTACGCATATTTTCATGTTGTAATTTGCTTTTGACAATGTCACTATTTAATTTAGTATTTGAATCCTCCAATGCCATTATCAATGGCTCATAATTTGATGGTAGTCCACTTAACATTATAACTGATAAAAAAACGTCATCTAACGGGGCATTGATATCTCGCAGTTGCTGATCTAAGTCTGAAATCTTCAAAAAACACGCTTCCATATTGTCGAATTGCTCTAGCTTTAATCCAAACAATGTGCGTAACAGCCCAAGCCGCCTACATAGACCCTTGTCTTCATCTTAAACATCAAAATATGCATCATTTGCTGTAGACGGGTCTGCTATTGGTTCTTGAGACATACGATCAATCACTTCTGTTAATACTAACATCAATATCACCAATTTCTGACTCAATTTCAGGTAACAAAGAATAGATTAAATGATAAACTGTTGACACTAGTTTAGTCGACTAAATCAGTAGGATGATTTTCTTAAAATTTCTCATTCTGAAATAAAGATATAAATTTTGAAAAAGACCTATCCTAATCTTCAGGGGCAAGTATTAACATGTTAAAACTTGCCCCTAGCATTTTGTTAAAATATGCCCCAAGCATGTTTCTTTTACATAAAATATTGTTTCTTTAAAACAACAAAAGTTAATTAAATAGAATAAACGTGATATTATAGCTAGATAAATTACCATCAATTCACTAAAATCTGTATGAGTTACATGCATTACATTATCTACAAATCAAAAAAGTGTGAACGTAAAAAAGATCGTTTACCCGTTGAAATTTACTCATGACACACAACTTTTGAACGCAGCGTCCGGTCCGCAACTGAAAGGTCGCGACGAGTTCGGGCAATTGCTCTTGACGTCACATCGCGTACACAGAATACACACATTCATAGTTTTGCATCTATGAGCTTGTTAATACTTACCCCCGTTAATACATGCCCCTGGCTCCGCTACAACTGAACCAGGGCAGTTTTTTTAGAAACAGATCGGAGTCGGGAAGTAAGTTCTGCGTCTCATCTCTATCCGGTAATGTCGGATTGCAGTCTCACCGAACTGAAGAGTGAAGGACCAGAGCGTACACCAGTGTATTGCGCTCACACATGTGCACTATAACATATCCTGCGTAGTTGTCTAATCTCTGTTGAGATTGGCCGCCGCGGTCAATCGACTTGGTTCAACTAGACAAGCTTACACCGCCGTATGAAACAGAGTACTCAGAAAATAGCCGATTTCAATCACACTGCTTTTCATCTGTTGCCCCGATTAGCCTAACCAGCGCTTGTAAGCGCTGGTACACTGGCACAGTATGCTTGCTTTCTTTTTGTATATGATGATGGTCTCCTAGCCAATTTAGACAGATCAGCCGATCAGCCAACTACGCAAAATATATTATAGTGCGCAAAATACACAGGTGCACTCCCTGTGCCTACCCTCAAAATCGGTTAGTCGGAAATCCGTCATAATAACTGAAGAGAGGTATAGACTCTTTAAGAAGACAAGGATCATGCACAATGGCACAATGTATGGTATTATACGTCCGCACCCAGCCGCTGTCGATTTTACGCGTACACTTCATACGTTAGCATGTATATTGTTTTCAATACGACACATTTGCATACGCAATGCGAAGGAAACGCTGTAGGCGGGGGGACAGAGTCAAACGCAGTACACGTCGTAAATACTGACCGGAACCGGTATTGCAAAGGACTTTTAGCACAAATACTTCCTACAAATGACTTTTTTGTTACGGATCTCAATGTCAGTTACTTTTTAATAATAATTGTTTGCGTTTGTTATTATTTATAATTGAACATGACGATTAATCAAAGAAATATGTCCCGACATTAAACACCTTTTGATGTCAAAATTTTACTTCAAAGAGATAATTTGCCGATTCTAATTGAAAAGCTTACTTATCAGCGAAACAGATCTCATAACCAAAAAAAACCGTAATGGGTGCGTGTTCCTACAAACGCACTTCGGAAGGACTAGAAAAGTAGGAAAAAAAGAAATGTGCTTTTTTTTCTTAATTTTTGTTCCTATTAACTAACGCGGCAGTCTCTGAGACTACCTAGGCAAGTACATACAAAGTACGAGCATGCCGGGGACCCAGCGTGCGTTTCATTTTGCAATACAATCAACTCTATGATACCGCACCTTATTAACATAAGTATTTACAGTCGTACAGTAAATCAAGACATTTATTTACAAATGATCAGGCTCACATCAGGCTGCCCATTTTCGTTGCAAAATCACCCTTATTAATACTGCTTAAGATGCCGCAGTGTTTACCTTGATGAGATGATGTCAGTACGTTCTTTACACACTGGGGTTTAGGCGCAGCAGTTAATCTTAATGTTGAAGGAATACGGTGCTTTATTGTATCAATCATTCACAACAATTACAAAAATATTTATACCAATAGATTCTATTATATTGCCATTCAATTGCCTATTAATTAATTTGCATTTTATTACGATCAGTGACACCGCGATAAATACTGCTTATCAGATTTAATAATTCCGGTTATACACAACCTTACTCATGGCGTTGTTATATTACAGTGCATGAACTAAGCTGCTTTAGATAATGCAGTAGTGTGCCGCCTAGTAAAATATTTTTTTCGAGATAACTTGCTTTAGCACTGAATTGTAGACGTATTCTAACGCAATAAATCGTAGGAGTAAACAACACGGCAAAACATGAAGTTGAGAGCACGTATACGACCTCTCTCCCGCTTTCATTTTTTGTTTGCAATAAAGAGAGGAGAGGATCGAGTCGAGACGCAAAGAGATCTTGGACAACCTTCCGGGCGCCGGCCGGTGGGACGTCCAAGATATCGCTGGAAGGACGAAGTCGCCAAAGACCTGAAAGAATTAGAAGTGTCCGACTGGTCAGATTGGGCACAGAATAGGGAAGAATGGCGTATACTTTAATGTCAGAGGCCAAGATCCACTTCGGTTCGCTGAGCCAGCGACGTAAGTAAGTTATCTATCTAAGAATTCAAAAATAAAGGTTCTTCTCAGGAAAGCGTAATGCGGTATCGGCTAGGTCACGCGCAATACAGTAGCCGACCTTGCGTTGCGGTGGAGACGCGGTGTCACGTTGCACCCACATTTCAGCTGGGCGGCGCGCGTGCGACGCACACCGGGACGGAATGCCCTCATCATTTGATAGCCCCACTCAACATTTGATATGTGAAATAACTAGAATACTGTCTAGCCAACTGATCTCTCGTCGAAGCATTGCTCGCGTACCGCCTGAGCGGTCACCGTGACGCGAGGTATACGTATTCCGGACGGGAAATCGAAGGGGACGGTTTTGTTTTGATGAAAACTATTTTTTGTTTTTTTATAAAAAAAATCTAACATAAATAAATATACAACAACATCGCATACATTGATCTGACTCCGTGGTAAGTAGCTTAAACACTTGTGTTAAAGATGTCAGAATCAACAGTGGTATTACAAATAAACTTAAATAAATACATATAACACCCAGACCAGTACAAACAGACATGTTCATGCACACAAATGTTTGTACAGTGCGGGGATCGAACTCGCGACCTCTTGGTTAATAGTCAACTCCTTGACCATTACACCCAAGGCGTATAGCGTAGGCTTAAATTGCGTCTATACAATTACTAAATTGCTTTTACTTTTTTAAAGGTGCTTACTGCAGCTGCTGAAGTGCAAAAGTGTCATAAATGTCTTCAGTAAATAGGTAATCATCTGCAGTAAACTGCTTGAAAGGGAACTTTCTTTTTTTATTACATATCTTGTTGTATGTAGGAACATGACATGGACGATGTGCTCTGTGAGACGTTTAACGCTTCACGTCGGAAAATTTATAGGCTCATAAAAATACATAGTTAACAAACTCCGCATGATGTAGGTATGCGAGATAACAAAAGTGCAATATAATTAATAAAAGTTCCAAGATTTTAAATGATTATGTAAGTAATGCATATTGTTTCCATAAACGACACTTTGAAACTTCCTCAATCAATCAAGTAAGTTATACTAAATTAAGAGTGTGTTGGGAAAATGACCACTAAAGATGCAGTATGTATACGTATTCGTAAATAATAGTAACTTAAGTAGGTAAATATCTATATCGCAACACGATACAATACACACGTGCACATGACACCAATCTGTAGCTAACAAATGTTACCATTAAAATTTATGTAGCCAGTTCTATTAATAACGTAGATAGTTGTCGTAATAGCCGGGTAGGATGATGTATGATGGCGTTTTACACGTCCCCGCTGAGACCGCTCTAATTGAAACCTAAGCCTGGCTCGCCTCTGAATACTGCATTAATCTAAATATCGTAATTAGACAAATCCGAATTGCCCTCATCAAAATGCAGTAGCTACCCGCGCGAAATCGGCACACAACGAGCACATCTACCTAAACCAATTCCATACGACCATGCATTATAGATGCTGGGGAACCAAAGTATTGGCATACCTGACCGATGAGAATACTAACTGCACGATCCGAGTATATTAATTGAAGTAATTTGTATAACACTGAATGATTCATCGAGGTGTGTGAATACGATTTACGGAGTTGTTTTTCCCGGTCTTAGGTTATCTAACGTATTCTTTCTCTAATACGCGGGTTTTGGCTGGCTGTTAAGTGTTTATGTTCCCTAACGAACCCTGCGCAGATTTATCCCTTTGCGCCGGAATGGCCAATAAAAATTCAGTGCACTTGCGAGTTTATTACCCACTTTACATAAAGGCTGTGCTCTAGACATCGGCTGTGACTCTATTTATAGCCGCGTTGTCCTAGCTCACACACAAGTGATAAATAATGCAAGCCGAGCTTTTAACGCAGATCGCGAATTGGTGGAAGCGACATTTGATCGTATTTGTTACTTGTCGAAATATATGACATCACTTACAGAGACTGCGTGTGATTCTGTGCACCTAATTTTAACAGAGATATGATACAAAGCAACCAGGGCCTAAGAAACTCATTAGCCTTTACCTGTTTTATATTGATTGAAATAGGTATCTCAGTGAAGAGCCAACACGTGAAAAGCCGCTAAGAAAATTTTAAGTCAAGTCCAGTTTACGCACAGAAGAATGAGGAAATCTTCTGGCCCATTGCAAACTTTCGCATTTTGATGTCTGCTACTCGTAATTAAATTTTGCACGATTAACATAAGCAAGTGCTAATGAGATTGCACTCAAAATACGATACCGAACCGGAACGCTTCAGATAATGGACTTGACAATTAGTTAGGTAATTACGTCAAATTCGTGTTTTACGTAAAACAAGCAATGTTTGATTGGTTTTTTAGTGCACTAGAAATACTGACTTGGGAAACGATCACAACAGTTTACGTAATATATTAATGATTCGTTTTTGGGAAACACTTGATTTCCCAACTCTAGGTACTGAAAGCGTAAAAATACAGGCCTTGTGAACTTTCTCTGTATTTCTTATATCCGACATAAACCACGAAACTTTTGCTCGCGATAATACAGTTCGCGCCAGATCTATTAGTTTTCAGAAGGTGTTATCGGTACTGTTACTCAACGCCTGTGTTTACATTGGATATTTCGGGTATTACCTACGTGACCTGGGTCGAGTATCACTGAGTGAATCCGCCGTCGAAAATAACGAAAAGATCCAGGTTATATGTTCCAGCAGTACTCCAAACACATTATGCAATTCAACGAACGCAAGGTGAGTCGGCAAATCGATGAAGCGCATAAAAAATTAACAGTTTTTCCACGACCTAGGTACAGAATATTTAGGTTGGCGTTACGTATTTTGTAAATGGACTGTTTGATTTTAAACACCTCTAGGCTTTTCATAGTTTAGCAACGTTTGAATTGTAGGTAAGTGTTTATTAATGGGTAGCCATTTAAGTTTCACTTCGTAAACCTAGCGCAATAAATTTAACTAATAATAGCTTATGATATCAGTACAATCTGTTGGTTGGCTTTAACCTTTTCAAGAGGAGTGATAAATGAATTAAAGTGTAACACATTATCGATATTCGTAAGCCCAACACGTACCACACAAAGGAATCTTAAGCGCAACATTTGACAAATAAGATGCCTTTTAACAGGTAGGTAGGTTGATTCGGTATCCGAGCTGTCGGTGTCAAGATAACGTGTGTTTTAGAGGGTCCATAACAGAGGCCTACCGATCAATCATTAGGACTTATTTGTTTTTTGACGGGACAGGACATTCAGCTAGAGGCGAGCCGTTATCTATCGGTTGCATCGGGCCATTCGTCATGCTGTCATAGTGACAGGGTGAACGAAATAATCAAAGTGACCGCTTGATAACACTATGGGAGAACATTCTCACTGAACGAGAGTAACGCTAGTTGCGACATGCTCCCGATCTAATGCTTTGGAGGGGTAAAAAACTATTGAATTTCAATCCGGATATTGTTATTCTTCTGTAGAAAGTCAGTTTTGAACATACTTACCTAACTAAAATTTTATAAAGATAACTGTTACATACAACAATGATGATGAAACAACTCAGCCATTGTAACATTCCCCCGAGAGCCTTGAACACACATTTCACCTTTTTTTAAGTGAAACACAAAATTTGTAACAAGGAAACAACTGGGCTTTTTGAAAAGATTTGTAAAGCAGCGGAAAAACGCACTACATTTTTTGTTCCGGAAAAAAACAAATTTTTCACCTACTCTAGGACTACATTTGGACGTAATCTTGTGACGGTGCTGCGGTACTTAAACTACTTGCTAGTTTTTTTTTCAATAGAAATAAAAGCAATCCAATGTGCTTTTCACCCTTACCTTTGGATGATAATTTTGTGAATCATCCGTGACTCATTTTGTTAAATAGGTTCTGAATTTGGAACTTATGCTTTAGGAAAGTAAGGCGTTTCTGCCGAACATAATATAATCGATCAAAACATACCGAAATATTAAAAAAATCTCTTCAATTCCTACTATTAATACATCTCAGTATTACGAAATAATTATGACCCATTTACACGGACGTGGACATTTAGCTTTGTGGTTTTCCGTAAGGATTGTCCTTGCGGGGATAATGGACTTCAGTGTCTGCGTCGAGAATAAATACTTAGATCTGAGATTAGAATAAGTACAAACAGAGAAAGATCTTTGAAAAGAAAGATAGGCAAATGGAAATATGTAGGCAAAAATACTTAAAGGTTTAGGACGTACCCGGATTGGATCTCATGTCTACAGTTGGTGAAGGTTTACGAAAAAAATATAAATCTGCAAGCATGCTGTGAAAAATCCTTGAAAATTTAATAGTAATTTTATCTTTTAGAAGAAAAATTTCAATGTCAAATGCTACAAAGTTTTCACCTGAGTTTCTTCGACTGTTACGACAATTGTATGTGAGTTAATTACAACTTGGTTGTAAGTTATGTTTTAATGGTCTTCGCTTGAATAATTTGTTGAAGTGCTTTAAAGTTTTCTCGGCTTCAAGGCAGTTAAGTAGCCTACCCTGTCAACTTTACAAGCCGTTGAAACAAGGTGTCTGTCGGTCTACTGTGGATATTTATTGTCAAATAACTATGCATATTCATTGCTACAATTAGTGTAAACAACAATAGAAAAACGTTAGCATTGACAATCCTAATTGCATCCGTACTAAGCTCTATCTTTACTCGTATAGTACCTATTTATAGAGCAAGCATATTTTGGTCCCACAAATTTTTATAAAAAGCGGTTGTGAAATTATTTTGAAGAGTCATGATGTGCATAAAAACGTGAATTCTTAAGTAAGAATTCACAATTTTCCAGTTGATTCGAATTGACGTTCTAGGTTAACGGCGCTACATAACTTCATTGGTGTCTTAAATATGTTATTTAAATGCGATAATAACTGGGCCATGCCAAATCACTGCCTTTTAATGTTTAATATATATGTTTTAATTGAAATGATTTACATGTAAAGCAGGAACAATAAATCTTTGTTTCACACCTATAAAATGTCGCGTGTTTGTGGAGATAAACAAACGACTATAAACATGAACTCTGTGGATAAACAACCGAGTTATTTACAAGCGACTAGTAGTATAGTGCTGATTATTTACTTGCGGTACTTAGTATGAGTGGAGTACAAGTAAGGACGACGCTACAATGGCAATTTCAGGTGCACAACAGTGTTGTTAAAGCTCTTCGATTTATATTGTAACAATAATGTATATTTATTATTAATAGTAGCAGTCATTCTGTAACTGAAATGCAGTTATACAGTAAGTTCTCACTGAAGTCATCTGAAGATGTTGGATTTCAAAATCTGACTATTACCTATTTGATGTGCAGCTGTCGTCTTATAATCACTGAGAGAAAAATGCTTATGCCTTTTAGCCGTTTATGATGATTAAGAGGCTGATCAGTCTAGTTGGGATAAGTAAGATTAGCAGTCAGGCAATGCCCTTGTGACTTGGCCCTTCCTATACTATACAATACAACCAGACGGCAATTCATAATCAGATGTTTACGTCGCATTGTCTCGCCGGCTACCTAATGAGCCCGCTCTATGTTAAGAGAACGGCGCAAAACGCGGAACAAATCGAATTTTACCTCTCAGTCTCAGGGCAGAAGAGATTGACTTTCTTTAGAGCAGTCTAAAAAAACTAACTTAAGCAATACTTATTTTAAATTTGTATCGGTTTGCCCCCTGCGTGGCTACCTACTACAAACAAATGTCATGTTGTGGTTATATTAATGTAAAAACGATTATATTGTCATCAATTAACGTAACATTAATTTTTGCAACGCTTAACATTAAGCTTTTTTGGCAATTATTTATTTATTGTGTGCGCAACTGGTTTACCTAATGATCAAAAAACTACTTTGTAATAAGCTGCAAGCAATTAATTAAACACTTATATATTTGACCCACATTGTTTTATGGCTATGAATATTTACTAGATACATGAAAATTATGTTTTTGAATATTCATAATACATTTTGGCTATCGTTAGAGTATAACATGGTTCATGCCTTTGATTTTCCTTATACAAATGTACTGTGTTCTTCAACTAGTAATAAGTTTTTGGTTTGCAGATCGTCGAGATGCGAACTAAACGTTAAATGTGAATATTAGTCTAATGAGGTCTTAAATCATAATCCAAACGCATTTGTAAGTGACACTGGAATATTTGCAGAAATAATAACTTATTGACGCGGACCCGTCGCGAACCAGTCTTTTGCTGTTCTACCGCATAAATACACATCGGTGTAGCTTTCAATATACGATTATTCTAAAAAATATCTTAACAGCTGGTATGTAAAGTCTACAATAGCTGTAAACGGTGATGCAGACCGCAAGTCGAGTTTGGTTGGCGTACATGAGATTATCGAAGGCGAGTTTTGCATACCGCAGGCCACAGCCATAAAATACAATACATTACGAGCGAACCAACGGCTCCCGTGTTACGTACTATGAGTTCTTAAAGAATATTAATAAATATGCACGACAGACTATCGAGGTTTTAGATAGCTAGACCACTACGCAGTACGTTTTTTGCGCTGGAGCTCGGTGTTAGAAAAAAGAAAAAAAGTATGCATGTATGAAGGTATTCAAACTGTTGCTTGTTGCAATATATTTTTTTTGTCTTTTAGTGTTTGAGTTTAAAGAACGTCCTAGAACTGTACAAACTTAGGTACCTAACAAAAAAAGACGAATAAAAATATTTGATCGACCACTAGTTATGCGTGTTTTATTGATAATATTGTAACGATACGCTTAGATAAATGACGATTCTGAAATAACTCACGCAATTAGGTTTTAACCGACTACGAAAATGACAGATTAGAAAGATAATAATAGTTACGGCCAAAAAAAAACAAGTACTCGTAGTGAAAGCATATAGGGTTGAAACAATGTAAAGTGTTCAGAAGAAGGTCCTACCAACATACATCAATATTTTTTACGAAACAATATACTAGTTCATATCAGGACCCGTACCGTATAAACAATAGCTAAGCATCTGTTGGTTTCAACTATGTTGCCCCATTATATAATATAGATCACTAGCTGACCCGGCAAACGTTGTTATGCCATATAAATTATTATCACTAAGGTGTATGAAAAATAGATGTTGGCCGATTCTCAGACCTACTCAATATGCTCACAAAATTTCATGAGAATCGGTCAAGCCGTTTCGGAGGAGTATGGCAACGAAAACTGTGACACGAGAATTTTATATACACACATCAAAAGTATCTAGGGATCAAGCAGTTTTATGCGGATTTCTTGAGATTGAGATGTAGCTTTTTAATAAATTTATGATTTTATAAATTTATATGGATCCTTTCTGGTGCATTTCATAATTTGAAACAGGAACTGTCAATCAAATTCGAGTAAAAGATGAAAATCAGCTTTCAATATTTTCCCTATAAAAACATACAACGCATTGAAGACATTATTAGTGCTACTGTTTCCCTACTACTGATTAAAACCAACGTTATTATGTAGCGGCGACGTCATTTAAGCAGGGAAGAAATGCTCAGAGCCGTGGGAATGATAGAAGCTGGTTCCCGGCAACGGACTGTGGCTTTAGCTCTGAATACAAGTCAGAGTGTTATCAGTCGACTTTGGACACGTTACCGAAGCCCTGGTACCGTGGCTGAGCGCCATGGAGGACAGTATCGCTGCACCACACGGAGACAAGACCGATACATTCAAATCACAACTCGAAGAGCTCCAACAATAACCGCCATGATGTTAGCCGTGAGGCTTCATCCCTTTTCATGGAACTTAATTAGCGACCAAACAGTCAGAAACCGCTTGCATGAAGTGAACCTTCATTCCCGAAGACCGCTAAGGGTACCACCTATAGCAATGCACAATCGTAGGATTCGATATCAATGGGCTCTTGAACACAGAAATTGGGCAGAAGAACAATGGCGTTTCGTGTGCTTTTCTGATGAGTCTCGTTTTGGTATGAGACCGGATACAAGACTTATACGACACTGGAGAACCCCTGGACGCCAACAGCGATTAAAATCCTGCCAGGAAGTCCATCCTTATAGTGGTGGAACCATCATGGTATGGGCGGGTATTTGGATCGGCGGAAGAACTGAGTTGATTTGGATCAGAGGCAACCTCATCGCTCAAACTTATGCTGAGACGATTTTATCAGACGTCATCGTTCCTCTACAAGTGCAAATCGGTCCCTTATTTTAGTTAATGCATGATAATGCACGACCGCACACCGCAAGAGTTGTAAGACAGACTTTCGCCGCAGCTAACATCAATGTCATGCCCTGGCCTGCTCAGTCGCCAGATGTGAACCCGATTGAGCATGCATGGGATATGCTACAGAGAAGAGCTCTGCCGAATATGGAGGGTATCCAGTCGCAAGAAGACCTTTTTTTGTTGTTGCAACGAACATGGGCGGCCATTCCACAGCGTGATTTGGATGAACTCATTTTGAGTATTTCAAACCGATGTTCTTGTGTAGTTAGTGTTCGCGGTAGAAACATGGATTATTAATTGTTTAAGTTACCCAATAAAATTTTAAAGAACACTGTTATTTCAGTCTTTTCTTCGAACTTTAATGTTAGTGGTTCAAATGTCAAAAATCCCTTTATTAGGAAAATGCCAAATTTCTTTACTAATGCAAAGGTGACTTGGTTTATCGTTACTGTAGACAAACGAAAACACTTTATTTGATGAGTCCTTAAAGAAAATTTTAATTAATATCAATCAGGAGAAAAGTTATTGCAAAAATATATGTTGATCCCTAGACACTTTTGATGTGTGTATTAGATTTAGTACCAACGGTAAAGAAATATACCCGTCTAGTTTTCTTAACGTTGTGGGTTTTCCTTTACTAGTAACGCACTTTTTTTAATCCGTTCAATAACACTCCATTAAGATTCTCAAGCTCATGAGCGGCTAACAAAATATCTGTGTAAGAATTGAAAAAAGAACCACACAAATAATTCAGAATGAGTGATCCTTAAGTGAGCGTCAAATATGTGGTATGCGATGCGCGCCCATTGATTGGCCCAAACGACACGCATCGAACGTCTAAAACATCGTTATCAGTGTTCCCACTCTAATCTTGAGGCAATAAAATTTGGATGGCCTAAAAACTGGGAACCCGATAACCATAAATTTAGGCCGAAGCGGATGGGACAAATTTTTATAATGGGCCTCCCATTTAGGACCTGAGTCGCGTTAATGACACTCTAACAGTTTGTTTTAACATCATTATAGAAGCGTATCGGCATACCATCGCAGGTACCTGTCCACACGGACACATGTCCCTCGGCTCTCAGATACAACCCTTGATAATTGTGATTCCCTCGGTAATTTGGAATGATTGTAATCTGAAGAGCTTAATCTTATGTTAAGTAGCTTAGTGGGCAGCGAAATCAGTAGCAGAAACGAGAAGCTGCAGTGCGTAGGCGATCTGGGCCCCATGACAAAATTCGCAATTTATTTCATTTGTCAATGAAAACAGAAAGAAACACGACATTACTTTTCTGAGGCTAGTATAATTTTCTTACATTTAAGAAAAAAAATTTGGTAGGGAATTTCATCATCGATATACGAGTACCTATGCAGTTTAACTTAGTCTATGTTCTCTGATCTTAGAGGACCTATAAAGCTTTCAGATGCAAAATTAGTCCCATTTGCAACAATTCGTTTACTAAAAAATGTTTTTGCGGTCTTACCCGTGCGATCGGTTTTGTCAGTAGAGTCATGGGCTGCTAAACTGTAGGTAGAAGAAATACTGGCGGCACCGCCATATATCGAGGGGACAGCTACACGTATTTACAATTACCTTATCTCGCCCGAGCCCTGCTCCTGACATCACTCGACAAATATTCGTGATCATCGCCGGGCCCTCGAGACCGATCGCCGAGATTTATCATTACGACTCAACGTTACTTTGTAACTTATAATAATTCTGCGAGTATTGGTATTCGTTCTACGTTGGGTACTTTAGATAACAGAAGATATGGTGAAAATGTTCTTTATAAATCCGTTATATCTCTTTTACTGAGTTATCTTATGTTATTTTGATTTATGATTATTCAAACACCGGGCCTTGAATTCTGAAACTCTAGAATATTAGCCCGTAGTTAACATATTTCTACATCAATAATATCAAAATACACTTTCTACACTTATTTAGGTATGTATGGTAGTGTAGGCATTTTAAAGCCAAAAATGCGCAGAAGTAAAATGGACAAAGCAAAGCGTGAATTGTAATAATTTTAATTGATTTCGGCCGATGTCCACGGGACCTCGAGGGAGAAATTGACATTTCAATAGCAAAAAGGAAAAGCCGAAACAGCACGCGCACCAGAGTGATTTAGCGCGCAGGCGCGGGCGCAGGTTCCCATGGGAAAACGCGCGCAAATATTGACACTCCACCAACATGTTTATATGCACTTAATGCATCGCTCACCTTTTAACATTTTATTTGTTCTGAGCGCGCGGCGCAGACCGACCGTCGGCCTCTTGTAAGAACTTATTTTTTTTGTATCTGTTTAACAGGTAGTATCTAATGCCGGGTATAAAACCGTGATTTTTAACATTACCAAACGCTTAACACTTAACCCTAAAATTCCAAGTGTTTTGACGCAATGAATCTTCTATTACAAACACTTCTGTACCTAAGTATTTATTAAACGCAATGATCAGTGTGCGTATATCGTAAGTTATGACTGTTTTATGCAAACTCCTCGGTCTTGTTAAGCAAGAATTTCATATAAATTATGTTTCCATACAGCAGTAGTATAAAATAAATAATTAACATAAACGTAAGTACATTTTCCTTAAAGACTCGCCCGGGCAGACCTCATGTCGGGATATTATGGCCATTTAAATTTAAGAAAGAACCCGTTTACTCATAACGATGAATAAAATTGTATAATACAATGCGTGTATTACAATATTACTAGAATCAACCAAATTATTGTTAGGAATGCTTAAATTGCTATTATAACAGATAGACGACACAAGGTTACTATCATTTTTTTTTCAAAATGTTTTTATACCGGATACAGGATAATTGAAGGTTGCTAGTTAAATTATAAGAAATAGGGTGCCATTTTTTGATGTCGTAGAACCAATTTGGAAGATAATAAATCGGGTAGCCGCAGGCCGACCCAACAGTCAAATCTCACATTCAAAGCTACGATTTTAATAACACCAAATTGTACCCACATAGCTTACAATTATACTATACGAAAAAACAACGAGAATGATTAGAATAGCTAAACATAAATCAGAATCAAGTAAAAAATAATTTATCATTCCAAGAGTCGCCTTGATTTTAACATATTTGAAAACACCACTAGTAATTTCGTTGATTGTTGCATCATTTACGAAATACATAGTACACAAAATAAACTTAATTCATTTTATGCGTATGCAAATACGCAGTACCACAGTAAACAATATTGGGTTAAAAAGTCTTTCATTAGAACCTTTAAATGATGTGTTGTTCTATACCCAATATTCCTGGTGGTAAGCATTTCCATACCTCATATCGGCTGGTCATCCCATTAATTTTCGCTGACGTCTCCTGCATCTGCCATCGTCACGGTGTGACTGTGGCCAATTTGCGGTCGAAGTAATGGGTCGAAATTATGCGTTGTCCTTCCTCGGGCCCTGGGTTTGCGCGTCTTGCGTCACGTCTTCCTTATTATGGCCTGATGCAGATGCACAAATTATAGGCTGCCGATGGGCGGAATACCTTTGATATTTTTGGTCTAATATAAAGTTGAGATTAAACATCACTGTAATTATGGGAATACTAGCGACCCGCCCGCGAATTTGTCTGCGCAAACGTTGGACTTTCTATCTTCCTGTTTTTTTTTCAAGGGAGCATTAAATCGGGACAAAAAGTATCCTATCTACCAAGTCAGCTCATAACCTGTCTGTATACCAAATTTCATCAAAATCCATTTAGTAGTTTCAGCGTGATTGACGGACAAACATCCAAGCAAAGAAACTTTCGCATTTATAATATTAGTGTGATTTTGAATATGACTGCCTAATATAGTCCTCCTGGCCGATTTCGACCATGGCGGAAAATCTCAACAGAGATCAGCCAACTACGCAGGAGATATTATAGTGCACAAGTGTGAGCGCAGTACACAGGTGCACTCACTGTTCCATCACTCTCAAAGTTCGGTGAGACGGCAATCCGACATGACCGGAGAGAGATCAGGCGCAGGACCAACCGCTTAACGTGCTTTCCGAGGCACGGGGGTGTAACACCGCCAACTGCACGACTCCGAGCTGTTTTTGAGAAATTCATGACAGAAAATCACAGAAACAATTTCGGCTCGACCTGGGATTCGAACCCAGGACCTGTCGGATGTAAGGCAGAAACCTTGCCACTACACCAACGAGGCAGTCAATCAAAGACCAATGACTGCCTACAAATTATGTTAATTTATTGTAATAGCTTACATAGAGTAGGAAAAATAAAAAATACAACTGTATCCAAATAAGATTCCTACTGACATTGTGTGAGGCAGTTGAATGGAAGGATTATAAAAGAAGAACAAATCGATAACATAATAATGGCTGTTGGGTACGACTCAAGATATTCACGCAGGCTATGTTATGTTTAAGACATCTAAATCAATTATTATTCTCCAACTGGAGCTATGCTCTGAGGTATTTATCATTATGATCTCCATCACAAAAGGAGAACGACACGGAATAACTTATTTACGCGTTCCAACCAAATGTAGGTCTTATTGTAAATAGGTCAGACGTATTTGTTGCTTGCAGGATCCAGATAGGGCACTCGAAACGATTTCGATTTGGGATACATGAAAGCGTGCAAAGGATTTGGACTGTTTACGGCTTCGTGGGTGGTTGTGGGCGGAGCATCATCCTTCTCACTCCTACCTGGTCATCACCGATAAGTCCATCTCACCCGGCGGCCGCTCCCACAGGACCTTTCTTGTTAACGTGTTTTTTGCTGCTCTCATCATACTCTAAGGAATTGTGAGGCGAGCAAATATTTACTCACGATTTTCAAAATCTTGTTTCCAATACCAGTTCCGAAGGCACAGATGATGACTTGTTGTTTGTTGTTGAGTTTCGCTTTTATGCTCACAAAGACATTATAAACATGTCCGCTAAATGCTACTTCCATGCTACTTGAAAAGGCTCTGAAAGTTTATCAAAGAAATATAACGTTTCATAGACGTCAGACATTTCTGAAATCCATGTAGGCTTTCTAAATTAAAGGAAAGTAAAGCATTGTTACACATCAACAATCATTGAAATGATTGTGTTATCTTTCAGAAAAAAAACACAGTTTCTGAAAATCAGGTCACTATTGGGAACAATGATAGAGAAACACGTAGTCGGTTCTTACAGTCAACTAATTTCATTTCCTCTCAAGATTCTTTGATGTTTTCCGAAAAGCCGCCAACAGACTAATCAAAAGTCGTTTGCCTCCGCCTATAGTTGACCATAGTCTTGTATTAGTATCAATAGTTAAACTATCGATACATATTGTAGTTACACTATTGTTACAAACACAACTGTCGATAATCGAGTTTCATTCGAAAACTTAATTGGTACTACTTACACAAATTAACTGACAGATAGATCACTATCAATCCAGACAAACTTTTTTATGTGTAGACATAAAAAACAGCACCTCAAGTTACCAGTTTTTGTTCCCGTAACTTTGTGATTCCAAGTGATTAATATACCGCAGTGTTGACACTGAAGTGTTGTCGTGTGTATGTACATAACGGAATCTAGACGAGCAAACTTTGAAGTTTTCATGAAACAGTTCCTAATACATCCTATGAATACTTCAGAATCTTCAAAATGTAGCCAAAGCTAACCAAAACTGTTGGCTGATTTCAATTCAATTGACTTTCCTGAGCAAAACCTCATACAACAATTCAAGAAAAAAAACTATAGCGATCATAACTCTGAAGCAATATCATTAGTACCTATTTTGAAACATACGCTTCGAATATTCAAACTTTATCAGCTATTTAGTTTTAAAAACAATCGAAGGTAGGCGGCAGGCCTGCCAAACTCATCGATAAAATCTATCGATAGTACCCCAAAACCTTATCCGTCGAAGGACGTTCAGACCCCACACGGACGGGTGCGATGAAGAAATTATCCGCTTCGACTAACGAGCCGACCCGCGTCCTCTAATTGCTACCTGTCGGTACGCTTATTCACCGGTACACATTCACATCAACATACTCATTTTCTTTGCAAAATCACCCTTATCACGTGAACGTAAGATACCACAGGGATAAACTTGACGTGTGACCGTGCGTACTGGGAAGCGGCCGTTTTATTGCGTTCGCGCACCGATTAGGCGTAATCGAAGGTGAGCCTTTCGGGAATAATTGTGGAGGGTCATTTGGTAATGGTAAGGACTTCTAATGCAACACCGCATATTGTCTGTACTTAAAATAAAAATAAACTAGCTGTGCCCTGCGGTTTTAACCGCATTGAACCCGTGTTCTACGCATTCCAAAGGAGCCGTGAAGTTTTATGGGATAAAACTTCCCTATGTTTTATTCCTTGTCATCATCTTTCATGTCCTAAATTTAAGCTAAATTGGTCTTTTAGTTTTGGTGTGAAAGAGTAACAAACATTTATACATACAAACTTTCGCTTTTATAATATTAGTAGAATTTACACAGATCGCTTAATCACGTCCATTCAATTAACAACTCCAAATCGGCGGAGCATGTTTTAAAGCTGCCCAAAAGGGGTCGAAATTAAAACACACTTAAAGAAAAATGTACTGCCACTATGTTCATGCTAAAAAATAGAGTAACTTAATATGTGATAAAACTCTTAAATATATGCGTAAGCATTGCCCAAAACACGGCTACCATGCTGAATAAATATACAGAACAATCAACATCTAATGCTGAAAACCTCACTTCATTGGGCATATTGCTCAATTTAATCTTAAGCTATCTAATGTGATATACTATGATACTAATACTTGAAATCACTCACGAATAACTTCATACTACTTAACATCATGATTTTAAGCTACGCTGAAAGTGTACAAAAAGATGACAGGTAATAAACTCAATTGAAACGGGAGCGCCTAGTAAAAGATATCAACGCGTCACCTCGCAAGGTGACAAGTTGGTAGTATGTAGGTAGGTTGATTTATGCTGCAGCTCATAAAAATTTTTTTCAACAAGCATACAAATTGTCTAGTCCTAAACTAAGTCATTGTTGAATTAACTAACTTCTAAGAACTTATTTACGTTCGGGTTAACGACGAGCCATAGATAGAAACAGAATTAACTTATTTCGGACATTTTGTATTTATTAAAACCAATGAGAGTTGCATCGCAACTAGATAGTTGCAGACACATAAACGATGGAACGAGTTCAACACCTAACATGTCAACATGCCTCGACAAGTGCAAGCTCGTCTTGAGATAAGTGCTTACAAGATTCCAAATAAGTCGTGGCAAAAAATCAGTGACTCAGAGCTTTACTTACGCAGGATGAATCACAATACGTAAACCGCTACATTCTAACATTACCCCGATAGTTTCAGGTTTAAAGTGTACCAATTGTTTCTTAAAATGTGCCGATTCCGTAAAACTTTAAATGCATTACGATCGCATTTGATGAATTTGCGCTGAACATCCGAGGAAGAGGGTCGAAAGTCCCTTGAGTCAGCTTGAAGTGCTTTTATAGTTCCGAGTACAGAAGCCTCTTTTCCCATGCCGCAGGCTCTTGAGAGACAATGCCGATTATCTGTGGAAGAGACAACACACAAACACCCGCTGATGTTCAAGTTGAAAAAACGTCGCACCGGCGGCGCTAAGGGAAAGTTAACAGGTACACAAAAGCACAAAGCGTCGAGATAATGCAAACACGCACTTTGAAAGTATGCAGCTCATACGGTACCTTCGAGTGACGAGGATTTACGTGTAATTGACAGGCAACGTCATCTTCATCATTTTTTCAAGAGAAGCTAGCCTTTGTGGAATGTTTAACACAGCGTTACCGAATATTTAAACAACACCGTTATAATACGAAGATACATAACCACATGAGTGGTTGTTGAAAATTACGATGAGAAAAAGCCCGAAAAGCTTCCAGAAAATAAATTTTCATACACTTTTGAATTAAATACGTTAAAAAGTCAAGTGACACGAGTTATTATGACGTCTTTCCTATTTCGATTTGAATCTAGGTTTGAATCTCAAATCAAAGCTACGATCAAAGTGGAAAACTCTAAAACGTATACGATCATACAAACTTTAAATACTTTCAAAATGTGTGAAATGCTGTTTATATTATCCACAGCAAATTAGCTGAGAAAGATAATGATTACTCACGATTTAAATTGGGATCTATTTTGCATAGTTACTTATTGTACCTACAGCAGTTATGGATCTGGATTTAAAAAAATATTTTCAACTCGACTCTTTCCTCTGGCTGACAGCTAAATAATGTTGACAAGTAGTAGACAAATAAAAATAGGACCGAGTTTCAGGCCAAATAATTAATTTGCTGAAAAAATTATATCACCAATGATGAAAAGTTGCGACATCGCATGCCAGTTTCATGACGCACTACTCTGAAATGTGATCACTTTGGTCACCGTGACACTCGGGCTGGGGGCTGCGGCGCCTTCGCAGAGCCTTTGTGTCCAGCGTTAGCGCCACCAGAAAAAAAGCCATCGACGGAAGTAAGCCTACAAAGCGAATGCCAACGAGCAAAAAGCACACAAAAAATTCATAATGCGGTCGAAATCAGTGTGGGCGCGGACCGCTCGCCTCTTGTAAAATTTACAACAGCTCTATTTTGTTTACCTGCTTGACTCTGCTTTATATTGTCCGGTAATTGGAGGCATTTGACGATGACTTATTAATTTATTGGCCGTAGTTTCGCTTCAGTTTTTATGGAGGTGCTAAAACGTTCCTCGTCTCTCGCCTTTGTTCGGGTGCTTTATGCAAGAGCAAGAACCTTTTTCTTCGTTATTCAGTTGAGGTGGATAGGTTATATTACGTCACACTATTATTTAACGATTTATGTTATTACAACAAATGTTACGTGAGTCAATAAAATTACAGTTAGACATTTAAAAGCACACGCCATGAATGTTAAATTTAAACACTGTTATGTTTTTGAACAAATGACCCATTGTTGATAATTTTAAAGACACTTAAAATTATCTATTCATTCAAAAAGTTAACGAGCATGTTATACTTAAGGTACTTAGAATTCTTATGGCCTAAAGTGCCAAAATCGGTAAGCCAATAACTAAAAAACACATATTTATAATCGTGCTTGCTTCAAATAAGTTTTTTTTTACTTTCCTGTTACTGCCTTATTTGAGTCAGTACTTTTCCATAAAAATTTTCAATTTTCTGTGTTGTTACTTATACTTATGAAAATATATTAATCAAAGGAAAACTAGGATGTATGGATTTTACTCAGATCAATTGACTTATCGAGCTTTGTATCTTTGATTTCCCAGTGTGTAACTGTGGTTTATACCTCTTCATTTCGTATGAGGCGCTTATATCTTAGGAAGTTACTCATGAGCATGACCACCACTTATACCGCAAATGGCAATAATCATTGATTTGTAATAACATGAGCATCCCTCCTTATAAAACTTGTTGAAGTGGTCTCATGTAGTATACACTTATTAGGTAGATAATTCCTTTATTAGTGGAGCTACAAAACGAGCTAAGTTCTAGAACTAAGACATCTATACCTAATAATATAAAGAGGTTTGATTGTTTGTTTGAATTGAATAGGCTCGGAAACTACCAGATTAAAACATTCTTTTACCACGAGAATCCTACATTATCCTTGATTATCATAGACTATATTGTATGTGAACATGTAAAAATAATTGTCTATACATGCGAAGCAAAGACGGGCCGCTAGCTGCCTGAATAAATCGAAAGTATCACAAATAATTGTCTACTTACATAAATGCGCTAAGTATATGTTTGCGTTGTAGGTACACCGTGGTTCATAAGATTTTCGCATTTCTACCATAGACTAAAAGCGCTAAATTCACATCTTAATTTCACATACTGTTTGCATCAAACATAATTAATATTTTACTTAACTTGGCTATTTGTTCGCAATACGTTACAATGCTAGTTTATTTATTCAACTGATTTTTTTTCATATACATTCCTAAAGAGTTGAAATTGATGTGAACAAGAGTACTTTTATGGTTGACGTTGATTATAGAAGACAAGTTATTTATTTATCAGAATAATCTGATTCGATACTTGTGTGGCATATGTAGATAACAAATTGCACTTATGCTTACTTATTAACGTATAATTTATCCATGTACTGATGACTGGATTTCGATTCGAAATATACGTCATGTAATGCAAATAAAGATCATCTATAAATTCATACTTATGTCAAAATCAAAATCTTGGCACCAAATATCATGTCATCAACACGAAAGCTGTTCACAGCCGCCTATCAGCGCGCGTTGTTTCTGTTGGAATTTGTGCCTTCACTAAATGATTATTGTCTTTGTTTTCTTTTTTGTCTGCGCGTCGAATCGAAACGTTAAAACATTATTATGACTTTTATATTACAGAGTGCCCGAGACGAGCGCACACGCAGCCGTACCGCTGTGTCTAACGTGTGCGGGACAAGTTTCACGTTTTGAGAAATACGTTTTGATAAAATTGCTTTATATTTACAGTCGTTGATAACTTTTTTGTTAGTTTTTAGGCCAATAATAACTATGTATTTATTTGATGTTTAAATTTGTTTTTGTATCAGGAGACGAACGTTGTTTGATTTTTGAAATTTGCTATTATAAGCATAAGGAAAATTATATTCCTGGAATTTCGAAACGTATGAATATAGATCGGAGAGAACGGTATCTAATTACGAGCACCATATCTCGAATTTCCATATGATCGGCGGACCGCTGTCGCCTGCGTGTCTCGCGCTGCCACCTGTGACCCACACCAGAGAGAAACCGGTCCATTGTTCCTTCCACATGTCGTTGGATCATACTCAACGGTGTACTGCTTCAAGGCACCAAGCTGACTGGCCCTATTGACCCAGCAATGCATGTGTTACTCTCGAAAGGCATTGTTACCAGCCAGTTACAAGTGCCTCGTAGTACAAGGGATTCAGGTTCTCAACTCTAGCACGGGCACCTGTAGACGAATGTGCCATTTACATTGTAATGCACGCGCGCTGCGTGCAACCTGTTCGATTAACTAGGGAATGTTGTCCGTACCTATACAGCGGGCTAGCAGACAAACTATTGTGAGAACATGTACTACCTTATACTCTGAAAATCAAAGTTATATACCATTTGTTTATTCAAGCAACATACCTAACCGTATTTTGCAAAAGAATATCAACTGTGATGAAACCACTAAACCAAAAGCTTTGGCGGTAACTTGCGCCTTTTTACCTATGTGTAAACCAACTTGAAATAACTTGATTGTGTACCAAATATTGGTTTGCATCATTAATAGGTCCAAATATATGTTTGGGTTTACCTGCACATTTTTTTTTGAGATATTTGTTTTAGCAACCTCGTGACTTCATCTTCCTAAATTAAGTTTTAAGTTTCAGGTCAATTCAAAGCAAATCGAAGAAAGGAAAGACCCACATATAACAATCGTAATGTAACAGTAACAAAAGACGAAAAAGAGAAAAAAGCCTTTGGCTACCCACAGCGCCCACACAACAGCCATATTTTTTCTGTCGACCGGGTAAATGGGCGCAACTCTAAATTTGAAACAGTTCTTGTTAATTTAATAAGTTTATCGTTATTTGACATGAAAATACAGACGGTTGAATAATAACTTAGAAAATGGAAGGGAAACGGTGACAATGAAGAAGATACATGCCGTTGAGAACTTCAACTTCTTAGATCGGAAAACATTTTTTTCCGAACGAGTCTAAATTGGATATAATCTTGATTGGCCAAAACCAACTCATTTTTAATATAAAGGGTTAGATTTTTAGTACTGGCATCACTTCAGGAAGCTAGGTACACCTACTTAATCAGAATGTAATGTTAGCTTAGAGAATCCAAATTAAAAAAGTGACGCTCCTATCAAAGTCGATCAAAAAATTATACAACCTACCAAAATGTTTTCTGTGTCGAAATAAAAACAAATTATCAGGCTAAGTATTAAAAAAACATACGGTAAAATTCAGCACCTCCTTCTTTTTTTAAGTCGGTTAAAAAGCCTTAAATGTTGAAACGGAAACAAATGACGTGTAACAGAAATGGTCGTACACGTAGAATGCACTTGTTAGGTTAGGTGCAGCGTGATTGATCCGCGGGCGCAGTGACCGGCCAGGTGCGCGCGGGCATCGACACCATAAAATTAATAACCCGTCGAGCCTCTAACCAATGTGCTCTTGGGCCGAGTGCGCACTGCACATGTGCAGGGAGATATGCAAGCTTTGAAAGTACAAATGGTGTACAAAAATATTGGGCAGATGGACTTAAACATTGCAAGGGTTAAAATTTACCACTCACTTAAGATATTAAATTGAAAACTGAGCGAAGACACTGACAGTGCTAACTTCCTACGAGCTTCAGCTTCCTTTTATAGGCTAGGAAGGTACATAAACGATTTTTAATTCACGTTTAAAAACATTTTCAGGATTCCTGAAAATTCAACTTCCGAAGGGATGAAAACTTTTGCACGGACACAGAAACCCTAAAACATAATGCAATTAGAAATAAAAATACATACGTAAGAGCTTAGTCAAAACGATTTTCGCATTCGCATGATTTTAGAGAAATGGCAAAGAAACTCAGAAAAAACTTATACCTCCTTTCAACAATCGAGTAGAACGCTTAGTCGATAATAAAACAGGTAGCATAACACTACTAGTCCCTTGTATGGAAGGGCTCTTACCCTTCATATCACTGATGGTATGTAAGTATCGCGTTCCTAGAGTTATGGCTCAGTTCGTATGTGATTAGTGATTACAGTTTTTCCACGGGCCTTCATAACGGAAACGACATAGATATCATCCTATTAAACGTTTTGCTCGTAATAAAGTTTAATTGAACGAATAATATCGGATTGCCGGTAGATCCGGAGCCGCCTGTGCCATTTCAGTAATAGGACAGCTTGGTGATAAAAACACGAAGGCACTTAATTATCAACTTGTGTCATCCAATATAGTCGTCAATTACAAAAATAAAATTCAATCGATACTAACATCAAAACACTTTCACAAAATACCTACATAATAACAACCTAGCATTATGTAAGAATTTACATAACAGGGGGAATAAAGGGGTATCTCAATCCGAGTTGAGTCCATATAAAGTCGTAAAAGTTTTTATACTACGAAGCGTTAAGAGCTTTTATAGAATTTATAGTAAACATAAAATGTTCCATTTGGACTCCCACAAATTGAATTATCATAAATCGGTCCTTTCATCGCGTTATGCTTCATTCAGGGTAGATGTTAGATTTGTATTTAATGGCGGCTTAGGGCAGTGCGCGGGCGCATCGTCAGACGGCCCGGCCGCCGCGGGGGGGAGGGGCGAGCACTCCGCCGAGACGGTGAGTCTGCCTGATAAAAGATGATTTTATCCGCTCGATTTAGCATGAAATTGGAACACAAAGTGAATAAAGCCACAAGATTGTAAACATTATGAGGTTCCCCTTTTTTATTGCGGGCATTCGGCTTATTTACGGTTCTCTTTTTATTGGTAACCGATGTCTGGCCGTACCCCCTATTTATTACCTTGTTAAACTCTAGTTAACGAACCGATCGCTCAGCATCCACCAGCGCAGCGGCTGTTCAGAGCTTGAGATGCAATTAATTGAAACTTTATCGCTTTACTTCTGCAGAACTCAATTGATTCGCGTACAAGCGACCGTAAACTGGGCTGTGCAGGTACTCCAAGAATTAAGTCAAAAAGAGGTGAAGCTACTTCGGTGGATACCTATGTACTAATGTATTTTCCGTAAAATGTTAAAAGCTCATAAAATGTGAGTGGGTGTAAATCATGGACATGATTCGTTCCCACGCGAGCGGGTAGCGTCGGATCGAGGATGAATGACTCACTAAACCCGAAGTTCCATTTCCACAAGTCATAGTGCAATTAATAATATGCGGCATCCTGTCGAATTATCTCTCGTCGAGGCAGGGGTCCGGGCTGCTTTAATTTACCACAATGAAGGTTGGTTCTGAGAAGCGTTCGCCGGCGAGGCGGGTCGATTCTTCGTCGAAAACAAACAGAAAATAATTATCATAAAGATGAAGAGCGGCCGCTCGAGCCTGCGCCTGCTAATGGGGGCCCACCTGGCAGCCGCGCCTCGTGGCCACACGTACCCACGCATTCCGGCCGATACTATACTACCCATACCGACACCGCGCCGGCCGCTTAGTGCATCCATCTTGTAGACCCGACCCGTCTCAAGGCCGGCAATTAGACCTTTCAGATATTGGGCTCTAGTTCTTCAAACGCTTCGATAGTATGGCGAACCACTTTTACACGATATATTTTTTTAAACTTCATGAAACTTTGAATAACATTGTCTGATCAATTCTTCTGAGCTACTTATCTAAAACCGAACACAGTAAACAATAATAGCAACTTTTTAGTGTTTTCAGAACAAAAAAGGCTTTTATGAAAATTGCTGTTAATATTATCACTTTCAATAGAAAGCGATCTTCTAGTCTTCGTTTTAACTTAACAAGCTTCTAGTTAAATAAAATCTTTACAAAGAAAACACAAAAACGGTAGTCATTAAGTTTGTATGAAGCCACCGAAAGTTCCCATGTAGGCAAAGGTTAAGTGGTGGCTCACACGCTTTTGTTACCGCTTCTGTATGACAATAGGTCCTTTGTTGACCTAAATGCTAAGAGGACCGTTGAACCTTATCTACATAGAACAACGCAAAATTAACGGTTACCTCTCACGGTCCTCTTAGAGACAATCCTATCGGACGTGATAACAGCTCCTTTGACTGACGCTAGGGCACAATTCCAAGGAACGGTTGAACCATGAACGGTTACATTCTCCGTTCCCATTATCCCATTGAAACAGGGACTCGGTGGTCGGCCACCTTTAACTAAGGCATGTCGTAATCTGCACAGAGGCCCTTACGGTACTTCGTCTTACAAGTGTGCAATGACAATTTAGCTGGAACACGTCAATGAGAAACTTTTCAAGAAGTGCCAATATTGAAATGTAATCTAAATAGCCACTCATTTTCAAGGAGCGTTATCTCCTGGATCTGTTTGGAAGTGCCGAACTATTCTGGACGCTTCGGGCCCCGACGATAAGTTTGTCTCAATAATTCAACACCGCCAAGGAACTGTGAAAGCCGAAGATAAAATACTTTGACGAAATTCCTCGGCTGTCTACCTCAATGGCGAAATAGATTTTTCGTATTCTTTTTTCGATGCCGTTTGTTTTTGCGAGGATGCCGCCACGTATCAGCCGGTGGTCCATTAAAACTGGAACAATGGTCCACTCAGTTTCTATTACCCGTTTTATCTAAGTTAACGAATATTATGTGAATTCTGCCGGCGGGAGGTTTTTTGGTTCGCCTAGCGATCCGCCATTAAACAAAGCAAGACCTCCGTCGCTCTAATAATCGTTGTTTTAATGGACTGATTGAGATAAAACTGCTAATTTTCGGATCTTTAAAAGGGTCGCCTTTAGGTGTTGATTGTTTTTTAAAAGAAAAGGTTCAGTCAAGAATTCAGTATCTAATCAGGGGCCAAGCAGACACTTGAAGGATTGTAAAGATTGTAAGCTTTACAGAATGACAGCAAACTGAATAAAGTGAATACAGATAACGTTGACTAAACTCCAAAAAAACATTATTTTTTAAAATGGAAAATTATGTATCTACGGTTTCTGAGACAACCTTGTTGTCTCAGAAACCGTAGATACATAATTTTCCACATAACGTGAAAAATGCTCGCACTCTAAATGGGTAACCGGAATGTATGGTATTCATGCAAGCATACATAATTAAAATAACAACCCAACATGCATAGCAGGCATGTATTACAAGCTGACATCGTAATTAATTGAAACAAAATCATTAACCTAACGAAAATTCCATCGAGTAAATATTAGTCATTCCATAAAATTGGGGAATGTTGGGAAGAAAGAAATAGTTCGGCGCGTTGAGAATTTTATCAATTATAGATAGTACAGGACCGCCCCCCTGCGGCTCGGTGAGCTATTCGACGTAGAACTATGGAGACAGCTTATTAGTAGAATTATGGGAAAAAAAATCTGCTAAATCTTATAGATAAAGTACCAGGCGGCTGCAGCAAGAAAAAAATACAACATCCACTCAAGAAAGTCGTAGTTCCTGCTAATCCAAGGAATTGGAACAAATTATGAATAGCAGCGCTGCTGTTATATCTTTACAAGGTCAAATTAAAGCATTAAAATTAATTTCAATGCGAGTCCCAACTCCCAATCTTTACAGACAAAAAGTATGAAAATTACCCTTAATTGGTTTGGTTTTCTTATAGTAATCGGAAAGTTTCTCTTGTAGGTTTTGTACCTATAAGCGAATCTCGAAAAACGAATCGTCGTTTTGTATTAGTATCCTAATTATTCTGTTTTATTTGCCTTATTATCGAATCCAAGAGTTTTCCACAGAAATTCAGTTAATTATTATTACATAACCTTTTCCGTGTGAGAAAAACTGTCTGTTGAAATGAATTGCACGTAGGCTTCTTATTATGCATGTTTCTTTTAGGTAAGCCATTTCCATACCATCTTTTATAAATGTTTCATTTAAGCCTATTCCATACATTCGAGCAGCAGGTGCTTATCCCGTAAGGCGAGTGCGCAGTGGTGCCCACTCCGGCGCATCGCGTGTGTCCTCCGCCTTACATTCCGAGGAGTAACGGATAGATTAATGTTATTGGCATTATTTATAAAAACTTTATCGTTCGTGCTGGTACTTAACGTCACGCCATGTTGTTACGATAAAAACTTTGTGTGTTGGAAGGGTTAATTTGATTACATTACTGATTTTGTGATAAAGTAGGATTGATATGTGGGAATTTTTGATTGTAAAGTAAATACTGTTGGATTTGATATTTTTATCGCTTATTGTCAAAGCTTGAGTAGTTTCTTTGAGGAATTTCAAGCTAAGTAGAAGGTGTTACAAAGTAACTAAACACCTGATAAGTTTACCTACAGAATTATTAGTTCAGGCTTAGGAAGAGCTACATTTATATCTGACTAGCGGCCACGCGACTTCGTCCGCGCAAACGTGATTATCCCAAAGGAGGAAATCGAGATAAAAGTATACTTTATTTATTTTATTAATTGCAAATATACATACAGCAGACTGTTTTAATAGTACAACAAATAAGTATACACCCAGCAGGGCACGGCAAACATAAGATAATTAGTCAGCTTTGCATTTAGATAAATTTAAAACAGTTGTAACAGATGTTTTAATGTCGAAAGGATATTATAAAATTGATGATTATATAAATGACAAAGATATATGGAAAATGTAAACAATTACAATTATTGTAAATCAATTTTGAAAAGAGGCAATGACAATAGTGACTGAGTTTCTTGCGCCGCTTCTTCTCAGCACTGGCCCAAATTGTCCCGAAGCGGTGGTAGGGTTAATTTATATGTTGGGACGTGTAAAAGTGCTAGTTGTTAGCCTACTTACAGAAATAAATGGATTTTATTGGATTTTTATTAGCTCATACCCTGTCCATAGTTTCGACGTAATTGACTGACAATCATTCAAATATCCAAACAAAGAAACCAATCCAAGTAGTGTAAAATCTCGTAAAGTGTATAAGTGTGATGTGATAGAAATATCCATCTGTAAAATGAACGCGCAGTTTTATTCTTTACATACTTTTTAATTTACATTTCTTTCACTTTGTAGCGAATTCATAGTTTAGATTTAGATTCCGCGTGTGTATGTTTAGCTCTTCGAATGAATATAGGTAACTAGGTAAGTAAACAATATAATTCTCGATAGTCGAACATGTTTTTAACTTTGTTGTAACACTGTTTATTATTATCGAATTATCGTTGTACAAACAAACCTGTTTCGAGTTCAAACGTTTACGTTGTGTATATTTTTCCAAGCCACGTGTATCCAGCCAACCTATATTGCTGCCAAAAATGCTGAAACAAAGCGACGCTGACTCACGGTTGGCAGTGAAATAAATGTATTCCCATGTAAAATTATTTCATCTAACAACAAACGAAAAGCAGCCCGCGCTTGTTTGTAAACGGCCACCAAAAGAACTGGAGGAGCCTTGAGGAGTGCAGTCCAACATGTTCCATCTCGGATCCGAGCAGTCAGCCCGCAGACCAATTAGAACTTTACAGCGTAAGTAATACAAGCTACACGAGCAATGCAATTTAGTAACCATACTCGTTTACTGGAAAAATGTCTAAACCAATACAGATTTTACTAACCAAGATTTAAGAGCGACTTCAGACTAACTCTAATTAACACCTGGAAACTGAAAATTGTTTACCCGTAAATCACGCTCGTTGTTCGAATAAATTTCTATTTCGATGGCTTACAGCGAAGCGGTGCGCCAGGATTCGCGCTAAACAATATTTCTGGGTAAATGAGTGAAATGAAACTGCGCACTCGAGATTTTAAATGTAATAACAAGTTTTAATGGCAATTCAAATCATAACTCTGGCAGCTTTCTCCATCATCAGAAACCGGATTTGGTGTAATAATTTGAAGGACATAAATTTATTTCAGGAACTTTACATTTCGTGAAATATATTATTTTGTAACATTCGGCGTTAACTTATGCAAATGATAAACTGAAGTTGTGTTTGTTCACAAGCCTCGAGTAAGATTCGTCTAATATTGTTAGGTACTTAGTAGCGGACCACGGCAGACGTTGTCCTGTCGGTTGTTTTTAGAAAAGAAAAATAGGTCTTTCTTATATAATTTTTTTATGAAAACCTTGTCCTGAACTCATAAAAAAAGAATTATCCAATTTAGTAAACATTCGATCTGAAGTTAACATACAATAATATATTTGTATAGAGATATGGGATCGGTCGGTCAGATCGGAAAAGAAGCAAATATGGCATGGCTTCAGTGCCATCGTATTCGATATGAAATAATACTTTATGGAAATCATTCGTTTGTGTTCGTAGGTATTCATATTAGGGGAGGATTCCATAGAACAGAAATTAGATGAAATCTTCAAAAAAAACGCGTTTCGTTATGCATTTCTTAGCTTTGCAATCTGTTGAATCATCAAGTTACAAGAAAAGCTTTACTTCCATTACTTCGTACCTGCCCGTGATATCTTGTCACATACGAAATAAAACGTGATCTTTTAGCTACTTAATTTATTTATTACAACCTACTTTATTACATTTTAATAAGATTCCTCTATCAGAAAATCATGCACTGACTTCTTATACCTATCGGGTAGGGTGTCCATGAGTTCCGAGCGCGTGAGCCAGTCCGCTTTCGATTTGGTCATGTTGCCACTTTTGTAATTGGCGTAATAAAAGAATACCTGCAAATAAATATTTTAAGTAGTTAAATCCTTTTTATTTATATTTTTAAGCAAATAGTTTAGCTTTCAAATTGATATAAAGAAGAGATCTGTATATTTAATTTAAGCAACTTAGATTGTTTAGAATATTATGAGACATTATTTGTTTAAGGATTTATGTAAAAAAAACTACTATCGTTTTAGTTGTAAGGTTCTTAAAAGATTAAGGTTGTTTTCTACAGCACAAAATTTCACAAAAAAAAAGCGTCAGATATACAAGTACTAGTAAATTACGAGTAATGTCCATTAGGATGACTAACCTTAGCACCAACTTTTCCATCTATCTCCGAAGGATATTTGTATTTGTAAAAACCACAAGGCGCGTTGGACACGAACTGCACCTTTAGTTCTGGCCCGCACTGTTCTGATACTATCCTTTCAGCTGTCTGAAACAATAGCACATTTGTACAGAAATTATTATATGTAGGAGGATAGATAGGAAAAATAAAACATTAAATTTACTGTTATAGCACATGATTATTTAGTCTTGCAAGTCTTGCAGTCTTTATTTAGTCAGTTCAGCAATCAGGGTACTGTTTTAAACTAACATGGTCAATTGACGCATACATGCGTTTAACGATAACATCAACTAAAACTTGCAACTTTCTCCATCATCAGAAACCGGATTTGGTGTAATAATTTGAAGGAAATAACTTTATTTCAGGAACTTTACATTTTGTGAAATATTATATTATTTTGTAACATTCGTTGTTAACTTATGCAATTGATAAACTGAACTGTCCCAACAAGGCAGTTCAGCAATCAGGGTACTGTTTTAAATCAACATGGTCAATTGACACATACATACGTTTAACGAAAAAACCTGGATATTTCAACAAAAACATGGTGGCGCCACACAGTGGCGGCATGTTAGTACTAATCTTCTGCAACCAGACAAACCAACACAAGTAGAATTACCCTCAAAGTTACATTAAGTTGGTACAAAAAAATTCAAAAAATGAGTCTGTTTTTTATTTTTTAATTTAACAAAAATAGGTTAGCCTTATTTATGGAAATTCATTATCAAGGATGTTTAACTTATAATCAAAAAACAAAATGGTTGCCTGTAAAGTTGGTTTTATGGGCGAAGATTTTACGTGACACCGATCATATTTGAGTGGGAAAGAGACGCAAGGCATTCGCCGGTCCGGTGGGCCTCTCTCTCTCGTTCGGTGACTCATCATAACAGACGTGAGCGGGCGTTACACTTTTTCATGAGTGACTCCGAGCCACAACCTAATTGAAGACGTTGTCACGTCAATAATTACATTTTAGGCTGATAAATTGCTTAATTAAGTACCTGCCGCAGTGTCTCCCCCTCAACCCATTTCCCTTGAGGCAGTATCTTTTTTCTGTCTTTACCTAATTGAAGCTCAGTGACCAGTACCAAATGCCTTTGCAGGCATCTTTCTATTGATGATGTATCTCCTTTTTTGTCTGCTTCTGGAAATCAGAAATAAACAATTGCAAGATATGAAATTATTGTTCTCAATAATTAGTACCAATCTTTGACATATGCACATAAAGATGAGGAATAACATACAAACATGGTGAATTATTTGGGCAGTATTTTTTTCTTCATGAAACCAAATTGATTGAAACTATTGAAAGTTATGGACTTTATTCAAGTCCAAAACTAATTTAATTTCCAATCAAGTCACTTGATGGTAATTAGTTAAAAGCCTGTCAATATTATTTGAAAAAGTATATGTGTTCAATTATAATATTTTAAACACAAGCCTTTGCAGACTTTTAAAAGAAATAAAAAATTCATCAACATTTAAGAGTTAGGTATTTTTGTCTGCATCTCATCTCATTGAGTCAGAATAGAGCAATAAATTAAAATGTATTTATTTATTTAGAAACTTAATTAAACAAACAAAAATGTACACAGGGTGGACTCAATGCTAAAAAGCATTTTCTCAGGTCATGCAGAAAGATAAAGAAATGTATGCAAAAAATTTAAATAAATATACCTGTTTCAATATCAGCAAATTTAAATTGTGCCAGTTCTTCATTAGCAGCATCCTCAAAGTCCTGAGCTGTGATCTTACTAACTGCATCTAAATCAACATCGGCTGATTCATTTTTCATTAGCTCTGCTTGAATTCTAAGAGTTTACACATCAATCAATTAATAACATAAACAAATATACCAATTGAAAAATACCTACCACGGGAGCAATCTATCATGTAAATTATTATCATTTTGCGACAAAATATTACATTGGATTTCACACTTCAAATTATGTTTTCTCAGTACATGTTAAGGAGTTTCATTGTATTATTGAATGTTTCAGTTCTTAGACCAAACTAATCACAGCATTGTCATGACTATGCTCAGATGCACAGTTAAGCTACCTTATAAACTATATCTATGAAGAAAATTAGTGGAACTATACTTACTTATCATTATCTTGCCTAACTTCATGGTCAGATTTTAAACTTTTTTCCAGTTCTATGGCATACAGCATTTCCTTGTATTTCTTTTGCATTTCGTTGAGCGGTGGTGTGACCACTGGTAGCCTTTCGATACATACGCCAGTAACGATATCCCATGCAGGCTTAGAACTCAAACCTTTAATAAAAGAAATAATTTTAGTCTAGTTAAACTTGAGGAGTTTCATTTAGTCATTTATTGTATTTGAGCTTAAATAAGCTACCTCTAGCGAAAACTCGCTGGCATAACTTTAACTCCGCCTGAAGCAGTAGTTTAAGATACATGATTAGTCTTTTTATTCAAGATTATTAAAATTTTCTGATAAAAACATACACATTAAAATAAGGTTAGAATTTTGACAGTGACGTGACCGTGACAGTGACAGCTTATCTAACATAATTGACATAAGCGTTCAAAAACAGTTTCATTTTCCGGTTTGCGTGATTGTGTAACGAACGTGTCCAATAATTACCGTTATTTCTTTATTAATAGAATGGTAACACTGGACTGTCAAATTATAGAAAAGGCCAGGAGTGCCAGGTCAATTAATAGAAGACATGATGTAAAACAAATATAGCTATTATAGCTAACACAAGAGACTCCGATTTCTTACTCTAAATTCACGACACGTTAGAATATTCCCATACAATATGTTTGCATAGGACGTTGCTGTTTTTGACAGATGAAAGAGAAAATGTCAACGATTGGTGGTTATTGTCATCATGCATATTATATAAAACCGATTAAAAGCATGTATTTTTTACTGTGTGTTTTTACAGTGTAGCTATTATTTTTATAATTTGCCATCTTTTGTTTGTAAGGTTCGGTTTATCTTTCGTTAGCCAGACTCTAGTCTAAATAATCATAAAGGCTCGCTGTGACAGAGCTATCATCAGCTGTGGACTAAGGTTGGATGTTTGCAAATCGGGATGAAAATTGTCAAAAAAAGATTCTAGTACACTAAAAGCATTTTTAATGACCTATAATGATAGCGTGGTTGTAATATAAAAAAACAACACAAAATTTCTATCAAATGCGCCAACTTTACAAATCAGGAATAAAACATGAACCGGTGTGTATGCCTATCTCTCTCACTCTCTCTCTCTCTCGCTCTGTCTCTCTCGCTCTTAGGCGGGTTAACTGTGCTCGAGTGGAAGGGACGCGTGCCTCTCACTCGCTCTCATTGTGAGCGCGGAACGTGAGCGGAGCGTAACGCAGTTTCTTGAAGTGTCACCCGGCAAACCAATTTATAAGACGTTGTCACGTCAAAAATTAAGTCACATGTTGTGAATTTTTACTTTAATATTAAAAATACATTACTGAGTTTTATTTTTAATTTTCTGATAACTGACCTGGCCTATCAGTAGTTTCCGGCTTGATGTCGCCTTTAAAGACGTTCTGTATTAAAATATTCTCTGTAATAAGCTGACATGACGAGCCTGTTAGATTATTTAGACCGTGATTGGGGTAGCGTGCAGGTAAAATGACTATGGATATTAGATTTATCTGTTACTACAACAGAACACATTTTTGGAGCATGTTTACATTTAGAGGTGCTTGTGGCGCAGTGTTTGCAGCGCGTTGGTAGTGATACCCAAAGTTAAGCAACCTAAGGCGCGGTCGTGTTTGGGATGGATGACCATTCTGACCATTTAAGTGACGTCTATTTACAAGCATCTCCGTGCTTCGGAAGGCATGTTAAGCTGTTAGTCCCGGTTAATATCGACAAAAATTAGTCGTTAAGCCTGGTCAGAGGCCCTCGGGCAGCTTAATAACATCTGACGGTAAGGTTGATCACTTACCTTACACACACCCCTCCACCAATCCGCACTGTGCCCGCGTGGTCGAGTATGGCTCGGACCACCTCATAGTTGAGGTGAGGCCTGTGCCCAGCAGTGGGACGTATATAGGCTGACGAGAAGTTACAATTCAAGTAAGTAAGTATTTTTACTGTTTGTTGTGTTTTTTTGTTTTATTTAACGTTATTTTTTGGCGTTATTAATGGTGTTCCCAATGCAATTTCTGAACGTATTTCCTATTTTAATTTTGCTGGCAACATTTTCCAGTCTTTTCCGGCTTCTTGTGTCAAAGAACGTAGGTGTTTTTATTTTGAAAAATCCATGATAATCGTATGAAATCTATTTTCTAAAAGTGTTTTAGTGATTACACAAAGTTATTGATATTGTTTTGCACCAGTGCTAATTCATATTTCTGTAAAGAAGCCTTTTCATGTCTCGTAAAGTTGACAAACTGTAGAGGTTAGTTTTCGTGAATCAACATCATAATCTTTCTTTATTTTTAGGCCTTACCATGAAGCAAATCTTTGCTAACCAAAAGGTGTCTATCCCTGATGGGCTCACAGTTCACGTGAAGTCGCGGTTGGTGACTGTGAAAGGCCCGCGAGGTGTCTTGAAAAGAAACTTCAAGCACTTGGCTGTGGACATTCGCATGGTGAACCCACGGCTCCTCAAAGTAGAAAAATGGTTCGGATCAAAGAAGGAGCTCGCCGCTGTAAGGACGGTTTGCTCACACGTTGAAAACATGATCAAAGGTAAGCTTGCTGTAATGCTTCAGTGCTATCTATCAACTCTAAACATAACCTATAGAAAAGTACTTGATTGATCCACCCTTACTACTGATTAGACCATCATTACTTCAATGTTTACAGTGAAAAAGCAATGTTTTTTATTTTATAAGTTAGTATTTAGAAGCAATGATGGAACAAAAAAAGGGTTTGCTTTGTATCCTACTTTAGCTCTAAATTATTGTATTAATATATTTTAAAGAAATTGTTAGTGTTAATTGTTTGCACCACCAAAATTTTGATGATGCTGATCACTTTTACTGACCTAGTATGCTTGTCATCTATCAAATACATGAAAAGGGATGTGTACTAAACAATTTTGCATACACAAACACATTATGATTTCTCTATCAGTCTTAATAAACAGTGTTTTCCATTGAATTAATGTGGGAATAAATATAACTATAAGTTCATTACCCAAATTCATGTTTAATTTAAGTTACCCCTGTTAATTTCCCGGATTTTATGCTCAAAGTAAGATGCCTGGGTTTGGCACCTTAATCTTGTTAAAATTGAGTTTGACATAATAATTACATCCATTAGAAGTTCAGAAGTATTCCTTAACAACAGTCATTATTAAACAGTTCTTTTTTTAAATAACATTGAATTTTAGCTAAATTTTCCTAATATTTAACTTCCAGGTGTGACAAAGGGATTCCAATACAAGATGCGTGCAGTATACGCCCACTTCCCCATCAACTGTGTCACCACTGAGGGCAACTCAATTATTGAAATCCGTAACTTCCTGGGTGAGAAGTACATCAGAAGGGTAAAGATGGCACCTGGAGTGACTGTCTTTAACTCTCCCAAACAAAAAGACGAGCTTATCATTGAAGGCAACTCGTTGGAAGATGTCTCCAGCTCTGCAGCTCTTATCCAGCAGTCCACCACCGTTAAGAATAAGGATATCAGAAAGTTCTTGGACGGTCTTTATGTTTCTGAGAAGACAACTGTTGTGCTTGATGAAATATAAGGACATTTTGTAACATCATAAATGCTGATTTTATTCCTAACTCACCATTACATTTTCCTCAAGTTAATTTTTTGAGCAGGTTAGGCATTGTTATTGAATTTAAGCTAATGCTCACTTTCTTAAAGCCTTTGAACCTTTATGTAGGGTTTCTAATAAATTTTTCCTTCCAGTTCCAGAAGGCACTGTTGCAATGACAGTAGCATACCTTCACTGTGCATACTAAGAGATAACTTACAACTCATTACATTTAAGGTCATTGCAAAAAATTGTGTAATTTGAAGGCTCAAAACCAATCCTTTTTTAGTTTGTAGAAAACACTAGAACAAGCAATTTATTTTATGAAATTATATCTGTAAACTCAGTCTGAACGAAGTTATATGGAATTACAGATAAATTTGGTTCTGAACTACATAACATTTGGTTTCGCTGTTACAAAAATAACTTAAAGGAGTAATATTATTGTGTTGTGTCGTTTCCTATTTCGGTTACATGGGTACCGGACCTTTACGAGGTGAGCGTGGGGTCAAAGGCGAAATACGGGAGCCCGTTTTAAAAAAATGGATCTAGTTAATGCAGGGTTATAATAACAGCCCACGATTGTCCTTGAATGCAATATAGAAGGACCACCGCAGCTAGTGTAGGTCTGGCAACCTGGCGCATTCTGCACTGTGATTGGCCTAGACTAATCGCCTCTGGCTTACCTACACTCACGAGAGCGAAATGCACGCAGGGTGAATGTGGTTCGTAAGTGGCCAGTGGACACGTGATGCCAGAGTATTAGGCAATCAAATGATCGTCGATAAACCTAGAACCACCTCTCCACCCTCAACCTGACAACACCGATGTTGCCTTTCAGACGTGAATGGAGCCACAGTAAGTCAGTAAGTCCTTCGATGCACTTCTACAGTGCATACAGGGATAATCGTCGACTGATGTGACCCTGCATTAACTAGATTCAAGTTTTTAACTAGGCCCCCACAAGTTGGCTTTGGCCCCAAGCTCGTAGTCCAAAGGTCCTGGACTCTGCGTATCCAAGATAGAAAACGACACAACATAAAAATAATACTACTAGGTATAATTATTTTCGTGACAAAGTGCAACCAAGTATGTTAGTTCATTACCGTATTTTTCTTCATCTTTAATCCAATATAACTTCGTTCCGACTGAGTTTACAGATAGCTATCATTATGTAATATAAATTGCTCGTTATAGTGTTTTCTATAAACTGAGAAAGTTTTTTGCGATTGCTAGCTAGCGAGATTCTTATCTATCCATAAGAACATTAAAGGTCAGCATTGCTTACGTAGGTGGGCTACCTATGTAACCTTAGCACCTATTCTGTAATCTATAATATAGAAATGAATCGCAAAATGTGTTGGCAAGCAGATAACTCAAAAACGCCTGCTGAACCAATTTGAGCAATTTTTTTTTAATTATATTCCTAAAAGTAAAGGAGATTGCTCTTACAAAGAAAACATAAATAAAGGGCAGAAAAACGTCTGCGGGATTCCCAAGGCTGGATGGAATATAACTCTATCGTCTATGCAACGAAAGAACGACTAAGACTATCGTTTTGACAGAAATCGTTTTCCGTAGTAGGCCTTTCCACCCTTGCATGGGTACAAGCCTCTCGCATTCATGCATATACCTCGTGTGTGCATAAGTTTTGAGACGAAATAAAAGTTGCTTAACTTTTTTTATAATTAACATATATATTTCTAAAATTTTCAGTAAACAATTAGTAGATAATAATAAACAAAAAATAATTATAAGTATTGAAAATGACCACCCTTGTTTTTAACCCTTTGCGTGCCAGCTACGAGATAACTCGTAGTGCGGGATTTCATCATGGTGCCGACTACGAATATATTCGTAGATTTTGTAGGTCCTTCTACACAAAAAAATGTTTATTGGCATTACAGGTAAGGTCGGATTTTGAACGTTGGCATTAGCAAAGAAAACGCATGATAATTTCAAACTTCACACTTTTAATGGGAAAAAGTTATGACATGACAAACATAAGGTACTGAGTAGTAGTACTATAAACAAACAAAAGATATTCCAAATAATGTTGAAGCAATACTTGACCACTTTGATTGACTCATTGGACTGCCCTGGTCTTTCAGAATAGTCGATATACTTTCGGCCTAACAAGTGGATGATAACATTTTCAGTAAAAATCAGTAGATGTAAGTATTCCTTCCGATCTGTTCAATCCAGATTGACCATTATGTATTTTTGCAGAATTATGTATAAACATTTGAAAGATGTGAAAAACAAACTTTTTGTACCATTATTTGTTTTTTTTTCATGCTATCATAATAGGAAATCATTTGGTCAGAGTGGTCTACTGCTGCTCCCATTCCGTTATTGTAATCAGTAACAATATTAGGTTTTAGTTTAAGTTGATTCCTGCGATTTCTGGTAGTTATCATTTCAGGATTATGCATATTTGAAATGGTTAGAACATCGTGTTTGTCTTTCCATTTGCAAACAGCTACTTCCCCCTTTCTTCTCCAAATCATCTCACCTTTCTTCAGCTTTGCCGATGTCACAACTTTTGGATTACCCGTACGGGTTGATTGCAAAGTTCCGCATAAGTAAGTTTTACATGCACTCATTTTTCTTGTCAGCTCAACGGAGTTATAGTAGTTATCTGTATATACCTTGTAACCTTTATTCAAGCAATCATCTAGTAAACGTAATTCGTATACGGCTATACTCGTAGTCGGCATAGTCGAATGGATTTATGTTCTACTATGCCAAGTACGATTTATCTCGTAGCTGCTTATATGTATGATGGCATACAGCATAAACATATCAAAATATTCTGGCGCTGAAAGGGTTAATACAGGCCCTTAGACGATTTGGCCAGTCATCAATGACGGCACGAATCTTTTCCAGCAGGATTCGCTTTGCTTCTCGGACAAGAGCTCGCTTCAGTGACTCCAAGTTTGGGTAGGACTTTCGACAGGCCCTGAGCTCTAGCTCAGCCTTTAAAGCATAATCCAGCGGGTAGAGGTCGGGGCTGGAAGAGGGCCATTCGTTCACCGCGATGAAGGCCGGCACATTTTCCCTCAACCACGCTTGGGTGGTTTTAAGGGTTCCGTACCTCAAAAGGAAAAAACGGAACCCTTATAGGATCACTTTGTTGTCCGTCTGTCCGTCCGTCCGTCTGTCAAGACCCTTTTTCTCAGGAACGCGTGGAGGTATGAAGCTGAAATTTATATCAATTACTCAGGTCTACTGTCCCTTGAAGCTGTGAAAAAATCAAACTTCTAAGCCAACGCAATCAAAAGATACAGCCGTTTATGCCGCAAATTTTCGACACTTGCAAGGGAATCAAAACCTACAGGGTGCTTCCCGTGAACTCAGAATCTTGAAATTTGGTACGAAGCAACGTCTTATAGCATAGATAAAGGAAAAATTACGAAAACCATAAATTTTTAGTTACATCACATAATATATATTTTTTTAATAATTTTAAACTTACTACCCATTTCCTCATAAACGCGTAGAGGTATTAAATTGAAATTCATACCAAATACTCAGGTCTATAATACCTTTAAGCTGTAACAGAATCAAACTTCTATGTCAACGCAATTAAAAGAAACAGCAATTTAAGCTGCATATTTTGAAACTCGCAAGTACTCGCAAGGGAATCAAAACCTAAAGGGTACTTCCAGTCGACCTAGAATCTTGAAATTTGGCATGAAGCAACGTTTTATAGCACACATAAAGGAAAAATTCCGAAAACCTTAAATTTTTAGTTACATTACAAAATATATATTTTTAAATAAATATAAACTTATTACTTTTTTCCTCATGAACGCGTAGAGCTATCAAGTTGAAATTCATATCAAATACTTAGATCTAATTGCCTTTAACCCGTGAAAAAAAATTCTAAGTCAACGCAAAAACGCAAAAGTACAACCATTGATACCGCATATTTTGAAACTCGCAACTACACGCAAGGGAATTAAAACCTAAAGACCCTTCCCGTTGACATAGAATCTCTAAATTTGGTAAGAAGCAATAGCTTACAGCACAGGTAACAGAAAAATTCCGAAAAGCTTAAAATTTTAAGTAGTTATACCACCAAAAAAATTGTGATTGTAAACATAATTGTAGTTACAGCAATGACCGCGAGTTAATATACTATGTATGGGGAGGGCAACATTTTTCAAACGGCAAAGACGACCTCACTCATCGTCATTCAATCCCGATGTTTTGGTGAATGTAGCTGTATAATCTAAATGCGTCCTAACTGCTTAAAGTGTTATACTTATAATTAAATTCAATGACATTATTATAAACGATAAAGAGATCTTTGTCTTAAATTTATGCTCCTCCATCTTTCCCCATTGTAATGTTATGAATTTCATTTTGCAATAAAAATACCATAGTTATGACTCGATTGTCGTAATGAACGAACTTTGTAAACCTTGCAGGTTTGTACGGAACCCTCGGTGCGCGAGTCCGACTCGCACTTGGCCGGTTTTTTTGCTTTATGGGATGGCGCTGAGTCCTGTTGGAAAACCCAATCCTTGTTGTGAAACAAAGTAAGGGACAGGGGTTTCACAACAGGCTCTAAGATGTCAGTTTTGATAGTTCTTGGCTTTCACCTTGACGCCTTGTTGACAAAAATGGATTGGAGTGGCACCTTCATACAAAACTTTTTGCGTACACTTTATTGAATTGAACTTTTTTTTTTTTTTTTTTCTTTTTTTTTTCCCTTATGGCTTTGTCGTTAATGAACTTTTCTTCGACAGTAACGATTTTCTCATCGGTGAAGAGTATTTTCCTCGCATCGTGTCTCTTAAGCAATATTGGACAACGTTCGCGTCGCAATTTACGAAGGCGATCGTTTAAAAAATGAACTTTCCTACGGCTGTACGCCTTCACCTTAAGATCATATTTCAGTATTATGTTGACTGAAACGCGCGAAATATTATTCTGCAGAGCTAGTTTTTTCTGAATTCGACATGGATTTCGGCGAAGTCGCTTTCGGATGATTTTGATGTTCGCAGGCGTCCTTACAGGGCGCGGCCGACCACTCCTTTGGCGATCTTGCAAAGAACTTGTCTCCTTGTATCGTTTAATAGCGTAATACACGAAGTTACGGCTCACACCAAAAGTTTTCAACTCACGGAAAATCTCCATTGGTTTTTTTCCCGCCTTAAATAGCGAAATCACGGTCGCACGCAATTCTTTTGTTCTCTCCATCACAAGAAAATGAAAAGAAATGAATTTGAAAATCAAAGGAATTAAAAGTTAACATTCGAAATTCAAAATTAGAAAAAGAAATAAATAGCAGCCAGTAATTTTTTATTTCTTTTTTTTAGCACAGTTTGTCTCAAAACTTATGAACACACGTGGTAGTTAACTGACTTCTCCTTCAGCGTACATACCGCAAGGCAGCTACAATAGGCATGACACCTATTTTTTTTTTAAGACCATGGCGTTTAGGAACTTCTCCAGAGTTATTTTTCCGGCGTTGGGTTCCTATTTTTTTAATAGGTAGCCAAGAAATTAGGGTCTAAGAACACAGAGGATAAGAAAAACAACAATAGAATTTTCAACGTAAATAATTTTATTCAAACTATTCTATTGAACATCACTAACTCATAAACACTGTACATCTGCAAATATGGGTATAATTCTGATGTGTTAAAAGTTAACTAGATAAAATACATTAATTACACTTAAATATACACGATTAACACACTTGATTAATTAAATAGAATACCTACTTAGTCAATAAAATAAATAGCTATTAAAATAAACCATTCTCATCTATACTTATAATAAATCTGCAGAGAGGTCAATTCTGTACACGAATTATATTTCCAAAGTAACTATATCAGGGGGTGATTAGGGATGGATAATAATGCCAAAAAATGTTATCAGTAAAAAATTGTCTGTCTGTCTGTATGACCGTTATGGAAACAAAAACTACTCGACGAATTTGAACGAAATTTGGTACAATTATTTTTTATACTCCTGAGCTGTTTATAGTATAATTTTCATCACGCTACACATCCTCATCACATTTCCTTTTACTGCTCTGCTCCTATTGATCGCAATAGAGCAGTAAAAGGAAATGTTGGGAAAACGGGAGAAGTTACCCAAGCCCAAACCACTGGGCGGATCGGGCTGAAATTTAGCATGCAGGTAGATGTTATCAAGTACGCATCCGCTAAGAAATAATTTTTATAAATTCCACCCCTTTGGGTTCAAATTGGGGTTGCATGTTTGTATGAAACTCGGTGACAGAAAAGTAAAGTCCACGCGGACGAAGTCGCGGGTGGTCGCTAGTAATAAAATATTGTTAATACACAAGTGTATAAACCTAAAATAAAATTAATGATATTATTTACACAATTTAAATATAGTCTAAGAATCACAACCAGCATTTACTTATATTCATTTCCAATAAAATTAATAATCGACCAAAATAATAACATTAAGACAATAATATAAGGTCATTTTGTATGTCTAAAAAAATCTTTGGTACCTACCTCATTAGCTGACAAGTAATTGTAAGGTATATGAAGCTAGTCGTGATTCCTGACTTAATTTTTCGTTAAAATTGACTATTATTCATTATTGTATTTGTCATGCATAAGATAATTCAACATAATTTCAGACTACCCTTGCATATTCATTATTATATTATTAAGTACATATAAACGCGTTACACAAATCATTTTATTGAAATACAAGTGCATAAAACAACTATAAAATTAAGAATTAAGTAGCTTTAACATGTTGAACAAAACAATACATGATGACACAATAAAATCTATTTGATATTGCTATGCGTATGCACTTAGCATCGAATAAGAATAACTTGACGTAACAGCAAACATATTCAATCTGAAACGTATCATGCTCGCGTCTCGAACCATATTTGCAGATGGTCACTCTCATTATTCCGTAAGAAAATAAAATTCTCAATAAATAAATGTCAAACACTATTAAATTGGTGAGACATTACACACCATATAACACAATTGCTTACTATAAAAATGATCAACAAACAACTTGCACCTCATCTAATGTGTCAAGGGGACATCGGTGTGCAGAACATGTCATGAGATTCAATGGTTACGATATAGATTGCCGCTTGAGCAAATAAATCTGATTATGTACGTCTTAGCCTAGCCATGCGTGAGGTGGGTTCGACTACGCAGCGTCATACACTTTATAACTAGTAGGTATATTATAGCAATTTAACATCACCGGTGCATTGTGATTCATCACATACGATAACGTCACTATTCGTATATAATAATAATATTAAACTCTTAATGCTGACGAAGATTCAAAATGTATCTAGCAACCTGAGTAAAATAACATGAATTATATCATTTTTAAAATTTATTCAATAATTACATAGTTAATTGAAGCACAATAGTGGATAGTGAAAAATAATCAAAATTATAATATATCGCATACGATCGTCATTAGATAAGATTCGCACATTAACGTAAAGCTTCTACGGAGAACGCGTAATATCTCTGGTCAACAATTTCACGGGTGAAAATGTACATTAAGTTCGAATAATTTCTTAAGCTAACGTTCTCGGATAGGATGTCTATCAAGCGTTTAGTAAAATCTGATCATTAATAAATAAGTCGACTCCTTAACATCACATGACTATCTCGCGGCCGCTCACTCGAACGGTATTGCTTAGTCGCCTAGTCTACTTGTGACCGACACGCGCGGGTCCTACCCGGTTCACTATCGGCGAATAGGGTAGAAGACGATATACGACTCAACTGAAGCTAGATATTTTTGTAACACCTAAATTAAGTACACGAAATATATTAAAAATTCAGCGATTCGGGTCTGGGTTCTACGGGAGGTCAATTAGCGTTTGGCGTCATTCTCTGCAACTGCTCACATCATGTTTTCCTTTTATATTCTCCAGTTTTGGAGATACTTTATGAATAGAATAAGTAAGAACTTTCAAACATACCATTTTAGTAATCGTTATCATCATAAACGTGAGTTAGGTCCAGAGAATGACCCCGCTCGGTACCGTTGGTCGCTACGTCGCCGGCACTAGTGGCTGCGTCCTGGGCCTTATTCCGCTAACACAACGTAATAAAATCGTACTTGAATTGCGTGACTTTACAGTTCCAGCACAGATTGTTATTTCTATACGTTATAATGTGACGAATACATCTAGACAGGGTTGATGGGCAGTGAGTAGCATACATCTACGAGTTCTTTCTGTCTGTCTATAAGTCTATAGTTCGAATAAAGTAAGCTTTGAAATGTTTTGGGCAATTCAATAGCGATTTTGTTGCGAGTGGGGTGCGGGATTCAGGCCCTGCGTGAACTCGAGGCACTATATAGGTAGGTACTAGTTCAGTCGCGGTATGGCACGGGCTCACAGCGGCTCGCGGCGCGGCACCCACACGGTGGGGCCGCTTTCCGCCGTTATCACCGTCTTGACTTTCGCGTAGATCTCTTCAGGGGTATCGCCCGTTACTACCGCTGTAACAAAATGCATGATTACATCCCCGTTGAAAGAAAAATGAGAATGACATTGCTCTGATTCCAAGGTAAGTAGCTTATGCTTCTCATAACACAAGTGTGTTACGGGAATCAGAAACAATGAAGGTAACACAAACACTCAGACCCGTGACAATATTAAAATATTGGTGTTCAACAAACGGGGACAACCGTCCGGGAATCGAACCCGAGGCCTCATAGATAGCGGTAACGAAACGGTGCGGAACCGTGCTCGGCATGAGCACGGTCCGTGGTGGTACAACAGGTCCCATGGTGGTCGTCAAAATAGTTGAATGCAATGACTGAGTTATTTAAGCATTTATAGGATACTAGCGGCCGCCCCTGACTTCGTCCGCGTGGAATTTAGTTTTTTGCCACCGAGTTTCTCTACTTACCAGTGAAATATTCAGCAAATTCTTGCTCCATTTTAAGCGCGCGTTCGTATGTTTTCTTCGCTTGTTCTTCGGTCATTCGCTTATTCATTTCCCTGTGAAACATTTGATAATTAATAAAAACTCTTGTCTCGATAAAATAATATTAATATAAACAACAAAAGTAAGCATTATACTTACATTATTGACTCTACGCTCTTTGGTTTAATAAATATGGCAATGGGAAACAGTTGCGCCACCTGCAATCTCTTTATAGCGTTCCCGCTAACATCCAAAATGCAATGCTTGCCCTGAAACAAACATAAACTTATGTGTAAAAACTTGGTAAAAACTGAATGTTAAAATGAGCTATCCTGGGAAAAAAAGAAATAGCTAGTAAAAGCATCGCATTCGGATCAACGCGAATCGAGAAATAGATGCACTTAACTGAATTTTCCTTTTGGCCCAGTTCTGTACATTGACAATGTATTTACTTAATATGTATGTAATTACGAAATTTCTACTTTATAGCAGCCTCCTATTTTCTATGAATCCTTTGAAAATCAAGTTTTCTGTCGACCTACCTGTTACGCTTGATTAAAAGCACGATAACTAAAAATTAAGATGTTACTTACAAAAACACTCATACCCTACAAATTGTAATACCTAAAGAGCTTTACGCTCAGTGGGACGATTTAATTGCTTCTAAGTATATTTGGATTCTGGAAGCTCCGGCACATATTCGTGTCCATATACCTCCGGGTCTCAAGACGAAAGTCTTTGGACCAGCCCCCCCTACTCTCTAAGCCGTTGTCCGTAGTTTCGGATGAGGCCATCCCTGTCACTCTTATAAGCTTGACCGTGCGAGCGAACGCGCTGGCTAGACCCGAAAATACGAACGAAACGTTAGGGAGTACGGCCTCGGTGTGTGTTGCCAGTGATGACACATGGAAGTGAGATGTGGCCCCTTACTATGGGACTCATAAGAAGACTCAGTGTCGCCTTGCGAGCGATGGAGAGAACGATGCTTGGAATGTGTTGAATATTCATTCAGAAGAACTAAATCAACCGACATTGCTCGAAGGATTGCTCAGCTGAAGTGGCAGTGGGCGGGAGACATAGAGCAACGCACCAATGGCCGTTGGGGTGGAAAGGTTCTAGAATAGCTCGCGCGTGCCGAAAGACGTTTCGTGGGCAGACCCTCTACAAGGTGGACTGATCAATGTGGCAAAACTGACAAATCTGGTTCGCGGTCGCGAGAAGCCGCTGGATGCTGAAAGTGCAGGAACAATCGCGGTGGAGATCCGCGGTATGGCCAGCAGTGGCCTTTGAACGGCTGATATGATGATAATGTAGTGTAACAATCGCGGTAGAGATCCACGGTATGGTTAGCAGTGGCCTTTGAACGGCTGATATGATGATAATGAAGTGTAACAATTGCGGTGGAGATCCGCTTCTTGGACAGCAGTAGACTTTGAACGGCTGATATGATGATAATGTAGTGTAACAATTGCGGTGGAGATCCGCGGCATGGTCAGCAGTGGCCTTTGAACGGCTGATATGATGATAATGAAGTGTAACAATTGCGGTGGAGATCCGCGGCATGGACAGCAGTAGCCTTTGAACGGCTGATATGATGATAATGTAGAGTAACAATCGCGGTGGAGATCCGCGGTATGGTCAGCAGTGGCCTTTGAACGGCTGATATGATGATAATGTAGTGTAACAATCGCGGTGGAGATCCGCGGTATGGTTAGCAGTGGCCTTTGAACGGCTGATATGATGATAATGTAGTGTAACAATCGCGGTGGAGATCCGCGGTATGGTCAGCAGTGGCCTTTGAACGGCTGATATGATGATAATGTAGTGTAACAATCGCGGTGGAGATCCGCGGTATGGTTAGCAGTGGCCTTTGAACGGCTGATATGATGATAATGTAGTGTAACAATCGCGGTGGAGATCCGCGGTATTGTTAGCAGTGGCCTTTGAACGGCTGATATGATGATAATGTAGTGTAACAATCGCGGTGGAGATCCGCGGTATGGTCAGCAGTGGCCTTTGAACGGCTGATATGATGATAATGTAGTGTAACAATCGCGGTGGAGATCCGCGGTATGGTTAGCAGTAGCCTTAAAACGGATTATATGATGATAATGAAGTGTAAAGGTGGCGGTTCGCGCCGTGACTGAGACAGAAGACCGAGACCGGTGACCTGACCGTTACTTGACGTTAGGAAATGTATAAGCGACAGTTCGCGAGCGAGACAGAGACAGGAGACGGAGACGCGAGACAGGAGACAGCGAGACGGTCGCCGCCTCGGACCAGTAGTGTCTCTGTCGCGCTCGAAAAGCACTTGTGTTTAGTGTTTAAAAATGAATACTTTTTCTGACGAAGACTGTGAAACGCTGATTGAACTGATCAGACAGCACCTTCCGATATACGATGCACTACTAGACTCCTGCAGAGACGAAAATTTTGTATTTGTAATAACAGTATAAGAGTAAATCATCGTCTTGTTCTTCCTCCAATAGAAGTTCTACAACTTGGTTTTCCATCATGACACAAAACAACTGACTCGATCGACAGACTCTCCGATACTGAAGAAACAGAGATACTTTTTACGATCTCCAGTCTCGGTCTCGACCTACAGTACATGCAGAAGAGACCGAGACAAGCGTCTCGGTCTCCGGTCTCGGTCTCCTGTCTCTGTCGCGGCGCGAACCGCCACCTTAACAATCGCGGTGGAGATCCGCGGCATGGACGGCAGTGGACTTTGAACGGCTGATATGATGATAATGAAGTGTAGTTACCTTCTCGGCGACTTCCCTGACGGACGCGACGGAGGTGCCGTACAGGTTGTCGTTGTACTGGCCGGCCTCTATGAACAGATGGTTCTGTATGTCGCGCTCCATCTGCTCGCGGCTCGCCACGAAGTGGTAGTCCCGCCCGTCCACTTCGTAGTCGCGACGCGGCCGGGTCGTGTCTGTAGTGGTAAATACATGCACATATATTGCTCTGGTTCCAAAGTAAGTAGCTTTGGCACTTGTGTTATAGGAATTAGAAACAAGAAGGTACCACCAGAGGTAAGGTAAAGTAAATGTAATAATTAGAATTTATTTTCAAATTAAATTCGTCTGAGTTTCGTAAAGTCTTAGGTAAGACAGATTAGTTTTGAGTTTTAGAGGGTCAGGCAGTGGAGTAGTTACTGTACTACTGCCTTTTGCATGTGTCTTTGCATTTTGAAGAAATTCTGGTAGAGAAATAAATAAATAAAGTAATGGTATATAAGTGGTGGTAATTTAATCTGAAAACTGTATTAAGAAAAGAGTTTGTTATAAATATGTATTTTCATATGTTTAAAACATTGCTATGCGAAATAGAGGGTGTCGAACAAACAAGCGTAGATTCTATTGTCAGGAGGCCTATTACAAAAACGAAATCGTGCTTTCGTTGCACTGACAGCATAGTTTTTCGTAACGTTATAGGCCTTCAGAAAAATAAAAGGCTATCGCTGAATGGACCAAGGTTGCATTACATACCTCCGAATTCATATATCAGTTCGGATACTCACGCGGAACGCAGCTGCCGAACTTGTCAGGGAACTCGGATATTAGGTCGTCGTTTATCCTGTCCTTCAGCGGGCCCAGGATTATCACGGGCCGCGTGTAACTGATCGTCAACTGCTGCACCGTCTCATACGACAACACTGTCTCGTCTTGGCCTGCAAACATACCTGAACATCACTAACAATCTTGCAGGGTCAGCGAACTCTAAGGCTGACTAATCCAACCTCTCAGCTCTAGTTTGTTTATGGTTCATGTTAATGGCATCGCCTGATCAACTCTAAAAGAACCCGCTACCGTTTTGAATGTAAGTATGAAACTCTTCAATTAGGTGCGGTGAGTGCCGAATATTCTATCAGCGTGCAGGTCTTAACGTGCTATTTTTACCTGATTTATGCTTTTTATACAATGTGAGGAACGTCATAGCATTCTGTAAAATATGTGAACAATTTATTTTGTTCGATAGAGTCCAATGGATACTAGGGTGATTTAAAGAAAATTGCGGCGCACGATAAGTCCCAAATGAATACACATTTAACAATATTCATTAACATGTTATTTTTTTGTAATGCTAGAATAAAATATTTTTCGATTCTTAACTATTGTTTTTAATTCTAAAACTCTAGATCACAATAATAATACAAGCATTTACGGTTGCAGCGACATCTAAAAGTAACTGGAGATTTAAACCGTGAATTAAAATTTAATCTACATATTTTACAATAGGGGAATACTATACGTAAACATTAGATTCTAAATATAATCGTTGAATCTCTGCCTCTAAAACTAGCAGTATGTTCTTAGATTTTACATGCTTTACAAACTATTACAACGTCCATTTCAATGTGAGTCAGAATTAAATAATTTTACAACACATCCGTAACCATTCTGTCATACAAAAACATACTGGAGTGCGGTTCAACTACCTAATTCTGACCGATAGCTGTACAATGCTTCATAAAACAAAATAAAAGGTGTAATAAGCGAATGTACACAGTACACCAGCGATCTGCTACGGTAAAGTGATCACAGCTCCCCACTAAACATCCGAAGCGACAAACTAACTCTAAAAGAAACCAGCACAGCGTAAATTCTGAAAACTGAAAACAAGCGCGAATGAAGTATGTCGTGAGTCGGAACAGAGTTCGCATGCTCGTGGCGCGGAGACGTGCGGTGCGGGCGGCGCGGCGCCGCGAGTGCTTCCAGTGGCCCGGACTAACTAGGCCCGCGGCCGTGAGCACGTGATATCACAATTTTGAAACATGATCCAAACACTTTCGTGAGCTCGATGAACTTTCGAGTGCGGAGAGGCTATTAGAATTCGTCGCGTTATGAATTAAAAACTGACAGAACATAAATAAAGTATGACAAATAATAAAAAACTGGAGTGTTATTTATATGAAAACTACGTTTCTAATTGATGATTCATAACCAGAATGCGGGAGGTAAGGTATCGGCTACGGCACTCGCAAGCTACGCCTCACTCCCAAAACTTACTCTCGTCCTCGAGATAAATGAGCGTTATCTCCTCCATCATGGGAAGTTCCACTCGATACAAGATTTCCCCTACACGTAGAAAAATTAACGTTATATAAATTTATAAAATATTCTGCGTTGAGGATGCGGTCCGTCGACCGGGAACGGGGTTCGGTTCGGGGTGCGAACGACGGGGAGGTGATATGGACAGATTGCAATATTGCCGCCTGGATGTTCGTTGCCACGGAAACGATATCGTTAGCAGCTCGCTACAGTCATGAATAGCGCTTGAGAACATAAACAGCAACTAAAAATACTTTGTCGTTGAAAACATAATGATATTAACATGTCGGTTGGCACGGAAGGCAACTAGAAGCACGGGACGGCGGCCGAATGTGTTCCAAACCAAACCGTGTGCTCGCTGCGGCCCATTCTTAGTCAACATATACTACATGTGTAACACCGACTCGTATAGCCTAAGCTCTCGCCTCACAACCTTGTTCCCTACATAAACATCAAAATACGCCTATCTATGTGAGTCAACTAGCAATTTTTTAAATAACAAAAGAAACAGCCAATAGATAACATTACTGAAGAGAATGATGACGAGTCATGAAATAAAGATTTCTGGAAATTAAATTACCGAAACAGAGTTGTGAGGCATTAGGCATTGACAAAATAAAATTAGAACTATCTAACACACAGAGTAATGGTTTATAATAGCTTTTAATTGTGTCGCTCATATCATATTATTCAAGAAGCGACATTTTATGCTGATACTGGATAATATGCTAAACCTATGTATATAGGCATCACCATGCTTATCCACTACAAGCGATAATTATTTACTCACACATATCCGATACAGTTTGTTTAATAATAAATACACGAGAGAGATCGACTACAGATACTAGTTATTTTATATTCAAAAATTTGTCTCATAACTAGATTTGACTCGGTTTAAGTGAACATAACATTGTAAAAAAAACATTGTATTTAGTTTTCATACTATTTTAAATAATAATAATCGATTAAGCAAAAAACGTATGCGTTGTCTCATGGACCACCTGATTTGACACCAACATCGTGGTTGGTTTGGTTTTTCTCATTTACAGATTGGTAGATTTTCTACCTAAAGTGATATGTCAAGCACATATAGTTAAATACAGATAGAGCGCAATTCACTGCCCAAAACGTCCGTGAGGGTATACAGTACGTGGTTAGAACAAGCAATAGCTCCGATGTAAAAACACCTATCTCTGAATACAGTGGTTATTGGCAGCCGCATGAAAAAAAACTGCGTAATGTAATGACCTACGTACAAAAAACAGCAAAATAGCGAATGTAATAAGAATATACGTATATAGGGTGTGCACTTACCGTCCGCGTTAGCATCCTCTTGCGTGTAGCAAAGCATGAAAGCTGTAACAAAATTATTTTATTAATATGCCGTGTGCTTTGTGGTAGTTGATGAGTGACCTGTGTTACATATATTTTGTTAAGTCGTGGTGTAATAAGGGCAGATTAGAAATAGGACTTATTTCCCGAAAAAAATTTGCTGGCGTTGAATAACGTTAACTCAATCCAACGCAATTTTTTGTATAAAGATCACATATTTATGTCATCTTTATAAATTATCTACATGTATGTTATACAATAATTGTCTCATATGTTGTTGATTGTCCCCCCCCCACCCTGTATGTGACAGTTTAAATATATAATAGTGATATGATGGTGAAGTGTTATGTTAGTAGAATAATGATGGGGCATATAGATTTGTACTCACGTTCTTGATCCGAACCGTCTTCGGATTTGCCGTCCTCCCGGCTCTTCATGAAGGGGAACCTTCTGCTGAACGAGAGAGTCTTCTTTTTCCTTTCTAACGTAGACTGGCTCTGAAATAATGCACATACATTTTAGAGACTGGGGTTTACACATTCGAAATATTATTATTTTAAACAGTTTTAAGGCTGGGGTCGTCATTTTGTTCTTCTTTAGTTGATAAAGGTGTGCATGATAGAAGCACGGGAAACATGCTTAAGTTGGAACCAATAATTTGTACCCTGTATGTCCTATATTCTTATTGTGTCGACATAGGCATATTAATATTTTATTGAAGACCATAACTCAACAAAACATTGTCAATGACCTCGTAGAGGTCCTCGCGTGTACTCGAGCCTGTATGTGAGCCCATGCCCACAGCTATGTCGATCGTGCAGTAGACCCGTGCATTACGAAGTCCAAATGCTATTTGAACGCGATTCTAAGGCAGCCTGGTAACGAAAACAAACATTGTGCGATCTCAAAACGTAATGCAATCGCCATAATCAAAATCGACTGCGGTGTAAACATTCAAATCTTATATCCCCTGGTACGCGCGTTGAAAAACACCGCCTGCAGGCCTCTAAAGCAGGCTTCATAGAGGCGAGAGTTCGAACGCGATAGTATTCTGGGACGAAACTGGCAATGTTGGAGTTAGAGGCGAAAGAGCGCGAACGCGATAATATTCTGGGATGAAATTTGCAATGTCGGAGTTAGAGGCGAAAGAGCTCAAACGCGATAGTATTCTGGGACGAAATTTGCAATGTTGGAGTTTGTGTATTACCAGTCACATAGAAAACCGTACGCCTCACGGGTCGCGATCAAGTGCGGGAACATCGGTCTGACATCATGCCGGACACTCATGCTTTCATACTTTCGCGCCTGTCTGTGACTTATCATTTAAATTTATATATAACTAGCTGACCCGGCTAACGATGTTTTGCCATATAAATTATTGTGGACAATATCATTTCACTTATTATTAAGGGATATGAAAAATAGATGTTGGCCGATTCTCAGACCTACTCAATATGCTCACAAAATTTCATGAGAATCGGTCAAGCCGTTTCGGAGGAGTACGGGAACAAACATTGTGACACGAGAATTTTATATATATATAGAGACTAGCTGACCCGGCAAACGTTGTTTTGCCATATAAATTATTGTGGACAACCCTTATCATATATTTAAGGGATATGAAAAATAGATGTTCGCCGATTCTCAGACCTACTCAATATGCTCACAAAATTTCATAAGAATCGGTCAAGCCGTTTCGGAGGAGTACGGGAACAAACATTGTGACACGAGAATTTTATATATATACAGTGTGTCCCTGGATAAAGTGCAATCCCGAAAGGGGATGAAACTAGACCATGAATCATTGACTAGAAAAATATAAAAAAAAATTATAAAAAATTATTGTAGGATTTATTGGTATTTTAAGATTTTCATGTTTCATTAAGGACTCTATGTACAAAAGTATTGATTTGTTCCAAAATAATGGGTCTATTTCTTTGAAATAAAAAAAAACAGTATGCCTAATACCTGGCGATGACCATGAAATAATAAATAGTCCGCAAAAAAGTAACTATCTTGGGTAATAAAATGTATTTTTATGAAAAAAATGATTTTTTAGACGTTTATTTTAAAAAACTTCAAATTACTAAAAAATGTGCCCTATAACTATGTAATTTTATAGCTTACTTTTATTCTTTACCATTTTAGCTTTCAAATAAAAAAAAACAATGTTCTAACTAAAAAAACACGCTATCTACGAACTTTTAAAGTGGAGCCTAATCGTGTTACCGTGCAGGAAGAGACCGTTTTTTCCATTCAAAATCGAGGAGGCCATTTTGAACATTTAATGCATTAAATAAAAATGCAAAATTGTAAATTACGGATAATTTTATTAATAAAGTTATTGTAATTAAAGTCTGACTTTTATTACCTACTAAAATCTAAATAACTCCTACCTAGCCAATTTTTAGTTAGAATATTGTTTCTTTTTTTATTTGGAAGCTAAAATGGTAAAGAATAAAAGTAAGCCATAAAATTACATAGTTATAGGGCACATTTTTTTAGTAATTTGAAGTTTATTAAAATAAACGTCAAAAAAAATCATTTTTTTCATAAAAATACATTTTTTTACCCAAGATAGTTACTTTTTTGCGGACTATTTATTATTTCATGGTCATCGCCAGGTATTAGGCATACTGTTTTTTTTTATTTCAAAGAAATAGACCCATTATTTTGGAACAAATCAATACTTTTGTACATAGAGTCCTTAATGAAACATGAAAATCTTAAAATACCAATAAATCCTACAATAATTTTTTATAATTTTTTTTTATATTTTTCTAGTCAATGATTCATGGTCTTGTTTCATCCCCTTTCGGGATTGCACTTTATCCAGGGACACACTGTAGATATAAGAGAAGATAAACGTAGTAATTAAATAAACATTTATTATTATTATTATAAAAAAAATGAAGCGTACATACCGTGCTTACTGGCGTGCCCTGCCCCTGGAACTTGACCTGGCGATCGCGCGCGCGCTGCTTCCGCTCCCAGCGCCGCTTCGACGGGATGATGCCGATCGCGTCCGCGTCCGTCTTGTCGAGCCGCCTGGTGACACGAGTTATAATTATTGATATTTATTTTTATTTATTTATTTAAAAAAAACTTCTGCACAAAGTTATGTACAATAGCGGACTTAATGCCGGAGGCATTCTCTACCAGTCAACCACAGGTCCAAGCTGAGAACATACTAGCGGTGCACATACAGAGAACAAAAGCAAATGAAATCAAAATGGTTAGGGTACCTACTTACTAAATAAAATAAAAACAAAAAAAAATGATGATAAAGCTATCCTAGCCAGAATTAGACTCATAAGCATCGCTAGTTTGCCTACCATAGAACCATAACTGTAAACTATATAAATATCAATCGCATTTACAGCAAGGTTGAGGCCTTATACATTATTTAAAGTTGACCGGAGACACGTCTTCCTGTAATTTAATCGAGCGGCCCTTACAAGCTTATGTCTCTTTCACGCCGGAACGTTCGTAATCAAATTGTGGCTCACTAGCTTTTACATTATTTGTAATTTTTCGGAATCTTGCCTTTAACTCATTCTAGTAGCTAGCTAGCCTATAGCAACAAACGCGGAATGGCTAGAAAGTAATAACTAAGTTATAAACCACTTAAAAAGAACTCTGGAGGGGAGGAGTTTGTGCATGAGAGCAGTCGCTATCTCGCTCGCTCGCATAGGCGCGGATGTGAAGCGCGCGAAATACATCATGGACCCATGTATAGTGCGCAGGTGACCGTTAGCGTTATTTTTATGGCGCGACTTAGAGACCAAGCAGACTGCAGACTTTCTGTCGGCCGATAGTATCTTTGTCTGTTTTACTTATCACGCTGCTAAAAGAAGACAAATATAATATCGGCCGACAGAAAGTCGGCAGTCTGCTAGGGGTCTTATACTAGCTAGTGGACCCGGCAGACGCTGTCCCGCCCGCTGTTTTCGCAATTTATCAATATTTTTTCATCATTTACACCTTCTCTGAACTTCCACAAATATTTTAATGCTTAATTATTGAAATCGGTTTAGCCGTTCTTGAGTTCTATTGAGACTAACGAACAGAAATTCATTTTTATATATAAAAAAAGCGATCGGCTCACCTGAATTTTCCCATGGGAATGCGTCATTTTTCCGCGGTAAAAAGTAACCTATGTCCTTTCTCGGGTGTCAAAATATCTCCATACCAAATTTCATGCAAATTGGTTTAGTAGTTTAGGCGTAAGTAACCGACAGACAGACATTACTTTTGCATTTATAATATTCAAGTATGGATGAAAAAATGCACCGGCCACCAAAGTAAATTAACAATCGAGCAATTTAAATATATATTTTACAAGAGATCTTTACCTGGCTTGCCACCACTCGTCATCGGATGCGTTTGTGACGTGCAATATATCGCCATAGCGGAATGGAAGTCCTCTCGAGGGCAGGCCGTCGTCTCTCACCGGATCGTAGTCGAATAGTGCTCTGTAATAAAAATAAAATGCGTTTTAAATACAATTCATAGACTAAGAATGGCTAAACTTTTATTCGATACGCCAAAAGAGAGTTTGTTGCGTCGCTTCTTCTCAGCACTAGCCCAAATTGTCCCGAAACGGTGGTAGGGTTAATTTATATATTGGGACGTGTTAGTGCTCATTGTGTGTCTATATTTACAGAAATAAATTGATTTATTTAATTTTATTGCCGAGTGTTCAAACTTCCGAGAAATTCTCAGTTAATTAATTATGTTTATACAGTTACTGAACCGTATCAGATTTTCATTAATACATTATGCTAAACACTCGTGTGAATTATGTAGGAATGTTAATTTTAATTGTTGCAGATAGCACACTGATTGCATGTTTATTATACAGACACCATAAACACCTTTTCTATCAATATTAATTGGTACACAAGACAGGAATACAAATGTGTGACCCACCTTACATACAAAGACCGTTTCTGCGACGTTCTCAGGAGTGTATGGCTTTGTTTTAGCTCGTTGATGCGGGCTTCAAACTTGTTGTACTCTTGGGGTCTGTATACAACTGTCAACTTCACGTTCTGGCCTGTGCCCTGTAAAATAAAATAGCATACGTTTATATCACTAGATTATAAAATCTTTTATATCTAGAATCTACCATAGACCATTACCTAGACTATTTTTTTATCTTAGTTAACATTAAAATATTTAATCTAGATGAAGTTAAATTTGGATAAAACTAACTGTCGATGCGTTATTTCTACGGCTGGTTTATGTAATGTTATTAAAAGCCAACTGCACCTTTCGTATGCGAAGCCGTGCCCCCACTTTGAACGTCTACGCGCGGGAAGTATAGGGGCGCGGAGGGCGCGCTCGCCTTGATTCAGATTTTCTCCATAATTAGAAAATAATTGAATGAAGGACATAAAAGTGTTGATAGTTTCTGATAGTCAGATAACCAATGAATAGAATTCACTATATGTTTTCGATAAAACATGTTTTACTTATTTTTTACAGGCACTTTATAAACAGTTTGCGAAAATTTCGGACATATTGTGTTGTTAGACCTTATTTTTACAAAGTTATCAAACTATTTCCATTTTTTATTACATTACCTAAACAGATAAAGGATACAGCTATCTGAAAATATTAAAAAAAGCTTGAATTACGTGATATTATACATAGTAATATCATTTAGAAAATTGAAATTGAGATACTGAAAATGGCGACTTAGCTCTAGAGTAAGCGCCGACTTTCAAGTCGTTTTGTCACGAAATTACTTGATATCAGTGATCAGAATGTACTGTATTTATATAAACAGACATCCTTTTTACGTTAAGAACACAAAAATCATATAAAAGATCGAACTAACTGAGGTTTTTGAAAATAAACATTAGCTATAGGTGATTGTGCTACCTTTTTTTGACACGTAGTTTCTAGCATCATACAATGGTCCATAGAGTATAAAGAGGACTGTATTGCGGACATAGATAAACTAGTTTTCTGTTGCGATATTATTCAATTCACTCTCCTTAGAAAATATTTGTAAAAATCCATTTAGAAATAGGTCAATTTGAAAATGAAGCGTCACAGTACTGTTTGTATGTGTTCGGGCATTGAGCTGTGCGTAAGCTACGTAGGTGCAGATCTGCTCCAAGGTCAGATGTATACTTTGCTGGGGAGCAGATCTGCACGCATATACAGCGGGTTTGTAATAAACAAAAATTGCGTCCTCATATTGAGAGACGTGAGGTGTATTCATTCAGTTACTGTATCATTATTTTGTACATACCAGGGAAGTACCTAATTGAAAAGAAGACTCACAAACTTCTTGAGAGTTTTAATTAATTACAATTGTTAGTGATAATGTAGAAAATTATGTACTATGTAGAAAATGAGAATCATTTTTTTAAGTAGAATATAAATTTTAAAATATTATATATACATAATTATTTTTTGCGATTATTATGTTTTATTTAATAAATGGAATACTCTTATATAACAGTACACTGATAAGAACATTTTCCAAAAATCTAACTGCCTGTATATATGTGAGCAGATCTGCTCGTAGACAGCTTGCGCACAACGCAGCGCGCCGGCGATTTTGTGTACATACACACCGTATATATATATACCGCTAGTGTGAGTGTATTTTGGACAGATGTTCAAAACGAGTGAATTAGCAAAAGATATACGTGTTATTATTCAAAACGAACTATATTTCCAAATACCTTATAAAATTTCCTATAGGATTGCTATTTCGTACTAATTACAAATCTTCTGCAATGCTCTCAATTTCTTGACAAATTCACAACTCGCGTACCATCACTTCTCAATGTATAAGATTTTATCAACGATTTATGCACAATCAAGCGTATTTTGAATGTCTTATGGTTAATAAGTATTCATTGAGTAGAAAACAATAAATTCCCTTTTTATAAAGATTTCCTTCGAAAAAACACACTTTTTCGCGCACCAAAGTTGCACAGTCTCACGTGACAAAACGGTAGGTTTTGAATGCAAATTTTATTTTATTTTTCAAGGAAAGTGATTGGATGTTCCATTCTCTGTGGTTCATTCATTTATTAGGTGTACAAATAAAAATACTTTACACTTTATTACCACAAGTTTTGGTCTAAATTACAATAATTCTCGAACAATTCCTGTTGGTGCAGATCTGCTCTCTCGCAGTTAGCGTATGTGGAGCAGATCTGATACTAAGCATACGAAAGGTGACAGGTTTTTATCCGGACGAGACGGAACGGGATGTTTTGGAAACATCATTTCATACAAAAAATATTTTTCCGCCGCTTTTTAATACATCTTGAATGAAATGACGTTTACAAAACTTCCCGTCCCGTCCGAATATAAAAACGCACTCACGTATGCAGTGGCCTGAAATGGTCCACAAATGGGTTGTTTAAAAAAATACGAGTACTGTACTGTACAGAGATCACTGAATATTAATTCAATCATGAAGCAGGTGATAACATACAATTATGTGTCAATTGCTATTAGGACTTAAGATACGGACATGTATTACACAACCTCAAGGTTAACAAATTGCATAAGGCAGGAGCATAAAGGCGTGGTGATTAGTTAAGGAATGTTTACCTGGTTGAAATACAAATCAGTGTAAAGTTGTAAATAGTAAATGGAAATAAATATGAATGCAGATAAAGTCGACTCGTCAGTCCTACTCTTGATTAATAAGTCAATGTTATAGTTTGTCGAACTGTTAGTCTATGTTTTGGCTGAGCTTGATGCTGTGAGGGAAAGTGGCAGTTTGTTCATCTTTGATAGTTTATTAGATTTCATAGACAGCCGTCAAGACAGACTATTGCCTGCTCCCTCGCCTCAGCTCCCCGCAGCTAGGATATGCCGGCTGAATATCCTAGCGGTGGGAAGCTGAGGCGAGTTCCGAAAATGTTTGGATAGAACCGGTTTCGGAACGGGCCGTACATTTTTGGAACCGGATTCATGGCCTATCCGCAGCGCGTCGGGCCGCTAGTGAGAAAGACACGCAGACCTTGCATCCCTTTCTATAGCTTGACCTGAGCATGTAGTGTGGAAAGAGGAAGGCAACTTACTCTTTAGTGACTTGGCAGCTTGTTCATGCGTGGCGTGCGTTATATCGGTATCGTTGACAGCTAGCAGTCTGTCCCCCCGCCTCAGTTCCCCGCAGCGCTCGGCCGGGCCTCCAACTAATAAGAACGACACGTAGAGACCTTGCGCCCTTTTCTATAGCTTGATCTAAGCATGTAGTCTGGAGGGAGAAAGAAGACTCACCTTCAGTGCCTTGGCAGCTTATTCATGCGTGGCGTGTGTGATATCGGTATCGTTGACAGCTAGCAGCCTGTCCCCCCGCCTCAGTTCCCCGCAGCGCTCGGCCGGGCCTCCAGCGAATAAGAACGATACGTAGAGACCTTGCGTCCCTTTCTATAGCTTGATCTCAGCATGTAGTCCGGAGGGAGAAAGAAGACTCACCTTCAGTGCCTTGGCAGCTTGTTCATGCGTGGCGTGCGTGATATCGGTATCGTTGACAGCTAACAGTTTGTCCCCCCGTATCAGTTCCCCGCAACGTTCGACCGGGCCTACAGCTAATAAGAACGACACGTAGAGACCTTGCGTCCTTTTCTATAGCTTGATCTCAGCATGTAGTCCGGAGGGAGAAAGAAGACTCACCTTCAGTGCCTTGGCAGCTTGTTCGTGCGTGGCGTGCGTGATATCGGTATCGTTGACAGCTAGCAGTCTGTCCCCCCGCCTCAGTTCCCCGCAGCGCTCGGCGGGGCCTCCAGCTAATAGGAACGACACGTAGATCCCATGTCCGTCCTCGCCACCCACGATGTTGAAGCCGAGACCTTGCGGCCCTTTCTCCAGTTCGACTACGCGCGGCTCTTCCGTGCTGTCGGCGACGTCTTCTCGGCGGAGGGAGTTGGCTGTGCTTGATGCTGTGTGGAAAGAACAAAAGTAAGTATATAAACTGTAAAGTCTGTCACTCACCTCCGAGCGTTTGGTTTTTAGGCTTTAGATTACACACATAGAATTCTATAAGTGATGCAGGTCGTGAGGAAGATAAACTGTGCACCATTTAAAAAATACCCCAAATTAATTATCTTGAATCACAATTTAAATGGGTGCATTATTTTATAGAAATCTGTCGTGGTAAAACACGTGGCCACAAAAGGCTCTACGTGAATTTAGGACAAATTTATTTATGCTGTGACAGTGTGGGTGTGGAGAAAAGTGGGTTGGAACCCGAAACTGATGGTGAAGTTCTCTCTGGCTCGCGCGTGCTGGACGACGTAACGTGGGCAGGCCTCCCAAGATGTTCACCTTGACATTTGGTGCGCAGCGCGCCGCAAAGTGTGCCGGTTGATGCGGGAAGCTCTGGACCGATCGCGGTGGAGATTCTTGGAGGGGCCTATACTCAGCAATGGGCGTCGAACGCCTGATATGATGAAAAGTGTGTGCTCACGTGTATTGGCGCGGGACGTCCTGGGCGAGGGCTGGCCGTGTCGCGGGCCGGGTATCAGCACCAGCTGCACCCGCTCGCCCGACGCTTTGAGAGCCGCCACCGCGTCCTCGTGCGTCACGTTGTCTAGGCACACGTCGCCACGCTGGGAAATTAATACGTTATTATCATTCGTGGAAATATCATCATTCTCTCTAATGTTTATAAATATTAGTGCCACGGCCGCGCGAGAAGTTACCAACACAATGGACCGCCCAAATAAAGTTAGTTCGCAGCTCGTTTAACGAGTGGAGCAAGGAGAAATATGCGGGATATCTTGAGGCGTATACTGTCGTTTTCCTCCGACACTACATGACGACCTTAACCACTATGTAAGTAGTTTGTGTGTCCGGCAAAGAACAAGGAAATATCTCAACAAAAGTTTGTTGGAATCCCCAAGAAACTCTTTTTAGTGCTTTATAATACAAAGAGACTGTATAGTATTTAGCTTTTAATCGCAATGACAACCTTTTTTGTTCTGCATCTAACTATTCTGAGATAGGAAATGTAACAGGGTCTTATATCCGGACGTCTTTTGTTCCATTATATATTTGAGTGTCGTATATAAAGGGAAATAAATGTTCGAAAGTACATTATGTAGAGAAATGACTTTCGAATTCATGATCTTCTATGCCTATGAAGTACGGAGTACACCAGAATGACGTCTTATAATAACCAAGATATTTATTTATGAGTAGTACCGTGGTGCGTAAAAAACCTTCAGTTCTTTGTCATAAGGGGCACTGCAGAATTAACCTGTACGACAAGCGGACGCTGGTGCTGTGGCCTCCTTGGAGTATAGAAACAATGTTGTAACAAAACAATTGTTTATATATGTTTAATGGTGAAAACCGTGAAGAATGCGAAAAATTAAGACGTTGACTTTACGTCGAATGCAACTTGCGCCTATTGCGCCTAACAAGCCATAAGTATTTTTGGCGTCAAGTTATCCAGGCATACATCGCGGCGCTAACAGAAATAACTCGTCATTGGCTGTAGTTTGGCAGGTGATTCATGGCGTGATAATCAAATTGTTTGCGGACGATGTTTAGGCGATTGTTACAATATCAGTGAAACGTGGCTTATTTGAGGCGATCGTATTTCTGTGAAAATCTGACAAGAAAACACATTACTGTGTGAAGCTAGAACTTTGGTATTACTTTCATTTGTAAAAATAAAATAAGGAGCGCAACAATTGATGACATGGTCAGGTCATGGTCTCTTACTAAAACCTAAGAATAGAGATAATTAAGTATTCATAACACGTAACTACTTTCGAACTCGAATTAATGGAACGGCTTTGCATTTCCATTCAAAATTTCACTCTTTATGTCTGTACGATATCATTGCACCTCCAATGAAGTGATTGAATATAAATTGGGCGTTATTGAATCTTGTACTGTTTCGTTTTCATTGTCTGGCCATCAGAAAAAAATATTGATTGCCAGTAAGTTTAAAAATTAATAAACCATGATAATGGTAAGTTGTGAAAACTGCTCCCGACCGAGAGAGTCATTTGTTTATTTTATCTGACTTGTCAATTATCGCTACACGTACACTCGAAGCACGGACTAGAAACTGGACTAAGTTAATATTATGAATAAACATGCCTCACATTTTCATGAACTTATGGTTACTATAACAAAAGATGTGGTAAAATGGGAAGTAAGGTACTTATCTTAACACAAGGTCAATACCATGTACGTTACTATGTAGTAGGTAGTATGTCACTTGCATGTTACTTACAACAGACAACGCAAATAAACAGGGCGTTCTTGTATTCCTCTCCCAAAGATTTAACCCAATTTTATGAATACAGATTTCTTTTGTATAACGATGACAAGAATAATATAGACCAGGGGCCATATTACGGTCTAGAAGCACTATTTTGTGCAAATTTTTTACAATAAGAATGCTGCGAGTTATTTTAAGGCAAGACGAAACCAGGATTACTTACCGAAGTATTCTTCACCATTAGCAGTTTATCGCCGACTCTGAGCCGGCCGTCCCTATGCGCGGCGCCCCCAGCCATGATCTTCGTGACATAGATGCCGTTGTCGCCAGGAATGTGCTGGTTGCCCAGACCGCCTGCTATGCTGAAGCCGAGCCCCGAACCGCCTTTCACCAGCTCGATCTCAACAGCTTCCTCTTTGTTTGTCGGTTGCGTTACGTTAAGCGTGTCTTCTGTACCCCGGCGTCTCACTTTCTGTAATAGAAATAAACGTTATTTTCTAAACGTTTACTACATTTCTTACGAGCACTGTACATTTATTTAGTACACTCATACGCGTCGCGACGGTGTAATGTAGACTGTTGTTGAATAGATATTCGGACATTCGATCTCTACTATGACACGAATAAAATGAACAACAAACCAAATCGATTTTATCCTTTGGTAGAGTCATTTCGTATGCATACCACACACATTTTAAATGTAATGTATAGCAGGTCTTTGTTTCAATAGAAAAATGATATACTTAACTACTTTTACTTACCAGTCTAACTGTATTGCCTGCCTTCTTTAACGCATCCACTGCCTCAGCGTGCGTAACGTTTTCAACAGTCGTGTCATTAACCTAAAAACAATGAAGGTTTTAAGCCAACTAGATATTAATAACAAGTTCCAATAATGTTAAGTAATTAACAGAATGTCTACCATCATTAGAAGTTATCTCCATCACTCATTTTACTGCTAGATTTTTTTGAGAGGCAAAGGTTTGTGGGGCAGGCTAAAGATAAAATAAGGCCTCAATGATTGGCTATGGTAATATTTAGTTATTTAAATTGAGCATCAACATCTTCCAAAACGAGTATTGGTCAAGGTCGTTTTAGGTGTAAATATTCTAAAAGTATGTAGAGCCACATTTGTTTTCCACATTTTATAGCTAAGTAGTGGTGTTTGAAGTGAATTTGAAATAGCTGGGTGTTAAACCTTTACTTTTGGTGTATTGTATTTATTAAAGAGTACTAACTGCTACCATCATTATCATTCATAGTTAAGGAACGAGTAGGGTGATGAAGGCCACTGACAGTAAAATATATTGAGTGTTCAAGTATATTCATAGAAATATTAGGTTCAGGTAATAGAGTGCCTCTAATGATATAAGTATGAGAAATTCACCATTTTACCATTTATGGTCCTGTGTACTTCTTATTTTCGGAACGGGCATTGAACTATCCAGGTAAGTGGTAGGTACCTGTAATATGGCATCGTTAATTTGTAGTTGGCTGGCGGCGGCCGCGCCTCCCGGTATGAGCTTCGTGACGTAGATGTGTGGGTCGTCGGGCACGTGGGGGTTGTCGGAGCCGCCCGCGATGCTGAACCCCAGCCCCGCGCCCCCCGCCCGGGACAGCACCACAGTCATGTAGGTGTACCCATCTTCGCTCTGCGTTCTTTCTGTACCACCACCCTCAATACCGTTTACCTGCAACTTTGGTCAATTATGTGGTGTTATTTTGGTTTTGAAAATAAAGTGGTAATTTATTTTTTTAATTTAACAACCTCTGTAGTTTGCACTGTCTATAGCCCCTTATTTGAGTGAAAAGAAAAAAATATGCCAATTTTTTGGACCAAGATTCAGTTTTTGAAAATCAACTAATTACATTGCTAAAACATGAATACAGATGAAGACACAATAGTATATTATGATTCATAATGTGTAAACCTTTTCCTTATTAACATACAAAATGATATCATAAAATTACCTGCTTCATTTCAGGTGATGCAATGTGTGCCTGAAAATGAAAATATATGACTTACATTTTAACTCTATTCATGTCAATTTTGAAACTGCTCTTGGAATGTAAATATCCATTATCTAACACTGGAATGCTATTCACCTTTACATTGAAAAATTGTCTGTGAGTAAATAGCTTTTAACATTAACATAAATTTTTGAGATTGAAGGTAAAATATTGTGGTACAATGCTATTACCATTGAAACAGTTGAATGAGTTCTAGTTAGTTGTAAAATGTTTTTTTTTTTTACATAATTATATGTTACATAGGTATTTACTTGACTATTTGTTAAAAAATATAAAGAACCAAATGATTTTATTACAGTCTCTAAATCTACCAGGGTTTGTACAGGTTTTAAAAAAATCTAGTTACATTGTTAAGTAATTTGACAACAAATTACTGTCATTTTTTTCTGCTGTTAGTTGATCAATTGGGAAAAAACAAAACACTAACATTAATAAGTACTCAATATTCAATTAGATGTGGTTATTATCAAAATAAGATAAACCACATCAGATGTCTTGGGTAAGACTATTCACATAAAAAATAGCACCAAAACACATTGAAGATAATACTGAAATGTGTATCTGAATCCTTAAGCTTATTTTGTATTTACGTAAATATTTATTGTGCTTGTAGCTAACAAATGTTATACAAAAGTTAATCTAATGCTCAGTGCAATTTCAATTTAGATAATTGAGACAGTTGTTGTGTGACTCTTTCACTACTGCACTTATCAAATTAACAATGGTGAAATAAAGATCAAATCACCCCAAGTTGGAATTTAAGAATTTGTTGAAATATTAAGATTGCCTACTCACCGTATCAAGATTAAACAAGGAAGACACTTTTCGTAGGAATCCATTATGTGTTTTTTTCTTCCGCCTCTCTGTCATTTTGTAGATTTTATCATAGCCCTTGAGTACTATATTGATGTCCGTTTTATACTATGTACACTGCATGCATGTTAGTTACACACTCGTGTTCGTTGTCAGCACCTTACTTGACGGTGTTCAGCATGCACCATTCTCTACCTAAAACCCACTTTGCACCAACACTTCATAAATGTATGTGACCTCTTTTACAAATATGCGACCTCTTTTATGGCTGAAAGTTAATCATGTTAGCTTAAACTGCAGCAGTTCTTATCTAATGATGAATGTAAAAATCGAACCGAGCCCTTTTCTGATAGCGATTTTTAGTAGATATATGTATGGCTTTGGCTAGATAATTATTAGGCGTGTTACCAACTTGTGTACGATGATAGGATGGTATGAATGTCAAAGCGATGAACTTTAATTAGAATGTCCGTGTTACGTTATTAGTGTGCAATTTATGACGACTCGATATTATTTAATGTAGATACAATCATCAGCAAGTAACATAGCAGATTGTTACAAGCAAAACTAGCTCAGAAGTCGCATTAGTCTCACCAAGAATCGAAAACGTTCCCAAAGTGTAGAGAAATTACTAAACGTTTAAAAATAGATTAGTGTTTATTAAATGGCCTTACTTGCGACGAATACGAAATAACAGCAGTGTGAATGTCAAAATTTTGTGTGCAATATCATTTCACTGATTATCATCTACGGGGAATATTTCTCAGCTCAGCCGATGTAGCGTTCGTACGTCATTGGCACAGTTGGGAAATTTAACGGCACCAGTACACACAACGGAGAAACGTTAGCGAACATATCGCCGAAAACTTGTACTATATTTTAGGTTATAAATAGTACTACGAGACGCGAAACACCAACCATCCGCCATTACCGATACCGAACACTTGTTTTATGAAGCGTTCAGCTACCTTCGTCCGCAGACGTCACGTCATCAAAATAATGAAAAAACCAAACGCAATCATCGACCTAGAATACAGACAGATCAATACTACAAAGTATTAAACTGTGTTCATAGATGGCGCTTTCTTACAATTATAGTCACGACTGCGCAAGAGTCGAAATAACAATTTAGATAGCTCTAAGCGAAAAGATCTCTACCTACGCACGCAAGTAGGAATATGATTTCCTTTAAAACATTTTGTTTTTTACATTCAGTTTTTAACGATTTATGTTTGTGATGTTATGCCCAAGATCTGATCAATTTTCTTTCACCATTGCTAATTGATTTCTTAGTTTGTTTTTTTTCTTTCTCATATCTTTTATATCTTTGTCATATAACAGCTAAACCTTAAATAAAACCCACTAATTTCTAAATGTTAATTGACATTCGCATGCTCCTTGAAAAAACAGTGTTAACTTTTTTTAACCATGCATAAAACAGACTGTTTTGTGCCACTTGCCTTCTTTTCTTCACCATTTCCACCCGGCGGTGGTATAACAATAGGCACGGGAGGCACCTGATTAAAAATGATTTTTAAATAAGTCATATAAAGAAGCGAACACTTCTTTCTTTATTATGAAGGTACTTTAAGTACAAAATAATATAAGGCCCATATTAAATTACCTTTGCTGAATCTGGGGTTTCATTTCGAGATTCTGACTTCTTGTTGTTATCTTGAAGGAAGGCATTCGACACGGTTCTATAGTCACTTTCCTCGGATGGGATCTGCGAAAAATGACATTGTTTGTTAGTTAGTAGAAGAGTAATAATTTTTAGAGGTCCAATTCAGCAAAGCGTAGAATAACAGCAACTCAATAAAAATTGTTTGAGAGAAAGCAATATAAACAATCAATCAATGCAGCTAGCTGCATTTTGCTGCTAACAATGCCGGCGTTCATTCGCTGAAAATTGTTGTCTTCAATTATGTTCAAGTTAAACAATTAGTAAGCTCATTAGTTTTGAGGATTGAACGGAGAATCGGGAAAGCTTCAGCTCTGGTATTCAACTTATATGGAATACCAGCGCTCTATTTTTTTCGTCACGTTGCTTTGTATAGTTAAGCTAGTTAAGTTAAGTAAGTAATACGAGTATAATGATGATGTGACGTTTTCAAAAATCACAGCAACAAGGATTTACTTGAGTAATTTTTTTAGGGATATTTGTATTTTACATGTTTTTTTTAGGTTTCAATGCAGCAGTCGATACAAACAAGTTAAGCCCTTACTTTATTTTCTCGCGCGCTATAGGTATTATTGAAAACCTTCATCACAATTTTAAAAAAAGAAAATTATTATTAATATAACCCAGATCCAGACGTTGGGCGAACAGTTGTCTGATAAAATAATCACATTGTTTTATTCAAATGGCCAAAAGAGTGTGTTTTTGGGCCCAACGTGTAGAGCCGGCCTGAAGAGTTACCTCTCGTCTAACGCCAGAACCATCTGTCTCCCACTTGTTCGCGATGCGGATGGTCTCCGCAGTCTTCTGCTGAACTGATTTGGTGTCATCTAGAAGGGTGAGCTCGTAGAACTCTTGGATATCTACAATGGAAAATATGTATTGGTTAAAGAACTACGATAAAAGAACATTCTGCAACGCACGTGTTAACCACGTGTTGTTCTTCTTGTTTTTGATTTGGTGTAACGTTGATTATGGTAAGTATTAATTGCTTTTTAAGCGAGTGCTCATAAAACACTAGGTAATAGGAACTGAAAAATCCTTGAACTACTTAGTTACACTCGAGCACTCACTTAAAACTACCTCGAACGTATATCCGCTTAAATCTTAACTACGAGGTAACCTAGTTTTGCAAAAGTACCTCAAAATGGCTTGTGGAAATAAAAATAACTTAAGGGTTGAAGGCACAATTTTTTTGTTCGGAAATAATCAAGTGTGCCCTACTGGAACAGGCATTTTATCTGAAGCAGAAATCTACAGTGCTGGTAGTTAGTAGGGTTGCTGCAAGGAATCACTTCTTTAAAACAAAAGTGACTCTACCTTTGCATTCCTTCCAATGAGACACCAATGTAGAGACATCGGTTTATTAATTCAAGAAAATAGATAACATGCCATCAAAAATTAGAGAAACTCATGCCATATTAATACTTTATTGCAGTTTAGTTGCATTGCAGTCATAACAAAACATATCCGTGTGGTTTGTTAAGCCCTAATCTGATTATTTTTATGAAAAAAAATATCATCGTAAAATACATTAGGCTCAAATAGTTTTCATTGCCAATCTTTTTAACTTGGCTACTTGCAACTCAGGACGTAGCAGTTTCTAAACATAATCTTTTAAATTTTACACCTGCAAATTATCTTCTCCGGGTTTTTCTTGTGCAGTTGAGTGCACATAATCTAATTGGCCAGCAATGGACAGCAGACGCTCAACCCTGGGCTAGTAGCCGAGTATCGCGTGAGTCGACTCGAAGATCGATATTAAACCGCCCGGCCGCCGACCCCTGCCTGCTACCCCGTTCCGTCTCACTATGTTATGAAATGAAACAACCTAAACGTCTATTTGTTTACTAAAACCAACAATCAGGCTTTCGGATGAACAAATAATGCTACATCAACTTAACAAAGTCGACTTTCTACTACAAACAACGAAATTTCCGAATACCCTACCCAACACAAACGTACGAAACACGACCCCAAATTTTATTAAGCTCTAAAAATATAAAACACACCTACTAAAAGCATTTGAAGGTCTGCCTGCCTGGAAGAATTTCCAACAAATTGTCAACTTTCCTTTTAACTTTCGGATTGAATTTCATTTGTTTGCTGGCTGTTGTTGCTGAATGCTTGGTCGGATAAATACGGGTTTTTAAAACGTCACGTAACTTGTTAATGAATAGGTTAATCTCATAATTAAATCCAGTGCCTATCTTCAAGTACGGATGTTAGTGTGTTGTTAATATAAGTCGGTAGGAACACTATGAAAAGCTTAGTAAATGAATGAAAACAAAAGTTCCTTTTTTTGGGTCTGCCTGCAGCTGTTTGTTCTAAATAGCTTTCGCAAAGTTTGCTTTGCCGCCAAAACCACACTAACAGCTATCTAACTAGGCCTTTGGTACTGCCTAAGTGTATTTTATTTCTCATATTAAGAACTAGGTACCTACAACTGATGTGTACTGTTAGGTATAAATAAATACCAGGGTTATACTCGTACATAGTTGATTTAATATTCTCTCGATGTAGGAGAAACTCTCTATTCTTATTGTAAGAATGCAGCTCAAAAATACATATGACTCATTATTTTACAACTTTACCCGGCTATTGGCATACCGTAATCCTCAACACTCAGTAGGTACTTCCATTACCCACTCCAGATATCTTGAGTATTTCCAACAGGCTTTATGTTACGGAGCGTGCATCGCAAACCCTGTAGTCGTTCTTTTTGTTTGTGTCCATTATCAGATTAGCTTTTTAGACTAACAGCGATAATGTTTTTGTTAAAAGGAATTCACTACAGGTACCTATAGTAAAAGTAGAACAGTAAAACTTTTAAATTATATCATAATCTACCAAGTTCTGTATCGTTTTGAAATTACATCGAAAGTGCATAATAATCAAACATGAATGTTTCATTATCATAAATAAATAACATTTTCATTTTCAAATAAATAACATTTTCATTTACATTACACCCCGTTCGCCTGTCACTGTGAGCTTAAGAATCGATAACCGATGTTCTTACAGATGGATAGTTATTTAAATTTTCAATTAGAAAATGTCCAAGAGCGCATTGTGCCATCGACAAGCTCCGCTGTAGCCGGTGACCCATATCTGAGCATCTGGGTCAAACGGGCCATCGCACACATCGCAGTTCGAAAACGCATAAGCCTACACGAAACTGTTAAGTTTGATAATGTTCGAATACAGAATTCATAATTGAAAAATGATCACTGTTTTTTGCGTACCTAATCTTTTCCGAGTCCTTTTCGTCCAGATTTCCGTAGTCAGCCGTAGCGTTTTCGTAGCGTTCTGCGGCTACAGACTACGGCTACGGACCTCCTTCGGGGGCGAAAATATTAATCCTATTTTGCTACGAGAATTTCCGAGCCGATTGTAGTCTTCGACTCGACTAATATTATACTACGAGTTGACTAAATAAGATTTTATAAAATTTTCAAAAACGGGTTTTTGATTGCAACAAATGACTTTTCCATAATATACCTAGTTCGATCTGAACAACGATAAATGTATAATTAACATTTCTGCTGGTGACTGTTTACGAGCAAAAACGTGATGATTACGAATCACCATTATCAGCAATGTCAAAGTTTTAGTTCTTATCAGGAAGTTCATCAGTTTATTTCTAATCGAATAAACAAATGGTCGGATTGTTGACACAAATAGAGGTTCTTATCGCGAGACTTGAACAATGCTATTTAAGAGTTGCATGTTGGCGTGTTGTCGATTCGATTCACTTTTGTAGCTCTAATTTTGGATATAACTTGAGTTTTGTTTTCGTTGTGACAACTTTGAATTTGAATTGAAGCTTGTTGTATATTAACTAACTACTTCGTGTGTGTGTTGTATTATACGAGTAGGAAGGTGGATGTCGGTGGTTTGAATAACCTTCTGTCGCCACGTGGTTTGTGGTTTGAATAAGCCAGTGCGACAGTCTCCCTGATTGTGTAGCTACATGTATTGTCAACGAGATTGTATCATCAGGACCAAGCAAACAATATTCACAACTAAATATGCTGTGCATGCTATTATCTGTAGAATATTGTTGGTAAGGTTTTTTATAGCGCCTATCCTGATTTCACCTGTATACCTTATATAGACACATGTAATAGAAGAACATTTATGTGCCCTTTGCTTAAATGATATAATTATTTAGCATTCACTTTGTCTTAAGTTTCTGTAGTACTAGTTATGTATGCTCATACATAAAAGGACACCAAAATGTGGCTGACCCCGCCGTATAAGTTGGTAAATCAAACATTTTTCGTACAGCTTTCAAAGTATCGTAACCACGGTAGTAGCAAACACAAATCAAATCACGTTAAAATTTTTAGATTTTAAATTCGTTTAAATTTTAGAGCAATCGCCCGGCTTACGAAAGGTGCCTTAAGTAGGGTTCGAGTCGAACGAGTACTCGTAGTTCGAGAGTGTGTTTTAATTTCACAACTTAAAGGAAATATGCATGTATTCAACCCATTTTTAAACAAAAATAACTTGAAAATGTATGTAAAATATATTATTTTTCAAATTAAATAGGGCTTTGTCCCTCGTGCTGGTCGCTTCTACGCTTTACCCAGACTTCATGAATAGAGTAATAGTACAAACTGTTACTATTATGGTTTGTAATTAATACAGGTACCTACACTATGTATTAATTCCACGCATTTGTAAAGCCTCACGCATTCGTAGTCATGTAATAGAAGATCATTGGATTTCCTGTATTATTGCATTTAATGTTTTTCTCTTTTTTAATTACAGGGATAATGTATGAAGATATCTATAATTCTTGGAAGAAACAGCCATTAGAATAGAAACGCTTGACAGAATTGTAGCTTCAATTAACATTTCGATGCTTAATTACAGTAAACTGGAGTGTCAAAAAGGATGATACGAGTACCTTCACCTTATATACTAATAAAAAACCTATCTGCTGTCTCTAGTTACGCGTGGCTCTCTCATCTTATATGTAAATTTTTATTTGTCCTCTAAAATTGAACCATATTTGAAGCTAGTGTTTAGTAAGAATTTTTCTCTTGTTTATCAGTTAAAATAACGACTAGGTATGTGGCCATGTGCGTAATTATTGTTTCACAACTGATAAAAGCGTGGCGTATTGATTATGAATTACGCGAGCGTGTATTTAAATCGGTTGAAAAACATACACGATAACGTGTGTATAGGTAAGTTATTAAGACTTTCAAACAGATTCGAGTGATATTATCTTATTTTAACTTACGTATTTAAGCTCGACCATTCCTTTAATTCTTGAAAGGTTAGTGGGACTAAAATAAATACGTAATGTTGTCTTAAGTGCTTTGAGGTAGCATAATAACGAATACTACAGGGATCCATATTGTATGTCATGACGAGTGATTGTTAGCTGAGTGGTCATCTGATCATTGATTGACACCAATCAATCTCAGCACTGCAGTCAGCACTGTTTATAACTTTAATGACAGCGAGTGTTAAATCCGGGACCCAGAAGTGTTACATGGAAAGTTTTGATGAATAAATAGATAATATAGTTGCAAGTATAATGTGCAGTGAAGCCCACTGACGCACACTGCAATCATGTACACTCGTCCCCACTGGGGCAAGGTTAATCCAATGTAATATAGCTCTAGTTGCCACTTTAACCAAAACCTTCAACAATTTGCCCTCTTTTTTCTAACAAATAAGGTAAATCATTTACCTATTAACTGGATATATGTAACTGGAAAGCAAAAAGGTGTCGTTAAAGTTAACTAACGATAATTTGCCCCAGTTTTACAAATTTAATAGCTCTATAAGCGATTGACCGGTTTTTGCAATGTCCCAATTTATGATCACACTATGTTGTTCACTCATACATAAGGCAGGCAGGTCTTTGTAGTTATTCGGATTTGGTTTACGCTTTGGCTATTTGCCTTTTGACTATGATGTATTTTGAGCTTGTTTTTCTTAAATTAGTTTTTTAATTCGTTGTTCTAAACCTAATTACTTCCTAACTCCATGAACTAAAAACACCGATATGTGTCGTTTTGTAATGCAGGTAATTCAAACATTGCACATCATAACACGATGCAGTTTGCCTAAAATGTTAGAATTTACATGTTAATCTTCCTTCAAACTTGTTATTTAACCTTATTTTGATAAATTCTTTATGAAAAGAAAGTAACACCTACAAAAATTACCAGATTTACAAACTTTTTTGTACTTTAACTTCAACCTACTTCTACTTAGCTACTTGGTTACCTATTCAATTTAAATCGCCGGTCTAGAAATCTTTTTGATTTCAATCTTGTCAAATTCTTGTAAGATGCTATTGAATTAGCATTCAAAATCGTTACCTCTAGGAAACGTTCGGTTTATAAATCGATCGCAGCGTCTCGAATAGCCAGACTACCTTCTATTTCCATTTATCCGAGCCGGTCGGAGCCGTTTATCTGATATCAAACGGGCGTCCAACGTTCATTGCAACGGCTAAATATAATGTGGATCACACACAATACCAGTGTCGTGGTCAAGGAAGACTCGCCTCGGCTCAAGAGCAAGTGACGCGCAATCACGCGCTCCTTTTTATTTATAGCTGGCAGCAGGCTCAGAGGAAATCGGTTAAGTTAATCAAAGGGCTTCCTATTATAATATTCTAGTTTTCGTTTTCATTAAAGCTTAAGCACCAAACAGTATGTCATGGCTTTTGTTATTGAGGATTTCAAAGACCCTGCGTTTCTAATTGATCCTACGCGATCGTGAACTGCGTGTGTGGATGTGACGTGGATGAATTTAATATTTTATAGACAGGTAAGTTTAATATAATTAAGCAAACACAAATATAAATCGTTAACAGATAGTAGTCAGCTACTACGAGTACTGGCTGACAGTCGATACGTTTTACGAGGTGTAAACCTAAAAAGTCAAGGGGTTCGAATCAAGGCTCGATAAGTAACGAAATTTCGATAAACACCTGACATAAAGGAGATAGTCTTAAACGAGATTTAATTACGAGCTAAAATGCTGAAATTCAGTGGTAATAATGCAATGCGTTGTGTACGTAACACAGAATCGAGCGTAATAAGAAGCTTAACGATTCATTTATTAAAGTCTGTATTGACCTGCACTTAAATATTGTCAAAGAAAAATTGATTTCTAAGTAAATTGTTGCGTTTCTTCCTAAGTAATACAGTTTTATTTAAAAGTTTGACACATGTGTTTACATACCAAGAAGAGCCTGAAACAGTCGAGACTTGAATATCCTGATGACCCTCTCGATCGCCAGACGGAGCTGCCGGTCTTGAGGCTTCACTAGTTTGCTGTGGTAGTCTTCCAGCAATTCTAATGCTCGGTGGGCCTCTAAACAAACAATACATAAATAAATACGTGACGTCCAATCGGAAAGTGCTACTCAGGATGGTGGCAGAATATTTTAGTGGAGACGCGATTCCGGGATGAAATAAAATATGTATACTCGTAGAGTCGTCACTGTCAGTCGCGTGCACATCAAGGCAAAGTTCTTAAGACTTTAAAACGACTCATAATACTAAGCACCTAAACTTTGTCGTCGAATTATAATATCATCTGCTCTCACATGGGAATTTTAAAGAGAATTGGCTAGGTGTAGGAAGTATAAAATTATACTTATGTAAAAAAAAAAAGATATAACGTCTTCCTATGTAGACTTATTAGAGTCATCTATAGATTTCATCATGTCACGTATCACGATTGGGTTGTAAAGGGTAGGGTAGGTTAAATAACTCAATCGGAATATTTTTTGGATATTTTTTAATACCTCAATCTCATTGTAAACGAATTAAGTAAATTGTCAAAATGGAGAAACGCATTATAATATAGCTTCGTAACACCCAACCCTTTTTATAGTTATGTTACTTATTCAACAATTTTTTTTAAGACCTACCTACCTACATTTTAAAATCGTTCAGACCCAGACTTTTATTTGATGACTGAAGATTTGTTCTTACTTTTTTTCTTACGGCTTTGTGAGACGTTGCCATTATCAAGTAAAAGATTTGTACCTACCTAGGTACTTAATATAAAGCTATTTCTTTTTTTTTCGGAGAGTATGTAAATAGTCTTGAACCCGAATCTTTAAAAAAATTTCTTAAAAAAAGGTGTTCTGGCTTCAACTAAGTATATATAAAATAATGTACCTACTACGAGTAGGTAGGTATTTGTAAATAAACTCGGGTATTAAATAATGTAACCTCATGAAGACACGAATATAGATAGATATTGAGCCTCGAATACGTAAAAAAACAATGAAATAAATAAATAAATATTTCTCAACAAGCACACCAATTCTCTAGTCCCAAAGTAAGCTACGAGCTTATATTTTAAACTGTTTTATTGCTGTTTTTTGAAAGTTTAACAGCTCTATTTCGTCATTTTTCTTGGCTGAAAATAATAAACTATGATTTAAGATTTTGACCGTTTTTTTTTCGAAGACAACTTCACTCCTTGCAGCATGTTGCAGCATGGTTAGAACGCACGTTCAAAAACCTCATCATCGCCGTAAGTTTAAAGAACTAGAAAGCGAAATACAATTAATCGCATAAAAATGTAGTAGGCGTTTATGTCAAGTGTAAGATTTTAAGTTCCGGTCCTGAATGACTACATTTTTATTACTAAATAAAAGAATGTGGGCATTACGAGGATATGAATGGGATGATCTGTTTTCTTAAGTTACTTGTTCCATACGTGTTACAATTAAATCTTTGTAATAAAAACCGGTCGAGTTGGACTCGCGCACCGAGGGTTCCGTACAAACCTGTAGATAAGGAGTAGTAACTCTGAAATTTTCAAAATTGTCAAAAATATTTTTCAAAATCTTTTTTTATATGATGAAACTGAAAATTTACGGTTTTCGCAATTTATCCTATATCTGTACTATAAGATGTGACTTCGAACAAAATTTCAAGGTTCTAAGTTTACGGGAAGTACCCTGTAGGTTTTGATTCCCGTGAGAGTTTCGAAAATTTGCGGCCTAAATGGCTGTATCTTTTGATTGCGTTGGCTTATAAGGTTGATTTTTCTACAGCTTCCAGGGACAGTAGACCTAAATATCATATAGAAATTTCAGTTTGATACCTCCACGTGTTCATGAGAAAAACGGTATTGACAGACGGACGGACGGACGTACGGACGGTTCCGTTTTTTTCTTTTGAGGTACGGAACCCTAAAAATAAATCTTAGCACAAATATTGGTTGGAAGACAGACTGACAGTTGGCAACACCATCAGCAGCTATCGATACGAATCAACAGAGGGGTGCTGCGAGCTTTTGAACCCCTCACGTAATAATTACATGCATACATGCACCGCGGGGTAACAAAACACTGAACACGATCACTGAAGTATTTGAAAAGTAAAACGGGATGTTTATGAGTGAAGAACAAGTCACCTTGCTTACGCACTGGCATCACGGCACCACCCCCTAACGTAATTTTAGAAACCTATTAGATTTGAGATAAAAATAAAACCATAAAACTATTTCACAGCTTGGTAGAGAATTTGTTGCACATTTTAAACGATTTTCATATGAGAAAAGCACATTTTGGTATGACACATATTGTCGCAAAACGAAAACATTTAGAGTATGATGTGCGGAGTGATGCGCGGTACAGCGACACTGGCTCAGCTTACGTCCTTACGAGGGCCATCGAGTATAGTGTGCCCAATGGGATTGGTCGATTTTCACCGTGACGTCAGGGGGTGGATTCATAGACAATGGAAATAGCAGAAACAAGGGTTGGGGTGAAATTTTTTGTCGCAAAGTTGCCAGAACATATAACATATCTGAATAAGTTATTCCATATAAAGTTTATGACTGGTAGTGATGCCTTTATGCATTAAGTCCACCTTTTGTACAAAGCTTTTTCTGTGCAATAAAGCACTGCCAAAACTTGGTGGAGATGATCTCTAGTTATTGTAAGCCCCTAGTCAGCGGAATTCAGCAGATGCAGAGTTAACTTTATTTAAAAAATCTGCTATACTTTAGCCACAGTAGGTATTAATGTAGTAGTAGGAATTGTAGTGCAGTGAACTTAATATTAATGGAATATGAAAATATTATTTGTTTATTTGAAATCAATATATTTTTGGTTGTTATTAAAAAGAAATCATTAGTAGTTAAATTGCATCGAATTTATTTTGATTTAGACAAACAATGTCAATATGTAACGTTATTAGCGAATTCTCTTTTTGCTTGTGGACACAATTAGTGCGTAGAACGAAACGGAGATTTTAATCACACAAAACAGTTGTGTCCAAAAGAGGAACTACGGAATTTTCTATGAATTTGTGTCGATTATGACAGAAACCGGCTAAAGTAGCGCCCTCACATTATATAAGCTATAGTTGCTCGCGAATGCCACACACAGGATTTTTGACAGACAACTGGTCTGACCTTGGGCGCCCTGCGCAACATTCCGTTTGATTTCTGATTTATCCGTGAATGAATTGCTGTGAAGCCAGCCGAACAAGAAATTTATTATTCTGTCCTCTTGTTATATCTGCTGTTGTATCTCTTGTTATATGTACGTAGACATTTGTTAGATAAAAGTAGTAAGTGCCCAGTGTACTGTGTTCTGGTAGAGGCACAAAGATGCCTCTTTTTGGCAAAAAGGACTTTGGAAGAAAATCTAAAAAGGATAGTCGTGATTCAGAGAAGCAACCATCAATTGAAGATAAATATGTAGTGAAGGATTTGTTAGGCACAGGAGCGTTCTCGGAGGTGCGCTTGATAGAAAGCAAAGACAACGGCCAACTATATGCGTGCAAGATTATCGACAAGAAGGCCCTGAAAGGGAAAGAAGACTCCTTGGAAAATGAGATACGAGTGTTGAAGAGATTTAGCGAGCAGGCGAAAGTCGAAGGCGGTGAGAAGAAGATGTTTTCTCATCCAAACATTGTCCAGCTGTTGGAAACATATGAAGATAAAAGTAAGGTGTATCTTGTGATGGAGTTGGTAACAGGTGGTGAATTATTCGACCGTATCGTCGAAAAGGGTTCTTATACTGAAAAAGACGCATCAAATCTCATCAGACAGGTGCTGGAGGCTGTGGACTACATGCATTCTCAAGGTGTGGTGCACAGAGATTTGAAGCCTGAAAACCTTCTGTACTACAGTGCAGATGAGGACAGCAAAATCATGATCAGCGATTTTGGACTGTCAAAGATTGAAGACTCTGGAATTATGGCCACAGCATGCGGTACCCCTGGGTATGTTGCTCCAGAGGTGTTGGCACAGAAGCCATATGGAAAAGCTGTTGATGTGTGGAGTATAGGGGTGATATCTTATATCTTGCTATGTGGATACCCTCCATTCTATGATGAAAATGATGCTAATCTTTTTGCGCAAATATTGAAAGGAGATTTTGAATTTGACTCTCCATATTGGGATGACATCAGTGATTCTGCTAAAGATTTTATTCGTCATTTGATGTGCGTAGATGTTGACAAGAGGTACACATGCAAGTAAGTAACTTTTATATTAGCATTTTATATCTCATATCCATCCATTTTAGTGTTTGAAATGTAAAGTACTTGTCAATTATTACAAAGTACATAAATGATTTTTAATAGCTTAACTCTTGTAATTCTATGTTACATATAATTTTGTAGTGAGAGTGAGGAAACAGTAAGTGCAAATTTTTTTTTTGTTACTGTTATTGAATTCAATTCTTTATTCATAACAATATCTTTGTGAGGAATATTACAGCAAAATTAAACAAAAAAATAATATAAAAACGCTACTCTTAACTAAAAATTCTTAAAATAATCATTATTACATTTATATTTAATATAAATGTCAGTAATTAATTTTCAAACTTCATTCAATTACACATTTACAGTTATAAATTCATAAAGAGCATAAAAACATTTTTCAAATAAATGTTATGTTTTTATGTTACACAAACAAACAATCCTGTTAAAGAAAAAACAAATATACAGAAGAACATCAACTGCAATTTGTTGGTTTTACAGGCAGGCTCTTGGCCACCCTTGGATCTCAGGCAACGCTGCCAGCAACAAGAACATCCATGGAACTGTATCCGAGCAGCTGAAAAAGAATTTCGCAAAGTCCCGCTGGAAACAGGCGTATCATGCAACTACGGTGATTCGTCAAATGCAAAAAATGGCACTGAACAGCAGCAGCTCGAGTCGCAACACCAACACGCAGTCCAAGCAATAGCTGCCTGAACAGGTACTCTTTTCACATTACATACATATTGTTATGTCTGCTTAATGAGGTACTTAAAATTAACTATATAACATTTTAACATGACAAAGGTTGATTTCAAACAACTTTCATATTGATATGTCTGTGGCTTTTATTAAATTGATAGTTGTGCCACACTAATTGAAGTTCATTGTCCAAACAGTTGATGCGTCTCTGATTTGTGTCATCACTAAATATATACTGACACAATTTATATTATCAGTGCTTAAAACTTTTAATTGGGGCAATGCTTATTAATATTGCTAAGCATATTTAGGTAATTAAAATCAACGAACTGTTTTAAGACATTATACCTAGTCATTGTATCACATCTCCTCAGATGAATAGTAGTATGACCTCTTGACTCCTATAATCTAATATTGAATGTAAATTTTTCCTGTTTTTACCAATTGTTTATTTATTGTGAACATTCCTCCTCTGTTGTTCAGTGTTATTTGGAATCTCATTTTGAACCATTCATGTGTCAATGATCTTTACTGCTAAACAACTGACACTATACCTGTATTATATGTATAAATAAAAAAAATATGTTTATCATGAATAATTTGAATATTCTAAACTTCTCTTTTTGAAAGTTAAAAAATAATTAGGTAGGTTAAACAATGTTCTCTTAAAAGATACTGACTAACATTAAGTATGGTGATAATCACACAAAAAATATACTTAATTTTAAGATCTGTTGCAAAACCATTAGAGATATAATAAACAAGAATGATTAATAATATTTACAAGAAACTTTACAAATTGCTGTTTGTAGTGGTAATTCTGGAGCATGATTTCAATGCATGGTGCATTGAAATCATGCTCCAGAATTACCACTTTCTATTGTGACACATATTTAACACGAAACTACTATGTTAACTGTTACCAATAGCAGGAAAATGTTTCAGGGTCTGTGTCACTAGCTTAGATTTTGCATTACCCCAAAAATAAGTAGGGCGTAATTAGCAGCCTCCGCTCCGCGTTACCTATACTGCATTTGCATTCAACATTTTTAGTATACCTAAGTAATAGATAAAATAGATACCTGTTTAATCCTTAAAAATTTCGAATACCTTCTAGTAGTTGTTTTAAAATTTTAAACAAAATCATATAATCTTATACCTAGAGTAAGTTTCTGATTCTAAAGTTTATATCCTTTCTATACTGGCTATTATAACAACGTGATATCTAATGTAAAGGTCCTATTTTACGTATAATGAATAATTGACTCTGTTGTCGGGGATAAGTAGATTGGTGTCCAAAGGCTACAGATAGAGAACTAATAAATAGGACCTTACTAGATAGTTGTTTATTATATCATAGCACTGTTGGATTCATTGTTATCTAGGTAGTAATTAATACTCTGATGCTACGTTGTCATGTGAATTACCTAATAGATTAGTGCATCGTCATAATAATCCACTATGATTTCTTCGTTATTGCACGGGCCTAATAATGGACTTGCTTTGATGCGTTTTATAAGTATCTTTATGCTGGCTCCATCCTCATCACAATAATTATAAATAATCAACGAGTTGGGGATGTGACTTAAATCAATCTTCATTATGATCTATCTGGAAGACTGATATAACGCATTTTATTGATACACGAATGTGTTATCGTGATAAGGCCATATTTTAAATAAAGGGTTGAATTTCCTTACCTATGAATGACGTTATTTGAATTTTATCTGGGGTAAGGGAGAAGCTGATTATAATCATTCCATATTTCTGTGTTATTTCTTTTTTAACGATTCAAACTTAATCTCAACCAAAAAATCTAATATTATGTCATGTATCAGAGGCCTTGCCTCTCTAACGTTTCGTTAGTATTTTCGGTTCTAGCCAACGCGTTCACTCGCACGGTCGAGCTTATAGAGCGACAGGGATGGATATATCCGACACTACGGATGACTGCTAGTAGAGGGGCAGAGGCCCAACCAAAGGTGTTCGTAGTTTCGGATGTAGCCATCCAGGTCACTCTAGGAGTTTGTGTGTGCAAGCGAACAGGCTACAACCACAAAAACGGTGTGGTCTGAGTATTAAGCGAGAATCGCCTAAAAATCGCCTCAATATTGCGTATAACACGCGCCTTATTCAGTGAGAATGAGCGCTTACATTATTAAAATATGTAGTTGTGATTGGCGGAAGCTTAGCTGGGTCTGCAGGAAATCGCATCTCACCGCTCAGGCAAGGCTTCGGTACTGGTGAACTTGTAATTTAATATAGCAAAGATAGAATCAATAAATATTGTTTTGTATATTTATTACCATTTAATCATCTCATTGGTTTTACCTTCAACAATTTATTTATTTATTTATTATATAATTTATATTTATTTATGCAAATTTTATTACCACTTTTTTTTTTGTAAACAGCTTTTTGCAATCACTTAACTTTTTCAAACGATACGATAGCAAAAAAAATTGTTGTTTTAACATTCCATCTTTCCACAATTTGAGGAAAACTTTTATTTCGGTGACTGCAATAGCAGCCTTGCCGCGGCGAATCTAGTAGGTACTCTTGACATGGACAGCTACTAATCTCCTTTCTCTCCTCCGACAGCGGAGATTCGTTCAAGGGTGCTTTTACACTCATGTGAATGACTGAGTTTCGTAGGCATCATAGCGCAGGGATAAGTGAGAGACAGAGTTGACTTTACTTGTTTGTTTTACTTAAGGAAAATAATAAACATGATCGCTTTGTACGCTCTTGTAGTGGCTGTACATTGTTAAAATTGCCTTACTGCTTCAATGAAATTATGCATTTTACATTAATCACTTTTGATTTGTAACGATAGCTTTACTTTGGCTTGGACAACTAACCAATGCAAATTTTTCTCAAGTTGTTCAAGCAATTTTTTTATTATTGAATTTTTAAAAACTGACATTCCATTGATTGAGGGATTTTTTTAAACATTATCCTTTAATATGTACATTTTATCCTGTTTATCAAATATTGAGTTTATTATCAATCGCCGACTTACGATTAGATACAAAATGGTCAAATTTGGAAAAGATACATAAAATTAAGTCAAATAAGTATGTATCTGCCGTCCATACATTTAATTGATTTAATAGTATAAACAGTTTTTTGTGAAGTGAATTATTGATTATGAAGGGATTGAAAGTCATGAACTTTTAACGTAGGCCTTCCCTCTCCTGAAGTACTCAACATACCCATCAATACACCTAACCATGACCATTACCTTAGCTAAACTTTAATATTTGTTATTATTGATAACACCATTATTTTTATATGAATTATTTATATTGCTATGATTTAGTGCCATTATATACATTCTTTAGTATCTACCCATGAGTACAAAATTTGGTAGTAATGCACTCTGATTGAAATGTCAAATGATTGGTTGTTCTAAATCCAGCATATTTTATGCATATTATGTAATCTACTTAAGCTGCTTAATTGTTATAAAGCTTCTAATTGCTTAAGTATATGATAATTTAAGTGTATATTATACACGGAATATTCGTCTAAATGCGCCTTAATCTGTGTAATTAGTATCATTGTGGTCCTTGTAATGGATACTTTAGTTGTAAGAATAACCTGTTGACGCTGTTATATTAGATCTGTCATTATTGTATTGCTTAGGCACTTAAAAATACAAATTATTCTGAATGATCTTCTCTCATGCTCCTATTGTTGTTGTCTCTTATCATTAAAAGGCCCAATCTTATTCAAAAACTATAGCACGTCAACTTCGGGTGCGATACAGCTGAGGGCGCATTCACACGAAGACGAATCGTTTTTTTCACGAAACGTTTTTTTTTTGACGGAAGCTATATTTTATACCAAATTGACACGGTTTACGTCTCGTAAAAATTGTGAATACGTCTTAAATCAAGTGTCGTCTTTTAATAATCGCCATTCGTTAAAAATATCTGACTGTGACGGTTTTATGGCGGGTCTTCTACTGTGGAAATAATGAAAAAACACGATTCCGTATGCAATGTGAACGTTCATCAGTCGTGACGTATCGTGTTTTTTGACGACACGTTAATGGCATACCCCGTGTGAATGCGCCCTGAGGTATCTAACCCGCGGAGGGAGCTTGAAATCACGTTTCTCGTGAAGGGGCATGGTGCCCGTACTATAAAATTCTGCTTTTCTTCTCGTCATCACTAGCTCAAGAAAGTCCCTCACAAAGTCGATGGGTTATAGGTCTCATGGACATACACGGCAAGAATTAAATTAACGAAGATGAGGGGTACAGGTATGTTCAGGAGCGTAAAGTGCCATGTGTTTTTGTTTGATTGTAAATTTATCTTCTATCAAAGTAATTATTGTGTTTTTATTATTCCATGTGACGTTTAAATGCTTTATCCATGTCGTATTTAAAAATAATAATATATTGTTTCTTGATTAGCTACGCACAACATTTTAAAAGATTGTAATTATAATGATTGTCAATGTTATTGGATATTTATCTACGCGTAATATAACTTTGATATTTACCTACATTAGTTATAAAACATTACTTAATCTTAGTGTTAGTGCTTGTGTTCGTTTTATGACATCCTGTTTTCTGTTTATGCACAAACATATCTTTCGAATAATTGTTTACCATATATTATAGATTTTATTGTGATCTTCTTGCCATGACTGCACGTATTGACATACAATGTTTGTGCTCTCTCTATTTTTTGATATAAAAGCCTGTAGATCGACACACATCTGACATTCAGTTTGGATTTACATACATAACAAATAAAAACAGCTTTTTCGCAAAGCTAGGGGGCATAGACTTGGTAAATTTTTGTTTATCATAAAGTAAGAAATAGATTTCAGAATTTAAAACCTATGTGCTTTCAACCTATCTTATTTCAATTTGGCAGTTTTAAACTATTTAGTAATCTGTGGTTTTGAGATTGGGTTTGTGGTCATCACATGGGTTTTATGTCAGTCAGTATCATCCATGATAATATTCTATAGGTACCGACTAATACAGGCTGTTGCATGCAGGTTATTTTTTTACACATTGCTCGATAAAACCATTCTTGCCTTGCTTTGCCTTTAAATACCTGTCCGTGTCTAGTCCGATGTGTGTACTGTCATCGGGCAAAGTTTCGTTATTCACTGTGCCAAAACCATATCATACCCGTGATAGATGTTGTACTGTAAGAATTAATGTGTTATTATCAAATCCCACAACATATACAAGTATGTAACTGTAATGCTTTAACATTCACTATAGTTGTGTAGTATGTACTTGTCCACAAAGTGAAAAAGATCTTGAAGTTCCTTGATCACTGTAACTTATTTATTTTCATTCTTCAAACTATAGTTTAGACTAAGCATAATATCTAACACATATTTCTATTTTTCGAGGGTTATTACTTATATTATGCTTTGAATAAAGATAATCATTTTAGTTACTGGATAAGCACAATAGTTTAAGGGATGGGACATAAATCGACAAGTTTCGTTAGTTTCCATGACAAACATGTATCACATTATTGTTTTCACACATTTCTTCCGACAAAATTGTGTAACTGTTTGTTCATGGTTTGAAATACTGTTGAAATACTAATCTTGTGATTGAGATTTTTTACTTCTTGTTCAAAACAATCAAAATTTATTAGTAGTGTACTAGATGTTAGCTATATTTTGAATGTCATTGTAAATAAAATGCCAACTTGTTGAGAACATTGTGTTTCATTCACCTTGCACAGATCCAATATAATATATGTGATATAAAATCGTATTTCCACTGATAACCGGTAAACATAATAATAATACATACATTAAATAATTATAATTTACAATGCAAGTTTTATGTAAGAGCGATGGGAATGTCTATTGTATTTCTTCTCCAAGCAGGGAAAGTTGTTTTAGGAATTGTGAAGCATTTGGCAATGTTGTAGATCCATAGATTATTTTTCTTGGTGTTCCACTGGCGGCTTGTTGCTGTAAGAAAAAAACATACATATTTTGACAAGTGTGTTTCAAAATCTTGGGCAGAAGTTTTTTTTATTTCGACACCGTAATTATGATCTATCGATAGTGTGTACCTGAGTATACATAGTCTCACTCACTATTGGTTAATAAATATAGATTCCTGACTTGTTATTTAATTATAAAACAAATAAAATTAAACAACTTTTAAAAATAAGTTTTTCGTTTGTTTTTAAGGCTATTTTTCTACTGTTAAACGAATTTACAGGCGGCCTACCACATACCTTAGCAAAGTCGATAAGGTTGTGGTACTCGATGTAGTTGCCCCCTCCCACGACGAAGACCACGGCGTCCGTGGGCGGCGGGTGCCTCGCCGCCCGGCTCCTGGCTGCGGCGTCGGTGCGCGCGGCGCGGGGGTCCAACCAACTGAGTTCGGAGCCGCCCTCGCCACCGCCGCCGCCTAGAGCGGCTTCCACCGCTCGGCTTACGGGCAGTTTCTGCGGACACACCGAGTATAGTTAGATACCGACAATAGGCAAGATGACACCACCAATCGTTGATCTGTCAAAACGGTCTGTCTCCATAGATTTCGTATGGGAATTGGGAATACAATATCGTGACATCACGGTAATGTTTCATAAATCGTAGTCAATTAACCGAATATTTATTGTATTTTGTGTGTTTAAAATTTGGTTTCTACAGCTTTTTGGAAATATACTGGTTATATTAACTTCATATGCTATGTTTTTTAAACGCCATGGTCTTCAAAATATTTAAGATAGGTGTCATCATGCCTATTAATTGACGATAGCTTTAGTTTTGTGGTCTTAGAAATATTTGTGTGATGAGCACGAGAATTTGTACTACATGGGTTTTTATTATTAAGTATTTCTACCCGCTATCCTAGTCTTCATAGCACAAGGTAATGCTTAGTTTGGAGCTAGCTATTGGTGTGGTCGTTGAAACGGCGTGCCGCAATCGCAGACGAAACTTACAGCGCCGCACGTCACTCCCATAGGAATTGATTAATAGCACTTCCACCTTCAGTCTTATCAACACTTGATACCAAGTTTGAGCCCTCAAAATGTCATTTCGTGATGAGTTTAAAAAAAAACTTTATCAAAAAAAATTGTTAATAAAGTTTCAACAATGTTAAAGTTAAAAAGCGAATACACTTACATGTTTCTTGACAACCAAATTCTTGACGCCTTCCATGACAAATGAAGAACCCTGAGACACCAACTTTGAAAACATGGACACTGTTTTAGTGCCGCCGCCTTCGTATTGATTCGACATTTTTGTGAAGCCCCTGCGAAAAGGAAAGGCAAATTACTTTTAAAAATAAATAATTTGAAATATTAAAAATTAAAATTTTTAGAAATTGATAGGATTTTGCTAAAATACCATGCCACCTGTTGTGCGGTGAAGTTAAGTTTTAATAAAGCGAATTCTTGAACGTGGCTATTTCTTCCGAGAGCGAATTTTGTACTTTTGTATGTACCGTCGGAATAATTTTGTCATAGACACGGAAAATAAACTTACTTCCACCGTTTCATATACGACATAGGCTGAATATCGCAGTTCGCAGTGGTGAGTGCTGCTTCAAACTTCTTATACTCTTCGTCTGGTAACTGTGATGTGCAGAGGTAGTATATGATGAAGAGTCGCATCTTGTCTTCGGCGGTACCAGCGGTGGGGTCGGTTATCAGGTCCATCACCGCTTTGCTCTCCACGCTACTGCTTTTGCTCATGATTTTCTCTTCGAGCTCGAAAAACGAGTCGAGGCGCCGAGATTTTATTGCGTTCAGTATTGCTGTGGATAAGGATGAGCTAAATTAATTAACATACAATTTCTTTTCATATTGAAATTTATTTGGAAATAGTTATAGTTTATGGCATTCTGTCTGTGGATTTTGGCAAATAGATAGGTAAAGAGAAATACCAAGAATCCTAAATAAATTAGGTTAGGATTGCAAAAGCGATGACGAAAGTCCCGATTGCTATCGTTGGTAAACGTATGCAAAATGACATTAGCCATCGCTTAATCACGTGACCTCTTTTTGTCATTTCCATACAATTGGCGACTACTTTGGTGTAATGGTCAAGAAGTTGACTATTAACCAAGAGGTTGCGGGTTCGATCCCCGCATATCAATAGTCTGATTGTCATATGTATTTATTTAAGTTTATTTGTAATACTGTTGATTCCGATATCTGTAACATAAGTGCTTAATCTACTTACCACAGAGTCAGATCAATGTATGTGTTTATATATAAATATAAAATAAAATTAATAAATATTAATTGTTATATTTTTATTTATTTTATTTTATTTATTGATTTAACTACATAACGAAGTCGACAGCAAATTTTGCTATCTACTTTGCCACGCATTATTTTCTCAGGGACCCAGATGAAAGACGATAAGAAAGAACAAAATTTGTAATTTGGCGGACCGACAATTAGTGTTAGCCGAGACATAAATCGAAATCGCTGTCAGCGTCGAGGCTTATGAAAATCTTCAGCTTTTAAACTTCGGCTTCTGAACTCCTGTTATTTTTTTACCTGTAGCTATAGTGGTGTGCATGTCGATTAGCCGATTCTCATCCATTAGCGGTGGCAGCGAGTTGACGGCGCTGAGGCTTATGGAACTCTTCAGATTTTAAACTTCTGTTTTGTTTTTTAAATATACAACAACATCACATACATTTATCTGACTCGGTGGTAAGTAGCTTAAGCACTTGTGTTACAGATATCAGAATCAACAGTGGTATTACAAATAAACTTAAATAAATACATATAACACCCAGACCAGTACAAACATACATGTTCATGCACACAAATGTTTGTACAGTGCGGGGATCGAACCCGCGACCACTTGTTTAATAGTCAACTTCTTGACCAATACACCAGTGGTCGTCGTTTTCTGAACTTCTACAATTTATGTTTTACCTGTAGCTATAGTTGTGTGCATGTCGATTAGCCGTTTCTTCTCCATGAGCTGCGGCAGCGAGTTGACGGCGCTCGTCAACCGCTGTGTGTTGTCGCTGACGAGGCTCAAAGCTAGATCGCTGTCGGCGTCTAGGCCCATCGAGCTTTTCAGCTTTTTCACTTCGGCTTCTGAACTCCTGTATGCAACAATAAAAAAAAATAGTTTATATTCGACTATATTGAAATAAAGACAGTTTAAAGAATTATGTATATTGCAAACAACCAGACATAATATTTTGGGACTTAATGTTTTTGATTATTCCTATCATTTTCTTTTTGCTAATAAATCTGTTCTATTTAATAACACTTTTCTGATCAAGTGACAAGGCCTCGCGTTCTTGATTTTCATCATTTAGTTGCGAAATTGGTTAGGTATTTACTGAAGTACCTGCTACTTTCTGACATAATGTGTGACATTCATTTTTAATTAACCAATTTATTACCATACTATTACAACACTTTTTATCTTGTTGCTAACTGAATGCTAAAAAAAACATAAAATGGTAAGTCATACCGGTATTTATCTAAGTCTTCCTGTATTGCTTCCGCAACAGTGGGGAAAGGGCTGCCCTTATGCTCTGCCCATAAAGGGTCCCTTGAATCCAGGTCACACACTCTGGTTTTTGTTTTCTGGCCTGATACTGCAACTGCTGTGCTTTCAGGTACCATTGCTCTGAAATTATACAGAAAAAAGTGTAATATTATCTCTCATCAGCCTATATAAGTTCCACTGCTGGGCACAGGCCTCACCTCAACTGTGAGGTGGTCCGAGGCTCCACTACGCAGGCTCTGTGCGGATTGGTGGAGGGGTGTGTAAAGTACGTGACCAACCTAACTATCAGATGTTGTTAAGCCACCCAAGGGCCTCTGACTAGGCTAAACAACTAATATCTATCGATATTAACCGGGACCAACCGCTTAACGTGCCTTCCGAAGCACGGAGATGCTTGTTAATAGACGTCACTTAAATGGTCAGAATAGTCACCCATCCCAAACATGGCCACGCCTTAGGTTGCTTTTTAGGTATCACTACCAATGCGCTGCAACCACTGCGCCACAAGCTCCTTAAGTCACTTAAGCCGCCTTCATTGCAGAATTGCAGTTGAAAAACTCTGGTTTCCCTTTAAAACATATAAATCTTTCGCCTTTTGTAATCTTATAACTACTGGCATTTTTCAAAACTTTACAGCTTTGTCCTGACCTTAAGGATGGAACTTGAAAACATTGGAGTATGGAGTATGTAATTTTGTTAAAAAACTACCAACCTGTTAAGAGATAAATCTAAAACATCATGTGCCAATGCCTGGTATGTCCATGTGTGATGCAAAGGTGTTGCCATATCAATATTTCTGTCTAACAGAATAAGCATAGGTCGGGTGAAACTAAATGAGCCCGATTGACCGGTGTTACCATGGAATAAATTATTTCTAGCGTCCCAAAGATTCTCTCTCAGTTTTTTGTCTAGTTTCTTGGCCACCATTTCAGCTGCATTACCCTTACTGCTTCTGATGATGGGAACATTACCTAGAAAACAAATGTTTACTCTCATAAATGTGTAAATGGCCTATTGCATGCATCCCCTTCAAACTCTAATGCTTAAAATATGTTTACATAAACAATATAAATGTGCTATTAATTATAATATCTGAATAAATTATTTAAATTCAAGAATTTGGAATGATAATACTGTAAATCAAATCAATTTGAATCAGAATAATTAAAATATTATCAAATACATTTTATTATAAACACTGTTTTTTTTTCATCGACTTTCCTGTCTGGAATTTGGAATACAACCAACATCAAACTTGCATACTAAATTAATGGTAGGGCTCAAATAATTTTCCAAGAGTTTAAATCTAACTCAAGATTATTGTAGTTGATTTAGCCTTACCTAATGTGACAAACACAGAGAATAAACTTTCAACTATATTATCCATAATGGCTTCCATTTCTGTATCTTTTGTGTCTCCTTTGTTAATGGCTGAAAATGAAGAAAGAGATTATGTTTAGTAGCTTGCAGAAGTGTTTTGAAAATACTTGTATATAATGTAATGTAATGTAAATGTAAATAGTACTTATTTACCATAGTATGACAGTAGATCTGATTGTTGGTGTTTCATGATAAATAAGTCATCTTCAAGGCAGACGAAATTTAAATACTGGTCATACACTTTCTGTATATTTACAGCTGAGTTTGACTGAATTGCAGATGCAGCCAAATCTTCAAGTTTTTGCCTTGTGATGGGTGAGATAAAGTTTAAATGGTACTGATCATATATCCCATTGTCTAGATCCTGGCATATTCTACCAAGGTTTTCTTCTGATGGAGAACAGAAGTATACAGCAGGCACTTCTGGGATAGGATCGCGGTCTGAGTGCAATTGTCTGAAAGAAGTAAAGACTTTATTGAGTGCCATTTTTTATATGAATCAGGATTATCTAGTTAATGCTGTAACACAGTTATTAGGTCCTTCATCGAACCCATTTGACGTCAGCAATTCAACTACTTACACGTGCAAAGTTACTCCTAGCTCTCGAAGTTCCTTGATTGATATCAAGGGTGATATAATATCTTGACCAATTCTGTCGTATATCAGGACTTTCCAAGTAGGTTCATTAGCTATACCTTTAGTTAGGGGCTGATTTAGGTTCAGCATTTGCTTTAAAGCATCTAAAACAAATGGGACAATAAGAAAAATGATAGTAAAAGGTCATCACAACAATAATTAGTTGACGAAGATTTGTGCTTACTGAGTTGCCGTTCGCGTAATGTCGTCATTGTGGTAAGCTGTTTTATTTGCCATCCACTTCAATCACAACTATTGAAAATCTAAGAATGAATCATTGATTATTTTTACAAAATAAAATACAGCAATTGAAATCTGCAACTACGACGAGGAAACGTCAATTTGACATTTTAAAATTTGACAACGACACGTCGGCCGGCTTTTCGTTCAGAAACACGAAAAGCACAGATTAGAGAAATATGTCGATAAGGAATGTAATCAAAGAGAAACAAAAAAAAGGGAAGTTATAAGTTTGACCCCTTTTCTGTTTGGTTGTATCTGTTTGTTGCATCGTAGTTTCCAAACGGATGGACTGATTTCATTGCGGTTTTTTTTAATAACGGTCAAAATATGTTCCGCAACGAAGTAAGATTAATTTCCCTCTTCTATAGTTTAGCATTTGAAGTTCATAAGCTGTTTTTTTAATATTAAGTTAACCGTTTTTTTAATTTTAAGTTATGTTGTAGTGATCGAAGATTATACAAACAACTTTAAGCAATATTGGTCTAATATTGGTCTTTAAGTGGGAGATTAATTGTGTGCAACTGCACAATTAGCGTTTGAGCACCAGGTGCACAGTTTTGTTCCTCTAGCTAAGTACTCTCGTAGATCGGTGAGATGGCAATCCGATATGACCTTATGTATGATAAACTTGTTTACTGGTCCTCCCTTTACAAGTAGGTCTAAGTTGGAAACCAATCCGACGGGAGGCTTCGGCTGCCAAACGTGAAATGATGACACGTTAAGACGTACAGGTGCAAAGGAAACACCTGTAAAAGAAAGACAAGTAAACAAGTTTACCTTATGTATGTTGCTTAACGTGCTTTGGAAAGCATCATGACTAGAAGACAGGGGTGTAAATTACCAAGTTAACTAGTCACAGCTGTTTTTCAGAAATCCATAAAAGAAAATTATTAGAAATTATTTTGCTCGACACAAGATTCAAACTCGGGACTTGATCAATAAGTTGATGACACTGGTTCATGTAGATAGTCAATAAGTGTTTTAATTTAATGTTTGATTTCTTATTCAGCTGTTATGAGTCGATTGGGATTATTTTAGGCTTAATTGGTAATATACGCTGATTACCACCGTCGTCGTCGTTCGTCTTTGCATTCCAGCTCCCTCAATAAAAGTTATTGGTGAAAAGTCCAGTTATAAGCAAAAATAATAATTGCATGCTTATTTGCAGGATTGCTATTTCAGTTAGAGAATGCGCTTTCATGACAGTGGCAATCTGTTTCTGAATGTTGGCTGGCTATAAATAAAATCGAACCCACAACTGTTGGAAACCAGCTTAACATAATAAAGTAGGTAAGTATTCTGGATAAATTGTACTAACTATGTCAGAAGGTATCAGTAAAGTGGTAAGTTATAATTGTCGTATCGTTGTCTATTAAAAATGTTACGATGAGGTTGATTATTATGATAATTTGGGCAAGCATCTTTTACAAAAAACAGTTTCAGTCAGAGAACTTGAAAAATCTTCCGTTTAACTTCCTTTTACTTGAATACCTGTTATGTACTTGTAATTAACGTGATTCCTTTTCATAAAAAAATACAGCAGGCAAGTTGAGCCAAAAATGTACGTCTAAAAACAGAGGTCTGTCTAAAAACGTAGGTGATGTACTGCCAGTGATTGTACAAGGTTTTTTTTCGATCATAACGTACAAGAAACTTAACGACCTGCTTCAATCGAATGTGAGATGCGACTGTCATGACGTCCGAACTTAGTGTCAGAGGGTTTGGGAGAAAGCCGGTCGCGGAGGTCGGCTGGTGATGGCAGGCCCTGGCTGCGTCCGCACCGATCGCGACCGTTCAGTGCGCGTGCGGCAGTGAAAGGCGCCATGACGTTAGTGAACAGTGCGCGATCCACCATGGCTACCTTGCCATACAAGACGATACTACTTATCTGTGCCATAGTCGGAAACGGTTAGTCAATCACTTATTAAAAATCTTTAAAAATTAAGTGTTCGCTCGGGGTGCTATTGAATGCAACAAACGCGTAATGCATAACCTTATGCAAGCGATACGCCGATCAATTTGTTAATATACGTAACTGTTACCGCAAAATGATACAGTGAAAGCTATTTGCAAGTTAGTTAGGTACGAGTTTTGGCAGATAGTGTTTAATAACGCGAATATGAAAGTGTGAGAAAAGTTGATTTCTGAGGGAGTTCTTGGGTCTATTTCAATATTTTCATGTTCATCTACCCACATGTAGAAAGTATCCGTAATGTAGCAGTAAAGCGCAGTCCTAACTAATTAAAATTCGTAGTGCACATACTTCTTTCACTTGACATTGAGGTGTGACCGGTTGAGCTTGAGTGTAAGTCGAGGATATTGACTTATTACCTGCGAAGTTATTAATACCCGTACACAGACAAAACGTGATTAACTTGCACAAGCAGGAAAAACTTTTTTCATGCGCAAAAGCGAGCCTAAATTGTTTTTAAAGTTCATATGCCATATTTCCGATCGAAGGGTAAATTGTTAGTCGTTTTTTAGACTTCTTGTCTGTCTATCATCTGGTTGTTGTTACCGTGATACAGCCTGGTATCTGATAAACTAACTTTTCTTCAGTTATTAATATACTTAATTTTCAAAAATAGCTCAAGGCAGATGACAAAGTAAATATTTATGTAGGGTTCCTATAATACAAAAGATTTTGCCCTTTTTCATCGATATCTACAGGACCTACTAAAAGCGATTCCCACTGACACAAGGCCGGTTAAAAAAAATGAAATAACAGGCTATGAATAAAATTGAACGAACTTTTAAAACGATGCAAATTTACGCGACACGTAGGTACGTAACATTAGGTAATATCCACGCACAGGCACATACGTCTTACTTAGTCATACTGGAAACTTGATTTTTGTCGGTCTGTCCTTTAAAGACTTGAATTTAAGTACAAGCTATTCTGTATGAACACGAAAGTACTTGTATGTAGATGCTTTGATCATTTACCTTGAATTTAACTTAACTTGACATTTAACAATGATGAGAATTTGGCTTAAAGACAACGGATGGAAGGATAGATTACCATAAAAATGTCTTTATCAGACTTTTAGAAATGTTAAGATCAAAACTTATAAAACATTAACCAAAATATGCAGAGACTCTTTGCGTTAAGACCGCGTACATAAGTTGTATGTAAGTACATAATTCATGAAAATGATTATACGTATTAGTTAATGTTTTTATTTAACCTTAACAATCCACTGGGCCCCTAGTCAGTGCATTGCTAAGGTTTTCCTAACACCATTTTTAGTTTTAGTATACTCTGCGTTCTATGCACCCTAAGCTTTTAAGATAAAGGTACTATACTATGACGGTTCATGTTTTGAGATTCCTTAAATACCACTAAATGAAATTAATACAATATCACCGTCTCGCCAGGAGGATTGTTGATGGCTCCAAAAGGCACTTTGAAGGAATGCGACAGCAGAGCTGTTTCGAGACAGCAATATTGGAAAAGTTTTAACATTACGTTCTTACCCTGACACTGTTATGTTTGCTTTGCTTTTACAGCTTTAATATTTGTTTCTACAGCTATGAGCCTTCTGTAAAGTGTAAAAGTATTTAGGTAGCTATCATGTGGTAGCTAGCTACATACCTTTTTCACCCTAGTTATGTAACTTCAGTAGTAATGACTAAGGTGCTTTGACGTAGGCTCAAAACTAGACCCCATCATTAATTGTTCCTCCCAATTATTGTCTGTCTGTTGAACCAAACACCAATAGGTCGGGAAAATGTCGGTATATCATTATCAGCCAATTCACGACACCGGCATTTCCATTTATCCCGGTTTCTATGCACGTCGCTCCTGTTATTCACGAATTGCTGGAACGCGATCCCCAAGTATTTATTAAAAAATATCGCTAATGCCTCTGTACCTTCAGTTTTTTGTCGCTTTATTTCTTACAGCTTTTTGTTGTGCGACCTACTTTTAAGTGTCAGATATCGACATCTACTGACGTATCACGGACTGAAACTCATGACCTAGGCTATGAATTTGTGTAAAAAAATGGTTTATTATTATAACTTCCTACTTTATAAAATTAATGATCAAATTGATGACTGTTTAACCATAGTACCTACAAAGTTTATTTTATTGACGATTTTGATATGGCAATACATATTCTTTTATGTTAAACCAACGCCCTAATTAAAATACGCTTTTTATTTAGTGATCAGTGAACTGTTTTTTGATTGCACGAGAATCTCCCTCCTGGACCGGCTTACTGATGTGACTGCCTACTATTACTACTACCCATCGTAGTAATAGGCACGAGGATACTGGGAGAAATAGAGTAATATCACAATAGCACACTTTCACTTTTATCCAATGCAGTTAAAGGTGCTTGAGACTCATATAATGGCATGTACTGCTATTACCCATGCCATTAAGCGGTCTGCGGTTTGACTATGCGTGTAAATTAATTAATTACGAACGCTCCGTAATAATACTATTCATTATATAAATGTATTGATATGTATTGCGAAAAATAGCTTTCAAAACATGCCTGAAACTTATTGTTGTTTTCAGACTGAAAACCTCTAAACTTCTTTACAAAATTCAACGTCAATTACGTAACTCAATTTGAACAACACAGCACTTAAGCAAACCATACAAAAATGAGCCTACTTACTACCTAGTACTTTCATAATTTCAGTTATTTTGATTAATTATTATTTAGAACAAATAAATGGTTTTATTTTTGCAGTAGAAAAAAATCGATGGGATCGAATCCGGGTCCATGGGAATCCGGCCCGTGTGCTCGGCCATCCAGACATAGGCATGACATTTTCTTAACGCATAGGCCACGTTCGATCGTAGGATTCCCATGGATGCGGGTTCGATCCCCAACTCAGACAGTTGATTTTTCTTCTGCAAAAATGTTGTCTTTAGTTTGCAACGTGAATGCCACTTATACTTGAACTGACCATTGTTTGTCATTGTACTTAATTTAAAAGTTATTTGTAGTTTAGACGTGATACAATTAATAGATCATAACATGTTCAAAGTCAGAATCTGAAATATAAACAGCCGTTATTTCGGTTTCAGTGAGATGCCAGAAAGATAAAGAGGAGCAGTTTGTTTGTCCGGAGGGCGTGACGGGCAACGGGAATTTCGCAGACCCCGCCACTTGCCGGCGCTTCTACCAGGTAAGGCCTTCCACAACTTAGATCCCAAACATAGAAGATACGGTACGTCCTTTCAATCGTCAATTTAAAAATGAGCTGGCCTTGCACATGCACTTGCGCCCGTACGTGTATACAACTCGCGGCTCTGACGACGAATATAAGCGAAGCAGGTCCACTGTACTAGATTTAGTAGGACCATGCGCGTCTAGCTTATAGCGTATCTGCCTCCTTTTGATTTGATCACAACACCCTTCACCATTAGCTATGATTAAATTGGCATAATTATAGGACGCAGCGTACCCACCCTCTAGTGCGCTAATTGTGACCCAGGGCCGCACACTTTGGGTTGGCCATAGTCATATTAAGTTTGTAATCGTGTTAAACCTATTAAAACTCGCGTAATGGTAGATAACTTGTTAGACCACAACTGCTTGCTTATTTATTACTGTAGCCATTCATATTGCTTAAAGCAAGTCATTAGGATGCTTAATGTTACGTCAAATAGTAGCGAGTATCTATTTATTTATAGTCCAGTGTTACATCATTTCAAGTAGGTACTTAGCATAATTATTGTGCTTAAGTAAGACAATTTAATAAAACCGGAAGTTCTCACCGTAATCAACAGGTCATAACACTATAGTAAGTTATTTTTCCGTCATAAGAATGAGTAGTTAGCTAACACAATAAGGGGTATTTAATTACTTGAAAAACGTCTCGTACAGTTTTAAAACTATAATAATTAAGACTGTGTAATAATTGGTCGCCTGGCAGATATAATTCTACTATAATCATGTCAACTAGTCTTATTGACATTTCACTAATGTCGGTTGACCGGTTTTTAACCATTAACCAGAAATGCTGTTAATAAAAAATCTACTTATGTACCTTGATTGTGCAAAACAAGCTTAGAGTACCTATTAATAGCTTCTGATAACCTAGTACTTGCTGTACTAGGTTATAAAGCAGTAAAGCTTGCCTCTAATGATGATAGCACTTATTTAACTAACTACCTACCTACTTCTTTTGATAGTTTTATTTTCATATCTATGCCAAAAATTATGACGAAATAGGTTTGTTTCCATTATGGAAGAAATATTTAAAAACCATTTTTCTTTGAAATAATTCGTAATTTAAGACCAACTTTCATTGACACTTTTCTGCAGTTTATAAATGAACTGCAGAATTGATTTTAAATTGATCTTAAATCGATAAATACTTAGTCGCTCAGTAGGCAGAGCACGCGCTGCCGTCATATTGTGTTATTTCCACATTACATTTCGACCCCTCTGGAATGAAACGTTGTACAAGCCAAAATGCCATTTTTCAGCATGGCCAAAAAACAAAAATAGAAACGTTAATTTTCGTATATAACTGGATGTTCGTTCCCGTACTCCTCCGAAACGGCTTGACCGATTCTTATGAAATTTCTCTGACATCGTCTTCATTCGTCTGAATATCGGCTAACATCTAAGTTCATTTAGCTTAGGTTTTTGGCTTTTTACTAAATAGAAACTCAAAATAACGTATATACATTCATAAGTTTGAAATGGCTAGAAGCTATTTCGACTTTTCGACACTCTTTTTCTGTTTGGCAACTGTTAACTTGTTTAATTGTGGTAAAAGACTGTTACAACTAGTTTTGATGAAATGATTTGTGAATTAAATTATTACAAGTTTGATTTGAGTTAACTGCAAGTTAATGTTGTAAATTCTGCCCACATAATTTAAATAATCTCATTTATTTGACATTTCCAATCATTTAACGGTTAAAACTTTACTTATATTATTACTACTTATATATTCTACTACTTATAATATGCATCAATGAACCTACAGAAGTCATACAACTTTAGGCTAAAGATTTCGTTTTTACACAATGTAATACTGTGTTAAGGAACATAATGTGTGTTATATTACATAGGAAACGTCAACGTAACAAGGTTTTTCCTCTCTCGTCGCGCTGTCGAATATTTTATGTAATAAACAGCTTTATTTGGAGATTCATGAATATGGATGGAACAGATGGATAGTAAAAGTGTTCTAAATTGTGTATTCTGCGTATTGTTCACGAAATGAGATCAAAAGCATCTGTCAAATAACATGCAAATATAGGCATAAAACATCACCTATTCTTTATTTAAGGGATCCTTATGCAAAAGGTATTAGGTTCGGTTAAATAATTGACAAACTTATAACTGAAGTTAATAAGACTGAAAAGGAAACATTTAGTGTTTGATATTAACGTGAGTTCAAACTAAAATGTAGATACCTAAAATTCTCACAACATTGTCTGATTTTTAAATGTCGACGTGCTTACAATTCTAAATTTTGTGGTCATTGTTTTTAAGCAGGTATCTTCTTACCTACTTGATTTGTAATCGTTTGACGTAAAACTTACTCATTTTGTGTCATTCGAAAGGTATAAATGACTCAACTGTTTTGCTTTAGCTTTTTGAGGAAAAATGCTTTTAGTTCGCAACCTTTATTCATAACTAGCTAAGGCACCTCTTTTATAAGCCGGTTAAACCTTGCTGAAGTCTATTCTTACAGAGCTCTTAATTAAAATTGAGCGCTTTTAATTAATTGCTTAACAAAAGGGTCGCTTCTCAGATAAATCACTGAAGGAAGATAGATAATGAAAGTAGCGTATAGGTAGATATTAATTAAGATGCGATACGATCGCCTCCGATGCTGAGCGAGGAGTTATGGATAGTCATTTATAATAATATCAAATGATTTATTATTTATTATCTGACTTTTGTGATTAATTTAAAGTACGAAGCCTAGGCAATAATACTTAAAACAAAAAAAAATACTCTCTCCATTTTACAAGTAACCAATACTCAATTATTGTTAAAGAAATGGGAAAATAATGATTTTAACCAGTTCCTAAATCCTGGAACTCTTGTAATCTTATAAGCTTAGTTGACAGGGAGTTGATAAAGTCGTTTGTATTTAGTTTATTTTAATTAATAACAAAACAGAATGAATGTCATAATTTATTTTATTTATTTTACTTTATTGGCATACACAACAGGTAACAATCAACAGTATCAAGCATGTAACTAACATAATTAAAGAACTAGATTGCAACCTAAAAACGTGTATACACAGCATTAACAGGCAATACGTAAACAAAACACTACATAGCAATCAGTTTACAAAGACAAAAATAATTTATCACATCACATCAGCCTATACGAGTATACGTCCCACTTCTGAACACAGGCCTCACCTCAACTTGAGGTGGTACGAGCCATACTCTACCACGCCGGCTTAGTGCGGTTTGGTGGAGGGGTGTTTGTAAGGTAAGTTACCAACCTTACTGTTAGATGTTCCTAAGCCGCCCGTGGGCCTCTGTTTATGCTTAACGAAGCTGTGCGACGCTCGTAAATAGACGTCACTTATATGGTAAAATGGTCACCTATCCCTATCAAGACCGCGTCTTAGGTTGCTTAATTTTTTGTATTACTACCAAAGCGCTGCCACCATTGCGCCACAGGCTGATAACCGCACGAATGTTCGGAATTAATAAGACTATTTCGGTGGTTGCCATGTACTGCGACCCTTAACGCAGATTACCCGTAAATGCTAATTTCTATTTGACGCGCATGAACAACTTTAAATGGGAGTGGAATATTTGATTCAGACCCTTCAGTTACAAGGTATGGAAGTACAGAAGGCTTAGCTTGTCAAATATTAGGCCTCGTTTTTATCTGCCTACATGCGATGTCCATGTAATAGACAAGCCTGAAAGTTCTTTATTGTTCTTTTGTTTAGTTTCACCTGCCTCGGTGTTTAGTTGTCTGCAATTACCTATATCTTGCAAGCTAACCCATCCACTTCCCATTGTCTCTTTTTTCTTTAGTACTTACTTTTATCTTAGTAGTGGTTTTGTAGTTGCTGAATTGATAAATTACCTTACTACACACAAAGGCTGTATAAAGATTATTATTTCAGTATCCCCCCTTTACCTACCTTATTTTTTAAATGTCTCTATTTTTATTTAAAAAAAAAATTAGCCTATATAATTCCACTGCTGGGCAAAGGCCTCCTCCAAATCTCTCCACCTGTCCCTGTCCATTGCCAACGTTTCCCAATCCCTTGTTGTATTGACCAAGTCGTCCCATCATCGTTTCTTGGTAGAATAGAGGCAGACCCAAGAAACGATGGTGTCTATTTAATACTGAATATTTTATTACCTTCTTTTCAAATAAACACCTAAGCCTTCCACCACCAAATATCAAGTAGGCCTTCTGATTTAATACTGATGCTACAGTCAATATTTACTTATGCGAATATTAGGGGGCGACCACAGTGACGACGTACCTTCCCAATAATAGCGGTAACTTTGTATCATATTATGGAATAAACATACATAAAGATAGTTAATTATGTAGAGATGATCACTTTGCGTCAATTTTTTTTTGTTTCTTTTGTCTTGCCAATGTCAGAAAAAAGTATTGAAAATCAAAGCACTAAAATAGTGCATTGTCATATGAAATATCCCATCTCATAGGTCACCTCTCCATTAACACAGTGAATCATGGTACCCAGTTACTTCTTTCGACTGTTTTTAATTTTTCAAGGATTTCAAAACGATCAAACATGTTCGCTTTATTTGTGCTAAGCTATACTTAATGTTCGTTTGTATAATGTAAGTATTTTTTTTGTTACAGTGCGTCGACGGATATCCCTACCTGAACAGATGCCCTTCAGGACTATACTTCGATGACATCAGCAAGTTCTGCACTTTCAAAGCTGAAGCGAGATGTGGTCCTATACCTACAAGTAAGTACCTTAAAACCTCATTTGATAGCAATTAAAATAAAAAGTTCCGCCAATTCCCGGCTTACTATCACTTGTAAGGCTCCTAGGCATAAAACGATAAGTCTCAATGCCAGCGATTGTACCTGGTACTGGTACAACCTGTAGTGGTACTTCCTATTTTTCAGATGCCGATATCTACTAGTTTTTTTTTAACCCCTTTACCTACTCTAACCTCGTTCGTTTATGTAGGAACCAGAAGGTTTTTGAAAAGCTCCATTTTATATTACCTGAGCTGAGAATATTCGCGGAACGACCGAGGTTATACTAGATTATCATTTTCAGAGTGCGAGTATTTATATTTTAAAGAGCAAACTCCGTAAAAGTTGAGAAATTTATTTAAAAACTTATTCTATTTTCCAGGAATCTCGTCTTACAGTACCTCTAAGAATATAGTTTTCTAGCAAGAACGTGAGTGGCGTGCGATAGGTCTTATTTCCAGATTCGAAGGTGTTATGAAAAACATGAATAATTTATTTAGTGCCAACCTGAATAATACCTACTTCATCACCATTCACACTGGATAGGGCTGCCACTAACACGCGCTTTGTGAAACACAATATATTATAAGGCATGCAGGCTCATTGTTATTTATAGAAAATTTATGCAATTTCAAATCTTATTAAACGTTCTTGGTTTTAATTACTGAAATTATTCTTGCGTTCTTAGCATTCTCAATATGGTAATGATGGCTATTTGTTTACAGCGATTTTTTGTTATCTCACAAATCTTTAATATAAAAATGAATCGCAAAATGTGTTGGTAAGCGTTGGTAGCTCAAGAACGGCTGGACCAATTTGGCCACTTCTTTTTTTATGATATTTCTTAAAGTACGGGGATTGTTATTATGAAGAAAAATAAAGCAACGGGCGGGACAACAACTGCCAGGTCTGTTAGTATTAAATAATAATCATTTAAATTGAAATATGACAAAGACACCAAATTCACTTTGCGTATGTCAATACAGCACGCAACTTCGTTAAGCGAGCTAACATTGGCTGGCATGTAAACTAAGGTGGGTGGCTAATTATGTCCCAACATCCATTATGTTGAAATAAGCCTACCATTTCGTGAGCTGGGCATTTTGTGATCTATCGTCCGCCGTGCTCGTTAGCCAAAACAGCTAATCTGCATGCAGACGTCAATGGTTCGTTTGATGAATTTTTAACACCGCCGCCGCTGGCATTCCACACGGCGGTTAATTAATTCCAAACAACCAACGGTGGGCGCCAATTTTACCCCATTTGGGTAATTTTAGCGTCTTTGTTTGATTTCATTATGCAAATTATATTTGGCATTTCCTTACCAAGAAATAATCGATATGCGCACAATAAAACGGTGATAGCATATTAAAACAGGTTTTAAGATTTAGAATAGATTAAATTAGATAACTTTTTATTGCACACCATACAATTACAAACAAAACAATTTTACAAAGGTGTAGGTTGTTGTATCGCTAAGAGTCATCACTTCCAGAAAACATTTGAGTAAAGGAATAGTACTAATAAAGGAAAGGCTATTAGAAATTACGATAGGAACGAATGAAAAAAATTCGACAACTGGTGTCATTAACTGATTAAAAAAATAGCTGAACTATCCCCTTATTCCTGCAAATATAAGTTTCTTTGATATAAAATTATTATTTGCTTTACATCAGCAAAACTACATGAACACATCCAGTAGGGTACAACAGTAATATTACCTGTGAAAAATTTATTTTTTTGAAAGTGTAGTCGTAGTTAAGTAGTACCTGTATTCCTCTCCAAACTCGTTTCAGCGCCGGCGCCGATCACGGAGGCTCCAACAGACCTGGCGACCAAGTGCGACCTCTCAGAATGCCAGCTGCCATACTGCTTCTGTTCCAAAGACGGCACGCTTATACCTGGTGGCATAGATCCGGAAGAGGTGAGCAAGCATTACATACATACTCTTTGAACAAGTTTTTGATGAAACCTCTTTTGAAGTTTATTTCCAAACATGAGACATTAAAAGACAAGCAAACATCGAGCTATAACCTGAACTCGATTGCACTACTAGTAAATGAATAACACATTTGGTTACACACAATTTACACAGTAAGTCTCATGAATAGAAAAAGTCTTGTTTAACTTCTTTGCTGACGTTGCATCATTTTACACACGTTACCGTGTGGCGTGTGAATGAAAAGTGATGAAATACAAGAGTTTAAGTATCTTGGCTTTATCGAGCCCTGCTCCATCACGCTCTCGACCAGGCTGGGCTATTTGTAAAAAATATGTGAATTCATATTTCTAAGCCAATTCATAATTTTGAAATGACGATAGAAAAGACGAGAAGTTGATTTATTTCGAAGCAATTTCAGCATTCACCGGGCTTCATTTTCGCCGTCTTCAATTTAAATTCCAGCAACTTAAATTACTTCTAAGTGAAAGTGAAAGAATAAAAATGTATTATTACACAATCCCAGAGACTATTTAAATAAAAGTTTGTTTTATTACCCGGTAGACGCCGCAAATGATCATGCTAACTTTCGACGGGGCCGTCAATTTAAACAACTTTGAACTGTACAAGAAAGTTTTCAACGGGAAACTGAAGAACCCGAATGGATGTCCAATACGAGGAACATTTTTCCTCTCCCATGAATACAGGTAATTTTTTAAAATGTTTACTTAGTAACTGTTTTGTGGACTTTGTAAATGATTACACTATTGGTAAATGTGGTCGTATTCAATACGAACTTACATTTCGATAGCTATGCTTTAGTGTCTGATACGTAAAATTTAATAGCAAACGAATCGACATTTTAAACGCCTAATTAAAAAAAATATTAATTAAATGTACACACATTTATTATTTGGAGCTTTTTCAAACTCACATTCCTGACAATGTTTTAACGGAAAGCTTACCATATAGTATTTTCATTCAATTTAGGCGTATTGCCTAGGGTGTATTTATTCGTTCACAAAAAGCTTTTTTTTAACATTCGATAAATTATTTAAAAAACGCGAAGTTTAAATGTTCTGTGTTGTAGCAATTTAATTGACTCTATCGATGAATTTTAACCGCACTAGATGCAAAAACTATAATGTATTGAGTTTAAGCGAACCCGAAAGCGATTGCATGAAAATTTAATTATGTTTTTGTAACATGTACTGAATTACTTTTTTCAGTAACTACGTGATGGTTCAAGCTCTAGCACACGATGGCCATGAGGTTGGTATTTTTTATATTCGACTTATATTTTAGAAATCACCAATTATTAGTAGGTAGGTAATAATAGTTAATTGGACTGTGATAATTTTGTTTCGTAGTTTGCAAAGTTTTGTTCGTATTATTGACATTCTGTTAAATAGAATCAGAACCAGAACTTTACCGGTAAAAAAGGAACTGTAAGCAAATTGATACTAATTACAATATTTTTCACTGAAAAATACGGGAATTTACCGATATATTTTCTATGCGTTACAGATAGCCACAGGCACAGTATCCCAGCAGCAAGGCCTACAAGACAAAGGCTACGAAGAGTGGGCGGGCGAGATGATCGGCATGAGGGAGATCCTGAAGAAATTCGCCAACGTCTCGCGGACGGAGATCGTCGGCACCAGAGCGCCGTTCCTTAAGCCGGGGAGGAACACGCAGTTTAAGGTAAAAATGTTTTAAAACCGGTTAAGTTTGAGCTGCTTATAAAACTTAAGTTTCCGTTTTTCAGTCACTGGTTACCCAGCGGGCAAGAAAAAGGATACGAGGAGTGCTCTTACCCATTAAGTAATCAATCTATTATGAAAAATAATCTACCTATCGTTTGAACTTTCAATCACCGATTTGGGTTTTGTAACTTACCTACTTATTTGTAGTTTGGTATGAGGAGTAAACCTAAACCTTTGTTGCAAATTACAGTTAGATCCCTCTGGTGAAAGTCCCGCCATGAGACGTAAATATGACCCTTTCAGAGCTTTTAGTAAGAATATTAAACTAACATTTGTACGTTAACTTACTTTTTGAAGCACACATTAACCAACTTAATACAAATTAGACATACAAACTAGTCTCCCACATCGTGTGTTGCCGTAATGACACATGTGGAGGTCTGCTGACTATGAAACTTAACTTTATTTGTAACTGCAAGTCCGTACGATGCGACATGCTGCACTCTACAAACCAACTGTTTGCAACTTCAAATTTCGGAGTATTACTTAAATATTATAATTCAGTTAGTTAGAAATTAGGGTGCACACGACCGGTGTGGCTTTGCGCTAGTGTTCCTGTTTTGATGAGAAGTGTCTGGAGGTTTGATGAACTTGCTTCTGCCATGAGCCAAAAATCGAACTACATCTTTCGATCATCGTTCGATTTATCTTTTTTAAATTACGTTACGTTAGGATATACCAGAGCTTGTTGGCGACAGTCAAACCAAATCCGCAGATGTATTTAAAAGATTGTTTTAAGCGCAATTGTATATAAGCAGAACATGCATATTGAAATCATATCTGATTGCTTATGTCCATGGTTCACAGTCACGTTCAAATCGCTGTACATTTTCAGAGGCATACATGTCTGTAGCAATGTTAGCGCGATGCAAAATACATGCAGCGCCATCTCTTAATGTTAAATATTAACTAACACGTTTCTTTTTATCCAGGTGCTGGAAGACTTCGGCTACATCTACGACAGTTCAGTAGGTGTGCCACCGCTGCCTATTCCCGTGTGGCCTTACACACTAGACTACAAGATCGCTCATGAGTGCAAGTCAGGCACTTGCCCCACTAAGTCCTTCCCAGGTTAGTGACGTGAATACAATACTTTGAAAAGAAACTATAGGTACTATGGACTGATTTTGTGATCAGCCCCCCCTTCCCCCACAAACGTTTAAGTATATAAATTAGCGCGCGATTTATGCGAGTGCCCAACATTTTGGGTTTTTAAACTTTCAGATTTTCAAAAGAGTTCGCTCGCACATAGAGATTTAAACAAATCAAAACTTTTTGCTCTTTCCTATTCCCGGACAGGCAATTAAATTTAGGCTTTTTGAATATTATGTAAAGTAAGTAAGTAAAGTCTAGCAAAGATTTTAAAAGATTTTAGTTGTAATAATGATATATGCCGGATAAATTTTCGTGGAAATTACGGCGTACGGTTTGTGGAACACCATTTGTGAAGTGTGTGTTCCCCTGGGTGGGTGATTCCCTGTTGGACCCCCGAGGGTCCACCTGGACCACTTTGGGAACCACTGCTTTACAAGCTTGACTGTGCGAGCGACTGCGATCGCTAGATTCGAAAATACGGATGAAATGTTTGCTTAAACTTAAACCGCATGTAAGAAGACATTAGCGATGTTTAGATTTTCATAACGAAGTTATGACTTTTAAAATCAGCCCTATTGAAGATTGAACTGTGACTGTTAGCACTATCTTACTATTAAAAAACATTTTCTAGGTGTATTACTGAATAATTTGTGACATATGTTCTGAGGCTAGCCGCATAAGTCTGAAGTGTGATTTACTACGCCAAGGTCGTTCGTTTCTTGAATATCTTATATGCTAGCATCAATATTGTGACTGAGTAGGCATCTTTTATTCAGCTACTTTCCATCTCATCCGATAGAGAGTAATAATGAAAATGGATTCAAGGTGATCTTTTGATTTTGAATAGAGGTTAATTTGCGCCACATTGAGTTACGTCATAGATGAAGTTGTTTAAGAATAAGTATTTACTTTTAATCTTAATACGAGCTGTTAGAGGTTGCATACGGACCAAAAGAAAATAGATTGTTTGAAAAAAACAAGTATTTACTGTTTCTTTACGAGCTACTAGCTTTTACCCGCGACTTCGTCCGCGTTAGGTAGTTTTTTTGGAATGCGTTATTTTACCGCAATACCAATTTTATCTAAATGTAATTCAAATGTTTGGTAATCTAGGACTGAAAGCTCATTTGGAAAGTAATTTTTCCCATGGGAATCCTTTTTTTCCCGCGGTCAAAAGTAACTTATGTCCTTTTTTATGTCTCAAACTATCTCCTTACTGAATTTCGTTTAAATCTGTTCAGTAGTTTAGGTGCAAAAGCGATCGGCGCATCTGAACTTTCCCATGGGAATGCGTAATTTTACCGTGGTAAATAGTAGCCCATGTCTTCGGGTTTCAAAATATCTCCATACCAAATTTTATGCAAATCGGTTCAGTTGTTTAGGCGTGATTGAGTAAAACACAGACAGGCAGAGTTACTTTCGCATTTATAATATTATTATGTATAGTATGTATTTTTTTGTACAGGATTATGGGAGGTGCCATTCAACGCCCACTACGTTGAGACATTCGAGGGAGGACACTGTCCGTACTTGGACCAATGTGTACTGCACAACCACGATGCTGATGATGTAAGTTTAAGATTTGCATTTTATTTGTGTTTTATTTTAATCAGATAGATTCGAGACTATTTCAACCTCGAATTGAAATATTGTGCGCAAAGAATCTGCCTTCCAAGCCCTAGCATTCCTTCCAATTCTAGAAACGACACCAAATTTTTAATCCCTAACAAGAAAAACATGCTCTTGGTAGTTCAGAAGATTTAATGTATCTAGTTCTACATGCCAAGCCACGGTAGTTTTTGCATCGCACCTATTCACTAAGCCAAAACAAATGCAATGTAATAATATTATTCAATTTTTAACGCTACCAAGTCAAATACCTTAAAGGTAAACCTTTTAGCACTGATTGAAAACTCACAAATGTACTTCTCGTATCTATTACTTAACGCTAAAACATAAATTGTTTGTTAAACGGAAATGCTAACAATGCTATCAATCCTATTGGTTGGTGCAGGTGACGAGTGCTCAACGACGTGTAAAAGTAATTACTTTAAGCTTCTCGTACACCCAAGTAATTACCTAAGATTTCGAAGAATTAAAAGCCGTAAATTCCAATTGACTATTATATTAACAGATTGTGGGTTAATTTGAAAAATTTCTCTACTTGTCTACCCGTCAGGGAGCTTGTGACGAAAAAATAATGATAAACCGTCATGATCATGAGCTAAAATACTTTAAGAAGAAGAAGAAGAAGAAAACATTTTTATTCAGTATCACATTTTTACCAAATAGAAAAAAACACCTTTAAAATCACATATACAAGATACTGAAAGGGGGGCCACTCAGCTTGTGTCGTAGCATCCCAGGAATGCCACGACGCTGGTCTTCCGTGGCCACCCAGAGAGAAAGATAGCACTACTTTGCACAACAATTGCTTTAATCAAAATAGGTACTTATACAGGTAGTTTAGTGCTACCAGGTCAAAATAACACATCGAATTGGTATTATTTTTGACGATTCGTTTTAATCATGTCATTTGTCAAGCAGCTGTAGCGTTCAGATATGTTATCTATTAACATTCGAGTAAACTCAGTTAAGATAGTAGGTATAAGCATTAAGTCAAGATACGACTTAGCTATTTCTAGCTGTAGTATCTTCTTATAAGTTGGGTATGAACAACAACGACTACCAAAACACTGAAAACTGGTCAAAAGAATAGGACGACCACGTTGGTGTAATGGTCTAGAAGTTGACTATTAACCAAGAGGTCACGGGTTCGATCCCCGCTCTGTACAAACATTTGTGTGCTTGAATATGGCTGTTTTTACTGGTCTGGGTGTTATATGTATTTATTTAAGTTTATTTGTAATACCACTGTTGATTCTGATATCTGTAACACGAGTGCTGAAGCTACTTACCACGGAGTCAGATCAAAGGATGTGATGTTGTTGTATTAAAAAAAAATTAGCACATACTTTTTATTCGATAGGTGTCATCGAATAAAAAGTCCAGGAAAATAATAAACTGGAACGCATCGGCATTTTATCGATAAAACGAGACCATTTAATCTGTGAAGCGAAGCAATTGATTTGATAACAGCACTGCTGGTGGGTACGTGTCTCTATCGGAATCGGGACGCAATGGGTTTATTACATAGAACAGTTGTACGGGTATAATTGACTGGGGGTCGGGGCCGCGACTGAATCCGCTAAAATGTATGATTTCTCTAAATCTAATAGTATTCTATAGACTGAGGTTGAAGTAAATCTGACGTCAAACAAAATTGAATCGTATAAACATTGCCGCCCTTTTTTCCTCTTGTTGTTAAAATGGTACTATAATGAATTCCTGAAACACGTCATTCTTAATATTTGGACCAAGTTTAATTTATAATTAGTATTTGTGTAGATATGTCGACTCGGGACTACTAAGACCGTTTTAAGATTGATTATAGGTACCTACTGATTAAGAAAAAATAACTATGTTTAAAACTATTATTATTTATGCATTATGACAAATATACCTCACCATTGTACCAATGCAATGTAAAAAACGTATACTTGAATACCTATATGAGTTTGCACCAAAAAGCTAGGCAGTGCACCTCTTTAAAGTGCTGTCAAGTACAGCATAGCTTTCTCTATTTCAGTGTGGTGATTTAAAATACTCGTATAATTATAATTCATTAGAATCTGTTTACTAATTGTATTAAAATTAAGATAGTATTTAAAGGTATATTGAAAATGACATCGTAAACATTTCGTAATACATTTTTACAAGAAATATTATCTCTGTGTTATTTGTTGAACATTATGTGTAGGCAGGTAAGCTTGTTTATGAACCGAAATGTAATGCCAGTAAAAAGTAAATACTTTTCCAACTTAATACGCTTACATCACCAATGTCTGGAGTTGGAAAAAAATGCGAAAATGTTGTCTAAACCTTGTTAGTATTACGTCGCGACAGAAACATTAAGAATATTATCTGCACCTCGCTGTCTCACGTGTTGGTATATAAAGTGAAACATACATGCTCTAGTCTAGCACATAATGTGAACAGACAAACATACCCACTTAGCTTTTAACTTTTTTGTTTTATTGCTGTCTAGAAGTCCAAAGGGCAATCGGCTAATTAATCTTTCTTAGCGAAGAGTTTTATTTATTAGCTGGATAAATTCGGCATTCGCCGAAATTACAAACTTGCTCGATCATACAAAATATATGGGCTCGTACGTATTTTGAAATAGCCAAGCTGTAGTTAGGGTTTCCGAACGTCTTTGGAATACTTAGGTAGGTACTATCAAAGTACTTTTGTACAAACAGATAACAGATTTATGATAAGAATTGGGTGTAAGTAATTAAATAAACACAATAACAATATTTTCTGCTGAAGCAACCTTTCTAAGAGCTGAGAAAAAAGGGAATTACTTCACACTAAAAGTGTATTGTACAGTTATATAACAGTTTCGTTTCATGTAATGTCTCAACTCGCTTCTTTGTATCTTTCTTTGGTGAATTCGATAAAGACAAAACGGACATAGCGAATATTTAGACGAATCAACATACTATGACGAGTTATTTTTTCCATTTTGAGGACCACACAGAATAATGTTAATAATGTTTTTGTTTATATCTTATTTAATTATATTAATTCTTAATTTATCTAATGTACTAAGTTGTGAAATATAAATAATATCTATTTCTAATTTCTTTTAATATCGTTCGCATAGGTACTAGAGTGGCTCCAAGAAGACTTCAACCGTTACTACGAACAGAACCGGGCGCCGTACATGATGCCGTTCCACACCAACTGGTTTCAGATCAAGGCTCTAGAAAGGGGCCTCCACAAGTTCCTGCACTGGGCCGCAAGCTTGTAAGTATTACAACACGTTATAACACAGGACAGAGAAAAGTGTAACATAACTAATAAATAATAAAAGTTCCTCTGGCCGATTTCGACCACAGCGTCCAATCTTTACAAAGAACAGCCAACTACGCAGAAGATATTATAGTACACAAGTGAGAGTGAGCGCAATACACAGGTGAGACGGCAATCCACCATGACCAGAGAGAGATCAGGCGTAGGACCAACGGCTTAACGTGCTTTTCGAGGCACGAGGGTGTAACACCGCCAACTTTCCGACTCCGAGCTGTTTTTTTTTTGTGAAATTCATGACTGAAAATCTCAGAGACAATTTCGGCTCGAACTGGGATTCGAGCCCAGGACCTATCGGATGTAAGGCAAAAACTTTGCCACTACACCAATGTGGGAGTTAACATAATTACCACTACAGATAACGGTTACTGGCTAGGCCAAGCTCTTCTTACGTTAGAGGTTCAGTTACACGAAATGTGTTTTCCCTTTCAATCATGCTTAAGCCTTTAGACTTGGTGCGCTAAATCAATTGTTAAGAGATACGTGCGTAAAGCATTTGATGTCTATCACAAAAATTCCGCGCTTCCTCAATGTATTTGTCATTTAGAAGGCTTAGGGCACACCTGCGTCATGCTGTTGCTACGATTTGCGAGTGTCAGCGATTGAGGAGCGATTGGTTGACGCGAATCTTGGCGACAGAGAGTGGCAGGTGTGCCCTGCGCTTAATAGGCACCTTAGACATATCGCGTAAGAAGCTTAAGGAACTGCAGTGTCCCCACTAAGTTAAGTACTAGTCGTATGTGCCCTTCACACATTGGATGGTCTGTATGTAACCCGATGTCCGTCTAAGAATGTTGAGTTGAGTCGAAAGTCTGAAAAGAGAGGGTTGATATTGATAAGATTATTGACAGTTTTCAAAATAAATAAATTAAGTACGGACAGCAAATGTCAATATCACAGACCAACTAGTACATGTACAGGGTGTCTAAAAAAGGAAAGATAATCCTGTATTGTCACATTATGGCGTAGACAAAAATTCTACCATTTTCGAGCCATATATATAAAAAATATATATAGATAGCTTCAAAATGGTGAGACTTTGTTTTTTTCCCAATGTGACAGACCATTACGTGACCTGTCCTTTCTTGCAAGATTGTTCATTATTTTTCGGATACTCTGTACCTATATACGAAGTACGTCTCTCGACGGTATACATGTCTTGATTACCGGTCTATGTATTACTATTAATCAAGACTTGTACCTTGTAGACGTAACGTTGGCTAGCCACTGATTACAGTCGCGCGGTTCCAGTAAATGTTCTTTGTCTTTAATTAATTCTATTGTGCCTGACAATTTGCCCTAATTTATTCTACTTTTGTACCTGTTGTTACTTATTTCGCTGCTGATAAGTTTGTTTTGAATGCCCGAAGAATTCTAAAAACCGGGAACTACCAGGTTATTTGTGAACTTGACTGATTTGTATCTACTTTTTTGTAGCAAGCTTTTAAGTTAGTATTATGCGACAAGTTCATATCGTATTGTTTGCTGTGTGAAAACCGTAAATGAGCGTGCTCGAAAAATATTAGGGTCACAAAAAGTTAATAGTAAAGATTACCCAAAGAATAAAAGTTGTATAAATTGGAATTTGTTAAAGCTACTAAGTCAGCAAGTTAGTATTTATAACTAATTAGATAATAGCGAGAAGGCGCTAAGTTTACTTAACTAGTTTGCAAAGCTTAAATTGAGATAATTAGAGAAAATAAACTTTTGTCTAAGAGTGAAAGTGGTTAGGTTTTGATTGTATAAGAAAAACAAACAGATGCTTAGCGAAGTTCAAAGTCATCTAGAGCTTCATTAAGAGAGCAATCCACGAAGAACAATTTTCGAGTGTTAAGAAAAAAATTGGTGGCAGTTGGGCCTGAAAACACCTGACAGTAACGTATGTCACTTTCCATACAAACTCCTCTTAACTTAACCGCAATGAGCCCAGTCCGTGGAGTATGGCTCTACCACCTCAAAGCTAAGGTGAGGTAAGATTTTCAAGTTGTCTAATGAATTACCTAGATACCACACCTATAAGAAAACTTTTTTAGCTTCTGAAATTGTAATTTTCGCTAACCAAGAAAGCCAAAGCGCTTCTGTCTCCGTATTATTGTATGTATTTAGTTGCAAGATGCAACGCGCTCAAGTTTCTGTGACGCTCAGTCACCCGAGAGCAACCTTTGTTGCGAGCGGCTGCGCGAAAAGTTCCCTTTGTAATTACAAGTCACACGGCGAAAACTGAGCTAATAATTGTACAAGCTCCCACTGGTACACTATTTACAGGAGCGGCAGGTTACTCTGTTTGGTACTTGTAATATTTGAACAAAGACGTGTTTGAATACGGCGACTGAAGTTAATTCGTGCAAAAGGGTGTATGAGAGAAAATGCATGCCGGATTGTTTATCTTTTCATTACCTACGGTCTTGTGGGTATGTTTCGAAATAAAGGGGTTTTAAATCAGAGTCAGTGGCGATGTTACTGTATTTTCTGATAACATTTCAGCATTTTTTTACATAAAAGTTGTCGGGTGCTTCAGATAAATATATAAAAAAATAAATAAAATAAATCAAAATACTTATCTTCTTGCGCATTCCATATAACGCCATTTCATAGACCACGTATATTTATTAAGAGAATGGTCAAGATGAAAACTATCTACATAACCCACTTCTTGTTCCAGAGAAAACGTATGGTTCGTCACCGTCACCCAAGCTCTAACCTGGATCACGGACCCCAAGCCAGCAAAGGCACTAGCCAATTACGAGCCTTGGCGGTGTGACAATAAGGACTTACCCCCAGCGCCTTGCAATCTCCCCAACAAGTGCGCCCTTCCCTTCAGACACCCTGATAGCAACTTCACCGACACCCGGTATATGGAGACTTGCAGCGAATGCCCTAAACAGTAAGTTTCGCTTTAGATTAGTTTTCTGAAGACGCATTAAGACTAGATGTAACCGTATGCAAGTTAGTTAAAGTAGCTCCGAAGAGATTCGTGACTGTAACATGCAGTTGTTTACTTTAAGAAAGGACCGTTTTGATGGGAGAATAGCATGTCGCATGCGACTCGCATTTTAGACACAGAATTTCCAAAATAAATAGGTATAAGTTTTTCTTAATTTAATAGATTCATAAGATTTAAAGTTAATTAGTTTTCAAACTTATGAACACGCGAAGGCGAGACGATACGAGACTAAATTTAGCGAACGTGACGAACATAATTTTGTTTTTGTTTACACTTCTCGTCTCCTCAGCTTTAGTGGAAACTGTGAGTTCACAGTTTTTCGCTAGTTAGCGAAGAAGAGATATGCATGCAGTAGGTATTTCTAGGTAATACAGCGCTGCAGGGAAAAACTATACGCTGTCATATAAATACAATAGAAATGGTGGCAATAACAGCACCCAAGCCACCCGATGCGTAACCATACCTACCTGGTTACATGGAGCTGTCTACGCGGTGATGACTAGGCGCACGCTATGTGCTGCCTTAATTTTAAGGCTTCGCTACTCTAGTAGCACGGCATGGTAGCGCAGCATTTCTTAGCGTATATTTGCTGCTTATGCCCTGCCTGTGTGAAAAAGCCTGAACATTCTTTTTATGGAGCTGTATTCGCACATCTCTATTTTTGTAGAAAGTTTTAGCCTTTTTGATCTAAATACGGCTATTTACTTTTATCGATTTTCTTTTCCAGGTACCCTTGGTTGGGCGACTCAGGCGGAACTGGGATTCCTGGCAAAGACAATTATATACCTGATAATCTCAAGAGAAAGTAGATGATGTGACTAGTAGATGGTGTGTGTAGTCTTAGTGTAGCCTTTATAATCTATTTAGATTATCCCACAATCAAGACTTGGGTTACTGACTACCTCCAATTTTCCAATGGTGTATAAACGATTGTGATTCTCGGATATACTGAATAGATTATATTTTGTATATACCTACTCTATGTCATTCTGTAGGTTCTAAGGTAACGATGACTAGTCGTCGCAACTCACAACAGATTTTAATGCTTTTTATATCGTCGTACATGATCTTATTTATGACAAAAAGTGATAAAGAAAAACACGGCAAGAGTACCCTGCTCATGGCGTGTTTTTCTGACACATGTTTTCAACCAATCTTCAACAGTTAAATGCAGTTTTTTAAAAGTTCTGAAATATGTAAGAGATCTCAACCTTTTAATGACAGTTGAATTTATGTTTGTCATTACGTCATAATAATAAATGTGTACATAATTCAGTAATTTTTAACTTCTACAATTTTAAGACGATAAGTATAAAATGTTTTAAGCGTAAAATGTTTCGTATTTTATTATTTATCTATAGACTTGATTTGAATATGTATAATGTAGTGACTGCACCTGTGTATTTAACTCAAATTCTGTAATTGTAGATATTAAATGCCATGACATAAATAAGTTTAGTGTAGTAAAGTGTTAACTGAATTCGCCTTATTAGAATTATCATTTAGTCAATGATTAATTTTCTTTTCAAATCTCAAATGCCATTGATTCATTCCGACATTACAATGACAATAAAAATTTCTGTTTTGTATCAAAATAAATTATGTATACGCAGTGAATTGGTGCTGCTTGTAATTTTAAGGTTAAATAGCTGTTTATTTGTTTAATACAATGGAAATGTATTTTCAAAGGCGTTCTTTCATTATTTGAGCTTTTAACCTGTAAATGACGTACAGATTTGCATTGTTACTACATATTTATTTTGGATTGAAACAGCATTCGTTATAATTATTATGGTGTGGGTACACGGACAACGATTCTGCTGGTATGTAGATTTTAATAAAGAAGCAACATTTCGTATTTAGCTTTCGAACCATAGTTACACAAAATCATAAAACGACATTTATGACAAAATATTTGTAGTAGAACCTACGTTGTAGGTATTTCTTGGAAAAGTCACGATTTTCAAACCAGAAATATATTTCCCTGAACATCTAAAACATATTTTATAGGTAACTAGGTACTGCGTAATAAATCTAAAAACATGAGTTTACGAGTGCAATTTGTTAAATAGACGCATTGTGGAATTTGCGAATCCAGACGACGAAAGAGCTGTCGTAAAAGATTTATGAAATCTTTAGCTGGAAAAATGAAATATAAAATGGTTATAAACAAGTTACCGGGGAGATTTGATATGTGTAACTAAATGAAAGCTGTGAAAAAAGCGTATTGTGTGTGATGTTTATAAGCGTGGACGGGCTCGAGTAGGGTAGTGCCTATCTTAGTCATAGGTATCGATGTTTTAGGAATCTTTTGCTACTAATGTCTAGTTTAAAATATACCTCGTCGTATTAAGGAATGATGAAGCGCAGGTCCGCCATTGTAGAAGTAGGAGCATACGTTTGCAACAAAGAAATACCTCAAAATCTATTCGCTTACTTTTCGTTATTCTAATTAAACGTTACAGATCTTTAGATATTTAGTTCTCACTATATTTTGACCTTTGTTGGTTATATATGAAATTAATTATACACACTCAAAAATAGTTAATACAGTAATAGTTGCTGTGTGTAGTGTAGAAAATATATTGCTTGTCAGCTACATCTTCGGTACTTGCTTAACAGTAATATTCCTAAAAGGCACATCCCTAATTCAGAGCCACGGAGATTTAATTTGAGATTGCGCGCGAATGGGTGCCTCGGAAACTTTCTCCATATTCGCATGCATTAGTCGCTGTTGCCGAGGTTTTTTTTTATATATTTACGATACGCCAAATTACTTTCACCTCGTTTTGTCTATGAAATAATTTTATTTAGGCACGCACGACCACACGTCAAGTTTATCACGAAAATGAGTAGCTTGATGAGGAGCCGGAGTGTACCTTAACGATTCAGGACGAGTAAGTCACAACCACATAATCAAAAGAAACAGGATAACATTGCCTATTACTTTTAAGAGTTTAAAAATAAAGTGTTCTTAGAAAAAAGCTGAAACGTACTAAAAATGCAATTAGAATAGACCTACTGGTAATGTTACTGCGACTCAATTAAGCGACTCCGTGGAAATGGAAAAGTTTCGGCTGCGATGAAGAAATATAAATAAGTAAAAAGTAAATCAAACTGAAATAATATTTGTAGGTTTCATCTTACTATTCTTAAGACTTTACTACTTATATTTTAGGTTATTGATAAGTTTTTGTAGCTTTATAAAGAAACTCTTACCGTTACTGAGGCATACTGCACTTAAATTGTAGCTGCCATGCAGTCCACGCGAAAAAGTAAAACTGTTTCAAATATAATGTGAAATTTATTCTAACATTTTAAGTTAATTTAACCCTCGTACACACGGGTGTAATTTGGCCTCGCAACGCAGTGTACGTAAATACCGTACATAAAGGAGGCGGTGTAATAAGGTCCAGAGGCATTTGAGCCGAGTGGCACCACATAACAGGTTCCCTCGAGCATGCACTGCTTCATAAAATATAATAAGACTATTACCCTCTATATGGAAACAGGTCAAACGGAACTCGACATGCAAATGGGAAATGAAAAACATTTAATTGGGAGATACGATGTGACGTGATTGCAACACAATGAAGTGTAGTGGAAGGGTTGAATTGTATTGCGATTTGCGAACATTGTACGGTAGACTTTAGAACTTGGAGATAAAACAAAGGATTCGAATTCTATCCTGAATCAGAAGTCAACACTAAGCTAATACGTTAATAAGCTAATACTAAGTACCTATATTTCATATTTTACCTATGATCAAACTTCGCATTTTGTTAAACCTACGCTGAGAAACATTATAACGATGATGCTTTTTTAAAAACAATTAATAAGTATTCAGTTGTTTTTTTTTAAATTAAATTAATAATATGTTTGGATGCTTCTAAAAGATATAACTTCAGTTTGAAATCATCCGATTTTGTAGGCTTCGTGGCAAGACGTAGATCGTTAGAACAATTCCAAAGAGCCATAATGATTAAACTTTATTCTCGCAATTAACACGAAAGTAAGCTCGGAGGCTGAGTGAATCCTCAGTGCTACACATATACATCACTTGATGTACTTATACAGTGCGTTATACTGCAATGCTGATGTTTGTGTAACTACCTACTTATAAGCATTTTGAATTAAGGTATTAAAATTAATAACAACAACCTAAGATTTTGTCAATTAGAGAGCGTGGCTTCTGTGCGACTTAGGGCGCGTTCACATATAACGTTTGGTTTTATTGGTCCGTTAAAACATTTATGTTGTAAGCGTATGTAGTTGTAGGTATGACCGAGTTCACACATACCTTCCAGTACATCGGATTCAGTATACTGGATCGATTCAGTATGATGTGATGTGTGATTACTATCTCCAGTAGCGACAGATCCGTTAAACGGACGTTATATGCGCCTCTACGCTTGTTGAGTTTGTGGCGACTGCGTCCCACATACGCCTTATACCGGTTAATTGTAAATATGTATTATTTTAATGCATAATTGTAAATACGTCTTTGTACAGAATTAGATGTAAGTGCTTTGTGAATATTCGCGTGTTAATTTTAAGGCATGGTAGATTAAGTTATTTTAGTTTCTCACGCATCTGCGCCTATTAGGTTTACGATGCTAGTTATTAAGTTATTTGTAAGGTGCAATACAATATTGTCGGAATGTTTAACTTAGTCTCTTCAGTGTTTCGCCGACGTAACATTTGTTCCATTGTCAGTCTATAGGTTTATTGCACCTATTAAGAACCAACCTTTGTAATGTCTTCCTAGTTAATTGTTATATTTTCATTGTTGTATTCTGTTTGTACCAACCATATTTCTATTGTATTGTTTTATTCTTTTGTTAGTGTGTTTCCTCCAAAGGCAGCCGACCGCCGTGAGGATTAAAACCAGGTTCAACCAGGTTCAGGGGGCAGTCAGTACGCAACCTCAGCACCGGTCGGACGCCTTGAAGGCTCGTCCTCACTATCATTCTCAATATAGTCCGTCTCGCCAGTCCATGAACTTTTATTTGTGTAAATAAACTACGAACCCTGCAACCCGTGTATAGAGCGCCGACAGTGGTGACCCCGACGTGATCTTACGTTTTTATTGTGCGCTTAGGGTGTATCAGGGTTCAGTTTCGCGCCGCGCAGTGAAATTTACAGACTTGCTGGTATTTTTTGTGTGAGTGTAATCAGAGTTTCTTACAATGGCTAATGAAAATCCCAATGCCAACGGGCCCGTCAAGAATGTCCCATGGCTGCAGATGGCACCGTTCAACACATCGGACCCTGAATCATGGATGGATTGCGCGGAGAGTTTGTTGAGCATGTCAATGGTGACAGACCCAACACAAAAATGCTTATACATCATAAGCAAAATGGACTCTAACGCCCTCAGTGAAGTAAGAGACCTTATAACCGGCCTCTCGGTCGTCACAGCGGACCAGTACAAAGAGCTTAAAGAAAAGATAGTGAAAAGGTTTGGCGCATCCCAGACCGTGAAAACCCAGCGTCTCCTAGAAGGAGAGGAGATTGGTGACCGAACGCCGACACAGTTCTTGCGGCACCTTAAGTCACTAGCTGGCAGCGCTATATCCGAGGATGTTTTGCGTGTTATTTGGACGAGGGGTTTACCTACCGACATGCAGGCAGCCGTCGTGGCCAAGAGAGATACGCCACTCGAAACACTGGCCGACATCGCAGATCTAATAGCTGAAAACGTTAGGCTGCGGTGCACGAGGCCATCGCCCCCGGTAGCAGCAATCTCTACACACGTCACGGACGAACGTCTTCGCCGGCTTGAGGAGAACATGGCACTTCTCATACAGAATGTGCAACAGGCGCAAGTAAGTGAGATGAATACAATATCCAGCAGGCCACGCGGTCGTTCAAACACACGCTCACGTACACCATCACGGTCTAGAACTAAACCGGCGGACTGGCTGTGTTGGTACCATCATCGCTATGGTGCCCAAGCAAAGAAATGCGTAGAACCGTGCTCCTACAAACCACAGCAGGGAAACGCGAGCGGGAGTCATTAACGGCGGATGACGCAATATCCCATCCACCTACACGCCGCATCTTCGTTACCGACAAGGCGAATAATGCCACGTTCCTTATTGATACAGGGGCCGATCTTTGTGTGTACCCTAAAGCGCTAGTCCCTACGGCTTGCAAAGCTTCTGCCTATGGAGTAGTCGCCGCCAACGGAACTCCAATAACCACATATGGTACTATCGCATTAACCTTAAACCTCGGGCTTCGAAGAGACTTCCCATGGATATTTGTGGTAGCGGATGTAGACAAACCAATCATTGGTGTTGATTTTCTCGGTCATTACAACCTTTTGGTAGATGCGAAAAATAAGAGGTTGGTAGACGCGATCACTCATCTTACGGTCAATGGACATGTAGCTGAGTGTGAGCAACTCACTGTAAAAACATTAAGTGCTACATCACCTTACCTCGATCTGCTCGCCAAGTATGTTGAAATAACACGACCAGACGGAACCATGCAAGGGGTAAAACATGGAACTAAACATCACATACTGGTAACATCAGGACCTCCGGTAGCACTCAAACCGCGACGGCTCGCCCCCGATCGCCTTAGGCTGCCAAGAAAGAGTTCGATTCGATGGTAAAACTTGGCATCGCTCGCCCATCTAAAAGCCCATGGGCAGCGCCCTTAGTTATGGTACCAAAGACGACTACAACCTCCACGCCAGAATCCAGCTCATCATCGATTCCCGAAAACGTTAAGGAGACCGAAGAAAGACATCGCCCATGCGGTGACTACCGCGGTCTGAATGCGAGAACAGTTCCTGATCAGTATCCCGTGCGTCACATTCAAGACTTTGCGCAGGGTTTAAGTGGCAGTAAAGTGTTTTCAAAATTAGATTTAGTGCGTGCGTTCAATCAAATCCCTATCGCTGAAGAGGACATCCCAAAAACTGCTATCACAACGCCGTTCGGTTTATTTGAGTTCAAATTTATGACTTTCGGCTTACGCAATGCAGCTCAGACGTTTCAACGGTTTATGGACGAAGTGTTAAGTGAATTAGACTTTTGTTATTGCTACATAGACGATATTTTGATAGCATCGAGTGACGAAAAAGAACATTTAAAACACCTAGAGACAGTATTTGATAGGTTAAGAAAGTTTGGTGTAGTGATTAACCCTAAGAAATGTGTATTCGGCCAATCAGAGATTGAGTTCCTTGGCTATTTAGTGTCACCCGACGGTACGCGCCCGCACCCTGAAAAGGTAGAAGCAATACGGACGTACCCACTCCCAACCACAGCGAAGCAGCTAAGACGGTTTCTTGGTATGTTAAACTTTTATAGAAGGTGCATACCTAACGCAGCTGCTAGCCAGTCTAGCCTTAACGAACTACTCCATGGCAACATAAAAGGTAAAACTCCAATTGCGTGGACGGATCAGGCGAGAAAAGATTTTGATGTGTGTAAAGAGAGTCTAGCCCAGGCAGCTTTGTTAGCTCATCCTCGGGACGACGCCGAGCTAGCCCTCTTTTGTGACGCATCAAACAATAGCATTGGATCAGCTCTGCAACAAAAGGTAGGTAACGATTGGCATCCTATCGCATTCTTTTCTAAAAAGCTTACTACGGCCGAACTAAAGTACTCAGCGTACGATCGCGAGCTATTCGCTATCTATGCTGCAGTCAAACATTTTAGGCATTATGTTGAAGCAAGACAGTTTGTAATTTTTACTGACCATAAGCCGATAACCTATGCATTTCATAAAAAAGAGCAACAATGTTCACCCAGGCAGTTTAGACACCTGGATTTTATTGGTCAATTTTCAACAGACATACGTCATGTGAAAGGGGAAGATAACGTGCCAGCCGACGCACTTTCACGTATAGAAAGCATTCGTAAAGGCCTTGATTGGGAATCGCTTGCAAAGTCACAGAAAAATGACACACACCTTAAGTCGTTGCTGGATTCAAATGATTCATCATTGCAATTACGACTTTTTACTTTGCCAGATAGCGACACACCAGTGTACTGCGATGTATCAACTCAACGCGCTAGACCTTATCTCACGGAGCCTTTCAGGAAGATAGCATTTAATATTTTACATCAGAATTCACACCCCGGGGCACGAGCTACGACGAAACTCGTTTCACAACGATTTGTCTGGCCCTCAATGAACTCTGACTGCAAAAAGTGGACAAGAGCGTGCTTGGGTTGTCAGCGTTCTAAAGTATCGCGACACGTTATCACTCTTCCTGGTAGTTTCGCACCGCCATCATCCCGGTTTGACCACGTTCATTTAGACATTATCGTTATGCCTTACTCTGAGGGATATCGATACTGTCTCACGTGTGTCGATCGCTTTTCAAGATGGCCTGAGGCGATACCAATACCCAATCAGGAGGCAGAAACGGTGGCACGCGCGTTCTATTCGAATTGGATTGCACGTTTCGGCGTTCCAAGCAGAATCACAACGGATCAAGGCAGGCAGTTTGAGTCGCACCTATTTAGAGATCTAAACGCTCTACTAGGTTCGAATCACCTACGCACCACTGCTTATCATCCATCCTCAAATGGTATGGTAGAACGCTTTCATCGGCAACTTAAGAGTGCTATTAAGTGCCATACCTCAGCTGACGAGAGCTGGACGCGGGTATTACCAACAGTATTGTTAGGTATTAGGGCATCCTGGAAAGATGATCTACAAGCTACATCCGCTGAACTTCTATACGGTCAGAGCTTGCGCCTCCCAGGTGAGTTTTTGTGTAAAAGTCCCACGCACAACCTAGTACCTAGCGATTATGTAAACCATCTACGACAGCATTTTAACACGTTAAAGCCAGTCGACGGCACGCGCCATGGCATTAAAAGTACTTTCTGTTTTAAAGATTTGATGTCGTCTAGCCACGTGTTCGTAAGGAATGACGCTGTTAAAGCTCCGCTGCAACAACCCTACGAAGGGCCATATAAGGTCATAAGCAGGTCAAACAAAACATTCGTACTCGATATACGTGGACGCGAAGTCACGGTATCGACCGAAAGACTAAAACCTGCCTATATTCTGAGAGATGCGGAACACCACCCAAACAACCATCCTGACAGCAGTATCTCATTGGGTTTAACTTTTGACAATAGCCTAGGTCAAACAACCGGTTCCAATGTTAGTTCAGGTTCTCCACCTCCAGCTGTACCGCCCGTCTCCGACGAACCTAACGTCCCTCGCCGTTCTGGCAGACGCGTTCGTTTTCCAGACTACTACCAAGCAGGTTCGTGATATAACGTATTTTTTCGTAATTTTGATATTTCGTTATTTAGATCACTGTATAGCTTTAGTAGCGTAGCGTAGTTTTCTTATCACGATTGTTGTTGTTTTTTTTCGTGATCTAAATCACTGGTAGGGGGGTACTGTGGCGACTGCGTCCCACATACGCCTTATACCGGTTAATTGTAAATATGTATTATTTTAATGCATAATTGTAAATACGTCTTTGTACAGAATTAGATGTAAGTGCTTTGTGAATATTCGCGTGTTAATTTTAAGGCATGGTAGATTAAGTTATTTTAGTTTCTCACGCATCTGCGCCTATTAGGTTTACGATGCTAGTTATTAAGTTATTTGTAAGGTGCAATACAATATTGTCGGAATGTTTAACTTAGTCTCTTCAGTGTTTCGCCGACGTAACATTTGTTCCATTGTCAGTCTATAGGTTTATTGCACCTATTAAGAACCAACCTTTGTAATGTCTTCCTAGTTAATTGTTATATTTTCATTGTTGTATTCTGTTTGTACCAACCATATTTCTATTGTATTGTTTTATTCTTTTGTTAGTGTGTTTCCTCCAAAGGCAGCCGACCGCCGTGAGGATTAAAACCAGGTTCAACCAGGTTCAGGGGGCAGTCAGTACGCAACCTCAGCACCGGTCGGACGCCTTGAAGGCTCGTCCTCACTATCATTCTCAATATAGTCCGTCTCGCCAGTCCATGAACTTTTATTTGTGTAAATAAACTACGAACCCTGCAACCCGTGTATAGAGCGCCGACAAGTTAATTTTGGAAAACATAAATTTTACTCCTTTTTTCCAATTTCAATACTTTTTGAAGGCAAGGAAACATCACGTCGGCGCGCTCACATTCTGTCTCTTTTTGACTAAGGCCTAAAATTGTTTTTATTTCACCTCAACAGATAACTGAACGATAGTCACATCAAGAGTAGATACATGATACTTTAGTGAAATAGTCACAATTTGGTCCCTACGCTGATCTATTACCACGATATATGGGACGAAAACAAATTGGCGTGCTCTATACAGAAAATAGCGCTCTCATTTTACGTTTACACAAACACGTATGTTTGTCACAACAATTTCCTAATGTCATTACCGGATGACTTGATTAACTCGGCCGCAATAACAACTTAATCTGGCTCGATGTGAATGAGTTTGCTCATTATTTTCTCTTATCAACATACTTAAGAAGATAAAAGCACCGACTTATTCTTATGGACGGCGTTTTTATGTCGTCAGAATAGGGAAATAACGAAGTCATAAATGGGAGTTGTACGATAAACAAGCTGTAGCTTGGGAGATAAGGGCGCTCCACAAGTAGACTGACCGTAGTCGGGCGATTTGTGCAAGTTATTTTGAGATTGTTGCGTGCGATATAATTTACCGATTACGAACTGATGAACGTTCATGAATGTAGGGAAAATAAATTTGATCAAGAGTAAAACAGTAAGTATTTTTTATGTTGGGATCTAAGCTATTATATGTACCTAGATAAGTAGTCTGTGGACATTAATGTTGATTACTAGTACTACGAGAATAAAGAACACGTAAACGTTTGGTTGATAAGTGCATCTAGATTGGACAGCGGACTTTTGATTGTGGTAAAAAGCTTCTTAGGCTTCCCGTTTTGATAGTTCCTTTTCTTGAGCGTCTCCATCTTTTAAATGTTCAAAGATAAGCATAATAATATTTTACGTGGTATGACTTATGATGCACAAAATATCGCAAATGTGTTTCCAGCCTAACGCAACTACGCGAGAGGATAAAGCCCGTTCCACCTGCTTTACATACGAGTATTTGTAAGAACCCGAGTTCGTTCAATGTTTATTTAAGTGAAATTTAATCATAGTAATAGCTTATGACTGGCTTTGGATGTTTCTGTACTTCGCAAGTTGACTTGACATTCGCATTCAGTATGTGTATTATGTTTGTGTGGGTAGACAGCTTTCGGGACTTTATTTTGTTGCCAAAGTTTTGGGGTATTTGCACTTCTTTCGCAAGAAAGAAATGTGATTACATTAAATGCTAAGTGCGAGTACCGACCTACGCATTTCATAAGTTGGGCGTAACTCATTCAATAAATTATTAAGATGTTGCCAAGTTTAATTTCAGTAGATCGTTTGTGTTGTGTGTTATTAGTAAAGAGTCAGTCATTTAGTGATATTTTTGATGAATACAAAGGATTAATCCGCGTATTCAAATAAATCTTCCTGCAGATAAAAGAATGGCGATAATTTTGGATTTAATTTTCTGTTTGAAAGTTAAGATAAATGAATGGCGTAACAATGCTGAGCTATCCGTGCTATGTCTAGACATACGCAAACACTAGTATTAATTACTAATTAGTTACCTTTGTTGCTCCCTCAACTTCAATCAACGGAGGGAAACCTATTTAATTGTAACATAATCCAGCAGACAAAAGCTTTGCAATTAAAATTACGAAATGTCTTAGCATCTCAATCACGAACGGTTTGTCTCCTAATTAGTGTACAATTACAGTGATTCTGTTTAGAGCCGGAGTGAGTACTCTTGAGTCGAGTGCCCCGCGTCTTTTATGAATGGAGAGTTTCAAATATAGTAACTGAAGTAAAATTGCGACTGAAACTATGTTATTTTCGCAAAAAAATATCAAAACGGTTAACCTGGTCTTAAAACAGCTTTTTTTACGCGGAGGAAATACTTTACGCATCCTGAAGGCTATAGTAGTTTATGTGGGACTTCTTGAAGAACAACGACTACCTACCACCATTTTCAAGTATACCCACTAAAACCTCCGCGAGTTCTGCTTGCGAAAGGCCTGAAATCAATGCAAAATATCGTTATGATGTCGCGATGCACAGAGTGAACTAATGGGATTCGACATATTTATACTTGTATATAAAAGAGTCTCTGTAGCCATCATCATTATTCTGGCGCGCAAAGTCGCCAAAACAAGCTACTCTCGCAAAAGCCGCCTTCAAGGAAAATAAACGCAAATGATCATTTAATTGATGCTCAATTAAACTGATTCCATTTGAAGCGCGCTCGAAGCAAGCGTCGTATGGCCTGAATGGGAGCGCTCGAGAGGATCTCAGTTCGTCAGAAAAGCGTTTGAAAGCTCCTGAAAGCGCTCGCCGTTTGACGCGCGCTGTAAAAGCTTCGAGAGTTGTACTTAGCGACGGGAACAAACAAACACATCAACATTATCAAAGTTAAGATCTGTAGCGAGTTGAATGTTAATTTGGATGGGCTGATTGCTAATTTCGTAAAGAGTTGCCATAACAAACATTGATCAATATTTTCCCATTGAATAGCACCTAACAAACTTCCGTAACTGCTCAGTGTTTGTCGGAAATATTGTTGGTTTTGGTTTAGAAGGGGTAAAACCTAGCTGAAATTAGTTAGCGACGATGTCTATCTAAAACTGTTTTTTTGTTTAAATTGCTTGCAAGGTACAAAATCATTTTTATATGGCTTTATGCGGCCTGTTAACAAATAATAAGTTCCTCACTATTCAAAAGGGTTTCCCAGAAGAAACTTGCATGGGACAAGCAAATTGATGAGGAAGAAAGTACACAGTAGAAATTCGATTCAAAAACTATTTATACCTACGAAATGAAGAGACAACTGTTCTGAAAGTGCACTGGAAATAAAATAGTTCAGAATATGAATCGAGTGCACTTTGTTTGCTTCGGTTGCCGCGATGAGTTCGCAATACGATATTCTTTATATTTTGCCAAGTTACTTACATTAAGAGCGCGGTCCACGTTATTCTCGGATGCCAGACCAGACATTTTGTATTCGTAAAAGGTTGCGTAGCTCCGAGTTGGTCGAGGTATTCAGCTGACTTTCGTATTTTCCCAGACAAATAACATGTTCCATCTGATAAGAGGCTGTCGTCGGCTCGTCTGTCTACACAACCAATCGTTCTTGGACGTTTCTTATCCCAGCTTGTTATTGCAGTGCAAAAAATAAAACGGCCTCGTTTCTTTGTTGTTTCAGAAAACACATTAAGTGACGTTTTCTCGAAGATAAGAGTGTTGTTGTAGGAGATTCGTAGAGTCAATGACTTATTTCCTCGTCCCAACCATTGTGAGAAAAAAATTATGTACTAGGTACTTATTTGATTTTACAAGCATTTATCTTGCTTAAGCCGTTTGATGTACTTGCTTTTAAGATATCCTTCAGAGTATGTTGGTAGGTTTACTTATTAAATAAAATATGAAAGCAGAAGAAGTACCTAAGTGAAACTAAAATTGGTTTGTTATTTGAAGCAGTGAGGTTTTTTTGTGTACTCCTATTGTAGATCTCGTATTTTCCCAATTACAGATTCGAGAACCCTAAAGCAAATAAGTTTCATGGAATCGAATTTAATAAAAGACTGACGAATCTAATAAGGGAATATTCGAGTAACAATAAGTTCAAGCACATTTCAGATCGGCATCCAATTATATTTCGATTGCGGCGAAATTCCCGCGTCCCATTGTCCCAAGCACTCGGCGCGCATTCGAAACTGCATTGTGATGTTGCATTATTTAGCTGGTTATCCGTTGTTTGACGTGAAAAGAAACGTTTCGTTCGTTTTGGGCGCGCGACCGGCCGGCCTGTAATCGCGAGCTTCAGCCGCTGCAGCCTGCATTATGAATTTGTTCCCTTTTGTGCCCAGTTTTTAATTCTACCGGTAAAATGTATTGTTCATGGAACAAAAGTCGCTGGTGTCATTGTTGTTGGCCAAAGTTCATTTAAATTCCGAGCCCGTGAGAGGGAACAGTAGCAAATATGAATTCCTTTAGTCCTATTGTCAAACTGCTTTTGCTAGCGGAATAATGCTTTTAACCCATTGTGAGGGTGTAGCTCCAATTTAACTCCAATTCATTTGTTGCTGATCTTAGTTTGTAAATATCTATTTATTCACATTGTAGACATTCAGCCTCTACAACGCTTTATATGTTTGTAAGTTTAAGTTTAAATACTTTAATATCAGATGTTTATTTAATGTTATAATATCGGATTCTCAATGGATGACAGGTTTGATTCCTACCCCAGACGGTTAATTTTTTTTACTGCATTTTTTTTTACATATTTTAAATCAAGAATTCTTCAATTAAAGTCAATACCTAGCTAAAATCAATCAACAAATATAATCAATTGCAGAACCTAGGAAACGATAATCGACAAATAAAACTGATCTAACAATTAGTTACTTATTTGCATATGGTGAATGGATACATATTTACTTATGTTTACTTATGTACTATTTACTTATGTTCCTAGGTTATAGATCAACTACGAACAGAGCTTTGTTTCCGTTTAAATTGATAAATTAATGATACACAAGCGGCCGCCTGCGACTTTCGTCCGAAGTTTATGGCTTAGTCTGCTCGCCTAGATCATTAAAACAGTGCCCCAATAATATTTTTAGGCCTAGCACCGCGGCACAGGCTGGTGGTAAAGGAATGCTCTCACACAAATAATATATAGACATTACATTGGTAGTACAGTCATCAATTCATCATACATCATTCAAGTTCAAAAATCTACGACGTACCTTTTTTATTTGTTAAGTTTTTTTTTCGTTCTCAACGCTATTTTTAATTTCAAAAAGATATAACAAATAAAAAATTCTTTTCGGCTCCGGACATCGGGGAGGAATCGAACACCCGACCTTTGGAAGTCCGGTCCAATGCTCTGACCACTGAGCTACCGAGAACCTTAGTGAAGTCGTTGAATTTTGGTAAGTGCTTTTTAACGCTTTGAGCCAGCGTATGTTTCATCAATGATTGTGGGAGACACCCTCAATCACCCGAGAGAAATATTTTTACAAATATTTAACAATCGGTTAAGATGAAACAGGCTAACATTTTTATTTGTTAAGTTTTTTTTTGCGTTCTCAACGCTATTTTTAATTTCCTAAAGATAACACAAAAAAATCTTTTCGGCTCCTGTCATCGGGGAGGTCATCTTAACCGAATGTTAAATAAAATGTTAAATAAATTTGTAAAAATATTTCTCTCGGGTGATTTGAGGGTGTCTCCCACAATCATTGATTAAACATACGCTGGCTCGAATCGTTCAAAAGCACTTACAAAAATTCAACGGACGACGTACCTATTTCGAGATTTTGCTATAAAGCCACACAAGAATAGAACGCGTCGCTCAATTATAAAACTTATCAGATAATATAAAACTGGACTATTAGCAATTCGGTTTAAAACGAATCATAGCTGTAGTTGTGTGCCAAAGGGAAAGAATCGACCGCGCTGGCGGGGGGCCAAACACGTCTCCGTTCGTCACGTTTTACAGCATCGCAACAAGTTATGGACCAATTTTCGGGAACGTCCGCCACACTTGAAATATTTCGGTTTGCCGAGTAATTCACCAAGTATTTATCAATGTCATCGTTTTAAAATGGGTTCTATGGAGTCTTTGTGCGCGGTCGTAACCCCCATTGTTCACGATACTACGTGTTCTTGTTTGAGTTGCCGATGTGATGTTACACGAATCTAAAGTCATGCTTAGTGTCGTACAAATAGAGAGGTTTTTTGTTTTCAAGAATCAAATAGTCGAATCACTGCTTTCAGATACAAAAATAACCCATAAATGGTAATTTCACAGAAATTTTCATATCATTTCTAGCAGAAAGACAGACAGATACAGAGTCACACTGCATAATGTAAACAGTTCTGAGAAGTAATTATGACGGATAAGTACATTCATATTTTATGTTGCTAAAATCATCTACGTAGGGTAAAGGATCTCTGGAATAATTTGATTTCAACAATTATTAAAGTCAATTTTCATTATTCCACAGCTGAAATGGTGGGTTGCGAGGGTGAAGCAATTTTGTCAGGGGCCGAATGAAACTTGAAAAAGGAAAATTACACAATTTGCTAATGGTCGCGGCACGGATAATAATTTGTTACTTGGTTTTTATTACGGAAGAAAGATATTAATGAGAATTGAAATTTATATTTACGATTCGTCACAGACTGTATCGAAAAAGAGATTGCAACGCTATTTATTGGAATAAATAATGAGATAACATGTTCAAAAATATATTTCTGAGAATATTTGCATGATGATAACGTCATGGGATGAAAAAAGGTTAGGGGTTTTATTAGGGATGTTAAGTTAGTTATTTGGTCGTGAAGCTAGGCTAGGGTGTGGGCGAGGACTTTATTAAAAGAGTGCGGTAAATTGTGGCGGGCAGGTGAGTCTGAGTTCAATTCCGGGCGGATTATGAACAGCGGTTGAGGCGGAGGTCAGTCGGGTAGTCGGGTTGTATAAACGCGCGATTTGGTGGCAAATTTACAACTTTTTCTCGGCTCGGGCAGTAAACTGGGAAGCAATCTCGCCGCCAGCGCTAGTGATGTGACGACGGGATACTTAGGGTCGAGAAGATTGACGAATAAGTTGCAAAATAGCTTAATTAAGAATGAAGTCAACTTAGAGATAGCTCTTATTTTGGGAAATAGAAAGCATTACTATTTGGCGGCCAGGCATGCTGTAGCTTTCTTGTGCTTGCAGATTTAAACAGAATATTTTTTATGAATTATGATATTTATTAATTGAGCCTCAAAATGTATACACTGAAATGTACCAGTTGTAGTTGATCTTGACACTGCTGAAGGTAGAAAGCTTGATTTTAGGTTCAGGACAGCGAACGGAAATTAGGAGAACGACACAAAAAAACAACTTTTTATAAATAGACATGGGTATTTTGATTACAACTCATGAAAGAAAATTGCTTGCCTATTTAAAAAAAATACTTTCGGAATATTAAGAACCAGTCTGATATTTGTACGGTCGCACAAAAACTCTCCTGGGTAGAATGACTGATACCAAAGGTGTATGTTAAATTGCTTCAAATATTCGTAAAAATGCAATCTGCCGAGTCCCGCACATCGCTACGCTATACAGTGGTATTTCACAGAATATTGCGGGCGCAGTACTAATAAAATGACAAATAGCTCACGGGGCCGACGCGACACACGGATGGCTAAGCCGAGCGATAGTTTACAAACTAAAACACTTACTTAGCCTTTTTGCACACGAGATTTTTTCCGAGAATTTTACGCCGGAATCAATTTGGGTGACCCGCTGCGCGACCTCGACGATATTAACGTTACATATTTCTATAAAACTAAAGTTTTTAGTGGAGAGTTACTTTTAAACATGCAACTTTTTGAAAAATTACAGGCTATAAAACAAGTAGCGAGGGCAATGGTGCTTTAAGATAGCTTAGCTTGTTTCATGTGATATGATATCTCATGTGACATAATATGAAAATGTATCCAATATTAAGGACCGTTCGATCTTTATCTCTTACTTTTTTATGTTTGTAAATCATGTAAGGACACGATATTTATGTAAGATCTAGAAGGAAAACTTACCGTATGCGGTTCAACGAAATTTTAATTGGGGTTCCGGTTTAGATTCGTAAAAAAATATAATACTTAAACCCGAAAAAACAACAATAAAACCCGACAAAATGTAAAAACACCTTATACTTTTAATCGCCCTCTCATAGTCCTCACACATAACCTTCGTCCTTCGTCTTTCAAATTGTTCTTTGCTGCTACCTCTTTCTTAAGCCATGCGTCGTTTATTAAATATTGACTTATTTTATGAGTAAGTTGCTTGTATTCAAAAGTGGTCGATTTTACTAAATTAACACAAGAAAAGTTCTAAAAACCCGTGTGTGTCCGTAGTACGCAACGTTCGTACCGTCGACTATGCACAAATTCTTCAGCAGTTTTGTGCAACATTATCTCAGTATCGTCTCAACGAGAAACATTAGAATGTAACAGGGTACCTACTCTTTGTACGCCTTTAATTACTTCTGTTAATGCGGTGGAAACAGGAAACAAGCTCTTCAGAGACTATTTTAATAACTTTCCTGAACCGATACAAAAATACTTAAAAACCAGGATTCATAAGGTTTGTACCGGGTTATTTTGAATCACACGAGACGATACAAAAATACTTGAAAACCAGGATTCATAAGGTTCGTACCGGGTTATTTTGATTCACACGAGTCACTGACCTCTATTACTACACACTGGACAGGCTGTTCCATACAAATGACAGCTAATTTTGTGTGCTAATTTGAAGCGCCACTGCGAGTGTCCCGAGAACTAATTTTGACGTTTATTGCAAATGGCCACCGTAGAAGATTGCAACAGCGTTGAGGTTTTTAAGTATTTTAATTTTATTTCGTGGTATTTCATATGATATAGTGAAAGTTAAGCTAAATAATCATGAGGAAAAGTGTGTTTTGCAAAACTCGCTACAGAAAAGGGAGTAAAACGTCACTAATTTTAGTTCCATAGACACTCGTATCTGCCTACAGCGCCAAAATGGCGACAATCAAATAAGCACAAAAATATTGTGACAGCAGCCAGTCCAGTGTAAATAGAGGTCAGTGACACGAGTAAACTTGATTAAAAATACCAATGCACGTAAAATGCAACTATGTTAGGCGTGTTTTTTTCGAACGATATTCTAAAATTTATCTCTGAAATTAGTTATAGTAGATTTGCCGTAAATGTGAGTGGGTGAAAGAGCCATGTCTCTGAATAGTTGAAGTTTTTGATTCCATTTGTCACTGACCTAGGCTTTGGTGTACTCGTAGCTACCCTACAGTACGAGTAATAAAGGTCATTTCACACAGCGTTCATAAAGCAAGATAATACTAAGATAATAATTTCGTGATGAGGTTTTCTACTAATCTCCGATATCATGTAGATTGCATTCAAGCAAAAGTATGTTAATTAACGTAAAGTTTTGCGCAAAAGCTAGTTTTACATAATCCTATTAAATCAAACCTTTCCTCGCATTAAATCATTCCAATTTCCATTAGATAATGGTAGGTGTGTAATAAATTTTCAATCAGCCTAATGAGCTGAACGGACTGAACCGAATCTCAGTCGGTGATAGGATACAAATCTATTTTAAATCTAGGTGGATCACTTGGATCTAAAAATAAGGGTCATTTGTAAACAGATTTTGAGCTTACTGTAAAAGTAAAAAGGGATGGGTCTCTTTAAAAAAATGATTCGTATGAGATGGTGAAAATTGAGCACCCCGAGCTTATTACTATTTTTCATAGAATGCAAATGGCTTGGTCTACTCTTTATATCTGATCCTTACTAACACACACACTCAAACTTTATTTGTTCTCACATTCTATGGATTTTAATATGTTGCTACCCTTTCCGGCCTATATTTTGTGTTTTAAATAGGCTCTCAGGGTTACTACTATACTACCATGTATATAATCCTACCTAATGTACCTACTTCTTTGTACCTAGACTGAAATACTATAACGCGCTATTTTAGTAGGTACTTGTAAGTCTGTACGTTCGAATGCAGATGTAATTTCTGTTCAAAGTCATTGAACCTGCAATAAAAGATGTAAGCTCGGAAAAAATACCAACACATTGGCTTTCCTATATGTTTCTGGTTCGCTTCCAAGCAATACTAGGTGCTAAATAAGGCGTTGTGCCAAACGCGCACGATTACGAAATTTAATCTCACAAAAATGTGATATCACAAGAACAGAGGCGGAACGCTGTTTACAGACGTACACCCGGCACCCGGGGTAGAATTTAAACCAATACAGAACAATCCACACATGCATACTTTATTAAAAATGCGGAAGGAAAATGTCTTTGCCGGTTCAAATAAATAAAAAGGGGATAAGAACTGGAGCGAATTTGTCTGCCTAATTGTTGATTCTAAGCCGTTGTTGATTTGCAGAGGTACTTTTGAGATAAAAAAAATTAACTATTTATTTTTGCGTACGTACACTTTACGTGTTTTAGGTACTATGTGGCAGTCCGTTTTTTCTTTAAGTGTATTTTAATTTAACTAAGTGGAATGTTTCGTTTACTGAGTTATGTACGCAATGTCGATGCGAATAATACATTTAGGTAACAAGTGAAATGTGTAGGTAAATAAGAAATATGAAATACATAATATTGAGTTCCGACGCAGTGTCAGACTCCTTATTAAATTTTGTTATTTTGCTTCGTGTTTTTATATGTTGATAACTCCCTTTATAGTCACTTTTAACGGACTGTATAATGTTAAGATTTTGTTGCTTAATAAACGCAAGTACTTTTCACAAAAGAGCAGACTTCCTTTTATAGTTCCTACTTTGTAACTGTTATTCTGAAAATTTGTCCATTATCTTACGCCACAAATTGAAGTTACCAACGCAGAGTGAGCTACTTTGAAATAAACCTGAATTATGTACAAACAAGAAGTGGATGAGTGTGGATTGATACATTGTATGCTTATTGTAAGCCGTTGGGACTTACGCGCGGTTGGTTCGGCAGTATTGTTCGTATTGGAGTGTAATAAGGTGCACTTAGCAAATATCTTGTGCAATAGACACAGCTGGCTGTCAAGCAGTTGACATGTTGGGACATTATTGCACGAGGTGAGTGACGAGGCACCATCACCCACAAACACGCGGAGGGCGGAACTGTCAACATAATATAAGTACGATTGGCATTAGCGAAAATATAGTATACCAATTCCGCTTTGAGTGAGAAGAATGACGCAAAGCTGATTGTAAATGTCACTTTGATCGACCCCTTCATTGTTGACTACAAGTGCTTAATAAATGGCGCCTTAGAGAAAGTGAAGATACCTATATCTTTTTGACTCATATAGGACCTTCGCAAGGATTAAGTATTGTCCTCATTTAAACAGTCAATAATAGGTTGATACTAATTTAAAACGAAGATTGAGAAAATGGTTAGAAAATTTTTCACTATATTCCATGCTGTGATTTTTCTAGGAAGTTCATCGCCTCACCACACCTCACTTTACAATCACTTAATGTTCATATTAAAGTAACACTGTGATGTTTTGTAACAATTTTTCCCGCAAAGAAATTTTTGAGACAAAATAACAGAAATGAAGTCTATTTCAGCATAATATCAATCAAAAGTGTGAAATAGAACCTGTACAACTACAACACCTTTATTAAATAATGTACAACTTTACTTCCCAATGATTTTAAAATTTATTTGAAAAGTATAGTTTAAGTACATATATTAAGGCTTTGCAGTCAGAACGCTCATACAGGGAACTACAATGCTGCAAATGCAATCGGTATTTCATATAACAATAATCCTCGTTACTGCAATATGAGTATTGGAGTAGAACAGTCACAAAGCAATAGCACGTTGCTGCACGGGAAGTTTTCCAATCTAACTTCATGGTACATCAGGAATTGCTCGCTTCTTACGTGCGCTCTAAATGTAATTTTCGGTTCGTCACTATCTGTGTCCTTGCAGACGCGCACCACCCCACCAACTTGCCAAGTCATCTCGTAACACTAAAAGTGGTTTTCAAAAGGATTTCGCCAATGAATACTGTCCGAAACTATACCCAAACACTCTCCCGACTTTCTTTGAAAGGCTTCGTACCGATAAAAGCGGGCCACATAATCTCCGGAACGTTAAAAGGTGACTAGTTAACCACTGTCACGCTGCGAGATTAAAGGATGGCGTTATTCAGTATGTCAGGGCAAAACGAAATGTTCTGAATAAATAATCCGAAATAAAGCCTTCACACAAAATGGGCGACACGAGTGGGAGGAAGGAGAGATTTATCCTCTTGAATCTAATCTTGCGGATGGTGAAGAGAGCAGTTGGTACAGAAAAAAATCTCAATTCTCGCGTCTTAGTAGGTATCTAAATACTTCAGTGAGCTCCCTCTGTCTACAGGGAACTCATTTGGTGGAGATGAAAAGACGACGACACTCAAAAGGTCGTACGAATAATAAACGATACATGTTTTAATCTTGTTTCCATAATACGGAAATAATACTGTCCGAAATTATACAAAACGGCTGAGAAACGGCTATTGTCTGAACCTCATACATATACAGTGGTTAAGGATGCGCGATCTATTAAGTTTGTGTTCGCCGGGTATCTTGAGGTACCTAATATTTACTATAACTAAATATAATATGACTTAAACTGTAATCAATAAAGGTCTTGATAGTTAATTCCTTGTTAACTTGTAATTAATGTTATTCTTACTCAAGCATAAAACCGAGAATTAGATGTTATCTAAAGAATACTTGTGTTGAGATTGTTAAACTTCGGGCCCCGTTCCAATAATTAGAAATACTCCCGCGGATTAAGCGCCGATGGGCGGATTTTTTTCCGTTTTTCACAAGGGCTAATTAAGGAAGTTTCCTTATAAAAACGTTCATTGCCGAAAATGCCTATACCTTTTGTTGAATTTATTGTATTTTTTATATAATGTTAGACGCAAGGTACATAATTTTATAACCTCATTAATTTTTTTATAAGTAGTTTTACATTCCTGAAATTAAGGTCACGTAGCAAAGCAATAATTTTCGTAAGAAGAGAAAAAGTGACCTCAAATGGCCAAATTACGGGGAATATAAGAAACTAGAATACGATTCTGAAACAGCTAGCTAACTGTTCGTTTAGGCGTAAAAGTTTATTTGAAAAGTAAATAGTTGTTGTGTTTCAGATAAGGGTGTTCGTAGCTAACGGTATGTTACCGAGACCTTGTTGCACATTTAACCTGTCCATCCTGTCCATGATCACAGGTTGGGGTTTGTTTGATGTTGACAGCTCAGACACAGGTTAGATATGGGTCTGTTTAAAAAAAAGACTCAACATAAGAAATCCTTTTTCTGTTTATTTGAAGCCGACGAACGATTGTGCCAGTGATGGATACGAGATTCGTATGTTGGCTATAATTGAAAAGTTGTTGGGGTAAAACAGGGCGCGGGTATTTGTTGATACGTTATACTCCAGCTATCACTAAAACAATTTAAAGACGTTCAGCACAAGAACCCTGCTACGACTGGAAGGCTCTCAAGATATTATGCTGACAATATGCTCTGATACATCAAAGCATGCAGTTAAAACTCTATGTCAAAGAAATCAGAAATAACAAAGAAGGAATACAATTCAAACAATTAAACTTCACTTTTTATATTGACATGACATGGATTGAAACCGAGAACTCAAGAATGGTGACTAACGCCACCCACTTACGTAGTTTTAGATACTGACCTAACTACATTAAAGAGGTCAAGATATCAACATTGAATTCGCAATATTCCAATTAAAATAAAACAAAGCTTTTCAACACCAGCTTTATTTTCGTCTGGGTACTTACCACGATAACAACTTTAATTTTCTATTTACATTTTTAACCTCAATCTCGCTTCCAGTAAGTAAGTAACTTATTTGTTCACGGAGCTCGTTGTGTGAACGGCCACTCTCATCCTTTACCTTTCTGATATACTTTCGGAAGTCGATACCCATCTTATGGCTGGGTGATAGAGTTTACAATCGAGTTCAAAGCATCTGTTCTCCAGACAGTCGATTCAGTGTGGAGAGTCGGACTTATTTGGTCACGTAAGTCGGTCCGAACTCTCCTCGCGTAGTTTCTAATCTGCTATCAAACTAACTTTTTTTATTACTTGGTAACTAGTAAACAACGCAAGGGAAAATTTGTTCGTTGTACGTGGCTGGATGCCCGCCGTGGTGCCTGGAATAGATTTTCTATCGATTTTACGCTTGTTCTATTTCTTCTGCCATGTTAAAAATGTATTGTAATTATCTAATTTAGCAAAAACATGGTAGCTATTTTACAAACATCATTAACTTACAGTTCTGTGTGTCGTACCTACTTTAATAAAATTATGCGTAGGCAGGTAGGTACAGCGGATTAACAATGATTATACCTTATACATGGGTACAGTGGCCAGCACATAAGTCTACCTATATTTTTTTGTCAAATCGCCCGTAACACAAGTGCATAAGATATCGCAGCGTTTACCGTGACGTGCTGGCCACTGTACTAATTGATTAATCTATAGACGAAGTTACATCTAAAAAACTATTCGTGAGCCTAGCAACCTATTCACATGAGATATTATATTCAACAGATTTGACATGTATGTTTACCTAATCCTGCTATTTATTTATTGACCCAAATAAAAACAAAATAAAGAAAAGACTGCTAAAATAGAAACGCCTGAAAGATTCAAAGCCTTAAGGTTGTTGGGGAATATTTTAATCAAAAATGGTTAAGCAAAATCGAATTGTGACGATGATTTAGAACAGGCTTGGGTATACCTGACGTTTTACATTTTAATCATGACCCGCCGGGAAACTGCGGAAAATTGCGCAACCGAATCACGACGGCGGACGTGAGAAAGTAATCAAAATTTATATTCTTTTCTTCAATCCCAGTGACATTACAAGTTATTTTGATAAAAATTCAATTCCAATATTTTATCCATTCATTTGGGATTAAAGGTACATTCTGCTAAAGTATTTTTCATTCTTTGAACATTTTCGCTTTCTATGAATCATGAATTAAGGTAAAAACATTTAGATAATTATTTTCAAGGAGGTGAATTGAAATTGCTTTTAGACTTTGCGGTTGAGACTACTTATAACGAGATTACTGAATAAATTATTAATCGGTTTCAAATGGCTGTCGCGTACTTATTTCTTTTTACCTATGTTAAAAGGTGAACTTCGTATTGCACGGATTTAAAGTATTTTTTTGTTATATTCTTCTATTATATACTTTAACTATATTACATTATTTGTATTTTTTTGTATAATTACCAATGATATCACCTCATATTGGGTAAAACCTAAGATAATGAAAAGAAACAAAAAAAATGATGTTAATAAATAAAAGGATCTCACGCGTCTTACGCTAGTCTGCATTCGTGACATAATGTGACCTTTAAAGGACCTTTAAAGGAGTATTTTATGAACTCGTTCATAAAATACCGTCAATAACCATAGCAAGGGCAGTACTCCATGCATGTTTTTTTCCTTTGGCACATGATTGAACAAACATGCGAGTTTGCACTCTGCAAAGTTTTCACTCGAATATATCTTTAAAATATTGTTATGGTTTTGGTTTGAAATGCAATTGGCCACGTTGTTCTCATGAATAAATTATCTAAGTTGAGAAGGTACCGACTTTGAGATATTGAGTTTGCACCCGACTGCAGATAAACTTGCGCTTATGCGAATTAGTTTTAGAAAACTTTTGTTATCGTCGATTTTATGTGCTGAGGAGATGCACTATGTTATGGGTATAAAACTAAATCCTGTGTTATGATAGATTTATCTTAAGATCTTACGTCTTTTGCTTTTGGTCAGATTTGTTATCACGTGATTCTGGATCTTTGAAAGAATTAGACCCATTCGTGATAGCCGTTCGAGCAAATTAAGTGTGTTTTTCTGTCTCGCGAGACAAGAGTTCGTATAAATTTTACATACCTAGGTAAAATTACTTCTGATCACTTACCGGTCTGATGAAAAGTATACTATAACCAGCTCAGGAGTATAAAAATTATTAAACTAAGTTTCCTTAAAATCCGTCGAGTACTTTTTGTTTCCATAACGGTTATACAGACAGACAGACTGACCGACAAAAATTTACTGGTTTACATTTTTTGGATCAGTATCGATCCCTTCTCACTCTCTGATAGTTATTTTGGAAATATATTCCATGTACAGAATTGACCTCTCTGTAGATTTATTATAAGAATAGAAGATATAGATTACAGGACCGTATGTACCGAAACAAAACAATTTTCATTAACTCAGCCATCGCTGCGCTCCACATCGCCTATCATTCATCCGACTTTGTCATTCGGTAAACATTCTTTATTCCTGATAGCGAAACTTATTCCAATTGTGTTTTCATACAGTCGTATCTCCAAAATATTGTTATGGCCGCTGTTTGATATGCAATCAGCCATGTTGTTCTCATGAATAAAATTATGTTACTCGTTGAAATGCTCGGCATTGCCCGCGGACTCGGCCGCTATAGCCCTGTTGGGTACACTTACTTTCATTTTAACTTCCCCCAACGATGTGAAAATATTTCTCGGCCCGTTTATTGCTGGCGGGAGAGTTGCGGTTCAAAGTGGAGGCTGAATTCAGTTGTTCTGAAATATTAGCACTGCTCACCTGAATAATGTATCCGCAACTCTTTTGCGAAATGTTTTATAGCGCATATTTTTTTGAGCGTTTTTTAAGACTTCATGTAGGCACCAAACAAATCTTAATAATGTTTATTTTGTGACACGTGAGTATTTACTTAAAAAATTCTATGATAGGTACGTACGTACGTAATAAAATTCTGGAGCTCTCAGGTTTTTAGAGCCGCGGTCATAATAATGTCCTAATAAGTGTTACAAAATAAAAATTAATTTTAACACAATTGTGAATATCGCGTAACGTAGAAGTTAAGACTTACAGAAAAGCTGTACGTGTTGCTGTGTGTGCTGCTGCGTACCACACGATGTTTTAAGCTACATTCTGTGCAAGAAAAAAAATTAACCATCCGATCCTAAATTATTAAAAGAATAATAAGGGTGATTCTTTTCTACATGTGCCTTAGGTACGCAAATATCTAACTGCTTTAGAGGTAGACTGTTTAGGGCTTAACTTCAAAGCTTCTCGTCAAAATACTTTTCGACGGAAACCCTATTAGCGAAGTGTCTGTCTGTTCCTAGAATTTTTGCATTTCAGCTTTCATACTTCCGATTTCTACACCAACTGTGTCTTCAATTAGTATCATGCCAGAAACTTTCAAGCAGCAATCAGCTGTTCTGTTATTAACAAGAATATACACCTATCGCAAATACTTTTATAAGCCATGGCGTTTTAAAAAACTACATGTCGGGGAGATGGGGGAATCTTTGAACATTTGAGTTTACGAAGTTATTTTAGAAAGAAATTTCGTGTTTTTTTGGGTTGGCAGCACCAACCTGCCCAACTGCACTTTTGTCACTACTGACGTTTGACAGCATGTCGTTGAGTTTCATTTTCGGGTGAAAATTCTATGGTTTTTCCCTTAAGTGCGTAAGGGTCTCCGTCATCCAATTAAAGGTATGTTGAGCGTTTATTGAGTCATAATGTATATATCACACAATAGACTCACAGGTCAATAAAAAAAACTTTTACTTGGAAAGAAAACGTTTTTCATTTTCTAATATAATTGGGCCACCTTTGAACTCTATCTATATAGTTTAAATTATAGATAATTTAAAATATAAATATTTAATTTATTTTCTTTAATAAATAAAGTAATGGCAATTAGCATTTAGTTAATAGTTCAACTTTGTATACAAATACTTCATTTGTTATGTTAAATAACACAATGGTATCTCAGTCAAGATTCATAATAATAACACATAAAAATAAAGGTTGAAAGTATTAATATACATACTCCTCTCAAATCGCCTCAATGCCAGTTGTCTGTGACGTCACAGATACGTCAGCGCGCATCGACTGATATGACCACGTGGTGTGTCACCACTATGCGCGCGCGCACGTTTGCTTTGAGTTTCCGTACACTACCAATAGATGGCACTCATCACCCTTGCATCGCGGTATACACCCGATTTTTCGGACAATGACGTCGCCGCGGCGTCTCAGTTTCGACAAGACCTTACTTCATAGGATCATTTCTATAGTAAGCTCTTCGCTAGATTTTCACACTACGTGAGATCCCAAAAGCCACGTTGATGAGATGTGGCGCGGTTCCCTGAGCGTGAGAATGGCGGCGGTGGTTCACCGTCAGCCGTCGATGATCGTTCGACTCCCACTTGTGGGAGGAGTGGGGAACTGTCGCTGTCTGAGTGGTTTTTTGAACAATTTTAAGACCTTAATAATAGTAAGTAAAAAGTATTAGTATATCCAAATAAAATTGTGAATAACGAATTGACTAACAAGATGTAAAGAAGCTATCTTTATCGATCGAGAAGTATTTACCTACTGTTAAAGTGAGACCCTGAACTTATTTCAATTTAAATTTATGTTCATTTACTAATTCATTTTGTTAACAAGAACTTTGTTATTTTATGCTTTATTTTTGCTATTAATATTCCATCTCGTGTTGTTAATTAAATTAAAGTGTAAGTAACCTTTAAATATCGTCGAATTTAATAATATTTCAAAACGTCCCCAGGGGTGACGCAGCTTTGAACATTTTTCTTCATCTAATAAAATGGCTATTGCGGCTATAGTTTGCATAATATTCTTCATAATATGTAGTGCAATTTTATAACCTAATAGTCAGACTAAGTATTGTGAAACAGTAAAAAGGTTTAGAACCAGATAATCGGGAGATATGACATAAAGTTCCAAAAGAGTACCAAGGAGCCCTCCTCTCCCTTAAGATACTAGTCGATATCGATGTTTGTGTTTTATGTCAGGAGTTCAAAGACCTTGTTATTAGGCTAAGTGCCGTGGGTGGAAACATCATTAAAAGGCGGAAAATGTGTCATGAAATACCTTCGAATACCGACTAACCTAGATAGCTAATTATAATGTAGTTACACATACTCGTGCGATAATTTTTACTGAAAGGGTATTCCCAATTTGGAAAGCTTTGTATTGTCATGAAGTATTCAGTATTTAAATCAATTCAAGTAGTTTCTACCCAATCACGCCTGAAAAACTACTAACAACCTCATTAGACTAAATCACATTTCTAACTTTATAAGCTCGTTAACATTGGTCCAGTGCGCGTTTACTGGGTAAAAGTTAACTGTTATTATTTCCATGGCAGTTCAGTTGTAAACACCTTAGAAATAACTAGAGGCGCGTCTCGGGGACTCATATTAGTGGCGTTGAAAACGAGCTGCGAGAAATATAACTTTTTATTTGCTTGTCGGAAAACATCCGAGATTCGAAGTAATATAACATCTACTGAAGTTGCTGATAAATCTAATAGATACTACCTACACCGTCTGATATTACTAGGTTAGAGTTAGAGAGCTACTTATATTTTGGAGAATTGAGCTTCGAGGGCCCATTCTGTTATGTTTACTTGGCGTTTTCGAATATAGTCATCACGTTCACCCATGAAGTCAAGCTATCACAGAGTGGAACCACTTAACCATACCCTGTTTTGTGCTCTGTGTTATGATGGTAAAGGAAAGAAACATATGGTAGATTTCTCTTTCAACACTGCGGTTTGGGCTTGCTACTATTTCGCTGTTGGAAGTTGAGCAGTTTGTCGTTCACTACAAACCATCGCCGTCCCCTTTCTATTACGTATGAAAATTATGGGATGTACGAGTACATCACTACTTTTTAAGCATATCTAAAAATCTAGTAAGATTATCCCCATTGTATCCTAAAATTTTACCCAAATTATGGATCTAGAGCAAATAGTTCATTCATGCACATCGCAGTCGGAGAGCCTTGTGTTCGTATTATCGAATCTAGCGTTCACTGTCACTCATGCTAGCAAAACCGTAGGGATGAACGGGATTGCTATTACCTCTTAAAGCGTTAGAGTGTAAGACTCTCTTAAGAAATTATGCAATCAACATTTATGGGTTTTGTTGGAAAATTTCGTGGTATTTCTTCTTTAACTTTTGGCTGGACACATAATATGTTTAGTAACATGTACTGATACCCCCATTTTATTTTTATAGGTATAACTAAAGTAGTGTTGTATATTTCTTTGCACTTTTTACGCAGCATAAGTATTTATCTCCACAAAAGTTTAGAATGGAATTTCATTTAGATAAAATTCAAATTGCCTGAGCAACTGAATTTCAGGCATTCAACGTTGGTCAAAAAGAAACAACAACTTGTCCGTCTGCATAGCACTGTGCTGTTATTTCAATCTGTTATATTATTAAAAGCGCAATATGTGCGCAGCAGAAATTAAAACATTCCCACTTCATTTACTGTTATGAGTCTACTTTGTTTCAAATGGGACGTGAAACAACGTCTTTGGGGAGTTACGGGGAAAAACAAAGTTGTGTGTGTCGACTTTATTTATGACGTCACGAACGTTTGCCATTGTGTCGTATGTACCTTTTGTTATTTGGTAAATAATTATTTGTGAGGTTCCCGTGAAGCCGTTCGAACTAAAATATGTTGATACCGTGAACCACCACTTTGATACGTGATTCCGAAATCCTACCTATACAAAATCTGGTATTTTGTATGATTTAATTAAAAACCAATAAACGAATCTCGTTGATCGGATACAAACAATATTCATATTAACGAGGCGAATAAAAAAAAGCAAAAAGTTTTTTACATCAAATCTGTAGCTGCAATAGTCGTTTTAAATAATAAAATGAAACAATAATAAATAACTCTCAACCCCATTCCATTCAAATCATAGTTTTCGTAAAAATACAACAGCAAAACATTTTGTACAAAGCGATTCATCAAATAAAACGATGAAAGGGATTTTTTTCAATTCTTACACGAATTGACAAATAAATTGAAATTTACGGCCTCTCCTTTCATTGAAAATAATCGTCTCACCTTTTTTCTTTTCAGATTTTTATTCAATTGTGTCGATTAAGAATGAAACATTTATTTAAATTATTATCAAGATTACAAAATTATAAAATAAAATTTTGAGTTTATGTTTCCTTATTTTGTTAGAACAACTTAGGGGTAGCAAAAGTTACTTACGAAATCGCAAATTACTTTTAAGGACACAAAGATATATATTTTTTTTAACTAAAACAGGTAGAAGGTACATTTAATGCGCGTCGGCATAACTATTCGAATTTAACACAGTTTTTTTTTCAATTCCCTAGAATCGTGCCGAGAACCGTGAATTCACCTCGCACTATCTACAAACTAATTTATTGGAACACTTGAACGAGCAAGAGTTCGATTGGTACAATAAATTTCAAATTTCATTATTTGAAGAGGAAGTCGCGAGTTGCCAATTGCAATTCGGTTTCAGATCACGTCTCCATACTATTGGCGGGGATATTGGAGCCACCTGGGTTCATACTCGAGCGTCTAACCGCGCTTGCTTTCGATAAACCGCGTGTGAAATATCTGTGGTGTCGGCCGCGTCCTTATGAATGATACATGCCGCGGCCTACAGTTGCCGCATGCTTCCCGTTCATACGTCAGCACATCAAGGTGAACACTGCGCCGTCTTATGAACTTGTAATAAGGATGATTATGCAACATAAATGGGTAGCTTGATGCACTGTCGTCTGCACATCAGTCGCCTTCGCCTTCATGATCGAAGGACACGCTACCGACTTCCTCCGCTCTTGGTCTGTAATTTATTTTAAAGATGCCTTCCTTTTCCTTACTTAAGTAAAATCCTTTTGGGCATTCACAGATATTTATATCGTAAGAGTATCCAAAAGATGATGGTAATTTTGACGGCTATTATGGGACGCTAGAGAGCTGAGGTATCACAATATTGACGTTAATACGGTAGTTGACACCACCAATCGTTGACGTACTTTTTATCAACTGTCAAAACGCTTTTCTTCATAGAGCTTGTATGGGAATAACACACTTTGACGTCATCGCGTGCAATGCCGACTGAGTGACTAATTATCATTTGAATTCCAATTAAAAATCAAATAATACGAACTGCAGAAAAATATTAGTGTAAAGGCATCTGAAATTATGAATTATTTTAGAGAAAATCAGTTTTTGAATATTTCTTTCATAGTGGAAACAAGCCTATTGAATCTTGTATTTACGTAACTCTGAAATTGTTTGTGGTGGATTAAAAAAAATGGTTTACGAGTTTAATTGGAATCAATTAAATCTATACCATTGTTCTTGGTCAAATCAAAGTTTAAGAAGCGATTTTTCTAGCAGTCTTTAATTTTTTTCTCAACGAGGGCGCAACGTCACTTTGTTTTCTTTTTTAGGTCGCGCTGAACTTTCTTTGTTTCTCCAAGTATTTTAAATAAAAAATAGGCATACTGAAAGTTAAAGAAAAATATAAACTCTATATTTAGACGAGCATTAATTATGCGGGCGAAGCTATCGTAACCTAAAACAAAGTTATGTAACCACAAAACACGTGTTAGTTTATGTATTGTGCTTATATACATACACCCTAGTTCCAGCGAGTTTTGGTACATAGTTATTGCATAATTTCTAAACTTCTCTGACTTGTGCCGTCACTTGTGTTCATATAACTTCAAGTCTTTGTGAATATTCACTATGCTGGTTTCCAAGTACGCCGGTCGACGTTATAGCTCCAGGAATGTTTTATTAGCCATGTGCCGACTTATTTAAAACACAGTAATTAGGCTGGTTAAGTTTGCCAAGTTTTGCCACCGACCTATAAAGATACGCTCTGAGTTACAAACGTAAGTTTTCGAAATTAAAAAAAAAAACACAGAGGCCTATTTTGGTCGAATTTTTACAAGTAGGCTAGATGGACAGACGCCCTGAAGAAGGCAGGGTAGTGACTGGATGCAAAGGGCGGGAGATCGTGCGCTGTGGCGCTCTTTGGGGGAGGCCTATGTGTCCAGCAGTGGACTGCAACAGGCTGATATGATGATGATGATGAGGCGTTTTTCAGAGTTATGAAATGTGCAAGGAAATAGAAAGTCGAGGAAATAAAATTATATAGTTAGCTTATAGACATGCTTTGTATCTGTCGTAAATTACTTCGTTTCACGAAAACATCAAAACCTCTCCTATGCCTACGAATGTTTCTGGCGTATAATACGATAATCCAGTTAATATTAAATTGTTTGACACAGGTCGACATCCAAAAATATGGGTTTACTAATTTAACCTGCTGGTCTCAAAGGTCGTCAACGCAAAATTGCAAATTATGTGTGTATGTAACACGCGTTTCTGTACCCGTACCTATTTGGGAAGTCTCTATGGGATTCCTTGGGGCTGGTAAATTAAATGTCCCGTTATATTTCACACTGTTACATTTTGTTCAGACACATGGGTAATGGAAGTGTCACTTGTGGGATCTGATTAGTGTTGCCCAAATGCAAGAACAAGACGAGACTTAGCCAGTCTTGGTCTTGGTCTTGCGCCAATACACCTGGTCTTGGTCTTGGTCTTGGTCTTGCGCTCCCAGTCTTGGTCTTGGTCTTGGTCTTGCAGCAAGAGTCTTGCAAGTCTTGCAATTACCTATTAGTCTATTACTATTTATTAAAGTTTACTTTAAATCTTAGAAAAACGTATTAGAATTGGAACATTGTGAGCTTGAATTAACATAGCCATAGTAAAGATCAAGCAGATTAGATTTTTTACACGTTTCAAGTATATTTAAAAGTGGCTACAATATTTATTAAATATTGTAGCCACTTTTATATTGATATAAAAGTGGCTACAATATGATATTTGAACACTTTTTTGCTATTTTTTCTTGAAAAAACTTAAGAAATATAATGACTAAATGTACAATAATAGTACCTAAGTAATTAGTTTAAAACCATATAAGTAATCAATATTATAATATATACTTACTAGAATGAATTAATATGACATCTACTACCTATCCTTACCATTTTATCCTAATCATAATACTACTTGCGTAATCAGTATAATGTATTCATTTTCATTCTAAGCACTCTGAAACTTATTTATTCTTTGGAACACCTGTAGGTACTCTTAAAATTCGAAATTATTTTGCATGAGTATACCTACGCCCTATGGCGGCAATCAAATAGTGTCAAATGTTATGATTTCGGCGTGGCGGCAACGATTGTTTTAGATTTCAAAAGAAGCCGCCGGCGCGTGTATCATAACCATGTACTTCCGAAAAGCGGCAAATTTCTTTGAGAAGTAAGTACAAAACCTTTGATGCCGCATTATCAAAGTGCTGATGGTTAAAACATAACTATGCATGCACTCAGTTTGATTTTAATAGATATTTTTTTATTCGCTATGTTTATGGTATTAGTCGTAATGCGCATAGGTCCAGTTTTTCATATTCTTTGATACAGTTTTTTGCGTCTCATAGAATTCCTAAGCGTACCTACCTATACACCGAACTGTTACACCTAACTACTCAGTGAAATAGCGCTAAGTCTCAGCTGCAAGACGCAAGAGTCTTGCAGGCTATGTCTTGTTCTTGCTCAAGTCTTGCACGGTCAGTCTTGGTCTTGGTCTTGCTAAAAATACGCGGTCTTGTTCTTGGTCTTGGTCTTGCAAAAACGCAAGAACAAGACCAAGACTGCAAGACCAAGACTGAATTTGGGCAACACTAGATCTGATGGAATTTTTACAGCCCTTAATAAACTGTCGTTGCTTTTAATTAAAACCAAAGCTCTGGGCACCTAGGCGAAGAAATGAAAAAGGCAAAGTAACATTGTAATCGTTATCGATATTTAAATCAAAAACTTATGTATGTGAATATATATATGTTATTACAAATTTATCGTGGTCGGAGAAAAGTAGGTAACGTGAAGATTTGTTAAACCAATATTTATCAGTTTCAACGTTTGGAAAATTGTCATCAGTGATTATTCAAATTCAATATTAATGCAACAGTGTAACTCTTAAATAAACACATTCAAAAGTTATGAATAAACACATACCATATATACCCATAGTTATATTTGGTTAAACGAATAGATATAAGATGCCGACATAACCTGACAAGGACTATTGTTGGTCACACAAAGAAATCAGGAAAAACTTCCACATGCGATGGAAATCACATTTGGATGTAAGTAAGATTTTACCTTCCGTGTGTTGTGGTGAAATAAATTGTAGTCTGATATGTGCTGAATATTTGTTGCGTACCATGTACCTATATTTTTTTTCAAAACTTTTAACCAATTAGTTTGGGACTCTAGATACTCGAGTATATAAAACGCTTCCCGAACAGAATAAGCTTTGAGGACGATGAAATAGATTGGTTGTATGAATAGATTTTATGCATAAAGTGCATTTGGGCAGTGCTATAGTCTCGCCATAGGTGCGCGCACCCGCTTTACAGATATATATTTATTTATTTAAAAATTTATTGACAAGAAATGTACAAAGGGTGGACATAATGCTAAAAGCATTTTCAGCCAGTCAACCTTAAGGTCATGCAGATATATAAACCACCACACCTATAAAGACGAAGAGAATTCTTATCATGTTCCGGTTGACATTTATATTCTCAAATGCTAAATCTGTGTTCTTCTTATAAATCAACTTGTACCCCTAGAGAAGCTTATTTGCAGACAGTTTAATCAGCACTGATGTATCTGTTCGAAATAAATATCAATGGGGAAACGGCTAAACATGAATAAATGTAAAAGATCAAGATCCCGGAACCCACCGGAGTCATATGTTTCCCGGACAAAAGTCTTTCCGGGCTTAGATCTAGAATTCACATGCAAAGTATCTGCTTCAAGGCTAGTCACTGCACTTTATTCGATTTCCCTGTCTACACCATCTCGTGCGAATGTGGCTTTTGGCTAATCTTTTTATGCTATCTTACCTGTGCTGGAATTCGGATTAACTTATGGTAATTCAATCATGGGCACTTTAGCTGCAAATCGATTGATTAAATCTGTGTGATATATAACACTTTAAACTTAGATTTGCTTAAACAGTGATAGTGACCAACTGCAATATCTTGTCTAAATCAAATTCACCTTGTGCACGAACATTGTTTTTGTAGCTACCTATTTATCAAATTAATTACGTCAGCTATAATTTAAAGTTTTGTAATGGCCAAAGTATCTTGATTGGTGCAAAGTAGCTAATAAATATAACCTGATTAATGTATTCCGTTAATGTTATCTATCTTAAATTTATACCAGTATTTCACATATCGGTTTCACGAGCCAGAAAATTGCAATTTTCTTCGGACCTGAGTCGATACTCAAATCTGGTAAGGTGTAACCATTGACGTATTTAGGCATATGCAATATTGCTACTTGACCCACAATTTCATAACTTCTAAGTAAAGTGCAGATAAAAATTGCGTCTAGACTGTCACTTTAAATTTAGGCTCAGGCCACACCTGCTGCATATTGTCGCCGCGACTCGATCTTGACTACCTCAAACGCTGACAGTCGCGAGTAGTGGCAATAATTTGTCATAGGTGTAGCCTAAACCTTATAGTGTCTGCAACTTTCTCGGATTCATTGCGATAATGCAATGAATTTAGACATTAACAAAGGCATCGCAGAAAACGATATTTTGTTCAACCAAAACCATAGTTGTTTTCATAACCAAACTAAGATTGGTAGGTACGCACTTACGTCTTTCTGACGTATATCTGACAAATTAAGATATTTTTTGGTTCAGTGTTACGAAGCTTTAATATCTATTTCCATCTCACGGGAGTGTGTGAAACGGAAAACGTTTTATTCTGAACATCTAATTATTCAATTCCAAGCCATTCTGTGCTGCACATTTTCCGCTGTTTGGTTTCAAGATCGTAATTTTGTGCGAGCGACGTGGAAGTTTGTCGTGTTGTGGGCCCGTCGGGTTCAAGCACCTAGGAAGAGGGGACAATAAAATGCGAATTTTTAAGGCTGTACGCGAACAAATTGCGGGCCAGAGCGTTCGCAGCCAGAGATGAGCTCGCCCATACTACCGGTTCTGGCGTTACAGTATTGCGTTCATTTACTGAAAAGTATTTATGCACTGAAAATGGTTAAAGGTTATTATTGTTTCTGTTAGGTACTCTCCTGTGTGATCATTTTGAGTATTTCGTACATTGTGGGTACACATAGTTTTAGTTAACGAAAATGAATATGAAATATCCGATTTGTTAAATTTGTAACGATTGTAATTGATCTTCCAAAATCAAAACATTGGAAAGTTTTTCCAATGAAAGGTAAATAATTTGTATTCAATTTCTTAAACAAACATTCATTTTCCTTTTTAATCAATTCAACAGCTCTTTCTAGATGTCTGCGTAATAAATTGTCTTACGCAGCCGCTCGGAAAAAATACAGAAACAAAACTCGAGCAATAAACCGAAATTAAACTGTACCGCAGTCAACAGAGTTATTATTCTTTTACTCCAGTTCTGGCGAAACAATTTGACGTTAGGCCCGATGGTAGCGGCTTCGGCTCATCCCCCGCGAAGATTTGTCGGGTAGATTTAATTTGAGATATGGTCACGACTACGCTCCGCCGTCGCCGCGTTTTTACCTACATCGCGAAAATGTCACAGAAGGTCCATTCGAGTTTAACTTGCTTGGATTAAGCCATGTGGGAGCAGTTCTCTGTTTTGGGTGAAGTAGGTAGAATGAGTTGAAGTGGAGGCGCTTATGCAATATCGCGTCATTTTTGACGATAACAGAATCACACACTACTGTGTGACTGTGGAATGATTGAAAGTTGATGATTAAATGAAGTGATTCAAAATTGCAACTCCTGGTCTAGATGTAGCGTTATACTATCCATTTCGTGCTTTCTGTTCTTGAAACACAACAGCGCCATGCATTTCGCCCAGATGTATCTGGGCTATATTTTTTCAACGCTTGCAGCGTTTTGACACTCATGCGAGAATCAAAATGAATTAATCTTCCAGAAAGGTCAAGAGTGTATGCAACCTCAAAGTTTAATAAATATCTACGAACCGCATTATTTTTAACCATTGCCACTGCATGCCAATATTCTCATCTGTGCCAATTTATTCGATAGGTGTTATGAGTCTACTGCACTCACCTATGAGGTTCCTTCACAAAATTAGCTGCCATTGTAACGTGGCCTACACGTCACGGTAAGCACTGCGGTATCTTGTGCGCTCGTGACACGGGCGATTTTGCAACAAAAGTGGAAAGCCTGATGTGCTGGCCACTAACTTGTGAATATCATTGTTAGCTATTCCAGTATCGGCACCGATGCCACCTTCTGACTTTAAATGAGATATTGAGTGGTTTTCAAAGGATTTATTTTTCCTGAATGGGGCTTGGTATTTTGACCCAGGATTTCTGGCTATACAATACATACATTTACAAAATCTATTGCTGACTGATCAAATATCTCACTCTAATAACAACTGAAAGTCAATAAATACGATCCACCTTATACAATTAGTCATTTATCTTTTAAGAAGTTATTTTAGACATTTTCAATAGTTGACTAAAACATTTAACTCACAGTTAAGAGTAACGGAAGTAACGATACTCATGCCAACTTAGTGTCTAAACGACGGTATGCAAGTTTACCTCGGCTTAGCAAAACTTTAAGTTTGTACTGTAAAGCGGGCATAGTTTATGTTTAATTAGATAGTTAGTAAGTTGGAATAATCTTGCCAGGCCTTAATTAGACGGGTGCTATGCAGAGTTCTGAAGACGCGAGGTAGGTATACGCCTTACAATGCCTTGGTTCTGCAGGCTCGGTGCTGTCTTGGAAACAGCATTCCATATGCTGTCATTAAATTTCCAGGAGGGCTTGAAAGTTATATACGATTCTAATGGTAGGTCGTGAGTTATTAATAATAGGTCGTTGTTGTGAGTAATTAATGGTCGTAGGCTAATTAAAAAAACATTTTTTTATTTGTTTATAATAAGATAAAGACTTACATTATGTTATATATGTGAAAAAATATAAAATACAGCATCGAAATTGCGTTGAATTTACGGAGAAGCTTACAGACATGGCGTAGCTCTGGTAAAAAAGTTTTTCGACATTAATAAAAGTTTAAAAAAAAACTTTAAAGTACTCTCAAACTCATTCCACATAAACTGTTAACGAACAACATTGCAAATTGTGACATTCCATTTTTGAAAAAACTCAAAATTGACTAGGTATATCACTATTTGCAAAAGCTTGCAACAAATGATTGTCGGGTTTACATATCAATCACGAAATCGCCTTTGATATTTTTGACACACGACAATCCTGGCGAAGCTATTTGGTCGAATTCCAAAGTGAGCAGTAATACACTGGCTGTCAAATTAAATTGACAATTGTTAAACAGATTTTTAATTAAGTTGTATTTCATTTTCAAATTCTGGAAACGTTTGAACAGTTATTATCACTACGTAGTAAAAGCAAAGTCGCTTCCTGCGTCTGTCCCTATGTTTGTATAAGTATGCATATGCTTAGATCTTTAAAACTACTTAAAAGATTTTGAAACTGAAATGTAAAAATGGTGTATTCCCATTCATAAACATCGCCTTCCAAATTTTATCTGCAATAATATATCGTAAAATTTCCACACAAGTAAGTTACTCTTTTATTATTACTGGTCTAAAACCGTATACTTATGTATAATTTCAAAACTTTAGCATCCAAATGTATAAAACTCATAGGACTGTCTGACTGACACACTGATTTATCAACGTACAGACCAAACCACTGGACGGATCGGCCTGAAATTTGGCCTACAGGTAGATGTTATGATATAGGCAGCTGCTAAGAAAGGATTTTGATAAATTCTATCCCCAAGGGAATAAAAGTTTGTATGAAACTCGGTGGCAAAAAACTAAAGTCCACGCGGACGAAGTCGCGGGCGACCGCTAGCCAATTGTTTTTTTCACAATCGTGAACAGTGACCAGGGATGAAAACCACACAATAGTGTGGCACTAAGTTTTCCAGGCAGTGTATTCCAGATTGTGAGGTCCGGTCCACCCGCGACCCTCGCGCCCGCGATTTATTCCGCATGGTTATTTGGGGTTTGCCAGAAATGTACGAAATGTCCAAGAAGTATGCTCTACATTACATAATATTTTATTGAATGCGAAAGAAACGTTTTCATGCGAATTTTCTGTGGATATTTTTTGTTCCTTGTGCTTCGTCTTCGACCGCGCGGTCTATTCGATCGATTTTGACCTAGTGGTAATTCTATTTTAAGGTTCAGATTATATTTTTTATAATAGAAATAATAAATCGTTCGTTTTCTCACAGACCTATAACATTCTAACCTAAGACCCAAGGCACACCTGCAGTATACTATCGTCGCAACTCGCGACTGTTGGCGATTTGGCCGCGTTGAGTAGTTGACACGCTTTCAGTCGTGAGTCATGCAGTGTGACGGTTAACGCGGACACAGGAAACAGAGTAGTTTCCTTTCGTGGGGATTAATTAGTATGATTCCTCTGCCACAGGTGTGCGCTAGCGGTAAGTGTCTTTAATACGGATGAAGCTACTGTAATCATTTATTCAAAAACTTATTAAACTTTCTAACCAAAAAAAGAATGATGGACACAATTTTAATTTCATTGAAAGTGTCTGAAAAACAATTTTGGTAAAGTTACAAAAAGGAACAACATTATTTTTAATTAAGGAAAGTGTTCCGGTAATTTTGCAGGCTTTATAAAATGCGGCTCGTAATTGAAAGTTTGTTAATACATATAGCAAAAAACATAAAAGCTTACGTTTATTAAAACGTGTATATTTTTTGTGATCACAAATGTATCTTTGTTTCAATAAAAATATCCGCGAGAAACGAGTTCTTTTGTAGCGTTTAAAAGTAGAGTTGTTTATAAGTCGGCCATTGGTCGGATCTTATTCAGTTCGGCCCGCCGACTACATTAAACTGATTGCAGCAATTAGTGAATGGTGTAATTCTCGTTTTTCAAGCGTCTCTCGCGCCACCCCCTCTAGGAAATTATTTGATCCAGGTCGTGGCGACTTTCTGCGGATTAAATAAAATTGAAGAACTCGAATGAAATTGTTTTGGATTTTCCGCCTCTGATCAGTTTAGTTCGGCATTCATCTCGGATTGCGGCCTTAATTATAGTGAGTGGATTGCTAATCGCATTTATTTGGGGATTGTAAGGAATTTGCGACGATTGTATCGGCCCCAAGATGCGGTAATAGGATTGCTTTCATTATAATGTAGTTTGCCACTTAGCGAGCTCGTTGGGAACTTAACCGCTGTGCTTTGATTTGTTTTCAATGGTATTGTTTTTGTTGACAATATCTTTGTGTGCTACTTTGTTGTTTGAGCTTTTTGAATAGATACTTCATTCATCTGAATATCAATTGGAGTTTTTTTGACGATTAGTCGAGTACTTCAAAAGTTAGCGATGTGGTGTGATTTATGCTTACAAATTGACATAGATACGTTTATCTATTTTTAAACATATGCTCAGTAAAAACGTGTCATTTATGATGATAAATAATTCGGAGTGTCCACATTATATGGATTATGGTAGGAACCTATTACCTCTGCGGGAGTGGTAGGAATCGACAGGTTACCATTATTTTCCCATTCGAATACCCCACACCGTATCATTACACGCTTTAGACACATTATAAGGTATCTTCAGGTCAACACGGATACATTTTTGAATATATTTTCTAGTGTGAGTATTCTGGAAGTTACGAATAATTAGTATGACAAGACAAAATTGGTGAGGCTTTCTGTTTTACACGCACCTGAGTAGCACTTCTCTTCTCGTCATGTAAGTGTTGATAAGACTGAAGATAGATGTGCACTTCTCGCGAATCATTTACTACCCTGATCCATTGAGGAAACATCATCTGACAGACAGAACGCAACAATGTATAAAACATCATTGTTAGAGCGTCAGACTTCAGCCCAGAGTACACCTGTGGCCGCGACCCGCGACTGTGAGCAAGTTGGCCGCGGTGATTGGTTGACACGCTGTACTGCTGGTCACGAGACCGGGCCACAAAAGTGAATTTCGAGAAAAAACGAAAAAAGCGCGAAATTGGTTTTCTTGAATTTATAAGCAATAAAAAATTTGACTAACATTAGGGCACGTAAAAAATTGCAGATTTTTTAAGTATATTTGTTTTGGTACTTTAATTAATATTCTGTTTGTAATCGAGTAAAAGTTTACTTAACTTTGTCGCTATTGACATAGTTTTGTTCATATAAATTTAATGTTCATCATACAGTAAAAAGTTATGCTAGCTTTATTGCCGCGGTTTAGCGTTTAAATAGCACATACACAACACTTCTACTAAGGAAAAAAGTATTTCACTTCCTTTTACTGCTTTTTAGGGTTCCGTACCTCAAAAGAAAAAAACGGAACCCTTATAAGATCACTTTGTTGTCCGTCCGTCTGTCAAGACCGTTTTTCTCAGGAACGCGTGGAGGTATCAAACTGAAATTTCTTTATGATACTTAGGTCTACTGTCCCTGGAAGCTGTAGAAAAATCAACCTTCTAAGCTAACCCAATCAAAAGATACAGCCATTTAGGCCGCAAATTTTCGAAACTCGCACGGGAATCAAAATCTACAGGGTACTTCCCGTAAACTAAGAATCTTGAAATTTAGTACGAGATCACGTCTTATAGTACAGATATAGGAAAAATTACGAAAACCGTAAATTTTCAGTTTCATCATATAAAAAAAAATATTTGAAAAATATTTTTGACAATTTTGAAAATTTCAAAGTTACTACTCCTTATCTCATGAACGCGTTGAGATATTAAATTAAAATTTATATTAAATACTTAAGTCTACAATACCCGTGATGGGTGAACTTTTACTTATATTTGTTTAACCTACAGGTTTGTACGGAACCCTCGGTGCGCGAGTCCAACTCGTACTTGACCGGTTTTTAGCTAAGTACATGACTTATAACTGATTACTAATTTGACATGACTTATAACTATTACAGTAGCTACACATAAATAAATAAAAAATTGCTGTTTTTCGGCTTCGTAGCCTCCAGTAAATCATAACAGTGTTTTGGTTTATAACGATCCAAGAAAAGTGTTACTTAAACTACTATTAGTCGGAAAAATATAATTCTAAGATAGGCCGATAAAGCATCGTCTGTTTAGTTAAGGGGAATCGAAAACTAAAAAAACGGCTACAGTCACTTAGCCGCCTTCATTGCAGAATTGCGGTTAGATAAGATGGGTTACAAAAATATTAGTTCCTATACTAAAGAGAGTCGTGTATCATCGCGATTTGGCATTATAACGCGCACTGGCGTATGTTTCAAATTCTCAGTTTAGCCGTACAATTACGGGAATAGGCACTATTCCAATACGCGGTATCACGTGAACTCAAAGGCGACAGTAACGTGGTAAAATGATACATTTCGGGTGCACAGCGCTCGGGCTATCGCGGGCTGTATGTAGGGGGTAGGGTAGCTGCGAATTATGCGTTTGGCTTGCTATTGTAATATTTAGCCCGTACACTGTCGAATGTTCTGGCACGAATTATGAGAATAATTAGATTTTGTTTCTAACAAGATTATTTCAAATAAATAGTATTATAGTATGCCTATTGTCCTAGTATGCTTTAAATAAGGCACCATGGCAGATACTTTACTAAGCAAATGTTACAATGACAATAGAGCAGTCAGCGCGTTGGTTGAAAACGGTAAATTTTCAGTCACTCCGTATGAGTCGTTTCATAGTTGCGCGTTATGTGAGGGTGGCAATAAACAGAACGATTGCAGGCTCCCTCTACGCGATAACAGGTCTGCAGCTGTCGGATATCATCAACAACCATTTTTTTCTATATCCCAAAAGCATAAAGCCTAAACTCCTTTGGCAAGACCAGCTAAACGCAGCGAGCAAACTTTGTTGTTGCTACGGGAAATGACGAAGCATCAATACTCCGCCTGTGGTGAATATTAACAGATTTGTCGAAATTAGTTTCATTGGAGTATCTACACGTACTCTGATTGTTCCCAGTCTGAATACAGATACGCTGTGAAGTTGTTTATGGTGAAATGTTGTGGGTAACAATGAATCGGCGCGATTGTTCTAGAATCTGTTCGCGTTTTAAAGCACGGGTTGTTGTGCGAACAAACAAGGATTTAAAAAAATGTTACAACTGGTGCAGATGATGTTATGAATATTTGAAAAAAGATTTTTTGAACAAAAAATCGTCATAGAATCCCAAACCTATATTTTTTCGATTGTTAAATGCTGAAATATGTAGTTTAAGTACCGTCCTTTTAAAACAAGGAAAAAGATGAAGCTATAAAGCCTCTTTGTACAACTTTATGTACGGATCTAATAACTCGACTGTGTAGTGCACAAAACACTCATAAAAATAATATATTACATATGCTTTTAGTACTAATTCACACTAGTTTAATAATAATGTCGAAAGTGGTGCAATCAAAACGCAAGTCGTATTATCACGTACAGTCTCCGCCATAAATTAGTGGATCGCTCATTGCCGCACAGTAATTGCATGGAAGTTCAGCCAGTGTAACGTAATGTATGTGTGCGATGCGGCTGGTGTTATGTAAACACACTTGGTGTGAAAACAAGCTGAGTCATTATAAGACAATTTGTTTTCTTATACCTAATTTGTAACATGATTTGATATCAGAGTGAGAGCGCTACAGCATTCAATTAGTGTACCAATTTCATATTTGTTTTACATTTCCATACATTATCTTTTGTAGAATTGTTTATGTATTTTTGAGCTAAAGATATATCTTTTACATACTGTTGTTTAGCTGAGCAATTAAAGAGATTTGTTTGTTTTATCCTAGCTGAAGAAGGAGCATAATCTTTTAACAATTATTAACTTTCTCTCTTAAGGAGTTCAAGTAAAATAATTCAAACGATTTTGTTGAAGACTGTACCGGCTAATTCAGGGGGATTCCCTGAATTGAATTGCCCTGACGAAAAAGAAGGGTGTTATAACTTTGACACCTATTTTGTTTCTGCGTTATCTATTTGTTTTGTGTGTATCTGTGGCATCGTAGCTTTCGAACGAATAGACTAATTTCAGTGCAGTATTTTTTATTCAAAAGATAATTTAATCACGGTTCTTAGCTATGGCTGATCAAAATCCGTCAAGACGTCGAAGCTCTCAAGCTGTATTGCGGCTTGCGGCTCATGTCAGGGGTTTTTTAATTTAAGTTTTGTTTGCTTTGTCCTAGATTAAAACCGAAATGCTTCTTGACTGTTAACAAAAATATGAAAAAAAGAGACAAAAAGTATTTTTCACTTCTCATGCTCGAAAAAGTACTACTTTATGCAGGATCTAGGCGACATAAAGTGGAATTTTATGCACTTGTGCATAAAAGTAGCTTTTTAAATGTGTCTACACTAAGGCAGTGACCATTTAGCCCATACAGCCAAAAACAATTAATTGTACATGGATAAAACTTGCTAATTTATAATATTTCCTTCCCTTTTTGCATTTTTGATTTATAATAAGATAATACGAAAAAGAAACTAAATATCAAAACGTGTTAACCACAAAAAAAAAAACATTATTCCAAAATAATTTAAGAATAGGCTGTATATTTTTTTTCTTTGCCCGAAAATTATGCAGGAAAATTAAAAAAAGTAAAGTAGCGGGAAAGAAGCCGTGAACTTTTCGTATTGAATTTTCTCAAATTATTGTTTTATTTTCTCGCAATCGAAGTGAAAAGCAGAGTTTACAACTCGTGCACAAATCATTTTTATCCTCGACTTCATCATCTGCCCTCGCCCTGCGGGCTCGGGCATATAACGATCTCGGATAAAAATGACTTGCTTTATGCACTCGTTGTAAAATCTACTATTTCAGACTGGCAAAGACGGTGTGCTATCGGAAACAAATTGTGCTCGTTCAAATTGTCCGTCTGTCCATGCACGTCTCTTTGTGCCGAAAGCCTTTTCTGAACAAACGATCAGTTGAACCGTATTTTGGGAGTATACGCGGCTGTTTGCGGGATATGGCTAGTTACGAAGCTATCAAGTTTCCGAAGGATACACACACATTTTTGCAATTATGCATTATCTTTAGATAGCATTTTGAAGTTTTTTACGGAGCTTTAGTGTGGGTTCGAAATGTTTATAAAGTATGGAAGAATGTAATATATATGGAATAGGTAAGTTTGCGATTTAATGTCTTCATAATCGAAAAAAAAGCATTTGAAAAAGTCAATAAACACTTTTTTCTCTCAACAAGATAATAATGGCAAAAAGTAGTACCTATGTATAGATAGTAGCTGAATAGCATTGCAGGCATTCGAAAACAACGCTATTTGGCCGCATATATTCCACCAACTAGCCTCTAAGATGTTTTACCTGAGAAATTACGGAACTCCCAAATCAAGTGTGTAATCTACGGTATTGCAAGGTTCACCGCGTGCGAAGCGATATTTCTCTAATATAATAAACACGAAAATAAAAGTTAATAACGCCTACCTAGGCCAATAAAATATATTAATGTCAGTCCCTAGCACGCCGCCACGATGGTATATGTGTATACTATTTACGACACCCGGGCCCTTGAATCGCGAAGCATTTATTTCAGTTGGGTATGATGAGCGTCTTTATACTGACAATACTGAGAGGGTGCGATTTTGATGTAGGGACGATGAAAGTTTACGATTTGAATAATGTCTGGATAGCTATATGAATATATATATATATATATATATGATAAGATGTATATATATACATATATACATATATATATATATATATATATATATATATATATATATATATATATATATATATATATATATATATATATATATATACATCTTCACTTACTTTCATACTAAGTTAAAGACACCCAAGTCAAATTGAAATGCAGAAATGAAGACTTGTCGAAAAAGGCCATTAAAAGCAGTTTCAGTAAAATGTGAAAATGAATAGAAAGAACACCTTTTTTTTTCACCATAATATTTCAGTTTCGGCACCCCAACTAAGAGTTAAGTGCCGTTGGTAAAAGCACAATGTTCGCGACCACACATATGAAACTCATTATTCATCGGAAATGAGAGGTTTATTGTGTCGCTATTATGTTCCCGGTAAAACGCCGAAGCCGTTACTGAACAAAACAGTTAATCTAAATTTCGCCTGTTATTACGGCAAATTGCAGGTGTGAATCACGCATTAATTTAATTATTTTAATGACGTTATACGTCTTTTTACGTAACCCTATCCCGCCAGGCTGTAACAATAACGTCCTCACAGTTGCCAGTCGAACGTGCGAAATTAGGTTAGTCGACGTGATAAAATAAACATTTTACGACATTACACGGGCAAATTGCAACATAAAACGCAATTATCTCAAGAATAAGGTCGTCTGCATCCTCTGCGAGTCGTTGGGCAGTTTTTGTGACCATACGACTCCTTATTTCGTTACGTAGAACACAAAAGGGTAAAGTTAAGTGTTCCGAGAACGTTACAAGCCACGTAGCGGCTCCGGTGGGCTTACTAATGTGGCCTTAACTTTTTTTGTTCTGCTGGCATGTGTGGCACAGCTATAAAAAAGGTACTTAGTTGTAGCTTCAAATATGTTTCAGCATATCAACATGCTAAACGATGATTTCATTGCGATCTTTTAATTTTAAGATTATGTAACATTTAATGTTGTAGGTAATTTTTAACAACGAGTCACATATTATATCAACGTAGAGTAATTGTTTAATAAATAATCACGATTATGATTCTCGTACATTGCAGTTCTTGAATACAGAAAAGTGAATACAAAGTACTTTTTCATGCTTCATCATATCAGCCTGTTACAGTCCACTACTGGACATAGGCCTCCCCCAAGGAGCGCCACAGCGTACGATCTCCCGTCCTTTGCATCCAGTCACTACCAGCTGCCTTCTTCAGCTCGTCTGTCCATCTAGCCGGGGGGCGTTTTCTTAAGCGTGGTCTCCATTCGAGAACCTTCCTGCTCCACCTCTTGTCGTTTTCATGCTTACTATTCAGAAATGAAAGCTAACTTTTTCAATTTAATTAATTACGACTGAGGTTTTTAATTTCTCAGAACTCACGAAAGAGGTCCCTTGTCGTATAATAAAATAAGAATTAGTACGAGTACTCTTTCCGCAGAGCAAAATTGTTTCTGCTGAAATATGCAGTTTCAGATCAAAGTAATAAGGAAAATTGTCGTATTTCCTCTTAAAATTTTCCTCGACTCAAAAGCATATCTAACACAAATCGCTTCTTAACTGTAGGGCACTCGAATGTACAGTCAGTAAGTATAAAAAGTTGAAGAATTAAGTATTTTGCGTTTCTTTGTGAAAAGTTTTTTGGGAAAAGATTTTCTCCTTTAATTTAAATAGTGGGAGATTTTGTGTATTGTAACATTAAGGGTTTCGAATAAATGAACTTATCGAATAATGGCTTTTGGTTTGTTTGCCAACGATACGAATACTTTTTCACAAGTCCTTCGTGCTTCGCATTCTGAACAGCAGTAAGTAGTAGTTCGGCAGTTTGAATTTACTTACACTTCGCCTCATTTAAGACGCATTCAACTCTTAACAGCCCCCTAAAATAGTGCAAAAATGGCCGGGTAGCACTTAAAAATCGCATATCTCAACCTTTTGTTCGTCTCAACAATAGGTAACTGAACCAGTTGGACGCTGGAAAAGAAACAATGGCATACAAATTTATAATGCAGTCTGGAAATGAATCACGTCATGCCTTGGTCCTCCGGGAGCTGCCTTGAATGAAAATGAACAACAATGCTGGTACAACATGGACGCAAATGTAAAATATTTTTATATTGGATCCGTCACGGGATGAAGATCCGTCACAGTGTATTCCGTTCAAGCCTTTCCGCGTCTTTGTTCATAATCTTGATTTATTCCGCTGTTGCTTGCGCGTTGTTAGTGAGAGATTTTTTATTTTATCCGTCCTACTTACATGTTGCGAGCTATTTGTTTTCGTTTACTTGGATGTTTCTGTGAAGTCTTCAATCCCCTTTTTATTAACATTTAATTTTCTTGATACGTTTTTAAAATAGGATTATCTACAATCACATAATCCTTCATAACTTTATACCTACTATGTCTATGGTTCTATTTAATAAAAGTAATTTGTAAATTGTATCACAACTGTCATTTGGCAATACCTACGGCCATCATTTCACGAGTTAATTAGAATAATCGAGATCGAAATCGGAATGTTGGTGAGTTAAAACAAATGCACTGTGACAACAAAATCTGATTGCTTAGCTAATTTTTGAAGTTGACTGTACACTGGCGTGTTATTAATGCCGCGCCCATGAATTACGTACAGTTCGCACAATGTTGCCAGCAAATGGCCCATATGTCAGGCTTAGTGGTGTAAACGTTCCAAATAATAACATGACGGTTTTGCAACGCGTTTCCGAAATTACAAGTTATATAATTGCAACGCTATAAGTACGTGGACCTGCGCTAAATAGTGCGTGCGTAAATGCACGTTGTTTTGAAACTACACAACGGTTTAGTCAAAGCCTACTGCGTCATTAAGAGCTTAACATTTTATGTCTGTAACCAAAACTGAAAGAAATTATTTTTAGTTGTAAAGTTAAAAAAACATTGCAATTTTTACAACTAACGAATAAGTCTTTACATAACTAAAACCAACAAGCCTTCATAAAGTAAATTGAATCAACTAACGGCGGCGTTAACGACCCCATTGTCGGAGTGCATGAACCGAGAATCCGAACTCCGCTATTTTCTTTTCCGCGTATTACTTTATTATTTCCGCGTGACAACACCAAGTTACAAGTGACAAATTCCGCACAGAGGACGATGAACGTAATATGTAGGGCACGGTAACTGCGGTAACTGCTCTCGAGTACAAATATCTCGTTATGCCGCGTTTGAGTGGCGCCGCGACCCGCCCGGCGCCCGCTGCTAACAGCCTCGCTGTAAACGTCTCCAGCGCATGACTTTGGTGATTTACTCCAATTTTATGTGTCGCCTCTCCCCCGGATTTATATTAAACTTATTTTATAGCGCAACTTTACAACCCTGAAACATGTCACGAGACCCTCCCCGCCTTATCTCGTTCAGACACGCATTTTACGGCAATTTAACAGTTATTCAGTTCCTATAAATCCTCATTCGGCGGTTACGCAATCTCATATTAATTTAAGCTCTTGACACCCACTCGGTTGAGTTGCGAACATTTTTCCTCGGAAAGTTGAAGACTGGTTACAGTTGAATAGCTTTTTCAACAATACTGTCATCTAGTTGAATAGCTTTTTCAACAATACTGTCATCTAGTTGAATAGCTTTTTCAACAATACTGTCATCTATGCGATTAGTTACTGTGGTGACAATGGCTAGCTAGACCGTTTTAACGTCTAACGGCTTGGCTGTGATCTAAAAATCTTCAAAAATCTGTCTCATATCTACTGTGCCTGCCTAAGATGATAAACCGTCATTTATTATTTAAAGTCATTATGGGTTAGACCTTGCAAAATTCTATTCTTATAATTAAATGCATATGTAAGACATGAAATTTATGAAATGGTAAATCGAAATCAAACGCAAAATCCGACGCAGATGAAGCGTATAGTACTAAGTATTATTATATTTCTATTCTTATCCTCGTACACATACAAAACAGCCCACAACTACACGCTACATTCGTAGCATAGTTCGTAGCACGTATCGTAGCAACGCATCGTAGCTTTGTAGAAAATTGCTACGAATATGAATGAACCGGAAGCACTGTATAAGCTCAAATTGGAATACTTATAACTTTCTTACTTCTTAAAAAATGCATGAAAAAGATCATAATTAAAATAGTAAAAAAACTTCAAACTGGATTCGAATAACAAAATAAGATTTTGCAACTAACCAATTAAACATTATAAACCATGAAGCATCGCGTTAACGGCATAAATAATCTTGTTTTAGACTGCCTCGTTGGTGTAGTGGCAAAGTTTCTGCCTTACATCCGAGAGGTCCTGGTTTCGAATCCCAGGTTGAGCCAAATTTGTTTCTGAGATTTTCTATCATTAATTTCTCAAAAAAAAAGCTCGGAGTCGGGAAGTTGGCGGTGTTACACCCCCTTTCCTCGCAAAGCACGTTAAACCGTTGGTCCTGCGCCTGATCTCTTTCTGGTCATGTCGGATTGACGTCTCACCGAACTTTGAGAGTGATAGAACAGTAAGTGCACCTGTGTATTGCGCTCACCTTGTGCACTATACTCGTAACATCTCCTGCGTAGTTGGCTGATCTCTGTTGAGATTGACCGCCTTGGTCGAAATCGGCCAGGAGGACTATTACTCTTGTGTTAGAACCATTTTACAAATAATATTGAAATCAACCGGTCCCAGCTTTCATTTCGTTTCGTCCCGTGGCGTGTTCTTGCTTATTCAAAGAGCGAGCACGAACCGAGCTGAATTGAAAGGATCACGGAATCATTTTGCTTTACAACAATAGTGTGGCCGACATTTTATTATTGTTTGTTCTGGCCATTGTGCGAAAGTAATCAAGTGGAAAAGCAAGAAGTCGCTGCTGCTGACAGCGGGCGGTCGGCTGTCTCGATAATTATTGATAAGTACACAGGTTTGATATTTTATCGTTTTTTTTTCTCTTGGTGCAATTTGTATCGAGATGATTACGTTTTATCCAAGCGCTGATAAAAATTGTACTCAGTTTATCAACTATCTGTTTTATAAACTTCAGTTACCGTTAGTTTTCATCATAATAACGATAATAATTCATTAAAAGAAAAACTAAATTTAAAAAAATATATCTTAGTGTAGCACACAATATTTTTTTTAAATCTTAGTTTGAAAGAAAAGTTTAAACTTGTAAAAACTAAATAGGATACATGGCTTTATCATTGTTATTATTACGAGTATCTGTAATTGGATATTATATGTGCTTGTGTAATATTTTTTCTTTTCAAAGAGTTTAATGAACTTTTCCATGTGATTTGTAATGATTTTAAGTTTTCTATTGTGTAGGTAACATTCAGAATGCCTTACAACGTAGGCTCATTTAACAACTTAATGTGAAAATTTGATTACTAAGTTATCTTTAAACGGGTCTGCAGAGACTGGACATTACTTCAAATTATCTCAAAAATAAAATTCAGCAAACTTACAACAGGACCCTAAATCTGATTACACTCGGTGGCAATAACAAACGCGCTCATGTTAGCCGTTCTATTAATTTTATCGGAAAAATTAAAAGCGACAGCAATAATAAACGTTGCGGTCGGTCGTACGTGACCAATATGTGTTCGGTTGGTCGGTGCAGTGAGTGTAGTATGTGGTTCACGTGCTTCGAGTTTGCTCGGAATCGGCTGGCCGCCTGTCTAGAAACCAAGGATCTTTAAATAAATACAGTAAGTATCTACATACTAGGCTGGTAGTTGAGATACCTCGTTTGTTTGCATAAATAGTCGGATAGTGATAAGCATTTTGAAATTGTCTTATCGCCTTTATTAAAAACCAACGTTGCTAGGAACAAGTATGGTTTATTGTTATTGAAAACATATTACTTTAAAATCAAGAAACAAGATGACTTATTGTGGATGTCATAAGCATAAATTCTTGTAAAGGTCTACATTTGAGCACGAAAAAGTTATTACATAAAATCTACACAGCTTTTTTTCAAAGTCAACTAGTTTCATCATAAGAAATCCGAAGTTTGCTTTGAGGTAAATCAGACAGACTGAATAACTCGATATTTAAGTACCTAACTTCAGGATGTTAATTGAAAATTGCTGCAAGGTTTAACTGAAAGTAATTTATTACTACCATCGTTCCGTTTAAAAAACATGGCTTAAAGTTTGCACTTGTAAAATAGTGATTCATTTCTATACTGATAAAAATGCTTATAAAATATAAAAGCAATGAATAAAACACCAAGAGTAAATTTATTAAAAAGTTTATTTTGAGTTCACATACAATGCTTATAAAGATCCTCATTGGCTTCATCTGTAATCCTTAAATGGATGCGAGCGGTATTATTTTATGAATATTGAACGAAAATACATTTCGGGACTGAATAAATCTTTATAGAAAAATAAATTATTCGTCGGGTCGTTATTTTCAATTGAATTATAGATGAAAGGCGGTCGGGGCAAAACACACTGCCCTCCTTCTTGTCTCAAGAGGCTACAAAGACAACTTTTCACCAACTTGTTTGCCGAGGGTCCCCAAACGTATAAGGATATCGGAAATTTCCCTGAGATAAGTAAAACTAATTTGCTAAAGCGTAACTCAGAGTTCTACATAATTAAAGGTCTCAGTGCTCTGCGACTATAGCGTACGAGTCTATTCGGTTAGGAACTATGTAAAGTTTTAATTAAGCCCTTTTATCAAACATCAGGGTGGACAGAGAGCGGACGCTCGGGTCGCCCCGGTTTCCCCCAAATGAAAGGGTGCGATGACTATCGGGTGGCAACTGTTTCAATCACGTCAAAACTTCGCTCATTAGCCCACACACATGCGCGACATGCTCTTTGAAAATACATTTTCATTTACAACTTGCTTTTCGGGCTACACCGCACCCTGAATCTCTTTGCGTCTGTCGCATACCTCCGCTATGAAACCATATCAGCGTGATTAATCAAGCTCACTCCATTTGTCGTTTGATCATTCTCTTTCATTTTTTGAGATATACAGAAAACAACGTAGAATTTAACTTTTATGACTTGACTAAGTAATAAGTTTATTTGGTCAATGTTGAAACATAGCCATCGCCGCCGATTAACAGAATATTATTAATACGAGCATTAGTCTTAAGTCTGTACTGATGGTATAAGTTTAGGCAAAAAAAATATTGTAAAGAATCACAAATATAAAAGAATCACGAGTATAGAATCACGATTATAAGATCACGAGAGAAAACTATTAAATTGTGTAAGACTTTAGACCGAACGAAAGAAGGGGAAAATTATTTACACACGTAGAATAATTTACCCTTTCTTTCATTTGACAAAAAAGATGTTGAAGCGACACTGACAATACTGATCAAGTTTTACATCTGTCTCGCTGCGTGTAGCTACTGGCATTTAGGTAATACGCATCTGCTGAATTATTTAAAAACGCGATGTCGGATTCTTTAAGGCGGGCTTCATGCGGTAAAAGCGGCTTGATATAACAGACCGTGTGCATATTTTTGGAGAATTTAAGTAAGGCAGTGTAGGTACGCAGGCGGAAAGCGAGCCGACAAATTATCTTCCTCTTTCTCTCAATGAATGAGGACTACATTTTCTTCGAGGTTAAACAAAAAATAATAATTGGAGTTGTAATTTTAAATTTAAAATACTTAGTAGCAACAATATTTTGCCTGTTCAAAGCTAAAATTAATCAAGGACCTGAAAGTTATTAAAACTTTTAAATGATATGAATTTGTAAGTCACCCCGGCCTAAGGATTTAATAATTGATATTTTGGAAAATTTTTAGGGCCAAGATTTTGGAGGTTCCGTCTTTGTTCGTAATTCTGGCGATACAAGTATTAAGTTAGCAAGCAGTTTTTTTAAGTGTGTTTAAATTTCACATTTTAAAAAAATATTGCATGCTTAATGTTAAAAATATAGAAACTCAATAAGTTTATTTCAATATTGAACTAGTAACCAGTGAGTAACTTAAGTTTGAAAGATCTTAACAATATCTAGGTACATTAAGTAAAGTGAAAAATTATAAAGTAGTATACTACGAGTATACTGTATTTTGTTAAGTTGAAACAAGATGCTCTTCCAAATGTTAAATCAGATTTGGGTTTGATTAAAATCCGTATTTTAGTTCCAAGGCTGTTTTGTAAAAGTTCTTTAATGAACGTAAAGTTAATTTAAGTTATCAAGGTAAATATGTCGTTTTTCCTCAAAGAACGTTGGCCTTCTTGCAAAGGCCACAACTGGACCGAATTTGGTTTCATAGGAATGGCAAAAAGTTGCAGCAGTTTTTCATCGTAGTTCCTACACGAGTATTTTATTTGTAACCGTCGCTGTTGCCATTAAAAAGACGAACGTGGACTTGGCGAAAACGATTTAATAGCCATATTCAAGGCTGGCCTCTTGATCCGCCTACAAAACGAATTGGTTGCGAAATTGCTTTCTAAATTGGACTAGTTTGGCGGTAGACAATTTGGCAAGACATTTGTATTCTTGCGGAGAAAAATAGCATACCTCGAACATCTGATAGCGGCCGCGGAGGCTGTCAGGGGCCATCGGCAGTTGGGCCCGAGCCAATCATTCGATCGAAATGAAATATTTCGTACCAATTTAGGGGCTTAATGAAAAAAATCCTCCCCCTTTTCTCATTTGAGACAACCATATAGGAGGCATAGTATTAAATTACTCCGTTCCGCCTACGTCGTCGGCCTAAGATATTGTTGGATGGCATCACATTTTAGTAAGACAGATTTTATTAAAGCTTGAATACAGAAAATATTTATAAAGTGCCCCAACAACTTGACGACACTATGAAAAAGAATGCCTCGTTGTTATTATATTACGTCAACAAGAAAATAAAATAAAATCCAAATAAGCTACAGTAATGTGTTTTTATTGAAGTGCTGAGGGTCTCTTAATTCAAAGGTACTTACGGCTTTGTTATCTTCATATTTAATGGGAATAGCGTTGTTAACAGTTTGAAATTGGACGCCGCAGCAATTTGCTCCTTGTACTGTTTTTAAATGGGTATTTTATTGTCCGCTCTTTTATTTAAACTGAAATTACTCTTCATTCATTAGGAGAAGGACGCGGCGCACTCCATTTTTATTTCCCATTGTTGGTTTTCGAAATTAAGCCCCAGCAACAATTGCTTTGTTAATAGGGGCTCTCCGATTAATCTGCTTATTTTTTTTTGCGAAACACAAAACTCGTTGAATAAAACAATTTTACGAAGCCTTCTTACCATTTAAGATAAATGTCTTTTAAATTACTTTAGTAAGTCTGTTGCAATGTTTATATTTGAATAGATTTTAAGTAACCATTAAGAAAACATTAAAAAAAATACATTCATTTGGATTTTGTCAAGTGATTATTACAAAAAAAAACAACTCGTACAAAACAATTTATTGTTTTTTTTTAAATAATTTATTTTTTCTTTACTATATAACTGCAAAATTTTCTTTACGTGAAATACAATGGCACGACCCCTTATATTGGTTTAAGGATTACACAAGAGTCATTTCCCTTTCACGAAATTTCAATTAATACGTAACGCTAAACCTGAGCTTATCGAGTCCGAGGGGGATCGTTAACAAAGATTTCGAGGTGGCGACCTCGAATATTTAAAGTTGTTTACTCTTTCCTACGCGGTAATTTGTTAGAGGATCATATTTGAGCTCGTTTATGGGAGCGTGGCGTCCATATTTGTTTGTTGCTCTTAACAATACAATGCTGCCATCTGTCAGGCTCAACTGGCGACACGCGACCGGCTGACATAAATTGCCCATCATTTATATTGATGAGTGACAGCAGGGCATTTTAATACGCTGCGTATGCATAGTAAAACATTTTTGACTCGCGCGGATTCCGGTGAGAAATGTAACAGCGCTGGGTCCAGTTATGATTAATACATTATGCAGTCGCCAGCATTTCAATCTGCAATTTTATGCAGCTGCTCTGTTGCGATTTATATGTAGTTTACTTAAGTCAATGAAATGGTGGTTATTGAATCGTAGTTATCGTAGCATAATAGCATCGTAGCATGGTGGCATCGTAGCATTGTTGTCGTAGCCTCGTAGCACCGTAGCAGACACAACTACAACAGTTAATAAATATTATACTGATATACTACTATTCAAGTCTAAGATTTCAGAACACTGAATTCGCCATTAAGTGTTTTTGAAAATTTAAGTAATATTTCCGAATAACAGTTGTTAAAGTTTAAATTTTCCAAAAAAACTGTTAAAGGTTTTATTTGCCACGTTTGACACGTTAGTTTTTTGGAAAGATTTCATATATTTATACTAATGACTGTCTCTACTAGTATGGGTGGTTACACACATGGACCTAAATTAAACAGTCACTAGTAGGTATGGAAATACGGCCAATACTGAAACTTTGCCAGCGTTTGAGACGAGGCAAAGTTAACGTCAAACGAGTTACAGAAATTCGAGCAAGTTGCCTAATCAAGTATTCTATGATGAGGAACATTGGCTTGTGCACATGTGTGCTGATGATCCTATTATGCATTTATACTTGGGAGTTTAGTGGTAGAAATTAAATTAAAGTAGCCCAATTTTGATCAAAAGTTTGGCTTTCAGAATTCATACGCATATGAAGAATCAAGGTATTTTGTAACAAGCGTAACGTATGAACAGTGAACAGCACATCGGGCTACCCATTATTGTTGCAAATTCACCCGTATTACAAGTGCATTAGATGCCACAGTGTTTACCCTCACGTGCTGCCATGATTACTATGTATAAAAATTGGACCTCTAGTACAATTAATTTAATCACTTACATTTGAAGAACCATCACCATTTTGACGGATTTCATTTCTTAAAAAGCCTCCAGATTTATGCGTACGATTTTTAAAAAAGCAATACAAGCTGAAATATTCTAAAAAAAATACACAAGGAAAAGGTTAACGTCCCCCAAGAGAAATCACTTAAGTGTTTCGATTTTTGATATCGAGCCGGGTTACTCCATTAGTGTAATTTGCTTGTTGGCTGAATTTGCACATGACAGGTGACGCAGCCGGGGAGGAACTTTAAAAAGATTGCTCTCGCTCCTTGCCTCATTTTGTTTAAATTTTGCCCTAACACCCCCAACAAATCTCGACCTTCCAAACTGAGTTATAAGAACGAAAACTGAACGAACAATACCTGATCCTATTCTAGTTTGATTAACAAAGTAGCTTAAACCTTCTTTAATAAAAAGGATAGTTAATTAAACAGCTGCTTACCTCCTCAAACTTAATTTGGGTAAGTCTAAGATTTCTTACAGTTTTAATCTGATTATGAATAAGCTACTTACAAACTTGTTTGAACAACTTATCACTGTTGGATTTGTAAACTAAAAGTTACTCTGCGACAATAAGCTTAACTTAGTCTGCGAATAATTAAGTCTTCTTTTATTTTGAAATATTTGGTAATATTTTAGAAGTAAAAGTAATCCTCTTCCAAAAGACGTATCTATAAAGCCCTGTTTTACATTCGTAAATCACGAATAGCAACATGTGTCACGCGTTTACAATAAAGAAAAAACTTTTCAAAAACATAAATTTTGTCACTTGAAAAGTAGCTACTTTTATTTACTTTTATATTTACCTGTAATTTGTGACATAATTGCAAAAAGTTCGAAATCATGTTTTATTTTGTTCAATACGTACTTGTTAGTCATCCAGTTTAGGGCAACCTTATGAGGTTTATGGGATAAACATTTGCTTCTATTTATGTCGTCATCATACCTATGGATAATGTACTTATAAGTCCATTGTAACTTTATACGTAGGACGTAAACCATTCGACAAGAAACATCTTAATCTACTATCTCGTTGATCACGGCTATGTAAATTAAATCAATGTCTATATAAAGGGCGATAAGCAACCTTTGATTGCACGGCCCAGCACGCCATTCCGCCATAAAGCTGCAACTGCGGAACTCAAATTTCAACGCAACTTTATTTTTATCAAAGGAAGTCGTTAGACGGTATCTGAACCACCTCGCACATATTAACATCCATAATTATAGGTGGTTCAACAATTGGCGCTACGCCAACTCGATCCAACTTGTATTATAACGACTATTAAAGTTTTTAGGTTTCCGTTGGTAGGGGAAACAATGTTTTTTCGCCTAAATCTCCCCGATTCCGGTGAAAACGTTTTGCGAGATAAAACAGATTTATTTCTTCTATCGGAGCTGTGTTTAAGTTATAGCTAAAGATATTAATTATAGGGTATGAGTTTATCGCAGACTGTTTTTGTTTATGCATGTTTTCAAATGTTCACATTTTCTAGTAGTAAGGTCAAGGCAAATAATGTAATACGAGTATTGCCTTCTATTTTTGAGTATAGTAAATATTAAATGTTCACTCTGACATAACAAGGGCTTAGTATTGTAATCCATTTTGTATCAAAAATTAATATTTCATCGACAACCTATACTCGTATACGTCCCACTGCTGGGCACTGGCCTCACCTCAACTATGAGGTGGTGCGAGCCATACTCCACCACGCGGGCTCAGTGCAGATTGGTGGAGGGGTGTGTGTAAGGCAAGTGACCAACCTTACTGACAGATGTTATTAAGTTATATTATCGATATTAACCGAGACCAACAGCTTAACGTGCCTTCCGAAGCACAGAGATGCTTGTAAATAGACGTCACTTTTATAGTCAGAATGGTCACCCATCCCAAACATGACCGCGCCATAGGTTGCTTAACTTTTGAATATAGCAAATATTAAATGTTCACTCCGAAATAACAAGGGCTTACACTACTAATATTGTAATCCATTTTGTATCACAAATTTATATTTATATACCTCTATACAATAATAGTAGCTAACTGAGAACACGGAAACTAAAGAAAGATTTGAACCGACGATATTCTTCAAACAACTTGTTAATCAATTCTTAACAAGCAAGCTCTCGAAGTATAGATTCCATTTACGGAACTCCAGTTAAGGATGTAATGAAATAAGTTTCAGACTGAAACACACTAAAACACTGAAGCTCGCCTGGGGTTTGTTTTCATTCGATACTTCTGATGGTAAGGCCTGAATCACTATTCATAGGATCTAGTATCTCAGTTGTTTATGAGAATTGAATCTTGACTAAAGGGTCTTGGTATCCCTAGACATCTGGTTAAGAGATACTTAGGCTTCACTTGTGCCATAAACAGACGTCTAGATCATAGTAGCTTATTCACTAATTAACAATTTAACACAAGACTATACCAACTTGAAAATGTTTACAAACTGTGCAATATACCCATTACGAATATTGCACAGTTTGTAAACATTTACAGTTAACATTCAATCACACATATCTCAAGGCTTTTTTCTAACTTAAAAAACCTCTTTCACTCACATCTCAATGTTAGCATGTTTGTTGATTTCGGGTTTACAAAATTGATGAATACTGGACAAAATTTGTTTCTTGCGTGCACAACCGAACATTTGTGGTAATATAATCAAGATGGGATTATGCTACCACATACATAACACTTTCCATACTTACATCAGAAAGTAATATATTATGCATTGTATATTATAGACTTGAATTTCTATCTTATAGGAACGTTACAGTTGAATTGTGCCACTGAAGATTTGGGTTATGAGAAAATTATTATTACAATTGATTTTCTATTCGATACCCCAAAACTCGGTAAGAAAAGCCCTAAACTAATTTAGAAGGCTTTCTCATTTGTTGTAGAGAAGTAAAATATTTTTCTCAGAATTAGGGTGGGTAGGATTTTAAGCCTATATAAAAGACTTTGTTATTTCAACGAACTACATTTTGTTACGCCATAATCCTGTATTGTATGGAAAATATAACAGTGGAAATCCATTACGTTACGTAAGAGCTCAAGGCGCAGAAAAAACGGGAGTCAAGAATGTTACGTCAACTGACATGTTCTTTGTATGTGGAACGGCATTCAGAGATTTCCGTAAAATTAAGGTATATGTAAAAAAGAAGAACATAACGTACTTACCTACTCGTAGATCCGGACCTGAATATTTTTTTCTTAAATTATTACACGTTAACATTTAGCTCACGTTAGGTATGGAATCTACGCGTAATTAAAAAGATATTACATTTGGTATTGTAGTGATTTCAGTTGCATATTATTGGTTCTGTCATAGGCATACCTAACGTGATATCATCACACGGAGCCAAGTTTGACAGTTCCTAAGATTTTTGCACTCTATGAAAACAAAACGCTTCATTTAAGGCTTTGTCAGACAGCGAGTAAGATGGAGCTAACATGGCGTGTTCTGAATATCTTCGACTTCATAAAAAAAGTTCATACGTTAAGCTGAAAGTAACTGCGTATATAGGAATATCTCATTCCACAATATTTTGGGCCGTTAAATTATTGTTGGACCTGTAGTTCTGTAAAAGGAGTTTTATCAAACCAAGGGTCGGTACTTCGGTAGTAAATCGAAGTGTCAGCCACACAGCCCTTGTGTGCTGGACAGTAAAGAGAAATACAGTCGCTTTGTTTCGTCCTAGAAAGGTCAAGTCGTAGAATAAGCGAGGTCACCACTTAATTATTTAGACGAAAACTTTCACAAAGTAGCCAGCAGTAGTTTCTCAAACAAATTACTGTACTTACCAAAATGAATATTAACCATTTCAAACCCAAGCAGCAAATGGACGCGCTATAATGGTAGAGGGCACTTTCTTGTTTTTGCTTTAGGCTTTATAAAAGACCTAAAAACAGCGCTGAAAACGTTTACTCGACGCGAAAAAGGCGCAAATTATTCAGACTGAAGTCCCATTTAAGCGGAATAAGCGCTGCGTAAGCAGCGTCATCAAGGTATCGACCGATAAAATTGACGAAATTTTGCTGTTACTGTTTCTCAGAACTGTACAATGCTACTTTAAGCTGAGCAAATATCATATATAGCTCTTAATTACACTACAGGTCCTATACGAGACAAACGTTTTGACGTAACAACGTCTTAAAATAGGGTGTGGCTCGGAGTCACTCATGAAAAAGTGTAACGCCCGCTCACGTCTGTTACGATGAGTCACCGAACGAGAGAGAGGCCCGCCGGACCGGCGAATGCCTTGCGTCTCTCTCCCACTCAAACATCGGTGTCACGTAAAATCTTCGCCCGTAAAACCGAGTTCACAGGCAACCATTTTTTAATTTTATTTTGGTAGTCTATAAGCGTGCAATAACAGCAGTAGCGTTTCCATAAGCAATTCTATTGCGATTATAGAGCTCTTGTAGATACATTAAAGAGAGCCAAGTGTCAGCTGTATAAAAACCCCAATTCAGCGAATTAGCTATATTACAGCTATTATACGGCTGTGATAGATCAAACGATCGAATAACGAGTATTTAAGCAACTTTAATTCAGCATCTGGTCAAAGGTAAAGTAAAATTGCTAAAACATAGCGCTGTAAACGTTTGTTCGACGTCCTGAAAACACACATTAGCTAATATTACTTAAGAGTCGAGATAACCGCTATTATACGATAAACGGGTGTTAACCGTTACTCGGCTCTTATACGAATAATGTCTGAGTAAACAAATTCTTTTTCGACTTTTTTGCTTCTTGGGAAGGTTCGTGGACGTAACCTGAACAAATTTATATTAAAGTTGATAAACTGTTGGCTACCTTTTATTAACGTAAGTTGCTTTTGGAAACTAATGTAAAACATACGGTAATGTTTATACACCAACAAAGGTTAAGTGACACTAAACATTTTCGTTTGTTCAATACAAAGCAGAAAGTTTTAAATATTCCCATGGGTGATTAACTTCAACAAGTTAACACGACCTATTGTGCCATTACAGAGCAGAGCGTGACTTCTACAAAATACGCCATCTGTACCGTGTACCGTCTCACGCGAGATAAATAAAAGGATAGCCTGACTGCAATGCTCCCCAAGTCGATTCGGAAGAAAGAGAATTGATGCTAAATGTCCCTTTTTGTAAGCTAACAAAGAGCCTGAAAAATAGCACGTCTGAGGGAAAGAGGGAAAGTAAATTCAGCAATTTATTGCTTAGGCCGGGCCCTATATTTGTTGCAAATGAAGACGGCGGAGAGGTGACAATTTTCGGGTGTCGCGCCGAAATGACCGTTCTGGGACCGACCCACTCGCGGTGTCGTGGTTCTTCAGTTTTATTCTTATTAGCCCTCTTTTGGTTGGGTGCCTTACAGGGTACGCATATACTCGTAGTGTGTGCTAGAATGTTCACACGTGCGGAAAACCTTTGCTAAGCCTTGACGTCTTGCTTGTCACATTATGTACACAAGAACAGTCTCGTTTAGATAAAAATTGGACTAGTAAACCTGTTTTTCTATAAGAGACCGTGTGCTAATATAAGTTATTTCGGTTCGTGATTCCAAAACTGAGGATCGGATACATTTTCATTTAAATTCGTTTAATACACTATTTGACTTCTCTGGGATGAAATAATTCTATAACATACTTGTATCAGGGTCAAAAACGAATCTCCGTAACTGTTAAACGATAATTGCGAATAAATTTTACCGGTTCTGTGACATTTCCTGAAACGATACATTTCACAGAAATGAAACTTTCCGATATCTCACAAATAGATATCACACAAAATTGCGTCATCACTCGCTATTTTTACTAGAATTTTATAATTTACTTTAATATGAGAAAGAAAAGGTTTGAAAAAAATACAATTTTAGGTGAACATGACTAATATACATTTTTATAGGACTACTGGGAAATTAACAAAAAATATGCTCCATTTTTGTTAATGTCGTCAAAAATTATGTCAGTTTTTCACTTTGGATTAGTTTGCCTTTGTCTCAGATGGCTGAGGATTATAGAATTAAAGTGTTCACTAGACTGTAAATAATTTATAAAGTCTTAATAATGGTATGAAATTGTATTATAAGATTCGACCTACTTTCTATTAGGTTTTTTATTTCAAATTCATGGAATCCAAGCGTTAAATTTAGGAATGAAGGAGCCGATACAATTAATGCTGCAACTTGATTATTTTATTAAATTTTAATTTTCATAAAAAAAGTCCTGAGAAATTGAAGAGAATTGATTGTTTTTTTTTTAAATGTGCTTTAGTTTATCTAGTGTTTTCTTAAGCATACTTTATATAAAGTGACTAAAGTAAAGTAAAGTATCTTTAAGACACTTCTTTACAATAAAGTACATTTAGTTTACTCTCTCAAAGCCTAATGTAGCGTTGTTCTTTGCGTCCTACCGCTTAGTATGCGTATCGCGTCTGTCTTCGTCGATGCATGTGGTAAGTCGGATCGTGTGCTTGCAATCGTCTCATGTAGGTGTATGCATGCGGTGAGTCGGGTCGTGTAATTCCAATAGTCTCGTGTGTGCATCTTGCATTATCTTCACTTTGTCTTCAGAATGATATCGGAAAACTGCAATTGTAAAGTTGAACTTCAACTTTTTCCCCATTATAACCTCACTTATTTTCACAAATGCACATGTAAGTATGTCTTTGTGGCATTAAGGCGTTATGCTTGAAACCGTAATTGAACGTGTGATATTATACAGTTTAGGCGTGTTATAAAAAATCAAGTACATATTTGCATTTGCTTTCAACTTTTCAATAGACATATAGATTTGCAGTTCGTTAACTATCTCTGCTCCCGACTTTGTACGCCTAGATTTGATAATAATACATATGCAATAAATGCTTTTAGAATCATTTCGTTATAAGTTTGTTATCTTTCAAAAACAACTCTGTTTGAAGTTTGCAAGAATCGAAGAAAAGATGCACCTCTAGCTATGTTTACAATTGACGTCACCTTTGCTTACCACTTACCACTAACCAATTTATTCGTCCGAATTTAAACCTAATACGATTGATATACAGTTCAATGTCAATTGTGATAGATTTGGGAAGGTTAGGAAACATCGTGTGCACATGTTTAGTATTCGGATCACCTTCGTACTCGCTTTCACCGTCATCTCCAAACCATGATGGGATCCGAGCCGAGCTCACTGGGTACAGATGACGGCTCATTCGGCTTAATATTGCTGATTATTAAACGGTTGTAATAGAGGTGGTTTTGCCTTAAACATGTGTGTCTGATCCGATGACTACTGTACAAATAGGTGCACTTATTTCGATGCACTTATCTTTTATACAGAGTCTTTCCTTTAAGGTGTTAAGCGGGCAAGAGGTGATAGCTGGGTACCATACCTATAAATTTAATTCCCATGTATGGCGAATGTGACTAGGTATGCCAAATCTCTCAGTTTCTCAAATTTGACTAAGTAAAACCTGTATGTATACAAATACACTAGTTTTTGTTGCAGATTTGAAATATCGAGTCCGGCTGACACTTACTTGTTTCCGAATACCAAATTACTTACCTAATGACTACCCTGTTAGACTGTTTTGCGTAGATTTTTTGGAATTAAAGTAATTGCCTAAAAGTCATTTACGTGACCTTTACAAAGTTTTTGTTGAGTTAAACACACGAAAGTGGTTCTGTCCTTTTTAGAGCAGAATTAATTAAATAAGTAAAACGAACACATGCCAATAAAATTAGATATTGCTGCAGGTGCTACTGGAAAATTAAATCAGTGCTGATTTTGACCTGTGAGTGAGAGAGTTCCAGCTGTGAAATGTGTTTCTGTTTCGTCAAGCCTCTCTCGTCCTCTACGTTCAGGGTACCTACCCTGAAAACCGATGTCCTTACTTTCAGACGAAGCCATTCCTGTCACTCACAAAAGCTTAAACTTGCGAGTTAACGGGATGGCTAGACTCGGATAAATCACATTTAAACTTTCACTTTGAATTTATTCAACAATATTATTAACAGCTAAGCAGTTTTTGCCCAAATCTGGAATTTGAAAGGATAAATCAAAAATCGGAGGCCGCTGCGAAGTACAATCTTTGTAATTAGATACATTTCAAGTAATCAAAGTTAAATTCAGTCAAGTGCATCGATCTGTACAACGACAATGTTTTAACGCAATCGATACTTTAATAAACAGGAATTAATCGTGATATGTACGGTGGACTGTCCGCCTGTGACCACGGTCGGTGCAACCCGATCGAACGTTAGGCAAAAACTTAAGGTATGTATATAAAGAACCACGTATCGCGTTTTATTTCCGTTTTTTAAGTAGTTTAGTGGATATGTTAGCTCAGCGTTAAATTGGCACATTTAGACCACTTTAAAAAAAGGAGAAAATAATGTAGTAATTTCACATAATAAGGGGATGTATGTCATTTTGACATTAATTGGGTCACTATATTTTTGACGCTCACTGACGAGGCTGTACGAGGCTTCACGGAGTAGGTCTTGTACTATATAAAATAGGTTTCACAAAGCACGGTGCACTGATGCATTTCTCGTGTAACGCTGGCCAGCAGTTTGAAGGACGTACTTCACTGTGACCAACCTAAATTAAACTTTAACCGCCTCGAAGCGCTATTTCACTAGCCTGATGACAGTTTATAACACTTAACCAACTCTATGAAAACTTTTTACTAAAATTTGAGAAGTTTTTTTAATAGTCCTTGACATTGCGTTCCACATACTCCATTTTCCGAGTACTGAATTTTGTCTAAAAATGAAATTTAAAAAAAAGCAGACACCATAATTTAGACTAGTGGCGCCGTATGCGCTATTTATCTAACCTCACAAAAAATATGAGAGTCTGAATGACTCGAAATCACTGATTGCAAAGGTTTAGACAAATAAGTGGTTGGCAAACGCTCGATTGCAATAGGCTTGTTTCCACTATGAAAGAAATATTCAAAAACTGATTTTCTCTAAAATAATTCATAATTTCAGATGTCTTTACACTAATATTTTTCTGCAGTTCGTATTATTTGATTTTTAATTGGAATTCAAATGATAATTAGTCACTCAGTCGGCATTGCACGCGATGACGTCAAAGTGTGTTATTCCCATACAAACTCTATGAAGAAAAGCGTTTTGACAGTTGATAAAAAGTACGTCAACGATTGGTGGTGTCAACTACCGTATTCGCAGTTTAATAAAAAACATCGTTGAATTTATGCCAGCAATATTTTTGAAAGTGCGGAGGCTGTTTGGTTGGGAAAAATCTAAACATTTATCCCGTTTGATTAGCGATGAGCCGATCGTGTGAGCTATGGCTTTATGCCTGTATACAAAGAATAACAAAATAAGATAATGTTTTTTTTTAATTCAATACACAAATGAATAGTAAAAATATTACCGTCCTCACAAAAAAGGCGTCAGTTACACTCGTAAAGCCTGATTCCACGGGCGTGTACCAAATCCATTGAATTTATATTTGCGATGCGATTCTAAAACAAATCGGATAAGGCAAGAGCTAAGTTGAGCTAGCCGTACAATACAGCCAATACTCCCCAAGGCTCAAGGTACACATGGGGTATTCTGTCGCCATCACTAGCGACTGTCATCGATTAAGCCGCGGCTATTGGTTGACACGCTCTCAGTCACTCAGTCAGTCGATGAATTTTTTTTTAGTGCAATCACAATGGTTGCTTTGACTTTACTATAGTAAGAGCTGTACACGAAACTATTTATAGGTAAACTCTAGCTTATGGCTGGTACAAATAGGAAATCAATGAACCGCTCAATTCAGTTTGATATGAAAAGCTATTCATCTACCACTCGAAGCTAAGACCCTACTCCGTAACACTTTTCATACTAAAAAGGTTACGGCTTGGCTTTTTCTTTTTGATACCTTTAGATGTACTACCATGGACTCAAATCAATTTTTGATTTAAGGAAGTGTTTTTGCCTTTTACTATTGAAATTGTAACAACCTGCAACAAAAGCGGTTTTTTTAAAACCAGCGGATGGTTTGTACACTATTTGTACTGTTTTACTCACGCTTTTTAAACTGTTTTATCAGCTGTAAGTCTAAACCTTAAATCTTGGAATGATTTTTATGTATTTCAACGATATTGCTTCTAGTTACTATAATTGTCCACGCGCGATACGCGTGGGCAGATGATGACTCATCGGGCGCGAGCGGCGCAGCGAGGGGCGACGGGGGCGGCGGTCAAGACGCCCCGCGAAGCGCCACCACTTGACCACTGAGCGGCGCGCACGACACCCGCGTCTATCCAACACGTTTATACCGACACTTTGTACAATTGTTCAATAAACCTATGTTAAAACTACAGTCCACAATATATTTTACAATACCATCACCAGCTCATTCATATTTTTTTTTAATCTATATTATATTATAAAGCATCTTGGTATAAAATTAAATATGAATATAACGGCGATAGTATCAGCTAATCTGCTGGCAATTTCAAGGTAGCATGAAGGATAATGATATCCATCACAGGTGATTTCCTACGTTACACTTATATTCAAATAGTAGCCCGGCAGACGCTGTCCGGCTGTTTTCGCAATTTATCAATATTTTCTCATCGTTCACACCTTCCCTGGGCTTCCAAAAATATTTTAAGGCTAAAATTATTGAAATCGGTTCAGCCATTCTTGAGCTTAAGTGAGACTAACAAACAGCAATTCATTTTTATATTAAAAAAGCAAGAGGCCCATTTGAATTTTCCCATGGGATACGTCATTTTCTCCAGGTAAAATTATCTATACCAAATTGGTTTAGTAGTTTAGGCGTGATTGAGTAACAGACAGAGTTACTTTCGCATTTATAATATTGGTATGAATTCGAGACATCAGTTCACAGAATAGGACCTCTGAACAGAAGAGCCGTTATTGATAAGTGCGTACCAACGACAATATCAGCAAACTTTCCTCGTTATGAGTTTTTGTGTGAGTTGTGAAGCTGCCGAGCGTAGCGCTGCAATATAAAGTCGCAGGCAGTGTGCAGGCAAATAATAATAATATTAATAATAAATAAATATTTCACAACAATCACACCAATTCTCTAATCCCAAAGTAAGCTACGAGGCTTGTGTTATGGGTACTAGATAACGGATATACATACTTAAATACTTTTTTTTTGTAAATAAATACATATTATACACAGAAAACACCCAGACCAGTACAAACACACATGTTCATGCACACATATGCTTGTACTGTGCGGGAATCGAACCCGCGACCCTTGGTTTAGAAGTCCGACATGCGGACCACTGCACCAAGCGGTCGTCAAATAAGTGGTGGTATTAGTCAAGTGAGCTAGTGAGAGCTGTATTAAATAGGTGAGTGCGCTATTTGCATGGAAACGTACCTTTATTAATTTGAAAACGTTTATTGCTGCCATAGTGCGACTTCTGTTTAAACCTCGAGGAAAAAGAGTGATTTTATAAGTTTGACGCCTATTCTGTTTCTGTGTGTCTGTCGGTGGCATTGTAGCTCCCGAACGGATGGACCGATTTTGGTGAAGTTATTTTTATTCGGAAGATAATTTAGTCACGGTTCGGGACCAAATGGTCACGCTGATTCTTAGCTATAATTTAGTCACGCTGATTCTTAGCTATAATTAAGTCACGCTGATTCTAAGCTATAATTTAGTCACGCTGATTCTTAGCTATAATTTAGTCACGCTGATTCTTAGCTATAATTTAGTCACGCTGATTCTTAGCTATAATTGGTCACAATCTGGTTAGCTGTTAAATTTCACCAGCAATTTCTCTCGCTCATAGCGTCCAAAAGTTTCTTCCAAATAGACCTCAAATGCATTAGCAGGACGACGTAAAGAGAATTGCAGGAAAGGTCTTGATCCAGACTTCCCAAGATCACTACGATTGGCGAATAATAATACTTTAAAACTTTACTGTAAATGGTTAAGAAGTTGACTATTACACCAAGAGGTTGCGGGTTCCATCCCCACTCTGTACAAACATTTGTGTGCATGAACATGTCTGTTTGCACTGGTCTGGGTGTTATATGTATTTATTTAGGTGTATTTGTAATACCACTGTTGTTTCTCTAAAAAAATCTGTAACACAAGTGCTTAAGCTACTTACCACAGAGTCAGATCAATGTATGTGATGTTGTAATATTTAAAAAAAAATGAGAATCTTGTACCATAGTCTGATCCACCAAAGTTGTTTATGATCTAACAAATATTCAAAAACATACTTTTGCTCCCAGCCGAAAAACGAGACACCAATTAAAACTTTACAAGTGACATCTTTGTATTTGACAAGAGAGAAACTTGGCTAGAGAATAAAAATAAAAATAAATATGTCCCCGCTTTGTATGACGTAGACGCATACCTACTTACATTTCATTCGCGGTACAAGGGGCTTATAACGTACCTGTGGACTGTCTTATTATTATATCTTGTTCGCAGGTACTTTGTAAATTACATGCTCATTCGCTGTTATAAAAAAAACTTTTCAAATTTTCATTCTAAAGTTAATTATTTTACAAAAAATAATATTTCTTTATACATTTATAATATTTACAAAGCAGACTTACGGCTGAAATGTGGTTGCTAGTCGCAAATAGAGTAGATATTATATGAGTAAAATTTATCAAAATCTGTTTTTCTATAAACAAATGGGGTGCAAGCAAACGCATTCTTCATTAATTTTCCGTATTTGAAGAGATTTGAAGGCCTACCAGAAACGATATCTGTCAAAACGATAACGTATAGGTACAGACGAAATTACATCACTATGCGTATTTCATCGCCCATAAGATATCACAGTTTTTAGCTTGACGGGTTGTCATGTGTACTCGTGTCATAAAACGAAATAAATAATAGTTTAAAAAACTAAAAAAACACGCTTTTATCGCTAACAAAAAAGAGAAAATCCGTGTACTCAGAAATTATTTTCTCTTTTTTAGTTAGCAACAAAAGCGTGTTTTTTTATATTTTTTTATACTATTATTTATTTTTAATTTTTTAGGTAATAAGGATAATGGAAATCTCTTATCAAATATTGCATTGCCATCGGTACTTAATACGTGTGCAAAGTTTCAAATTAATCCGATTTCTGGAAGTTGGTGAAAATTGAGCTCAAAAATTTAGTTACATACATTCATACATACATACATACACCCCGATCTAATAAAAGCGTGTTAAAAACCGATTATCGATTTGATAGACTTCGGTTTTCGTAGTAAAGCTCTTCTGAGCCTTAATTAAGAATAATCAGGATATGTCGATATTAATTTTCACTTAATGTCACGTCCACAGCGTCATGCCTGGTCAGAAATTAATTTTGAGTCATGCATGATTGGTGTGCATACTTATTCAACGGATTCGTTAAATAGGAGCTAGTTGACATCGCACGTGCACCTATTAAAAATCATCTAGTTAGTGACATAGTGCTATAATGCACTCCTAAACTAAGCTTTAAGTTATATTTGGCGTACATAAGAATACCCTGTACCGAAAAGATACATTACAACTCGTATTATATATATAAATAAGCTAAACTTGGACTGTTTTATAACTATATTCCTAGTGAGATAGTAATGAATCGCTTTCGTATAACTATGTTACGGTAGGTATATAATTATATCACTAGGAATATAACTATATGACGGCTTTATCTATCTTACTGCGACGTATAGATAAAATATTGATTTCACAACAGTTGTCGCGGAGAACCGCGAACTTCCAATAATCGGTAAGTAGAAATTTGAATCTGTATATGGCAACACTGCTTTTGCTTTGCTTTTTAACGGTCACGAAACTGAAAGATAATAATGTAGTGACAGATGTGGGTATGTCTGGACGAAATTCGGGACACCAGTCACGACGGCGGAGATTAAGAAGTACTTTGGCGGGAGCAAATAGAAATTGGTAAGAAATGGAGGTGCGCCTCCATCAGGAGCATAAAGGAGACAAGGTTAGTGAATTCTTGAAATATCACTGTTTAATAAGTACCATACTGACTGAGTGTGTAATGGCGGAGCGGGAAAGCGTAGCTTTCGACAACCGCGTCGGGCTTCATTCCGAATTATGTTCAAGTAGTTATGAAATGATGATAATGATGATGATGAGATATGAAGCAAGAAGTGCACCCTGTATGGATGTGTGTACCGGCGCGAGCTTCGTGGATTGAAGGCTAGTGCATGCGTGCACGCCAGATCGCACGGATAAGGCCGGTGCAGCAGGCCATGCAGATTCCCGCGATCTTCAATCGTGGAAGCGCCGGCGTCGGATACAGACGGAGTCGTAGACGGCGTCGGTGTAGATGTGGTGGCAAGGGCGAGGCTGAAGGGGTTGGAAAAGGAGGCCTCCCAGAGGGCTACGGCCTGCGGGCTGTAGTCCACGCACTTCAGTTGAGACGAGATCACCCGGTACCGCGCATGGTGTCTCGGAAGCGATGGGTTGCGACCAGCATCGCTCGTGTAGGATATAAGCAGAAATGTAAGAGAAATTCCTTGTCTCCTGCCAGAACACACGAAGGAAGTAATGCTATGATAATCATGTATATACGACCTAATAGTTGAACCTAGGCATGAATATAGTAATATCTTTATGTCGGGCGCGACAACAGTACTTACTACTACACAAACAGTACATCATGCTGCATGGCGATCTAATACAAAATATCTATAAAAATCTTAGACCCATCGGTTCTGGGGTTTTAAGGCTGATTATTGTGATCAACTAAAACTTTTCATGTAATTGCATTTTATTTTTATTATTCTATTGCGGTAAAAGACCAAAGCTCTTGACGACATATTGTCTTAGTCACCATAGCACGAGCTCACGCTTATTTTGGGGCTAGGTAATTGGTATGTTTGTTGAAACAATTTATTATTAGACGCATATACGTTTACAAAAGCTTTTGGACAAACTCGATCATTCGTTATGTCAATACATATTCACACCTAACTCGATCCGGCACGTTTGGCAGGCTTTGAAGTATGGCCTTAATCAAATGTCATATTATTCTGTCAAACGGCGACAGCCTCAATCGCGTTTGATACTTTAGGCACGAACGCTGGAGGCATTAAGACGTCTATAATTACTATGTTAATTACAGACAGTTGTCTTGTTACTCTTCTTGCCATTCAGACCGCTCCGTTGTTATGTAAACATTATTCGTTCTCGCAAGTGAACCCCAATTAACAAGTGCGCGCATAACTAAACGGCAAATAATTACTTTGCGATTGTTAAGTTGACGCTAATTTTACATGGATTATCGCCATCAACACTGGATCAACGCAAATTCTACTAACGATGTATTTTGATTGGTTTAATTACGAACTTGTAAATAACGTGAATCTATTGTTTAAATTTATGTGAAGTGACATAGTTAAAAACTGATTTTTCAATAGTCAGTTGACGTAACGTGTCAAAGAGATGGATTAAAAACACTTTTTTGGTTTTAAATTGATAATTAACAGATTCTAATTTGCATTAAAAAACCATTAAAAACTATTATTAAGAAAAGGCTGGTGTATTAACAGTGCAATACATTTAATTCATGACGGTTTGAGAAATCTTCCTTAGTTCGGCGTAGTTAATGTCTGTAGAATTCTGAGAGCTGGTATGAGTAGAGGTTCTAACTAGGATATAGGGTTACCTCATAAATTGTAATGGAAGCTTTACCTCGTCCCTCACCTCGAGCAATCGGATATTCTGCCAAGATTAATTAAGGCCTAAATAATTTTGCTAAAATTTTATACATATTGATTGCGTACCCTTCTCCTGAGTATCGCTTATGACGCCAGGACACATAATACGGCCCGGGACCAGAGTGATCGAGGGCTGGGAGTGCCACTCTATATTGGATTAGGATCAACGCGCTTGGTTACGGTCATAGTAAAGTTGTACGGAGTATTGTCACTCGGCGCACATGCACAAACTTAGTTGTAAATAATTATTCAGAAAAGCATTGGGTTCGTCGGAACTATTTGTGCTTTTGCCGCTTAAATATGACTTAATTACGAACTTGTAAATCGCGTGAATCTATTGTTTAAATTATGTGAAGTGACATAGTTAAAAACTGATTTTTCAATAGTCAGTTAACGTAACGTGTCCGAATAAATTATAATATTATAATTATCCTAATACTTAGGAATAAATAATAAATTTTGCAATAAGACATGCCACTAAAGTAAGAAGAGTATTTTGATGTTAATCTTCTTATTATTTAAAAGCTTTTGACAAGCAGGTAATTATATTTTTTTAATAGCAAAAGTAAATTCCTACCTACTGCACTATATGTATAAAACATTTGAATTAACTTCAAAGAAATAAATGTTTGCCATTTGTGACTGGAAAAGTGTAAATTTGTAAATCACCCTCAATGCAACTGGTTTAATGCGTCAAACTTACTCACATTAATGCACATCGTGTTGAGGTACTGTTTTGGCAAATCTGCACTGCGGTACTCGTAGAAGGTACAGGGGCGTTCTATCTATCGATTAGCTAAACAAACACTATAGGTGACATCATAAAACCGCGTCTTTATTACCCGAGATCTGCACACCACACACCGCTAGTGGTGGAAAAGTTTCCAACGCATGGAATTCCAAACGTTTTATGTTTTGTTTTGCTTGCGTTCAGGTAAAAGGGGAACATACAAATGGATTTATGATTTCGTGTGAGGTTTTGATAAAGTTTTGTTTTGTATAATATCCCTAGAAACGGTTTGTACAAATCATTTAGTATTTGAAAAACTTTTTATATATTAGGTCCTTACCTATGAAATTGGCGTTTTGTATGGGAGGAACAAAAAGTCGAAATTTTTTTATATAGCATATTTATTTAATCAAAGTATGAGCCATTGTAATCTATGCACTTTTGCCATCTCATAGGTAGTTCATTGATCCCTTTACTAAAAAAACCATTCGAACGGGAATCAATAAAATCTTTGAAGGCGACTTGGACTGCCCCATCTGAGTTGAACTTTTTCCCTTGCAAGAAGTTATCCAAATTTCGAAAAAAATGGTAATCTGTTGGAGCAAGGTCCGGGGAGTACGGTGGATGCCTTAGAGATTCCAATTGAAGTTCTTCTAATTTGCTAGCCGTCTGTTGTGCAGTGTGTGGTCTAGCGTTGTCGTGAAGCAGCAGTGGCGTAGAGCGATTGACCAGCCTTGGTTGTTTAGCAACTAGCTTTTCCATCATGGTTTGCAATTGCTGACAATAGATATCTGCCGTAATCGTCTGGCCAGATTTGAGAAAACTGTAATGAACGACACCGGCGCTAGTCCACCAAACGCTTACAAGTAACTTTTTATTGGTCAATTTTCGCTTGGAGCAGGCTTTGGCTGGCTTGCCAGGGTCCAGCCATTGCGATGAGCGCTTCCGATTATCGTAGAGAATCCACTTTTCATCACAGGTAATGATTCGATTTAAAATCCCTTCGTTATTGTGCCGGTCAAGTAATGTAACGCAGCAGTTGACGCGCGTTTGCCGGTTTGCTTCACTCAATTCGTGAGGAACCCACCTTTCAAGTTTTTTAATCTTCCCAATTTGCTTCAAGTGGATTAAAACAGTTTTATCACTAACGCCAAAGCCTGCAGCTAACTCGGACGTGGTTTGCGATGGATCCGCTTCCACAATAGCCTTCAATTCTTCATTATCAACTTGGGTCTCCGGCCGTCCACGGGGCTTGTTTTGCAGGTCGAAATTTCCAGAACGAAAACGTTGGAACCAAAAACGCACTGTGTTTTCTTTTGCGACACAACCGCCATACACATCATTAACCCTTCGAGCCGTTTCCGCAGCACTGGTGCCACGGTGGAACTCGTACTCGTAAATAACGCGATATTTCAAATTTTCCATTTTGTAAATTGAGCGATGCAAACAGAAAAAAGATAAGTAAAAAAACAAATGAATGACGGTTTACGAAACACAACTACATGTGGAAATAGCTGTATAAATTTGAATTTCGAATTCCTAACCAAATAGGAAAAATTTGTGATCAAAGTGGCCAGGACGACAAAACGCCAATTTCATATGTAAGGACCTAATATTATTTTGTGACTGACCAAGATTTTTTTCACGGAGACCGTGTTGTTGTTAATTATAGTTTTGCATAGGTTTCGTCGCGTAGATAAGTTAATGTCGATAGCGCAGCGTGTGGTTTGGACTGAAATATCGATACTGCTTTATTGGCTACAATAAACCTGTCCGAAATAATAGATCGGTCCCGAAAGAGCGGGGCCAACGGCTATGGCAAAGCAGGCTTAGGATTTGTTATAATTTATCCAAAAAATATCTTACAAAAAGAAACAGTTTAAAATTACATGTGTTATTCTGATGTGTGGGCTAGGTGTGTACTCTGGTAAAGTTTAAATAAAATCCATACAGTAGCTTTTACGTGAAAGAGCAACAAACATTCATACATACTTACAAACTTTTGCGTTTATCAGTAGGATAGTGGAATTGGTGTTTTATAATTATAATAGTTATACCTATCACAACCACGTGAGAGCGTAGAAAAAAACTTTAAATTTAAATAGCATCACATAAAATCTCACAGAAATTACAAACTATCAAATTCAAAGAGGAATTTAAAATTTTTGTCCTATGCATTCACTTTGTACTAAATCGCATCACATGGGAAGATAAAAAAATGAATTTCAAAAATATTTTTCTGCCGCCGTAAAAAAATCCACAGACTTGACTGGTCAGCGGCGGTTTCAAACTGGAAAAGTTGCATGAATGGCTAAAACAAAATTGGAGCTTTATACGTGCAGTGTGCGTCGGGGTTTATGCCGTGTTTATACTCCAAGCTCCAACGCCACTGGCAGATGGTGAAAAAGGAAAACTAGCTTGCAACTGAATGGAATGCATGGTGTGAAAAATCATAGTTCTAAAAAACGGGTTGCAGGTTTGGATGTCGTGAATAAACAGGTTTTTTTTACAAATAATCTCCAACCTTGTTGTTTAAGGCCATATGCCATAGAAAAGCTATGGCTTTTCATTAATTATATTCACACGAGAAATGGTGCCAGAGGTATCTCATAATAGACAAGCAAATATTTTACCGGTGTTTGATAATTCTCAGTTTACCTACTTGCCTTAAGCACTTTTAGTAGTCATTATTTTGAACAGCTCTTCTTATTATACAATTGTTATCATCTGAAATTAAAACACACTTGAGTATTGATGAGTAAGTGTCATGGTAGGTCAATTGGTGGACCAATCGCCTGGCTGGCTAGAGGTGCGGGTTCGAGTCCTGCCTGTGGCAGTCCGTTTTTTCTTTAAGTGTGTTTTAATTTCACATTGTAAATAAATTTGCATTGTTCACGCTAAAAATAACAATTGTTTAAACTTCAGAAGTATGCTGGCGAATTTATAAACGCAAAAAATTGTAAGTATGGATGTTTGTTACTCTTTCATGTAAAAACTACTGTATGTTGAAAGTTCTCCTTTAGATGGGAGGTTAAAATCAAAAGAGAAGAGTTTACAATATTAATTAACTTAATAATAATAATTTAATTTATAATGATAATTTGCTTTATGTATAAAGGCGGTGAGTTGGTAGGTAATTGTCAACCGAAACAATACTCGTAGTTACACAACGTTCACAGTTCTCTTTGTAGTCCGGTAGCACGGCGGTGACTCAGGCACTCGACGCCGGAAAATGTGCTGTTATACTTTACTAGCTGTGCCCGCGACTTCGTCCGCGTGGAATATTTATTTTGGGCATCATTTTATATTTGCAAATTTATTTTTAAGTTTTTAAAAGACAAAATAAGCTTAAAGTACTTCTGCGTTAACTATTTTTCTAGTTTTATTTTCATGTGTCATTAAAACATATTGGTTTTGTCCGCAACGCGTTTGTAGATCTGATCTTGACAACGCGACATATGTGTGAAAAGCAGTCTTGACGTTAATTAATCCCTATGTGTTTAAATGTTTGCCCCTGTGATTTATTAATTGTAACTGTGAAAGATAGCATTACAGGAAATAGAATTCTTTTAAAATTAAAAGGTAAATAATTTGGAATCATTGAGGTGCGAGGTATAAGCACTGTTTGACCAACTGCTAAACCAGTCTAAACTATTGCAACCATCACGTTACATATTGCGAAGAAATTAGATTTGAAGTCGGGTCCCGGTGGTTTAAGATTTCTAAGTAAAAATTATTAACACTTCGTTGGTGTAGTGGCAAAGTTTCTGCCTTACATCCGAGAGGTCCTGGGTTCGAATCCCAGGTCGAGCCAAAATTGTTTCTGAGATTTTCTGTCATGAATTTCTCAAATACAGCTCGGAGTCGGGAAGATGGCGGTGTTGTACCCCCGTGCCTCGGAAAGCACGTTAAGCCGTTGGTTCTGCGCCTGATCTCTCTCCGGTTATGTCGGATTGCTGTTTCACCGAACTTTGATAGTTATGTAACAGTGAGTGCACCTGTGTATGACGCTCACACTTGTGCACTATAATATATCCTGCGTAGTTGGCTGATCTCTGTTGAGATTGGCCGCCGTGGTCGAAATCGGCCAGGAGGATAATTGAAAAGTTATACTACCTCCCTACCACTGCCTCGTTGGTGTAGTGGCAATGTTTCTGCCTAACATCCAAGAGGTCCTGGGTTCGAATCCCAGGTCGAGCCAAAATTGTTTCTGAGATTTTCTGTCATGAATCCCTCAAAAACATATCGGATTGCCGTCTCACCGAACTTTGAGAGTGATGGAACAGTGAGAGTGAACTTGTGTATTGTGCTCACACTTGTGCACTATAATATCTCCTACTCCAACTACGCATAGTTGGCTGATCTCTGTTGAGATTGGCCGCCGTGGTCGAAATCGGACTGTAGGACTATTTCTACTTCCCCCTAAATGTGCTCTCATATTTGTAGTTAATATTAAGATGTTCACAAACTTCCATATTAGGGTATTATTAAGGCAAGACTTTACAATGTCTGCCCTAGTTCCCCTTACTATTACTGGTACAGTTTGTCGAAAGTCCCCCGCAAACATAACAGTAATTTTATGATGATGATTTCATTCCAGCTTCTTTTATCTCTAAGAGTCCTATCTAGAGCCTCTAAATGAGCTCTATGGATCATCGAACATTCGTCCAAGATTAATTTACGCGGTCACCTGGTCATTCATCGTATCAAACTGTTACAGTCCACTGCTGGACATAGGCCTCCCCCAAGGACCGCCACAGCGCACGATCTCCCGCTCTTTGCATCCAGTCACTACCAGCTGCCTTCTTCAGGTTGTCTGTCCATCTAGCCGGGGGGCGTCCCACACTACGTTTCCCTAAGAGTGGTCTCCATTCAAGAACATTCCTGCTCCACCTCTCGTTGGTTCTGCGACAGACATGGCCAGCCCACTGCCACTTTAGCTTGCTACATTTTTGGACAACATCAGTTACCTTAGTCTTATGTCGAATGACCTCGTTCCGGATCTTATCCCTTAATGAGTTCCCCAACATAGACCTTTCCATAGCACGGTGAGTGACGTGTAGTCGGTGAGCCAGCTTGACTGTCATGTTCCACGTTTCGGCTCCGTAGGTTAAGACTGGTAGGACGCATTGGTTAAACAACCGGCTTTTTAGGCACTGCGGCAGGCTCGACGTGAAGATATGACGCAACTGGTCATTAATTAAATCTAATTTTGGTTTATTATGGTAACTCGTAGAGCTACACCCCCTCTCCGCGTCGCTCGCAAGCGGCGCCTCTCTTCCTTGCAGCGTCATGTTTTGCACATCATGCGGCGCGGGTGAATTTTATATTGGTGTTATAAAAATTGTTATATCTTCTAAGATATTCATTGAAATTAAGTGATGTCAAAGACAATTTTGTTCACAATTAAATACTCTTAATCAACAACACATTTATTTGGATATAGATTAATATTATTACGTTGATACACTTCTTAACAAATAATGCATTAATTTCAACCAAATTTGATTACCATAAAAACGGTTCTAGTGACTTAATCTTAAAAGATAGACATATACTGTCGCAGACAATTTTTTAGATCATTTTAAGAGGAATAATTCTTTCATACAAATATTTTTGGTATCTTGAACCGTTTTCGCAGCGTACGCAACGGAAGACATCAAGGATGAATAATTTTCCCCTTTTTTTTCACATTTTCCATGATTTCTTCGCTCCTAATAGTTGCAGCGTGATGTTATATAGCCTATAGCCTTCCTCGATAAATGGTTTATTCAACACCAAAATAATTTTTCAATTCGAATCAGCAGTTCCTGAGATTAGCGCGTTCAAACAAACAAACAAACAAACAAACTCTTCAGCTTTATAATATTAGTGTAGATTTAAAAATGAATTTAATAGCTTAGCGTCGTATTTATAACCAAATAAACAAAGTTTTAGAAATCTACTCAATGACCTATATGGATTGCAAAATTAACCTTAGTAAGCGGTTGAAGTCACTAAATTCATTAGCACCCACTTTCTTACTTTATCGCAACCGTCATCATAGATCTTTCTTTAACCGTTCGTCAAATTTATTTACGAGTATTTAGTGAATATTAGTATATATTATGTGTATTTTTGAATATGTAATCTTATATAAATAGATTGTATGTATATTTTATATCTCACGTATCATATTATTGGTATTATTATTTTTGTGCTTTCTCTTTTATTTGTTTTGTCGCACCGCCCACTAATCATTTCTGCTTAGCCCAAAGGTATAACTGGTAGAGAATGCTCTACGGCGTTAAGTCCACCTTTTGTGTACAAAAGTTTTGTTGTGCAATAAAGCTTAAATAATCAAAAATAAATTATGAGGAAGGAAAAAAATATTAGCAGTTGACTACACACACCAACAACTGTAAAAGTAGTTTTACAAGACACACACACACACACACACCATATACTCACACATGCGTTTTGTGATTGTAGCTATAAGATTTTTGTTTTGTCTTGTATTTGTTGTTTAGTTTATAATTAAGATTTCTATTGCTAAGGAAGAGCGAAACCTTCTGGCACAGGTGCTATGCACTTTAAAGATCGAGTCTACATCTAATATTGTTGTAATATTACTTTGCAACGAATAAAAGATTTTTCATTCATTTTTTTTCACTTTTATAAACACCAGAATAACACATAGGCTACAATTTATAAAAAAAACATGTGTAGCTTTCAAACATGCCCTGCAAGTCCTGCAACGCGGAAAATGATCTATGCCATACGTTAATCGTGGTATATCATAGGACGATGCATTGTAAATCACGCTTGTCGCGGACCAACTTAATCTCGCACCTGCACCGTCACCGGAGCTGGTGTAATGCGTCATTTGTTAGGTGCCTTGTAATCTTAGATGGCTTGATGATGTACGGGATAAAGGGGGTGTTGTTATTATTGTTCGTAAAACTGAGGGTTTACTTTGAAATTCATGGCTAATATTATTGGTTATAATGAGAGCTGGTGAGTGATGTATTTTGGTTGTACGCAGTTGCATCTCCCTAAAGTTTAATTTTCTGTCACAGGGCAAATAGGATACTATGTGCTGGAGGTCTTGGTGTTCTTAAAATAACAGTTTAATCTACAGAACGGCCAATGACGATATAATAACTGAAACTTTTAGACGCACACTAATCAGTCAGTTAATAGAACCGTTTACAATAAATAAACGATGTCGTAATTCGCAAGTATCTCAATGCGTGGTTTGATAAACATTTTCTTTATTCGCGAGACAAACGAAACTTAGACCTAAGATCAGGATAGAGAAAATGTTTTCAAAACTTGAAATCACGCAGTTTAATATTGCGTATCTTCATTTAGGACAAGGTGAATAGTAAATCACTAGCTAGGACGGAGACGTCGAGAAGCAACTTGTTCTAGCTCGCCTGCAGGTCCACTGAAACAAAACGTTAAGGTGTAACCACACTAAGGAAAGAAAAAGTGTATAAATAAATATTAATAAATATTTCACAACAATCACACCAATTCTCTAGTCCCAAATTAAGCTACGAGGCTTGTGTTATAGGTACGACGGATAAACATACTTGAATGCATTTTTTTGTAAATAAATACATTTTCATAGAAGACACCCAGACCAGTACAAACACACATGTTCATGCACACATATGCTTGTACTGTGCGGGGATCGAACCCGCGACCCTTGGTTTTAGAAGTCCGACATTTGGACCACTAACTCTCTTGATTGACTGACTCTCTTGGTGCGACTCCTTGTTAAGAATTTTATAAAACCTTGATCCAGGGGGCCCATTCCGAAAAACTAAATCCGTCAAAACGATAACGTGTACATACATAGTTGATGGAATCAGGCGTTGCTTTACATATAATTCTCTATTTTAGCTTTAACGTGTACAGACGAAAGCTTATCAAGCTACGAACTCATTTCCCTTATTACATGCGCATAGAATGCCACAGTTTTTAACTTAACATGCAATCATGTGTAGGAACGAACTATTCTCGTTTGACAGATTTCGTTTTTCAGAATAGGTCCTCAGTTTTTGTATCTGTCGACAGTTTCGTCTTAAATATGCGAAGCAAACAGTATTATTTACTCCTTAACTTATGAATCGAATATGTGAAAGTAAGTGACGAAACTACTACCTACTTTTATCTTATTTATCACTAAATATCAAATGCCAAGAGCTTGCCTCAGACTTTTTTGAGTTAATTATAGTGCTGGAAAAATAAAACAACGGAATTCATGCTGTCGGACTTCTTCTTACCGAACACAAGATGGCACTCGCTAATAAAAAGCCATACAAACTGTCACACTTTTCAATATTGGACGGTTTTTGTGCGTCTAAAAATTTGTATATATTTCATAAACTTCAGATTCAGTGTGTATGCGCCTTTGAGTCATGATGATGTATTGCGTCATTTATTAGACGCGCGACGCCTTGTAATCGTAGACGCTCTGATGAAGTACAGTCAGGTGCATATGAGAAATTCCGTTGCCACACCCCAAATCAGTGTTGGGCAAAATGTAATTAACTACAAATTAACAATTACAATTACAATTCGTAATTGGAGACTTCAATTACAAATTACTTGAAATTATTGAAAAGTAATTCAATTAACAATTACAATTGGTAATTGTAATTGGTAATTGCAATTACTCAATTACGAGCCCTGATGCAAAATATTTCGTCTCGTCATACGAGTACTTATGTATATAATTTCGTTTAAGTTTGACGTAGTAAGTTAAATAAAACGATTTATGATTCATCAAATATGTTTAATTAATAAAAAAGTGATTTACTTAAAATGAGACTTTAACACTACTCTTTGTTCAAACATTTGATCAGAAAGTTTCTGAGATTTAGGTAAATTAATCATTGTAGCATATGAGAATAATCTCTCAACAAGGCCTGATAACGGCAATAATGTATTATACTTAATAAACACTTGCTTGATCTGATGAGCATTGAAGTTTCTTTATCGGAATCAGCTAGGTCAGGTTCAGGTCTTGTCTTCTGAATTTCCGTTTCGAAAACAAAATATGAATCATCATCGTTCTTTGAGCTGGTGCTCGTAGATTCTCTTGCAATTTCCTCTAAGATTTACCGTCTCGTTCTATCCAATGTGGTTTGTACGCGGGGTGGGAGGAGAGGTGCACGAGAGGAGTCGAAAAGGGGATACCAGCGTGCGTGTGCGCATGCGCGCAGCAAGCAAACAACCACACAGTTTAGGTGGTTTTGTATGTTACCCATAAAGAGTAATTGAGTAATTGGAATTACAAACTAATGTAATTTAAATTACTTGTGACTTATGTGATTGAATTACACTAATTTCAATTACATGTAATTTTAATTAAAGTAATTCAATGACTTTTTTATTCAATAAGTAATTAAATTACAAAAGTAATTAATTACGCCCAACACTGCCCCAAATGCATTCAGACCGACTTCAATATACAGGGTGTCCCAAAAAGAGCGTGCCAAACTTAAGGTGATTATGGACTAATAGATGACCATTTATACAAAAAAAATAATCTTAGTGAAAGTGTCACCATTTCAGAGATAGGTACGATTTTTTTTGTGTACATTTTAAAATCAACAATAATGAGAGCCTATCTTTTGTTTCTGTGTGTACAAATGAGCAGATATTTTTTTTATTCTTCATGTCAAATTTTCTCAAAGAATTGATATATCTCAGGAAAGTAAAATTTTCTTAAATATTTGAAGGGACACTTGAGTAAAAAAAGGTATCTCTGAAATGGTGGTACTTTTGTACTTTTACCAAAGTGTTTTTTTTTTGTATAAATGGTCATTCAATAGTCTATCATCTCCATAAGTTTGGCATGCTCTTTTTGGGACACTCTGTATGTTATGTCTGTATGTTACTATGTAGGTCTGTACTATGTATGTACTCAAATGTTAAGGTGCTTACAAATTCAACTTGAGTAGGTACGTCGTAAATGATTATATTTACATCCAGGAGGTTATGTGCTCAATAGTGTGTGATAATTCTACGAATCGGTAGCAAAAGTAGTAATTAAACAATAATTTCCACCCCTAAGGAAAGCAAGGCACTAACTTACTTAACACAAGTGAATCAAATTAGTTTCAAACTACTCATGAATTATAGTTGAAGATACGAGAAATAAGAATAGTAGTAAAATTCAATTTTCTGATTAGCTATTCACATTCTTGAATCTGTTTAAATTGTTAAAGCAGTGCCATTTAATTAAAGTTTGTGCAGGAGAACAATGAAGAAGACCGGAAACTTTTAATCAATAAATATGCTCTTCGCGAACATTTTTACGTTAATAAAGTTTTGAGTTCAGTTAAAAATTCATTTCAATATCTCATCCGACCGGTTCCTTATTTGTTTGTAGCGCCGCGGAATATGAATCCTATTATCGGTTAATTAATCGCCAGATTAAAGATCGGTTTGGCTTTCCATTATTTTCAACCCTTACCAACGCGATTGTGTTCATTGATACCTAATAAATAAACCATTTTGGGCTATAAGATGAGCTGAATCAAACAAAGAGACAAAGTCAAACAAGGTGTCTTTGGAAAATAATTTTATTACATTCTTTGACCTGAATTACTTACATGTTATAATGACAGTATTGCTAATTTATTTCCAAAAAAATCGTTCTAATTTAAGTACTTTTTTAATTTAATTAACGATTCAACTCTCATAGTATGTACCTTGTGAACTACGTAAATATAAACACTTTAGATTTTTCATCACAGCTTTCCTAAGTCAGTAACTTATTCTGAAATCAACAAAATAACTCTTAAGCCTGGCTGGCTATAAGATCTAACCTGAAGCTTGAATCGTGCATGAGCTGTAATTTTTTTCAAAGGCATTGTTGACCGTCCCCTCCCGTGACTGTGCGACCCTATATGTCGTCTAAAACACAGCCCTACGAGATAAGTTTACACACATAAAATTAAATTGGTTGCAAAATTTTCCTATTTTTGCATTTTTTTAGTTTTTATATAAAACACATAAAAACTAAAAAACGTATAGGCGCTGTGGGGTGAGCACGAACCACTATCGTAACGTATTCGTAGCGTTTACCTATCGTCTAACTTGTCAATTTGTGTGCGGAAACTGACAGTTTCTGACATTTGGACGACACGAATACGTTACGATAATGTTCGTGCTCACCCCACTGTAAGCATTCTGCAGTGTCTGTTCCTTTTTAACAGACTTCAAATAAAGGAACAGGCTATCAATTCGAATGTATTTTTTATTTTTTATGTATGTCGTCGAGGCAAAGAAAAAAGATTTGTTTGTTGTCTTTAAGCTGTGGGGTGCCATTGTTACCGTGGCTGTAAGGTCGCCAACGTGATCACAGTTGTAATAAATTCTTGGGTGGGAGGATTAAATAATTGTGCCATCTCACGATATTTATATTATATTTTTAATTTCACGCCTCCACGCGTACGAGGATTGTCTAAATTGTAATATTTTGGTAGCTCGCCAAACTTGCAGATTGCGTTTGGGCTTTCATAATCTAGGTATAGTAAACCTTTGCCCTGAACTCCATTATAATAATAATTTTTATATTCCCTATGAATTTTTGTTATCCTCATTTTTGTTTTCACGTAGTGAGTGTACGAGTACAATCATCTCATCAGCCTTAAATGTCCCACTGCTGGGCACAGACCTCCTTACCTCAACTACGAGGTGGCACGAGCCATACTCCAACACGAGGGAATGGTTTGTAAGGTAAGTGACTAACCTTACTGTCAGATGTCATAAAGCCGTCTGTGGGCCTCTGACCAGGCTTAACGACTATTATCTATCGATGCTAACCGGGGCTAAAAGCTTGCCGTGCCTTTCAAAGCACGAAGCTGCTTGAAAAATATACGTCACTTATATGGTCGGAATGGTCATGCATTCCATAGTTGATGGAATCAGGCGTTATTTTGCGGAAATCCATGACTAAAGCTGGAAAAGAGAATTATTTTGCTTTAAATTTCCACTAAACGACGCCAGCGCAGGAACTAAATACATCCGAAGGGATGATTATTATTTAACTTTATAGAGATTAAAACATTCTAAATAATAAAACTTGCAAGTACAGTTTTAACATAAGTGCTTAAAAACATTTCATCAAACAGCAGCCAGTAGCGAGTAAAATTAAATTAGTTTAACGTACTCCACAAAATTTATAACATCAATTTATGATCACTGGTTATAACGTTCACGTGGTTAATTGAATAAAACATCTCCTTGCAGACAAAGTGGAGTTCAAACTTGGCTTGTAAATCAACTCAGTGGAAACAATAACGGGATAGTTAAATTAGCAGTGCTGTAACATTCCAGATTCACCTTGTTCCAATGGGATTAAGTGCTTAATCTTGCGCTTTTGTTGACTGGAGCAACTGAGACGACGCAAATATCTGTGTCTGTACAAATTAACAAAGATGCTGGGGTTTTTTGTCTCACTTTTGTATGGCCAATTGATAAAGCCTGAAAACGGTGATGAATCTTATGTATCGCCGACAGTGTGGACTGTCCGCTTGTCGAGCATTTATATAATGTAACTCGCTCACTTTTAGTTATAAAGTAATAATCATAGTTATACTATATACGCTTTTAGATACATGTACTAACACCCAAATGGATTTATGTAGTCCGAAAATAAACGTTTTTTTTAATTTTTTATTCATTACTTACGTTTATGACACGACCATGTAATTTTTAAGAAAGTTGGCCTAATAAAAGTATTTCTTCTACATTTCAGATGAAGGAAAAAAACAGACAAAATTATTTATTCGATATACGAAAAGAAAACGACACATAATCTAGACAACGGCTGAGTTATTTTATCAAGGAGTCTCGAACTCATTTGTCCGGTCGTCGAACTAATAAAACGTATTAGGTAATGCATTAAGCGAAACGAAACTACGCAGAAAAACTGTCGTCATAAAAGGAAAGTATCCAAGTTGTTGTACGTGTTTCATTTTACCATTTGACAGCAATGGGCGCAGACGATATTGTCTGTCTGAGCCCTTAAACCATCGTTTATGGGAACCCTTCCTTAATTTTAGCATTGTAACTTAGAGTGTTCGTAAATAATAAAGTTTCAAATTTCCGCACGCTTGTTTATGAAAGCCGACCAATTCATTACTTTATTTGTTTAATAAAGCTCGAACCGGCACCGCCTGTGTACGTTGGGATATAAATTAGCTTTAATTTAGGTGAACGATCCAGAAAATATGATGATGTAAAGTTTCGGCCTTAATGAAACGGTGGAGCCCAGTATTTATCTGTGTACGTCATAATATTTATAAAAACAAGTCTTATATTCACTCCAGTTTTCAGTACATAGAACAAAAATAGGGCTACTTACAAGTACACAGTAATGTTGACTTTTTGTGTTTCAGAATAAATTTAGTTTGAACATATCTGCTCCTAAATACGATTAATACCAATTCTGAAAACTACTAGCAACCGTTGACTACACCTAAGCGTCAATCACAACGGTGTAATCTATATGGTAATGTTGGTGCTTCTAAAAATTTATTTATGGTGCGTGCTGAACTTGATTGATAGGATGAAATGTGCAATAAATGGTGGGCGTATGAGCAATTCATCCTACACTTATTTCAAAAGGATGCGTCGTTTGAAGGTACTTTATTTAAACTCGAATATTTACCAGAAAAATAAACACTTACTTCAGCGACAAGTGCTGGCAACCTCGCATCGGTTGTATTAAATGGAGTTTCAGCGCACATAATAACGTTCAATAAATCTATAAAAATAATTCGGCGAAACTTAACGTCTCGGTAGCCAATCTCGGTGGAGTCGTTCCGCGTCGTCCCTTTATTTTAAGTCATATTTCTCAGTGCGGGAGCTACAAAACATAATGATTCGAATGTATCTCTGTCGCGAAACTGTACCTTTGGGAACCGCGAGTAATAAAAATTCCGGTACGCGCGTTACTGTGCTTTCGAGAAAGTAATCCGCGAAGAAATACAGCCGCAACCTACAATTTCCACATTTGTAACTGGGAAATCTCCATTTCTCTTTGACTACCAGTCGTTTCAAAGCCGTTGGGTCCCTAGTGTGTCGTGGTGTGGCGACACTCATAAAAATTCGCAGTGCCGAAGTTCGGATCGACGTGCACATTGGAACTACGCCTTGCTACTGTGGTGAGCGTGCGCCATTATAATTTTAAGCCGGGAAGGCAGTTTTGTTACATATTGTAGCAGTTTTTGCGCAATGGAGATAATAAATTTGTTGAGCGTGAATGTGACCACATTAAAGAGACGGTGCAAAAACAGCGCACGTTGCAAGTTACATGAAGTATTTTAATTGCTTTATTTTTAAAATGTGGCTTGGAACCGTAAATATTTTAGAGCAGCCAAGTCAGGCACAGGTATTTTGCTGAGTGGCGTAGAGTTGGTTTTTGACTATTTTTATATGAGGCAGTAAATCTTCCAGTAAAAGGGTGATTCTAGTGTTTCAAGTTAAAAAATATGGAACACAAATTATGTATTAGTTTTTCATGATAAGCTTACGGAATTGTAATATATAGTATAGAATAGTTTGATTGTAAAGGAAACATAATGACGAGAATTTAAACGGTGGATTTATTTCAAATTCTAATGCATGTAAACAATCTGTAATCCAAGTAGTGTTACGTTACACATAAATCTTTACCCACTTGAAATAATAATCGGAAGCCAAAAGCACAAGTCACGTCACGTTCATTACCGGCGATCGTAAACCTTACTGATTGTTCTGGTCATTACCAGCTCCCACTATATCAATATCATTCCGTAACAATCTTTATTTATGAGCTTAATTCTGCAGTAAATCTTGGATGATGTCTCCAGCGAGCCCTGGCTTACTTCTCATTAATAAATAAACGGGGATGGGGACCCTGTTTCAAACCTCGGTAATTACCTTTATTATGGCTTGAGAGACTGTAAAATTTGGTCATATTTGAAGATTAGCAATTCATAAACATATCTCTTAATTAAACTGTTATTGAATCAGGTGAGGTTATTTGTTTACGAATGTCTGTGATTTGGCCACGGCAACAGTATGTCGCGTGTGCGCTGCCTGAAAAAGTAATGGAATATGTGAATGCAAACCAAAACCGCCACTTTTAACAAAAAAAAACAGACAATGTAAAGGTTGAACTCAAGCTGTATTTCTTGTTCTTACCGGATGAATGTACAGTTGCTGTAGTTAAGGGTGGTTAAGGTAACTGAAGATCTACAGAAGATCTCTGAATAGTGCGCATCTAACTGTCTCTCTCTAAATGCCAAAAAGACCAAGCTCATGGTAGGTACTGGGAACTCCTTACAATGTGGCAAAACTTGACGATGCTGACATAATTGTCGCTATAAGGGGCGAAACAATAGAATGAGTACATGAAGCTAGAAATTTGGGGTCGGTTTTCGAGAGCAATCTTAGGTTTGAAAAGCATGTTATGAAGTGGGTAAGAGGCTGCTTTTATAAGATTAAAATGCTGTACAAAATCAGATCTTATCTGAGTGAAGCCCTAAGAATACCACTCTGCGATTAAACTACTGTGACACAGTCTACGGACCATGCCTTTTGACCAGAACCTCTAACCTCATACAACGGGTCCAAAGTGCGTATGCACGTTTTGCGTTACGATTCCACCTAGATCTCATGTCACTCCCTGTATCAATGACTTTTTTATATAATTCTTTTTTTTCTTTATGTACTTTATTAAAAAATATTTGTATTTTAATTGTTAATATTATTAATAATAATATTGTGTGTGTGTAAGTGTTCAGTACCAATAAAAATAAATAAACTTTTAAATTCGAAAAGTAGAAAAATAAGTACTACTATTCCTTTCTACGGAACATCCGCTGCCTAATGAAGGAAAACTTCGATCTGTTTGTTATCATACAATCTCATATTTGCCTTATGAGTCCAACTTTTATAATGCAGGTCCGACAACTATCGAATGCGCTGTAAAACGAGATCAGATACCTGCGTTCGGCCAAATAGCACCCCTAAACTTTTATTTGTCAGAAACTTTGTTGGACTTAGGGTTGCGACAATGTAAATTATTTGAGCTATTTTTGAAATCAATTTTGTTAGGTAAGTATCTGTTGAAATGACAGGCGAGTAGTAAGAGGTACTCTTAAATTCGGCGCTATTGTAGATATTCATTGGGTCCTGGTGACCCGTGACTTAGGTTTCTTATGAAACCCACTTCAGGCACCAGTCTCTCACAAATAAATGATCTCCCACTGTACTGTTCTGTAATCTATGTAGGTACCTATAGTTATATTTGTTTGTGATGAGAAAATAAAGTATTTTTGATTACCTCGAAAAGGTTACTGCGAAAAGTCCGTTTTGGACACGTCAGTTCATTTATTATATCGTTAAGCGTGCGTAAGGTTTGGTTGGTGAAGGTGTCTGATGTTTTACTTACTATCAGAGTGTGAAAATGTAAAACCTACAAATTTTATTTAATAAAAATACTGTTTCACAACGAATTACTCTTATAACGGAACTTGTTTTACTGAACTGTGATATTAGGAAATTTTCTCAACTCTAGCAGCCATAAGAAGCCTTACCTGCTACTATCCATTCTAAATACTCAGAACTTATGAAAGCAGAAAATGTGAACTGACGAGTATGCTTTGAAATGTGCTCTGTATTAAGGATCCTACTTGTGACACGGTATCTGAACTGTCGTTTCAGTTTCACATTTGAGAACAACTCGACTCGCCGAGACAGTGCGAACAAGCAAGATGGGCAGAGGCCCTACTCTCTAAGCCGTTGTCCGTGTTTCAGAATTAGCAATACTTCTTCTTCTTCTTCAGCCTGTGGTCACCCATAGTTGGGTATAGGCCTCTTCATGAGCACGCCAAGTGTTGCGGTTCTGTGCCAATCGCATCCAGCCCCTCCCTGCCACTTTTGCAATGTCATCGACCCAACGGTGGACCCGTTAGCAATACACTACTCTACAACTTGGTATTTAGTTATGTATGTTGTATGTATTTATGAGTTTAAGCAGATGTATTAGAGTTTAGTCATATATGTATATCTTATTTATTTCGAAAAAATGTTTTTTGTGTAATCCATATATATTTTGCTCAAAATCCCCCTTCCTGTTAATCAAATATTTCTTCAGCCGAAGGTTGTCTGGAAGAGATCGCTACAAGCGATAAGACCACCTAAATTGTACATCTTTCTTTTTGAAACTTGTTTGTAATTTTTGTTTTGTGTTGTACAATAAAGTGTCAATGTATCTATCGATCTGATTACTCTTAATAGCTAGACCTTGCAAGAGAACGCGCTTGCTAGATCCGAAAATATAATTGAAAAAGAAACGTTTAAGAGTACGTCCTTAGATGCAAAAACACGTACCTAAGAGTATAGTCTTATAGTAGGAACTTTAGATATCGCTGCACAAGAAAAATATTTGCCTTTTGTTACTGCTTCACCTCGTGCTCTTCTGCGATTTCAGCGTTTATGGCTAGTTTGCTATCGATACCATCAAAGTTTTCGCTACGCATCCAAATATTGCAAGTCTTTTTTTTGTTTGAACTTATTCAAACTTTACAGTGTTTGTGTATTACAGGTTGAAGTACTGAATATTGAGGGCGAAGGTTTTATTTTATGCGAATTAAACTGTGAATGTAGCAAACTAATTTTGATAATAACTGTCAGTTGTGTTGCAAAAAATATGAAAAGCCCTGTTATTTAATGTTCTACGACATTCTTGTCATTCACTTTTGTGAATAAATAAACTAGTGTGAATAGAGAAAACAGACAGCTGTACCGTAAATGTTTCGATAAATCGAAAGTCTAAATAAACAAAAGCCAAAACTTTGTACCCACCTCATTGTCTCATGTTTACATTCAAGATAATATAAATAGCCGAACAATCGAAAATACTATGTGCCCAGATCTAGATACCAAAGTCATAATATTTCATAATAAATATAAAAAAAATAGTTTCTAATCCGCATAAATCATATATTTTTCATCAGCAGCGGATTTAAAAAATGTAGGTTCGGCAGCTCCTATGCTCTTACATTACTCGTACTGACATGAAATGGTAAACACTCCAGGGGGCTGAGACAAAGTAACAACTTAAAAACGATATCGAAGTTCGATATTATTAAAATGTATGGGATTGACATAAGCCTCGTTAAATCACGTGGTCAATCGTCATCGTTATCGCAAGTTGGTAGACAAGTGTTATAATTCGTAACGAAACGATAAAGAAACGAATCGTTATCGCGGTTATCCCTTATGAATGCGTAGACAAGCTGCACTTTAAGTGTTCGTCTTCGCTTCGATCGTGATCGCTAAAAAAGATAACGAACCGAATGTTTAAATGTTGTAGTTGTCGAAACAATATGGCCGGATTTCATCTACTCGTAGCTGACTTTTAACACGGAGTGATATTAGTACATGCTAGTAGGTATTTATTTAGTGCTAAAAGGGTAATAATAAGTTGAAATATTATGCATTCAATGCGTTTATTGTGGACTGCACACAATGAGCACACGTGGGAGAGGCGCCAAAAGCGATTTATACAATGAAGGATACAATCGAGGATTTGCCCAAATTATTGTTTATCCAACTTTTAGGAGGCTATGTAACGACCTAAAAGGTCATGCCGGATTAAAAGGTTCCCCTGAAATTCCCGTGGAAATAAAGGTAAGAAATATTCAAATTTATTTATTGAAAATTTTTCATTCTAAACTAGGTATGTTCTAATGTTGCACTTCCAATCTAAGGTATTAATGTTTGCTACTACTCAATACTATAACGGTGTAAGTACCTATATATAGCCTCAATTATTTCATATTGTTACCGCTGTTAATTATAAAAGCACAACAAACCTACATATATATTATTATATTTTTCAGGTGCAGAGTGCTCTTAGCTTTTTTGCAACAGGGTCATAGTATAGAGCAGGTGGATAGTGTTTCCACAAACGCCACGCGAGAGTTCCATAATCAAACAAAAGTATTGTGAACATAATTATTTTTTATATTGATTAAAAATGCCTAATTATAAACTTTCATATAGATTCCTACAGTCAGTGGCGTCTACGGCGGGCGCGCAAACGAGGGCGGTCGGGAGAGGCAGCAGACTGCGGTGTCGCTGGCGATGTCAACCGCATGTCAATAGCAGATGCGCGGGGGCAGGTGGACACATTCGCCTCGGAGTAGTGGGCGGTGCAGGAGCTGGTGGGAATGGCACTGCTAGGGCTGGTGGAGGTGGCGAAGTAGGCTGTCGTTCCAGAGCCGAGCGGTAGGGGTGGTGGTGTCTGCACCTGAGATGTGGACGGCAGAAGCAAATTGTTTGAGGGCTGTGAAGTGGAATGCTGTGGTCCGTCAGTTGTGGGGAGTCTGCAAGAGAAAATGAGTGTTATTTTGGACAATTTATGAATACCTCTTTGAAATTTTTTTCTTAAATCAATTTTTAAATAAAATTAATTAATCACGCAAAAACGGCTGAATGGATTTCGATGCAATTTAGCACACAGATATAATATCTACGGAGGCTTGTCCTTCCACTGCCAAAGCACCCATTATAGCCAGCACCCTTTCATCACTAGCTGACAAAGTTTGCCCGCTTGCTCCAGTCCCTCTTGCATGAAGCCTTATGGCCAATGCCTCTTTTTTGTCTTGGACTTCCAATCTGATCACACCTTTATTGAATAAAGAGTAGTTATAATCATAAGTATGTATGAGATTAAAAAGCCAATTATTTAGTAAGTAATTTAGAAATTAATTGGAAAATAAATAAACATTCGGGACATCTCATATGGCCATTGACTCCAAAGCATAGCTTGTACTGTGAGTGTCAGAGACTGATAATCATCATCATAGTCCAATCTAGTTATAACAGAGAACCTTAAGGTCACCATGACTGTAAAATAAACAAACAAACTTCAATACAAGTATTTCATTGTTACAGTCGCGTCTTTGTTTACATTGCATACTCATGAATAAAACTTTAATTTACTTACGTTTCCATATACTCAAGCAGCGTTGACAATTGTTTGGGACTTGCTCGCACTCTTGATCCCATGTTTTATGACTAAAAAGTAAAATAAAGATTACTCCATCATCGTTTGAACATCCATCACATAAAAATGTATTTATTTTGAAAAGCATAAGTTAAGTTTTGGAGACCATCTAAAAGTTATAACACTACATTTACTTACCACCTTCAAAATTGTGTTTTTGTTATAATCTCAAAACGATTAAACGCAATCCTCACATAAACATAATAGTAAAACTATTTAAAACCACAACAAAAAAGTTGTCGGGTTTGATCCGATTTGCTACTTCTTGACTGACAGTGACACTGACAGCTAAATTTTCGATACCATAGCCAATATTTGTGTTTTTTAACGAATTAACAATTCGACACAACGATGACGACATAAGTGTTACATTGGCTACGAAATTGTTATCGTTATCTCGGAGACGATAACGAACTTAGATATCGTTTCGCTATGAACCGATGTCACGTTGGCTAAAGACCCAGTTCCAGTACCGGGCTACATGAACTCGGAACAAACAGCCAGAATATCCGATCACTGGCACCACAATGCTCGCCAAGGTCTATATTATGCAGGGACAGAAAGTTGTTTAGTCCACCAATTTGGTTTGCACTGTCGCGGGTGTTGGCGAAGTGAGCCTATTGCAGCTTTAATGCTCTGCGGTTTGGATTCGATCCACGTAGAGAGGTCACCATAAAAGTGGTCTGCACTAGCCCCCGCTCAAATTGTTTTCAACCCACAAACTCGCACGGTACAGTTAGCACGGCAGCAAATAGAAACTTCATTTATTTTGCAGTTAAGGTCAGGTCCAGCTGCGGGCGTTGTCTAATGGCGTGCGAAAAAGTTCAGTGTTCAGGGCCAGTGGCGGCGAAGTGATTTTTGGTCATGGCATTTGCGCATGAGTTTTGGTCCACACATGTTCGATCATGAAATATTTCGCTATCGCCTGAGCCATAGGTCCTTGAATTAAAAACTTAATTTTGCTTTTGAAATTGCAACCTATACGAAATCATACAACACATCTTCATAACTGGAATTGCCCTATAACTAAGAACATAGAAACAAATATGAGTTTTCCATTTATGATACCTACATGGTTTCTAGAAAGAAATACGGAGAGTTGCCATGTTACATTTGTTCGTATTACTAGAACCTAAAACAACTTTAATACGTTATATACCTACATAATTATGAACGTGTTTATTCATTCAATTACCTGTATCGAGGCGGTATCCTATTAAGTAGGTATTAAGAACATTGGAAAATAAGGATCAAAGAAGTACTACATAAATTAGGAGGCGACTGCCTCGTTGGTGTAGTGGCAAAGTTTCTGCCTTACATCCGAGAGGTCCTGGGTTCGAATCCCAGGTCGAGCCAAAATTGTTTCTGAGATTTTCTGTCATGAATTTCTCAAAAACAGCTCGGAGTCAGGAAGTTGGCGGTGTAACACCCCCGTGCCTCGGAAAGCACGTTAAGCCGTTGGTCCTGCGCCTGATCTCTCTCCGGTCATGTCGGATTGCCGTCTCACCGAACTTTGAGAGTGATGGAACAGTGAGTGCACCTGTGTATTGCGCTCACACTTGTGCACTATAATATCTCCTGCGTAGTTGGCTGATCTCTATTGAGATTGGCCGCCGTGGCCAGGAGAACTATTACTATTATTACATAAATACGGTTGACTAGCAATTCGTTAATAGGAGAGCATCTCCTACGCACGTCTGTTAGATATTTATACTTATTCCTTTGTATTTTCTTATTTGTGTTTAAGCTCCCTTTGTAATATAAATTAAAATTGAGGCAGGTGTGCTTTTGTTCACTAAAGAGGTTACTTACTTATCGAATTTTCACAAAATAACTTCGTAGATTCTTATTTTCACTTGGCTCGTTTTGTCGAACATGATGATGAATAAATATAGTGTCTTTTTTATGCAGCAGAGAATATACCTTATGCGTAAAAAAGCTCGCTGGCATGTAAAAGGGTATGTGGAACTTTCTCTGAGTCCAGATTTTTTTAAAACAATCGCTCTCAGATACATTTTTGTTCCTCCGAATGCTCACATCTAATTCGCAAGATTCAATTCGATTCAACTAAAAAATGACAGCGATAGGTATTTATAACACTGATGAAAAATAAAAGTGTGATAGTCACACACACACACACACACACACACAGTCGTACACTCCAATGTTATTGAAGTTAACTGCATCTCTTTTGAGTAGCTACTCTATTTTTGTGCCATATGATTATGCGCAAAAATAGGATTAGCAATGTAAAATCATGCACTGACAATAACAATTTTATATTGACCTTGTAAATACCTGATTATTTTCATCCGAATAAAAATTCATATTTATTTTATCGCTGGGCTTCCTCGCTGTTAAAATATTCAAATATTATTCTGACGGAACACTTGAGCCTTAGCTCCAGCCGACATTTCAAAATGGAAATAGACTCCAGTGTCTGCAAGGGGAATCGTATTCGACATTTGACGCAAAATGATGATGCAAATTTCGTGAAAATGCCAAATATTATGCGCGATTACGTATCAATGATGGCTGGCCGGGTTTCGGATATTCGCGATCTGTTTGAATTTTATGGCCTCTAAAAATGATTTCCATAATGTTTATTATGCTGCGTGTTCGTAACAGGCCTCGCAGGCACCGATGGTATAAAGATGAAACACCCTTTTATATTGCCTATAGTCACATAGTAAATTCCGTTGCGAACGGGATTGGAATGTCTTTTGTTTCATCAGCGATTTAACGATGATTTAAACCGCGAAGGTAGATGCTGTCTACGTTTTAGCTTTATGGAAGTTTAATATCCCTAGAACCCTAGGTCGCTATACAAAACGAAATTTACAAATACTTTGGTCAATGGTTACTTAAAATCCTACACTTATCTCTGAGTGTATCACTTGTATTTCAGTGTCGTAAAAATTCATATTGGTGACAGCGATATTTTTTTAATGGTCTTTATAAGTACATTCGTATTGCTTTTTCATTTACGGATATTTTAATGTAACCCATCGACCTACGAAAATATAGCCTTTTCCCGACTTACTTAAAAAAACTCACACGGTCCTTTTTCGTTTAGCCAATATAATGAGAAAAAGGGAAACCATGTAATGGAAAATAATGTTTTTGTATCCGGTTGTAAAAACATACGCTATGTGAAAATAAATGATGTCATTATGAAGATATGGATGTCATAGTAATAGGAATGGGATGTAGATAATATTAAACAGATATATTTAATGACTCTATTTCTATACGAAATGTCATCATTAGATTCCGTTATATATTTACGTCTTTGTACTACTCGTATTAGCAATTATTATTTTGAATTGATCTTTAATTGATAACTTGTGTGTCAGTTGCACTAAGAAAGAATAAGCACGTGATGATAATAATAACCGATGTGTATGTCACACAGCGGTGGTATATTCCCACTGTGACGAAAAACGTTTTAACAAAGAGTCAAAACTACGGCAACTTGTTTTAAAACATTAGTCTTTTTAGAAATATGGACATACCTATGTCCGATCACCTACAGAGCCAGGGTTCATTTTCGACTCTATTATATTCAAAACATGTTTTGATATAAATGTTTTGAAACAAATGATTATTATGTAGCAGAGGTAAAACTTTATGCTACGGCCATAATGTTGTACCATAAAATATTACTATACTGTTATTGTTGACTAGAAACTATGCCTTTCCGAGGATATATAGTTGGTGACTCTTTTCAATCGTAAATAACAAATGGGCTAAGGCAAAACTTTGGCAGCAGACCATCCTGTTTGTGACGCTTTTTTCAGGTGAGTGGAACGCGTTGCATGAAAAGAAGGGGAAAAACATCCAAAAATATCAACAAAATATAAAAAAAATATTATTCAATATCAGAAGCCAAGCATAGGAGTTAACTATCTAGTCGTAACGCTTATAAAAATAGTGGGTCAATTGAGTTTAACACCCCTTAAAAACTGCACTGTAAGCATGAATGTTGTCGCGATGTAGCATTTACGCAGTCGTGATGCACCATCGATGCTGTATTGATAAAATTTAATTGCTATTGCAACTCCATCGCTGCTGAAACTCGCAGTATGTAAGAGGACCTACCCATGTCAAATAATGTCACGTTCCTTAGTAGTAGGATAGTGATCATCGCCCTTTTTATTGAGAGGTGTAATAATAAAATAAAAACAATTACAGTAAATAGATACTTTATAGGTAAACGTGAGCACGAACTGTAGTAAACAATAGTCATAGTCTTTCGAAACAACAACAATGTACCTATGCAAGTTTTATTCAAGCTTGCGCAAGACTGTTTTCTCACATATGTACCTCCATTTAATTGAAGCACAACCGCTGATATCTATATTCCTTCCTTATAAGAGACAAACGAATTGCTGGTAACTGAAAGTGCTTGAGATGCCAGTATAATGAGGTTCGCGTTTTAAGAAGTAAGACTCGTTCCGAGTCAGCCGTCGCTGGTTCGTTCAAGTGCGCGCTAGGGGCCCTCCACTATCACTGCATGGCTGTGCTCTCGAGGGCTACTTATGATTACTTACGGAGCACGAATGTGGACTAAAACAAAAATATGAACTCGTAATCTCGGTAGTAGTGAAGGAACCTGTCCTTACAGAGTAATTAAGTGCTCAAGAGTCATTGAACTGTGTTTGTTACTTAGTTTGTAAGCTAAAAACCTATTGTGATTCAAAAACTTAAGTTAATTTCACTTTATCATCAAACTAATTCACTCGGACGAGTAGCTTCCCTAATATATCTATCTCAAAACAATTTGAAATTACTGTGATGACTCAGTTTATCGTGATCTCATGTTTTCGCTGATAAATTAACTTGTTTAATACTGAGTAAGTCCCTACTCATTATTTTACAAATATGCTCGTATAACTGTAGTTACAGCACATGATAGTTGAAGCTAGGTGGTATACTGCCCTGCTAACAAGTAATATAACTCGAGATAGCTCTGGTAATGATGTTCCCGGTTGAGTACGCACTTGAGTATTGCATGTGGAGTGAGCTGCTTATCTATGGAAACTAACTCGTGTTATACCAGTTATGCATTTGGTGTCGTCGCAGGTAAAAGCCGTATTTTTTTTGAATATTGGAAGTGATACTTCCTCAGAATTAAGACAGATCATTTGACGATATGCTTGCATTGATAAAAGTTGTCTCATCATTATATTAACCGTTTGATGCCTATTGCTAAGCTATAATCATGTCAATGGCTTACTTACATGGTTTCGCGAACACTTATTTGAAGATTAAATTGGGATCACTCGCAGTGTACCTACCCTTAAAAAATAATATAAAATATTACGGTCAACGAGCTTTAATTGCACTATGTTCCTTTTAAAGTCTAGTTTATTAGTTATCCTCATTTTGTGTGAAATAGAAATTGCCAGCGTACGGACAGCCAAGCCCGTACTGCGCTGCAAACCAATCCACTGAAAATTTGGCACGGTTCTGGTAGTCCCTGTAAAATAACGAAAAGTCAATAATTTGGTTAGGTGCTCTGAGGTATTTTATCTGGCGAGATAGCGCGGTCTTGTCGTGGTTCAGTTGGAAACAAATTTTCTAGCATTTTTGCGTACTTCAATGGTTGTTATCGTCGCGCGTCGGTCGTTTTCAAGCATGAAATGTAAAACATTTTAATTCCATATTAAAGTTATGCATGCATGATGATGATGCATTTGGTTTGAAATAGGTACTTCGCAAAGTACAAAGGAAATTTGACGTTGTTATATGCATACCATAGGCATGTTTATGGTTTTTTTTAGTCTTCAGAACCAATCATCGGCAACAGCCAAGCCTAGTCCAATTGCGACTGCATTGTCGCGCGTCTGTTAGCTCCCAAAATTCCTTAAAATTGCCTAAAACATACCTTGATTCCTAACATAAAACATACCATTCCTTCAAAGGCCTAAAACATACCTTGGACCATTATAACAGATTCTTGATGAGTGTTCGTATACAATGAAGCAGTATCTGTGTGGGCCTGTCTTTGGTGGTGGGGTTGGAGGTAAATAGTCGTAGATCGTTTCCCCAGCTCCTAGATTGTTTCCAGGGATGTTGACGACGATCCAGTGCAAGAATGAGCGCTCTTGAGGATTGATGCGTGATGGTGCGTCTGGATCTAAGGGTAGGAAATATGATCGAACATTATTTACTTTCATACCCATAGGTTTATCCTAAACAGGCAGATAATTGGTTTTAATAGTCCAAGATCAAAAATCTATGAAGGACAAAAAAGGGGATAAACATAGGTATTCGTAGAAATCAAGATGGAAATGAACATTATTTTGCTTTTTAGGGTTCCGTAGTCCGACAAGGAATCGTTATAAAATCGTTCAGTCCGTCCTAGTCGGTCACAGCAGAATATCTTCTACGTTTATGGACTGACTTGCATGTAACTTGGTTCGAGGATACTTCACATATAGAGACCTATATTTTTAAAAATACGAAAAATTAAAATTACCCCTTTTTAAGGGTACCTCCCTATACATGTAAAGGGAGGGGTGAATTATTTTATTGAGTGCGTGTGTAAGGTATCGTTGAAAAGGACTATGAAAATAAGATAACCATTTGCGAGTTATAGCCCGCCAAAGTCGTTTACACGGTGTCCCCCCCTGTAATTTCTAATTTATTTTTTAGTCATGGATTTCCGCAAAGTAACGCGTGATTGCGTCAATTAACTATTATGATTCAACATTTGGAAATGTTACACAATGAGCGCAATAAATATGTAATGAATTCAGTATAATAATGCGCTGAGGGTGCTGTTCGGGCTGCCTCGTTATTGCAGCGCGTCTACTATGTTCGCGGAAAAGCACATAGATGGCTTCCACGCAATAATGAGAAAGCGGTGTGCAGCCCTCCTGAATCGGATGAGGAGCAGCCCGAACCGCATCCTGGGCGCATTGGCTGAACGGTGGGACTCACCGATGCTGCGACATTGGATGCACCTGCACACCTGTCAAGGTGGGTAGATGCAGCCAATGAGCGCCGCACACGTAAATTTTGTTTTTTTGTTTTTTGTGTTTTAATGTTTAATTGCACTACTAACATTAGTTTTTAAGATACTGTGTAATACTAACAATTTATGGACATGGTCTATAATAAAATGATTATTATTATTATTATTAATAAAACCAAATTCTATGCGAACGTAGTCTGGAAGAAAATATTACTCCTGGCAGTCAGCTTTTGCAGTTTTAAACTAACTTAACAATGATATTCACACAATGTACATCATCATAGATCGAGAGTACAACCTAACCATTTACCTGCACAAATGATTGTGTAGTATCTGTATGGATTAGCCGTCCATACAAGACTCGGTGCCTCTTTCACTTGTGACAAACATAGCACATTTCCTTGCCTCGCGCTAACACCTGTCGGAAAATATACCTGAAAAAGAAAAGAAAATAAATTGTAAAATAGGTCACGACCGATTTCCATACAAAAAAAATTAAAACTTAATAAAGTATGTTGCAGTTATAAGCAGTGTTATAATGTTTAAATGGAATACGATATTCAACGTTCAAAATCTTAGAAAAGTTTTCAAAATAAAAATGAATTGTTTAAATTGATTCGCGACTGGTTTAATTCAAACAGAAAATTATTTTTCTTTAATAATATGTAACATTTATCGTATTTTAACGTCATCGTCAATCATACATCGTGCATTAAACATTGAATTTAAAAAAGTTACATATTAAAACCAAAGGTATATAAATTTATTTTGCTCACTGTGACAAAACCTGCGGTTTGTTTAGATATGGTTTTAACAAAAATAAAAAAAAAGAATTGGTTCCACATTGAAATATATTAAAATTCTTCTTAAGTTTATGAATCACATTGGTCAAAAAGGTGTTTCTATTATAAGAGCCTTTTAGTTTGCAGACAGGTTGGTAGGTGGAAGGAAAAAAGGTAGACAGTACAGTTTTGATTAAAGACACTACGTGATAATAAAGTAATACTTACTCCAAGGTTACATCTAGGCGGATAACTAACTAGATCGGGAACAATTCCATTGACCACGAAGGCTTGTTTCGCCGAGTAATATTGGCCTAAACATCCCCCCACAAAGATGACAAATGTCCCAAGATTTCCTATCGCCCCCATGCCTATAGTTAACAGTAATTTACACCACACGACTTGGTTTTGTCAAATGGTGATACTGACTGAGCAAAATGCAGTCTTAACCTTCACATTAAGTATTGCTCCACAAAAGTTTATAAACATTCGATTTTACAATTTGGCTAAAGTTAAACAAATATTTTACGGTGCCAAAAGGATGCTAAGAAATATAAAAAATACTGTAGGTATATGTAAATATAGAACGGAATTTTAATCTTTTTTATATAAATATACAATGTAGGTATTTTTAAATGCCACTAGTGGCTGCCCGCGACTTTCTCCGCGTGAAAAGCCTTTCCGTCTTATTACCAAACATAGTTCAAAAATAGTACTAGATTAAAGTAAACCTCATTACAAAACGAAGTTTATCACTTAATCCTGAGTTATCGATGGTACTAAAATTAATACCGCGCGACCCTAGTTTAACTAAAAACTAAATTTTGACAGCTGTTTTTAAGATTATTGTGCAGGATTTTATTGTCAATCATAACAATCACGTTGCCGTGGCAACCGGGCCTTGCCTATGAAAAGTGACTTTCCTTTCAACCTCTTTTTCTACGTAATAGTTTCTACGAGTATATATTTTTAGGTTTCTATCACCAATATAAAGTTCTCTTTTAAACGCTAGTCGTTCTTTATAAACTATTGGGCTGGTACATTTTTAAATTTATCAGAAGTATTCACATATTATTTAATAAATTATATCCTAAATGCAAATCAAAAAAGTTCAATTTATTATTATTATTATTATCAATTATTATGCCCCCTAAAATGAAACAATTCGGGAAACGGAACATAATGTCTGTATTATCTGTGTTTGAACGAGCGAGATCCTCGCCCCGGCTGTTCACGGAGTGGTATAAGGATAGGAGATATTGATTCTCTGTTAAAACTGATTTTGTAATAAGAACACATTTTAGGCCTTTAACTAACCCAAGGAATGTTTTTATAATAAGAGTTTATCTTTATAACCAGCGTTTGGCTTGGAACTGCCCATAGCCCTCAAAACTCTACCACGTGGCGCCATCTATCAGTAAGGTAGGTTTTTCAATTTTTTCACGGGATTTTGATTTTTTAAGTCACTTTCCAGTCTTTTCCATAACTCCACACAAAAAAAACATATCCTAAGTCCGTTGCGTCGTGGAAGAAGGGCAAACAAACAAACTGATTTTCCCATTTATAATATTTGTAGGGATTCTGTTTAATTTTAAGTAGGTATAAGTTGTTCATTTTTAATGATACTTTGCTTGGCTTATCTTGCACCGTAAAAGTCGTAATCATCTAGCATAAATAGTTTTTTTTATTGTGTAGAGGAAAGTGACCAAATATGGAATACCATTTTGTTTTTTAAGCATAATTTGCACAAACCCTATAAATAAAAAAACTTTTTCTAGTAATTATTGATAAACATATATTAGCGCTTTATTTTATAACAAGTTTTGGTTACATTAATTACTTTTAAGTAAGAATTTAAAACTAAAACTAAATAATAAAGAAGGTACCTAAAAGTGGAATAGGTACCCCAAATATGGAATACTATAAACACCATCAAATTTAAACTTAACTTATATAAGACTCTTTGAAAACTTTGGTATAACATAGAAAGGAACATAAATTATCTGCAAAAATCACGAATCCAGGCATCAGATTCTGGTCCTGCACAATCATTATGTGCCCAGAGCTCTCCATCGTCAAAATATAGTCTACCAAAATATTTTCAAGCGTTGTTAACAGTCTTCCTCCCAAATGTAGTAGCTGCAGTTTCTTCTGGGCGTAATTCGTTTTTCTGGCATAATCGAAACAAGGTAGATCTCGGCACGTCAAAAAGTTTTGCAGCTCTCAAACCCATTTTTTTCTCTCTTACTAATTTAATAGCTTCCTCCATATGATCTGAATTCCATTCTTTTCGCTTCGTTTTTCAGTTGACGCCAGCCATTCTGATGAAAAATTAAAAAAATACTTTAAATTAATAATCAACAAGATCAGCTGATACCTAAGAAGACCAATTATGGAATAGTCCATAATTAGATACTATGATCCGTCCATATTTGGATTTACCAACGACTTCAAACTGGCATTAATATTTTTATATTACTTACATATGAAATTGGCGTTTTGTCGTACTGGCCACTTTGATCACAAATTTTTCCTATTTGGTTAGGAATTCGAAATTCAAATTTATACAGCTATTTCCACATGTAGTTGTGTTTCGTAAACCGTCATTCATTTGTTTTTTTACTTATCTTTTTTCTGTTTGCATCGCTCAATTTACAAAATGGAAAATTTGAAATATCGCGTTATTTACGAGTACGAGTTCCACCGTGGCACCAGTGCTGCGGAAACGGCTCGAAGGGTCAATGATGTGTATGGCGGTTGTGTCGCAAAAGAAAACACAGTGCGTTTTTGGTTCCAACGTTTTCGTTCTGGAAATTTCGACCTGCAAAACAAGCCCCGTGGACGGCCGGAGACCCACGTTGATAATGAAGAATTGAAGGCTATTGTGGAAGCGGATCCATCGCAAACCACGTCCGAGTTAGCTGCAGGCTTTGGCGTTAGTGATAAAACTGTTTTAATCCACTTGAAGCAAATTGGGAAGATTAAAAAACTTGAAAGGTGGGTTCCTCACGAATTGAGTGAAGCAAACCGGCAAACGCGCGTCAACTGCTGCGTTACATTACTTGACCGGCACAATAACGAAGGGATTTTAAATCGAATCATTACCTGTGATGAAAAGTGGATTCTCTACGATAATCGGAAGCGCTCATCGCAATGGCTGGACCCTGGCAAGCCAGCCAAAGCCTGCTCCAAGCGAAAATTGACCAATAAAAAGTTACTTGTAAGCGTTTGGTGGACTAGCGCCGGTGTCGTTCATTACAGTTTTCTCAAATCTGGCCAGACGATTACGGCAGATATCTATTGTCAGCAATGCAAACCATGATGGAAAAGCTAGTTGCTAAACAACCAAGGCTGGTCAATCGCTCTACGCCACTGCTGCTTCACGACAACGCTAGACCACACACTGCACAACAGACGGCTAGCAAATTAGAAGAACTTCAATTGGAATCTCTAAGGCATCCACCGTACTCCCCGGACCTTGCTCCAACAGATTACCATTTTTTTCGAAATTTGGATAACTTCTTGCAAGGGAAAAAGTTCAACTCAGATGGGGCAGTCCAAGTCGCCTTCAAAGATTTTATTGATTCCCGTTCGAATGGTTTTTTTAGTAAAGGGATCAATGAACTACCTATGAGATGGCAAAAGTGCATAGATTACAATGGCTCATACTTTGATTAAATAAATATGCTATATAAAAAAATTTCGACTTTTTGTTCCTCCCATACAAAACGCCAATTTCATAGGTAAGGACCTAATATTTAAGAAAGTAATACAATCGAATACCGCTAAAACCTACAAAAAAACATCTAAACTGTCTCTACAAGTTGAAAAACAATACTGTGTGCACTTTTTGTATGAAAAATATGTATTATTTACATACCTTAAAAAGTTATGTGAGAGCGTCAAAACAAAACACTGCCACTATGACGAAAGGGCTCGCTCGACTGACATTTTGCAACCTGTACGCGCGAATGGGGATAGAGAGAAAGAGACAAACAGTGTTCTGTGCGTGTGTGAGTTTCCGTTTGCGAGAATTGCCGGTATTCCATTTTAGGGATACTATTCCATATTTGGTCACTTTCCTCTACAGTCAGACATGTCAACGACGCCTGTCACAAACATTAAATTCGATAATATAATTTATAACTAAACCCTGAATTGCTCGATGGCAATATCGAATGTCCTTCTCCGAAATTCGATTTACCATCCAAAACTTATCAAAGAAGTGTTCAAATGAAACCCAGTCCAGTTCTATACAAAACTTGGTACGGTCAGGTTACTTTGACACAAATTAATTTCCAGCATCCCAGTACTCTGGTTATTATAGCCTCATGGCCACATCTAACGGTAATCCTTTGAAGTATTAAACTCCCACTTTAATATAACTTGAACAATGCGACCGGCCATGCCTTCGCAACAATGGCAAAGTTTTCCTTCTAAGGCTCCGTTTTATATCAGCCTGACTCCCGGCCAGTGCTGCTAAAATAGTTTGTCGAAATTATTTGACCGCAATTTTTTAACGTTATCACCCATTTATTGGATGTCTCTTAGCTTCGATCAAAACAGGGTTTTATTTATCCTTTTACATTGATTCTTGACACTGTTTGAAATGAACATTGCAGAAACTAAAACTGGATTCAATTATGTCGATAGTTATAAAATTACCCGAATGTAACACTAAATGTTTTCACTGAACTTTGTTAATGAATTCGTACTGCATGAAATAGCAAACCATTAAAAGGGTATTTAATAATGGGTTTCACTTTAGGTACTTCTAGAAATTATATTAGTAACTAGCACCTCAGCCTAACGTTCATTTTTAAATCATTTGCTTCGATTTAAACCATTAAAACCACCAAATCCATGATTTTTGTCTAATATCGATAAACAAATTATCGACTCCTAACCTTCACTAGCCCTGACCCTTTTGTTGCTCGCTACATGTTGGGTTACAAACCCTGCCAGTTATTATGACAATGTGACACTAATTTTAGCAAGGCGCGAGTCACTCCTTCGGATTTTGCTGGATTGCCTCCGTGTAACTATGCTTAACCCTTCTTGAGTAAATTCATTTTGAAACAATTCGCTTTGTTGGCCTGCCAAAGTAATATGAGCGTTGTTTACTAGTCCACGGGGTACTATGAACTAAATGTATTTAAAGTAAATAGCTAGTAGGGTAGCGAATATATAATGCAGCAATTTTTTTTTTGCATTTGACCGTGGTGATTAGATTGGTTGAATATGCTGTTAGTCACGCGCGCGGCGACAATATTCGGCAGGTGTTCGCTAGCAGAATAGTTTGATTGAAATTGAACATTAGGTAACACTAGCCTGACTTAATTGCAGCAATAAATTTTGTGACACATGCACCTACAAAAACTCCTAACGTAAAAAAATGTACTCGTTCTGAATTAAATACCAACAAATCATCCTTATTATAACTTTCACTTATGTAGCAAGTTTGTTTGCTAGAAACCTTTTTTTTTTTTTTTTTTTTTTTTTTTTTTTTTTTTCGCTGTGGAAATGCTTTTACGCATGCCCCCCACACATCTGCAGGGGGGTATGTGGGACTCAACGGCTGGTGTGCAAGGCCGTAATACCCACTAAAACCACAGCGCATTCCGCCACTCCGCCATTGTGGGGCGCCATGGGGTCGCGTGAGCATTCACCACGGCGCCCCGGCGGATAGGCCGAGGGCCACAAACTCCTTGGCGGCGGAGCAAGGTGTTGGGCTCCGCCACCAAAACTAACTCCCACACGGCCGCAGAGGATAGGGAGGACGGCAAAGACACACCGCATCTCCTCTTCCTCTGCGGCCCCACCGCAGCGCCATCAAACGGTGCGCCCCCGTTTGGTCGCGGGAGATAGGCCGCACGGCAACGACACACCGAGACGACTCTCCTCCCGCGACCGCACCCGACTGCGAGGGACAGCCTAAACCGTCCCCCACACCCGCACTCTTGGACGCATCCTGCGCAGGCCTCCCCAAGCCCACGTGGAGCGTCCCCTCCCGGGATCCCGCTTAGCTTCACCGTGGGTGGCAAAGCCACGGTTACTGAGCCCCCCCACCACGACAAGGTGGAGATCCGACAGGGGGGTGTTTGCTAGAAACCTTATTTAACCTCAACCAAGTCTCGCCTAGAACCCACAGTACAACTAAGATTAGTTGGATCCTGCGCCATTGTGGGTGCTGGTGAAATTCCGACTACAACCAAGTCACGTATCACAGAACACGGTCTATTGTGCCATCTAAATCATAAGCTCCGAGAAAACATACAAGACCGAAGTTAAGTAGCGCTTGATCACTGGTTCTTAGCAATTCTTAGGTATGACTGGTAGAGAATGCCCTACGGCGTTAAATCCACTTTTTGCACATAGCTTTAATGTGCAATAAAGTTTAAATGAACAAAAATAAATTCTACGAATCATCTTATTAATTGTGATAATCTTTTGCAATACGATTTAATAACCTTCACATGCTCGTGCTTTTCATAGAATAAAATTATAATATATTTCTTAAGTATATGACTATAAACTTTCGCCAAGATATATATCGTCTACGATATACGAGTAATAAATCTTTCTACAAAATAGCTTATGCGTGATCATGTCACGCTCGGTTAATGTTCACCTTGAAGGAATTTCTTGTTATTAAATTACGAGGAACTCATATTCTAACGTATTTATATCAAAAGGCAGAGATATTTAAAACTTATCATTAGCTGTGCTATTGCAGATGAAGGTTGCCTCAGTCAGAGGCAGTGCCAGTGGAGACGGTGCCTCATTATGAGGGACTATGAGGTTTTGTCTCATAGTTAGCACTAGAATACCAATACGTATGGACGCCTAACTACTAAACAGATTTGGATAAAATTTAATACACATACAGAATTTTGACGAACATGTATGTGTACCAAATTGCATCCAAATCAGTTTAGTAAGTCGTGAAAGCGTAACAGACAGAAAGTCAATTGTCGTATTGCCGTCGCCACCTTGTATGTTTAAATTTTTCTATCTGTTATCCTAGTTAGTAGCTATCCTAGTTACCAGCTAGCCAGTCAGGTAGTCATAGCACAAGCTAACGCTTTGTTCGGGGCTAGGTAATCCGTGTGTTATTTGAAATAATTTATTTATTCATTTATTTAGCGCATTTTGACCATTATTGTCAATATCAGTTTGACAATAATGGTCAAACTGATATTGACAATAATGGCAACCCTGTGTGACAATTTCTGCTGTAATGCGAAGTACGAGTAAGTAATGCTTTGTAATGCGAAGGGTGGATACCATTCCCTGTTTGAAATGAACCGAAAATCTTACAGGGCAGTGCTCTTTCTTTTATGATAACTGTAATCAGTTGTGTTTAGGAATATTGCATGTGAGTTTAGATTTGCATGAAAAACTTATTTCCGCTTGATAAGCCAGTACAAAAATACAAGTTTTGTTTTATTTTAGTAATTCTATTATGAGATTGAATCATAATAACATTCATTTTTCAAGGACGTGCTAGAGCGTGCAAGTAAGTTACATACAAATTGCAATAAATAGATGGCACAGTGAAAGAACAACCACAGATCAAATATATTTTTGGCGATTGTACAAGTTTATTGTTGCAAATTAATTAATTTGCTAATTTTACCAAGTTTGACCTGAAAAGTCACTTGATTAGTATCTAATTAATACTCATCTTAAAACTTTTCAAATCTCGCCAAAACCACTTAACAAATAAATTCGTCTCTACCAACCAAACCTTTCGTGCTTCAAACAGATAAAGTGCGCAAGACTTAAAACAGTGGCAATAATAAATATATTGGTACCGAAGTATTTACTGTTAGGCCGAGATCACGCGATCCGAAAACTTTTCGGCGGAATAAATCGCACGAAATATTTCGAGATACGGGTTTCACACAATGATCCCCATCGAATACCGTTCCTTGATATATTTTTAAATACCGCTTTAGTGACTTTGGCTCAGTGGGCGAATATTCTCGGCGAAGTGGAAACCAATACCGCGTGGGGATAGAGAAACTCATATATGAATCTGTTTATTAACTTTACGGCACCAAGTAACAATTCAATACCATATGTATGAACGCGGTCGCCTTTTATTAAACCTTACAATGGATGGTTTTAATTCAGTGGCTATTTATTTATATGGTAAATGTACGGTGCGGCGAAAAGGAATAATTGACGAAAGTGGCAGTACTTAGTACCTTTCAATCACTGCATTTTAATAAGGGAAATTAAATCCCGTTTGTTAACCATTTTTCAGTTCAACCAGACTGTCACGTGTGCCAAAAAATACATTTTGGAACCTGAAAAAAATATGTATTGATTATAATGATATACGCAGAGTAGGACGCCGTGTCTTTTTTCTAAAATTAACTAATTTATTTCTGTCTCTCTTGTCACGTAAAGTTTATTTTCATGAAAGCTACAAAGGTATCCAAAAGAAGATTAATACAGTCTCCCTTAGTAATACGATCTTGAAGTTTGGCGAGCAGTATCAGAGCCTAATTAAATTGAGATTATTTTTAATACTTCAGAGACTTTTGACTTATTTTAAAAATTCATAAAACTCCGCTTATTACGCACAAGCTTATAAATTTTATGCTGCTTTAATAACGCACTAAGATCATCCATAAAACTTGGCTTCTACAACCTTCTAACAATTTAATTAAGGGCACATATTAAATGCTAAGTTCTGTCGTTGTTAAAAAAGACAATCTCTATATATATAAAATTCTCGTGTCACAGTGTTTGTTCCCTTACTCCTCCGAAACGGCTTGACCGATTCTCATGAAATATTGTGAGCATATTGAGTAGGTCTGAGAATCGGCCAACATCTATTTTTCATACCCCTTAGTGATAAGGGTTGTCCACCTTAAACATTTATATGGCAAAACAACGTTTGCCGGGACAGCTAGTAGTTATAGATTTTGATAAAACTTTAATGTGAATTAAAGCTTTTCTACTTGCGCAACCCATCGTGCCGATTTCTCAGGCGTTATCCTACGTAGACGACGGAACGCGACAAGTTCGACGCAATGCGATGCGACCAATAGATATTTTCATCAATGTCAATCGCGCTTTGTCATGTAAAGACACTATCACAAACGTACGTACTTTTGAAAATATGTGAATAATGCGTTGAAAATTTAAAAACACGACACACTTGTCGCGTTTGTTTCTGACGTAGGAATCAAGCTTTTTTTGAGTTACACTCAAAACATCAACATTGATGCGACGCCATGCCAAAAAGGTGAGTAAAGGAGCGTCCTGCGCTAGGGATTTAGAAAAATTGAAAAACCCTGATGTCAGACTATTACAACACATCTGTAGGTAAGCGGTAATATGGCTATTAGGAATCTTTATCGACGACAAATACGACAAAAGTTTACTTGTTAAACTATCTATCTGTGTGTCCACCGCGTTATTGTTGATAATGTTGGGAGTTCTGCTGTTTTAGGTGATACTTTATCTCACTCGGCAAAAGTTTCGTCGGCCAACAAGATTAAATGCAAAGTTTAAATTAGTGATTCTAGCAGCCCGGATGAGATTTTTGATTTAAGAAATCAAATGCTTGATCTTCTCTTTGATTAAAGAAATCTGCTTGAAATACCAAAGGTGAAAGTTGAAATTGCAAGACGGAAGAAAAATATTTTCTTACTAGTGGCCGCCCGCGACTTCGTCCGCGTGGAAAGCCTTTATCTTAAAAATTCTTTATGAATTGTACCCTATATGTTATTCTGATGTATAAGCTATATTGTGGTAAAGTTTCATTCAAATCCATTCAGTAGTTTTTACGTGAAAGAGTAACAAACATCCATACATCCATACATCCATACATCCATACATCCATACTTACAAACTTTCGCCTTTATAATAGTAGTAGGATGTTTTTAATCAAAGTCAGTGGCATTAAAAATAAATGATATTAAAAAGTGTACTCAAGATAAATTAACAAGTAACTAAGTACGAATGTTTGAAGAGAGTGATAATAAGTTTAAAATATTTAACAGCCAAGAACATTTTGCAAACCAACAAACATGTGTGTTTGTACTGGTCTGGGTGTTTTCTATATATAATATGTATTTATTTACAAAAAAAAGTATTTAAGTATGTTTATCCGTTGTCTAGTACCCATAACACAAGCCTCGTAGCTTACTTTGGGACTAGAGAATTGGTGTGATTGTTGTGAAATATTTATATTTAATTTATTTATAATTTTTTTCAGAACAAGCTTTAAAACATAATTTGTGCATTGTCGTCCGAACTAAACGAATGTACAAAATTTCAGCCCAATCAATGGGAAATGGGTAAAATGTTTTGCAAGATTTGAATACAAACATAAAAATAAACCTTGTGTTAGGTGAAACTAAATTAAAGCTTGTAGGTGAACAATGAATCTTAACTTCTATAAAATGTACCTACTTATTTCAAAAGATTCTAAATCATACAACAAACTGCAACCTAAGTGCTTGCAGTTGATTTTATGAGAGTTATTTGTCGACAATGTTAACTAGTTGAACCGACAAAATTGGCTGATAATAGACAAATATTGAGTAAGCAAACAGCACCACTATAGAATAACACTTCCATCACCTATCGATGGGAGAATATCTGTTCCAACAAATATTAATGTAAACTTTGCGAATATTCCTGCGCTGTATAAATTATGCAGATTTTATTGCTGGCTCTATGCCGTCACCGAATCGAATACACCTCTGAATCTATTATGAGCACGCGGCAGACATTTTCGATAGTCGTTTACATTAATATTGTAAAGTATTTTTGCATCTGCTAAAGCAATGTTAAATTTATAACATCGCTGCATTGGTATAGATGTTTTTGCATTTTAAAAATGTTTAACTATTTTAACGTATTTTATTTTGACCTGTTCAATTATTATGCTCATTATACGAGTAGGTCAATTTGCAATAGTTGGTTGCGTGAGCAAGAGCGTCGGTAAATAAGTTGTTGTAATTTTTTTTCAGAAATTCGTATAGGCTAATGGTGCGATCCCGCTGACACATTCTACAGCTCTGTCAACCCGCAAATTGCCATGGTATTTTTATACGGTATATGTATATTAGACAAGACTACCTACTATATTTTTTTGGTTAGATATAACATTACATGACTTAAAAAGTGCAAAAGCACACACTTGCCACATTACCTTACATATTTCTAGCGTTGCCCCGTGACATTAAAGGTTAAGATCCGGTACCAATATAAAAAGAATTGTGAAAACCCTTGATATATTTTTTTAATACTGGTATGTCGTACCTCAGTGTACAGTGTATCGACCCCTTTGCTTTGGACCACTATTGACGCTACACCCTGTATAATAATATGTTGTAAACAACAAAAAACCATGGAAATATACTTACATGGTAAACCATGTAAGTATATTTCTTACCTACTTATGAATATTTACATCGATCACACAAACTACGATATTGTTATACGAGTAGGTAGTTTGGTTGATCAATGTAAATGTTCAAATAACAACTATTTAGTAAGCTTATTTACAAATACGTGGTTAGATATTATGCGGTTCTTCAAAAAGTATTTCATCCTCATATTTTGGTCACAATCGTTGCACGGCTGCGAAAGTGTGAATAATCAAATCAATCGCTCGAAAGGAAATACTGATATGTAAAAAAAATATGCTTGCGCGGAACATATTTCCTCGTGTACTCAGCGAGCTTTGGTTTGATTTGTTATACCCTAGAAGTAACAAGTGAAGTTTATATGCATCTAAGTATTTTGTTTAAGCAATGTTGGTTAAATTTTACTACTTTAGTTAAGTAAAAGGGCTGTTTTCCTTGTTATTTTTATTCAGAGACAATTCAATCAACGTGTTGCGACTAGCGGCATTTCTCTTTTTATTCGTAACGACTTTAAAAACTTTTTTATTCATTAATCACACTTTTAAAACATCTACAGAGTTTTGTTTTTATAATACTCTTAAGTTTATAGGATATTAACCAAAATGGAGTAATTTCAACTTTGCTAATTTTAGTTAAGCTCATATTTATCTTTTGTAACTCCCGACACAGAATTTGTATTCCGTTTTTATTTTCGTTGTAATGTTTATTTACTGCGTAAACAACATCGTAAAATGATCTTGATATACAATAATTACGGCCGATTCAAATTAGAAAGTTGGGAACTCCAATGTTCGGAGCAAACATGAAGAAACTCTGCCAGGCTAATTAGTTAAGTTTATAAATTTGTTACCTATTTGGTATGCTAAATGCCCAGAAGTCGCTTGCGATATTTTAACATATTTTTCGAAGAATCGTCTTCGAACTTTTTGGTTGCTACCAAAACTTTCTTGGAATTTTTCGGCCCGAAAATATGGCGTGTGTTTTTTATAGAGCAGTTGGCAGACCGATTTGAGAAATGTAAAAATACCTTATGGCCCTGATTAGAATTCTATCAGAGCGATTCAAAACTCGTCCAATATTTTCGTGGCACAAAGTGAGCATGAGTTCGTTCACGATTATGATTTTTCGCAAACGCTGCGGGGAACGGTTCATAAAATTACCTATCGACGTGTTACCGCATATCTAATGCTTGCCATGAATTATAGTCGCGGTAACACCGAATACATATTTAGTAGATGTTCGGCCGACATTCTAGGCGCGTTTCGATTTGGCAAATGACAGACAAATTGGCGGGTGCGAACGTGACATATGTTGACGTGCGTATATATACAATAGCAGATCGGTACACTCCATAAACGTAGGATATATAGACAAACAGAGCGTATGAGGGAGAAGAAAATCTCTTATGGAAATATAACAAGATAGAAAAAGGATGGGGAGCTTAATGACACTATAACAGATTTTTGAATGACAAGTCGAGCAGTCGACCCAGTTAAAAACAACTCCTCAGTAATTTGAAGTTTTTGATTAAATTATAGTTTGCTACTCGAATAAAATAGAGTGCTACTCGTATAAAATTTAACTGATTGCACGTTTTAAAGGTAAATACTTGATATATAGAGGGGAAACTATTTTAAGGACATAAATGACCAATACCAATTATGGGGGCAATTCAAGAATTTTATTGTACAAGTAATGACTAAGCTACAACACAGACAACCATGAAAACTACTATAAATGTAAATTATTTGATTATATGCAAAAGCTAATAACAAACATAAGCACATTACTAACAATCAAGCCAAAGTAAAAAAAAACAGGAGACTGGTTTGTATTACATATTGTATACATGAGTAAAATGATCTAAGCATGTTAATGACAACAATAGGGCGTGAGTCTTATTTATAACATAAGCTACGGTAAGTAATTAGAGCAAGCGTTATGGACTTAGTATATATAGGGCGCGACGTGGTATAGGCCGATACAACACGATAGCCCAGTCTCCTCCGTTCTACGAAGAGAAACAGTTCTATCGTGTTGGGTGCATTCAATTCGGTTGGATCGTATTCCGTGTTACTGATATGCAACAAGACGCGAAATGAACTGACTCGGACCACGATAATATGGATAATGTTACCGTGCTCGGACCGCCGGCTGGCGGCTCTAGTAGCGTGTGGGGGGCGCGCTGGGTGCACGGGGTGTGCGCTAGCGCGGGCTCTCCATCAGCCGGGTGGTGTGTGTTCGGGTCGTGCGATGACGCATGCGCGCTCGGCGTGATAATCAGTCGTGTTACAGTGTTTATTTTTTGTCAAAATAAGCAGCTTTTGCCTGCTAAACAATAAAATAATTTAAATCCTTTCGTTGCATTTAATGCTTTGTGTAGGTAAATGGCTATTTGTTAATAATTTATAAGATTTTGGTGAAAACAATTTACTTTACATTTACACAAGGCATTGACTCAAATTTATCGATATGTTTTAAATGTGTCCAAGTTTTGTTGCGAAATGGCACGAATAACAATTGCCATCGACATTTGAAAAATGTTGAAAGACCACGAACAAATGAATAAAAATTTATTTAACATTGGACTATTGTAGTTTTTATATTATATTACTAATGTAATATATATTACTTTTTTATATTATATTACTAAAGGATTTTATGAAAAAATAAAGCCTTAAATAACCTTAATTGTACATCCTTCTTTGTAGAGTTAATCTATCTATCTACATTTCTTACCTTAGTAAATTAGTTTTAAAAGTAAACTATTTTTTTTTTAAATGTATTTATGCTTTTAACCCTTGGTCTTTTAGTAAGAACATGCATCGTCCTTTTAAGATCAGATGAGAAGAAGGTAAAACGTCCTGGTAATTATACAGATAATATTAAAAAATATCTCCAAAGAACAAACATGGAAATGTGCGTGCTTATCGATAGTGCTTCATAGTAAAACTACATCACTAGCGGACGCACACATGGTCAAATACAAATTGGTTTCATGTTTTTGAGCTATCAGTTGATCTATACGCTAGTATATTCTAAATCTATGGTAAACTCACACCTCTACCCACTGTGTAGAGCACGTGTAAATTAGGTACACATTAATCAATAATTATTTGAATAAATACATCTTGTGCATATTGATTTTTATTAAACTGTAGAGATTTAATTTAAAATTACTAATGTTTTTACACCACACATATTAAATAAATATACAACAACATCGACATACATTGATCCGACTTTGTGGTAAGTAGCTGAAGCACTTGTGTTATAAATATCAGAATCATCAGAGGTATTACAAATAAACTAAATAAATACATATACCTAACACCCAAACCAGTACAAACAGACATGGTCATGCACACAAATGTTTGTACAGTGCGGGTATCGAACCCGCGAACACTTGGTTAATAGTTAACTTCTTAACCTTGTTGTTATTTATTAAAAAACTTTATTTTTTTGCCTTTTGATTCTACAAGGCTTGCACAACGGATCTTTTAAGATTCCGATTGAGATCTTGAGATCGATTCTGTTTGTATTGTTACTGAACAAAAAAAAGCTTTTAAGCAAACTTAAGATCCATTAATACGACTTTCACCTGTGTGTTGTGTGCAGTGATAAAAAACTCACGCAAACTCTGCAAAAATGGAAAATGCATTGTTTTCCTTCTCGTGCCTGTCAAACTAGTCTCATATCGCAAGCTTTTGTAACTGGGGTCTCATATTGTCAGCCTTTGTCGTGTCAATCAATATGTTTGTCTATAGCAGTCGATATGGACATGTGCCGGTCACAAGAGCAGGACCTAGTCCCACATTTCCACTACGTTAGTATTTTGATATAGTCGCTATCGGAGATAAACTTTGTGGAGAAAGAACGGATCTAGGTCTTATTGTTAGCATCGTTAGCTAGGGGTGTAGTGGTATATTTCGTGATATAGTAGCGTAGATAGCGTAGTGGCGCTGTTTGTATTACAAGTAAAATTGCATTTATTTAAGACTTACTTTACTTGCCCTGAAAAGTTGTAAATTAATAAAAATAATCACACAAATTTTGACTTGGAACTTTAGAATATCTTGTAATGACTGTTTGTAAAATTTCTTAATTTATTTGGGAAGGCTGAATCGTTGCTTTATATGTATTATTTATTTCAGCTTATTTACATCATAAAAGTTGCATAATTTGTGGACTTATCGCGATGAGGTATACAATTATACCTTGGGCTAAGCAGAAATGAAATGTTGGTAGATATGAGTTATCATATAGAGTCAAGGAACCGATTTTAGAGTTTTCTACCCACCTCTGTCAACACAGAAAATGTAAAGTACGTATGTAAAAAAATCTGTCACACCCGAGATTTTCATGCTCTTCATGCTCTTGTAGAAAGCCTTCTCATAAATATTCTGTATCGCTTACAAAATCGGTTTTATGCTGAATAAATTAACGGATTTTTCCCGATAGGATTTTAGGGATAGAACAATGGATAATAATTTGAAAATATGATAACACTTGTGCATATGCAAAAACAGTTTTGGCTCTCAGTATAGTTTTAGATTTTGACAGGTTTAGATCGATTATATCTGCAAGGTCGAGAAATATTAGAATTATTAATTAACTAATTATTAGAATTTGGGAGCAGTAACAGTGTGCACTAACAATTTTTTTAACACATTTTACATATCTAAATGTTCTTCTCTTGATCCTACAAAATATTCATTACCTGCTTTGATATTGTAGAACTTGTTCATTTTTAGTTATACGTTACAAATAACTTTGTAACTGTTTCTACTTTACGACGAAGACCTTTGTAACTGTGTCTACTTTACGACGAAGACCTATAATAGTTGCCGAAACAATAATTATCAAAGACCAGCAAGAAGTTTTGACCAAGCCGCAAGTAAGCTTAATTACTATAACTTCGAAGGACTGCTAAACTAACTGTCAATTAAAACAAGAACTTAATTCGTTTATTAAATTATGTTAACTATAAAAAATTGTACATTAACCCTCTTAAAAAGAAGGTGGTTTGGTAATTTTATTTGTTTTTAACCTATTCGAAAAGGCAAACAATCAATCAAAACCAATTTTCTGGCGTGCTAATTTATTCTGGCTCCACCGCAGCCGGTCCGTCGAGATTTTTGCCGGATTGTAATTATTTTGAGTGGTGTAGCCCAGACGCGACGGGCAACAACCAACATACTTTTGAAGTTTGGAATACTTGGTAGGTACGTGCCTTCCTATATGAATGTGCTTTGCGGCTTTCATAAATCTATCAGCGGATTGGCAAAACATGTTAGTATATCTACATTTTAAGATTAGTTCTAAAATTCAAGTGAGCTGGAAAAATCAAAATTTGGCTATTTAGAGTTCATAAAAAACATCAGAATGTGATTGTGTCAAATAATCAGAATACGTAGCGCGACCTATGCTTGATGTGTGAGCTATAAAAATATCAAAAACGCCCCACGAGCCGACCCCATTGCTTGCTGTGTGACAAGGCCTTTATTACGGTCGTCTAAAAGTTTTGCCAAATAGTTTATGAGATACTTACCAGTCATAGCCATTATAGCTTGGTACGGTGTCTCTCCTGATAGGGAGACCTTTCAAATTTAACGTTAGCTGCTGCTAGTCTGAGCTAAGACTGACATGCAAATTGTGTAATTAAAACGCATATGAAGTGTGCACAGATTTACTATTCATGACATTGGAGCGCATCATGCAGTAACGAGAACATCCAACATAGAAGCAAGATTGTAACATGAACGGATCAAATGGGAAAAACTGTGTTATTTTTTTAATATTGAAATAATGCACATGTCATTCATAGTTCCGTTACTAATTTTCTGTTGCTATTGATTTTCAGTTTAATGGATAAACTTATAAGAGTTAATAATAATTAAGAGAGTTTAATCCTAATCGTCTTAATTGTAAATCGTTTCAAAAGTCGTCACCCTGTGTATATTTTTCTGTAAATCAGTAAATAGTTATGCAAACTCGTTACATCCACGGAGTTAACAAACCATTGTTCTGAGGTCCTACTCTGTACCGCAACGTCTGTACGTATTTTTTTTATAGAATATATTTTCTGACAGCTGCCGAATAATGGGGTGCTTACATGTCTGTTCTTCTTTGACTACAGCATAAAAGGTGGACGTAACGCAATGAGGCCTTCTCCACCAGCGATACGTTCGGACCATAAAGAAATGAAATATCACATTTTGTTTTTTTTAAGTCACTTCTTATTAGCCGCTTTTTATGTTAGTCACAGCCGAAATGGCTGTGACTAACATAAAAAGCTCGCTAACCTGCCATTCCTCTTACTCTAACATCTTGTGTTTTACCAAATAATTTATTTTTCATCTTCTATAATATAAAAATGAATCGCAAAATGTGTTGGTAAGCGCATAACTCAAGAATGCTTGGACCAATTTGGCCAATCCTTTTTTAAGATATTCCTTAAAGGACGGGGATGGTTCTTACGAAGAAAAATATAAAAAAAACAATGGGCAGGAATGTCCGCTAGTAAGCTATTATATTCTAAAACCTCGTTCCTGCCAACGGTTGTCGCCACAAAAATATGAATCATGAGCTCGTCTGATCGTATTAAGCTATTTTGTTCGCACGGTTCATACAAGCATTGATGTCAGAACCTGTCAATTGCTCTGATCAGGCGTTGTCCTACGTGAGCAACGCGACAAGTGCGACGCGACGCGATGCTACCAATACTTGTGCCAATTTTAATCACGTTTCGTCACGTAGAACACTCATACATACATTTGTCTCGTTGGTATAGTGGCAAAGTTTCTGCCTTACATCCGAGAGGTCCTGAGTTTGAATCCTGGGTCGAGCCAAATTGCTTCTGAGATTTTTTGTCATGAATTTCTCAAAAAACAGCTCGGAGTCGGGAAGTTGGCGGTGTTACACCCTCGAGCCTCGGAAAGCACGTTAAGCCGTTGGTTATGCGCCTGATCTCTCTCCGGTCATGTCGGATTGCCGTCTCATCAAACTTTGAGAGTGATAGAACAATCAGTGCACCTGTGTATTGCGCTCACACTTATGCACTATAATATCTCCTGCGTAGTTAGCTGATCTCTGTTGAGATTGGCTGCCTGGTCGAAATCGACCAGGAGGACTACATACATTTGATATTGTCGCGTCGATCCGCTCACGTAGACAACGGGTCGTGCAGCTATCTAGAGGTACATTAGAAAGTTAGGACTTGGGCTAACTGAGTAGGCCCTCAGAAAATACGGCTTGACTCCGCAGGGAGCATATTCTCGTGGAAACTAATCTAAAAGTCCGAAAAATTGACAGCTGGAAAATTCATAATTTGTGTTGCGGCTGTTATTTAAGTACTTAGGGTCACCTCTGCATGAAGGTAAACGAAACGAGTAGCGCTTGTGTGTTTAGTGAAGCTTACTTAGGTACAGCGATATACATACATACTTACATATTCATCTAAGTTTACCTGAAATATGTGAAGGTAACGTGAATGTCAAAATATGTAGATAGATTTTGACTGTGCGAATTTTTTTGTGTCGAATGTACCAGTCATTTCATTCATTCATTCTTAACAAAGTAGAGACTTAAAATCATCTATTCCTGTTTAATCGCAATTTTATGCAACACGCATGACGTAGGTTTTCAACTGTAAGAAAAGAAATATCCTTGCTGTATGCAAATGAAGTAAGAAACATTGCTTGAATAATAAACACCTTGCACCTTGTATAATCCATTATTTAACAAGAACACAGTAATATCGACCCTCCTATTCACGAGAAAGCAATCTTTTTAACGAAGGTATCGTCACATTGACAAGACATGTTCAGTAGGCTCACTGCTTGCTCTCTGAGTAGAAGAAAAAAACTTGAAGAAGTAATATAATGAATGTCTAAAGTCTTCATCGAAAGATGAGATCTAATCATTTTGTTCACTTTACCCAGTTACGTTTTTTTTTTAGAAATAAATAAATATTTCACAACAATCACACCAATTCTCTAGTCCCAAAGTAAGCTACGAGGCTTGTGTTATGGGAACTAGATAACGGATATACATACTTAAATACTTTTTTTGTAAATAAATACATATTATAAATAGAAAACACCCAGACCAGTACAAAGTAGTATTATTATAGTAGTATTCATTTAAAAGACTTCCCACACGGAGCCATATTATCGAAGAGCTGATGATAACGATATTACACCTGTAAAGCCTTTATCACATTACTTTTTGTTTACGTACAACTTAAAAAATAGCTTTGCACTATTTGATAAGTTTTTCTTAAATATACAACAACATCATCGTGATATCCCAAATGCACTTAAATAAATACATATAAGTCAACAACACTAACAAATAATATCTACTTCATATGCTCGAAGTTCCTACTTATTAGTTACTTTGGCGTACCTAGGTACTCGTAAGTAGCTTTATACAGAAACGACCAAGTTTAAGTAGATTCATGTTTGCCACAGTTTTAATAAGTACGGTGGCCAACAGGTAACGGGTAACACTGCGATATCTTATGAGCTAGTAATACGGGCGATTTTACAACAAAAATATGTAGCCTGATATGCTGGCCACTGTATTTTAAATCGTATCAAAATACGGTAGTTGACACCACCAATCGTTGACGTACTTTTTATCAACTGTCAAAACGCTTTTCTTCATAGAGCTTGTATGGGAATAACACACTTTGACGTCATCGCGTGCAATGCCGACTAAGTGACTAATTATCATTTGAATTCCAATTAAAAATCAAATAATACGAACTGCAGAAAAATATTAGTGTAAAGGCATCTGAAATTATGAATTATTTTAGAGAAAATCAGTTTTTGAATATTTCTTTCATAGTGGAAACAAGCCTATTACAGATATTATTTGAGGACATAACATAAACATGTTGATTCTATTTTCAAATCTGATATGAATACCTACTCTAAGGTATGAACTTTTTTCTATCGAACGTTTTCCAATCTACGTTTACCTACTTACCTAAGCACCTGCCCCAGCCCGGTTCATTTTCCTTACGGAAGTATTTGTAAGTACAACGTTTTTTCATTTGCGACTCATACGAAAATTACATAACTCTTTCTGCATCTAAGTCGAGTATGCCAGAGCTTTCTAAGCAGGGCTGCGCTCCTTTCATGGATAGACAGTATCGGGTAACGTTCAGTATACGAATATCGTCCTTCGGTAATGACTATTGGTATTGGACGGCGAAAATTTACCCTAATAACATTATTTTAACCTGCCCGTATGTGCGGGAATGGACTATGTACCCACTGTGGGTAGGTAAATTGAATTGTTTCATATTAACGAGTGAATTTGTTGCAGTAATTATTTTCATGTGGCTTCCATAATTAAATAGTTATTTAACGGTGTTTTAAACCTTGGTAATTCAAATATATCTGTGTAAAGATCCGACGGTAAATGCAATTTTATTCAACATCCATTTGCATAAGAAACCTTATCTACCAGAGTGTAGGTTTGCTAAGTCAGGCTATGACGAGAAAATTATCATAATATTTGTCAAAGTTGTCAAAATAAATCACTGAACTAAACCTGCAAACAATTTATGGCCGCGCGACTCAGTTTTTCTATTAAACTTCTGTGAATAGTTCATAAGCACCCTATTCATAATGATTTATCGGCTTTCAAAGGCTTAAAAAGCAGCTTTCACTTTCAGTGATTTATTATAACAGCCTTAAGTATTTGTGGAATGAAACAGAAAGGTACCTATTGAAAGTCTGAGCGATCAATATCTGCGAAATCGTTAAAAAAACCAATTAACGCGTTCACTGCGGATCACCCACAATAGGCCCGACGCGGTGCTAAATCAATGGGCGCCCAGGAGTAATAGGTTTCTCTCATTGGTGCGGAACCTGTTACCTGGGCAGATGACAAAGACAAACATAGTTTTCGATTTGTGACTAAAAATGTGTAAATATAGCAATTTAATAACAGACTTTGCAGATGCATACGCGTGTAGCCGCCAGTAGTGTTATGCTTGCTCGTCGGTTTCGTGTAAGCTTCGTTACAATGGCGCATCGTAAAAACAAAATAATACCCGAAAACGAAAGTGATAACGGAGAAAATTACGGTGGTTCAAATTTTGAAGTCTTTTAAACAAATAAATACAGAAAAAAATATGAAAAACAAGAATTTAAGGACAAAATAAAAGTAGTCTAACTGTTGTGTTCTTAGCATATTAATAAGTTGACTTGTGTTTCTTAAAAACCAGTGAAATATATAAATTTATATTTTATTTTCTTTTACCATTCCATCACTACAAAAATAACACCTTTGTGCGGTATTGGGCCTTATCGACCTGACATTTTCGATTGCTTATTTCTCATTTTCTATAAGGAGGATCCAAGGGCGGGGAAAATGTATGGACGAGTAATTCTATGGATTTCAAAAGTATAAAAAATTGTCATGTGTCTGCCTTAACAAATATAATGGTGTAGGGCCGAAAGGACCATCATTAAAAAGTCAAAACGAGTGCTTTTTTGGACTGCCACCGCATCAGCTGAAAGTAACTATTTTTTTTAACGCAGTCAACGTGTTAAACGCCTTAAAAATTCTTTCATTGGCTAAACGAAGGCGTGAATTGAAAATTATGTGAAAAGATTTTTATACTCAAACAAAGTGGTGTTTTGTTAATGGAAATTCTTTTGGTTGTCGATTAAAAAGGACAATAGACTTGGAATTGTAAAGGGATCTCGCACCATAAAGCTTTGCCTGTAAGGCTCTTAAATGCGCGTATATCGGAAGCAGACTTATCGTTTATTTAAATAAAGTGTACAGCAGTTTTGTAATGCCATTGAACTGATTTGATAGCCTTTTCACATGATCCGAATCGCACCATTTTACATACAGTAAGAAGCATTGATTGTACACAGCCTGTTGTACACTTACTTATTACAAGGATCAGAAACAATTCAGTTACATAAATTTTAAAGATCACTTATCAACATTAAAATGCGGATATCAACTCACATGGCGTAGTTAGGTTCTTGCCTAAAAACACTCATGCAAGTGAGACGCTAACAAAGACTAGGTTGATCAAAAGTTTGTTGAATAATGTGCGTAAGTGTGGGTTTGCTAAATGTATTCAAGAACACATTTGAAACACAATTTACATTTGACAAAGGAGGCTGGATCGTGAGCAATATCGGTAGGAACGATAAGTATCACACCTTTGTTGATCGTTGCAACGACGGAACTACAATATTGCTATAACAATTGTTAGTCAAATTCAAAAAAAATAATCAAGAGAGTCAAGGGTCAATTTTATGGAAAATTACGACAGCGGTGTTTATGATAACTTACACAGTACAACTAAAGAAAGACCTGGCGCGCTGAAGATTTAAAACAGTAACACCATAGAAACGCTTTGTACACTGGTCTTACACCCTTGTCACTCCATGTAAAATTGCTTGTTTTGTTCCTATCACGAGTACTTAAATTGACAGTTAATTACGCTGTTATTTTGATTCTTAGGCTTTCACACACCCAGCACACATCCAACGTAATGGGAACTGTAACTATTAAGCATATGTTTAAGTAATCCTGAAAAGCGAGTAAAATAGTAAAATATCATTAAAAATTCCTAAATTTTAAGTGCTTCAAATCACCGAAAGTGAACAAAAGCCGAATTGCCTATATCCTATGCCTAAATTCGTCGGCAGTGGACCTGCCGCGGGCGTGCGTTGTTTGCATACCTCCTAGCTAATTGAATTAGTGTCACGGTTCCTACAAATTACTCGGCCAGTTTAAATTAACTTGTTAGGCGGGGGCGACTTGCCCAAAACTTCCCTAATTTTGCGAGAGCAACATCAAACTGTGCTTCGGCCATATTACCCAGTTTGGGTCCCACGTGAATTTCAACACTAATTAGTTTCGACTATGTTTATTTTACTAAGTTTGCTCTCGCTACAATGATTTATGGTCGTGACGAGTGCCCGCTGTTGACATTGGGCACAGATTAGTTTCGTTCGCGGTTTGGATGCGGCTTAATTTCCTGTGGTACACACGCACATTAGTCGGATATCCGCGCCTAAAAGCACTTATGGTGGAGGAATAAACTTTTGGTAATGATAACGCATTAAATGCGTATTAGGCAGTTGTATTGGCTGCAACTACGGAACTATTTATTGAACTACGTAATAAACTAAATTTAAAATATTTCCCTTTTTTAAATAACGCATTATGTTTCAAAACGAAGCCATAGAACGATGATATAGAATTTGCATAAGACAATGATTTAGTAGCTCGCAAGGCAAGCTTTCAATGACTCTACTTATGAAACTGCAGGCAAATTCTCGGGTATGTAGGTAAGAGAATCCACCTAGAAATTAATTTAAATAATGAGTGCGGGTCTCTGCATCAAATCCGCTGTACGACTACTACACGACAAATCGGGATTAACAGCTTAGCCCCAACACTCACCGGTCATCTCTTCACGTTGGGGAAATTGAAATCCTTGAATGAATTTTAAAAAGATTTATACTGGTAGTATAATAAAATGTAGATATAATTTGTTTTTAAAATTTGCAGCTGTCAAATTTTGACACACGATATATTTTATAAAATTTAACCCTGTCCTTATAAGTACATAAATACGTGGTATGGACCACGTGTTTACCGAAAAAAAAGAATTCAAATTATTTTTACATGGAAGTAAAATGTGCAGATTACCGGTACCTTGTGAATTGAGGGGGGATTACTTCGTGTTACTGTCGTTTTTCCTATCTTTGAATATGTTTGCATGCTTGACATGCATCTTTGAAATTATTATTTCTTTAAACCTGTGTCTAGTTACTGTGTACAATAGATATGTACTCGTACTAACTTAGTCTCACTCAACCATTGTGTGAGGATATGCCTTGCATGCAATAATAAAAATGAACTCTTATATCATCATTTAATTTGAAGTGGAAATAGCCGATTCGAAGAGTGTCAAAAAAAGCTCATAATATCTACGTATTGAAAGAAAAAAGGGCAGTAGCAGAGCATGTGTTGAAGCCAGTGTCCGACACGACAACTGCGGATTATCGGCTTACTCGTGGCTTACGACGCCCAATCACCTCTTTAATTAGCGGATGTTTCATTTTCTGTGATTATTTGAAAATCTGTTAAACGTTAGTCCTGCTGGCTTTGATTAACACTACGGTACACGCGCATCTAAAAGGTTTACGAATGCCCCGACTACGCTTGTAGCCTATTTTATTTTCGAATTAAACTGAAATAGTATCATTTTATATTTAATTAAACACATTTATTATTATGCAACAGTGACAACTGCTCATGCCACACTGAATGTGTCAAACAACATTGGAGCTTAGCTAGACCCTCAAAGTTAAATAACGAAGTTATGAACAAAAATAGTTTGGGCTACATACGTACCCCGCGCGTGTAGTGTAGTAGTAGTGTAAACAGGGTTTTTTTAAATACTATACTCGTATATACCAAAGATTCCTATATATATAAAGATGTACCATAGATTCCTTGAAGAAACCACCCACAAATATTGTATCAAAGTTCATAGGTGCTATAAATTAATCACAAAGTATACACTTAGTTACATTATTTTGTTTCGCGATAATATAAAGGTCAAATTACCTAAGGAATGTGCTACTCATGCAAATGTATAAATGATAACATCTGTACATTTCTGTTTAGATTAATATTTTGGAATATAATGGATAGATAGCACAAAGTTCTAAACAACGTTGTATGAGATAAGATTATGTTTAACGAGCCCTAAAACGTTATGAGGGTAATACCGTACTATACAAGTGAGGATTTGAAAACAACTGGTTTTAATAACAATATACCGTAACCGTACACAAAGTGATTCAATATACAACAAAAATTAGTCCCTAATTCAGCTTAGGCGAACATTCTATTCGCGTGAAACGTGATGAGGTTATATTAGGGTTGAAATCGAATCATGCCTCTATCTATAACATTATATGTACCTACAATATTCATTTCAATGATCGGCTTTCTCACCGCTTGGATCAATGGCCTACGATATAATTCAATTTGCTTTATCCCTTGCCGAGAAAATGGCCGTGTATTTTCGCCGATAACTAAATTAATAATTTCAGATGACGCCATTATTTTGACAAGATTCGGTTACCCTGCTCTACTCCGCCCCCTTCTATTTATCCAAAATATTTTCGAGGCTTGATTAATATTAGATTCATCAGTCAGTTGACATCACTAATTTGAATTTTGAGTTAATTGTTGTTTTGAATTGACGTGTTTTTTGATGTGGATTAACTTCATCCTCAGACCCTCGGGTTAATAACGTTAGGACGTTAGTACATTTCAACTGATGAAATGAGATGGCATGATGAACTTCATTCATTTATGAAGATGAGCCATGAGATGGCATTTTGATGAATGAAGTTCATCATGCCTTCTCATTTCATCAGTTGAAACGTACTAACGTCCTAAACTACTAGTCTACCGGGCAAAGACTTCACCTTAACTATGAGGTAGTGCGAGCCATTCTCCACATTAATATTAACCCGAGGGTCTGAGGATGTTAATCCAAATCAAAAAACACGTCAATTCAAAACAACAATTAAATAACATTTTATTTGTTCAGGTCTTTTTTGCGTTTACAACGCTATTTTTTAATTTCGAAAAGTCATAACACTTAAAAAAAAGATTTTTTTAAGTGTTATGTCTTTTCGAAATTAAATAACAATTGTGTATTTAAAATTTCAGGTCCATTTATGAAGATGAGCCATGTTCATAAATAAATGAATGATGATGTATGTGTTTTAAAGATTTGAGATGAAGATGAGTATTTTTAGGTATAGTTAGTTTGATAAATAATTGCTGTTATTATAATACCTCGGCGCCAGTTATTAATCTCATTTATAATTCCTGCTACCATAACGCTAAGCAACCGATTAATCAACGGAGCTATTGAAGACAATAATATATGCATCGTAATACTGGAAAGTCATACATTTCAGACTAGATGGCTTAGAGTTGACAAGCTCATCACAGCTTAACACCTGTGTTTCGATAATCCCTCCATGTTGTACCACATCCATGTTTATATAAATTCTACTAAGAATATTAAATGTCAGAGAGTAAGCTGCAATCAAGTTTAATCTATCTACTTTTGTCCCCAAATTTCCAGTAAAAATGATTAATCGAGACATGAAACATGAACAATTCAAACGTTTATTAAAATGATTCAATATTAATACAAAAACAAAAAAAAAAGAGCGACGGCACATTAAAAAATATGAAGGCGGATGAATTTAAAATACATCGTTTATCATTAATACGATTATCGACGCGCTCAGTGAAAGGATATTCGGTCGTTTTGTCGATAAAATATTATTGTTCGTACTGTAATATGTTAGTGAAGTACAAAGGCAAAATATAGTATGTGGAGTCTCCACTAATATAGGATTATTTGAGATAATCTTTTATAACTCATACCAAAGACGCGGAATCATTCAATAAAAATTGTGGGGGCGATAGAACGTGCGCGGTTACCCAATCCTATACAAATATTTGCAATACCAAGCCATCGGGAAATTTGATATATTACGCTCGGAGAGATAAGACAGTACGGTATATTGATATTGCGTACGCCAAATTACCCCTTTTGTGTGAATTCCTATGAATAATAACGACGGCTAGATTATTGTTTTTCAAGGGCGTTTCGGATGAACAGGTGATACCAATTTTACGTAAATTACCATACATTTCGCCACCGTCTGAGCGCATTATCGAATGTCATTTGCATTTTGAAACGTTTTGGAATGTAATGCATTCCCCTTATGTCACGTAAGATAAGTAAAAAGTAATGTATAAGTAAAAAGGTTATAGTTATGGGGCACCCAATATTACTACCAATTAAATGAAGCATATCGTCTTGAAGTACATATAATGAGTAGGTAAAAAGCTATAGAATTGTAGGACTTAGGCTATTCCGATAAACGAAAGCCGTCAACGTGTAGACAACATTTTTTTTTGCAAAGTTTCACTTTTTCTTTGTTTTGCTGTCATGTGTTTCGGATGGATTTCGTTTTTCAGAATAGGACCGCTGTGGCCACAAATTAACACTTCATAATATTTGAATACCCACTTGCAAGTACCAAAAGAGTCCTTATCCAAAAGTTTGATTGAAGCTAAGCCGCGATGCACAAAGTTTTTTCTTTCATCAGCATTTCAGCAATTCCAAAAGAGTCGTCAATACAATAGTACTCGCGTAATTATCTATATATATATATATATTTATATAATAAGACTGTAAAAGATCGATTTCTGTACATTGAAGATTTTTATGAAAAATTGTTACAGGGGGTCTTAATTACCGTAATAGAAGCCAAAACAACAATTTTAAAAAATTTTGTCTGTCTGTCTGTCTGTCTGTCTGTCTGTCTGTCTGTTTGTCCGGGCTAATCTCAGAATCTACTGGACCGATTTTGACGGGACTTTCTTTATTTGACTCAGTATCACCTGGAGAGTAAACTGGGATATAAATAATCACGCCGCTGAACTTAGGGGGCAGGCAGGAAATTGAATCTCAGAATCTACTAAACCATCCTTGAGTTGCGTACGCTGCGAAAACGGTTCAAGATACCAAACTTGAAATGATCTAAAAAACTGTCTGCGCCAGTACATGTCTATGCCCAAAATTACAACTCCACGCGGACGAAGTCGCGGGCACAGCTAGTATTAACATAAATAAGCTTACTAAGCTATATAAAACTCATACCACCTATTCGAGTGCTGCAAGTTATACACGACTAGTCTGCGTACACAGCACAGAGCATCAAGTTAGATACTGCAGCATTTTATGTACTTCGTAATAAGGATGGTGTTGTTACAAAAATGAGAAACGAGGGTGACATTAGCCTATCTGTGTCTATGTCATTTAACACACTAGAGTTATTTCATCGCGTCAACTTCACTTCACCCTGAACATGGAGCTATTGGGGATAAATTTCTTTAAACGGTGCCAATTTCTGAGGAACCATTAGATGAAAGTACAGTCAAAGTCAGAAAAAGATTGCCAGTTCAGTATCATGTCGAAATAACAGTCTGTCAATCTGTTTAAATCAATCTGTTTAAATATATTAGATTTATAAGATATACAATCAAAAGTAATTTCATATCATAGTACTAAAGTGCGAATATATTATTGGAGCTGACTGGCCTGTGTTCAAAAAGGTGTGTTCCTAGGTTAAACGTTCACTCGGAAATGAGTGCATGACCTTGAGGTTGACTGGTAGAAAATGCTTTTAGCATTAAGTTCACACTTTGTACGTGTCTTGTGCATTAATTTTTTTAATTAAATGAGTCTAGAAGTACATGCGAGCTCGCTTATTTTGCTGATTGCCTAAATATCTACGTCAGCGAAGGTTTTGCACCATACTATTTCCTAAAAGGGTCAGAAAACAAACAAGAAATAAAGTTATCAAAATTACTAACCTGAAAGCAGGTTTAACCTCATAAGTAGCAGGATTAAGACATTCCGTGGGATGACCTAGACGAAATGTTTATGTCAAATACCGGAATGTGCCGAAATCGTTGCTTGTGGCAAATCAAACGGTAAGTAGTTTTCCGAAACTGCCCTAAAGGATGACGCCATACATCAGGGGAATTCGTTCAGGATAGGTAGAGTAGGTATTCACTCACGGACATTTCTCGGGAGCTGCAGCAATAACGTGGATGTCACTATGATTTGTGAACGCACTTGATCACGACATACTAATTTTGGGCGACATTCGGGCATTTGTAGCGTCATCATCACAGATGTACTCGTATCATATTGTTATTTAGCAAATAAAAAATAGTATGAGTAAATACATTGAAATATCTCTGGTTTAAAGTGACCACTTTGATTCTGCGCTTCGTTGTCAGAAAGTGACCATAATATTCTTATGAACCCTATTTTTATCAATCTATAAACATTTTATCCTTAAGAGGTTATCTCCAAAGGATTTCTAAACTGTTACAACCAGTTTATGTACCTGAAATTTTAAATACATATATGTTTGTCTCATAAAATACGAATATTATGTGCGGTGGCCAGCATGTCCAGGTAACCAATTCGTTATCTTATAGACTTGTGATACCGGTGATTTTGCACCAAAAAACAACATCAAACAGATTTTCTGGTAAAATTCAAAATTAAAAGAACATTTAAAATTTATAGCATCTTAAAAACATGAAAAGAAACGAGAAAAATCGTAATCGGATAAAATAAATAAATTATGTCAACCGTTGATAAGCTGTTCAACCAGTTCCAGGAAAAAGAGTAACATTTTGATATATTCAGGGTTCTATTAAAACGTAGGTTTTCTACTAAGATGGTTAACAGTGATTTATTTAAACGCTTTAAATAGGCATTTCTTTGTTTTTCGTTACATTGCGTGTTAACCTACTGTAAACAGACGGGGTATTACATTTAATTATTATAGCCTACGAATTGAGGCTGTATGAGTTTATCAAGAGCCAACAGGGTAGCGGTTTGAGGTGATTATTAGTTTTGCTGGAATATAAAATTTTATTGCTCTGAATAAGTGGCTTTGGAGTTTTATTTAATAGGAAAAGCTTTTCAGGGACTTTAAAGGGTAAAAATTAAAGTCACGTACCTACAACTTTGATAGTAATATCCGTTTTACAAAAATAATGTTTGGAATGTGATATTTCAGAAATTTTGATTTCGACATTTTTTTTATCTCAATTGACCTTGTTGATCTGTAATCATTATCAATCAATTTGCTGATAGGCCTACTGCTTGCTGGCCTATCAGCAAATTGATATGCCAGTTGTGAGCGTTTTGCGGCTGATAATTTTGACGACTTCTAAATTGAAAGTCATGCAAAAAAAAAAGTTTTTCTTTTATTGCATCATGATACTAATGGTATTCACATAGAATAGAAATACTAATTAGTACGTAATAATGTAAAGGCAGCTTACAATCATACTAGGAAGCTCTTAACCAATGATTATCGCAACATAGCGATAGTGCAATTGCACTCTTCCTTACGTTACACTGAAGATAAGCAAGGTACGTGCAACTTCTACAGACACCATCTTCCCAAGTCTATTAGATACTTCATAAAACTTATAAGTGGCATGTCGTTAGAACTTCTTAATGTTTTTCTTGGTAAAGAAAAAGTAAGTTTTACGTTCCAGACACCTCCCTGTATGTTTTCAATATTTTATTAGTAAAACGCATAAGTGATCGATTGAGTTTTGAAATTATTAATTCTAACACCTTTTATTAATAAATCGCTGCAAGCGATAAGACCGCCCAAATAGTACCTACTTATCTAATAATTACTCATCTTCCTTTGTTAAACTTGTCTGTAATTTTGTTTTGTGTTATACAATAAAGAGTTAATCTATCTATCTATATATTTTAGTGCGTACACTATATATATTAGGAATGGTATCTAGTTAAGATAGAAGATATATTTTTTAATTCTTTTAAAGAACAGTTTACTCTTCATGTTTTTTTTCAATTTGGAAATCCAATACACTTTCACTGTTTACTCAACCTACTCAACACAGCGAAAACAAAAATTATTTAACCGAGATTATTTGCAGACTATAAGTAGGGGTTGTTTATTCCCTTTCTTCGTGTATAGTATGGATTCAGCTTATCGCCACCGGCCAGCCGGGTTCATACGCTAGCCACCTCGCCCTGTTGCGGTATAAATCATGCCCAACACACATATCCTCTCCACAAAATGCTTAGGGCAAAATCTTTTTTCTTTAACGCAAAGCTATTGATAGGTGAACCGCTTTTAACCTTGCAAGCACCTTGGGGGACGCTCAGTCATATTACTCATAAAATATTTCTACGTTAAATTCACGGGGAAGCGAGGGTAGATGCAATGTTCATTGAGCTCGTGCAAGTCATCAAATAAACTGGTTAAAGAGATAAAGTAGGTGAACGTTTGTCTGTAACAACTCGTGATCAAATTATGGTCAAGCTTAAGGAAGTCATAAATTCTCACACAACTTCTAAAATGAAACTCAAAAACAAATAGAGGCCGATCGCCACATTTGTTAAAACCGCCAGAAATAAAGCAATGCATAACCGTCTTAAGTCCTCAGTCTTTTTTGACTTAGCCTTTTAACTGATTAAAACTCAAACATACTTCGAAAGAGTACAGTGGCACTCGCGAAATTGTTTCAAGAAGAAAATTTTCACAAACTTTCACGGGCGGATGTCGACAAACACGGAGGGAAAATTCAAAAGATTTATAATAGCTGGATCCCGAGTGTATCTATGGTAAATGGTGGGAGTACTCCCTAACAAATTGAAAATCAATGAACCGCGGAATTCAATTTGATATTGAAAGCCATCGCTCACGATGCCTCGCGAGCCGGCGCCGAAGAGCACTCCTCGATATCTCTCTTTGACTCCGTTCTACACAAAGTCATATTAGGTGCGGTGCGGCTTACACTCAACGTTATTGGTGACAATAACTACAAATGGTACGAAATCAATGATTCGGTTTTAATGTCAAATGTATATACTTTAATTTACGGTGGCCAACAGAAAGTGGTTACCACCTTTAGGATCACAATTGCTTGCAAACATTTTATTCACGAGTTCTAAATGTCTATTTCATAATTATTTGATTGACCATAGATTATTTTTATATTTTAACGAGAATCAATCTTTCCTTTATGATGTTGATTGACACTGACTACATATCTGTCATTTCAAGGAATAAAGAAAATAGTACTATAACCAAAAAGTGATCAAAAACCTTCTTCGATGAGTAGAATTGATAAATAAATTTGAAAGTAATTTTTTAAAGCATTTTGGACTTTGGTGATAGAAGTGTGATATATAATTCAAAAACTGGTGAACACTTTCAGACAGCGACCATACTAACTTGTTTTTGACTTCTTCGTACAAAAATATACATTAACTAAACTCCAGACCAGATCAACTTGGCTATAAAAGTCAAGTTTTCAAAAAGTTATTCCAGACTTAGTATTTAATATTGTTAATATTGTAGGTACCTCTGAGTGATATTGTCTCGGATCAAGTTCGAAACGATATCAATTAAAAGCTTCTAGAAAGTTTCGAACTAATACACTAAATTATGTATGTGGAATCAATAAAAGTACTCGCGTGATTTTAACTTTTTATTGGCTGAACATCAAGAACCAATCCATCATTAACCTAACCATGCATGAAGGTACATAATAGTTAATTTATTTCTAGACTTGTACAGCGCCAACAAATATTTTTTGGGGACCGGCTTACGTTGTTTACATAGTATTTTTGCGTGAAGTATTTACCCGAATTTATTCCAACATGCCACACCTAAATAACGATTATATTTCATTAAAAATCATATTATTATTTTAAGTCCTACTGAAATACTATTAAAGTGAAGCACTGGATATCTACAGATTAATGTCTGTATTTAAGTATCGGTAATTCATGTTTAAATCCTGTTTTAATGTATCCATTTATCGTGAACGTGTGTACAACAGATTAAAAAATAAATTATGGCTCCGTAGCCGCCTGTCCATTGCGTGCCAAACATTTTCATTTTTAAACCATTACTTAATTGTTTGTGACCTTAATGACCGTTATCTAAATTCTAGGTTCACAGACACGTATACAGACATTAGTTAGCAACTATTAGGCAAATTACTTCATAATGGAATTAGTAACGTCAGTTGATACATTTACTTGAGCAATTATTTTGAAATAAAAACTAAGTTTTGATCATGATAAGAATAATTAATACGAGCCAACAGAGCTAGTAAATTATGAAAGTATTTTTTTATTTAAAGCAACAATCATACTTTTTTGGTTAATTATTGGAAGCCAACGACTGCGTTCCCAAACAGTAGCTTTCTGACAAAAAATTGCATTTGATTTTAAACATCTATGCTATATATTTATGTTAGCTCTTATAACGAATTTGAGCACCTGCACAAAAACATTTAGATATCCCTTTTATCTGATATATTATAATGAATTGCTAAAAAAATCGGCAACGAAATCAATTTTCAGAGCACGTAGTAAAAAAGAGATCGATATGAAAAATGGGGACTTAATAAACAGAAGCAATGCGGCGAAAATGAAATATTCCGTATAGCTTATGAAACAGGCCGAGTATTGAGTTGGTGTCACACATCTGAGACCCTAACTCTCTTAGCCTTTGTCTGTAGTTTCGGATGAAGCCATCCTTGTCACTCTTACAGGTTTGACTGTGCGAGCGAATGCACTGGCTAGACCCGAAAACACTAACGAAACGTTAGGGAGTACGGCCTCTGTGATGTTCCACTTTTTCCGCCATCCAATATCCTGCTTTTCCGTCTCAACATACGCAGAAAGTAATATAAAACGCGTTATATGAAACGCCTATTGGGGATAAAGCAAATATTCCCAAACTAACTTTTGCTTAGCTATATGTTTAAAAGGCAAAGTGCAGAAGCATAGTTGTGTGATGATAATCCTAATAACAAATTTTCGAGTTAGTTAAGTTAGTTAAGTTCAAAGACCATTTTTTTATGATAGTTGAAAGTCTGTCTGACTGTTCACACTCTAGAAACGTTGCAAGTGGCAGCAATTTCTATTCCTTAGCCTTAAAGGATTTTTAAGTAAAAATTACAGGTTTTACCAGCGGGTTAAGGCTTTATCTCTTTGAGTTTATCTTTACTCTTTATTTTTAGTTATGAAACTGCAGTAATAAATAAATAAATAATAAATAAAATTTGCAAAAGTATTTTTACATAATGTCACTGAGTTTTCCCGGTAAGTAGTCTGAGACACTTTTATTGGAAATAACTCGCTCTTTCCTTCGGTGGTTAACATTATAGTTCAGATTTTATACACTGTGATGGAATTTTTAAAATTTTACAAATTTACTTTTACAATTTTACTTTAATAATTTTAAGCGGGTTAAGCCTTAGTACCTATTTGATTTGAGTAGTCTTTTTGTCTTAAAAAAGCTTCAAATACGGTTTCAGCCAAGATAAGACTCCAGCCTTACTGCGATGTGGTTTTCTGATCAACAGTACCGCTACTATGCATGGTTTGTTGCTGTTGCCCGGCAGCGCTGCTATTTAGCGAAAAGTAACATCGTAAATGGGCCCTTGAAAGGCAAATCGTCAAATTGGAGTGCAATCACTATTGCTTCAGCGACACAAGCAGGGAGAACAAAAAGAAAGCCTCCACAGACTTAACTGCGCCGCTAATTGCTGGACGGTGGGTGATACCAAGTCGGAGGGAATACTAATTACATAACATTTAGGGTAGTGGTGCCCAAAGTGGCCCAAGTGCTCCAGGGTTCGCGCTGACTGATTTCAAATATAAAAATGTCATAGTGTCTTTCTAAGCTTCAGCCAAGTCCTGACTTCAGCCCTATTACAGTGTGATTTTCTGCATTACAACGCGTTGCTATGCATGATTTTGATGTACTTGCTCGACAGCGCTGCTTTTTAGCAGAAAACAACGTCGCAGTATGACTCCAGGGAGGCAATTGGAGTGAAATCACTCTAGCTTCTGCGACACAAGCAGGGCGAACAAAACAAAACAGCCTCCACCGAGCGGGGGCGCGCACCGCGGGAATACATTTATGAGATTAGCGCTGGCGGACTTGATTGCGCCGCTAATTGCTGACGGTGGGCGATACCCAGTCGGAGGGAACACTAATCATTTAGAGGCTGGACCGTCAAGGTTATGCTTTTCCAGGTCTATATTTACCGTACGGTCTTTTTAAAATTTAATTAGATACTTAGAACAGCATTTATAAAACTATGCAAAATCGAGAAAAATACATTCCCATGCATGAAAAACTCTCACACAAGGGGGTGCACTCAAAAAAATTATTCACCCCCCCCCCCCCTTTACATGTATAGGGACTAGGCACCCTTAAAAAGGGGTAATTTTAATTTTTCGTTTTCTTAAAAATGAGATCTATATGTGAAGTATCCTCGAACCAAGTTACGCAAATCAGTCCGTAAACGTAGAAGATATTCTGCTGTGACAGACTAGGACGGACTGAACGATCTTATAAGGGTTCCTCGTCGGACTATGGAACCCTAAAAGGTCAGTCGGCGCTTAATTGAAAACTAATTTTCCAGTTCAAAAACCTCCGAACGAGCCAGGAAAAAACCTGGTGAGCTTCAACGGCTAGACGGATTTTGACTAGCTATAGCAAAGAACCATCGTAATTTAATTATGTTTTAAATATATAAAAAAAAAACACTTTAAAATCGATCCATCCGGCCGCGAGCTACGATGCCACAAACAAACACACACAAAAAGACCAACATATACACCTCCCTTTCGACCCTCCTTTACGTGGGGGTTTAAAAAAAACTACGAACACCAATGAAATGTCGCAATGAAACGCACATGACGTTACGTCATGTTTTTTTTATGATGAAAATAAAACAAGTTGTTTTAAAAAATACAAATATTGTTCTCAATTTGATGGTTTGAGGTTATTAATGTTTGATTGTTGTTGTGATGTTAATTTCGTGATTATTGTTGTTAACAAACACACTGTAGGGTTACAGTGGACACTATCAAATTGTAGCCTCGTTTTTAGTACGGCGACTTCTTACCATAAGTGTACGGACACCCAATCACTTTTATTTGTTTACGTATTTATTTATATAATATAATATGCTCGCACTTTCTGAGGTTAGGTAGGAAACCCATAGCAATAGACATTTGCGAATGGAAAATATTCTCCGAATTCTAGATAGGTGAATAAAACCTCTCTCGGATTGTATGAAATGAGGGTAGCTGGTAAATTGCTAGCCAGAGCAAATATAATGTTTTATTTCGGTAATAATACCGTAGACTAAGTTTGTGATGTGCTCTAGTCACTAAGGCAGTCGGCAAATTGTAAAATAAGTGAGTCCTAGTGCCGCGAAATTTTGTACGCGCTCCACGGTCACTAGCAAGCTCGTTGTTTTTACATTTGAGCTCCAAAACGGCTGGTTGTCACGGTACGTACCCCTGACTCGCGTTCAGGCGCTGCCGAAGTTTTAGATGAATGCCCACCGAGTTAACTCGAAGAGTTTAGGGAGTTACGATCCAACCTCACCTCGGAACATTTACACTGTCGAAGTACTGCACTTTGAGAATTCCGCGCCATTTTTCACTGTACAACATCTAGAACAGCTTTCTTTCGCGCGGAACGCTTTAATAAAACACGTGATGAAATCTTAAATAGCAGTTGCGACCTAGTTGGGGTTTGTTTAATTTTTGCACGAATAAGTAACCGGGAAAGGAGAATGTTTTACTTGGGACAGTGTTGCACGTTCTTAACTCTTTCACGTATCGCTCTTTTTAACAGAAAGTACGCCTGTGTGTATCGTGCACACTAATAAACATTATGACTTAAGTTTTGCATGCATTTAGTGGTTAAAATGTAATCAGTGTCAATCGCGAAAATGACGGTTTTTTTTTACAAAAGCTTGCATCAATTAAGAATGTTATTTACAAAGGCGTAATTGATAACTTACACATGCAACCTGAAAATATTACTGGTGATGAAACGGAATTTATAATAAATCATCTATTGAAATTAATTATAAATTCCGTATAAATTATAAATTCTTATTGTTAATCGTCTATTGATACAATATTTTTACCAAAATGGGTGTAACTCTAGTATATATTTTTTTATTCTTCTTTTATCCACATGGATACGTCAGTCCCATTGTATCTTCGCTAACTCTAGTATAATACTGCAGCAAATCATAACTCACAAAAAGACATTCGAAAATATGAAAAGGAAAACGTAAGTTTAAAAAGAAACTGAAGTTCAAGAATCGGCTAAAATGCTTACACTTTGCGGATCTGGCGAGGTAAATATTTACATTTAAATTGGCGTGCAAACCAAAACAGGCTACGAGTAACCGTTTGCTGGCCCTAATGGGTCGTGGTAATCAAACTAAATATTTATAATGTTGCCGTACCTAGTAAGAAAAGACTACTTAGAGTCAAATTAAAACGTATTCCGTGGTAAAGAAGCCAGAGTAATGATATAATACGACGTCAGCGTACATGCCATCTAAAAAATAACGAACGTAACACTTTTAAAGGTAGATAATTAAATTTTCTAAAGGTATTTCTTAAATGGTTAAAGAATTGCTTAAGATTCTTAATAACAACACAGTGAGAGTCATTAGTGTATTTTAAAAGGATAGTATTAAACGAGCGACTGTAAATATTTCAGTTACTTAAAACACACAATGTGACGCTTATTAATATTGAAGCTACCTAATACTTGTTCGAGCACTAACGTTAGATACGTCGTGCATTGTTTTCAATGTTTCGCAAATGATTTTTTTATACTGAGCGGCATTTGATCTTAAGTTAATTGTTGCAATTACAAAAACCACTTTGAAAAACACTACAATCAACAAAAGATTATTAGCTCACTTAAAAAAAACGAAGAATCACTATATAAAACTAGAATTTAATTATTAAAATGTAAGGGTAGATAAATGAAATGAAACACTGTATTCGAAAAAAAATAAAGTTATATGCATTTACTAAATCAATGACAGCACTTAAAACAGCACATTCATTGAGAGTCATAAAATAATCGTAACTCTAAAATTTCGAAAAATCTGACATCATACTTAGGGATGATTCAAAAATTGGACTTCACTGCGCTGGCCACCCGATGATACACCTATAAGAGACTATGGAGCTACCTACACAAATACCGATGCGACGTCTATTAATAGACGTAGGAAAGTTTTGTACATAGATACCGTGTTAACGTCTGTCAGATGGAAATAAATCCGTTACAGGCACCTCTACACTCCTCGCGCTCGTGAAGCCGACTGGACGCTTTAAATTGGTAGTTTAGGAAGGTAGCGGGAGACAAGACCTTCAGCCCACCTTGCATCACAAAATATTGAAAAATTAAAAAATCGTACATCTGTGAGACTTATGGGTAGATAGTTAAAGGTTAAAAAATGTGTAGTTTTCATGAAAAAATCTTACAAAATCAAAAAACAAGACCTAATAATGCAGCTCGTAAAACTTTGCTTAAAGTGAACTTAATGAATATATTGAAGTTGCCTTATTTTCATTTCTAGTCGGCTCACTTAGTAATATAGTTGCACAGACAGAATTTGAATATCTGAAATTACACACGAAATTTTATATCTTTTTTTGCATTGCTCGTTAAGTTATTTTTTAGCTTACTCAAATTTATACCGCTCATTATTGAGACAGTGTACCATCACCAGTCGCTAAGTTCTTTTATAATCGATCGATCGATAATTCCCCTTTTAAAATAACCAAAATACCCATTTGCAAACTTACTGATTGCTTAACCGAAATTCTTAAAGCTAACATTTCGTGTTCGTGCCTTCAAAAAGAGACCAAGAAAGGCCCAAGCAGCGTGCTAATTGCACTAACGTACTCACTAATACAAAATGGCGGGCACACCTAGTTTAGTGGGTAGGAAACGAAATCAGGGCACAGCAGAGATTTTCTCAACGAGAGGCAACGCTCTGCCCGGGTGCATTAAAGTTTCAGAAAGCAACCCCATCCAACGACTGAATCCAAGCCGAAATTTGCACCGAATAATTTCACACTACTGGTTTTTAGGTAGCCCGCCGTTGTTATAGCTATACTCTCACTATGCCAATATACGACTTATCAATTTCCATACGACTTAATTCAATAATATTCCCGTTTTTAAGCCTGGTTTGTGCATTTTCATTTTTTACTCTATCTACAATAGTATCTACTATTTTAATTAACCTTCATACCTATCCGCAGTGGTAATTTTGTTATACCCTGAAAACAGTATGGTAATAATGCACCATATTGTGAACTAGTCGTGTAACATCGGCTGAATATTGCATAATTACATGTGTCAGGAAATATGCATGTTTGTTGCGGAATCAATTATTACTCGTATATTAAAGCGATGTGTTTTTAATGCTTATGGTGTAGTTAGCTGTACATTTAAATATCTCTTTTGTGGATAAGTCAACATTTATCATCACACATATTTGAAAATTGGAAGTTGCAAATATAAAAATCAGATATACAGGGCGTAAAAAAAACCTTAACGAAGCCGAATACCACATATTCTACCAATTGTTACGATCATTTTTTCCTTTACACCATACCTGGGAAGTTAACGGTTACTGAGATATTGATGGTTAAAGTTAGGAAAAAAATTGATGATTTTTACAGAAATGACTTCTGTCCGTTATAACTGAACTTTTTCCCAAAGAAACATGATACAAATTTTCACTAGTTCTTCCATAAAAAGCTTCTAAATGGCACACTCCGCAATGTACAGCGCACACTCGAACCGAACCGCGTCGCGGCGGCGCATAGCAAGCAACACGCCCCGCGGTGACTTTTCCGCGTGCGCGCTGTACATTGCGGGTTAGAGTTAAATTATTTTTTTGATATCAAAAAATAAAAGTTGTTTCCCAGCCAAAATTTCTTTTTCATACGATTTGGTTTGATGTACTGAACGCGTGGTTGATGGCTTCGTTAAGGTTTTTTTACACCCTGTATTGTTAGTGCTGCTAGAGTAGGGATGGCTGTCAGTTTTTTTGATGTGTGGTGGTTAGACTACCCATTTTTCTTGAAAACCCGCCCTTATCATAATTGCATACCACAATGCAATGTGTCCTTTGATGTGCTGTCTGAAGGTACCTAATCTTATAAATCGGTATAATGATGATAACTGCGTTAATATTTCTTGGCGGTAACAGTCTAATATTTTAAGTTTAGAGAGCTTTTTATAGGTAATCTCGCTGTTTAGGTCCACCCTGTTCCAACCTATTTCATATTAAAGTAAAATAAAGAATATATTAACACATATACTTAATTGTTGTAAATGTAATCTACTTTAAATTACGACTCATGCAAATTGCAAAGTTTGGAATGTATAGGGAAAAAACTGAACACAAATGGAAAAATTATAGGTTTTTTGTTTGTGCCAAGTTAGCACAGGGTTTGGAAAACTGCAAACTTGAATGTACATTGCTGGTCAAATGGTAAAGAAAATGCTAATTCTGCATCAAAAATGCAAAATAAGCATTTTATTTGTTTAATTGTTTTTTAAATTCTGCCTCTCAAACGTGTCCTCGCACACACACATCGGATCAAAGTGTCCTCGCGTAAAGTAGTTTCAAAGATCTTAGCACACATACATACGTACAGAAATAGGGACAGACGCGACAAGGGACTCTGCTTTATATTACATATGTATATTTTTTTCGTTAGATCTGGAATTTATCAAAATCTACCGATGCGGCTTATAGCTATATACATGCTAAGTTTTAAAGGGTTTGAAATTGACAAATTTTCATAAAACATTTCATCCTCTATTCTATGCCCTTAGGAGTAGAATTGATGAAAATCCTTTCTTAACGAATGCCTACACACCTGCAACCCACATTTCTAGTAGTTTGATCTGTGCGTTGATAGATCACTATGTCAGTTAGTCAGTCATTAAGGTACCTTTGAGTTTATTATATTTAGATCTCAATTGCTTGTTTTTTTACAAACTTAACCTCAAACTATTTCATATATGTTTACTTAAACCGTTTGTTTAAAATGTGCTGTTAGTTACGGAGCATTGGATCTACCATTTTTAGGGTTCCGTACCTCAAAAGAAAAAAACGGAACCCTTATAAGATCACTTTGTTGTCCGTCCGTCCGTCCGTATGAGTCCGTCGGAACGCGTGGAGGTATCAAACTGAAATTTATATATGATACTTAGGTCTACTGTCCCTGGAAGCTGTAGAAAAATCAACCTTCTAAGCCAACGCAATCAAAAGACATTTAGGCAGCAAATTTCCGCAAATTTTCGAAACTCACACGGGAATCAAAACGTACAGGGTACTTCCCGTAAACTTAGAATCTTGAAATTTAGTACGAAGTCACGTCTTATAGTACAGATATAGGAAAAATTACGAAAACCGTAAATTTTCAGTTTCATCATATATAAAAAAATATTTTTGAAAAATATTTAATAAATATTTTAACTTTTACTTATATACCTACAGGTTTGTACGGAACCCTCGGTGCTCGAGTCCAACTCGCACTAGACCGGTTTTTTTTCTACAAAGGGTGCCTTATTCAACATCAGAATAACAGCTGCCAATCAAATACCAAATATCGCACTGTCTCTTTGTATAACAGTTTACAGCCGATGAACAATTCGATTACAAGGATACAAAGAGAAATCTAGGAAAAAATCTAACATTTAACTTCTTTCTGGGAACGTATTCATAAAATACCAGGGCACTTTTGCTTGTCTTTATCGAAAAGGAAATTCCACTGAGCCTGGCATTGACACAAGAACGGTAAGAACACGAGTAACTTATAATTTTTTGGTCTTAATAACGAATATGCAATGCAGAAATCTAAATCCCATGTTAGATTTGTGGTTTTTTAAATCCGCGATACTTAGTAGTCTTAAAATTATATGTAAATCATTATTTCTTTATTAAATTTGTATTTCATTCCATAAAACTTTAATGTAAAAGTTGATTTTATTCGCGAAATTTGAACAAAAATTAAAATAATGAGTCCTACGAGTTTTTTCCAGGTCTCCATGGCGACCACTGTACTGTAACGTCATCAAGACAAGACTTTGATGAAACTACTTTTAATTTTAATTTAATAATGCAATAAGGACATTGCTAAAAATAAATTTATTCTAAATATACCCAATCATTTGAGTTAATTCACTTATCACTTCAAAGTGTGAAGTGAATTAGGCACATAAAAATATTCATGCATATTCCCCATGCTATCTAAACTATTAATTCATAAAAACAATAATTTGTCCTAAGAGCATAAAAACCTTTCAATAATATTTTAACAAAAAAATAATTGCAAATAACAAATAACTTTTGGGGACGACCACCCCGCCAGCGTTATAAATAAAATATCATATAAAAACAGGGAAGCTAACCTAACTATAGAATTAATTGCAGCAATTTGAAAAATATCTTTTTAGCAAATACTCTGTTCGGCATTCGATCGTCTGTTTTCAATTTGTACTCGTATTTGGATGGGCGCTGTCACAACGAAATCTTCTAAAGCATCAAATAATTGAATTTATATTATGTTCATTAAATCAAACCTATTGTTTTCGCAGAATATTCTGCCTAATAGGATTATTGCTAATTAGCAGACAAAACACAGGCGTTTCAAATACCAAAGGGTATTGAAATTGATTCCCAATCAGAGTTGAGACCTTTTGAAAATGGTTGTTTAATTAGATTGTTGTTAGCTTAATTTATAAGCTATTCTCTAAAATTTTCCTTGTAACGATCGGAATGTATACTACGAGAAACGGTATCCGTCAAAACGATAACGTGTACAGACGTAACGTTCACAGTTTTTACTTTGACGCGAAAAAACCCAATTGTCGTTTTGACTGATTTCGTTTATCGTAGTAATTAAGTAGTAGGTATTCTTAGCTATCTAAATATGGTGTCCTCTTTTACTGCAGATGAGAGTAAATAACCTTTGACAACATTTTATGTTTGACCCATTGCCACATTAAGTTACTAATAAATATGAATGAGTAGCCATGCAAGAACTACAAATGTACGTACGATGACGGTCTCCGAGGCATTTACAATATTGAGACAAAACTGATAAGCTAGATCATATTTCCAAACTGGTTATAAGTTAATTATCTTAGTGTTGGCTTTTGCTACCGATTAAGGCGCCTTACAAAGCAAATAATCATGTTTTTTTTTATCCAGCAACTCAAGGCAGTTGATTCTTTCAATGTTTAAACAGTACTCATCATACCATGTTTTCATAACTTAATATATCAATAGTAACGGATAATTTTATCTTAACCCCAACACGAAGAACAGGGTTCCACATCCAATTATATAGCCTCAGTAACTTCGGCCAGGGCTTTGCCTGCCAATGGAAACTTCAGTGCCTGTAAAATACAAATTCTATACCGAGATCGGGGGTAAAACTTGGACAATGGAGGGTTTGGGTCCGGTAAGAAAGCCAAAAGTTATGAATTTGAAAACAAAATTAAAATTAAGAAAAATCATATTGCGTGAAAAAGTAAGAGGATATTAATTAAATAAGAGGCATGTTATTTTTACATTTGACCGTGCCTATTGATTTTATTACATCGAAGTTTTATTTTGAGTAAACACATTTATAAGCTCACAAGGTCTGTGATACAGTGTTTTAATGCTTTTTTCTGACAAGCTTTTATTTAGATATCCGGTGTTTTAGTTGTCGTTAATCAAATCTTGCAAACTTTTCACCCACTTCCAAGAGTGTACGATCGAGCTAAAATTTTGCGTACACGTTTTGTTTCAATGACAATTTTATTTGTTAAGTATTTTTTTGCGTTCACAACACTCCCCGATGGCCGAAGCCGAAAAAGAATTTTTAGTGTTATGTCTTTTCAATGACAATTCACAATTTGATTACAAAGCTTGTTGAAAAAAAAACTTTAATGTTTTTTGTTAATCAACCATGACTAACAAATACTCCTGACAAAGAAAGTTCAAAGCCTGGTTAAGATTGAGGCTTTCCATGGAAAGTCAGCGGACTCGCGCGGTGACTAATGTGTTTTTCAGATGCTAAATACTGAGCACAGCGCGGGTAAAGTAGGGTAGGGCGTGCATAAATACGCTACAGGCCCGGAGATGGATCGACGATGTGGCGAAGACAGCGCTCGTAGAATGCTGGGGCTGGCCTTCACTGGGACACCAATGGCCGTTCCACCAACATGGCGGAATCAAATAGTAACCAAATTATCAGCTAAAGCAGGGGTTCCCAATCTTTTATAACCCGCGGTGCAGTTTCAAATTACGTCTTTTGTCACGGCGCCCAAAAATGTTATTTGAAAAAGAGACAGTCAAAAATATAGGTACCAACAATATACTCGTTAACATAATAATGTGGATTGACTACGGCGACCCCTCTTTGCTTTCTACGGCGCATCAGGGCGTCGCGGCGCAAAAATTGTGAACCCCTGGGCTAAAGGTTATATCCATTTATTTGTTTCTTCGGTTTACGCGAACAGTAGACATTGAAATGATACACTTTTTACGGATTATTTCGCGATTTATTTACATTTTGTTTTAACCTGACGTTTCGGACCCTTTTCAGCGTCCGTGGTCACAGGCAGACTAAGGTGTTAGTTGTCATAACATAGTTTGAAAAAATTTTTAACTACCATCACTCAAAAATATTAAGTTACGTTCCTATCCACACAAAATGAGCTAACAGTATCTTGAGGTCTTGCAGTGTGGGGTCGAGCTTGAGTCTTGGCTATAACAGGTTCCCAAGCTGGTGGTTTTGACCAACCAAAAGTCCTCGCAAGAGAACGTCGTTTTCTTCCTCGTATGCTCCGTGAGGCTATTGAAATTAAAAGACACCCTAATTTTAATAGAGAAGATGGTTGGAAAATTCCACCAGCTTGGGAACCTGTTATAGCCAAGACTCAAGCTCGACCCCACACTGCAAGACCTCAAGATACTGTTAGCTCATTTTGTGTGGATAGGAACGTAACTTAATATTTTTGAGTGATGGTAGTTAAAAATTTTTTCAAACTATGTTATGACAACTAACACCTTAGTCTGCCTGTGACCACGGACGCTGAAAAGGGTCCGAAACGTCAGGTTAAAACAAAATGTAAATAAATCGCGAAATAATCCGTAAAAAGTGTATTATATCCATTTCTTGGCAATTTGTATACACTTTTTACTTGAAGCTTGAATTTGCCATCCAATCACCGGGTAGCGTGCAAGACCTTTATGGGGAGCTAAGTAGCATATTTCGACAGTAGCTCGACGGGTGACGCTACCGACCGTGGTGGGCCTGTGAGATATGACCCTACTAAAGAATATACTGGACTAAAACTTGACGTGGCCTGTCCGTGACGGGTAATAGAAGCAGAAGCTTGTCATACGGGTTTTGATCTGGATAAATTGTGGTAAAGTAGCGGTCGCCCGCGACTTTCTCCACGTTCAAGTTCGAACAAATGTAAGAGTTTTGGCCCAGTCTACTCGCCGAGATCTTTAAAACGGTACCTCAATCATATTTTCAGGCGACACAGGCCGGTGGGAAAGGAATGAACGAATAATATAAAGAGATACTTTAGTACTTGTATTTTTGTGTGAAGGTTTTATCTGTACATAAGTTGCTTTTTCGATACCAATAACTTTGTTTTATTAATTAAGTTTAATTTAAAAAAAAAACCTACATATGGTATACTAACAACTTCTTTAATATTTTTAAAAAAACTTGTACAGTTTTGGTCAAATATTTTCTTTTTGCACGCGTTGGGTTATCTATTACTTCTTACACTAATAAAATACCGTGTTGGTTGTTTTCTGGCTAAGACAATCCACTTTTTCCGTTCTACTTTACACCGCCCAGTTTTCGGTGGACGACGAGCAGGATTAACTCAATCGAAATGAGCCGACCCTATTAAGCTCAGGCCAGCCTACAACAAACCACTCAAATAAAGTTGTTGGTGGCAGCTGGTGTCTGCGGAACGGAGACACGATTCGATTATTGCCCAATGTCTGTCGGTAATTCTAATAGATGTGACAGTTCTGCTTCGAATTGTAAGGCGCGTCACTCACTCGTAAGGCATGTAAACGGTGGTGGCGCGTCAGGTGCGGGCAAAGGAGAACATTTCTCTGCTGCACTCACATTGTCTGTGCTTCGACAGTCCCGCGATCTTAGTATATGACCGCACTGACGTTTGCTTATACAGAAAAGCTGGATGCGTTGGGTGCCCCTTATGAAACGCCACATTTGGCTGCCTCGGCTATTGAGTGTATGAGCGTCGTGCCTTATTTAACACGAGTTTATTCTTAGTAGTATAGATAGGGTAAAACACCTGTAAGACATCATTTTGCACGAGACGCTATATGTTAGGTAATTGTTGTACATAACATTAAGTTTATGTGCTTGCTAAATTCGCTCGGGAAACTATAAACCGTCTCTATAATACAAACAAAAGCAATGTAGTTATATTTTAAAATACAATTTACGTGAACGGTAAAAGTAAATAGTAATATTATGTTAAGCTCCTGATTTTCAGTCTGAAACAAAGTTCAGGCAAATAACTCATAAGCCAGCCATAAGATGGGATTCGTGCTGCCACAGATGCCAGTGGATTCACTTTATTATACACATTTTACGGTCGCGTGAAATTTTGTTATCCCTAATTTAAAATAAGCTAACTTATTTACTAAATCCATGCTGTTTTTTTTAAATAGGTAGATATAATTAATTATTCGAGCGCATTCTTTTTTTACAAAATAGCTTGCCTATTTATCTCAACAATATCAAAAGATTGTGTTATTATTTGTATTTACAATTTTAAGAACTTCAAGCAGCAACTTACGTAGCTGGTTGTTTTAAAAGGAGTATGCAAAGGAGATCATTTTCAAAAGTATAAGTAGTAGTAATATTTTTTGATGTAAATTTAAATCAACTGCTTTGCAGAGCTATCGGTTTTCAATTTAAGCCTACGTAAAGTAATAAAAAAATATACGACAACCAAACAGACTTAGCTGCTTAATCGCCCGGGGAGTCGTTAATACTTATATTTGTAAACTCTTTTGTATAGTCCACCCCAAAATATTTTTTTCCCCGTTATTGGGCTGTTTTGTGGGAACTCTTAACTTTTAGCGTACACAAAGCATGATTAATTTTCGATGCCACCTATTCATAAATCGGAGCAACAAAAAAATTCGTAAGTCACGGAATATCTCACAAAAGGTGAGGTTGTGTAATCCTAAGGCTAAATACTTTTATAAAAGTAGGTAATGAAAGCATAAAATAATAATAAGAATGTCTTATGATTATGACAGTGGGTACCCTTTTCAGGAATAGGATTAAAACATGTTATTTACTATTAATATATATTATATGATTTATTGTAAAGTAGTTGTTCACTATGAATTTTGAAATGGTTCCCAATCATTAGCAAATTTCAACAGGCTTTGGCAATGTCTCGGTAGCCGAGTGGTATGGGCACACGGAGTAAAGTCTCATGGACGCGGGATCGATCCCTACCCTTGGAGACGGTTGATTTTTCTACCGCAAAAACCTTATCTTTGGTTCCCAAGCATACTTGCGGCATACTGTCATCGCAATTTGGGACTGTCAGTGAGCCCGCAGCCGTTGGTTGACAAGATGTCAGTCACGATTCGCGGCTACAGACAGTCGCATATTATTATATGCCTTGGTGGTGTTTGGTGGTAAACGATAACGTATTGGTTGACACAAATCCCAAAGTCAACTAGTTTCGTCCACACTCTCAGTTTACCCACACAAACGCAGAACCCTCACTGTACGTACGTATCATTTCGTTACGTATTGTGAAGTAACAACGTACCTCAGGGGTAGGTATCGGGGTAAACGCCGAGCGTTCCCGGACAAATTGAAAAGCAATGAACCGCAGAATTCAATTTCATATTGAAAGCTATTCATCTTTGCCGCTTCTTCGCCGCTCTGAAAGCGCTCATCTCCACCGCCCACTTCGAACCCTACAGTCTCAGCCGTCCACCGTAGTTTTAGATCTAGCCGTCTCTGTCCCTCTTACAAAGTTTACCTTGCAAGTGAAAGGGCTGGCTATATCCAAAAATACGGAGTAAGCGTCACGAAGCACGACCTCAGCTCCATGTCTCAAAAAGTTCACAGCTTTTCTTAACTTGATTGCTTAGACTTAAGTGGGTTAAATAAACTCAATTTTTCGGAGCCGAATATATCTGTATGCATTTCTTTTATTTCTTTAATATGATCTAGTGTACACAGTGTTTTAACATTTCGAAGCTTGCCATAAAATTGTACAAGTAAACTATTACTTGTACGTAGGACAAAGGAACGAAAAAAGTTAAAAAAAAAACACTTTGATATATATATTAAAATATCAAAATGTTTTTTAATTTAGAGTACCTACTTGTATATGAGAGAAAATAATATAACAGCTAAAACAATGCGACAAATAAGACATTTTGTAGCGCTTCAAATAACTAGACAGACTTGAAGAATTTTAACCTCCTTTGTCCTACGTGAATAGTTAATGATAGCTAATGTCGCACCACCTGGTAGAATAAATTATGATCACGTTACAAAATTACGCTTACAACGACCTTACGCTAGGTCAACACTGATTACTCGTAGTTACGAACAACCTGTTATTTGCGATGCTTAAAGTAATTTCAGCCTTTATTACAGTGATAATGGATCTGTTGCTATTTTTCACGGGACACAAAAGTTGGGGTTCAAACATTAGTAATAATGGCCAACCGTAAAAAGCTCCTGTACTTTTGTGAAATAATTACCAAAAACCATCAAGAATAGACCCAATAGAGAAGGAATGTCACACCACAGTTTTTTGAAACAAATACAGTTGTTCGATATTTGTTCCTTCGGTTTACGCGAACAGTAGACATTGAAATGAAACACTTTTTTTAAGGATCATTTCGCGATTTATTTGCATTTTATTTTAGCCTTTAGACCATTCGGAAATTTTTCACAAACATACATAATTATTATTTTTTTTAAGTCAACTGTATATGTATTTTTTCTACTGCTAAAAAATGTTTGCAACATAAATGTTTATCATGATAAATTATAAAACTATAAAAAATTACAATATAAAGCGCTGCTAATCAATAAAAAACAATTACCAGCTGGTTGGTCGGAACCTCTATCGTACTGTTAGAAGACGCTTTCGCGCACAGTTTTTAAAAAACAAAATTAATTAATTAATCGTTTATTTGTGGTTTGTCACAACTGAGGAGAGAGGGGGGAACCCGTTGGCAGCGTGTGTACGCGGTCGAGAGCAGGCGCGAACTGAACCTCGGGCTCCGGGGTTCAGGGAGCTGATGGCAAAAGTGCTGACACAGCTCTATTGCGGGTAGGTCAGCCCTTATGGGTGCATCTATTAGTTATAACAACCCCCGCCGAAGATGAAACTTCGGGGTTAAAATAACCGAAGTTTAATTAAACTGAATTATACTATTTCTCTAAGTCTAGGAGGGGAAAGCTGCGAAGGTTGAGGTTCTGATGCTAGTGAATTACTAGTTTTTATAACAGGGGTTTCCTTAAGGGAAATGTTATCAAATTGCGATTTTTCTAATTCCGTTTTCTTAAGAATATTAGTAACGCTGCGGCAGGGTTTAACATGAATTATAATCTTATATACTATAACACATAGAACTATACTACACATAACTAAGCTAATTATAGAGTAATGTGCACCGTATTTCGTGAAGTGGGGTTGATCGATAATTTCTTGAGATTTGTTCAAAATAGAAGATGATGCTTTTATATAAAACTTTAAATTACTTAAATCAATATCTTCTAAGTGAATGGGTTTTAGTTTTAATTGGGTAGTATTTATTGAATTAGCTTTACAGCATGTGTCATGGATAATGTTATAATCAGATTTTTCAATTGGAATTGACACATTAAGTACATCAAATTTCGGGATCAACTTCGTATTTTTACAAAATGCGGTGCAGTTGCTTGGCATGTTAAGTACACCTGTACCGAATATGTTCACAATTTTCAATTCAGAGTCTATGCAATCTATAAACAGTTTAGACGGAACAGATTGGACATATATCCAGCGGTTATTTGTGAGCGGTTTCCAGATGTCCATATCACCAAAAATCACTTTAGTTTCACACTGTTTGGGGAGTTCAGTTAGCACTTTTGTTAATAGGTCACTTTCACATGAGGCACGAGCACTGGGGGTGTAAGTATTCATGACTGCACATACATAGGTTTGGGAGTTTATAATTTTACAAGGGGCCAAACTATCTAGGGTACAATAACGGGATTTGTCTTTGGTCATTGCTATGTATCTGGTACTAGGTATTATTGTCGCGTAAGACTTTGATTCATTGACGTCATGCGGTGTAGGTAGCGGAATATTATTATACAATGAATATGTTTCTGGGGTCACGAGCGGTACACTTAAAACAAATACTAACTTATTTCTATAATAGTAACAACTTAAACTAGAAGCTTGAATTATAGCATGTATAAATTCTATATCTAAGCTAACAGGTAATTTCAGATTATTAGGGAAATATCTGTAACTCTTGGCAAGCTCTTGATACAATTTTGACGGGGTAATAACAGATGGGTGTAACACATTTTGGTTGCAGAATAATATTGCATTTACGATGTCTTCTAAACGGAAGGACACTGTCAGTATAGCTGAATCTAAAGTGTTAAAAACTGTATTTAAACTGGAAGTAATGATCGCTTCCTGTGAGGCGATCGCCGTGTTGTTTAAATCCGCGGAGAGCTTGTCAATGGCCGTTTTTAAGTTGGCTTCATTAGCTATTATCCTTAACAAAGTTTTGTTTTGGGCGGCTAGAGTGGAGGATGTAATAAGAATATTTTGTTTGAGCAACGAGGCAAGCTTCTTTTCGTTTCCCTGTACAGTATTAAGAGCATCATCGTATCTTATTGCGTCATCTTCTGTAAGTGTTCCAAACAGCTGTTTGAGGGCTGAACCAATGCCTCCAAACCATGCAGACCGTTTACTTCTGTGAGTAAATAAGTGAGATAGTGAATCATACTCTTCGACAATATCATGATAGCGAGTTAAGACAGGTTCTAAAATATTATCGCATTCTACTTTATTATATAATTTACTTAATTCACAAAAATGGTTAATTTTATCCAACATTAACTTTAAATTTGTAATGTGTGGGCTTAAATAAGTAATTTCGATGGGGGCGAGTACACTAAGATATCCACCGTTCACTTTCAATTCACCCATGTAGTCGAAGTATATTCCCGGGCTTGAGCTGATTGGTTCAACATAGTCGGATTGGCCTTGCGTTATCGTACTGAAATGTAAATGAGTATTCCGAAATTACCCTTAATTCAACTATGACTAACTTAATGTTCTAAAAAATAATATACTAAGTACTTAAGCTAACAAGAAAGTCCGTACTGTGTAGGACATTTTTAAACAAGACCCGCTGTGCTTACAATGTTGCAACTTACGTGCCTTACCTACGCTGTGTTATATCGACGCGTTGTGATAACGCGAACACCATGCTTGGATGGTTTCATGCAGTATAAGATACTCGTAAATTTAAACTATTTTAATTATTTCGGTTTAAAACATTTATGTAAAAATTACGTATTTATTTCAGCAGTTGTAGTGATGGTCGCCGGTTTGAATTGATCAAAGTGGTGTGTTACATGGCGTCTATTTATTAGTAGAGTGGCGGTGTTGTTGCTATGAATTTTTATAATCTTGTACGGTCCTTTCCACAGGGGAGATAATGCTTTCCTGAGTCTGAGGTGGTTTTTGAGGTATACAAGGTCGCCTACTTTATAGCGTGGAGGTGGTCGAGTACGATTGTCGTAATATGTTTTTGATAATTCTTTAGATTTATTAAGGTTTTCTATGGCTTTCTCACGGGTATGTTTGAATTTGTGTTGAAGGCGTTTTACGTAGTCTGAATACGTGGCACCGAGACTGGTTTCGTATATTGTATTCGGAATAAGCGGTTTGTGGCCGAATACCAATTCATAGGGCGTGAATTTAGTGGTCGTGTGGACAGTAGTGTTATAGGTTAGCATGGCGGTGTAAACGTAAGTCGGCCAATTGTCCTGATTTTCATTTATAAATGATTTTAAATATTCTTTCAAAGTGGAATGGCTGCGCTCAAGTGCGCCTTGAGTTTGTGGATGGTATGGAGACGACCAAAGCTGTTTAATTTTTAAGAACTGGCAAGTGGTTTTGAATAACTCGGATGTGAAATTGGTACCTTGGTCAGTAAGGATCGACTTAGGAATTCCAAAGAGGGAAATAAAATGAATGAGGCAGTCACTGGTTTCCTCAGCAGTGGTACTACGCAGGGGATAGGCCAAAGAGTATTTTGTTAAGTCGCCTTGCAGTGTTAATATGTATTTTAGTTTAGCAGGACCTGATTCAGGTAGAGGGCCAACGATGTCTAAAGCAACTCGTTGGAATGGCGCGGTGGACGTAGTTGTTATTTCCATAGGGGCTCTGTGTATTTTCCTTAAGGCTTTATTTTCTTGGCAGTGTTTACATTTTCTTACATAGTCTTCGATATCACTTCTCATACCTTTCCAATAGAATTGTTCTTGAATTCTGCTGTACATGCGAGCCGCGCCTAAGTGTCCAGCGATGGGAATGTCGTGATTGTCACGGAGGATTTTCGGTCTTTCACTTAATGTGGGGAAGATGATTCGATTTAAGTAAACGTGGATTGATATATTTGTATCGTGAAACACATAAGCAAGGATGTTGTAGATTTTGGTATACAAGTGGTGATCAAACGGATTCTTGAAATCTGATATAGCAATGTCAGATACATTTTGAAGTAGTAGCAATTGGTTTTTTATGTTATTGAGTGTGTTGTAGATATCGGGATAAGAAGATTCATCGAAATGATTAACTTTAGTGAATATTAGATAAACAGTTTTATTTTCATGGGATATTTCTAGGAATGTATGAAGTTCTTTTTCGCAGCTAGTAATTTCGTCTCTATTTTCAGAGTTGGAAAGGATTTCTTCAACATAAGGATTTGATTCATCAAGATCTAAGGAAGTAGGAATGATTATTATTTTATGAGTGGATTTTAGGAGGGTTTCATTGTGTTCAATTATTCGAGTGTTAGCAATAAAGTTTTTGTTAGCAGTAGCTTTCAGGTATTTAGAGTAATTCCTAGCAATGTTAGAATGTTCATTGGACGATGAATCAGGGTTTGTTGGAGTTTGGGGATTTTGAATAATCTCAGGATTCAGTAGATCTGTATTGGATGAATCTTCAGAATTTAATTGGTGACTGGGTCCCAATGTAGTTTCTGGATCGGGTTGTTTTCCAGGATTTCTCGCATTTTCAGGAGAAAGTGGTGTATCAAGAACTGGTAAGTTTTCAGGACAAGGTGGTGCATCTTGGACTGGTAAGTTTTCAGGATTTGGAGGAGATGGTATCGTCAGGTTATCAAAATCGAGATCTAGGTCTTCACTTTGAGGACTAAAATCGATAGGGCCGAGATCTATAAGCTCGTGATCTGGACTTGGGAGAAATTCATTGGGGTCCGGTGTTTCTAAGTTTTGATTTGGGATTACAGGATTCGGAGCGGACGGAGGAATTGAGAGTGGAATTTCGTTGAGTGCATCAGGGAGTTCGGGTAAGTGTTGGTATTCCGTATTATTTGTATTTGGATCTTGGGATGGTAATATAGGATTTACAGGATATCGAGAGAGAGCATCAGCTGCTGAATTCAGTCTGCCTTTACGATATATAATCTCATATTCGAATTCTTCGAGTTGTAAACGCCAACGCTGAAGTTTGCTACTAGGATCAGTGTGATTAAAGAGCCATTTCAAAGGACGGTGATCGGTTATGACATAGAATTTGTGACCAAAGAGATAAGGTCTAAAGGTTTTACATCCAAATACAATTGCGAGGAGTTCTTTTTCAGTAGTGCTGTAATTCGTTTCGTTTTTGTTAAGAGTTCTGGACGAGTAAGCTATGGGATGGTCTTTACCGATAGGACCTTGGGAAAGGATAGCCGAGATTGCGTAGTTAGACGCATCACACGTGAGGTTGAAAGGTTGGGTAAAATCAGGATATGCGAGAATTGGGGCAGATACTAGTTTATTTTTTAGTGTTTCAAATGCTAGCTGCTGCTCATTGGACCATACAAATGGGATATCTTTCTTTAATAAGGACGTTAGTGGTTTGGACAGTTTCGAGAATTCAGGAATGAAACGTCGGTAGTATGATATTAGACCCAGAAAGGATTTTATATCTTTAGCAGTTTTAGGGACTGGAAATTCGGAAACAGATTTAGTCTTATCAGGATCAGGTTTTACACCGTTTTCAGTTATTACGTGTCCTAGGTAACCGACTTCTTTTCTTAAGAATTCACACTTATCGGGTTGAAGCTTGAGGTTGAATGAACGGAGTTTTTGAAAAACAGCTTTTAGGTTTTCTATATGGGAGAATAGATCATGGGAATATATGACGATGTCGTCGAGATAGACGAAACATCTTTCACCTTGGAGACCAGTCAATACATTATTCATTAAACGTTGGAAAGTTGAAGGGGCATTCTTAAGCCCGAAGGGCATTCTGGTAAATTCAAAGTGGCCTTGAGGGACGCTGAAGGCGGTTTTGCAAGAATCGTGGGGTGCCATTTTGATTTGATGGAAACCTGAGGAGAGGTCAAGCGTGGAAAAGTATTTAGAATTTCCCAGTTGGTCAAGAATTTCGGTGATGTTAGGGATTGGATAAGTTTCACCAACGGTTATATCGTTCAGTCGTCGGTAATCGATAACGATGCGCCATTTTCTTTGACCAGAGGCATCTATTTTCTTTGGGACGATCCATATTGGAGAGGACCATGGAGACAGGGAAGGTTGAATTATATTTTGATCTTGCATTTTCTTTATTTGAGATTGAACTTCTTGTTTATGTACTTCAGGAAAACGATAGGACTTCACATTAACGGGTTGGTCCGATGTAGTACGAATTTCATGCTGAATGGCATCTGTTGATGTTAACTGTTCGTGTGACAAGTGGAAGATATCAGAATACTGGGAACATAAGTCGTATAACGCTTCTGCTTCTTCACCATTTAGGTGTTCGGTTCTAGGAGATTTAGTACTTCATCTGTTCGGGAAAGAGTATCATTATTGAGGTGGTAAATCGGGGTCTCAATTGAAGATGTTGGCATAGGTTGAATTCTAAGCTTGAGGTCAGAATTCAGAGTTATGGGATTTTCGGATGTATTTACTACGGATATGTTTATTCTTTTGTTAGTTTTGAGTTCGACTATACAGTTAGCAATCAATAGGGAGTCAGAGATATGTTGATCTAGTATGAGACCCTCTTTAATATTGGTATTGGAAACAGTGCATTCAATGATGGTCTCAGTTCGAGGTGGAATTATGTAGATGGGCTCAGAGAATTTTAGTTTAAGGGTAAAAGATTGGATCTTTAGGATACCTTGGTTGTAGTCTATATTACATTCAAGGCTATTGAGGAGATCATTGCCAATGATGCCGTCGTAGGGCAAATTAATTTTGTCAACAACATGGAATCGGTAGAATATGCTCTTGGCTTTGGAATTGGGAAATAAATTTAAATTGAAATGACCTAATGTAGGAGTACATTCTTCTGATTCGTCAATACCTTTGAGGTTTATGATTTCAGGGTGTAGGGTAGGTAATGTGCGCATGGAAGATTTCTTCAGAAGACTGACAGCAGAACCAGTGTCAACGAGGAATGTGAGGGGTTCGTCGGCAAGTGTTGTTTTCAGGACAACATAAGGTAAGCATCTTTTATTTGTATTACTATTGATATTATATACTTTATTGTTTTTATTTTCTGATTGCAGGTTTGAAGATAAGTGGGAGCCAGAGGCTACGGATGCATATGACACGGAAGGGTTGACTGATTTTGTCAGACGGGACACTTTTGGTTTTGGTGCAAATGATACGGTGGATTCAGTTGGTTTCAATTGATGGGATATAGTAGTTGTCGATGGTTTTTTATGTTTGGATGAAGTAGGTTTATGAGATACAGTGGATTTCCCGGATTTGGATTTTGTCAATTTAGATACGCTGGGCTCAGAAAGAGCAGATTTAGGAGATACGGTGAGTTTTTTGGACTTAGATACAGCGAATGTGGATGCAGTGGACTCTTTGGGCTCTTGGGCAGATTTAGGAGATACAGTGGGTTTTTCGAACTTGGATACAGCGAATGCGGATGCAGTGAACTCTTTGGACTCTTGAGCAGATTTAGAAGATACAGTGGGTTTATTGAACTTGGATACAGCGAATGCGGATGCAGTGAGCTCTTTGGACTCTTGAGCAGATTTAGAAGATACAGTGGGTTTTTTGAACTTGGATACAGCGAATGCGGATGCAGTGAGCTCTTTAGACTTTTGAGCAGATTTAGGAGATGCAGCGGATGTTGAATTAGTAAGGGTGCCTTTTCTATCAGGGATCACAGAAGTTGGACTCTCGTGACACCGCCGAGAGCCCGTTTTCAGTTTAAATTGTTTTCATTACTGGTTTCGTCAAGGTCTTCCTGTTCGTTCTCATCATATTGATCTTGATCATTGACGATATATGTAATGCGGCGTGGTTGCGATGACGGTTGAGGCTGAGAGTTGGAATATCGTCTGTTATTGTTATATTCGCGTTTGCGGCAGTTTTCAATAGAATGTCCTATGTTTTTGCAGTACCGGCAAACGATGGTGTTGTGTGGTTGATTATTACGAGGACCTTGCGAGTCGCGTGTTCTGTTGTGGGAAATAGCGCGTGATCTGTCGGTATTGGAAGGTTGATTTTGCGTCTTTTTACTGAAATTTTGCAGGAGCTTTTCTTCCGCAACTGCGAAATTAACAGCCGCGTTAAGGGATGTTGGATTGCGGCATCGGACAATTTGTGAAAGTCGAGGTTGTAGCCCCATCATAAATGAATGAAGGGCCAGGTCTTCCATAGCAGCAACACGGCCAGCTAGTTCTGTTTTCTTTTTAGTTGGAATAGAAATATTTATTTCGGTAAGCAATTTAGCGAGACATGTTTCCACGCGTAGCCCGAAGTTGTTAACTGACTCATTATATTGTTGTTTTGAATCTTGTAGCTCGGATAATAAATGTGTATAATGTTTTTGTTCTCCGAACTGTTGTTTTAGGAATTCAATGAATTGTTCGAAAGAGTCAAATTCTTTTATAGAACATACACTTTCAGCTCGGCCTTCTAATTGGCTAAGAATATACTTGAACAATATGGCTTTCTGAAAATCGTTAGCTAAACTGAATGCATTTTGACAATTGTAAATGAACGGGTTTAGTTTTTCGCGATTTCCATCGAATGGTTTTATAAACTTCAATAAAATACCGAGTTCGATCTCGGGTTTAAGAGCTGCTGAAGCAGTAGTAGAGCGGGTAACTGGTTTTGACGGGCCTGGTACGATAGGCATTTGTGCGTCATGAGGTTCAATATCTAAAAATTCTTCTTGCAACGACATAGTAACTTAGGCAATAAAATACGATAATGTAACAATTATTAACACAATTCGGATATAGTAACACTGTTGAAATAAAATTAGAATTTAACTTGGCTACCTTTTGAATAACAATGACCAAAGACTCACCAAGAAAGGGCCAGAAGTATGAATGCGCGCATAGTGATTTCTTGGAACTGGGCTGGTCGGATGTTCGGATGTTGATTCGGCGACGGCGTTATCGCGCTCGGGATGGCGCGACGGCGATTTAGCGTGATTGAGACAGGGAGGTTGAACGATGCGGCGATGGGTGAGTTCGGCTGCTCTGGACAGTGGATGCGACCGTGACGATAGTGACAGGAACAACACACTGATGACGGCACGATGATGTTGTAGCACGAATTGGTATGGAAATTGGAATTGGCGTCACTTATACACGTACACAGTACTGGCACAACACTTAAGTTCACTGGATTTCGAGGCGTTTCCGAGGATCACACTTTTCTTGATCCCTTGTAGCTGCCACCAAATGTTAGAAGACGCTTTCGCGCACAGTTTTTAAAAAACAAAATTAATTAATTAATCGTTTATTTGTGGTTTGTCACAACTGAGGAGAGAGGGGGGAACCCGTTGGCAGCGTGTGTACGCGGTCGAGAGCAGGCGCGAACTGAACCTCGGGCTCCGGGGTTCAGGGAGCTGATGGCAAAAGTGCTGACACAGCTCTATTGCGGGTAGATCAGCCCTTATGGGTGCATCTATTAGTTATAACAGTACGCACGTTTTGATGCTGTACCTACAAACGGCTTTAGTGTGAGCAAGATATTATTGGTGTAAGAATATTTTTTATGACACACTAAAATACAACATTCACATTAAAAAAAAACTGTTAGTGCCAAAACGGTCCTCGCTTAGTATAAGTCGTAACAGCAGATGGATGACACTGACACGACAATGATTTTCAGCGAGGATCATCGAGCACCAAGATTGAACACAGGACAAATACAACAATTAATAAACAATCAACAATCAATAAACAATGATGAAAAATTGAAGTCGAACAATGAAAAAATACAATTAAAATTATGATTTGCACCTCGAGGTTTTCATACAATTACTGAACGTGCCCATACATTCAGTAATTCCCATTTTCATTCCTTACTCTATTAGGTCCATGCTCTACGCGCTACAGCTTTATGCTTTCGGGGAGATGAGGCGGTGTACGTGCGCGGTGTAAATTATAATTTATGTTTTAATTTCATTATGTTTATGGACGCGTTGTTGGGCTTTTCTCGGGAAGGATAATTGTGTTGGTGTACCCAAAACAACAGGTATAGTGTGTTAAACATTTTATTTTCAACATTATGCGGCAGCGTAAAACTTTACTACTTTCACGAAATTATGAAACAAGTTTATAACGTCACAAGAAATGTTATAATATTTAGGTACTTGGATTTAAAATAAAACACTCTTAAAGTAATTCCTCAATATATGGTAGGTAGGTTTTTCTGGCCATGGTTATTTACTCTGAAATAATTTTCAGTTACAAAATTTTCACAACAAACCACAAAAAAATTAGTTGTAAAGCAAAACGAATAGTAAACGAAGCTTATCATAAAACCTTACTACAACGAAAATTGTGTAGTTTCATATAACGTTAGTATCCTGCATTATGATAAATAACGGAGCCATGTTAATACCTAAAATAATATACTGACAAAGTGCACACAACACGGTAACATTACTTTTCATAGTCTAGTTGCCATACACTGCATACAATTAACTTGGATTTGCCTTTCAATGGACGGCAACGTAGTCTTTCATAAATAACGAATACTGAATAGGGAACACGGCTACACAGCGCTTATTACACCCAACAGGGTGCTTATTAATAACGCCATGGAAACTACGCGAATGACCCGTGAAAGGCGTTAGAGGGCGCCATAACGTGTACACAAAGGCTTAGGGTACAACCACAGAAAAAGGAATAACCTAGAAACAGCATCGCTGACTGGTAAGAGAACCAGTGTTACCAAACTCACACTACACTCACACTCATGTACCTACGTTCAGTTACAACAACTAGCAACCCTCGAGATTTGTTAAGTCAATCGTAGCGGTTACAAAAGAGTAATGAAGACTTTACCTTATTATTATCTTAATAATTTGAACGAGTGTATTTACATTTTTAGATAAATATGTCACTCCCGGTTGCCGTAACAAACTGTCAATATTTCTATACTTTGCTGTCATGCTTTAAATGCACACACGCTCATCAAATGCGTCTTCGATAGCGCAGTTAGTTTTATTCACGCCCCGCCGACTTACGCCTTCTATTCTTACGCAATAAGTAGTTTCCTTGTTCTGTGGGAGCAACATCTAACGTTTCCACCCATTACCAGACCACCATTCACGGCTCAAACGGGTCTTAATGAAAGGTACGATACCATTATGAAGGTAATTGTGAGCTCATAAAGGAAATTAAAAGGAGACAAAAAACAGCGATGTTAAAGTGAAACAAAGCCCGCGTTGCTATGGGAACAATTATACTTATGTGTTTTCGCTGTAACTGCTTTAACGGGAATTACGGGAGGGAACAGTTAGGAGCTCTGTCTTGAATTAAAAACATCCAAGTGTGTCCCGGGCTATGCGTAAACTCAGTAGCTTACTTAACTTTGGGTCTGGCCTACCGGTTATGTGTTGTAAAGGCACACATGTGGTGTGGATCCGTATTTCTACCTAGCTATCCTGTAATGTTTCATCTGTCAGAGGGAATATTTATAAGTTCATATTTTTTGATACTTCGATTTCATGTTTTATAGCCTTCGAGCAGATAGAGGACAAAAAAATAAACTTTAATAACAAATATTTCAGACACAGATCACTAAATCGAGAAATGATGTTCTCTATCTCATATTGTTTAAAAGTAAGTTAGTCTTTCATAATATTTAAGCGTGGAGGTGAAAAAAAAAACGCACTTGTATGGGAAATAACAAAAAAGTTTTTGTTCAATATTTTTATCTACGACTTTTACTATATTATATATATATATATAGTAAATACCAATTACGGCTTTCTACTACTTATAGTCTGAAGAGAACCGCAGACATACAGACGAACGGACGGACAGACATAGCGAAACTACCTTGAAAGACCTTGCTTACTACGGAACCCTACAAACGTATAATTCTTTGTCTTTACGCATATAGATCTAACAAACCTCGAATATATTTTTAAAGTGGCCGGTAAAATACGCTCGAAAATTTGTAAGTAAACTTTCTTCCCTCATCAAGAAGTTGCTTCATCCCTCGTGAAGTTTCTAATGATTGGTCTTAAGCGATCGCTCAAATTAGCACGTGCTAAATTATGTATAAGTCTCGGCGTTCATTCTTATTCGTAACTAGCGGCCGCCCTCGACTTCGTCCGCGTGGACTTTAGTTTTCATACAACTTTTTGCAACTCCTATTTTATCCCCTTAGTGGTAGAATTTATCAAAATCCTTTCTTAGCGGATGACTACGTCCCGATATTACGTCCAGCTCGATCCATCCAGTGGTTTGGGCTGTGCGTTGAAAGATCACTATGCCAGTCAGTCAGTCACCTTTGAGTTGTATATATTTAGTTGACTGAGAGCGTTATAAACGTAGGTGTAGACGAATTTAATCAGAAAGCTCCGAACCATAAAAGATAGACATATGCTGTCGTGGAATATTTTTATATTATTTAAAGGAGAACATTTTCGACATACGTAATTTCTAAGTTCTAAGTTTCATAAGTAGCTTCAACCATTAAGATTGCACTTCTTCTGTTTTTCCAACATTTCCGCTCACTGCCCTGCTCCGATTTCAGTTTGATACAAAGTATACTATAACCACTGGGGAGTATGAGAAATAATTTTATCAAGTTTCGTAAAATCCGTTGAATAGCTTTTGTTTCTTTAACGGTTATATCAACAGACAGAGAAGAAATTTACTAATTACATTTTTGGCATCAGTATCGATCCCCAATCAATCACCCCCTGGTAGTTATTTTGGAAATATATTTCACGTACAGAATTACCTCTCTATAGATTTATTATAAGTAAAGATGAATAGTCGACTGATAGCGACGTTCGTGTACTAATTGGGCCGTGTAATAATTAACATTTTTGAAGAGGTTTTTGTCTCTTCATTAGTGAAAGGTGCTTATAAGAATTTGGAGGATGTAGAAGTATTTGAAAATTTCAACAGTCATTTCTTTGGGTTTTTAAAATTGCGTAAGATCTCGTGTTTGAAGGAGAGATTCAAGTGTTTTTTATGTAAATTTACAGTAACATAAATTAAGAAACCTTAATCTTATTAACTACTTAAATATTTTATGACTAAAAGTTGTAGCAACATTTAAACAAATAACCTTACAAATTCTAAAAAAAACTTAGCTTTTTTTCTTCCAGGGACTTATTTTTTTTGGCAAATTAAAATTAACAATAGAAAGTAAAATGGTATTTCCTGTTCTTATATTTATTGTTTAATTGTATTTTGGCGAAGTAAAAGGAAAAGGGTTTTACCCGAAACAAGGAGAACTTTTTCAATGAATTTGTAATTCAGCTGTTTTTTTTGTGTCACGAACAAATTTATTAAAACTATAAAGAAACTTTTCACGAGAAATTACACAAAAACATAACACAGTTTTACAAAATTTCCCTCAACGCTTATTTAATCATAAAAACTTTGGTGTTTCTCTTACTAAACATAATACAAGTATTTTGTTTAACACTCAGCGTTCAGCCACCAGTAATCTAGTTCCATAGATATGGAGACTGTGCCTTCTTATGATTTAAGTTTTCGTCATAAAGTGTGGATAGACATTGTAAAAAACATGGACATTTATCGGAGGCAGCTCCTCATTGATGGTTTTAAAATTCTTATCAGTATAAACACGTCTCGCTTACGCGTTACTCTTTACGTGGCTTAGTCTATACGTAGAGGTGGTCCGAGTTTGAACTCTTTTATACATTACATTTGACTTCAGTCGAGGCCTTTTGACTAATATTCATCAATAACACAAGGTGACACCAAACAAAAGTATTTATGTCAAACCCGTTAAATTGTAATGAAATTACACAAAGACTAATCGTCGATCGTTGGCGTTTAAATTGCCGTACAGTCGGATTAATATCAAATTTGAATACAGCGACGAACAAAAAGCCGCGTACACAATGGAATGAGTAATGATTGGATGACACCTGGTTACTTTTACAGACAATAAGAAAACGCGGTGCGTACTGAGACCGAGATTCCTTTGGAAATTTTACACATGTGAAATCGAAGCGCTTGAATGTAGATTTAACGTAAATGATAGCATCCGATTGCTATGTGAATCGGTGGCTAGTTACCAAGAGCTACTATGATTATTTTAACATTCTCGCATTAGTATTAGCATCGTAGGCGACCACTTTGGTGTAATGGTCAAGAAGTTGATTTTTAATCAAAAGGTCGCGGGATTGATCCCCGCACTGTACAAACATTTGTCTGTCTAGTGTAATATGTATTTATTTAAGTTTATTTGTAATACCACTGTTGATCCTGATATCTGTAACACAAGTGCTTAAGCTACTTACCACGGAGTCAGATCAATGTATGTGATGCTATTGTATATATATACATATTTATTTATTTTATTAGTAGGTCGGTTAAATAAATTCTTCCCTTAATCACCTTACCTAAGACTTCCTACTGAAAGTGCGGCAGCGTGTACTCGCCGTTCCGCAATCGCTGACGGTCACGAGTCGAGGAGACAGTATGGTGTCTTCGGGTCTCAATGTTTTAAACTGCTGCAAATAAATAATGTTTTACGAAGGACTCTCCATTAACAAGAGGATTGCCTGTCGATGTCGGGCCAAATGTTACCCTTTTAGTAAAGTTTCAGTCGACACCAAAAGTTTAAAGTTTCTTCTGTTCACCTATTTATTTATTCATGCAAAATATCGTAGCAACAAAATGCTTTTCTAGAACTACCATTTTCCTTACCATTGATATTATGGTGCTCAGGTTTCAAGCGGCTCGCCCGTGACTTCGTCCGCGCAAACGTGTTTATCCCAAGGGACCATTTTATCGGGATAAAAAGTATTCTAATACCTAAGTCAGCTCATACTCTGCCTGTATACAAAATTTTATCAAAATCCGTTTAGTAGTTCCAGCGTGAATGACGGAAAATCATCCAAATATCCAAACAAATAAACTTTCACATTTATTTATAATATTAGTGTGATTAATGACTTGTGGGTATTAACTCGTACAATCACAACTAGTCTTAGAGGATGTAGAGGACATCCTCTAAGACTAGTTGTAACTGTAGACTGATAATGCTTTAATACATACATTACAGTGCATTTATTTAACGCTCGTATGTATAAATGTATAAGTATATTTTTATGTGCTCTATAGGGATTTATCGTAGATCTACGTTCCCGGAAAAATAATTGGCAACGCCTTTATTTAAACGTTGTTCCTAAGCCCTAACTCCGTACCTGACCACTGTCCAATGATAGTCAAATGGTTGGAACAGTGTAACACCGTTGCATTAGTCATCAAAACGTCAACTCGATGACGTTTTGACAGCGTTGACAAATGGTTCCTTTTATTGAATAATCAAAACGCGACCTAACTCACGTGTAAACGAATAGGAATGTTATAGTTTTTATCAAATTAATAAAACTGTAAGGTAACTTAAATGGAAGCTAGGAAATGAACATATAATGTAAGTATGACTCTTAATTGAGTGGGTAAAATCTTCAATGGATGGGGCATGGCTTGGTCATTTTCAATGGAGATTCTTGGCTATGATCACCCATCTAACACTGAATTTCGTTAGGTGATATTAAGTTTAAATATCAATTAGAACTACGTTTATCAAGCAATGTTATTTTTTTTAAATTCTTTTGGTAAGTTCAAATTGCTAGTGGGTCTGTATTCAAATTGCCAGTAGGTCTGTGTTTAAAATGCCAATAGGTCTGTGTTCAAATTGCCAAGGGGTCTGTGTTCAAATTGCCAGTAGGTCTGTGTTCAGAATGCCAGTGGGTCTGTGTTCGGAATGCCAGTGGGTCTGTATTTCAATTGCCAGTGGGTTTGTGTTTAAATTGCCAGTGGGTCTGTGTTCAAATTGCCAGTTGGTCTGAGTTCAAATCGCCAGTTGGTCTGTGTTTAAATTGCCAGTGGGTCTGTGTTTAAATTGCCAGTGGGTCTGTGTTCAAATTGCCAGTAGGTCTGTGTTCAAATTGCCAGTGGGTCTGTGTTCTAATTGCCAGTAGGTCTGTATTCAAAATGCCAGTGGGTCTGTGTTCAAATTGCCAGTGGGTCTGTGTTCTAATTGCCAGTAGGTCTGTATTCAAAATGCCAGTGGGTCTGTGTTCAAATTGCCAGTGGGTTTGTGTTCAAATTGCCAGTAGGTCTGTGTTCAAATTTCCAGCGAGTCTGTGCCTAAATTGCCAGTGGGTCTGTGTTTAAATTGCTAGTGGGTCTGTGTTAAAATTGCCAGTGAGCCTGTCTCAAAGTTAAAATTGCTTATTTTGACCGAGATATTAATTATTCATGCGCGGGCGAAGCGGGATGTCGCTCTACGGTAGTTTGGAAGGAGTTACTATGAAAAAAAGAGTTTTTAAGGAGCGCTGGTTAAGAAAAACTTGACTAAAGATGTAAAAGCAACAATTTAAGGTTTCAGAATTATTATTTTCATTATTTCATTAAAATGAAATATAAAAAAATCGACATAAAATAATAATTAGCCTATTAATAATTAATAGCCCGCAGCCTAACGCTAAATATTGAATTTATTCAATATTTAGCGTTAAGCTGCGGGCTTTTGTTTAAATTGTTTTTTTTTAAAGATGTTATCTGCAAGACGAAATCCATATTTTTGTATCCTGCCGTCCTACTCACATCACCCAACTAGATATCGTGTGGGAGAAAGACGAATGCTGTCGAAATGAAAATATAATTAAGATAGTTCAGAATAGCCTCAGTTACCTGCTAACAAAAAAATGAATAATCTGTTGTAATAAAGGTGTCAGATGAGCGGGATTTGTGTACTTAAAAAATAAATAAATAGACTTGATTAAGAGTGACAAGTCTGCACGTTATTAATAAAACAGACAGACTGGTAAATGCATATATTAATGTCACCCTCTTTTTGCAGTGATGAAAGTGTGTAAATAAACTTTGAAATATTAAAATCGCAGTACAACTACTGCGTATCAACATACGTTTTTGATATTTACCATCGACAAATCGAAATTCACAGTACAGCGATGTGAATTTTATTTGGTCAATTCACATTTTCATTTTTACATTAACATTAGAATTTTAAAATTACAAAAATATTGGCAAATTTATTGTCTGACACAATTTTTAGCATCCACTAGTGAAGAGACTTTAATTATTCGGCTGAAATATCTCTACTTTCAAGAACTTTGCATCTCAAACTTTTACATGAACAGTTTTTCGCATAAAGAAATTCTGTCGCCGACAAACGTAGGTACATTATGTCGGCGGCAAGCGATATAGCTGGAGCGGACTAACATTCACGGACATTTGTAACTCCCACACTTCATCTTCATAAGTCGACCGAGGCACTTACTACGCAATTTTTATTACGGGAAGCTTACCGCCTCTCGGGGAATTTACTAAACAAGAAACTGCAATTTCCCTTCACTAATTCATTGCCGTTATTAATCTTATTCTTTGTCTCTTATTTTTTCGCGGAATGTCTTCCCCCCCACTCGTCCCTTGCCGCAATTGAAACGGTCTTGTTTAAACCACAAAATAAGAATTGTAGGATAACTTAAGTATGGAATCTAACTTTTGATGATTTCATCCAAGGCTAACATTTTCGTTAGTGAGAATTTTGAGGTGTTACGTACCAAAAGTTTTGCAGATATGTGAATAGTTATTTTCATGCTTGCGGTATGAAAAATAACATAAACTCATTACAGGCTTTCTCCTTGTGCACAACTACACAACTAGCAAGTGTCACTAGATTATTTTGTTTGGTCAATAGTTTTAATTCAATTGATCAATAGATTTGTCGGGCTTACTAGGTCAAACTAGATAATAAATTAGGTTTTGTCACATGACACAGCGGGGTTCGTAGCGTTCGTAACCATTTAATTTTATAGCGACGTCGAGTTCTCTGTGTAACAAAGCCTTTATATAAGATCTTAACGGTATACCTACATAAGATTATATTTTTGCAGTAGAAAAAATCAACTGTCTGTGGCGGGTATATGTACCTACCTAAATGTGTAAAATTTATTTAAAATTGCATGTATATTAAATAGTATATTTATTTATTTTTGCGTCATTAATTACAATTACTTTTCTTATTTAATTTTCATTGAACCTATTGCCTTCTTTCTGCATGACCTTAAGGTAGACTGGCAGAAAATTCTTTTAACATTATGTCCACCATTTGTACATTTCTAGTGCAATAAAGTTTTAAATAAATGAAACTGCTATGATAAACGGATGTGCTATTCTTACCAAATGGACAAATAAGTATTAATAATTTTATTGCTGGATTGGACCTAACAGCGCCTACTTAAAAATGTATTACACCCTTGTACATGCAGGGAGCGACCTGCGCTCTCGCAGCCATCGAAGAAAATTAAACAAATCCCATAAAGTTCAAAAGCAATTAATTAAAGGCTGACGCACCCGAAAAAAATTTAGAACTTCCTGGCAACACTCCCCTCGTAAAACACCTCGATCAATTTCCCGCTGAACACGATTTATTTATTATTTTCGTTTAGGGCGATCGAGTGTGTAAGGAAACGAGAATATCGCCAGAGATTGTTAGCATAAATCATTTTTCAATTCAATTTAAACGACACAGAGTGTTGTTCCTCGATATGCTTCGCGAGGAGCCGGCGGGATATTAGTATGGATATGCCTTAATTTTTTTTGTAGTCTTATTGGAAACTCCATAAAACTTCATCGGTCAGCAATTATGCTCATTGTAATTTTTAAATAAAAAATCTTATGTTTTTCTTTATATTCTTTTAAAATTTCCTATTCGGTAGGTAGATTTAAATTTTTTCTTGTCTGATACAGTTGACATGATTCCACTGCGGAAGTCAACTACTGCGTAGTTGGTATCAGTCCGCGAGTGGGAAGGTTGAGTTGAGGTTTTGTCTACATTAATGAACATACGTCATATTTTAAGACCAAAAAAAAATTTGAAGTTTGAAATAAACTTCATAACAAATACTCAAATTGCTTTTTGTTAAGTATTTTATGTGTCATATCACTGTAGGTATTCACAGTATAGATAACCCTTACAAAAAATGTTTTTTTTTACTATATTCTTTCAAAGACCGCAGTTCAACAAGGCAATCCACAATAATCCAACGTGCGCAAAGCAATTTTGGCTAGCAGTTTATCAAATCCAACATTTAAATGACCAAAGTCGGCATCTACAAACAACTTGTTCGGTTGATAGCATGGCATCGCTTGCCCTACTACTGTTCGCTTGAACCTATAAATCTGTCGCGAACTTCTTAAAGCGCATCTAGTGTTTCGCCGGTCCGTTTCGCAGACACTTCGGAAAACCAATTTTAGTATATTGCGTTAAAAGTTGTTGCCAAATGCTGTTTGTGTGTTGACTCCACTATTTCTGCGCCTTTGTCTGCACATGAATAATACCATTTAAAGTTTATAACCCCTTATCTAAGTGGGTTTTGGATTGCGTGTCAGTGCGGTTTAAATCTGAACATGTTTACGACACTTCTTTTTCCAAGTGATGCTGATTTATGAATCTTTGGAGAATGGGTGGTTTCTTAACTATCAACAATATTTTAGTGATGTTCAGTTAAAATTGTTTAATTGAAACAAAACGTTTACTTTCATTTTTGGTAAGTTTTAGCACATATTAAGATATGGAAATTAAGTAGGTAATACAAACATTTGTAAATTTAAATACCCGTTGTTTTTACGGCTACACAAGAAAGTGTAATACTTGAGTTCGAGATGCAAGTAGTTTATTCAAGACGTTAGTGGTTTTTGCACTTAATTAAACTATTCTAATTTAACTTTTACACGGCTTAAGAAAACCTGAGCTTCAATTAGTTTTCTTGTTGGGATAAAAACAAAAAAAATTGATTCATTTAATTTACAAATCTTTAAAACGCAAATCATAAGTTCCCGATGTGATTTGTATGTATTATGTCAAAACTACGTTGACAAACCATTTTTGGTATGGCCCAATGCGTACGTATGTATTTCCAATATCACTTCTGTGAATTCCGTCAGGCGTCACACCGTCTCTTGGTAGTTTTCGGATAATAACATTCAATTTTAGTGGAAGTATTTACGCGTCCCCAACAGGCCTAAAGCTACTGATATTTATAGAGGTCTGCAGCAGCCTCCCCAAATTGAAATACATTAATATTTTACCATAAACGTGACACTTTCACGCGGGACATAACGTTATCGTAATTGGATTCTTCTCTGTGCACGAAATACGCACTCGTCTGTACTCAGTAACGTGAACGTGAGCTATAACGATGCTTTCAGTTAGCGTTTACTAATTGCTGTGTTGTGTGTGTTATTCGAATTATTTCAAATAATGCAAATAAGAACGAATTATTTCAAATAAGGATTTCTTTGGTTCAAAAAAAATGATTAGGATAAGAACTTGTTTATTTGACATACACTTTAACGAGACACTGTTTGAAGTCCTAAGACTATTGCAATTACGTTTGTTTATATTTTTACAGTTGAAAAATATCTTTTTCTAAATTTGGGTAACATTTGTTCGTAATATAAAGTATCAAAGCGAATTTTCGGAAGAGAAAACTCTATCGAGCACTAAAGATTTAATAGAACGAAATCCTATTCATGGTAAAGGCGTCATAATTTAAACAAACTAACGGCTCCCTCGTCCATTTAAAATCCAAATAGGTACTCGCACTCCGAAAGAAGTTCTATTTTACGCCCAAATCGAATTTTCGCCTGAGATATTTCACAAAGATGCAAGCATAAAATTCCTTTGTGCCTCTCCGCAGATATGCTGATATTATGGCATTTCAGAAGCGAAACTAGCAAAGAGCGCATACCTTGGGAACTGTACATTGGTATATAACGCAACAGCGGCCCAGATATGTTTACACTACCAAGCCTTGAATACCTGAAACTCGCTCGCTCTTCCTACAGTATACCTACTTGGAAATTGTATGAACATTTCACACTATTGTTATGATAATTACACGGTGGACACACTAGAAAGGCACCAGAGAGTATTCTGCTCTTTTTTCCAAAATCGCATGGCAAAAGCAGCGAAAAGAACTATGTAAGTTTGTTACTGCATTCTGTACGTTAGGATTTGTTAACAATTTACTAAAATGCCGTTTTAAATACAAAACTCAGAATACAAGAGACTCTTTTTGTTTAAATAGAAATAAATGGAAAATCTACTTTTATATTAAGAACTTCGACCTAGTGCCAGTAGCAATACCTACGTTGCTCATTGAATTGGTAAAGTCACATTAAAATGTATTCAGAAAACTTTATTAATAAAAGCGATACTACAACTTCAGTACAAAATTTTCGAAGTATAAATTCCAAGCCTACTTGGTTTGGGCTACTTTTAAAAATAAATATTTACAAAAGGCGCGGTCTCAAATAGTATCGAGATAACAACTGAAAATGCTACTCGAATTGAAATAATGCTTTTATTATTCGGCCTTTTGAAAAAGAGTTTTTATTATACAAAAGCCTGCAAAAATACTCCAGTCTACTGTCATTAAATCACAATTAGCGACGCCGAACGTGAAGAGGTAATTTCTGCATTCGCATTCCAGGAATATTTTAGGTGCGGTTAAAACGTGTAATCATTGTTTTTCACGGGAAGGCGTTTTGTTGATACTAATTGGAATATTAGCTCGAAGTTCCATATCGTTTCGTGACAAGAGAAGGATTCGAGTATCGCAACCTTAATAGCAAGTTTATTGACGTGTGGTGGTACTAATTAGCACAACAAATTAAAAGAGCTCATATACTGGAATCTGCCGTACTTAGTCCCAGCCGTGTCGAAGCCAGTTGTAATACACATCAATTTCAACTGGTCTAAGTACGGCAGGCAGATTGTGTAGGTAGATCTTACTCATTCCCTACTCAGCATAACTATCTGGGTTATAATTATCTTAGACTTGGTGTCAATGTTATTTTTATCTTACCTTGTGGTACTATTTGTACCTACTTAACGATTAGGCTGGTCAATTCTTGGCAGCACTATCTCGTAAAGAAGGCGTATAACACTCTCGTATACGCAGTGAGCCGTGGAGACAACGTTGCGAACAGCCAAGTTTACACCAAACGATCGTGCTATCGACTATCCACGGTCGTGAAGGACGGTGCTAAGAATGCCGTCAAAATCTGCTTTAGTTGGCGTATGGTACGTCTACTACAATTGCATCTTTGCTCTCACTATAAAGGCCCTACACTTCCTAAGTAGATGTCCATAGTTTCAGATGCATAGTCAACCAGCTGTGTCTTAAGGTTTCACCCGCATAGAACCCGTTTCTACGTATCCCATAGGAACCGTATGGTTTTACGGGTTAATAGTACCCTTTGTGTTATTCTAAACATACGACCACTTTGGTGTAATGGTTAAGAAGTTGACTATTACCAAGCGGTCGCGGGTTCAATTCCCGCACTGTACAAACATTTGTGTGCATGAACATGTCTGTTTTTACTGGTCTGGGTGTTATATGTATTTATTTAAGTTTATTTGTAAGATCACAAGTGCTTAAGCTACTTACCACGGAGTCAGATCAATGTATGTGATGTTGTTGTATATTTATTTATTATTATATAAGTAATCTTTATATGTTCCAAATTTCAGCCAAATCGATCTGGTATTTCTGGCGTGAAAGAGTAACAAACATCGTTACAAACTTTCGCATTTATTCTTACCAACCGTCATTTAAACAAGGTTGGCCACGCGAGCAAACGAGCTTGCTAGACTCGAAAAATACGGGCAAAACTTTACAAAGTACGGCCTCTGGCGCGTGCGATTGGAGCGCGTTGGATCGTTTGGTGTGGACTCGGCCTTTTATAGGGAGGTGCCACTTCAACTTCATGGTAAAGTTACTTTCCGAAGTGCACATTGTTTCCGTCTCATTTATTGTGATTAGTGATGTGGCGGATACAGATATTTGGTGTCAAGATCCACGGACACGGATACGGATCTTCATTTCCTCACTCAATCGGTGTCAGCGCGAGACCTTGAAACGATAGTTGACGTTTTGGTTTTATCTTTTTCTTATATTTGATTTTATTGTAATCATAGTTGATGAACTAATATTAGTTTCGTACAATTGGTAATGTAACTTACTACGATACATTTTTGCAATCTAGAGGTGCCAAATATTTGATTTTAAGAAGTAAAAATACTTGAATTTAATTAAATAGTTTCTTAAATCTACCTTATCATATATACAGTATGTTAATTTCGCGAGGTGATAGCTGGGTACCATACCTATCGATTTAATAATGAATATTCCGCGATTTTTTGTAGTTTTGTAATACAATGCCTATTGATTGTAGTTATATGAGTAAAAATCAGAAGCTGTGAAAAGTCTTTTTTCAGATTTATTTTTACAGCTGAAGAATCCATGTGGTTCTGATTGTTCCCAAATTTTTCGATATCAATGCTTTTTTTGTATCTAGTTTCAATGTAAGGAAGTAGATCTTTTTACTATTAATATAAAACTCAGCCAAAAAAAGATATAATTATTTAATGCCGGCCTAAATTAAAATCTTAAAAAATATGAAAATAAATTACAACTCGTTTCCCATTTGTCAATGGTTTTCTTGTCAAAATGGTACCAGAAACCAAGTTTTATATTAAAAAGTACTTAGTTGGAATTTTTAACTTAAATTACAAATACGAGGCAGCCCTTCATGAATCGTTCCACAATCGTACAACTCTCCACCCGCCTCCACCCGCCTCTCACCCAATGACTCCATCGGCCTACTGTATGGAATCTTTATACTGTGGTAGTAGTGATAAAATGACTGCTACAAGCCATTAACAGCTGTGCTCAAATTGTGCGAAAATTTTCATACTGTGTACAAATTACACAGTATGAAAATGACAAAATATCTGACTTCTCACTTTCAGAGACTAATTATATTCCATTAAGTAAATTTTTTTTGTATTAAAATGTAATCAAAAATGAAAGTCCTTTTTTTCAAATTTATTTCTACAGTTGAATATTCTGTTCTGTTCTGTTCGTTCCCGAATTTTTCGATATCGATGGTTTGTTTTCCGTCTAGTTTCAATGTAAGGAAGGAAATTATTTTACTCATTAAACTATAATTTATATGCACTGTATGACAAAAAATACTGAAAATAATTCTACAAAAAAAAGATATTATTTAAATATATGAAATTAAACAATAACTCGAAAACTTTGAAAAAATTGCAGAACATACATAGGGGTAAAATCGATAGGTATGGTACTCAGCCTTAACCCCGCGCCGACTTATTACCTTAAAGGAAGGTGGTTTAAGGTCAATAAGTTAAAAATCAAAATAAAGTTAAAAGATCCGTAAAAGATCCGCGAGAAAAGTAACGGATACGGATCTTTCTTTTCCGTCGGATATCCGCGGATACGGATACTTATACAGATATTCAGAACATCACTAATTGTACTTAACATTCTAATTTTGATTTCGACGCGTCGCTATTAAAATTTACATGTAATAGCTTTGTCAAACGGCTAAGGCAAAAACGTGACGACATTGTCGTGTTTTCAAAAAGAAATCACGTCAAAAGAACGTTAATACTCGTAATACCCATGTACTATGAAATCAAGATGGGGCACATGTCAATGCATAAACCCTAGAGAATATTACATTTAAACGTGAGTTCAAGAATTTATAACTTTGGGCCTACACATAGCACTGAATATTTTTCCATCCTTGTTTAAAACGCTTACCGGAAACATAGTGAAACAAAACTACACTGCACTGATCACTGTGTCGTAATATGTTAGGATACTTATTTTTTCAAAAATATTTTGTGTCTTGAAACACACATATTCATGTATCAAGCTGCATCTTTGCACATAAAGTAAAGGACTGACTATAGTACGATTGCTATGTGACTACGAGTATAGATGAAGAGCTGAAATTATTACCCACTTTGATATCTCTCGGCTTCAGTAATTATACTACAAGCTGAGTCGTGGTCGTTACTTTAGAAGATTGCACCTCATACCATTAGTAGAACTTGGAGGCTGCGTCTTGTTTGTGATGAGAACACACAAACAGCATTACGCGAAGCCTCTGTATTAGTATGATACGTATGATGTCGAGATTCGAAATACTGGCTTTTTGTTTATCATTGAACAAAGAAGTGAAATAAAAAAGGTGTGTACGAGATGTAACCAACCTACTTCTGCGTGAATATTTTGCAAATGTTCTCACACCGGCCGAAAGGTGCTGCTGCCGTAGCATCTTTCACTTTACATCTTAGGTATAGATGTAAAGTGAAAGATGCTACGGCTTCTTTCTCCTTAACTTTTTGATCGAAAGATCATTCCATACACAGCAAAACCATCGTTACGATCTAAAGTGAATGACTAGGTAACCATTTAAAATTACACTACACTCGAGGCGAATCGTTGTATTAGTTTTTCATAACTAAATGATGTAATTTATTAAAAAATCGCAAACAATACCCCTTGTATGGTGCTTTTAACAAAGATAACTAACACTATTTTAAATTTCGTAAATGTTCAGAGATCCTATTCATGTCCACTGGTATAATATTATAACAAAACTGTATTGTGATTTTATAAAGCCTTTTCAGTGAAATTTATTACACTCGACCTGGCAACACCACTTTCAGGACCCGACCACAGATAATGTAACTCTATTGTCGGTAACTCCCAAGGCAGCTACTATTCGCCGATATTCCATAGAATGTACTAGGTTTAGTTTTAAACATTTCAATTATTCATTATTTGTGGCAAGGGAAAGGATGTGTGGGTTCAAGATAAAGTGTTGTCTCTATCTAACGAATTGTGCTATAAGAAGGGTTATTTGTGAATTCTAATACTATTTTGTACATTTGTCTGATCGTTTAAATTATTCATTGGGTCACTAGACCTTTTCAGCCCTTTAGATGTTATTATTAATTAGCTACTTAGGATTGCTCTAAACCATTTGTTTAGTTTTTAATAATTGAGAAATGTCAATGGCTATTCGAAATCCCAAATATTTTGTTAAAAATAATTAAATTTTAATTTTATAGTTTAATTTTAATTTTTATTGAATGTTCTAAATACATTTAATTACAAAGAAGTCACGAGAAAGAATCGTTCAATTGAACATTGGGACTTAAGCATAGTTTCAACTGGTAAATATAATTATCACCATCATGCAATTTAAAAGAAAAATTAAACGTTACAAGTAGTTTTCCAAAGAACAAAAACCTTAATACACCCATATTTAGAAATATCACTACAATCATTCGAAAATCGTGAACCGAAACTGCCTATTTTATTATTCCCATCGTTTTTCACGGACAAACCCTTAGGAACACCGCTAAGCCTCCGCAAAACTACGCGATTTCTCTTCATACAAACGGCTTTTAATGAGGCTTCTATTGCTATCGAGGGCGCAAAATATAAGTATTAAAAGACATGGGCGTAAGTCCGGCAAAGCCCTTTGGTCGGGCAGGGCGTTAAGCTCACCCCAGCACGCATCCGCCCGCATTACGTCTAATTGTGATTTAATGGCCTGCCCTGCTGGATCTCTTTAACCTTAAAAACAAAATATTATTTCCCCGGGAAAAGGGACACTGATGGAAATTGTGTTGAGTTGGATTTTACGCACGGCCGTGACTAGCTCATACATACGCGATGAATTTCAGTAATTTGTATTGAGCGCCGCGCGTAGTATGTCGCGTTATACGGGGTTTTGATTGGAATTTGATAGGGTTAAAAAAACGTGATGAAAAAGTGACGGAAATATTTTTTGCGTTACGTGTTTTTAAACGCAATAGATTTGGGGATCCAATCGCAATTGTTCTGGAAAAAATCATTTTCACGTTAGTTGTTGATAACAAAAGATTGCTTAAATGGCAGTTCTTTTTGACACAGATCCTTAACCGTTTCCGTAACGAGCAAAAAATAGGAACAACTTCAGCGTGATTATGACAAGGCATAATCCTTAAGACGGCTGTTAGCTCTTTCTAGTCTTCATAAAATAATCGACTTCAACTGAATGGGTACAATGGGAGTGGACCTCAAGCGAAATTAAATTCCCCCCTGGGGACTCTTTTGTTCTTCATAATTCCGTTAAAGCTGAAACACCTTACAAACATCTATTGGGTAGGTCGAAAAGATGAGCCAACACGGGCAACAGTCTTGTCGGTATGTAGAACCTAATAATAATAATAGTAATTAGATAATAATAAGAGTCCTCCTGCCTGATTTCGACCACGGCGGCCAATCTCAACAGAGATCAGCCAACTACGCAAGAGATATTATAGTGCACAAGTGTGAGCGCAATACACAGGTGAACTCACTGTTCCATCACTCTCAAAGTTCGGTCAGACGGCAATCCGACATGACCGGAGGGAGATCAGGCGCAGGACCAACGGCTTAACGTGCTTTCTGAGGCACGGGGCTGTAACACCGCCAACTTCCCGACTCCGAGCTGTTTTTGAGAAATTCATGACATAAAATCTCTGAAACCATTTTGGCTCGACCTGGGATTCGAACCCACGACCTCTCGGATGTAAGGCAGAACTTTGAAACTTCACTATTGAGGCAGTTTTGTGGGTATTGTTTTGGTTTTCAACACATAGGCTCAAAGTAGCGTTCTCAATATTTTTCAGTCAAGCTTGTACCTTTTGCCCGCACGGGTAATCTAAATAATCACGACGTGACGATTTTACTAAATACTTTTGCCGCAATTGTTAGAACGCTGATGTGTTCCCTAACATGGCAACTTTGCGGGCTCTCTGAAGTGAACAGATGTTAGTATGTAATGTAAATGATCAACAATTTTTTCCTAGTACGCTGTATATTTAATGAGAAACCTACAAAAAGAGTTGGCTGATCTCCTTCACACTGTGCCCACGGCCGATTCACCGCGAGAATTCCATTATCGTTCATTACTAGGCAACGGACTAACGAGAAAAACTGAGCGAGTCGCGATTGATCAGAGTATACTACGAGTAATACAAATTGATCAGTTTGAGCCTTTCAAAGGAATGGTTTCCAGAAAGAAAATGAAAACTCAATTTATTAGGACCGTTTTAAGCTAACACTTAATTAGTGGGCATTAGTTCAAACTTCTAACGGCTTTGTTGAAAAGCTTTCTATTTATTTCGAAACTAATTGGACCAAAAGGCTATTTCGTTCACAAATTATGTCTCAGGTAATTCTTAATTAATTATATTATATGCAATAACTTTGTGTTTATTAGTTGTTAAGTAATAATTTACAAATACTTTTAGAAATCTATAAAGTTGCCTCTGTAGGTACCTATAATAATTTTAAAACTACTAGTTTGCTTCAAGTAGCAATAACATCGTTCAGGTTTTGGTTTCATAGCTGACTTCACATTCAACATTTCAAAGAACCAAATAGCGAACTTCATGTTTCAATAATATTTAGAATTAAAAAAACTTGCTAACACTTGCTTTTCTGAACGGGTCTACTGAAAGTTTTATCTAAAAGAATTTTAAGCAAATTAAAAAAAATTAGAAAATGTTTTACGTAATTGTAAGTTAAGAATTAATTTAATATTCTTAATTCGTGGTCAAATTGAATAAACGTCATCAGCACAGATGTAGTACACCGAACTGCACAGTGAATTACACACACAAGTTGCTGTTACCCCAGAAAAGCAACACCTCCCTGTTTATACCTTCACTCAAATTTTATACGCAAAAGCTCATGCACGAAAATGTTTACCCTCAACAAACTAAGAACATTATCTTGAATTAGATAAGCTGGCGTACTTTAAAGCAAAGATGGGTCGCAAAGTTAAAAGTCATGTTACTTAAAAGGGGTCTTGGGGTCGCAGAGCTTCCATAGAAAAGAGGATTGCCGCGGCGCACCTGTCGGCTCACTGATATATACCTATATATATAGAGTAAACACGCTGCTTATAAGGAAACTCAGAAAAATAATAACCCAAACCTACTAGATTTGTTTTGGAAACTGTGTTCAATATTGTATATTCTATTTCTGACTGAAATCCAGGCTGTAAAATACAGTGCCTACCTACCCCGTTTGACGATCACGGAATTTAGGGTTAACAACGGCGCCATCTTTTAGTATCTTATGATATATTTAGCAGCAGATGAATTCTTGAATTTCTTCGCAATAGAAGATTGTTAGAATGTGCTTATTGTACCTAGGTACTGTAGGAAGTGTTTGAAATCTTAATTTCCAAATAAACTCCATTTCCCATTAGCAAAAGTAATCCCAAGTCCACCTTTGCCGTCCAAAATTTGATTTCAAATTCACGTTCACAAGCCTAGACAAAGCGTTCTCCTTTGTAGACCCGTTGGAAACCCGAAACAAAAATGCACAAATAGGCAAATAGCGCATAAGCAAACAATTTCAACGGAAAGTACTGCCTGCAGGTATTTCATTTTCTGGTCATATTTCGGGGTCGGTTTTATACCTATCAACCCTTTTGACAATTTATCGGGACATCACATTTTCATACAGGCGGGGCTCGGTCGCGCTCATACATATTCAAACGGAGCTTCGCACAAAGCAACGGCAACGTGTTAGAATTACAAAAAGCATCAGAATATGCCATCTGATAAACAATCTATATCGCGATAACCTCGTTGCTGTGATGTGCCGCATGCATTATACAAACTGTTTACTTAATGAAGAAACAGCGGCACGCACGTTGAGGCGGTGGTAACAAGCAGTTTCAATTTTTTTGATATTTTATTTGGCGTTATATCAAGGCGCCACCGGCCTACTTTCGCGATTCGCTGTTTCCAAAAAGTTACCTTCAAGTCACTTTCAAGTCAGCTGTCACAAACAACCGTACTCATAGTAGATCTATGGCGTCATTTGACACAAAGCAATAACTCGACAAAGTTGCTAAATATACGATTCGTAACGCCGACAATGACGTTGTGAGAGCGCCATAAAAGTCTATAGCAGTTTTCTCAACGTTTAATGGACGGCTCTCCGTTGCTTGAAACTCTGTCCCAACTTTGAACAGCGAATTCGAATTTTACTGCGGTTTTCTGTTAAAAGTTTTCATATTTTTTTATGAGACGCGACTGCAACTTCTAAATAATTTTTCATCGCGTGGAAATTGTTTTTTGATGTCGGTCCTTTGAGCATAGTGCGCTGGTTTTAATAAATTAGGCAGGCAATTTCAAATTATAATGTCAAATATTCTAATCGGAAATTTTCAATGCCGTTGAGCACGGTGAGGCGAGTGCTTAGTGATGAACAGAATGACTAATGTGATAATAAAATTAGTAATGCATAATGTGGAAATAAAATAATATAGTGCCATCAAATAGTACTTACCATTGGGATTCAATTACCTGTGGCTGCGCCATGAAGACTATGTGAAATAGAGAGCAAGTCGATACGTGTTGTTAGGGTGACAATGTCTATGAAAATAACATAACACACCCATTTAAAACATTCCAATAGAATAAATTTACCAATAAATCACTAAGTATTCTGATACAAAAATTAAGTTAGCAAGCAAAGGAGTCTTTACTGGTTGATAATTCAATCATTTTTTGAAGACTATCCCTATATTATCCCTCTTAATATATTGAAAAGAATCAAAAGAATTGGACAGTGATTATCCTTTTTTAAATATAAGCCGGCCAATTCAAAGTACTTGACAGCTCAAATAACATACTGAAGGAGGAACTAACATACATACTTATGTTTTAAGTTTGTTCGATAATATTTAAACTCGGGATATTTTTTTGTAGTAGAGGGGTATCTGTTTATCAATGGTAAGTGGTTCTGACCACCTAAAAGTAAAACGAGCTTAAACATGAAAGTAAAAGCTTTAATGAGGCATATCATATTAATTATTCTGGTTCACTTTGTAAAATAGTGAAATGTGTTGTTTCTGTTACCGCTTATAAAAATAAAAGTTTAAAATAAGTGATGGATAAGTAAGCTCGCTCGGGCGAAGATAAATGGATGTGGATGCAATAAACTGAAAGACGTGACTGTTCATAAAGACTTTATATATTTTTATTTCATCTCTTATGAGACGGTTGAGTTACGTTTCAAAGATAATAACCAACAATTAAGGTTGCACGTATTTTTAAATTGGGGTTAAATTAGTTACCCATAACGCCAAGCTATAATCTTAAATTATGTCCTACATCACACAAATATTATAAATGTGAAACTGTTTTTTTTTGATGTTTGCATGTTTGCCCGTCAATGGCGCTGAAACCACTAAACTCTGATGAAATTTGCTGTGCTGGCAGGGTATGAGCTGAATTTGTTGATAGTATACTTTTTATCCCGATTAACAGCTCCCTTGGGATGAAAAAGGAATTTTATGGAGTTACTTTTTTTCCAAAAAACAACGGGCAGGACAACGTCTGCCCTATTAAACCAAAACAATTTGTGAAAACACTTGTAAAATGTTGCAACATTAAAAATGCTGTCTCCATCTTGTATTGCAAGAGAAGAATCCTATAGTAATAAATAATTGAAGCTTTGAAATTTGCAGTCTAAAAGCAATATTTTATTGGGTTCAATGTTAATAACAAATAAGTTTTTATGAGTATTTTTTTTTTCAGTGAATACGATTGATTTACTTTTCTTAATTTTGGAAGCACGCGTTCTTAACATTCTATTATATTTAAGGGTACAACGTTTACAACAACATCACATACATAGATCTGACTCCATGGTAAGTAGATAAATCACTTGTGTTATAGATATCACAATCAACAGTTGTATTACAAACAAACTTAAATAAATACATATAACACCCTGACCAGTACAAGCAGATATGTTCATGCATATAATATTTGTACAGTGCGGGGATCGAACTCGCGACCTCTTGGTTAATAGTGCACATCTTGACCATTACACCAAAGTGGTCGTATACCTACGTTACATCAGGAAATGAGGTTTTTGAAGTAACTTACTACATGAAAAATGTTTATACCACCTCATCTAAAACGTATCAAAGACTAAGCAAAACAACATAACCGTACCTATCCGAACCCTTGGAGAACAAGTACGCTTTTATTACCTACCGCAGGGTCAGTGGGCTCGGTCAACCGGTCCTAAGTGCACAATCATGTATCGGTTGCCAAATCCTCAGGGGACGCCGATATACGTGGCCCCCATGATTCACTGCACCCACAAAAGCGCAGTTTTAATTTTATTTTGCACCCGCCTCCTCCCCGATTTATAGTCTATATTGGACGTTTATTTTGGACGGAATGTGTATTTGATACCGGTTTTTGGAACGCTACAGTGCGCGCTCTGGTGCGGGCTACGGAATCGTAATTGTTTTTGAGTGCGTAAAATCTTTCTTGCCAACAATTTTCTTTTAGAATTTCGAATTGAACTGGCTTATTGGTTCATAACAATTGTTCGGACTCTAGCATAAAATGTTGGGTCTATTGGATAACCCTTCATAAGGATAAACTAAAAAATAGTATAATAATCATCAACAATAATTGTTTTCGCCAAATTACCACTCGTTTATTTAATACATTATAATGGTTGTCTGGAAGAGATCGCTACAATGGATAAGACCACCTAAATTGTAAATCTTTCTTTGTTAAACTTTTTTGTAATTTTTGTTTTGTGTTGTACAATAAATAAATAAATAAAATAAAATAAATAAATATTTCACAACAATCACACCAATTATCTAGTCCCAAATTATGGGTACTAGACAACGGATAAACATACTTAAATACTTTTTTTTTGTAAATAAATACATATTATACATAGAAAACACCCAGACCAGTACAACACACATGTTCATGCACACTTATGCTTGTACTGTGCGGGGATCAAACACGCGACCCTTGGTTTTAGAAGTCCGACATGTGGACCACTGCACCAAGCGGACGTCTAATACAATAAAGTGTTAATTTATTTATCTACATTCAATATCTCTAAAACAAACAAACATACTCCTACTTAAATCCAGCGAAGCCCAAAATAGGGTTATATAAAGTAATTTTCACACCTGTTTCTTAAAACGATGTCATCACGCATTTTTTATGCATTAGAATTCAACCCTTTAATGAACCTTTGACCTTTGCGACCCATGGGTACCGAAGGGTGTCGGCCCAAACCGAAATTCATCGGAAAATAATTTGAAACCTTTATTACAGCCAGGTAATTTGACCAAGGTAGTTGTTTGCTTTACTAATATGTATTTAACTTGTTAGTGGTATATTTATAGCGTTGCTTTCAAGCTGTAAATTTCGTTCACGTAATTTTCATATTACACTATAAAATAGCTATTGAAATTATCAACATTTACTGCAAATACCCTTAAATGTTATACCATTGAATACTTTAGAACATAATATTATACATAGGCTAAAACTTATTTCGTCTTTAAAATACCATATTTCACTCGACGCAAGCGACCTCTAACGGGAACCGAGTGAATTTCATTGGTCATTTTATTGGCTTTGTCGGCTTTCGGCGCCTAAGAAAGACTCTATGCAGTCAAAAGTCACGTATAACCCTTAACTTTTCATGCCGAACTTCAGGGGTGTGCTAGGAAATTTCTAAACGCGAAATTGATGTGTTATTTATGTTCTACGGGGGCAATTTTATTTTCAATGTATTTTGAGTTGTTAGGTTATTAAATGAATACCATACTCATTGAGGAATGTTTGTTATAAAAAAGGCTTTATCTTTTTAGTCGTATATCAGTATTATCAATAGGCAAATGTCGGTAAAACGTCGACTGTTTTTTCTGCTGCTTAACACGTTTGCTCCTAGGTAGTTATTTGATCATTAAATAGTATACTCATGAATCATATGAATAAGTCAGTAGGTAAAATAAATAAATTAACACCATAGCAATAGGTAGATATTGTATATAATAAAATAATGTCGCTGATATTTTCACGTGAGCTTTTTTAAGCTTAGCCACGTTACAAGTTTGCCTATGTATATGTAGTATTGCCAAGTATGTCTATGTGCCTAAATACTTTGCCCATTAAAAATCGTTATTTATTGTTCAGGTCGGCACATAATTTCCGTGCTTCCGTACTTTTAATTATCTGCTTATCGAGAAAGTAAACACATTTAGTCTGGTTGTTTACTTTTATTGCAGCCTCACTAGACGTTTCTAGTCGCTGCTTCCGTTTTACAAAGTGCTTGGGGGCTGATAATAAAATAATGAGCATTCTAGTCACGTACATCCCCTATTACAAGGTACAAATATAAAGTGACAGTCCGAAAACAAAAGGTTTTGAGCCCATTGGATCGAAATTGAAACCCTATTGAGCCTGTTTTTACCCTTCTTTAGACCGGAGACAATTTTCTTGAAAAAACTCGATTTCGAAATATGAGTTTATTAACTTTTTATTATTAAATTGCTTATGAATGAAAAAAATGAACATTTTGACTCACGACGCATAACTTTGGCTTCCTCATTCACTCATGTGTAGGTAAATTTGTAAATAAGTGGGTTTCAAATTTACATTGCAAATAAGTAATCACTTACATTTAATTTAGTTTGTCAAGTGATACATACTGGATGCAGGCTGCGGAAAAGTTATTTATCTTGAAATAAAAAAAAAACACAAAAAGATTATGATGATGATCATTAAACAAACAAATAAAGTATCCAGCGATATTACTCAACCACCTAGCTTGACGATCATTTCCATACACTTTAGTTGCGTATTTAATCGGCGCCTTGCCTCTCTGATTACTATGCTAACCCTACAATATCTAAGTCGCAAATATATTTGACTCCAGCGAGCGTATGGCGGAGCGCCACTGCTCCAACTGTATTCGTTCCTGATTGTGCTTGCTTGCATAATTTAATAACATCGCTCGCTGCGATACTATACCGTTCATTAAACATTATAAACACAGTCTACTTCACAGAATAATGGTGTAAAATCTCTAGCAGCTTCAAACGACCCTCTTCTCCCACTACTAACATTAATTTTTGATGGGATCTGCACGCGAGAGGACATGACCGTATTTGAATTTAAAATGAAGGCGACGGTAACACAGTGACACAATTGGCTGCTTAATAGCACCGACACGTTATTAACTCCCGTCTAGAACGAGTTTTCGTTCCTTATTTAAAAGTGTACACCGACTTTTAAAGAAGCATTTAAGATTTTCGCTCCAAACGCTAGCTAACCGGGATATGTTAAAATTGGGATGAGATTATTATCATTCTGTGCTCTGCATTCATGAGTAATCTGGGTATTTAAATACTTTTATGAGTAGGTATCTTAAAAATAAAACTCTGTTTACCAATACTCGACTAACAATTTAATATCGAACGCCACGGTCCTTAATACATTTATTGTTATTTATAGAATAACAGACGTAATGATATAGTTTCGTATTTCTCATATAAGTTATATCTTATAGATAAGAATTAATAATGGTGCTTTCTTGAAGCTTCAAGCTTAAAGCCAATATTTGAGAGAACTGCAAGCACAACCAATTTCGTTGGGTACGGGAATCATTTAAAAAAAAATACGACTCGGAAATCTTGAAGCTCACTTGAACATACTTGACATATCATAATATGGTTCATGTATTCCAAAGCCTGGTCACGTGACCACGTGTCACGGTTAATCGGAGTTATGCTGACTGCCTGATTGAGTGGCTTGTGGTTTTGATCAATGAACTGCGCAGAACTTTGGGGTCAGTGACCTAAGCTAACTGGGAAATTATCCGACTGAATATGATAGTGTCTTTATATGACTGAAGCGGAAAGAATTGCGATACAGGGTGTATGTCAAAAGAATCGATTCGCAATTTTCAATTGAAGTACAATTATCACAAATTGAAATGTCGGGTTAATCCAAGATCTAACTTCTTTAGTATTTATTCTCGCTTCAGGATCTTGTCCCAAGAAGGTTTTGTGTACAAGATATATTAGATATTTTTTTAATTGCACACCTTAAAAGCTAAAAAATCAAAATATAAGAAAAGTGATTAAGGTTTTAAGAAATGTTGTAAGTTTTATGTAACTAGTCGATCACCGATACAACAGATTCTATCGTTACAAGGACCCGCTATTGGGTATTTGGACGTCAAGAAATGCATCCTAATAAAATGTGCGGTAGTATCGTGTTTACCTATTATTTATTCATTCCATCAATTGCACCAATTTGACGTCAAAGGAGTTGTTCAAATATTGCATGTACTTCGTATCTTGGTAGGTAAATACTAAGCAATATCATGCTTACACACATTCCACACACTTCGACGCACATAGTGCTCACTCAGCGGGTCTGTAATATCTGTGCATCAGTTTGAGTCAGAATATTTTACTCAAACATGCGTATCGATGCATGCATTTGCATGTCTTTGACAGCTACAGCTATTATATGCATACCATTCAAATATTCATTTGCACATCTCAAAGCTAAATAAAGATATTTCAAGACAAAATTACTTTAAAAAAATATGGATCAAGATATAGGTATCTGTAAGTATTTGGCGCAACTGATCCAGAGTTAGGAAGCTAAAGGGAAGCGCTTCCTACCGACCGGGTGTTATGGTCGGGGACCAAGGTCCGATAGACATCATCTTGATTTGTCTATCTATATTATTCTAAAGTACCTATTTTGAATATAGCAATTGTTGGGCAAAGTAGTGCAATCTCTCTGTCTGGGTGTCCGCGGAAGACCAGCGTCGTGGCATTCCTGAGATGCTACGACACATGCTGAGTGGCCCACCTTTTCATTATCCTGTGTATGTTATTTTGAAAGTGCTTTTTTTATTTGGTAAAATATATGATACTGAATAAATTTTTTTTCTCTCTTCTTCAGTCATGTTCAAGTTCAAAAGATTTTTTCCTAAAACAATTAAAATAAATAATATTTCTACAACGAAATAATTCCTAATTCCTTTTTCAAGCTTGTTAAAAATGTTTGTAGTTTTTTTGCTGCTGACGGTCACGATTTGCGGTGACGGAAAAAAAATCGTTAGTACCTTGGCAGTCGTGAAAAAAGTACTTTAATAAAATTCTCTACCAAATACTTTCTGGTGTATAAAATGTATGTTCTGAACCGAGAATCGTGTTCAGATCCCCAAAGAATGCACATTGCTCAGTCCCTATAACTGGGAACGAAACCAATATACTCGTACTTGGTATTTGCATTGCGTTGGATAGTGCATGTGAATTTTGAACGCCACAACTTTATGTAGGCTACAGATATGTAAGCAGTAAGTATTTATCCTGAATTATGTATTTTCAATTATAAAATATAGTGTATAAAAGGCCTCAATTCACCGGCTTCAAAACATAATCAGAACGATCTGCGAAATGAAGCAGTTTCAATTTTATAATAATTAATAATCAACACAAAAAAATATTTCGAGCAACCAAATCTTTTGAACTAAGATTGTCATCCAAACTAAACGTACATACAAAATTTCTGAAAAATCGGACAAGGGAAGTGGGTAAAAATTGGCTTTCAAGATTTGATTCATTATATCAGCCTGTTACAGTCCACTGCTGGACATAGGCCTCCCCCAAGGAGCGCCACAGCGCAAGATTTGATTACAAACAAGCAAACAAACAAATGAATCACAGAATAACAATAACAATAACACGAACTCGCCATGATAACCACCATGATGAGGTTTAACCGGTCTTTAAAAAGTCTATGAACTAGTGGCATAGTCCGACAAAAAACTATCAAAGGTCTCAAACTTGTTAAAAGTAATATGAATTCGATTTAATAACGTTAAGAATACCGATTTTAATGAAACAATCTAGGTAGGTAGGTACTGAATACCGACCGTAATCCAGTAAGTTCCGGTCCACTGCGCTTCCGAAGTTGAGTCCTTAGGGCCCTACACCGCAACTCTGTAGACTTATTTTGCTTACTGACCTTTTGACACCTACTGCTGAGCATAAGCCTTCCCCAAGGATTTCCAACGATATCGGCTCTGAGCATAATTGGCGAAAGCGAATGCCTTTTCCATGCACTTAGCAAACAATAGCGATCGCTATTTTCATCAATTGACCATGCCGCATTTTTTTGGGTATTTCTTATCTTGATCATTTGCAAATGCAGATTATTTCGCGATATACTTATTTAGCTTACATTTAAATTCAACAAACTATCAATATTTAAGCCATCTGAATTACACGAGCTTTAGTGAATATACTCGTAAACGCGTGGATTTAGTCCACGGTTAAAACTGGTTCATCATCATCATCATATCAGCCTGTTGCAGTCCACTGCTGGACATAGGCCTCCTCCAAGGAGCGCCACAGCGCACGATCTCCCGCCCTTTGAATCCAGACACTACCAGCTGCCTTCTTCAGATCGTCTGTCCATCTAGCCGGGGGGCGTCCCACACTACGTTTACCTAAGCGTGGTCTCCATTCCAGAACTTTCCTGCTCCACCTCTCGTCGGTTCTGCGACAGACATGGCCATAAACTAAAACTGGTTAACAACAACAAGAAAAACCTATAAGAATTCAAGGTGAATGCAGACACGATCTTCGTAGTAAGACCCCCGTCTTACGAACTCTAAGGGCGTATTGTTCGAGTCGTAACTTCGAACGGAACCAATAACCGGCTATTACGCTTGTTTGGTGTTCGGTCTCGCTCTGATATTGCGCGACATCTGTGCTTTATTTACGCAAGAGCAGTTAAGAAAATAACAAAAACGATCGCCGTGATTAGGTATAGGAGGTAGGTTAGGTTAGGCAAAAACGCCCTGTTAACGCTTGGATTGCACCCCCGCTTGGGTTGAAAAAGTCACGCTGCTGGAAAGTCACTCACTGTTTGACAAAGCTTTCACTTGTATGAAACTAGCTGATAACCATGCTTACAACAATATTGGTACTATGCATAACTCATCCAAGAGGCTCTTTTTCTGAGATAGTTAATTAAATAAGACCAGAACATCGGATATGTTCATATTTCTATTCCAAATCTTTTCTTAAATTACTGAAAAAATTAGTAAATTGAAAATTTTAATGATTCTTGGAAACAACAAAGCAGTTTTCGGGACAGAGGGCCACATTTCAAATAATAGGAGACAGAATCGCTGTTGCAAAAGCGAACGGACCTTTTAATAACACCGGTTTAATTCACAACAATGACGGTATTAAGCCACTGTCCATCTTAACCAGACACATAAACGCCCCGTCTCATAAATATCATGTTTTAATCTACACACAGAACAAACGGAGGGGCACAATAAAGAAAGCTTAATGTGACGTTTCTGTTTTCTTGTCACGTTTTTTCGCCGTTTAAACGTCCCTCGAACAAATGGCTTGGAACATAGCTACATCGACAGTATACCGAGCACGAGTAAATGAAATACTGTACATACATTAGTGGCTTTTATGTTTTGGATGCATTGGAGCTTCGTATGATAGCATTATGCCAAAGTTTTGCCGAACCACCGCGCACTATCCTATGAGGAACAAGTAAGTAGTATTTAGTAGAAGGAATAAGTCGTTTCGTACTTAGTAGTTAGTGTTGATGGCTAGCTAGGTAAGTCTTTATAAGCCTTATTTGCTTTTGTAATTAACTAAGAAGAAAGCTTACGACGATAAACAAGAAGAACATTATTTTTAATAGACAAAAGTACGTCTGGCAAATTTTTGACACTAAAAAGTTTTTTTTGTAACGTCTAATTATGCTGATTCTTGGTTATCTCCAATGAAACCTCAGACAAAACATACTTTAATGTTAACCAATTAAGCCAGTTACTTACTGCAGATAGAGTCTGAGATCCAGTACTATAAACTATTTTTAAAAGCCCGTGTCATAATAACAATAAGGTGGGTAACCAATTGATGAACATTCGTAGACATTAACAATTCCTAATATCCATTATCTGATATACTAGCCGATAATGGTCGAGTGTTCTCACATTACTATGAGAATTAATTAGATTCCAGCTAAGACCCTCTCCTGTTCAATCAATTGTAATGAAATCGATAAGAGAGTTTTAGCTGAATAGACACCACTAGTACCTCTATATCTTGTTATTGAGACGTGGGGTTCGCTTTTTTACGAAAGATGGCAATTTCATAATTACACCCCCCCCCCCCCCACATCTTTTTTTAGTTTTTGAGTTGGATATTAGTATGGATTTGAATTGTGATTTATTTTTTAATTATGATTAAATTCGGAAATCACAACAAAATTTTACTATTTTATCGTATCTACTGCGTAACTAAGTAAAATTAATGAAAAAAAAAACTTGAACTTAATGCATTAGGACCCCAGAAAAAGTAATACCACCAAAACCACTTAATGCATAAAGTATTATCGAGCTTGAACAACAAGTTTAATTTCTCGTGTCTGCTACGAAATAAGTTGAGAGGCGGAGACTTGGCTTGTAATATATTCACTCCAATCCCCTCCCAAAGCCTTTTTGTTATTTTCTGTCCCCAATCCAGACGACTTTGGAAGAAGCAAACCTCCAAAATTGCAATCACGCAAATTGAAAATTAATGGACCGTGAAATCCAATTTTGCATTAAGGCTTTCTGTACGTAGAACCACTACTTGATCCGACTTTTGGAACACGGATTCTTTCAGCGAAGTTTTGATGTGTATCCAAATACGAACATTTTGAGTACTTTGCTCTCCGAAGAGTTAAAAGGTATGAAATATGTCCGTATTTTCTTTGTTAAAGTAGCAGCTAGCTCACCCTCACTATCGGGATGATAATTAAAAAAAAAGACTTTTTATGCACAAATAAATAGTAAACTGCTGCTATTTTCATACAGTCAGCATGTGTTTTGACGCATTTAATTGGATTTTTGCGGCTGACCATAAGATATTTTGGGACACGTAATGTCTCATACAAATGTATAATTTTCGCTCGCACGCGATGCTATTATGGACGTGACTGGGACAACAACCTTTATGACACAGATGTTTGTTTTAATGTTGGACCATTAAAACTTTTACCTTTTTATACCATTCACTTATTCTCTACGTGATTTTAACATTACGGCTGCCTTGTTATTATTGCCCGTGGGAATTTGGGGTCCTATGTTTATGGCATTCCTATCATTATGTGCTGCGAAATTAAAATTACCTATGAAAAGCTATGAGATAAGGGCGTTTAAGTTTGGTCTCGTGTACGAAGTTCTTAGCTTGTGTTAAAAAACTAAAAATAAAAATATTCAAAAACATTTTAACATTTAAACAATGTGTGGCTAGAGCTATCCTTGTAAGTATGTAATAATACTTGTAACAGGAGGCTTCGCTCTTTCTTCATAATCAGCTTAATTTCTAAAAATTAACAACAAGGTTTAACAAAAGTAACTGTGTAGTACAATCATAATGTGTGTGTGGGTGTGTATTGTAGCCCTACGATAAGATATCTTAGGAACGGTCTGGATACCCAAATACTCAACAATTTAAATACTTACGTGAAACTGAATTTTATTGGTTTAGGTTATTTGAAGATTCTAAATTTGATTCTTAGTTAGCAAATCTTCAGTCTCGGAGTAACCGAGTGAAATAAGCTTATTGATTAAGGTTTTCTTGCAATCGGTAAACAGCATAATTTTGTTAATATCTTATGAAGAATGCCATAGAATAACGCGGACTTGGAGGAAAATTGTCGCCTAGCAAATGTAGTCCCATACGAGTATATAGGTATCCTGTCTCCTGTCCACCCTGTTCTATCTTCTAGCTTGAAGTAAATTACGATTGAAAGGTAGTGATTTATGTATTTTAAGCACTGAGGTCATATCTACATGTCTCAGTTGATTCAGGCACGGTACACAGATTTAAGTAGGATCAATACATTTGAATAATGTTTGCAAATTAACGCAAAAGAAGAAAAAATAAAAGCAATAAAACCAATTTGAATAAACTTAAGCGAACGAACCTAAAAAAGATTAAAATACTGGCAAACGGCTATATAATATATTCCGAAACTAAATAAAAAAGTCACAACATTTATCTTAGTACCGTAAGACGTTTTTATATTACTGGTCTTAAATATAATGTCTTCATCAATTTGTGGCAAAAATGGGACAAGACCCGATTTGTAACGAGGAATTAAACGAAAATAAATCAGCACAAGTTTCGCAGTCAAAATTTTCACTGTGTAAGAGGAAAATTAATAAAATACAGTAGGTATCTAAAAGTTAACGGGCAGCATAACGGTTCGTGTTATTTAAGACGAGAAGTACATTGATTTTCTACTGTTAATATGATATTTCTTTCAAGATTGATGCTTAATCCATTACGGTTCACACCTTCCTGACATTTCGTTCAGGCAAATAAACATAAATTATGCAACTTGTATAAAATACTGTTTTTTTTTTACTTTAACTCATAAGTAAGCACCGTGAAGTAAGAAGATAAATCAAAATATAGTTGATGGAATCAGGCGTTACTTTGCGGAAATCCACGACTAAAGCTGAAAAAGAGGATTTTTTTGCTTTAAATTTCCACCAAACGACGCCAACATAGGAACCAAAATACATCCAGCTGTAATCACCTGAAAAAGCTAGAACTGGAAGTCGCAGGACTTACAATACCTACAACTCACAACGTGACATAGAAGATGCACCTGAAATCACAACACTGACACCAACAAACACTCGACGCGTTTCGCCACTACACGTGGCATCCTTAGGAGATGTTGTCGCTTCACTGAATTCGCATTTGGTGGAAATTTAAAGCAAAATAATCCTCATTTTCAGCTTCATAAATCAAAATGCAATTAAATATATAATATTCTATCAAAGCGAGAATAAAAAATTCATGAGCCGGGGCCGATAATGCGATCGGTTCGATGCTACTTCATTATTCCATTAGGACAGCAGATGGATAAATCATTAAGAAAATTATGCAAAATCACTCGATTCTGTTTCAAAACAAAAATTAATACCCGTGAGAAAAAGATGACTGGCCAGAATTGGTGTTCATAGATACTCCCTTATCGGAAATACCTTTTGGGGAACGGCTCGAAAAATTGTAAGGCGTCTGTATTTAAAAGATAATAACTTTAAAAAATCTTTGATGTTTAATTTTATTACTGTAGCGTTCCTCCGTTTGAAAATAATGTGATTAAGACTAACGTTGATTATCTACTCGTTTGGGACATTATTATTTTTTGTGTAATGTTTTTCCAGTACTGGGGAGCTGCTATTTGATAGAAACCCTTCGAATGATTACCAAGACACCTGTCAAAATATATAAAATCCCCTTCTTTCGTCGCAAAACTTTGATACAACGTTTCGATAAATGTACGCGGCGAAGTTGTTATTCTAACTGCTCTCAGGTGCAATGACTGTACCTGCAAACATGCACCTGCAAATGTAAATGCAGTAAGTAAACGAGTTTGTAACGACTTACCCTGGGTGCATCACTCAGGATCTAAATTTCATATTTCTGACAGAGCACTTAAATGTTTTTCAGAAGCCAGCGATAGCGCTGCTCTGTCACCGAGATTTTTGCTGTTGGTCCTAGTGTATTACTTTTAATGATCTTAATTTCAGAACGCAAATTGTCTGATAGCGATCTCTTTCGAATTTATCCATTTCATTGAAACTTAACAGATCCACGGTGGACCAGCGATCTGGTTAGGGTCGCGAAAAGCCACTGGATGCGGTAAGCCTAAGCTCAGCAGTGGGCGTCGAACTGCTGATGTTAATAATAGTCCTCCTGGCCGATTTCGACCACGGCGGCCAATCTCAATCTCAAAAATCTCTCAACAGAGATCAGCCAACTACGCAGGAGATATTATAGTGCACAAGTGTGAGCGCAATACACAGGTGCACTCACTGTTCCATCAGTCTCAAAGTTCGGTGAGACGGTAATCCGACATGACCGGAGAGAGATGACACTGCTGCTGATGATAACGGATCCAAAAATACATATTACTTTACCGGCTGTTACATGCCGTGCCTCATCTCAATTATGGGTTTCCAGAATTAAGGCTTAATATGTTAAAAGCAACAGCCTGCATTTTAATTTATTTACAAAGTAATTAAGGATCCATTTTAATAGGTATATTCTGAAATTTCACTCTTCCATCACAAAACAGATTCAATTATATGCCATGCGTCATTTTTCAATACATTTCATTAAACTGAGTAGCGTCTGACACATCTGCGGAACCAGCTTGAATAATCTGTATTACATAATAATTCATATTTAATTGAACAGTCACAAGCATACATATCCGATGGAATATTGGTATTGGTATTGATCTTGGGTTATCATTACATTTATTAAAACATTAGGTAGGTATATTCATCACATTGTTATCAAAGTTCGCTTTAAAATATAATATCAAATAAAAATCGTCATCTTTTGCCATTATACAGTTTTAGAGACAGGCTATTATTTTTATAAGGCTTTTTATTGATATGTACGTAAGGTTTACAGTTTCATTACAGTTTTTTTCATTGAAATTACGATTTTCTTGTCGCTTACTGCTTTTGACCGTCGTGAAATGTTTACCAAACCATTGTGCTAACGCAGAACATGTTACATCTGGTTACATTCACAATAACACCAATGTGTTGTACACGACAATACACGCCGTTTGACGTCTCGTATCCTATTCCATTATTCTTGTTCTATTATTCTAAATTAGGGTTTCTCGCTAGTTAGAGCTTGGTGTGAATTGTTAAATTTCATTTCTGAAAAGCTACTCTGCGCCCCAGGCGTGCTTACTACCTAACTAGAATTTAATTATGGATAACTGGAGACTGTGTGAACAGTTTGTTATTAGGTCGAACGCAGACGGACGGCTTGCTAAGTTTTCAGACGTTCATTGCGACTTGAATTGAATCTTAGAATTGATATGGATATGGAAGACTAATTAAATCTTAAGCTGCGACATATGAGATTTAAGGGGAGCGGAAGGAGAAGTTTAATTTAATGATTGATGTTGGAATATATACCGATAAGTGTCATAAAAATTATTAGCAAGGACCTATGTCCTTACTGTCTTCAGACATATCTCGAGTATGCTACGTCATTATAGGGCTGACGCGATTCCGCGATCCGAACACGTTTTTGCTAGGTACCTCAGATGTGCCACATGAAGTCGATGGACTAAAGCATTCGAACCGTTTGTAACGGGATTATTTACACAATAGTTTGTGAGCACATCGTGAGTAAGACACTTCATTCATGACAACGAAGGCTAAACAAGCCAAAGCATTTATGATTGATTACTTGCATGGCCGACTCTACCGTACCGTACAAAGTCACGGACAGAGCCACGGACGAATAGTTTTCCTATCAATAACATCCAGAGATATAGTCGAATTTTGCCCGGCTGATGTTACGGCAAACAGTAATAGCTCTCAGGGACGAGAAAATATGAAGTTTATTAATACAAGGGCATTTTCCGTGCGTTGCTTTTAGTATGATGAAAGTTGGTGTTCTACTCCCTTGTGCCACATAAGTCCATTAAGCAAATGGATAGAACGGAAACGAGAGCTTATTTTTAATTTCGTTGTCATGTAAATAATGCTAATAGTGTGTCCCTTGCCACCGTTCTTATTAATTAGAGCATTTGCTAAATTAAAAACGAAGCTTCTGTTCTATTTGTTCTCGAGACAGAACGCTTTGTTTACCTTTCGTTTGAACATTTTTTATTCATTATGAAATACTGTTCTTATTTTTCATATACAAGAAAGATGGCAATAGTCGATGAGTGCTATTCTTGCACAAACCTTCCTGCGCACTTTGTTTATTTTCCGACGCATTTGTGCATTATTCCCAATTCCTGGTATCTAGCATGCACAAGATTATAATATGGATCGCAAAATCTTAATTGCGTGGTAATAACTGTATTCTTGGTTATATTGAACACCCATGTCAAATACAATCTCACAGTAAGACTCAAAAATACTTGTCATTAATGTCACCCGAAAATGTTAACTTCATTTTTATCTCAAAGGTTACTTATTGAAGCAGGGCTTGAAAAATTCCGATTTAATATAAATAAAAAACTTTTAGAAAAGATTTTGGATATATATCTGATATACATCGAATATTTATCCAAGTATAAGTAAGTACCTTATTTGCAGGATGAGAATATTGTATATGAAAGCTTTTTCAGGCCATGGAAAAGGGTCATCTCTCAAATTGTTGAAATACCTTGTCCTATAAAAAAAGATCGTAGGAAGAAATCACTTTTAGCATTAAGACTGCCTTTTTACTGTGTGGAATAATTTTTTAGTTCATCTTTTTAGAAAAAAACATAGTCGATAAGTGAACTTGTTGTAGTGAATAAGTTCATTTGCCCTTGTCAAAATGGATATATACGAGTATTATTAATTTTTAAGAGAAATCTATTGTTATATACCTATATCATGATATAGATCCTTCGATGTATATCCTCGAACCCGGCATTGAAGTTTCGAAATGAGGGCGGTAAAAGCATTTATTAACGATTGATTTCGCCATTTCTCCGTTTCGAATCTAAAACTCATCATCTTCCCTTGTAGCTAAATCATATTCGGGACTCGTTAAGCAAGCTTTGGAGGGCCGACCACTTCGATGTAACTTTTAAATTACGTCTCCGCTCTCGCTAACTTATTTACTCCTTATAAGAAGAAACAAAATATAAATCCACTTTTCAGGTCAAGAGATAATGGCCTTTGATAACAACCTGAAAAAGCTTTCCGCTGTTTTGTTTCTTTTATCTTCAACTTTCGTTGAAGTTTTCCGCAAAAATTATAACTTGCAAGATTAAATAAAGAAGTTTTAATAAATTGTGTTAGGTTACCGTGGATTAAGGCTGAGATGAATCCGATGATTGGGTAGACAGAATATGTTACTGGAATGGGTGGCGAGCTGCGAGTTTGACGAAACGCTTTTTTGGTTGAGTTTGAGATTGCTGATTAGGAATGCAAAGAACGTGTAAGGAAGTCAAAATAATCATTTGTGCCAAATCAGCTTAGCTATCATATGCCACGTGCTAACACTTAAGAGCATAAATTTTCATTGCCAAAATTTCATACGCTGAATAGTAATCAGATTGTAAATATTTTACTCATATCAAAATACTACAACACGTGTTTTGAAAATACTGTGTTCATTCCGTAGTGAGTTACAACCTACATTTGCAGCCATAAAATATTCTTGCTAGAATAATGACTAAACAGAATATTTGAATAGCCTATAGAAGGGTACGCGCCCCCGGGAATCAAATAAAAATACATGAAATTTCTGTGTTATAAAGTATCTACATATAATACCTTTTATGCTTTCGCTTCCTATGAGAATATGAAGAAACATAGGGTATTATCATGTTATCATATGAAATGTTTTATTATTAAAATGAAACAGCTATTTGCTAAGAACTTAACACTGACGGATGGTAGTCTGCTATAGCAATAATATAACAATAAAACATCTATTGTGTCTGGCTACCATCCGTTAAAGTGTTAAACATACCAAATCAGAGTTAAAAAGGTTTCAAGAAATAGAGACAAAAGTCCAAAATTTGTTTATGTTGGATTTTCAGTAATACCGGTCCTCGTTATAATTCACACACACAAACTATACCTACATTAAACTGAAGTGAATAACCGCGAGGCATTGACTTGAGTAAATAAACCAGACATGCTGTGTTGCCTCAGCGTCATCATAAACTGCATCGCACAAATTAGTAGTTTCCGTTGCACTCCGCAGCGAAACGTCGAAAAGCCGAAAACAAATAGTGCAAGTCGCAGTTGCACTTATTCCGGCGTCTCACCCACCAAATATCGCGGGTTATTATGCAAAATTTGTGCCAAAACTCATCTCGGGAACGGTTCCATGGCGGAAACCATCGCCCTTTATTCACTCGCCGCGCAATTGCAATTGCGGTGCGAAATTCCGCATGACAAATTGTCAACTGATTGCGGTTCAATTTGCTAATTAACGATTTGTTTGATAGATTTTGATTAAAACGCAACTAACGCGAGCGAATCTATTTCATCAGATTGTTAGGTTGCGTCCCCAGGCGGTGGATGCATGAGGGACCTTAATATATTTATTTTCCATCGAAGCGATTTTATAATTGGAGAGTTAGCTCGTCAGTCCCACAGTGATGCGATTTAGGTCGTTATTTTCACAACGTCAATGAACGAAATAAATTGATTACACGTTCGAGTATGCGTGGGGAGGTTTAATGCACAACATGTTAATAAAATTGGGAATTTGAAAATTATTTTTGTGTTACAGGGAACTAAATAATAAAATAGATTCAGCTTACACTTATTTTATATACAAACTGAATTTAAAAATATTGTTTACCATTGCATGACCATTGTTTATCAGCTACTATAAAGTCTTTTCAAACCAAACATTTCACTAACAAGCATTGTACCTCATTTACCGATATTAAATACTGAGAAATGGCAATTACTTCTGTTGGATTCCTAACAACATTTTTACGAAATTGTTCTCCGAAGAAAATTTACTTGATGTTTCATCTTCATTACTTATGTTTAAGAAACTTATTAACATGAACAGAACGAACCATCTCTAACGCAGGTGGAGCTCTTTTACTAAATTGACCTGGAACTTTTGCATTGTAACTTGTGAATCACAGATGCCCGCGGGATCCAAACATGCTACATTAGGTAAGTGAATCTTCAAAACTTTTGCAGCCCTTTTCATCCCTTGGAGGTAGAATTTCGCAAAACATAAACTAAAAGTAACCTTCATGCATACAAAGTCTCAAGTCTTGAGACCCAAATGACTTCGTGTAAAGCAGAAACGAGTTTTGATTTATTGATGGTTCATATGCGACTTTGCTTTTCTACGATCACCTGATGTTGGTTTGCAAATTCTGATAAGATGCTATACTACTTATACCAAAAGATGTCTTTAAGAGCTTAAGAGCTATGTAAAACTTTTTTTTGTGTGTAATGAAGAATCATCACTTCTAATCTATATTAAAAAAATGTTGAAAAAAAAAAATGTTAATGGTCTCATATAATAATGTTAACGGGCTTCTAGAACTACAGAACACAAGAAACACAAACCCGCTTGCCGCTGAATCACAGAAACTCCTGCGAATTGCTTATGTGCAAGGACTACGGATCAACTTCGCAAGGATCAGAACACATGTTGGAACAGCGGGAAATGAATGTGTAGATCTAGATCGACACATTCATTTTGCTGCTAGCACAACATTAGCAGCCAACTTTGATAAAACACCAGAATACCGATTACGTGCATTCCGATTAGCTACGTTAAGAGGAGTAATACACTGTGAAACCTCGAGGCGGCTGAGGTGTTATACATGGATCCAACACTTTTATTCATACTAAATCACTTCTAGACACATTTTTAGACCTCATCAACTTCCTCGAAAAATCAAAAACTACATTTCTTTTACACAATACGTCAATAACCACTGATGGCACTTAGAATATCAAAAGAGCTTTCACACAGTGGCACAGGACACCTGCCCTTGCGATAATGTGGAGGTGCGGAGCTGGAGACACCTTGAAGATAGCCGTCGATTTTCAGTGAACCGCCATGATCACTGCTTCATATGCAACAATCTTAATAGAAATCCGTTCATTCTCGCCGAAATCCTTACGAAAGAAACGTCAATTAATACGTTTTTCAACTTCATTACATACATAAATGAGCTTAAAACTTTTAATCAAACTTCACAACGAATACGTAACGCCGCAACACGGAATGGCCAGCCGGATAAGGCTCGATCTCGCCGTAACCATTCACGACTTTAAATAGGTATAAGCTATGTAATAACTTATAACCCTCGCTGTATCTGGTTTAATTAAATAGATTTAATAAATTACCATAATTCTTTAAAAAAAATGTTATGATGTAACACAACTCCACACTAAGTGGACACATTATGTAAGTAATATCCACCGTACGTTAACAATTAATTAGCCACCCAACAACTCACAAATAATTGTATCTACAAGAAAACACTGTTGTGTTTATGGGTGTAACCCGATAGCCTCGTAAATACAGCATAACGCTGGCTGTATAACAATATTTAAAAAAAAACATAATATTAGCACCAGAACTTTATAAATAGTACCTAAGAAAATATAAATACTATGTAGAAATAGTACGAGCAACATGCAGTAATTAATTGGTCGCTTAAGTGAAGACACGCCTGTCAAATATATATCGCTTACACACCTAAAAGCTTTCAGCTAGTTAGCAAATCCCAAGTCGCTCATAGCTAATAGTGATACAAATATTAATTTGAGTGCTAACCGCGCCTGTGTTCCTGTCACCTCATTCCCGAAATTAATGACAAACAGAGTCCCTCCCTGTCTCTGAATGTCACCCGGCAATGTTTTCGATGGCTAATTGACTCAGTTAACCCTTTGTTAGTGATGACATCTGAAATGGGCTAGTTAACCCATGACATGTCACGCAAAGGATAGCGCGTTTCGGGTACCAATTTGTCATTACAGCCACATGCATTGTTCGCCGTTTCTATTGACGAGTTGGCGAGTTGTCATTAGTTGCATCACCTTTGTAATGGTATATCAGAAAGTTTTGCAAATGATTTCCTATATGGTAAGTGGTCCTACATTGAACCAGGTAAATTTCAGAGGCTCACAGTGTGCTTGTTTTTATGTATGCTTTTTATTTGTTTTTCTATAGATAGATAATTTATTTGGCTACAATTCTTTAAAGATTTACGAGTATTTCCTTTATTTACTTTCGTTTCAGTATAAAAAAAGATTTAAAAAAAATGAGATTTGGTTCAATGAGTACTTTAGGGCCATCAGATTGAACCAGGGCATGTTCCACATTGAACTACCTTAGGGAACATATTTTTAAATTTATTTTATACTTAAGTTCTTTGCAATGCTTATAAAAAAATAGTATTTGTGCTGTGTAAAAATAGTAAATGTACTGGATAATACAACAGAGTGTAAATTAATTTACAAATGATACAGTGATCAAACACGATTCTCTTGCGTATAATTTTTGAGACACCCAACGAAACACTAACTAGCAGTAAAAACAAATAAGCATGCTCAGCCCTTCCTTCACAGTCTGTCAATAAATGAAAGTGTTGCAATTTTTATTGATCCAGCTACAAAACAAAGGAAGACCTAAAATGAGCCAGTCTCACAGAAGCAGGTTATTTTACGCCTCGTAAAGTACAAAATAATGTCTCCGCGATACACATAAATCATGTTTTACGACATATTTCATGTTTCAGCTACTTTTTCATTTTAAATTGCAGATTTCGAATGTTCAAGTGAATTTGAGTGCAACAAAGGGGTGCATTTGAGGGGTTCACTTAAAAAAGTTTAGTTTATTAGTACGATTTATTTTGGTCTTGTATTGTAAACTTGCTACAGCTGACTGAGCGCGTGTGGTCATAGGACACAGTGTGATAATTTGCGTGCATTAAATACATCGCAAACTGCACAGTTTAAAACCTTTTTAGGGTTCCGTACCTCAAAAGGAAAAAACGGAACCCTTATAAGATCACTTTGTTGTCCGTCCGTCCGTCTGTCAAGACCGTTTTTCTCAGGAACGCGTGGAGGTGAAATTTCTATATGATACTTAGGTCTACTGTCCCTGGAAGCTGTAGAAAAATCAACCTTCTAAGCCAACGCAATCAAAAGATACAGCCATTTAAGCTGCAAATTTCCGCATATTTTCGAAACTCGCACGGGAATCAAAACCTACAGGGTACTTCCCGTAAACTTAGAATCTTGAAATTTAGTACGAAGTCACGTCTTATAGTACAGATATAGGAAAAATTACAAAAAAAAATATTTTTGAAAAATATTTTTGACAATTTTGAAAATTTCAAAGTTACTACTCCTTATCTACAGGTTTGTACGGAACCCTCGGTGCGCGAGTCCAACTCGCACTTGACCGGTTTTTTATAAAAAAAGCTACTGTTTGTTTTAGTCATGTTTTTTCAGAAAAAAGTTGTGTTGTTCCAAATGAAATCTAATTTTATAAAAAATCTTGATATTTTTTTTTTCAACTATGGCCCTTAATATCTCGGCAACCAGTGATTTCCCAGATATAGTGTGGAGAAATAAAATGATCAAGATCATGAGGAGAATTCAAGGTATAAGGTTCCGTAAGGCTTTTTTTTCACCATTGTATTTCGCAAAAAAGGCGACGCGTACCATCTGAGGTAAGTAAATAAATATTTAGTTAATAGATATGCAAGTCAATTAAAACTAAAAAGGGAAATGTACCCTTATCATCACCTAAGGCATTTAAGATTATGGAACCTCCGATTTTGCCTTTGAAATTGGGTAGTGACTACCGTCCGATATAATATCCATGGTTTATACAAGCCGTTCTGAAGAGACAATTTTCATGGGGCTCCGGTGACCAACATAAAGGGTGCTTTGAAATTGAATACTGGCTTTGCCTCAATGAAATGATAAAGGCAAATACCTTAAGGTAAGGTAATCTCTTAGAAAATGCACCTGGAATGACGCAAAGATTTTACAAGAAGGCACCTACTGAGAGAATAGACCAAGCTGGCAATAAGTTGGCTGGAATGCTGACTGAGAATGTTTTTGTTGTACTTAAATATTTGTAAAAATATTTCTCTCGGGTGATTTGACATTGATGAAACATACGCTGGCTCAAAGCGTTATAAAGCACTTACAAAATTCAACAACTCCATTAAGGTTCTCGGTAGCTCAGTGGTCAGCATTGGACCGGACTTCCAAAGGTCGGGGGTTCGATTCCTCCCCGATAACCGGAGCCGAAAAGAATTTTTTAAGTGTTATCTTTTCGAAATTAAAAAATAGCGTTGTAAACGCGAAAAATACTTAACAACGATTATTATTATTATTATAAATTATCAATGGCCAGGTCAAATGAGCAATCTTTATGACCCAATATTTTTAATTAACTTTTAAGGCTATGTTAAATACTTAGCGGGTATGACTTTCGTGCTTTAGTTTCGTTCTTGGTCTGTATAAACGACATGTTCCCAAGTCCACAGTATTTTTGTTCCGAATGTTGAATCGGAGACATCATTTAATAACTTACATATTTTCTTGCGGTTGGAAAACTCGGATTAACTCGACAACGAATTTGATAACGTTTTAGTTGTGCAGTTGCACTCCGCTTTTAAAGAATTAACTAACATTTTAAAGATCGTCAATTATTATATTTCCCCCTATATATTGTATATATTCCACGAAAATTGCATCCGGCGTCCCATCAGTTTGTCTCATTAATTTTCACTGAGTGTCTAATTATATTTCGAACGCAATTTCATGTCATCGTGAATATCAATCATCGGATTGAACTATCTGCGGGACGGCACATTAGCGGTATGTACATTTCGCACCCTTAGAAATAAAGTGACCTAACTCAAAATTCCTGTTACACTCAATTTTACCATAAACTGACCTTATAAAGCATGCTCTATAACCCTAGTAAAGTAAAAGTGACCCATCTCTTAGTAAAACAGGGCAGCGCATACTTCGGTCTCTTTCACTCGTCCCGCTTTTCATGTATGCACATTGAGTGAAAGAGGCAGAACTAGTTTTACGTCGGCGGTTTCTGTGAGTGGTCTTCTAAAACATCGGCGGATTTCGAATTGTGTCTCTTTATGGCAAAATATTGTCAAGGTAAGTTCATCAATTTATTTACATAAAGTGACCTTTTACGAAATAGGTCTGTATTTAAGCTAATCATGTTATAGTATTTAGTGTTCATTTATGGATTCGGTCTGTTTAGTTAAGAATATAAATAAAAGATACACGATACTATTGTGAATAGGACTATTTATGACTAAAATAAGCGAAATTATTTTTGTTTTTCTTGATATTGCGCCTGTTTATAAGTAAAAATAAAAAGGAATGATTAATTTTTTTTTGGAATGTGTCGCTTTAATATAAAATTTGTGTAAGATATGCATAGGTTTATGTACCTTATTAGAGTAATAAATCTTGTTATTTCAGACTACTTCACGAGTTTACTAGTCAAAATGACATCGAAACTAGTTCAAATTATGTTTAGTTTGACGGGAATAGCACCTCCAAAATTGCAGACTGATAAAGAAAACAAAGACAGGGAACCTCTAGTGGAATGTCAAAGTAGTGAAGTTGCTAAATGTGTAGAAAATCAGTATAGTTGTTTCGAACGACTGGAGTTTCGAAAAAGAATACCAACTTTATTATGATGCCGTAAATAATGAACAACTCATTACTACTTACAATACTACCATGTAAAAATGAAGACTTCCATCAAGATTGTGATGTAGGTGACGTTATAAATGAAAGCTTCGAGGATCACGTGGAAAAAATCCACCACAGAAAGACATCATTAATCCTGAAACAAATATCATGTCACCGTCAGTATCAAAGATTTCATCTGGTTCTCGCCCCGTAAGAAGATCAGCTTCAATTACCAAATACAAGATTTCACCATTACACTCCGACGAAAGCGACGCGGACCTCAGTGATAGCGATCCTACATTTACCGTGCTAAAAAAGGCTACCAAAAGTCGTAAGAGTTTTACTAATTTTATCTCACGCTCATTTCAAAGTCAGACAAATCACCATGCCGTAGCTCATCTTCTAGCAGTTCATCCAGTAGCAGTTCTTCATCCAGCTGCAGTATTTCATCTAGCAGCAGTTCATCATCGACTAGTAGTGGTGTGTCATGACCAAAACACCAATAATCCAGGTAGTAGTTCTTTATCAAACAGCCGAAAAAGGAGAAGGGATACCACGAAATGGAAGCAGACGTCCGCTGAAATTGGAACAGTGGATAAGCTTATACTTCCATGTCTAAACGGCAATTTGAAGCACGCTCCGTAAAACCACCGTGTTCTAAAAATTTAGGCTGAAATATCGAGAAACTATCAACGAGGAGCAAAGATCAAGTATTTCAAAAATTCTGGGAATTAAATGACATTAATCTACAGCGCTCCTAAATAAATTTATGTATGACTGAAATAGCTTCAAGCTATCGATACACTAATGCTCAAAATACACGAAAGTTTGACCACGCATTCTATTTCACTCTAAATAATGAAAAAAGGTGTGTTTGCAAAACATTTTTTTTAAACTAGATAATACTGATCACATGATTTACACCGTTAAAAGTAAGAAAGACACTCAAGGTTTTGTGGAGAGAGACTTGAGAGGTAGGCATGACAAATACGTAAAAGTTGACGAAAATATTATTAAAGATATGAGAGACCACATAAATCAATTTCAATCTCACTATTTAAGAGCACAGACAACACGAGAGAACATCGATGATTTTAGAACAATTGCAGAAAGAGATTATGTTGACAATCAAAAACAAAATAACAAGAGTTACGAAATATTCACCACTGAATTTAATATTGGCTTTTTTAAGCCAAAACAGGATCAATGCTACTAATGCAATCAATATTTACTATTTACAGATGCCAACAGAGTAGATGTTCAACCTATTTGGAGGAGAAAGTTAAATCGTCTGTGATACTACTATTTGCGCAGTTTTTGATCTTCAGGCTGTAATGCAATGTCCAACGGGCGATAATTCTGCCTTTTACTACAAATCGAGGCTTAACAGTTTTAATTTTAATATAGTAGAGTAAGATAAACCGAAGGAATCTAAATCTGATCTTAAATACAGCTGTTAAAAACGTAAATTGCTATGTTCGGGACGAAACCAACTGTAAGAGAGGCTGAAACAAATTAGGATCTTGCTTATTTAATTAGCTTCAATCGATTGATACAGGATCAGATGGAAGAAAAGTCGACGATTTTTTTTTTGGCAACTGTGGTGGACAGAATAAAAATAAATTTGTAGCGAGTTTATTTTCATTTGCAGTTGTGTACTTCGAAAATATTCAATCTATTACACATAATTATTTGATACTAGGACACACAGACAATGAAGGGGACAGCGTGCAAAGTTTAATAGAGAAAGAAGTGAAAAAGAACCTTAAGTCTGGTCCCTTATACATTCCACAACACACGTAACCTTGATGAGAAGTGCTAAGCAGAATGGTTCCCCATTTCTTGTTCACGAACTTGACTACCATTATTTGTATGATTTGAAAGATTTACAAGTTTAATGGGGCTACAACTTCACTGAAAATGAAGATAGAGAAACGAGCAACTTGAGCAATATTAAATTGTTAAAGTTTACGAAAGAAGAACCATTTTTGATCTTTTACAAGACTTCTTACAAATATGATTTTAAGAAACTTAAGTTAATAGGAAAGAAGAATTTGATTTTTTCGTGTGATTTTCAATTATTAAGAGCAAATGTTACTCTTTATTGATTAGTTAGAAAAATTATTTTATGTTTTGTTATCGAAGCCGAAGTTTATTTAATAAAACTCGAATGTTATTATGGATAGTTTAAGACCTTTTAGACTTATTTTTTTATTTGCTAGTCAAAATTGACAATAAGTAACTACCGACCTGATTAATGTTAAGACTTGAATGAAAAGTTTTAAGGCTGTTGTAAAGACTAGCGTCTAACTAGCGAATAAATATAAATACATACATAAATACACTTGATTTTTATAGCTTTGCATTTTAATTTACTACCTTATATTCACATAAAATTTTGTGTAATAATGACTAGGTATTAATTATGTCCACAGATTCATTTGCAATATGCGTCATAAGCAGGCTTAATTCTCCAAAAATCTCTTTAGTTTCATAATAATTTTGTAATAAAGTGACCTAATTTAAAACCACTTTATATTTTATGTCAAAATATATACTAAATATAGTACAATTAAAAAAAATACTCTACCACTGTTAACTCATAAGGTTTATCCATAAATCTACCTAAAATCAATCATATGCGACGGAACACGAAAGAGATATAGTCAATTGTATTCAAGACAACACTTTTTTGAAGACTTTCTTGCTCATTTACCGCAAATTGCATTTTTTGGATTCGGTCAGTTTCATTCTAAGGGTGCGATTTATATTATTCCAGGTAGCGTGTGATTAGTAGTTCTACTGTATACTCGGTTCCCCATCCAATTTACCACAGCAATCAACCGTGGTTGATAAGCCGGGTTTGTGCCATCTAATCACACGAGCCGATAAGCACACGAATTCTTCCTTAAAACAACAGTTGAGAGTCCAGAATGGAATGGACAAGCATTTTGTTTAATACACACTTATTGCCAGGAAGACTAACGTTATAATAGGTTGGACGGGATGATTACTCTCGCTAATTCATATCTCATCTCACCAGACTATATAGGTATGTCCCACTGCTGGGCACAGGCCTCACCTCAACTATGAAGTGGTCCGAGCCATACTTCACCACAATGGTGGAGGGGTGTTTGTTAGGTGATTGACCAACCTTCTTGCAATGCTTGTATTTACAAGCATCTCCGCCATTGACCATCCCAAACATGACCGCGCCTAAGGTTGCTTAAATATTGCTATCACTACCAAAGCGCTGCGCCCAAACTCCAATTTCACAGGTGCTAATTTACATGTCCAGTAAATAAGGTCATGTAGCTAAACAGTTAAATAAATATTTTGTGTTTAGATTTTTTTTGTTAGTGAAAACAAAGTAAGTAGGTGCAGTGCTATGTGCTATGAAAGGGAGTGCAAATTAATTAAAAGTAAGTTAATGCATATCTTAAAAGGTTATCAGTAATTTGTCATGTTATTTATTTTTCTCACTTTTTCTAAAGTTTAAAGTTTTTCCTGATATTATTTTAATTATTCATAAATCTAAGGTCAATATTTAGTTTGAACATTGTTAGCCAAAAATGAGAGCCTATTTCTTGCGTGGCTTAAAGTCATTACATGATTTAACTTATAGCACCTGTGTACAAGTCCTTAATAAATAAGTAGGTATCTACATGTCTTGCAATGCAGTGCAGCTTTGCTGACAACCATTCTCTAATTGCGATGTCAAACTGTATATCAATCAATACGATCCAATCGGACTGGCCTGAGGTATTTGGCTTATGCTAATGCGTCTTGAAGTTAATCTGATAACTTGGGAGCGGGCAGCGGTCATTTTGCTTGTTTAATTATTAAAAGGTTATCTAGTATTAGCTGAGGTTCTCTTACCTGTGGTATTTTTTTTTTTTATAACCTAGGGCTGTTTTATGTGTGACACTTATGTCTGTTTGCGTTGTTGTGTTTTTGTGTGTCTGCCTGTGGTATTAACTCCCGAAAGGATAGTTCGATTTCAAAGGGTTTTTTTTTAATTCGAAAGATAATTTAATTACGAAGGTTCTTAGATATAGTTGGTTACAATACGCCCAGCCGTTGAAGCTTACCAGCCTTTTTCCTGACTCATAGCGGGTTTTTGAACTGGATAGTTGGTTTTAGTGCTAGGTACATTACTTTTAGTTGGTTTTACATATAATGTGAGGTACGAGAAAAGGTTATCATAGCTATTATAGAATTTAGGACAAGATACCTATCCTATTAAACACAAGTGAAAACGCATTTCTTCCCATTGGAGTTACAACATATCTTGTAACTTTACCAATTCTGGATGTCGTGTTTTATGTTGTAATTTCTGTTCAGTGGACTTAATAAATATAAATTAATATTTAAAATGTAAATGGTAAGGTTTTTTTATAAAAATTTGCCTATCTGAGGGAGATAGGCAAAATTTTATAACAACCTAATAGACCCACCATTTGAACTTAGTCTGTCAATATTGCATCAGCGCCGTCCTGCAAACTGAAATAAAATAATCATCTTTAATATAACCCAAGGCAACTAGTTAGAACTTCGCTGTTCAAAAGCCGGTGCCACGCAAAAGTTTCTCATTTCGCGCTCAGACGCTGATTGTTCGAGCCAACGATGAATGCTTCTGTAAATCATTTAACATAACATTATATTATACAGGGTTGGTGTACCCCAGGGTGACTGCCTCGTTGGTGTAGTGGCAACGTTTCTGCCTTACATCCAACAGATCCTGGCTTAGAATCCCAGGTCGAGCCAAAATTGTTTCTGAGATTTTCTGTCATGAATTTTTCAAAAAGAGTTTGGAGTCGGGAAGTTGGCGGTGTTACACCCCCGTGTCTCGGAAAGCACGTTAAGCCGTTGGTCCTGAACCTGATCTTCGCCATGTCGGATTGCTGTCTCATCGAACTTTGAGAGTGATGGAACAGTGAGTGCACCTGTGTATTGCGCTCACACTTGTGCACTTTAATATCTCCTGCGTTGTTGGTTGATCTCTGTTGAGATTGGCCGCCGTGGTCGAAATCGGGCAGGAGGACTATTATTATTATATACAGGGTGGAGACCACAACACAACAATAAATTAAAATATACATGTTTTATAATGAACCTAGTCTTCATCATCTTTGTCTTCATACTAGAAATCAATCAAATCTACCCAATAGTTAAGTCATAGGACAATTTTTTTCCATATTGACGATAACTGGAGCGTGTCCAATTTGTACTGAATAAGGTTTAAAGTGGCGTGCCGGAGGTCACTCGAATTTTCATGTTTTTGATTTGTTTTTTTAAATATGTGTAACTTTGATGTTAGAATATTTTATAGTAGAATCTAGAAACATACTGTAATGTCGATATATGTACATACATAAGTAATGTCGATTTTTAATTTTTTTGCCGTATAGTGGTCGACACTTTGTAAATTTGACATATCGATCTGTCTTAACCCCAATGAAATAAATAAAATTAATGATAAACTGTCTTAACTCTTGAAGCACTTTAACCGTTTCATTTTTGTTTTATAATAACTGTTACTTACTTATGTGCTTATTAACGCATAACGAAATTAATACATCAATGTTAAACATTTCATAACTTAAAATATGGACACCTTTGATCATTTTGCTGGTTTAGTTATTAAATTACAGAGATTAACCTTCCGAAATTGCATTTACTCTACATTTAAATTTTAAATTGACTTTAAAAATATTATCAAAGAGACGGACATTTTCAAAAAGATATTTACTAAGAGCTTTTAACTTTAAATCGTTACTGAAAATTAAAAGTCTACTAATGAACTTAATGAACATCAGTCAGGCCAACGAAACTTTTTCACTTGGATTGTTAACACTTCAGCGGCAACGATTTATCTTTTGAAATAAATTAACATTTCATGCGCCGAATGTCAGAAAAGGCTAAAACTTGAAGATCTAGTGGGTATTAGTTGAGTTGTGGAAAGTATGATTTAAGGTTAGCGTCCAAACGCCCGCATCGCACGAATCGGACGCAACGCACGTAATGGGGTTTAGTTTAAAAACTTAAACTAACAGCGTCCACTGATACACCGCTTTTGCGTTAGTCAGTGTTGCGTCAGTTAATGCGGTCCTGCGAATGCTAACCTTAATGGCTATAGACAGAATATGACCGCCTCTGTATTCTAGTGGTTCCCGATTCGCCAATTTTAATACTTTGAATTTTTAAGACATACTTTGTGAAACTAAAAACTAATTTGTAATTGATATTATTTTTTATTCATTTAGAAAATGTACTAAAATTTAAATTTGCATGCTAATCATCAAAACATGTGCACCTATTTTATTGTACCGCCTACAAATATCATGTTTTTGTTGTTTAAGCAAATAAAGATTTATTATTATTATTATTATTAAGCCCAGTCATCAATCTTAAGACCAATTGTGACTACACTATTTAAATCACAAATATAAGCAGCAAACTTACTTACTAAACAATATGGTTTTTTTTCTAGGATTGAATTTCACAAATCATTCAAGTGGAAAATTTCACCAATCAAACCTCCAGACTAAAATTATGTAGACCACATCTCGACGAATTGATGTGGTCTCATAAATTTTGCTTGCGGAGAACGGTTTGAACGTATTCAATAAAAACACTGAATGAGATGAAAGGGTTAAAGTTGATGTAATAATTAATTGCCAGAGAAAAAAAAAATGGTTGCCTGTAAAGTCGGTATACGCGCGAAAGTTTTACGTGACAACGACTCTAAGTGGTAAAATAATTTTAATGTGAATATTCATTCGTATAACATGAACCGGTGTGTATGCCTATCTCTCTCTCTCTCTCTCTCTCGCTCTGTCTCTCTCGCGCGAAACGTGAGCGGAGCAGCGTAACGCAGTTTCTTGAGGTGTCACCCGGCAAACCAATTTATAAGACGTTGTCACGTCAAAATATGGTTTATCAAACTACTCACGAAGCGATAACTTCTTCCATCGACAAAAAATAAAGGCTTTGTGACACTGCGCCGATGTGACACGCGTGATGTTTTCTTAGCATGCTTAAATGAGTAAGTAGTCAAATTGTGAAATATAAAACCCATTTGTCTCTGAAGGTATACCCCGACAAAAGGTTTTCAACTAGTTTTTGAATTTAACTTTTGAAGAAGTTCTTAAAATATAATATCACGGCTTAAGGCTCATCATATCACAAAATATTTACTTGAAATTTAAAGGATACATAAAATATCGGAGGCCGCTACGAATTACAAACTATTCCCTCCCGGAGGACCTTCTTTTTTACTTGATAAACTCTTTAAATCTTCGGGGTTTCTTTAGGACGGGGGCCTCGGGGAACGGGGCAATCAGGGAATAACCCCTTACAACGGGTGAAACTTTAAAAGTCTTTTATATGAACGTTAATAATACAACATTACTAGTGCATATACGAGTACTACTGTTGAAATATGTATCACGTTTCATACCTCATCTTTCTGCAATGCGAATGAATTTGGCAACAGGCCCGCACACCCGATTTACACCACTGCTCATATATTTTACAAGGATTACTCCGCTGTATACCTAATTGTAGCTCCCGGGGCGTGCTAAGTACGGATTTTTTCAAAAGTGCCTAAAAGGTCTGCTGCGGTCCGTATAAATACGTAATGTGCGTGTACTGTAGATGATTTCGTGATAGGTAGCGAAGATTTTTGACATTTAAGTGAAATTAGCTTTTGAAATGTGTAAGATTTAATAATGCGATAAGTAGCGCTTTTATTTTATTCACGTCTCGGTGCTTAACGAAACCTTAAATTGCCGTACAGCCATCCTCATGAAATCGTGAATCTCTAAAACTAAAATCTAACAAATTTTCAGGACACTAACTTCTAAACTGAAGCACAAAGATTGAAAGTCAACTATTATGCAACAATTTCAATTTGATGGGGCGGAATATTCACACAAGATTTCTAACTTGAAAGACAGAGGTACGAAGAATGTTGTTATTAATGTTCTGAACTTTGAATTCTGAAGTTCAGATCTCTTTGAAACTTATGCTTTGGTTCAACAATATCACCGAAATTAACTTAACTCAGTTCGAGACATATACGAAGAACAATAATTACATTTGAGATCATACCTTTCTAAAACTCAAGGTTATAAATTGACTTACAAGCGAAAAACGTTTTAAGACATATTTAAACTCACAAGATTTTAAATGCTAACTCTGTCAGTAAGTATCTATCTCTATCAAGGATCCTCTTTTTAACCCCCATCGAAAAAGAGGAGTGTTATGAATTTGACATTTTGTTGGAGTGTACCTACGTGTTTTTGTTTGTGGCATCGTAGCTCCCGAGCGAAAATTTTACATATTTGAAAGATAATTTAACTACGGTAGGTAGATACTTCTTAGATATAGCTGGTCAAAAACCATACAACCATTGAGCTCACCAGCTTTTTCTATGAACCAACGTTTTAATAATTTGGTTTTAAGGTGTCTTAAATTAATCTTTATGTCATTAATACGGAGCTGTTTCTCAAAATACATCGAACGTGGTGGTATTTTTGTGACTGCCTAATTGGTATAGCGGCAAAGTTTCTGCCTTACATCCGAGAGGTCCTGGGTTCAAATCCCAGGTGGAGCCAAAATTGTTTCTGAGATTTTCTGTCCTGAATTTCTCAAAAACAGCTCGAAGTCGGGAATTTGGCGGCGTTACACCCCCGTGCTTTGGAAAGCACGTCAAGCCGTTAGTCCTGCGCCTGATCTCACTCCGGTCATGTCGGATTGCCGTCTCACCGAACTTTGAGAGTGAAGGAACAGAGAGTGCACCTGTGTATTGCGCTCACACTTGTGCACTACAATATCTCCTGTATAGTTGGCTGATCTCTGTTGATATTGGCCACCGTGGTCGAAATCGGCCAGGAGGACCAGTGACACCCAGTACCCATGACATCAGTGCTTTGTTTTTAATGTATGTAGTTAAGTTACATGTAGGTATGTCGTCGTGTACCAACACACAGAACAGCATTTTTACAAAAAATAATGCATTAGATACGTTCAAAAGATATTATTTACGAAAAGCAGGTTGTTTGGGGTTTCATTAAGACCACTCTTCCGATATGACTAGCACCTATCATTAATAATAATTAATATGCCATTTGCTTTGAGTGGTTCAGCCTATTTAGAAAATTTGGGCCATTATTCTACGTCTTCTATTGGTTTCTTTGAGTCTTCTTAGTGTATCAAGCCAAACGCAGAATTTTAATAATATTTTTATGACAAATGACAAAACCTACCAGCAAGGTGGAATCGCTAAATCCAACTTATGCTAAGCAGCAAATCATATTCATATTCTTTTATTTGCCAACTAAGTGAAAAATAAAAACAAATACATACATATAAGTTAGATTCAGCAATTCCACATATAAAAACGAATTTAAGTTAATGTTTACTTATAATTATAGATGTATAATAAGAATATCCAATAATTTAATTTAGCCAGGGATATCAATTTTTTTGGTTTGATTGATGATAAGGCGCGAACGTTCTCTTGGTCTTTAAAAATTTAAAAACATCAACAAAAATAAGTATTTATTTAACGTCGAAACGATTACTGTAAAACATGATTTCGTTTTGTATAGGCAAATATGACGTTTTTGTGTTGTAACATTTTAAAGTAAAATAAGCATCTTATAGAAACCGCTTACAACAACTTTAAGTATCTTATTGCGATCACGTTACGGAATTGTTCACCTTTTGGGTCTATAATGACCACTCCCTGAAACCGTTTAGGGCGAAATTAAATTACGCCCGTGGCAGCGACCGGCTTTTTGTCGATGGGTTATTGAAATTACCTGGATCGATACGCAGGCGTCAATATCTGCGTCATCAATAACCCCACTAAAATGGACAAAAGCCTGATGGAATGCCCTCGGGCGCATTGTTGCGTTTAATGACAGACTAGTCGATCTATGGGGATGTCTACACAATATGCCGATAGAAACAGCAGACCCGCGTATCTATTTAAATCTAAATAGGCCCCAAACGGGGGCCCCGTTACTGAGGGCCTATTTCAAAAAACAAAATCCGTCAATACAAAAGCCTATACAGACGAAAGCCTGTAAAGACGAAAGCAAAACACGCTACGAATAAATCGCCCTTACTACTAGCGCATAAGATGCCACAGTTTTTACGTTGACGTGCTGTCATGTGTACTTGTGTCATAAAGCGAAAAAACAATTGTCGTTTAGATGGATTTCGTTTTTCGTAATAAGGCTTCTGCTCTCTGACACTGCTCGCCTGCATTTCACAATCTTGCTGCACTGTTCGCTTGCTTATCCAAGCGTGGCGTGAGTGAAGGAGCGTACATTTGAAAGGACTTACACTGGCTTAAGATGTTCAATCAGAAACAATTTTGTTTTTAAGCCATAAAATATTTAAAAAACGTAATCCTCATATACTTTTTTACTGTGTGATCAATTGAGATCGGTTTAGGTTCATACTGCAAGCCGCAAGTAAGACCAAGCTATAAATCTATATATATAAGAAAGTGGTGTTAGTTACACTATTTATAAATCAAGTGCGGATGAACCGATTTGGCTGAAAATTGACCGATTGGAAGAACCAGGAAACGGACATATGCTGCTTTTTACCCTGTTGGACCGCGATTTTGAAAACAAAGGGATTCCACGCGGACGAAGTCGCGGGGTGCCACTAGTCTTAAATAAAGCTGAGGCAGTTGCGGTGGCTTAAATAGTGTGATAGGCTAGTCTTTGCCTTATTATAACTAATCAATCTCAACGGCGTTGTATTTTGTAGTTTACTAGAATAACTAATATGAAAATAATTATCAAGTGTTAGTACCTATCAGCTTTAAATATACCTTTTAATAAATCTAAATAAGCTACAAAACTAAGTTAATAAAGTATCTGTTTTCTCATTTCTGTTTTGATAGAACACAGAATCTTAATCAAAGCATAACTGCACTGTCATCCTACTTCAATTCTAATATAAACTTGATGTAGGTACAAGTATTTTCGTCTCCGAGAATATGAAATTTCATTTCGCTTCATCCCTACCCCACTTCACCCGGCCTGTCTCAGTTTTCTTTGTTTATAACACAAGAATGGAATAACACGCAAAAGTTTGCCTATCGAGCACTTCTTGTGTGAAATCGCGCTGTCTAAAAATTGCCCGATCCGACTTTGCCGGCTTACAGTAAATAAGAAAATTCGGATCGCGCCGTTAAATGTAATCGAGCGTCGTGGAAAGTATTAAAGGAGGCAAACGCTATATTGCATAAGTTAAGATGTAACAATGAAAAGTTTTAGTACAGCACCGAGTGTGCGCAATTCCTCTTTGGCAAGATACGTCCCTCAGTAAGGCGGCTTACGTAACGCGGTATCTCTACCCAATAACTTCCGATAAAAATATCGTAAAGTCACGTCGGGCGTGTTTATAAATAAACAAACGTGCCATTCTATTTACATAATCGCGGATGTATTGAGCAGGGGTGCGCTGCTATTAGTCGCGTAATGTACTCCTGCGAGAAATTGGCAGATTTTTTTATATTGCGTTACCTCCATTTTCTTACGTTCTGAAGAAATTATTATTTTATTTTAAAGGTTTTGTCACTTCTTTTTTGTTATATGGTAAGTAAGTACCATATTTTAAAACAGTAAAAAAAAGTATTAGGGTATTCACTAAATAGTTATCATTACGTAGTAAGTATCATTTAAGCCCAGATATCTCCTACCCCTATCTCCTGACTGTCAATCTTCGATTTACGGATTAAGGCCCTGCCGATGTACCGATGACCCTTTAATTGGCTGCAATCCGTTGAAATACTGTGGTGAAAAGGGTCCCTGCTAATCGTTTTACCTGCATTGAAATCAATTATGAGTTTAATTTATTGAATTGTAACCCTTAACCGGTCAAGTACGTATGAATATTTATTTAAGCTTTATTGCACAACAAAACTATGTACAAAAGGTGGACTTAACGCCGTAGGGCATTCTTTACCAGTCATACCTTTGGGCTAAGCTGAAATTATTAAGGGGCGGTGCGACAAAATAAATATTAAATACGCATACACAATACATATTTTACCTGAGACTGATTCGACCAAATGGGGCTCAATGTGTTAATCAGTTAAATGATACAAGTTAAGTTGTTTAGTTTTGTTGGTTCAAATTCGTATAGAAATTGATATTGATAGATATGTTACTTTAGCTATCAATTTTATATACATAGTTCAAAACTATTTTTTTTCCATTTATCATTTGTACAACCATTACACATTTGAATACAAATGGAAACTACGATGAAAGCACTAAGCAGGAGTACGTGCCTTCTGATAAATATAACTATCTTTAGCCGTACCACCCCCACGCGTCTTTGCACAAAGCGACATCTTTTGGCTATGCTTATCTACCGATACAATAATGGCGTCGTCAAAGGTGTCATATTTTTTTATAGGATTTAGTACCTCTAAGATGTCAAGGACTCCATTATTATTAAGCTATTGCTTTAGATTCGTTCAATTTGTTATATATCAGAGTAAATAATGTAATGACACAACGACCTGAAGTAGACAGTTGGATTTTACACAAACATGAAAACATGTTCGGCCAGTCCGTGTCAAATAAATGTTTAAATTATCCGTAGCCATTGGATCAATATCGCAAATATCGTAATAGTGTGTAACCAGTCTTATTGATACCTCATACCACTGTAAATTAAGTGGCTACAAAGTGATGTTACCCAGTTTTCGTCTCCTGCCTAGTCCTAAGCAAACTATCGAAAAGCAGCTTATTCGAATGAAGGCCAGTGACGATTGCGATTGGGTGCCGAATAAATAAACAGAAACTCGTTTATGCTACGTATTTACGTAGTAACTATTTAGTAATCTGTGGTATTACTATATAGTACGAGAGCCCACGACCAAAACCATGTCTCATAGCAATACGGCAAAAACCCTATAAAATCGTTAGATTGTATGATTCTGAACCCGACTAGGTGTGTAGTAACGGTCGAAAGTGTAGCAACTGCGTGAGAGGCCATTTCTGCTGTGTCAAAAAAAAAAGACAGTCGGTATTATAGCAATACGTCTGATAGTGAAAATTTACATAGATTTTATAATTGTATTACGAAAAAGTTTGTTTTCAGACATTTTGCGCGTAGCATATAGCATGAGCGCATTTTTGAAAATGTCAACAAATTTAGCCGACCTGTATCATAGCAATACGGTTAAAAAAATTTTTCAACTTTTCGTATTGCTGCCGTGATTACCAATAACCTGTTTTCAGACACTTTAAGTGTAGCATATACTCCCAAAAACGAAAATAACGTTTCGGAGTCGCCTGGCCGACGCCTCTGTTAAATGTTTTTTTAAGTTTACAGCCTTCATAGATATTCAAGAATCTCCCTTGTCTATTATATTGTTACGTTCTAGGGGTGTGGGATCTAGATTGAAATGCACTTCTAAACCGATGAAGTAGAGTAGGATTTATTGTACACACTTTACGTTACAACACTTAGTACACAAACACTTATATCGCACTCCAAAATCTTCTTGTCGCAGTTTTCGCTTCGATGTTTACTCGTCGCTTTCCCAAATTAAACTCCAACTCGGTCGCATTCCCGGGCTCCTTATATACCGGCCGTCAAGGACTCCCGAATATTCGGTAGGTACCTACTACCCAGTACGAGACTGTTCGGGATCCTTCCAAATGCCGTCTTGCCCAGCCTAGACCTTTCTCGAATGTTCGGCATCATAGTGCTATCCTTGTCTTGTGCTGTCTCTGTCACACCTTTCTGGAATGTTCTTAGTATAGCTGCCTCTCTCTAATCGTGCTATCTCTTTCACTCCTACTGAAAATTACGTCATATACTGAAGTGGGCTTCAAAGGCCCATAAGGGGTCCTGAAAACGCCTGAAAACGGGTTTTCAGGTTATGGCGTCATCTGATAGAGGGTGGCCTGAAACGGACTGAAAACATGTTTCAGGCGCCTGAAAACAACGGGAACTTGGGTGAAATTTCGATAAACTAGTATGTGTTAGAGCACTCTCTGAAACGGCCTGAAATGGTATTTCAGCCTGCTGAAAACGCCTCCAAGGCACGGAAAAACACGATCAAAGTTTTAGCACTAGCCCAGCGGCGTAACAATATGTACTTTGACAGATGACAGATGTCATTACTTATTTCTTTTGTAAAAGTTACTCAAGTGTGCTTTAAATAAAACCAAAACTATCAAATCAATCAGTATTTAATTTCAACAGCCTCAGCGCTTGTTACGCTCCTGCCCCTTCCCTTCCCTTCATCCCAGTTTCCTTTTGTGCGATTTATTTCAGTCCTTCAACTTCAATGTTAAGGTTTCGGGTAAATTCTTTGTTAATTATCATCTAATAAATTCAGGGTCGCAACGTATTCATTGGTTTGTAACAGAAAATTCAAGATGCCTCAATACGATTTTTAAATGATATCTGAGTATCGAAAAGTTGTCTGATAGAGAAGTTGCTACACTTAATTTGTCTGATATATATTTTTTGCACATGTGGACAACTTATTTTATCATGTCCAACAATTTTCAGACATATTGCTATGATACCGATCGGTAAAATTTGTTAACATTTTCAAAACGGTCTCAAAATTTAATGCGTTCACATTTCCGTCTGAAAATTGTTTTGTTCGCATCAAATAATCAAAATTTACTAATAAAAAAGATTTTCAGACGTATTGCTATGAGACATTTTTTTTGTATCATTTTTAATTTTTTTAAGTGATTTTACGGGTTTGCGCTACACCACTAACGTCTGAAAAATATGTTTTCGGTATCTCAGAACTATCATTCAACTACAGTCTGCAAATCAGACATATTGCTATGATGCAGTTCGGTAAAATTCTTTGACAATTTTGAAAATTCGGTCAGATCAAACGCTACGCGGAAAATGTCTGATATTAGTATTTTCGAGTTCAGGATAATCGTATCTATCGATTTGATGCAGTTTTGGCCGTATTGCTATGAGACAAAAATTTTGGTCGTGGGCTCTCGTACTAATAGTTTGCACACGCACTGTACGTGTCTTTTAACGAAATTAAATGCGAATATTTAAAACTGTTCTATCGAAATTCATATTTCTTGTTAACAATCTTGACAGCTGAGCAGTTTTTTGCAGAAAACTTTAATTGTAAAGGATCAGAGGCAACTACGAATTACAATCTTCGTAATTAGATACATGTTAAGTATTCAATAGTGTTAAAACAGAGTAAATGGACAGATCGATGCATTGGACTGAATTTTCCTTTTGGCTCATCGATTAGTACATTCACAATGTTTTTTCTCAATAGATAGCTTTCAAAAATTTTATTAATGAGTATAATTTATTTCCTTATTCAGTAGTCTTTCAGTAAACAAGCAACAAAACTATTCCATGAAAACATTGATTGTAAACAACAATTCAATTTGGTATCGCAATATTTTAGTTATCCGAAATTACAATATTCAGTTATTTCAATGTTTTTTTTTTTACCAAAAAATAACATTAAACATGTAAGATCGTTCAATTTACAAATCGAAAACTGAACCAACAATTGTGCTAGCCGAAAAGTTCACTGCGTAAAAAAGCCTCCTTTTTCGGAGCATAATAAAAGTCAATAACACAAATTAATTAAACTATACGTAGACACAATAAACAGAAGAACAATATTAGAGAGGGAGGGCACTAATGAAATGTACCGAGCGAGCTCCGCTGGCTAAATGTAGCCACAGTTTTGTGAGAGCAACCACTTCATTAATTAAATTTTTGACTAACTTTGTAGTCATTGGATCATAAAAAAACAACAGATTTTGCGATTAATTTTCATATTAAATATACGGGTAGTTATTAAGTATATAAAATAATTATTTTTGGGTTAGTCACACTATCGCATTAGCATTAGGACCGATTACGGTTAAGATTTTTGGTGGAGGCCTATTCTCAGCAGTGGGCGTCGAACGGCTGATATGTTGATGATGATAAAATAAAAAATAAACTAAATTGAATCGATTGGTCGAGTTTCACCAAACTTCTTTGTTAGTAGAAATAAAACAAGAACGTGTCATGATCTTTTCAGGCTGTGTCATCCGGCTCAATGTAGCGAAACAGACACAGTTTCACGTACTCCGTCCGACTGCCGGGGAAATATTGATGGCGAAAACATAGAAAGCAGAGTTCCCTTTATGCTGCAATATCTAATTCATTAGACTGAGACGTGCCGAGTTGGTCCTTGCAAATAATAACTTGAAGTCGGCTCTCTAGTTACATTGCATAGCATAAATAATAGCTATTTGGTTTTACAAAAAAGAATACTTAAGTTAAAAGTTATTTAGAATTAATTAGTACGTACCTAGTTAAAAGAAAGTAACTACCTCAATTTACCACGCAAAAAATGAATTCCTAGAATTTATTTTATGTCTGAATAATATAAAATCAGCAATAAAACCTAAGAAAATGCACAGTCAGACGGTCAATTATTTAAACAGGTTAAAATAAGTATGCCGGTTGTATGACCCAAAAATCAATGACGTTACTCTATAATCAAACAAGAGTTTCTTTCCAACCCCTCAGACAAACGAAATCTCTTCGAAACAGAGCAAATGAGAATCGAAATGCGCCTTCCCATCGATAAAGGAGAGTCTATTTTTTCCTTAAAGCCTATTGTCTCCATTACCTGTGAAGACTGATACGCCTTAAAAGCCATGTGATCCAAAAAAAAATAAACGGCCAAGCACGAGTCGGACTCACGCACGAATGGCTCCGTACCAAAGCAATATAAATAAAATAAATAAAAGAACAATATAAACGAACAATATAAATAAAAGAATCAACCAAAAGTTTTCTTAAGTATTTTCAGAGTCATTCAGATTTAACCGCTAATCAACCTAATACAGCACCATCTACTAGCGTGGACAAGAACTACTGACGTTCTTAGAGCCTATTATTTTATTTCATTGTTTTTAGTATTTTGATGTTATAGCGGCAACAGAAATATATAAAGGGAATATATATCAACTATTTAGCTATAATAGCGCACGAGATACAGCCTGGTGACAGACAAAAAAGTCTCAGTGAATATATGGTTCCGTATTTTACCCTTTGGGTACGGGAGGTGAGCACGAGCAACTATTGTAACTATTGTCCGTAGCGTTTATTACACACATCATCCATTTCTAAGGTTAACTTTATAATTATGTTCGCGCTCACCCACGGAACCCTAAGAAAGACTTTGGCTTACTCAATTTCGTTCCGTCGACTTCATTACATATGTGTTTTTTGTTTTCACTCTTTCATTTTGTTTGTGGAGCGGAATTGGTTTCATTTTCTCTAGTTGCTAGTCGCAGCGTTGTTTTGATTGCGTTATTGTGATTACGCTTTTTCTGCCTTCTGCCAATGTCGGCTTCCGAATGAAATTCTGTTAGAAGTTGTGAGCTAAGTATTGAGTACTATATTACTCGAATTACAAGTAAATATTTGATAGAGTCGTGGTCACCTAATTAGGGACAGCAGTGTTATGGTAATATATTTTTCATCCAACCATCTCGGAAAGAGTCATTTTGCTCTTCAATATCTGAGTGGAAAAGCCGTTTTTATTCACTAGAGGTTAAAGTAAATTTGAATTTAGAACATCGTGTGCACCAAGTTTGTGAATTAAAAAAATCATTAAACCTATTTATTGCTACCTCTATGGTGCCAAATATATCATACAACATTTTTTTAATTTGTTAAAAACTCAAACTCGGAACCTTCTTGGTGTTCTTTTTTCAATTTGCTTTGTTGGCGGTTCTTTACGCGGCATTTTTTCACGTCATTGTTAAACCATAGATTAAAAACAAGAAACTTGAAAACAAGTGAAAAAACTAAAATGAGTGATTCTAGCGACGAGGAAGTTTGTTTGACGCCAACAGAATTGACTGAAACTGTTAATAATGCGCAAATGATCTTTCTCCCTCAACAATTACGCGAGAAGTATTTAAAACAGAACGTTATGTTCAACACGTGGCGACTAGCAAAAGGAGCCAAAACTTTCTCAGAAAACGTTTTGCTGGCATGTTTTATAGAATTATCCGAGAACAAGAAAGCAAGCACTCGAAAAACAGTACACAAGTGACTAACACCAATATTACAGTACCCAACAAAAATATTACACTCAATTTAAATAACTGTAGCAACGTTACTTTAAATTTTTATTAATTATACCTAAGTATTATTTTGTTATAATTTAAAGATTATTCTGTAATACTTACCTGTCATAATGTAGTAGTTAATACCTAAACTGAAATAAAAGTAGCTATCTTGTGATTGTCAACGGTTTTATTTGCATTTAGTCATTTCCTCGCTGAGGTGGAATGAAAAGTTACGTGTTGCACTCGAGTGCAAAGATTTTTTCACCTCGTGCTCTTTTGATTCCCTCGCTAACGCTCAGGATTCTAATTTTGAATCACTCGCTGCGCTCGTGATTCAATTTTAGAATCCTTCGCTTGCTCGGTCATCAAAATTGAACACGCGGTTAAAAAGCAACTTTGCACTCTTGTATAACAAATAACTATTTTATTTCAGCGTGTATTTGAAAGTTTAATGTAAAAAAATTATATTCTTTAGATTATATATTTCAAACTTTCAATTTTATCAAAAGTAATTAGTGACATCATTGTTTAACCTGGACTACTAATTAGAGAACTTCAAAATCAGACTAAGAATTATATAAAAACTAATAACTTTATTTTATTATTTGTGTTTCTTGTAATGAGACATTTAATCTAGATTATTAAAAAATATTGGTAAATCAATATGCTCAATTATTTAAGACCGTTCGTGATAGAAAGGGCAAAGTCCCAATTAAACTTCAGCATTACTTTACGAAAATTGTATCCAAAGTCTTTTGGAATCAGCCGTAGATTGAATTCAATTCTGCATTGATCGAAAACGTTGAGCCACAACTTGTGTTTTAAATTTAAGCCACATTTTGACGATTCGGCTGAAATCAGTGCTATAAGCGGTCCATTAAGTGCCGCCACGAAATCCTAACATGAAGCGCTCTGACCGCATAAAGCACAATGTATGTTTTGTATCGTTATCATGATAAAATCTCCAAGTGACAGAAAAATCCTCATCCTCATTATCCTCCCCATCTAATTAATACTCGTATATATGGTATAAAATCATCAATAAAATTCCTCAAAGATAGATTCAGAGATATAGATAAGAAACAGAGATCAGTATGGCGCAAAAACTGAAAAAAATAGCAAATTTTATGACTTTAAAATACTGTAAATACTTTAAGCTCGGTTAAAACATTACGAAATATATTTTTTTTGCCCTGTTTCGGAATCCCATGAGAAAGCTCATTATTTCCACTCAGCTGAAAGCCGGTTTAGTTTAGACTTTTTAGTTTTCAGTTTTTGATTAACTATTTTAATTTAAAAAAGCTGACGACGAATAATACAGCAGTGTCGTATATTGCATAAGTAAAAGTGTATAAGTGTATAAATAAATGATGTTTGCAGTGTGACCGTTTACTTTGAAGTGATCAAATATTGAAATTCACAGCTTCTGTGTTAGTCTTTTGTATGTGGTTATGACATTTCAGGAGATATGTAAATAAAATATCTACAGTATTTTGATGCTTCCTGAAGGTATAATAATAACTAGCAGCATTCATGCCCATCGAGCAGACAGATTGCCACCACACCTACCACAGCCTATAAGGTACAGAAGGATACAAGACATTTCAAAAATTTATTTCGTTATTATAATATGAACGGTTTTTTTTATATTTGTAGGTACAAATAGTCTGCTCTTTCCAAAAGTTTGTTGTGTGCACGGTTTAAAATTATAAAAAAAAAAAAATTAACTAAAGAACACGGTTTAAATTAAAATAAATCTCAAAACCGTGAACACAGTGATATTTTTTTTAGAATAACGTGATTCATAAGCCACCTGTGAAGCAGTGTGGAGTCGCTTTGCCTCAACCTGGTGCCTTAAGGCACCGTCGAGCCTGCTCAAATAGGTAAATGCGACTTCATACGCCACAAGCTTTTGTATTACTCAACTTATGTAAGTCGCGACACATGTAGCCCGTCACCTTACTCAAGTTTTGCATGGACCTAAACCTACGTTATGTACAATAACGGTGAAGGTAAACAAAACGAGCAAAGGGAGAACCCTCTGTATCTTTCCTAATTGTGATTTAACCGAAATCAATCATACCATGATACGCTTTGTTTGATCATGATTAAGATGTTGCCGCCTTTGAATGGATCGTCGCCTCTGTTAACCAGGCCGTCCCAAATCGTCTATTAATCAATTCTAAGCATCTACTTGACAAGGAACTGTCAGCTTAAGTAGCGTTTAGTTGCCGATGTATTGTAAACAACGGGCCGTGGTTATTGTCTGGTTACGTGCAAGATTAGGAAGACGGGAGAAACGGCTTGCTTACCAAGTTTTTGTTGTATTGTTACACAAATATTGTTACGGTGATAAATCAGTGATACAACAACTGTGGTGGTTTAATTGTTACGATATTGTTAGAATACGCTTTTCGTGTATAGTGATGAAAATAGTACCAGTGACACCATAGTTTAAGATTTGTGCGTAGGTTCTACTTATCCCTAAAGATAATTAATCTTAATTACCACGCGGTTGACTGGTAGAGCTCTTGGCAATAAGTTCGGGAATTGTATTCCTATAGGTGCAATAATGTTTAAATATAAAAATTTATTACATTCAAATTTTCGGGCGGAATGCAATTTATTTTCTTTTTTTCTTACCAACAACAAAAAGGTGCCGTCTGTACCTACCTACTACTATGTTCTTTCTTTAAAAAATGAAATAGCAAGCATGAGAAAAAATATTCATCGTGTATTTTTGCACAAAAAGTTTGATCTCATAATCCGGACATTGTTCGCTGCACAGCACACAGTAAACAGTGTTATTCAGGACTTTCGGTAGGATGTTGTGCCCGCGCACACGTGATTACAGTGATAAATTAGTTGGCTGTTTACAGTTGTAATGTGGAAGCTGAATTAATGACGGATTTGCCCATCGCCGCACAGAGCACTTGTGTCAATATGGGTTATTCAATGGCGTCGCATTATCAAGCAGGTTTTGTTATTATGGTGATAGGTATTACATTATAGAGGGTGTAAAAATATATATATATACCAAAAATATTGTCTTTCAAAACGTGTTGAGGTTACAGTTAACAGTTTAAATTATGTAGAGTTGTCATTGGTATTGATTGTTAAAATAATGTAAATATCGGAAAGTTTAAATCACTTAGTAGCATTTGATAAACGTTATGGGACTATCATCAAGAAATACTTCGTACAACCTTAGAACAAACATTTAAAAGCAGTTCCATACGTTCGTAAAAACGCCGGTTAGCAGTAATCGACATTCAACCTTCAACAAAAATAATCGCGCCACCCTAGACCTAGCGCAAAGCTCTTTTTATTCCAAAAAAACTACTGCCCACTCTTTTCTCTCGCCGTATCCTGCTAAACGCATTCGGCATTCCAAATCAACAATGACATTAACCACCCTAGTGTAGCAATCAGGGAGTAAGTGGGAATTTCCGCGTCGTTTGCTTCGGCTCCGAGCTAAATGTTAAGCGCCGACCGCCTGCCGTCCGGGACCTCTCGGGAGACATGCAGACCTCGCGAACGGTGAACATTGTCCATTAGGTTTTTGCGGGGAAAGGAAAAATGTAGGTTTAGAGTCTTATTTGTCGGGGAACGGCTTTTCTTGATGATGACGTATCTTTCACTTCTATAATAATGTAACAAACTTCTTTTTCATAGAAAACTGATAGTAACTTTCACAAAGTCAGAATATTAATGATACTGCAGTATATTTACATTGAGTCTACCTTCTAATACTAATTGAAAAGGGTAAATCATTATCATCGCGAACAACCTCCAGAAAAATATTTAAGGACCATTCTTTTTACAGACATCAGTCGAAGCAAAGAAAACGTTTTCTTGCATTGTCAGAACCCACCGTAACTTGTTGTACATGTACATCCAGTGAGCACAAAGCGGCAAATAAAAAAGCTACAAACCTGACCAATCGCCCAAACTTACCGTTTACGTTCAGTTTCTGAGGGAAAGCTAAGAGGTTTCCCCACCATCGACTTGAAAGGTGGGCGCAAGAAACCTCTTGAGGCACTCACAATCAAGAAAGCACCTTTTAGTTGGTATTCACATTAAGTACATTAACCTTATGCAAGATGAAAAAACGCAAATCGTTAAAGGAATAGTCTCGTACGTTCTATTCACAGCGCTTTTGTACCTAAAGCTCTATTTACTTAGGAAAAGGTAAGGTAATTGTTAGTTTGAGATTACGTTGATAAAGAAGAAAAAGCTAAGATGTATCCTATCGATCTTCTTTCATACAAACTCAACGACCTTTCCAATATACAGTGTTAATGAGAGAGTTTCTGTTGTATAAATTAGGTTTCCTGAGAAGTGTGCAATCGACAGGAAAGATCAAGTTAACGACTAAGTAAATGCTAGTGACAGGGCTGTTGTTTGATAAACTGTAAAATAATATAATTATAATTAAAACATTTCGGCTAAATTTTCAATAACTTTTTTTTTAAATATATTTTGTTGTCAAACGAGGAATAAAATATTAAACTGTTTTGTGTTTCATCTGCAATAACCGTAATTAAATCAATGATTTATTTTCTATACACTGCTGTTAATGGCACTATCATAAGTAAACTACTAAATCCCCAGCGGTGAATCACTTAAAGCTCTTTACGGCAAATCTTTCGCTACCTTATTTTACCCCTATAAGGGTGGCTTAAGTAGCTACTTTATTACTCACGGTGGTAGATCGGACGATAGAGCAAGTAGATTCATAAATGCAAAGTAATAGGCATGACGACACCTATCTTAAATATTTTCAAGACCATGGCGTTTAAAAAACATAGCCCCTATAAAGTTAATACAACCAGTATATTTCCAAAAAGCTGTAGAAACCAATTTACGAGTATTAAACACACAAAACTCAATAAATGTTCGGTCGAATTGACTCCGATTTCTGTTACATGACCATGACGTCACGTTCTTGTATTCCCATACAAAATCTATGGAGGCAGACCGTTTTGACAGATAATAAAAAGTTTGTCAATGATTGGTGGTATCATCTAACCTTTTATCAAACCAAGTCTGTCTGTAATTATCAATTTAGTAAACACTAGGAATAGGGTTAAATAATAGATGCAATGTTGAACTGAATGCGAAAAAATAAATAAGTTTCTGCTTTTAAATATCGCCGTCAATGTTAGAATTGATTATAACTTCTGAAAGTAATCAAGAAACCTCTTAGTACTGTTTCAGCGAAAAAAAATTATTAGATCCTATAATTAAGGGAGACATTTTATTACAAATTTTTATTATTACATGACCTTTTTACAAATTACTATTGTTGACGAGGACTTAAAGTTATGCGGTATTTTAAGTATTTTTTTTTTGATAACGAACATGGGTATTTCATGGTGAATGAATAATAATCACGACCGTGAATTTTACTTTTCTTCCCTGTTGGCTTAACCTTACGTTTATATGAATAAAATTTCAATACTTTCTGTCTTGAAAAAGGGTTATAAAATAATGATTAATTACTGTACTTTACTTTTATTTTACTTTTACTTTACTTTCAAATCGCTTTTACTTTACTTTTACTTTACTTTTTCTTTACTTTTACTTTACTTTTACTTTACTTTTACTTTACTTTTACTTTACTTTTACTTTACTTTTACTTTACTTTACTTTTACTTTACTTTTACTTTACTTTTACTTTACTTTTACTTTACTTTTACTTTACTTTTACTTTACTTTTACTTTACTTTTATTTTACTTTTACTTTACTTTACTTTTACTTTACTTTTACTTTACTTTACTTTACTTTTACTTTACTTTTACTTTACTTTTACTTTACTTTTACTTTACTTTTACTTTACTTTTACTTTACTTTTACTTTACTTTTAGTATATTTTAAATAATGCTATAACCATATTATCTTAAAATTATGTTTCATATTAATTATGTAGCCGTGGTTAAGCGTCAAATATTTATTCCAATGAATGGTTGTGAAAACTGTTACCAATAATTGATCATTAATGTATAACCTTTTTCAAGACCAACTTGCAGGACCAACGGCCTAACGTGCTTTCCGAGGCATGGGGTACAACACCGGCAACCTCCCGACTCTAAACAGTTTCGGAAAGAAAATCTCTGAAACAATTTTTGGGTCGACCTGTGTTTTGCACCCACAACTTCTCGGATATGAGGCAGAAAATTCGCCACTACACCAACAAGGCAGTAGTAGCCAAGCAGGCAGAGTAGTAAATTATAATGCAACATTTACTTATCTATCCCTTACCTTTATTTTATACTTACCGTTTTAACCATCTGTGTGTCCCAATTTAATATATTAAACTATAGTACTGTTTCTATTAATTAAATTCTTCTCTATTACTGAACCCAGAGAGCGAGGCAACTTTTTACTATTTTGTTTTGTGAATTCCAAACCAGATTCACCGAAGGAAACTTGTCTACTCAATAAAGCATTTATAAAATGAATGAGTGAATGATAAAATCAGTTTGTGAAAAAAATATTTTACTAAATTGACGCATAACTGCCAATAAATAAATGATTAAACTGAAAATTTGAGTTAAATTTACCATACGTACGATTTTCCATTAGATGGTCGAACACCATGTTCGTATGTGGAATATAGTTTTAGGCATTATGACAATTTAGGCATTTATAGAGCATGTCAGCCAAACACCTTTCTTAGTTCATATTATGAGAACGTAAATATACTGTTCACATATTAAGAAGAGTAAATACTAATCATTCTTATGTCTCAATAATATAAAAATTCCAGTGTTTGAAACGGGTACTTATGGTCCCTATCCTTAAATACGATATTCGTTATCCGTTTTATATCTTCACGAATAAATTAAATTAATACTACGATAAAAGTACATATGCAACTTATACCTACTCTTAATCCAGTGAGATGAATGCGATTCAAGATAATCTAAGACTGACAGGCGTAGGACCATTGGCTTTAGGCACCTACGTGACATTTGATCAGAATTTCATTTCAAGTTATTGACCCGGGCTGCGAACTTGAGACGTCTATCTAATGGTAACACTCCCAGCACGGCGGGTTGCATTTCTTTAGTCATCAACCGTTTTTTTTTTTAAATAGAAAAAATAATGCAACGCAATAGTTAAAAAATGATTAAGGGTAAATAACCGAATATGAGGTAGGTTCTAAAAAAAAACAGCTTACAGAATAGAGCCCTTAGGTCATTTGCGTCGGATCTCGGTCGGTGTGGCACAGCAATTTCTTATTCGAGTCAGTTTTACTATCCGGATAATCGATATTATCAATTTCGATGGCAAACCCGGATTTATACACTTGACAAACCTCTCCCGTAATTCGTATTTTGATAGCGTTACGGTATTTTTATAACTTATTCCGTACGATTTATTCACGATCTGCTAACGTTAACGTTTTTAGTATTTTGTTTTTGTGTATCTAGCGGATCCTTGGATTCAATTTTTTTTGATGACTACCGGATCCGCAGACGTTGTCCTGCTGTTGCTATTTTAAAATTTTCTTACCTTTTTAACGTACCCTGGACGTCCACGTCTAAAATTAGTCAAATCGGTTCAGCCGTTCTCTAGGTTTAGCGAGACATGAGCATAAGAGATACAGAGAGAGAGTGACAAGAGACTACAATTCGATCTATTCATTTTTCTCTGTCTTTCATACAGTTATCGCAAATTTTTTATTCATTCAAGTAAGAATACCACGGTTACGAAAATGGAAATTGATCTTATTTCTGTGGCTGAATTGACGTTTAAACGATTGCCAAAGTAGGTACTTTTATATCCCTGAGGTAAATTTGGAAATGAACATGAAATCAATAATGAAAATGAAATGTAGGTTTTAATAATTACCAACGTTCCACCAAAACAAAACGTTTAAGTAATGTGTGAAACAACAATTGGTTATTTTTGAAGTACGTGTAAGTAGAATGTCTAATTTGAGGTGTTTCGGTACACGGCTTACATTCGAAATGTTTCCTAAACCAAACAAACTTCACAACTCTATACAAGCCTTTAACAGATCAAATTCCACATAATAACTAAGCTCGGTAATTTAAATACAATGGTTTAATGTTATCGCGTTTCGTACCATAAATCAGGTTGGAATAAATAAAATCAAGCTTCTGAACTTCGACCCGGCGTTTAATCAACGCTAGTTCTATTTAACATAATGCATTTTATTGCAGTCCTATTAATCTAGTGTCAGGCGAAAGAGATTAACTTACTCACGGACCCGCAGCTGAATTAAATTTGTATACATTTCTTGCTTTACCAACGTTCAAAAAAAAATGTGAACGTCAATCTCGTTACAGGCCGACTCTCTAACAAATTAATCTCAGAACTAATTTTTTAAATTTGATGTTTGCTTCTTGTTGCAAACTTCGTGGAAATCTTGTATAATAAGAATAGTTAGAAGAAAACCTGTTTTCTTGAACTGCGACAAATGTCACAAAATCTGTTCATTTAAGAAATCTAAATACATTTTAAATGATCATTATAGAGATTAGGGATGGTTTTATAGTGATTAAGTACACAAAAAATACAGTAAACGAAGTTTAAATTTTTTGAAGTATATCTTATAGCCATATTGCAGCCTTAATAATCAGTAAAACAAATGTGTTTTACATTTCAAAGCAGTATAATTAATGTAACCTGTTTGCGCCTTCAGATCAATCAGCCGTCAGCTACCGTCAACGCTACGATGACTGCACATTTCACGTAAGTAAAACGGTAATATTAATTACTACGAAAACAGGTCTAAAGTGGCGTGCAATAGCGTGCGTGGTGTTCCACGGAACAAAGTCGCAGGGTCGCGGCGCAACAAGTGAACTCACGGCCACTTCAAATAAAAACCACTTTTTCATTCAACAACTCAAGATCATCACTCGCAAAGCCCCCATCGCACCCCTGTGACCTACATCCGAATCGGTGCAACTATACAAACGTTAAAATGTAATTTTAGTTCCACTGCATCCTCTGTTCTCTTAACAAACAGTTCGTATGAGTTTATTTACTTTCCGCCACTTTTAAAACAGAATGAGTGAGGAGGGCGCTTGCGCGAGCGACGAGAGAGAAGCCGGGCGGAGCGGGACGGGAGACAGTTTCGCTCGCTCGGACCAATCGATTAGTCGCATAACGATAGCGGCTTCTTAAATGCAGATGTGTCGTACGGACCAACGTCAGTCAGCAAGCGGCCGGCGCGGGGAGCGCTCGGGTATGGCTCCTTGTGACCGCCGGCGCACGCACGCTGCCTTTGTGGTTACCAAGCGGTTGACCGGTCGAGGCGGTTAAACGCCCAATCTCATGTTCGAACGTGTGCCGATCTCACTACTCAAAATCAACTCACAAAAGTTTACAAACTCTCGTCAATTCCTCAAAATTCCAATTACGGCCTAAATCCTCCCGGCTTTAATTACGAAGCGAACACTCGATAAGTGCAGAATTAAATTATGAAGTGAACAAACAAAGGATTGTAACGCTAGAAGGTAAATAAATGTTAGGTAAATATTAAGTTCATTTTTGACATTGACATTTTAGGTGCAACGGGCGGAAATCCCTCAAATAGAAAAGTAAATGAAGACAAACATTAAATAAGATTCTACTGGATTAATTGTTTCCATTGACATTGAATCTCGTTGTTGTTTTTTTGGGAGTAGGAGGAAGTCAGTATAAAGAAACTAACAAAAATTTCGATGGTTCTTCGAAGGATAATTGCAGAACCATCATCAATCTCAAATATTTTTATGTCTGTTTCAGAAATAAGTAACTATAATATTGCTCTGCAATGTTTTTCAAAATGATTCCTGACAAATGAATTACACACACACCATAATAATATGATTTTGCGCCATTTAAAAATCACGCACATTCTTAGTTTTCAGTAAAATGGCAGAATTCTGGACATAATATTTTACAAAAAGTATGACACATTTTCATTTCAATGAAATCCAGGAAGTTTCATAAACAAGTAAAAAAAAAATTGAATTAATATTCATTTGGTTTACGCTACGCATGACGATTTTATATACGTTAACCGGTAATCAAGCTTTCGTAGCAACTAAACAAATACGTAGCATTTCGTAGCAAATTCGTAGTCGTTCGTAGCACAACATCAGCTATCTCTCACAGTGTACTTTATGAAGGTATGTTTTTGATTTACTTATATTTTTCCTAATTATACGCTTTACGTGCATGTGTATTTATTTTGATTCGCATAGGGTTACCTCTATTTTTGAAACTACGTATTTGATTTAGTATGCAATTTTCAAATTAACTTTGTCATTCTCGAGCTTCGTTAAACCAAATGTTTATTATATTTGCCTGCCTACCTGCCATTGCCAATGTTATTATTGTTAATGTGAATCATGGTACATAAAGCCACAAAGAAGGTAAACATTTTTGTACATGAAGTGCGTAAGTGCATTTATAGTGTTTACTCTATTTTTTGTTTCAGTTGCTTCATTGCTTGATAGGGTTTTTCGTGAACATTCTTCTTACCTTTAGGTACATATTTAAATTTTAACTTTGATTGTATGAAATACATTTTTTTGTCATCAATCAATTAAAGTATGGAAAGGATATTTTTTTATGTATTTTAATTTTCTTCTTATATTCTTTCTACGATCTTTCGTGCCCAAATATCAAACGCATTTTCTTTCTTGTTCATTTAGTAATGACTGTCAGTCTGTTTGTCTGTCCGTGAGTGTTTCCTTTAGAATCTCAAAGTATTCAATGATAAATAATGTTGATTTGTATTGCCACTATAACAACAAAATACGAGTAAATTTATTCCAAACATTCTCAAATCAATATAAAGATTCATTTGCGTTTATTTATGGAAATGCACATTATTTTTTTAATTAAAACGACAACTAGATAATCTACTGTGAATGATATTGAGTATTTATTTGACGAGATAGCCTGTGAATTGTTTATGAATCGAAAACGCTAACGACCCACGCAAACTACGTGTTTGTATAAGCACACGTTGCACTACACGTTTTTGTTGCACAAACACTCTTATTACCATCAGATAGGGTACCAAAATGTTTACCTTTGGTTTGCTATAGGGTATACCTACTCGAAGCAATCAATTTCGCATCGCCACACGATTTCGCGTTTCCCCACAGACATTGCGGAAAGTTATTGTATATATGGCCAGTTTTATGACATCTGATCTAATAATAGTAAATAAGAAAACGAAATCTTGGCAGAGCGAGTTGAGTCCAAGCTTTGTTGAGGAGCAGATTGGAAAATAAACTCACCTTGGTAGGAATTCTTTTACGTTTCAGCGACGGATGAAATGCAATGTTTAATTTTGGAAAATAATGGGTACAGTGGTGTCTTATTGCTTTGTGCAGAAAAAAAGTCACTCAATTTTAAAAAGTCTATTTACTAAGTACTGAAAAAGTTTTGGTAAAAACCTGTCACAACCTAACACAAAAATCCATTAAAAAACGAACCAGATTTTGCGCGAACATTGTTCAGTACGTAACAACAAAATATTTAGCTACACATTGTAAGGTTTCTCGTAATAACAGCAACATTTCTTTTAGATTTACAACAGAGCTCGCGGGTCGTGTTATTACTCGTTGCAATATGTTCTGAGGCTTATTACTGAGGTCTGCGCGGTTGTCGCATATCCCCCCGATCTCATAACCTCTTTACCGAATGATATTGAACATTTTATTTAACGGTTCACACGTGCGAACCCTAGATAAGTATTATAATAGAGTTATTACCTCCTTCGCGGGGTTTCGCGTGCCATTTCTGATATCTTTGTCGTTTAGTAAAACCTTTCAAGAACTTCTGTCGCCGGGTAAACTTAGCAGGGCTTTATTGCAAAGAAACGTGGATAATGTTGCGCTGTAGAATGCAATAACGTTTTTATATCGAATATTTCAATTGTTACTTATTCAGAATATTTAGCCCCGTGAAATCTGAAACAGCACCATGATAAAAGTAACCTGCGCCTTTTGCGTTGTCGTTTGCCAAAACAACTTGAACATGCAGTCACAAGCGTAAATAGCTATTTAGGTACTTACTCTTATGTTTCTTTATAAAGGGCGAATCAGCTCAATAAAGGTAGGTTACACTTTATTTCTCAAAGTGTATATAGGTATTTTATTGCAAGTTTAGTTAGCGCATTGTTTCGCAGAGACAATACGTTTGTATATTGAGACATACAGGTAGACCGACACGGTAGGAGGTCACAAAGGCCGCTGGATGCGGGAAAAAAGAAGATCCGCGGGAGATGCCTATGCTCAGCAGATGGGCGTCGAACGGCTGATATAATAATGATAATGAATGTAGACAAAGATAGTTAATACCATAATCATGGAACTAAAGCACAATCACGTGGGCGATCCGATAGCACAGCTGCGGCGCATGGCTGAAATAAATTTAACGCAGATCGAGTCACGAATAAATTGGCATAAAATAGGCATTTAAAGGCGCTCGCACATCCCCCGGGAATCGCAGCCATATGCCTCGATACATCAAGACCAGATTTGTAATATCAAATTATCGTACAGACGTACGGATTTGATTAGAATTGAAGATTCCTTGTTCTTCGTTCAAGGCTCGGTTGTGGAATTATCATTTTTGCAAATATAGGTTAAGTAGCGTCGCAGAGCGGTTGCGTTATTAGCTGTTTTTGTCTAGTATTGGCAAAGTATGTTTGTTCATAGGAGGGCTAGCGTAAAATTCTTACTCGGGCCTTGCAACACAAATTCAAAATTGTCGCTCTAACGGTCATCATTACAAAATACATATAGCGTAGTTGTTGACTAGCATACCAACTCACTCTTGGGTATACATTAATGTAAATATGTGTCTATAATTTACAATTACAAGAATTGTAAATATAAAATAATCGAGTTAAAAGTGCAATAGAATATCTGTAAGACTATCGTGAACATGTTCAAGACAATATTAAAGGCTGACCAAAGGCTTATCAAGTGCATTCCATTTTCAAACTTGTATTACTTTTTCATTCGCAAAACTTGCAAACCTTTTCGACCGCATATTGAGTGCAGGTAGGTACTCGTAACATTGAGCGTGGATTCAGTTACCCGGCATTCGACGTGCATCTATAGCAAGCGCATAATATTGGAACGTACTCTATACCAGTACTCGGATGCAAGCGGCTCCGAACGATAAGGTTTCCACGTAACGGCTCTTAGATACATCGAAGTACTACACTCGCGTTTGCCGTTGCATAATGTTGCGGTTGAACACCTTTGCCGAGACAGAATTTTTGCACTTAACTTTTTTTGGAATATCTTTTAAGGAGTTGTCATCGTCTTTAAACGTTGTTTTCGTCTGATGGTTTGGGTGATTTTAGATTCATTAAAAACAATAAAGCTTAGTGATTACAGGTTTCCATAATTATTGCAAGGATGCTTAATTTCGCACGCAAGTAATCTCTATGAGGTTTCGGACATAATAGTTTTAAATGTCTTACTAACGGTTACGGTGTACGGTTACAATGTGTGCTATTCTGAGGTTTATTTTTAAAGATTTTGACGTGACAACGTCTTATAAATTGGTTTGCCGGGTGACACTTCAAGAAACTGCGTTACGCTGCTCCGCTCACGTTCCGCGCTCACAATGAGAGCGAGTGAGAGGCACGCGTCCCTTCGACTCGGGCATGGTTAGCCCGCCTAAGAGCGAGTGAGACAGACATAAAAAGTGAAAGGCACGCGTCCCTTCCACTCATACACACCGGTTCATGTTATACGAATGAATATTCACATTAAATTTATTTTACCACTCAAAGTCATTGTCACGTAAAACTTTCGCCCGTATACCGACTTTACAGGCAACCAATTTTTTTTAAATCCCATGAGAAATATTACATTTTACTTATAATGAGATTACAAAATAAAAACAATACATAAATTTTAATTTTTCATGCCTAGAACTAATTTTCGCGTAATTAGTTTTAGGCATGATTACCGCGAATTTATTCTTATTTCGCAAGCTACGAGTATATGATTTTAGTTTTATATCTTTATATGTTTTAATACTTTTCGTTATTATATTTTTCATTGATATGTATGTGTTGTATTTATCCAATTACTGTAAGTCCAATATATTGCTTTGCGCGTACAATTCCATAGTTAGTGTTTGAAATGGGTAGTGGCACAATGTCTTGATAAATTCTCAATTTTACTTCTTGATAGAGTGTTTATGAGTTCCCACATCTTTTTAGGTTTGGAGTGGTTGAATAATAATTTATGCTAGTAGTTTTCCTTTTCAAACTTTTTTTTATACAACAACATCACACTTATTGATCTGACTCCGTAATAAGTAATTAAAGCACTTGTATTACAGATATCAGAATCACAATTTTTTGTGTTCTTCTGTAAATATATTTTTCAATTCTGCATTACATTTTGCTCTCTTTCCATAACCGGTTTCTTATGTACGTTAAAGACACTCGATTTAAAACGTGCAATTGTTTTTGCACGTTTAATGCACATGCAATGTTCCGTACGAGCCAATCAACAATGTGAACTCAAAAACATCCGGAAACAGAATTGTCTCAACGTCTCGTCCAGTTGATAAGCTAGATGTCAAACAAAGCGCCAGATCGATGGACACCTGTCGAACCGCATCCGAAGAAGAACGACGTCATGCTTCAATTTACGAACGATTGCTCCTGAAACCGTATTCCGTAATCCACTTCCCAAACTTTCAACTCTGACCACCCAGTTCCCTCGCACGGTTATACTCCCATGTGTGACAGGGTGAGCTACACTCGAAAATACAGACGTCTGTTACACATTCGGACAGTATCTGCCTACCCTCGGGATAGAATTGCAAGCGAACACATCAAAACCCGGATAGATCGTGCTGATGAAATGAGAGCTACCGTTCCAAATATATGTTGCCGGTAAATTTTAATTCCAAATGCTGTTGTGCTAGTCGCGATATTCACATTGGATTTCATTTCGCGGCTGTACTTGCAACCAGCACCAGCTTGACCAGTACTTTGTGTGTATAATTCAATATTTAAAAGTTTGCCTTTGTTATTATCATTATAAATAAAGTAATATTTAATTAATGTCAATATGCTCAGAATTCGATTAGGTCCCGCTATGAATTTACCTGAGCTATCGAAGAACCTAAAAAAAAAAGAAAACCTTACAATATTAAGAAACGTCGTTGCGTTATATTGTTAAAATGTTACATGTCGTCACTAACATTAGAATAGTTATTGAATACGAGATTACCCCTTTATGATGACTCTTAACAGGGCCGAAATATTGAAAACTGAAAAAAAAAACACTGTGGTAAAAATAAATCAATAAAATTATGCTAACGTTCTTACATTGTCTGTAGAAGTGCCAGCCCAAAATACCCAGACTATAACACGTTCACACACACTAGGATTTACAAACCACTGATATACGACCGCACAGGTACGACCTCATTAATTTGTGTTCGACCCAACATGATAACGTTAGAGCTAACATGATTTCAATTTCATATAATGGAATGGTTTCGTTCCCACGTGGCGACGATTGCAGCTCGTATTTTGTACGCAACTGATATACATTAATGCGTATCAAAAATTGTATTTGAAGAATATTTAAGAAAAATGTGAAAAAAGGAGAATCAAGAGTTAAACGTACTAACGCGACGGTGTGAAAAGTATTTTTCATGGTTATAACTAACAATTATTCCACCCGATAAAATAGTTATCTTATCAAAAAAAACCGGTATCAATCAAAACTATAGTTGAATATGAGAATGCATAGAAAGTTACAGACATAATTATAATTAGACAATAACACAAAAAGAGTTGACAACAATATTCCTTAATCGATTTGAATAAAATCAGAATCAAAAAACAAAATGAAACCTGAGTATCTTGTATGGGTTTCGGTTTTCAACAAATCCCCTCGGATCCCTCGCCACTAGAGGCCTATTCACTGCGCGGAAGTTTCACTAATTTCCAATAAATTCATGCGTTCTCGCGGGTGAAACGAGCCGCCGATAAATTTATAGCTTCTAAAACGGCATTTACCTTTAGAATTGAGCGTTAATCTTGTGTGAAAGACGATGATGCGAACGCTATGACTTCGATGTGCGGGGTGTGAAACAAAGTTCGCTGATCAAAATCGATCGTTGCCGTGAAATTACGGACTAGAAATCAAGAATTTATGGGCTCGAAATAAGATGACATTGTAGAACCCAAAGCCTTTACTATTATGCAAGGTGAAAACCTTGTAATTGTTATCTTGCAGAACAATAAGCTTCAGTAGTACTAACGAATCATGGAAGTATTTAAAATAGGACCTTTTACTGATTCTGCATAACGCAAGCTCTTCGTGAAGCGGAGCTCCGCCTATACAAGATGTTCTTTTTTTATAAACTAAACTATTATGATGAAATAGTTTCACTGCGGGAAAACAACCTCTAAAATTTCACCCTGTATACTTATTGCCAGGATAAGGTTTTCGTATCAAAAAAACGATATAAATAGATGAATCCCCGAAATATATGTATGCGAATAAGTTCAGACCGACTGAATAAATAAAAACCTACGGGCGGGACAAAGTCTGCAGGATCCTCTAATGCTATAATACAATATTGCCTACGGAACGGTCAAACTCTGATAACAATGGTATTTTATAGTCGAAAATCAAGGTTGATTGACATTGACTACATAATTGTCACTTCTAGGAATAAAGAAAATAGTTCTATTACCAAGGAGTGATTAAAAAACCTTCTTTTTATTCTCGATGACTCAAATTGGTTATTAAATTTTGAAAGGTCACAAGTAACTTGTTAAAGCATTTTGGACTTTAGAGATAGAAGTGCGATATAGAATCTAGTACAAAACTGATAAACACTTTCAGACCGCGACCATACAAAGCTCTCCAGTTTTGAATCACGTGATGTGACAATGACAGTTTAAGTGTCCTGTGATATCAATGCCAGCTGGTTGACATTGAGGTGTGAGGTATAAATATCGGATAGGAACCCGCCCTACCGCTATTCGATTTCCACCGCCTTTGAGGAGTATACATTTGAAAATAGCATAGCCTATATATACTTATTTCTGTGTTTACTGTGACTGTAGCCATGGCAAGTTGATCCTCGCAATTTCGTTGCAAGATCAAAACTGACTTAAGCGGTCAGCACAATACGTTTACTTATATAAATTATCACCATGCACAATCTACCCTTGTATAGTCTATCCAGAATATTAAAAAAAATAGTGCAAAAGTAAGATTGCAACGCGAATGCACTTAAATAAAAAAGCCTACTAGACCAGACGTCATATTTTCATTAACTTTATAACTAACGGACTCGTTGACATTGTCCTGCGCGTTGGACCGTTTGGTGCAGTGGTCTATATGTCGGACTTCTAAACCAATGGTCGCGGGTTCGATCCCCGCACAGTACAAGCATATGTGTGCATGAACATGTGTGTTTGTACTGGTCTGGGTGTTTTCTATGTATAATATGTATTTATTTACAAAAAAAGTATTTAAGTATGTTTATCCATTATCTAGTACCCATAACACAAGCCTCGTAGCTTAATTTGGGATTAGAGAATTGGTGTGATTGTTGTGAAATATTTATTTATTTATTTTTTTTCTTTACGTAAGAACTATCTATTCATTAATTAATTACTACTTATTCATTAAGGAATATTATAGTTTCATCTTTATATTACAAAAAATATGATCCGGGACCTTCCCATCTGGACTTGAGAATAAACATCCAGTAAGTAAATCAACCTTTTAGAGTTTTATCTTGTTACAACCACGCGGTCTAATCTTATAAACTCACAAAAGACTTTGTCTCCGTCCTCCAGCCCAAAATATTATGTAGGACAAAAGCTAATTAATTAAAGTTTTCGTGATTTTAGCAAAACTGATTTGCCTAAGTTTTAATGAAAATTTGTTTTTGCCCAAAGAAAACAAATATTTGAGTTAATTTGAATAGGCTTTTCGTAAAGATGAAAAGATATCCCAGCAAGATTATTGCGTACAAGAATGTTGACGAATTAATTATTTAAAAAAATTAAAAAAGAGTACTAGTTTTACATAAATAATATATGACGTGTGGCATAATGTTGTCTAACTTGCACTCGTATCTTCATCTCTTCGACATTACAACAGATTAAAAAGAAATGTATTGTTTATTGCAAATTAAAAGGCATAAGTCTAGTTGAAAAAATAATAATAAATAATAAATTGTCCGTTCTATGTTAAGTACTTAACATAGAACGGACACGTCATATATTATTTATGTAAAACTAGTACTCTTTTTTATTTTTTTTTAATAATTAATTCGTCAACATTCTTAAGTACGCAAAAATCATGTTATCTTTAAAATAACTAACTAAATGTTAAGTATGTAAGCTTTACATACTTAAACTTTAAACAACTTGCCTTTAATTCGACGACATAAGCCCACTTTCTTTTCGTCTCAGGGGCAAAACAATAGTGCGAATGCTCCCCCCCCCCCCCCAGTCGGTTTACGAGGATTATTTACCTGTATCTATCTGATCCTTCGTCTCTTCTCGGTTCACAAACTTTGCCTTATTCGCTTTTGTGATTGGTTCATTCCACCATAACAAATGAACGGAGTTATTACCGTCTGCTCGGATTGACTTTGATAAACAAAAAGTTGGCGATTCACCTTCTATGCAGGAAAATAAGGTTAAGAGCGAAAAGAAAAACGCAGGTTTGAATTAAAATACTTGAAACATATAATACGTTGAAATAATGACTGGAAGCAATAATGTCTGCCTCCTAGCGCACAGTTTGATCGAGATATAAGAAAAACGAGAGCGTACTACGAGCGTACATGGCTTTTATATAACTGACCGTTTGGTGTTGCCATGTTTATAACGATGCCAGGATTACACACTAAAATATTATAAACTAAAAATAGTTTTTGAATATTCCAACACTCTACCTATTTTTCGTTTTATTTCGCATACAATAGTCGGTAAACACAATTTTGTAACCTAAAACTCGTACAGCTATTTACAAGATGTGTACCATTAACTAGGTGCTAAATCCTAAACCTCCAAAAATAACTATCATTATGTTAGTGATCTAAGAACAATACACTTTTTGTGTCTGTCTCTATTCAAGGGTTTTTTAAGTTTATTTATTTGAAAAAAAAAAGAATACAATATCTTAACATAACAACAAACACCCAAACAGTTTGTGTCCGTGTTCATATCATTTTGCGGCGCACCTTTATTGCTTTCTAGTTTTAAAAAAAAGAAATCGGATGAAAAGTTTAAGGCGCACTACTAATCCCACAAAAATACAATTACCTCTTTTCTGTTCTATTTCTTATTAGAGAATCAGTTGTGAAGCTGCCCTAAAAATCAAGATCCCATTTCATACTGAATAGGCGCACATTAAATTGCCGATAACTAAAACAGATTGTTTTACCTAACCCTTTCAATCCTTCCTTCCATCAAATAGAATGCTCTATTTCATCGGGCATTCGACGCAAATTGGATCGTCAACGTTTCCGTGACGGAACCGCCTGGAGTCCCCTTCGTATTTAACAGGACACGCCGTTCATTCTTTTGTTTTGCATAAACTGATTGAACGATACGTTGACATCCCGTCGCCGGCGCGCTGCGGACGAATGCTACGAGTATGTCAATCGTAAATACTCGAAAATAGGTCAGAGTTTTAAATGAACGGATGTTACTTATTTAAAAAACATGCCAATCGCGATCCGAACCGTCACTTTAAGGGATCAGCATACAATTTTTCTCAGCTGTCTGAAAAAATAAAAATCTGTGACAATTTCACATCCCTCACCGGGTCTCTAAAAAGTATGTTTTCATAACTTAGCCTGTTAGTCTTCCATCTACAGCTCGCGATGTAATATATATTGGAGATAGTTAGACGAGTTGTTTGTATTTTCTTCTCTCAATTATTTGTTATAATCGATCTCTGTTAATATCACTAATTCATTTAGTTATTGGTCGAGCGATCCGTCAGTAAAACTGTCACAAACGTGTCAAAAAAATGTGATTGTGATAGTAAGAGTGGTTGGCGCAACTAACATTCAATTGCAGCTCTTAAAATGGGTGTTTAATTTAATGCATTAATTCACGGTGGTGAATGCACCTTTCAACTAAACACTTTCTTTTAATCCATTCGCGAAACGGGTAGCGTGGCAAGGACAAAACTTTTCCATTTAGCAAATTTTTCATGGCGCGTCATCACATTAAACCAAGCTTAGGTGCCGCCCTCGTTTCATTACTTTAAACGTTTTTAATTTCGGAATGGTCTCGGTGAATGTGACCCGTTGGAAATAGTCAAAAACAGCGCCGAGTCATTGGGTACATTTTTCACGTCGCGTCTGTCCCACGTCTCCGGCCGTTCGCGTAACAAAAGTTTTCACATTTAGTAGATTTATGTTGCAACTGCAGCGCGATCAAGTACGGTATCGATCACCCGGCCGTAACATCTATTTTGGCTGTACGCTTTAATTTGCCGGGAAAATCTTTCGGTGGGAGCGTTTAGATAGCTTTATTTACGGCGCTTTCGTCCGCAACGACAGGCAGGGAATTGTTATTCTTACTTACTACTGCCATTTTTTAGTTCAATTTTGCTGTAGATATGTCTTAACCAAAAAATAAGTCAAATCTACATCTGGCGACAGGATACTGCCTGTATCATTCCTGACTTTATGACAGTCGCTTGCAAAAACGCTGGCGTTTGCTATCACAAAACGTTACAGGACATATCGTACAACTTCGAATAACGTCGTGCGACCTATTTTCCCTAATTTGTACGTCCGTTCAAAGTAATAAAAAGTTTTACTAATTACCAAAACTCCTGTGACTATCAAACTATCATCATGTACATCTATTGTGTATCTGATCATTTTCCAACTAACAGGAAACCGGTCAATTCAGTCACTTAACTAATTAGGTTACTGCTACAGCGTCGTTATTAACGCGATCATATTGATTATGTGACAACTGAGTAAAGACTAGAGATAGGTAACAATTATACACTCTTTTGCAAAAAAAACGGGCACCTAAGGAAATTTACGTTCTAAGGTCGATTTGAGTTAATTAAATGAAATTTATTTCTTTGACGTAGTCTGTATACTTATAATCGTGTAAATTAATGCGCGTGAAGTGAGTTCGGGCAACTAAAAGAAAAAAAAAACGATGGATTCTTTAAAACCGATGTACACGCCCAAACAATAAGAAGTGGTCGGCAATAAAGATAAGATTTTTTTTTAACTTTTTTTAATTAAATAAAGTTACAAATGTAAAAACCTAATACCGAATGTGACCTCCTCTTGCCAAAATCACAGCTTGAATCCTTCTGGGCATGCTTTCCACGATGTTTTTAATAACGTTTTGAGGAATTCGTTCCCACTCTTCTGCAATGACTCTTTTTAGCTCCCTGATGTTTTGTGGAGCAGGTTGCACTGATCTTACACGTCTCTTTAGAACATCCTAGACATGCTCAATTGGATTGAGGTCAGGACTTCGAGCTGGCCAATCTAAACGACGGATCCCAACTTCTTGCATGTACGCTTCCACGTCGCCAGAACGGTGCGAGCGAGCATTGTCGTCCATAAAAATGGAATCTTCCCCAAGTGCAGTCAATGTGGGTTGTGCATATGGTATTAGGACTTCCATTATGTACCGATGTGCATTTAATGTTCCATTTTCTATGAAAACTAACTCCGTACGCTCCGTCGAATTAATTGCTGCCCAAAACATAACGGAGCCTCCACCATAAGGAGTGATTTCTTCGAAACACACTTCCGCATAGCGTTCCCGTGGTCTTCGCAGCACTCGCCGGCGTCGGTCCTCTCCACACAAAGAGATTCTAGCTTCATCAGAAAACAATACTTTATTCCAGTCCTCCAGAGTCCATGAAGCACAGTTCCGAGCAAACTGAAGTCGAGCAACACGGTGCTCACGGAGTAATTTAGGGCCCCGACCTGGGCGGTAACTCCTGATATTGGCAGCCAAAAGCCTCCTCCTGACCGTCCACAAGCTAACTTCTACTCCTCTTACTTCTTCAAGGCTCTTCTTCAGGTCCACACTTGACGCCTTACGATTCCGCAACGCCTGACTCACCAAAAAGCGGTCATCTCTTGGTTCTGTGCATCGTTTTCTTCCCGAACCGGGTCTTCTTTTGACCAAACCGGTCTCTTGATACCGTTGCCAAGTCCTCTGGACAGTTGAACGACTCACATTTAGCCGCTGAGACACGTAAGTTTGCGAACAACCTTCTTCAAGTAGGGCTATAATTTTACCGGCCCTTATCGCTTTATCACTCATATCAAAAAGTGGTATTTAATGTAAAAATAAAGATTAAATTCTTTAATTTGCAAAAAATGTCCAAAAAGTTTTAAAATATCGTAATCAGTTAAAAATCGTTTCAGCAATTCGCGCCATTAGTAAAGCAATTTTAGAATAATCCACAATAATCATTATTTTTCTTTTATTAATTTCAAATTTTAAATTTGGAACGTAAAGAATCATGCCAGGATGCTTCAAATAACATGCCAATACATCGTCAAATTAATAAAACCTATTTCTTGTTCTTCTTCATTAAAGTAGAGGAAAAAATCTAAAGTGCCCGTTTTTTTGCAAAAGAGTTTAATAATGATATTGATATTAACTTGATAAAAAATTAATGATTGATTGAATAAAGACGCGCGTATGTTTCGTACTTTCGTAGTAAACCCAAAATTATTTGAAAATCAGGAGATCTTTGATTGTTAGCGTTCACTAATTTCACTTAAATGTTAGTAATAAACATTAATCAAATAGATTTCATTGCTTAGGTAGTTAATATTTATCTTAATGAAAATACAGAAACAATATTATTCCAATACAACTGTTACATTGAATTTTAAATTATTGATATTAAACAAACGTATCAGTTTACTTTCGATATTTGCATTTAAATATGAACAATAAAATTCACTAACTTAATTAAGGTTATCAAAACATTATACAACAACAAGCAATGATATACATTAATCAGTGCGATAAATCAAACGTGTGGTTACTGCGCTGATCACGATCACGTCACATTATTTGAATAATTAAAACCGTCCATGAATCGAAACCATAGAACTTAGAAAGCCTCTTTACAGTTCAAATTATATGAGTACAACATGGGTAGGTAGCTATGAAAATATTAATAACCTGAAATTCTAGGCTATTAGCTAGTATCGAATGAATTTTGTTAATCAACTATGTTGTTGATTTTGTTAATCAACTATGTATCTGTGTTTACGATTCATAGTCTGGATGATAATTTGGATAATTTGGTAGATAAGAAACTTGTGGTTTTACTTATTTTTATATCTACTGACTGTGTGTTTCATCATAATGCACAAACAAGTTGATGGTCTAAAGTTCAATTGGAGATCATTCCTTGTACTATCGCAAGATTAATTGGCATTCATAAGATTACAATTTTTTTTTTACATTGACACTCATAAAAAATGTCTATCATCAGTGAAATTAATTTGTTGCTTGCCACACTTTGTTAAGTGCCATGGAGAGTTGGACATGGACATGCGACGCGCGGAATACCTACGTCTTTTTGCCGATAAAGAAGCCCATATAAACCAAAAGCCTGTGTAGCCCAAAAGCCCATATACCGCGCGTACTGTATTATGAATTCTATTGTATTCTCACACAGATTTTATTTCCAGGTGGTATGGAGGTCCGGCACTGATGTAGACCTGTCAGTATGTTGGGGCGCTGGGTGACGGCGGCCAGCTCTCTGCTGGCCTTCCTGCTTTACTACAACACCTTGGATGCAGGATTCGTGTATGATGATAGGTGAGGAAATAAACATGACTTCTACATGCGGAAAGACATAACACTTAAAAAAATCTTGTCGGTCCGGTCATCGGGGAGGGCTCGAACCCCCGACCTTTGGAAGTCCGGTCCAATGCTCTTCTACATGCGGAACTAAAACCCGCAAAGTTTTGCTAACCGGTCGAATGCTCTTTAAACAAAGCTACATAATACAATGGCATAAAGAGATCGTCAATGGAGTAATTGTACATCGAAACATGGGGGACCCCTACTAGGTGGACCTACGATCTGGTGATAGTCGCGGGAAGCAACTGGAAGCCGAAAGCGTAGAACTAATCGCGGAAGGAGGCTAATGTTCAGGAATCAAACTGCTGTTTAGACGATTATTGTTGCTATTATCTAAAGTATTACGCGTAGCAAGCACACACACACACACACACACACACACACACCACAAATAGTTAAGTAATAACTTATTTTTATTTTAAACTTTTGATTGTAAATCCCAAATATCACAAGCCCCTGTGTACAGAGAGCGGGGCCTCCTGCCACAAGTATATTTTTTACTTACTAGGTCGGTCCCAGCAACTGAACATATTTTTGTTACCTAGTTGATGAATAAAGATTTATTTTATTTTTATTTATTTATTATTAGGACAGTTGAGCACCAAGTTTGTCTTAAACCATTTAAATGAATATTTGCCGATTTTTTGAGGGGAGAGGCAAAGGTAAGCAAAGCAAAGATAGGTACCATGACATTATTGTCATCTGGTTCTAGTTGCTACGTTGTAGGTGTCGGAATTTTGTCTTAAAAGCGTTAGTTCTTTAAATTCACACCTCAATAGTTTTGTTTTCGCGACTGAAAGCATTTCAACCTTTCGCCGTGCGACCAATATCTCCTGCGAGTGGCATCAAAGAATTCTCACTTGTCACTGGCAGAAATAACTAGACTTGACCATGCGTTAAATTAAATGAACACGAATTGAGTTTAAAGCTACGAAAGAAGTGGTTCTCTTTGATAGTGTCCAACAGAGTTCTATTCACGATTAACTGTTGAAATTCAATCAGAAAATATTTTTAAGTTCATTGGTGTCAGCCGCAAGCCCCGATAACTTATTGAAACCTGGATGATTTCGTATAAAAATATTACTAAGTTACACAAAACAAGGACTCAAAGTATGCCCTTGGAAAGCTTACAGGTAGACTAACGGCCGCTTTCAATATTCTATTTACCTTTGTCTGAAAGTAGGATATCTGTCACTTTCATATTAAAAGCTATCTGAGTTGCGTTTTCATTCTATGAATCTGGCAGTCATCTTACTTTCTAAGGTACATAGAACAAAAGCGGCCGTAAAGTGACAATTTAAAATGGTTCGAAATTCAAATGTTTCGAACAAGAACCTCTTTCAGGTGGAGGTCTCGCAGGGATTGCTTGTAATTAATTAATAAATAAGGCTCTCAGGGGCTGTAAAACAAAAGTGGCCCACCGTTATTAATTGCCTAACTTACATAGGTTGTAGTTGTAATGGCCCCATATACCTTCCTTATTGAATCCTGAATGCTATTAGACTATGCCACATACGATCGCACTCAGCAATATAGGGTGTATGCTAGAGTACCTAAAGAAGTGCCTCGTTTTAAGTATGTATATCAATGTAATTTTGTAACAGCACTTGCTGTAAATGTTCCTGTAAAGCCTGTTTATGAGAAAATCAGGTTTGTTACTAAATCTTAGGACTTTCTTGATTCCGTTAATGTAATAACTGTTTATGGATCATGCATACGATGCATGGTACTGTTAAGTAACATTTGGTTTTTTCAAAATCCAATGCAACAATAAAATAATTTTAAAAAGTGGCAAGATAAGTAAATAGTTTTAAGACCCTTTTTAGTAAATAAATCCAGGATAACTTTTTCCAAAATGTATTTTCATCTAAATTGGATTTTATTTTACACTCTTCTATGCTAACCACACGTTCGTAACCTTAACAGCTATAACCTATACCGAACCGAGAAAAATACGGAACGCGAAACTACACTAACATTTCCTTCTTATCCCTCTTGGAGACCTTTGAAACAGATTTCGCTAGACTCGATATGACGGCATTTTGGGTGCAAAAGTAAGGGAATTACCGAGAAAGGTCAAACGAATTCGTTTCTTATTTTATTTGAAAACAACAGCCTTCGAGATAACGTTATTTTAGGGTTCAACATTGATCTATACGTACTCGTATTTTGGTTGCATAAAAGGTTTTTGTAATAAGTCGGAGAGAGTTCGGTGCTGAGTAATCAGCATTGGCGATAGAAGAAATGGGGCACATTCCTCAGACATTATCTTGTTTATTTTGGCAATGACAATATAGGGGTAGGTTATTGACTTGTGATGCGGCGAATACAATGTAAAACAGAATAAAACTAGCGTCTCTCACCATAAAATATCATTTGATGAATTTCAACTTAAATGAGAAAAATTACAAGGCACGAGATAATGTATAATAGCATAAGTGTAATGTATTATGTGGTTGGTTATCAAATAAACAAAATAAAATATGACGAGTACATAGCAAAAACGATAAATTTCAATCAAATTAAGGCATGTAAGTAAATATTGTAAATCGTTCCATGTCTGTCCTAAAACCTTTTATTAAGCATTTAGTTGCCATTCTGTAAAAAGCTCTAATTAAATCGTGCAAGATCAAAAATGTTACATCACGAAACGGACTGCGAAGTTTTTTAGAAGCACTAATTATCTCTGATTCGGACGGCAAGCCGATAATCGTGATGGAATCGATGAACTTTGTTCTGGATCAGAGCTCGCCGAAAACCACTTCAGTATTTCGTAATTGAGGGCTTACGTGAGGACTCGACGCCACAGCTGGCCGCAACACCCCACAAAAACTTCCACTATCCCCCAACTTTATCTCCATCTTCGATTGGGATAGGGATGCGAGTCCTTTTTATCGATGCTCATGAAAACTTGTATCGGCTAATACCGATTTGATGGCGCTCTGATGTCGGTTATGTTGCCCCGATTTTCGTATGTGTTAAGTTATTGGGAACATGAATATAGATTATGTAATGGTTAAGAAGGGTGTTTGAACGGAATATTGTTTGCCGTAGGCAACTATGATTCTGTGGTATCTGGGATAAATACTCACGGATTTAAGCATAAAGATTTTTTCTGTGATTTCAAAAACGATACAGTAATAAAAGTTTTAAAATAAAATACAATAAAATGACCATTTCAAGAAAGGCGTAATATAGGCACCTACCTATAATAATTTGAATAATACTGGAATCGTAAAACTTTCAGCTATGAAAGGTTTCTGAAATGGTTTTGGTATTGGCAAGCTAACCTCTAAGTTATTTGACGCAAACATTTTTATAGTTTACCCTTTTTGCCCGTGAGATACCGTAAGATTTTAACCTTAAAATATGATGAAGGTTTGAAATAGATATTCAACCTTTTAAATGGAAATCATTGCATGATGAACAGGTATCGTACCTCTCCATCATGTCGAACAGAAAAGAAAATATACACTTGTAGCATATGTAGCCTTTTAGACCTTATAGATTTTTTAGCAGTAACTAAGCATTACAGCTAACTCTCAATTTTTATAATAAATCCATCGAAATGACTTTGACATGTGTAGGTGCACCCACACGCTATCCAAATAAGTCATAAGTGAGCATCTCTAATTTGTATATAATAATATCTAAGACTTCTTGTTATTTCTGGCCGGCCTTGTGTCGACACAAGGCCGTTACAAAATAAATATCGCCAGCATCAAAACAAATTCTCGCCATTTAATAAGTATCTTTTTGCGAGATCTGAAGCGGTGGAGTCCCAAGCGAAAGTCATTTACGAACAAAATACTCGACGAAACTTTTTATGTAAATAAGTGAAGGAAAAGGCGTCTTACTCACAATTTGCAATACAATGGCTGGATGTTAGAGATGATTTTTCCTTCTTCGCATAGTAAGCACGGTTTTGGTCCCATAAAAATATATTATTCAATGGCCTATTTTACCGGATTTCCAGTGAAAATCTAAAATAAAAGGATGGAATGTATGTGGGATCAATAGATGAAAGGATTGGGGTGTTTACCCGTGACTCCCTGTGAGCAATGACCGGGAAGGTATTGGATTGGATTTACTTCAATTAAAAGTCGATTTGGTGTTGCTTTTACAAAAACCCTGGCTACAATTCATTTGCAGACTTTTATTTTAAATAGTATCATTAATCAATCATCGAGGGTTTCTTTCTTTGTAGGCCAAATTGTTCGTGTATGTAGGTCTTGACACAGAGACGGCCAGAAAGAGGATGAATTGTTTTATTATTTAGTTTTTTAGTTTTTTGTGATTTATCAAACCTGTAAAGAACAACATGAAAAGTACAAGTAAGCACAAGTTTCTTCCTCCTGTGCCGCTCATTTTGTCACTTATATCGACATACATTGTCAGGAAGTACAATCTATGCAGGCAGTTCAAAAGTCCTCCATCGAGGGGAGCGGTCGAGAAGTCAAACAGTTCAATGAGCGTTGGATGATTCCCGAACCGTATTTAGGCGACTTCGCACGTATCGGGCAGAAAGCGTCAAATACCCCGAAATCAATTCCAGAGGCGATCGGTGTGTTTAAACATGTCCATTATTTATACAGTATTGGGCTCGAGGCAGAAACGGTCGGGTTAGGGCATCGCGCCAACGCTTCGATAAACATGAGAATTCTGACAAGAAATCGCGCCCCAGGTGAGCGTGTTATATTTTATTCAAATTAAGCAAGTTTGATCGTAGCCGTTTAGTGTTTGTGAATAGATAATTACGGTTGTTTGTGAGCTTATTTCGATGTACTGTTTAAATCAACCATGTGTATAAAATACATATATTTTTGATGTGGGCCTCTGAATACATTTAACGGCAGACATTCCGTAAGGTGTAAATGATGCCTAAAGCTCTTAATTTTTAACTTTATTAAGCATTTCTATTTATTTCTTTTTGCAAGCGGCTATGTGAATGTCAGCGTACCAGCATATTATGCAGACTGACAGTACATAAAAGGATCATTTAGGTCACACTTTGGTAACGTAACCTAAAACAGAACCTGCACTTTAACTCAGATGTGAATAGTTCCCAGCAAACCGCATTAAATTTCCCAAGTACCACTTGAATGTTGCGATCGCCATTACAGTTCTCATTTCGCCATTATCGAATGCAAAGCAGCCCTCAGGGAGATATTCGGCGAAATTGTCAGATTCGTGATATATGAACACATGCCACTGCCACTTCCGATACAATACTGAAATGGAATCACTATGAATATATTGACGACGATTTCGATATTAGACTTCTTTATTTCTTGACTTTTTGGAATTTCCTGATGACGCTGGTGGATAAGTAAGACTTATTGGCAGCACCAAACAAATGCACGACGGCAACACAACAACAAGAGTAGTTAAATCATAATAAATTACTCTCTTGTCATGCATTCCTATTTCCATTTGAAAAGAGTCCTAGGTTTTAAATATCCCTTTTTTATGTTTGACAGTAACAACTGTTTTTTTTTGCGATAAAGTAAAAGAGTCAAACAAAACTACAATTTAAAATTAAATTGTCCTAATAAACAGCGAAGAGTCAATCAGTCAGTAGTATTTATTATGCCACCAATATACCAATATATAATTATAACATTACATCTACTCGCGGAATAATAACAAAATCATATTTAACGTTAGTTGACAGACAAACGAAGTTGATAATTTCCCTAGAGAGAGGCTAATAGGAATCGAAAACGAACGAAGACAGCAAGGTTATCCCAAGACTCCAAGGTAATATTGGTTTTCATCTTGGCAAAGAACGCGAAGCGAAGTTATGGAAATTAAAGTTCAAATCAGTATAAAGTTGTAGGTTCCAGTTTGATTATGAACCTAGATACGGAAGGCTAGTTTACTTCGAAATCGTTATTAACTTTCATAAATGAGGTAATAAAAAGTTACCGTATTCATTTTCCTTTAACTGCTACAATGAAATATCAATAAGATATATCGATTTTCAGTCTGTTAGTATTTAGCCATTCATTTCCCGCGTGCGAAGCGATTGATCACACCCTAATTAATGGATGAAATGTCGTTTGATTGATGGACTTTATTGATTTCACTGAAATTGTAGCCAAGAATTATATTTTCATGGACGACGGTAGATAGATTATATTACACGCGTCTATTTTTTCTTCGAACGATAACAGCTTACGACTAATATTGATTAAGGTACTTACATTTTCCCCTCTTTACTAACTTATAAAGGTTATTAATGGATATTCAGTTTTATTGATTTTAGATTTAGGTTAGATGTTTTATGTTTGATTATCCTCTTCTTTTTCCCGGCTGCCAAGGAAGGGTTATGATTTTCGCGCGTATCTTGTATATAATGTTATTTCTGCCTTAATATCTCTGGAATCGCTGAACGGATTTACATGATTGAAGTATCGGCAGATTTGTCTAAGTAGCCCAAGTGTTCTCAGATGCGTCATATTAAAAAAATAAGCAAGGCATCTGTGCGACGCCATTGTACGTAGTGAATTTTATTTTTTATAAATAATAATGTAAAAAGTAAAACCCGTTGGCTTAGAAAACCAGAAAAGGCTGGAGCAAGATACAAAATTTAATAACTAAGCAACATCTTATATAACATGCAGTCGGAGTCATGTATGTACCTTTGTAAGAGAGTATATTTTGACTTATAATTAAATTTCTTGCCTCCGACTGCATGTATGATGTTGACTAGTTATTGAATTTTGAATCTTTGAAAAGGTTCTTGTTTTTTTTAATAATAATTTTGTATCATAATATATCATACCTAATGATAATGCGCCGAAATACAAATTAATTTATTTAAATACAACAACTACTAAAAAAACAAACGAAACTATTACTAGATCCAAATATCCAACAAAAAAGTTCCGATTCAAAATGGCTGTTTTATTTCGCAGACGGGCGATCCTCTCCAACCCGGACGTCATCGGGCACACGCCGATAGTAGCATTATTCGAAAACGATTTCTGGGGGACCCCGCTCGCAGACCCCGGCTCCCACGGCTCGTACCGGCCCCTCTGTGTCGCCACCTACCGGCTCAACTATGCCTTTAGCGGATTCAAACCGTGGAGCTACCATTTCCTCAACATTATACTCCACTGCACCGCTACAGCGCTCGTCGTGACCGTGGCCCGCCGCATATTACCACACTATTGTATGAGAGTCGGCACTGTAGTAACAGGATTCACGTTTGCTGCTCACCCGATACACACAGAAGCCGTCTCGGGCATCGTCGGCAGAGCAGACCTCGCTGCGTGCAATCTTTTCCTTCTATGTTTTTTACTTTACAACGAGCACATACGATTGCGGGAGGAACAGCAAAAACGGCTATGTCGCTACGTGACCAAAAACATAATGCTGCAAAGAAAAATGGCGCCAAACGACCAGACGTTCAGACTCAGCTGCCACGGTCTCGTGCAACACATAATGATGAACTTTCGAAGGCTTTTGAAGGCGAGCAGAGCCGGCCCGATGAAAGTCTTCGACGCGTGCGAAGTGAAGACGGGTACTGTGAAAGTCAAGTGTGAAAGTGATAGTGTAAGTGAAGAAACTGGTGAACTCCTAAAGTGGCTCACGTTAGCCGCGACTTTGCTGCTTGCGGCTGCCGGCACTCTGTGTAAAGAGCCCGCCATAATGGTTCTGCCTCTTTGCATATTCTATGACTTCATCAAGGGCACCCGTCAGGAAGAACCCTATTCAAAGGTAAGAGAATCTTTTTTATCATGCACTTATTTGCTCTTATGAAAGGGTCCAGTACTTTATTGTGTAAAGTCAAGCATCATAAAGTTGCTCGTGATTTCTATAGAAGGATTGCCTCTAGGCTTGAGTGCCAGATTGAGAATGATTTATCACTTCATAGTTACGTTGATGGATGAATAGGTAAAGTAAGGCTTTCCGTATCTATGTAGATTGAAAGATAAGCAAGATGTTGCGAACTTTGCTTTGGTATCCTAATGTGGACACCAATTTATGCATGCGTGCGAAATTACTCTGTGCTTTAACAGGTATGTATCTGCAAACATAACAAAAAAAAATCGAAGATAAAGCAACAACACGTATGAATAAATAAGTGTTGACGACCTAAACAGTAATTTGTACTTTTCGCCCGGAAACTACACTAGCCAAAGGCCGGGACTTTGGACACGCAACTCATAGATTTAGATCAGTGTTTCTCAAACTAACGACATATGGTTTGCTGCGTTCTCTTTATTTTCTTTTTGGGTATTAGAAAATCACAATAATTTTATGTTATAAAAGAAAAACTATTTACAATTTGATAGTTTCCCAACAGCGGCTTTGTCCCTGTGGAATAAGGTATTTTACAGAAGACAGTACATCGGGCTTCCCTTTTGTGTTGCAATATCGCTCCTATTACGAGTGTAAAAGATGCCGCCGTGTTTACTACTACTGACTTGCTGTCGACCGTACGAAATTTCATCTAAATCAGTTTACTAATTTAAGCGTGAAAGCGTTATAGATATAGATATATGCTACTTCGCATTTATAATATCAGTGTGTAGGTATGTATGTAGGTATTGTGGTTTATAGTAAATTTTTACTGATTTTTTATGAGCTTTTATTTAGTTTCACTTGGCCCGGTGTGTGTCTGTAATCAAATCAAAGCTAAATTTCACCCACTTCCTAGTATCCGATTGAACTGAAATTGTGTAACTACGTTAAAAAAGAGATGACAGTGCACAATATAACGATAAAATCTTTTATTTTGTAACCAAATACTTGTTTATTTTCAACAAGTGGCCATAATCAGAAAAGGTTGAGAACTAGGCCCGCCTCTGCCGAGTCAATCAAGCGCAAGCAAAATATTCGAGGTCAGTCTTGAGCCTCGTGTTGGTAAATCATATTTCTATTCATGAATATTTTTAGACTTTACACCAGCAAATGTATTCCGAACCTTCGGTGATCGTAAAAAAATAACAAGTGCCAGGCTTTCGCGCGTTGCCTTCCGTTCGACAAATACGGTAACGCTATAAAGGAGCACCTTTACAGCAACTGTACTTTTAGGTATTTTGCTAATGTTATGTTACGTTTTTGTTTTGACTAAGAGCTGTACAATTTGTTATATTCATCAGTTAAACAACAAAAATAAAATTCTTGAGAAAAATATTATCGTAGAAAATTCCAAATATTTTGTACAACTTAGGGTGCTTGTTTGCAATTTAATTTTAAAAGCTACATTTTGCTGATTTCTCTGAGGATTTAAACAAAAAAATACCTAAATTCTTCTTCTTCTCCCTAGACCTGTTCCTATTTCCTTAAAGTCACCTTCTTAGTCCTTAATCTTCAATTAATGGTTCTGTGATTATAAAAATAACAAAGAACAAAGCTTGAAAATAATCTAGGATACACATCGTATATTTCAGTTTCAAAGCAAAATGGGAGCTAATATGTGTTGTATTGAAGAACACGTTTTCTTACTTCTATTAGAACAAACTAATTACAAAAGTTCGTAGTTTATCTTTGACTATACACGAATGTTCCCCTTCCTTATTAGATTCCCAGACTCATACAAAAGATAACAAACTGGCGGATGATTGCTACTAAACTTTGAACGAAGACCCTACTACAAAATAATAAAGAGAACGGCTATTTAATGATTTTCGTTTCATGCTAACTCTGTTCAAATCAGGATTAAATCTGGTCGTTTAAAAATTAATTTAAGTATTTTAATTCGTTATATTAGTCACCACAGCATGAGCTAACGCTTAGTTTGGGGCTCGGTAATTAGTGTGTTCGTAGAAAAAAAAACGAAAAATAATTTTAAAGAAACGACTTGTCCATACAAGTTTTCGTGAACTTCGTTGAAATATTAATAAAAGCTTAAAATCTATTCAAATCTTTGTTCAAACAAAGATATCATAAGTTTTGATTTTTGACCGCTGAAGTTGCTCTGTAAATACCTGTAAATAAAATTGTAAAAGACTGCTTGTACATTTAAACATTAAAAAATAATGCTGACTATTTGTTGCAGAATAGAGGCCTAACTTCGTAGAATCGGCCGATAGCATAGAATAAACAACCGATCTTACGAGGGAAAAATACACTGCAATCTGTCTTCTTAAACTAAAGTCACTACTAATCCAATCCTGATCTTTTGGACGTCTTGATTGTTTCCAACTCGTGTTTGGAAGTTTGATCAGAGGCCTTACTCCTTAAGGTTTCGTTCGTATTATCGTTTATAGCCAGCGCGTTCGCTCGCACGTCCAAGCTTGTAAGAGTGAAAGAGATCGCTATATCCTTAACAACAGACAACGGCTTAGAGAGTAGGGTACCAGAGAACGTTCCAAAGTTTTGCTTTACGTACGATCAATTAGTGATTGGCGGCCGCAAGCCAATTGATAAGGTGTTTATTAAATAATTCAAACGATAAGCTGGTGAGGATTGACATTCAAGTCCAAATGAGTTTTGGAACTAAAAGTTTTCTGTCGAAATTGTTATTCGGTTTGTACAATATCTGTTGAAGATACTTTGGGCTTTTTTACATTTTGAAATTACTCGTAGTAGGTACTTAGACCTTATGATGGTGCAACGAAAAAGTAATGCAGGAACCAGTTTCGTAACTCTAGTAAAATGTAACTAGTAAATAAGAAACGAATAGCTTGAGCTCTCTCAAAATATGCTAACGGTGTTAAATTTATCAAAAACAGCGCCCCTTTACTGCAGAAAATGTTTCCCATGGAGTGTACTTTTGTTTCGCGTATTTTTACGTTTTGAAAACTTTTTACGTTCGCTAAAATAGCCTCACATGGCTGAAAATTCCTCATGAAGGTATTATAACAGCAAACCTCTATGTCTACTGAGTTAACTAGTGGTAAAAATGTTAATATTCCGGTTATATACGTGCTTCTTTTGTCGATGTCATCTCCAAGTGGAATTTTCGTTGTGTGCTGAGTTTGATTTACGATCTGACACCGTTGGAACTATAGAGAATCTGGGTCAAGATGGAATCCTTGTAAAATTGGGAGTAGATCATGAAAACAGCAATCGACTTAATGAGTCCTGTCGTTAAAACCGTTTTAGTTCCGTCATCATTTACAGCCAATTTAACTTTAGAATGGCAAATTTTATCTTTCTCATCCTTTACCTGATGTACTTACTGTTGTGTGTTTTAGACCATGACATCAAAATCAGAACCTTTTTACTAAAGTACAATAAGACTTCGCTTACCAAATTTCCATTATATTTATTTTTTGAATAAAAAAACCGCTTTGAAATCGGTTTATCCGTTTAGGAGCTACCATGCCACAAACAGACACACACGAAAACACGACAACACAGCCAGACATAGGGGTCATACTTATAACACCCTCTTTTTCGTCGGGGGTTAAACATATTTATTTATTTATTTATTTAAGCTTTATTGCACAACAAAACTTTGTACAAAAGGTGGACTTAACGCCGTAGGGCATTCTCTACCAGTCATACCTTTGGGCTGAGCAGAAATGTTTAGTGGGCGGTGCGACAAAATAAATATAGGAGAAAACACAAAAATAATAATACCAATAAAAGACACATGAGATTAAATATAAAATATACAAACTATTTATATAAGATTACATATTTAAAAATACACATAATATATACTAATATACACTAGATAAATAAATAAATTTGTCGATCTGTTAAAGAAAGATCTATGATGACGGTTGCGATAAACATATCTCACACCAACACCTTCATCCAATCTGAAGTGTGCGAACTGGAGTGAGAAGGGAAGTGAGCTAAACAGATTAAGTTTAAATCTATCCCAAACAGACGGCTGAATACGGACAGTATTGAGATCTGAGGGTGAAATGATATCGGGAAAGCACTAAAAGCACCCTGAAATAGATCCTCTTGTAATCCCTTTAGAAGGAAAGTCTATTTGAATGTCTGTTTTTAATTTTCCACCGAGCGCGCGGCGAAACTCGAGTAAGAAATACAACGGCTGTATTAAGTCCATTTCTATCTTTAAACTACAACTTTATTATCATGTATTTGAATTTTAGCCTGAATACACGTTCTCGTATATTGCTGATATCTAATGCATGATTTCCTTTGATGTTTTTGTTAATGCTGACTTTAACTTATGACATGTTTTGCTTTAGTCACAAATATAATTATGACCTGTAGTTATTCTGTGCAGGAAAGCTTTGTACCTGAATTTATTTTGAGTTCACAAATAGTATTACACTTTGTGCTGTCGGTTTCCTTTCTCTGAAAATGATATTCATGAGAGCAGTATACGTCGGTAGTGAAAACAAGATTCACGAAACATATTTATCAGCTTCAAAATTATTTTATAAATGTTACTCGTATTTTTGAGTATTCATTTTACAATGAATTCTAGTTATGTTTGTCATATAAGTTTTTTACTGTTATGTTATGATTTGAGTAAAAACTTTTTACATCAGGTAGACCAGCTGTTTTCCTATCGATTGTTCTCATGAAAAGTTAGAAAGTTTCTAGGTATTAATTTACTGTGCTCTGTTTATCGAAACTAGGAGTAATTAAAGAAACATTTAGGTAGTCATCAATAAATATTTTATGTGAATATCAAGCTTTCCTTAGTTATAGTTTCTCCAGTAAATGTTGATCTCTAGAACCAAAATCCACACCTACCAATGAAAAGAATAACTTATTTTAACTTCAATATATACTATATTCAAGTTACAATAAGTTATTTTAAGTTAAGTTAACTTCAATATAGTATATATTGAAGTTACAATAAGTTATTTAGGAGGTATCTATTAACAGTGGTTCCAAGGATAAGTGGCATGTGCGTGTGAGACATACAAAGCGCTAGAATACTTAGGCACGATGACACCTATTGTCCTTAATATTTTTAACACCATGGTGTTACCAAATACAACCTTTTTGAAGTTAAGTTTATAAAACCAGTTTATTTCCAAAAAGTTGTACTAACCAAATTTAAGTTAGATAGATAGATTAACACTTTATTGTACAACACAAAACAAAAATTACAGACAAGTTTAACAAAGAAAGATGTACAATTTAGGCGGTCTTATCGCTTGTAGCGATCTCTTCCAGGCAACCGTCAATTATACAAACCTTAAGTTATACAAAACATACTAAATATTCACTCAATTGACTACACACTCAGTTCTAAACTCTCTTCTGATACCGTGACCACTCGTTAGAGAATACTCTTCCAATACAAAATATATGAAGGCAGATCGTTTTGACAGACAATAAAGAGTAGGTATGTCTGCAATTTCTGATGTCATCTAGCCTTTTACATACGTTTAGGGAATGAAGGTCGACTTTTATGATTACTCATAATTGCTAACCATACTAGATACTACATAGCCGTAGGAACACATAAATAGTTATTATACTAGATAACCAGAACCCTCACATATGAAGTTAGGATTGATATACGCGAACTCAACCACTCACGACTGAATTTAGTCGTTGAAACGTTAACATTGAGCAAGGACACTTCATGCGACTCGAGCTAATTAAGTCCATTTCCGAAATGCGGGTAGCCTGACACAGATATTGTAGCTCCAGCCTTTGGGTGAGTTCTAAAGAATAAGTACTGATAAATGCACACTATTTCAGTTATGCCCGGTACTTAGAAGACAGTTTGAAAGTACATTTCAAGATTTTTAAACAGATATTCCTTTGTTGTCCGGCTTAATTTTTGAGACCTTAAAGGTTTATAGGTCTCAACCACCAACTTAGCTCGACGGCAACACAGTAATTATCTAATTATAGTCCTATATATAATATATAGGACTATCAGGAGATATTATAGTGCACAAGTTTGAGCGCAATACACAGGTGTGCACTTACTGTTCCTTTACTCTCAAAGTTCGGTGCGACGGCAATCCGGAATGACTGGAGAGAGATCAGGCGTAGGACCAAAGGCTTAACGTCCTTTCTGAGGAACGGGTGTAACACCGCCATCTTCCCGACTCCGAGCTGTTTTTGAGAACTTCATGACAGAAAATCTCAGAAACAATTTTGGCTCGACCTGGGATTCGAACCCAGGAGTCAGGACCTCTTCAACACTACACCAACGAGTAATTATACTATAACACGGCAAGGACGTTAAAAAGAAATGCTCGAAATGACACACGGACACAGACGCATTCAACAAAGCGGCTCAGCGATAATCAGGGTACGGTGGGGTACTGTTGTTTGAGCGTGACCTGTTTGGCACACAATCATGCACTATTGCCGCATACGTACTATTGAACAAAAAGGTCAAGTTTCAATACTTTAAAGAAATAAATATCTAGGCTGTGTCAGCCCACGGCCAGTGCGTCGCGTTAAAACAACCCGACAACTACATAATCGCCTGAGGTGTAGGGTACTGTAGCATAATATTCATTGCAAATAGCAGATGAAATTAACTGGATAAAAAAGTAGTTCTCGGAAAAATTTGTACATCTTTATGCTTTGTTTATTTATTTTGCTCCATAAATGGATTTTGTGTCGTTTAAAGAATAAATGAATTCAGAGAATCACAACCGCCGAATGCTGATTAAGCCATTTCAGTTAAAGTTATTAAAACTGTGAAACTGGCAGTAAAGAGTGTAGTTTTATAGCGTCGTTAAAATAAAAAGTCTACGTACTATTAGATTTTTTACTGCTAACAAGTAAAATAGGTAATGTTTATTTATCGTTAGTTACGTTAACTTTAATAACTCTTCAAGTTTATGATTTTGATTTGCAACATCATTTGCGCATACATTTTAATTCTGATATTTATTTTTTGCACCTTTTTCCACCCATAACGGTCCAGCAACGAAAAATGAGTATGTAATACGTACATTACAATTAATACAAAGCAACTTCATTTTTCATAAGTCATATAAATCTACTTAGTATTGGATATTAAAAAATTGTATGGCGAGGTCTCTTTAATAGCGTCATACTACGGCAATTTTATACTGGAGGACTTAATCAGTTTATTTGGGACAATTAATTTGGCTTGGCGAGTGGAATATTTGACTTCCGCCCGTGCCCTCATTGCCAAACTCATTTCGATGTCTGACAATCCAATTATGACTAACTATTACTGACAAAAACCACTTATACGGCGGTATTCACGTAATCAGGTAATTAATTTTAAAATTTACAGACATTTAAGAGATTGTTATTTGAAACTTGTTGAGCATGGGTGTTCTACTGAAAAACCATAAATTTAAACTGTCAAAAAAGCACACATTAACTGCAACGATCCATAAACGTTCATTTTTTTTGACATGATACAAAAGTAAATAAGAAATTTTGTGTCTTGTACTTTTTACCCCTATGAGTTTATTAGTATTACTCTTGAGTATCTCTATCTCTGGTATGGTGAATGTTTGATCAGAACTTAAAGCATCATGTATAACAGGGGTCTGTTACGTGGAATTAAGTGAACTCGATCCATATCCTTGTTTTGCGACTTGGCGTTTGGAGAATTCAGGCTTTACACTATAACCAAAGTTCAGATAGTTTGCCTTTGACTACACAAATTCCTCGCTTCAATTTCCATCTCGTCAGTGATGGAATCAGAACCTCATAAATACAGGGTAAGGTTTTTGGATACTCGAAGCAAAACTTGTAAATTAGTGAATAAAGGTACTTCAGAAAAGTTATTTAAGGGCTTAAATTAGGACGAAATATGAGATTTGTAACTCTTTGTTATAGGCGTATCCTATGATTACCGCTCTGTCGTTAGTCATTTGACACAGATGAAAAACTTGGTTCTGGTTTGTACCAGAAAGGCTTTAGAAAACCCGCGCACATTTGTCGTGTGGCAAATCTATACCGTTGTTAAAATTAAGTTTTAACCTTCGATTATTATAATCTCAATTCTTTTTCAATTCTCGTAACGGTAAGGACGAAACGGAATAACAAAGCCGCAAATTCCTGGAGTGCATCGCCGAATTGCGGTATTTAATTAATCCGCCAGGATGTCCGCTTCGGGGAATTAGCGATCGGGACGGAGCAATTATCGAGTATCGCGGAAACGACTGGCAGCTGCGACTATCACCCTGTGTTTTCCCGTGAAGTAAAATTTTTGAACTTTATATCTAGTGCTTCACATAATGTGCAGTTATATTGTGCTGTCAAAGTTGGTAAAAAACAAGGGTGTATTAGTAATAATTTTATTTGCCAAAAAATTAAGAAATATATAAACCAAAGAAATATATAAACGACATTTAAACTTTAAAAAAAAAAAAGGAAAGAAACCTGAAAATATTGCGTGAGAAAATGAAACTAAAACACCGAATTACAAATCGACAAGGTTACCTCATATTTTCATTCAAAAAATATTCACTAGGTTTGAAATTACGTAACGGAGCGAGCCAAGTAGGTATTTTTCCTTCGGCGGAACTTTATTACCGCCTCACGAGTTTATGCGATCTCATGCTATAAAGTGATAAAACAGTTAGCTCGCACAACGTTACCGAACTGGCTCAGATATGTTGAGGCGAACAAATAAAACGGACATTAAAAGCGCAAACTTGCCGAATGTTTTGTTTTCTCTTTTTCATAATACCATAACTCTTACGGCCCAAGAATACGGAATGGCAAACATTTCGCAACACGAATACTAATTCTAGAAGCACTAAGCTAAGTGGTGTATGAGCGGACGAATAAAAATACTTGGATTCGCCTATTACGTTTGTATAAGGTGAATTAATACCGACTCGTTCATTTTTATCCATCAAATCAATTTTAGATTAAGGTATTTCAATAGTAAAACCATAATGGTTTAAATCATGATTTCATGGGACCGTGTACTTTTTTTTCATGTGCAGTACGGGAAATGAAACGTTTTTTGGCGAATCATGTGTCGAATGTGTCGTTCATTTTTATCCATCATTAGTATGGAAATTCTATATGAAGATATTTTGAGAATATTCTTTACGTGTCGTGATGTAATTTGTAACGTGTAGGCAAATTAACGTAATATAACTGTTATTTCAGTAAAAAATTACATCATTTCATTTTCGTTTTAATAAAACTATATTTTTTTCTTTTACTCTTACAAAAATCAGACTGACAAAGTCTTTCAGAGACATAATAAGAGAGCGAATTCGCTTGCGTCGTTCGTTAGAGCATGTCAAACGCCCACTACGATATACTGAAAAATGGATTCCGTTTAGTCAGATACCTACCTACTTTGCGATGAGTTAGACCACAGATTTCGAAACGATTACGCCACTTGCCGTTAACGCCAATCGCGCGTCATAAAATGCGAAAGAAAAAGAATTGAACTAATGCCATAATTATCACTGGACTTGCTAGTCCAATCTCAAAAAGCTTTTAAGCGAGCAGTACTTATACGAAATCGTTTTACAGTAAAAATTAAGGTTCGCTTAGCCAAATGAATATCGATTGAACATCGTCGTGTTCTCGGCTCATTTACCCCGCATAAAATTAGTATCTGGCCCTTTCGGCGGATGGGCCGATATTTCTCTCATCTTGAGGACTGAAGCAATTTTGTGTAGCTCTCAACATTAAATTAACATTTGGGCTTTTTCTCCCAGTTGCCCTTCGTTCTTTGCAGTCCCAGGGCCAGTATATTTCAGCGGTCGCGTAATTTGTGGCTCGTAAATGTTCAGAAATTGGTCATCCCTTTGGTTGAGGTGAATTTATGGCCTCCTCGGTCCGCCTGTCGAAAGGGGAATTAATAAGTCCTCTCTAATGGTGAAACGTACCCTTGCCATCAATTTGAATGCCCCAAGATTGCTGCGGCCCTGTAAAACGGCCATCTGGCCGTGAAATATCTCACTTACAAATTCTTATTCATTTCGTGTGTCTGATGAATTGGTTCTAGTTATTCCCATTCGATTTCATTAAAGGTAACTAATGTATTACGTCGGCTCTTAGATCGATAGTCTTTAAATTGAATCGCAATAGATTGATCACGTCATGGAAATGAAGCCCCCTCGTTTGTTGGTCTTTGATTTCTCGTTGCTTGCTATCGACTAGTAATCATTTTACGTTTGGCTTTGAAGTTTTAGTGGAAGATGTTCTTCCTTTCGAGTATGTTTTCTAGAAAATAATCTTTTTTTAATCGTTTGATCTTGACGAAATCGGTTATTTGAGGGTCTTTGATTGACACAAAAAAGTACGTCAATAAAGAGCTGTGACAATCGACTAGAAATGCAGGCTCTTGAAAACTATAAAATGATAAAAAGGAATCTTTAGAACACAATAAAGACAATTGAAAATTTATAATCATTAATTTCAATTATACCTACGCACTTATTTTATTTTATCATGACGAGGCCCTTGTTATATTAATTGTTTGAAACTTTGGAAACCGTTGGGCCATGTTCTGGCTTTTGTGGATCAGAAAAAAGTTAGAACAATACGTTCATAGAATGAAATATTTTGAAGCTTTTGCAAAGTAAGTAATTGCTAAGTATAAAATAAGAATTTTGGGAAGGACTGCTTTGCGTTACCTATTTTCACAACGAAATGAAATTCATGCTATACTTTCTTAGACGTTTATTTACAATGGGTGAGGGATGAGTGAGTTATTAAACTTTAAAAGTAAATGACTCATTAAGGTCTTGATCCTATAAATGAATGTGTAAGTGTAGTTATTACATTAAAAGCGATTGACATGAATTCCGGAGTTCTATACGTAAATCGCGTGACCAGAATATGTCAATGATACTTTCAATAATGGTTTAATAATAGTTACGATACATTTGCTAGAGTGTCTGTGTAATAGGAGTTGGTAACATCAATTTTCATCAAACCTTTCATAGCAATCAACCCTAATGTGATTAAAAAGAGAAGGTTAAATAAATCAACGTTAATTTTTTTATAATGTGTGTTTACACTATTGTTCAATGACAGTCATTACAAAATTACTTCGTTTTTGTTATTAAAATGATGACTATGAGAGTATTGGTGGATTTCAGTTACGTATACATTGCATAATTTTAATCATTTACAAACGCTGAAAAATTTAAAACATTGCGGTTAAAAATAAGTTGGTGAAACTGAGCCTTAAAAAGCAATTTGCTTATGTAAACTTTAAACTCTGACTCACTCGTACGGTTTCGTGCCAAAACCATAATTTATCTCTCAATATCATTGAAAAGAGATAAACAGGGTTGGTTGTAAATAAAACTGGTTGAACGCCTCCTTGTCTTGCGAGAAGAATAATGGTATTTTCTATTTCGTTAAGTTGGACTAGGCTACGTATAGTTGTGTTCGCTCGGACGGATGCCAGCTGGGCCTCGGGCGAACAGTGTCCCTGCTGCGACGTAAAACACTGCAAGCGCTGGAAGTGACTGCGATAGGTACGGATTTATAACTTTTAAAAGCAGTTAGTTTTATAGGAAGTACACACAAATATTTCAAAATTTTTGACTGATTTGTCATTCAGTCTTAAAATAAGCTCCCTTACGTCTTTGTAATGTCCATTGCTCGAAGGCTGTCTAAAAGAAATTGCTTCTAACTATCAATCTTGAAATATTGCATCTCATCTATCTTATATATCGACACATCAAAGGTTGAAGAAAGCGTAGGGGCCCTAGTTGTTAATAAATACGTGGATATTTAGGATGACGCTAAATTATGGTTTGTTTTGAAAAACTGTCTCATTTCAATGCCTACTGTTCGCGTAAATTGTTTCTTCGGTTTACCGAAGAAACAAATATGGTATGTTTTTACATTTTTAACAGCACACTCAAATTTCAATTCACATTCTTTCGGTTCGTTGTAAGTGTTGTTAAGTTTTTATAAGCGCACTAAGTAGCGATACCTGTGTTGACTGTAGGTACAGCTTCTTGTTTCACAAATTCGCCAAATTCCGACAAACTGGAACTGCATTCGTGGCTGCGGATATAAAATATTTTTATTCGTTCGTTCCGTGATTATGCTAAAAGTGTGTCGTAAAACGCTCGCAATCGAGGCCCTTCCATTCAGTCTATGACATGACACCGCGGCTCCTAAATCAGAGCACGCCCCCCTCACTTCCATATTTTCGCACCCCGACAACGTCGGATAATGGCTATTGACCAAATTTATCGACTTTCGTGTCATATTTTCATCTTTATGTGCCGCGAAACGGGATCACATGTGCTAGAAAAAAACGTTGATACAATAAATTGTGGAAGATTTCAGCTTATTGCCCGACTACGATTTATTGATAGAGCTTATTTATCCACTTAGCGATAATTTATTATACTAAGTGAACGAACGTTTATCTGCGTTATCAATTCTTATATTTGCATACTGTTCTTTTTGCGATCATTTATTAATTTAGTCGTAAATTATATTAAGGTTAAACAAAAGACGTGGGACGCTTTTAAGGGTAATTGTCCTTTTGTCCTTTGTCGTGTAAATGAACAAAAAAAGCACAAACTAATTGGAGCAAAGCCTCGAACCATTTCTAAACGACGAACAAAATTAAAACTAATTTCGCTGAGATTCTTTTAGAGACGTATTAAAACGTCCAAATATTACGCTGCAAATATTTGTCTGGCAGACGCTGTCCTGCCCGCTGTTAAAATATTTCAAGGCTAAAATTATTGAAATCGATTCAGCCGTTCTCGAGTTTTAGTGAGACTAACGAACAGCAACTAATTTATATATATATATATATGTATTTTCCAAATATCTCCATATCAAATTTCATGCAAATCGGTTCAGTAGATTGGACGTGATTGAGTAACAGACAGACAGACATAATAACTTTCGCATTTATAATAATAGTGTGGATGAAGATTTCGAGTCTCGTTTAAAAGGAATTGAGGTAGACGATCTTGTATTGTGTAAGGACTCCACTTTGCTAATTACGAACAAACGTAATTATGACGTGAGCGCTTAACACGCTTTGTGAAGCAGCGAAGCGGTTTTCAGACACGCTCCGTATCTCTAATCAAAAAGCGGCATCCAGCCAATGTGAATGGGACGGACCATCTTAATGCTATAGACGAGTGCTCTCTCACGCATACAGAGCTGCCACTGACAATAAGGCTTGGGCACCACACTAGCGGTATTTGTCATGGGCATTTTATGAGCCGAAACACAGGGACAGCTGGCAATGGCACGCTACCAGCAAAGTGTACGTAGCATTGCGCGTGGGTATAAAATTCATTTTTTTGCACAAATGTTCTCTATCTATATAACAGTTAGCTACATTGTTTAATAGATAGTTGTATTGTTAAAAAGATAGATAGATAGAGAAAACTTTATTGGACATCACAGAAAATGGTACAAAAATCAACATAGACAGAAAGGTACACAATTTCGGCTGTCATATCGCTAAAAGCGATCTCTTCCAGGCAACCCTTGGCACAACAAGTAGCTTTTTGTGAATCCGAAAGTAAGCGTTGTTTACATCCAACCAACCATACTATCGTTATCACGATGGAAACTTTTTATGAAATCCGCTTACAAAGAGATATACAACTTTACTAAATATTGTGAAACAACATGGCACTTGACAATATTACTACCAAACATGCCACTAGAACATTATCAATTTCACAATCATCTTAAAATGTCAAAAAGGCATAAACAGACGAACACGTGCTATGTCACGCACACGGCACAAAGCAGGTCGTACAGAAAATAAGTTGCACTCACAAAGAGAGCCGCGAAGAAACACCAGCATTAATAAGCATTTTGCTCAAGTTTCAACTCTATAAGCCAATCTTCCCAGCTTCGGACGTAACTATCCCTGAGGCCGTACTCCTTACGTTTTATTTGTATTTTCGGCTCTAGCTAGCGCGTTCGCTCGCACGGGCATGCTTCTAAGAGTGACAAGGATGGAAAACTAACTTTAAAAAATATCTGACATATTTCGACCAGCTAAGAATCACCGTGATTAAATTCATTTGAATAAAAAAACCGCTTTGAATTCGGTAAATATGTTCGCGAGCTACGATGCCACAAACAGACACAAATATCGCACACAAACAGATCTAGGGGTCAAACATGTAACTCCCCTCTTTTTCTTCGGGGGATAAAAACTACATACAACGGCTAATATAGTACAGGGGCTGTTACTCGTGTTAACGTGTGTTTAAACGTGCTAGCGAACGGGATGCCAAGAGTCGAAAATGCCAATGTAGTTCTCCAAAGTAGACCTCTGTACCGTGAATATGCAACACTGCAAGCAGATTTTTGTTCCGTTCTGAACAAAGACCAGCTAAAAGACTAAGCTTTTTTTCATGCGCTGCCGTGGCTTGATTTTTAAACGCATAAAAGGTGAGATAACGTGTTAAGCAAACGTGTTGTTTTTCTTTGTGGAAATGCTGTTTCAAATAAGCTGAAAATAAATTCGAATGCAAAAATGTTACGGGTTGCTTTACAGATATCGTTATGTGATGTTACCTGAAGTTATCTATAATATTGTACATATAAAAAAATGAATAGAGTGATGTCAAATTTAAAAAGATAAGTGAAAGGATATTCACTCACGATGAATTTAAAAATAGTAGTCCACTTTATACCATAAGGATACCCGATCTACATGGGCGGGCCGATTTAACAGGAATTGAGGACACCACACGCTCACATGTAAAAGTTGCAAGACCACCGTCATAATATTCACAGGGGCAGATCTACAGGGAGCCCCCAATCCTTGTTAAAAATAATAAGAGACGAATCGTAATTAAGGCGTTGCGTGTAAAAACGTGTGTGAAAAGAGAAATCAGCTTAGCCGTTTAGCTTGCCGAAGTTATCTTAGCAAATTTAAAATCTTATGAAACTGATAAACATGTGAAATGTTAAAGGATTTTATTTTAGGGATGATAATATCTGCAAAGGTAGAATTATGCACTCAAATCTAAACATCTGGGGAAACTGCACCGATATAACGAGAGCATTCTTAGCACAAAAATATGTATCAGGGGCAATATATAGTGTGGCTTCGGATGTATCATGTAAGCTATTTATTTAAGTTATTGCAGATTTTGATTTCCTTGTCTATATATTTAAGAGATAAACAAAATAACACCAATTTTAAGAAAGTCAAAGAATTGTTTCCACGCTGTACTCGAAATTACAATAGATTATTCCTTGATTTTACCCTTTAGAGTGCTCGTATCCAAAAAATCTGTTACTGCATGTGCAAATCAATTTAAAATATAATTCGCCAATTGTAGATGACCTATCATTCAACTAATGTCAAAAACCATTTCACAACTAGCTGCTTGAGCATTCTTTCTATTGTTTAAAATAATAATACCTATTGTTAAAATTGTACAATAAAAATATTGTAAAATAGAACCTATTGTTTTTGTGTATGAACATTAATTTTGAATGGTGAACATACATTACATTTTATTCCCAATTTTATATTTACCTGCTATTTTATATGGTTAAATATGTAGAAACGGTATGCGTTAATTTTAAAGATCTGACACGTAGCATATTCAAGAGCAAACAAACAATTCTATGATATTCTAATCTTTTTGAAATTCAAAATATAGGTATTTACGTAGAACTCAATTTGAAATTAAAGTCAAAAGAAATGCAATATTACCAAAAACTGTAAGACAGTGTGGTTAAACTTTACTGAAAGCTATTCATATAAGATGAAAGAGACACTATCCCATCTTTGGATTTGTCATTTGTTATTACTAAGAAGATTGATTGCTATCATCTTTTTTCCATCAAATACGTTTTTATTTCGAGGAAGAAACCTATCCGATCTGTAGAAATATGTTTTATATAAAATGAGCGCAGTGGTTATTAGATATTCGTTCTTATAAGAGCATGAATTGTGTATATGTATCACAGTTTTTTGATTAGTGTGTGATTAGATGTGTACATACGGGTATAGCTTCTTGTATACAAGACATAAATGTGTTTTTGAATTTTTTTATTTTAAATATGTACAAATAAAAATATATTCTTTAAGAAAAACATAAATAAACAGTTTAGTTTGAAGTAACGTGTGAGTAATATGCTCAGTTTTTCCGAGCTTTCTGGTCTGGTATCACGGACATAAATAAGATGCTAAGAAGATAAAGGGACGGCTGAAACTTATCCGACGTCATAACTTGCCGGCTCCAATAAATACTCCGAAAAACCCAGTACCAGGTGAAAGTACGGAAATTTATTATAGAATGTTTTACTGGCGTTCCGAGTTCCTTAATCTAAAATCGATAGAAAAAGCGGCGAACAAAGTTGTGAGTACTACCCTAAGTTCCGAATCGAAGAAAGTCGGACGTTTTGCTCGACACCTGCGTTAAGATACGCTCCGTTGATAAAGCTAGTTCGCGAGGCAAAAATGAGATAAAGCGAAACCTTTGTACGTAAAGTCACATCTTCCAGTGATGCGAGAAATAATCTTATAGACGTTTGGAAGCGACGACAGTAGGCGAGCCTACGGAGCGTGAACTTACAAAATACGTGGCTATTATGTCACCGTTTTAGGGGCCCATTTCCAATAGTACAAAGGGAACCATTCTGGTGTTATTTTAAATATTTTCTTCCCCCAACTTCGCGAGCGGGGATTAAATATTTGACCATTTTGCCAACACGAATCAAATGTCTTTTGTATAAATTCTTGCTTGCTTTGGTATTTCAACTTTCAAAATAATTTACATCTTTGCTATAAAAGGTATTCGGGATAAGCCGTTTTATGGACTTCACCAAAAGTAATTTGCTAATAGTGTTGATGTCTAGAACACGCTGCTTTGAAAATAATGATAAATACTAGGGCGGTTTGATAAGTCCATGACTTTGAAAAGAAAAACATATATTTTGTGTACAAAAACATTTTATTTTTCTACATACTCTCCTTTCAACTCTACACTCTTTTTCCAGCGATGCTCCAATCTCTTCAACCCATCCAAAAAATACTTTTTGTCAAAGCCTGCAAAATAGGCCTCGGTTGCAGCTATCACCTCTTCATTGGATGAAAATCTTTGCCCAGCAAGCCATTTCTTCATGTTTGGGAAGAGAAAGAAGTCACAGGGGGCTAAATCTGGTGAATATGGAGGGTGCGACAATAATTCGTATCCTAATTCGACAAGTTTTGAAGTCGCGACTGCAGACGAGTGGGCCGGAGCATTATCCTGATGAAATAGAACTTTTTTCTTTGCTAGATGCGGTCGTTTCTTCATCAACTCTTCATTAAATCTTTCCAGCAATGCAGCATAGTAAGCACCGGTTATTGTCTTGCCTTTCTCCAAGAAATCGATGAAAATAACCCCTTGACTGTCCCAAAATACTGTTGCCATCACTTTACCAGCCGAACATACCGTTTTTGCCTTCTTTGGTGCACGTTCGCCGGTAGAAGTCCACTGCTTTGACTGTTGTTTAGTCTCTGGCGTATAATGGTGGACCCACGTTTCATCCACGGTTACGTACCGACGCAAAAATTCACTTGGATTGCGATTATACATAGCCAGACATGCCTCAGAAGTAGTCACGCGTTTTCGCTTTTGGTCGACTGTCAGTAAGCGCGGCACCCATCTTGCAGAAAGTTTTTTCATTCCCAAAATATCGTGCAAAATATGAAAAACTCGTTCAGTTGAGATGTGCACAGCCTCAGCTAACTCGCGTATCTTTACTCGACGGTCAGCCAAAACAATATCGTGGATTTTGTTAACAATGTCCTCAGTGGTTACCTCAATCGGCCTTCCTGGGCGCTCGGCATCATTGGTTGTAATACGCCCACAACGAAACTCAGTAAACCATTTATGTACCATTCCATGAGACGGCGCTGAATCCCCGTAATATTTTTTCAACTTGTCTTCGGTCTGCTTAATGGTTTTCCCGCGTAAAAAATAGTGTTTAATCAAGACTCGAAACTCGGATTTCTCCATTTTCGAAGAACACCTTCACAGCCGCCAAACTTCTTTTGTTATTAAATATTGTTTTCGCGCCATATTTGAAAATAGAATTATTTTAGGTTCGCAAAATATTACTTTTAAGAAAATATCATTAAAAATAAAAAAAGTTTCCATTCAGCCTTAAAGTCATGGAGTTATCAAAACGCCCTCGTACAGTCACTTTACTACTTATAAAACGATTATTTGCACTAGGAAATTTAGCTTTAGTTATAATATTATTTTCGCTGTGAGGGTTGAAATCGTGTCATAAAATATTCAAAAGACATTAATTTTAAATGATTGTATTGGACTTAATTATAGGTAATTACCAGATACAAACAAAAATTATCCTACTAGTTTATTTTATTAGTTTGTACGGAACATTTAAATAATCAATTTTATTTATCACAATTACTCATTATCATAAATGAAGTAGGTACCAAAGTAAAAATACTGTTTTATTTTTTCAAGTTTATTTATTTATTTTCTTTATTCAGGAAAACAAACAGCTGTGTTATAATACATAAAGCTTATAAAACAAGGCGTCGTTCATTAATCAAAAAGTAATCAGAAAAAATAAATTATATTGATAAATAACGATAGGCTATCCACTAGACTGGAGAGATACTGCGTCATAATTTAGTCACTTACATACAGCATTTGAGTGCACTTTGGACGAAACCGGCCCATCGGTGAAATCTAATAAAGGGCTTTAGGCTTATCCAGTATCGGGGTTTGAACCGTTTCATTGTCCAATGAACGTGTGTTAGTGCCTCGTAAATGAGGCAGTTTACAGTTACAACAACAAGCCGATCTAAAAAACAACAAATCTGGTAATTCACAGAGAGTTGTTAATTCTCATTGGTTGAGTTTTATCTCACCTACTGCACGTCACTCAGCGTGCTATGGAAAGGTCTATGTTGGGGATCTCATTATGAGATAAGATCCGGAACGAGATCATACGACATAAGACTAAGGTAACTGATGTTGTCCAAGAATGTAGCAAGTTAAAGTGGCAGTGGGCTGGCCATGTCTGTCGCAGAACCGACGAGAGGTGGAGCAGGAAGGTTCTCGATTGGAGACCACGCTTAGGTAAACGTAGTGTGGGACGCCCCCCGGCAAGATGGACAGATGACCTGAAGAAGGCAGCTGGTAGTGATTGGATGCAAAGGCCGGGAGATCGTGAGCTGTGGCGCTCCTTGGGGGACGCCTATGTCCAGCAGTGAACTGTAACAGGCTGATATGAGTATTAGGTACATTATGGTTCAGGGGTACGATTCTCATGCATTCGTATTTTTCCGCATGGTATGAAGCCAGCCTAGTAATCAAATTACTGTTAGATGCATTTTATGACAGCTACAAGAGAAAGAACGGCCTACACGCTAGGAAAGCAGTAGCAAATACCTATTAATCTAACAGGCTTTGTAAATGTATGTGTGGCTAAGTGGTATAGACACACGGGCTAGATTCTTATGGACGCGGGTTCGATCCCGCTTCAAACAGGTATTTTTTTTCAGTTGAAAAAAAAAATATCTTTAGCTACAATATAATTCGTATACGCATTTCAAATTTCGAATGGTCAGCACCAAACGGTGCGTTCCAGTGGTCGAGCTATTTACAAATGTAAACTATTTTCTATTGCACGTGAACTGACCCTTAGGTCGTAGAATCTAACCAAAAAAGAGAAGTCACTGTCACAACTTTAGTGTGTAACTTCCGATTAAGTTCTTCGATAACTCCGTAAAAAGTAGTTTTAACAGGCTTGGCGTTTTCTAATCCGTGCTCAAGTTTAACCTTTTATCACTGGCAACAAACAATATTCACTTCTACGCAAAATAAGAACAAGCAATTATTTGCTCTCTATGATACCACCGATTTCTAGTCAACATCTAGGAAACAGCTCGGACAGATCGAAACGAAACTTTAAGTTCCAACTCGGGCAACCGAACCCTAAAAAGCTCGTTCAAATCGTTATGATTATTTTACAAACGATCATTAAACAACGATCGGTTCTAGCTTCGAATCGAGTCAACCATCGTCACCTAACAATCATCCAATTAGCAGGGTGAACAGAGATTATTATCTCCGTCTTAGTCATCGTAACTTGGCAGGCCACCCGAAGCCCTATGCCTAATTGGTTCAATAAACCTAAGTTCCGATCAAATTGAATGCAGTGCCGTGGCAACGGTACATAGTATATCAGAGGATAGCTAACTGATACATAAGATGACAGAGCGGACGGAACATAGCAATATAACATTTTGCCTTTTATTGGGCCCATATTATGTAGTCCTGGGTTGGCAGGTCCAAGGAGCAAGTAAAACATAAGTTCACCATTTTAAAATAATGTCTTTGGATCAAAAGGAGACATAAAAAAGATTTACTCTTTTTTCAGTGGTTAAGATGTACGGGCATCAATTAAATCTTACAGATTTTCATGTTAGAAACTGTGATTAATACTCATTCATTCAACAGAAAGCTAGGAAAAATAAAGCTGTTCCAAGGTATTACACACAAAAATTATTTGAAGAAACAACGATTACTTATAATTTTCCTTGTTGCTGGCCTGTTGAAAAGCGCCGATGAAATCTAAGATGAAGCACGCAAACTCACTTGCCCTTGAAAATAATACCTACTGACTTGTTGTAAGAGCGGGAAAAAATCATTTTTTACAAGAAACAATGGCCAAATAAAATGTAAAGAAACAGGAAAAGTATGAACGACGAGATCAAAGAAATTGAGAATAAAAGGACGAGCAGAGATTAGGACAAAGTGTTTAAATGTTTGTGAATTAAACATGGGGCACACTGAGGGGATCTTATTAAAGCCGAGAGCACAAAGTGGTGGCCTAACGTTAAGGGTTGTTACTGCATCGATATTGCATATTTTTTACTTTCGTCTGGCAAGAATAGATGAAACACAATTCCCTTCAGCGAATTTGACGCAAGCTGTTTCTTTCTTGCCTACTAGTAATGGGTTCGGTGTACCCCTCTTCCCATTGGATCCTGTGTCGCTCCCCTCCCCCACTCTTCAGTCGGTGCCACCAACAATGACCTCGTATTTTAGACGGAATTGCTCAAATACGGAACAGCGAAAACGTGGAATAGTGTTTTGTAATTCACAATAACGTACAACCGTACTTATACGGAGATAGGAGAACTTCTGGGATGACTTGCCTCTGAATTTATAGAACTGAGTAATGTAAGGAAACTCCACAGACGCGTTTGTTGTTGTGTACCTTAGTCAGAGTGAATTTCCGTTTCTATAGAACTTGTGTTTTACAAAACAATGAAGCAGAACAGTACCTGACTTTGATGAATTAGTAATGCCGACATATCATATGAAGGGTTTTATTAAGATGCGTAACATTCCTGCTAGAATGCTGATTTCACCAAAATAATTAATTCAACTGACGGTTAAGTGAGCATTAATTAGGTTACTGTTAGGTTGACATGATCCATCTTCGGTCGCATCGTCGCTTATCATCGGGTGAGATCGCGGCCAAATGTCTGGTTATTCATAATATAAAAAACCGGTCAAGTGCGAGTTGGACTCGCGCACCGAGGGTTCCGTACAAACCTGTAGATAATGAGTAGTAACTTTGAAATTTTCAAAATTGACAAAAATATTTTTCAAAAATATATTTTTTTATATGATGAAACTGAAAATTTACGGTTTTCGTAATTTTTCCTATATCTGTACTATAAGACGTGACTTCGTACTAAATTTCAAGATTCTAAGTTTACGGGAAGTACCCTGTAGGTTTTGATTCCCGTGCGAGTTTCGAAAATTTGCGGCCTAAATGGCTTTATATTTTCATGGCGTTGGCTTAGAAGGTTGATTTTTCTACAGCTTCCAGGGACAGTAGACCTAAGTATTATATAGAAATTTCAGTTTGATACCTCCACGCGTTCCTGAGTAAAACGGTCTTGACAGACGGACGGACGGACGGACAACAAAGTGATATTATAAGCGTTCCGTTTTTTTCTTTTGAGGTACGGAACCCTAAAAAAGGTATTTGTTAGTATAAAAAATTTACATTGTCACCATCAAAAAAAAGCTTGGTGTCGTAAGCTAACCGGCAATTTTGATCTTGCACCTAAACATAGCTAGAACACTAATGTAATTGTATCCGACTTAATCAAGCAATAACTAGCAATCTAAAAGCAATTAACCTAAATTGGTTAACTGAATTCTAAATAACCAATTGCGTCCATGTAATTACAAACAATCACAATATTGATGAAACAACATTTTATTCGTAGTATAGTTACTAATTATAAATAAATAACTAACCCATTAGGAGGTGTAAATAATATGTGGGGAACACATAAAAATAGCTCATGTGCGCATTTATTATCAATCGCGCCCCGCCCAATTACGCCTTCTACCTTTACGTAGTAAGAGTAGTTCCCCTTCTAATATAATTTCTTATTAATTAAAATAATAATAAACTATGCAAAGAGGTAACCACGCAGCCACAGTCGTCAGTCGGGGCAGAAATTGAAGAAAACTCAAATTAAAAGATGTGTCGTAATTTCTTGTACGTAATATGAACATAAACGCAAATAGGTAGCCAGTCAATTTAGTCCCCGCTCCCCGCTTTCAATTCCGAGAATCAGCATTCTCGGAATTTCCCAGCAGGCAGGCGCAAAGATGTCGTGTGACTTCTACAACGAAGTTCGAGTGTTCTCTGGTGGAATATCCCAAGACTTCTATCTATTTTTAAACTATCAGGACTCCAGTCAATATTCTTGGAAAGTCATTCTCCGGAAAATGCAGAAATACCGCCGTTCAAGGTAGATCAGCATTATTTAGTGAGTAGTGACAATAACGCTCATTAAATACTTTCTCGTTACAATTATTTCGTTATTTATCTTAAAAAAAAGATTAAAAAAAAACTTTTGTTTTAAAGAAAAAATATTTTCTACCGACTTCACCGGCTCCTTATTTTCGACGAGAACAAAAGTCCCTGAATTCTTACACGATTAAGCACTCACAAAATAAAATTTGTTTCCTGAAGTGAAACCTTTATGTTGTTCGTAGATGCCTCTATTCCGGCCTTTTTTTCATCATTCCATTATTTTCACAAATTCGGAAATTTGTTGTTTCCACTTGACTTATTACGATAAGATCCTTCATTAAGATCCTATTAAAATTAAATGAACGCAGAATCCAATATAAATTGCTCCGAGCGTATTGATGCGGTCTTTGAGAGGTTTTATAGCTCATGTTAAAACATTTTGATTTGTTATGTACCAAATTTTTCTAACCATTGAAAGCTAAGCTGTGCGTGTTAAAAGTTTAATGATTTCGACGATTTAACAACGATATTTTTACGACAAAGTACCATTTCATATACTAACACATGTTCAATGTTATCATATGATTTCATAATTTATGAAAATTGAGATCATCAAACAAGCAAATAAATAAATCTATGTTTGTTTTTAGCTATGTTAGTTTAGTAGTTCCGGTTCAATCATGGTTTTTTATCGACGAATGTTCACTTAACTGTAGTCGAAAGCCATTGTATATCGTTCTCCTAATATCATAACTTAATCTGTAGCTGTTGTGTCTACGAATACTTAAGTTTTTGTACATTGGGAAAATTCCATTAATTGAAATCAAACGAGGGTAAAGTTACCAAATATGCCCCTAATTCTCCTATCCAATGTATAATACAAACATGGGTAAATGAACGCGTAATATTGGCTCGCTTTATGGATGAAAATGGGCTTGACGTCGCAAAATGTGTCCACGCTCGATTGAGACACAGAAAAAACAAAACAGACATTTTAATCACATACGAAAAATATACACCGAACTTATTTATTAGTACTCCTATTACGAGTAGCACTGTTAAAAGTAGAACGTGTTTCATATGGGTAGAGAAAATAGTCCTTCTACATCTCTTATTATATCATAACTGCACTCATTGACATCTTCTGCGACTACCTTGGGATTGACTGGCAGAAAATGCTTTTAGCATTCAGTCACTATCAATTGTGCATTAAATAAATAAATAATATAATATAACATGGCTTACTTCGTTAGTCTAGGACTAAGTTGAGAGAGCCAACCTGGTTCTGTGAACAGGCACAAAAGTTTCTAGAACGAAACATGAATACCTGTTCATTAATTTTTACGTTTATACATATATTCGAAACCTATTTATCTACTCATATGCCGTAGTTTCTACTCATAAAGGTATAATAACAACGTACGTTTCTCACGCAGATTTTAAAATCCGAATAGCAATGCAGCATTGTTGATATGATAATTCACATTTAAACAGATGCTGATAGATAATTAGGATAGTGTCACATAGAATTAAAAAACTGGTATGAATTAAAATTTACGCTGAAGAAGTTTGCTATTTCTTAGGAACACGTTTACAATTTCTCTTCGCTATGCATTCACAGTGCTAGGTGTCAAAAGCAGCAGTACAGTACTCAGTACAGTGAGCTACATAACTTCTGCGTCACTTCTCTAAGTACCTCTACTTACTACGACTTGCACTGATTGCCTCCCTGTCCTTTACATCTTGTGGATGAAGAACAAGGATGAACCTAATTGTAGATTGTAATATTCCAAACTATACCTAAGAGCCCAACACCCTGTTTATATTACATATATAGTACATACTTTTTAGTCGAGGTTCATTAATATCAATTGAATTTATCACAAATTTTTGTGCTATCTCTATAGATGAACAATCCCAACTTAATTCATTATCGTCCCTTAAAAATACCAATGTATTTTTAACCATCGATATCTTGATTTCTTGTGCAAGCTATCGATGTTAGTATCTCGTACCTAATTAAAAAAACATCTTATGGAAATCTGCCAAAGCGATACGGCCGTTTTCTTTCGTTCACGATCGAACGGAGACGATATTGAATTTCAGAAGTGCGAGTACTTCCAAGTAACGTGCAATCCGAGTATGTTTATTTTTCATTTCAACGTAAGTGTGTCTGAAATAATCTTCACAGTCACAGCAGGAGTAGGCGAAGTGAAACCTTAAAGACTATGTTCACATAGACCGCCCGTTTTTTTTTAAAAAATAAGTACACAACCAGGTAGCTCTCAAAGCTCTAATCATACATGATGTTTAATTTTGATTAGGCAGAAGGTGGAAGTGCACAATCCCACAATCTACAAGCACTGAAGCGCTTCCCATTTCTCTCTGCCGGAACAAAATAATGCTGAAAACATAATAATTGTCGCGACAGACGTTGATAAAATTGAGGTAGCTAGCCACGGACTAAGAACAAGATCTTACCTTCGACCAGTAAAATAGATTAACATGTCCTATCACTAACAATCACACGCAATTTTTCTTTCATGGGTCGATCTCAAGACGAATGCCCGTGTACGAACAACGCCTATCGCGCATTACTAACGAACTAACGAAGCATTCGGTTCGCAATGGCCCACTGCCGAAAGAGTGCGTGCTAGGCGGATGTAGATCCTAAGTCTTATAATTTTAAAATATGTACCTTAATTCGGCGCTGAAATGTCAGTCACGACGCCTCTGCGAGATTAAAATATTAGCGTTGACCCAGATCTTGGGAACAAGGGACTTTGGGGTGGCACGCAAAATATATTTTTCTCTCTCGCAGTTTTGGGGATTATTTTTGTCATAGTGTGCATTTGAGATATGAAACTAGTGAAATATTTCCTACGTGTTGGTTTTATGTTGACACAATAAATTCGTAATGTGTTCAGTCAACAGCATTGCGCCATTTTGTGCTTATCTTAGTCAGAATGTTACTTCTAAAGTGCATGTCCGATGAATCAAAAGAAAAAATATATAAATGTCATGTCTTATTCTGATCTCATTCATTTTGATGGAAATACCTTCTCATTATTTATAATTTTTGTTCTTAGCGCTATGATGATGACGGTCTCCTAGCCGATTTCAGCCACGGCGGCCAATCTCAACAGTGATCAGCCAACTGCGCCAGTGAGATTATATAGTACTCAAGTGTGTGCGCAATACGTCCTTGTAATGCGCACACACACTGTTCCTCCACTGTTAAAATTCACTAAAAAATCCGACCTGACCGGGGAAAGGCGCATCACCAACGGCTTATTGCTATATACATAGTATGTATATGATATACATGTACTTATATTCCTGGAATAACGTAAAACACATCAAAAGTTTGCTCATAAATCACTACCCAAATTCAAATAAATTCGTATCGTCGTTAAAATTCAGTTTATTGGAAATCGCATGAAGTAATAAAGTTAACTTTATCGATATTAAGTGTACTATAATCTAAGCATCCGCTAAGAAAGGATTTTCCGAAATTCCCACGGGAACGGGAAATATATGCAGACGAAATTGCATGCAACGACTAATTACAAATAAAACGTATTTAGCTTCACCAATATTAATGGTCACACACAAAACGCATTTCAAACATAAAGGAAATGGCAACGCTTGCACACGTGCGGTCACCATACAAATGATTTCCGATGTTTGCCGATGATCGCGCAGTTGCCGGCGCATTCAAACAATGCAAATGAGTCATTGGAAACGTCTCTTTGATTGCGGGATGAAAAGCGTTTCCAATCAATCCGCGGTAAATAGGATCGGGAATGTCGAAGTTTCATCAAGATGATAAGTTGATATTGTATCTTTATCTTTCTTTTAATAATACAAATAAGGACTAATTGTATGATGTGCCAGAAAAAGTTATACGAGTACACGTACAATAAATACATACATTCTTCAAACCTCATTATAAACTATTTTTTTCTGACTCTAAGTATAAATTGTAGCTTCTTTGAGCTGGGGCAGAGTTAATTCCATCCCCACGAGCTTTTAGTTATTTATCATCAAAAACTGTCTATTTTAGAGAGCAAAACAACCTACCTACCCACCTTTTAAAAGGGAAAGTATGTACTTGGATAGGTAAGAACATAATTTAATAATTGAATAACTAACATGCTTACGCTTAAAGTTATAAGCTCCTTAAGAATCGTTAACAAAAATTGGATTTCAAGTATTACTTACTAAGTTAATACGTTAATACGAGTATACGTCAGTATAAAAACAAGAATTTACACATACAACAAAGCCTCGAGCTTGAAAGGTAGACAGGCATATGGGTCATTTCTATTCAATGTGGGATGAAGTTACGTAACCGTCCGTTCAAACATATAGTTCAAGTTTTGGATATAGAAGAACCCATTTTTAAAGTCTTAGTTATTTATTTCTCAATTTTGTCGTGTTAGAAATAGAAATATTTTTTATTCACCACAAGTATTATAAACGTCTTGGGCCAAAAAGTTATGTAAGAATAGGTAAGAAACAAGATACTTACAATTTAAATTATGATAACGTCCAGCAGCCAGGCAATAAAGGCTTTACCTAAAAGATAAAGAAGTAATGAGCCATACTTCATCACATTGGTTCAGTAAGCTGACCACGGCAACACAAATACATTGGTAGGTATTTACATGTCAGATGTGGTCAAGCGTTCCGTGAGCTAGCCTAAGTAATAGATATCGACACCAGTAGCTTAACGTGTCTTTCGAACTAAGGACAAGCTAAGGACAGTTTTAACTCATAAGGTTAGGTTGGTCACTCTCTCTTAAAATTAAACGAGTGCTGAAAACAGATGACGTAGTCCTTTTGACAACATAGTCGCAAGTAAAATAAAAATAGCTGCAAGCTGACAAATATTTCCGAAGCAGTTTTCAAGCTAAGTCTACTTTATGCTCCGTTCATACAGCAACAAACTGAGCAATGCAACATTGTTTTTCGGTCGTCCCGTGTTCTTTATGAGCAAAATTTGGGACATCTCAACAGATATTACAGGTGTGCAAGTACTTCGGAACACATTCGGGTAATGTGAACTCTTTACGACCGTCAGCAGTGACAGGTGACATCGTTCGGTGTTCAAAATAGCGTCGATTCGCAACGAAATTACCGAAATATTTTTGACTAGGTATGTTAGGTACGCGTCAATCACTTTTATAGAGAAAATAATAATAATGTCGGAAGATTATCAATAGCAACGGTAAACAAGATCTATTTTTAAATGTATCATCTTGTGCAAAAGTGCATCTGATGATAACACTATAAAATTAATTCCTAATAAAACTTTCCAGTTAAAAAAAACCCCGAATGAGCCAGAAAAACAGCTTCAACGGCTGGACGGATTTAAACCGGCCATTTAAACCACAGTGATTTAAATTATCTTTCGCAAAAAAATTGCATTGAAATCGGTACATCCGTTTGGGAGCTACGATGTCACAGACAGACACAAACATACACGCACAGATACCAGGGTCCAACTCATAACAGGGGTTTCGCCAGGGGTTAAAACAAATGCAGAATAGTTTAAATATAAAGTGATCCCTAATTTGGAACCTTTTATTTAGAGTAGGAAGCTTCACTTTTGAAGGTAGATGCTTAACTGTTATAATCAGACATTAATAAGATTTTTGTTATACCAATCCATTTATAAATTTTATGTATCCACTTGTTGAAAGAGGGTAAAATTATATTATATTTTGTGAACCCAAATCACAAATATCAGAGTAGCTAATTACATTATCAGGCATAAAAGGATCTCCGGACCAATTTCCATTATTTCTGTTAAACTGATTAGTGACAATATTACTTCATACATTATTCTACAAGCTTTATGCATTAGGTCTTCGTGTCTGTATTATGCTTCATAAACAAATGGAATCAAAATAAAAAATAAAAATATCGCCTTCATTTTTTGCCTATTTTTGTCTGTCATATTAGATCAGCCTGAAAGTTACACGGATTATTATATTCAGACTTTACTAACGTAAGCTTTTGAGAATGAATTTAAAATTGTGATTATATTGTACAGTCATAAAATTTAAATTGAACCTTCGTTCGTATGAAAATAGAAGTAATTAATTTAATTTAAATCCTCACGCTTATTAACATATTACTTCGAAAATAATTGTCTTTACTGTGTATATAACTTTTTTGATGCAGTTAGTTACTAAACATAAGTTTAGACTTTAGAACTCAAAAACTATTCTATTCCAGCCGCACCACTTATATCACATGCATGAGAAACCAAAATTAACTATACAACAATAACATGTTGTGATTTAGATTAAAGCAAGGATATTGAAATTCCTATAGGATCACACAATATAATGGTACGTGTCCCGGCAGTCAACCCTCCCCCTACCTCCTCTTCCTATCTTGAAGTTAACTTGGCGGGCAAACCTATGAGTGCTAGGTGCTAGGTTACAATAGTGAAATCAGAAATGATTTTTTTGATGGCAACCTTAATAATATTCTGTTTTGTCCGTGAATGAGATCTACTAAAAGGAAAAGTTTTGAATTAGGCCGATTATGTAATTAATTAAAAATTTGCATCACATAATCGTATTCAATATTGCACAATCACACCTTTGTGAGGGATATCAATTTCAGCGACCACGACATCGTGTGAGTCATAAACTTATTCATCATTTTCCTAAAATTTATTTGCAGAACAACCATTTTAAACTCTCTTCAGAGAGATTTTAATTCTTATCAGAACTGAACAAAGCATAAAGACTTTTACTGTTACCAAATCAAACAATAAAACCCTTATTTCAAACGTAAACGAGTCCACAGACTTGCGATCGAACCCGAGGACGCCTTTGTAAACTTTTATCAGTACCTATCTGCCCCAATTTCCACTCGGAATGACCCAAAAAACTGTTCCTACAAATAAAAATTTATGACAACCCCTGTGCTGTTATAAAACGTATACTGTTTAAGATCAATTTACTAACAGCTTGTTTTCAAGTTTCCCCGTAACTCGGTGATAATTTTATGGTGCCTACTCACGAAACATCAAGTGGTTACTGTAATTAAGCATATATTTCTATGGCCTGCACATTCCTTCCTTATAAATAGGTGGAAAGTGAACTGTAAAAAGGTTAACCCAGATTCTCTGCGTTGGCTGCATGTTTAAAGTTCATTAATGTTATTGTTTTTCAATCAATGCTGACCTGTTTTTATTTAACTATATTTGTCGGTTCTATATTAAGCTATTATCAGAATTACCTAAATAATTGCTTTCAGATCTGGTATATTGTAACTATTGCTTAGAACTAAAATACTAATCAGTTATTGTGAATTTAAATATACTAATTTTTATGAATGAATAAATGTAAGATAGTTTGTACGTTACGTTGATATTTAGCGAAGGGTCGATGTTTGTATCAACAACTCTATTTAATCTCTCTACTTTACGATCATTTTAAATGCCCAAAAGATGATTAAAGTACCAACAATACTCTAACGATATTTTCTTTGTCTCTGTCTTTCTTAACTTAAATATAACAGAAAATGGCTGTAGGCAAAAAGAAGAAGGCGAGGCTCGGCCCGAGAAAACAATACATATTTGCAATTAACACTTCCTTAAACGAACAAGGACTAACGTTCCGCATAAAGGCAATTTAATACGAGTAATAACCTAAGTACAAAATGAAATTGACGCATCCAAACCACCTGGCCTGCCCGAATGTAAATTGAAATGGTTAGAGTAATTCGGTACCCTGCGTCCCATTAAGGAAAGGGAGGTAAAATAAAAACGTACTATCCGAGCTTAGTGTATGTGCTTTGAGATAGCTTGTTTTGTCGGTCGATTACTTTTTCCCGAGCGAGTGATGGTAATGTCTTAACTGAGCATGAGATGTTGGACCGTTATAATGCCTCGGAACTACACTACATAAATAGCTCGGTAGTGTTATAGCCTTTCAGTTCACGCCTTTTTCCTTTTGTCGGTTTTATAGACAGACAGAGCCAGAAAATTTTATTGTTCAGATACAATTGCTGGGAAGTGCAGCTTTATTTACGCGAGTGCTTCATATTTAAAAACATGAATTGTGAAATTAACTCTTTGGATTGGAATGACCTGAGGGTTTTAAATATTACTTATATCATAAAAGACTGTTGCATTAAGTAGAAATGAATATTGTGACGATTTTGGCAGAATTCTTCTTAAAGCTTTGTGCTAGCGTGCGAAAAGCTTGTACCTCTATATGAAAATGCTAAAACGCATCCTGCCATCGGTGTTTTTCATAAAGACAAAACAACAAAAATTCCACGCTCCACTGTCACCCTCACTGTGTGAGGCTTTACGTCTCTTAGGATTTGGTAGGCAATGATGCATATAAGCTCAAGAATGCAGGCCTTGCTCATTAAAATGAGCATTATGAAATTCAGTGCAATCAATCTTTCAGAACTTTTAATTAAGATCGTATTCGTTAGCCAAGTGGGCACAAAAAGAAATAGGCGATGATTTATGCACACGCTGCGAATGTTCGCAACACATTTGTTCTGGCCGGCTCCTACTCAGAGCTATTTCGTGATGCATCACCATTAAATCTGTCTTGCAACAAAGGATTCTGTCCCTATAAATTTACTGGCATTCGAAAATTGGCTGCGCGCAGCGGGTTCTAACTTTGCTGCTACATAAATTTGCAACATCCACGGCAAATGTTCAATTGCACGGATGACAAATTGAAAATAAAGCTACAATCAATTGAGCGATTTCAGAATGTTGAACATCAATAGAGCTCCCTTCTACAAGACTATCCAAGGCGGTGGGGATTACCTTTGTTTGCCCCGGAGTCCGTACAAAGCGAACAGTCTGTTGACATTCACTGTCACGGTAAATACTCGGTTTACTGTTATTTACTGAGCGGACATAATACGCCGAACCATACTACTGAGTAAATAAGACGCTGAAAGAATGCGACTACGCCGCATTACTGTCATAATTTGCATAGTGAGCTCTGAAAGGGTTTGTTACGTACAAAATGGGCTATCACTGTTTCACTTTCTGCACAATGTCGTTTAAGCTGTACCTGAACGATCAATCAATAATTTACATTTTAAATTGATACAACGTGAAACTTTTTTTTTTTTTTTTTTTTTTTAAATTCAAAATTCTGTATTAATAACAAAAGTAATTTGACACTTACATTGGGAATCTCCTTTTAAGCTAAAACACTTGTGTTAGGAGAAACCCGCTCTTTCTGTACGTAATTACATTCATAAAAAATGATCATTTTCTTCAGATATAATCAAATAACCTAGCTTACAAGCAAATCAAAATCTTTGTTTTGTATATTAAATTTGTATTTTCTTGTTCGTGTCTTTTTTGTTTGTTTGTATATAATATAAATATATGTGTGTGTGTGTGTGTGTTTGTTTGTTTGTATATGTGTGTGTATATTTGATTGTGTGTTGTGTGGGTGATGATTACAAGAGTGCGTTTGTGAGTGTAGACTACTCATAACAACTTGTGTTCTATCTAATTTAGTAAGTTTTCCGTGTCCTCGTAATTTAGAGTTTTTAGCCATGTCAATAAAAGCTTTTTACTTTCTCGGTAGGTTTTACCATATATTTTTATTTTTTTGTTTACTTTGTTATAGATCCTTTTAGATCACAGAGTATCGAACGTCACCTTCGCCGCAGCGCTGCGGCGAAGGTAACGTTCGATGCTCTGTGTTTTAGATTGCCCGATATATTGTTTTGTAGCAAACACTGTTCGATATATATCTTGTGGAAGTACAGCATTCTGATTCCGTTTATTGAGTTGTTTATCATCTATACATAAGGTTTTTTGAATTTTCAACGTACATTGTAATATATATAACTGCCTAATCGATAATACATCGGCCTCTTCATATAAAAGTTTTGTGGAAAACCGTTTTACTTTTTTTAACATTACTTTTAAAACTGATCTTTGGGCTCTCTCAATGTTGATAAATTTAGTCTTGTAAGTTCCCCCCCAGATTGATAGACAGTAGGAAAGAGTGGATTGGACCAGAGCTTTATAGATATAAACAATTAGCCGTTTATTGGAAACATGACGAAGATATTTAAAAAGCCAAATCATTTTCCGGGTACGAGTTTTTACGGCTTCTATTTGAGGGTACCATGTTAGATTTTCATCTATAATTATGCCTAAGTATCTGATCGACTGAACTTTATGTATACTTGAACATCCACATGGTTTTGTGCTAAGATTTTGGCATGTATGGGCTATTATGGTATGACTGCAATTCGGCTGGAAAGATTTTTTTGTTGAGAAGGTCATGTACTGGGTTTTCTGCGTATTTAATGTAAGTAAATTGACATTTAACCATTTCATAACCTTTTGAAAGCCATTTTCAGCTGAATGAAATACATCTTGCCAACTTTTTTCGTGAAAAAGTAGGGCTGTGTCGTCAGCATAGGAAATCACTCGACCATGATCTAGATGAAAATTGGTGAGGTCGTTTATATAAATTGAGAAAAGGGTAGGTCCAAGGACACTACCCTGCGGGACCCCATAATCATTTGAAATTAGATCCTCACTGATTGTATCTACATCAAGCTTAACCCTTTGTGTGCGATATTTTAAATAACTGGTTAACAGATCCAGAAAGGTACCTCTGATGCCTAGTTTTTCGAGTTTATGTAACAAGATTGAAACCGATACGGTATCAAACGCCTTCCGCAGATCTAGAAATATACATAAGGCTTTTTGGCTTTTATCAATATGGGAAGTAATGTCATTACATAGATCTAAGATAGCATCTTCAGTGCCAATCCCTCTACGGAAACCGTATTGGGCCTTAGATAAAATACTGTTTGCTTCGAGGTATTTTATTAGTCGTGTATTTATAAGCTTTTCCAATATCTTCGCCATGACCGGCAACACTGATATTGGACGGTAGTTATTAATATCTGCTTTATCTCCGCTTTTAAACACAGGATGTATAATCGACCGTTTCAAAAGTGTTGGGAAGATTCCACTTTGAAAACATAATTCCGCAAGATGTGTTATGATCGGAACAAGTTCTGTAGCAGCAAGTTTTATAAATTTTGTAGGAATATTATCCCACCCAGCAGCGGAGTCTGTTTTTAAACTGTTTATTATTGCAACTATTTCTGAACATTCTGGGTAAATAACTCCAATTGAATTAATTTGAGATGGTAAAGATGCCAAATACTTTTTAATATCGCAAGAAGTGGTTTGAATTTGTTCTGCTAGTTTCCGTCCTATGTTATTAAAGTAATTATTTATTGCCATTGCGGAGCTACCAGGACTATCACTTATATTTTTGAGTTCACTATTGGTTGATTTTGATTTATTCAAGTTTGTTATATGTTTAATGTTGTTCCAAAGAGTTTTATTATTTTTAGATTTTTCTAATAGTTCCTTTTCGTAGTTTCTCTTAAGTTTTTTAATTAAGTTAGTACAGTAATTGCGATATCGCCGGTAAGTTAATTTTAGTATTTCATTGTGTTCATCCCTTCGAAGCTTTTTTTGTAGTTCGTTCCTATTTCTTATACATTTGATGATCCCTGGTGTCATCCATGGTTTTATAAGTCTTTTGCTGCTAGTTACATAAATTATTTTAGTATTCGATTCTAGAGAATCACTTATAATTGCTGTTAATTTCTTTGCCAAAATTTCGGGATCTCTTATTAAAAATAGGTCATCAGAAAGAGTGCGTTGCAATGTCATTAAAGCTTCATCATAATTAGTAATTGTTTTTGTTTTGGAATATTGATATTTGGGAATTCTATTTGTATTATAAATGAAGATAGATATCATTTTATGATCGGTTATGGTTGTGTCTAGAACACCAACATTGGCCTTGTATTTTTTAGGGTCCAGATTTGTAATGATATGGTCAAGACAGCTGTTAACTCTGGTGTCATATCTATGACCAGGTAGCAAACCATGTTCAGATAACATGTCAAGGTACATTTCCGAGTATTTGTCATGATTTCCATTTATTATGTTTATATTTATATCTCCTACGATGACGATGTTCTTATTTTTTATGCGTTCAGAAGTCAAATAGGTGTTCAGAGAATTGATGAAGTTTTCAGGGGTTTTGTCATAATGAGTGCGATAAATACATATAATAATACAGTTCGGCGTCGATATCTCTACACATGACGCCCCAGACAACCCAACCTCTATAGCACGATGTTCAATGGTATTTCGGACAAATACCACTACTCCATCATTACGGTTATTCTTGTTTATTGAATAATGAGTACGGTAGTCTTTGAGTACCGGAAGCGGTTTATCAAGATTTGTGCTACATTCAGTCAGGACAATTAAATCGACGCATTTTGGCAATAAAGTTAGGTTCAGGTTTAGGTCATCTATATTGGAATGCTTGTGAACACTACGAATATTTTGTGATATTATTGACATTATAGGACTATTTGTCGGCAAGTGGTTATTTATTGACTCGATATTGCAACAGAACGATTTAATATTACCAACGCTATCTATTTCCTTCATAATATGTTGTTCACTACCCATTAACGTTTGCATTTACGCTTGTGGTTAAAATGACATGGGGATACATGAAAGAGGGGTTTAACATAGGTGATACGATTGGCATTGTGTAAATAGTTAATTTTTACGCGAAGATAAATTATTTGACAGTATAGTCTCAGATAACTTAAACCAGAGTAGAATTGGCAGGATATTTTATAAAATCTTGCTAAGAGAACATAAAATAGTAAGATATATGTATGTGGGATTCGTCCGTGAACAGTGTGTGAAGTAAATGTAAATATTTTATTAGTGTATGGAGATAATTTGTGTATATTTGTAACTTGTAAATAAGTGTGATTATGATTTAATGAGCGTAACAGAGCTGTTAACTTGATACAATTTTTTATACAATTATATGAACAGTAATTAGACAGGGAGGCATTTAAGTAAGGATATATATAGATCCCTATAACATGTTTTCTCACAAAATTGCACTGAATTTGTGACGAGACTAGTCATTTTACAGAAAGCTGCATTGGGAATATCAATTAATTAAACACTAGTGGACGCCCGCAAACTTCGTTCGCCTACATTTGGTGCTTACATATAAAGATTCATCCTCAATACAACTTCAATAGACTATCTTCTGGAACTTTGAATTTCTTATATCGTACCCCATACTGTTAAGCTGGACTGCTAGTGTTTCACATTCAGACAGATCTTATGTATGTTCTATTTCTATGAGGAGAAATTTCACGTTACATTGAACAACTTTTTCCGAGGTTCTACATGCATATTCCTTACGGTATGGATAGCTGACACTGATAGGTACCTACAGACTTTTTCCCTTTTCAGCTTGATTATATTTATAGATACAAAAAAATTTTTTGAACCGGCATGATGACACCTATCTTAAATATGTTCAAAACCATAAATTTTAAAAATTTTACTGCGAAAAAAAAACACAAAATAGTCGATATGAAAATGTTTCCTTCAATTTATGAACACAGCGTAGGTACTTATGTCAATATTATTCTGTGTATTACGCCATCCATTTCTGTTCCAACCAATCTATAGTTTGCGTTGAAATATTATTTTTCCATTACAAATGATTTCTTATTTGATTACTCCCAATTCTCAGTGCCTGTGTTACTTTGACTGGCTTGGGAATAATTAATCGACAATTCAATCAATTTTAATAAAGCTTTATAAAAGTCACACTTCAATTACCTTGAGACCTGTTTTTGAAAAGAATTTTCTTTGTTCTGTATTCTGTGTTAACTATTAAGTTTTCTTAGTAGGTGCTTTTAACAAAATCTCTTTCAATAGATTCTAAATGTTAGAGCTTTGTAAAGCTTTTCCGGTTTTTTAACTTCTAGGCAAACGGCTACTGAAAAGCTTACTAAAGAGCTAATGCTTTCCGGTTTTATAAGTTTAATATTATGTACTCGTGTAGCTTTCCTTTATCATTATAAAAGCGGTCAAAAAGCCCTGGAAGGGATCAAATATGACACAAAAAACTATCAGAGAGATTTTGTACGAAGTAAAAAAAAGATACTTTTTTTCACGTAATTTGTTGCCCTGCGTTATATTTGAAAGTATATTAGTAGTGCAATCGCGCTATTTTACAAAGCAACAGTTACGGTTCAGTTGAGACATAGTCTCGATTTGGCAACGGTTCTTTTGACCTTTCCTTACGCAGCCACTGTCGCCTTACCACTTCGGCAATAACGGGGAAAGAAAAGACGTCGTCACGGACACAGTGTCCACCAAGGGATCGATGCAACAAGCAGGGCTTCACAAAAGTTGACAGGAACAGAAGGAAGCCCGCTAGCCAGAACCATCTCAGCACTGCAACAACAGAAGTACGCTCAACGCTGCTCTACGTGTTCCGCTTACGAAGTGTCTACGAAGGTCGAGAACTTCGTACACCATGTACGAAACAAGTCTTCACCTTGAGGGTTGGGCGGTCGGAATCTCGAAAGTGAATTTTAATTCGTGTGTGTTAAATTTTAATTCCGACCTACCATCTTTCACCTTCATTTTGGCCGCAGGGTGTCGTATTTCGGAAGTTCCGAAAACGGCTCCCAGCTTCTCGCTGACGAGTGTGATAAGTGTTTTGTATCTAATTTAATTGTATTCTATTTTAATAATTTGTAAGTATGTTAGGCTGTAAGGTAAAAGGTATTGAATATATACCCATCGATAATAACCTGAAAACACAACACTGACACCAACAAAACATTCGACGCGTTTCGCCACTACACGTGGCATCCTCGAGATGTTGTCGCTTCGACAGACTACGAGCGACTCGTAGTCTCCTGAGGTTGCATCTTCTGTGTCACGATGTGAGTTTTATTGTAAGTCCTGCGACTTCCAGCTCTTGTGTTTTCAAGTGGTTACAGTTGGATGTGTATTTGAGTTCCTGCGCTGATGTCGTTTAGTGGAAATTTAAAGCAAAATAATTCTCTTTTTCAGCTTTATTCATGGATTTCCGCAAAGTAACGCCTGATTCCATCAACTATCTCTCCATGCATCTTATCTAAGCGTCCCTAGAAGACAGAAGTAATAACGCCTAACAAGGCCCTACATCAAGAGCGTAAGACCGATGGAGTTATGCTTCTAGCAGACACGATTTCTCTCATAATATTATTTGCTGGCACGTAAACGTGACTTGAATTTCACCAGCCACCTGGTTATGACGATATGAAATTCATTCGCTACGGGAAACTTGCTTATTTACCTTCGGTATTGCGACTTAGATATATTACGTGAGAAATGGTTTTTTTGCCGTTCTCTGTAAATAAGAACACCAATAGCATTATTGAATTTATACGAATTTTCCTTGTGTGCCGACTTTGAGATGCAATGATGAGGCACACGCTGAATACTGAATTATTTTACTCGCAAATAAAACAGGAATAATTTGAATAGCAATATTGTGTTACCTGCATATAAAAAGCTTGTTATATTACGAGTATACTCAACCATGGAAAATAAACGAAACTTTTTAAAGGTACTGGTAGAAATTTGAAAAAGTTTCCGAAATATTATATGGCAATCGACCAACCATATAGTTTGGGAAGGCACATTTAATTTATTAGATAAGTAAGTAATAAGCCGCGGCCGTAAGTAGATACAAAGAGACATATTACGTTAGAAATATGTTATTTTATTATCTGTGAATTGGTTGGTGCCTTTGAATAGATTGCGTGCTATTTTTAGTTCCACCTGCGTGTCAACCCGTGGACCCGCTGTCCAGGGACTATAATTCGGGTTCAATGTAAAATTTAAAAATCTGTAAAAAAATGATTATTTCCCAACGCGAAATTTATACAAACTATGATACTACGAATGATTAATAATAATTTATCTAAGTAATACTTAGGTCACAATAAGGTGTTAATTCAGTCTTAGTGTTACCTAAGAAAATTATTTTGGACACCAAAATACTACTAAGTACTATAAGGATTTATATCGAAAAACCGTCCAAACTCTTCTTTCTTTTAGCGTCATTTAAACAACACTATAAACTACTATTTAAACCATGGTGTGTAAAAACGTAAGTACTTATATGTACATACTTTTTTTTAAATCTCGCCTGTTGTGTCAACAGAACGTCCGTAGTTATTACAAGGAACCTTTCGCTTGGATCGATGCCAATATTAATGTTCATAGAGCAATCTATCTGTAACGTAACCTATCGGAATTAACATCTTTGTGATATATTAGCGGTTTTGTATGAACATCACGTTCGCTTTCTACATTTCCGTAACCATTTGGTCGGTGTGAGGCATTAATGACCCGTAGTCACGATCACAAACAAAAACTAATACGGTAGCAGACTATTAATTTGGTATCTCTGCTAATTGTGATATGAACACATACCTATGATTGAGTTAGATGTGCTATTTCATTTATTTTTCTCTACAGGGTAAAAAGTACGAGCCTAATTCCGAGTGACGGAAATCGAGTGCAGAATACAATTATTAAATATCAAAAAATATTTCGTACAAAATCGATTTTTAGTAGTGTTATAGGAAAAGGAAATCATCAAAAGCATCAAACTACATTTATAGCGCCACATAATATCGCACGGTACCATACGTTTTTAGACAAATTACTTCAAAATATACATTGTATATTCATCCCCTTGAATTGAGCTCCTTTTTTACATTATCACTAGCTTAAACTATGGAATAGACCGTAGCAGTATGGTCACGGTCTATGCCCTATGAAAAAACACACTTATTAGAACATATTATTAAAACCTACATTTTAGGATTCCCCGGTTTTAAATGGTTGAAATAAGTTCGAAACCAGTTTAAGTTAGAAGAACTTGCAAAGATCCAACTAACAAGACCGCTTTCTGAATAGATTCAACTGGAAAACGATCCCAACTCGCAGTGAATGGAACCCAATCCGCTCCACAATGTTATACCAGCTGTCTTTAAACAACTCTTTAAATAACGGCAAAAGTTCTTGATACAGTTTTATAATAAGCTGTACAACAAATATCCATACGTTGTAACACAGGGTTAACTCACACAATACGATAGTTGACATTCTGTCTGAATTGGATGAAAATACACATACATGGTGACGACTGTATATGAATGTGTGTGTACCAAATTTCATCTAAATCAGTTCAGTTGCTTAGGCGTAAAAGCGTAGCAGATAGAAAACCTATTATCGTATTATGGTCGCCACCTTGTAAACATGCGGAAGTAACTCTTCCTGTCTGGCTGTCTGCTGTGGTTCCAATCCTCGCCTTAAATACTGAACTGATTCAGATGGTAATAGTAATAGTAATGATAGTCCTCCTAGCCGATTTCGACCACTCGGCTAATCTCAACAGAGATCAGCCAACTGCGCAGGTGATATTATAGTGCACAAGTGTGAGCGCAATACACAGGTGCATTCACTGTTCCATCACTCTCAAAGTTCGGAGAGGCGGCAATCCGACATGACCGGAGAGAGATCAGGCGCAGGACCAACAGCTTAACGTGCTTTCCGAAGCACGGGGGTGTAACACCGCCAACTTCCCGACTTTGAGCTGTTTTTGAGATATTCATAACAGAAAATCTCAGAAAAATTTTTGACTTGACCTGGGATTCGAACCCGGGACCTCTCGGATGTAAGGCAGAAACTTTGCCACTACACCAACGTGGGAGTATTCAGATAAATTCAGAGGATGCCTTCTAATAGTACACCTATAGAGAAGACCTTAGGAACATACAAAGGTTGTATCCCAAACTTTAGCTTTTACCGTACAACGCGCGGGCAAAGCCGCTAGCTAGCAGTGTACACAAGAATATTGGTAAAATTTCCATTAGTGCGGCCCGCAAAAACATTATATCATTTGCCGGTCGGAGCGTTAGGCAGCGGGAATTAAGAAAGCTTTTCCCTGTTGTAGAGATTTCGTCATGTAGTTATGAGGGTATTAAACTTAATGGAGCCCTCGGCGCCCACCTTGCAACTTTATGGGCTTATAGGCCTGGTGTATTTGTGGAATATTTCATCATTCGAGGCACAGTCTTAATACCAGCCGTAGATGTGAGTTGCGATGTTGACAAAAGGATTTCGGCTCTCAGTTCGTAACTCGCTCGGCGTCGGTACTTACCGGGTACTTATCTAACAGACTGAGGTTTATTCGAGTCGTCGACAAACACTAGTCATTGTTTTCTGATTTCGTTCGAGTGTTTTTTTGCCGACAACTTTACACATGTCATTAGTTAACAAGTAAACTAGTGAAGCAATAATGAAACAAGCTAGCCGCCAGCGGCTTTGCCGCGGGGTATTCGGTTCTTTAATGTATTAAGCATGTTATTTATTAAGTTATTATATTTTTTAGCATTTAGATACTTAATTTTTAAGCATTCACATTGCAAATAACTTTACAATTTCTGCATCAGGGACAATGTAGGATTCTAATGGTAAAAGATTTTTTAATTCAGTTTAGTAGTTTTGGAGCCTATTCAATTCAAACAATTAAATCTTTCTTCTTTAAAATATAAGTTTAGACATGATCTCTACAGAGAACAAAACTACCTGGTAACAACGAAATTATTATTTGAATTCAATGCAACAAATAAGGAAAATATAAATTGGACTCAATACCTAACAAACCTTTGCCTTTCTTTTTCTTCGACGGCTAAAAGTGCTGGCAAGAACTCAATTCAAACTTCGGCTCTTAAAATTTTCAGGTTAGAAATAAACCTAAAAAATTCTAACAGGCTAATTAGGCGTAACTTCGACTCTTAATACATTCTCTGTAGTGAAGCACAATATTCAAATATCGATATAGTAACGGATAATTTCTTGAATAAAACTAACAGTAGTTATAGATCGATTAAAAAGTATGGATATCTGTTTCACACCTTAAGGGAGTAATGGGTATCCATCTTAAGCCGCAGAAGGCATTTCTGAATGTAGTCTAGAAGCAAATCATTAAGCTTGATTGTAGGTAATACTAGTACCTTTAACTAACAGGGTAATAACACACAACATGAAAAACTGAATTCAGTAAGATAAAAAAATCGAGTACTGCAACAGCTAATTTTTTTATTATAAGATGGCGTTACCGGTAAAAAATATAAGATTGCAAGTAATTGCAAGAGGTGCTTGTGGCGCAGTGGTTGCAGCGCTTTTGTAGTGATACTTAAAGTTAAGCAACCTCGGGCGCGGTCATGTTTGGGATGGGTGACCATTCTGACCATTAAAGTGACGTCTATTTACAAGCATCTCCGTGCTTCGGAAGGCACGTTAAGCTGTTGGTCCCGGTTAATATCGATAGATATTAGTCGTTAAGCCTGGTCAGAGGCCCTCGGGCGGCTTAATAACATCTGACAGTAAGGTTGGTCACTTACCATACAAATACCCCTCCACCAATCCGCACTGAGCCCGCGTGGTGGAGTATGGCTCGTACCACCTCATAGTTGAGGTGAGGCCTGTGCCCAGCAGTGGGACGTATATAGGCTGATGAGATGAGATGCAAGTTATATGTTACGTGTCATCTTAAATTATATTGGTTTATATCAACTGACTGTAAATACTACTTTGAATGATAAAAGTAACAATATGATTGAAGGGGTAACTCTACGAAGCGAATTCATTATCGATACAACTCGGAAGTTTCGGCGTCACTGCGCCGATAGTAGAATTTCAGATTCACCGCTTGAGTAATTCACAGAATTCTGTGGGTTTTTCAAACGGACTGGCAAATGAGTTCGTATTTGCAGGCGAGGATGGTAATGTCAGCGCGCCCGTAAATTTCCCTGATAAACGCCCCCGACGTCTAGGGCAAGCTCGGTTGTTTCATTAAATTATTTTGACCAGGACACCGAAGCCTGCGGGGAAAGTGTGGTTGTTTTTTGCGTGAAGCTCTTATTGTGACTGATTGCTTGTTGGCAAACAAGTTAGTATGTGCATGACAAGTTGACTTGTGACATGTAGAAGTGGGTTCTAATTCTATGTGAAATGTAAATGGAAGAAACGAAATGCATGAATATGCTTTTTAGTGCGAAAAGCAACAAGAGGTTTTTACAATGTAATTTCAACATAATCAAAACTTCAAAACAAAAATTAAATACTCGTAGTATACTTCAAAAGTTTATTGTAAAATATTCACAACGCATTTTAAATGAAAAGGTTAGCAGTATCTTATTTTTGTGAATAACATGTTTCTGCGAATGACCACTTTCATAACTCTGTAGTCAAAGATGAACCAGAATGACGTGGCTACAGCTTTCTCTACATTTCTGAATGGAATCCCATCCCCTTCCTACGTGTAATACACTTTCAAACTCATTCACTCCCACCACCGGCAGCCGGTCAAATCGACGAATAGACAGAAACATCAAATCAATATCGTAGTAATAGCGACGAGGCGCGAAATCCTTTCTTTTATTCAGTTACCTGCCCTCATTCCGATTGATTAATCTGGCTTCCATCTTAGTTTCCCCGAGATTTCCGTTGGTGCCGCGTTTGTACAGGCAGCATGTCAGGTTACCTATTTTTGTAGCGAACTCGCCCGTATTACAAAGACATACGATGCATCAGTTTTTGCACTGATGTTCTGCGTATACTTCTATTTGTGCGCTGGCCGACTCTGTTTAGCTATGATCGGATTTAAACTCCATTCCACAGTTGACTTTTTTGCTAGAACTGACGACTAGATCAAGATTATTCTGCATTCAATTTTAAAAAAATGTTTTAACGGTTTCTCGTCTTCTTAATACTATGTTATTTATGCGATTGAGTAAAGTTAAGTTTGTTTAACCCTGTTTTTTTAACCTGAAAAAAAAAGACTGTGTAGTCTACGTTTTTGAAACTTACTATTGGTAAAGCCTAGTAATGTTGGTATTGTCATTTTAGTCAAATGAACACACCAAACGCGTCGAAATTGTCAAAGTGATATCAGGCCAAAAAAACTGTGCCGCGCTGACTTCGCGATACCCTTGTGTTGTGATACAGGCTTTAGACGTTCCATTTATATTTCGGCCGAAATTAGCGGCGCAGCGACCTTTATTAATCTGCCGTCCACCACAAACACTAATCGATATCTCATTTGCCAAGTTCAATAACACAACTTTTAAGATCAAACGACCATGGCAGTTTTCGTCCCCAAACACCAACACAAATTAAATTGTATTTAAATGGTACATTTCAGCAAGTAGAAAATTTTTATGGTATGGTTTTCATGATACGAGTATTCAATTTTGAATGCATATTTGACCGCTTGTAAAGTTTACTGCTTTGCTACGATTAAACTTCATTTTGACATATCTAGTATGGAAGACATTTCATGTCGTCCAATGTATGAAACGTGCAATTTAATTACGGTTATGTTTGTGCAATTAGGGCCCTGATCAGAGTCGGTGAGCCGGATTTCCAAAACTTTCAACTGTTTCTCAACACTGTTTGATTTGCTTCAATGATCTCCCCACAATTTTGTTAGTAGAACAAGATTCAGATTAAATGGAACGCATTAATCGATCTATTTCTCGGATTTCCTCGCTGCTCGCGGTCTGCGCTAGAGGTCGTTAGTTCCGCGCGGCTCCCTAGGGCGCGGCTCGACTACCCACATAAATCTTTTTCTCTCGCCTCCAGTGAGTTGCAAGCTGAAACTCGGTTTCTGTCCAATGTGTAGCTTATTTAAACATTTTTAATTATGACTTTCAAAAAGCCAGACAGATGACGGTTCCATAGCAAAGCGAGCTGTTAGCCTTAGCCGTCACCACCGCCAAAGTTATTTTCATAGCAACTTACAATAAATAAATATTGTAAACAAATTATTATGCTCGCTATAATCAATCCAAAGTTCTTATGACTTTCTATAGTAGTGAGATCGGGACCCCATGGTCGAAGAGTTAGCGTCAGATCGCGATTTCGGTACCTCGTAAGTGTGTTAACTTTTGCAGGTATATCGTTTTTTCCCGCTGGTTGCGGTTCCATGTACAGTCACCGTCGACGACACGGGTTCGCTTAAAACTCGTAATGGATATTACAGCCTTGTATTAAGTGTTATATTCGCCGCTAACTGTACCTGCTAGAACTCGGTCGTTAGTTCCGCTGGTCCCCAGGGCAGGTCGCGCACCCGCATAAATCTTTTCTTCACACCTTTCGCGGGAAACTCGCTTCCCTCGCAGCTTAATGAAAACGGCTAATCTGAAGTGTACGAATTTATTAGCTAATAAAATAAGTAGTGTGGTGAAAGAGATGATTTTGGATTAGATTCAAGACTTTTTAATCAGGTAATTAGTGGATTTTTTTTTAATTCTAAACTTGTTTAACGTAGGCTTGTAAGTTATAATTTATTAACTTCTCACTTAGCGTGTTCTGTGTAGGGTTGCCAGATCGATTCTTCCTATTATCGGGATCAATAACCGATTTTTCGGGATTTTAGGGCTTTGGTCGGGAGAATAATAATAATATATTAAGTAGACAAACATATTTTTGCATTGCACTGTAGATGTAAGAAAAAAGAACTAAAAACCTTCATACCAGCCACTCACTATCAATAATATTCCAATTAAAGAGCAACATTCTGAAAAATACCTAGGCTTAAATCTCGACAGCCGGTTATCATGGAATATCCACATTGATCACATTAAAAAAAAGCTGAGTTCGTTAATCGGCTCATTTCGCAACATTGTACGTTGCTTTCCGCGCAAAGTTCGCATGACTATATATAACTCATTAGTCAAGTCGCATCTCATTTACCTAATTGAAATCTGGGGAAACGCGTCAAAATCAAAATTATCTGAACTCCAAGTTATTCAAAATAAACTAGTCAAAATGCTCTTTCACTATTCTTACCTTACGCCTACTACATCTATCTACACAGAAACAAACATAATGACACTCAAACAACTACACATCTACCACACATGCATACTAATTCGCAAAATCATAAAAAAAGCCATTCATACCTCAATAACGTTCACACAGATAAAGCACACCACTGCACGGTCATCCCGTCGAGCCAGTTTCATAGTGTTACCGAAGATTCGCACACTTACATACGGCAAAAATATGATTACCTACGGAGGAGTGCAGTTATACAACAACTTACCCACTTACATTAAAAATTGTGATTCTCTTTTAACATTTAAAAATAAATTGGCACATTATGTTAAAGATAATTGGTTCTTATAATTATACATAATAGAGAGATACTCAATAAAGCACAACCCACATATTAACTAAACGGCTAAATAAATTTATCTTCAGCAGTGACGCGGCTACGATCCTGCTAATTTTGTAATAATGTTTACCTACCTAATTCACTTAGTTTTAAGTTTCCATGTAAGTGACAAGAATTGTCTTAATTGAAATAAAGATTCTTTAAACCGAAAATGTGAACATAAAATTATCGACCTTGTTTTTCGGGAGATTATTTGCTTTGTCGGGAGTCGGGAGGACATACAAAAATTCGGGAGAATCCCACCAATTCCCGACCGTCTGGCAACCCTAGTTCTGTGACAGAGTGATGACAAGGTTCTTTTATGAGATCATTCCAATATATTCGACTTAATTTTTTAGAGTTCCAATTCCGAAGGTTTGAACGCGACCCTATTAAAAGATTTCGCAGTCTGTGTGTAATTATAATTAAGTCTCTTTTGTTTCCTAGGTAGTTTTCTCTACAATAGGATAAACATGTCTCTATGTATTTACCCCATGAATAATTACCTAAAATACATGCAAAATATTTGCGTAGTTTAGGTACGAGTACATCACTAACATAGTAGTAAGCATATATATACTCCTCCGAGACGTGGTGCGTGTATCGCCACCACTTAAGAACTTTGGATCGTTTCCACCTCAAATGCCTTCGTACCATCATGAACATTAAATGGTCAGATCGGATTCGCAATACCGAGGTTCTGCGGCGCGCCAATGTCGGTGGCATTGAAGCCTATTTAATGCGTCGGCAGCTTCAATGGTGCGGACATGTGGTAAGTATGGCGGAGGAAAGAGTGGCGAAGCGCATCTTTTATTGTGAGCTAGAGGAGGGTAAGCGGAAACGTGGCGGACAACTCCTCAGATACAAGGATGTTCTCAAGCGGCACATGAAGAGGTGTAACATTGAGCCCACACAATGGGAGGGTTTGGCAGCACATCGCCCAGAATGGCGCGCGACTGTGAACAGGCGTGTCCGCGAGTTTGAGGAGCAGCGTAAAGCTGACCTCGACGCTAAGCGCGATGAGTTGAAAGCCCGTCCAGTCGCCGCAATTAACTATAGTTATGTGAGTGGCGCGCTCACCTGCCCTCACTGCGCGCGAACGTTTACCGCAAAAATCGGCTACATCAGCCACTTACGAGCGCATCAACGCCAAACCAACTAGGAGGCGAAGTGGTCGCCATGACCGAAAACGGTCGGATAGATCATCATCATCATCAAGCATTTATTTATTTTTTACATCTGGTTCAGTAGTTTTTTTTTTTTTAATGTAATAAGGCAAATGTTTATACAATAAATTTATCTTTATCTTAAATCTTTTACACCTGTATGTACGCTTACCTCTAATAAAAAGGATCACGTTGCTGTTTTTTAATACGTATTTCAGTGGAATATTTCACGTTAAAAAATAAAAAGCATTCAAACCATAGTGAACCTTTAAAATAGTATCAATCTGAGTATCTTTCCCTGTTATCAGCCTATATACGTCCCACTGTTGGGCACAGGCCTCACCTCACATACTCCACCACGCGGGCTCAGTGTTAGAAGTGTTTGTAAGGCAAGTGACCAACCTTGCTGTCAGATGTTATTAAGCCGCCCAAGGGCCTCTTACCAAGCTTAACGACTAATTTCCATCGATATTAACCGAGACCAACAACTTAACGTGCCTTCCGAAGCACGAAGCTGCTTGTAAATAGACGTTACTTATATGGTTGGAATGGTCACCCAAATCTAAAGACATTTTTTCTGAAATGCAACTCGTTAAATCTGAACAAGCAACAGAAATGGACGTTAGGTTCATTCAAGGTATCCGCTTCAAATGTAAATAGGCTACGGTAAAAAACTATTTTCAGGACCTAGGTTTTTGCACGGTGTCTTGAAACCTAGCCCTAGTGTGATTCTGAGCCGTTAGTTGTGCGAATAAGCACCCCGGGCAAGTCGGGGACACCGCTACTGGCGTAAATCTTTTCCACGCGCTTCCCGCTAATAACAAGCTGAAGCTCACAATAACCACAACCTGGAGGTAAACGGCCTGATCATATGGCAATCGGGTGCTTAGATGTAGGTCAGGACCTCTAGTACAGCTTTACATGGTAATACCTCTTGTGTGGTTCTGAGTCGTTAGTTGTGAAAGTGTGCACCCCAGGGAGGCACCGCTACCGGCGTAAATCTTTTCCACGCGTTTCCCGCTGCTAACAAGCCGAAACTCACAATAACCGCAACCTGGAGGTAAATGAACAAGTGGCATACGAACAGGTAACAGGTGTTCATATGCCACTTTGGCTTTAAGGTAATGTCACACTTAACCGGGACGGCCCCAACCATGCAATTTTAACCATATAACTGATGCAATAAAAAATTATGATTTATAACTTGAAAAAGCCAACGGCGTGCAGTCAGCGCTCTTGCCGCTACTATACAAAGCAACTCGCATCTCGCGCCCTGACAGCGCGCTAACGGCTTGCTTACAACGAGCCGGCTGCGTGCTTTCTACGCCGATTCCGAGGCGCCAGCAAAACAAAAACATAACGCATTTTGTCGCTTCGCGCGGGCTATGCTTGCAACCCAGGGCCGGCGCGCAGGCTATGAGCTTGTACCTTGAACGACACGTAGCTAGCACGCTGGTGGCTTGCCGTAGCCTAATTTCGAGGTGCCGTCGTGCTGCAGCGGTGCCGATGCGGAGTTGCTATAGTGTGTCATGAACTTAAGAGTTCAGTTCTACCTCTAGTACAGCCTTATATAGTAAGACTGTAGCCTTTTATGTGTGAGTGTGCACCCCGGGCAGATCGGGGACACCGCTACCGCCGTAAATCTTTTCCATACGCTTCCTGCTAATAACAAGCCGAAGCTCACTATAAAAACAGCCTAAACAGCCTAGGTAAACAGACACTTCATATGGCAGCTAAATTAGTTATGATGAGGTGACAGTGACACCGTCAGACAGTGAAGTGATTGTCAGGTATTTGGTTTGAAAATTAACCCCTAGAGGACCAAGAGGGTGAAATTGCCGATATGACATCAAAATGTCTCTTGGAACTTACTACTGAATATAACGATTTATAAAGTCCTTCCTGATCAGCTATCGATAAACTACCCAATGAAATAATTGAAAATGTCTACACCCAGCACCTAAAAGCAAAACGTTTTTATAGTTATAAAAAGTTGCAGAACTTTGTTGCGCTCAATTCTGCAACAAAATAACATGGCTTATTTATTCCACGTGTGTTGTAGTAACAACCCGAGACTCAACTCGCACACGCCCACCCTATTAAATAACACTGAAAAGTTTCGTAACACCACCTCAAGTAGATTAAAATACCTAACCGATAGCATTTCCATATTAATCATGGAGAAAGAGGGTTGCCACGGTGCCAGTAGTAATTTAATAATCCAAAGGGACGTCTTGCGACTTACTCCCTTATAAATCAATTTTATCGTGCGCTGGATTAAAATTTGCGATAGTTTAAACGGCTTGGGACTTTTGTTCTCGGATTTGAAGTCGATAAAAAGATTACTTCTGTCTGACTACCTAGCTTCTTTGACTTATTGAAAATCTTTTTTTAGATATTTGGTGAAATTATTTTTTGAAGCCATAAGTTACGTAGGATAATCAGGCTTAAAAAATAGTCTTATATCGTTATGAACTACTAAGACCTTTTGTGTTTTTACTTATAACCTCTAACAAGAAACGAAAGAGAGGGGTGTTTTAATCTCTTTTCTGTTTGTGTGTGTCGGTCTGTGGCATCGTAGCTACCGGACGGATGAACCGATTTCAGTGCGGTTATTATTGCTAGAGGTTTTAACACTCAAAATCGTAATCACGGCAGACTTTCGATAATCGTTCGAATATCGCAATAACAAATATTTATTATTGTTTCAGAGTCGCTGGCGAAGCATATGCGCTCTTGGAACAGGGGGCTTCGCTCTTCTGTACTGGCGGCTCCGAGTCGCCGGCACACCCACGCCCTTCGCCGCAGCTGACAACCCCGCTTCCCGCGACCCATCCTACCTCACCCGTCTCTACACATTCTCCTACCTCCCAGTCTTCAACTTCTTCCTACTCCTCTACCCCTTCCAACTCAGCTTCGACTGGTCCATGGAATCCATTCCACGAATCACAAGCATATCCGACCCACGAAACATATCCACCGTCATCTTCTACGCTGTCGTATCCAAAGTCACCTGGCGAGCCATGATGAACGAACTCAAAAAAAGCCAAGAGAGACCCCTCAAAGACCAGAAGTATTATAAGAAACAGAACTGCAAAGTCAGGCATAAATGGAATTACTATTCCAAACAGTACAATAGAGGGCCAGACTGCGTCGAGAGGAAGAGCTACCAGATGCCGCACAAAGAGAATGTGTCATCTAAGAAGATATTGTGTCCGTGTACCGGTTGCAGGCACACCTTAACAGAGGAGCACACGAGCGCCTGTCGGGCGGTGAACAATAACAACACAATGATGCACAGCTCGACTTGCGTCTGCCCGATGGCAAGTGCGAAACTCAAAGCGCCAAATCCTCAGAGGATAGTTTACCGCAGTCCGCAAGTTGCGTTGCTGATGTCTGTGGCATTTATGGTGTTGCCGTTCGTGCCTGCTACTAATGTCTTGTTTTACGTCGGGTTTGTGGTTGCGGAGCGCGTGCTGTACATACCGAGTGTGGGGTTCTGTTTATTGCTCGGGCTGGGGGCTGGTGCGGCGACCCGGGGCTGGCACCGCAGTGAGACGCGAAGTCGGGTGTTTATGCTGAGCCTGCTGGTTGTGCTGTCGTCGATGTGCTGCTACACCTTGCGAAGGAACCTCGACTGGCGCGACGAGGAAAGCCTCTTCAGGAGCGCGCTGCACATAAATCCTCCAAAAGGTAAATCTTTTTAGTGTTACAACTTACTTTTTAACCCGTCACGAAAGGGGTGTTTTAAGTTTAACTCCTACGTCTTTTTGTGTTTGTGTTGGTATGTTTTTGTGTGCGTGTCCGTCTGCATCGTACCTCCCGAACGGATGGGCCGATTTCAGAGCGTTTTTTTTATTCAAAAGATAATTTAATCACAGTGGTTGTCAGCTATGATAACGCCACGCGCCCATAGAGAAATATTATGTATAGGAAAAAGAGAGCCCTCTCGTGGTTTCGTTAAGCAAACCAGTTTGACACTGCCATCTATAATTTCGCCCCGAGAACTAAACACTACATATAGCTAGCTATAGTGATATAGCTATAAACTTTAAAAACTACGATTTTTAAGTAGGTACATCTAAAAATAAAATGGGAGTTTCAGTGGACGATAAATAAAAATAGTAGCGTCTATTAAAACTCACATTTTACTATTAGATGTACCTACTTAAGAATCGTGTTTATATGTACTGCTTTTGGGCTGTTGCACGAACCATTTTGTTCTAGTATATTTTTTGTGTAACTAAAATTTGATTTGGCTTAAATCAATACAAATAAATGAAAATTTTAAGTTCTCAAAAACATGCTAGAACATTCCGGCGAGTAAAATGAAATAAAACATCAAGAGTAGATACAATTGAAACTATTATTGTACTTGGAACTATTTGTACAAATATTATTATAACTAAAAAAGTCTTGTCGCGGAATAGTTTGGTAGCATAAAATCGCACAAACACAATGCAAAGCACTCAAAAGAAACACGGAGAAACACAAAGCTCAAATCAACGTTATCACTCGATGGAAGAACACATAAACACACAAAACAAAACGAATTCAAAAATAAAGCCGCGTACGCAACAAGAAATCGCCATTTTGTAGTTTTGACATTGACAGTTTGCACTGTGTAATCTTGAACGCCACAACTTGCCAGTACTCAAAATTTTTAATTTAGTAAAGTTTAAAACGACGAAGCTAAAAATATTTATATTGTATTTTTAAGATGTGGAATCAAAGCGCACATAAATTATTATATTATTTATTTAATTTCAGTCGATGGTTTTTGACCACACGAAATGGTTTTATTTTTAATTCTAGCAACTCAGAGAAACAACTCCATAAACAGTTTAGGGGCGAAAACACAGATTGCTGTACTGTCTTTCCGTAAATGTCATTTGTATGGATGTGTCCCCCCCTGCACGCGCCCACGTACCTTTATGTTTTCAAATAATAAGACATTGAGTCATTCAGGCGCATCGATCCGGATCCGGCTCACAAACAACCCCAGAGTAATCTTTAAATTTTAATAGATACATAAGCTTACTCTTAACGTCATATCCACCTCTTTGACTTATATTATTATAGTACCTCGTGGTCAACCGTAATTGGCTTATTAAGTTACTTCCTCATGTAATTTCTTAAGTTATGATGCTGTTGTTGTCCCTACTAAATAAAAATAAAATAAAATAAAAAATGATTGGTCAAAATCCGCCCAGCTATTGAAACTCACCAGCCATTTTCCTAGGTCGTTTGGGTTTTTGTGTAACTGGAAAGTTAGTTTTTACGCTTACGGGATTGCATAGGTACCTTTTTAGTATAAAAAAAACCATGAAACTGTCAAAATATAGTAACAGTAGGTATAGAATTTCTTGCAAGTTCACCGTAAATTCTCTTAAAATATCCGATCCCAAAAATGTTTACTAATACCCGCCGCTGACTGGCAGTCGTCGTTAAAATTTTGCTAATTCACGACATAACACTTGGAGCGCAAGGCGGCCGCTTTCCCTCGTACCTTCCTCAAAAGTTTGTTTGAGTTGCTCCCTCGTTACAGCTCAAAACTAAGACACAATTAATTTGTTTGAGAGACAGCTACAAACTACCTGTCCGCGGCGTGTTAGTTCCTCGAAGTTTGAAAAGAGGCTGTCACGCCACGCCTGCCGAGAGCGTAGCCGCTAGGGAGCGTATAATGTATTCACTACCTCTACAGTCAGACTCTTGACCTTTCTAGGACGCCATTAAACATGCATGTGCGACGTCCCAAGGGAGGGCCCGGGTCTGCTAACATCACAAACTTTCTCGCAAAGAGAAAAGTTTTTCCCGATGGTTCTCATTTTGGCTCACTTCATACGACGAGCGGCGGACTCGATTCCGAATATTATATTACTTGTTTTGTAAACTGTTTGTTTGTGAGTATTGTTCAATTGCTTTTTTGTTATGTCGTTTTTGCCGTTGAACTTTACGGCTTTTTGATTTAGGAATTCAACAGGAAACGGGATGGGGAATCCAATTTGTAAAACAAATAAGGTTCGAAGCCTCCTCTCTAAATAGCTTCCGCGGTTTTGCCTCATACTGATTGCCGATGGAAGTGTGTCATCAATTCGGAGTATTTCATTCTTATCTTGTGCCAGACCTGAAAAGTGTCCGAAGCTGAAGTTTCCTGCTAATTTATCAGGAGCGCGTAGTCGAGCTTTCCTTTGAGCAATCCCCAGGTGTCTCGTTAGTTTTTCGGCTTTAACGCGTTGCTATAAACGTAAAGCAAATTATATCAATTTACAGTCGCCAGCAAGATTCAATTTTCATATAGACAAATTTATTATTCAGATAAAACTATTTTTAAAAAATAGGTTTTTTACTTAGATATTTAAGCCCATTTTGAGAATAACTTGACGTTCTAATTTATTTCACGTTACATGGCCGATGACGTAAAAAATAAATAATTGCTAGTGAGTTGACAAACGGCCGGCACACATGAAAAGCCTACTTTGTTATCAACAGGTTTCCGGTGCATAATTTACCGCGAAAAAGCAACGACCTATTCAGAAACCATCAAATACGTTCCTTACTTACTAGAGAAACAATATTTCACGTAAATTATGACACTTTATCGAAGGGTCCCTGATGTAAAACTATCCAACTTTTCGGCGATGGGTTTGTAAGGAAAAAATAAGAGCAGGGAGTCGCTTTTTAAAAGTTCCGATGGAACGTCTGTATTTTATGATATCCGAATTCTTTTTTTAAAATATTGTGAAGGAGCGCTCGGCCAGCTGCTCCACAAGATTTTTTTTCCCAGAAGAATTAAATTCCTTAGGTTATGTTGATTACAGGCTGTCTACCATCTCCAACATAACAAATTCGTTGAAAATTCTGATTTAAAAACTCGTTTTTGGAACTCGTTTGAACCGTCTATCCATGCCCGTAAATGTGATAAACAGTAACTCAAAAACATTCCATCGTTGTTACATTTAACAGCACATTGCTCACTGCTCAAACGCGCCACAAAATATATGAAAATGGTGGCCAATTTCCTCTATGAACATAAATCACAAATCAAGTGTTGCAGTGAACTAGCTGGTATTATTGTACGTATCTCTTGGCAGCATTTCTAGTTTCACCACATTATTGTCTCTGACTCCATTCGAGGAATTTTCGCACTTAGCTTCTCAATGTGAGAATGGATTTTGATATAAGCAATTCATAGAACACGATTTAAGTTACGCCCAAATGCACATTCAGCTCTTCTGATTGGTTATAACTAACCATTTTTAAAACAATGTATACACATCTGTAAATCAAAGCCTTCCAATTCTATAAATCGATAAATCATCTCAACCAATCATTCTAATTGCAATGACAAACGGCAAAAAAAACTCAAATTCCCAGCCGCGACTATGAAATGAAATTCACTTGAAAATAAAATACTGCTTCCACAGACAAAGGTAAAAATAACCTCATCACGCTCCGTAAAGTTCGTGGAAAACACGATATTTGACGAAAGTGTCGTTATAAATAACAAGATAGCATCACAACGAGGTTGGTGGTTCCATTAAAAATTGAAAAAATAGGCAACAGAAGTAACAAAAGCTACGTCGCGGGTGGACTCAGAGCAAACCGTTTCATTTATTCAGCAGTAGAGGCCAAGGATAACCCGTGCCCTATAAACAACCAGTGTAAGGTCTGTTTAATTATTCAATTAATTGACTTAACTGAACTGAATGTGTTTAGTCTGTGATTACCACGATAAGACTGGGGTATTTAAACATACGCCGCGTACTTGCGTGGTACTTTAATTGCTCCTTCGAATACTTCACTGACGAATTAATTACAGGAATAATCCAAAAACCAGGGATTCCGCTGCCCTAACTTAGAAACATTCATTAGTATGTAAAGCACTGGTGTATGTTTAGTGTTGTAACAAAATAGAATATTAACTACTCAACCTACCTACAATATTAAACCGCTACAAAGATGCTTTACTTACCTATTCTTTCTTTGTGTTCGTAAACATACCTAGGTACATAAATGTACTTATTAATTGACACATTAAAGCTGAAAAAGAGAATAATTTAGCTTTAATTTCCACTAAACGGCGCCAGAGTAGGAACCCCATATACACCCAACAGTAACCATTAAAAAAACTAGAGCTGGAAATCGCAGGACTTACAATACAACTTCCTGCGCTGGCGTCGTTTGAAAAAGTGGGAATCTAAACCAAAAAATTGCCTTTTTTCAGCTTTATTCACAGATTTCCGCAAAGTAACGTACGTAACGTAACGTAATCTATGACGTCATCAATCCTGCATTTTCAATTCTCGTTATTTAAAGTTGTTTTGTTTAAAAAAGTACGAAACTTTAATTAAGACTCAAGGCCGTTATTGCAAAACGGCCAAAAAAATTATTCTGTACAATTGACATTGAAAAGAAGAAATTATTTTTCCAAATACTGCTTGTTAATATTTTACAGCTACCAAAAAAACGAAATTTAAAAGCTTATACCTTAACTTTGGTTCATATAATTGATGTTTGCTCGCTCATGTACAAATTGTTCAAGAACTTAAAACACAAAACTTAACTCCAAAATTAAAATGAAAGAACTCAATTTCAAGCAAGTTAAGTTGTTTATAGCCAACTTGTGTTTGGAAAGACATTAAAATCCTATAAAGTTTCCGAACTTAGATAGCGTACTAGAAAGTTTGAACGCTTTTGTCTAAATGTCCATACTATTAGAAGTCAGTGTTCTATCAAGTGAGGCGATAGCGAATCTGCGCCAACACTACTGCTACTGGGCGGAAACTATCACAGTCTAATTTCCGAGGGGCCCCACTATAAAGTAGAATGAACTCCACCGAACTGAAGGAGTACGATTTCTTTGATAGCACCAAGATTGATGCGATCTCAAAATTGTATGTTCCATTTTTATATCTCGGTCTGTGTGTGGAATACAAAACAGATCTCCGTATTCTGGGGTTATCGTCCTCTTCCACTATGGATTTTGATTTTTTCTTGGAAAAACAACCTGCGTTTTCTAATTAAATGCCTTTTTGCCCATAATCAAATTATTTTTAAGAACCAAGAATAGATATTCTTAGGAATTCCTATAACCGACCTGATTTTATTTTCCAAACCTTTTGTTTTAATGTTATTAACCTTTAAGTGACAAAGTCTTAGGCCTAAAATTTTGTCACATCCGAGCGTGACGGCAGCTTGTCGCAAAAAAATAAAATGAAACAACTTTGACGGCATAAGTACGATATTGCAGAAAGGTGGATTTCTGGAGTCATTTTTTATTATTATTTTCGTGGCGTAAATTACCTTATAAAAATAATGGAACAATCTTACACGTAAACTTTTTAAAAATGAAAACCGTAAGAGCTCTCTTAAAATTCTCTTACAAATAAAAACAGCGACGGGGCAGTCCAGCGTAGGTATCTAAATCCCTAACGCTAATTGGCAAAATAACACTTTATATATGTTCAAATCAGCTTGCCAAGTATACATCTCGCTGTCTCTATGTAAGACATAGACATATAATTTTATTAACTGCCTTACAAGACGTTCTATCAGTATTCCATCGCCGTCCAATACTCTAGCAGAGTGTTAATCTCCGAAGTTGTCGGTTCAGTAGATCAGCTATCTACTAAAGGTGTATTCGATAAAGCCGCAGCTTAACCGATTAGGGGTGACCGGCCTCTCCAACAAAATCGTGTAATAGCCGTCCACCTTCTGATTGCCTTGTTTCGAGGAGGTCTGCGACAGATTGGATCCGGTTAGCCTTTGGGCCGGTGGCCAGGTGAATCGATTTTGTTACTTGTTACATTGAGGCGAGTGTGCATTTGGATGATTCAATTTAATTGCAAGTGTTTTTAGTAGCTAAAATAGAGATCGGTTATAAAAAGTAGAAAGAATAATGATAGTCGACCGAATAGAACGAAAAAATAATGAGTATATTGAAACAAAGTACACGTCGACGGCATAAATGGTGCTTGATAACGATGTAGATGAATACAGGTTACCTAAGCGAACACAAAGTCATTACGGGAATGAGAAAAGTGCGTTTTTTTAAGAAAACAAGGCCCAGCTGGCCATTTTCAAACTACAAATAAAGATTTTTCAAACTGATCATAAAATATGACGTTTGACAAAGTTACTAATGTGCAAAGAAACCTAAAGCAAATCTTTTAGTTTTTAAAACATGTATCTTTCATAAATATAATATTTGTAAGCATTTTCAAATAAGCGCAATATTTATTGATGGCATTTCGAAAAGGTAAATGCAATATTCACAAAATACCTTTAATTTTTCACGCCTAATCCTGCCCTTTGGTGCTTCTTACTCGATCATGTTAATGGCAAATTTGGCCCGATTCAAGGTCAAAATCCGAAAAAGGTTCCAATATCAAATGGGAGTCTATTACTCTTAGCCACTTGAACACCATATTACATAACGAAGCTCAAGTTGCTGTAAGGGAATCGTTTTATGTGCAATTCATTTGTTAAAATAAAATAACTTTGTTGTTTTCGTGAACTGGATACACTCAGTTATTTTACCAAAAAAGGGTGCAGTCAGGTTAAATATCTCTTTGTTCATTGAATTAATTAATGAGACAATCAATATACCTTAAACTTCAAACAATTACTTATCAATCAAAAAATAGTATGATTTATTTAGTTAAAATAGTCAGTTCAATCAAAATATACCTAATAATTTAAAATCATCACTTCAATAGTCACAGAAAAATCAATATTTAACAATTAAAAAATATATGTATACAACACAAAGTTTATTTTTTACTGATTTATACAATCATAAAAGGCTTAACTTAATGGGACTAAATAAATATATTTTATCTTAATTTACTTACTATAACAAATCAAAATAAATGCTATATTTGAGAACTCACTCAGGCAATAATTAAAAATATCAACGTCGCTAGCCAATCTATTGATATGACGCAAGGCGTGAGTAAACGGAGCTTGCTTCATTAAGTTAGTTCGCGCTCCCGGCTAGCCCTAGCAAGTGCGGACTTTTATTAAAATATTCAATACCTATATTACAAGACCCGGAGTCACTTATAATTGGCATTAAAGCACTCACAAAACAAAGTAAATTGACATAATTACTTTAAAGCAAAGGCTCACCGGTTTTTTTTCTGGTCCAATCAATCAGAGGAGGCTACGAGTACGTCATAGTAGAAATTACAAAGAAGTTCACTACGTGGATTCGTGTAAAAATATTGGCGTGTCCAAATGACGAAATAATAAGTTACAATAATTTTTTTGAGTCTTAATAAAAAATATTCGATGTGGAAGGTAGGTAGTACGAGTACTAAACATAGTATAACAATAGTGTAGTTTACGAGACTTAATTAAAAAATTACATCGTTACTCTAAATCAACTAAAATTATATCTTTCCAACAGGACACAAAAAGTATGAATTAATGGTGTCGACTCTCCATGGGCGCCCCTAATCATGGGTGTACCCATAGATCGATATTAGCACCGCTCCGATTTCTTGATAAACAAATAGAAACTAAAAAACATACGAGTAATTTAGAAACATAAATTTATGTAGTAATTTAGAAACATATTTTAATTCCATATTTTGCTGGACCCGCACTGGATCAAGCTAGATTCAGGCTTATCTTGCAAAAATCCAGCTGGATTAAAAACGCCGCTGGAGTTCAATATTGTGTTAAATTCTAGATGTGGCCGAGAATAAATCATGTCTGTCAAGTAACAGCCTATTCATTCTTTTCTTGAAAAGGTGCAAAATAATTAAATTGTAAGGGGAACACTTTTTTTTTAAATTTCATTGCATCGATATTGATACCCACAATTAGCGGACTTAATTCCAAAATGCATTCTCTACTAGTCAACCGTGTAAGAATGCAGAAAGATTGGTGGCGAAAACCAAAAAGAAAGAAGTTGTTTCCAACAAAACTTTTTACGGGCGATGCAGATGTAATCAGTTAAGCTGAAGCTTCTATCAGCCATCTTGGATTCAGATGGTCAAGAGGGCGAAGAGTCCCAGAGATTAACACCATTATCTATGTTGCCAACTTATCCCACAGCTACTTAGAAGCCGCAAACTAAGTTAACCGAGTAACGCGCCAAACGTCAGCGGCCGAATCTTTCCAATAGATCAAGAAAATATAGGGTGAAGCTGGGTAATCTTGATAGATACATAGTATGGTATTTACTCCGGGCTTATTCGATTAAGTATGCAAACTTACAACATTCTTTTTGCATTCGTGAGTAACAATAAAGCACTAAGTTGCCTTAAAATAATGATACTATTGAGAAGATTGCAGAGAGATAATTAAAATTAAAATAATTACTTATCTACGAAAACATTTTTTATAGACTGATTCGTTTCTAAGTAACTTCGTTACGAACATTATATTAAAAATAATAATAAGCAATATTAAAACACAAAGTAAGTCAAAAAATATATATTTATCATAACTCCAGAATAACAGTCAACACTCTTTTATGGGTCAGAACTTAATGACTCACTCCACCCTGTATTTAAAAAAATCGTCACTCACCTCGCAAATAAGGCCGAAGTTGGTCTAAGTGACAATTAAATTGGCAATAAGCATTGTTTTCTAGCGATTTTTCGCCTCCAGCGCCCTCGAGACAACCTTGCAATAATGATTTATTTTGCGACAAACTCTGGGGCTCACCTCTCTAAGCCGTTTTCCGTACTTTCGGATGTAGCCATCCCTGTCACTCTTACAAGCTTGACCGTGGGAGCAAACGAGCTAGCTAGACCCAAAAATACGAATGAAACTTTACAGAGTACGGCTTCTGCATTGAATTCAATAGCAACTTTTCGACTCTTAACAAATCTCAAACAGATGCTAGGTTTTTAAAGTAGACTTAGACTTATGTAAAGATCGTTAGCTGCTTTAAAAGTGTTCAATGGAGATAAACATAAGAAATATAAAATTTCTTGCTTTCGATTTTACTATTCTGTTATCAAATAATAATCCTTCCCCACCGTCTATTATTTGCACAAATGTGTAATTTATAAAGCTTTTTTACTTCTTTAACCAACATAAGTAAAGGTTAATAGTAAATTAGGAAAATCAAATTATCTATAATTTTATATTACGGCAGCCATTTTATGGTAAAAGGTATCTTTATTACACCGTAACTCTTGGTGGTTATTAGCAAAAATTACAATTCGTGTCATCGAACCGTGGAACTTTTAAAGGCCATCCCCGCAAGAAATAAAAGTTTTCAAAATGGCGCACAATCAATTTGCGTGACTTTTATTACTTTCAGGGCCAAGTCGAGTAGGCAAGTAAGGACAGACCCATAAAACCGACAGAATTTTATTACTTAGTTGTCAACTAACTTGATTTTAATGGATACTCAAGGGATAATTGCAAGGGTGATTAGAGGCAAAGTTATGAATTGACGTTTGTAATTTTGCATTCAGACTTTGGATGACCGTGCTTGCAAGTATTCATCAAACTTTGAATTTGATTTTAATTTCGTTTTTCTGTCTTGTTTGACCTCGAAATTAATTTTTCAGTATTTAATAACGCTCAAGAAAGTTTAGACTAAGGTTTCAATTTATTTCTAAACTTAAAACTTCTTTCTAACAACTTAAATTAAAAGATGAACTCTGTGCACAACTTATGCTGGTTTTGCAACTGTAATCAATAAATAAACCACAACTACAAATAAGCTGAATAATTAGCCATTGTTTTAGATAACATCAGTACAGAGTTCATTTACCATAGACCATCTTAGATCTTAAGATAAAGTTATTGTTACCGCATTCCCAGTACACTATTGTTAGAAACACAATCACTATAAATCTAGGGCTTCCATACACGACTGTCTTCTGCATTGATTACGTAACCGACACCATGAATTATCCATAGACAGGAGGCGAGATTGCTCATTCCATTAAAGATATGGTACTGCATCCTACCTACACCTGCAGCGTCGGAAAGACATTAGGAAAAAAGTTTTGTCAAACAGATGGTAAGTATTGTCAAATTTATGGTGGGACTGCTCGTCCCATAGCTACCATTGTGTGCTACCTCTACCAACTGCGAAGAAGTAAGGCGTGTTGGTTTTTATGACATTGTCAGAAACAAGTATCGTTCCGGCCGCCCCTACTCTCGTTCGCTGTGTGACAGAAAAGCCTGAAATATTGACATATGCATTTCTTTTGATTTGCTAATTATGTTACATGTTAAATAGTCAATGTCAATTTTATTGATTTGGCCAGTCTTAAACGTTAGACTGGTTTTCTAAGTTTATCATTCGATTTAGGTATGTGAAAACGTGCTGATGTTTATATTTTAAATCGTATTTTACTTTTTGATACCTACATTTCACACGTAACTCAAGTCGGAATCCTTTCGAGTAGCAAGCCGAGCTTACATAATACACCAAAGATACTACGAAAACCTTACGTTACACTCTATTAGTTAACACATCAGGCCATTCCCCAAAGGATCACTTAAACTAAAATATATAGCTTCCCTAACAGTCCGTTAAGAGTGGCTCTCGGTATTAGGAGCGAGGAGCTTAGTCGATTAAATTCGATTCGACGGACCCTCGTCCGATCGTCATAAGCGTTAATACGCCACTAAAATATTCGAGGGCATATCCCGATGTATTAGCCACAGCAACTATAGGATACGCTTGATTGGGTCCCAATTAATTTATGGATTTCACGAGCACAGCTGATGCAATTTTATCAGCGAATTGGAGCGGTTTTTAGATTTAGGTCAAGTGCAAATGTTAAATGAAAATTGGACGTATTTCCGCAAAACCAGAACCAACCCACAATAACTTATTTTCGAGATATTTTTTTTAAACTACGACGCATCTGTTGACCTTTAGATAAATTTATAAATATTTTAAAGTATTTTTTTATTTATGTTGTTTTTTTTTTAATTTATTCATTTTGTTCTATTATATACCATAATTAAAAAAAAACGATTTATGCATGAATATACATTCAAAATGATCATTTACACGTACATTTGTAAGTACACGTTTTGTGCCCGAAAATTGTAAATTTTGGTAACCTTAACAAAAAAACAAAGTAATATTTCTATCTATGTTTGTCTAGTTTATTACAATTTTACAGATTAAATGATATTTTAACAGTCCTATAAATGGAAAAAATAATTCTTCGTATTCAATCCTGTTACTTAAGTTACTTACAAACAATGTAAAATTAATACAAATCAAACATAATGAAAACAATAGAGCGCTCAGAAAAACCACAAAGCTTCGGAAAGAATTGGTTAAGTGATGAAACACAAAATGACTGAGTACGGACATTTTGTCCATTATTGGAAAGTAGGGCAAGGGATCAAATCCCACTGGCCCAAGAGGTCTTATGCTAACAAAGGGTATTATCAAATAAAAGCAATGAAGTCACCCATAAAGAAATTCCTGGGTTTCTACATCCCCTTGTCTCTGAGGAACACATCAAAAAGAAAACAAAATTAATGTCTTTTTAGTTTTTTTTCCTTAAGTATTTCTATAAAAAATTTTGATCAATTCTATTTTGGGATATAAAACGAAGACCATAAGGTGTTTAAAGTCTTTATCATACTAACAGCGAGTAACACAACGCAACATCCCGCCGCGCTTATGCTCGACCGAATGCTATCTTAATTCTTGAACTGAACCATAATATTATTTATTTTCCTCAACACAATAATTCACATCAATCACTTCAAAACCAAGGGTCGCGGGTTCGATCCCCGCACAGTACAAGCATGTGTGTGCATGAACATCTGTGTTTGTACTGGTCTGGGTGTTTTATATGTATAATATGTATTTATTTACAAAAAAAACATGTATTTAAGTATGTTTATCCGTTGTCTAGTACCCATAACACAAGCCTCGTAGCTTAATTTGGGACTAGAGAATTGGTGTGATTGTTGTGAAATATTTATTTATTTATTATTTATTTATAATTAATCCTTAAAATATGTATAAAATTTAAACTAAGTATGTCCACCTAAGGTGCAAGAGACTGGTGCCTGAAATAGGTTTACAATAAACCGGTGCTGCAGGTCACCAGGCCCTGCCCGTAGATGACTTGAAGGCCAGAGAGGCTTGTTATATAAAAATGACTAACGACGAAGGACAATAGTCACAATATTATGTAGTACTAACACGCTTAACCTATTCGTTGGAAACATACATAAATACTTTTATCTCACAGCAATTTGAACTAGCTCACGGAAAACCTGGGTTAACGCTAGTCAGTAACGTCTAACTACTGCGTTTCTCCCCTAATAATAAGGTGCTAAACTCTACCCCCTTAAATGGGCATCAGAACAGAAATAAAAATCTTATCCTGTTTACGATCGCACCATTAAGAAAAACATAGAGCGAAAAATATAAAGGAGACATGACGTTACTTAGTCGTTCCAGTGATTGGTATATTGGTGTGAAAGCTTTTTTATGTACACGCACTTACAGGAGTAACTTGGGTGCTATCGCTCGGGGCACGAGCGGATATTTAACACGTACAGGGCTGGAAATAAAATATGGAATGCAGATGATAGCTCGGAATTAATAAATGGATACTTTATGTGGAAGTTGTCGCGATGAATGTTGAAAAAAGGTTATGATTTTAGTGGACAAAATAAAGTTAATCCTGATTTGATGTGCTCATTGTGATGTGATTTGGTGAAACACTTCGATAACAGATTGATTATTATTTACTAATTTCGGGAACAAGTCATGTACTAAATATCAGTAACGTAGAGACAGCGGAAATTTACTAAAAGTTGTAAATAATATATTTTTAACAGGCAAGCAATCTGCATTTTGATTGAATCAAAATAGGTAGTAACGCTTTCAAATTTGATGCATGTTCGATTGCTTTAACAATTGACTGTTTCGATTCTCTGGAAAGATAGAATTATTGGGTTGTGTAATGGCTTCGTTTTCCCGCGAAATAATAAGTTTATGCATATTTCGGACTTTCCATATTAATGAAAACATTTCGTTGATTTGTTTTTAAGAAAACTCCTCTGTATTTTGAAACATTGATTTGGTATTATTTTGTTTCTCCGATGGAATTAAGTTATTTTCGCAACAAAACAACACTCATTTTCCTCGAAAACAAAATGATAACACCGTTTAATTAGGCCGAAAACTCGCTACCTGTGCTGTTTTTTTTTTATTTGCACGCTCGCTTTAAATGTGAAAAGAGGCGAGAGGGTTGATTTTCAGAAAATAACAATGCGGAGCGCCATTTATCGCGTTCTGAGTTCGTTTACTTATGCTTTATGAAAACTTACATTGTGACGTACTTTTATATAGGTAGGTATAGTTTTACATTAAATTTTGTTTATCTCCGTTTTTAGTATTATCGTCTTACATCATAGTTAGCTACTTTTCATTCTCACTGAATTCGAGTACTTCTTCTTCTTCTTTCGTGTCGGCATGACGGGCTAAATTTTACTTGCCCAGAAAGCGGCTACCGTGGCAGCCTTCTGGTTACAGGCTAGTAGGTCCTCACGTGAGCAGGTGGTCGGGCACGCGGGACAGTTTATGAGGTGGACCATGGTTTGCAGGGGTTCTCCACATTCACATCTGACGTCTGCGCTGCTTAAGTACCCCCACCGACAAAGGTTATCTTTACTTCGACCAACCAGTGTCCTCAGCCTATTTAGACTTCTCCAGGTTGGCCAAGGTTCTTTATAGCCCGGAGGCAGATTTTCATTGGGGGGGTACAGTGGATGTGGATACTCACTTGCCCAAAGCCTGCACCTCATGTCAGCGGGGATTTCGTCGGTAGGCTGCGTAGATCGTAGGAAGCTTTTGCGGCTTTGCAACCGACCTGGGGCGGGGGAGAGCCCGTAGAGTGGATGTCTCGGGTCGCTTTCCTGTTTTTGTTTTTCAAGCGAACATGTCACTTCTCTACGGACTCTGGGTGGCGCTATTCCCGCAAGAGGAAACAGTTCACATCATTCGAGTACTGATGTGAACTGTATATTATTATTAAACCGTTAATAATTTAATTGCAGTAAAATTAACTAAGGAACAACTTTTTTACATATTTTTGTGTAACAACAATCAATCGTACGATAGGACATGACTTCAAAGATTTATAATCATAAGAAATCCTTGTTAATTATATTTTTATACTAAAAATAAATAATTGGATCAAAAACAAACCTTCTGAATGTTTTCTGTTTTCTCTCTAAAAATGCGAGTAATTTAACAAAAGTCGTCTATCATTATTTCAATTAGCCCGCGCCCGATGAGTGGAATGCCCTCTACGGACAAAAGAATAATTAACTTATAAATTAAAAACGTACACTGAACTCGCATAAAGAGACTTTCATTTGTACCACGAAACACCATTTCCAATTGAATGGTTCTCTTTTATTTCGATGTTATACGCCTCATGACCGGACCGTCATTTTTTAAAAAGGAATCACACACACACACACACTGTGAAATGTATGGGCTTAAAATCTTTTGAGATTCGAACTTACTATTTTAAGACAAAGTGACAAAGCCTTAAAACCACGCAGATGTAAGAGGACGCACAACACGTGTTGCCGGAAATGTCGCATAACGTCACCGGACATCGCACGACATTTTAGGCTACCTATAATTCTTCTGAGAAAGTCTTGCAATATCTCTTGACTATTTAAAATGTGTCACGGGATGAATCGCCATAAAAATCGAATTAAAAATTGTTTACGCTATTAACACGTTAATCATGTTAAAAAAAATCCACGAGATTCGCAGACATTACGTTCGTATGAATATACTGAAATACATATTTCATTCGGGTAGATTTATGAATATCAAAAAAAATATCAAACAATGAAATTTTAATGTTTTAATCGGCAAAGTAATTCCGCGCGGCGCTGCGGGAAATACGACGTTCGTACATTCGTCAGCAATTATTTAATTCGCGCGTGTTACGAACGTGACAAATATCGCGAGAGAGTTAATTTTCATCAGACGATAACAATGCGAAGCGTTGGCGTTCATTAGGGTGCGTGCTGACTAGAGCGCGTCGGCTTATTTGATGCAAGTGAATTCGTCAGATGACTTTTAATCATGAAATTATTTTTATTCAACGGCTTTATATCTTATAAATTGTGCCAACAAGTGACATAACTCCCGACGAACGAAAAAGGAAACATCAATTTGTTCAACGTTATATTTTTCCGTTTCACTATTTTTGTTTGTTGTTTCATGAAAATATTCTTTTATGAAAATATTCTTCCATTCAGGGTCCCTTGGTTCAGTTTCCTAGAGTCGTTACTTTACTATAACGAAGCGCATAACACCATGATCGCCAGAACGTTCCGTTACACGGAAATGCTCTAATTTGCACGCATCTTTACGCCTCACGACAGGGCGCCTACAACAACAAAAGCTTTATTCGTCCCACATCGAGCATGACGTGGAAAAATACAATTATATACGTATATACAAGATTTACATACAACCCGTTTATACTGTTAATGAAATGGAAATAAATGGACCTTTCAAGGCTGACAGTTTTATACGGACGTTTATCACCTTTTGATATATTTGCTAATGTGAACGGACGAGGTAGAAGTCCCATTGCCGAAGCTGAGGCAACTTGTCAGTCGTTTTTCTTTGAAGCTATTAGTTGGTGGTTGGCTTTGAAAGATAATATTTGGTAGATAAAATCACCATTCCGCCGCCCAGACATTGAAGTTATGTACTGCTTTCCTAACACGTGGGCTCCGGTGGCTGTTTCTTTCTAGTTTATTATTCTTATTCCAAGTTCAGATTGGTTGGCTTTCTCGCATGGGTTTATTTTGTTGAGGATTCAACAAAATAAACCCATAATTTGTTAACTATACGTACGCAAAACATTCATGCGAATAAAAAGTATGAGGAATGGTTTAGGCCATTAATCGGACAATTGAAAATTAATCGCACGGGGCCCGTCTATCCCGCGCCAATTGGGTTACAGTATGTCGAAAATTCCATAGAGTTTTTCATTGTTATGCAAAAAGAAAAATGGACCTTTTGTATTTGTTAAGCAATTTATTTGGTTAACATTTTCACCATCGATTTTGATTGCATAGCGCTAGGACGGTAGGATCGTTACATGCGCTCATTTATCTTGTTGCAAAGGAGTGATTAAATAAATAAATAATAAATAAATACAACAACATCACATACATTGATGACTCTTTGGTAAGTTAGCTAAAGCACTTGTGTTAGAGATATCAGAATCAACAGTGGTAATACAAATAAACCAAAAACCTATAAAACGCATACCAGTACAAACAGACATGTTTATGCACACAAATGTGTGTACAGTGCGGGGATCGAACTCGCGACCTCTTACTTAATAGTCAACTTTTTGACCGTTACACCAAAATCGTCGTCAAAAGTGATTCCGTTTTAAGCTATCATAGACTGCCTTTCCTTTAAAGATAACTCTATTCTTGAACGTATATTGCAGGTTATAAACCAATCATTTTATTCCTCTACAATGATGTAATTATTTGTTAACAGCCTACGGCAACCTTGGCAGCGTGCTGACCGCCCAGGGGCGGACAGCGGAAGCGGAAATGGCTTTCGAGAGGGCGCTGAAATACAGGCCCAACATGGCCGATGTACATTATAATCTGTAAGTATTAATCTTTATGTTTAACGCTATCTTGGGTTTAATGTGCGAGTGCGTAGCCTGTTTTTATAGTGTATTTAAAGCGCTAATCATCCTTGTGTGTGTCTTTTTGAAAAGGCTCTGTCAAACAACTGACTAAGATTGCGGGCGGTGTGACAAAGCTTTGTTAAACAGTTACCGCCTTATATATAGACAATACGTAAACTGAATGCCGTTTCTCCACCTGCTGTCGTTTTTCCTCACGTTAAAAATGTATGTTGAGTGACAGAGACACAGCACGGAGTAACTATTCCAAAATAACGTCGAGTTAATTATAATAATAAGGAAGTCAGTTTTGATTCCATGAAAACAATACAAAAATAAATATTTTGATAGCCTTGCGACAAATACGTAGTTTCTTTACATTACTGCTGAAATTAGATCATTCGGCAACAAATCAATCAGTATATTATCTAGTTTATAAATATATATGTGCAGATTTGCCTTATTTTCAATGGAAAAATGTGCAAAAGTTAAAGTTTATACCCGTTATTGTACCCACTCTGGCGATATGAAAGTCGTCGATATACTTCACAACACAACAAGGTATGTCTAATGGTTTGCAGCGTCGGTATACCAAAGGCTTGTCAGGTGATACCGGCCTTTGGAAATCCTTTGAACGCCGGACTCGGCCAGATGGAGTGTTTCGTCCATTTACTCCGTTACTTTTATAACTCAGCAGTTTTGATAAACGAAGATACATTTTGCCTTAACAACACTTACGTCGACTAATATCTATCGATATTAACCGGGACCAACCGCTTAACGTGCCTTCTGAAGCACGGAGATGCTTGTAAATAGACGTCACTTAAATGGTCAGAATGGTCACCCATCCCAAACATGACCGCGCCTTAGATAGATATTAGTCGATAAGCCTAGTCAGAGGCCCTCGGGCGGCTTGATAACATCTGACAGTAAGGTTGGTCACTTACCTTACACACACCCCTCTACCAATCCGCACTGAGCCCGCGTGGCGGAGTATGGCTCGGACCACCTCATAGTTGAGGTGAGGCCTGTGCCCAGCAGTAGGACGTATATAGGCTGATGAGAACACTTACGTGTAACGTACATTTTAAATCCCATTCTATCAAGGAATTGACGCGTATTAAGTGCTATTTACTCACTTAACACCACACATTTTTATTTTTTCTATTCACATATGCATTTGCATTTTCATAGAAAGTAAGCACGCCTAGAACGTCGCGCTTCCGTCCCTCTATAATCTATTTTTTTACAGTTAGTCCTAAATGTAAACAAACCGTCCACGAGCGATTGAAGATTTACGGGACGAAAGATTATAAAAGCCATAGTAAGGCATTAGAACACCATCACCATAAACTGCTTTACAATATTAAAACAATAACCATGTGTTTTTAAATAGTTTTGTAAGAGTAAAAGTAAGCCGCCATAATTGTTTGTTTACTTAGCGCTATAAAAAAAGACTATATCTCTATTCGATCAAGTCTGTAAATCCCAAAACTAAATTGCCTTTTACTCTGTCCGAATATTGCTCAATAAAACCAATATAAACAAAATATTTCGCAACACAATAGAACCTATTAAAAGGCAAAGATTGGATGCGGTCCCCATAATATTATTCTAATCTGAATAACAACAAAAGTTTAATAATACATTCAAAGGTCCTCGCTGGCCCTTGGAGGAGGCTGAAATAATATTCGGCGTCTCCCCGAGGGCCTGAAAAGGCAAAATGTCCGGAAAGGGACATGTGACGAGGAAAATATTATAAATACCTATACCTATTATTAACAACGCATGAAAAAATGCAAACGTTGTGAATTTATAAATAACCTACCTACAAACCTTACTTATATAGCCTAACACGATACAACACTTAACAAACACATGACAGCGAAAAGTTGCTATAAACTGACAAATGATTGTTTCAACCAAATTATACAAAAAAAAAAATGTTTCTTATTTTATTATTTCAGACTTAAGCCGGAAGCGGCTTGCTTGAAACCTCTTGGTAGCTGCAAGAAACTTGTGAACGTATTCAATTATTCTGTTCCAATCTTATAAGCTATTTGCTAAGTCTCCATAAGAAGGTTTATTACTATGAATTATTGTGGTTGAGGTAATAAAACTAGTCAGACCCATCTAGGTAGATTTATTCTAAATAAATTAAATTGAATCGCAAAAATCGTACGCGCATAACTTCAGACCGACTGCACCAAATTGGATGATTCTTTTAGGGATCCGTAGCCAAAAAACGGAACCCTTTTTGATTCGTCATGTTTATGTGTGTCTGCACGTATGTCACAGCGACTTATTTCCGATGCTTTAAGGATTTTACTGTTGAAACTTGGTAAGTAGATGTATTCTGTGAACCACATTTAGATTTTACGCAAAAATAGAAAACAAATTAGGGGTTCCGCCCTTGAATCTGAATCTCAAAAAAAATTTTTTTTCATCGAACCCATTTGTGATATTTAGTTTAGGATAGAAAAATATAATTTAGGATTCCGTATTTTTTTTCTAATGTTATAAAATATGTGTTTTGTAACTAACTACAAAACCATGTTCCATCAGTCATCCATGTGATCTTCTAATGACGTACTTAAAATGATGTTTCGTCCACTGCCCCCGATCAATAGGCACACTCTGCGACCGGTCTGTCCCATTAATTCGCGTGGATTCCACTTCTTGAATTAATCGGGCTCGCCCCAGCCCCGCACCTAAGCGTTGGGTTTCCGTGCAGTTTCACAAATTAACGTCAAGTCTCACCATCAAAATTGCGTTACTGGAAGTGCCGGAACAGATGCGATCCAATCGACTTGATAACTTTCTCGTGTGTTCACTACTTAGGCAGGTAGCAGACTAGAGATTAATATAAATATTTCATAAATACATATAAATATTTCACAACAATCACACCAATTCTCTTGTCCCAAATTAAGCTACGAGGCTTGTGTTATGGGTACTAGACAACGGTTAAACATACTTAAATATTTTTTTTGTAAATAAATGCATATTATACATAGAAAACACCCAGACCAGTACAAACACACATGTTCATGCACACTTATGCTTGTACTGTGCGGGGATCGAACCCGCGACCCTTGGTTTAGAAGTCCGACCTGTGGACCACTGCACCAAGCGATTGTCGAATTCGATTGTTTGTCGGTTTTTGCTGGCAATGGCTGAATGGATGCTAGCAAGTCAAAGCCACAGCTGGCTTTGACTTGCTAGCAATCGTCGCCGAGGATGTGTTGTGTGTGGACGAGGATCGCTAACAGTCTTCAAAGCGTCGTTGACAATGGTAGCCTTTAGTTGCTGACGACCGGCCTCTTACTCGCACGCCGACAGTCGATGTTGTTCATCGACGCTTCACGATGATAGTCGAAACAACGCGTTTGTCTTTGTCTTTAGGAAGTTATCGCGTGTCACCAAATTACTGATACTCGCGAGTCGCGGCAACAACATCGGCGATCATCAACGAATGACACCGACGGTTACCGAGAGAAAAAAGTCGTATGATATCGCACGCAATTGCCGACATTATATCGCTCGTCTATCTTCCTCGATCGATCTCACTCACGTATTCTTTATTCCCAATCTTGTTTTAACTTGGAACTTTTGTAACGTCAGCGTTATTTTTACGCGAATGCTATTTTTGGAGTACAATAAAAAATACGAGAGCTTAATATTCTGCTATGTTGTTCCTTATAGAGAGATATTAACTTGAAAGTGTTTTTCATATTAAGTTAAAGATGTTTGTTTATAATATTGACTATAGTACACACAGCAATCGGTATTTTACGAGCTTACACACTTGTTTTCTCAATTTGATTCCAATTGATTTATGCAAGGTGATTTAAATTAATGTTAATGATATTCAACATCATACACTTCAATAAACCTAATATTATGAGATGAAATTGTTTGATCAAGCTTATTATTTGACTTATTGATTATCTTACATGGAGTAACGATACAGCCCGGGGCTCTAACCGATTAACTTTAAACTAAGCAACATAAGGGAGTAGCGTCTAAGTAGATTTAATCTATACATATAATAAGACTGTAAAAGATCGATTTCTGTACATTGAAGATTTTTATGAAAAATTGTTACAGGGGGTCTTAATTACCGTAATAGAAGCCAAAACAACAATTTTTAAAATTTTTGTCTGTCTGTCTGTCTGTCTGTCTGTCTGTCTGTTTGTCCGGGCTAATCTCAGAATCTACTGGACCGATTTTGACGGGACTTTTTTTATTTGACTCAGTATCACCTGGAGAGTAAACTGGGATATAAATAATCACGCCGATGAACTTAGGGGGCAGGCAGGAAATTGAATCTCAGAATCTACTAAACCGATTTTAATGGGACTTTTTTTTATTTGACTCAACATTACTTGGAAGGTAAAGAAGGATAGAAATAATCACGCCAATAGACTAAGGGGGTAGGCAGAAAATTGAATCTCGGAAACTACTGGGCCGATTTTAATGGGACTTTTTTTATTTGACTCAGCATCACTTGCAATAATCACGCCAATAGTAATTAATATGCGACTCGTGAGTTTATGTATTTTTCTATGTGAGAAAGTACGTGCTTTGAGTTTTGATTTGAGGCATCACTGTGTTGGTTTAGGAGTTTATTTACAGAGCCAAAGTAACACGACATGAAAAAACTTGGTTATTCGCGATAATGGGAAAGTAAACCAACGAAATTGACAATTTGATTAATTAAATCAATGAAGGTTGTTTTTTATGTTCGTACCTAAAGAGACGTTCATTAGTAACTCCTGCTGATTTTTTTTTTGTAAGAGCATTTCTTTTACACTACCCTGTGTCGCGGTGCTAGGGCCCAGAAATATGATCGAGGAACCGTTTTTAAGGTCTCGGCGAGTAGACTGGGCCAAAACACCAACATTTGTTCAAAGTTGAACGCGGACAAAATCGCGGGCGGCCTCTATTTGAATAAGTAGGTATATCGCGTTCTCAAAGTTTCAGTACCTTGTTACATCCAGTTTCACAGGTACTTTGCTGGATCTAATCTATATCTTAGTTGTTTCGTAAAAAATATGTTTTGTATTATCCATATATATTTTGCACAAATTCCCTCTTCCCGTTTATTAAATGTTCCTTTAACCGAACGTTGTCTGGAAGAGATCACTACAAGCGATGAGACCACCTAAATTGTACATCTTTCTTAGTTAAACTTGTCTGTAATTTTGTGTTGTACAAGAAAGTGTTAATCTATCTATCTATCTAATTTCTCGTATGTTCAAACATACAGCACAGGTATGTCATCGTAATGTAAAAAGCTGATTTTGTTTGCCCACAATTAGCTTAGGACCCCCCAAGAAGCAAATTGGCCGACTGAAACCAGCGCATGCTTCATGATTTAGCCAGAACCCGCTAGTATAAGTATAATACTATATTCAATTATCACAACATAAAATGTTCGATGGGTTCGAGTGCAATATTAGAACTATAACAAGTACCTACAAGCTAAAAAAAATTGATTAAATTTAAAATGATTTTCAACTGCGTAAAGGAATTTGCTATTTAACTTATTATAAAAAGTTCATCTTTTTTCAACCACGATTTCTTTAACTGAAATCACTTAATTTGTATTCAAATCCTAGAATAGTGACAGAAACCTAGAACTGACACATTCTGTGAGTGTTGTGTTGCCTAGATCAGTACCAGGTGTATGGGTAGTACGTAGTATTTGGACGGACTTATGGCAATCCCTTGATATATATAGACGGTGTTTGATTTCGATTTTCAGTAGGTACACTCGGTCTTGGGGATTACGGAACAATGTAAAAAAAATGTAATGTAAAAGCACAGATTACTAAATAGTTACTGTAAAAGGTTAATATGGAAGAAGTGTGTAAAAGATTAAATTAGAAAAAAGTCATCTGTAAAACTGAATTCACTTGCAACTTTAGACCCACAGTTTTAGGCAATCTTTTGAGTTACAATTTATAATCATAGTGTTAGCCAATCTTTTAAGTAAATTTTATAATTCCAGGAGCTTAATTAACTGAAGTCGGTCGATGCAGCTGCATATTTTCTACTCACGCAATCTCACAATGAAGTAGTACCCACCTACGTATTAGAGCAAAATTATAAAAGTTAGAAGTGGTCTGGAGCACGGAAAGTTGTCGATAGCAACGAATATTTTACATGTAGGTGTAATATTCCTGGAGGTGCTTAATTCAATTCGAACTAAAAAAGAGCGATTTCAGTTATCGATACAGAGTTAAAAAGGAGATGCTGAGTGATAAAAATCCATGTTTAAGAGCCAGGTAAGCCTGGTAACAAGACTTTTTATGTAATCAAGGTTGTTACAAATCATGGTCGCTTATCACGTTACCATCAACCCTTGTTTTTAATTTCTTACTCTACCTTCTTTATGAAAACTCCTAATTTTACGCATAGGTAAAGAAATGCCTATTTCATTTTGGACCTAGCTCAGCAGATTGTTTTTATTTAAACACAGCGATACAGTACTTTACTTTGCACGCAATGCAAATCATTCTATAGGTCGTAAATAAATAAAAAGTAATGCGCAATTCAAAAATGTAGGTTTTACATGCTACGCACAATTCGAAAATGTAGTTTTTACACTACATACGAGTAGGTATAGATGATGAGTGTGTGTTTTTCGAATCGCAATAACACGAACGAGATTGCAACTCTATTTGCCCAATTCACTCAGTTCCGGACGGTTAGGAAAGTAAGTTTCACACTTTGCTGCCCAAAACAAATCCACGCTATAATTGAGTTTCAGAGTTATTAGGTAGGCCATTGGATTGAAAAATTTACTCAGAAAGGACAATCGCAACGGATAAGCTCGGGAATTTCGGGAAAATTATTACTGAATCATACTTTTGTTCTCGTTGGGACTCTTTTACAACTTTATGGGGGGTGCTTTTAATCAAAGTATTCAGCTCCATGAATGCAGTGTCTCTTTGACACTGTATTCTGTTTATTATTTCAATTGGTTTTATTCTTTAAGACTGTTTTCCATAATTCTTGTTAAAACCTATTATATTATACTTACCTTTTATACTTATTATGTAAAAATAGGTTTCCTTAATTTTTTTAATAGTTTTCGTTACAGTGTCACTTACAATTTTACAGCTAAAGGGAATAAGGCTGTAATTTTAGCAATTCTTCTTAATAACAAACGCACCAAAACATTAGGATTTTATTAACTTCGACATCCTGCCCATGAAATGGTATTCCCTTTTCGTTCGCTCCAGTACGTGATGATAGCGGGTGCGTTTTTGAAATAGGGATGTGACACGGTAGTATTTGGTTCTTGTTGCGAACAACATAAAGAAGCTGCCCAGCACATTTATATAGGAACATCGTACCAAAGCAACATTTAAAAGAGGTTATAAAAAGTGTCCGAGCATAAGGCCCACAGATCACAAGCAGGGGTGGCAGTGCTTGGCATGTCTTATGGACATGATAACTTACAGTGGTATAAAAATACTTTCATTTAGATTTTAGGTTTAATACAAAACAATTGGCATTGAGTTAGTATCTACCTATCGACTGAAGCTCCAGCACTCTGTTACATGAATGACTTAAATGTCAGTGGCGTGAAGTATTCATGACGTGATCGGTAACTACGATTCTTTCTTTCGATTTTTGATCGATGATTTTTATTTGGTTTCATTTAAATTAACTGACAATATTTCTTTATCTTTCGACGACCACTTTGGTGTAATGGTCAAGAAGTTGACTATTAACCAAGAGGTTGCGGATTCAATCACAGCACTGTACAAACATTTGTGTGCATGAACATGTCTGTTTGTACTGGTCTGGGTGCTATATGTATTTATTTAAGTTAATTGTAATACCACTGTTGATTCTGATATCAGTGACACAAGTGCTTAAACTACTTACCACGGAGTCAGATCAATGTATGTGATGTTGTTGTATATTTATTTATTCTTTAATTCGTGACACGTCTACATCATTACATCCCTTTCTTACTAAACAGCCCTACTCTGCGCATCTCCTTATTCTATTAAGGTCGTGTATTACGCACGTGCCCGATGTAATCTTTAATAGTCATCTTATGCTCGTGTTCACGACAATATTGGCTGCGTAATTTCAATAATAGGATTTAGATTGAATGGGATCCAGATACGGCGGGTCGTGTCGTGACGTCAGGCGGCCCTTTACACGGGTTATACACCTTGATTATATCCTCCTCATTTATCCTCTTACGTGTTATTCATTAATTTGAGCAATTCACCATTGCTGATATTATGAAAACAAGCTTAGATTAAACCAAAAAGGGTCCAGGAGGCCAGAGATCTGGGGGTTCAACTGAATAGTGAATTATATTTTGAATCGCATATCAAGTTAGTCTTATTAAGTTTAATTCACTTTTATATCACTATATATATAAAATTCTCGTGTCACAATGTTTGTTCCCATACTCCTCCGAAACGGCTTGACCGATTCTAATGAAATTTTGTGAGTATATTCAGTAGGTCTGAGAATCGGCTAACATCTATTTTACATACCCCTCAGTGATAAGGGTAGTCCACACTTTACATTTATATGGCAAAACAACGTTTGCCGGGTCAGCTAGTAACTAATATTAATGATAAAACAACATTATATAAATCTATCCTATTTTATTGCATGTATGTCTTCTTTTCATTCGAGTTATGCAGTGAAATCACGTTTTAGGATTATTTTCTTGTGCTGATCTGTTAACTATGTACTTCTTGATTAAGACTTGATGTAATCTGTTGTGTTCTCCATTAAATAAATAAATAAAAAACGATAACTTCAAAATCATATGGGTTGCTTGGTTTTTTTATTTATTTATCTTAACGCGTATGTTAGGTCCCAATTGGAATATGCTTTGATAGAATGTGGAATCCTCAATATTCCATAGAAGTAATTCAATTCATTAGACGTTTAAAACAGGTTTTAAGAATTGCAGAATAAATAAGTAGAAGCAGATTCGGTATGAGCAAATCGCACATGGTCCTACTAAACCGAGTTAAATGAACCTGCTGCGTTTCTAGTTGTCGTCAGTACTGCGATATGTTTACACGTGCGTGCGTATGCTTGAGAGCCTCATAATTAAGTTGACTATATGAGAAGGAGGAACCGTATCTTGCTCTGTTTGGTTTGATCTAAGATTCGAACTCGATTCATATACTGTATGAATACCCAATCAGTCTTCTGTTACAGCGAACACTTGACAAGTATGTACCTCAGTACTTAGGTATTGAAATAGTCTTCACAAATCGAAAAACTGACAAAAACAGTGTCTGAAATACATAAGGCCAGTTTTTTAAACCTTTTTCTCAAACTGAATGTAATTTCAATTCGTCCTTCCTGTTTATTTAAACCTTCCCTTACTCGAAGGTTGTCTGGAAGCGATAGCTCCTAGTGATAGTGACAGCCTAAATTGTACACCTTTCTTTGTTAAGATTGTCTGTCATTTTGTTTTCTTAAGTGTGTATTAAAAACTTAATCGATCTATCTTATCTGGCACAAGTTTCTGCTTTCTTATTTCAAGTTTTAAATCGGCTACCGTGAGTTCACTAAAACGCAAACGGTAAGTCACCAAACCAGAACATTGATTAAGCCGGCACACCTAGCTTATTATCCAAACTTTTATAATTAAACCGCAGAATGGTACCTTTGAGAGATGTTCCCCGTAGACAATCTACGTTGTGCAGCCACCGCCACCGCTCGTTTGGCAAAATGGAGGAGCCACGCAAAATTATTATTATATTTCAGGCAACTGAGGGAGCTATTCACGACGCGCGTGTCTGTGATGCCAGCGATAATAAGCTAGCGCTGAATTATCGGCTTAATATGAGCTAGTGGGTCCGCACCCTAATAAGGCTCCCGTCAAAGCACTCCTTTGTGCGCCTAGCTTTATTTTATAATGAATGTTGTCATTTAATAGGCAGGTACTCTCAAGGCTTGTTATAAGCTGAACTCGGTGTTTGATGTGCAGAAATAAAAGAAAATAGATGTAGGCACACAACTGTACTTTATCATTTAGTACGGTCTTTTTTTGATTGAGAACAATTGGTCACAGAATGATTGCGGAGGTAATCAATTGTTAAAATAAAACTTCCATTACTTATTCTGTGGCGACTCAAAATACAGTCACACCTATCCAAAAAAAAGGAAATGGTAATCAAATAAAATAGATTTCATCCAGAAATAATAATTTTAAACCAATTATGGTGGCTTATTTCCATGTTTCACTGCTTATTAATAATCCAGATATTCAAGCATAAGCTAAAGCATATATTTTGGTTCCTGCGCTGGCGTCGTCTAGTGGAAATTTAAAGCAAAATAATCATCTTTTTCAGCTTTTCAGCTTTATATTGGTAACCGTTTAAACATATATTACTTGTTACTGGATTGTGGTAAATTTTACATGCATCAAGGAATTTAATTTTCATTGATAAGTAGGTAGGTAATGCATGTTCATTTCATCGATATTTTCTACGTTTACCTAGAAACTTGGAATTATGTTTTAAATAAATAACAACGTCAAAAACGTTGTTCTGATTTCGTGGTAAGTAGCTTAAGCACTTGTGTTACAGAAATCAGTGGTGGTATTACAAATACAATTAAGTAAATACATAAAACACCAAGACCGGTACAACATACCCAGACCAGTAGGTACAAACATACATTTTCATGCACACAAATGTTTATACAGTGCGGGGATCGAACCCGCAACCTCTTGGTTAATAGTAAACTGCTTGACCATTACACCAGGGACTATAATCTACGGATAGCCATGAGAAGGGGCGACTAAGCTGTCAGGAACAAAATAAACAGAATGAAGAAAGAAAGACATTTATCAGAAGAAACACAAAAAAAATCAAAAAAGGCTCGAATTAAAGAGTCTGGTTGTATTTTTTTTAAATTAGACCAAATTCGTCATATAAGATTGCGTGTAACAGAGCGATACTCTGGTACAAGCTTGTAGTGAGCTTAATAACCTGTATTTGCCACAAATCCACTTATGTTACTTACCATTTTCCCTCACACTTTAAGCTGGAAGGACAAAAGACGCGGACGGTAGATGTGAAAAATTATCCTATTACGTTTGGTTATTACCGAATAGCAAACGTAATGAGGGAATGCTGCTATTTCAGGGAAAATTAGATTATTCTTATTCAGTCGCAAGAAATCACTTGAGCACGTACGTCTTGTTCCGGGGGAAATATAATAATACGGTTACACATACACATAGGATAGGTTTTTTTCTTTGCCGTTTAAAAACCTTATTTAAAGATTCGACTTCTTCTTCTTTTCTTTTGGCAGATAGTGAAATTTCAAATAAAAAATATTAAGCTTACTCTATCTATGACACTGTGGTACTTAATTAAAAAAGCCGGCCATGTGCGTGTCTGACCACGCGTAAAGTAGTTCCGTAGTCAATTTTGGCACCGCGCTGTTTTGCATTTCTTGCATCATCATCATCTCCCTAGCCTTGATGGCCTTGTCATCATTGTAAAGTATATATTTATATATTATTTATAATTTCGAAAGTATTCATCACAGGATACCCGAAACAATTTTAAATAAGAGTTTTCGTTTCTTTACGTTTGTAGGTTGAAGTTTATAGTTCCAAGACTTTAGAAATTACAGGGGACACTGTGTAAACGACTTTGGCGGGCTATAACTTGCAAATGGTAAAGCTGATAAAAAAGTTTTGTATGGAAACCCTATCTTATTTTCATAGTCCTTTTCAACGATTCCCCACACAAGGGGGTGCACTAAAAAAAATAATTTACCCCCTTTACATGTATAGGGAGGTACCCTTAAAAAGGGGTAATTTTAATGTGAAGTATCCTCGAACCAAATTACATGCAAATCAGTCCATAAACGTAGAAGATATTCTGCTGTGACAGACTAGGACGGACTGAACGATCTTATAAGGGTTCCTTCTCGGACTACGGAACCCTAAATAAAGGAACCGGAAGTAAAAATAATACCACTGTAACCACTTTATTACAGCTTACCCGCCACGTAAAGAAAACAAAGTCAAAAAGCTAAAGCAAACAACACACAAACGCGTCGTTTAACCGGTAATATCCTTTCGATTAATCTCGAAGCGCTTTAAATCAGCATCCAACAATTTAATCAGCGGATATTGCATTTGCGTGCAGGACGAATGAAACGCTCCACAAACAAGCGTGCAAATACCTAGCAAGCGTTGTCGCGATTCCGCTCGGTGGGTATGCTAAATATGTATGTGTGAGCAAACAGCAGTTTAATCTACGCCTTATCGTAGCGGGACGGGTGTCGACTAGTGCCACGCCTCGCCTCGTTTTCGACGCCTCGACTTGAATTACTATTTAAGCTACGAATACACTAGAGGACAAACGTCGGCGAACATCACGAGCGAATGCGATTGGTATGTATGTCTATGATTTTTTATGTATTTATATTTTATTTTATGAATGTAATTAGTTTGTATGTTTATAAATTTATCTTAGTACGTAAATAACTTGAGTTACATTGTTTGTTTTTCCTTTTTACTTTATGTGCACCGTCTGAATTTTCTCTGCTTGGTTGCAGTCAACCTATGGTTGACTGGTAGAGAATGCCTTCAGCATTAAGTCCACGATTGTACACATGTTTGTTCAGAAATTAAATAAATAAATTGGTTAAAACTAAATTAATTGCTTTAACAAAGACACCAATGACGTTACCCCAAACTCAGCGTTAGTTTGTGCTTTGGTGACTAGGATAACTCATGAAAGAAATATTTAAATACCTTTAATGACACCTATGACTCAGGTACTATACTCGTGCTCATCACACAAACATTTGCCCCTATAAGGATTCGACCCCGCCGGTTTTGTAGTCTGTACGTCAGACCGCTAACTAATTACCATAGCCACTTAAGCTACAGAGGCATAAGGCGACAAAACACTTACACATGCGTACCCACCGATTTCCGGCGAAGTAGCGTGAGTTTTTTGGAAATTTTCACGACAAGCACAACATAAATCTAGCCATGACTAGCAATCTGAGTCGGCCGGTCTTGCGATAGTGTCCAACTGTCATGCAAAATCGCTCAACTGCGCTCGACTTCGCTCAACACTGCGGACGAACAGTCGACCACATTCACCGTACTATGTACGCTTGCCTTTACTATTTAGAAACGTACACTGCACCATGTCAAATCAGTATTCTGCACCGCCTGATGTGTTAAATTGAACGCGCAGACTTTCCAATACCGACAGTGTTGGTTCTTATTTTCCCGGCGAAATCAAATTCTTATTTGCTGTAACTTGTTTGCACTGAAAGCTCGGTAGACTCGTTAATGTGAATTAGTTTTGGTATCGATGCGGCTACAAAAAATACGTGTTTCCACGTTCTCTTCGTGTGTTTGATCGGTTTTGAAGTGAGCCGTGTTCATTAAATTTTACAAGTGCTTGTATGTTTTTTTTTGCATAACGACAAGAATGATCAAAAAATAAAATCTTTGAACTTTATTAATTTTACAAGTAACTTTATTAATGTTAAGTTCCATCGTAGACTCAGTCTTTGCCTCGTTTGGGCTTAGTCTCGGGTCAAGAGCAAACCTATCCCAAATAAATAAATAAAAAAAGTAATTATTTACTTTGCAACGTCGGAAAGGAACTGCACTTGAGAAAATCATACAAATATTTAACTGTATTTACAGTTACGCTTTTTGTATAGCACTCTGATGTGTAGCACTAAAAGGTATCTTTGCGCAGGCTTAATATTTTATTCGTATATTTGATGTTGTTAGTTTGGGCTACCGCGTGTTTAAGTAGGTCAAACTATCTGCGCATTGCAACATAGTAGGTATTATATCCAAATGTTAAGGCGCTGGATTTCGCTGGCTTATCTCTCTTTCTTTATAAGTAGCCTTAGAGATTAAAACTGATGCAGTTATTAACAAATGTATATCTTACCTGATATATTAAATAGTGATAGTGTTGCGCAACACTACGCTGACTAAATAGTGTATTGTTTTGATTTATTTTTATAAGTTATTTTTGTATATACGTATGTTAGTCAGTAAGGTATGTATAATAGGAGCCTATTGACGGCCTCGTTGGTGTAGTGGCAAAGTTTCTGCCTTACATCCGAGAGGGCCTGGGTTCGAATCCCAGGTCGAGCCAAAATTGTTTCTGAGATTTTCTGTCATGAATTTCTTAAAAATAGCTCGGAGTCGGAAAGTTGGCGGTATTACACCCCCGTGCCTCGGAAAGCACGTTAAGCCGTTGGTCCTGCGCCTGATCTCTTTCCGGTCATGTCGGATTGCCTCTCACCGAAATTTGAGAGTGATGGAACAGTGCTCCTGTGTATTGCGCTCACACTTGTGCACTATAATATCTCCTGCGTAGTTGGCTGATCTCTGTTGAGATTGGCCGCTGTGGTCGAAATCGACCAGGATGACTATCACTGTAGCCTGAAATAAATAAATAAAAATAAATTGACATAGACTTTACTGCAGCTGTTGCTTTGCATGTTGTGATGTTGCTTGGGGACTTTCTTGCACTGCGTCCGCGTCTTCCCAGCACCAGACTTGATTGTCCTAAAAGCGTTAGGGTCTTGTTTTGAACATGAAATTATACTCAACGTTATTATATCTGCGTAAGTAATACATTTTTTATTGATAATAATATTTTTTATTTCGTTAATTAGTTACATATTGACTACATCAGTAAATATGGATTCCTTTTAAGCGTATAAACTGGTACCAGGAAGCCCTGCTCTTCTATATCTATAATAATATTCTAATTTTAAGTATCTAATTGTAAGAAATAAAAAACAACATTTATATCAGTTACTAGACATTAAAAGACAAAACGTGCATGCGTGTGTGTGTGTGTGTGATATATAAAAATGATAAAATATACGTTTAATACATATAACACCCATTAATCTTATCAATAAGACATACTTACTAGTAGGTTTAGGCATACATAGCTATACGTGGCTTGACATCTACACAATATATATTAGGCTAGGAAATAATGTAACTAATACATAGGTATTTAACTAGAGTCGTGAGCAAAACAGTCGACTACTAATAAAAGCTCTACATAGAGCTTTGCGTGATGTCATAGTACCACGCCACCTTCGTGCTTATTTATGGCGGTAAATCTAGATTTATTCAAAAAAAAAAGAAAGATAGGTAAGTAATGATTTTTGATGATCTGAGGCTCAGGCTACATGTGCGACTATCTGTCGTCGAGACTCACTTCTGCCGCGTGTCTTCCAATCGCCGCGCCTCAATCGTTGTCAGTCGAAAGTTTCCCACACGTGTGGCCCGAGTCTTATGTGTTTGGAGAGTAAACCTTCTGCATTATAAAATTAAAGTCCTCCTAGTCGATTTCGTCCACGGCGGCCAATCACAACAGAGATCAGCCAACTACGCAGGAGATATTATAGTGCGCCAAAGTGAGCGTAATACACAGGTGCACTCACTGTTCCATCACTCTCAAAATTCGGTTCAGGCAGTCTGATATAAACGGAGAATAATCAGGCGCAGGACCAACGGTTTAACGTGCTTTCCGAGGCAAGGGGGTTTACACTGCAAACTTCCGACTCCAAGCTGTTTTTGAGAAATTAATGCCAGAAAATCTCAGAAACAATTTTGGCTACCTGGGATTTGAACCCAGGACCTCACATTTAAGGCAGAAACTTTGCCACTACACCAACGAGGCAGACTGCATATGCAATATCATACATACTACGGCATATTATCAAGTCGTCGAAGAGGTGATTTTAAAGGTAGTACTGTATTCCTACCTCTAAGTATTCAATTTTCAACCGCTGCATTAGAAAATATATCTCAAAGGATCTGAGTACTTTAGACAAATAATGACCACGTAAAAAAGTTAAAGGCGACAAATTAAGATTTAGATAGAACCATTAGAGTAGAAGATAACTAATTCAAACTGTAATTAGTTATTTAATTAGGTGTTTATTGCACTGTTTGAGCGTTTTTATAGTCCTAGGGATTGAGCACAGATTAATTAAGGTGTTAAGCATTGCACAAAACAAGTATTCTATTTCATGAAGATCTATTATTTTATTTTATTTAATAAGGACAACCAACAAAGCATACACGACACACTGATCATTAGGGCTGTGTAGGCTGTGTTGCCTTACTTACAGGCCATGGCATGCAAAGATAACATTGTTGAAAACAGACTATGGGCTAATTTTTCAATAGACAGATAAATAGTTATAGGACTGGTAAATATGAACTGGCCTAATTTAAGCTTACATTACGAGTAGTTTTGACATCTACGTGCTATGACGACTTTAAAAATCAACGATCTTGAAATTTTGTTTAATCATTGTACCTATCATCATCAGGTTCACATATTAAAAAATCATTTCACTACATAAGTTTTTCAGTCGATCACATTGGTAACGCCCTAGTCTAACTTTCAAAATCTTCTGGAGGTTCAAGACATATTTTACGCGTTTATAATAGAACTGTTTTGCTTTATTACAAAACAGATATTATGTGTCGGATAAAACACAGTGTTACAGCAAGGCCTTGCTGGTGAAAGACTCACTTATAGCCTTTTCATTATCTCTGCACAATTCATCGACGACAACAAGTCGATTATTTGTTTGAACGATGCATTATATACCCGAAAAACGTTTTATCGATGGTCCATTTCATTATGCTAAGACATTCGATGAAATGAACCATCGATGTAACGTCTTCATTTCATTTCATCGAATGCTAAAAGACATATTTCGAAATGGAGTAGTGAACCCTTTGCCTTGCACTATCAACGCTTTATCCGTTACTCAACGTATCAAAGTTTAACTTTAGACAATAAAACAGTAGTTAAAAACAACGCCACTATAACGTCTACCGTGCGAAACTAAAATCGTGCGATACTAAACATTAACTCAATTCACAATTTGTCACGTCAGTTAATCGCGGAATGTCAGTGTCGCGTGACTCGCGCCCTGGCGGGGGCATCCGACCGTCAGTAGGCACTGCCTGCATAAATTATTTATAATTCAAACGGGCTGAGGTCTGTATGCGAGCGGGCTTGATTCGCTACAGCTATGAAGATTGGTAATTGTCAGGGCTGAAATTGGTACCAAAACCAATTGAATGAGATCGAGACGTCCAGGGACACTTTAATGGCGATGATGCTTTCAAAAGCAGCGTTCTTATTTCAACAATACAGAAAAAAAAATATGATAAGCAGCGCTGGTGTTTTTTGTACCCTCATACTACGTTCATACTGGCAGTGTGACACAGCTAGTAGACTATATTTTATTTTACTAAATAAACCGTCACATAAAATTATAGTCTCACGCTGAACTATTTCCTGGTATCTTGCACGGAGAAAATTGCAAAACGCACGCTTTATTAGATCCTGTCACTTCCGATATACAGCCTAGCATTCTGCTCAGGTACTCTTCACTACACCTGTGTTGAAGTTATTAGTGAAGATACCACTTATTTGCCGTTATATACAAAACACTTTTTAGAAATGTAAATCATGGAAAATTTACCATCAACATTTTATTGTGCTTAAATAACAATATTGTAAACATTTTAATATTTGTGTGTGTATAACACGAGTTATTATTAAGGACATTATATTCATTGGGACATTTATAAACTACATTTATGTCTTACGTAAACAGTTCATAAAGATATTTGATTTTCCGCCACTAACCCAGCCCGCGTAATCGAACCAGTGAAGCCACGGCCTTACACGGCTCGGTTTACGCAACAGTTCAAACGTGACAAATTGTACAAATATCACATGGTTATAATTTATGCAATAGTAACAAACTGTAACCGAATTTAATCAACGTTAACGCGTTATCACGTCTTAAACCCTAACCGTATTGATATTCAGGGTCGTGTTCGGTTTCTAAGTGTTATTTTAGGTTTCGTAATGGAAACCCTAAATTCTTAATGGTATTTGACAAGAAAGCTTCTAGGGTAAAGCCTCTATGGACTATCTTTATACATCACTTATGGAAAATACTAACAGCTAAATGGAATAAATGTACGGTCGCCTACAGAAAGTGGTTACCACCAAGGATTACAATTGCTTGCACACATTTTGTTCAGAAGTTCTTAATGTGTATTTCATAATAATTTGATTGACCATACATTATTTTCATTTCTTGACGAGAATCAATCATGCCTTTATGAGGTTGATTGACAGTGACTACAATACTATAATAATATTATATAATATTTCAAGGAATAAAGAAAATAAAATTCCAGTCCCAAAAAGTGATCAAAAACCTCCTATTTATTCTCGATGAGTCAAATCGATTAAAAAACTTTGAAGTTACTTACAGGTTACTTGTTACCTAGTAACTTGTTAAAGCAATTTGGGCTTTAGTGATAAAAATCCAATAAAATCCATTTATTTCTGTTAGTAGGCTAACAACTAGCACTTTTACACGTCCCAACATATAAATTAACCCTACCACCGCTTCAAGACAATTTGGGCCAGTGCTGAGAAGAAGCGGCGCAAGAAACTCAGTCACTATTGTCATTGCCTCTTTTCAAAATTGATTTACAATAATTGTAATTGTTTACATTTGAATATTTCCTTATATCTTTGTCATTTATATAATCATCAATTTTATAATATCCTTTCGACATTAATAATTCTTTTACAACTGTTTTAAATTTATCTAAAGGCAATGAAATTAAATTTTCAGATAATTTATTAAAAAATTATATACATCTACCCATAAATGAGTGACCAACTTTATGAAGCCTTAAATGTGGAACGGCAAGCCTATTTTTTTGTCTTGTGTTGAAGTTGTGCAAATCGCTATTGTTAGGAAATAAGTGTAAGTTTTTTCGAACGTAAATTAGGTTTTCGTAGATGTATTGCGAGTAAACTGTAAGTATTTTAACTTCTTTAAACAATTCCCTAAGTGTTTCATTTGATTTAAGTTTATAAATAGCCCGCACGAAGTGTGATACGCACGATAGATGTGTGATATAGAATCTAATTCAAAAACTGGAAACACTTTCAGACTGCGACATACATAAATATAATTGCACTTAAAATAATACGGAATTGTATAGCTCATACATAATCAAAACGGTTAAGCAAAGTCTGGATCAATAGTTTTCGAAATTCAATGCAAATGCAAGATATTTTGTCAAAATTTTCAGCCTCTTTGTTACGTACGCAAAGCATTCCCAGGTAATTTTTCTCGACTTATCATGAAGTCATGATGATGATAGTGAGATTTATTACGTAAGGAACAGTTCCACAAGACTCATACTATTGTATCTTTTACCGACCAATAATCGTTTCTATAGTGTAGGTAATCTGATAAATAACGCCACAAAGTTCAAAATCGCGTATCAGGACCGAACACCCGCCGTGCTCCAGACATTTTCACTAAAATGGATATAATGACACCCATTTCATTTTCATCATTGAAAGCTTCGCGGAGCTATTCTGTGTGGTAATTTAATCCAAAGGCTTCGCAAAATCTGTTCTGGTATCAAATATAATATCTTTTGTATATTATTTAAGTTCAGCAAAGAAAATATCGATACTTTTATTTTAAAGTAGCTGACCCGGCAAACGTTGTTTTGCCATATAAATGTTTAAGGTGGACAACCCTTATCACTAAGGGGTATGAAAAATAAATGTTGGCCGATTCTCAGACCTACTCAATATACTCACAAAATTTCATGAGAATCGGTCAAGCCGTTTCGGAGGAGTAAGGGAACGAACATTGTGACACGAGAATTTTATATATATAGAGAGACGAGAATTTTATATATATAGAGATATGTCAGGAATTTCACCCAAAAGATATGAGCGCAATCAGTCGGAGTATATTTATAATTATTTCTGACTCATGTTTCGTTGCAGTTAACATTTGATATTGATCTTTCGTCTTCCAGAACACATTTTCTGAATTGTTGTACACTTGGAGTATTTATACTGATTCAAAGACCTTAGCGTGTTATTCCTTTTTTACTTGTTTGATTCAATGCATGGCAGATGTGTATAGATTACGTAAGAGTAATTATAAAAGAACCCTTTCTGCGTTTCACAAAAACCTACGACTGCTTAAACCCTTAAATATTTTTTTTCCCGAAATTTAATTACATAATAATCATCAATTACAGTAAAATTTGGCGATACATGTTGTGGTACATTTGAGTTCCTAGAATACAAAGATATTAGTATTGTTCAAGCCCATACATAACCATAAATGTAATACTTATGTATATGGCCGCAGTTGTCGTGTGTGTCATGAAACTAAATGATATTAAAAATGAACACGGAATAGCTTTTAGCGTTTAAGCTTAACTCAATTTAAAACCTGTTTTTATTTTCTTTTTTCTTTTTATTATTAAACTAATAACAATGCACGCAATTTCAGTACCTAGTTGGTTTGTTGAAATTTTTGAATTAGTAATTTTCTAACTAGGCTGTTGTTATACGTGAGCAACAAACAAAACAAGTGAGATACGACGGGACGCGACATTATCAATGTATGTACTTTTGTGATAGTGTCCTATGTGGCGATTGATATTAACACAAGAATCGGGCGCATCGCGTCGCGTCGCTCCCTTATGACAACGCCTTACACAAATTTTCACTCCATGGTTATTTGTTTGTAATTTAGAATCAAACGTTTGTATAATTCAACAGACAACCAAGAATAATAGTAAAACTGCCTACAACAGTGCCTTAAGGTGGGCGTTTTCAGGCCCGCATCGGACGCATCGTACGTAACGGATTTTAGTTTGCCTTGTATAAAATTATGCGGATCAGTGGACGCTGTTGTTAAAGTTTTTATACAAAGCAAACTATAATCCTTTACGTGCGATTCGGGCCTATAAACACATACCATAAGTCTGTCAATGAATTACAGTTTTAAATTAATTGGTTTCAATTCATTTATTAAAACGGTAAGACAGGTACCTGTATGAGTATGGGGAGTGAGAGTGACGATTTTCTCAAGATAAATCGTTAGAAAAAATTTCGAAAGAATCACTCAAACGTGCTTGTAGAACCTATTTCATAATTCATCTCCTGGAAACCAAGCAATATTTTTTTACGAAAGCCGTTCTCGAACTTTTCAAATTACTGTATTTAAATCCTTTGCCGGACCGTTCCGGGGATACTTTTGCAAGCCTTTCAGTCGCCTCCTTTTTGCACAACTGTTTAACAGAAGATTAAATTACGCTTCTGTTTCTGTCGACTAGCGACTAATTGATGGTAATAGTAATCCCTTCTTTGCTAAGTAGAATATAAGAATAGAGCTAATTTTGCCATAAAGTCTCAATGGTTTCTTCAATTATTTTTGTACAGTGTCAAGATTGTATTTTTGTCGTGGATACTCAATTATTATTATGCTAACGACAAAGGCACATTTCCTTTAAGTTGCAAGGCTGATACAATCAGTTACTCCCTTAGTACCTACTATATAACCTTTGATCTTTATAGTAAGATAACACTCCATCTCTATTTCTTTGATCCCAATTTTCGGGGACGGCTCATCACGACATAAAGTCAACCTTGCGTCAAACAAAACAAAACCTTTTTGTGCAATAGACGACCAAAATAATGCCCCAAACTTAATTGTGACTTCTGAAGTACAATACAACACGCGTGGCTCATAAATGTGTAGTCATCTCGTCTGTTTTACAAAAACATTGTGATTCAGCTCACACAAAGGACGCCGGTGTATTTAGAAGGGAATTAGTAACAAATTATTGCTATAGGGGGCGGCGTTATAGCCGGCCGAGTTGGATAGGTCTCATTAGTGTACGTTGGCCCAGCAGAGCTCGCCTCGTTCTGAATCTACATTATTCATGCGGACAATATTGCACTGCACAGGTACCGTCCGCAAAGAAATTAAAAAATAAACAGCGAAGACTGTTGAGTCCTGTAATTAAGTGTAATTAGTTTCGCCGCCTCTTTATTTATGGTGACATATTATTTTAACTGCGGGCTCTTTGAAGTGGGAATCGTGTTTTCTTAAAGGCTATTGTTTTGGTTATTTCGTGCATTCATAGAACTTTGTGCCAGCTTAAACTTTATTTTATTAATTAATAATACACTTATTTTGCAGCCAATTTAATTCAATACTATTAAATTTATCTTTATCACCTACATTTCAGTTGTTATTTATCTGGATCTTTAAATCAAAAGTGATTACTTTTGAGATCTGAAAATATACGAAGAACGTGGTCAAGTACTTGTATATCTGTAAAATAATGGCATGACAGACAGATCGTGACGATTGATCACTCTTTATGAGCCAAGATCTTAAGCGATTCAATATTTCTATATTTTGCGAACGAAATAATTTAAAACACATATGGCACCTATTGTTCAATATATTGGAATCTGATGCTTTTGTTTATTAAATCGCCTGATAAGACAGCATGGCGTAACTACTTTTTCTACATAAAAACTTTCGGTGAAAATGCAGTGTGATATGTATTTGGATATGCAGTAAGACATACATTACCTTGACCTGTAATCTGTACTTTCCTGGGCATCGCATATAGCATTAGTACAGATATTGTAAAATGATCATTTTGTACCGACCGCTCAATTTCAAGCTAACTCAATGCATTCTTAAAATATGTATAATTTGTTTCGATTGACCACTGACAAAAAAAAACTACTTTTTGAGTTTGTATTTTTGTTGCAGGATATTATGAATACTAATAATTATATTGGGATCAATTCAAATCCTACTAGAACACATTAATAAAATACTATCCGACTTCTTTTCACCTGCAATTAATCAAACACTAATTCTAAGTGTGAATAGGTATTTAATATTTGTTTTGTAATAATAAATAACAAAGTAAGGTTCATTTCTGAAAGTTGATATCCAAAATATACAAAAAAAAATATTTATTTAATATTTCCAAGATGAAATTACATTTTGGCATACATAGATCTAGTTAGATTTTTTGATTAGCTACTCGAGCAAACCTACGGGTAATAATAAAGAAGTCAATTTAAAAACTTAAGCATCTTCTCATACGAACCAAGCGCTTTTCACCTTAATCGTGATGCGCACTGCAAAAGAGTGGAAATCACTACCTGCGTCACTGTTTCCCAGCAATTACAACCCTTTTCATAGCTAGAGTGAACAGGCATCTTCTAGGCAAGCGAGCTCCAACGTAGACTCAGTCTTTGCCTCTTTGGGCTTAGTCTTGGGTCAAGAGCAATTCTATCCCATATAATATTAAAAATCTAAGAGCATTCTACTATCAACTATCACAAAAGAATCCTTTTTATAGTAATTGTACCACAAACTACGCGTAAAGCATTCATCTGAATTATTTACCGATTGCGGAATCCGGAATTACGCGGGCATATTATTATTACGAGAACGGTGATTACTCTTGTTTGGGCAGGACCAAAAATGTAGGCATTCGTGGTTGTACATTACCAGCTCAATTCCCAATTAGCCAATTTTATATATTTAATTAATACCCTTACTCAGAGCATTACGGTTGATGATGAATGGTGCATATCAACAGATATTATCAGCATTCTAGTTAAACTAATTTAATCGATCTTAATTGATTGGTGTGTGTCCTGCTGCAAATGTGGAATGATATTTTTGAGTCAATATTTACTCACGAATAGTGGTTTACGGTTTTAACTTTGTAGATTTTAATATTAGACACGGATTTTAAATTAATTTCGGTTAAACTACCAAGTACCACTTGAAAACTTAGTAAATAATATTTTAAATTTATTTCAGACTGTAAGGTTTATTGAGGTGAAATATTCAATTACATGTAATTCGATTAAATGGTTTTTCCATCAGAAACAATAAGAAGACCTGAAATTCTAATGGAAACAAGATCCTCTTGTATAAATGAGGCAAAGGCAAAATTTTAATACCTGCGGGCTTACAAGGTACTTCGACTTTGAATGTTAGGGTTTCATACTTCAACTCACTTTATTATATTACGAAAGATCTTTGAATCGAACAAAGGAATTCAACAATTTTACAAGTTTCAACTTCAAACGCAAGACGTATTCTGCTCTAAGCCAATTGTTCCTCTGCGCCGAAATTAAACCAAACATAAATTGGAAGCTTTAAATTTCTGTTTCATTGTTTCAGGGGGATTCTGCTACAGAACCAAAGGAGATACGGCGAAGCTATCAAAAGTTTCGAAAGAGCTATTTATTTTAGACCCTCCATGGCCTGTAAGTAATTCTCAGAATTAAATATTTAATAAAATTATTGTTACTAACCTATCGGTTGTCTTAGTTTAGATCTTCAATGAGAAAATAGAACACATTAGGCTTATCAAATATGAGTATTATGCATAATATCTTTTAAGAGAGTAATACAATTTATAACAACAAAAAAGTACCTTCTCCAAAAGCTCCAAACTTACAACGAAATGATGCCAAAGCAAATAAACTTTGTGGAAGCCTAATTCTAAATACAGTTAAATACTTGGACGCTTAGTGGAATAGCTTCAAGATTTGGGACGTCCAAAATAGTGGCAGAATCGTATTACCTTCGTGAAATTTAACTCACTGATAAGGAAAAGTGTTGCATTTAGTACCTCAAAAATAAAATCAAATACCGTGTGTGTACTGCACTAAAGATTCGCTGGCATGATACTACTAATGGGCAAAACTCGTTTGCTGAGTAAACCCGCGCGCGTATTTTACAAAATAACCCTAGAAATTCTTTAATAAAATCCCAGACCCAAGCTGGCACATTTACGTTATATTTTTTATCTACACCGTGGTTATTATGCTAAACAACTTTCATCATGTTGCCACTCTAGGATAACTCTTCAATACTATATTTTTTTCAATTTCGATATTAAAAATAGCATGACGCTAAAGCTTAGTGAAAAATCTAATGAATTTCGCGCGTTGCTAGTTTGATAAATGGTGATATATTGATAAATGAAATGTTTTCTTAGATGACTGTGGTGTGATTAATGTGCGAACGGCTTTTTAGCCCCCGATGTATTACGTTTAAAAAATATGTCAATTCCTGTGATTGATGGTATTGGGAGCTTTTGATGTGTTTTATTTTATAATCGTCTATCGACACGAGTTATAGATACATCAGTGAGATTTGGTTTGGATGACGAAACGAAGTTAAATTGTATTACATGCTTAGTTAAATTGTATTATTGTATTACACTTCCAAAAAAATTGCTTCAATCAATTCCTACTTAGAGGGAGTGTCGCTGGTGCAATAGGGATGTTTCCTGGGTAAAATAATAACAATTTTATTTAGTCCGTCAGTTACATTATCAAAAAATATTGAACACGTATTTTTTTATTTTATCAAATCAATAAAAATTGACAAAGATAAAGCGCGTCAAAGTTCGGGAGTGGGGGCTCGTGACGTCACTCCGTGCTAAAAAGTGTGACACGGCGTGACGTCACGCGAAACTTCAACACACTATATCTTCGTAATTTATTGTTCAATTGAAAAAAGAAAAAATAGGTGTGTCCAATATTTTTTGATAATGTAAATGACGGACTAAATAGATTTTTTGAGGAAACAAGCCTAACTTTACTTTTAGTAGTTAAAAAACGTATCTAATTTGTAGTTTCCTACAGTGCGAGTGTGAAAAGTATTTGAATTGTTAATTATAAAAAATGAACCTCTGACAATAAAGATTTTAATTTATGTTATCAACCTCTTATAAATATATATCATATTTTTGTTTAGTGGCCTACGTAAACCTGGGCACATCCCTAATGGCGGACGGAAGGCTAGCTGAAGCCGCCAGCGCGCTGCGAGCCGGCTCCCGCGCAGAAGGCGTGCGGGTACGCGACAGAAGAGAGCACGAGTCAGCACGAGTGTCAGCACTAGTGCAGCTTGCAGCGCTTCACTCGCAGAGGGGGCATTGGCATAAAGCGCTGTCAGCGTATAAGGAAGCGCTGCAGATCCTGCCGGACACGAACGCGCCTATCGTCGGATGGACGCGACATGTGAGTATTAATTCACTTCTGTATTTTTATGCTCTCACGTCATGAAACAGAGAGCAAGAGTCTGCGCGCGCATTAACTATAGTGCAGCTTGCAGCGCTGCATTAGCAGACAAGGCACTATCCTAAAGCGCTAACAGCGTTAAAGGAAGTGCTGCGTGCTTACCAGACACGAACGCGCCTATCGTCGGATGGACGCGGCATGTAAGTTCTCATTCGCTAAATAATACGAAGAGGACGAGTCAGCGCGAGTCTCAGCAGTGCTAGTTGCAGCTTGCAGCACTAGTTCCAGCTTGCAGCACTTCACTACGAGGGTTGTCACCGTCTTGTACGAATAAAGTCGAAGCGTTTCGATATGCGACGTTTCTATTTGAGGTTAACTGATGTGAAATTAAAAAAATACATTTTAATATACATAGCACACAGATCCGTCATCTATATCATCAACGTATGATTGATATGACAAGTAGAACTTCTTGTAAATTATAAATTTATTATTTCGGTGCTCATGAGATTTAATGTAAAGAACGAAACGAAGAACCAGAAAAAAAAGGTTTTGATTTTCGTTTAGGTATGGTGTAAGGTGTTGTCTTCTTTTAACAAACCAAACCATAGGAGATACGGTACGTCCTTACAATCGTCAACTTAAATGAGCCTAAATTCACATCTACATACGCACGTGTCAACAACTCGCAGTGCTGACGCAGACTAGGAGCGGAGAAGTACATCGGAATCGGTTTAGTAGGACCACACGTGACGTGATAGTATTGCGATTGCGAGCTTTTGAAGTGTTCTATTTAGCAAGTAATAGATACACCAGTTTGGGTGCTCGGTTTGTTTGATGAAACGAAGTAAATTAAGTATTCAGTGATTCATGATACGAGTAATGTGAGTTGCAGCTGCAGATATAGAGACAATTTTCGTATTGCAGAAACGAGCCGTGCGGGCTATTTATAAACTTAAATCAAATGAAACACTTAGAGAATTGTTTAAAGAAGTTAAAATACTTACAGTTTACTCGCAATATATTTACGAAAACCTAATTTACGTTCGAAAAAACTTACACTTATTTCCTAAAAATAGCGATTTGCATAACTTCAACACAAGACAAAAAAATAGGCTTGCCGTTCCACATTTTAGGCTTCATAAGGTTGGTCACTCATTTATGGGTAGATGTGTATCATTTTTTAATAAATTACCTGAAAATTTAATTTCATTGCCTTTAGATAAATTTAAAACAGTTGTTAAAGATGTATTAATGTCGAAAGGATATTATAAAATTGATGATTATATAAATGACAAAGATATATGGAAATGTTTAAATGCAAATAATTACAATTATTGTAAATCAATTTTGAAAAGAGGCAATGACAATAGTGACTGAGTTTCTTGCGCCGCTTCTTCTCAGCACTGGCCCAAATTGTCCCGAAGCGGTGGTAGGGTTAATTTATATGTTGGGACGTGTAAAAGTGCTAGTTCTTAGCCTAGTTACAGAAATAAATGAATTTTATTGAATTTTAATTTTTTTATTTATAGTTGCTTCCCAGATAGTTTGTCTACCATCAATCCTTACTCATATACTAGCTCGTACCCAATCTCCCTTTTTTTTGTTGTATCTAAGGTTGTCCTTGACATATGTATATAAGACCTGCAGAGAAGCGATAGAAGCAAATTGTTCCTGATTTCTCATCATCTATATTTGTTACAGAACGTGTTATCAATGGCTGGTGAGATCTACGTGCAGTTGCAGCAGTGGCCTCAGGCTGAGCACAGCATCCTTTCGGCCATCGCCATCGCGCCGGACCACGTGGAAACGCACCTCACGTTAGCGCAAATACTCGCGAGAAACGTAAGTATCATACAAATAATATCGTGCAATAGCATAAATGCGTGGTACAAGGAGTTTGTAGACTGGAGTTTAACTACGCAGGTGACGGTTCAAGAAAATTGTGAGGTCAAAAATATTTGGAAGGATATTGTGGTCTTTTTTTTTTTTTTTTTTTTTATTTATTTAGAAAACATACAGTTTTATATATATATATATATATATATATATCTTAAAATGTACACATAAAAACCTAAAGTTTCCTTAATTACAATAATTAACCGTATAAATGATAAGCTCTCGTAAAAACCAGTACGTATACATGCAGGGTATTTAAAAATATTCATTTTTTAGTTTCTTTATGTACAAATAATCTGTCAGCTACCTGTTTTTTATATGCCGATAAAGTGGAGCCAAAGATATCTATATCGTTGACTAATTCATTGTGACTGCGCATTGCACGTCTGAAATATGAATTTCTTGCATAATTTGTGCGACAAGTGGTGGTACAAAAAGTAGGTTTAGAACGTGATGAGATACGGTTCAGTTTAAAATTAACTTTATTTAAGAGTGGAGTAGAATCTATGTGATTATTTATTAATTTGTATAGAAATAACAGATCTAAGTAAGTTCTTCTTTGTTCAAGGGAGGCAATTCGATGTCGTTTCCTTGAGTCCAGATAGTCTTTAAAATAATTTCCAGTGCGGTAATCTAGAGATTTAAGAAATTTATTCTGAATCTTTTCAATGCGACTGATGTGCACTGCATATTGTGGGTTCCAAATTATGCTTGCAAATTCCAGATGACTACGAACAAAAGCATTGAACAAGATTTTATAAGTTGCGGCATGCTTAAAAGGTCTAGATAATCTAAGTATAAGTCCCAATTGCTTAAATGATTTTTCGATAATATTGTTAATGTGAATATTATAATGAAGCTTACAGTCAAGAGTAACACCCAGGTCCCTAACTTCCTGAACTCTATTTAGTAATTTACCAGAAAGTTTGTAATTGAAATTAATTGTATTGTGCTTTCTTGTAAACGTAATTATGTGACATTTGTCTACATTAAGATTTAGAAGATTATCTTTACAATAAGTAGAAAAAGTATCCAAGTCGGCTTGCAATTCCTCACAGTCATGTTGAGAAGTAATAATTTTGAAAATTTTAGTGTCATCCGCATACAATAGTTGTGATGAACATTGAAATGATGCACACATGTCGTTTACATACAAAGTAAAAAGAAAAGGGCCTAAATGAGACCCCTGGGGCACTCCTGAGGGCACTGGAAGAAACTTTGACGTATATCCCTTTAAACAAACTGCCTGACTTCTATTACTGATATAGGACTTGATCCATCTAAGGAGATCTTATATAGGAGAGATTATATATAGGTTTTTGTTATTTCTATCGAAAAAAATTTATTGTAGCCCGAGTATTGCTGTCCAATAAACGAAAGCTTATGTACCTATCCACATGAGATACAACAGTATCGATAATTGTATGAATTGGTATTATGCAAATGATGGATTTGGTCATATTCTACTAATAATTATATGATCGCGGCGCGCGTATCGCCTGCAAAATGTCGTTCCTTATGTATCTAAGGGGCTTCTTACTATTTTTTTTGAAACAACCCTAACAGCTATATTAAAGTGTGTCACGCAAGACTACTGTATATTGGTACAGTGGCCAGCACGTTAACCCTGCGATAACTTATGCGCTTAAGATATGGGCGAATTTGCACCAAAAATGGGTAGCCTTGTGTGCCGGCCACTGTACCTACTGTATGTATTGTCATCATCATCCATGATCCCTGAATCGTCATCGCAATAATAGTTTCACAAACCCTGTTCATGAAAATCCACCAGCTTTAGCATTAACGGCAGCGCGCCGGAGTGTTAAAAATTGAATAAAATTACGCTTGAATTAATTAAAGTGTCATTTGTTGCAGACGAGTAGGTCCATGGAGGCTGAAATGTGGTTCAAGAAAGCGTTAATGTTGGCGCCAAACGATCCTTCGGTGCGGGATCAGTTCGGTAAGTCAGCTTCTTGGCACACCCCTTTCAACAATCGCGTAAAGCGAGAAAATGTTGCCATTAATATTTGGCCAGCTGTTACGGTTTTGAAGCTATCAAATCAAAATGGATTAACATTTTTGACTTAAAACTTGTTTTTAAAATAAAGGTGCTTGTGGCGCAGTGGTTGCAGCGCTTTGGTAGTGATACCCAAAGTGAAGCAACCAAAGGTGCGGTCATGTTTGGGGTGGGTGACCATTCTGACCATTTAAGTGACGTCTATTTACAAGCATCTCCGTGCTCGAAGGCACTTTAAGCTGTTGGTCCCGCTTAATATCAGGTCAGGTGGTCAGAGGCCCTCGGGCGGCTTAATAACATCTGACAGTAAGGTTGGTCACTTACCTTACAAACACCCCTCAACCAATCAGCACTGAGCTCGCGTGGTGGAGTATGGCTCGGTCCACCTTATAGCTGAGGTGAGGCCTGTGCCCAGCAGTGGGACGAATATAGGCTGATGAGTTGAGATGAGAATGAAATGAAATATTTTTACTTTCACAAAACATGGTTACAATAATGATATCACAAACAGGTACGAGCTCAGCAGCATGTTTTGTCTTATCTGACATGCAGATATAAACAGAGGTGATTTTCAATTACAATTTCGGTGTATTTCAGTTAAATAACCTTCATTTAATAATGTGTCAGTAAATACCTAGGAACCTTTAGAGATTACGTTATTATGTAGCCTTTTTTGTTAGATAAGTTTTTTGTTGTCTTTTGAACTAATTTGCGGTCACGTCTTAGAATGCCCTTTCAACATCATAATAAATTGCTAATTAATAATTGCGTCTTTTCGTAGACGTTTTTCTGCAAGTCTGTGATATATTCGAAACAAGACAAAGCGGATTAGACGTAAACTGCTCATTGAACTAGCCTATGCGCATTCTATCAGCGATTACACAGCCATGAGTGCACGGCCATGTAATGGGTACTCGTCTTCGATGCAATGGATCAAGTACAATAGGTCGTAAGTCTCCCGAACTACGGAGTACGGTACAAAGCCGCACCACTCTGGTGTTATAAATAGGACACCCAATCGGGAGGCTAGCGATAAAGCACATAAGCCGAACACCAGATATATTGTTAGCCGTTGCATTCGCAAACAGAACATGCACGTTTGATTCCGAATACGTTGTACTCGTAGTACTGGATACCACTTTACTGGTCACCGTTTCATTGCAGAGATATGGACACTGTAGACATTGTTGTAGCAACTAAAACGATATTGGAAGGTATTAAGTCTATCAAGTCATGGTTATGTTAAATATAACCACAAATGCGTAAAAAATACCATTAAGAGTAAAATAAAACCATGTGAATTATCTTACGATCTACAGTTCTATGAAAAAATTGTCTGCCTACGTCATTTCATGTGCGCTTGTTATCGAGGTAATAGATAGGCCAATAATAGAATCCAAAGCAAACCTAGCAAACTACCTACTTGAATTTGATTATAAAGCATCAACTGATATTCTAATTACCAGATATACAATATGAAGATTCATTTCAGTTGAAGTTGTAGAGGTAGAATGTAGAAACATCAGGATTTAGAATCCCAGTCTTTAGGATAAGAGTTAAACTATAGATTCCATACTACACTTGGTTAAACTGTTAAGTTTTGTATTTGTGCTTTTCATGCTTGTCTGATCTTTAGTACGTTGTTTTAGTTCAGATATAGACGTCTGGGAGCCGATTCTCATGCAATCGAGAAAAGTTCACATTCGTTAAAAATACGAACGAACGAACGAACGTTTTTCAATGATCTCTCAGTTTGCGCATTCTCAGAACTTGACAATCGACATTTTTCCATCGTTTACCGCTCGAACGCAACGAGTGGTCCTGGCCAGTCGAAGTTGAAATTTGTATACGAAATATCTTGTTAAAATTTAATTGTCAATAAGAAATTGAGATTTATACCTAAAATTGCTGCGCTCGGTTTTTTGTTACACGTTTCAACTATTGAAAATCTTCAGTTTGCTTATATAAAATATGAAAAGGTGTTTTAACAGTTAAACATGTACCAAAAGTAATGTAATAATGTTTAGCGCCATCTATTTACACCTTTTTGTAAAAGAGGTCATGATGACGCCATCTTATTCTGTTGCTAGCCATTGTGAAGTTTTATAATATACAAGATTTCCTGGATACACTTCAGTTAAGGTTCACTTGATAGGCTTACAAATAGCATGGAAGATACAAGACTTGAAGCGTAATAAATTATATCTTATTTTAAGCAGGGCTTTTACTTCGAGAGTTCAATAGGAAATTCCAGTCCAACAATCTTACTTTAAAAATTTGCTTCTAGGCATGTTCCTAAGATCACAACGAAGGCTACGGGAGTCAGCGGAGCAGTTGGTAGTAGCCGCTCAGTTAGCGCCGACGGATAGTTCACGCGCGTCGTCCGCTGCGCGAGCGCTGCGGGACGCGCGACGTTGCCGCTCTGCCGAGCGGTGGTACGCGAGGGCTGTGCAGTTGAAGCCTGAGGTAAATTATTCATCTCATACAACGAAAGAAGTCATAGAGCAGTCTTGTAGAAATTTTTTAAGCCTTTGGTTGTCAATTAAGCATCAAAATATATTTCTATTAAACCAACAATAGAGGCTTCATTTTATTTGATAACGCAAACAGGTGCATTAGAAGAACACTTGCACTGAAAATTTAATACAAATCTAAGTGTAATCCAATTTGTGTTGTGGTTTGTGTAAGATTCTCACGCGCGTGTAATTTATCGCCAAGGTTGAATTCCTACAGGAGAACTAAACGCTGTAAGGTTAGTGTAACAAATGGTCAACCGTAAAGCTAGGCACACATAATAATTAAAAGAGTACCTTTAAAAAATATGAAAAAAATGTTTTGACATTCCACCGGTGATTGTAAAGAACTTTGTTCTCTATAGTTCTGGATAACTACAGACGTGATCTTTATAGTTCTTAATAACGATAGATAGACTTCTTACTTTTGCGTTTACTAAGTTTGCGTTGTATTTACGTTGTCCAAGTTATAGAGATCACCATTATTACTCAGTAGTGGTTTAGTTCAAAACTTTACATATTTTTACGGTAACCAACCACCCGGAGGACTACAATATCTAAGGAGAATAGCAAAAATACGGCTTTTTTCAGGCTTATAAGATACGCACGATAAAGTTCAAACGTAAAGAAATTTAAATATGAGTAGCTGGTTACCTTTATTTAGGTGTGTGGTCTAACCCTAACGCAGGCTCAGCATAGATTAGAGAATTCCCGGACTCGGAACAATTAATGCTTACATGGCGCTAGAATAATAGATTATATTATGTACCTTCGCCGTTTTTGTCCTATTTACACACGGTAATCTTTTGGAGTGCTAAAAATTTTTCCGTTTTTTAGAATAGTATGTTGTGACAGAACGGGTTCTATGAAAAAGAGTTACATAGTTTAGAATTTACACTCTGTAATCAACGAACTTAAGAAACAATATCAGTACAACGATTTTTGCTATAAACTAAAAAACCATTGCTTAGGTAGGCAACTATTGTAATGGTGCTAATGCGACTAGCAGTTGCATACATACATATGTATACGTGACAACTTAGCGAAGACAAATGTCTTTTCCATACTTTTGACAAACAATAACGATCGCTATTTTTGTCAATCTAGTAGGTATGTAATGTAACGTTGTCTAGAAACGCAGATCTAAGTACGAGAAAAGTCACATGCTAGTCATTAAAATGTTCACACGACATCACGTCAGCCCTGACGTAAACACTGCCGTATCTTAATCACTTGAAGTAAATGAGTTTTTGCCACAAAAATTGTTACCCAGATTGTGATGTGTGCTGTTTTTATCACCTCACTTACAAAATCGATATGTGTAATACTAATATTTTCTTCTAGGACGCAGAATACCACTCGAACCTCGGTGCCATCTTGCATCTAAACGGCAAGTATGCTGCAGCGGCGTCCTCGTACCGAAGGGCCCTGCAGCTGCAGCCCAACGATGAGATCACCATCACCAACCTGAAGAGGGTCAGAACCCTAATGAGCAAGCAGCGAAGGAAATAAGATAAGTTCTGCAAACCGTTGTGTCGATGCTCCTTTGTTTCCAATAGTTAACGAAAGAGTCAAAATGTGTGGTGTATGTTATTTAAAAAAAGAAATAAACTTTGTTTCGTTTTTCGTTACACTAAATCATAAAAGATGAGATACGTAGTTTATTTCCCCAGTTGGTTTTATCAAATCAATCAGCTCACTTAAATCAGTAATTAAGAGTTTATTAAATTACATAAAGCTTCGAACGAGTCTTGTTACTCAGCTAACCCAATACTGACCTACTTCCTACCTATATCCGATTCTCTTTGAGATATGAAACACTTGATGATATTAAAAGCTGTTAATATATTTAATTTAAGTGATGACAAAATTCACATCTTTAGTACTTTCAGTACCTTAAGTCAAATATAATAAATCTTTTGCTTTGGCATTTCATATCGGTTTCTTTAACAACATTTAAAACTTAAAACTAAAGCATTTTAAAAAAGACTAATAAGTTTAATTCTATCGTGTGTAATGATAGAATATTGGGAATACGATAAGATTTGGAAACGTCAACAACGCTTTTTTAAATCTGACTTGCCAGAAGTAGGTGAAAATTAGGTTTAAAAAATTAGATTGCAAGATTTGCTTACAGACAACAAACACCGCGGACAGGTGAAAATAAAATTTAATAACGTCGCTATTTGTGTAATGCTCAACCATAGATATGCTATCAAAGCTACAATAATATTAGAAATATTAACTCGAATTTAGTTTTAGTTTCGGGCTGAACCCCGTTTTAATTTAAAATACGAGTATCTATTGGAAACAAAGGATGTAAAAACAGTATGTCAATTGCCAAAACTATTGATAGCGGACACATTATTTTCAACACAATTAATTTATGAAACAAATGAAGTAGGTAATTTCTGATAGCCGGTATTGTTTTGAGTCAGAATATGATTTAATATTAGTCTTTACAATTCCAATTTTAATTAATGTTGATTTAAAATCATGTCTGTTGATACCTAGTTTTAGTAAATAAAATAATTACCCTAGTTTTACACATTTTGTTTATTATTGATTAGGTCGTTCTTTTTTCACTGATCTCATTATAACTAAAATATAATAAAAAACAATTTTATTTCAATTTAACTGACAAAACATGTCAATAGACATAATGGTTCTAACACGGGAAGGTCTTGAAACAACGTTATAGATGTAGTTAGATATTTATTGTAAATAGGGTACCTTAAGAAAATTTTATACATGTGCATAAAGAGTTTTTACAAAATGTTAGGATCCCATAATTTTTAAAAAATTTGGGAATCGACCGTGTCTTGTTTCATTTATTTTCGTCTTCCATATTAAAGTTTCTTACGCAATCTTATGTATTATCACACAAAACGAGTTATAATAATATCGAAGCAAAGGCTAGTGTATTTATAATACCTATCTTTGCATACGTTGATTGTACATATTAGTAGGATAAACGAATCATTAATTTATAATGTTATTAAAGGTATGACACCTTTCGCCTTGGTTAACCTTTTGTGATTTTTTTTGTATACCATAGGCAAACGCGCTTGTTGTGTGAAACTTCTGCATGAGAGTGAAACTTACCCGATTAATTATTAAAGAAGGTAACACAAGGACATGATGAATAAAGCCAATTATTTTCTTAAATTTTGCTTTAAAATTGTTAAATTTTAACCGACCGAGAGATTTTGTTTTGTTTCAAATTGCAGAATTCCGATTAGCTCTAATTTTTAAAGGTTGCTTTAAAACTAAAAATTTCTTTCGCAGGCTCGTTGCTCGAAACGTTAATATCTCTTGCGGTTGCATAAACAAAAGATTTTCTGTTTTCCTAGCGGAATGCACGCCTAAAAAAGTGCATGCTTTTCAGAAGGCGTCGGCTTTTCAGTAGAGCTTTTACAAAGCTCCGAAATGCAAGCACATGGTGTATCTCACAGCATTATTACTTTCAAAATGGGTTATGGTTAGCATTATTAGTGTGACTTGTTTTTCATTTTTATTCTTAGTTTCCTTGGTATTTCATGAACTGGAAAGCAAAATTTAATATAATTATTATGTGTCGAAGAAGACCTACTTTTTCCATTGAAAAAGTTTTTTTTTAATCTACAAATAATAATTTCTAACATCTAATTGCAATACTTAATGGTCCTTTTAGTCAACATACTACACACTGATTGGTACCTAGTGCTAGCAGCTTTGGTATCCTGTTGATTCCTGTATTTTGACATAATTTTATTTTTTTATATACCATACCTAATAGGTATCTAATAAATACCTTGAAACTTCACACGTGTATTGTGATAAAAGGAATTATTATTTTAATCTAAAGTCTGAAACATATCTATGTCATGAAGAATGTCATGTTCGTAAAGTTACTCTCAAATTGTTAATATTATCTACGATATTGTGTAATATATAAAAAATATGAATACTGTAAATATGAGCATATTGTATCATAAATATATTTAGCTGTTCTTTTTCGTATATTGGTTGTCGTTTTCTTCTCACACCTGTGACAATAAATGTAAATTACGCTTTTTAGTAATAGTTCAAGGCCAAATAATATTTAATTCAGTTGATTTAGGTACTTTTGGACTTGGCTTTGTAAAAAATTATAAATTATTTTTAAAAAATCCCCTTGAACATTTTTACGTTAATTCACTTGTTTAAATTGAAGTCATCAGTAATTACTATACTATATTTTATATCTGGACCGATGTCAAACCGCTTATATCATCATTTCATTATTTCACCTCACTACAACACAGGAATTTTACCCCCTAACTAAACTACTTTATGAAATTATTTTAATGATAAAAATTATATGTTCCTGTACTAACTGTAGTTAATTACGTTCACTAATTAAAAGTTGAAATAGTAGAATTTTATACAGTTACAGTTATGTTAATAGCCTTGTGGCTAAGTATTGTCATTAATTAAAATTATTAATCAGAATAATTATGCTATAGCTTTTGAAATATCATCGTATTGTTTCTCAATATAATTGAGTTTTAATTGTATTCCATCAAACTTGTTCTTTCTCACTAGCATATTTTCAGCATGTGATACGTAAATTGAAAACTGAAAATATGTTAGTTGTACAATTTTAATAATTTAAAACGAAGCTTTAAGCAAATTTTTCAATGTATTTTGTAATATACTTATTGAAATATATTTTCTATATTATATCATAATTTTAATGAAAATATCAGTTAAAAGACGTTGAATAAACCAAATTTAGCCTTGATATTTTATTAAACAGTACCTACTTCCATAATGTACCTACCTACCTATGTATATCCTGAGCGTATGACTTGCAAAAAAGTGGGTATCACTCTACTGAATAAATGATGGAGGAATTGTAATCGACACATTGTTTTTATGAATTAGTATTGTATATGTATGTATAATAACAGCGTTATAAGTAAGTAAACCTGCAAATTCCCAAAGTGATATTATATGTTGGTAATTTTGTAAATAAAAGCTTCAATATTTTATCCGCCTTGTTTTTTTATTCCCTTACGAAATCTTTGAAGACTTACCGTGTGAAATAATGTGAGAAATTAATAAAGTAATTTCCTTAAGTAATTATCTGTTTTTAATTAAACAGCACACACACGAAACCATACAAAAATCAAAGACAAACTCATTGCATAAAATATAGGCCCTATCATCGCGCCTCGCGGAACCACATCGTTAATCTTGCTCGAATATACTCACAAAGCTTGTGCGTAATTAGGCGCGCGAATCTTTTGCCGTATTATGGCATATTTGCCATATACCTACGGCATACTTGGGAAATATTAACGAGAGTAAAGCCTGCTTTTGCCATAAACCGAATGGAGTAAAATTTAAGGCATACAATAGCATCAAATGAACAGTTTCGGTTACCCGCCTTGCAAATAGTCAACGGATTCATACGTTAAGGTGCCTGTCCATCGAAGATAAATTTTTCATTTAAATTTATTATTATTTATTAGTTCAATTATGTTTGTGTAGATGGCGTTCTTTACAACATGACACGCGGTATTGGCAGTTAAAGTGACAATGTCAAATGCTGCCCGCCGTCGTTGACGAAGTCAGGAGAGCTATTCCGAAAAACGAAATCCGTCACAACGATAACGTGTACAGACGACAGCAATTTTTTTAATTGCAAAATCGCCCCTATTCCTTGCAACAGTTTTTATCTTGACGTGCTGACATGTGTACGTGTGTCATTTTACGAAAAAACGATTATCGTTTTGACGGATTTGTTTTCAGAATAGTAGGGCCTCAGAACGTATTTCCTGACTTTTTGTTGCAAATTCGTAATTGATTTAATTTGAATTGCAAGACTGTACTTAAACGTCGATACTGTTATAAATAATTTACAAAAGTCAAACGGTCTTCATGAGCGACCCTACTGACAATTAAAGTTAGCACTTCATTTATTTAATTTTTTCTGAGGTCCACTAAGTACCTGGTAGTAGTAAAGTTTCCCTGCAGATGGTAGATTTTTAAATGGCAAGTAGGTACATACTCGTTGAAGCAAACGTTTTGTTTATCCACCAACACTTGGTAAAACAATGAAACTGAACGTTACCTCAGTACTATTTATCTACGCACAGCAAAGGAACGTTTAACACAAATTGGAATTCCTGCCGACGCGAACACTGACGCAACGTCAACTTATTAGAGTAAAACTTTCCTTACGTACTATTAGGAACGATTACATTTCTTGCGAAATGAAACTCGACAGTTCGAAATACGCGATATTTTTTGCAAAAACGGCAAGAACATGAACAGAAAGGGAGAGACACGTCAAATAACTCGGAAAAAAGGCACTTAGCCCTCACGCTCGCGCCTTCCTCTGTGCACTAAAGTCGACGTATTCCACAGGCTTCATAGTAATTTCCCTCCAAGACATTATTTTCCGTGGTGGCGCGAACCCGCCCGCCATTTTGCTTTATCTTCTGTTTCCCCGCATTTTGCTCTCTCACTTTGTGCGTTCAGCGGTTTGACGTCGTTTTATTTAATCCATCATCTTATCTCTCCAGTTTTATTTCGCTTTGAGTTTCTCAGGTGTCCGAAAAATTGGTAAATATTTTACATCTCGCTTGTTTATTCACTGACGCGGCTTTTTGGTGCTGCAAATGATTAATGCGGTCATTCTTTGAATTCTGGTAGCTTCTTGGTAATCAAAGTGGAGAATTTCGAAGGAACACTTTTTGGTAGGTATTATTTTTGTTATAATTAATTACGCATTATCTACATTATTACATATAAAACCATGGTGATGAATCATCACAAACCGTAAACCCGAACGAACTTTGTTTAAAGCACAACATTATTTTCATTTTTACACCGACATTTCGTTTTAATTAAGCTCGTCTTGGCTTGGTACCGGTAGTTTTAATGAGACTGAAAATAAGACTGGCGCGAATATCAATCCCTAGAGATAGCAGAGATGCCAACGGAAATAATATTCCTAAAAAACAGACAACTTTAATAAATGGAAATTGTGTTTGGAATTAAAAATGGAAGCATATTTTAGTAAAGCATAAAAAGTGATGAGGCGACGTATGTAACTTAAGTCATGCTGCAATGCATAATGTAAGTAGATCAAAATTTATTACATAAAGTAAATTTCTACTGACTTATAATGCATGATGATACCTATCGAAAATATTTACAAATGGCATTTAAATACATTACCTCTAAGAAGCTACGAAAACCAATTTTTAAGCACACAAAATTCAATGAATATTACGCCAATTGACTCCGAATTCTGATACTCTAACATAACGTCACGCTATTTAGAGTGTACAAAATCTATGGATGCAGATCGACTATGTCAGATAATGGTAACTTCATCTACGACCATTGATTGTGTTGATTGTTACATAGGCAATTCTTTTTTTATAGAAGTTTCTATGACTGTTTATTTCGTAACCTCTAAGTCTTCTGATAATTGCTTATAATCGAAAATAGGAAACAATTTCCTATTTTCGAGCCATCAAACTTTACATTTAAAAAATGGTGAAAACCGAAAGAGGTGCTAAGATAAGGTTATCTTTGCACCTCTTTCGGTTTTTAATAAAGGTTTATTAAACAATGCTAGTCTTTGTTACTAAACAGCTGCAGCGGGACATTATCAAAGGTATTTATTCCCCGAAATGTAGGTGTAGTACGGTAAAATGCGAAATACCTCGTTTGCCAAAACACACTTTCATTCTTTGGTAGACAAAGGGGGTACGTAATATTTAATTGTAGCTCTGCTAATTATTGCATGGAAACGTTTCTACTTGCACTGTTTGTTCGTTTAGGTATTAAGTGCTATAGCTAAATGTAATGTCTTTAAACAAATTCAAAATGAAAGTGTAGGATAATGATAGTAAGCCCAACGCACTAGCTAGCGTTCAGCTCCATAACGTTTAGCACCGTTGTGGAGTAAGCAAAAATAATACTTAGGTATATCTTGCCTATTAACCTCACTCGTAACTTTTCTATAAACTTGCCAAACTCTCAATACCATAAGAATTAGTAGAAAAGTCACGTCCATAAACACTTTGGTAGGAAACCTAGTCCTCACTTAACGTTCCATTTTTATTCGGGCCCCGAGAAAATTCAATTGAGATCCTGTCACATGCCAAAGTAAATGACGTTTGGAGTGATGATAATCCAATGATGTAACACGTAACGCAATACAATTTGCCGGTTCCCAAATTGAATAAGTACCATTAGTCAATAGACTCTCAATAAGATTAACATAATGATCCCCGAGATAGGTGCCTATGTGTGAAATACGACGTGTGTGGTCAGTAAAAAAATATCACGAATCCTGCCTTTCGGGTATGAAAAAAAAACAAAAGAAAACGAAGAATTTGTTTTACAAATTTTAAATAAAAAAAAGTTATATCAGTTATGATGATGTGAAAACGTAGGTAATTTATGACTGTCTTTCGTTAATGTTTTTATTTTTTTATTTGCACTAATCAAAAATTAGAGTTACCACAGTTACAGAGGTAAGTAATTCCAATCTTTTACAGATATTTTTGACAGCGTTGGCGATTGGTGGCGATGGTAAACATTCACTTTTCCGTACTACTGTACCTTGTTTATTTCACTGTTCTTATTTATTATTTTTTTAGTTCCAACCTACCCCTGAATCTGTCACTAAAAATTAAAGTACCTATTCTGGAGATGTATGTAGATACCAGACGACGAATCGGAATAAAAAGTATCCTATCACCCAAGTTAGCTTATGTCCTGTCTACATACCAAATTTCATCAAAATCCGTTCCGTAGTTTCAGCGTGATTGACGGACAAATATCCAAACAAAGAAACTTTCACATTTATAATATTAAGTGTGATGTGATTCAAATATTAGTACCAGGTAATTTTTATGCATACTCGTATTCAAAATTGTGCCACTCATAATGTTTTTTTTTTAATGTTATCAAACATTTCACATCTCGTTATGAAATAAGCAGAGAAGTGAAGACTAAAACTTTCAAATCTACGAACAAAGAGTCTCCTGTTTACATTTTACAAAAGAAATGATATTAAACAGGAATAACATTTAAAAGTTCAAACAGTTCAGTATAAATCTGTAGTCATCGTTCATTAGACCGGTGCATTATACAGGGTGAATATTTTTCGCGAGATGTTTTCGCGCGGTCGTTTACTATGCAACAAGTACAAAGCTCAGAATTTACAATCAAAAGAAACACGCCAACGGGCGATGTTGAACGGCGTGTCACAGTTCATTAATATTAATCGCTGAGGACTGTCCCCGGTCCCGGCTACCGATTGGGAGACCAGGAATTCCTGTTTTAGAGAACCTATTTTTGGTGCGAACGTGACTAGCATCGGTGGGGCATTGTTAAAATTGCTATCGCGATAGCGTAAACGTATTGGGAATGTATAGTTACCCTGAAAAAAATAGAGAGTAACATTTTGAGGTATGTAAGGAAGTGAAGGTTCGTGAAGGTACTGTAACTACTGTAAGGTTGTAGTTCGGGTAAGGACGAGGCTTCGTGGGCAGGCCTCCAAGGTGGACCGACGATCTGGAAAAAGCGCGCGGGAAGCACAGGACCGATAGAGACTTTAACCAGTACTCGTAACACCGCCATTTGGTCAAGATGGAATGCCGCGGAGGTTTTAGTGGATATAATACCTCGTCCTTATTAGAACGGAACAGCGCCCGTTTAGGGCGCTGGGAGTTCCACACGCCACCCTGCTCCCCGGGAGTAGTGGCGGTGCAAACAGCATTTCCTACAGCAGATCCTTGGGAACGGCCTATGCTCAGCAGTAGGCGACGTTGGGCTGATATGATGATGATGACGGTGATATGACGATGGTCCCAACAGAAGAAGTAGACCCCAAAAGTGCTGGCTTGTCCCGCATGTCACTGCCCGCGACGGCGGGCAATGACATGCGCGACAGGAGCCTTACTGAGATGGTTAGTATACGGTAGTGGCAATAAAGTTACTCCGTTTATATTAAACTAGAAGCTTGTCCCGGCTTCGCACGGGTTGGCAATCATTTTTTTTACTTTCTACATATACACGTACAATATAGCCTATGTTTATCAGGGATAATGAAAGATTTTAAAAGTATTTTTTAAGTTGGTCTCGCAGTTTTGGAGCTTATTCAATTGAAACAAACAAACAAATCTTTCTTCTTTATCTTCTCTATATATATAAAATTCTCGTGTCACAATATTTGTTCCCATACTCCTCCGAAACGGCTTGACCGATTCTAATGAAATTTTGTGAGCATATTCGGTAGGTCTGAGAATCGGCTAACATCTATTTTTCATACCCCTTAGTGATAAGGGTTATCCACCCTTAACATTTATATGGCAAAACAACGTTTGCCGGGTCAGCTATCCTACTAATATTATAAAGGCGAAAGTTTGTAAGTATGGATGTTTGTTACTCTTTCACGTAAAAACTACTGAATGGATTTGGTTGAAATTTGGCACAGGGGTAGATAATAAATAGTCTGGAATAACACATAGGCTACTTTTTATCCCGGAAAAATATGCAGTTCCCGTGGGATACGAAAAATATTAGACCACGCGGGCGGAGCCGCGGGCGAAAGCTAGTATAATTATAAAGTGTAGATAAATGAATAATCTGTGATGTAGCAGCAGGTAAACGAAGCATTTTCTGTTGTTCGAATCAAACACCTTTAGAAGGGATTTAGAAAATTATATATTAATTGTAACATCCCTTATATATATCTAAACTATACATATATTGTACTGTATTTATTGTAACATCAATATACCATGTTCTAATGCAAATAAAGAATTATGAATTCCACACTTCACAAATCACTTCTTATATCCATTAAACAATCAACAAAAATTGATCTCGATCGGACAGAGTTTCCTCGTGACAACCGTATTGTTCAAATGATCGAAACAGAATGCCTGAGCCACGGTCCAGCTACGACGTTCCCTCCCCACCACGCCATCTCATAAGAGGCGTAGCCGTACAGCGAGAACGTGGCACTACGATAGGCAAGTACTGTACTTTTAAATATTCATTACGATTTTAATAAAATACAATTTCCGGGGCTGGGAAAATAAATTAAGATTTATAGACATACCATCAACAATAAATAATTAATAACATTAGATTAAAGCATAGAATAGTAAGATTATATATTCGGACGTCACGAAATATCAATAAAAAAACTATCACAAAATGTAAAATAATAACTTTTTATTACGTGGTCACCCTATTCTCACTTCATGTATAATTTTCATTTCGGCGTCCTCCAGAATTTTAATTTCTGAAACGGCACATAAAAAATCTGTTTTTCAGCACCTATAACAAGTATACAACACTCATTCATTGTTAACAAAAAGAATAATGCCTTTGGTAGAACAAAAAATACATAGGTGAAAGAAACACCGGCCTATCCGTTGTAGATATATTTTTGTTGTACAAAATAAACGGGGATATAAATATCAGTTATTTACGGAGCGTATTTACGGTAATAAATATTATTAATGCTATTCTAATAATAGATTGTTAATTAATGTCATGGTAGTACTGTCTAGTTATATTTAGAGATTCTCTTACACGCGTGAGTAATCGTTACGTTATCAATATTAAGTGTATCAAAAGGTACTTACACTTACACTCTCAACGTTTTAAATCTACCTCATCCACAATAAGTTAGTAAAAAACTTGGTGCCAAACATTCTACATCTCGATGAGCAGTGCCTCGAATGTTTTCTACATATGAATACATTAACAAACTGCAACACTGTCCTGGCTTTGGAAATGGGACTCTAAACAACGTAACATAACATAGTTGATAACGAAAGTTGCTTTGTTGTTGTTTGACCACCCTTAGTCGTCACGTGACAGTACACAGCAAATGTCATTACGATAATTTTTGCAAACGAAGTTGGTAACGATTTTCGTTATCGGCAATGCAGTGTGAATTTGTGTAGGAGCCCTGCATGGAGTGTTCTTAGTTTTGTAACGGTTGCGTTAACTTTCCGCGCTCTCGTACAATTGTTAGCTCGACGTATTTTTAATTTGTTTTTAGGCTGGAGTGATTGCGAAGTTTTTTAATTTGGCGCGCTCAGTGTGTATAAATTGTTTGCAAAGCACTCTTTGGCATGCGTACATAAAATTGGTGGAACTCAAAATCTTTCCGGCTTGCTTTTATATTTGGTGAAATATTTTTCTGTAATATTAAATATTTGAATAAACGTCTTGTACAAAAAAGCGATAATTCGGTTCCTTTGTTAAGTTTTGTTTATGTTTTTGACAAAACTATGATAATAGATAGATATACCTAACTAAAAGTTAAGTTTATATTTCTAAGCAAAAATATTCAGAGCCTCAAACTAAATGAATAAATCTATTAGGTCAAGTTAGGACATCTATTTCCATTATCTAGCTTATCATAAAACGTAGTAGCATAGAAAAACCGATATACTAACTCGATATTAATACGAACCCGCCAGTGACATAAAATTCAATCTCAAACTTGAAAAGATATTACGCCCAAGGGAACAGCTGTACTACACAACATGTGATGTAGGTCTGTATGAATCTATCTGATCTAATTTATCATTTTGCTGCCCAAGAGACACTTTTATACAGAAATAAAAGGTATAATTGCGATTTCATGATTTACAATTGATAAGTTGGTATGATAAAGTACAGTTGTATTGGAAACGGTTTCGTGGGACGGACTCATTGTTTTCTTATAATATTTTTTCTACTGCAAAAACACAATAATAATCTTGAGTTCGCAATGTGAATGCTTATAACGGTTAACATATTATTTTATTCACAAATTCTACATTTACCCGTGATTGGTAACATTAGCCCTTTTTTTGCAAATGAAAACAAATGAAATAGACAATTACGTAAAACAACACGCAAAAATTGGTAAAATTTATTAACAAAACGTAGATTTAGCTATAAGCGGATTCTTACAAAAGCAAAAGAGTCCGAACGAAATCTGATTTTACTGACAATAATCTGCCAAATGTACAGCTACATCAGAAAAATTAAACATATTTTCTTAATTTGTATTTATTAGAGATAAACCTGAAATAAAATAGAAAAATGTTAAGAAGAGAATACAAAACATAATACGTAAGTCATGAAATATTTTCCTTTTAGAAACGTATAAATAAGATATTCCGTATCTAACGGCCTAACAAAGCAAAAACAGTTATCTTAAGATCGGATTAATTTGTAATCGTATGCCCTCCTACGCGGATGATCAGGCGGGCGATAAAATGGCTAATAACATTAAGTCTATTTGTGTTTCCAAGGGCAGCAGACGCCAAAGCCCCGAGCTTATTAAAAGCTGACAAAAAAAGCTGCCAGAAAGCTCCACCACCTTCGCTAATAGCGGATCAGTTCACGTCGGAAACGAAATTGCAACCCGTACCGTTCTGTGACTTATTTACCAGTTTTCGCACGTTTGTAACAAAAACTGTGATAGTTTCTTTTTTAGTAAAGCGCTTCCGTTTGGAAATTTGTTTGTAGCGCCACGTTGGCTTTGTGTATCTAGGAACCAATGCATATATGCCCTTTTCCTTCATGAAAGTTCTTTTTAATTTCAAATGGAATTCTAATCGCAAAGGAATTGAAGTTCAACGAATCGCAACTACGAGTAAACTCCAACTTGCGGGCCCGCCAAGTAAAGTTACTTTAGAGTAAGCACGTAGGTAAGTAGTTGAATATACTTAGGTATACTTCTGCTGCCGAATGTATAACTTGCTTAGCCTTGCGGCACGTAAGTAAACAAGGAACTTAGATAAATTAACTCTAAGCAGTTTGAAATACGCTCAATAAGTTTTTTATCACCTATACCGTTAAGTTTTTTTTAAAGCCTAACTACGTAAATAGCATTTTCTTTACTAGATAAATCGCGAAATGCACACAGGGTTTCAGTTGCTATCCCAGAATCGACAAAAGGCTTTGTGTTTTCATACAATCTTGGTTTTTCTAATTCCCGTTGAAGTGCATTGTGAAAAGCTGACCTAAGTTCTTCAAATGCAATCTCACAAACACTTTCGTCGCGAAAAGAAAAACAGTTTACAAATAAAAATCTTTTACAACATATTTGCTCGTAAAGTGTGTTTAATCACACCAAATACCAATTTCTCTACGCACTTGTGCGTTATTGTAATATAAAAGTTTTTTTTATAAAGTAATATGCACGGTTTTTTTTAAATACTCCGTCTAAAAATTAACGATACTTTTTTTAAATCTTAGCAAAGAGTTTTTATGTCAGTATATGAAGTTGTCAACATTTTATGAATAAAATTAACTTTAAAGATGAAATATAGTAACTGAATATTTAATTATTTAATTTTATCAATTTTGGCAATATATTACAAACATTTATCTGCAACAAAAACAAAAAAATATATATAATTTACGTTATTAGTAATACTAACCGTTTTTATACCTTTGCCTAAAAAAAGCGTTGGTTGAAAATGTTTATTTTATTAGCCTCGGCTTCCTTATAGCCCTCGCCTACGGCAACTTACCGCACTTATAGTGTACTATTTTAACCCTACTTTCATGTAACCTTAATGTATTCTGCACTCATCAAAATATCGGTTATAATGATGTACATCTTAATTACTATGTCGTCTTTTGCAAAAAAAAACACGATCCCTCCCCCAATGACTTCCGACAGCTGGTAATGGATACTTTCAGAGAAACTGGAAACACAATGAAAATTTTAAGCAAACCGCTCATTTGTAATTTAGAAATTCATTCTTGCAAATGAAAATCTCTAAAGGGGCCGATGTGAAACTTAACAACTACTTTCGTAATTGCTCCGAAAGTTGGAAAATGAAAAGACCCCGAGGCGGCCTCGCTGTGACGGACACGGTTCTGCAGGAAGAGGTTCTTGTGTTTTGACAGGATGTTTGTTAAAATAAACACTAAAAAAATTGCTTACCACTGTTACAAAAATAGAGATGTCGATTTTTTAACAAACTAAAACTCCAGTTTTGTCTTGGTATGTTCCCCAAAGGACTTCCGTGCTCATGTCTTACACTCGCGAGCACAACGTTGTGCTTGGAATTGAAAATGGTGTGCGTTTGTTTAATTCATTTCTAGATAATTCATAAAAGTGGGTTTAAAGATGTATCTATTTGTTTTCAAGAAGTTTTCTCCTCTTTGTAAACAACAATATCCTTAACCCGAACCAAATCAAACCCAAATTCTGGAACCCAAAGTCCAGCCAACCGAAACGTGTTCCCTGTTTTAAAATGCATAACCAACCAAACTAAAACATTAACCACTGACAATCGAAATCGAAATATTTTTGTCCGAAGCACTTTTTTTCAAAACACTATTTAAAAAATCACAATTTCGAACCAATTAGTGCGACGTTTGCCCGGCAATAACTCGTTCCGTCGTCTCTACATCCGTGTACGAGTTCCAATTTCACCTCGTAGAAACAACAGCAAATTCACAATTACTTTTAAGGCGTCGTGCCGGCGCTTTATTGTACTACCAATTCATTTACGTACTCGATGTTACTCGTATACAAAAGTGAAACCCAATCAGACTGCCTGGAGTATAGGATTTATAAGTTAAGTTCTGCCTGTCAGTTCTAAATAAGTCGAGGTACAGGTATAGATAACCAGGGGTATCAGTATGCCAGGATTTTTAGGGTTAAGTTCTGTCTGTCGGTTCTGGATAATTCAATCTGGATATATCGACCATGCAATCAACCATAGCTTTGACCTGTCAAAAACCTGGCGAGTCTATGACTTTATAATGATGCCGAGGTAAGCATGGCCACAGGTAAAGCTAATCACTGCGCTATCTTATACTAACGTAATAAGGGTGATTTTGCAACGATAATGAGTAAGCTTGATGTGGAGCCGTGTGTACAGTGGCACATCAAGCTCCTCTTTTTTTTTGCAAAATCGCCCGTATCACAAGTGTATAACATACCGCAGTGTTTACCGTGACGTGCTGGCCACCGTACCTCTATTTTATATAGTACCTACATAGCTAGGTACATAGGTACGCATAGTTGTGTTTTGAAGGAAAGGATTGGGTTATTCATTGAATAAACAGATGTAAACAGGTATGTTAGTAATAAAAATACAAAAAAACAGATGCGACTAAGAACAATTACATAAATATTCATGAAATATGTCATAATTCATCCCGGATACCAATATGATGTCTAAATGTTTTTTATGCCCTCACTGACCAACTCTATCTACTCATAATGACCGGGCAGGAGTATGAAATTGCTGTGCAGAAGAAACTATCTGAAAACGTACCTACCTCTTGGCGATATGACCCAGTTATGGCTTCCTTCAACCATCGTCTGGTCATGTAACGGCTCGTCGTTCGGTTTACCTTTATTAGCACCTTTATCCACGGATACATTTGGACATATTTATTTCTAACCAAGCGGTCGTCCGCGACTTTTTCTGCGCGAATAAAAATTTCCGTACCTACCCCGTTTGTTTGTTTTCAAAATGAAATATAGCGCTTATGGATAACACAGCTTTTTATAGGTTAAAGAAACGTACAAACATTACTGTTACCTCTATATTTAGGTATAAATAAACAGTAGAGGTATAGATCAGCCTTAACCCTGCGACTCGTTCGTCCTACCTAAATGACCAAAACTAAGTTAAATTAGTGACCAACATAATTGGGTTATTGTGGCTTGAAATCACTTTGACCACAATTTGCAGTTAATTAATTGAATGAAATAATATTATTAACTAGGTATTGAACACATTGCGGTTTAAATCGAGTAAAAGAAAAATTACTACTTTTTTGTAATTATTTTTTTATGGTGTGTGGTGTAACTCTAATGCATAGAGTTATCTAATCTTTTTTGACGACCACGTTGGTGTAGTTGTCAAGAAGTTGACTATGAACCAAGAGTTCGCGGGTCGATCCCCGCACAAATATTTGTGTGCATGGATGAACATGTCTGTTTGTACTGGTCTGGGTGTTATATGTATTTATTTAAGTTTATATTACATATACCGCTGTTGATTCTGACAAATGTAACACAAGTGCTTTAGCTACTTGCCACGGAAGCAGATCAATTTATGTGATGTTTTTTTTAAACTAACTAATCTAATACTACGTGAGACAAAAATAAGATAGGTTTAATAACACAATATTGTTATTCACTAAAATGCTGAAAGGGCAAGTAATTTTATCTACTAAGCAATAACTGTAATTCATTAGCGACCATGACTTTTCGCACAAACACTGTGTACATATTGTACCGACGTGCATACTCACTTGGTATACTGTTAATAATTTGTTCCGGTTTGGGTATCCAGTCATTTTCATTCTCACAATATATGCATTTTGCGTGTATTATTATTCTTTTCCGTGGAATCTGTTTTCGTTCACTTTTTACTGAAAAATAAGGAATTTCTAATTACGTGTTCATAAACGTCAAAGTTTGTATCACCTATAAATGTGATATTCCGCTGTAAAATAGGGAAAAAGGGTTATAACTAACATTTTAATGGTTTTTCTCTCCTTCTCAGCATAATTATTTCTTATTGTGAACACAATTTATTAGTATTTTTCCGAATTTTGTACTTTTTGACACTATGTTTGACATTTTGAGTGACGGGAGTCTTATTATTTTTTTTCTGAAAATTGACAACTTTTAGCAAAGTTTCAATACAATTTCCATTACAAACTCTGCAAAGCACGAGTTTTATCGCGTTCTATCCACGCTCAAAATCTGAACGGCCGGCCCTATATAAGCCCATACCATCCATATCTGACTCATTCTAATCCTGGCTTCGATTACACAACAGTAAACTCTTTACTATACGATACTTCAAGAAGTACTACAGGAAGACCAGGACTTCTCTACCTCCGGAAGGCCCTCACCCTCTGCAACACTGAGGACTGACCCCTCCTTGCCTGAGGAGGGACTGCAAGGAACTGAACTCTCCTAGCCTGAGGAGGAACTGCGAGGGACTGAACCCTCCTATCCTGAGGAGGGCCTGCGAGGGACTGACTCCTCCTAGCCTGAGGAGGAACTGCGAGGGACTGAACCCTCCTATTCTGAGGAGGGCCTGCGAGGGACTGACCCCTCCTATCCTGAGGAGGGTCTGTGAGGGGCTATCCTCTCCTAGCCCGAGAGACTGCGAGGACTTGCCCCTCCTTACTCTGAGGAGGGATTATTCTTCTTTACCCCGAGGAGGGATTACCTACTTTGCTACTCGCTCCTATTAAGGAGGATTTTCACTTTACTCCCACGGAGGGAGCATTGCCTCCTCCTAAATTTATCTACATCGGATACATCAACTGCTTGCCTTTGCTGACAGAGCCATCGCGGCTACCTCTGCTGATCACCGGTGTCTTCACGGTCTCCGGCACAGCTGCGCTCCAGCTTCTACACCGCTGCGCATCGACGGACTACTCCAAGAACGCTTCGCTTCACTTCGGCGCCTCCGGACCCGCTTAATCTTGAGAAGACACCTACCCACGCCCACTCCACTCACTACACTCACTCATTTTCACTCATTCATTCCTCTCACTCGTCTAGGTTTCTTTTTATTTTTATCTGTTTTCCTTTAAATATAATTTGTTTGTTATTTCTCAATTCTTTTCGTTTTCCTTTTCCCTTCCTTGTCGCTCCACGACAAGCTAAGTCATTTTTTTTTAAAAAATTGTCGCTTCACGACAATATAAGCAAACTACCGTCAGAATATTACCTATCTTTATCAAGGTACAACATCGTTCAACCACCATTGCGAATGTGTAGACAGAATGACCGCTGTATATGTACACGCCCTAAATAACCATAAAATGAATCTTTATTGAGACGATGTACAGAGGTTTTATGACAGGAGAGTTTATAGTAAAGGAAAACTTTATAGATGGTGCTAAAATAAATAGGGTAGGTGTATTGGAGGAACGCCGAGAGGCTTATATTATGTTGCTTTGGTAACAAAACACTGTAGTAGTATGCCTAGTCAGCTACTTATGTTATCACTTTCACGTGCTCTTTAATTTTCTTCGTCATCTTAAATCTAGTTGCTTCTGGACACATTCATGTGCGTCTCTCGCACATACAGTCCACTTAAAATTATTATCGATTCCATCCCCCAACTTTTGAACCGGCCCTACTCGCCACCTTGGTGGTTGATTGGCGCCACCACCCTTGTTGACGTGACAACGTCTTATAAATTGGTTTGCCGGGTGACACTTCAAGAAACTGCGTTACGCTGCTCCGCTCACGTTCCGCGCGAGAGAGACAGAGCGAGAGAGAGAGAGTGCGAGAGATAGGCATACACACCGGTTCATGTTATACGAATGAATATTCACATTAAAATTATTTTACCACTCAAAGTCGTTGTCACGTAAAACTTTCGCGCGTATAGCGACTTTATTTTTCATGAAAGAAAAGGTTCTACAAACAAAGAAATATCACTACTCATGACTTTATTTTTGATCTGTTTCAACAGCGGTTCTATTTTAAGCCGTTCATTAAAAATGTATGAGATTATAGAAAGATGAAATCGAATCTTCTTAGTCATAAAACGGCTTTAATTATACATATCCGTGATGAGTTAGGTGCGGTATGAATATTAAAGGCGGAGTGGCAGCATCCCGTTGGAGGCGCGAAATTAGCATGCTTCTTAGCAGACAGCTTTTACGCTTATTAAAGTGCTTAATAATATTCTCTTTACCTTTATTAAGATGCTCAAATGGCTAATTGTGAGTTACTTTGAAGTATTTATTTTTTCTTTACATAAGTATATGTGATTTGTTAAGTGTTTTTTCTAACAATCGTTATTGCACTTCAGTCAGAATTGTAGTCTGTTTATATTAATGACTTCAAAGGCTTTATGGTTTTCGCTGTTACACAGTTATGCGTGATACAAAGAGACTTTAGTAACATCACCTTTTGAATTTTTTTAAATAAAAGTTAAAAAGTTTCAGTGTTTTAGTATAGATTATTGATGCGCCGAATATTCGTTTGGTATTCGGTATTCGGCGTATTCGGCATTATTTCCACTATTTGTATTCGGCTGAATTATTCGATTTAAGTGCCGAATGTATTCGGTTTGAGTATTTCTATTTTCCTGGCTACATAACATAGAATAGAACCGAAATGCAAGCTTCTTATGTGAGATTTATGTTTTTTATAAGTTAAATAAAACTTGCGAAGAACGTGTTAACGTTAACTTGAAATCAATATGTATTTTAAAATCTTAAGTCCACGTATTTATTTCTTGACCTATAGTTTAGTTAACATTCACTTTAATTCAACATTTATTTTTAAGCTCTGGCTCAATATTCATATTACTATTCACTTTTAAATTTAAAAAAATAAATCATGATATCCACAAAAAAAAATGTATATATTATAAAAAACTTTATTTTTTTAAACTCAGATCAATATTTCTAGTTTTAAATGAATGCACTTACGTGGCAAATTATTATAAATAAAAACATTTATCAATAATAGACACTATAACAGAGTTACCTTAAGAAATATGTAATAGAGATAAGGAATGAAATTGAACATATGCAAAAAGGGTCATACATGATGTTAATATTTATTAATTCATCAATCATAAATTATGCAGCAAAAACAACAAGCTCTCGGCCCTCTCCGCAAAGAGTCTTTTGCGTTTTCTTTCATACAGGTTCCCTGCTTCAGAAAATATATAATTAAATAACGGTAATAATGTTAAATATAATAATGGTAGACCGAATAAATCGGCCGAATATCCGGTTCGGTAAAGATTGAACCGAATAGTATTCGGTATTCGGTTATTCGGTGAAACCACTATTCGGCACATCTCTAGTACAGATAAACAGGAAACCTACATACATTTCCTTCCTTGTAAAGGCAGATCCTGTTTAACGGATCCGTCGCTACTGGAGATAGCATGCACACAGCATTAGATGGATCCTTTTTAACGGATTCATCGCTACTGGAGATATTCTGAGCTGGAGATTCACACAGCACAGCACAGTACTGATCCGATAAACGGATCAGTCAGTATACTGGATCCGATACGCTGTATTATGTGTTAAGTGGATAATACAACTACATACGCTAAAAACACATAAAATGTTTTAACGCACCTGTAAATCAGATTGCTTCTTATTTTGTCAGACCGATAGTCTCTACTGAATCCGGAATTCTTTATTATGTAGAAACACGCTCATTCGCTACGTACATATACGCTAATAACATACACGTTTTAACGGAACTATGAAACTATGAAACAAACGCAAGCTGCACGTACCTAGACGCAATCTTGGAATTGAACAATAATATCGATAAGTAAGCAACATGCATAAGATAATCTGCATAGTAGCACAAGGTAACTTCTTTTATAGACTCCGACGAAGCAAAAAGGAGGGTTATGATTTTGAGTATGTTCATCTGTTCCCTCATAACTCCTAAACCCTTTATCATATTTTGACAATTTAGGTGTCATTAGATGCGCCTAAGCTGTCCGCTGGTTATAGGCTTAGTTATATAATAATCAATTGGATATGTCACCCTGTAGGACACATTAAGTTATGAATGATTTTTTATTGTAATGTAAAACATTTTGTTGGGTACTATATTTTTAATTGTGCTAACTAAGTCCTAACTAAATATAACATTGTTATGATAAATATTTATATTAAAAAGACGGCTTTTAGTATTGGTACAATTTGTTTTTATCATAACTTAATGATAAAAACATGTTTTAACTTTTCTTCGAGACTTTACTTACCTAAAATACTTTAAAGGTTGTTTTTAAAGTCGTTTTATAGATGTTCTAATCTAACCATTTAACGATTTAGCTGAACCTTTGCGATTTTATAATCTAATAATGATCCGAGTCCTCGTTTACTTGCAAAATTACGCCCAAACTTATGCAAAGTCGAATAGCCTCTTTGAAAATCGTAACTTAGTTTGTAATTTTAATAAGGTGTTAACTTTTTATTTCGATTGCGGGGTATGGAAGTAGAATACTAAGTATTATACTGAAGGTAAGCTTTTCCAACTTTATTCACTTAGAATAATAAGAGATAACTTTATTCATGAACAACAAGATTTTACAATAATAAAAGCCTTTAGTCTATACATATCACAACGAGCGGGCAAATAAATAAAATTACAAATGCATACCTTACGAAAGGCATTACAAGGGAAAATGAAATTATTAATTTAATTTTTATTAAAGTGTGTTTTAATATCACATTTCACTTAAAAAATAAAGTAATTAATAAATAAGGCATAACAAAGAAATTGTAAGCATTTAGAATATTCTGCAAGCATCTCAACTCATTCTATTGAAACATTCGATCTCCAATCGCTAGGAATTTAATAGAACTTTATTCGCTTGAAGCATACTTCAAGTGCTATGTAAGTAATTCGGGAAAGAGATGGACAAAGAAATACTTTATATATTGAAATCTATCCTAACACGCTCTCACGGCTCTGTATTGCCCTCAGCATGCATTCAATATCATACCGATGATTATTTTCTAAAATTCTAAATCAAGGTTTGTCAATGCATCCGTTCATTTAACGCATAACTGCACCGGGTCATTACAGCTTCACATCCTTATATACTCGTAGCTATACAAAATGGATACTTGTCACAATTTTAATTAAAAAAAATAAAAAAAGCACTTACAAAATTCATCGACTCCATTAAGGTTCTCGGTAGCTCAGTGGTCAGAGCATTGGACCGGACTTCCAAAGATCCTTCCCGATGACCGGAGCCGAAAAGAATTTTTTAAGTGCTGTCTTTTCGAAATTAAAAAATAGCGTTGTGAACGCAAAAAAAACCTAACAAATAAAATACTAACCTCTTAGATTCTTAGCAATCACTAAGGGTTTTGTCACACAGCCGGTGCAATACATGGAACTTAGCATTTTTTTAGCGCGCAAAAATGTTTGTAAACTGTCAAGTTTAAGTGAAGTCAACTTTTCAGCAACATACCACTGGTATGCCGCTTAAAAAAACCAAATACCCACGACTCGCTCACGTGACATCGTTTAACTATATGACTGCTTCGTTTCGTCGGCTGCCAGAGATTTCCGATTCATCCGGCTGTTAATTAGATGATAGCGAGCAGGAAAGCCAACCGAGGTAGATTAGCTCGAATCGTCAACGGCTTTTATTTCCTTTACGAAACGGCGTTTGCTTTTTGGTTATAGAACGTAAAATTGTTTTTCAAGAAGTCAATCGTTTGACGAAATTTAAGGCGGTTTAAGTGAATATGATGTAATCGTTTCGTCTTGTATACCTTTGATGCTAAATTTCTGTTTAAGCGGCATGGTTGTGTTGAAAATAATTACATTTTTACAGCGTTAACGAAACCCTTCCCAAAACCTTTCTTCCTGGAGTCTTAACAAAATATAGGTATGTTATAGGTATTTCTTGCGAAAGTGATTAAGGTAAAGTTCTGTGAAATCATATGTTATGTTTGCTTACATATTTGTATTGTTAGCTTGGTGAATTTTCTAAACATTGTATTTTATGATCACATTTGAGTAAGCGTAAAAACATAACGGGTTAAAAAAACATGTCTGACCACTACAGTGTCCTTTTTAAAAATTCATATATATATTTTACTTTATAGGCGCTAATAAGGTCTTTTTTAAAAAAAAGTATTTATATGTACGTTTTTTTGCTGTTTGTTGCCGTAAATAAAAAAATAAAAAGAAATGCAAGACTCCGGCCAGTACCCGTCCCGTAAACACTGCGATTTTGCCAGGCCAGGAACGCCGCGGAGGTTTTTGTAAGTATACCCCGTCCTTTCCAGGACGGAGCAGTGCCCTTTTCAGGGCACCGGGAGCCTTGCAAACAAAAAAGGATTCTATATTACCCGTCTCTCGTTTCAAGTCTATCTAACAGTAACTAATTTGACGTGTCGTGATGGTTAATTTCAAGTAAAATACCTGGATATTTACATTTCAACCGTAAATCGTTGAAACTAAAAGCCGGTGATTCTCACAATGAAGCTTAATCACACAAAGGCAATCCCCCGTCGTCTCTTTGAGCGAAAAGTCGTGTGGTGTTAATTAAAATATACATTTAAAAGAGGGAGAGAGCATAGGAAATAAGAACTAATAAAAAAAAAAAAAAAAAAAATAATAAAAATAATTATAAAAAGAACTACAATTACAAAGTCCCGTGGATTGATGACAATGTCACTCGATTATGCGATAAGAGAAATAACTTGTATAAATTATGGCGTAGAAATCCTAATAATTTTAAAATACGATTAGAATATAATAAAATACGAAACAAATTACATAAACTCTTGGAATTTAGACGAAATCAGTACTACATAAAAGAAATACAAAATAATTATAAAAATACGAGAAAAATATACCAGATAATAAATAATATGCTAGGTCGAGTGACACTGTCCATCGACGACGCGGTGCAAAGGGCTTTTGAAAGACACGGACTCACATCAAAATGTATTGCTGACAATTTCGCTATAGGATTCGACAAGGCGGTTAAAGATATTATTCCCAAATGTACTATAAAGCTGCTAGACTCAAGCAGTAGCTGCAGTCCTGCCAACTGCAGTATTTACTTTCAAAAAGCGACAGGTAGTGATGTTCATAAAATAATAAAAAAATTGAATCCGAGGAAAGCCCCTGGGTCAGATAATATAAGAGTGTCGGACATAAAAAGTACGGGAAGCAAGGTATCGGATTCTATCGCAGACTTAATTAATTGTTGCGTTAAAGATGGTTCTTATCCTGATGATTTGAAGGTAGGTTGTGTACGGCCTTTACATAAAAAAGGTAAACGAGACGACTATACCAACTATCGTCCAATTACACTACTCTCTTCTATCGACAAGGTTGTTGAAAAATTCATCAGTGAGCAGATCCACCAATTTTATAGGCTTAATGGTATTCTTTATCAAAATCAATATGGATTTCAGATGGGAAAAGGCACGTCTGATTTATTACTTCAATTCACTGATGAAGTTAATACGTACCTTAATAAAAAGTTACATGTATGTGTCTTGTTTATTGATTTTTCACGTGCTTTCGACACATTGGACCACACGCAATTAATAAGAAAATTAGATAATTGTGGTGTACGCGGCCCATTACTTAAATGGTGCGGCAGCTACCTACAAAATAGGAAATTTCAGGTAAAGGTAAATGGTGTGCTCAGCGAACCAATAAATAGTACAGAAGGGACGGCCCAAGGATCGGTCTTAGGGCCCCTACACTTTCTTTCATATGTCAACGATATGAACAATTACATTAAAAATAGTAAATGCTTTCAGTTTGCTGATGATACCTGCCTAGTGGCTGCCCATAGTGACCCTAATGAAGCATGTACTATGCTGCAATCGGATTTTAACGCTCTTTTGATGTGGTGTCACGATGTAGGACTAGTTGTAAACGCTTCAAAAACAAAATTACTGCCGATTAAATCACCTTATATTAAAAACGTTCCCTTAAAGGGCATTATAGCTCATGACCATAAATGCCTTCACTCTTCTGTTTCGATTAATTGTATGTGTACTCCCGTAGAAATAGTAGATTGCCAAACATATTTAGGTCTACAGCTTGACAATAAATTTAACTGGTACAATCATATTGAACATGTGTGTAATAAGTTGAGACAGTTTTTGGCAAACATAATTATTCTTAAAAACAGGATCCCGTACAATGTGAAGATGATGCTGTATAATTCTCTAGCGGAATCGTACATCCAATACGGTTTATGCAGCTATGGACGCACCTATAATACATACTTAAATAAAATATACGATCTTCAAGTAAGAATACTAAAGAATATAGTACCAAAAAGAATCAGACAACAATATTGTGATGACTATTCCGGCCTTTTTAAATATTGTAAAGTAATACCTGTTCAAATCCAAGTTAAATTCATTTTGCTAAAAAAACTGTTCTTCAAAACGTATAAAAATCAGCCGCAGACAAACAACCCTGTATACACACGATCGGTAGCTCGGCGTGAGTTGAGGTGCAGCTCGACTCGCGTAAATAATGACTACGGTAGGCGAACCTCTGATTTTATTGTGACTCGCCTAATAAATAAACTACCAACAGAATTACGAGATAATTTATCTATTAAAAATATTAAATCAAAACTTAAGTTACACTTTCTTGGTTCTCTTTCCGGTAATCAGCAATAATTAAATTATTAATATATTAACCAAACGGCTTATATTATTTGTCCAATTCTTGTTTTTATTTATTTATTAACTTTATTTGTAACCCTTAGTATAATTTTTACAAACCCTCGTGGTTTTCTTGTACTAAGTAAGTTAGTTAAGTGTTTTGTATTGTAACGGTTATTTAAATGATAATAAAGAGAAAAAAAAAAAAAAAAAAAAAAAAAAACTAAAACAAAAATTGTGGTGGTAAAATAGAACTTCATTATAAAGGTCTCAACTACTTGCAGGGGCGATTAATATTCCAAACTATACACATAGGTGACCAAAACGGGTAGCATTTAACGATGAACAAATTACCCTGGTAGCATTGACTTTTACCTTGAGGTCCATAAATTACATGAGATTTTTAAAGGGTCTAGTCAAATCTCATCTAATCTTAAATATCACGCAAATTTGTTTCAAATTGAAAGAAAAAAAAAACTATATTGGTCCATTTAATCTAAACAGTATATGCTTAAGATTTAATCTAATATGATTAAGATCATAAACTAATTCGTTCAAAAGACAATAATGTCATTTAAACTTACATTTTTTGACCCAATTTAAAAAAATCTCACTGGAGATTGGGGGATGGGGAAGGGGGTTGAATAAAATCTCACAACATCTCACCAGGGGGATGGAGGGGTAGAAAATTAAAAAAAACACTGCACGTAATTTACGGACGCTCCCGACAGTCTATGTCATTTTTATTGTGCAAATTTATCCGGTATACGTTTAATTTGCATAAAGTGCATTTTGGAATAATATGTCATTTGTATCTAAATTAATATTTAAACGTTTGACATTCAATTTAATTCAATTAATTATTTAAGTGTAATATGAGTATATGGGTGTAATTTACCTGAAAAAAAGATTTATTATTATTATTAATTGTAAACAAACAACCTAGTAAACACGTGTTGCCCGTAGCGGGCTGCTTAGGCGGCTTAGCGTGCCTTCCAGCACAGCACAGCCGAGTAGCATGTCCGGTTTTGACAATGCCTTCTGCACGGCTCTGTCACGGCAATCAAGGGGGAGATATTGTTATTTAAGGTTTTGCTTTTCTTTATTTATTGCAAGGGATGTTATTTTAATTTTTTGACCCCAACGAAGAAGGAGTGTTATAAGTTTGTACCCTATGTTTGTTAGTGTGTGTGTTTTTGTGCGTGCCTGTCTGTGGCATCGTAGTTCCCGTACGGATGGACCGATTTCGAAGCGGTGTTTTTTATCCGAAAGATAATTTAATCACGGTAGTTTGTAGCTACGGTTGATAAAAATCCGTCCAGCCATAGAAGCTCGCCAGCTGTTTTCCTGGCTCATTCGGGGTTTTTATTTATTTTTCGCAGTTCACGTGTCACGTCGGCAGTGTGTCCCGAACACCGCGGTCCCCCGACGCGGGTTGTCACTGCTAATTTGCACACAATTGTTCATCCCCGTCTGAAAGTATAGAAATAAGAAGAGAAATGTAGTCAGAACTCTACGTAACTCACTAATTGGACCCACCAAATTGTATTTCATTCCGACTCTGGACTACGACAATGGATCTTCGTTAAAAGTTTATATCAAATGTAAATGCAGATACTTTGATGGTTGACTTTATTAATTCAGAGTCCTTTTCATGTCGTTATCCAGGTTTAATCTCGGTTATAATGAGCATGTTTTTAAGTAGATACACGTGACTTGTTGACATACATTTGAAGCTAGCAAATATGAGATTTTATTTTAGCCTTTCAGTGTTTACTTGACGAGAATTGAACGCCATATTTACATTACCATACCTATGTAACTGTTGGCGTAATAAAGTATTATACTCTGTTTGAAAATGTCGTTTCCGGTGAGGTTTTGCTAAACATAAAGCTGTTTTTCTAATCTTTAAAATGCATGTTTTTGTATGTCAATTTTAACACCAAAACTTTAATATCATTATCAAAGTTATTTGTCATATGAAAGCCGGCAAATTAAAGCAAAGGCATTCCTTTTGTGCGATGTTTTTTTTTTAATTATTCACAAAGCCTTTAGCGCACAGGCGTTTCTTGGATCTGAGTAGTTATGCGTTCCTTTAAAAATGCTGTAATGTCGAGAAAAATACGAAATTCTAGTTGTCTCTATTATATTTCAAGAAAACGGAGAATTTCTTTTTTACTGACGCTACCTGAAACAGTTAAGAGTTTCTTTGGAAAATCATAGAAAAATACTAAATTAGTTTTATGTTCTAAACAACAGCTAAAAGAAGATTTTAACCTTTTTAAAATTACAGGTACATTTGACTCAAGATATTTAGGCAAATCCGCCTTACTTACTTCACTCATACCTACCCACATTCGGAGCTTTGTCTCGCTTTGTGCGTGGAAACGTATTTCTTATTCACTAAACTCAACTAATTAGGTGCTAGAACTTTCAGTTACCAAATGAAATTCAGTGCGGTTTTAACATCGCGAGCCGTGCATGATTTATGTGCCAACTTGTGTTTCAAATTCGTTTTGCATTTTAGAGTTTGTTCACTCTAAATTATCTCAATTGCGAAGCATTTCTTGATCTAATATTAGCAATTATACTGTTGTGTTTATCAAGTAACCTTAATATTCACCTCATTGTTTAAATTAGAATGGATAGAATACACAATTAATGAATTAATCTTCTAGGCGAGCTCGCTATATATAAGGTCAAGAAAAAATTATAATAATATATATATTTGGATGTTATTTTTAAATTATGATGCTGCTAGATATTTCATCGTTTATTTAATGTTATTACTTCTTCTTACTTTAATAGGCAATCATTATTTCGACATAGCCCATCTCAACGCTTAGACCAGTATTTTTTCTTTATTTCTTTCCATTAAAATTTATGGACATCATTTATGTAACATGGTAACCTTTGATCCTTGAAACTTATGATAACAATAAGAATTATGGTTCTACCAATTGACTAATACGTTTTTATAGTTTTTTTTTTCCTAGTCTTAAACTTAACGAAACAAACGTCATTCTGTAAACTTTAAACTAGTTTCAATTGATCTAACAAGTCAATTTATCGTCTACCAAATAACAGTTCAAGATTGGAATCAGCGTTTCTTTGTTGGAAATAATACCACCGTTTCCAGGTTTCGGCAAGAACGATCTGTGATATACTGTCTGGCAATTAACACAATTCAAGTTGGGCGATGAAAGAGATCGCGTGCTACCATCGGAGATAGTAGTTTGGAGTAATTACGATTGTTGTGAGTGCCGACAATCACTTAGAGGTGGCTTATCTGAGCCCTACTTAACGCGCGCAGACGGCTATTAAGTCATAAATCGTACCTCAGTCACGCAACGGCCTGACGATTCGGACGTAAGCGAGTTATCTTCACCTTGGATTCTAATTAAGAAAATCTTTCTTTTTATTGCCGCGTTAATTTTCGCCGTATAAAATGCGCAGTTAAATTTATCGCTTCGCCGATTGAGGGAATGGAGCTGGGCTGCTCCAAGTTTGTTATTTACAGGCATTTCGTTAATAAACGGTTCAGTGAACTTTCTTACTGATTTCTTTTATATAACATAATTCGTCATGTTACATTTAAAAATGCTTATGATAAAAATATGGTACATGTAGTACATGCCTAAGTTATGTGTGCATAGGAATTTGAATCAAACTAAGCGCTTTCCCTACATTTAGTTAACTTATATTCAAGACGACTATTATTATTAGACACCGGCCAAAGCGGCACTGCTTTCTGACAGTTTATTTAATAACTTCAATCAAAACAATAACAGTAAACTGAATTTATCACCGCATTTGATCGAACCTGCTACCGGTTCACTCATCGATCAATTACGGATCAAAGCTAAACTAAAACCGTATTAGCGCCGTCCCGGGTGTACCGCCGGCCGGCCGGCACCTATCCATTCGTAATCGGACACTCGGTTTGACGTGTGACAGATGCCGTCCCCCGACATTGCATGCCCAGACTGAATTTCTAGTTGATACGCAGCATGGTTAATTTATAAAATGTATTCGCTTTTGCATTTAATGTGCGAGAATTGAAGACATGTTCATAGAAAAATCATACCAGAATGCTCTCTCTAGCTATGAAACTAATTTTTAAATCGGTATCGTCGCCTAAGCGTAACTAAATTTCACATTCGTCGTCATCGTCTCGTCGAACATTTATTTGCGCTTCCTTTCCGATCATGGTTACGTTAAAATACATAAAAAGATTCGACAACAGTCTCTTAATTTACTGATTTTTAAGAGAGATTTTGTCTCCAACATACATTTATGATTTTTAATAAATCCAATATTTACCTGATACTAGCTAAACTGCTATTGTGTGCCCACATTATTTGTAGCATATCAGAAAGTTTGTTTAGTTTGACATGTGACAGTGCATGTCAATGGACATCACACGGCCATTCCGAATTCCGAGTTGATACGCAACATGTTTAATTCATTATACGGAAGCACTAATATTTAGTTTGTTTTGACCTGAATTAGTGATGTGCTTTTCATTTGCATTGTTTAGATCTAAAATTTAGATGACGTTTATTTAATTCGAAAGCTCGACCTATGAGCAACCAGTGTCATGAATACAATAGTTGAATATCAGTAGGATGTCACAGTCAAATACTTGTTTTTTTATTATTATTTGCTAAAGATAAACTATGAAAAAGATGGGTTAACTGATGGGTTATGGTTTATTTGTTTTTGAAGACGGTCTGCAAGATATCGATGGTAGCGATAAAACCACCTCAATTGTAGATTTTTCTGTGTAATTATGTTGATATTTGGTAAATACCTATGTTTGGTATCTATCTATAATGGATAGCCTAGAACATAATCGTTTAAAGTCTTGTTTATATCTAGTCTAACTTTAACATATATGGGGGTAACCCCCAGCAACCAGCTTAAGGGTGTTTAACAATACTACAGATTGCTTTGTTCGTTCGTAATCTAGTTTACTAAGTTTTGAGTGTTAGTTAATAAACTAGCCACGTAAAGTTGGGATAAGCCTGAGAGTTACATTTCAGCCCCTCAATGTGCAGAGCCAGTTTAAGTTCCATGTTTGCATCGTGATTACAGAATGGAGACTGCATAATCACATAAACCGAATTACCTAGAAAAAAAGCTTTCATGCATACTTTATCGGGACCTTTAAAAAAATAGGGATCGCACCCTGAAAAACAAACAAACATCGAATTCTCAACTAAATACAGAATCTGAAATCCTTAGCAATGATTTTCCCGAGGTAATTTCGACAGATATAATTTTTAGGAACAGGCCTTCTTTCTTAAAATTTAAAGTCCACCAATTAAGGCTTCAATTGTATTAAATATAAATTATGATCATTTGATAAACATGATTGGTTTTTAAAGAAGGCCTGATTACTATGAACACCAAAATATGATACTCCTGAGTAAAATATTTCATTGCTAATTAACCCTTTTCAAACGTAGTGAAACAACGTCATTTACGCAATATATCCCGTTGCTATCACGTAATCCGATCGGAAATAAAAAAGACAAGTTAATATTATCGGAGCTTGTGCAACGCCATGTCATTTCATCCGCCGATAATGTTGGCCATGGGACCAGTTTAAATTTTAAACCATTTCCGAGGGTAGTATGTGAATTTTTCATGACAATGCAGCGAGATATAAGCTATGAAGTATTTAAAGCTCCGACCACGTCAGGCAACTGGTCGCATGACTTTTCTTTTGTCTTATGTCAGCAGCAAGCCATGTTTTTCTTTTGTTTTTTGTTTATTAATAGATTAATGTTTATAATTAAACTAGCGGACCGGCAGACTTTGTCCTGCCCGTTGCTTTTTTTTTAAATTTTCCATTCTTTTAAAGATTCCCTGGACTTCCAAGAATATTGCGAGACTAACATTTGTCAAATCGGTTCAGCCGTTCTCGAGTTTTAACGAGAGTAACGCACAGCAATTCATTTTTATATACCTCTATGAGAAGATTACGTTAACTGCAGGCGGTGGATCGAAAAAAAAACAAATTCATTCAAATTTACATTTAATTAAAACATAAAAATTACATTTAATTAGCTTACAATCTTAGAGATGAAACCTAATCGAAGTAAGATTATGGAATGATCGATTTATTGTTAGCAGGTTTTAGAAAGATGTCAATTGACGTTAGATTTGCTGGGCTTGCAGGTGCACTTTGGCCGATGTAGAATGTAGGACAGCATCTCAGCAATCTTGGTATAGGGCGACTGCGTAATTATTATTTAAAGTGAGCCTGTATCGAAATAAGTAAGTAAAAAACAAATGACACAACAAATTGAAACAAATGACACCTAGCACTAAAGAAGTAATTAGCTGCAAATCGGAACCCACAATATAAATCAAATTAATCCGTACTCAATGCTAATGGGTACATACAAATGTAAGTAAAAGCAACAGTAAATTAATAAAGTACCTAACATCAGATTTACTTTCTGCCTTCTAGGCTTTTGTTCTTGTTTTGCAAATCTAATTTATTTGCGGTACAAAGGACAAGTGACTCAGGCGTAGACTTAGATCAAACCAAAAAAAGGCAGATACGGTATAAACTAGTCGCGCGTGGTCATACTGAACAGAGTCCAATGGTCCTGGGGCATGAGGGACTACCTTGCTTTCCACTCACTGATGACGACCACTTTGGTGTAATGGTTAAGAAGTTGACTATTAACCAAGAGGTCGCGGGTTCGATCCCCGCACTGTACAAACATTTGTGTGCATGAACTTGTCTGTTTGTACTGGTCTGGGTGTTATAATGTATTTATTTAAGTTTATTTTTAATACCACTGTTGATTCTGATATTTGTAAAATAAGTGCTTAAGCTAACTACGGAGTCAGATCAATGTATGTGATGTTGTTGTATATTTATTTATTATTTATTATTACTTACTCACTGGCAGCGTTCTTATTTCAAAAATCTAGAACAAAATCATGATTAGCAGCGCTTATGTTGAGCGGTCAACAAGATCGTTATTCAGCCCCTGCTCCGCTCCTATTCGTGGTCAGTACTGCGAGTTGTTTACAGTTTACAGTGCGTGTGTGTGTGCGGCTCATTCTTTAGTTGACGATTCTAGGGACGTACTATATCTTCCTTTGTTTAGTTTGATCTAAGGGCGTAGGTAGTCTTTACTTTTTACAATAATTCACTCGTTAGCCGCGCCTCCCTAATTGCATAGTACAAACATCAAATGGCGAAAATGGCGTTATCTAATGAAGAGCGTACGTATATCTAAGGGTCGACGCGCACGGAATACGTGAGGAACAGTAAATAGCTCTTGTCCTGTTTTTGTCTTCTAGAAAGTGGAGTTTGAATCCTTACTTTATGATATAAGTAACTTCAAGTCATTGGAAATCTGAAGAAGATACTTTATCCGACTTAGAAGCGTTGTCCAGAGTCAACCGTTTTGATATTGTGCAGTTAAACACAGTTAAGTGAGTGATGGTCGCATAAAATTTTCTCCATGTTTGCGCGTTCTTATTACTTTAGAGAGCGCTGTGTTTATGTAAACAAATTGACGATATCGTGAAATACCTGTTATACACACATAGTCATTTTGAAGAGAAAGTCAGATCATCAACTTAGATTAAGATGAGCAACGGTCCCGAAATTGAACCTTGAGGCTCTCCCATATAACGAGGTGCCTAGTACTTATATTTTAAAAACACTGTACGGGTTACCGCACAATAGGCATAAATTAGCATAAGTCAATGACTCCTTAATTTAGGTCAAACTGCCTCTACAATTAATAACATTATTATAAGTATTTTATTTATGCACACGAGCGGATTCCGTACTTTTGCCAATGCATCATATTTGTAAAGTTAATAAGTTTGGTACGATGAAAATAAAGGTCAGTGTTAGAACGGCATACAACGGGTTTGTTTCTTACTACAACTTCCCTCTCAAGTCGTTAGCACTCAACACATCCCCTAGCTGTAGACACACCCTACAAACACATTACTTTTTAATAACATACTAAAAACATCCAGCATTTTTTTTCTGCTTAGTTTGATAACTTTCTTTCAAATTTATTTTCCTCGTTCGCGGTGAGCGTAAAAAGTAATTTGCAGTAGTGATCGCGCCGTGTGTTTATCAATCTTCCGATTGCGTTGTACTGTACAAGAACATTCCGCCCACTACATTGCATCTACCAACACGCAATATGCAATCTACACTACTGATACCTTCTGTTTTGTTCCGTTCTGATCAGGTTGTTCTTAATTTGACAGGTAAATAAGCCAAACACAAGATAGTCTTAATAAGACAGATTCGTTAATAAACCAAATGCTAGAGAGACTAGGCTTTCGTGTTCCAGGGGTATCGATACAGGGTTCTCTTATTTAAGGTTCTTTTCATCTGCCGTTGGACATGGAAATGCAAGATATACACTCTAGCTAAACTTCATTCGTTTTTCTGAACAATTAATAAATAAAATAAAAATTAAAAAATCTTTATTAACGTAAACAAATACAACCTTAAGAAGAACAAGATGATGTAGTCTCCTATTAGGCATTACAGAGTGCCTGTATCAGGAGGCCACGCTCTTCCATAACGGTAGAAATTACGTAACTAATCTTAATGTAGGTACTAGTTAAAACGACTTAATCAAATTTTAAAACAAATTATATAAAAAGTTTACATAAATATGTGTACGATATATCTCTGCCTCTCTAGATACTCGTTAATTGCATTTTTTCGACATCAGCTATCAAGGTCATCATGCTAAAGTTTTTTTTTTTTAATACAAAGAAAAATAAAGAAAGTGGACTTCTACTTTCTTTAAAGACGTTACTCGTATAATAAAATCTTTTCAAAAACTACGTTTTTTGTTACATTGGACATCCATTCAGAAACTCGTTCAAATTCATTAATCCAACTTTTGTTGTTTATCCAGGCAAAGGTAGCGATAGCCAGGCAGTCTATCATTCTTAAGACTGGTGTTCACTGTTTGGGTCTTACCATGTAAAACAAATTGGATTATCGTAAAAAGTTCTTTCGCGAGCAGGACCTGGGCCTAAGATTACGGCGTAATTTAACCAAGGAATGGACGGTCGTAATTACGCGCAACATACGCGGGATTCAGCGCATTTTTAGGGCTCCGTAGCCGTAGTCCGTTTGTCACAGCCACTTTTTTTAAACTAAGAGAAAACTAAACCTAAACTATAAGAACTAGACTGTTGAAACAAAAATAGGGAAAAAATAGGGTTGAACTGAAACTCAAATTTTTTTCTATCAAACCCATACGTGTCTATCCTAACCTATCTATGGATAGGTCTTCAAAAATGATATTTAGGTTTCTTATATCATTTTTTTTCTAAACTGAAATAGTTTGCGCGATAGGCACTTCCAATGTGGTAAAATGTGCCGCCCCCCCCCCCCCTGTAACTTCTAGATTATGGAAATGATAAAACTTAAAAAAAAAGTACTTTAACATTTTAAGTTAGACCAAAAATTGGTTTGAACGAGATCTACTTAGTACTTTTATGTGTCATAAAAACAAAAACTTTTATATCATGTTACTTGCTACGGAACCCTCTTCATGGGCAAGAGCCTACTCGCACTTGGCCAGTTTTGTAATCTAAGCACACGGGGGGTAAGCACATTAACAACATACGACACAGGGATATAAGCTTTTATTGGTTTCATCACAAACTAGTCCGTTTGTTCCAAGCAAGATACGATTCTAAGTTTGTGGTTACCCCCATAGAAGCTTCGCCCCGCCTCCTAAGGCTGGTTGCACACGCGATATCTAATCTCCTCGCCACTTCGCCAGCCGAAGTGCTCAATCATGAGTTTTACCTTTAATGACTGGTTTGTATTTAGTTTGTAGGCGGATTGCCTTACAACGGGCCGTTTATAAATTAGCTTTCGTGTTCCATGATTTGTCATAGGCGCATAATTAACTTTTCTGGTTGGTTAACGGCTTAATTGGATGATTTAAGTTGACAAACTTGCTTGATACAGTAAAAGTTTTATACTAGTGCCGATTTTTAACATGCTTTTATTAGCTCGGGCTGTAAATGTGTATGTATGTGTGTAACGGAATCTTGGAGCTCAATTTTCACCAACTTCCAGAAATCGGATTAATTTGAAACTTGGCACACGTATCAAGTACCGACGACAATGTAATAATTTGATAAGAGTTTACCATTATCCTTAGTAACTAAAAAATAAAAAATATATTTTTAATAGACAGATAGCGCTAACAGGCCGATACAATTCCAAGATGGATGTTTTGAAAAGTCATCACTGCATGTGTAATAAGTGAAAATTAATGTCATCTTAAATTCGGCTGGCTTACATTAACAGTCTGATATCTAGAGGTATTTACGAGTATATACCTGACTATTTAAAAATCAGCTCTGATAACTTTTTCTATTGAAGAAGATTTCTGCTGATGCGATAACTTTTTCTGTTGCTTTAATTGTGTTCTAATGTTGTATTGAAAACACACTTAATTACTTTTGCTTCCTGTTAATTTTGTCACATAAATACATAAGCGTACTATTGCGGTATGTCTATACACTCTCTACTCACATCGAATACATTATGTATAATGTTTATAGTTCGATTAGGGTCGACAAGCCTGCGCCCTTGTCGCTTCGTATGATGGATGGTCCCACATCAGATTTCGGATAGTTTTTTTTGCATATTATATTTTTTGCGCGATCCGAAGCTACGAGGTCACCGGCAATATCTCTTGTCAACAAAACATTGCCTCCAGCGTTGTCGTGCTCGGATTTTCGAGATCAAAAATCAAGTTTATTCAGAAAATATTAGAATAAGTACACAGCATCGTCTTGCTGATCGCAGATAATGTGATTTAAACGCAGAATCGTTGGTTTTACGATTCAATTTTGCTTCGCTTCGGAGAAAACTAACCAAGTTACTAACCGAATACACACAACTAACATAAAGGTACCTAAGGTTTTTGTTAAAACACAAAGAAAAAGATAATGATATTCTCATTATAAATAACAAGTGCTACGGATGTTGTGTGGTAGTTAGCTTTCTGAACAAACAGGATTTTATATTTCGTGCTTAGCATGATGAAATAATAATAGTTACATAAAAATGCTACCATTACTTTAGTCGATAACGAACTAACGATGTTATCAACTGAATACAAGTAAGGATACTTTCTTGTAAACATTTCCACTGATATATGCAACCTCTTTTTATGCATAACAGGTATAACTTAACTGCGTAATAAAGATATAGTAAAGTAATACTTACCGTTCATAGTATGAGTCCACACTGCGAGCCTAGCTCGGTGGCGATGGCGGGTGCGGAATTATTATGACGACTACTTCGGTGTAGTGGTTAAGAAGTTGACTATTAGACCAAGAGGTCGCGGCGAGCCCAGCTTTGTACAAAAATTTGTGTGCAACACGTCTGTTTGTGTGTGGGTGTTTATGTGTTTATATTTAAGTTTATTTGTGAGATTCTGATGTATGTAACACAAGTGCGTAAATTAGGTAAGTTCCTCAATTGGAAGTCTACCATTAAGTCAAATCAATGTATGTGATGTTGTTGTTTATTATTTAAAAAAGCCTAACGCCATACGATTAAAGGCAAGCGTCATACCGCCATCGCACGCATCGGACGCATCCCACATAACGAATTTTAGTTTGCCTTGTATAAAACCTCAAACAACAACGTCCACTGATCCGCATCGCACAGATCGCTCATCGGCAATAATGCCTACATGCGATGCAGTGAAAAGTGGCATCGGCAATCCGATCGCTGATGATATAGTGGAAACAGTGAAAAATACATCCCTTACGTTCGATACTTCCGATGCGTTCGATACCGACCTGTGAACGCTTGCCTTTAACGCGCTCACTAGCTGCACCAACCTAGTCCCCACTCTCCGCGCATTCAGTGTGGACGCACATCCGTACGTGAGGGCAAAATTGATTATAATATTATCTTCGTACAATTGTACTTGCCCAAACGTGCGTCCTCACTTCAAGTTAGTTAGTACATATGTAAATTGGGTACTTTCCCACATTACCATACGAACATACATTTAGGTGGGTTATTAAACACACCGTGACTGTGTAAACATCGTAAATCACACAAAACTAAGCCTTTGCTCACAAAATTTGCGTTTCTAATTTCCTCTTAGTACGAGTACGTATTGTTGGTATACCCCGCTAATGTAATTATGATAGAATATTTATGTAGCAGCTGTGGATCTAATTGACTTATAACTGCTTGGAGAACAAATGAGGGCTGAAAAGCAATGTTTTAGGTGGGTAATCTTCGCTTGAAAAAGTAGATACGTCCACATGCTTATGAAAATATATAATTTAAAACAGAATATATTATCAAAACCAAAATTGAAAGATTCAGCATTCAGATTTCGTATTTTACAATTTAATAAGTCCTAGTGGCTCAGAGGAATATTTACCACATTATTATACATACTGGGCAATAAGTTCATACGGTAATAAAACTAAGGTGCGAAACATAGCCTGATTTAACTCTTAGCGAAATCCAAAATTATTTCCCTCCATTTATAAGGGTACTAATACATTTTCATCCGTTTTAAATTGTTATTCCACACTTAACAAAATTAACAGGTACTCAGTCGATAACAACTCGACACAGCTGCTGGTTGTTCTACTGGAATTACTTAAAAAAACATAAATTGTCTTACAAACGGAAGAAAGGATCGCGATCCTACTTAAAGTAAATTAACTAAATAAATGCGTTCTGATACCTATTTACCTAGGTAGGTTCACGTTTTATGAGATCGGGTGCTTTTAGTAGAATGAACGCAATGGCTGACGAAGCTACATACGGCTGACTAGTTTGTCGAACACTTAAAAACTTACTTGTAATGTTTGCTACGCGACACGAGACAAATACGTAATGTGTTTTTTTTCCGCTTATAATTTATGACTGCTTAAGGTATCAAAAAAACTCCAATACAATGTTAACTATTCTACTTATTTAATTACTACTAAGAGTTCTTATCATTGAGAAAACCTGCTCCATTTTGTATGGCACTACTTGAAAGGATTGGAATTAAAATAGAGAAAGTTCTCACAATGATCGTTTTGTAAACATTGTACAGGGGCAACGGTATGAACTTTAAAGTTATTTAAAATACACGTAGTTAGTTACTAAGTTTCCAATGTTTTTCGACCTGCTTGTCTGTGCAAAATCGTTCAGTTCAGTAGTGAGCGAGTATTAAATGCCAAGAAGTACCTTCCCCTCTTTCTGTTCAAGTATTTGTCTATTTTATTAAAGGCACACTCACCGTCTATTTTAATTGCTTACAAGTGCTGGAAGTACTTCCTATTAAAACAATAGCCTCCATAGCCGTCTTTTGTTTATGTAATGGTTCCTTTAAATCAATATTCGTTTAACCAATGAAAGGATCCGTTATTTTAAAAACCTTCAAAAGTCCTTATCATTGTTACGATCAACATTTTAATTTTACAATGAATAAAATTCTGCGAACGGTACGTCTATTACGAAATTCGAAATCCGTGAATGCGATAATCATTCTATCATTTTACTTAATACAAAACACTTAGTGTCCGAGATCGGATCGAACTACGTATTTTGAGAATGATGTATTCAAAAATAAAAATATTTCGTAGTAGGAACAAGCTGTCTTTGCGTTTGCGTTTGAATATTGTATCGTCTGCAATGTCCTGCTTCGTCTTTCGTAGTAAGCGTTCAGCGTCATAGTTTCGGTAAAGTTTACAGGCAAAAGTTTCATTGACTTTATTGGTTAATCATATGTACCGGAGCAGAGACTAATTTATTTATTGTTATACAATTGAATATTAATCAGTGAAAAGAATTTCCGGTGAAGTAAACGTAGGTAATACAATTGGACCGAAAGTGAAGTGAAATCAATCAATTGTATTTTTTCACATTTTATTTTATGTAGTCATTAAAGTTCGAACACAATGATCATCCTATTCATTACTGAGTTGGAAATGCATTAGAAATAAAAGGCATCATGGGGTTGTAGTGTAGTAAATAAACAAACTATGTAATGAGTGAAAAACTCAAATTTTGACCCTGAAACTTAAGACAAGTCAGACTAAAAATATACCATTTATACTAAACCCCAAGCCTTAAACATGATCCGGAGGAGGGAGAGGGCCAAAAAGGTACCGTTTTTCGAGATTTTTTTTCAAGTTAAATTACACCTGATCCTGAGTATATTTAAAGATAGAATGGGTATTCTATTCAAGAATCTTTACTTTGGTAACAACATTCAGACTCTGTAAATATTGATGAAGTGAGTGACACGTAAAGATATCTACTAAAATTGACGTGCACTAGTTAAGGACGTGGGTTCCATTTTCTCGTCAGCTGATTTCATTTTCAGGCTACAAATTATAGAATGCATATCGCAAAAAATCAAACCATTTAAAGACTGGCTCGTTCAATTAATAACAATTAAGTTTAATCGTTTTTTTAGAATTAATAATGCTAATTTCTTTACAATTTAAAATTAAAACACACTTAAAGAAAAATGGACTGCCATAGGCGAGACTCAAAACCGCACCTCTCGCAAGCCGGGCAATTGCTCTCCCAATTGAGCTACCGTGACACCTACTCATCGGTCCGAATTTCTTTAAGTGCTTTTAAGGCTGCAGAAACAACACTAATAACAACTTTTTCAGCCCGTATTCTCGTTAAGATACGTCAAAGAGCCGCACATTTTTTCTGCTATTTGGCGACAAGATTTTTACACAGAGATAGCTCAACGGCGATGTTACCAAAGTTTTTTACCCCGGCAAAACCTTTCAGGGGTTTGCGATAACGACTTTCTGCAATCGCTTATGAGTGCAGACTGGCACGCAAAAACCAGTTGCCTGCGTCCATTAAATGGGAAAATTCCATTGGGAAAACGTAAAGTGAAATCCAGCTATCATTTGCTGCTACATCGAAGGAGAAACAGCGGAGACCTGGTAATGACACGTAAATGATAAAGAAGCGATCGCGTCGCGGCCAGGCGGCTGACCCACATCGCGGATTGCCGGCACAGACCAACGAAATTATAGAGTTGGCGTGATGTTGATTTTTTTATATTATATTTAACCTCTCAGTCTGTGCCTATCTAAATCTGCCACTTATAAACAACGCAACGGATTTTGATGCGGTTTTCGCTATTGGGTGGAATGTTTCTCTGAGATGGTTTATGTACCAGAATGGTTTTTGTACATACCTAAGTAATCTGACTGATTACCTCCCAGCGCTGCGAAGGCGCATTTTAATGCGTTTTTCAGTATATAAATATTGAATAGAATTAGAAATAGAGATAATGTATAATGTTTGTATTAGATTTAATCCTTAGCATCTATGGTTATCATAAGGGAAACCTATAGTTAGCCTTACTTTGCATAAGTTCTTAACTAACAAATAAAACTGTAACACCGTTGGTTTTCTAAATCAATAAAAATTAAAAATAAAACCATCCCATAGAACCATGCTCATAAATCGAGCTGAATAGCCTGGATTCCAGAAAGATTCAGAGGGTTTGATTTTAATCAACAGTTACAAAGGATTGGTAGACACTTTTGTATTTTCATCTTTGATTTACAGTTAAGCGACACAAAATACTTAACAAATGAATTTTAAAAAAGCTTTAGTGGTACTGCATCCATTTTTGAGCTTCTATTGGAGAATTAAAGTTTTGTTATAGCATTCAATCATTTCGCACTTCTCTATGGTCTATTATTAACTCTATGGTCAGCGGCGCAGTTCTTTAATTCATAAGGTTTTTTACATATTAACTTCCATCTCGGACTGCCGAGTTTAAAAAATCTGGATGCCTGGAAAATCGCTTGATACATACATTTAAATATGGAAACTGGTCATAGAAATGCCGTGATTTTATTTTCCGGCATAAATGAATTCATACAACGAAATATATGAAACAATGTTGTATTAACAAAAGGTTAGTGGTGCTAATTACCACCATTATCGGATTCCAGGTATAACGTATTTATAAGAGCTCATTTACGTCACGGTGAAACATTAGCAAACTTGCTTGTTTCGCTCAACAACAGCCTAATTTCGAGGAGGGGCTCATTAAAAACAATGAAACCTTTCAAATCCTTAAATTGCGGGGTTGGTAGGGATCAGAAAGTGCTTAAAAATACTTAATTAGACTGAAAATAATAACGAGCGATGGGGTATCCATTAGTCGAAGCTCGAGTTACCTACAGTTGAAAATGATCTACCTAATGAGAAAAGGTTTTATTTGACAGCTTCAAATAGGTAAGTACCTAAACAATTCTACCTGCTACAATATCTTTTTTGTAGCTGACCGTAAGCCGGATCAGAACGGCTTCGTATCTAATGCCCAGGGCACATTTGTGGCATACTGTCGTCGTGACTCGTGACTGTCAGTGATTAAGCCGCGGTGGTTTTAGTTGACACGCTGTCAATCGTGAGCCGTAGCGACATTAATGCTGAAATGTGCCTTGGCGGTAAATGACACGTCCTTTGGGATTCGACAACTCAATTTTGGTCGAGGACCAAGGTTTGATAGACATCATCTTGATTTGTCTATCTATATTATTCAGGATTTAAATGTTATACCTATGCCGCGGTTCATGTGCGGTGCTAGGCTAAAAGCGCCATCTAGCCTATGGAGCCGTATCAGTTCGCTTTCGTGCTTGCCACTGTTAGGCATGCGCTTGTGATGGCGAACGGTAGAGGTCACCACACGATATTTAGCTGCACAGTTGCACTCCTAGATGATCCTAATCTAGGAGTATTTATTATCTTATTTTCTAGGAGTAATTTGTTACCTAAACTAAGGTTCTCCAATCCTAAATTGCAACACTAAAATCGAACCCATTAGAGAATTTCAAGTGCAGATGCGCTGGTTATTGTCGACACACAAAAGCAGTTAGGACTCTTATCGCTCTCGGTGTGTCCGGCCGGACCACCTGCGGTAGAACAACCGAACTATGTCCCATATACACTCGTGGGGACAATGGAGACGCGAGCGTGCGAGAGGACGATAACGCAATGTCCCACAATACACGTATCAACGCTGAAATTAGTTGTCGTGTGCCTTTTTCTTTTAGAAGTGGGTATCGTGCACAAGGGAAGGTGGAGTGGCAAAATGTATGTGACAATTTTCAATTGTAGTAAAGCGGGACTTTTAAATGTGTGTATACCTAAGACAAAAATCAGAAAACTACATAATTTTCTAAGTTGAAATAGTATATCTCTAGTAGAAAAACCCCTAATAGCAAAATGAAGTACGTGCACTTTACTCACATACTTACGTAACTGATTAGTTAAAAGAAAATCTAAGTTTCCTGTTAAAAATTGAATTCGGAAGCTGTTAGGGAGCTAAGTACAATGCCACAAACAGACAGACACAAACAGACATAGGGGTCAAACTTATTACAACCCACTCTTTCGTCGGAGGTTAAAAATGGCTTAGCACTGTGGAAATTACCTAGGTCCCGCTGGAAAGACGTTGTAGCTCAAGATCTGCTCAACCTCGGCCATAGCGATTGGCGAGAACTGTCGCAAGACCGAGATGCATGGCGTGATCTGGTCTCGGAGGCCAAGACTCTTTTTGGGTCGCTGAGTCACCCTATTAAGTAAGTAAATACTGTCGAAATTAAACTTCCAATAGTTTTGGCAGTGATCTTTCAGTTACCGGTTTGTCTGATTTTAAGTGGACCTGCTACTACTTTCGGATAGTCAATAGATTCATTAAAAAAACAAAAAACAAAACATTAAAATCAAAACTACCGCTTTGATCTTCAGTTAGTTTTGTCAACTAAATAAACAGGTGCTGATAAAAAAAACAAACATGAACTGCGAAAGTAGGTAGGTAGGTAGGTTGATTTCTCACGGGTTGTTTTTCTGCACGGGTTGTTTTTCTACTGTTAAAGTAGACAGTTATATGGAGAGAGTGTTGTTCTTACTTAATTAACTTAAACACACTAGATTGCACGTTGGCTAGAGGAAAAATGATGCTGGTTTGAATATCCTGCATAAGCTCTGTATACGAAACTCTTTGTTTCTAAACAAGAAGATATTACTCTTTGTCACTTATCCCTTGTCAAAATAGTGAGTAGATATTAATGATTTATAAAAATTAAGGTATGTCTTAGATATTTATATAACACTAATTAAATAAAAATTTGTCTTAACGTAAGCCTAAACCTAAAAAAATGTGTTCCCCAGTGACAAATCTGAAAATAGTCATTTTACGTTAACAGCCTGTAGGAAAATAATGTTTTTTTTTCTACTGTTGCCGAGCGATCTGTCATAAGACGGCCTCATTAAAATGAATGTTCTTCGACACGTAACGTACTATCATGATAATTGGCCACTAATTGCAGTAAAAACGAACCGTCAATGAACCGGCCCGATTCGATATAGATAAAAACATTTTTTATTCTATTTACACAGTAGAATATAAAATGTATTCCAATATACGCAATTCACAACAATAATTGTCGAAAACAGCACAATGGCCACGTTTATCTTTTCCATCAAAATAACTCGCAGCACAAATATAGGATCGAAGCGGCAAATATTTATTCGATACATTCATCCGGACCGCTTAAGCCCCAAATAGGTATCAAACTACATTGTAAGAGCAAATAAACAAAATAAGGTTGTTAAAGTGTCAGTGTAGGGCCCTACGATCCGGGGTTCCTCCATTAAGCTGATTACGGTCGGCCTCCCGGGCCTGTGTGGCTGTGGCCTACGGGTTTCCTTTCACGGAATGGACCTGAGAACTATTAAATTTTCGTCTCTCACCAATTTGGGACGCAGGTAGTTTTGTATTGGTACTTAAACTTGTATTATGTCGGATTAATTTTGGACTGGAAATGCACATGTGCCGTTAAACTGTCTTGACGTTCCTTTTTTCCTTTTTGATTAGCATTTTGTAAGTAGTCATCGAAACTGTGATATCGATCGTATAGAATAAATAACGTTCTATCTGATGCCTAAACAGTAAAGGAAAAGTTTCAACAAAAGTGGGATGACGACTTTAAAAAGCAACATCGCGTAGGTAGAATCTACTTCAACACAGCTAAATTGAAACCTTGGAAAATTTTATCAACCGAAATCAATAAATGTGAATTCATTTAATGGCGTATTGGCGGAAAATTTCTTAGGCGAACGGAGAGTCCCTTTTCCAGTCCAGTCGATTTATTAATTGAAGTTTTGTTGATGTTTGGAGGACGTCTTTTAATAGAAACTCTTTTGCCAAATGTATACTTCGGAGTTGAATAACCTATTGGTGTGGTGGTTGAATGATTTCATACAAAATAAGATTGTTGCTTTTGATTTGTATTGCTATATTCAGAACGAAAATGGTGAATTCCCTCACTTCCTGGGAATCCGAAGTGTTGCAAATTTTGTTATTCAAAGTGAGTCACGACGTCACAGACCTTGTGATGTGACGTTTAACCAACCAGTTGGGCTAACCAAATTAGTGAGCACTTACCCCGTCCGATTGCACTGATCAAAGGGCACCTGTCGTATGCAAAACCTGGAACCACGGGAAAACGGGAGAAGTAACACGGTCGAAATTCAGTGTTACTCGTGTGTATGTAACAAGCTCAATTTATATCTTTGAAATCGTATGGATCTGACGGATTTACATAGAAAAAATTTGACTAATTACAAATATAAATAGTTACATTTATTTTGGAGACTGCCTACATGCTATGCATTTATCATTAAGGTTGTATTAAAACAACACACCTACCACCTTTACTGCAAGTGAGTACAAGCTAACAACTAAAAAGTAATGTTAAAACTATTTTTAATATTCCTCCCGTCACATTTCCAGTGGGAAAGTTTCCAAACGAAGCCGTATGGATTTCATCGATTGACTACATCAAATTTTAATGGCAACCATTCGCTCCGAGCCGCGGGCAAATCCTCTGAAAAAAATATCTTTTTCATATAACGTTTTGCAAAACGCAGTCCGCTGTTAAACAATCCCGTCTCAAACTTTCTAGTAACAAGGGAACAAGTGAAATTTTGTTCGACGCAGATATAGTAGAGTTCATAAGGAGCTGGATGAGGAATGGGTGCCATTACTCATGGGCATATTTCTTGAACATGTGCCTTACTTGTGTTTAGTACATGTTGGCTCTTTTATATTCACGGAGGGCCGCGTTATGGATGTGAAAGTTGGCTTGCTGTGATCAATTTATTGATGTTGCTACATTCAAATGCTAGGTTTTTTTTTCTAGATTTAAACAAGATCATTTAAGCACACAGATAGTAGTGTCAAGTAGATTGATCAAAAGTAAATTTAAATTTATTTAAAGTTCTTTTTCTGTTTCCGTTGAACGTTGAATAACTTTTCCTAAGGCGCTTTATTCAAACTTCCATCGGTTTAACATAAATGTATTTCATATAAATTATAATATAAAGAAAAAGCCATAAAATCTCAGAGTTACCAGAGGCCAAACTCGGCTATGCCTGTATCTTGAGAGACCAATTAAGTTTAATAATCTGGGTATGTGGCACTTTTATGATGAGAGTTTGTGTGGTGAGTTTATATGTGATGTATAAGCGTGGTGTGTGTGTGTGTGTGTGTGTGTGTGTGTGTGTGTGTGTTTGCGTGTGTGCGTGTGTGCGTATGCATGTGTGAGATCTTCAAATAAATTGTAGCCTATAACCTGGCTGGGATTTATGTTGACAGATTGGTAAAGTTTTCATTTAAATCCATTCAGCCGTTTTCAGGTGATGCGCGTTCAGATAAACAGACAAAAATTCAAAAAAATAGCAAAATTTGTTCCATTTTTTTCGTAAATATCTCCTAAGTACAGACTTTTTTCCCCTCTTTAGTTTTATTACTATATGTATAGATTATTTTCCAGTAATTTTTTGTGGGGCTAAGTGTTTGTTGATTCATTATAGTCTTGTTTGTTTCAGGTCACCATTCCTCAAATGGACCACTTAATTTCAAGTTGATAAAAAACCTCACAAGATGGAATATTTTTCAGTTATTCAACTTAATCTAGCGTAGTTTAGGCAATATAAAGTCGCTGGCATACGCTTACTTTCAACCTTAAAACAAAATAATACAAAACACGCGGTGTAGTCAAACGAAAACAAAGATAAGAAATGTATTTCTTTCATCATTTACCAAAAGTTACATACGAGGAAAGCTGCTAAGCTTATGTTGGTTCCCAATTGCTAATATCCCTAAGACTAGAGGGCAAGTCCCGTGACACATGTCAACGACACGGCCAGCGGAATCGAAGGATTAATATCCAATACTTACTTAATATATATTTTGTTTTATATCAGCTGATGTCTCGAAGACTGTTCACTTCTCGCGCGACTTCTTCTTGTTTATTATTTATTTATTTTATTCATTTATTAAACAAACAACGTTTCAAAGTGAAATGACAATAGTCCCACAAAACTATTTACATAGTTTGTCTGTGGGATGATGAGTCTCTAACGTATTAAATCAAATCTTAAATACTAATAATAGGTAATAGGTTACGACACGTCTTGTACTAGGTTATTTGTACCTAAGTGCATCTTACTCAATAACAATACTTGTATAGCTGATTGCGTAGCAGATACCTTTTTCATGCCAAAAACGCGGTAACGACTAATCTATATATACTTATAATAAATCTGTAGAGAGGACAATTCTGTACATGAAATAAATTTCCAAAATAACTATCAGGGGGTGATGAGGGATCGATATTGATTTCAAAAATGCAATCTGTAATTTTTTTGTCTGTGTGTCTGTATAACCGTTATAGAAACAACAAATATTTGACGGATTTTAACGAAACTTGGTACAATCATTTTCCATACTAACGGGCTTGTTATATTATACTTTTCATTTCGCTAATCAATAGAAGCAGAGCAGTAAAGGGAAATATTGGGAAAACGGGCGAAGTTACTCCAGTTTTTAAGCTTCCGTCGCGTGTGCAACCTTAAGGTTGCATTAATGGTTAAACCTACATAGAAATCACGTATGACGGAAATGATATCCTCAAAATTATTTTAAACATATACCAGGACAGCATATGTCTATATTTTATGGTTGACTCACAAAAACAAGTTATTGGTATAATATTATATCTATATATTATGTTTACTTATTTTTGACTTTTACTAATTTACCTTTCTCATTTAATTTTCACTACACCCATTGCCTTCTTTCTGCATGACGTTGAGGTTGACTGGAAGAAAATGCTTTTAGCATTAAGTCCAACCTTTGACATTTCTTGTGTCAAAAAAACACGTGTAACACTAGGAGGTGAAGTTATAACTAGAATGGTATTTTAACTTTGGATATCCGAAACTAAGGCGAACGAAGGCGCGGGCGGCCGGTAGGTGAGAGTAAAACTTTGTGTAGTCTTTTATTCCACAAAAGGACATACTTATCCTCCGACTTAGAAAAGCATAAAAAAAAATCACATGTATTTCATTTAATTTTACTACTCACTTCAGTATTTCGGTAACAAGCCATTTAATTCTAAAAGCTTTGAAAACTCCTTAAAAATAACGACATGAAAATTTCCTAAAGTTTCCAAGCTTTGAAACGTTAGTTCGGTAGTACAAGTATTAACAATGGCGCACAGTACAATTGTTTCATAAAATATTTCCGAACCGAATCACGGACAAAGTAAGCGATACGATTCTAGCGGGAACTCTATGAATAAAATTATCATTTTGCAGAATTGATTCTGGAGTAAAATACTCGTATTATACAGCCTGTTTATGAGTGGCTGGCGGTTTAGCGGCCTTATTCCCGGAATTATACGCCGTATTTATTGAAGTTTGAAGTGAACGAGCTTATATTTTCAGCATTGTAGGGTTATATGTGCCTTAACCAGTGACTGACAAGTTAATTTATGAAACTCCGTGTGCTTTTAGCAGCTTATAAAAACAATCTCTGTAGCTAAGCTCTATGTACAAAACAGTCCTAGTTTCCAAAGTGTCCATTTTGGTTTTCCATTTTGAATAAAATAACTTAAACGGGAATAATACATTAACATTTCGCCATTTTCAGCTTTTACATTATGCTGATTAATAACATCAGAAATAAATAAAGTGATACTGATACGTTATTATTGAAATCCGGCAAATTTTAAATCGTGAAGAATGAATTCGTTTATAAGTTTATCATCGTAATGACAGGGAAATGCCAAAAAAATTATTTATTTTAATAATGAACCGCATGCTTTATTATTTTGGTATTTTATTTTGAAATCAGGAAACTGTTTACGGCAACACATGTTCAATTATACGCGCTTCATTTAAGCAGAGTAGCTCATACGAATATTATCAAATTCTCAAGATAAGGAAATAAGCACAGCAATTATATCTAGAGATGGCTGCGACTCGGCGTCAACATCCAGTTAAGCTCATGTCACAGTGAAGAATAAACAAACACGTTACTTTACTATTTGAAAATACTTACGAAATAACTAAGACCCGGCGCAAAAGTTAAATGCTTGTAAACATAGGTAGGCACCGAGATTGCAAAGGCAGTTTTTTTTTAATCAAAGCGGTGTCAACAGATTAGTTATAACTACTTCACCCATTTAGGTAGCCATTGATTTCGATTTATAACCTATTTTACCTATAACTTTCATTTTTTCGGTCCTAGGTTTTAATAAATGTAGGTACGCAAATTGCCTTATGGTTTTTGGGCAAATGTTGCAACGTTACAATTTGGTTTGATTTAAATGGCTGCACTTTTTGTACAATGTACGTGAAGGGCAGGTTGTAAAAGTAATAATTTGAAGTACGTACACAAGCGTGTATCGACGACTAATGAGATGGCTTGTGTTGACGAAAGGCGGGACGTCGCGGGAATTCACGGGAAAAATCTACATAATGTAGGCAGATTCTGGGCGGAAAAATATTGTGAATTACGGACCATTGCCGGAAGTTATCAATGGCTGGTTTGATGAACAAATTGGTGATTAGTCAAAACTATTGTCAGTATACCTTATTCCGTTTTATTTTTAACAAACGATAATGAGTGTGATGAGTAGGTACGACAAGATGAGGTAGGTGACTTTTGCACGCCGTGATGAACTCAAGGATTTCAACAACAACACAGTGGTCTGGACCACATCATTATCGAAACGAAAAACATTTCGATATCGAAATGATGGTCCATTTCTATGCAACATCGGATAATATATTCTGAAACTAAATAAATCGACACCGCTAATTCAATACCAGTCAGCCGCCTCGAAGGGTCTGAAATAAAAAATGACAATAAATGCTCGGCTCGGAATCGAATAACATTTTCAATTTCGCGGGATCCCTGGCGGGTTTGATCGACAAACAGAAGGATTGACTGCAAATTCTGCTAACGGTCCGTATATTCGGCAGCTTGAAAATTGCCGTCATATTTCAATGTCAAACGCGAGCGCCAAATAACTTCCTTGCGTTATACTCGACTCGAAGTTCGAGCAAGCAAATTTGTCACTGTAAACAATGAGTTTTTCTAAGTTCCAAGTACTCTTTAAGAATAACAAATGACGGCACAATAGCGGCAAGTTACACACGACGCTCAGAACAATAATATTGAACTGAATCATAAAAGTTCCCGAAGGTTCTGTGTTGAAAAGTTTATTGATTCCCAGGAGGCGCAGGTTCAATTATTCAATAGTTAGGATTTCAATCGAACCACTTTGCTCAAACTTAGCTTGTAATTTATACCAAGTAAAACAGTTAACATGAAATGATTTGTTTTAAGTAAATACCGTAAAAGGCTTTATTACACATCCTAGGCTGTTGCTAGTGTGGTAGAGGTGCGTGTTTTGACGTTATCATTGTCTTATCAGAAAAGACGTCTTATCAGATCTGAGTAGCTATGTTCTCTAAAGCCCTGATTATTTAAAAGTCAGTTAGCACTAGTATACAGATAATTTTTTGTGATGAAATGTCATCACTACATAATGTTTAATTAAGGACACATTCTCCAACATTAATTTAATTATACGAGGAGGCGATTGACCTCGCCGTCGTGGTTTACTCATATTCACGTTATTGCATCTGGTTCCGCTTGGGATTTGTAATAAAATCTAAGTAAGTGGATGTCGTAAAGCTTATGAGTTTGCCGTGGGACGCAATATTACGGTACAAGACTCTTCGTCGTTCATCTAAGGTACATAACTATGTACGTATATGCGAGCACGTGCTATATTAAGCCCCTTAATAACGGGCGGTCTGGGCTGAAGAATAACAACTGGGACAAATTAACGTTTGATTTATGGCCGGTCTGGTTTTTACCGTCTTAACATTTAAGATGTTCGAGTGCTAACGATAATATCTTCAATGAAAATATTTAGTAAATTTCCAACATCTATTTCCAAATAAGGTAGCATCCGCAAGAGGAAAAAATGCACCCACGAATGTACATACAATGTATATTAATTTTGTGTTATATGTATACTTACCTAAAAGTTATACCTAAATCATTTCCGAAAAGGATAAAACAAGCTTTTCAAACAGCAATACAGCATAGCGTAAACAAATAATTTTAATAAAATAACGCTGCAGACATTACGGCAACCCCCTGAAGGTTTAGAAATCATCTGCGAAGAAAACCTATTACTTATAATGAGAGTTGAATTAAAACGAATGGAGGCCGTTGATCACGTCTTCAGGACCCATTGACAGCGCGCGTTCCCCACTTACATCAGACATTTCCTTAATATTTCGCGGATAAGCCCTCGGCGTTAGCCATTTTAAACAAAACACGTTTCAACAACGGAACCTCCTTTTGTTCTACAACAATGAGAGCGCTTGAATGTAAACTGAGTGTCTTATCGCGGAACACTTATTTGTTTTACGAATCACTTTTCCCAAGTTTACATCAGACCGATGTTTATTATTCAAGTCCGAGTTCTTTGAGGCGTGCTAACCGACCAAAAAACAACCTCAACCATTCAAAGTGCGCTTAATTAAGGAACGGTCACCCCTTTTTAAAGTTTAATTAATGTCCCGGAACAATAGAAGTAAATTTTCCGTTTGTTTCACTTTCAGAAAGTCCAATGCACATCGCTATGGAGGCTCGATCCACTTAACACTTATTTTGTTGTTTTAAAAAGTCTGATGGACACAAAAGTTTCCGCTTTTGCCTGGCTACATTTGCTTTTACATATAACGTAAAACTGCTTTAGGAAACATTGCAATGCAGTGTAGGTATGTTTGTTCATTTTATTGAGAATGTAAAAGTTTACGTTTTGCCTCTTAAGTATTAGTATTCTACTTAGATATTAAACGTCCACTTATCTTACGTTGCAAAATCAGACCATTATTACGAGTATAACATGACGTTAAGTGTTAAACTTAGTTTTGAAGTACATAATATGGTTTATACCTACGGTTTTATAGTCTAGATAACCTGTAATAGAGGTAACTCAGAATTTGAATTTATTCATTCGTCACTTCATTATTTGGTATTTTTTTAAACTGTTTGATAATGTACACAAATTTGCACAGAACTGAAAAATATGTCTCGTACACAGTTTGAATATTCAAAATATAGGTAAAAGAATAAAGAAGTTCCCATGTAGTTCGGTGCAGCACAACTCATGCATCGCAATGTGTTCGGATGTGCAAATCGAAAAACTTCGCTCTCAAGTGACATAGTTTAAAAGTCACCTACGTGGATAGCTAGTTATTTATTCCTGTTTTAGTTCTTCTTTTCACTTCACGCATGGAGAAATCTGCCGTGAAAAATAATAGTGCATTGTGCTGGTAAGAAACTATCTATTCTTTCTAAGAAGCACAATATGTGCAGAACTGCGGATCGTTTCCTAGTGTAACATGTTTTCGTGTTGTTGAATATTTGGTTGCGATCATTGGACCGGCTCTTTCTTTGGACCGCATTGAAATTTCGGAAACGTAGTGCTTTTAAAATCATTTGGTTGTCCAAAACGCTGTTTGAACTAATAATAAACCCTGTTTTCTTGGGTGTCGCCGTGAGCTTGTTTGGGGAATTATAGAGGTATATCGGGTGATTGTAGTTTAAGTAAAGTTATTTTTTTAGTATCACACGCCTTATTTAGTTGGTCAATAAGATTTGCTAATAATTTTTCGCAAAAATTCATCTATTCTCTTATATTGATTTATATCCTAAATAAAATTCATAAGTCCAATGATAGCAACTCAATGGTCTAATTAAGGAAACCAAGTTTTAAAGAAAGCAACCATCGCAAAGCAGCAGTTTATCTCTTTTTTTTTTACTTTATGGTTAGTGATAAAAATCATAAATTACATAATGCAAGTTTTTAAATGGTTGGTTTTATTGAAATATTAAATCATGTTTCTTCCACCTATCACAATTTCGGGTTTGTGGTCCAATACTGACAACTATACCCTAATTCAAAAGATTTAAGTAAAAACCCTTGAAGCTTAACCAGTGTCGAAATATTTTCTGCACACCTATAGTACAGGGTATAAGCAGTAGTAGGTATAAACCTGTGCCTATAACTATTAGGAAATGTTTTGATTCTAAATAGTACATATTCTATTCAATAAGTAATTTAAGTCTACAATCTAATTACTTAAGGATATTTATATTAAACATTTTTATTAAAATTGAACTAACAGTTTGCTACTCAATTGCCCTCATCTCGCATTAACAATCCAGTGAATTTACATATTATATTAACTTCCCGCTGATTAGTGAGCCCAAATTAAACATAACAAAGGTATTCGATAACCCAATTTCCTAGTTTCAACCCTTTCCGGCCGACTGCTAATCAAAATTATTTTTCAGCGTTCCCAAGTCCCGTCTTCGTTTTGCTGTAAGCTGTTTCATGTTTCCATTATCAAAGCGTTACGCCCGCTTCCCCTTTTGATCCCTTATAATGCTAATTTTAAATGCGTATAGGCATAATATTCCCATCCATTGTTGCTCTCGATAGCTTTCTACACGACAAAAGATGTTGCGAAAGTCCGACCCGGCCTGTATTTTCTCGAAATTACTGTTGCTATTTCGCATTGTTGTTTATTTAGACAAAATAATTTTAGTCTTGATATGTTTTTGTTTTGGTTTTAGGATACAATGGGAATTTTTTTTTTTTTTGTATGGATGGACGGAAATTAAGACTTTGTTTTAAATAAGGAAAGTAAATAATTTACGAGCTCGTGGCATAAGTATACCTTTTGTCGATGGTGTGAATTCCATTGTTATCTCAAATACAAAGGGGCTTTAAGTACTTTTATTTTTAATTTTTAGATCTTAGATCTCTAGTTGATGGGACTAAGTAGATGATTTTGTGGGAAATCACCTCTACTTTAGCCTCTCTGAAGGAAAACTTACGTCTATTTACCAATAACCGTGTACATACAATTCCTATACATATAATTCCTGTGCTGCTGTAAGATCAAAGCAAAGGAATGTCTGGTAACATGTACGGTGGCCAACACGTCACGGTAAACATTGCGTTTATGCATTAGACTATGAAGCTTAGTCTCCACCAGCTTCCTGTCACCAATCAGCCTCCTGGCTCGACGCTCAACGGAGTCCAGAGCGGCTAGTTGGTATTTAGCTGAGCCATCCCACAGGTGAGAGCAGTACTCCATGCAGGAGCGAACTTGTGCTTTGTACAAGGTTAAAAGCTGTTAAGGGGTGAAGTTCCGCTTCACCTTGTTGAGGATGCCCAGCTTATTTGCCGCAGTCTGAGCTTTGGACCCAATGGCCCCGCCGAAGTTCAGATTGGCTGACAACTCCATACCAAGAAGCTCGAGATGGTCGGTTATGGGTACAGACACACTTCTGAAAGTAGGAGTCCAGTTGAACGGACTCTTTTTTGCGGTGAAGAGACATGCCTGGGTTTTGGCAGCATTGAACGTTACCAGATTGTTGTCTCCCCATTGGGAGACACGTCGTAGAATCTCATCCGTTCGTTTCACCAAATTCTCCCGTAGAGACTGGGTTTCCTCTTGTTTAGCTCCAGCACTGGACACGTACCTCTCCATGACAGTACTGTCATCTGCGTACCCAACAATGCCAGGACAGAGCAGGTCATTGATGTGCAGCAGGAAAAGAGTCGCGGAGAGGACAGACCCCTGAGGAACACCGGCATTGATAGCCATTGGGTCTGGAGAGCAGCCATCAATGACTACTCTAATTGACCTCTCGCTCAGGAAGTCGGAGATCCAAGTGCTGAAACCATCAGGGATACCGTACACAGGAAGCTTGCTGAAAAGGCAATGAAATAATTTCATTAACACATTAGTATATTGTATTAATATAAATTTTCAACAAATGTCCCATAATTTATTGCTAAATTCAAACTTAAAATCATTTTACTAATTTAAATAATTATGTAGGTAAATAATAATTACTAACATTAGGCACACATACCGCCTCTTTGCTACGATTAGCTCATGAACTTAATGTAAAACTGCTTGTACAAAACTTGTAAGGGAGATAAAAACGAGAGATATATAAAAATCCTATTCCCAAAAACTTCTAATAAAATTAACAAAAAGTATAACCCTTATGAAAAACCCTCTACATTTTTTAAATTTTCCTGTTCAAAGTTCAGTCAAGTATAACCTCATTTCGTATTATCTAATGATTTATCATTTAACAAAGTTGCCATCGAAAATGGGATAAAAAAAAGATCTAATTATCCCAACGTCAGCGCCTCGAGTCTGTTCTAAACAATCCAACACAGATAACAATTAGGCCCACGGTACACTGGCGATAATGTCGCCGCTACACGCGACTGTCAGTGATTTGCCCACTGTGATTGGTTGACACTCTGTCAGCCGCGAGTCGTGGCGATTATATTATGCTGCAGGTGTGCGCTGGCGGTTAGTATGCAGCGTGTTTATTTCTACACTAAACAAAAGCTGTAGGTTCTTATAATAACGATATAACAAAACTGGTTTAAAAGTGCAGATGACAGATACAGAGCAGGTGACAGGTGTGCAGATATAAAAATAAGTCCGCAGATGAATCGTCGCTTCAAAAATGCTACTGCCCAGAATCAAATCGTACATGACGAGTCTACACCCTCCGTGCCGAAAACACTCATTTACTTCGAAATAGAGGCGCTGTATCGACAGTAGTGGCACTATCACTCGACACCTTATCGTCAGCTAGTTAAGCGTTTCGCTGATTGCTGGATTGAGTTATAAATCTGCGAGGGCACGCGATCCATCCCTTATTACTCACGCATAAAGCTGATGGAAGCACCGCAGTGACGGACGATTTATAACGCGATATAAAACTGATCAGTCCTATCATTTTGGCGGCTACTTAAGTATATTTGGACATTAAATGTTGGTCCCTTTTTTAAGACTAAATTGATTGGTGAAGTAGGACTACTTTTCGTTGGATTTTGATACGACCCTGTTCTCAGCAGTTTGACGCCCTTAGTCTTAACAAAGATTTTAGGTATCACTCATAAATAAATGTAGAAAAAAAAACAAACAAAAAGTCCCTTTTTCTATGTTAATTTATCTCATTATCCATAAGAAGGGTAATTACGTGCAATATGTTAATCCAATTTTAAACCATACTGAAATCGTACAGCGCAATGTGCTGAAAATGTTCTAAGATAAGGTAGAGATATATTACCACAGAATACTAAACAAACAGAAGGTAGCATAGAATAGGTGTACGCAATTTGTGGGTTGCAAGTGGAATCTACAAATTGCAGTGCAGTCTCGTACCCTCTGTTTGCCGTAGTGTAATTACCTTTAAACGATTGCGTTCCTAGTTACATTAGGCTAAATAAAGGAAATTAAAGCGGACGTACATTAAGCTTTGGTAAATATCACATTCAAATGTTTTGATGATGTAGTTTATAAGGCTCAAGCCTCATCTACGACTATCTGTCGCTGCGAATCGCCTCGGACAGCGTGTGGAAAAAATTAGAACAAAATTATGATTAGCAGCGCTTCTTGTGATTCAAAAGCAAGATCGTGATAGGCCCCAGTATGCCGCAAGTGTGGTCAGACTCTATATCGTCTGTCAAGTCAATTTAAGTATTTTTTTAAATATTTTTAGACATTTTTGTTTGCCATGACGCTTCCAAAAAATGTACATCATTGGCTCTTGACTACCAACTCGTAAACTAACAATCAAGCTCGTTGAAAGTAAAGAAACGATAGCATAATGCTTGCATTTACCTTTAATCCTGAGGTATTGCGTTTATTTCTGTTTTGTGTAAGTGTTTTATTAAGTTTATTGCAAACGAAATAGGTAGCTCTTTTCTAAGCACAACTGTACGCTTTGAAATCACATTAAAATCTCCTAGGGATCTTACAACTAGCTGGTCAGTAAGAAGGCTTGTAAATATTAAGTAAGATAAGAATAATACTGAGTAGACAATAATTTTCAGACAGTGAGTAAAAACACCGTAAATTTTCTAGTTATAGACATTTTTGATAAACTCTTCAGGTGCACTGACAGTAAGCCGCATGCCTGTGGCTGCTACACGCTGCGTAATGTAAAATTGTTTAAAAAAAATGGGTTTCTGGAACGTATGCACCCCATACGTGCATGCGTATATCGAAATGCTGAATATGTCGATCTGTTTGCTGCCAGTGGTTGCATTTCTTGTATTATAAAGCCTGAAAAATGGGTAATCGTTCCCAAAAAAAACGTTTAGCTAAATGGCTGAACGTTGTGCATTTGGCAAGGACGAGATGTCCTTATCCATATCGTGTTGATGTTCCACAAATACGAACGAAGCGCTTTTCTTCTACATTCCTGATGCATGCAAAGAAGTCGAACTCGCTACCTTACCTGTGTGTAGAACCCAAAATTTTTCAAAGCAAGGGTGAAAAGGCATCTTCTAGGCGAGCTCGCTCCATCGTCGACTAAGCCTCTGCCTCGTCGAGCTTAGACTTGGGTCAAGAGCAAACAAAAAATCTACACAACATTCAGCCATTTAGCTGATCGTTTTTTTATTTGGAAACGATATAGCATCTTTAAACGCGTGTAGCTCGATAACGCAACCTCGATAACGCAAAATTTTAGTCAGATTTTGCTCATTCCACGTGGGGATATCTCGTCCTAGCCAAATGCACAACATTCAGCCATATTTTATTTACCATCATTTTATGTAATTAGGCTAAGTTTCATACAATAAATTTATCTTTGTCTTATCTTTAAACAACTCATCAAACTCTACTCCCAAGGGATAAAATTAAGGTTGCAAATTTGTATAAAACTCAGTGACAAAAACTGAAGTCCACGCAGATGAAGTCGTGGGCTGCCTTTAGTCTTTCAATAAAACTATTTGGAAAAAAATATATCGCCAGATTGTATTAATCTGATCATATTTGGCATCCGGTCCAATATAGAGGTTCACTGGTCGCCTATTTGGTGGGCTGAATAGTTTTTAGTTTCATCCAATTTATTCCACAACCAGACTCGACGAGTGAATGCGCACACATTTTTCACGAAAATTGTATTTATTGGGCGCGCTGCGAAGTTAACTAGACGCGCTCTTGAAAATCGTGTGCGTGGAATATTCTGGTGAAGTTTGGTCTTAACTCTGACACTAGCTGGATGTAAAATAAGCGCGTTAGCTTTCTGTGAAATAGTAAACTAATTCTGTATGGAAATTATTAAAACTTTTCGATTTTTCTGAATCACCCCATCGATTGCAGAAAAAAATATTTAAGTAAATTAATGGGATACGATTACAATCGATGTAATCGTATCCCATTAATCCAATTTGATAATCTATTTTTGGGTGGGGACGGAGCTCATATATTTTTGGTCATGATCTTTTCCGTTACTACGTTTACGTCACCTCATTAGTACTAGAAAGTATAAATGGCCGGTGCGCCAGCCAATGGGTTCAAGGAGGAGGAACAGCCATCCGTCACTGCGCCGGCACCAGCCCTACCCATCGCCCCCGCAGGGGCGAAGGCAAGGCTGGATGGGGCAGTTAGACGGACAGTGCAACCGAACGAGCAGAAGGATACCATCACAGACTGCGTGAAAGTACTTCACGCAGTATTAGAAGCCATACAGGCCGGGCTTAACCCCGTGCCGATAATCCTTAGAGGGCTGGCTGATCTATACAGTGATGTGTAGTCCCCTCCTAAGAGTGATGTCCTGGAACGCCGACGGGAGTTTCAGTATGTCAAGAACTCCTTAAGGCGGTCTTTAAAGAGCAGGAGACAGACATCACTCTCCTGGAAGTAACCCGCCGGAACTACCCCCAGCGAAACGCCGGATATGACACCACCAACCCATCACCACCAACGACGCTGGCTCGTAGCTGTAAAGCTCGCTAGCGCCACCACCACAGCAGTTGAGTTCGCTCCTGCCAACCCAACGACCCGCCCATTTTCACGAGCGGCGGTAGAACCCACTGAAAGGGGCATTGCCCCGTACGGTTTCGCCCCAGACCCCTACGGGGTCAGGTGCGAAGACTCGCAGCAATGGGTTCAGTCGCTGGTAGTCTGTCGAAGCGACAACATCCCCTGGTGATGCCACGTGTAACTGCGAAATGCGCTGACTGTTTTGTTAGTGTCAGTGTAGTGTTTCCAGGTGCGTTTTTCTTATCACGTTGTGAGTTGTATTGTCCTGCGACTTCCAGCTCTAGTTCTTGAACTGGTTACGGGTTGATGCATTTATGTTCCTGCGCTAGCGTCGTTCAGTGGAAATTTAAAGCAACTTTTTCTCTTTTTCAGCTTCAGTCATGGATTTCCGCTAAATAAAACCTAGTTCCATTAACTATTCGCTATGCTTGCATAAAAATTATCATGGATACCTTGTCGTACCTTTTAAATGAACTTGTAGGTATTGCCTATCTTCAATAAAGATCTCGCTAACCTGTAACTTCTACAACATTAAGAAAGTACTACTAGCATGAACTGATGTTTTGGTTGCTCTATTGATAAGCTTCCGAAATATCAATAAAAAAACATTTTGATCCTGTTGAAAACGCTACCAACCCGAACGAACGTAAATCCCCTTTATCACGACAGATTCTAAAATCTACGACCCTTTGTTACCTCTGACTTTGTCTATAAGCTTTATGGACTTTTAAATCATTTTCGATTTTGCCACATTTATTGGATTGGGACTAACATAACAGATATACAATGAAATGACCGAATGATATCCAAGTGAGCAATACAAAAACTTTGTATGGAATCTATTCGTAAAGAAAAATAATAATTGACTATTGCTATTGCCCAATGAAAACACAGTAGGTATGTAAAGTAAGAAAGAATATAATTAACCGATTGTGTTAAACAAAGTCCATTTCATAGCCAACTGAATTAAATACTGATTCTATGGAAGTTCCGTCTCATTGCTTAAATTTATTTCCTTTGGACAACCTTCTGGAACTATATTTCAGATGGATGGTGTTGAATAATTTTAAAACACATGATAAATGATGAATTACTTTCTATCCAACATGCCAGTTCTTCAAAGCTATTTCGTTCACCCTGTATATCATAACGCTCCAGGTCAATCGCATCCGTAGTGGGGATTCGACGTTATTCGATAATACGGGGTGGCAGCCACTTTGCAGGTATTGTGCTGTAAGCCCCTGCTGTGACCAGCCTTTGTGCCGGGAATTGGGACAGCGGATATCAGATCATTTGTTATAAACTTTATCTATATAATGTAAACACACCGAGTGTGTATGTGAATAAATAAACTTATCAATCGTGATCACTTACTACTAAAGAGTAGAATAACGACTTCTTATCTGTTCAAGCGCTGTGCAAAGTTACAGCCATTCCCTAAGACTTGTAGTGAAGATATCTACGGAACGTTCTCAGGGTATCGATAAAAATCAACATAACAAGGTAACCAAAAGTACTTATAAGTTCTTATAATTTGTCTGTCCTTCCATTTGGCCAACTTAACCCTAAGAGTTGTGAATAAAAAGCCTACTAGCTACTAGCTTTTAAAGCTACTGTATTCCAAATTGTAATTATTATATTTTATGCTCGAAGCACATTCTAGGCGTACCACTTTTGCCATACCAATAAGTCCCCACTTCATACCTTATCATGTAAGTTGGTAAAACATAAAACAAAAGACAATCATGAAACCGATTTAATTAGCTTCATTCAATGATTTTAAACTAACTTGTCTAATCATCATCATTACCAACCATAGGACGTCCACTGCTGAACATAGGCCTTCCCCACAGTTTTCCACATCGACCGATCACAAGCGGTCCGCATCCAGTGTGTTTAGTTTACTTGTCTAATGTTTAGCGAATTTGATGCAATTTATACTCAATGAGTTTGTTCCGAATGACGGCCACCCGTGCACTCGGATCTTGACTTCGGCAACGTTTAGGCCCTACATTGGACCGAGGTTCGCAATTGAATTCCAGCTTTGGCAATGCCTGTTATGTTATTATGCATCCAGGTCACAGTTATTGCTTCTTGTGCATCCGAGCACAAAACACAGATTAGGCGAGCAGACAATGGCCGAAGTGTTTATGATGAAACGCGGTGAGATTATACAAGGAGCAAGCTCGACGGGAGAATGTAGGACGAGAATGTACAGCCTAAATCCTTAAGTCTACGTCCCTGAAATGATTGCCTAAAGTACCGGTACATGTTTTGAATAGAGAGTAATGTGTCGATAGGGTAATAAAAAAGTAGAGACTTTAATTTTAAAAAAATCTTTATTGTGAAACTCAACAGCTCTTTTTACAATTAACATTGCGTAGTAAACAGTATTCTTATAACTTAAGCCAATAATAGAGTTTCAAAGCATGCATTAAGTTCCGTACATTTAAAAAGCTTAAGAAACTAGTGTTATAAATATAAAGGCAACAAAACAAAATCCAATAAGTTCAAACAGTGTTCTAAGCTTACATGCAAAGTGACATCTCTCACCGAACTATGAGATGAGAGTGAAGAAACAGAGTGTGTCAATACATTTGCACGTGTGGACAATACGGTAGTTGACACCACCAATCGTTGACGTACTTTTTATCAACTGTCAAAACGCTTTTCTTCATAGAGTTTGTATGGGAATAACACACTTTGACGTCATCGCGTGCAATGCCGACTGAGTGACTAATTATCATTTGAATTCCAATTAAAAATCAAATAATACGAACTGCAGAAAAATATTAGTGTAAAGGCATCTGAAATTATGAATTATTTTAGAGTAAATCAGTTTCTTTCATAGTGGAAACAAGCCAGTTATCGCACACAATTGTGCACTATAATATCTCCCGCCTAGTTGGCTAATCTCAACCGAGATTGTCCGTCAAAGTCGAACTTCAGCTGGAAACCATTATTATGAGCAGATAATTTATTTTGTACTTTCATATATTTTCGAATTGCTTTCTTGCTTATGAACGTGCATACTACTTGTTTTGTATAACAGCAAACGCAACGGTGCGCTGCACTGTTTATTGCTATCAACAAAAAATACACAAAATAAAAAAACACAAACGCACTAAGAATAATACAAGTGAAAAACATTGGAGCGAAAATTAAAGATAAACATCAGGAACAACAGTTGTCGGTGTTTTAAAAAAATACCGGAAAGTTTATTTTAACCGACACCCAGTAACTGTGAACTTTGTGTCCTGGCGAGAAAATTTTATCAGCCTTCAAATATTTAATGCTGGTAGATGTTTCAATTCACACAATACTATTTCTTAACCGCTTTCACAACAACACAACAGGTAGATAACTAACGCCCTACTTACATATTCATTACGCTGTAAATCAAAAAATATCCTTCGACATGTATTTTTAAAACAAATATATGATTTGTCTAAATAGGACCGCATTTTACCTTTTTATTCACCAGTCGGTAAGTCATGAAGTTCACAGTTCGCTCTTACGTCCGCGCCATAATAAACAAATTGTTGGTTGATTATGTTGTATTCCACAGATAATGCAGTCATTATGCAATTTGATGCAATCAAACAGTTAACTTCTGTCATTGCGGTTAGTTCCTACGTTTACCGTTTGACTCTGGGGAGTTTATTGAGCTTCGTGGAGCATTAACTCATGAACGATTTCCCAGAAAAATGGGAAAATGTAAAATGTTTTTTTATTTGCTTTGAGCTTAAAGCCGGTACGAATATAATATTTTGAAATGAAACCTTTTTGATGGTTTATTTATATTCCTTAAGTCTTGTTATAAGCTTATTGTATGTACTGTTAGTGTTTTTTTTTAAATGACTACTTCCTTAGGGAGTGGATTCCCTAAGCAGTAAGTTGGTTAAAAGCACTTTGTACTTATTTAGGTGCTTGGAGTAATTTGGTACTTTATGAAAAACTAACTTTCTAGTTTAAAAAAAAGCCCCCGAATGAGCCAGGAAAACGGTTAGATGAGCTTTAACAACTGAATTTCGACCAGCTATAGCTAAGAACCAACGTGATTAAATTATTTTTGAATAAAAAAAAAACATTGAAATCGGTTCATCCGTTCAGGAGCTACGATGCCACAGACAGACACACGTTCACATACACACAGACATAGGTCTATATGTATATGTATTCGTGTTTGTTAAGCTTATAACTCTCCTCTTTTTCGTCGGGGGTTGAAAACAAATCACACTGCCACTAGTGCTTTATGGCCCGCATTTGGCGCACGCAACATTACCGTCCATACGCAACCGAAATAAATCGCCGATACAATTGTTCGAGCCAAGACCGTTCGGGCGAAAGTTTCGTGGCTGCGACAAGTAGAAAAGTGGCAACATTAATCTGATCTCCGGCAGCAAATAGCTCTCGAAAGCGGTGGACGAGGGTAATGCACCGTGGGAAGAGTAGTTGGGGCAGAAACTGAGCGGCTACAGGCTGGTGTGCTCCGCTTTGATACTCTGTGTGTAATAATGTGCCAAAATTCCCAAAAAAAAGCATAATATTCTTATTTAATGTCAGAACACGGTTACATATTTTCCACTTAGTCGTAAACATTTTTAGCCATAAGTGTTCACTTAACAAACTTTTGGCAAAAAAATGACATCAGAAAAATGAACTGTTATTTCTGTGCATATGCATCAGGTTTTCGCAGTAGTTCTAGCCTCACCGCTGCCATAAGTACTTACTTGCAATACAAAAAAACGGTCAATTTTTTAAAATAACTTAAGATAGCTTAAGTTAAATCATTTAGTTTTTTTTGCGTTCACGACTTATAACTTAATAAATTAATTATTTTAACAAACACACCAAACTGAGCTTTACTTTGTACTATGGTAAAACAGTGAAGAGTCAAATCCATATTTTGTGTTAAAGATATTTTTATCCTGTTCATAAATAAAAATCTGGAATGTTTTTGTTGCCTTTCCATTTGCCAGAGCTAGTTGGAATGAACTAAAATATTTCTGTTAGCAAATACTAAAACAAAAGGCTCCCGTGAACGTACAAAGTGAAACACACCACCCTTGGTGAGCGGGCGACTTATCTAAATCATACCACTATACCAGACCCTGAGTTTGTTTGACACACTTGTGGACTTAGAGATGTATTTCATGCCAATAGCAGTGGCCAGTTTTTTCTGGTAATTCCACAGCTTAGTGTATTATATTCAGCTCACCTTGTAATTTCTTAAAGCTATTGAATTGGTTAAAAAGAAAATATTGAGGTTAAGCCGGTACTTTCTTCTCAGGTACGTAAGTACCTTTGTCAATCTGCAATCTTAGCCAAAAAGCTAAGATTTTCGACAAAAAATTGCGTTAATATCTACGTTTACGGATAAAATACAATATGTTTGTTTGTTTCAGTCCTTTTTATCCAAGTATATATAGTCCTCCTAGCCGATTTCGACCACGGCGGCCAATCTCAACAGAGATCAGCCAACTGCGCAGGAGATATTATAGTGCACAAGTGTGAGCGCAATACACAGGTGCACTCACTGTTCCATCATTCTCATAGTTCGGTGAGACTGCAATCCGACATGACCGTAGAGAGATCAGGCGCAGGACCAACGGCTTAACGTGCTTTCCGAGGCACGGGGGTGTAACACCGCCGACTTCCCGACTCCGAGCTGTTTTTGAGAAATTCAAGACAGAAAATCTCTCGTTTAATACAAGTAAAGTGCAAGCGATTATTTCATTTTCGAAGAAACCAATTATACCGTATTTCGCAGAAATTATTTATATTGGGTATTTCTACTTGAATAACTTCAAACAAGTATCGTAAACCCACATTTTCTCTTGTTATATAAAAAATAATCCTAGGAAAATTAATGAGGCTAAACGTAGTAATTCTGCGAAAAATTTCAATCTGCGATTACAAGAAAGCTTAAGTACTTAATATAATAATAAAGATTTGTATACAATATGCGAATTACTGAGGAGTTAAAATAATGTTATTTGAAAAAATTTATGTACCTACCTTTTATGATCAACTTCTACAATCGTCACGTAGAATCCTTGGATTAGTCGCTCCATAAATATTTTTGAAATTTTTCCTCTACCTCTCATCGGCACTGAGAGAGCCGGTACGTTGTATCATCCTCTCACATTAGCCACACAAAAACAAAAAGGAGCACAAAGCAAAACTTTTCTCAAATAAATAAAATGGGATTTAAACGTTGCGTTTGCGGATAAGCTCGGGCCGGCTAAAGTAGATACGTACCGTTACTCTCTGCTTCCGTTCACGACAGAAAATATTACAGGGAGGTGTAAACGGGCCCCGGTGAGGTCGTTATTGTTGTCGTTAAGTTAAAATTTTCTCTCCTGAGCACCACCGCGAGTGTGGCCCATAAACACGGACATTTATGTTATTTGCAACCGCTATTGGGATGAATATAAACAAAAAAAATGGTGGTACATGCTCCGAATAACGTGCTCGGTAAGCTTTCAGTTATTTGCCGGTTTAGGAATTTTCATTGCGTTTGCAATTTTGATATTATATGGATTTTAATGTCGATACAATGAGTATTATTTACATACCTTATTTAAACATCGGAATGAGTGGTATGATTTTGATACGAGTTTTAATAACTTAAGTACTTTAACGAGTGTCTAACTAAGCATCTTAAATATTATCAAAAACCTTTCACCCGCCGCATCTTCCATTTCTAACTCTACAAAATAGCACAAATGGTAGCAGATACGAGTACTTTCTTTTTACTACGCAATAAGACTGTTCTCATTAGCCCGCTTACCGTCTCATACACACGTTGCTTATATCAATTCACCTCTCCCGAGGATTGCGCAGTTAAATGGGGACGAAATAATTCGGTCGCGCCCTTCGCGCGAGAAGTAGAATATAATTACAGTATAAACAAATAGGGAAAAGGTTTTTCGTATTTTTTTTACATGTATTTACACGGAAAGGAATCGACGAGAAATTACGCATAACCTTAAAAGGCAGAAAGCCTTCACGCGTGATCAAATGAAAACACCTACCAGCGAGATTTTAAAACATTCCGTTTACTTTCGCCATATTTACCTACATAGAATATGTCATTCATAAATGCATTACCGAAGGAGTAGGTACCTAGTGAGTGAGAAATACGCGAAACACGTGCCTCTGCGACTAATTCCATTATTCATGATTACCTCATTTGCATCAAACAGAATCCAGACAGGTTTCACTAGAGTAGAGAATAATTCATTTTCGACAACATTGTTGCAAACTGTTCCCACCTGCTTGCGTCTGGATCATTTTCACATTTTATTTTTGAAGCTTTATTGCACGATAAAAATTTTCACATGAGGTGGACTTAACGGCATGAGGCATTCTCTACCAGTTATACCTTTGGACTAAGCAAAAATAATATGTTGGCGGTGCGATAAAGGTACAAATATATACAGGGTTACTTCTAAAGTGTCATTTGAAAAGAGTTTGAGATTATACTCTAGTGTTATTGAGTAAAGAAAAGAAACCTTTTTTAGCCATTTCCCCTCCCTAGTGTCTCAAACTAAGTCTCTTAGAGGGAGAAAGATGTCAATAGCGAAACCATTTTATTAAAAAAAAAAGTCTTATTTTACCTATTTACCATTAACATTATACGAGTTGAGATTTCGACCTAGGTTTCTTAGCGAAAGTTGTGCAGTTTATATAATATATATATTAAAAGCCAAGAGATACTAATTATGATTTTTTAAACCAATAACCTCAATAGCTTTCGAGGAAAGGAATCTATCATAGCAATAGTTACTTACTTTTCATTAATTCACAAAATTAATCGTGTTACACCGAATATTACCTCACAAATGGATTCCGCAAAAACCAGCCTCACAAGCAATTCCGACCGCGAACTATAAACCTTCTCATATGATATAATAATGATCAAACAATACATTGGAGGGCAATAATTTCAGTAGGTACTCTACTAGCCAACCGTCGTTAGTTGAACAAAACAAGCAGGCAATAGAACAGATTTCCCTTGGGAGTAGTATATTACGACTTTCCAGCGATATATGTACGGGAGTTACAGAAAAAGTTGCCAATTTGATAGGCCTACATTCTCTTTATATCTGCTAATGATGGTGCGGATGTCTGCAAACAAATAGAAGTCTATACTCGTAAGAGATAACTGGCCGCATAGAAACTAATTGAGCTTAAAGAAACAATTGAAAATCATATATTTTATGATGAATTATCAACTTGTGAAAATCATGTGACCTAGCAGTTTTTTAAAGCAATCATTATTTCGGGTACAAGAGTACAAGATTTCAAAATTACGTAGTTGAAAATGAGGAAAGAACTCAGGATTTTTATGAATAATTTTTTTATAGAGGGCATGAAAGAGCCCAAAGATTCAATATTTTGTGTTTTTGTAAAAGAAAATGTCCTTTTCAAGCAAAACCTTTTGATTATGTTTGTTCAAATAAACTGTTTGCGTCCTTTCCATGTTTGCATAGGACTATCGAACTAGATATAATCTTTCCACATATTTTGGTATTCATTTTTATAGAGCTTGTTTTGTATGATCCAAAGGCCGATTCAATTTGCTAGCAGCAAATTTAATCTTACCCTTACTTTTTTTTCTACAAAACAGTATTAGTGTGGTCATAATACAAAATTGAATTTACAAGTCACAACAATTCAAAACGTATGGATATACGTAACGATTGAACATTTGTTCGTAAATTGATAATTGGTTATATTTGACGATAGCTTTGGTCTAATTGTCTGAGATCCAGACTAAAGAACCGGCTGTCGCTGGTTCGATTCCTGCTAAGGGCAAATGTTTGTGTGATAAGCACGAGCATTTGCACCTGAGTCATGGGTGTTTATAAATGTACTTAAGTATTTCTATCCGTTATTCTAGCCACCATATCACAAGCTTACGCTTAGTTTTGGGCAAGGTAATTGGTGTGTTCGTTGAATCAATTTATTATTATTATTATTTGGAATTACTAAAACTGTTCTAAATCTTTTACTTATAGAAAGCAAAATTTCTTATACCAGAGTGCATACCTATTTGCGTTCGACCGCTAGTGACTGGATCGCATACCGAGCACTTATGTACGATAATGTACGCATAAGTAGGCATAAAATGCATAACTTTGAAAAACTTATCATTCACAGTCTATTCACGTCAAACCGCACGACGAGACGTTCCGGAATATGCAATCAGTATTCAGTGTATCGCTAAAACGCAACATAGCTGAAAGGGTGTTACGGAGAAAACCAATATTTTTATAGCTGCGAGGCCTATATCCAGAACGGCGCTGATAAAACTTAGATTTTTAGCGGAACGCGCCTCTATGGGAATGGAAACCAAACATACTTATTTAACTTTATTGTATGTTGTGGTAGAACCAGTTACGTTATTATAAAATCTTGGTTTAGGTCTGTTTTGCAAGTGCCAAATATCTTGGGATAGTAACGTATGTCGGATCTTAGTCAAAGCGCAACAATTTTTAGGATTACATTTTCTTGCAATTTCAGGACAGTAGTGCTCTCTAACGCTATTACAGATATTCACGTTCAGCTAAACTTTCCCAGCAGATCAGCTGATTTGAAAAGCACTTCAACACCCATAATGAAAGGGGCAGTATCGCTACTATTGAATAGTGTTAAGAGACGATTTTTCAATAGCCCCATAATTTTAGCATTCAGCCCGCCTTTTGTACAACTACTTTTTAACAAACCGACAAAATTCAAAGATGGCTTATTTAAAAATGTAATTGCTGCGCGTGTAAAAAGTCAAAACTTATGTCATCTCAAATAAGTTAGGATCATATTTAACAGTCCTATAACCATTTATCTGACAGTAGAACAATCAGCCTTAAATAATTAAAAACCGGTAACTTTAACGCAGAATCATTCTACTTACAGAATAGTTATCAAGGCACACCGCTTCAAAACTTCGGGGACTACTCAAGAGGCCAATTCCCAGTAATTTTACCATAGGAGTATCTATAGTTCTACACCAATTGCTCCTGAGTGTTTACTAAAGTTCTCGGAAAATTGTTTACAAAACATGAATTATTTAATGTGTTTGTATTTATAAACGCCTGATAGGTCTTAGCTGACCTACACCCACGAGGTTTTGGATTTGATTCCTGGGATGCGCACAAGCATGCTTAGTTAGTAAAAAAAATTAAGAAAGCTTTTTATAAATCCTATAGAATTGGAAACAGCTCGTAGTATGAAAGACGCAGTCAAAATCAAATCAAGTCAGTCGCCTGAGAAGGTGTCAAAATAATCAGGAACAGTTAAAAATGGATATTCTGGCTAAACATAGATCGGCAAGAAATTTCGGAAAATTTTGGAAAGCTACTGGATGTCTTGATGTTAGGCCTGGTCTCCCTGTGAGTGTAAACGGGAAAAACAAGCCTATGGCTATAGCCAACATGTTTAAGGATCATTTTAGGGTGCGCTCGCCGCTTGGCTCTTCGACTGCGTCTGCTAATCCTGTGCCCGGGTGCTTGGGAGACGGACCACCTGTACTTTTTTCTGCTAAGCAAATTAGGCATCTACTAAGGAAGATTACAGGTGGAAAATCTCCTGGGCACGTCGGACTCAGTGTTGAACACCTGAGACATGCGGGGGTGCACTTGCCAAGGGTAATTGCTATGTTTTTTACACTTTGCATTTTTAAGGCATTCTCACCTACCGCATAATTTAATGAAAACTATTGTGGTGCCCATTTTCAAAAACAGGACGAGGGATGTCTCGGACAAGGGTAACTATCGCCCCATCTCACTAGCAACCAAAATTGCTAAGGTACTGGACGGCCTGCTTGACTCTTGGTTGCAGAGTCATCTAAAGATACACGATGCCCAGTTTGGGTTTCGTCCTTCGGTACGGTTCGCCGTTCGGTATTACACTGATCGTAGAACGCCGGTGTACGCCTGTTTCCTTGATCTCTCAAAAGCTTTTGATCTTGTATTATATGACGTACTTTGGAGGAAACTGGGTGACAGGGGTGTACCAGTAGGGGTTCTGAATATATTTAAACATTGGTATGCCAATCAAACCAAGTTTGTGAGATGGGCCGACTCTCTATCTGAGGCGTGTGTTGGAATGCGGGGTGAGACAGGGGGGGGGGGGGGGGTTTGACGTCTCCTAAGCTCTTTAACATGTATGTTAACGACCTCATCGTGGAGCTGAGCAGCATGCGTGTCGGGTGTCGGATAGATGGCGTTAGTATCAATAACATTAGCTACGCTGACGACATGGTGCTGCTGAGCCCGACGGTAGGGGGTCTATTGGAAATGTTGAGAGTATGTGAAAAGTATGCAGTTGAGCATGGACTGACATATAATGTGAATAAGACGGAGTACATGGTTTTCGAGGCCGCTGGTAAACGTCGTGAAAGCGCAGTTAGTATCACCCTTAATGGTCTGAGCATAAAACGAGTCACTCAATTTAAATACCTAGGACATGTTATTACTAGCGACCTCAATGATGATGCCGATATTGAAAGGGAGCGAAGGGCTTTGGTGATTAGAGGTAACATGTTGGCTCGCAGATTTTCCCGCTGTTCTGAACAGGTAAAGGTTACGCTTTTTAAAGCATACTACCAGAGTCTGTACACGGGAAACCTGTGGATCAAGCACACCAAAAGATCGCTTGAAGCTCTTCGCATCCAATATAATAATGTCTTCAGGATTCTGTTGGGTCTGCCTCGTTTTTATAGTGTATCGGGAATGTTTTCGGAATACCAAACTGATGCATTCAATGCTATCATACGCAAGAAAACGGCTTCCTTGATCCGCAGGGTGCGGGACAGTAACAACAGCATACTGAGGACTTTAGCCGATCAGTACATATCGCCACTGTGGAGGTGTCTTGTGTTGAGGGTGATCACGGGACCTTACAGCACGCTCGGCTAATGTCGCATAATGATAAGATAGAACTTAATGATAAGATTGTAAGATTGTTTTGATATAAATTTAATTTAATACTAACCATAGATTTTAAGCTAATTGTAACTAACTCATATGGATTTAATTTTCTGAAATAAATTATATTATTATTATTATTATTAAAATCCACTTCTCATGAAGTGCTCATGTACTAACTCGTAACCTAGGGATTTTTGATTGATTGGGACTAAAGCCCAGCTTCCCAAAGTAGGACCCCACAGCCGCGTGCCGTGACGCAGCGGTACCGCGGCGTCCGGGGACGCGGGCGATCGCTGATAAATTGCCGCACAGGGTACGTGACGCGTCCGCGCCTTCACGCCGCTGACTCAGCTGGAATGCTGTAGAGTTCGTTGCTTTGGAGACACTACGACGCCTATCTATTAGGCAAAGGTTAGTTTCTAAAACTCTTTCAGGTAGTCAAAACTGTTTGTAGATTCTGGTTATGGCTATGCATTGTGTTCGTAGGTTGTTGTATCGTCGAGTAAACACGCCTTTTGATTTTAATGTCCATACCGATTGAACTTCTTCGCTCTGCACTCTCAACGATATATTATGGATTGACGCGTCTTGTTAAAGTTTACTAAATATTGTGTTTGTTCAAATGTGATCTTTCATTATAGGTAAAGGTCAAAAGAAAAAAAAGTTCGAATTTTAAATCTTTCAGTGAGAACGCTTACTAATAGCTGTTACTTTATCAAAGCATGGCTTATTTACGCTAGTAATTTACCATTGTTTAAAGGTAAGTAGCTATTTGGGCTTAAAAAACACATTATTCGTATCATAGAAACTATTTTGCGGTTCCAAATATTGGCCGATAATAGCCACATAATGCACAATATTATCAGAATACAACCGGTATTTCAGGCGAACATGAAATCCAGAGCACCACTTCACAGTCACGAAGCGGGTAATCCAATATGCGACGTGGCCACAAAACGGGGCTGCGACAGCGCGAGATATTATTGTAACATAGATAAAATAATTAGATACGGTCCACGCCCCCGCCGAAAGCTCGGAAACTAAGCGCTTATCTTTGGACAATTTATAACAATATATTTTAAGGGCACGGTTTATTTTTAGCCCGTTTTAGTTTTGTCTTGTTTTTTTTAGAGTATGCTGGTTTTGCGTTATCCTTAACATTTGAAATACTCGTACGTAGACGTAAGTTAACGAAAATACAAAATAACGATTCTTCATAATGCATAGTCCAAATTGACAATCGAAGATCCCAATTCAGTAGCTAGGTACGGTCATATTCGTAGTTGAGACACAAAGAAGCGACAATGGACAGGTGCCAATGGATAGATATTTCAGACTAAAAGTAATAAAATAATAGAATGTGGTACAACACAATCCCACCACAGTTAAGCGAAACGATTCAAATTGTACCGTGCAATTTATGCTGAAAGAAAAACTAACTCATTTTATCTTTTAGGCAATGTTTCAATGTGACCCTTATCAATTTATCTTGTGTGACTGCCTAGCCGTTGTCCATCCTTTATCATGTACATATTTTAAGCCAAAATATCACGTGGATAAATGTCCATTAATTATTTGCAATGGATAAAAATGTTTATTGGTCCGACGGCAATACTTTACAAAGGCAGCGTCGATTGTTTTACAGCACGTTATTTCATATCCCGAAGTAAGATTTAATTAAAAATTATTCCAAAATTGAAAAACGAAACATAAAACTGTTGAAAAAAGGTACGTAAATAATCTTTGAAAGAACTCAAAAAGAATGCATGATGGCGATAACACAATCCTTAAGTTTAGTGCCATCCTTTTAGTTTTAAGCTCATTTACATTTTCAAGATTTATTTTTATATTTTTCTCTACTTTGTTAATACTGCATACACATCTTTCCAGTGGGGCTTTGTGTATGATACAGACTGATCGATACGATTTTCAGATGAAAGTAAAACAATAGGACAGAGTCGGTATTACATAACGTCAAGTACTCTGATCTAACCATCTCGTTCCTCGCCCGGTCAAGCTGGTAAGAGTAGCAGGGATGGCTACATCAGAAACTACGACCAACGGCTCAGAGAGTAGGCCCTCTGAATCCCATTTTTTGTCGAGACCGCGTTTCAAATGGTTGTTTTTATTATTTTCCTAGGGTATGACAACGGGATCGGGATTGCGAGGCCGCTGTCGTTCTTTAGTTAGCCCCACGAGCGGTTAATCCGCTTACAAATGATTTCCATGTTACGAATGAAAAACATGATAGGCATTTTCTATATGCATATTAATGTATGAATAGCGCACGTTGACAATGTTCTGTACCTACATTGTTTGCCTGTTCACTCTTTTCTCTGTAGCGTTGAAATCTATATATAGAAGAAAATAATGTATGCTTTGAACTCGAAAGAGATGTTATAACCAATCCCATGGAAGAGTTTTAAATCCCTCCAGAGTACTGTCCTAAATCAAATTTATTTTTGTCATCAAAAGCGACCGGGCCAGTTCAATGCGATATCTTCGTTCGTTATTTGTATCTGGTAAACATGGCAAATAAGTCAAAAGCAACGATGAACCCCAAGTTTGCCGGCCCTTTGCTAATATTTCTGCGAAAAGGATGCGACCCCTACAGTTCTTTATGGGCCTAATCGGATAAAAGTTACGGAGGTCACTCCGGGAAAAGAGAAAGTTTAATTAATTGTGTTGCAATATAAAATGTAAGATAATTATTATTTAATTATATCTGTTAATAAGTTAAGGATTTAAAACAAGTTTTCAATTTTGTTATTTAGTTTTCTAACCAATTTTTTTGCATCGACATGCCCTACATACAGTACTACTAAACTTATCTACTAAAGATCTGCTACGTACGTAATCGTTCAAGTCTGTTAGGAGTCGAACGCGTCAAACTCGGCAAATAAACAAGTAACCGGCTCCTTATCGGCTTGCGCCTGCGCCGCGTGCCGGCTTGCGCTGCAGTGTTTAGCCGTTTAGGAAGTTTCGATTATGTGCGTTATTCCCAATGGCAAGCGAGCGTGAATCGTATCGCGGTGATGACAGTGATAACGATATTTTAGAGGGATGTATTCTTGATGATCCAATACAATCGGAGAAAAATATGGATTTAGAGGAAGTTCGATTAGCCAAACGAAGACGAGACGAAGACAATGAGGAAACGTGGTTTACAGTTTCTAGGAATTCCAAGAAAAAAACAAATAAGCGACAGGAATCGCCGTCGAACTGTGTGCCTATACAAATCAGTGTAACATCGAAAGAAAAATTTCCCAAACAGTTTGCGCTAGCGAAACTATTACAACAGAATGAAATCGGAGAAGTAAATAAAGTAAAATACATTAATCCATATAAACTACTTCTTACGTTTGAAAGTACATCGAGTGCTGAAAACTTTTTATGTTGCCCTGCGTTTGATAGTTTAAACTGGCGAAGACAAAAAACCTGGGAGGTAGGCCTGTCATATGGTATTATCAGGGATATAGATTTGGGTTTATCTGAGGAGGAACTGATAAAGTATATACTGTCAGAAAAAGAAATACTGTCTCTTAAACGTCTAAACAGAAAAACTGATGAAGGATGGACATCAAGCGAAACTATAAGAGTAGGATTTAAGGGTTCATCTTTACCCAGTTATATCCATCTATATGATGTGAAGATCAAGGTGGAACCTTACGTATTTCCTGTGACCCAATGTGCAAAATGCTGGAGATACGGACATTCACAGAAGTTGTGCCCGTCTAGCAAGGTTATTTGCCCTAAATGTGGTAGCAATCACACAAACTGCCAGGTAAAAATATACAAATGCGCAAATTGTTCTGGAAGTCATATGGCACTTTCTAAAAATTGCCCTATTTTTAAAAGGGAAAAAAGGATCAGGGAACTTATGTCAGAGTTCAACTGCACATATCAAAAGGCTTTAACAACTTACGTGCCACCTTCTCCCCGTCCCATAGACACCCAAACAGTTCAAGAGTCTCTTGCTAGTTTACCTAATGAAACCGTAAACGAGCCTTCATTCGCTACTCCTAGTTTTGCTGATATAACCCAAAGAAATCTACAGTCAGACTCAGCTGATTCTACATCTCAAAGAAACGGTGACCAAAATACATGTGAAAAGAAGAGGAAAAAGAAGAAGAAAAAGAAAACTACCTCGTATCACATTAGTGAAAACGTTGTTGCGGAACTAGACGTCACAAATTCGGAAAATTCGACAGACCAACAAAAGAAAACTCCTGATTCTGGGAGCTCAAACCCATCTCCATCAGGTAGCCACCAGAACAAACCTTCCACCTTTACGGAACTTATACAAAAGCTCAGACGAGTGATATCGGATAAAGATAACGGATTAGTGGCAACTCTAAAGGCGTGGATCAAGATTATAGTGGACTATATTAACAACTTTATTAAGAAATTAATACCTGATTGGTCTAATATCTCTAATATTTTGTCAGTTTTTAATGGCTAGAAGTTATACTAAGAAAGATGCTAACCTTAATTTTTTTCAATGGAATTCTCGTAGTTTAAAACCTAAAATTAAATCATTTGAGCAGTTATTGATCCGGGATTCCATACATGTTGCTGTTATTTCGGAGACTTGGTTGGATCCAGATGACAATTTAACTCTAAGCAATTTTAATATTTTTCGGCAAGACCGGGACTCAATTGATGATGGTGGTGGTGTCGCCATTATAACACACAAATCTGTCAAAGCACAACAAATTTGTGTGCCCAATATTGATCCAAGAATTGAAATAGTTCAGATAAAATTGTTTAATTGCGATCAGATAGAAAATGTCATAGCAGTTTATTGTCCGTCAGATGCTCGAATAAATCAAGCATCATGGGACTCCTTGTTTTCAAGTCAGAAAAGAAAAACCATTTTATTAGGAGACTTTAACGGTCACCACACGAATTGGTCTGTCAAAACAGACACTAGAGGATCTCAAATATTGGATGCCATCATCGATAACAATTATGTCGTATTAAATGACGGTTCCCCAACTCGACTCCAATTGGTAGAGAATGTATTGAGAAAAACGGCTCCCGATATTACCGTGGCATCTGCCGACATTGCTTTAAACTTTAATTGGAGTGTAACTAAAGAGACGTTAGGAAGTGATCACCTTATAATTAAAGTAAGCACAGCCCTTTCTGAAAATATAGAAGCAAGACGAAAAAGAAACTTTCAAAAAGCGGATTGGGAGGGATACTCGGTCTATTTAGAAAGTCTGTTTAATAATTTTAGTTTAGCAGAAGAACCTCAAGCCGCTTACAATAGTGTAATAGATATTATACAAAATGCGGCAGAAAAATATATTCCCTATAAAAAAATAAATCTTAACCCTAGCAGCAAATTCAAACCTAAACCATATTGGACTCCGGAACTATCTCGATCAGTGGCATGTCGCCGATTAGCATTATCTAATTTTAGGCGTAATCCTACCCCACAAAATCTAATACTTCTTAAAATTAAAATTTGCGAGTCACAAAAACTTCTTAGGAACACTCAAAGGCAAGCATGGCAAACCTTTTGTTCTTCAGTTGACCAAAATTCCTCGGCAACTGAGCTATGGAACAAAATGCGATGGATGAAAGGGAACAGGGCCCCTAAACAACCAGTTGATGATAATAAGGCTAACAACCTTTTACACAGTCTTTGCCCTGACTATGTCAGCCCCCAGAAACCAACTTTTTCCTCTGTAAATACTACACTAGAAAAACCTATCACCTTAGACGAGCTTTGTAAAAGTATAAAGAACAAAGATACAGCCCCAGGTTGCGAGGAGATATCCTTTTCTATGATAAAAAAATTGCCACTTAAAGCTAAAATAGTTTTGGTCAAATTATACAATCTTCTTCTTTCAAAGAGTTTTGTACCTAAGCAATGGCGGGAAATCAGAATCGTCCCTATACCTAAGCCAGGGAGGGACCCTCAATCTGAGTCTGCACTACGACCTATATCGCTAATATCTTGTATGTGCAAAATTCTTCACTCCATACTACAAAAAAGGTTAGAATGGCACTTTGAAAAGAACGAATTATTTTCTAACGACACTTTGGGTTTTAGAAAGAGCCGATCCTGTATAGATAATTTAAGCCGGCTAGTTAGTCATATTCAAAAAGGATTCTGCTTAGATCAAACTACTATAGGATGCTTTATCGATATTGATAATGCCTACAATAATATTGACATAACAAGTTTACTAAAAATACTGGATAATTTAGGAGCAGGGCATAATATTTGTACATATCTTTGGGAATTTTTAAAAGAAAGATATATTACAATAGAACTTCATAACGTTAAACTGGTTCGTAACACTGGACGGGGGCTGGCTCAGGGCGACCCATTATCACCTCTGTTATTTAATATTTCAACCATAGATATTTGTAAGCTGATAAGCAATGATTATGTTCATATTTCACAATATGCTGATGATTTTGTTGTCTATTGTACAAATAAAAATTCAGCAGATTCAATCAATAGCCTACAACAATCCTGCACTCAAATTTATATTCTGTTGTCCAACTTAGGACTCGATATTTCTCCCACTAAAAGCAAAATCTGCGTGTTTAAAAAAGGAATAAATAGATCAAATGTATCCATCACACTCAATAATTTAGAAATTCAAGTTGTGAAAAATGTTAAGTATCTAGGGCTATGGCTTGATAGTTCCCTTAGATGGGGCAAACATATAAATGAATTATCAGTTAAAACTTCAAAACTTTTGAATATATTAAAAGTTGTAGCTGGTGCCAAATGGGGTATCCACCCTACACATTTAAGACGGCTTTACATCTCTCTCCTTAGAAGCAGGCTAGATTACGCTGGGTTTCTATTTGGTGATAGCTGTCAAAGCAATTTATTTAAATTAGACAAGATTCAAAATCAAGCAATGAGGGTTATTGGCGGATTCATTAAATCCACCCCCATACATGTGATGGGCAGCGAATTAGGCTTAGAACCTTTGCACATTAGAAGATGCTATTTGGCTGGTAAACACTATTTAAAATGTAGATCTATTTTATTTAATAACTCAATCATTAATTTACTAAACGAACTCACTATACATATCAATAAATGGAAAAGAAAGAATAAACCTTTGTTACTAATGAGTCATAACTATCTTGAACCAATTGAAATTCATACAAGTAGAAATTTAGAAATGTTCTCCTATGATATCTGGATTACGTCTATAGATTTTAGTAAAGAAATAGTTTTTAATGTAGATGGAGTTGATTTAGCAAAGAAATCTTATAATACATTAACCCTTAACAAACTATGTTTGGAATATTTAAGCAAAGAATATTCAAGTTATTACCAAATATTCACCGACGGTTCTAAGGACAGAGAGGTAGCTGGTGCAGCTTTTTGCGACACACAGCAGAATACACACATGCTTTTCAAAATTGACTCTAACCTTTCAATTATGTATGTAGAACTTCTGGCTATTAGTGAAGCTATATCCTACGCAAATTCCATTAATTATGACAAGCTTGTTATTTTGACTGATTCCAAAAGCGCACTCCAACATATAGCTCGGTGTACCTCGACTTTTCGAGGAACACCGATAGCATATGCAATTATTAAACAACTTTTGGAATTCAAACATAAATCCAAAATTATCAAGCTGCAATGGATCCCCTCTCATATCGGCATTATTGGAAATGAAACTGTAGACGACCTGGCTAAAAACGCCTGTCATGATGGAATTTCTTTACATGTTCGACCATATTTCACTGATCAACTATATCTGGTGAAGGACTATTGTAGAAAATTATGGAAAGAATTTTTTGACTTGAGATCCAAAACAAAAGGCATCTGGTATAAAACCATACAACCTACACCTCTTAATATACCTTGGTTCAATAACTGCTCCTTAAGTAGAACAAATATTGTTTCTGCCCTGAGACTTCGTTCCGGCCACATCCCAACAAGAAAGTTTCAACACTTAATGGGACTAAGTGAATCACCTCTATCCGCCGTACTCAGAGACGTCTATTAGTTTTAATTCTCCATTAAAATTGGTGGTATCTCTTTCTTTTCCATAAAAACAAAAGAAGACAGAATGATGTTTAATGAAGCATTAAAAATAATTGACGTATCTGAGTGCGGCGGTATGTGAAGATTGCGGAGTTATTGAAGATATTATACACGTCTTGATGGAGTGCGTCCGAAGCGATCAGCTCAGGGCTCAGCTGTTCAGGGATAATAGATGGGCAATCGGCAGATGCAATAGCGTTCTGGCTGGCCCCCTGTCAGATGAGGCAAAAAAGCTGTACCATATGTTATTGTTTAATACTTAACCTCGTTGTTAGCTTATAATCTTATATTTAAAATGTACAACGTGTAAATCTGACGGAGCGACATGGTCAGTATTGACAAAGCTCCTTAAATAAATAGAAAAAAAAAAAAAAAAAAAAATCTGCTACGTAAGTATAAGTGTGACTATTCCATATCAATAGGTTGTACAGACGACAGCTCATCAGGCTACCCATTTTTGTTGTACAATCGCCCTTGTTACCAGTGCATAAGATCCCGCGGTGTTAACCTTTATGTAGGCAGGTAATATCGTGTGTACAAGTAGACAAATAGGTAACAAACAAGTGCTGTCACTTGTTCTTATTCAAGAGGACCAAGTTTGAGATGGGTGTGAACTGTAACCAAAAACGAATTAAAAAAAAATCCCATGCCGATATCTGGTTGTAACCCAACGACGAAAGAGGGTGTTATAAGTTTGAACCTTATGTTTGTTTGTCTTGGTATGTTTTTGTGTGTGTGGCATTATAGCTCCCTAACAAATAGACCGATATCAAAGCGATTTTTGACGTGACAACGTCTTATAATTCGATGGAGCCGGCTGCACGTACCAAAAAACATGACTCATGCTGCGTTACCTCGCTCTGAGGCGTTCCATTCAAGGCTTGAATTACAAGCGAGAGTGCGGAACGAGCGACATAGCGGCAACGTGACAAAGACGTTGTCACGTTCAACTATCGTCAGTAAATCGACTTTACTGACAACCGATTTTTTTTCAAAAGATATCTTTGATCATCTGTGGTTCGTAGCTATGGCTGGTCAAAATTCGTTCAGTTGTTGCAGCTCATCAGCTATTTTCATGACTCATGTCGGTGGTTTTCTAATATTTTTCTACATTATAATGCCATTGGAGAATGTAAGATAATTTGACGACCGTTTCGTGCAGTTGTCCACATGTCGGACTTTAAAACCAAGGGTCGCGGGTTCGATCCCCGCACAGTACAAGCATATGTGTGCATGAACATGTGTGTTTGTACTGGTCTGGGTGTTTTCTATGTATAATATGTATTTATTTACAAAAAAAAGTATTTAAGTATGTTTATCCGTTGTCTAGTACCCATAACACAAGCCTCGTAGCTTAATTTGGGACTAGAGAGTTGGTGTGATTGTTGTGAAATATTTATTTATTTATTGGAGAGCTCGTATTTGAGCTGAACGTGTGTTTTGATTGCAGTTGTGTGGGTAGGTAATTGGGCAGAGAGATTCATTTAACAATACCCCCCGGGCTTAGGAGGGTGATGCGCTGTGGCTGACAGCATGCATCAGGCCTTCGTTTCCGCTTAATTGGCTAATCTCGGATTACGCTTGTAAACCAAGTTTTATTCATTTTGGTTGGTAAACTTTAAGGCACCGTTGCAACGCAAAGGGGCAGACTATTGTCGAAGCGATACTATAAGCAAATGACGTTATGAAAAGCCTATCGTCATGATTGAACGACAGTTTTGGGTTTTGGTTTTTAACTTTCACATTTTTTACAAAATAAACTCAACAGTATTGACCGTTTGCTTAAATTAAATACCCCAAGACAGACAATTCCAAGTGAAATACAGGCATTGGTGAAAAAACATAACTTAAAGGAGAACCACATAACATAATAGAAGGATGTGAAAGAGCGGGAAACCCTAAAACAAACGCTAAGCATAAAAAGGGTGCCCCGGAATGTAAAAAAAAATATTTATAACAATTAAATACATTTGAATTTTGGAATAAACTTTTTTGATACTGTTTTGCATTGCTTAAACATCATGAAGACATGCGTTCAACACTGGCAAGTTAATTTGTGGTGAGGCAACTTCATCCATTAAAATCACGGTATTCATGCTCTTAAAACGGACGTAACAGTGTTTTGTTACTTTGATTACAATAAAATGGAAGGTAGGGATTACCTTAACGTATTTGTAAATCTAATGAAGATTATTTAAAGACTTCGCGTCGTAAAATGTAAAATACGAACGTTATCATCCATTTTGTATTTACAAAAGAGGATTGTCGTGCAAAGTCCGCGAAATAAGCGGCGGGGTACGTAATATTTAAACATTCCTAGTGGAGTTCAAAACTCTTCAGGGAGACCATAGTCAATGACAGTTTGTCCCAAATTCTTGAAACTACAAACTAGTCATAAGAGTGACTTATTATAATGAACAACACCTGATATATGATATTATAATATGATATAATATAATATGATATTAAAATTAAAATTAAACACAACAAAAAAAATGATTCATATATTGATTTAACGCTTGTTTAAAAAACATCCAACTAACTTGAAGCGTATGTCTCCTTTAAGTTATGTAATTAATGCATTAATTCACTTTTAACTGGCCGTGCTAGATTTAAACAAAATCAATTTTATAATAATCAAGCTGACCCGGCAAACGTTGTATATAAATTATTTTTCTTATCACTAAGGGGTATGAAAAATTGTTGTGGGCCGATTCTCAGTCCTACTCAATATGCTTACAAAATTTCATGAGAATCAGTCAAACCGTTTCGGAGGAGTACGAGAACGAACATTGTGACACAGTAATCTATATTACATATAATAAGACTGTAAAAGATCGATTTCTGTACATTGAAGATTTTTATGAAAAATTGTTACAGGGGGTCTTAATTACCGTAATAGAAGCCAAAACAACAATTTTTAAAATTTTTGTCTGTCTGTCTGTCTGTCTGTCTGTCTGTTTTTCCGGGCTAATCTCAGAATCTACTGGACCGATTTTGACGGGACTTTTTTTATTTGACTCAGTATCACCTGGAGAGTAAACTGGGATATAAATAATCACGCCGATGAACTTAGGGGGCAGGCAGGAAATTGAATCTCAGAATCTACTAAACCATCCTTGAGTTGCGTACGCTGCGAAAACGGTTCAAGATACCAAAAATATAAATATGAAAGAATTATTCCTCTTGAAATTATCTAAAAAACTGTCTGCGACAGTACATGTCTATGCCCAAAATTACAACTCCACGCGGACGAAGTCGCGGGCACAGCTAGTTTTATATATAGATGATAAAAAATGTGCAGTTTGCGGTCCGCGGTCCGTCTTGGATTTGTAGCTTTGTTTATATTTTATTCGGTGACCAAACACCACAACAATGTAAAATCTTTTTGATGGTCACATATTTACTTTCAACTGCCTCAAAGCCTATAAAGTATTGATAAATTCAATCAATCCCTCGCAAAAAAGTCGAAGAGTTCACCGGGCGACAGTTACTGATTTGACGTTTGACGAGGTCGTTGAACGTTAGACCAGTATCCCTAGACAAGACGCATTTAAACGATACCGTAACGATAAACGATAACGCTTCGTCAAATATATGAGCGTTGAAAATTTAAGAGTAGAACGCTAGGGATAGCAAGGCTAGGCAGGGTGTCTCGGGTAGGGTAAGACACTTTTGTAACAAATACATATAAATTGTACCCTCAGAAAAGTATCGCATGGGATCTTGACAACTATGAATTAAACATTTTTAAAATGAATTTCAATGCATAATTGTGGTTGTTAATAAATGTTTAAGTTGGTAACTATTACAATCACCAAATCACAGAAAAATCAAGGCTCAAAGTTAGCAAACCGTTTTCGTTTATCGTTATTCAAATTCCGTCTTGTCTGCAGACCAAAATGCTCATATTAATTCCCGAATTCGGGGAGAACTCCCGAAGTTGGCAAGCCTACAGGCATAAAAGATGCGGTCAGGGAAGTTTGGACCAGTACTTCCTACTTGAGGCCGAGGCCGCATTCCTTTGTGGAGTGACGGCCGTCTGCTGCTTCCGACACCGTCTCCAACTTGTCCAAGTTATTTTGAAAGTATTAAAAAGACTCGAGATCTCGAGTGCTTACAAGTTTTGATAGGAAAAACAAGTGCAGCATTGCATGCGAAACGTTAATCTATATTTCGTAGGTAAATCGATTCGCGCGTAGTTTAAATTCAATGCTAGACATGTCCCCAATAATGCCTCAATACACTTACCTAAATACAGTCTGATGTTGACTTTGAAACGAAACTAAGATAAAATTTTATCCCTTACCTACTTAAACTACCACATAAAGCTATAGAAAGGCTTAGGATTTAATGTCATGACTCATGACATGAATGGATTAGACATTCTAATTATTTAATGTTGACTCAAGAAATGGTCTATTTTTATCACATTGTTTTTCCCTTTTGGGAAAAAGAACCCATAATAGCTGGTTATGGAGACCGCAGCGCTGCTGAATATAAAAGGCGCCAAAAAATTACTAAGATTTTTTTATAGATGCAAAATTGAAACGTGTAGTGGGAAAACTTTTGATTCTAATGGCCAGTCTCATTATCTTATCTACCGTTGAATGCAAGTTAAATAACTGTCAGTTTTGTATTAAAAGTTGTCTGAGTTTTCAATTTTTTTTGAAACTGAAAGTTTCTTACTTTCAGTCAATGGTAGATAAAATGTTGAAACCAACCATTAGATCAATACTTTTCCCACTACAAGTTTGAATTAAGTCATGGATACTTGTACCAGCAATCCAGAAACCCTATTTAAATAATTAATGTACTGAACCTATTGATTGATATCAAAGAAAATTATTTTCTTTGATTATTCCATTATAATTACCGTAACAAATAAAATAAACGATACAAATAACACATGCTATCCTATTACAAAACGTGATAACCTGGTCTCAGGCGTGGAATATTTTCTATTACCAAAACGTAGCTTTCCCTCGCGAAAATAATTTTCCGCATTTCCATCTTGTTAGTTTGATAATGTTGGAGCTCTGCTGTCTTAGGTGATACTTTATCTCTCTCTGGGAAACTTTCGGCAGCCAACAAGATTAAATGCAAACTTTAAATTAATTGCGAGAGCTGGGATTAAAATTTTGGCGTTAATAATATATTTTAAGAAACCGTTCCTAACGCTAACTTTTTAACGAATTAAGTGAATTTAGAAGAAAGTTTTGTGTCAGCTCAGCTATACCTTTTGCTTTATTTCATGGCAGATTCACCATTCTCGCAACAACACGACTCTATTCCACCTAAATTAAATGTCGTTAGAACTAAAACATAACATACCACTGCCGAAAAATTGTCTAACAGTTTTGCAGATACAAAATGCCAAACCTATTGAATGTACTTTTTTATGGAATAAGTAAAATTACAAAATTTATTACATCCACTGTAGAAATAGGCAAAAAATGCCAACAACGCACTGAATATGCCACTTTTGTCCTATTTTCAATATTGTTTTTTAATAAAGGCTTTAATTTTATTCATAAATGTGAAAGCGACGACAGAACAATCGCATCGCACGTAAATCAATATGCATTTTGTAGCTTTTATTACCGATCTGTGTGTACAGTCGGATCAAAAAACACTAAGTCCTTTATCAGACCGCGCCAGCGACGTTCCCAGTACCACATTTCCATATCTCGCAGATACTTTACTCGTACTAGGAATTCGTTAATGTTGTTGTTCGTATCTCTTTTGCATATAGATACGCGGTACTTTAATGCATTAAAGACACTTTTAACTCACCCATAAGTGCTTCATGTTGTTAAAAGAGTTGCATTGTTGAATTAGAAATTAAAGTTTTGCTTTACATATGAGAAATGCTTCTAAAGCAATCTTGTTTCATCTATGACTAAAACCGTTTTCATGGCTCAAAAGCACAAGGTAAGCAAAGGCCTCAAAAAATAAAAGAAAGTGTATTAAATAAATAATAATCATGTTTAACTAAATAAGGTATAGGTACATAGTAACTTGTGCTGTGCTTCAGATGTGTGTCAACAATTTATTTGCAATAGACTGGTTAAAGCTAGTTTGTAGTCCGTAGCACCGTAGCACTGTTCTCGTAGTAAACGTAGAATTCGTAGCATGCTACGCTCGTGCAGCTACGAATCGGTGGAGCAGGTGCGAGGATCGTAACAGTCTCAAGCCAACTGAATAGCCAACGACGATGCAACTATTTGAGCATTTAATACAACAAAGGATTAACGGACCATTTCTCTGAATGCATTTTCTGTCTAAAGTATTAAAACCTCATTTCTATGTTTTTAAGTTACTGTGTAACTTAAAAACGACCCGTTGCATTCGCATCGCCTCATCAAAGATCCGTTTTCATGTATTATTCGAGCAAAAAATAGAGACAAGGATTCCAGAAATCTTGGCTTCCATTCAAGTGCATTTGAGCTAGCGGCAACAGTTCACTGTGTACACACTACGCGTACTCTACATTGTTTTATATTTTATGTACGTATAAGTACTCCAAAACAGTAGAGCTTTTCTATGGAATACGAAACATAAATATTTCACTGAAGGGCTCTCAGGAAACTTTTGAATGTTATAGTTGCCATAGCTACCATCCGTGGGCAACCTTACACCGGCTCCCTTTGGGTCAAAAGTAAACTTGAGCGTAATTTCGCTCCTAATTAAAGCCTTTTTGTTAAACAGAAACCCCTTTATTAGGACATTTTAATTCAAAGACACTCGCAACAAAGACATAATAAAAACAAGCCCTGAAACTGTTTCGTTGGTACTGTGCTAATTGAGCTCGGTAATGGTTGAATAAATTTGTTTGGACAATAAAGACGCTTAAACTGAACTATGTCCTATTGTTGGGGTTCCAAATTGCTAATTTGACCGCGGAGATTTAATTATGCATGCCGGCCGCCGAGAAGGGGGTCATAAACGCCTCGCGGAGAGAACAGCCAGCGAATTGCCAGGCCTAGTTCAGTCAGATATGCATGTCAAACAGTAAAACGAACTATGAGGGTTCAAAATAACATGTTCTTAGTATCTCAAGATTGACGTTCATAAATTATATTTTGTATCCAAGTTTGAAATAAAAAAAAGCTGAGTGATTTGATTATGAATTTGAGTACCTATCGAAATAGGTTCGAATTAAATATGTAAGTTACATTGTATACTGTTTTGACTTTTTGAGCAACACGCTTGTGTTTTGTTAATTTTAAGGCTTAAACTGAACATCACCTAAAGCTTGCTTGCGTTATCCAATCCTAGTAACTCAACGCAAAGTGCAAAACGATATTCTGTAGCAAAGAAAGAAAAACTCGAGGCATCACATCACATACACTGAGTTTCGACGGGGAACTAAGACATTAATAAAATATTTTATATTTTATTTCATCTTTCTGTTACCGAAGAACACTCGTCTTGCAACTAAAGGCTTTATTGGAGCATCTGAAATCTTTTATTTATGTCGAACGTCTGTCAAAATCGTTCTCGTCCGACAAGTTCTGGCCGTTCTGCCCACGCCGGGTCCATAAGGGAGGGGTGTCACTGCCATCCTTGTTTAAAATGTAACGAGTAATGCGCAATCCGAGCCGCGCGGCCTGCGCGAGCCTCAACTTTTTATTACATTCAACCAACTTTTGCGGTTTACGGCCGTGCCGGGACCGTGTCAAATTTTAAACTATGTACCTATATTTTAAACGCGAAAATTATAACGCCGACGCGAGGGCCCAGTTTAATTTTAGTTTAGTATAGTTCAGACAAACACTTGGCTACTGGACGTGCTTAGTGGCCAAAGGTTAAAGCTTCAACTTTTCCGTACTACTCTCATACTCGTTACTACGCGGAAACTATCTCACTACAAATCGACTGACTGGTTAACAGTAATAACAGAAGAATGCTGGATAACCAATACACTACTATTATGTACGGACCAAGGATAAAACTTCATAAAGGTAATTTTAAAAGCAATCTTATTTTGTTAGAGTCCTTTATTATGCTTAACAAAATATGCGACAATATACTAGATTGGCTATAGTTTAGTAGCTTGCCCGCTGAATTCAATTTTCACAGGTACAGCCTATCAAATTTTTTAAAATTAAATTCTTTAGGAACTAACAGACATATTGCTCTTATCAATTCATTCTCACTCTCGTCTGTTGCAGCATTGATTGCACGCAATAGGCTTGTTTCCACTATGAAAGAAATATTCAAAAACTGATTTTCTCTAAAATAATTCATAATTTCAGATGCCTTTACACTAATATTTTTCTGCAGTTCGTATTATTTGATTTTTAATTGGAATTCAAAAGATAATTAGTCACTCAGTCGGCATTGCACGCGATGACGTCAAAGTGTGTTATTCCCATACAAACTCTATGAAGAAAAGCGTTTTGACAGTTGATAAAAAGTACGTCAACGATTGGTGGTGTCAACTACCGTATCGTACCGACTTCGTAGAATCGAAACATCGCAGTGCACTTCACAAATTCACTGGGTATAGTTCAACAGAACCATCCAACAGTAAGCATACTATAGTTCTGTCAATGGTATCCTAGCCTCAAGATACCAGCGCGCTATCTAATAGATATAATACCCGGAATTCGTCGGCCTCAGACCAGGCAATTTCAGCTTGAAATACTGCAATATTCGAGCTGTATTATGCAGTAAGGGAGCAGTTTATTTAATTAATATACCTTACATACCGAGGTCGTTCATAGCTACAGGTAGGACCGTAGCAGCGCACGGAAGCTCTATCTATTTTCGAAAGGTAAAAAATATATTTTACGGAGTGACCAGTAATCACCTGGGGCCTAATGCGATGTTGTTTTCTGCTAAATGGAATTTTCCTTGTAAAAATAATACAACAAAATCAGAAAAAAACAGCGCTGCTGCTGAGCGAACAGCATCATCGAAAAATGGTTTCCCTAGAACCACCGCACTGTAACAGCCATCACGTCGTTAAGCATGCGATTCCATCAATCAGGTACAAACACCGTCGAACTCGACACCCTAGTCTTCGAGACAGTAAACATGACGGCTCAACCATTTCACACGTTCCAAATTGACAAAGTGCAGAGTATGAATGTGTGGGTCACAGGTAACCACGCGAGAGGACAAACTACAACTATAAATAGACTTCTTGTCTTATTTAGACTCACTAACGAATTTGGACCTAATCCCGAAGGTGTTACGGAACGGTGTTTTTACGAGTTCCTGTGAGGTCGCCGACTCACCTGTCCAATAAAATGTGACAATAGATCGTAATTCATTGTGCCACCGTGGTCAAGCGCGGCTCTGATATATTTAGGTTAAGGCATCCTGCTGATGATTCCATTTGCAAAACGTTCATGTGATGTAAAAAGGATATAAATGATTTCAATCTTTATTCATCTCCCGCATGGAATAACAGTGGCATAAAAGTTTTATTTTTTATACACGAAAATTGAACTTGGGTCAAAAATATTCAATTTCTTTCTATTGACACGCTATTTATGCCATTACAACTTAAAACCAACAAATTGCAATGGAAAAAACCGTTGATTCAGTTTGTTGAAACTGAGTGAAACACCAATAAAGAGCTCTAATGGCTCAGAACTCTGAGAACAAAACGTACAACAATGTCAAATGACGATATTTCTTGTAACAAAACTGTCACTACGTCGCAGCCATCGACTTTATCTTGATATCGGAACAGTTTCTAAAACTAGGTCAAATTTCGAGATAAAATCGTCTATATATTAGCGATGCACTATCGGGCGACCAAGCCCATTGTATCTCTAATCAGATTTATCTCAGAGCTCTGTAGGAAGAAGTTAACGGGCTTAAGAAGATAGAAATTTTAAGAAATCGTTCAATAAGCTTTGATATGTCGTAAAGGTCGTTGTGGCAGGGCGAATAGACTGCCCGAATAAATGCAGTGGATTCGGCTGCAAAATATTATAGCGAAATAGTTTATCTTCGTTGCTTTTCTTCTTTTTTTGTGTCAAATGTATTATGTGAGTGCTGACTCTAAACTACATTTAGTAATTTTTACGGTATGGATTATGTGTGTGTGAAATAAATAGTTTTATTATTATTACAGCGCGATTCCTACTATTCAAAAATACTTACCTAGTTATGTGTCTCAAAGAAATGACCATATAATCACCATTATGAAAATTCATTTACAGCCGTATCTTTACTTTCGGGCTTATGTCGGAACCTATATTCTAATATCTGTAGTAATGCTTGTAGTACCTAAGTGTTGGATAAGTGATTCAAACCGCTTATTAGAAAGAATAATGTATAGTATCTTCTACGTCGTAGAACCAAGCAACTTACCGAGAATACATCAACCTACTTAAGGGGATGCTGTGCACAAAATACAATTCTAGCTCGGTAAAGGAGCTTAACGTCACCTGAAACTGGTGTTTCCAGCTTTTCATTATTACAGGAACCATTTTGTTGCAAATATTTTCAATAGCCCTAAAGAGAAAATATCGACTTTCATTACATGACGGTTCTAGTGTATTTATGTTCTTTTGCTGACTTAAACTACCTACCACTTAATCCATTGACTTATACCAAAATTAAAATCATCACTTTTAAATTCAATTTTCTTTCTGTAATTGGTCAAAACTGTTGATAGACAGCTTATATATACATACGAAAGTATCAGGCTATCATTGTCTGGGGAAACTAAACTTATACTTTAAGAATAGCTTGCAATTAGTTGACTTAGAGGAGCATGTATTTGAAAAATCACTTCCGATCCGATGTTAGTTTTTTTCGAGTTAAATCCTTAAGAATCGATTTTCATATATAAGGCCGAGGTATGAAAAAGTACGAGAGTAAAATCAAATTCCCGATGTTATCCGAGGTTACACGAAAATGTCACACGACGACATCACGTCGATGACACACGATGCTACCCGAAGACGCATCGGTCATTTTCTGACACATTCAACTGAGTATTGTATAGGTGTATTGAAGTATGTATATATTATAGAGACTATTGTTTATATTTCTATGGTTTTGTTATGTATTTAAACAGATTCATTGTATAATTATCATGCTTTATCATAAAAAATGCATTCATTTATCCTTATTCCCTAATCTATTCAGTTTTTTATAACCGTTCTTATGGAGTAAACTCCAGTCGTGCGTCGGAGCTGATACACACACTTTTTTGTTTAAATCTGGCCAGTTGGCGTTTTCATTGAGGAGTATACAGCGTGGAATAGGCTTTTATCCTTCAATTTATCTCAACGCAAATGGCAACACTACTTCGTCGCCGCAGCCGCAACAGTAAGCCGATTATGACGGATACGTCACCGTACCCGAAAGCATTCTACCTGCCCACGACTCCAGTGTTTTAGTTCAGCAAAAAAAAACACCACCACATTAAAAACTTCTTATAGTGGACTTCTCAAACTGGCCAACTGGCAATTTCATTTGTGAGTATAGAAGGTGAAATGGGCTGTTATCCTTCAATTTGTGTCTACACACGTGGCAAAACTACTCCTTCGTCGTAGCCGCAACAGTAAGCCGATAATGACGGATATGTCACCTTACCCAAAAGCATTCTACCTGCCCTCGATTCCTGCGTTTTGGTACAGCTAACACAAGTACCTAAATTCGAGGTGTTAGAATACTACGTGGCATTAAAGGCCGCTTATCTAAAAGAGTCTGCTAGTCTTTATTGTTTAACTTTTTAATTCTTATCTATATCCCCGAATGAGCCAGCTTCAACGGCTGGACGAATTTTGACGAGCTATAGCCAAGATCTACCGTGGTCTTATTATCTTTCGAATAAAAAAAACCGCTTGAAATCGGTCCATTCGTTTAGGAGCTACGATGGCACAGACAGACACACACAAAAACATAAAAACACAAATACATATACACACACAGACATAGGGGTCAAACTTATAACACCCCTCTTTTTCGTAGGGGGTTAAAAAACCATTAGCGGAACAGCGTCTTGCGCATCTTATGCACTTATAAGTCGTATGTGAAACGTAGGCGGCACTAGATTGACGGCAGGGATTGTAACCGCGTCCAATAGCAAATTTTAATAGGCTTTGACAATGTCTGGGTGGCCGAGTGGTATAGGCTCACGGGTCGGATTCCCATGGACGCGGGTTTGATTCCCGCCTCAGACATATTATCTTTAATTATAAAGGAGTTAGGTACCCCAGCCCTGTTAACACAAGGTTTCCTTATTATTAACTCTAAACAATAACTTGAATAAGTCTTCATATAGGTACCTACTTGATTACTTACTTTTTAGCCAAAACTGTTTATTGGCCGTTGAGAGACATTACACTTTGAACCATTAAAATCGAAAACCAACATTACAGTAAATCATATAAATATGGACACAGGACAGCTTTTAGAACTCCGTGTCCATGCTAAAAGTACTTTATCCTCGAACCGGCAACCCTAAGTTGACCCAACACTTCCGAGCCACGACTGTAATCTGATAATACCCGTGCGAGTGCATTCCTATTGCTTGTTTATTTGTCCGACCATCCTATCGTCTGCAATTCCGCTGTAAAAGATAAACTCCGGACCAAATCGTCCACTCTCAATTTTATGGGACCAGGAATTTAGATTTCGTCCAAATATTATTATTAAGCTCCATCAAGCTAAGTCGGATAAGCGTTAGAAGTTTAAATTAACTAGTTGGGTCGGACCCGCGCTGGTCAATACAGTTTACAAACAGCGAACAAGCGGCGTTCCTCGGCCATCCTTGCATACAAATTGGCAACCCGAAAATTACGAAATGTGTGCGGAATGCGGGCACAAATGAATTACTTGCGGGTTCCGACCCAATACTACATAGGTACATCTGTATCTAATCAAATTATCCCTAAATGTGTACGCAAGGTACGTATAATACCTTTTACGCAACTAAGCAATGTCCTTTAAAGTTTGCTGCAAATTAAACTCTACAGCGAGGTCGACCTTTCTAATTACTCTAAACTCCACAGAGTCAAGTAACAGGTACTTGTATACTTCTAAAAAGTATTGCCTACTCATGAAACTAACAACGCGTTTCCTCCGCCTACGTAACGAAAGAGAACTTATAATGAAAGTGACTGGCAGTTTGGAAGTCGTCTTCTAAGTACAAAGTCGTTTAATAATATCCTTTACAAATGACATCTCAATTTATTCGGTCATCTTATTTGTAAGACGAAACGGTTCGCCGCGACATATGGTGAGTGGACTTTTATCAAAATTCCTCTCTCGAACGTAGGTGAGATGGAATTAGGGTTTTCCCTCCCATAATATCGTACGCTCGAGATGCGAGACTTAATAATAAATTCCTTTGTGGAAAAAGAAACAAAAATTACAATTATTTTCGTGTCCCCAGTGTCCCTCAACGCAGTTTTGTAATTTTGAAGGGATTCGTGTGTCGTAGCTTAAAAATGTGGGGACAAATAACGGAACTTATGTAATGAAACATAATAGAAAATACCCACCATATCGTCTAAAGTCACGACAACGTCTACCGCCCCAATCAATCATTGTCTTAGCATTTTTTATTTATTTTTTGAGATACGAGTAATGCCCGTTTGTTTCTCCTGTTGCGGAGTTAAACCTAAACTACCGAGATACTTAGGTAGGAACTTTGATGTCATAACCAATAAAATAAACAATGACTCCTTTATCAATCCAATGTTGACATAGAATAACCGATAGTAGCTTATTTCAGTAATAAATTAACGGTACAACTGCTTGAAGGCCTTAGGCTGGTTTAAGTGTCACGCGGACTGACGGTACGAGTACGGTGGGGTGAGCACGAACATTATCGTAACGTATTCGTGTCGTCCAAACGTCAGAAACTGACAGTTTCCCCATACAAATTGACAAGTGAACGATATGTAAACGCTACGAATACGTTACGATAGTTGTTCGTGCTCACCCCTCGGATCGCTCCGCCTCTGCATAGACCGATCTGTATAAACTTCTAGGCGTTTTCACCGTCGCGGAGCGAGGCCGCGAAGCGGAGAAAAAGAGATAGACCTATAGGATTGCCCACTGAACAAGAGAGGAGATTTTGTGCAAAACTATTGGTTAGTATTTACCCGTTTCGTCAGGCAACTTTTACACAAGGCCAAATGAAAAGTAGGAACTTGAACTGACAACGCTACGTTACCATTATTAATGAGGCAGTTAAACACTGAACTGACCACCTTAAATTGTATGGACAACGTGCCTGACTAGGCTGGTAACTCTGATATATACCTAGTCACGGTTGGTGAGTTTTTTCTATTAGAAAAACAATGTCGCGTTCGCTGTATGACAAATCCTTCACACTATCGACGGTTTGCATAAGGTTGGTATTTAAACAATACAAAAATATCGTAAACCCGTATTAAACAAAACGATCCGCAAACATTGTTCCCACCTTGAATTCGTAACAATGGCTGAAATTAGGTTTTTAATGGCTATTTACAGCATATTATAACCTAAGCACGTTTGTCTATTCAATTACACAGGGTCTGATTCAGTCATTAGGAGAAAGCTTGGGAGCCCATTACGAGTGGTTTGCAATTTGCAGGAGACCATCTGGAGGGATTTTATAATCCCACCGTTGACCATCAGGGAGCCAAACAGTACTCTACCTGTGACCGTTACCGTAATTTAGTCTTAGATCAAACCAAATAAAGGAAGATACGGTACGTCCTTCTATCATCAACTTAAAAATGGGCTGCACACGCAAGTAAACAACTCGTACAACTGACGACGACTAGGAGCGGAGCAGTACCATTGGACTCAGTTTAGTAGGACCACGCGCGACTAGGTCATACCGTATCTGCGTCTTTTAGGTTTGACCTAAGAGAATTTAGTACATAGCATAAACTATCTTGACATATCTAAATAATAATAATAATAATAATAATAATAAATCATTTATTTCGAGAATCCACTCATAGAAACATACACAAACACAATACAAGGAGATACATAGATACAGATACAATAACACAAAAACACCGTCAAAGTCATAAATTCATAATAAGTCATAATAGGTAGTTGCAACATTTGCATTTGATTCCAAAATTAATATATTAGAATTAAATGCAAATGTTTCGTCAAAAATTGTCTACCCAATTGGATACAACCGCACACTGTCAAAGATCACAGACAACCATTTTGCAACTTTCGTATACAGCCCTAACTACTTCATTTTTACAATTCCTAATTCGATTCATAAACGAAGCCGCTCTTTTTCTCATAATTGCAAAGAAATCGTCGACCCTGTTCTCAGTAAACATGCCAGACGCGCTGCACCGCCAGGGCAGATTCATCATAGCTCGGAATGCATTGTTGTATTGAACACGTAATGCGTGATAAGCGCGCTTTGAGTAATTAGTCCATAGCTGGCTGGTGTAGAACGACTGGCAGTATGCACCAAACAGTGTAATCTTAACAAGTTTACTACATTTGAAAAACCTGCGTGCTAACATGTTGCTTTTAGCTGCAATACATCTTTTTTGGCGGTCCATGTCATCGTCATCCTTTAAGTCCTCTCTAATTATGTGGCCTAAGTATTTAAATTTACGTACACATTTCAATTGAGACCCAGCCAAGCTAACAATTGGAGTACAGTAATTTGTTTTCCCATTTTTGAAAACTACGATATCAGTTTTACTTGCATTATAACTCAGCCCATGACTTAAGGCATATTTTTCGCATATTGAAAGCAACTTTTTTAAGCCGGTAACAGAGGGACTCAACAGGACCATATCGTCCGTGTAGCTCAAGTTATTGAGCGATTTGTTATGCATGTGGCATCCAATTTGTGACCTGTTAAGTTCCTCCAACAGACCGTTAATATACAAATTAAACATAGTTGGGGACGTCAGCCCACCCTGTCTCACGCCACAATTGAGTTTATATTCAGCAGACCTACTACTGGCCCATTTTACACAGTTAGTTTGATTACCATACCAATACCTAAAGAGGCCCAATATGTCACAAGGCACTCCGGCTTCTTTCATTTTTGACCACAATAAATCATAATTTATTGTGTCAAATGCCCGACTTAAATCAAGAAAACATGCGTACACACTCGTATTCCTGGTGAGATAGTATTTTACTGTATTTTTTAAAGCGAAAATCGCCATGTCTAAAGCTGTGCTTTGCAAGCTGACCGCGTAATTATTGCGTTTGCTTGCAGTTAAATGGTTATTCCTAGTGATTGGAAAATTAGACTATAGTATCATATGTATTATGTCAAATCCGAAGTAGACATGCATTATTTTTTCTTGGAAAAGACTAGGTATAGTTTCAGATTCAAACCTTCCAAACTGCAACGCGAACGCAAAGAGCGAAGCAAATGTTTTCCTACTCACTGAAGATCTGTATGCTTAGCTTGTGTGTGTGAGGGTATCAGAAATGCCTGCTTGAGCTCGGTAGCAGTCAATAGCAGTATCAGATTCATAGAGTTAGAGATTCTTTGGATTGCCTATGAAGCGTCATATAAGTCTTGAATAAAACAAAGGTTTGCCACTTTACAATTTTTATTCGTAAAACTTGTTTAATTTTACGATTGTACGTTACAAAATATTATTGCCAAAACTACAGAGATGTTGATCAATTTTAAACATACAGTTCGTATTCATAGGAAACAATTCGATATAGGCGGTGATAACGGCCTTACAGCATCATCAGAATGAACTCAATAGTCATATGAATAAATCAAGCTTAGCTTATACATATTACGTACACACGGCCACACGTCAAGCTAATCACTGCGGAATCTTATATGTATGTAATAAGAATGATTTTGCAATAAAAATGACTAGCATGATGTGAACCCGCGTGTACGTGCAATATCTGGTGAAACAATATTTTTGTTTTGCATTTAGACTACAACAAATATTTATTTTAGTCGAACAATCGTCAGTAACCTATCTGGCAATTTTAGCTTTTGAATCCCAATTCCAATTATCAAGTAATACGAGGGCGTTTTGATAACTCCATGACTTTCAGGCTGAATAGAAACTTTTTTTATTTTTAATGATATTTTCTTAAAAGTAATATTTTTGCGAACCTAAAATAATTCTATTTTCAAATATGGCGCGAAAACAATATTTAATAACAAAAGAAGTTTGGCGGCTGTGAAGGTGTTCTTCGAAAATGGAGAAATCCGAGTTTCGAGTCTTGATTAAACACTATTTTTACGCGGGAAAACCATTAAGCACACCGAAGACAAGTTGAAAAAATATTACGGGGATTCAGCGCCGTCTCATGGAATGGTACATAAATGGTTTACTGAGTTTCGTTGTGGACGTATTACAACCAATGATGCCGAGCGCCCAGGAAGGCCGATTGAGGTAACCACTGAGGACATTGTTAACAAAATCCACGATATTGTTTTGGCTGACCGTCGAGTAAAGATACGCGAGTTAGCTGAGGCTGTGCACATCTCAACTGAACGAGTTTTTCATATTTTGCACGATATTTTGGGAATAAGAAAACTTTCTGCAAGATGGGTGCCGCGCTTACTGACAGTCGACCAAAAGCGAAAACGCGTGACTACTTCTGAGGCATGTCTGGCTATGTATAATCGCAATCCAAGTGAATTTTTGCGTCGGTACGTAACCGTGGATGAAACGTGGGTCCACCATTATACGCCAGAGACTAAACAACAGTCAAAGCAGTGGACTTCTACCGGCGAACGTGCACCAAAGAAGGCAAAAACGGTATGTTCGGCTGGTAAAGTGATGGCAACAGTATTTTGGGACAGTCAAGGGGTTATTTTCATCGATTTCTTGGAGAAAGGCAAGACAATAACCGGTGCTTACTATGCTGCATTGCTGGAAAGATTTAATGAAGAGTTGCTGAAGAAACGACCGCATCTAGCAAAGAAAAAAGTTCTATTTCATCAGGATAATGCTCCGGCCCACTCGTCTGCAGTCGCGACTTCAAAACTTGTCAAATTAGGATACGAATTATTGCCGCACCCTCCATATTCACCAGATTTAGCCCCCTGTGACTTCTTTCTCTTCCCAAACATGAAGAAATATGGCTTGCTGGGCAAAGATTTTCATCCAATGAAGAGGTGATAGCTGCAACCGAGGCCTATTTTGCAGGCTTTGACAAAAAGTATTTTTGGATGGGTTGAAGAGATTGGAGCATCGCTGGAAAAAGAGTGTAGAGTTGAAAGGAGAGTATGTAGAAAAATAAAATGTTTTTGTACACAAAATATATGTTTTTCTTTTCAAAGTCATGGACTTATCAAACCGCCCTAGTATGTTTCAAAAAACAGAAAAATACATGTGCAATATCAAAAGTGATTTTCAAATAGGACTACAAAAAGCTAATCTTCATCATAAACCAACTTCTAGGTAACAAAACAAACAGTTCGCAGTTCCTTTAGGTATGTTTTAGACTATTTGTACCTGACTGCAAACCCGTACATTGACCGAGTGCACACGGAAAAATTTAAAAGCCCTAGCGTCGTGACAAACATCCAACTAGGTACGTACGAACGTGTGATCAAAAAGTGTAAACTGAAAGTGCTATTTTGACTTATTTTACTCTTCGAAAAAGTAGTACCTGACGTGTTTAGTGCTAGGGTCAAAGTACTCATCGTGAGGTAGGTCTAAGGCTGACAAGGCAGCCCCGAAGTAATGTCTGGTGAAGTGCAAGGCGTCTCCGGGACGTAGGAGCAGCAGGGCTTGCAGGTAATCCCTCACTGTGCCAGTCAAGGCACCGCTTTCGGTCACGTAGCGAGCGCCGTCTGACGATCTGGTACTCTGGGTTAGAACAAAAAAAATTGTTAATACAAATAAAATGCTATTATGTTACTTTACCTCTAGTATTAGAAATATCGTATGCAAGATTATTTAAGTTATAAGTAAAAATTAATTAGCATTATACTCGTAATAATACTTGTAATTTAATGAGCGAATAGATGAAATCGTTTAATTATATTGAAATACGAACAAATCGGTAATTCATCGTCGTGTTGTTCTTCGTTTAATTTCCGTCACGCTTTTTATTTCTTAATAAATTACTAAAACTGCTAATTAAATTTGGAAAGGACGTTAAATTATACAAGATTATGCATTTGGCACTTCAATGTCCTTTCTGGTTTTGGATGTATAAAGCGATAAAATTTTGAGCATGACCAAAATTAGGTTTGCGGTGGGTGTGGAAATAAGAAAATTAAAGCAGTTTTCTTAAATAAAAATAAATATTTTACTGCCATAAAACTGCCAAAGGGCCGTTTAGTGACCCGCTCATTTACATTACGGCGAGTTATATTGATTAGCGATAGCACCGAACACTTTCTGGATCTTGACACTGTTGCAAGTAGAAAGCTTGATTTTGAGTTCCGGGCAACAAATGGAAATTAGGAGAACAACTCAACTTTTATTTTTTACTAGTGGCCCCCTGCGACTTCGTCCGCGTGGAATCCCTTTGTATTCACAATCGCGGTCGAACGGGATAAAAAGTATCATATGTCCGTTTCCTGGTTGTAAGCTACCTCTCCACCAATTTTCAGCCAAATCGGTTCATCCGTTCTTGAGTTATTAAAAGTGTAACTAACACCACTTTCTTTTATATATATAGATTTTTTTGTAAACAGCGATGTGTATTTTGATTACAACTCATGAAAGATAGTGGCTGGACCTATTGCCTAAAAAAATGCTTTATAATAATACTAAACAACAGTCAAATATTTATACGGACGCACAAAAACTCGCCTAGGAAGAATGACCGAATTAAGCATACTAAAGTTAAAGGAAATATGTGCTGCGCAACATACTGACATTTAGATCCATACTTTAGGATAAGAGACTCATTTAAAAAGGTTACTTAAGTCACGTAACTGTCATTGTGCATTAATCATTAGAGGCCCTTTTCCACATGTACACCTACACAATGGGGACTTAAAGCCTGAAGGCATAACGTTTCATTTAATTACAAGTTGCACCCTCCGGCAAATTGAAGTCACATGTGGCGGAAACTTGAATCCTAACGGGCGTAACCCTTGAATCCCTCAGTACATAGTCACAAATATATGTACCTAGTACAGTGTTACTTCACATTTGTAAACCATATATACAGACCCTGCAGTCTTGTGCCAATGTGATTGAAGTATGTGTGGTTTTCTTTTCTTTTCTGGCAAAAAATCATAATCAGAAACAGTAAGCAGACAGACGTCTTTGCAGCCAGTAACGATTTATTGCTACTTTCTACGAAAGAAGAACAATAAAGCAATATCGTATTCAGGGCGGATTTCATTTGAATTACCTACGTAAGATGATCTTTCTTTGTTAATTAGTTAAGATGATTACTTTCTGACTAATTGTCGCTCTGGATATTCAATATTACCCCGCTCGCAAAGCCATAGGGATTATGCTACCATTTGTATTAGTTGGATAATAATTAATGCCCTATTCCAGTCCTCAGCTGTCAAAGCCGTGTTATAGGGTAAAATGCCCAATAGTCAGCCGTGCACCAGTACTCAGCCTTTACAGACTTTTTTGTGTTACAAATAGTGTTGAAATTCTTGTACACTACTAAAATACCGTTTTTATGAATCCTAGTCTCGTGATTGGTTAATACGCACACATACAAACCAATATTCTATCAAGGAGACGAACTATGCTCAATCATTTGCACCGCCGCCGCTGATATGTCAAGACGCGCCATTGTTGCTGTTTTTTTTCTTCAGGACACCCGACGAAGTTTTCGGTAAGTTTTTGGGTTTATATGTTGTTACTGCGGTGGATGACTTTATTTTGTTACGATAGAATGTTTATTTTGTTATTAAATCAACTATTACATGCATTTTATTGGTTTAATGTGTTGTTATTTAGGTGGCTGACTATTGGATAGCAAATTTTGATTGCAGGTCCAGTACTCAGCCATAAGTGGCTGACTACTAGTTTTCATGGGAATATCTTAGATTTAGCTAAAATTAACGGAGCATACCAAATACAATTTGCTCGTTCGTTTGAGCTTAACTTTTCTTAGACGAAAATTGTATTTTACCAGTAGTCAGCCACGTACAAATGTAATTGCATGTTAGTGGCCGACCAATGGATCTACGAATCCAGTAACCAGCCGTCAATTCTGTTTGCACTAAAAGCACCTAAAAGCCGTTGTAATCAAGGATCAATTTACCTATGCAGAGTTATTTTGATTGAAAATCACTTGTTTTAGATTTTCATCATGTCTAAGAGACCAATTCACCAATATAAAGAAGAACAATTAACAGAGGCTATGACGGCGATTAGAAAAGGAATGAAAATTAGAGCAACCAGTCGAGTTCTTAAGGTTCCGCGAGGGATGTTACAGGATCGACTACATTTAAGGGTTCCAGACTTGCCTTGTAAAATGGGACCAGTTTCAGTGCTGACCAATACTGAAGAAACTACATTGAAAGACTGGTGTATAGCATTAGCGAAATGTGGCTTTTCATTAAAACGTGATGATCTCCTTAATACCGTCCATGATATTATATCTGAAGATAAAAGACCAAATCTATTTGTAAATAATAGAACCAGGGAAGAATGGTACCAATCATTTCTGAGACGAAATCCCGAGTTAAGTGAGACGACACCTGAAAATATATCTAAGGGTCGAGCCGCTGTAACTATAGAAGGTAAAAAAATATGAAATAATAAGTAAGAAACTGAAGAGACTTGAAATTAAGGCAAAAAAAGAAGAAGAGAAACAAAAAAAGAAAGAAGAAATACAAAAAAGGAAAGCGAAAATGCTGTTTAAATCTAACAAAAGTGAAAAGAAAAAGAACAATAGGGCATGCACTATTAATAGAATAAGATGTAATAATTGTGAAGAGGAAATGATTAGCGATACCGAAATCAACACCCTGAAAAATATTGGATCCGATAACTGCCCTGCATGGTACCATCTAAAATGCACTGAATTCGCCGGAGATATGTACGAAAATATATATAATAAGAAATTTATATGCCAAATGTGCAAAGTTAGTGAGAGGCTGACTTTAGGGTAAGCCATATGGCTGACTTGTGGAGAAATGAGGCTGACTACTGGAAAAAAGTGCCACATTATGATTATTGTTGATTTTTTCTATAATTCTAACAAAAGTATAATATTTTGTTATTTTTTTCAGTAAATTTAATAAATAATTTTTCACAAAAGATTGATTGTTTTTTTGTATAGTGTTTCATGTTTCAAATATGAATAAACTAAATTTCATTCGTCACTAAAAGGCTGACTATTGGGTATTTTACCCTATATATCGGATAGCTCAATAGCGTTCGTCTTGTAATTTAGATGCACACAATCAACCTAATTATACCTGGAATTAGTTAATAATATGAACCTAGTGTCATCATCTATCTTGTTAGTATGAAAGACTTTCTTAGAACTTGATAATACAGTAACGTGGTGTATATATATAAAAATGAAACCCGTTTTCCTTGGTCACGGCATCACGCGTGAATGGCTGGACCGATTTCACTAATTCTTTTTTTGTTGTATTTGTTATTATTAGGAGAAGGTTCTTACGGAAAAAAATATTAAGAAAATGTCTTAGAAATATTGAAAAACATACATTTAATTTTGCATATTTAAAAAAAACGCGCGTAACTAATGTCAATGTCATTCGATGACATTGTTCAATCATTGCAACGCTAAGGCGGTACGAAGTTCGCCGGGTCAGCTAGTGTATAATAAGACTCGGGACTAGTGTGATTGGATAAGGGACTAGGAGAGGTTCTAGCTATTATCCAAAACATAGAAAAATAAGAAATTGTGTTAATTAAGAATTACTACGTTTTGCGCCCGGTTAAGCTGAAGTAATGTAGCTCACGCTTAAGGATCCACATCTACTTGGGGTTTACATACCTAATTCTTCTTCATATTAGTCTAATAGTCCAAGTATTAGTTGACTATAAGTGTAGGTATAGGTTTCTTTGGTCATCGTACTTCTGCTCGAGCCAATGCTATCACCTTTGGCCCAAAAACACAACACTACGGGTAGAAAAGTCCTAGGAAATCATGGCCTTACCTTGAAGTCCAAATAGTCTGATAACAACTGGAGATCATCTCGCCATTTCTCTCTCAATGGTTCATGTGGTTCTATCTCATCCTTTTCAGGGACAATGTTGAGAAGAGGGTTGAGATGCAGCATGTAACTATTGTCGGCCCATTCGTGACTTACTGTGTAACCTTTTTAACATTAAATATTGGATTAGAACTCTGAAACTAACAGCTTAAAATATCCAATCAATGCTTAATGCTGCAGTACCTCGTAGAGTAAGCACTGTTAGCGTCTGATGTAAAACTCCTGAAGGTTCTATGACATGGCGTTCGACTTTACAAACAAATAGTGGTTTGCCATTTACGATCGCTTGGCTGACTCCATGACAAACCTGGAATTCCAATGTTACTTAGTACAATTTGTGTTAAGTCTAAGACGAACGTAATTTATCAAGTAGTCATCAGGCAACTCTTCTGTACTTACATAAATGCTTTCACAAATAGTACCATCCATCAAGACCGTTTGAGTTTTGATGTTGCCCCTATAACGCCTGAGTCCGAAATACCTCAACAAGACAAGATTAGCCCCTTCGAGCAAAAAGTTTTGGGCTGCCTCAAAGGAATGGTAAATCCTCTTGACCACATCTCGATCACCGCATATGCGGGTAACTTTGTTGTAGTATCCGCTTTCGCAGATGGTCATGTAACTACGTCGCTCCTTGGTAATGTTCTTCTTTGTTATGTACCTGTTAAACACCTTTTCTTTAACTAACCTACGTACATGAATTTGCCTACTTATATCCTATCATGTTTTGTCTTAGAATGACAAGATCTAAGTATTGAGCTGAGTAGAAAATTACGGCATTGATGTGTTTCTTACTCAGTCCTATTTTCTTCCATTGTGTGCAGTTGGCAATCCATAATACTGACGAGCTTAGATCCCGTCTTAGCTCCTTCTTTTGACGAGTGCGAAACAACTTGCACCAGAAACTTATCCTTGTCTTCTCCTAGGGACTCCACACAAATGCTTATACCTGAAGTGATTGATTTATTAATGGTGAATTATGTTATTAGATCCCACCAAAAATATTAATGTAGAAATGGAGAGCCAAGTTCAATACAACAACTTTGCTTGGCTGTGAGCTTCGACGCAAAAAGAATAGAGATCTAAATGAGTGCCAAGTTCTGTACAAAATCCAAATAGTGATCCAAAATGTGAGAAGATCTTAAAGTGGTTTAGATTTGACTCGGCCAATTTTCATTACATTAGTCTGGAAGTAGGTTACGTTTAGGTACTATATGTCAGTCAGTGATAAAAACAACATTTGAACCTTCATATCTTTATAACCGTTTGATGACCGTCCGCTTTATGAAATTGGGGCTTCTGTTTGTTCTTGTGGAAATTATTATACACGCGTAGTTTCATGTGTTTATGTTAAATAGGTTTTAAGTTATGAAGGGGTCAAAAGCCAAGCGGTTCGTGTAAAATTACACTGGACTGGCAAGTCAGTTCCTTTGCTTGAACTTGGCTTGATACGCTGCCGCGTGTCTAGTTAAAGAAGTGTTTCTATAAAATGGCCGTTAGCTTACCTCCAAGAGCACTGCAACAATCAATAGAAGGTTTTCGAACTTTCTTTTTATAAGGTGGAGCTTTGACGCCATGAACGGCACATACTTCTTCCTCTTCTTTTTCGTCTCCTAGTCCTAAGATCTTAATCTTCTCTCTCTCCTGGAATTTATACGATATCTTTTCGTGTCTCCCATAACCGTAATCAAAAAAGGTGTGGTACGGATCCACTTCGTGACACCAACGATAGCCGTGCTTTCCAGCCCGCATTCTCTTTAGTTTCATTGGATCCTCTGTCTCTTTTTCTTTACTTGAACAAGTACAAACTGTGCCTTTAATCAGTTGTTTTCTCTGATCAAGACAAATACATTCATCGTCGTCAACTTTCGTGTCACAAATGCACGGTGCGGAGCAATCGCAAGCGGCAAAACATTTGCAATGGCCGGGATCGTTACCGCAGGCGCAAAGTTTTTTAGGAAAACATGTACAGTCTTCCATTGATGTAGCGTCACACGTGCATTCTTTTTGAGGCACAGGACAGCTACAAATCGACTTAGATTCGTCGCTCTTACAAATTGGCTCTTCAATATCAGTTGGTTCGCATACGCATGTTTTTTGGACTCCACAAATACAGGCATCTTCAGTGCAATTGCATTTTTTGCCTTTGAGACAAAGACAAACTTTCTTAGGATCAGGGGTCTGGCACAAACATGGTTCCTCTTCGCCTACACCTTCCACTTCTTCTTTTATTTCTTCTTCTAAATCGACCTCTTGACTGCCCTCTACAATATCTTCAATCGTACGACGGCCTTCAACTTCATATTTTGGCTTGTGTTTGCAGGTGCATACAGGGGAAGGAAACTTTTTCTTGGGATGACAAATGCAGGGTTTATCTACTTGGTCACAAGTGCAAACGGCTCGCATACCGTCAGGATGGCATAGACACACGTCGCTTCCTTTGCAAGTGCATACAGGCTGTGGCTTGCCATCGTGACATATACAGATATTTTCTGCCTTTGGACAGACACAAGCGGCGGCTGTTTTAGCTCCGCACTGACATGGTAGTTTAACATGGCACACGCATTGTCCCTTTTTGTCTTTATCGCAAGTACATGGTGGTGGGCCCTTGGCATCGGGATTTATCTGGGGCAGCCCATCAACGATCATAATGCTGGCTTTACTATCCCGAGGTGGTAATGGCTTATTGCAATCAGGGAAAAAGTAAAAGTGAAAGTCATCGTCTTCTTCAGGCTTTTGTTCATCAGCAACTTCTTCTTCCACTCCATCCTTTATTTCTAACATAGTGTTATCTTTAATCTGTTCGGAGGACGAACTTTCAGTGGTATCGTGACAGGACCACTCCGACTCTGACGACTCATCTCCAAGCTCCCCTTCATAATGGCCGCAACTAATTATGAGGGTTTCACCAAAACAGATCTCTTTTTTGAGTTGATCATCTGTAAAAATGGAATCGCAATTATTTAAAAAAAACTACATTTAAAGTCCGCGATCATCGTTAATGAAAAGAGTAAGTATCGAAGGTGAGAAGAGGGCACCTTTAAACTGGGTCAGCAAACTCAAATGTTCAAAATTTGAGTTGACGGTGCTATCTTCAAAGGTAATTTTGTGGTGACTTTTGGATGTGATGCTTCGCAGCAGAGCCACCTATCTTAAAAATGATCATTTATATCTTAAAAGAATGTACGTGAAACATACATAGCGTACGTATGCCGTTTTAGATTGTAACACAAAGCTACACAACTGTCACTTGTTAATACACTAACGTTTGAAAGCCTGTTGTTGAGTTATACCTATGGAGTTTTCAATTTCTAGTGCAAATGCTAAGCTTTTTCAAATAAGCGCGTAAGGATCTTGGTCATCCAATTCAAGGTATATGGAGCGTTGGTTCCCTCTATTAGACAGAATGTTTCATATTATCACGCAATGGATTTATACCAATCAGTACCATTTTTAAACTTTTACTTAGAATGAAATCGTTTTTCTGTTTGCAGATACCCCTGGGGGCAGCTTTGCACTATCATTGAGGCAGTACTAAAAATAAAATTTGAATAACAAACTGACTATCAAGTCATAAAAACTGTAGATCTAGAAGTATTAGACTCAGAACTTATTTCAATTTAAAGTCATGACCTTTTACTTTCTCATTTTAATAATAATAAATAAATAGATATTTCACAACAATCACACCAATTCTCTAGTCCCAAATTAAGCTACGAGGCTTGTGTTATGGGTAACTATACAACGGATAAACATATTGAAATACTTGTTTTCGTAAATAAATACATATTATATATAGAAAACACCCAGACCAGTACAAACACACATGTTCATGCACACATTTACTTGTACTGTGCGGGGATCGAACCCGCGACCCTTGGTTTTAGAAGTCCGACATAAAGACCACTGAGCCAAGCTTTTTAATTTTAAACTTTATACTTGTTATTGATTTTTCATCTCCGTCGATTCTAATGATGAATCTACTAATGTTGTTACTTACAAATGTAAGAAACCTTAAAACTTTGACGAAAGTATTCATATTTCAAAACTGCCCCTTAACTGCCAAACTTCTTTATCTAAAATGGATTTTGCGGCTTTAATTTGCTATTTCTACGTCATATGAGGTATTGCGATTGTATAGCCTAAATAGCTAGACTTAGCCTTGTGAAACAACTAGAGAATCTGAAGTTATGACGGAAAGTGTAAAAAGTATTTATAGGTCTCCCTTACGCTGCTTCAACAGTTGAGTATGTGCCTAATCTACACCAAAATAGAAGATGTTTTGATAAGTATGCCCTATGTTATTTCTTTTATTTAGAAATAACGAATAATTCATCCTTTTACCAGGCTGTTGTAATAATATTGTAAAAAACAGTCAACTCAACGAAGAGCCTAGGCCGACTAGGAACTAACAGAATCAAACAAGGAAACTTCTTGGCAGCAGGGCCACTGATAAATCTTGTATATTAATAACCCTCTCTGAAACATGCTCTACTATATTTAATATGAAGCTGGCGTAGACGCAATAATACTTATTTGGTGCCCGCGGCGAATTCTGTTACGCAGTGCAAGTACCTAGCATAGCATCCCGCGGAGACGCGCAGAGACAATGCTGATCTCAGCTTGCTTTTTCGCTTAAGTAGACAATAAAAAATAAATACCTATGGCCTTACCTATTTCGAATGGGAGTTGCTGAGATAAGTCTATCAGTGAAATGTGCCCACTAAAAGACATATTTGGCAATAATATTTTCTCATTAAAATATTTTATGGTGTTTCTCGGTTTTAGTATTTTTTTTGTCAGTTTATGTCATCATATTTCATTATTAATCATATCATAAGTCAAAAATATACAAGCAGTTTACATTGTCACTGTACACTTGATTATAGAAAATAATAGTGCAACGTGGAACGGAACGTTTACACGTTCCACTATACGCCGTCTTGTAATATGTATTCTGAACAAAACATAATCTTACTAAGTGAAATAAACAGTTAAAGCTGAAGCTTTCTTCCCTTTGGTTTAACTACTTATTTAATATATAAGCTTGGAAATTGTAATAACATATAACGCTTATAAGTGTTAATTAAATTCTCGATTTTCTCTGTTATAAATAACATTTACGGTATGCCTTGCGTACAATGACTCAACAACGTCAGTCAGTAACTGTCAAACAGCGAAACGAACGAGCGACTTGACAGATGATGTGGCCTAAAGTCTTGTGAATAATCTAAGAAAATAATTACTAGAATGCAAAATGATTATGTATAAATTTATTTTATTTACGTTATTATTATCCTCTTATCAATGTCGTGCTCCTGACAAAGTTTTCTGCGTAAATCAACAATGTTCAGGTAAGTTTCATTTCAATAGTGACAATCTGTTTTCATAGAACTTTCTAACCGTATGTGTATCTCGTTATTTCAGAACCTATATCGAAGGCAAAGACTCTCTTAGCGTACTCCAGTAATGATCCCGACCTCATATCTTTTCGTGCAAACGCCGATGCTTTTGTGTTTATGAAATCGGCTGGATCTAATAATGAGTTATGGTATGCGACTATTGATGGAAAATCTGGATTTGTTAATAAACAGTTTTTAAGAGAAGTAAAAATGATACATAAAGCGCCACAAACAGTTTTGTCATATCCTTTGGAACAGGTGAATATTCAGCCTGAAGTGCAGCCTAATAAAGTGCAGCAGGCTCATGAGGTAATAGAAGGCACAACCATTTTTACGACTGAATCAGCAGCGAGCCCCCCATCAGCCGAAAGTTTCACAGAGCCACCTGCATCTGTCAATGAAAATATCACTCCATCACTAACTGAAGCAACCCAGGAACCACAAATCCCTAACACAGTTGAAAATATTGCCAAAAAAGAATCTGACCTAAGTGTTGAATCAAAAGTGGAAGAGACTGTACCTAGTGAATTGCAAGAAGAACCAACACAAAACAGTGTTGAACAAAACTCTGATGTTCCACTTGAATCAAGTACATTAAAAACTACTACTGAAAACCAAGTGCCTGAAATAGGTAATAGCAAAACTTCCCTACCACCACAAGTGCCAAATGAAGAAGATAATGTCCCTGCACCCCTTGTACCCCCACCTCTCACATTGGTTGCAAAAAAACACTTAGATGTACCTCAAACAGTGCCTGGAAATATCAACAATTTAGAAGAACTTGTCAAGCCTGACAGCGGAAGTAATATTGAACCAAACTCATCAAACTCTGTTGAAAAATCAACAGATACAAACCAACTACCTCCTGAGACTGTTACTGAATCAAATCTTGTGCCTGATTTAAATAATGATATAAAGGTTAACCCTGAACCCCCTGTCCCAGTTGATAATATAAATAAAGAAAATGGTTTACTTGGCAACTTTTTTAGCCAATCAAGTACTGATAACATAAATGGTGCTAGTCCAACCATTGCTCCAGTCACAGAGCTGGAAGTTATACAAACAACTGAAGCTAATAGTTTAAGCACAATGCAAAGTACTACTGCTCCTCCTCCACAACAAGAAACTGCTCCAATTCATAGTGTGATACCACCTAGTTTTTCAGAGAGTAGTAACATACCATCACACACAATCCCTCCAGTCCAAACTCTGCCTCCTGAAGTGAATAACCCTCCTGAAACTGTTGAAAGTGTCACTATCAGCCCACCTGCCAGTGTTCCAGAAAGCAATTACAACACAATTCCTACCCTACTACCTCCCATTGATGAACTAACTACCAACAATCACAACACAATTCCTACCCTACCCCCCATTGATGAACTAACTACCAACAATCACAACACAATTCCTACCCTACCCCCCATTGAGGAACCGACTACCAGCAATATCCTGAGTGAAATTATCATTCCATCAGATATATCTGCAGAGACTCAAGACCCTGAACGAGATTCTAATATTGATGACCTTCCACAAAGTGAATCTTCATCAGAACAAACTGAGCAAATATCTGAATCACCTCCTGACTATAGTACAATGTCTACTGAAGCTCTTATTGAAGATATATTTACTACAAGCACCGAAACTTCTGCAACGCTAGAAGAAAATGCAGATGGTATTTTATCAAGTATTTATACCACAATAGCAGACCTTTGGCCCACTACCACGGAGTCTCCACTTACAGAAAACATATTTAATCCAGAATATAGCTCAATAAAAGAAAAGAAAGATGTAGATGAAGGATTTTCATTTGTAAATTTTATATTGGGTGGTTTGATGGGACCCAAACAAGAATCAAATGCTCTGTTTGCATCTGGTGGTAAGTTCCTTGACATTTTCTTTTTTTCCAACTTTAAACATTTTCTAAATATTTATACAAATCTCATTGTCAATCTGAAAAATAATTTTATCCAAACATTATAAAATAAGATTTCTTATCTTATTTAGATAAAGCAGAAAAATTGAATCATTGCATTGCTATATCAACACTTATCAGCAATTGAATAGATACTCAATTAAGCAATATTATCATGTTGCCTGAGTTGCCTTATGTTTCGTATTTCATGTTCTATTCATTCGGTTAAAAAATTATCATACATTGGAAACAAAATAAATTGAAATTACTTTTATAATAAACATAACTATAACCATTCATAATGCTGTAATGTATGCTGATAACCTTGGTCACAGAAATTAGCAAAACAATATTCATATTACAGCCTGTAGTCATCTATTTTATTATTATACTACTTTAAATCATTACATGCTTATATTCATAATTAAGACAATAAAATTGTAAGTTGAATTTATGCAAATATGTATTTCTCTGCTTTTTAATGCAATAATTAATTGTCATAGTATTTCATAAACAGCCAAATTGTTTTAAAGGTATATTTTTTTAATCTCATGCACCTATTGAATTTTTAGGTGAGTCCTGTTTTACAGAAGATTACTGTGACGGTACATCCAACACCCATGGCAACCGGCTGCTTACATTCCTTCTAACGACCGCTTCCTCCGTGCTACTCTTCACGCTTGGCTATTACTACATTGACAATAAGAGGCAAGATGGAAAGCTTATTGGTACCATCAATTCTCTGCAGCGAGACCTACTGTTTACCAGTAAAGTAAGAATTTTACTTATATACCTACTTATGACCAAATTGATTTCAATAGTGTTATGCTTTAACTATGTATATATGGCCCAAATTGTCCCTAGGTGGTAGGGTTTATTTATATGTTGGGATGTGTAAAAGTACTACTTGTGAATCTATTTACAAAAATAAATTGATTTTATAAATATCATAACAATGTGTGGTTATTAGTTTAATTTTTACGGCAGTCGCTCAATTTGCTGACATATTCCACGCACGCCACATGGCCACGGGTTCAATTCTCGCTTCAAGCAAATGTTATACTGACCTGAGATTGTAAAGTCTATTTTTTAACTCGTAAGTCCCAAATGTAAACAAACCCTCCACAAACAATTGAAGATTTTCGGTTCATACGAAATCCATAGTAAGTCATTAGAACACCATCACCATTAACTGCTTCACAATATCAAAAACAATAACCATGTGTTTTTAAATAGTTTTGCACTTAAAAAAAAGAGGCCGCCATAATTGTTTACATTTTTTTCTTAGTCTTAAAAAATAGAATATACTCCCTAAAGCACCCTCCAGGGATTCAAATGTAGCTATTCTTATCACTCATACAACCTTAAAGGGCAAGCGAAAGGCTGGCGAATGTCAAAAAATAAGGACTATGTTTATGCTGGCCACACAACATACTTCCTATCGTCCAATTGGTATGATCTACCAATCTGAACTGATCGTGTTCAAGCTTGTATTCGCATGACAGTTGCGAATGTCATGCGAATCCACGCCCAAGCCAATTAGACGATAGGAAATATGGTGTGTGGCCATCATTACAGCCTCTGACACTATTTTTTTAGAAGAAATTATGAAATAGCAGCTCAGTTACTAGGAAGCTGTGTCGATATCGTTCACATATGGCGACAAAAGGCGTGCAACTTGCGTTTGACTTTATCTCTACCTACTAAATCTTAAATATCTTAGTTAATAATAATAATAATCATTTATTTCTCACCAATTTACAAACATTAACATAAAAGAAATGAGTTTAAAAAGTTGTTTCGAAAAATTTTGTTTTGTAATATCCATTGTATATTTTGCTCGAATTTCCCCTTCCTGTAAATAAAATGTTCCTTTAACCGGAGGTTGTCTGGAAAAGATCGATACAAGCGATAAGACCGCCTAAATTGTACATTTTTCTTTGTTAAACTTGTCTGTTATTTTTTTTGTGTTGTACAATAAAGTTTTTATCAATCAATCAATCACTTCTTAGATTTTTGTTACTTGATGAAGAAATGATGCCCCGAGGTTCACAGATTAAATTTTACCCTTAAACAGGAGTGTGAGATCCTCAAAGAAGAGCTTGCGTCCACTAAAAGCAAGCTGGCCGGCATCGAGGACAACTCATTCGGTATGGACGACATGGTACAGTCTCTCAAAGAGGAGATCAACGAAATGAAGGCCCAGAACGAAAGGCTCCGAAGGTCTTTGGACGACAACGAGAAACTGCTCAGGGTATCAGAGAATACTGCTGGGGAGCTGCAGAATACTTTAGGGGAGGTGGAGAATACTCTCAGTGAGCTCTTGGGTGAGAGAGCTAACTCGGATGAGCAGATTGCTGAATTGAATGGTATGTTATTCGTTTTTTTTTAATCCCCCGACGAGAAACGATGAAGAGGGAAGAGGGGTGTTAAAGTTCACCCCTTTTCGGTTTGTGTGTCTGTCTGTTGCATCGTAGCTCCCGAACGGACATACCGCTCGATTACCGGTTCTTAGCCATGACTGGTCAAAATTCGTTCAGCTCACTAGCCGGGGTTTTTTTTATGTAAACAAAAAAAATTGGTTGCCTGTAAAGTCGGTATACGGGCGAAAGTTTTACGTGACAACGACTTTGAGTGGTAAAATAATTTTAATGTGAATATTCATTCGTATAACATGAACCGGTGTGTATGCCTATCTCTCTCACTCTCTCTCTCTCGCTCTGTCTCTCTCGCTCTTAGGCGGGTTAACTGTGCTCGAGTGGAAGGGACGCGTGCCTTTCACTTTTTATGTCTGTCTCACTCGCTCTTAGGCGGGCTAACCATGCCCGAGTCGAAGGGACGCGTGCCTCTCACTCGCTCTCATTGTGAGCGCGGAACGTGAGCGGAGCGTAACGCAGTTTCTTGAAGTGTCACCCGGCAAACCAATTTATAAGACGTTGTCACGTCAATAAATGTGGATTAATACCTTTTTCTTAAAGTATGATTCAAGGACCAAGAGGTCCTAACAATATAGGGTATTTACACCCTGGGTTGACAAATCATAATTTAGTGTAAAATAAGTTGACGGTTACATCATTTAATGTAATTTCTGAGTTTTGCTAACCATGGGTGATATAGGTCGGGCTTTAAAATAATACAGCTTCATTTATATTGTTCCCCTTATGAATAACTTATACATTTTGTTGGAAAAAATGGGAATCTGTTCAAATCTAATTCATCATATCAACATCAGTCTTTAGACGCACATTGCTTAGCATCGGAATCCCACAATGATTTCCACCGGGATCGGGCCTGCGCTTCCCGCATTCAGTGGCTTCCGTCATCTGATCGTCGGTCTTCCTTGTAGGGGTTTCCAATTACAAAGCCTAAAATAGCTACCAGTACACATTCAATGTCTTTTTAGGTAAGATACAAGCCTTCGAAGAGGAGTTGATATCGGTGAGCCGCGACAGAGATAACTATCAGCTGAAGTACGTGTCGGCCGAAACCGCTTTAGATGAAGCCAAGAAACAAAACATGAAACTTGAAGAACTCACGCAGAAGTTATCAGAGGCGAACAACACTATAGAATTGCAGAAACATGAAATAACTGCTTTGAAAGTAAGTGTAATTTAACATTCGAACTATATTGAGTTATGCTCTCCGTAGAGAGCGCTAGTAGCACAAACGTAAACGTCAAAAGCTGCTAGTAACTGCTACCAATCAAAAAATTGACAATAAAAAAAACGATTGACTCTTCTTTATATAAGTCCGTGTTTTTTTTTATAATATCCCATTTTTATGTAACAAGCTTAGCATTTCCAGTGTTTACTTGCATGCATACTGGCAGTAAACTACATTTCTGTATATATAGATAATATCTTTTTCATTTTCAGGATGCATTGAAGGACTTAAAGAATGGGCTAGCTCCTAACGTAGATGTATCGTCACTAATAGACCACACCGAAATCAAAGCCAAATTATCGAAAGCATTAGAAGAAAGGCAGTCGTTTGAAAGGAAATTTGAGGTAAGTTAATTGTAAATTTCACTGTTGACATCAAAAATGTAGCAAAAGACATTCATCCTTACCGGGAATAAACCAGGGAATATACCAGAGGTATCCAACCAATGTGAAAAGTAACTCCTTAAATAAGGTCTCGAAAGTGCTGTCATTCACCTTAAATTCGTCGTGTCTTTTGTAGTATGCCTTGGATGTTTTACCGCTAATAATATGGTGAAGGAAATCTCTATTGTGTCAAACAAAAATACAAACAAATAACTATGATATTTTAGGTTGAATACAAAGAAAGGAAACGTCTCAGTGAAGAACTGCAAGTAACACAAGAGTCGCTACTGACGGCCAGCCAGCAAGCCACGGAAGCGCTGATGCGGCTCGAGGTGCTCGGCAAGTACTTCCAGGAGAGAGAGAGCGAACTTATGAAGTAAGTGAATGTGAGATTATCAGATAATTGACTGCGTGTTTTTAACTGGTCGAGACCTAATACGACTTTCTTTATATATAAAATTCTCGTGTCACAATGTTCGTTCCCGTAATCCTCCGTAAAGGCTTGACCGATTCCCATGAAATTTTGTGAGCATATTGAGTAGGTCTGAGAATCGGCCCACATCTATTTTTCATACCCCTTAGTGGTAAGGGTTGTCCACCCTTAACATTTTTATGGCAAAACAACGTTTGCCGGGTCAGCTAGTTTATGTCTAGAATACTTCTAGTTTGATGTTAGTCACATGCTAAAAGTAGATTGAATTTAGTCATGAGTAATTAAATAGCTGCCTTAGTTCTAATTTTTTAGTCGTCAACACCTATAACAGCAACTAGAAATATTTGCGTATGTTAAGAGATTTTTGTTTATTTTCAGAGAATTGAGCACTAAAGAATCATTGTGGCTCAGCAAGCAAGGAGAATCCACTAGCACTGTAGAAAAAATTGAATTGTTACAGCAAGAGGTACAGAGGCATAAGTGAGTATGACCATTGTTAAAAATGCTTTAATTTTTATACTTCGATCAGTAGCATTATGAATGTCAATCAGACTGAGTCATTAATAATAACTGGTCTAACGCAACCCAATGTTTCAGGGGCTAATATCTTTTCTGGTTATTTTCCCTCCACTTTGCTTTATCTTGGAACATTGTTTTAGGTTAACATATAGCTGTTTAAGTCTTTCTTAATATCACTCAACCTTCGCAGGCCTTACTCTTCGCCTCAGACCAGGTAGGTTTAGATTGAGTGTCGATTGCCGATGTGTAGTCTCCTTCTCACGTATCCAAACAATCTCGATTTCGAAGATTTTTGAAGTTTTGATATATCATAGCATATGTTTTTTTTTTCATCTATTTTTAGAGAGAAATGCGACGCTCTAGCCTTAGAACTAGCAGAACAAGAGTCGATGCGTCGCACAGCTGTCAGTGAAGTGGAGGCCAGGGCCCACTCCGCGTGGCTCGAAGCCCGAGCGGCCAGGAGGGAGGCCGACGCGGCGAGAGACGAGGCCGCCACGCTCAGGCGGAAGCTGGCCTCTGTAGCCGGACCCGGGGCCGCCTCGCCACATCACAGTGAGTATACAATAGTCGCTATATACTGTACAGGGACCACTCCGCGTGGCTCGAAGCCCGAGCGGCCAGGAGGGAGGCCGACGCGGCGAGAGACGAGGCCGCCACGCTCAGGCGGAAGCTGGCCTCTGTAGCCGGACCCGGGGCCGCCTCGCCACATCACAGTGAGTATACAATAGTCGCTATATACTGTACAGGGACCACTCCGCGTGGCTCGAAGCCCGAGCGGCCAGGAGGGAGGCCGACGCGGCGAGAGACGAGGCCGCCACGCTCAGGCGGAAGCTGGCCTCTGTAGCCGGACCCGGGGCCGCCTCGCCACATCACAGTGAGTATACAATAGTCGCTATATACTGTACAGGGACCACTCCGCGTGGCTCGAAGCCCGAGCGGCCAGGAGGGAGGCCGACGCGGCGAGAGACGAGGCCGCCACGCTCAGGCGGAAGCTGGCCTCTGTAGCCGGACCCGGGGCCGCCTCGCCACATCACAGTGAGTATACAATAGTCGCTATATACTGTACAGGGACCACTCCGCGTGGCTCGAAGCCCGAGCGGCCAGGAGGGAGGCCGACGCGGCGAGAGACGAGGCCGCCACGCTCAGGCGGAAGCTGGCCTCTGTAGCCGGACCCGGGGCCGCCTCGCCACATCACAGTGAGTATACAATAGTCGCTATATACTGTACAGGGACCACTCCGCGTGGCTCGAAGCCCGAGCGGCCAGGAGGGAGGCCGACGCGGCGAGAGACGAGGCCGCCACGCTCAGGCGGAAGCTGGCCTCTGTAGCCGGACCCGGGGCCGCCTCGCCACATCACAGTGAGTATACAATAGTCGCTATATACTGTACAGGGACCACTCCGCGTGGCTCGAAGCCCGAGCGGCCAGGAGGGAGGCCGACGCGGCGAGAGACGAGGCCGCCACGCTCAGGCGGAAGCTGGCCTCTGTAGCCGGACCCGGGGCCGCCTCGCCACATCACAGTGAGTATACAATAGTCGCTATATACTGTACAGAGACCACTCCGCGTGGCTCGAAGCCCGAGCGGCCAGGAGGGAGGCCGACGCGGCGAGAGACGAGGCCGCCACGCTCAGGCGGAAGCTGGCCTCTGTAGCCGGACCCGGGGCCGCCTCGCCACATCACAGTGAGTATACAATAGTCGCTATATACTGTACAGAGACCACTCCGCGTGGCTCGAAGCCCGAGCGGCCAGGAGGGAGGCCGACGCGGCGAGAGACGAGGCCGCCACGCTCAGGCGGAAGCTGGCCTCTGTAGCCGGACCCGGGGCCGCCTCGCCACATCACAGTGAGTATACAATAGTCGCTATATACTGTACAGAGACCACTCCGCGTGGCTCGAAGCCCGAGCGGCCAGGAGGGAGGCCGACGCGGCGAGAGACGAGGCCGCCACGCTCAGGCGGAAGCTGGCCTCTGTAGCCGGACCCGGGGCCGCCTCGCCACATCACAGTGAGTATACAATAGTCGCTATATACTGTACAGGGACCACTCCGCGTGGCTCGAAGCCCGAGCGGCCAGGAGGGAGGCCGACGCGGCGAGAGACGAGGCCGCCACGCTCAGGCGGAAGCTGGCCTCTGTAGCCGGACCCGGGGCCGCCTCGCCACATCACAGTGAGTATACAATAGTCGCTATATACTGTACAGGGACCACTCCGCGTGGCTCGAAGCCCGAGCGGCCAGGAGGGAGGCCGACGCGGCGAGAGACGAGGCCGCCACGCTCAGGCGGAAGCTGGCCTCTGTAGCCGGACCCGGGGCCGCCTCGCCACATCACAGTGAGTATACAATAGTCGCTATATACTGTACAGGGACCACTCCGCGTGGCTCGAAGCCCGAGCGGCCAGGAGGGAGGCCGACGCGGCGAGAGACGAGGCCGCCACGCTCAGGCGGAAGCTGGCCTCTGTAGCCGGACCCGGGGCCGCCTCGCCACATCACAGTGAGTATACAATAGTCGATACTATCTGATAGAATATAGAACTAGTCATCTCTCCTTTTATCAGATAGGACTCATGATGAGAAAATAACAAAGATTTTTTTTTCAAGCAGGACAGTACTCGCGCACTTGCCCCAGGGTAAGGCCTAAGCGCTTATTATGGACAAAATGTTTTTGTTTTGAATCCCATTGACCAAGCCAATTCAAATTCAAATTAGGCATGCTCAATAGGATTCTTATGGTCATGTTACAGGAAATAAAGATTTTTCCATCATTTATTTTATTTTTATTTATTTAAACAAAAAACACAAACAGCATACAAACTTCACATTATTAAATAAGTCATAATCCAAATTATAAGTTCTAGATTGTATCCCAAAAAAGTGTTTCTAGCTTACATTTTATAGTCTGAGTAAATACTAGCAATGGCAATTATTGCTATTTTTTGATAATTTAATTAGCATGCTAAATTTCATAGCATAGTATGCTATTTCGATGAAATTTAATAGAAACTGAGAAATAGCGTTAGCGTATAATATTAAATTGCGAAATGGTGACTGTTTTGTGAAATATGAAAAAAAAAACATTTTAGTGTTGTGACTAAGATTAGAAGTAAATTTGACTCATTAAAATGAAAACTGCAAGGGTTAGATAATTCAATCAAGTCTCAAAAAGACAAACAATTTCATTCAAATAAACAGTTCAATAAACCGCACGCAAAATACGACTCTAAATGCAAGGATGCCGTTTTCTCTTCTCTTTCTTTGTTCGCCATTCACTCGGGTAACGCTCGAAAGCCGATCGTCGCCCGACAGCACGCGAACGCGAGTTTTAATTGCCTGCTAGTGCTAAGCTGCTATTAGCAGCCTCAGCAGCCTGCTAAAGCAGTGCGTGCGAATCTATGATACCAACGACACGTCGCTGTCCGTGAATTATAGCATTCATACAATTTAGCATCGTCAAATAATTTAATTATTGCTAACGATGAAATAGCATGCTAATTAATTATGCTCATGCTAATTATTCCATTACTACTAAATACAGTAACTTAGTGCATATTGTTTTACAGTAAAAAAAAAATATAAAAATATCATAATTCAGGAAGTGAAATAATATTTGCTAACCTAACAGATAGACAGCCTAATTTTTGGCATACCGAAACAATGTAAATTCTGTGTCGACACATAAAAAGATCCAGCCACCGAAAAAATATGCCTATATAACAAGACTTCAATGTTTTAATGGTTTTTCTTTGTTAAAGTCAAAATGTCCCTCAAGTAAAATGTTAATTTTGCATAATTTGCTTTACATTGTTTTATTGTTTCTGAGATACCAATTTTATTTTAAATTTTAAATGTCCTTTAAACAACGCTTATGTGTATAACATAGCCGATATAAAATATTACAATTAATAGAGAAAGCGAAAAAAAATTAGGTGATGTTAGTTTTTGATGATGTGTATAGTTTACGATTTATGATAGTTTGAATATGACTATCTATTAGAATGGAGAAAAGTAAAACTTGGGTTTTAGTCATGCTAAGGCTAGCAATTTGGCACAAGTGAAAGTTTTGTACCTGTAGGTCTGCTATATCATGAGATTAATAGCTTAATATGTGCAAATATATGTGCTTAGCTGATATCAAAATTAAAATGGCCGCCATTTTGACATCGAAGGCACAATTTTTGTTCTTACATTTTTGTCGATGAAATTGTTTATATTTTTTACCCTTAACGGGTCGGATACTCGTGACAGGACACACTGTATATAATGTAAAGGGACATTAAGCTTGCTTTTTAAGTTCTTGCCTTGTTTATTTACTTATTTAAACTACTCTGTGAAATGTAAACACAATAACAAAAATTCGGACTGCCACAAGTGGAACCCACCCATGCAAGCTATGTGATTATTATTTACTAGCTGTGCCCTGTAGATTCATCCGCATAGAGCCCGTTTCCTACTTATGCCACAGAATCCGTGAAGTCTTACTGTAAATCAAATCGGTCCAATAGCTTTGGCGTGCAAGAGTAACATACATCCATACAGACATACTTTCACGTTTAAAATAATAGTAGAATATGGACAATAAGCTTGCCTTTCAGGTCTTTCCTTCTCGTAATCTGGGTGATTATTATTCAACTAGCTTTGCCCTGTGGTTTAACCCGTACCGCAAGAACCGTAAAGTTTTACGGAATAAAAAGTATCATATGTGTTATTTCAAGTTGAAATCTATTTTTGTTCCAAACTTAAGACAAATCCGTCCAGTAATTTTTGCTTGAATGAGTAACCAATATCCTTACAATCTTTCACGTTTATAATATTAGTAGGATCATTACTTAAACTACTATTTGACGACAACTTTGGTGTAATGGTCAAGAAGTTGATAATAAACCAAGTCGCGAGTTCGATCCCCGCTCTTTACAAACATTTGTGTGCATGAACATGTCTGTTTGTACTGGTCTGGGTGTTATATGTATTTATTACGTTTATTTGTTATGCCACTGTTGATTCGGATATCTGTAACACAAGTGCTTAAGCTACTTACCACGGAGTCAGTTCAATGTATGTGATGTTGTTGTATATTTATTTCCACAGAAGTGGCGTCCCCCCTCGACGGCACGGACGGCGCGGTGCCGCTGCCGCTGCCGTTCCTGCCGCCGCCGCTGCTGCCGCCGCTGCCGCGCGCGCCGCCGCCGCTGCTGCCGCCGTTGCCGCGCCCCCCGCCGCTGGGACGGCTGCCTTCGCCGCACCCGCCTAGGTAAGTGCAAGGATCACATTAAAATTACATCGACCTTAGTAGTCATCAACCTCTATTGTTGAAAGAATCTGGCAACATTATTCGACTTTTTTCGGTAGAACTGACCTTTGCTGCCAGATTTATCGCGGGAAGCCTTAACACGTCAAGCCTATATGGCTCGCTATGTTGTCCTCTTACATGTCAAGCGTTATGGGGCTTGTTATTAAATCTCTTATGATCTAGGGACGGTAACTTTACTACTCTGCCAAGAGCTGGTATCCAATAGTAGCGTCGCCGCTCGTCGACATGAAGGGTAGGTAAGTACTTCAAAAGAGAAAAAAAGATAACTGATCTCTTAAGTGAATTTGGTAGATCTCGAGTGATGATGACGATGATGTATGTGACGATGACCATCGTCACATACATGTCCGGTTGTCAAGGTTGCAGTCCAAAATTAGTTTATCAGTAAAGCAAGTACCAGTGACTTGAGAATGAACTCTCTAAAAGTGAATTGGGACAGAAACTAATACATTTCTGTGAGAACGTGAGTAAGTAGCGTAACCCTAGCCCCCCGCCGCTGGGACGGCTGCCTTCGCCGCATCCACCTAGGTAAGCACTAAAGTCTCTTCAACATGACATCGTTCTTCCTTCCTAGTCATCCGCTATTATTGTAGTAGTGACCTTGGCGGTAACCTACTCCACTGCCACGAGCTGGTATCCAATAGTAGCGTCGCCGCGGACGGCACGGTGCCTTTGGTGCTGCCGCTTCTGAAGTCGCCATTAGTGCCGCTATTGCCGCGACCCCCACCGCTAGGCCCTTCACCATACCCACCTATACAAACGTTACCCATCTTTGAACAATTCTCGGGAATTCCAGTGAATTCATTTGACATCATCCGGTCACTGGCACTGATGGTCTGGATAAAGATAAAACGTTACTTCCATTCGTAACAAGTTCATGACGTCACTTTAGAGTCAATTCCACTGAATTTCTAATGCACAGCTTAAAGGTCTTACTGACTGTGTAAGATTATTCAGTTTTATTTGCAAAATTATTGTCTGTTGAGTAAATAGTTTCATAATAATGTCATGTCAGCATTCTGTTATTCACATATGTGACTGCCTCGTTGGTGTAGTGGCAAAGTTCCTGCCTTCCATCCGAGAGGTCCTGGGTTCGAATCCCAGGTCGAGCCGAAATTGTTTCTGAGATTTCTGTCATGAATTTCTCAAAAACAGCTAGGAGTCGGGAAGTCGGAAAGCACGTTAAGCTGTTGGTCCTGCGCCTGATCTCTCTCCGGTCATGTTGGATTGCCGTCTCACCGAACTTTGAAAGTGATGGAACTGTGACTGCACCTGTGTATTGCGCTCACACTTGTGCACTATAATATCTCCTGCGTAGTTGGCTGATCACTGTTGAGATTGGCCGCCGTGGTCGAAATCGGCCTGGAGGACTATTATTAATTGGTGTTTTGGATAAAGTTTAAATAGGTACTAACATCTTCAGCATAAAATCACTTAAAAACTTATTATGCATTTTTTTACCCTTATTATTCACATATGTTATTCATTCCGACAGATACGGCGACCGGCGTTACTCACCCGAAAGCAGATACTCACCGGAGAGTCGGTACTCGCCGGAGAGCCGCTACTCGCCGGAGACGGTGCGCTACTCGCCCGACAGCCGCTACTCGCCGCGACGCCGCTCGCCCTACTCGCCGCGCTCGCGCCGACGATCTTCCAGGGAGAGGTAAGAAAAGATAGAACTGCAAATACAAACTACTCAATCGAAAGCCCAATCAATACCGATTGTCCATTATCTTTCACCGAATAAAGTACGAAAAACATTATTTAGATTTTCCACTGTAAACTTAATCGAAAATAATCAGTGACTGCTTTTGACGTCATTGTTGTACCTGGTTAACTAATTAGGTACACTCAAAATCAGCCAGACAATGATATCAAAACTAGTATTTTGAATTCTTTATTTGTTTTTCTTGTGATGAAATATTTAATCTAGATTATTCAAAAAAATACTTGGTTAATCAATAAGATTGTGCTTTATGTTTTGGGTTTATATCATGATGAAACCTCCACGTAACAGAAACCGGCGGATGAACTGATTATTTATTATTCGATTAAAATAAAGGTTTACAACGGATAATCCAAATAATGTAGGTATTTCGAACTTTATTCGGTATAAACTGAGCTTTAAATTGAGTAGTATGAAGTACTGAAAAATAAAATCATTTACTTGTAAGATGGCTAGGCTGACAGCAAAAATATATTACCATAACACCATCTGTCCCTAATTAGGTGACCACGGCTGTAGAAAGGCATTAAGTCTGTCATATATCCCAATATCATGAGTGCTCATTTCCTCACACCCTCGATCAAGGCTATACGACAAAATGGGTGACAAAGCTGGCCTGGGGCCAGAGGTATAGGACGTGCCATATAATAATAACGCTGACGGTCACCTGCGCACTAGGAGGCCTTATAAGGTTCTAATTGGTATGATGACACCTATCTTAAATATTTTCAAGACCATGGCGTTTGAAAAACATAGCCCCTATGAAGTTAATACAACCAGTATATTTCCAAAAAGCTTTAGAAACCAATTTTTGAACACACAAAATTCGGCCAATTGACTCCGATTTCTAATACACTACCGTGACGTACGTCACGTTTTTGTATTCTCATAAAAAATCTATGGAGGCAGATCGTTTTGACAGATAATAAGGAGTATGTCAACGATTGGTAGTGTCATCTAGCCTATTGGTGGCGAAGTGAGGAAGGAACGGGTATTTCGCCGCCGCGAGCGAGCATTCTTTTGACGTGACAACGTCTTATAATTCGATGGAGCCGGTTGCACGCACCAAAAAACATGACTCATGCGGCGTTACCTCGCTCTGAGGCGTTCCATTTAAGGTTTGCAGTTCAAGCGAGAGCGTGCAACGAGCAACAAAGAGGCACAATCTTATGACGTTGTCACGTTCAACTATCGTCAGTAAGCCGACTTTACTGACACCCGATTTTTTTTATATAGCGCGACTTATACTGTAGTAGATAGATTTTTTTCATCCCATCTATTCGAAAAAGACGATTTTGGTCGCCTTTAAGTGCGCCCAAAGGTGATGCTTCTAAGCGACATAGGTACTATTACTCTACTCTTTGCCACAGACTGTCCAGCGGGCAGAAATGAGATTTTGGTCCTCTTTATTGAAATAAGTGCGACCAAAAATTATTTTGCTAACACTTATTGAATTTGGAACATCTTAAAGTTTCCCGCCGAACGCAAGAGACTGGCTGGTTAGACGGCACGTCCGTCGACCATCACCCCGCCGCCGCCGCTGGCAACTGAGTAAAAAAAAAACGCGCGAACTACGGCCCGCGTTTTCATAAATTTTCACATTCAAGTTCTTGGTTTTGATAAATTATATAAATATTATTATTCAATAATTAAATTTTATTAAAACTGGGCCGCTTTTTATTTTCTCATAGAGGGTGATGAAAAGTAGAGTGTATCATTTGGACGCAAATATATTTTTGGCTCGGGCGACGTACTTTGAATCCCTCGCTTCGTTCAAGATTCTACTTTAGAATCCCTCACTTCGCTCTGGATTCAAAAAAGCGCCCTCGCCGTAAAGATATTATTTTGCTTCCTCATGATACAATCTACTATTTTTTCTCCGACAGACGTTTCTTTACTGCCTCTTTATTCTCTGAGCAATTCTCTTGTTTACTGCAGATACGAAGACGGGCGGGGCTCGCGGTCGCGGGCGCTGGCGCCGCGCGCGGGGCCCGCGGACACCGAGGCGGAGTACAACTCCGACAGCCCCTCGCGCCGGCCGCGTCGCCGTCGCCGGTACTCCAGATCGGGTCAGTGTAACACCAAATACTAAAAAAATCATCAAACATTACCTACAATGCTCTGATCCCAAAGTTAATTATAGCTCAAGCACTTGTATAATACTCTGATCACAAATTGAGTAGCTGAAGCACTTGAGTTATGAAAATAAAAAACAACGAAGGTACCACAAACATTGAAAATTGGTTTCCGACATTGTCCACTCACGTAATGTGTTGAGGCCGTAAGAGATTTTTTAATCGACCAAAAATACGAATCGTATTTATATTTTAAATCAAGACCATCGTATTATACGATGCACATATCAACATTTATTTAATCGTTATTACCACAAAAAAAATACTTTGAAAAAATTATGAACATAATACCAAAAAAAAAACTTAATAATTTTACTACGCGGCACAAAGCAAGTGCCATCGTGTTGGTAGTAAAAAAAAGTGTTCATTTAGAAAAACAAATCATGTATATATGCTCATAATAATAATACATAACAAATAAAAGCGTGCTTATTAGATTTTATGACCAGATGTTTACGTTACGTTACGTTTTTTAAGTATAATTAATTATTATTATTTATATTTCAAGAATTATGTGTCAATTAAAATATTCATAGAATCAAAAATTTCGGTTTCAGGTCCAAGTTCAGGGTCGGGGTGTTCGTCGGAATCGGATAAATGAAAGTCGCTTAGTGTTCGTTAGGTAATTCTACTATGATCTATTGTTGAGGCCAAAATATAATCGCGGTTGATAGGCGCTGAGGTGCTTTTCTGCGACGGGGACCGCATTTCACTCGCATGGAAAATACGACACTGTGACAGAGTCCCTATTCCAAAATATTTCTTTAAAAAGACACGTACGTTCAAATGACAGCTCGTCAAGTTAAAATTGTGGCATAATATAAGGGCGATTTGGCAATAAAAAAATTGCTATCGTCTGCACACGCTAATCGTTTTGACGAATTTCATTTTGTCGGTACTACACTACATAGTATGAAGCAAAAACGCTTCCCGCGTCTGCCCCTATGCCAGTATGATTACATCTTTAAAACTACTTAACGCATATTGATGCAGTTTTTTTAAAAATGTTCTAGAGGACGATTTATACGTCAAGAACACGCTTGATAATATGAATTTAAGGCGTGCGAAGCCGTGTGAAAAAGCTAGTATTTACTTTGGAAATGTCGTGTGGCGTCTCAGTTGTCGCGATATGCGGTCCATCGCGGAAAAGCACCTTTAACTGACTTTATCAATCACAACGGAATTGGTGCGAGAGTAGATGATCGCTTTACAAAAACACTGTTAGGATTAATATTAGAAAACTAGTAACAAATTAAAGAGCAGAGAATTATGTACGCTGCAGCTCAGGAATAAATGAATTATCACAAGAGACTGTATTTTATATGTTTCCGTCGTTACATCTTGTCATTTTTTTAAACTTTTATGTGTCATTTATATACCTACCATACCTACTACTCAAAACTTGCTTATTCCAATTACATATTTCCTACCTATTTATCTACCGTTTATTTCTTCTTTATTGGCATCTCTGAAAGCTATGAATTGTCCAAAGAAAATTCACTTCCAATTAATTTATGGTAATCTATTCTAACTTTAAAACTAGCTAGGGTGTAGGTATAATCAGCATTTATTTACATACTTAAATTCATTACATTTAATTCGATAAAGAATATTTTCTACTCGCACTAAATGACTTATTGCTTCGCTCATGTCATAAAAGTTTGATCCGTTCGTTATATTGATCAATGGTTATGATACAATGTTTTATTCGAATAAATATTATTTATTTTTGTTTATATCTCAAACGCAATTTCAGCTACCCTAATCAAATAAAGTGGAATAAGCGGACCACATAAACATAGTAAAAAAAATGTGAAATCAACCTCACCTCACATCAATAATGTATGATTGTAAAGCATTTCTTTTATGTATTAGTGGACATTAATTTTAAAACTAAATCTGTAGCAAGTTTTTTTATAAGTTCCACACTATAAAATCATTCTTACTAGATTTTTAACTGTTCACTTGTTTTGTCATTAGTTTGGATCTAATAGACATACTCCGATTCGTCAAATTTTTCGTGTAGTGCGACTTAGTTTTCGGATAAATTTATAAGTCTATACATCTATATAATTCTAGGTAGTCTTCCATATTTTTTTGAAAAATCCTAATTAATATTCACTGCTAAAATTTTTATGTGTAACTTTATTTGTGTTTGTACTTATGTTCTGACCACAAAATGTAGTAGTTGAATGTTAAAATAATTGTTAACTAATTGCCATCCTGTAAGCAATAATAGCAATATGTTTCAAAGTCACAGCTCATCGACTGCAATCTTTAATTTATTGAACATTGTTGTTTATTAGTCACTTAATGTATTATATTAGATACGATTTAAAATAAATAATTTTATCTATTCATAAATAAAGTATTTTCATTTATTACTATGTAAATAAAACACCAATTAAAAAGTTTATAAAGTATATTTTATAACTAGAAAAACGAAGTAAATAAAAATATTTAAATATGGCGACAATTTGTTCTTAAGCGATAATTTCGTCACAGGTATTGGATACAGTGGGTTTCCTGGGAATAATAAGTTACATGCTCTAAAAGAGAAAAATAAAATGCAGCTAAAATTATGGAACGACGTTCCAAGGCTTGAAACTGGCTGGATCTGGTTCGTCCAACTGAAACAAAGCAATAGAAGTTTTATAGAAATAATAGGAAAAGTTTAATCAGTATGGGTTGATTATGAACGGTTACATTTTCATTTATTATACGAGGGTGGATCGAAAAGTTCGCGGCCTAACACATAAATGCTTGAACTATTTTAATGTAACTGACCTCATTCGATAGGTTTACTCTCTGATTGTCAAATTGTGAAATTTTATCGCAATAGCATTAACTGTTATACATAAAACGGAATTTTGTGAGAATTTGTGCAGCGTTTTTAAAGAATGGAGAAAATTGAGCAACGTGCGGTCATCAAATACCTGTTTAAAAAAAACTAACTCCAAAAGAGATTCACGAAGATATGTTAACAACATTGGGGGAATCTGCTCCATCGTATACGGCGGTAAAAAAGTGGGTTCCTGAATTTAAACGCGGACGAGAGAGTATTGAAGATGACCCTCGCTCTGGCCGCCCTGTGACGTCTAGGACTGAAAAAAACATCGAGAAAATCTGTGATCTGATATTGACAGATCGAAGATTGACCATCAGGGAGATTGCAGACACTATTGGCAACTCGTATGAACGAACACAAAATATCATAGTCAATGAATTTGGATTTTCTAAGGTTTCTGCGCGGTGGGTACCCAGATTGCTTTCAGTCGAATACGCCTCACGATTTCTCGCGACTGTTTGGAAATGTTTGAGGCTGATCCACGAGATTTTTTGGCCAGATTTGTAACTTTGGATGAAACTTGGGTACACCACTACACACCAGAGTCAAAACAGCAATCCAAGCAGTGGAAAAAACCTGATGAACCGATTCCAAAAAAAACAAAATAATTTTGTCAGCTGGCAAGGTGATAGCGTCAGTTTTTTGGGATGCAAAGGGTGTTATCATGGTAGACTACCTTGCAAAAGGTGAAACTATACACTCGGCTTATCACCCTCTTACGTCGCTTGCGTGAAACAATCAAAGAGAAAAGGCCAGGATTACTCAGCAAGAAAGTGTTGTTCCATCAGGATAATGCACGCGTTCACACGTCTGTTGAATCTATGGCTCAAATTCGTGATTGTAGTTTTGAATTACTGCCCCATCCCTCCTATTCCCCTGATTTGGCACTTTCAGACTTTCATTTATTCCCAAACCTAAAAAAACACCTTGGAGGTCAAACATTTTCATCAAATGAGGAGGTCGAAGCTGCGGTGGGAAACTTTTTTTATGACCGGCTTACAGGAACCAGATGGAAGAAGTGCATAGAGTTAAGTGGAGATTACGTGGAAAAATAAAAATACTTTTGCTTATATTTAGTATTGTTTTCTTGCTGAGGCCGCGAACTTTTCAATCCACCCCCGTACTATTGAAAATGTAAATGGTCATTACATTTTTTTTTTCAATATGTAGTATAAACACAGGTACTGAAGTGGACATCTGTCAGTCAGTTTATGCATTTTACAGGTGGCTGTTCTACCCATGTATTGTCAATATGTCAATACATATATTTTATGAACCAACCTATTTTTTTACCAAACCGGCTATCATTAGGGAGTTTTAATTTGTGGGACCGAATTTAACTAATCTAGACCGTTATTGATTAGTATTGGGTATTTGAGACGACCAATCGTTGATATAAATTTTACTGTCAAAATGCCAATCTCTCATAGATTTTACTCTTATATGGAGATACTAACTTGTGACGTCATCATTGACACTCGTCAATCGGTGTACTTTTGTGAAATCAAATAATCAATGAAAAATCAAATAATACGCATTATAAGAAATGGTTTTGACAAATATGGGTATGGAATGTCTATTATTATATTATTTGTTTAAGAGAATGTCTTTTCTATTAGCCTGTGTCGCTTAGCTAGGGCCTTAAAATATGATTGAGGTACCGTTCTATAAATCGCGGCGAGTAGACTAGGCGAAAACTCCTAACATTTGTTCGAACTTTTACGCGGACGAAGTCACGGCGGCTGCTTGTCTATTTTGAGTGGTGTCAAATACCGGTCGTAGGTCGTGAATCGCAACAAACCTTTTTCGTGATATGATCGACGCAGGCCATGCGTATGCGCGCCGAAGTGGCGGGCGCTTCAAGCTCGAAGTGTAGCGGTGCGCCCGCGTCGGCACGCGCCGCCTTTATCGCCTCCTTGATAGCGAAGAATATTGAACTCGCCAGGAATAGCGGCGGCTCGCCTACAGCCTGGAATTGGAAATATGAGATACATAACACAACCCAGTCGTCTTATACAAAACAAAAAATATTGAATACTAAAATTCTTGTTCCTACTTTTTTAGTTTAACAAAGTATTGGGGGCTGATTCATTTTTAAAATATGACAACTCGTAAAAAAATCAGTAAAATTGACCAGTCAGGGAATCGTTCCCAGGATTTCAGAGCTGACGACACCGACTCGACTCGAAAACCGGTGCGAACGCCAATTTCTCACTGACCTTTTAGCATGTGCTAAAATAAACTGGAAGTCAACGATCAATCTAGTGAGATAAAGGGAGAAAACTGTAGATTACATCCTGTAATATAGAAGATGTTGCAATAATTTCTGGTGTATTGGCCTAAGACCATAATTTGCTTAAGTTTTGTATACTCGGTGACGGTAAATTCTGGTTGTCGAGTTAAACAGGGAATTGATAGTGAAATATTATTCTAATACTAGTCCAACTTACCTTTGAAGAGTATACAGCTCTAACGTTTGGCGCCCCCTTGAGTAGAGATACATTGAACTCCTGCGGAATGTCACCGAAGCCTGGTATTTTGTAAGCCCCGGGTCCTCTTGAGTACAGTGTTCCCGTCGGTGAGTAGATCAACTCTTCAATAGTGAACAAACCGTACCCCTGAATGAACGCTCCTTCAATTTGTCCAATATCAATAGCTGGGTTCAGACTCGATCCCAAGTCCATAACTATATCGGTTCTTATTACTTGATGGTCGCCACTCAGACAATCGATTTCCACTTCCGAACACGCGACCCCATAAGTGAAGTAGTTGAAAGGCTTCCCTGTGTTTGTTTTGAAATCATATCCGATGTCTGGAGTGGCATAAAAGCCGGTCGCAGACAGACTAACTCGGTCGAAGTGAGCCGCTAACACCCATTCTTCCCATTTTCCGTTAGGGTTCTTGTCTTTATAAGGCTGAAGGCGGTCGATCAGGGTTTTGCATGCGTTTAGCACCGCCATACCATTGAGATCCGACCCAGCACTGGCTGCCGTAGCTGATGTGTTTGGTACTTTATCAGTCGCCGTCTCACTTATGTGAATTTTGGATATGTCGACTCCGAGGACGCGGGATGCCACTTGAATCATCTTTGTGTGCAACCCTTGCCCCATTTCGGTACCTCCGTGAGATACAAGCACAGATCCGTCCACGTATATAATAACCAAAGCGCCCGCTTGGTTCAAAAACTTTTCCGTGAATGCTATACCGAACTTTGTCGGGATGATTGAGATTCCTCGTTTTCTCCAACGATGTTGCCTGTAATTCAAAATTGCAAATAAATTCATTGCAGTGTACAGATAGCAATAATGCCCATTGTGTATGGCATATTAAACATTGTTGCATGCTAGAAGATACACAGAGATGAAAATACATACTTATTGAAATTATCAATATTCCTCTTCCTTTCTAACATGTTGCTCTTTTCGACACACTCGTCCCAACATTTCTGCAGAGTACAATGCGTCAAGACTTGACCGTAGTGCGTCGTCAAGTTCTCACGATACAAGTTCAATTTGCTCAGTTCTTCGGGTGTCTTTTCCAAAGTAGATGCTAGGTGGCGCAACATACACTCAGCACCAAACATTCCTTGTGGCCCACCGAAACCTCGGAAAGCTGTATTCGAAGGAAGGTTGGTCTTACATACATGAGCTGTCACTTCTACGTTGGGAATGTAATACGCATTCTCGAAGTGGAACAGAGCCCTTTCGACAACCTGAAAAAAAACCAGGAATAATTCAACCAACTCAGTGGTTTATCTCGTAACGATAATGGTGTTGTTACTAACTGTCATCTTGTATTTGTTTTAGCTGAGATAAGATAACGAGAACGACAGTCTTATAATATAATTGTATATTGATTATGATATGATACGTTGATTTACTCTTACGTTTTATAAACTATCACTATCATCGAATCGTGTACCATTTATCAATATATTTTTTATGAAAACTTACAGGTCCGGACAAATCCATCGAATAACCAGCATTATTGTAAATGTTCACAACAGCTCCCAACATTACTCCATCTTTGCTCGCAGCCAGTTTGTATTTTATTAAAAACGGATGCCTTGTTCCAGTCATCACCATGTCTTCGTCTCGGTCCAACATCATACGGACTGGCCTGGTCAGCTTATGTGCAGCAAACGCCACTGGCAAAGACGTCAGCAGACCTCGAGACTCCTTGCCGCCAAAACCACCACCCATCCGTTTTACTCGAGCCACTATTCTGTTCATTGGGACGTGCAGTACGTGACTAGCTAGTTTCTGCAAAGGATAAAGTTAGTACAGATTAAAAAATTTACCTATTTCCAATAAAAAAAATCTCTATAAAAAGATTAAACCAAACTTACAGCTATCTCTGATGGATGTTGGCTAGAGCAAAATATTTCCAATTCATCGTCTTCTTTTTTAGGAATAGCAAACGCAGCGTGTGTTTCTAAATAGAAATGCTCCTGTCCACCGATTCGACTTTGACCTTCAATGATGACATTGTTTTTGTCCTCGAATACAGAAGTAACATCTCCTCTTCTTATCGTTTTTGGGAACTGTGGAAAGAATGATTTGTGCCTTATCGCATCTTCTATTGTAACTATTATTGGTTGAAGTTCTTCATATGTGACTTTGACCATCCTGGCCGCCGCTTGAGCTGTAGCCTGATCTTCGGCAACAACGGCTCCTATTATTTGACCCTGACTGGTAACCTTCTCGCTTATGAACAGTTCTTCATCATGGAAAATAGGACCAATTTTATTTTGCTCTGGAGTCAAATCTTTGGCTGAATAAAATGCCACAACTCCAGGTTGCTTCAGTGCCTCTTCTGCATCAACCGATATTAGCTTAGCATGTGCTTTTGTACTAAGAACGAGAGCTAAATACAATTCGTTTTCTGCAGTTGGAATGTCATCACAGTAAATCGCTTCCCCCGTCGCTTGCTTGAAGGCTGACAAGTGCTGTACGGGCCTCCCAACCATGTCGGTTTTCAACTGCTTATCACCAACTAATTCGAAGTATTGCGAACTCTTTGGCATACTTCCATGAAACTGTTCTGCCCCACTGCTATGATAAGGTTTGATAAAGTCATCATTAACATAGTCTTCGCACATTTCTTTACCAATTGCCAGGTATGACTTTAGGAACAAACTCATCGTTAATGCTCTTCTAAACTGGATATTACCACCAGGTGCTGCAGGGTCGAGAGGCAACTCATCTAGGAGAGCACTATAAGCCATTTCAAGCATTTCTTCATTCCATTTGCGCCCCTTGAGTAATTCACTAGTTTTTGGTGTTAATTTAGTAACTGGTGCCATGCCACCAAATGCAACATTAACATATTTTATGACGTTCGTATTCTCTTCGAATTCCACATTTATAGCTGCTGTAACTATAGAAATGTCATCTTCTCTTCTTTTAGCCTGTTTAATAGCTTTAACATATTGGTACTTTTTTGAAAATGGGATTTCAACAGACAACAAGATTTCATCGGGTTTGACTACATTTTTCCTGTATCCCGTAAAGAAGTTTTCGTCCATTAGAACCGATCGATGCCCTCCTTGTTTACTAAGCAAATTTAATTTTACTTTCAATGCCATTAAGATAGGGTTCAGATCGGAAATAGGACTACCGGTCATAATATTTCCTCCTATTGCAGCCACATTTCTAATCTGTTTTCCTGCAAACCAATTTAACATTTCTACAATCGGTATCAGAGTCCGTGTCCTACGACGTGTGAAATTTTGGATGTACCGCCTAAAAGTTGTTTCTATTTCCATTAGCGTTACAGCGGCTCCCACAGTTAAACCGTTTTCATTCTCTACAATTGTGTTCAGTTCGGATACAAGATTTGGCATTATTATGGTTGGGTAAACGCAATGTTTGAATTTTACTTCTACTCCAACTTCAGTATTTCCCACCACAATTTTAGCATCTGGGTATTGCTTTTTAAGGTTCAACAGTTTAGACAATTCTGTTGGTCTATGCCAAGTTGTAGTTTTTCCTTTGAATACTAAATATTGCTCGTCATAAACCGACGATAATTTCAATTCTGGTGGAAAAATGGGTTCTTGACTAGGGTCGTATGGTAAAAATGATGACTTGTCAAAGATATAGTCGGTTTCGCTTTGATTTTTATCAGTCTTATTTTTGCAGCAGTCTTTTCCCATGGCGCATGTGGTTCTTTGAGTACCATTGGTTGGGACATCAGCAACTCGCTGTTGCTCCCAATCTTCGATAAAGGTTTTATAGCCTTCAATGATTGCTCGATAGCCTGTACATCTGCACAGATTGCCTTGGAATGCTACTTCCATATCTGAGTATGTTACTTTGGAGCAGGATCTGAGTAAAGCGTACATGGACATGACAATGCCTGGGGTGCAAAACCCGCACTGGGAGCCGTGTGCTTTGGCAATTCTCTCTTGAACTGGGTGGAGTTTTGTTTTCGTAGAACCAATACCCTCTATTGTCGTGACGGCGAGTCCATGCATCGCACAGACTGGAGCGAGGCATGCGTTTACAGCAAAGTGACTGATTTCTTGTTAAGGAAATTTACGTTTCAACAATACAGATTCTTAAATTACGTTACGTTAACAGTTTCATTGAATTAACAACTCTAAAGTAAATTTTAAGCTAGCTTGGTTTTAGTGTCTGAATAAGATAAGGCAAATAAACAAAAACAAAACTTTATCATTATTGACGAACACTAAGTATATATCATTGCTGACGAAACTTACTGACATACCATAGCTAGCATTAGCCATTTACTGTTTTATTGTAGCATTTACTGATTTTATAATAAAGTCAAATCACACAAACCTGGGCCAAATAGGCCTGTTATTGTTTTGCTATTCATGTGGGTTTGTCCTAGAAAGACTTAGATTATGTCCTAGAAAAACTTAGATTCGGTAAAGGATACACCAATTTGTTCTCTTTGCGGTTGAGTCTGGATACCATGACGGTGCAGGCGCCGCAACCGCCCTCCGCGCAGCCCAGCTTGGTGCCCGTCAGGCGCAGCTTCTTGCGCAGGTACCACAGCAGCGTCCATTCTGGTTCAGGGTGTGGTTCTATCACCTGTGGTGTTGAAACTGAATTGAAAAGCAGTTTTTTACAGCCATATTTTTGTAGGTAATGTAGCAAGCTAAAGTGGCAGTGGGCTGGCCATGTCTGTCGCAGAACCGACGCGAGGTGGAACAGGAAGGTTCTCGAATGGAGACCACGCTTAGGTCAACGTAGTGTGGGACGCTCCGCAGCTAGATGGACAGATGACCTGAAGAAGGTAGCTGGTAGTGACTGGATGCAAAGGGCGGGAGATCGTGCGCTGTGGCACTCCTTGGGGGAGGCCTATGTCTAGAAGTGGACTGGAACAGGCTGATATATGAATATGTTTGTAAGTTACCACTACTCATTATTATCAGCATCCCCTGGTCCACCCACATTTAATTTAAATAAAAAAAAGATTTCCAGATTGATCCTGACCTCAACACAGTACTTAATTAAGAAATGTCCTGAAGACTAATTATAGGTACCTTTATAGAAAAATCGATTGATATTTTTGATTGTCAAGAAATCAAGTCTCAATTCTAGAGTTCTCGGTCCAGTTAGACGTCTAAAAAAGTTACACCCTGTATTGATCAAACTAAGCGCAAATTTTTCAATAGTCAGATAAATAGTTATCGGACTGTTTAATATAAGCTGACCGAGTTTAGGATGACATTCGGATTCACCGTCTGCACAATGTAAAGTTTGATATTTTAAATTAAGACGGTTTCTAAGAATTATATCGGACTGTTAGCGCTATCTGTCTATTGAAAAATCGGCCCTCACTAAGTTAACAGTGTAACGAAAATACTTGACCCCGTACTGTTCACCGATAATATTTAAAGACAAGATTGTCATAGTCTGACTTTTAGTAAGCGCACCGGAACATCTCAGAAATAACGCAAAGAAACTTCGCATTGTAATATTCCATGACAATTATCGCAAACTTTATTGAATCATAATGACGCAACTTATTTAGTAGATGAAATGGCCTCAACAAATTAATGCGCGAATCGTCGTCATCGCATCGTATCTGGTGGCAGGGGTCAGTTCTTGCTATTATCGGTACAAGACAGTTGTTACTAACAAACACGTACAAACTTGAAATGTAACAAAGTATAATCCGACCTGTAGTACTGCGTAGCCTCTCAGCTGCTGGTCTCATCATCAGGCTATGACTATGAATTACCAATGCATGCTAACGGTTTAGCGTAAGTAGTAAGACAAATCGTGCAAGTGAATAAACTGTTTAATTTTTTTTTAGTATAAAATTAAGCCCGGTGTATGTGATCAATGACTAGTGAATTTTGATTGCCTATATATATTTCTTTCTTAGGGAAGGATCCAGGTTAAATTTATTTGGCGCGTAGCTCCAGCGGGCAATACTATACTATCATAGTAATCTAACTCATAGCCACTGATCAGTGATCTGAGCACTAATTGGTTACATCAAAACAAATGAAACACATACCTATTGGTTAATAAGATTATCAGGACCGGACTACCTAAACCTAGCTACGCATAGATTTGTCGCTTTAGCCAGATTGGAATGTGTGGCAATATTCTTAAACCGAGAAAGATACTTAGACATAAATATAAACTGATAAGGCCAAATTATAAAACTGGTTTTGGAGGCAATGTGCCCGTCCCAAGCCGGCATACACGACCAAATAGTTACTTAATATAAAAACGATGAAAGTCAAAGAAACTCGTTGAATAAGTATCGATAAGTAATAAGTAAATATAAATAAATAAAATTCGTGATTTACCTACTTCAAAAATTACGATGTCTTCACTTTTTTTTTTGCCGTGACTAAAAATGTTGATCAAAACGTTGCAAAATTTGGAGCTAGTTATTTAATTGTGCTTAATCGCGAAATAAAACACGTCATTTCGAAATCCGCTCAAATTACATACTCGGATATTATTAAATTGCAACCATCGTGTTTTAAATTACGCGTAAAAGCAATTAGTATGTCGGATTTTTATACAAGTTTACCTAGATTATTTAATTTAATTTTTAAATTCCTTTTTTAACTTAAAATAAATAGAACAAGCAAACATTTCAACACAGTTTACGAAGATATTGTAATATCTGTTCAAGGAAACAACGTTTATACCGACTTAATACGCCTTTTTGACGAATGATTGGTTCTTTTCATGATCACATTATATAAAGGTTGCTATATTAGTCCTAAATCTTGGTTTCAAAGCCTTTAAGTCTTCGTGTATCACCTTTTTTGTATGCTTCCTAAATTATTCTTGATTACCCACCAATTACGCGGTCCGTACCTACAAGTTCCCACTTCTTAGACTAGTGTTAATTGAATACTTACTTTTTTCCCGTTGACATAGAAAACTAAAATGGTGCTGACACCGGCTTCTTCTTCTAAGTTTAGCAGTCCCATTTTGTTGTTTTTATCACTGGTACGGGACCTTTATACGTCTATCTCACTACGCATCTAAAACACCACTGGCTGACTGGCTGGCTGGATTCGATTGACAGAATTGACAGACCGCGCGATGTTGCGCCCGCGCTGGACTATCGCATATTGGCTGAGAAATAAATTGTAAACAACTTATTTATCTATATCCTATACTAACTTATCCAGTTCAATGACAATGTTATATCTATGACATTATTTCGTAACGTGCGCGAGTGCAAGAAATTGATAAATTGATTAATTGTTAAGAAGTGTTAACTATATGTTTGAGCACAGCTGCTTAAAAAAACAATGTTCTCCGATCACTTGTGCATTCTGCTTGCGTATATTCCTCATTGCACATTCAACAGTTACACTATAATTGACTATAAGAATTCCACTTTGACTACATTTAAAACGAGTTGTCGCAAGTACAAGGCTAAATAATTAGTTTAAAGTTGTGGTCGGCTTATTATCTTAATAAATTCAGAGACGTTGTGAATTTCATAACAAAACAATCAATCAGATTTATTGTACTTAATAAAAGCTTTGAGATATACATGAAAATGGTTTAATCATGGCAAGGTACTCTATACTTTAAATTAACAAGTACTTGATAATAACACTCATACAACTTGTTATGTTAATCTTAGGAACATATCAATGCAATAACAACAATTCTATACGCAAAAGATAACAAATAAACAATGAATAATATAAGTTATTAAACTAAAATCTACTTAATTTGTATTTCTTACCCAAATACAAATTAAATTCGAGTTACGTTTCACGAAAAGGAAAAATAACATTTTTGTTTTAATCTGTACTTTGATTAATTAGGTAAAATATTTTTTTTAGTTAGGCGATTACATTCCAAGGCTTTCCGTCTTGCAATATCGATGGTTTCACCTGAAAATAATAAACAAAAATGTTTTAAAACGTAACAAACAACCTAACGCGTGGGACACTGCACTAACTATACAGAGGAGTTAGACAATTATTAATTAACGAGGACAAGATAGGCAATTACTATTGTAAGTAGGTACAGCTGATCAACTTCCCACGCGTTCCGGCTGAGGTGCAAAGTACGCGGAGGAGGCGCGGCATTTCTAAAATGATTGCTTAGATTGAATTTTCTGAAATGAACGTGTCCCAAATAGTCTAATTAAAATCCTTGTTATTAACGCATGCGTATTGAAAGAAAAACTTAAGAAGTTAACGAACTACAGCATTAGCTGGCTCTATCTCAGCCTTCCTATAGGGCCAAGGGCAATCTTCAGCTCAACACCCGACACCTTAAATTAAGGATCAGTCTCAACATATAGTGCACTAAGTGCGCTTCGCTCCATCGCACCCGAGGCCGACATGACACTTATCCAATTGTCCCCCACGGTCAAATGACTGCACAATTAAAAGTAGGTAACCCAAGCAAGAGTACCTGTTGGGTTATACGATCCTCGCAGGCCATTCTAATCCGCTCACAAGTCGCCGGTAGATTGAGTGTGAATTGCGCGGGAGCACCAGCGTCGAGACGCGCAGACTTTATGGCCTCTTTGATGGCGAAGAAGACAGATGCAGCGAGAAACAACGGCGGCTCTCCAACAGCCTGGAAAAAGCGGTGGTGTCAACATGGTCGGGGTATGACTTTAGCTTCTCTTTGCGGTGTGGCACAACTGAATGTGATATTGCTTATCAGAGTTGATGACACTGTGCTAAATAATAAACTATTTTCTAAAAAAGGGTATAACTTTCTAACCTTCATTTGCTGTCATTTTAATCATGTATTTAGAATTTTAATCTATTCTATAATGTACAAGAGGCGGACTTAATGCTAAAAATGTGTGAACACGCATTCGATCTATCAAAGATTGGTATGTCAACGTTTGGTGGCGCCATCATCGGTATTGTTGTTATAACCCATCGTATGCCTAAGCTTTCCAAAACCGAGCGCAATGTAACCCAGTTTTACAATAACTTACTCAGACATTTTGTATAATACCACACTCTTTTCGCATTTGTGACAACACAGACAAAGATAGCATGCGAATTAGATGCCCACTAGAACATAGTTACGTACATGAAGTAACATGTATAAACTAGTGCGATTTATTATAAGACTCAATTAGGAACTTGTACTGATTGAAACCACGGACACATATCTTGAGGTCATTGTTCCGGACCTCACAAACCTTGACCTCTAATTCGACGCACAGTTGCCAAAGATAATTTGATGTATTTTAAGCTAAGTTCAATCAATGTTAGGAACAAAATTACATTATGAAATGTACCATTTCAACTTGATGATTTAAGTGTTATCAATATTTTTGACCGCATACATAAATCGTCCTGCTTCGCTTTTTTTAGTTTATGGCTTACCTTGGAAGAATAGACTGCTCTAGGGTTTGGCGCCCCTTTGAGTAACGACACATTGAATACTTTCGGTATATCAGAAAACCCTGGTATCTTATAAGCTCCAGGACCTCTAGACAAGGCCTCTCCGTTTGAAGAAAACACCATTTCCTCCATAGTGCAGTAACCATATCCTTGCATGAAGGCACCTTCTATCTGGCCTATATCAATTGCCGGGTTCAGACTTTCGCCAACATCCATCACAATGTCAGTTCGTAGAACTTGATGGTCGCCAGTTAAACAATCGACGATCACTTCTGAGCAAGCGACACCATAAGTGAAGTATTCGAACAATGCTCCAGAACTAGTTTTAGGATCGAATTCAATTTTAGGGGCGGCATAGAACCCGGTGGCTGAGAGATGTACCCTATCCAAGTACGCCGCTGACACCCAATCTTCCCATTTTCCTGTCGGGTTACTTTCTTTGTACGGTTTCAGCCGTTCGTTCAACACGGCACAAGCATTTATAACAGCCATCCCGTAAAGATCTGAGCTAATACTAGCAGCAGTTGGCGAGCTATTTGGCACTTTATCAGTAGACATTTCGCTGATATGTATCTTATCGAAGTCCACATCTAACGCCCTGGACGCAACTTGAATCATCTTTGTGAAAAGACCTTGTCCCATTTCAATTCCTCCAATGGATATCAAAATTGAGCCATCGTTGTACACCAACAGCAATGCTCCGCCTTGCATCAAAAGATCGGTTTGGAAAGATATGCCGTATTTTGTGGGAACAACAGCGATGCCCTTCTTTTTCCATCGATGTAACCTGAAATTAAAAACAATTTTATTAGTTTTAATTGAATCGTTATATTCTTCTTTACTTATGTAGCAGGATGTCCAAAAGGCTAAGCTATAACCCTAAGGATACACAAGGGCTTGTCAACTCTGGTTGCTGCAGACTGAACAAAATCCAGCTCGAATATGGTAATAAAACAATACAATTTTTTTTTATCGAATCTAGCACCTAAAAAAATCATGAAAGGAAACAAATATAAAGTATCTCACCTATTAAATGCTTCAATGTCCTTTTTCCTTTCCCAATATTCTGAGGTCTCCATACATTCTTTCCAGCACCTTGGTACGGTGCAGTAAGACAGCGTCTGGTTGTAGGGAGTCAGATCTCCTTCTTTGTACAGATTTGTTACCAAGACATCTTCATATTTCTTATTTAATGATGCAGCTACATCCCTTATCATGCATTCAGCTGCTAACATTGCCTTAGGTGCACCAAATCCTCGGAAAGCCGTGTTGGAAGGCATATTTGTCTTGCATAGGTAACCTCTAGCCTCCACGTTTGGTATAAAGTAGCAGTTGTCCACGTGAGTTACAGCTCTCTCGACCATCTGAAAAACATTAGAAACTTCTATGAGAATCTGTCACAATTTTATATGACCGAGTGTGTTCACTCAGAAACAAACAAACAGTTTTAATTTTATTTTAGTAGAATTTAAGTTGAATAACAGCTTGACAAAAAGTAAGTCAGACATAAAGAGATAAAACTTACGGAGCACGATATATCCATGGAATTTCCAGCATTGACGTAGATATCAAAAACAGCCGCAGTAATCTTTCCATCTCCATCAAAAGCAGCCTCATATTTAATCAAACAAGGATGCCGATATCCAGTGGCCTGCATATCTTCATCTCGATCTAGAACTGCTCTGATCGGTTTCTTCAGCTTATAAGCAGCAATAGCGACCGGAACAGCTAATATTGAAGCTCTAGTCTCTTTGCCTCCAAATCCACCACCCAGACGCTTTACCTTCGAAACAATTTTATGATTAGGTATGCGTAGAGCCTTTGATACAAATTGCTGGAAAAGAAAAAAAAGGGAATTTAGTATTACTCTAAAAGCTACGTTTAATTGTTGTTTGTTTTCAGTTTCTAATACTAAAATACGAACCGCAATTTCGGCTGGGTTTTGAGTTGTAGAAACAATTTCAAGTTCATCTTCTTTCTTCGTGGCATAAGCGGATATAGTTTCTAGATAAAAATGCTCTTGTGCTCCAGTTCTGATCTCTCCCTGGATAACATGCTTTTGCTTTTGTATTTCATCTCTCACATCCCCTTTTGTCAACACACGTGGATGTTCGTTATAAAATGAGTAAAATTTTATAGCGTCTTCTATACTTATTATAACCGGTTCTATTTTTTCATAGGTTACCGTAACTAAGTCCTTGGCCTGTCTGGCTATCTTTTCAGATTGAGCTACTATAGCTCCGATAACACAAGAACGACTTGTTACAATTTCTTTACAAAATATTTCTTCATCTTTTAGTATGGGACCCATTTTATTGCAATCGTCATCTAGATCCGCTGCAGATAGGAAAGCCTCTACTCCAGGTAACTCCAGCGCTTTACTAGCATCTATTGATTTAATCATAGCGTGTGCTTCTTTACTGAACACTAAGCACAAATAAAGTTCCCCTTCAACATTCGGAATGTCGTCACAATAAATTGCTTCACCAGTTGTTTGCTTAAAAGCCGATGCATGCTGAATAGGCTTACCGACTGCATCGAATGGAGATATGTTTTCTTTAATTTCAAAGTACTGTGAACTACTTGGCGGCAAAACTGGTATTTCAGCGCCACCGCTTAGATGACTGTGATTTATGTTGTAGCCATTCGTTTTGAGCAGATGTTGGGACACAAAGAGATAAAATCTGAAGAATAAGCTAAGACATAACGACTTGCGATATTCTGCCATCCCTCCTGGAACTGAAATCCCTATCTCCATTTCTTTTATCAAAGAATCATAAACCACATCCAACATTTTTTCATCCCATCTAAGACCTTTCAGTAAGTTAGAGGTATGTTTTGCTAACAGCGTCGTTGGTGCCATACCGCCAAAACATAAGCGTGCTTCAGAGACTGTACCTTGAGATCCTTCTTGAAACGTTACATTGAAAGCAGCTGTCACTATTGATATATCATCATCTTTTCGTCTCGCCTGCTTATAAGCTTTAAAATACTGATTACTTTTTGTAAACGGGATTTCAAGTGACGTTACAACTTCATTGTTGGCTAAGAGAGTTTTTCGATATCCATTGAAGAAATTTTCGTCGATTGCTACCTTTCTGTGGAATTTCTGACTAGAAACGTTTAGTTTTGCGGAACATGCCATTAATATTGGGTTTAAGTCTGAGATCGGGCTGGCTGTGATTATATTGCCTACGAGTGAAGCTACATTGCGGACTTGATTGCCAGCAAACCAGTGTAGCATATCTACAATAGCTTCATAAACTTTTCCTTTGTCAGATAACTTTTTCACAGTATCTTCCAAAAACAGTATAAGATCTGATAAAGTAATTGTAGCACCAATGACAATACCATCATCATTCAGCCTACAAAAGTTTAATTCTTCGATGTTAGACGGAGACAAAAGAATGGGATATATCTTTTTCTTAAATTTTACTTCAACTCCTATTTCTGTATTTCCCACGACGATTTTACTGTGGTCAAACTTATGTTTAATAGTAAGCAGTTCGTCGAGCTTTGTAGGTCGAATCCATGTAACGTTTTCACCTCTATAGAAAAGATATTCTTCACTGTACTTTTGGTTTACTTTTAGCTCTGGTGGAAAAATAGGTTCTTGACTGGGGTCATATGGCACAAAAGTTGATTTGTTAAAAAGTTGATTTGTCTCGATACCGTTTTCGGTATTTTTCAATCTACAACAATCTTTGCCCAACATGCACGGACTTTGCTTTGAATCTGGCAGGTGATTTCTTTCCCATCCTTCTATGAATGTTTTGAATCCTTCAATTATTGGGCGATATCCTGTGCATCGGCAGAGGTTTCCTTGTAGTGCCGTGTCCAAGTCTGCGTAGTCAATTGTTTTTTTGTTTCTTAGCAAAGCGTACATCGACATTATAATGCCCGGTGTGCAGAAACCGCACTGCGAACCGTGTGCTTTGGCCAACCTCTCCTGAACTGGATGTAAGCGATCTTGTGTTGATCCGATGCCTTCGGCTGTGGTCACCGCCAAACCGTGCATCGCGCATACCGGCGTCAAACACGCATTTACAGCTATGTGTCTGATGTATGTGCGTGCTAAGGACTTTATACGGTGTAGGTGACAAAACAAAAAAATAATATTTCGGTACTTTAATATTACGCTACTTTTTACCTATTTCCGATATTGCAACCAACCTGGCTTCAGATTCGAGTTGGCATTAGCTCGTTTTCTCACTAATTAGTTAGTTTGCAAAATACCTATTAATGATTAATGACTATGTTGCATAGCGCACATTTTGCTTCGGATACCTATCATTTTCAAATAGATTTATGTTATGCCTCTAATAAAAACATAGAATAAGCCAGTCTCAAATGCTATTTAAGCGCCGTTTAATACCAGTTGGTCAGATTTTAAGACAGTTAATGATATAACTAAAGATAAAAATAAACAATTAGCAGATTAATTTGGTTGTAGATGGAATGCTAGTTAAGACAGACATCGCTTCAAAACCAGCATTTGCAAATTCAAATAAGAATCGAAATGTTTGTATAACGATCATTTTCCTTTGCAATTACAATTATTGCACCGATTGAGGTATATTGTAGGTAAAGACGACACCACATCAGGCTTCCCATTTTCGTTGCAAAATTGACGTGATGCTGTCTGTGCTTACTCCTTATAAGTATTCGTAAGTACAGAAATAATTATTCCACGCCAAGCTCCTTGCTACACGGGCTCTTTTAGCTACATCGTCATTTTAACTGATAAAGGATACTTGATTCTGTTCTCATGTGCCAGGTACTGGGACACCATGACAGTGCAGGCGCCGCAGCCGCCCTCCCCGCAGCCATACTTCGTGCCAGTGAGGTGGAGCTTCTTCCGCAGGTACCAGAGTAAAGTCGCCTCGGGATCGGGGTTCTGGTCAACGACCTGAAATAAAGAGATTGAATTTGATGATCAAAGTGTTCTGTCATTGATTTTGAAGTTAGAAATGTTCCTACTAAATACTGAAGCCAACTGGATCTAGAAAACTCTTAAAATCGTCCAAAAAAGCAGATAAAAGAGAGGTATCAGTCAGGCACATAAATATATGTTACCCTCTTATTTATTACGAATTGTACCTAATTTTAAAATTAGTAATTAAGGCAGTACCTGTAACATTTTTTCTAACAGTTAAGAAATAGAAAAGGATTTCGTCCAAACATATTTTGATTTAAATAAACAAAGGAGCCTGATTGTTTTTTAATGAAATGATCAATTAAGCGTGATTATTTATCAAAGGCGTTTGATGATAATAAGAGATGATACGAGTGTAACATTAAAAGTTTTTAGAATAGGACACTTAAAAAAATAATCACACATTTCCTTCTTAAATAGCTTCGTAAACTCAAATGTTCATAGCTGCCCCTGTTCAAAGGCTTCCCTTTCTCCTCTATATTTTGAATGTCACCTTTCTTTATCATGGTAAATACCTACCTAATAAGTATTAACCAAAATTCTTGTCATCTATGCATTACAATATTTCGTCTTTTTATACGCGTTTTACAAAACATAAACTTAGTGTGTGTTAATGTGTAACAAATCAGGCATGTATAATTTACATACATAACTGCGACCCTAGGAATAGGCCAGCCAGGTAGGTACCTAACATGACAAGACGGACGTGTACAGTGCCTTACCACAAATAACTTATACGCTGTCGAATTTAGAACTATTCTAAGGCGTTAATATTTACTACGTTGAAATGTAGGTTCGTCGCCGTCATGTAATATCAGTATCGTGTGGTGTTATCACCTTCAAATTGTCTGTTTTAAAATTTTAGAATGTTTAAACATTGTCCTAGCGCAGGATCGATCACGGTGGAGATCCTTAGGGGAGGCCTGTGCTCAGCTGTGGGCGTCGAACGGCTGATATGATGATGTAAGAGTAGGTTAACATGTCCAGGTTGTCTTTTTATTTCGGTTGGCATGATTGACAATTTACGCATTCATTAAAATAACAAAATATGGAACCTCCATTATCAGATACTTGTTTCCCAGACCCAGATCAACAACTTCATAATTATTTTACAATGGTAAGTGGACTAGACTAGCTAGACTTCAGACTCCTTTGTATGTCCCTGCCTTGTTGAGAAGGTACTCTACCTTAGGCACTTCACCAGGGTCAGTTAGTTAGTATAGTCATACTGAGCTACTTTAAGCAGACTAGCTTAGTAGCTAGTAAGTACACTTGTGTAGCTAAGCTCTTGGCTCAACCACCGAATTTCACAATATATGATGGTAGGTTTGTAAGATAACTAAACAATTTATATGAATAGGGGAATACCCTAGTACAGTTACTTAACATCAACAAAATACTTTGAGGTAAGCAACCATCAGTTGCCATGAAACTGAATAATGAGGCTTTGTATGTATCTTAGGTATCAAAGTCAAAGTATTTTATTGCCATTAAGTGTGGTAGGACTTAAAATAAAAGTAACTTAATAAACATAATGACCCCTGAGGGGTATTGCGACACATATTATGTAACTATTACTTAGCTACTATTTCAACATCAAATTTTAACACTAGGTATTCTAAATACCACCTACATCTTTATGAGATCTACATATAAAATATGGTAACATAAACTATCTAACATAATCTGTATTTACCTATCTGTCTGCATATTTTTTTTAATCAAGTGTAATTAAAGTCAAGACAATTCGTCGAGAGCATAAAACAGTTAAATATTAAGAATATGTTGTTCTAATTTTTTCTGATGTTAGTAATTTAGTTTCTTTTTTAATTTAGTCGGGTAAATGATCAAAAATTTCTTGTGGACTACAGTTTTGCATTTATATCCTGGAATATGGTAACCAGAGTTTGTTTTTATTTCGGGTTACTTTAATTTGTTTAAATACGTGCATATTTTTTAAATTAAAGGTACAAAAATGGTGGATGTATTTTTTAAAAAAAAACAACATCACATACATTGTAAGCACTTGTGTTACAGATATCAGAATCAACAGTGGTATTACAAATAAACTTAAATAAATACATATAACACCCAGACCGGTACAAACAGATGTCTGTTTTCATGCACACACAAATGTTTGTACAGTGCGGGGATCGAACCCGCGACCTCTTGGTTAATGGTCAACTTCTTGACCATTACACCAAAGTGGTCGGCGTGGTATTGATATCAGGGAAATTCAATTAAATTAGGTAATTTTTCTGAAGTTTGAATAAGTCACACACATCTACACTGTTTCCCCATAAGATAACCCCGTATTTAAGCCAAAAGTAGGCATATGCGTAATATGTTGTAATAGCTGTTTTTAAGTGAGTACCTACTACCTACTGTGCTTTATTTCAAATAGTGCATATGTAAACCTAGATAGTTTAGATTTTTTTTTCAATGTGGGACTTCCAGTTTAAGTTACAGTCTATATTGAGTCTATATTGTATTTCTATCTGCTGGTATTACTGTATGGAAGGAATTGCATTAATTTAGTCTTTTTTATATTATACTAGCTGACCCGGCAAACGTTGTTATGCCATATAAATTATTATCACTAATTTGTATGAAAAATAGATGTTGGCCGATTCTCAGACCTACTCAATATGCTCACAAAATTTCATGAGAATCGGTCAAGCCGTTTCGGAGGAGTATGGCAACGAAAACTGTGACACGAGAATTTTATATATTAGATTTCTAAGTAGTGATCAGTTAGTAACTAACTCAAAATGTACTGGGTAATAATACTTATCAGTTCATTTTAAGTTAAGGAAATGCTTATGTTGCTTAAAGTATTAGGAGTAATGAAGTGCTTACTTATTGATACTAAGCATTAGCCATTTATTCAGTTCAAATTACCCTATTAGACGAAGTAAATAAATATTTAACACACTACTTACATAGTACACACCTACCTACTTACGTATCAAAAATAATATTTTTTGCCTGGTAATCATCATAACACAAAGTTCTTAAGAAATAGCATGCTCTCAAAATTTTTGGCACGTTAGGTAGTTTTCCCATTCGCACAGTTGGTAAAAAAAGTCTAGCTTAGGTATTTACCTTTTTCCCGTTGACGAAGAACACCAACTGCTTCTGGGCATCGTGAGGTACTAACGACTCCAGTTCCTCCATAGTTCTTCCTTAGCTCAGTGTATCAAGTTGCGTAAATGTTGACCGAGCAAATATGTGCGTTCGGGTCGACTGGCCTCGATCGACTGCGAGCGAGCTGCGGCTGCGGCCTGCGGCTCACATGCAAAACAACGGAGAGCTGTATCTGTATGGATAGCCTAAGCTCTTATTTTTATGCGTGATTAGATGATAGTAGACATCAACGTTATTTAAATCGGTTGACTTTTATTTAAGTTGATGAATTTGGAATAAACGGATGGGAGATGGAAGGGTAGCTGATACTGATCTTCTGGTTGTAGGGATCAGGAAGCCTACCTACCATTAGCAAGGGATCGGTTACTCCGTAACATACCTGCATAATAAGCCTAGTGAATAGTTTATGTAGGCACCTAACTGAGATTTTTAGATATCACTTTATTAAGTAGGTGACTTTTTAATACAATATCCAAAAACAACATTAGTGTTTACAAAACTACATTACGCCGTTTTTTTAAACGGCTGGTTAGACGTCATCAGCTAATTTGTGTCGGAAATCGTCACTGAAACTTACTGGCTGATTAAGTTTAAAATAAGGTACCTAAGAGAACGCGGGCCATGGTCGTGTCATGGTGGAGTCATAAGTTAAGGGATTTTGTGTAATACCTAAGTGATGAAACTGAACAATGTAGGAGTGCAATCATTTTGGCAGAGAGATTATTAGGCCATTCATTATAAAACCTAGATCGATACGTCGTATAACATTTATCCTACTGAGATATGTTAACTAGACTGTGGTATCATTTTGTTATAGCTATGGTATGGACTTTATTTATCTCATGGATGGATTTTTCTGATTCTCTGATCTGCCTATACATAGGGACCTAAGTACTTAATAACTAGACGGAAAACTTTCTAAGGAGATTCTGTGTGCAGACCACATTGTGGTTTGTATATGAATGGTAGGTAAGTCGATACTCTTGGGTTCGAATGAAGTAATACCAACTTTTAATCTTCTTATCGTGTCGACCTAGGTAGAATTATATTTTTGAAGACCAAACCGCAGCCATGGACAAAGCATTGCTGGAACACACAGGGCAGGATAACAGATGTGCCATTGTGCAACTCTTAATAATAAGTCTATTCCCTAAGATTGTTTCTTTCATCGTATTTAGGGTAGTCTTTAACCTCCTAGTTAAAGTGAGGCCTGTGCCCAGCAGTGGGAAGTATATAGGCTGATGAGATGATGTATCATAAGTATGCTAGACTAGAAAATAAAAACCGAGTAAAAAAATATCTTGATACCTACATTATTTAGTAATTATTAGCTCAACTAGCCTTCTACACAAGAACTGTGATCCGCTCACACACTTCCTCTCACACACACACACAAGCACTAAGTTAAGATTATTACAATGTCATTTGTTAATTTTAGGGAAACCTGTTGTTGGCAATACTAGATAGAATATAGTTATAAGATATGCAATTTGTAAAGCTGTTGGTTTTCTCAATAAATAAAAAAAAAACTACAAACTTCTTACAGTTCTTCACATCCACTGGCATAAATAACATCTAAGATTATTACCAAGTAAGGTAATAAAACAATAACAAACTTAGAATATAGTTTTTATTAATATCTACACATATCTACAATATAATATTACAGAATTTACAAAATGCAGGCAACTAACAACACAACTCAATTTAAATCAATTTAACACTATTTACAGTAACTTAAAAGCATCTATGCTGACTTAAGGACCCCTTTTGATTCTAATTCCTTTTCAATAGCAGTGCCTTCATATTTTATTTTATCTTTTAAAGCTGATTGTAATAATTGAGCATCAAACCTTTGCTTAGACCACTGGTACCTGCAATAGGACCAATAAATAAGTGTGGATGTAGCAAATGTTCCAAACCCAACATGCTGTGACAACATTGGCTTAGAGGTCTTCAAAAAAGCCGCCAATCCGACCCCAATTCCTGTAGCGATTCCATTAAGAAAACTTTCTCGGAAACATGGTACTTTTGATAAATCACGTCCTAAAAATATGATTCCCTGTAAGAACAAATAAGCAAATTAGTGATGGACTAGAACGAAATTTGATAATTTCAAATGAAACAAATGAGTTTTTCATCCTGGCCCCAAACCAAACTCTTTGTTCTGTGATCCTGAATCGAATGTGATAAAGGCTCAGGTTAGGAATTTTGTTAAGACTTGAATGACCTAGAGAGTTAGTATGAATTATGAGAGATCATCATAAACCCTACGACTGTGACCTTCCTACTTCTTTTTTTGTTTGTTTTGGCGACAAGTTAGTGTAAGCACCGAATTAGTAAGCATGATTGTCGAGCAAAAAAATATTGCATTGGTTTCTTCCTTAAGAAAGTTGTTACCATACCTTCTTCTCCTCTTCAGGCTCCTCTTCTAACATACTTTTGACAACCGTGTCCATTGTTTACCCTAAAAGTAATCTATAAAGTTAATTAATACAAGGAAAAAAATATAAATTTAATATTTTTGTGATGGCTCGTTTCGTATGGTTTAGGGATGCCCAATCTGAATCGATTTTTTTGAAGATCGATTCACTGCAATACGATCTGGCGGTTTTTTAAATCGATATAACGGGATGCGATCTTTGCTAAAATCGAATCGTATGCCTGGAGTTCGTATCGTATGAAAATAAACGTATCATTTAAAAACTAAAATAATGTAAAATAAACGATATTTGAGTATGATCTTTGACAACACAAGACAAATATTTTAGTGGGGCGATGTAGTAACAAAGTAAGATTATGGACGGCACCTATTTTTTGAAATTCGATAGTTTCACATAACCTAAGGGTGCCAAGAGTGTGAAATATTTAATTACATGAGGTAGGATAATCTTTTTTTCAAGGAAATCATATTCATATTTTTTGGTCATTCATTGTGGGCACTACGTTTGAATACGAAGTGAATTATTTCGTAAGCGAGCGAGACATATTTTTGAATACCTTACGTTTTAATATGGTTCCGCCAGTAAAATCAAATGTATGGAGTCTGAACCAGCTCATGTATCATTTTGTGTGTATCTACCACGTTGTATTATAAACAAACACCTTATACGAAACAATCATAAGAAAATAATCTTCCTATGCAATTCCACTCTCTTTTAATTATTTTTATAAATTAAGATACGATCTTCCAAGATTGAATGAGATCGAACAATGCCATACGATTTAGATCGTGAATCGATTCACAGGGTTACGATCTATTACGATTCAAAGCAAAAGATCGGGCATCCCGGTTCCTCGGTTTGTATTTTCGACAGTGACTTTTATGTGAGTGACGTTATCTGTCATTTTTTCTTGGTTTGTATTTTTGACAGTGACTTTTATGTGAGTGACGTTATCTGTCATTTTTTCTATATGCTTAGATGGTCTATCATTCCAAACGATCTTCAGCTATTTGACCCTTTTACTTAAACTAGTCACCGCCCGCGTCTTCGACCGCGTGGAAAACTTCGATTTTCTCCTGGTTCTAAGCTACTTCTCCACCAATTTTCAGCCGGATCGGTTCACACGTTCTTGAGTTATAAATAGTGTTATATATAACTACCTATTTTCTATAATAAAGTTTAAAAGCAAAAATACCTACCTTCTTTGCCCGGCGCTTTGGAGCCGACTGTTCGCCTAACGTGTGGACCCTGAGTAAGTAATATATATGATTGGCCATTCATTACCTCACTTGGAAAACGTACCAATATTACGTTTTTGAAGTGAAAACTTCTTTAGCGGCGTTGAGCACTTTTGTGGCCTGGGTAGAAACTGTGAAACTCGCGTGAGGTCACGTGATGCTGATCGAAAAACCGTAAGACGGTTCAAATAAATCAAAAATGCACAACGTTAATAATCAAGTTTTCACTTCTGCCGGCACTCCCGGAGTGCAACCCGTGTTTTTTGAAGTGAAAACTTCTTTAGCGGCGTTGAGCACGTTTGTGGCATGGGTAGAAACTGTGAAACTCGCGTCAGGTCACGTGATGCTGATCGAAAAACCGTAAGACGGTTGTTAAGTTTTCACTTCTGCCGGCACTCCCGGAGTGCAACCCGTGGATTTTTTTTATCGTAGCAAGCAATGATTTCACTGTGTCGTGTAGACGCACAGCAACCATATTTAGTTTCAGCACATTGATTTTATTCTGTCATTTTGACATTCGGCCATATTTTGTTTGACATTTGTATCTACTTGTATGTGTGTAAAAAATTATAATTTTGATTTTTTGAAGGATTTTGAATAAAATTTTACTCGATTTATCGCAGCAACCAACATGTGTGTGTTAATAACGGTCTATAAAATTTTATTTGCCTCAAGATTGTGAAAACTGAAAAGTAAAAATCGCACAAAAGTTCATTGATTCAAATCTTTTTTTAGAAGGACTGACTTGATAGTTTCCCTTTCGACTGTGATCTACTTTACAAGAAACTATTAGAACACTGCGCAGATACAACTTCTATATATGACTTTGTAAAAAAAAACAAATGAATACAGGAAGACACGGCGTCCGAATTCTTATATAATGTTCCAGAGATCTACGTGCAGCCGCTAAAACTTTATGATAGGTAAGTAGATAGTATGATTAGATAGATTATTATTTTTCGTCTTATTCATACCTAGAACTCGTGTCTAATTGTAATATTAAGAGTAAATGCAGAAAGAATGTACTGCTGCCACCACTATCTTATTTGTGTGTTTACACTGATTCACAGTGTGGTTTGAGTTTTACTCTGTTTTTCATTATACTCATTAGATTCTTATTGGAGTTGGACTCATTTTGTATAAAAGTTATTTTTTTAATAATTAACTACATGTTAAAATGAAAGATATTGCTTTCTTCCTACTTTTTTTCTATACTTTGGTAGTGAAAGTAATTATTATTTAGAAATTAGGTATACACCAATAGTAACTGATGTAGTGTTTATCTATGGTCAGTTTCCTTGACCTAAATTAATTTTGAAGTTTTCACATTCTTCATAAATTAAAAGTCTCATATGAACATAAAGAACTTTTTACTTTACAGAATTAATTTATTGAACTTTCAAATCACAGTAATTTGCTATAAAATACTTTGTTTCTGTCAACATTCTGCCTACTATGAAATTTCTGGTTACAACAGGTATCCTTTAAATGTGTTTTAGTACCTACTTATCTACGGAAGGTATTTAAGTAGAAACTTATGCCAAGATACATAACACACTGCAAACATTATACAATGGAGGTAAGAACACTAGTTTGTGTATGTCAGGGTACTAAAAGCTTGTCATTGCTATTCTTGTAGAAACATTATTACTTTATTTAAAGTGATAATATATAATCTGAAACTAAAAATTAAGTATTTTAAGCCATTAATGAAATAAGCTGGATATAATGCCTTCAATAATATGAATTAAATTTCTTGGTTTGGACAGTTTTCAAAATGTTATTTTAAGTTGATTGTGATTATTGTAAGATTAATAATATTTATTTTATATACCTACTCAGAAAAATCTAAATTGACATAATCCCCCAAAATCTTGCAACGGGCCAGTTAGTCCATTCCTGTGACTCCATAATAGGGTAATAAATTATGAATTATTTTAGAGAAAAACAGTTTTTGATCATTTTACTTCTTTCATAGTAGATACAAGCCTATTTGTTGGTAAAGTTAAGTACATGAGACAGCACATACACTTAGTTTTTTATTGCACTTGTGTAAGTTGCGATTTTGTACCAAAAATGTGTAGCCAGATCTGCCAGTTTCTGTGTGTAACATTAATCTACGCCTCCGCGGGCTGTGCGTTGCGCGGGCGAACGGGCGGCAAGGTGGGTGTTGGAGCAACTGTGACCTTTCTGTATGCAACATGCCATTAACTCGAAGCGAGAATGGTTTGTTTGCGTTCTACGCAATTGATGAAGATACGACGACCGCTTGGTGCAGTGGTCCACATGTTGGACTTCTAAAACCAAGGGTCGCGGGTTCGATCCCCGCACAGTACAAGCATAAGTGTGCATGAACATGTGTGTTTGTACTGGTCTGGGTGTTTTCTATGTATAATATGTATTTATTTACAAAAAAAAAAAAACGTATTTAAGTATGTTTATCCGTTGTCTAGTACCCATAACACAAGCCTCGTAGCTTACTTTGGCACTAGAGAATTGGTGTGATTGTTGTGAAATATTTATTATATTAAATATTATAATCCGAATCCGTAACCTACAGTTTTAATTGAGACAGGCTTGCTTCTTTATGGGACAGCCACCCGCCGCGTGGTATTGCATCAAATATAAAATATAATTTAGATCTGTAGGCATTGAGTATCTATTAAGTCAATTGCAGTTCGCAGTATTTTCCGCGTATGTGATATCTAATTCAAGTTTCTAAACCCTTGTACAGTGGACAGTACATCAGGCTACAAATTTTTCGTTGTTGCAAAATAGCCCGTATCACAAGGGCAAAAGATACCGCAATGTTTACCGTGACGTGCTGGCCACTGTACCTACTTAGCACTAGTGATGTTCCAGATATATGGAAAAGAAAAATCCGTATCCGTTTCTTTTCTTTCGGATCTTTTATAGATATTTTGATTAATTTATTTTAAATTGATAGGATGAAATTATATATAGGTGATTAGGTAGATTTAAAACATTAAATTCAATTCACGTATTTTTTGTTTTATAAATCAAAATGTTTGGCACCGTTATATTGCAAACATTTATCGTATTAAGTCGAAACATTTCTGCCTGTCGTTTCGGAGGGCGTGACGTCAACTATCCCTTCAAAGTCTCGCGCATTGCCGATCGCCGATTGAGTAAGAAAACGAAGTTTTGTATCCGTACCCGCGGATCTTTTCAACAAATATCCGTATCCGCGGATATACATTTTTAACTATCCGGCATGTCACTATTTAGCACGGTAATCCGGGAAGCAGAATCCTATATCCCAGGGCCTTTAATTATCTCCATGTCACGCGTCACACCCGAATCGAAAAGATAGCTAAAGCGTGATAATCTTCTTTCCCATTAAAAGTACCATTGCATAAAAATACTACGCATACACATAGGTAGTGGTTAGAGTCGGGAATTCGGGATGCCATTCAAAAGCTGAATATTGCTCGTCGCATTGTTATAAAACTAAACTTACATAGATTTTATTAAGATTTCTGTTGCTAAGGAAGAGCGACTCCTTCTGGCACAGGTGCTATGCACTTAAAAGATTGGGTTTACTTCTTATATTGTTGTTATATTACTTTGCAACGGATAGATTTTTCATTTTTTCATTTTTCATTTTCTGTTTTAAACGTAGGTACTCTTCATACATATGATATACATGTTCGTTCCTTCCTGTTATCAGATTTAGGTGTTTCAGTTGAGATGTAGGTACTGCTTACATACATGCAGCTTGCAGACCAGATGACCTTTCACTTCCTCACGTCCGGCCTATTTAATTTCCAACTGCAAATGGATTTCTAACGACTTCAGATAGAAACATTTAATAATAAGTTTTATCGCAGATATTGTAGTGATCTTTACCACGGACTATCCGTCTCTAGTAGTAGTCAATAATAGATTCGTGACCATCTTATTGAATGTTATTCTATATACTATTTCATTTAACTTCTATCTTTTATACCTTCCAACATTTGTTAAAACAACCTTCTGCACAGTAACGTTTTTTTTTATGTAGAGCAGCATAAATCCAGACATACCTACTCCTTTAGAAAAAACGCTAATGATGTAGACTTCACTGGCGTCGGCATATACCTAACTACCTAATATAGGGCGGTGGGTAATTTACGCGTCCAACCGGAGTGATTTTCAGGCTACTGCGGGCTGCCCGCTCGGCTAGGCTTGTTGGCAAGGACAAAAGTTGTTATAACACAGAGCCTTAACGTTCAAGGCATCAGATATAGTTGTGACTTATTATAACCCTCGCAAAGTTTAACGTTGTACAAATGTACAGCAAGCGCAAAGTTTAAGTAGAGTAGCTATTATTGTCAAGCTCTGAAACTGAGATTTTATGGAATTCATAAAAAAATATCCTAATTCTACTAATATTACACATAAACTTACCCATTACCTACCTATTACACATATATCCTACTAATATTATACATAAACGCGAAAGTTTGTAAGTATGGATGTTTCATAGTCTTCCACGTCAAAAATATTGTCTAGATTTTAAATGAAAGTTACGAAAACATAGCTTATACATTAGATACAATTTATTAAGAATTGTGAAGATAAAGGGTTTCCACGCGGACGAAGTCGCGGGCGGCTGGCTGGATACAGAAGACTAGGCATCTTCTCTAACGAAACAAAGTAGTTGAACGATGTATAAAAACAATCGGTTGTAAAGTTAAGTTTACTCACTCTTGTTCGCTGAGCATATTTGTGCAAGCAATGCAATAAAAATGTGACACAAATCAAGCAATACACGTGTATAGAGCTCTTCATATTTGAATGACGTCTACGACGACTGTACCGTTCGCTCCGTGTAATTAACCTACATATTGACACGAATATTCCACAATACCTATCTAGTCAATACCGAATAGCGTTCTTCGGCTGAGCTTTGGACCAGCAAATTGATGGCGTTTAAACAATTCATTCGTTTCGTTTGACTTCTAGCTAGAGGTCAATATGACCAGTTTACCTTACATTTTCTGCACTGCACTACTGACCAACATACCCATAGATTTCTGTAATAGAGAAATTGTTTGAAACAATGATGTTTTGTTGCTTTTCTTACATACTCTCTCATCCATCAGGCTGTATTGGTATAACACCCACTGCTGGGCACAGCCTCACCCTAACTATGAGGTGGTGCAAGCCATACTCCACCACGCAGGCTCAGTGCGGATTTGTGGAGGGGTTTTTTGTAAGGTACGTGACCAACCTTACTGTCAGATATTATCAAGCCTCCCGAGGGTCTCTGAGTTCTCTGACCTAGCTAAGCGACTAATATCTATCGGTATTAACCGGGACCAACAGCTTAATGTGCCTTCCGAAGCACGAAGATGCTTGTAAATGAACGTCACTTACATGGTCTGAATGGTCACCCATCCCAAACAAGATTTTTCGATATTTTTAGTAGTGAATGTATAATTTAAAAAAAAAAACAATTGAACAGGATGTTGTTTGGCCCGGATACTTATGAAATCGTAAGTTAAGAACAAATTCGGTCGTCAGAACAGAACAACATTGTTGTTGTATTTTTATACCAGATACAAACTCGTGATATTTTGAACAGTGCTTATTTTAATTTACAGAAATCTAGTTCATAGGAAATGATTCTCGATCAAATCTACGCCCTAAAAACGTGATAGTGCACAGAACAATCACTAAGCCCGCGTTTACAAATGATTGCCCGGATCTGCACGTCGGTGATTTCATTTGGTATAATTATATCTATGCTTACTGTTTAACATATAAAATGACGTTTTATAAAACCTGCAGTTAGCTAAGGTGCTAATTAAAAATGCTGCATCTCCTGAAATATTTACCCAGACCGAAAAATTAACCAACTGAAACACTAACAAGTTAATTGAGTCAAACTGAAATGAAATCATTGTGTAATCAAAACACACTTTTAAGAAAACGGACTGCCAGAGGTGGGACTTGAATCCGCACCACTTGCAAGCCGGGCGATCGGATTTCTTTAAGTGTGTTTTAGTTTCACATAAAATTTGCATTGTTAATTCTAAAAATATAGCTCGTAAAATCATTATTAGAACGCATTGTGACTTATTGTGAATTATTAGCAGATTGCGAGACTATCAGCAAAGCTGTTTGCTTAGTCTACTTTGTTGTTTAAAATAAACCATCTGCTTCGGCTCAAATCAGGGCAAGAAAACAAATGGTGTTGTAAGATAATTGAATCATTATTTTTCTAACGATATCGCTTGTACTGAAACAAAAGAAAGATAACATGTTGTTACTTTTGAGTGAATACATGAAATGAATCTGAAAAGTCCCTGTGATGTACACAATCATATATAATAAATAAGGCGGTTGCGAGTCGCCCGCGCGCCGCGCATTACCCTTCTGGCACTCGAGGCGTGCGGGCGTGTCGCAAGCGCATCAAACTGTATTCGGTGTTTCATTGTGTTTACTAGTGTACGCTGAGATAGCACAAACTGGCGACGAGGAAAAATAAAGTAAGTAAACATTGCAATTTTACACGACTACAAATGCGAACCTGATGTTATCTATATGTGTGTGAGATCTCATTAATTTAGACAAGAGGGTTTTTGTACAGTGTATTAGTGTATGTCATAATAATAAAAGTTCATAATGAGTCTGAAATTAGTTTAAAAAGAAAAGGAAAGGCCTGGAAAATGATTTACTGATTGTCAAATATTTTGCAACGGTATTCATACAAGACCTATCAATAAATTACAAACGATACCAATTAGTGATCTTTGTGATGAGATGCCCTAATTTATTCATCGGTCACAATAAAATGGGAACACTTTGTTTTCATACACATACATTGATAACAAAAGGTTGGATCGAGAATGTAGTTGTTAAATATAATATGCTATACATACCAATATAAACGTTCCATTGTTGTGTAGTCGGTGAAGCCATTAATTACCTTGTTATTTAACTACTTTCGGTTTGAAAATTACGAATTTATTTTTGAATACAACTTTACTTATTGTCATTTTTAACCTACTCATATTCTCACATGAATTATTCTTAGCGCAATCTTAGTCAACAATTAAATGCGAGTTTACATTATGTAATTAATAAATATTGGACTACCTACAAAATAATTTTGTTATCTAGGATTTCATGTACTGTCTAGATAAGGCGAACTATTGGCAAACACCGACTATGCATGCAACGAAAGGTGCCTGTATGTATTAGCCAAGTCGGAATAATAATCCGACCGAGTACCTATATACACCGTACAACGAACGAGTGAAAACTTGTCAAGCATACATAAACTGACATTCAATGTTCCATGTTCCAAATGTTAGTTTATGCTATTGGTAGGTCGTTCCAAATTCAAACTGAGATTGCTTCCAAAACAATAGCGTACTCTTGAACAAAATTCTCACCAAACTAAGTGTTTTATTTACAACTACTTTTAAATAATAAACTACTTTACCTACAGAGATACATAAACCGTAGCTTAAATAAATAAATATTAATAATATAAGCAAAATAGTAATATAAGCAAAAAAATAAATAAATAAATTAAAGTAAAATCTACCTACCGCGTTTTATGTACTTACAGATCGTTCCATAATGTCGTCTCAGCTACCAGCTATGGACAATTTTGACTGTGAAGGCGATTCAAGTTCGTTGGGCCATCGTTGGGAGAAGTGGAAACGCGCTTTAGATATTTATCTTTTAGCAGCTGGTATAGATAGACCGATTAAAAAACGAGCGGTTCTTTTACATACTGCCGGCCTCGCATTCCAAGAAATTTATTACAATCTTCCCGGGGCGCATGTGGAAGAGACGGAGTCGAACGATGTTTTCAAAATCGCGATTGAAAAACTTGACGCGTATTTTTCGCCCAAACAGAGTTTTCTGTATGAGAGACACATTTTTAGACTCCTGAAACAGGAACCAGGCGAAAAATTTGAAAAGTTTTTAATAAGGCTACGTAACCAAAGCTCTAAGTGTACCTAATTACGCGCGCAAAGATGACGATCTCATTGACCAAATAGTGGAGAAATGTAGCTCATCCGATCTTAGGAAAAAAATCCTGAAGTTAGGAGACTCGGTTACTATAGATCAAATTATTTTGGAAGCAAACTCGATTGAGACTGTCGAAAGACAAATGCAAGGATTTCAAGGAAATCCTTGGCTTGATATAAATAAAATAGGAACAGGACCTAAAAATAGCACTATACGGTGTACGAGATGTGGAAGTTCATATCATGACAGCAATAGTGAACAATGTGCGGCAAAAGATAAAATCTGCACAAAGTGTGGGTTTAAAGGCCACTTCAGAAATCAATGTCGCACCCGACAAATAAAAAGAAAGCCCGTGCCTGATGCTAACAAATCCTATAATGCAAAAAAGGCTAAGCTGACTGAACCTTCACCTAAAACATCGAATGAAAAGGCCACAAGTATGTCACATACTAGAGAACAAACAAAATCAATTCCACCAAATATTAACTATGTGTTCCATATAGACGATGATGCAGAAATAACGTGCCAAGTTGGGGGTGTTAAAATAAATATGTTAATAGATTCAGGTAGTAAAACCAATATAATTGACGACAAAACCTGGGAATATTTAAAATTGAACGCTGTTGGTGCAACAAACCAGGAAAAAGGTTCGGACCAGGTTTTCATGGCATATGGTTCAAATAAACCTTTGGAAGTACTTGGTTCATTTGAATCTACAATCGCGGTAGGACCCGAAAAACAACCTGCCAAATTTTACGTAATTAAAAATGGTACGCGAAATTTGTTGGGTAAAGAAACTGCCATGAAACTTAACGTGTTACAATTAGGGGTGAGTATAAACCATTTAAATACAGAGACCGGCATTTTCCCAAAATTTAAAGACATACAACTTGATATTGCAATAGATAAATCAGTAACTCCAATTTGTCAGCCATACAGGAGAGTACCCATCCCACTTGAAAATAAAATCAATAAGAAAATCGAGGAATTAGTAAAACAAGACATCATTGAACCTGTCGATAAAGCTTCTAGTTGGGTTTCTCCACTCGTACCAATATTAAAAGCTAATGGCGAGGTAAGGCTTTGCGTAGACATGAGATGTGCCAACAAGGCAATCCTAAGGGAGAATCATCCTTTACCTACAATGACACAACTTCTTCCCAAATTGCATAAGGCATGTGTTTTCTCTAAACTTGATATAAAAGACGCATTTCACCAAGTTGAAATAAAAGAAGACTGTCGAGACATAACTACCTTCATTACCAGCAAGGGGTTGTTTCGGTATAAGCGACTAATGTTCGGGATATCATGTGCGCCCGAACATTTTCAAAAAATTCTAGAAAGGCTGCTTCTCCCTTGCCAAGGGGTGATCAATTTTATCGATGATATCATTGTGTTTGGTAGCAATGAAGAACAGCATAACGCTAGGTTGCAAAAAGTAATGCACACATTAAAAGAGAATGGTGTACTACTAAATAAAAGTAAATGCATGTTTCATCAACCTAAAATTGAATTTCTTGGCCATGAGTTATCTTCAGAAGGGATTAAACCCTTGAGTAAATACGTCAAAACTATAGCATCATTCAGAGAGCCAAAGTCTGTAGAGGAAGTTCAAAGTTTCCTTGGACTTGTGAATTATATTGGCAAATGGATTCCTAATTTGGCAACTGTTACTGAACCGATCCGCGAAGTTTTGAGACACAAGCTTTCCAAACACGCTGATATTACCGAGTACTGGAAAAGCAAACAAGCAGATGCATTTGCCGAATTAAAAAGAAGTTTGAGCCACCTGCGCACCCTAGGGTTCTATGACCCGCAAGACAAAACGCAGGTCATTGCAGATGCTAGTCCTGTTGGGTTGGGTGCAGTTCTCATCCAGTATGACGTACGTGGTCCACGAGTTATAGCTTATGGCCATAAGAGTCTAAGTGATGTCGAAAAGCGGTATTGCCAGACCGAAAAGGAGGCCTTGGCATTGGTTTGGGCCGTAGAACATTTTAGTATGTACCTCTATGGTTTAAAAGAATTTGAACTAGTCACCGACCACAAGCCCCTTGAGGTGATATTTGGCCCACGATCTAAACCTTGTGCGAGAATAGAACGCTGGGTATTACGGTTGCAATGCTACAATTATAAAGTAGTGTACTGCTCAGGGAAAAACAACATAGCCGACCCACTATCTAGGTTATGTCCAAATCAAAATTCTCAGCCTTACGATGATGGGCATCATGTAAACCAAATCGTTCAGTTTGCGAGACCCTTAGCAATATCTTTTAATGACATTATCAGCGAGTCGATAAAAGATGCCGAAATCCAATTAGTTAAAGTCGGTCTTGCAGATAAACGTTGGGATCCAAAAGTAAGCAACTATAAAATTTTTGAGAGTGAACTCTGGGTCCATGAAGAAATATTGTTGCGTGGAAATAAAATAGTTATTCCCAGCAACCTTCGTAAACAGGTATTAGCATCGGCTCACGAGGGTCACCCAGGTATTGTGGCTATGAAAGGTAGGCTTCGAACTAAAGTGTGGTGGCCAAAGCTTGACAAAGATGCCGAAAGCATGGTGAAAAGCTGCCAGAGCTGCACCTTAGTATCAGGGCCAAACCCTCCTGAACCGATGAAGAGACGTGAGTTGCCATCCCAACCATGGGTCGATGTAGCCGTCGACTTTTTAGGCCCACTTCCTAGTGGGCATCATCTCTTTGTTGTTATAGACTACTATAGCCGATACAAAGAAATCAAGGTCATGAAGTCAATAACGGCTAAAGAAACTATTGGTGTTTTAAAAGAAATCTTTGCAAGATTAGGCACACCCGTTAGTCTGACCTCCGATAACGGGCGGCAGTTCACCAGCGAAGAGTTTCAATCCTTCTGCTCAGAATTTGGCATTAAGCTATATCATTCTATACCGTATTGGCCACAACAGAACGGCGAAGTCGAAAGACAAAATCGAGACATACTTAAACGCCTTAAGAGAAGCCAATGTCAGAAGTCTGATTGGATGGATGATCTCTTAAGCTATCTAATGATGTACAATAGTACACCACATAGCACAACAGGAAAGACACCGTCTGAGTTGTTTTTCAACCGTCAGTTTAGGGATAAAATTCCTTCTGTTATGGACGTCGAAAATAGGCAAATAAATTTAGAAGTTTATGATAATATGTTTATGATAATGAAAAGGGAAAGATAAGAGAAGATAGGAAAAGAAAAGCAAGGGACAATGACATAAGTATAGGAGAAAAGGTTTATGTAAAAAATTTGATTAAAGAAAATAAACTGACGCCAAATTTCAGCCCAACACCGCATACAGTAATTAGTGCCAACGGTGGAGACATAAATATTAGAAATGATGAGACTGGTCAAGAATTGCGAAGGAATGTAATACATCTTAAAAGAGTTGAAGGCCAATGGAAGATACATCAGGAGGATAAAGATGGAAATAATAAAACTAGCTCAGGGACGGAGACAGACGAAGAAGAGTAGAACTACAAATATGCGAATAGTCTATTATTTCTTTTGTTCGATCGTTTTCTTGATTATAACTTGAAAGTATATAATAATGTTATAACTGATAAATTTGAAGTTGATTTATAAGTATTAAAAACATTAATAAAAATTATGTTTAAGCATGATCTGAAACTTAGTCAAAATCGTAATCTAATGTGAGTTTGTGATTTGTTTACAATGTTTAATTATTTCATTTCAAAATTAATTGAAAAGGAGAGATGTGATGTACACAATCATATATAATAAATAAGGCGGTTGCGAGTCGCCCGCGCGCCGCGCATTACCCTTCTGGCACTCGAGGCGTGCGGGCGTGTCGCAAGCGCATCAAACTGTATTCGGTGTTTCATTGTGTTTACTAGTGTACGCTGAGATAGCACAGTCACGGTAATATTATCCATACAGTATTCCAACTCGGCCGTGTTTTTAAAATAAGTACCTACCGCCGCGTGGTACGTAAGCATGAGATAGGGCTGTCGCTGTACTCGCTGTCGCCTACCTACAGCATTTTAATTGCATCTGCCTACTTTGAGTTTCTATCTAGTTTTGAGATTGTAAATTTGTTACTTTTTATTTATAAGCACGGATACTTAGAAACAATATAAATTATTTATATGATTACATAAAAAACGTTATGAATTGAATAGAAAGTGTTCAATTAAAATGCAAGTTGTTTTATTGATTGATAGATTTAATTAAAACCCATGATTATGTGACTTTTTAACAAATCGGGCTAATAAATTTGCGACCGAAAAATATTTGCGCATTGATTGTATTACTAATATTATTCTCGTATGAACGAAATGCTTAATTATTATATTCGAGTGTATGAAAAATCCGCAATCCAAAAACAGCACAATATATTCTACTTGTCATGTTAAATAGCTACTTGCACTTATTTCGAGTTAAAATTCGGGCGGTTACTGATTAAAAACCAGCACACCGTCCGTTCGTCACTGCGGCAATCCGCGACTGTAGCATGCCAAGCGCATGCCAAGATCCGGGCGCGTAGGTATAGCTCGCGCGTCGTCCATTTATATGAAGATGGAATACTGTATAGATAATATTACCGTGGCACAGTCCCTATGAAATCTGTGTCATTTCTAACAATATGCTCAATTTAAAATCAAGTCGACTCTCAGTATTGTCAAATTTTTCTTGGTAGGTACCTACTAATTGTTATGAGGAAATAGGTACCAAAGATGACAGGTAGCAATGTCCAAGTCTTGTTTCAGGCTGAAATAACAATTGGAAGCCTGTATTTCTGTATCTGAAATCGCAACAACACTGACCTTCATTATTTGTTGATACTTGATACGGAAAGATTATTTTGAAATAGGTAACGATCGGTCTCCTACTCGGTAAATGAGTTTCCTGTGAAAAAGTAATTATTGTAATTTGTAACATGCCTATCACTTTCAACTTTCCTGAAACCGTGTAACTTTCACCGACCTTGTTTCCAATGAGTTATCACTTAAACTGTTATTTTTGTTCTGTAATTAAACTGCTACAGTTCCTTCTAATTATAAAAAATCCGTAATAAAGTATTTTTTTCATTTTTTTTTATAATTAAACCAGTAGACCCAGCAGACTTTATCCAGCCCGGTGTTTTCGCATGTAAAATTTGTTAAATTTTGCTTTGTAAAATTTGTTTACAGACAAACAAACACAGGTGGAACTAAATAAATGCTTTTAAAAATTATAAATACTGACTTTACATTCAAATAGGTCATCCACTAAAAAATGTTGCGTTATTAAATCAAGCTTGCTTACCTAATTAGCGAATTAACTGCGAATACTTAAGTGAAGTTGACTAAGAAGTTTCGAAATTAAAGAACAATACGAGACGCCCACAGTCGCTTCCCACTTAAAATTGGAGATTGTTTTCGTCGTTAAATTTAGCGGGGGCTCTGTGAATAAGCGTTTAGTTGCATGCAATAAATGCAATCATTACAATCGTCTTTGGTGTTGTAATCTGCTAATTTTATTCGGCAAACGCAATGATAAAAAATAAAAATGTTCTTAATTTTTTAAAAGAAACCACAAATTTAAATTAAATGCGAGTCGTACTCTTAAAAATTTTACGATAAGTAACAGAAAGTAAATTCTTTGTAATTTTTATGCAGTCGTATTGAAGTAACAGTATTTCGTTGTGTTTCTCTTAAAATCAAGCTTTAAAATATCGGCTAGCAGCGGAGTAACCCTAACCTTGAACAATTTCCGAAGTGTTGAAAGTTCGAACTAGTGCCGGTGTGAATCAGAGTGTGTTTGTGTTTCACGTGTTCGGACGCCTGAAATAGTCAGTGCAGTGGAGTAATTAGTGCTGGGTGGTACTCCTCCACTCTCCATACTTGGCACCCTACTGAACCAAATTAATTTTAGAGCCGGCATCACACGCCAGTGCCAATAGTCGAAAGCAGGAAGCAATCAGCCGACCTAATCGCTATGGAAAAAGGCTCTGATTGGCTCGATTCGTTGCGCCGTGTTTTGTTTTAGTGTTGATGCACATTTTTGTGTTCAACAGTTTACCTTGTTGCTGTAGATACTGAAACTGTGTTAAATTAAATAGTGCTGTGTGTTTAATCTATCAGACGACCTTAGAATCTAACGTCAGACTGCACGAAGTAGGTGAGTAACATCTGCTAACATCAATAGTATTTAGGCCATCTGTTTTATGTCCATTAAGCGATAAAGCGAAATGACCCTATTTTAGCACTTGCGTAATAAAGGCGAATGTACCTATTTATAAATTAATAAACTTTGTACCTACATATTCGTAACAATTTATTTTTACTTTTAGGTTCTATATATACAAATGTCGTTAAATAAACCTACATAGGTACAATTTACCTCCGATGAACATCATAAGCTGCTGACCAACTGCTTTTAAAACATCTTGTATTGCCGCTATATATCAGTAAAAAATATTACTTTAATGAAAATGATAACAATTGATAATTGATTTTAATATGTAGTTATAATATACAAAACCCTTACCTAACTAAATGAGATCAAAGGTATTTCAATTCACATTTTTACCTTATCTACTTTAGTTTTTCAAACATAAGTGACTCAGACTTTTTCGCATTTTAATTACAAAGCATGAAAACCTTCGTTTACCGTTTTACATTGTTTTCGTAAACATTTCAATTCGGTACATACACTAACTTATTTAAAAAAGATTACAATCTTTACATTAATCTATACATATAATAAGACTGTAAAAGATCGATTTCTGTACATTGAAGATTTTTATGAAAAATTGTTACAGGGGGTCTTAATTACCGTAATAGAAGCCAAAACAACAATTTTTAAAATTTTTGTCTGTCTGTCTGTCTGTCTGTCTGTCTGTCTGTCTGTCTGTTTGTCCGGGCTAATCTCAGAATCTACTGGACCGATTTTGACGGGACTTTTTTTATTTGACTCAGTATCACCTGGAGAGTAAACTGGGATATAAATAATCACGCCGATGAACTTAGGGGGCAGGCAGGAAATTGAATCTCAGAATCTACTAAACCGATTTTAATGGGACTTTTTTTTATTTGACTCAACATTACTTGGAAGGTAAAGTATCAACTCAAAGCTTACCGATAGGTGGTGCCACTTTTGAAGAAAACTTAACCACGCGGACGAAGTCGCGGGCGGCCGCTAGTTTAACAATAAGATGCAATGTTGAGAATAAGCTTATTATTTATTCCGTAAATTTATTCATTTATCAGTACCGCTAGTTCGGAAAACAACGTTGTTAATTAATCTTCTCTTAACTGTCACTCACTCGCAATACTTGTCCCTTATGATGTCCGCTACAATATCCCGTGGCAGCATAGTGGCTCTCGCGGTCTTCGTCAGAGCTGCCTTCGCGGTCCTTCCCGGCCGCCGGCTGAAGTACACGTACACGTTGTAGACCAGCTGCCTGGTGTCCGCCGGCAGCTCAATCTTGGACTCCTCCACCCCCTCCCCCGTCCGCCCGCTGTACAGCCGCCTCCAGCTAAACATAGTCCAAGCGGTCATAGCTTCGTCCCCGTATTGCGCCGTCTTGCCAATATCTTGTAACTCCCAGGGGATATTAACGATATAACTCAAATATCACGCCGTAATATCAAATTAAATTGCCCAAATAAATCACAGAGGAACTCGCAAAATCACTATCGAAACGATCGCTAGCTTTAGCGATATCCATTCGATTGCGGGACCGCTGTACAACTACGCCCGCGGAGGTTTTCGAAGGCGACATTGCGAATCTGGTCACACGTCCATGACATCCGCTGCGTTAGGACGTGACCACAATTCCGTGAACGTCGGGAAACACGCAGCGTGTCTTCTATTGCGTATTCTGGCTGTGCAGCGGGTATGACAACCTTGGCCACAGATAGACCAGTAGCCGTTATGAAGAACAAAGTACACCCACGGCGCACCATGTATGCAAGAATACACCGTTGTGTATGCCATTCTTTTTTGAGCTTGATTTAAATATTTATGATCACGACACGATATTGTACTCAATCAGATAGTTTAGTTATTTCGGGTTAACTATTAACCAATAACCACCCTTAAATAATTACGATTATGAGGATAACACGATTGCAAAATTTTATTAAAAAGTAATTATTATTGCTAAAGTTCATGCTTGAATTGATTGCCCATATTAATTGCCAATTATTATTATAATTGCATTGAAATAAACTTTTAATAAAAGAATGAAACCATGAAATAATTTAGATGTAGCTTACTACGATGAACTGTAAAAGATATCTATACATATAATAAGACTGTAAAAGATCGATTTCTGTACATTGAAGATTTTTATGAAAAATTGTTACAGGGGGTCTTAATTACCGTAATAGAAGCCAAAACAACAATTTTTAAAATTTTTGTCTGTCTGTCTGTCTGTCTGTCTGTCTGTCTGTCTGTCTGTTTGTCCGGGCTAATCTCAGAATCTACTGGACCGATTTTGACGGGACTTTTTTTATTTGACTCAGTATCACCTGGAGAGTAAACTGGGATATAAATAATCACGCCGATGAACTTAGGGGGCAGGCAGGAAATTGAATCTCAGAATCTACTAAACCGATTTTAATGGGACTTTTTTTTATTTGACTCAACATTACTTGGAAGGTAAAGTATCAACTCAAAGCTTACCGATAGGTGGTGCCACTTTTGAAGAAAACTTAACCACGCGGACGAAGTCGCGGGCGGCCGCTAGTTTAACAATAAGATGCAATGTTGAGAATAAGCTTATTATTTATTCCGTAAATTTATTCATTTATCAGTACCGCTAGTTCGGAAAACAACGTTGTTAATTAATCTTCTCTTAACTGTCACTCACTCGCAATACTTGTCCCTTATGATGTCCGCTACAATATCCCGTGGCAGCATAGTGGCTCTCGCGGTCTTCGTCAGAGCTGCCTTCGCGGTCCTTCCCGGCCGCCGGCTGAAGTACACGTACACGTTGTAGACCAGCTGCCTGGTGTCCGCCGGCAGCTCAATCTTGGACTCCTCCACCCCCTCCCCCGTCCGCCCGCTGTACAGCCGCCTCCAGCTAAACATAGTCCAAGCGGTCATAGCTTCGTCCCCGTATTGCGCCGTCTTGCCAATATCTTGTAACTCCCAGGGGATATTAACGATATAACTCAAATATCACGCCGTAATATCAAATTAAATTGCCCAAATAAATCACAGAGGAACTCGCAAAATCACTATCGAAACGATCGCTAGCTTTAGCGATATCCATTCGATTGCGGGACCGCTGTACAACTACGCCCGCGGAGGTTTTCGAAGGCGACATTGCGAATCTGGTCACACGTCCATGACATCCGCTGCGTTAGGACGTGACCACAATTCCGTGAACGTCGGGAAACACGCAGCGTGTCTTCTATTGCGTATTCTGGCTGTGCAGCGGGTATGACAACCTTGGCCACAGATAGACCAGTAGCCGTTATGAAGAACAAAGTACACCCACGGCGCACCATGTATGCAAGAATACACCGTTGTGTATGCCATTCTTTTTTGAGCTTGATTTAAATATTTATGATCACGACACGATATTGTACTCAATCAGATAGTTTAGTTATTTCGGGTTAACTATTAACCAATAACCACCCTTAAATAATTACGATTATGAGGATAACACGATTGCAAAATTTTATTAAAAAGTAATTATTATTGCTAAAGTTCATGCTTGAATTGATTGCCCATATTAATTGCCAATTATTATTATAATTGCATTGAAATAAACTTTTAATAAAAGAATGAAACCATGAAATAATTTAGATGTAGCTTACTACGATGAACTGTAAAAGATAATAGAATGTCGCTAAATCTTGAATTATCTTAAATCAATATAACCAATACTACGAGTTATCAATTTATTTACCTAATGCTCGGGGGTTTTGATAGGATAATTAATTACGGATCGAGCAATGACCCGTGACGTCACCACAGCAATAAACAGTAAATTAACAGTTGAAAAAACACAGTTGTTATCCTGCTTTGGTCAAACCCAAACTGTCGTTGCACTCTACTTAGCATTGGTTGTCATTGGCTCCATTGTTGTAAACACCAATTTTGGGGGATATAGTTAGTCGAACTAGAGATAACGGTGCCGTGTTGAATACGATGAACAACTTGGCGGAAATTGTTGCAGAATAGACAATAGTAATGCAGACAATTTTACGGTAGCTAGGCACTGCTACCAGCGGAACCATGTCAGTGTCCCCGCTTGTTTGGCTGGTGTTGTTGTGTTCGTTTAAAATAGAAGACTACTACATTGATAATTCAATTCTGTTTGTTGCCAATAAATTCGCCAGTCGGACCTTAGACTTCAATAATACCAAATTGGGAGAGCTCATTCTTGTTAGTCACCGCTTCGAACCACTTATTTTGACGCCTACACCATTCGTTTGAACATCTGAGCGATAACATTACATTCTTACTCGGTTAATCTACTTTTTCTCAATCATTAGTATTGAACTAATTGCAACTACAGGCAACGATAATGCAATCAAACGACTGTGACTAACACCTAGTTGTTCAAAACGTTTGGCTCTGAAGCATGGTAAAGGATCGTTAATTTGACGTAATTGATATTAACAAATAGTAGTAGCTTAAAAGTATTTACAGCTTTGAAGTTGGATTCTGCAACTAAATATGTTTGTGTCATCATCACTTCTAGCCGTTGCCCGTACGTTCTTCCCAATAACTATTCATAATGAAAAGGTTGAACGATGGTAAAACCTATAATTAACGTTAATTTGGGATAAGATTATTGTTTACGGTTATTGAATAAACTACAGTGGGCTTGTATGGAGCATATCGAATGACATCGTCACACCTAGGGCAGACTTACGTAATGCATCATAACGGGTTTGCGTTGTCTACAGTGAACGCACTTAGAAGGTTTCTTTTGAAGTCACAATCCATTGTCGCAAAGATGTTGCTATGGTGAGAAAAATAAATACGGAAAAGGTAATGAAGATTTCACTTCACTCACAGAATGAATAGCTGCAGATCTGCCTGATATTCTGATAAAACTAACATTCAATACTTCATATTAAAGATTGTGTGATTTTAATCAACATGTCAAGTCTCAAAGAAACCTTGCGTGTGACCACTTCTTAACGCCGCTCTACTAAACTAGTTTTAAAATATGCAACTTGAATAAATTCAAATCTTTATGGCATGAAATCTGGTTATGTTAAAGAATGCAGTTCCCGCCTGGTGATAATAACTCACAAAAGAGCTGTCTTTATATAGGCTTCAAAGTGAAGAAAGTTTTGGGTTAAATATTTAACCCGATAAGAATGTTGATCATATTTGACTATCGGACTCGGAAACCGTAGCCGGTCAAGTCATTGAGGCATGCGATGACTCAAACTGTGACTCAGATCCAGTGAACGAAGAAAAAGTTAAAACACTTTATAAGGAATGTAAAAGCAAAGGGTATAAAATAGTATTACACACGCTGGTAACTGGAGGAAGATCCAACGATTAAAATCGTTGGGGAATCTACAAAAAATTATACCATTGATAATTTCAGATACCTATGTATATTGTGTGTGATCTGAACTGATCATCATTATCACTGTTATGATTTTGATCTATGAAGCGAGAAAAAACTATTCCATTAACCAAACACCATTAATTAGCTTCTCTAATCACAGGGTCAACCTAATGTTTACAAAATTTCCATCCAACATTGAATGCTGTCCAAAAATAAGCACAAACTTCTCTCACTCATCTGCTATTATAACGTGGTACGAATGCAGTTTTTGTTGGTCCCAAAGACGGCATATGTTTGGTCGGGCACAATAATAAACTCCAGGCTCCAACATTTGCACCTGCGTCCGTCCCGCTCGCACGTGCTACTACCAGCTGTTGCTGCACCATAGCACGCTCTACGCGAAATATGTCTTCTCTACAATTTTAAACCTCACCAAATACCCTTTCAAGAATCTTACCTGACTCCTTCAGTGGTACTATAAAATATTTTGCATCGAAGATATCCTTGAAAATTCCGGATCCAATGAAAAAATTTGCTTAACACAAGATGAAACAAGATTTTTAAGTAATCGAATTCGGATTAGACCAGCCAATGGAATGATGATCTCAGCGGCCGTCAATCTTGACAATGCAAAGGACCGGTCGGTGGCGGGGTGGCGGGGTGGGGCAGGCTCGGGACGGGGCTCCGCTGCAGGGCCCGCGCGACTCGCGCCGCATGCCGCGCGGCGCCATCAGTACGACAGTTGTCCGCTCCGTGCGCGGCGCGCGCGCTTCTTCCTTTCACATAACTCACAACATTCCTCAATTAAATCCTCTAGTCAAAATGTAGTTTTGGACTCGGTCATCTAATATAAACAGTGTTTGTGCAAATTTACGAAAAAGTGCTCCAGTGCTATAATCGTTACGCGCTACGGTCCAAAGAACAATGCTGTGGGAAAAAATAACGTTCAGCTGGCATCGGCAGTCGTTCCCAGCTACCTACCTAACCTCTCTCCCCCCTCGTGCCGGGTGCCGGGTTCAATGCGCCTCTCTGCGTTTATTCATCGTTTGTGGGAAAAGTTGACCCCCGTTTTAAAAATTATTGTTAACGAATTCACACGTTTCGTGTTGCTGTGACTACCGCATCTTTAATGAAAGCACGGAAGCTTACTAGAGATTTGCTAATTTAATCCTCAAAACTGCGACAGGTGGTGTCGGCGTGTGTTTAATTACATTATATTATGATGAGATAATGAGGCTCCACAAAGTGCCGATAAGTACGTTTTTATGCGCCAGTCTACAAGGTTACATCAATCTGTAAACTTGAATTATTTATTTTGAGCTTTGCCATGTTTACCAAGTTTCAACATCGTCAAAAATTTTATCTTGCTATGTTGCGCATACTTTATCATGACAGGACTATTTTTATTAGACAATGTATTTAGTTTCAACGAATAAAGGTGTGATAAAGACGTTCCCTGTTCTTATGTGATGACGTCTGATGACGTATGCTGCTGTGATTTCACGTGGATTAGTGAATTATTATAGTGAAGTGTTTGCCAAGTTTGTTGGACAGTTGTCAAGTGTGTAAATTCAAAAATGGGGAATCAAGGATCTTCGCCTCATGAGCCGCTGGATCGTGCGCAAGTTCCCCAGGCGAATGGAGACTTCAAAATGGTTCGACACTCATTTGATTACCAATTGCTTCATTTGCTATTCATTATTCAATACGTTGACTCAGAGTAGGTGAGTGATCAACGTCAGCGTGTATTGTTCGAGGTTCATACATAAATATTAGCGTTGATCGAATCGAAACTGCTCGAGCAGCATAAATTACTATTAAAATAAGTTCACCTCAGACTTACCTGAGCTACCTATAAGATATCAATGATTACATGATACAGGTATGCTGTATTATGATAGTTAGAGCAGATAAATGAAATCCTTCGACCTCGGTTGAGCCTTTCACTTCAACTAAAACCATTATCTGACCACTTATTGAATACTAAAGTAGAACCTATCTATCTATAACCAAACAATCAACGTGATGAAGCTTTAGATCCCAGCAAAAACGAATGATCTTTTCAAGGTTTGACGCGACCTTGTCGATTCCACTGTTCGTTAGTTTCGAATAGGTAATAACCGTTTCCAATGAATTACTTGACGTGGTTCGCAAACAGGTTCTCGTATCCTGACTACTTTTTATTGACTACACTAGGTATAGAGACCTAGCCAAAGTCTTTTTGCAATAACTCTACCTTACAAGCCGAATATTTCTAGTATAAATAGATTTATAATTGAAATATTGCCTTAAAACAATTGCAAAACAGGGTTCTACCGCAAGAACTGATAATATATGAAAAAACCATCGACGGAAAAAGAGTTGAGCGCTATAAAATAGATAATACTCATCTGCATTTTGTTTTATTGTTGGTTCACGCTGCAAAGCATTTTGTCCATTGCATCGTTACGTCCGTCCGTACCCATACCGCACGTTATGGTAAGCGACCCGTAATTTAGTTTAGTAACAACCAGAAAGTATTCCAACTAATAATAATAGGAATATTCAACGTAAAATTTTAATGTCATGCGTGTAGCGTGTCATTCTCATTTCACAATTTTTCCTAATATGTAGTAGCATCGATGGAAATATTGAAGTTGAACAAAATCTTTCGAACTTATCACTAAACAAATCTTTAAAATGTCAAATACCCACTAGAATCTCAGAAAGGCTTATCTAATCGGTGTCATATAACTTTTTATCTGAAGTATCCAACGTGAGACGTGTGTAGGTTGAATTGACCATTCGTACCACACCACGAGGCAGTGCTCAGATTCAATAGCTTTTAGGAAGCCAGCTCTCTGAGTCCCACACGATCATTTGTGCAGTAGCTGATGTTTACAAATAAAACTGTTGGGCATATGTGCGATGAGTTTTTCAATGGGGTGCGGATGGTACCCACTTCAACTATGCTACTAAAAGAATAAAAAATGCAGTTCCCACTACGAAAGTTAAACAGATGCGTACTTTTTCATCACGCCCTTCAGTCATTTTAGAGGCATTATGTTATGGTCCAGTCCAGTATTTATAATAAATTTTCGTTCAAACAAAAAGGTGCCTTTTTTCTGAATTCCATCGTGTTACGTTTTTATTTAAAATCGGCATTTTTAAAAAGTTTTATGGTATTGATTGACAATGAATCATGAATTGTGTTTTGTACGTCAGCATTCAGACGTCATTTTGGGATATCTTTACATTATCTGATCGATAACATTGTTACATTATTCTAACCTATTACTTTACTTACTGTGACGTTTGAGTGTAAGTAGGTATTCGTTTTTGAATAAGTTTGGGAGCTTTTGACCTTACTTTAACATTAGTTTGTATCTAGTGGGTATCTATAATGAGTAAATACAAATATTTAATATCTACAAAACGTAGATTCCTTAAATGAGTGTGATGAGAAGACAATTTTTATATAAGTTTCGCAAAAAAAAAGACATTATGATCATAAAATATGAACAAACACTAACGATGATATTATGAATTTATGAGATAGGAGGTTTTTGTTCAAAGTTGTTTACCATCTTCAGCCGTTTCTCTCGAAAGTTGTGCCACTTAACATTGCTTGTACTTTCATCAGCCCAGCCCGTTTCATTGGTTACAACACCTATCTAATGACATTTCGGCGAAACCCATTGAAATCGTGCTGACTAACACCTGTTAGGCATATTTTAAAGGGAAATAGGAAATTCAAAAACTACTTTCGATAAACTTATGGGAAAACACCAGCTAAAAGTACGTAACGAACTTTACGCGTTCGTCACACGCAGATATTTATGATTTTTGTGGAATTGGAGCGTATCAAATTAAATTATGATAATTACGAACTCAAGGAAAGTGAAAACTATCTCCGTGAAAATAATTAACGTAGCGTACTCTTGCGGCAAGCACAGGAACGTAATCTTATCGCTTATCATTCATTATCGCTGTGCTGTGGTGCAGCCATCTTATTAATTCAGTTAACTAATTTCGAACATATAGATACACACTGCTACACGAGCGCTGTGACGTGCTAAAATTAGTGTTTGTGTATCGGATTTTTCCTCAAACGTTTTGTTGCTGTTTACGCATCAGACAATAAGGAAAGGAAGCATCAGTTATTTGAAAGGGTAATTAATGTTGAATAAATAAATGTTTCATGTATGTGGAAGCCATTCTGTACGTGTTTAATATTAACATGAGCGTTTAATGGTAATACCTACTTACGTTTTAATTTTATGAGCGCAAAAGTTCTTGGAATTGTGGGAAGAAATATCACTTGCATATTCTCGTATCTTCATGTTACTAAAGCAAAAAGTCAAATGTGCTAGTATAGCAAGAGCGTATTGCAGATCTCCAATATAGCCTTCCTCCAAATCTACATTTGGTGAACTTATACTGTAATCAAATTGCAATACATACGATGCATTATGCATTCTTCGCCTAAAAGGGTGTTCCTCGTAACTACGGCGGTACGGCTACCGATCACATCACGAGGATCGTTTCACGGAAGGATAGTAATTTTGTTGTAGTAAGCTTGTATACACAAATATAGTGGCCAGCCAGCAACCACCAAGCAGCTTGCTAGCTCTGTCTACCTTTTCTGTCTTGGGACACTGGCCTCGTGTACCCTTTAAGTTAGCATTCTGTTCCTTGAGACCAGGTCGCGCGAATTTATGGAACATTGACCAATGTCTGCTACCGGGCCGCGCGATCGCTGCCTTTCAAAAGTGAGTCGCGGTCGCCAGGAACCGAATACCACTTCAATAGCCAATTCTCTGGCTTATTAAATAAAACCATTAATGCAATATTAATGCTTGTGTTTGTAATTGTTACAGAAGTCATCAGTCCGGAGCTCGTTGCGGCGGGCTCGCGCAGGCGGCGCGCTGTCGCCGCCGCGGGCCGGCATGGAGCGGCTGCGGCGTTCGTTTCGCGAATCCTTCCGAAGGCGCAAGGGCTCGCCTCCCGAGTCTGCGCGACCGCACCAATGGCACGCGGACGAGGCCGCGGTGCGGGCTGGAACATGCACCTTCCCAGTCAAGTACTTGGGATGCGTCGAGGTGTTCGAGTCGCGGGGCATGCAAGTGTGCGAGGAGGCGCTCAAAGTGCTTAGGGTAAGGGTTTTAATATCTTTTTAATTTTACAATACTATCAACGACTCCTGTGGTCTTCGAGCTATGTGATGCAACAAGCATGCTACGATATCAGAATAAGCCCAGAGTTTACAGCACAGTTCGCATGAAGAGGCTATAGAGTCGCGGAGCATGCAATTATGCGAGGATGCGCTTGAAGTGCTTAGGAAAGGGTGGTTGGTTTTCGTCTTCCAAATGGTACCATTCGTTATTCAAAGCCTAGTCATAACATATCGAGTTAGTCTTTGAATGGATCTCTGGTCGTTGGCTTTGTTACGCATGTCAAATGACAATGGTTCATACCAGTGATGAAACAACGAGGCAGACAGAAGAAGACATCTGACCATAAATATTTCGTAAACGATTATTTATTTATAAATGCAATACGTGCAAAACGTTTGCGGGAAGTTGCGTGAACAAAATTAAATTGTAGCGTGTCTCGAATGTAGATGGTCCGATCTTGCATGCATTGCGAATATTTAACTACACAAACAAACTGACTGATAGTTCCGACAAAAACTCAACCAAGCTTTATTCGTGAGACACTTAAGACGTACCTATCTTATCAATATATTTCTTATTGAATATCTATTGGTATACTGAAAACTCATACAAACTACAAAGTACCCAGTATTGTTTTTCACCATCAGTGCTAGTGCTTTACAAGTCTTGTTGACAAGGTTAGACCTAAGAAGTAAAATCGATGAACTGAAGCCATCGTTGTAAATAAGTTAGTCAATATTAAAGGCCGGTCACATCAGCGATAGATAGGTACTATCATGAATGAATGATCCATTATCGATTTGTCAATTTTAAATGTAACTGCAACGTCGGCCCACTCTATTGATTGAATACTATTTTAGATTCTTATCTTTGTGCGAGGATAAGGCACAAGGTCTTTCATTCATACTTCAAAGGTTCATTACGTAAAATAATTAATGATTATGTTTGATGTAAGACTAAGCAATGAACAACCATTACAAATTGTAAGTGTGAAATTTTGTTGATTATTTTGACACGGTTTGATTAAATTAAATATAAGAGAACAATGCAATGCTGCGGTAATGCAAATGTCATAGCCATTCGTTCCCAAGTGCCAAGTTCAGCCTTTGAATGGCCCACGCGCCATTGCACAAAAACAATTCTAATGTCAACGAAATTACATTCGCGAATGTCTTATAAATGCGTGTCCTTTTCATAGTAAACAATCGTCTTTAAATTTTCATTTATGAGTTCTCAAGATGCAACTCTGCCTTCTGACTACTCATTATCAAACAAAACGAAGTGCATTACCGAGTCACAGCTAATTAAATTTGCAACGCCACCCACTACACGGTATTTTATCAGCTTGTGTGTATAACTCTATAAGGTACTCACATACCAGCATGAAATCTGATTTTATCTGTGTCCTTTTCACGTAAAATTTCGCAAAGGAAAAGTTTTTAACGAAAGCATTTTTTTTTTTCAGAATTCCCGAAGGCGTCCAGTAAGAGCCGTTCTACACGTTAGCGGGGATGGACTCCGAGTGGTCGAAGAAGAAACTAAAGGGCTGATTGTCGATCAGACGATTGAAAAGGTCTCATTCTGCGCACCCGACAGAAATCATGAGAGAGGGTTTAGGTAATTATTACATTTGAATATGTTTTTTTTTCGACTAGGTGTGTATCCCAATTTAATGCCTCAACTACCTAACGGTTTTGTTAATTGAAAGCAGTAGCAAATTTCAACAGGCTTTGTCACTGTAATAAAAATATACACTGTAAATATAAATATACACTCACTTCACCTAAGCTTCTCATTTCACTAGACATGACTGATTGTTTCAATTGTACGTTAACTGCCAAATTTGTATTCTTTTTTTTGTTACGAAAGTAAATAAATATATTAAGATGATTTATGAATTATACTGTATAAGTACCTATTTTGAATAAAGCAATTGTTGTGCAAAGTAGTGCTATCTTTCTCTCTGGGTGGCCACGGAAGACCAGCGTCGTGGCATTCCTGGGATGCTACGACACAAGCTGAGTGGCCCCCCTTTCAGTATCTTGTATATGTGATTTTTAAATGTGTTTTTTCTATTTGGTAAAAATGTGATACTGAATAAAAATGTTTTCTTCTTCTTTCTTCTTAATGTGATGGAGTGGCTTACGTACATGATGGATATCCGTTGGACACACAGGTTCGATTCCTGCCCCAGACTGTTTATTTTCTCAACTGCAAACATGTTTTTTAAGTTTGCAACCGGAATGCTTGGCTTATCACAATAAAATTATGACTAGCTCAGTATTAAATTATACGATCTGCCGAAGGCCTTATCGAATTTATATACAGAATCAAGACTATATTGCTATTACCAAGTGATTTGTCAAGTAGGATTTTCATCGCGGAAACTACCTTGGAGATAACATAGAAAAAGACAAATTGTCTACCAATGGAATGATATAGGTTTCTTATCGTCTTGAAATATTAGGTCCTTACCTATGAAATTGGCGTTTTGTATGGGAGGAACAAAAAGTCGAAATTTTTTTATATAGCATATTTATTTAATCAAAGTATGAGCCATTGTAATCTATGCACTTTTGCCATCTCATAGGTAGTTCATTGATCCCTTTACTAAAAAAACCATTCGAACGGGAATCAATAAAATCTTTGAAGGCGACTTGGACTGCCCCATCTGAGTTGAACTTTTTCCCTTGCAAGAAGTTATCCAAATTTCGAAAAAAATGGTAATCTGTTGGAGCAAGGTCCGGGGAGTACGGTGGATGCCTTAGAGATTCCAATTGAAGTTCTTCTAATTTGCTAGCCGTCTGTTGTGCAGTGTGTGGTCTAGCGTTGTCGTGAAGCAGCATTGGCGTAGAGCGATTGACCAGCCTTGGTTGTTTAGCAACTAGCTTTTCCATCATGGTTTGCAATTGCTGACAATAGATATCTGCCGTAATCGTCTGGCCAGATTTGAGAAAACTGTAATGAACGACACCGGCGCTAGTCCACCAAACGCTTACAAGTAACTTTTTATTGGTCAATTTTCGCTTGGAGCAGGCTTTGGCTGGCTTGCCAGGGTCCAGCCATTGCGATGAGCGCTTCCGATTATCGTAGAGAATCCACTTTTCATCACAGGTAATGATTCGATTTAAAATCCCTTCGTTATTGTGCCGGTCAAGTAATGTAACGCAGCAGTTGACGCGCGTTTGCCGGTTTGCTTCACTCAATTCGTGAAGAACCCACCTTTAAAGTTTTTTAATCTTCCCAATTTGCTTCAAGTGGATTAAAACAGTTTTATCACTAACGCCAAAGCCTGCAGCTAACTCGGACGTGGTTTGCGATGGATCCGCTTCCACAATAGCCTTCAATTCTTCATTATCAACTTGGGTCTCCGGCCGTCCACGGGGCTTGTTTTGCAGGTCGAAATTTCCAGAACGAAAACGTTGGAACCAAAAACGCACTGTGTTTTCTTTTGCGACACAACCGCCATACACATCATTAACCCTTCGAGCCGTTTCCGCAGCACTGGTGCCACGGTGGAACTCGTACTCGTAAATAACGCGATATTTCAAATTTTCCATTTTGTAAATTGAGCGATGCAAACAGAAAAAAGATAAGTAAAAAAACAAATGAATAACGGTTTACGAAACACAACTACATGTGGAAATAGCTGTATAAATTTGAATTTCGAATTCCTAACCAAATAGGAAAAATTTGTGATCAAAGTGGCCAGTACGACAAAACGCCAATTTCATATGTAAGGACCTAATATAAATCTTGTCAGTTTATTCCTGACTTACATTATTTGTTATTAAGTATTAACCCAATGGTAATTGGAACATCTATTATCTACGCTTATATTATCAATAATTGATCAAAAACGTGTATCTGCTGTTGGTGACTAATGGGGGCTACTCATCATCATAAAGTTATAATATTTCATATACCAAATTTCGATGTTTTACGTGGGCATTATAGTGCAAAAGTTGCGCACTTTAACAACTGTGCGCCCGGCGTACCCTGGGCAATAGTCTGCGGACGGCGAGTCGGTGACGCGGACAAGCCGATCCTTCCGCCAAGACTCGTTCAAACTTCTCCCTTAATACTTGAACTCGTTGGTGTAGTGGCAAAGTTTCTGCCTTACATCCGAGAGGTCCTGGGTTCGAATCCCAGGTCGAGACAAAATTGTTTCTGATATTTCTGTCATGAATTTCTCAAAAACAGTTTAGAGTCGGGAAGTTGGCGGTGTTACACCCCCGTGCCTCGGAAAGCACGTTAAGCCGTTGGTCCTGCGCCTGATCTCTCTCCAGCCATGTCGGATTGCCGTCTCACCTAACTTTGAGAGTGATGGAACAGTGAGTGCACCTGTGTATTGCGCTCACACTTGTGCACTATAATATCTCCTGCGTAGTTGGATGCTCTCTGTAGACCGACGCGGTCAAAATCGACTAGGAGGACTATTATTAAATTTTTTAAAGTTCTCAACTTGATATTTCCAGCTACATCTGCCGCGACGGCACCACCCGACGTTGGATGTGCCACGGCTTCCTCGCGTCTCGGGATAGCGGCGAGCGTCTCTCCCATGCTGTGGGCTGCGCGTTCGCTGCGTGCTTAGAACGAAAGCAGCGCAGAGATAAGGAGTGTGCAGTGTCTATGAGCATAGACGCGGCGAGCCACGCGTTCACTAGGCAGGGATCCTTTAGGAAGTCGAGTAAGTTTTTCTGATTCTGAAAATAGCGCTGAACAAGCGCTGAACAAGCGACCGTAGCGGTCATGCGATCCGAATGCAAAGTTTAGTCCTATAATGCTGTTGACGGAAACATTTTCGTAGGTCCGACAAAATAGCACGGTAGTTATCTTTTAAATAAAAATTAATTGCTGTTCGTTAGTCTCGCTAAAACTCGAGAATGGCTGAACCGATTTGAATAATTTTAGTCTTGAAATATTCGTGGAAGTCCAGGGAAGGTTTAAAAGATCTAAAATTAAAAAAAAGCAACGGGCAGGACAACGTCTGTCGGGTCAACTAGTCTATATATATAAAAATGAATTGCTGTTCGTTAGTCTCGCTAAAACTCGAGAACGGCTGTACCGATTTTGTTAATTTTGGTTTTGAATTATTTGTGGAAGTTCAGGGAAGGTTTAAACGGTTAGATAATTTTTTTTTTTAAATGCGAAAACACCGGGCAGGACGACCTGTCTGCCAGGTCCGCTAGTAATTAATAAAAAAATGCAAGCAGACATAAAATGCATGTGAACTTAAATAAACCCTTTTGAATATGGTCGATGCCTGCAAGTGAACGTACAAAGAGCAACGTTTAATTCCGCGGCATAACTCGGCGTGACCTTTGAGTAAGGCCTCGTTTTGCACGATAGCGCTGGAGTCGCACAGTTAAGCCGAATGTCATACCTTGTCTTTGTTCAGTTAAATGCATTAAATATCAGACAACAGCACGTCATGTTAAAAAGTTCGGCATCTTATCCAGTTGTAATAGGGGCGACAAAGCAATAAAAAATGAATTGGCAAACGTTACATAACATCACGTGTATAAAATACATCCACGATAAAGGAAGCCTTATTTCATTTCTTCAAAAGTTGAAAATGCTTGTACTAACTAATAAAGATATGCAGGCCTTGGTTGATAACTGCAGAATGTTACACAAGGGTAAGTGATAATATTGTCACTGTGCCAAATTTAGCGGAGCCAAATAAAATCCTACTGTGGAGTAGTGTCACTAGCACATTTGAATGTCTTAATTTTTCATATACAGACGAGAGTTAGAAGTTTCGTATATCATACCGTTTCTCAGCATGTAGCAATTATTGACTGGTAGTGAATGTTCTTGGCTTTAAGTCCACCAAAAGTAGCCTCATCGAATGACCTATGAGCCGAAACTGTGGGTTAAAATTAATAGTGTCATAACACAGATTGAATGACTGATAACTACTACTGACAATAGCTGCAATGTTGGTGATGTCAACATCCTCCTGCAGTTATCCAACTGAATGTCTCAACGTGGGCATTTTCCTAACTGCCATTTACCTCTTCTGTAACGATACGCAAAACCCCGCGGCCGTGATTCATCCGTCATTAATGTGAATGCTATCTTGCAACACTCATTACGGGACATTTGCAAGTTTCCATCCTGTTTTAAACACACGACAGTACCACAGATTACTAAATAGTTACTACGTAACAGATAAATCATTCCATAGAAAAATTTCGATACCTACAGCGTTAATAGACTACTTTTTCTGCCGCGTACAATAATGCACCTGCAGTTCTGAGTATAAAGTCACTATTGCTTTGCAGCTGCGCGAGACCACGTGACGTGAGACCGAGTAACAATCGAACTAGGGTCGACACTTTCGGTAAAAATATTTCAACCACATTTTTCTAAAATGGTATTTGATTGACTGTTGTTGAAATAATATAACATTATTGAATAACAAATGTGAAATAAGAAATTCAGCCTGTATAAGGTATAACAAGCGAATTATGAGCTACTTAATTGTGACTCTTGCTATCTCTTTCTAATCTAAAAAACGAATCTGCCATTTGTGGAATCTGTCGTTTGTAGATTATTAGTAGGTAGGTACATTTCGAGAATCGGTCAATTTTATTGTCAACTACGTAGGTACCTACCTACCTACCTAGTCATTTCGCTGATTAATTAGTCATTAGTCGACTAAACCACCACGTCGAGTAGGTAGGTAGGTACACACAGTTCGTAGGTGGTGCGCAGCCCATAAAAAGTAGACTTATAGGTATAATAGGTACTTAGGTATTATTTCGATAAAGTAACTGACCTATGTTTCACTGTAGGTATTACATTTTAATTCAATAAAGCCGAACCCCAATTTACCTGAATTTATCCAATTTACCTACGTAGGTACCACCTACTAATTTGTTTATTTTTATACTTTGTAAATAAATTACTAACTTACCGGGTAATAATTACATTTTCTTCATTAGCTGGTATACTAAAAAAAGAAAGCGTTTTATTTCTCTTAGTATTCGACCTACACCCATCAACAGCACATAAATTTCCACCAGCAGAAGTCATTTTTCTTAAATAAAGCTAACGTTTAACAAGCACAGATTACTTATTTGGTTCGTATGAAAACTAAATTGATCGTAAATAATTATAGTGCGTCGTGAGCGCGTCCGACGGTTGTTGGCAGCCCACTGAATTCGCACCGACGTCGGTGCGGGCGAGAGTAGGATATTACCGCGCGCAAGTACATCGAGTGAGAGAGGCCTGGCAGCACGTCAAGGAAAACACTAAGATATTATATGCTGTAGTAATTAAGGCGACTTTGCAACAAGTAGGGTAGCTTGATATTTTCTGTACACTAGTCTGAATTTTTATTTTAATGACCTGTTTTCGCAATCTGTATTTGGATTCATCTTCATTATTCTGGAATTATCTGAAATTGGTATGAAATATGTATTTTAATGCGTTAGTCATTATGTTACAAATTAATTAATATTAGACATTGATTTGATAAAGTGGCACACGGCAACCCGGTGGTTTGTAATAAATGCCGTTTAGATAAAATTGTAATCGTCATCAAAATCAGTCGCGAGCCATTCACAGCCTTCCTCTATAGATCTCCAATCTACATACGAGTGGCTTACACACAGCAACCGTGCTGTAGCAGCAACTTTACATCGTCATCATAAATCAATAATAAATAAATATTTCACAACAATCACACCTATTCTCTAGTACCAAATTAAGCTACGAGGCTTGTGGCATGGGTACTACACAACGGATAAACATACTTAAATACTTTTTTTGTAAATAAATACATATAGAAAACACCCAGACCAATACAAACACACATGTTCATGCACACTTAAGCTTGTACTGTGCGGGGATCGAACCCGCGACCCTTGATTTCAGAAGTCCGACATGTGGACCACTGCACCAAGCGGTCATCAGTCTTTGGACGTCCACTTTTGAACATAAGCCTTCCCAGCTTAGATAACCAGGGGGCTGTATTACCGTCTTGATTTCCGGTATTTTTTCTGACAACAACGCTGTCAGAAAAAAAACACCGCTGTATAATACCGATTAGCAGAGCATCTAAACAAGATAGTGAAACCTACTCGCCGAAACAAGACCCAGATTAAGCGATTTCTCGAAGTGTGAACATAGTTCGAAGAAATGATAAACATTGGGGCGGAACAGTTTGAAATTGGAGACCATTTTTGTAAGGAGTGTGGCGTTAAGCGCATACCGGCAAAATGGACTGACGAGGACGAAAGTTAGAGATGCGATAGGCAGCTGTTTTACCAATACATCCTCTTATCGCATCAAATCATCCTATATACGTCCTGGGCACAGGCCTCGCATCAACAAAGAGGTGGTACGAGCCTAGAGCCTGGAGATAGATAATTAATCGCCACCTTTCCCTCCTCAGCTATAACCAACCGGCGCGCGTCGGAAGCGGACGCGTCGCCCCTCACGGGCCCCCCCGCGGGCGCCCCCGGCCCCCCCGGCGCCCCCGCGGCCCCCAAGCCGGCGCACAACCCGTTCGCGGTGGAGCGGCCGCACGCCGCGCCGCACCTGCTCGAGAGGCAGGGATCCTTCCGAGGGTTTACGCATCTTAACAATAGGTATGTGAAGGTTTTAAAAGATTTAACTAAAGATTAAGCTACTTTGGGGTATGGACGCGGTTGAATCATGCTGTTAATTTTATGTGTGGTGGTAACAATTTTAAAACCCTGTAAATTCTGGTAACAGAAATGGTAGCTTATGGACACAGTCAAGTCATGGTATTAGTTTTCTCTATGGTGGTGGTAATTTTTAAATCCGGTAAATAAGGGTGACGGAAATTAATAATTCAATCTGGATTTCCTGGATAATAGGTTATCGAAACCTCCTGTGCCTGCAGTTTTCTATCAGGATTTTTATTCATCAAGACATATAGTGATCGTGTTCCTATCTACTCGATTATACCTCTCTTATGTTTATGTTTTATGTTTCAATGAACCTTTGTTTTTGATTTATCTGATGTATTGTTTCCAAGCTTTGAATCTGCGTACAGCATCTCCATTGAATTAAAGCGGCTAAGCCCATGGACTGTTTCTTCTTGGCTGCAAGTGTCGAGTCGTCAGTGTTTAGAGCTCAAATAGGACTTTACTACTTTGGGCTTTGGACTCTTCTATGTTGGTTACAAGTATCGATTCTGAATACCGAGTGCACTGTGACGTAAAAAATGTAATCCCGATTCGGGATCATAAATTCGGGATTGCTCGGGATTAGAAATATCAATCCCGCGGGATCCTAAGACTTTCGAGATCTCGTCTTCAAATAATAATCACATTACTGATAACGATGAAAATTGGTTATTAGTGAGGTTAAATTAAACAAAATTTTAATTTGAAAGAGTACGACTTTATTATTACTAACTTTATAAGTAACAGTTTCACTACCCATGATTTTGAAATTAACTTCTAAAAAAATAAAGTGTATCAAGAGTATTATCTCCTAACCTGCATCTTATGTCCGTTGCACTTGAAAAGTAGCCAGTTGCTGAGAATGCCCTCTACAAATAAACACTGGTGGGCAACAGTTAAGCAATTATTAATTAGTAACTAAGCAATTATTTATATGCAAACTGAAAAATTTCTCCATTGTACCTTACTCAAATAAATCCATTACTTTTTATTACTGACTCTAGTTGTCTAAGCTTCTGGATACTCGTGTAAAAGGACTTACTTAGATGCTTGCAGGGTTTCTTGTAAGTCCTCTTGAAGTGAATTATTAATTTGTATAGCAAGGCCGCGAATCCCGTCAACCCCGGACGAGATCTCGTTATATTATGTTTCGGGATTGATCCCGATAAATTACACGGGATCTCGCGAGATCGGGATCCGCGGGATCAGGATTGCACGTCGTTATTCATGGTCCTACTGCGTGCTAATAAGATTGTGATTGTCAGCGCGGCCGTGGAGCGCCCGCACGCCGCGCCGCACCTGCTCGAGCGGCAGGAGTCGTTCCGCGGCCTCGCGCAACTCAACAACAGGTTAATAAATTTAAAAAAAACAACTATTGCGTGCACGATCGGCTGAGCTTTGCGTTCGCATTTATCTCTGGTCACACAATTTAGAAAAAAATTGCGAGTGAGCGTAATCATAACACTGGCAGATTAAGAAATTGGATCGGCAATTATTGTGCAAAATAAACTAGATTGACTGAGACCTCTATGTTTATAAGAGACAGCATACTATAAACCTCCCATCAGAATGGTAGTTTTTAAACGATTTCGTATCTCAGGGCAGATATTAAGACACCATTTCCATAAAAATAAAGATAATCTGGATGAAAATCTAGTTATGGTCCGATTTTCTTATATAACAAAACAAATTATGTTTCTCGTTCGGACATAAACTTGTAAAGCTCAGCCATCGTTTTTGTGAAATTAGCTGTTTTAGAGGAGTGTTTGAATGCTAATCACTAAAACAATAGTAAATAGTACTATTGTCCAAATAACATCACACATCACGTCACTCTAGTAGTATGCATTTTGAACAATAGCTCATCATAAGTTTTGTTTGTGATATAGTGGCTGCAATAACAGGTTTGTCTGAAATACTGTAGGATTTCATCCTAAGCCTGCGCTGTTTGCATAGGAGATAAGTGTGGCGTTCACCTTAACTGTTTTGTATGATGTTTTAGATAATAATATCATGCGAACTGTGATATTATACACGAAATGAGAACGTGTAGAATTTAGTAAACTAGTTATTTAATAAGTAATGTATGTGATGTAACGCGGCTTACAATATCTACTTTGTTTTATTTTGTAAGCCATGTTACAACAGAGGCTTGTTTGATAGTGATTATTGAATAGACTGCATGATGATGAGTTTGTAGCATGAAAATCTTAAACTTAACACAACTTACATAAAGACAATAAATAATAGTTATTAAAGTGGTATTTATAAGCAGACTCCTGTCTCAATTTGAGTTTTATGAAATTAAAGGAAAATAAAATTGTAATTGAATGTATAAAATTTTCTCTTATAATTTACCTATAAGAGAAAATTTCTTTATTATGAGCTAAATCTACACTACACTTTACTTTTGGATAGACAGTTTCAATCATATCGTCAATTATTTTTTCTCTGAGTATCCAACAAAATTACATAATCCGTTTTAAAGCAGATAGACGCTACCACTCATGGTGTCATTTACAGTTTGATTAATTCAATTGAATTAATACGTTAGACATATAATTCGAGTTTGTTAGAGACTTGAATTAATCCTCAAAGTGTCTAACTGTTCGCGAAGAAACAAATATGTAACATATTAATATTAAATATTTTTTAACATCTGAACTCATTGTTTTTTCCGGCTCCCCGTTCATATTAATTGAATTAATATGTTAGACATATTAATTCAAGTCTCTAACATATTAAATATTTTGACGTGACAACGTCTTATAAATTGGTTTGCCGGGTGACACTTCAAGAAACTGCGTTACGCTCCGCTCACGTTCCGCGCTCACAATGAGAGCGAGTGAGAGGCACGCGTCCCTTCGACTCGGGCATGGTTAGCCCGCCTAAGAGCGAGTGAGACAGACATAAAAAGTGAAAGGCACGCGTCCCTTCCACTCGAGCACAGTTAACCCGCCTAAAAGCGAGAGAGACAGAGCGAGAGAGACAGAGCGAGAGAGAGAGAGTGAGAGAGATAGGCATACACACCGGTTCATGTTATACGAATGAATATTCACATTAAAATTATTTTACCACTCAAAGTCGTTGTCACGTAAAACTTTCGCCCGTATACCGACTTTACAGGCAACCAATTGCGATTTTGACGTGATAACGTCTTATAAATTGGTTTGCCGGGTGACACTTCAAGAAACTGCGTTACGCTGCTCCGCTCACGTTCCGCGCTCACAATGAGAGCGAGTGAGAGGCACGCGTCCCTTCGACTCGGGCATGGTTAGCTCGCCTAAGAGCGAGTGAGACAGACATAAAAAGTGAAAGGCACGCGTCCCTTCCACTCGAGCACAGTTAACCCGCCTAAGAGCGAGAGAGACAGCGAGAGAGAGAGAGTGAGAGAGATAGGCATACACACCGGTTCATGTTATACGAATGAATATTCATATTAAAATTATTTTACCACTCAAAGTCGTTGTCACGTAAAACTTTCGCCCGTATACCGACTTTACAGGCAACCAATTTTTTTTTCTTTCAAAGCATCAAAACCAACATCTGAACTCATTGTGTTTTCCAGCTCCCCGTTCAAGCGGCAGATGTCGCTGCGCATCAGCGAGCTGCCGTCCAACCTCGAGCGCACCCGCGCCGGCCTCGCCTCCCCCCCGCGCGCGCCCGCCGCGCCCCCCGCGCCCCCCGCCGTGCCCGCCCTGCCGCAGCCCAATTCGGTGGCTAGTAAGCCTGAAGTGCAGCCTGCTGAGGTAAATACTTATAAGGTTTACAAGTTTTAATAGTTTTACATCAAATTTGAAGAGGCAATGACTTTGGTGTTCGAAAAGACATTACACCTAAAAATTCTTTTTGGCTCCGGTCATCAGGGAGAATTCGAGCCCTCAATGTCCAAAAAAAAATTTCGTTGTGAACGCAAAAAACGCTTAATAAATAAAATGTGTACAGTAAATTAGTGGCTTTAATTTGTTGCGCTGCTTCTTCTCAGCACTAGTTATGAAATTGCCGTTTTTACTTTGCACTTGAATAATATCTTTGGGTTACAAGTTAGTCTTAAAACTTGCTTTAAAGCTTGGAATAAATTGTTTAAAATATGCATTTCAATTATTTTTATAATATGGTTTAGCTAGGTTTGGGCTATGACCACAAGATTGGAAAGCTTAAAAAAAATAAAAATTGTTCCATCGTGTCAGTGAAGGGGGAAATACATAAAGGGAAGAAAGTGCTTTGAGACTTTATAAGACAGGCAAAGCTACCCATTGCATGACTTTTTGTTTATAAAAAATAGTTTTAATTTTCGTTTTTTTAATGGAGAAATTCGTAACTTTGATTGCTTATAAAAATAAGTTTTTTCAAAACATGGTATCCATTGATATACCGTTGGATTTCTATTGTGTTAAATAACCTATTTTGTTATACCAAACATCCCAAATACAAAATGTGTGATTTTCCCGATTTTCTATTTTTTATATGTTAATCTAAAAAAAATAACAGAAAAACCATGCCAGCGATAGCGAAGTCTAGTTTAAAGATGTCCAGGACAGATTGAACCGTTCTTGTCCAACTATCAACGCAAAGGAACAAATTTGTGAAAATACATTTTTATGCTTATGAATTTAGTTTATTTTCTAGCTAAATCAAATTATTTCAAAATGAATAAAAGGTATATTTTTAAACACTATTCTCCTAGCTTTCATTTTGGACTAAGTTGAATTTTCAGCTCGTACCAAGTCCGAAGATGTTCAAGTTCAAACTTCCAAAAAAGTCAAAACGGCAATTTAATTGGTAAATACCTAATATTTTCCGAGGTGAATACTTATCCCTCCAAAATCACTGCACCCACGAAGCTTCGGTCTAGTTTTAAAACGAGCCTCCACCAACCCAGGGTTCTACCTGCCCTGCGGCACACGAATCGAATCACGGGAGAGCGCGGCGGTTCCGCTTTTAAAACGACCGTAAAATTGTTTCAGAACTCGATGAGCTCGCTGAGCGAGGACCCGGTGGCGGCCATGTGCCAGCAGCTGTCGCTGGGGCTGCGCGCGCTGGCCGAGGCGGAGGCCGAGCCCGTGCCCGCGCCCGCGGCCGCGCTGCCGCACCCCGACGCGTGGCTCGGCCGCGTGGCGCGCGCGCCCCCGCTCGCCGCGGCCGGCCGCGCCCTGAGCTACGCGGGCCACCACTCCACCAACCCCTTCCTCACGCCCGCGCCCACCGCTTCGCCGGCGCCCCTCTAAATCTGTCAAGATCTTGTAGAAGTGAGTGTTCTTATCGCCGCTCGAAATGTGAGCATTCTAGTGTCGAGTTTACACGCTTCCGAAGCCTCCCCGCCTGCGATCGGTTTCTGTAAACGTTTTCGTGTCCGTGGAGTATACGTGAGTGATGGGGTCAAGCGAATCTCTTTTCCCCATTCCGAAGAACTATTATTTGCAACGCTCCAAAGGAGCTCCTGTAGGAGTGTTTTTGAGTAATGTTGAAAGATTTTGCCAGGCTTAAAGTATCCATGAAATGTCTTACTTTATTTACCTGTTCTCCAGCGCTGTTCTAAACGATGTCCAAAAAGAAAACTCATGAAACTGTGCAAGTTTCTTATCCCCGTGAATGTAATTAGTATTTCCCTGCTGAAGTCACGAAAAGCTACATAATATGTAACTTTACAGAAAACATATTATGTTTTCTTTAATAACGAAACCTACAAAATTTACAAAATTATTATCTTCTAAATTTTCGAACTGAAGGCATAAAACTTTATATACACATTTATTTTTTCGCCGTGAAACAAAAGTTTTCGTGATTCGAATACAAAATTAATTATCAATTATCAAATCTGTGAGTTTAGTTTCCTAATAAAGTAAAATTTTAATCGGATCTATATCTTACTGAAATTTCAACACAATGTTATGATGCTAAACAATAACCTTTAAGCACATTATTATGAATCCGATATTGAAATTGGTTTCATATTAAGGCGAACCTAGTAGAACTAATTGAGTTCTTTTGTAGTATTGTGATTTGGTGCAAATAAACTACTATTATTGATATGGAGAAATACTTACAAATTGGTATGATACGTATTCTATGCTTAAATATCTTTTGTCGTTACAGCAACGAGAAACGTGTTGAATTGGTATGTACTTAAATATTTAAAGACGCGATTTTTAATAAATTATTGTTATTAGGTAATAAAAGCGACGAATAAGCAGTGATGCGACATTGCCTCGTGCTCCAAACACTGACGGTTATTACTCATATATACCATCCCCCGTGCGTATGCACACACAATTATCATGGGTGATGCAAGTAAATGTTTTTAAATAAGCTACTACTTCTTGTGTTTAGTGAGGCTTTATAAAGGCGTTCGCTGTCAGTATTATAATACAAGAAGTTAGGGATGAGCTTGCGAACGGGGACGACGAGCACTGCTTGTAGGTGCGATCGAGTGTTTGTATGCTACTTAACGCCTAGGCAGCACTTAAATGTTATAAAATAATATATTTATATACGCGTATACAAATAACCCGTGGCAGACGAGAAACGTACAACGGATTTGTGAAGCACATTTATTTATTAAAAATTTGCTTGTTAATTGATGTTATTTATACGAGTAAATCTCGTTATGATGACGTCTGTTTTTTTATTAGACCATAACATCCATAGGATTCCGTTTCGGTTGTATTATCAAACTTTTCTATAAAAGTTTAAGCACAATTCTACATGTAGACTACTATGCGATGTGTACGTATTTTAACACATGTAACATGTATACTCTAAATCAAATTATGTAACATGCTAAAGACTCGCTAACAGATGACACGTTTAAACGTAGATCATACGGTTTAGTAGCGACTTGTCTCCATTTACGAACAACATGTGCTTGATATACCATTATAGTTCGTAACATTATTTATCAATAGTTAATTAAAATTTTAATTCTGCTTAACACGTATAAATAGATGTACTTAATTGTTATGTAACCGCACTGTGCTTCTGCGTCGCACATTGCCTGTCCACGTAAGCTAAGCGAGTGTTCCGTATGTCCGCGGCCGCGCAATATTCGATCGGGTGCCGTAGACGCGAGGAACTTGACGAACAATGCAGTATTTTATCGTTAAAAAAATACGTACTTGTATTATAGGGTTTTGGACATATATTTTTTTCTTTTTTTGTATATATAATTGTAAATTTGTAGGATATTTCCCTGTGTACCCTTCGTGGATCTGTTTTTTTATACTTTTTTTTTATTCACAGTAGAAATTAAATATAGGATGGTTTTCGGGTCGAACAAATGATTAATATTTCTTATGTCCTATCATTGTAGTAAAATGGTATATTTGTTATTTTTCATTTAAGCTGTTTATGTTACTTTTATTTTGTTATTGGTTATAAATGTAACTCTGCCATTATAATTAACAGATCTAAAAATGACTGTTTCCTGCTGGATCTTAATGATAAATATTTGTGAACACCCATTGGGATAAACTTCAAAATAAGTCCGTAATTATTTGTTTCATTGTTTAACATTCCAGTTTTACTACAAATGTACATTGGTGATAGAGAAAATAATAAATGAACGCATATCACTAGCTAGCCTTGCATACATGTATAATGATATTTAGCACGCGTGTACTTACAGTTGTAAAATATAGTACTTAATTAAATGTACCTTGTAAAGCAATGCGTAATGTATACTCACCACTGTCTTCTTACTCAGATCTCCATAATTGGGAATGTATGTACTTAAAATAATTTCTTCATATATAAAATTATTGATGTTGTGAAACTTATTACTCTTGTAATGACGACGCTTCATAATCTTTGTAATTTACGTCACTGTGTCTATATAATATTCTTGCATGTATGACAGACATACCCGAATCTTAAAAACTTTAACACCTCGCAATATCCACTTTTCGTTTTATTGAAATTGTGACGAATATTACATATGAAAATAATGTGTGACTCGCTCATTGAGTTAAAAATAAATCTATCAAGCAAGAAAATTAATTTCAACACCGGCAGTTCTTAAGTAATATAATAAATAATGTGATATCTGTCTACTGAAATATCTGATGTTATAGAAAAATATTAATTAGTATGCACTCTATATTTAAAAGCACCATATTTTTGTGACTATAGAAAGTACATAAAAAATAGTTTCAAGTTAGCTAAGTTTGGTCGATTCTATTTTTGTGAAAACACCTAGTAAATGTCATCAAAATAATCATAATTTGTTAGATGGAAATATTAATGTTCAGAATCGATGGGTGTTAAATTCTACTTTACAGTGATTTTATCTTTGTCAAAAGCGTGTAATTATACGCAAAATGTAGATATTTTAGATAACGAAGAGTTCAAATATTATGAAGAATAATAAATATTATGTTTAGTTGAAAAACATCTTTTATTACATCTATTATGAAGCTCCTTTAGGAAAATGGCAAATTTCAGGATAAAAAGACACCGCAGCGGGAACCTAAATAAAATTAGTTTGCAAATGAAGCAAATATACATTACCAGTACCTACTAGATCATATTGCTAGGTTAAAAATTTTTCATGCGCTTTGTTAATCTGTTTTTTGTATACTGTTTCAAAGGACTGATATGGTGTTATTTTCAACAAACGCACACGCACACGATCACGCGCAATGTAGATTTCCGTAGTTTTGAGTGACACCAACTTTCAGACCACACTTACAAACAGCTAATATTTTTATTTAAATACTTCTTTACATAACTACCAATGGTGAACTAATTTTTAATTTTGTATGAAGTTGTATTTTCCGTGTACAACTTATTATTTTTTATTTACTATTGAGAGCTGATAGTCGTTTAGCAGATAGAGGGGATGGAGGACAATTAACCCAAAACAAAAAATTTTTGAAAGACCTTTTCAACGACACTCCACACGATGGGTTAGTGGAGAAAAAAACTACCCCCTAACTTTACTTGTATAGTAGGGGATAAAGTAAAAAAAAAAGATTTATTCTACGACTTTTTGCAATTATTAACTACGTACGTACATACTCAGAGACTAAGTGATATATAGTATAGAAAGCTATTACAGCTTTCTATACTTATAGTCTCTCGAGTGAAACCGCGGACTGACGAACAGACATGGCGAAACTATAAGGGTTCCTCTTATTTACTACGGAAGCCTAAAAGGGACGAAACAAAGTGATCCTAAAATGCTAATTTAAATGCAATGCCCTTGTTTTTTAAAAATCGTATATTGAACTCACGTACACTCTGTGACGTGATCTGTTCAATGTTGATACCGTTTTTAATCTTTGCGTACGGATCCCTAAATCCATACAACGACGGGAAAGTTCAAGCCTACGTTGATTGTAATCGGAGAAAATAAAACATTATTCGGTTTGCTGTACCATTTTATTCATTTATACATGAATATATTAGTCAACGGCATAAACTTTAGTGCCTACATACTACCTAAACAACGTATATATTGTCTGTAAATTATTATTCTATACATACAGATCAGATGACTAAGAAACATCAACTTACTATGAATGTCTAAGTAAGTATTATATCATATTATAGCTTTGTAATTCACTACGGCGACCAGATTCCCTAATTTAGCTTTAGATAGAAATTTATTTCGCTTTTTCATCTTACATTCCTTTATACTATTCTCAATTTACAAAACTAGAAAACTACTTTCGGATGTGTTTCACATTAATCTGATACGGGTATAGTGAGTAATATTTTGCAACATCTTATTCATTGTAGGTATCCGATATTCATACACAAAATATTGTAAATTTAGGTGTTATTACCATCACGACGGAAAAAGTAACCTAGCTTCTCCATCTTTAATAAAATGTTTTATTTGAATAAAAGTTTGTATCTGATAACTTCTAAGTTCCACTTATTATTAAAACAATACTATATTTTATTTTGATGTTATCAAGCTTCAAAGCAAACTGTTAAAGCGTGAACGGTATGCAGCGTCGTCCAAATATGTATATGGTACCCTGTAAGCGGATAGGGTCAATCGATTACTATAAGTTTTACAGGGAAATGTTTTTTTATTATTCAAACACTGTAACAAAGCGGATATTATGTTTGTGAACGGGACATATCAGCTTAAACACGTTATTGTAAAGGTTACATTTAGTTAATAATGATAAGGACATAATAATTAGGAATGTTACATAAAATGCAGATTTTTAAATAAAAAAAAAAGTATGCACTTTATAGGAAACTCAACTTAAAACATATAATAATATTTATAAAGATGACTAGTTCATGCTATTCATATTAGACACTAAACGTTCCAAAGTAAAATGGAATGACATTATAATCTACGTCGTGTCTATAAACATTATGATTAATAAATTAATAAATAAAAACAATATATCACATTTCAGACTAAACCATACAGACCGAACATTTGAAATACTAATACATTCTCATTAAGTTAAATCACATACAACAAAATTATAATACAAATTGATTGTTTAATTTTATAAGTTATAATCATACGAAATAAGTCGAGATTAACATATAACCAATGTAATTGTTGACTCGCAATGGTTCGAAATCCTTAACATTTTGTTTATAATACTGATTTATTTAGACATAAATTGTATAAAAAACGATATTTCCTGGCAATAATTATATATGCCAATGATTGTGATTTGTGAGTGAGCATAATATCTGTAATTGAGCACTCTCTAAAACAAATTGTTAATTTTGATAGATTTGATATATTTTTTTAAGTCTAGCATTTTCATATATTTATTGATCACAGCAGAAAAACATAAGTAACATGAATATAAGTTGATTTAAAATACATTTACAATGACAAGAAGACAGCATACATACAGAGTACAGTTTAAAAATATAAATAAATGGGTAGGTATGTAAGGCGCAATTTTATAATTATGTACCTACATAAGTAACAATGATTTAAATTAAATTCTAGATAATATACTTCACATTAAACTGTGTTACAAGTAGTTGCTTCTAATAATACTAACATTACACCTGTTGTACAGTAATATTACACAATATATTAATTACAGTGTCCGTGCTTCAGTTTTAAATGATTAATAGTTTGCTGCTTCATACACTGTTCTAGAGAAACCTTTAGTCACCGAGGCGACACAAACATTATTAAAAAAAAATTCAATTAGGGTTCAATGGGTTGGCACAGCCCGTAAATTAGCAACAATATTGAAAAAGGAAAAGTGTACGGATGTTACGACAGTTTTTTTTGCGAAATCAATATTCCAAAAAATAGGTTAGATATAATACACAAAAAATGATTATATAATGATAACCCAAATCTATATATATAAAAATGAAACCCGTTTTCCTTGGTCACGGCATCACGCGTGAATGGCTGGACCGATTTCACTAATTCTTTTTTTTTGTTGTATTTGTTATTATTAGGAGAAAGTTCTTACGGAAAAAAATAATTAAGAAAATCTCTCAGAAACATTGAAAAATATACATTTAATTTTGAATATTTTAAAAAACGCGCGTAACTAATGTCTATGTCATTCGATGACATTGTTCAATCATTGCAACGCTAAGGCGGTACGAAGTTCGCCGGGTCAGTAGTCTAATTAAATAAATACTAGCGGACCAGGCAGGCATCGTCATGCCCGCTGTTTTCACATTGGAAAAAAAAATTTTTCACCGTTTAAATCTTCCCTGAACTTCCACAAATAATTAAAAACCAAAATCATAAAAAACGAACAGCAATTCATTTTATATATAAGAAGACTAGCGGACCTGCAGTCGTTGTCCGTTGTTTTTTTTTTTAATTTTCTGGACTTTCAAATCTTCCCTGTGCTTTAGAGACTTTATTTAGAGACTAAAACTAGTGATATCGGTTCCGCCGTAATCGAGTTTTAGCGAGACTGAAGAACAGCAATTCATTTTTATATATATAAAGATAGGTTCATCAAACGTAGAAATATGAATAATAACTGTAAAAAATAATAACGTAATGTTTCGGTTTGACATCTGGCAGCTCCATTATGACATCCGTATTTTATTAGTATATTTCATCTAACATATGTTTTTAAATAAATAAATCTTACAGGAAGCCGTCAAAAATCATTTGTTCCAAAATGTTAGGTATAACAAAAAAACAATTATCGTCACGCATGGATTAAGATATTTTTACGTATTTTTGCATTAAGGAGAAATTATCATTCAGTAGTCAGATTATTTGGTGAGTGACTGTGGCCGTATCGGGCAGTCCTATGCGTTTTGTCGGATCAAAAATCCGTGCTGAGTAAGTAATTTTTTATGTGATAAATCGTTCGCAAAGGAACTCAATTATTTTTTGTAATTAAACGCCATTTGGTCGTTGCGCATGTAAATGACATCTTATAGGTGGCGAGAGCGCTTCGGATAAGATCTCAAGCAAAATTAAGTTCACGTTTAGCTCAATTATTTAAGAGTAGAATAAGGCGTTACTATTGCTATTAGTCCCTTTTCTTTTTTTCCATGTATGTTGTCGTGGCAACGCTGGTATAGGCGTCTGTAAAGCGCGCTATAAGTCGGTCCGAGTCGCCTGTTAATATGGCGTGCTCAGTTAATTATTAAAGACTGTAGTATGTTTGCACAGCGGCGCACTCAGGTACTATCCTTATTTACTAGCTACTTAGAAGTAAGCCGCTACTCCTTCCTGTGCAGGTTGTCATGACATCGCTGACACACGGGCCCGCAAAGCTCGGAAGCAACAAATGGGCGCCACATGAGACAAACTTTCTAGCAATTTGACGTCTGTCTGTTAAGATAAGGTATACGAATAAGGCCAGGATACACTCTGATACTTCCCCTTATTTGCTAGTGCACATTGCGAAGGTAAACTCGTTGTTAGTAGGTACTCCCCTAGTCCTTCTTCCCGTGTATGTTGTCGTGGCACCGCTGGCACACGCGCACGGGCCGCAGCGCGCGCAGGCGCCGCACGGGCGCCTCGTAGCGCGAGCAGCGGCCGCAGAACACGGCGCCGCACTCGCGGCAGTGGTGCCGACGCTCCAACGCCGTGAAACGGACCTGGGGAGGGTAAAGGTTCTTCTTAAAACCCTTGAACGACTATCCTGTTAATAGGCTAGATGACACCACCAATCGTTGACATACTCTTTATTATCTGTCTAAACGATTTGCTTCCATAGATTGTATATGGGAATACTATAATTTGACGTCATAATGTAGTATCAAAAATCGAAGTCAGTTGACTGAATATTATTTAATTGTATATAAATAAAAATCGGTTTTTACAGCTTTTTGGAAATAAATGGGTTTTACTAGGTTCATAGAAGTTATGTTTTTAAAAAACCATGGTCTTGAAAATATTTACGATAGGTGTCATCATGCATTAAGTTACCATATTTTTAGCATTAACAATTTGCAAAGTTATTTACAATGTAAAATTAAAACACTCTTTTTCTTTAAGTGTATTTTAGTTTCACATTATCCTGTTAATTATAACAAGCACACACACACAATTGATATTCTATTATTATGGTCTTCTATAAGCCCGAATGCGGCTAAGTAAGCTATTGGTCTGGTAACAAGTTTGTAGATCGAAGTCGATCGACTGATAACGATCGGTCTGCTTAACCAATCCAATGATTACTGGTCGATAGCATCGGTAGATGTCAATCAGCTAACCGTAGTTTTGATTGCTTGTAGAAATTTATCAATTGATATCAGCTACTTCATTTTAGAACAACTCACATAATCACTTTTTATAGTCGGTTAAAAATATTATACACATGAATTTAATCAAGTTAGACGATCTTTCAAAGGACAGAGTTTGTAAGGCCGACACACTTATAATAAAAGCTTTCGTACCTGACATTGTGTACAGTAGGGGGCGGTGTCGTCTCGTATCCAATGGTCGGCAGGGCCACCTTTTGCGCCGGATACGCTCGACATGTCGGGCGCCGACCATCGGAATATCTGAAACAATCAATTAAACTGCATTAAATTGCATAAATTTAATTTAGCATGAAAATTGGTTCAACCTTTGAAGACACATGTGTAAGGAGGAGCAATAAAGACATAGTGATTTAAACGGTCAACTATCTGACTTCTAGTTTTGGTTCTGCTGCTGGTAGCTTCTAAGCCCTTGTCCTAGCTAAGGTAAACGACACACGCATCAACGAGGCGTGCTGCGTTTTTTTTTTAAATAAATATAATAATACACAATAACATCACATTGATCTGACTTCGTGGTAAGTAGCTTATGCACTTTTGTTACAGATATCAGAATCAACAGTCGTATTACAAAAAAACTTAAAGAAATACATATTACACCCAGACCAATACACCCAGAAATGTTCATGCACACAAATGTTTTTGACAGTGCGGGGATCGAACCCGCGACCTCTTGGTTAATAGTCAACTTTTTGACCATTACAACAAAGTGGTCGTCGCATTTCAATTAGACGTTGTTTACTACGTTATCGCGTTGACGCGTGAAGAAGTGGTCGCATTACGTCGGATCGCGTCACGTCGCTTCTTGTCGCTCACATAGAACAAGGCCGAAATAATATATTTACTATTATTTACATTAGACTTTATTTGACTGCCTCGATGGTGTAGTGGCAAAGTTTCTGCCTTACATCCGAGAGGTCCTGGGTTCGAATCCCAGGTCGAGCCAAAATTGTTTCTGAGAGTTTCTGTCATGTATTTCTTACAAACAGCTGGGAGTCGGAGTCGGGAAGTTGGCGGTGTTACACCCCCGCGCCTCGGTGCGCACGTTAAGCCGTTGGTCCTGCGCCTAATCTCCCTCCGGTCATGTCGGATTGCCGTCTCACCGAACTTTGAGAGTGATGAAACAGTGAGTGCACCTGTGTATTGCGCTCACACGTGTGCACTATAATATCTCCTGCGTAGTTGGCTGATCTCTGTCGAGACTGGCCACGTTGGTCGAAATCGGCCAGGAGGAGTATTATAGTTACCCGGCCCCTGGCGTCCCCCACGGCGAGCCCGCGGGCGCTGCGGGCGGCGGCCAGCGCGGTGACGGCGGCGGGGCAGGCGTTGTCGCGGCGCTCGTAGGCGGTGTGCATCGTGAGCTTGCCGCGGAGCACGAGGCGACGGACCCATTTGCGCGTACATTCTGAGAAAAATGCGTCATATTTTTTTTTAAATTTAGTAAGTTAAGTAGATACCTAATCATTTTACTCTCATTTTATTTTTCTCTGTATGTGCACTGCCAGTATGTTCTCTGCTTGGATGTGGTTTACTGGTAGAGAATGCCTCCGGTATTAAGTCCGCCACTGTACACATTTTTTAAATTAAAAACATGTGAGAAAAACGTGCGAATTACCTTTATTCTGTGACTTTTCAAAATTTTAAACAACAAGAACTAAACACGGACCTTCTTCAGTCCACAACATTGACCAAAATTAGCGGCATTTAGGAAGCAGAGCTAAGTGTAACACGCATCTCTAAGCGATCATAATACAATAATACTAACCTGTTTTAAGCAATACATAAACTATCGCAAATCGCACTTTTGAGAATATAATTAATATTTCCGATTAAGGATTTTTTAAAGAATTGTTTTCGTACAATAGGCATAATGACACCTATCGTAAATATTTTCAAGACCATGGTGTTTTAAAATGATAACCTCTAAGACGGAAGTAAAACCAATTTATTTTCAAAAAGCTGTCGAAACTAATTTTAATATACATAGAATTAAATAAATATTCAGTCAATTGACTTCGATTTTTTCTTACTAAATTATGACGTCAAAATATAGTATTCCCTCACAAAATCTTTGGAGGCAGATCGTTTTGACCGAAGATAAAGAGTATGTCAACGATTTGTGGTGTCATCTAGCCTATTATAGCGCAGGGTCATTATTCATTTAGATCAGTAAGAGGGCAAAGTTTACAAACCTGTATCTTGTTCGGTGACTCGAATGGTAGCGCGAGCAACAGGCGCCGGGGCAGCCAGGACGACGAACGAGTCAGTGATGCTGGTGTCGCTCTTACTGGGCCTCAATCCACCTTCCACGCCCTCCACGGATTGGTTACGAGATTCAGTGGAACACGACTCGCTTGACTCGCCTATGCTGCCGCCGCCTGATATACAACATAATATTTAAATATGCTTTTAATCTTTTTCATATTATGACATGAACAATCCGAATGTTATATTAGTATTTACAGACTTCAAAGATTTAAAATCATTGATAAAAGCCGTCGGTTTTAAGACAAAATCATGCTGCTTACTTTTTCGAAACAAAGGATTTCCTTTCGATTTTCTCCTTAGGACAACATTGCCCTGTTTTTCAAGCTTGTGTCTGTGTGCACCCTCCTGAAAAAATGCATTAACTATTAAAAAAGAAATCCAAGTTCCAAATTATTCAACCGAATGATTAACCTATAATTAATAACCAGTTATAACATTAGTTATTTAATTGAGTTTCAATGTTATATTTATAAAATTACCATTCCAGAAACCGAGCCTTACAAAAGTTTCTATTAAAAAAGTCAATCCATAGACGAAATTGAAAACAAAAAAAGAAGATAGGCGAGAATAGTGTGAGATTAAGTGGATGTCTTTCTTATAATGCCTATTAGAATGATTTTGTTACTATGTCTGTTCCGTTATAAAATACCTTCTCATCCTCCAGATCCTTCTCATTATCATACTCCTGTTTCGCCTCGTCACACGAATCGACCGCTTCGTCGTCAGCGCGCGCGTACTGCGCGTCGTTATCGCTGCACGTGTCTTTCTCGTCGTGCCGTCGCGCCGTCTCTTTCGCACTTGTCGTCTCGCACGCGTCCGATAGGGAACTCTCTGACCCTGACTTTGTTAAATGGCCTGTCAAAGAAATAGTTGCTTTCGATCACATCTTAACTGGTAAATTGAGAATTAATAGAGCCATAGATAGATATAGAGCCATAGATAATTAGAACAGATTTTTTTAATATGAGTTTAGTTAAAAGAGTTTTATAAAATTAATTCTGTAAAAGTCTTCTACTTTTTGTGATTTTTTTCAAGGTCAACATCAATTTTAATTAAATGTGATATTAAAACACACTTAAAGAAAAACAGACTACTACAGGCCTTAAATGATTATTTACATACAAAACCATGCACAATGACGCGAAGCAGTCCATCATTCGTTCTTTCAAAAAAAATTGGTGTGATTTGCCATTCAAGAATACAGCAAACTTAATGTTAAAAGACTGGTCGGTAACAAACTTCACTAAACAAACCGAACTAAACTTCGACAACTAACTTTAAAACGTAAAAAAATATGGAACTATCAAAAAAAGACATTTAAAAGATAAAATAAAATAAAAGTTGTAAGCTACCCAACATTAGTGTAGCCACTTACCCTCAGTCTCTTGCGACAGGCTCATCTGCTTGACTAGTTCTTCCACCCGCTTAATAGCTGCCTCAGTCTTAGCAGGTTCACTCTCTTCAGTCTTGTTCTCACTCTCCGACCTTGCTTCGGTCTCCGACTTGGGGTCTTCGCTCTCTTGCACTGACAGCTTGCTTCTATCAGTGTCAACGCCTATGGAAGACGGTGCAGGGTCTATGCTGACGGCTTCTATGCTCTCTGGCTGCTCTTCGACTGTTTCTTCTATGTAGTCTATGGACCACATCTGTTATCATGAACAAAGAAAACCAGTCAGTACTAGGGCGTTATTGAAGAGGTACAAAATCTTCGTTGCACACTCGACTGTGTGAGGGACGAAATAATCATTTTATTATAATGTAATGTTAGTGAGTTATCTTCTTAGGGAAGTGGGACGCACTCTGCTGCGTAATCAGATATAATTTTGTTTGCACGATCAATTGTACAAAGATTTTATCATAGTTTCCGTCGTTTTTGGGGTTTGGATATTAAGTTGCTTTGAATACGGTGGCCTAAAACTATTGTTATTTATTTTTATTTAAATTTATTTATTTATCATAAGGAAACAAAGCTTTATAATACCACATCGCACATCTAGTTCTTTAAAGTCATACATGTCAAAAAAATTAGAAAAACGATCATTAGGCAATCAATAGATTCGTATAAAAGGAAAGTTGTGGCATGGTTGACTCAATTTTAGATTTTTTGACATTTATGACTTTAAAGAACTAGATGTGTGACATAGTCATAGAATTGGAATAACGTCTCACCCGCACGACGCCGTCCGTGGAGCCGGTGATGATGACGTTGAGCGGGTCCCACTCCCTCGTCTGGCTGAATGCTACACATAACACTTGCTGCGAACGCTCCCGTCCGCCTACTGTGTCCACGGCCCCTAGTAGTTCGCCGTTGATAGACCACGCGTATAGCCAGCTGCCACTGCAAGTCGCTATGTCTCCCTGGTGAAGGACAGAGATTTGTCAATAAATACTGCATTGGTAAAAAAAAACAGGCCCCCAAAAGAGTTTTACCGCAATGGGGTTAGTAATTTTGCTAACAGAAAGGAGTACTTGTGGAAAACGTCACAACTTTTGATTGGATTACTAAGTCTTTCGCTTTGAGTGAACTGTCAATAATCCAAAAAAGTTCTAGTGCTACTCTAGGAGCCTTTACACTTACAGTTAACTCATCGATGGCTAACGCAGACACCGGCGGTGGCGGTATGATGCCTTGATGCGGGACCAGTTGTCTCACGAAAGCACCCCGCTCCACGTCCCATACTATTACCTAGATGAAACATAAATAGGTAAATGATTATACTATACAATCAGCTAGATACAAGTAAACTATTCTGTTTAAACAATTTTTATTTGAATTTCTCAAAAACAGCTCGGAGTCGGGAAGTTGGCAGTGATATCTGCCTTTAAGGCAGGTAACACAATTTCGTTTATCTAAAACAAATTTCAGGAAACAACAAAACCAACAAACATATTATTAAATCATCGCATCAAAACAAAATCACACTTTTGACACATTTACATTTTTGACATGACATGGCGGTGAAAGATATAAGCCGACCAATTATTAGATACATCGTTTCTTCAATAATCCTGACAACCCATCGAACATGTAAAGTTTGTAGCATATTATATTATGCTTCAGATAAAATGACAACTTAGATCGTGTATATGAACATGACATTGCTACCTACGCAAATCGTTAGCCTAATACCATTCGTTCATTTACTCTGAACGACAGATAATCGGCCGATTTTGTAACCACGGTTAAAATTAAACTGGTGAACAGTAAATATTTGAACGGTTATGTATACAATGTTTAGAATTTAAGTGGCTGATTAATTGATCGATTGTTTAATGCTTGTTGGTGAACTCGGCCCTAATTATTGATGTACCGGCATTTAATTTCATGCGCAAAAACCTGCATTCCAGCGTTCATTTGGGCGACTTGTATCTAACAATTTCACTTACCTGGCCATCGCGACTGCCACTGACAACCAGGTTGTAAGCCGGGCTCGCCGCTAAGCAAGTGACAGCCTCTTCGTGCCCATACAGACACACTTTGACGGCAAGACGACGCCGACGAGCCCAGTATTGCCAAACTGTTACGACCTGAAATGTTGAAATACATTATTTTTTTGATCGCGAAGGAAAAAAATATAAAGTAAAACAAAATAAAATATAATATAGTAAAATATAATCAATCAATTAAAGGTGCCTAAAACTAATGCGCAGGTACTAAACATTGTTTCAATAAATGAATTTTTATTTATTTTATAGTAATTATTCGTTTCAAGCTAGATTTAAGTAGATATGATAAAAACAATAAATTGTCGACAAGATTAATATATGCCTAGTTTACATGAAATAACATTAACTATCTAAAATATAAAGGGTTCAAAGGCATGTAGCACTGATAAACATATTAACCATCATTGTATTTTTTTTTAGTCACACCATCCACGGAGAAAGCAGAGCTAACATTTAAACAGACCAAATTCCACCTGCTATTCCGCCTCAATCGTTACATTCGATCATCATACAACACAACTACCCATAACCTAACTCATATTCATTACTCTACTCACAGTGCTAGTTCCAGCGGTGACTATGGTCTTAGCCGACGGACAGACACAAGTAACTATTTCCCCGCACGCCTGCGCGACAGCCTCACATACAAAAACGGCTTTATCATTGTCATAGTTCCCAATACGGAGAGAATGGTCCGCGAAGCCCCACGCCACATACTTGTTGTAGGAAGGAGGCATAAGCACTTTGTTTTGTTCCACCGCTAGTATTGCCTTGTCAGTGTACAGGATTTGACCAACGGGACCTTTTACTTCTGTGGACAAAATAAATATATGGTACTTAGTAAGAAAACATCACGATAAGAACATTTCCGACAATCAAGAATGATAAATTAATTTGGACTTATTGAAGTTTAAATCCATAGCTTTGATTCTAAAATAAAAATTTAAAGCACAAGAATTATGGAATAGTCACTTTTCTTATTTGTCTATCGGGTTATCTAATTAAAAACTTCGCGTCTTATACACACAAAGACACACCGATTGATACTCGGTCAGTAAATGTTTATCAACGTTACTCATTAAAACATCTTTCTAACCTAAATTAGAATATTTATACGTTTACAAATGTTCGTCTTACCCTTTACAGGTTGTAACGAAGGCCGCAAATTTTCCAAGTTGTGGAAAAACAACTTCTCCGGCGGCGTGATCCCTTGAGACGGGATGATATTATTCGGGTCCAAAATAGTCGAACTTCTCTGTGACATCTTTTTGCTAGGGTGAGCCTTTTTGAACAGTTGTTTCGGTATCTGGCCGAAGTTGTTAATGAAGCCGATCGTTGCGTTCTTTTTCAGCGGATCGTCAATACTGAAACAAAAGATGAAACCTTAAAATTACAAAAAAAAACGATGATTAACTAACTAGATTTTAGTTATTAGCCTCAGTTGTTTAAACCCTATTTGCTTTAGCGCAACTGAATAGTGAGTAACACTAGAAATGAGTATTAAAACTTTAAGACTCATGGCCCACTCAAGGTAGTCAATTGTATGACTAAGTCGTGTCTGCTAGATGCGCTGCAGGTAGAGCTGTTAAATCAGTCCTTGCCTGCGGAACGTAACGGCGCAGGGCGGGGCGAGGGTGGGACTAGCGGGCAGCGTGCACGTAGCGACCCCCCCCCCTCTTTCCGCATACTAATGCTTACTTAACAGTTCTTCCTATAGTTGCCACATGTCCACGTTGCCCTCGAAGAAGAGGTGGTGGAACACGTTGCACGCGTCGACGGCGGGCTGGCCCTGCTGCTTGTAGCCGAACACGAGGTCGATCCAGTGGTGCAGGCGGTGCGACACGTAGTCCGACTCGAGGGCGCTAGTTAGCACACTCACTTGTATATGTCCACGTTGCCCTCGTAGAAGAGGTGGTGGAACACGTTGCACGCGTCGACGGCGGGCTGGCCCTGCTGCTTGTAGCCGAACACGAGGTCGATCCAGTGGTGCAGGCGGTGCGACACGTAGTCCGACTCGAGGGCGCTAGTTAGCACACTCACTTGTATATGTCCACGTTGCCCTCGTAGAAGAGGTGGTGGAACACGTTGCACGCGTCGACGGCGGGCTGGCCCTGCTGCTTGTAGCCGAACACGAGGTCGATCCAGTGGTGCAGGCGGTGCGACACGTAGTCCGACTCGAGGGCGCTAGTTAGCACACTCACTTGTATATGTCCACGTTGCCCTCGTAGAAGAGGTGGTGGAACACGTTGCACGCGTCGACGGCGGGCTGGCCCTGCTGCTTGTAGCCGAACACGAGGTCGATCCAGTGGTGCAGGCGGTGCGACACGTAGTCCGACTCGAGGGCGCTAGTTAGCACACTCACTTGTATATGTCCACGTTGCCCTCGTAGAAGAGGTGGTGGAACACGTTGCACGCGTCGACGGCGGGCTGGCCCTGCTGCTTGTAGCCGAACACGAGGTCGATCCAGTGGTGCAGGCGGTGCGACACGTAGTCCGACTCGAGGGCGCTAGTTAGCACACTCACTTGTATATGTCCACGTTGCCCTCGTAGAAGAGGTGGTGGAACACGTTGCACGCGTCGACGGCGGGCTGGCCCTGCTGCTTGTAGCCGAACACGAGGTCGATCCAGTGGTGCAGGCGGTGCGACACGTAGTCCGACTCGAGGGCGCTAGTTAGCACACTCACTTGTATATGTCCACGTTGCCCTCGTAGAAGAGGTGGTGGAACACGTTGCACGCGTCGACGGCGGGCTGGCCCTGCTGCTTGTAGCCGAACACGAGGTCGATCCAGTGGTGCAGGCGGTGCGACACGTAGTCCGACTCGAGGGCGCTAGTTAGCACACTCACTTGTATATGTCCACGTTGCCCTCGTAGAAGAGGTGGTGGAACACGTTGCACGCGTCGACGGCGGGCTGGCCCTGCTGCTTGTAGCCGAACACGAGGTCGATCCAGTGGTGCAGGCGGTGCGACACGTAGTCCGACTCGAGGGCGCTAGTTAGCACACTCACTTGTATATGTCCACGTTGCCCTCGTAGAAGAGGTGGTGGAACACGTTGCACGCGTCGACGGCGGGCTGGCCCTGCTGCTTGTAGCCGAACACGAGGTCGATCCAGTGGTGCAGGCGGTGCGACACGTAGTCCGACTCGAGGGCGCTAGTTAGCACACTCACTTGTATATGTCCACGTTGCCCTCGTAGAAGAGGTGGTGGAACACGTTGCACGCGTCGACGGCGGGCTGGCCCTGCTGCTTGTAGCCGAACACGAGGTCGATCCAGTGGTGCAGGCGGTGCGACACGTAGTCCGACTCGAGGGCGCTAGTTAGCACACTCACTTGTATATGTCCACGTTGCCCTCGTAGAAGAGGTGGTGGAACACGTTGCACGCGTCGACGGCGGGCTGGCCCTGCTGCTTGTAGCCGAACACGAGGTCGATCCAGTGGTGCAGGCGGTGCGACACGTAGTCCGACTCGAGGGCGCTAGTTAGCACACTCACTTGTATATGTCCACGTTGCCCTCGTAGAAGAGGTGGTGGAACACGTTGCACGCGTCGACGGCGGGCTGGCCCTGCTGCTTGTAGCCGAACACGAGGTCGATCCAGTGGTGCAGGCGGTGCGACACGTAGTCCGACTCGAGGGCGCTAGTTAGCACACTCACTTGTATATGTCCACGTTGCCCTCGTAGAAGAGGTGGTGGAACACGTTGCACGCGTCGACGGCGGGCTGGCCCTGCTGCTTGTAGCCGAACACGAGGTCGATCCAGTGGTGCAGGCGGTGCGACACGTAGTCCGACTCGAGGGCGCTAGTTAGCACACTCACTTGTATATGTCCACGTTGCCCTCGTAGAAGAGGTGGTGGAACACGTTGCACGCGTCGACGGCGGGCTGGCCCTGCTGCTTGTAGCCGAACACGAGGTCGATCCAGTGGTGCAGGCGGTGCGACACGTAGTCCGACTCGAGGGCGCTAGTTAGCACACTCACTTGTATATGTCCACGTTGCCCTCGTAGAAGAGGTGGTGGAACACGTTGCACGCGTCGACGGCGGGCTGGCCCTGCTGCTTGTAGCCGAACACGAGGTCGATCCAGTGGTGCAGGCGGTGCGACACGTAGTCCGACTCGAGGGCGGCGCGGTGCAGGCGGATGAACTCGCGGGGGTCGCCGCGGGCCCAGGGAGGTAATACCACGTCGCCTAAAGCTACGCCTGACTGCTTGCTACCTGTTTTGGTAAATGAAAAATTTGATTATCTTAGTCTTGTAACGTGACCATAACACAAATCTACCATAGCACCAGAAGCATACAAAAGTTATAAATGACGAGCATCAATCAAAATATTCACTTTGAATTAGCTTAAATTAAATGAAGGAAAATATGTAATTTATAACTTTGTGAAGAGATAATGTATTATTCTAGCTTACACTGGAACTGGAGATTTCTAGAAATCTCCACATTTTTCAAGTCGACATCGTAAAAAGTCGCTAGTCAACTAGAAATGAGGGATGAAATCAGTCAATCAGAGTTCACAATAACAAATAAATCTTACCTAAATCAAAGTTATTTGAATTGACTAGAAACTCTGGTAAATAGAAGAATTCGGGAATTAGTTCTTTCACGTCCGCCATATTGTGTCGCGATGCTGAGTTCCAACCTTCTTTTATTGAATGAAACATTCTGTAAGAAAAAAAATCGTACAGTTAATATTTTTTTCATACCATCTATTCGAAAAAGACGATTTTGGTCGCCTTTAAGTGCGCCCAAAGGTGATGCTTCTAAGCGACATAGGTACTATTACTCTACTCTTTGCCACAGACTGTCCAGCGGGCAGAAATGAGATTTTGGTCCTATTTATTGAAATAAGTGCGACCAAAAATTATTTTGCTCGCACTTATTGAATTTGGAACATCTTAGAGTTTCCCGCCGAACGCAAGAGACTGGCTGGTTAGACGGCACGTCCGTCGACCATCGCCCCGCCGCCGCCGCTGGCAACTGAGTAAAAAAAAACGCGCGAACTACGGCCCGCGTTTTCATAAATTTTCACATTCAAGTTCTTGGTTTTGATAAATTATATAAAAATGAGTTCGTCAAGTGACAGTGATATGGAATTAACTCCTGAAAGTATAAGAACCGACGCAAAAAATGTGATGGAGCCGCTTTTTATTTTCTCATAGAGGGTGATGAAAAGTAGAGTGTATCATTTGGACGCAATAGTAGATTGTATCATGAGGAAGCAAAATAATATTTTTACGGCGAGGGCGCTTTTTTGAATCCAGAGCGAAGTGAGGGATTCTAGAGTAGAATCCCGAGCGTAGCGAGGGATTCTAAAGTAGAATCCTGAACGAAGCGAGGGATTCAAAGTACGTCGCCCGAGCCAAAAATATATTTGCGTCCAAATGATACACTCTACTTTTCATCACCCTCTATGAGAAAATAAAAAGCGGCTCCATCACATTTTTTGCGTCGGTTCTTATACTTTCAGGAGTTAATTCCATATCACTGTCACTTGACGAACTCATTTTTATATAATTTATCAAAACCAAGAACTTATTGCTTGAATGTGAAAATTTATGAAAACGCGGGCCGTAGTTCGCGCGTTTTTTTTTTTTACTCAGTTGCCAGCGGCGGCGGCGGGGCGATGGTCGACGGACGTGCCGTCTAACCAGCCAGTCTCTTGCGTTCGGCGGGAAACTCCATGGGATGTTCCAAATTCAATAAGTGCGAGCAAAAGAATTTTTGGTCGCACTTATTTCAATAAAGAGGACCAAAATTTCATTTCTGCCCGCTGGACAGTCTGTGGCAAAGAGTAGAGTAATAGTACCTATGTCGCTTAGAAGCATCACCTTTGGGCGCACTTAACGGCGACCAAAATCGTCTTTTTCGAATAGATGGGATGAAAATATATTTTTGGCTCGGGCGACGTACTTTGAATCCCTCACTTCGCTCTGGATTCAAAAAAGCGCCCTCGCCGTAAAAATATTATTTTGCTTCCTCATGATACAATCTACTATAATTACGAGCTTGTCGCTCGTAATTAAAAATATACAATTTAAAAAACCTCCGATATGAGCCCGTAAACGGCTTCAACGGCTGGACGGGTTTTAACCAGCCATAGCTAAGAACAACCGCGATAAATTTTTGGAATAAAAACGCCACACTGAAATCGGTCCATCAATTCAGGAGCACCGATACCACAGACAGAAACACAAAAAGACTGAATAGGGGCCAAACTCTTTTTCGTCGGGGGTTAAAAATGAAAGATGCCGGCAAAAAAAATGTCACGTTTCATACCTGTCTGCTAAATCGAAGTGCCCTCCTTGTAGCCTGAGAAAGTGTTGCGTGAACGGCTCCATACGCACAAGGTACGAACAAACTATCATGGCAGACGAGTAGTGCGTGCCGTAGTGGTAGGGAGGCGTCTCTCCGTGTGGGTCGTCCCATTCCTGTACCAAAGGAAATAAACTGTTTTGTTTTAAAAATATTATTAAATAACTGTTAACTTGCTTTGCTGCACCTGCACTGCAAATGGACTTGACTGCACATAACCCTCACTACTTAACCGAGTGGCGCCTTTTATCGGTAAGCTTATGAGTTGATTTTTCAATTTTTACATGGGATTGATGAAAGGTAGCCTATGTCACTTTCCAGCCTCCTACCTACCTCCACACAATAACGATAATTTGACTTACTAAATATCAACAGAGAATTTGATTGGCATGTCATAACATCCATTGCATTGTTTCTTTATGACTTTTCGTAATAAACATTTAGGTTGCAAACTAAAGATAATATTTTTTTCAATAGAAAAAATCAACTGTCACGGGAATCGAACCCGCGTCCATGGTAATCTAGTCCGTGTGCCTTTACCACTCCTCAGACAGTTGTTTTTTTCTACTGCAAAAATATTATCTTTAGATTGCATTGATTCACTGCTGTATTAGAATGATTGAATCATTTATAGCAGTTTTAGCAAATGAATTGACTTTATGCTGTGTATAATGCTGTGTGTCCAAAATAATTAAATTGAATGAATTCCGTTATTCACATACAGCCATAGTCCCAAACGTTTAGCTTTGTGTTTATCACTTATGCATCACTACAAATAACAACTACGAGTACAAACCAAAATAGTTTGTTGCTCGGAACGCAGACAATTTCAGAAGGATAGACAGGCTTCCGAAAACCTACCTTATATCGCTTCCGGAACTGCTCCAGTCTATCTGGACTCTGCGCACCCATAGGTTTCGTCAGGTCTCTGAAGGTAGCCGGGTCGTTCAGGTCCAGTTCTATTGAGTCATAGTCCGCAAGTATCCAAGGGAAGACTGGATACTGCATCAGATCGTTATACGAACGACCGGCGAGTGTGTTCAAGTGCATCAGGTACTGGAAGTTGGAGATCTCGCCTCGCTGTAATCAAAAATGATGATATAACTTTAACATTATGATATCAAGGAGAGTTTCTGAGAGCCGCGTTTCTGCGGAGTTATCCGCCATGCCCGTCGCCAGCGTTGTAAGTCTGTTATTCATCTAACTATAGACAGTACGCACCAGCCACCGCTGCGTGACGGACGTGTCGCCGATGAGCGTGGCGAGCAGCCCGCCGCCCTGCTCGACGGCGACGCCGCGCTTCTGTCCCGCGACGCTTCCCGCGGCGCTGTCCGCCATGCCTGTGGCCAGGGCTGTGAGTGTGTTATACACCTGTAGACAGTACGCACCAGCCACCGCTGCGTGACGGACGTGTCGCCGATGAGCGTGGCGAGCAGCCCGCCGCCCTGCTCGACGGCGACGCCGCGCTTCTGTCCCGCGACGCTTCCCGCGGCGCTGTCCGCCATGCCTGTGGCCAGGGCTGTGAGTGTGTTATACACCTGTAGACAGTACGCACCAGCCACCGCTGCGTGACGGACGTGTCGCCGATGAGCGTGGCGAGCAGCCCGCCGCCCTGCTCGACGGCGACGCCGCGCTTCTGTCCCGCGACGCTTCCCGCGGCGCTGTCCGCCATGCCTGTGGCCAGGGCTGTGAGTGTGTTATACACCTGTAGACAGTACGCACCAGCCACCGCTGCGTGACGGACGTGTCGCCGATGAGCGTGGCGAGCAGCCCGCCGCCCTGCTCGACGGCGACGCCGCGCTTCTGTCCCGCGACGCTTCCCACGGCGCTGTCCGCCATGCCTGTGGCCAGGGCTGTGAGTGTGTTATACACCTGTAGACAGTACGCACCAGCCACCGCTGCGTGACGGACGTGTCGCCGATGAGCGTGGCGAGCAGCCCGCCGCCCTGCTCGACGGCGACGCCGCGCTTCTGTCCCGCGACGCTTCCCGCGGCGCTGTCCGCCATGCCTGTGGCCAGGGCTGTGAGTGTGTTATACACCTGTAGACAGTACGCACCAGCCACCGCTGCGTGACGGACGTGTCGCCGATGAGCGTGGCGAGCAGCCCGCCGCCCTGCTCGACGGCGACGCCGCGCTTCTGTCCCGCGACGCTTCCCACGGCGCTGTCCGCCATGCCTGTGGCCAGGGCTGTGAGTGTGTTATACACCTGTAGACAGTACGCACCAGCCACCGCTGCGTGACGGACGTGTCGCCGATGAGCGTGGCGAGCAGCCCGCCGCCCTGCTCGACGGCGACGCCGCGCTTCTGTCCCGCGACGCTTCCCGCGGCGCTGTCCGCCATGCCTGTGGCCAGGGCTGTGAATCTGCTGTACACCTATAAATTGCCAGAATTGATTTATTACATGTCTATTTCATCTTACTGACATCTTAATGGCATGTCACAGAACCTACTTTATTCAGTATGAATATGCAAAATAAATTTACTTTAAAATTTTAAAATACCTAATTAAATAGTGTGATGCTTAAGATCAACAACAGATATGTAATTAACATCAGCACTCATGTATTTTATACACATTAACACATTGAGCGCCATGGTGGTCACCAATGACCCCCAAACAATATTATTTCTATTGTGTCTAGTCTCTCGGCGGTTAAAGGCTTAATAGCACAAATGCTAAAGTAATAGCAGTAGTGTAACTGGAAATGTGTAATTACCTTATTCCGAACTTTTCTTGGAAAGGCTAGCAAGTAATTCCTGCCATCACTTGAGAACACTTCAAGTGCAATCGGTTGCAGCAGATACCTTCTCTTATGAACTTCCCTGGTGATATAAAAAATAATACAAATGAGCGAATCAATTAAACAAATTGCTTAAAACTATTTAAATTATAAGTCTTACCGGATGTCTTCATACAAGAACTTGGAACATTGTCTTTGGTTACTCCTTTGAATTCCTTGACTAGGTAGAATAGGCTCATAGTCATCTGGACAGCTGTCCAAATCCCTGATTTCTCTATTCTTGAGCAGCGTGAACCCATCGATTACGTAGCAGTGTTCCCGGCCAAAAAGAAGCAAACCTTCAGTAGTGTCTAGACCTTGTATTCGTGCGCACCGGAACATGTGTGAGATCTAAAAGATATTCACAGAAATTGATGATACCGTTGGTTTAACAACAGTCGAATCTACAAGAAACCAGGCATCGTTTATTCTCAACTTCAACTTTCAAACAATAATATTAATGCGAACTTGCACTTATGACCACAAACAAATATTTATAATTTGAATTTGTATTAATTACCGCTAATTTTACAATGAGAATTAAACATAAGGAAAAGCAGGAACAAATACGGGAAGTATGTACCTTTTCATGATGTTCTAGCAATCTGAGCAGAGTCTGATTATCGGGGGGAGGTGGTTGTGGTTCATCTTCGTCTTCGTTATCAGGTCCGTCTTCGTTAGCTATATTGTAAAAAAAACACGGTTTCAATACCTATTTTATAAATATTAGTTAATGAAAAATGTTATTCAATTATTATTTAATAGAAATAGAATAGCATTTTTCTGATAGTTGATAAATAAATGCAATGTTTTGCAGCTAGAGGGCAGCAGCAGAACAAATCGTTAAACAGATTTTCAGAGTTTTGATGGATTCAACGTTGATGAATTGTTATCGGTAATTGTCAAACAGTTCCAATACATAGAATGGTATAATAATAGCACGTGACGTTGATGACACCCATCTCGCCATCTCGGGTTTTTGGTACCTAATGTTCTTGATCAATATGACTTACCCTCGCCCGACTGATTGGTACCGCGGCTAACCACGCCGCTGCTGACTAGGGCCGAAGGCGATCCGTCCTCGTTGGACACGTCGATAGAATGTTCCCTGTTGCTGAAACAAATGAAAACGTGAACGATTGCTCGCGCGGTCCACAACCACAGCTCAGCTGATAGTTCGCATCTGATCGCAACCGTCATTATAGATCTTTCTTAAACAGTTCGTCAAATTTATTTATTTAGTGTATATTAGTATAGATTATGTGTATTATCACATATGTAATCTTAAATAAATTGATAGTATATTTTATATTTAATCTCATGTGTCATATTATTTTTATTATTATTTTTGTGTTTTCTCTTTTATTTATTTTGTCGCAACGCCCACTAATTATTTCTGCTTGGCCCAAAGGTATGACTGGTAGAGAATGCCCTACGGCGTTAAGTCCACCTTTTGTACAAAGTTTTATTGTGCAATAAAGCTTAAATAATTAAATAAACTTGGAGAATGTATGTATACAGTCGTCCACACCGCTTGCCCGTTGTCCTAGTGCTTGCTCACGTAGGAACGCGCGGGTCGGCGTGAGCTCGCTACCAAGACCGCACAAGCGTTTTCTATGCTAACACTTGGATATCATGTTTGATATTTCGTCACCGCGCCTGCTAGTCTTCGTGAACAAGCACCTAGATGAGCGACACACACGACAAAGCGCTGCGACGCAATGCGAAAAATCAAACAGCCGTCGTTCAAGGTATTGTTGCGTTCTACTTTGTGGCGTTAGTCGCGTGGCATCACTCGCTTAAGACGGACATTTATTTGTCTGCTTAGGTTTCCTTTAAGCCACCAGCAACCATCCAACTGTCAAAGTGTATTTAAAAAAAATATGGTCACTAACATAAGAATAGTTATTTCATCATCATCAAATTCAAATTTAAGAGCTATGCTCTTGTCGGTGGAGTTTTTTCCATGTTGGTCTATTCAATGCCATTTCTTTGACTTCCTGATATGACACGACAACTTTTCTTTTATCTGATTCATGTATGATCTTCTAGGTCTTCCTCTCTTCCTTTTCCCTTCTATTTTTCCTTCAATTATCGTTCTTATAAGGTCGTCGTGTCTTATCAGGTGTCCTAACATCTTTCCTCTCCTATTTTCAATGGTCTTTAGGATTTCCCTTTTTTCTCCCACGATGTTCAAAACTTCTTCATTAGTCTTTTTTTCAGTCCAACTAATCCTTTCCATTCTCCGCCAACACCACATTTCTAACGCCTCTATTCTTTCTCTGTCACGTTGGGTCATTATCCACGTTTCGCTGCCGTACAACGCAATGCTCCATATGTACACCTTTATCAGCCGTTTACGTACCTGCCTGGATATTCGGGCTTTAAAGAGGCTCTTCTTGGCATTAAAAGCTTGTTTCGCCAATGCTAGACGTGTCTTTATGTCTAGTGTACATAGTTATTTACGGGGTCATAATCATAACACAGTGTGACCATTACAATTATAACACCCAAGCCTATAGCCTCCAAATTTTAAGTATTTACTTATCGTTTGGGATATTCTTTGTCTAGATCTAATGAACAATTGTATCCGCGCTACAAAACTAGATACAGTTTAACTAATGAGCATAACACCTCTGATCTTCAGTCCAGGTTGCTGCCCGCCGTCCGCCACTGCTGGTACACGCGGTACCTAGTACTCCTTGCTGTCCAGGCTTTGGCCTGTTTGTACTTCAGTTGTTTCTACTAGCTATCATATGAGCACACACCTGTGATCTTCCTCCTGGTGCACCTGCACGTCCTCCGCTTCGGCGCAGTCCGCCTCGTCCAGGTTGCACCCCGCAGTCCGCCACTGCTGGTACACGCGGTAGTACTCCTTGCTGTCCAGGCTTTGAGCCACTTTGTATTTCAGTTGTTTCTACGAAATAAACGTAGATTTTTAATTGCAAAAATAATTTATTTATTGACAGTTTACGCATTTAACGCAGGTAGAGGTATTTCCAGTGATACATGCGAATTAGGAATTATTGAACGTCGTATGCGTCCAGCACATGAGCCTCTAAGATGTAGACTTCGTGTAGTCCAAGGTTTTAAGCAAGAATTTAATAATTGTATAAATTAATGATTGAATTTGCATATGTACAAAATATGACATGTAATTAATATTATGAATGAAATCTGATGGGTTTTACACCACACAATCATGAAACGAACAAAAATGCTACTATAGATATTTCTATTTACTTACATTATCAGGGTTCTCAAGCTCCGGCCGGTACGGGTAATGCAGATAGAACGCGTGATTGTGCCTCAACATTTTCCTCATTCGGCAGGGGCCCTCCGTGCAGTCCAGGGCCCACTTGCGCAGCGGGTCGGGGCGCGCGGGGCCCCACAGCGCGCGCTCGCGGGTCAGCTCGCGCCACGCGCCCGCCCACTCCGCCTGCACGTAGCGCGTGGTGTGCGCCGATGTTTGCATGCTGGTGCGCACGCCGGATAGCCATGCGCAGCTGAATAAAAAAAAGTTAAAAAACATGAGCCAGGAAAACAGGTTGTGAGCTTCAACGGTTGAACGAATATTGACCAACCATAGCTATGTAACACCGTGATTAAATTTTCTTTCGAATAAAATTTCCGTTCAGGAGCTACGATGCCATAGACACATAAACACAAACACAAAAACAGACATAGAAGTAAAACTTGTAACACCCCTATTTTTCATCTGGATTTAAAAGGCAGTGAAAATGTACGATAATGTTATACAACCCTTATGAATAAGCTCATTGTAGTCATGTAGTAAGTAGTTACTCCTTGTGGTCTATGTCCCACATAAAGATTCGAACTCTGCAAATATCTACCTTGTAAAGTGTACTGATAAGTGGACTGATGATTTAGTGGGGTTCAACTTATTCGGTTTATCAGTTTGAATTAAAATGGAGGAAAAAAAAACAATCATGGTTTTTGACTTTGTGTAAAGATGGCACCTGATGGCACCAATGGCACCTGATGTTAAATATTGATGTGACCGAAGCACACTACTCTTAATCCTCCACAACAAATTTTCAACCACTTAAGCAATGGCTATTTTGTCTTTAATTGACGGAATTTTACATGATAATGGCTACCTCTCACAAAGCCATAAATAAAACTGACAATGTACACACTGTAGTGTGCAAAAAATAATTATTTGTCTATCATCTTTTAATATTTTAATTATTTCTACTTACCGGACTAGCTGTACGTGATCCTGAATGTAAGCTAGAGCATGATCGCGCGGCAGGTGAGGGCGTTGCTTAGCCGAGTCTTCCTTCTTGACTTTGGTCCTGGACGCCAGCCGGGTAAGACCTCCAGTCACTTTCTGGATTTTCGATTGTATCTGATTGTGCAGCTCCCATGGTACCCGATATACAGCCTGAATAAACCAAAAAACGTTAAAACTTTCAAAATGTAACAGTGTGAATGTAAAGAAAATTAAAAAATCTCGCTAAAGGTGTGGAGTAACTACAAAGGCTCTATCACATTAGAACACCATTGTTTTTTATGATTGTGTATAATTGTGTTGCTATGGTAGTACCAAACAATAGCCCAATTAAGCCAAAACAATTAAGCCAATTAAGACCTAGCCAAAAGCAACTGAAGTTGTCATAACATGTCGACCACAGAAGAGGGAAACTATTCTCACTAGGCATAAGTGGGCGGGGAGCGATCCGTCTTAATTGCGCTCATGAGCTCAAACTCTGCACTCAAACAGCAACTGTAGGAGACGTATTTGGCCAAAAAATTAAAAAAGGCCTCGTTGTACAGATTTAGAATGCAATAACGACAGTAATAATAAAACTCGGCTGAAAAGAGCATGTAAGAATAATTACCAAATCTTATTACTAAAATAGAAATCAAATGCCTTCAAAAAGTACAACCTAAATACGATCTACCATTTATTAGAATAAAGACGATTTTACCTAGAATAGGTTCCACATATCTAGAAAATAGCAATAACTTTCTGAAAAACTGCGACTGTCCACTCGTAGAAAAAATCCAACTGAACTATCCATTACACAGACCTTTCTTTCCGTATCAATGTAGTTGACCCAGAGCTTATGAGCGCTCTCGTTCAGTTGTTCCCTCACGGCAGCTAGGTCGGGCGCGCGAGCGTTTCCCACGGGAAGCACCAGGGTCACCTTAAACACCTCTTCGATGGCTGGTTTCTTGCACGCGTAAAGCTCTTCCCATACTCGGCGGGCTGCACCGGCCATTAGGTTGCGACCTGACGATTTAGGAATTAGTTAACTTCATCTGTCTCGAACAGTTGACCTTTCAATCTAGCCGTTGCATGTCACATTGTTATTCTCTGCCTCACTATTTTGTATCGAATTGGGCGATAAAAACTCATCATATCAGCCTGTTACAGTCCACTGCTGGACATAGGCCTCCCCCAAGGAGCGCCACAGCGCACGATCTCCTGCCCTTTGCATCCAGTCACTACCAGCTGCCTTTTTCAGGTCGTCTGTCCATCTAGCCGGGGGGCGTCCCACACTACGTTTACCTAAGCGTGGTCTCCATTCAAGAACCTTCCTGCTCCACCTCTCGTCGGTTCTGCGACAGACATGGCCAGCGCACTGCCACTTTAGCTTGCTACATTTTTTTTTTTTAAATGTAGCGATAAAAACTAAATATTCATATTTCAGCGATCGGAGAAATGTATATCTGATATATGCAATAATTTTCAAGCGAAATGGTTTTAAAATTATTTGTGGATAGTGTCGTATCGCCACGTAAGCGACGTCAGATAAAGTACCGGGAAACATGCCAATTAATTTAATAAAACGAACTGAATGAAAACCAAAATTTGTTTCGTTTTGTACCTTGATGTGTTGTGAGCTTGTCGTCTCGAGATTCAAGATCGCCGCTCGGATTAACATGCCACGTGGTACGCATGTGCGACTCAAGAGCAATCTTCATGTTAGAGCTCAGCTGTAGAAGGCAATATGTAAGGCACCCAATGAACTCTAGCTCATGATTTCCCGCTCCGAAGATCAATAACCTGAAAAAGTTCAAATAGGAATATAAGCTTATTTCTCTTCATTACTCTAAACTAAAGATTAAGATATATTTTATACCTGTTTGTAGTCAGCTTATGTAGGGCTTCAAGTACAGACATCTGATCAGCAATTGAGTCCGTTGACCGTGATAATAGGAACAAGATTGTTCGGTTCAAGCAATGGTGTAGACCTTCTAATGATATCACGGATGACTTCTTTTTCGCTTGGGTTACCAGTTTTACTATAAAGTCAAAGACCTGAAAAGATAACGATGTTATTATGACGATGTTCCTGTCTTTTATTTGCGAATTGGCTTGGAAAAGATTAAAGAGTAACACCTTCAGAACGGGATACCTTAATCGTACTGCTTTTTAGTTTTTTAACCAGCGGCTTATTTATTGGGAAACCTTATCGGGCTTTTGATATACAGGGTAACCCAATCATATGGTTACCCGATCATAAAGGTTTTGAATTGACTTAAAGTAGCCAGTCTTTTAAAAAACCCTATCAAAACCTTATAAAGGGTAAGCGCTAACGGTCCCAGGTTAAATTTCGTGTTAGGCGTGAAATAGGGGTTTTGTGATTTGTTGGGACAAATAACCAATTCACTGCTTGCTTAAATGTTGTTATTTTAATTTTTAAACTAACCTCGTGTGGATCTCTTGAAAGCTGTCCTTGCCACAACTTGTCGACCAACCTTGCGGCCAAATAGCAAACATTCGATATATTCGACTCGGTGCTAAACAACTCCGTATTCAATAGATTCTCCATAAGCGTCGTCAGCACTTCGGTTTGGTACTCGATCTGCTGTTGACTGGTTGAGTTCGGTGGCGACGCGTCTAACACCAAATCTATTACCTAAAAATAATTGAACTTGGTTACTACTTATTTTCATTCTGCCAGAGGATGAGTGTAGATGTGCTATAAAGATAAAGTTAATCTACCAAAAGTGTTATTATAGCATAGTTGCTGTATTAACTTGTAAAGGATAATTTATTAGATCTCAAAGGCAAAGTTTTATCTTATTTTGTCACCTTTACACTTATTATTTTTTTATTTATTTATGAATACGCATTCATGTTTTTCGTGCGCAAGCATGCACATCAACCCAAATATTACACATAGAAAGGCATAAGTAGCTCAAAGCAAAGCTTAGAATGCGCTATGCGAACAAAAAAGAAAATGGCCCGATCCCCCGATTTCTTTCTCTAAAACTGAAATACTGGCCTGTTATAAAGTTTAGAGGTACAGGTAAACTCCGAGTCCGATCACTAAAAACCTCTTAAATTAACAATAGAGGGTGTCAGCAACTGAGAAGCCCAGGCATGATCCAACTTTGTCGCTTTAATTCGTACTAGATGCGGTGAATGCCAGTGGCCTCTCGGCCTACGGTGAACCCGCCACGTCCCCGACTCTCATGGCACCGGAGGGCACTGTTAGGTTTTTAGTGGGTAGGCGGGTTCTCTCTCTGAGGCCTGGAGTCCCACATAACCCCACGCTGCCCCCGCGACTGGTGGGTATGCGTAACAGCATTTCCCTGACATTAAAAAAAAGAAGATGGTTGTCTAGCTAGATCGATGACGCGTTTCGAAATCGGTTATCGGTTGAAGTTGAAAAATCGGTTACGGAGACACAAAGGTTAGTAGAAAGTTAATTTAAAAAAAACGAAAAATGCCTATATTTACGCAATAAAAGTATGATCGTAGCTGGGCGGAGCAGGGCGAACAAAACAAAGACGGTTGCACCGAGTCACATGCGGCCGGTGGGGTGTTCTAAAACCAAGGCCCGGTGTCAGTGGGTTAGGTACGTATCAGTATACTTTTATTATTTTTAGGACGTACCGAAAAAATTCTCAGTTTTTTTCCTTTGTTATACTGGATACCAATCATATTTTAAAATTTAATTTAATTTATATTTGTAAGCTAGTACAGTGACGCCAGAGGCCGTACTCCATAAGCTTACGTCCGGGTATTTTCGGGTCTTGCCAGCTCCTTCGCTCGCATTGTTAAGCTTATAAGAGTGAAAGGGATGGCTACATCCGAAACTACGGACAAAGGCTTAGAGAGTAGGAGGTCTGGCCAAACATAAAAGATTTTTCTAACTATCAAATCAATCGATAAATAAGTATACACAATCACAAGCTACACAGTACACGAAAACATCAAAAAATTAATACACCAAATAATTGAAATAAATCCTCCAACTACTTATGATATTGAGTTAGTATTAGTACCTTTCCAATCAATGTCTGTAATTCATTCAAAAAAGGAAATATTTTCTAAATAACAAGGTGTAATAAACTTACCGGCGCCGCCTTCCCCGTGACGTTGAGCGGTAAGGAATCTAACACTATAACTCGTAAGAAGTCCATGACGCCTTGCCGTGCGGCGTGTTGGGTAAGAGAGGCCGAGTTGTTCACGATCACAACCTCTTTCTCGGAGCCTGGCGTTGAAGCGCCAGAGCTCTCACCGCTTTCGCATATCGCTATAAAGTATGAAATAAATTATTTCCTAGCACGTAGAGTTTATGAACAGCTATGAACATAATGGCAAAACTTAAATAAAGGAGAGACCATAAGCGATACTGTGGCTGGCGGAAATTCTACAAGTGTAAATGCAGCTCTCGAAATTTTGATAAAGATTCACAGATCACTATTATATCGGTTACTCTTTTCAGACTGTTGTTCGGCAAGAACTAGATAACAAATTGAAATATGGAAGTTGAAAATTGGTGATGTCGATTGAAACTTACGCATATGAATATCATCAGTTGTATTTGGAGGAAAAAGTGTGGATGCCAGCGCGGTGAGAACCTCCGCCGTCATCATGATTGACACGAAGTCGGGCAGGGTGTTGTACAAGGAGAATAACACCTGGATAATAATTAAGATGTTACTAAAAACAGTATATTTTCTGCGTAACTGTTTAAGAATGCTGGCATAAATGCAAGAATCTGCGTGTTTGGCATTCAAAAGGAAGAAAATAGCAATTAAAAAATATGTTGCAGTATCACCATCTTCGGGAAACGGTGTGATCCTCGCACCGCCCTGCCGAAAGACAGCTAGTGTAAAAGGATAAGTAGCCGTTGCATTTGGAAAGCAAACCTGTATAATTGTCCTGGGATGATCTTTAAACCACTCCGGCAAACCGGCAATGATCCCGGCTCAGCATGTCTCAGGGCTCTAACAGCGCTCAGCAATATCAATATTGCACGGTTAGTCACTGCAAAGCTTAATCTTTGCAGTGATTAACCGTGTGGCTAACAGTGGGATTATAGTTACTAACTGATGGCACAGACATTTATTAAGCTAACCTGTATTATAGTCACGGAATGCTCGCTCAGCCATTCCGGTAATGATTCCGGCTCAACATGAATAAGCGCTCTAACAGCGCCCAGCAATATCACCACTGCTTCGAGACACAGTGTAACTTTCGCGCCAACTAGCCTAGAAAATGTAAGTTAAGGGACGGCAGATGCTATGAAAAACTAACATGTATAATGGTCACGGGGTGATCATTCAACCACTCCGGCAATGTTCCCGGCTCAGCATGAATCAGCGCTCTAAAGTGGTCAGCAATGTCACCACTGCTTTGGGACACAGTGTTATTCTCGCGCCAACTAGCCTCGAAAATGTAAGTTAAAGGACGGCAGATGCTATGAAAAACTAACCTGTTTAATGGTCACGGGGTGATCATTCAACCACTCCGGCAATGTTCCCGGCTCAGCATGAATCAGCGCTCTAAAAGCGGTCAGCAATGTCACCACTGCTTTGGGGCACAGTGTCATTCTCGCGCCAACTAGCCTCGTAAACGTAAGTTAAAGGACGGCAGATACTATGAAAAACTAACCTGTATAATGGTCACGGGATGATCATTCAACCATTCCGGCAACGTTCCCGGCTCAGCATGAATCAGAGCTCTAACAGCGCCCAGCAATATCACCACTGCTTCGGGACACAGCGTTATTCTAGCGGCGACTGCGGCCGAAGACTGTCTCGAAGGAGCCGCAGCACCCCAAGCGGCGCCCCATACGCGTTCCACTGATACCACTTTATCGGCACCGACCGAACGCATCGGTTGGCCGAGGGTTAATCCGAATAGGACGTAGTAGAGCTCAGGTATTTGTAGATGGGAGAGGATCAGCCTGTGAATAGAAACTGGTACTTAAAAAACTGAGAAGGAGATGACAACATACGCAAGCCCAAGTAATATGGTACCAATATAAATTATGACACGAACAAATTTATTTGAGGTGAAAAAAATGAACTACAGTACATATTTGAAGGATCAAAACTTACATCACATATATTATTTATTTAATTAAAACTTTATTGCACAAGAAATGTACAAAGATTGGACTTAATGATAAAAGCATATTCTGCCAGTCATCCTCAAGGATATGCATAAAATCCTATACTCCTATTATGACCATTATGCCACAGTTTAGAAAGTAAATAGACGTAGCTAGTATATGAAAATATTCCCAAATATTAACTGCCTGTGCATTTATGATTCCAACGTATCTTTTGTCAATGTCAATCATTGAAAATTAATATTTATTAACAAAAGTTGAGTGACACCAACCATGACAGCAGAGTGAATCCCGAAGTATGGAGTAGAGGGGCGTGAAGATGAGATGATGAGTGCGCAGCGGCCGGCAACATCACACCGGTTTGTTGCGTTGCAACCAACACTTCTGTATGGCGCAGCCATCCACCATTGCCGGTGCCCTCGCGAAATCTTAAAAAGTAACAAAATACATAAAATTTACGTCAGAAACTGAAGAGGCCAACAAACGTAAATACCAACTGTATTACCTTTGCATAATAGCCGACTGTTGTCCCTGTCCCGAGCATAGTATCACGAGTATCCTCAACGCCCATAGCACTGTTGTATGGTGCACATTCTCCTGCATAAAACTCAACAACCAATCCATTCCCAACACTCGCGATATCTCTTCACACACTATCGTGTTCACCAAGTTTCGGGCCGTGAACAAAAGGCCGTGTATGACGTTAAAGCATTTGTTACGGAGGATTACCTGTTCACCTTCGCACTCTTTTTCACAGTCACTTTCTTTTAGGTTCAATCCTTTTTCAGTCTGTGTGGGTAGAGGTAGCGTGTATGCCATGAACTGGCCTAAACACAGCAAATCACTTGGTCGTGGTTGCCCGCCTAATAGAGCAGCCAATAACTGGATGAGAACATTCTTTGTGCCGACAACTTTGACGTCGTTAATTATGTACAAAAGTTTCGAGACCAACTGTAGTTCTCTCATTGTGCGAAGGTTGTGCGTTCTGTGTGCTGTTTCTGTTGCCAACTCGAGTAAATGCTCCAGAAGAGATTTTATAAGTCCACCGGGCGCCCCAAGCCATACATCCAGCTCGCATATCAAGTCCTGCAACAAAACAGCCTACACTGTCATTTAGTAAAATAGTGGCTAACTACTTCGAAGCTGTGACACACGAAGCTTTTAATATTCAATGAAAAACAAAACCATCACCAAATCCGAGATCGTGATTGTTTACCTGAAATGCGGTTAAATTGGGTATCGATGAGGTTTCCTTCTGACTATCAACGGTTCCGACTAAGCCGAATATAAGGTGGAGTATGTGTGAATTGAGCAGTTGCTTCTTCCTTTTCAGGAGCATGGCAAGTGTCTGATACCCTCTTCGACGATCCATCTCAGCTTGAGCTGCTTTGTTTGAGCGGACAACACATACTAAGGCTTTGACGCCAGCGTACAGGCATTCCACGTCTTGCGCCATGGCAATCAGGCCGAGTAATACTGAGCATCCTCCGACTGTGTCAATCTAAAAAAAAGTATGAAAATTATATAAAAAAAACATTTTATCATTATCATTGAATACAAGTAGGGAAAGCAAAGGTTTTATGAAAAACTTACCATGATCGCAGCTGGCTTGGAACAAAAGACTCTGACCCCCAAATACCCCACTACAGTTCCACCCAAACATCTCGCTGGCCCCATCAAATGGCCCGCCGAATTGTGCAGTATCCTGATAGGCGTTGCGTTCTCATGCGAAGACATGCCCAGTTGCTTCGCTATCGCTTTATTATCGTTCTTGCTGTAAACTTTACGTATCTTAGCCAAAGTAAGCTGAGACATTGCGCGAGCGTTGATTCCAAACACGACTTTCTCCTCGGCCACTAGAGGCGCTAGTGGTTCCTGGTTCTGGCCTGGTAATTGTGGCGCTTGCAGAGTTCCTACATAGTGCGGGCCAAGTTGGTAAATGATGGCTACTGTTTGCGCTGGTAGTACCTAAGAAAAAGATAGTTGGCATTTCAGGAACGTACTTTTTACAAGTAAATAATAGTACTGCTATTTATGAGTATGTTCGCTTGCCTGTATCCGAAACATGATATGCAGGTAATTAACTTAGATAACTTTGACGAATCTTCATCTCAATTATTTAAAAGACAGTAAAAAAGTAACTTCGCGTGTAACTGCGTATAGAATACTTTAAGTAATGTAAGCATGCAAATTCCAGCGAACCATGCTTGAGGATTATTTTTAACAATTAGAATCACAAGTGACGTCGGTACCCAAGATTCTAACTTTTTTGTACCCTAGGCGTGTCGCGCTAAAATTTTCCAGTTCCAGCAGTGCAGCTCGCTAGAGTGCATGTGTGGCGTATTAACTCACGTCTTCCAGAAGCAGCGCCGGGCCCGCGCGCCACACCAGCCGCGAGTACCGGCGCCACTGCGGCGGGGTGCCGACCACGCAGTACACACTGGACGCGCCCGACAGTGTCGCGGCCCCGCCGCCCGGGTTCGCGCTCACGTAGTGAAGTTTGCCGGAATGCATGTGTTGCCCTTGGGAGTGACAAATCATTGAAATAAAAGAAAATGTTTAAAATGCATTCGACCGATTCATGCGCCCCAAATAGGGTAAAAGTCAGTTCAGGGCGTTACTGTACGACAACTTTTGTAAATTTTTAACAGCTTTTATTCATGTGACTTTGCAATAAATCTGAATCTGACATGCGGGGCGAAGTTGCTTCGTAGATTTCAGAGAACTCAGGCCCTTTTATTATTAAGAATTATTAATTCCTATTATTTCGAATATGGCCGTGCCGGTCACTCTCGCTAGCTATCCCGAACGACCAAATGGAATGGCTCTTCAAAAATATGAGCGAAGCGTTACAGACGAGTAGTGCCTTACCAATGATTATAGTATATGATGAATTGATGACCGCAAAAAATAAGTAAAGCAAACTCTCGTTTCCCCTCATATGAGGCCTCCGTCATTGTTCTCAACATCTTTAGTGTGCAGAAATTTAGGTCGCACCTAAGCTTTTCCGGTTACTAGATAACGTACGAACGGTATATACTACCATCAGCAATCAAGTCTCATCCATTCTAACCAAGTTCTATGATAATTTTATACAATTTCTTATCAGTGCTAAAATGATAATATGAAAATCAACTCACCGTCCAGGTACAGCGAAAACGAGGAGTTCTTGAGCACGGCGCGGTTGAGCACCAACACGAGGTGGTGCCACTGGCCCTCGTGCTGCAGGTCGGGGCACCACACGCGCGCGCCGCACTCGCCCGAGCCCTCGGGCTCCCACTCCCCGACGTCTGATAGGTCAACACGGGGAAGGTGATACGTGAGACTTTACTGCACAGTTCTATATGACACAAGAGTTAAGTAAGGATCAGCACAACACGAGGTGGTGCCACTGGCCCTCGTGCTGCAGGTCGGGGCACCACACGCGCGCGCCGCACTCGCCCGAGCCCTCGGGCTCCCACTCCCCGACGTCTGATAGGTCAACACGGGGAAGGTGATACGTGAGACTTTACTGCACAGTTCTATATGACACAAGAGTTAAGTAAGGATCAGCACAACACGAGGTGGTGCCACTGGCCCTCGTGCTGCAGGTCGGGGCACCACACGCGCGCGCCGCACTCGCCCGAGCCCTCGGGCTCCCACTCCCCGACGTCTGATAGGTCAACACGGGGAAGGTGATACGTGAGACTTTACTGCACAGTTCTATATGACACAAGAGTTAAGTAAGGATCAGCACAACACGAGGTGGTGCCACTGGCCCTCGTGCTGCAGGTCGGGGCACCACACGCGCGCGCCGCACTCGCCCGAGCCCTCGGGCTCCCACTCCCCGACGTCTGATAGGTCAACACGGGGAAGGTGATACGTGAGACTTTACTGCACAGTTCTATATGACACAAGAGTTAAGTAAGGATCAGCACAACACGAGGTGGTGCCACTGGCCCTCGTGCTGCAGGTCGGGGCACCACACGCGCGCGCCGCACTCGCCCGAGCCCTCGGGCTCCCACTCCCCGACGTCTGATAGGTCAACACGGGGAAGGTGATACGTGAGACTTTACTGCACAGTTCTATATGACACAAGAGTTAAGTAAGGATCAGCACAACACGAGGTGGTGCCACTGGCCCTCGTGCTGCAGGTCGGGGCACCACACGCGCGCGCCGCACTCGCCCGAGCCCTCGGGCTCCCACTCCCCGACGTCTGATAGGTCAACACGGGGAAGGTGATACGTGAGACTTTACTGCACAGTTCTATATGACACAAGAGTTAAGTAAGGATCAGCACAACACGAGGTGGTGCCACTGGCCCTCGTGCTGCAGGTCGGGGCACCACACGCGCGCGCCGCACTCGCCCGAGCCCTCGGGCTCCCACTCCCCGACGTCTGATAGGTCAACACGGGGAAGGTGATACGTGAGACTTTACTGCACAGTTCTATATGACACAAGAGTTAAGTAAGGATCAGCACAACACGAGGTGGTGCCACTGGCCCTCGTGCTGCAGGTCGGGGCACCACACGCGCGCGCCGCACTCGCCCGAGCCCTCGGGCTCCCACTCCCCGACGTCTGATAGGTCAACACGGGGAAGGTGATACGTGAGACTTTACTGCACAGTTCTATATGACACAAGAGTTAAGTAAGGATCAGCACAACACGAGGTGGTGCCACTGGCCCTCGTGCTGCAGGTCGGGGCACCACACGCGCGCGCCGCACTCGCCCGAGCCCTCGGGCTCCCACTCCCCGACGTCTGATAGGTCAACACGGGGAAGGTGATACGTGAGACTTTACTGCACAGTTCTATATGACACAAGAGTTAAGTAAGGATCAGCACAACACGAGGTGGTGCCACTGGCCCTCGTGCTGCAGGTCGGGGCACCACACGCGCGCGCCGCACTCGCCCGAGCCCTCGGGCTCCCACTCCCCGACGTCTGATAGGTCAACACGGGGAAGGTGATACGTGAGACTTTACTGCACAGTTCTATATGACACAAGAGTTAAGTAAGGATCAGCACAACACGAGGTGGTGCCACTGGCCCTCGTGCTGCAGGTCGGGGCACCACACGCGCGCGCCGCACTCGCCCGAGCCCTCGGGCTCCCACTCCCCGACGTCTGATAGGTCAACACGGGGAAGGTGATACGTGAGACTTTACTGCACAGTTCTATATGACACAAGAGTTAAGTAAGGATCAGCACAACACGAGGTGGTGCCACTGGCCCTCGTGCTGCAGGTCGGGGCACCACACGCGCGCGCCGCACTCGCCCGAGCCCTCGGGCTCCCACTCCCCGACGTCTGATAGGTCAACACGGGGAAGGTGATACGTGAGACTTTACTGCACAGTTCTATATGACACAAGAGTTAAGTAAGGATCAGCACAACACGAGGTGGTGCCACTGGCCCTCGTGCTGCAGGTCGGGGCACCACACGCGCGCGCCGCACTCGCCCGAGCCCTCGGGCTCCCACTCCCCGACGTCTGATAGGTCAACACGGGGAAGGTGATACGTGAGACTTTACTGCACAGTTCTATATGACACAAGAGTTAAGTAAGGATCAGCACAACACGAGGTGGTGCCACTGGCCCTCGTGCTGCAGGTCGGGGCACCACACGCGCGCGCCGCACTCGCCCGAGCCCTCGGGCTCCCACTCCCCGACGTCTGATAGGTCAACACGGGGAAGGTGATACGTGAGACTTTACTGCACAGTTCTATATGACACAAGAGTTAAGTAAGGATCAGCACAACACGAGGTGGTGCCACTGGCCCTCGTGCTGCAGGTCGGGGCACCACACGCGCGCGCCGCACTCGCCCGAGCCCTCGGGCTCCCACTCCCCGACGTCTGATAGGTCAACACGGGGAAGGTGATACGTGAGACTTTACTGCACAGTTCTATATGACACAAGAGTTAAGTAAGGATCAGCACAACACGAGGTGGTGCCACTGGCCCTCGTGCTGCAGGTCGGGGCACCACACGCGCGCGCCGCACTCGCCCGAGCCCTCGGGCTCCCACTCCCCGACGTCTGATAGGTCAACACGGGGAAGGTGATACGTGAGACTTTACTGCACAGTTCTATATGACACAAGAGTTAAGTAAGGATCAGCACAACACGAGGTGGTGCCACTGGCCCTCGTGCTGCAGGTCGGGGCACCACACGCGCGCGCCGCACTCGCCCGAGCCCTCGGGCTCCCACTCCCCGACGTCTGATAGGTCAACACGGGGAAGGTGATACGTGAGACTTTACTGCACAGTTCTATATGACACAAGAGTTAAGTAAGGATCAGCACAACACGAGGTGGTGCCACTGGCCCTCGTGCTGCAGGTCGGGGCACCACACGCGCGCGCCGCACTCGCCCGAGCCCTCGGGCTCCCACTCCCCGACGTCTGATAGGTCAACACGGGGAAGGTGATACGTGAGACTTTACTGCACAGTTCTATATGACACAAGAGTTAAGTAAGGATCAGCACAACACGAGGTGGTGCCACTGGCCCTCGTGCTGCAGGTCGGGGCACCACACGCGCGCGCCGCACTCGCCCGAGCCCTCGGGCTCCCACTCCCCGACGTCTGATAGGTCAACACGGGGAAGGTGATACGTGAGACTTTACTGCACAGTTCTATATGACACAAGAGTTAAGTAAGGATCAGCACAACACGAGGTGGTGCCACTGGCCCTCGTGCTGCAGGTCGGGGCACCACACGCGCGCGCCGCACTCGCCCGAGCCCTCGGGCTCCCACTCCCCGACGTCTGATAGGTCAACACGGGGAAGGTGATACGTGAGACTTTACTGCACAGTTCTATATGACACAAGAGTTAAGTAAGGATCAGCACAACACGAGGTGGTGCCACTGGCCCTCGTGCTGCAGGTCGGGGCACCACACGCGCGCGCCGCACTCGCCCGAGCCCTCGGGCTCCCACTCCCCGACGTCTGATAGGTCAACACGGGGAAGGTGATACGTGAGACTTTACTGCACAGTTCTATATGACACAAGAGTTAGGTAAGGATCAGCACAACACGAGGTGGTGCCACTGGCCCTCGTGCTGCAGGTCGGGGCACCACACGCGCGCGCCGCACTCGCCCGAGCCCTCGGGCTCCCACTCCCCGACGTCTGATAGGTCAACACGGGGAAGGTGATACGTGAGACTTTACTGCACAGTTCTATATGACACAAGAGTTAGGTAAGGATCAGCACAACACGAGGTGGTGCCACTGGCCCTCGTGCTGCAGGTCGGGGCACCACACGCGCGCGCCGCACTCGCCCGAGCCCTCGGGCTCCCACTCCCCGACGTCTGATAGGTCAACACGGGGAAGGTGATACGTGAGACTTTACTGCACAGTTCTATATGACACAAGAGTTAAGTAAGGATCAGCACAACACGAGGTGGTGCCACTGGCCCTCGTGCTGCAGGTCGGGGCACCACACGCGCGCGCCGCACTCGCCCGAGCCCTCGGGCTCCCACTCCCCGACGTCTGATAGGTCAACACGGGGAAGGTGATACGTGAGACTTTACTGCACAGTTCTATATGACACAAGAGTTAAGTAAGGATCAGCACAACACGAGGTGGTGCCACTGGCCCTCGTGCTGCAGGTCGGGGCACCACACGCGCGCGCCGCACTCGCCCGAGCCCTCGGGCTCCCACTCCCCGACGTCTGATAGGTCAACACGGGGAAGGTGATACGTGAGACTTTACTGCACAGTTCTATATGACACAAGAGTTAAGTAAGGATCAGCACAACACGAGGTGGTGCCACTGGCCCTCGTGCTGCAGGTCGGGGCACCACACGCGCGCGCCGCACTCGCCCGAGCCCTCGGGCTCCCACTCCCCGACGTCTGATAGGTCAACACGGGGAAGGTGATACGTGAGACTTTACTGCACAGTTCTATATGACACAAGAGTTAAGTAAGGATCAGCACAACACGAGGTGGTGCCACTGGCCCTCGTGCTGCAGGTCGGGGCACCACACGCGCGCGCCGCACTCGCCCGAGCCCTCGGGCTCCCACTCCCCGACGTCTGATAGGTCAACACGGGGAAGGTGATACGTGAGACTTTACTGCACAGTTCTATATGACACAAGAGTTAAGTAAGGATCAGCACAACACGAGGTGGTGCCACTGGCCCTCGTGCTGCAGGTCGGGGCACCAAACGCGCGCGCCGCACTCGCCCGAGCCCTCGGGCTCCCACTCCCCGACGTCTGATAGGTCAACACGGGGAAGGTGATACGTGAGACTTTACTGCACAGTTCTATATGACACAAGAGTTAAGTAAGGATCAGCACAACACGAGGTGGTGCCACTGGCCCTCGTGCTGCAGGTCGGGGCACCACACGCGCGCGCCGCACTCGCCCGAGCCCTCGGGCTCCCACTCCCAGACGTCTGATAGGTCAACACGGGGAAGGTGATACGTGAGACTTTACTGCACAGTTCTATATGACACAAGAGTTAAGTAAGGATCAGCACAACACGAGGTGGTGCCACTGGCCCTCGTGCTGCAGGTCGGGGCACCACACGCGCGCGCCGCACTCGCCCGAGCCCTCGGGCTCCCACTCCCCGACGTCTGATAGGTCAACACGGGGAAGGTGATACGTGAGACTTTACTGCACAGTTCTATATGACACAAGAGTTAAGTAAGGATCAGCACAACACGAGGTGGTGCCACTGGCCCTCGTGCTGCAGGTCGGGGCACCACACGCGCGCGCCGCACTCGCCCGAGCCCTCGGGCTCCCACTCCCCGACGTCTGATAGGTCAACACGGGGAAGGTGATACGTGAGACTTTACTGCACAGTTCTATATGACACAAGAGTTAAGTAAGGATCAGCACAACACGAGGTGGTGCCACTGGCCCTCGTGCTGCAGGTCGGGGCACCACACGCGCGCGCCGCACTCGCCCGAGCCCTCGGGCTCCCACTCCCCGACGTCTGATAGGTCAACACGGGGAAGGTGATACGTGAGACTTTACTGCACAGTTCTATATGACACAAGAGTTAAGTAAGGATCAGCACAACACGAGGTGGTGCCACTGGCCCTCGTGCTGCAGGTCGGGGCACCACACGCGCGCGCCGCACTCGCCCGAGCCCTCGGGCTCCCACTCCCCGACGTCTGATAGGTCAACACGGGGAAGGTGATACGTGAGACTTTACTGCACAGTTCTATATGACACAAGAGTTAAGTAAGGATCAGCACAACACGAGGTGGTGCCACTGGCCCTCGTGCTGCAGGTCGGGGCACCACACGCGCGCGCCGCACTCGCCCGAGCCCTCGGGCTCCCACTCCCCGACGTCTGATAGGTCAACACGGGGAAGGTGATACGTGAGACTTTACTGCACAGTTCTATATGACACAAGAGTTAAGTAAGGATCAGCACAACACGAGGTGGTGCCACTGGCTCTCGTGCTGCAGGTCGGGGCACCACACGCGCGCGCCGCACTCGCCCGAGCCCTCGGGCTCCCACTCCCCGACGTCTGATAGGTCAACACGGGGAAGGTGATACGTGAGACTTTACTGCACAGTTCTATATGACACAAGAGTTAAGTAAGGATCAGCACAACACGAGGTGGTGCCACTGGCCCTCGTGCTGCAGGTCGGGGCACCACACGCGCGCGCCGCACTCGCCCGAGCCCTCGGGCTCCCACTCCCCGACGTCTGATAGGTCAACACGGGGAAGGTGATACGTGAGACTTTACTGCACAGTTCTATATGACACAAGAGTTAAGTAAGGATCAGCACAACACGAGGTGGTGCCACTGACCTTCATATGCAAATCAGATTATCAAAAAAAGATACCACAAACACCCAGACCCGTAGCAGCACAGTAAATTGGTTTTCTACTTTCTTTCCGTCTTGGAATCGGCCCCGTACCACAGTGATAGCGACACCTTAAAAACTGGTACGCACGCTACTACACCAGGTACGTCATCAAAATAAGGTCGTCTAACGCTCCCATTCAAATCATTGCTTTATTTAAACTGGCATATAAATTCAGTACCAACAGAAATAAATTATTTAGTGGAAGTTACAACTAAGTACTACGAACTTTCTTTATACGTCAGACAGAAATATTAGAGTCAAATTTAATGATTCACTACATACTATAAAGCAAAGTCGCTTTTCACGTCTTTTCTTGTCTGTATCTTTATTTATCTTTAAAACTTCTCAACTGAGTTTTGATGCAGTTTTTATATATATATAGATAGAGTGAATCACTGCATGCTTAAGATATTAGAGAACCATTGATTTCATGATTACTAATCAAACGTGGGCGAAACCGTTGCCAGGAAGCTAGTTGAAAATAAAATGATGTAGTATAAACTTACTGTGCGGCACCAGCGTTTCTTGCGTCGACACGATGATGGCTTTGTCCCGAGCCGACAGCACCACCGTCAGACAGACCAGATGCTCATCGCGGCTGTTGTTGATGTTTCTCACGAGGGTGAGAAGCCGGACGCAATGTGGGTCCGTGCGAGGATCCGAGTACTTCTCCACGCAGAGCCAGGTCGAGTAGGTGAGGCCGGTCTGAGGGGGGAACACTCGGTCGCCTGTGGAATAAGATTTTATTATTTTTGAGCGGTTTAATACTCTGATGATTTCCGTAGACACAGCAGAAGTAAAAGTTGAAAGCACTTGAACATTTCGGCACTCAAATTTTACCAATAAAAGGGCAGGAAAGAAAGGAAGATTAATTCGCCATGGTCTGCTATATCCACAAGTTGTTGAGGGGTAAAGTGCACAACGCGGAGTTTCTCCGACATATCCAGTTCGACGTGCCTGACAGGTGCTGCTGGCGCTGCCGCACGCGCGCACCAACCTGCTGGCCAGGGCGCCGCTCACTCGAGTCTTGCGCCTATGAACGCGATAGCCGAACAACTCGACATATTTTCGTGTTCTCTAAGTGAGTTCGCAAGAACGGCATTTTATATAATAAGTTATAATAAGTAAATAGATTAAGTATAGATTAGTTTTACATTATTGAATTAGGTTAAGACTACCTGTAATAATAATGTAATGTAAAGAAATAAATAAACAAATAATAATAATAATAATAATTTATTGCTTGCGCTAGTGTTTCAATCAGGTTTTCGAAGAAAAATAGGGGTGTTGTAACATAGACGCTCATGTCTGTTTGACTGTACTTGTGTGTGTGTCTGTGGCGTTGTAGCTCCCGAACCGATGGACCGCTTTCAGATTGTTTTTTTTTTAATTAAGATAATTAAATCAAGGTGGTTCTTAGCTATGTCTGACTTCAACGGCTGATCAAAATCAGATCAGCCGTAAAGTTCACCAGCTGTTCGGCTTATTCGGGGCTTTTAACTGGAAAGTAAGGTTTTTATGCAATAGGGTAATAGGGTCATATTATTTCTATACTATTGTTACCTCCATAAAGAGCCTTATTACATAATATTAACAAAATATAGAAAATATAATTCAATTCTATACCTGATCCAATGCCACCCAAAGTTGCATTATCTTGGGTGCCTAGAGCGTTCAAGTTGGCGGACTGCGGCGCTATGCTCGGCAGGTATAAACATCCGAAGCCCTCTGCGGACATGTCGAACTCCACGAATGGAGGCAACGTACACGAATTTTGTGATCTAGGACAAGAAAAAAATTTAAGTGAGCATTGAAATACATATACACTTTTTTTTCAACGACCACATTAATTGCCTAGCCCCAAACTAAGCGTTAGCTTGTGCCATGGTGACTATGATATTGGATAGAAAACTCAAATACGTTTATAAACACCCATGACTCAAGTACAAATGCACGTGCTCATCACACAAACATTTGCCCCTAGCAGGATTCGAACCCGCAACAGCCGGTTTTGCAGTCTGCACCTCAAACCACTAGATCAAAGCTATCGTCAAGTAGTATCTTGTCTGTAGTGTCTTGACTACTTACTTTATAATTTCGAAATTGATTTGAATTTTATAACCGAAAACATATTTTTAGATCGATAATAACACTTTTGAGTTGACAAAGAGAAAGACGTACAACCACAGATGACCTCCAATAGATTCCGTATAGAGGGCCATCAAAAGTCACCGCACATGGTTGTTTTTGCTACCATAAGTGCCGATCTCTCGAGACGCGAAGTTAGTAGCGACCAAACATTGGACCCGTGCGTTACGCGTGTTTTAATACCGTAGAAAATATTGATAGCATAATAAAGTGTTTCAAAATGACTACATGTTCAATAAAATGGTGTGGAAAGTCAAAGAGAACATCAAATATGAAAAAAGATGGTACCACATTCCATCGGTAAGTATAATAATTTGTAATTACCAGTCTCAAGCAGCTCAAGTTATAATGGTCGAAAAAAGTAATCGTGCATTTTAAAACAAGCGCGCGTTGAAGTCTTTTTGAAAAGTCTCTTTCTCTCAAGTGAAATTTATAATAAGCTATCTCTTTCTTACGTAATACTAGTGATTGCTCAGTACTAACAAAAATATTTATCGATGTATTTTGTTAAAGTGCAATAAAATTTAAACTGTGTGGTGAAATTGCGATTATCGATGAATTTATATCAAGGTATAAGTAAAGTCAACCAGTAATGATTAATTTTCGGCTTCTTACTGCTAATATGATGATGAATGATTAATTTCAAATCACTTTGTTTGAATTCATACAACATCTCAAAAATCGATCTGATTTCGTACTAAGTAGCGTAAACACTTGTGTTACGGATATCAGACTACAGAAATATTACAAATACATATTTTGGAACATAGAACAAACGCAAATGTTCATCACATGAATGTTTGTCCCAGGTGGAGATCAAACCCACGACCCGTGGCGCTCAAGGCAGGGCCACTACCAATTGCGCCATGGAGCCCGTCGTTTTAATCCATAACTGCAATATATTTATAAAGAAATGTGAAGGGCTAAAAATTTATTTCATGATTTATTTTGAAATGTTTGGATTTGTGCACCTCATTGAGTTCAGTATATGTAGACTATATTGTATGTAAATTGTTGATCAAACATATTGAATGTGTATGGTTTTTTTTACTTATCTTATCCAGTAAGTTATTTTGGACAATGCGATAGCTCGTTTTGCATAATTAAATCAAAACTGTCGATACAACGTGTCCCATCACTATTTGATTGCGGGGGCGGAGCAAATGCAAGTTTGACCTTGAACTAACCAATCATAGCAATATGGTCACGCTTCCCGCAACCCGCACCTTCCTCAAACTTTGGTGACTTTGAGACAATACAAAACAATCAACATACGGAATCTATTGGGGGTGATCTGTGCGTACAACGTAGAACAATACCGTTTTAAACAAGAAAAAATGTAAACGAAGAGGTAATAATAATTTTGATAGTAATTACCTGTAATCTCTTGGCGTGGTCATGGACACTAAGGTCTTAATTCTTGTAAGGGGAACTGGCCCTCCAGGCTTGCACACTTGACCTTGCTCTGGTGATACACAGTTCAGAGGGTTGCCCATGCGCAGAAATTCTCTGTAAGCAAACAAAAACATGAGGGGAACATTCACATTTAAATACTTCTAGTGTCTTGACTACTTACTAAGTAAGTTAGAGAAATTAAGACAGGTACCAGTAGTAGCCATAGATTAAGAAACCTGTAGCCAGCATTTTAAGTTATAAGTCAAATTAATGCATTAGTTTTACTTCATCCAGCATAAATACTTAATCTTAAGACGCCGACTTGCATCACGTCTGTAATTTGTCTACGCTTACGTTATAGGGATAAAAGATTTGATTGTTTTTTGAATTGAATAGGCTTCGATACTACAGGGCAATTTTTTTTTAAAAACTAGTAGAATCATACATTATCCCTGACGAACAAAGGCTATATTTAATGTACTAATGTATAATAACATGCTTAATATGATAGAAAATCGAATTCCACGCGGGCGAAGCCGCTGGCGGAAATCTAGATGTCGATAAAGATGCAATAATCTAAACAATTTATAGTACATTATGGTACTCGTGTGTAACATTGGTGATTACCGCCGAGACGCCATTGAGACCCGAGCCGTAGGCGACGGTCTTAAGAGAGTCGAGGAAGGTTATCATCAATACACACGTGTATCATACGACGTTTTTCAACACACTTGTGAATAAAATAACAATAAAATCTCATTTTATTTAGTAGATAAAAAGTTTATTTTTCGCGCATAGGGGTTGCGCCTATTCTGTCAATGGGGACTTTAAAGTTTTCTTTTTTTTAAATCTATAACTCACTAGTACTCACTAGTGAGTTCAAATCAAACTGTGACTTTTTCTTTGCTATAACTCTATAGCAATGAAAAAGTCACAGTTTGATTAAAGGTGTCATTATTAGTCTAATTGCAGTGAAATTACAATTACAAGCACTTTATGAGCAAGTGTGTTGAAAAGCTATTTACCTGAGTTCAATAGGCCTCAAAGCATGAGCTGCGAGTCGCTCTAGCATGTACATGGCGGGCGCGTGTAGAGGATGCTTTTCAGCGCGCAACGCCGCCCCGCACACGCGCAGCACCACGCCGGCCAGGCCCGCGCCGCACATCACTTGCTGGTTGCGCTCGCTAACAAATAACAAATATTTTTTGATAACTTTGCATTAGTCATTCATTAACATGCACGTCTCTCCTACTAAATTATTTATCTAATCGTAAGTGGGATTGCATTCATCTTGCGCGACTAAATTAGGACTTGTAAATTAGAGATTGGACAATTCGACAACTGATAGTTTTTGACAATAGAAACATAGTCGCGAATAGTCTGTCGAAGCGACAACATATCCTGAAGATGCCACGTGTAGCGGCGAAACGCGTCGAGTGTTTTGTTGGTGTCAGTGTTATGTTTCCAGGTGCATCTTCTGTGTCACGTTGTAAGTTGTATGGTAAGTCCTGCGACTTTCAGCTCTAGTTTATTCAAGTGGTTACAGTTGGATGTATAAAGTTCCTGCGCTGGAGTTCTTAGTGGAAATTTAAAGCAAAATAATTCTCTTTTTCAGCTTTAGTCATGGATTTCCGCAAAGTAACGCCTGATTCCATCAACAATAGAAACATGTTCAGTTCAATTATGTAATGCTAATGCTATAACAGGAAAATTAAACATGATGTTCAACTAACTGTAAATAAATCAAATGAATTTTTGCAAGATTGTCTCTCAGTTTTTGAGAGGAGAGTCACGTATTTGATTGTAACATCACCTACCTCCTGACTAAACTCTTCAGCACATGCGCCAAGTAATCGCGTATCGCCCGCGCGTGTTGCTCGTGTTCCGGCGGACGTGGTAGGGCTGGCAATAGTTTAGCCAATACGATTACTACGCCCGAATGTATCACCCACGCTTCGCCGGATGACCCGCCAGACGAAAGGTTTAGCGGGGCTGTGCGACCTGCTGGTTTCGTCTGTGGAATAAAACATTTAGTGACGGATATTAAACTAGATTACGAGTGTCGCCATTGTAGTTAGGATATTTTTTTTAGATTGATAAACTGGATAACAAATGGCATTGCGATGAAATGCTATTTACATCTACAATACGCTTTTACCCACCTGCCTTATTGTACACAGGCACATTTTTTTTAAATAAATAAATATTTTGTATATTTATTTATTAACATTGATTTGAACATCACATACATTGATCTGACCCCATGGTTTAACACCCAGACCAGTACAAACAGACATGTTCATGCATACAAATGTTTGTACAGTGCGAGAATCGAACCCGCAACCTCTTGGTTAATAGTCAACTTCTTGACCATTACACCAAAGTGGTCGTAACCAAACACCAACCATTAGGTATACCAAATGGTAAAACATCAGTAATGGCAATTTGCGTTTAAGACACTCAGTCAACAGTTTCATGATAAAATATTCGATAAATACCTCATTGATTGCAGAACTTTGTCTTGTCAAACTGGGCGATTTGACATTGAGCGATCCACAAAACGTAGGCTTATCGAACGAATCTAAAGCCACATCGTATAGCAGTCGTAGCACGATGCAGGCATGGACGAATACCACAGGAACTTTTTCGGGAAATCTAAAAGGAAAAGAAAAAAGAGTTAATAATACTAGACTTTTTATAGCATTATATCAAATGACAGTCCACTTACGTCATTTCCAAGATGTTTCCAGTAAATATCTCGTGAAATACTTCATACAACTCCGGGTCACCATTTTCGGTGTCGTTCTGCAATTCTAAATCTTCAGTGAAACATCCCAACAGTCTTATTGTGTCAGAGAGAGTTGTCATACAAATCTGAAACATTGAAGCCGCAATGTAATGAATTTTGATTAAAAAAGATCTTCTTATGAAAACTACTTTTGTTATGTGTGTTCTTCTATATACACTAAAACAAGTCGCCAGGTATGTACAAATGTATTGGGTCGAGGTTGGGAGTTTTTTTTGCAATATTGCTAACCCGTTGTCTCACGTGATTGATGCAACGTAACAAGTGCTACAACAAAATAAAATAAAAATTAATAAAATCAATATATTTCTGCAACTAGATTAACAAGTAGCACTTTTACACGTCACAACATATAAATTTATCCTACCACCGCTTTGGAACAATTTAGGCCAGAGCTGAGAAAAAGCGGCGCAAGAAATTCAGTCACTATTGTCATTGCCTCTTTTAAAATTTGATTTACAATAATTGTAATTGTTTACATTCAAACATTTCCATATATCTTTGTCATTTATATAATCATCAATTTTATAATTTTATTTTGGAATCAAATGCAAATGTTGCAACTACCTTTTAATTATATGACTTATTATGAATTTATGACTTTGACGGTGTTTTTGTGTTATTGTATCTGTATCTGTGTATCTCCTTGTATTGTGTTTGTGTATGTTTCTATGAGTGGATTCTCGAAATAAATGATTTATTATTATTATTATTATTATAATATCCTTTCGACATTAATACATCTTTACAACGCAACAAAGGGACAATCACGCGATTGTTATTGACACAAGGCGTTTGAAGTACATATTGTGTAAGTAAGTAAGTTGAGTGTGAGTTGTTGTAGGCCGAATTTTCAGATGATCAGCGTAGTACTGTTCTGTCATAAACAAACTGTGTACCTACACTGATCCGGCGCTAGCCAAGAAAAATTTATTTATGGCAACACTCTAGTTCTCTAGTATTCGCGGCTTGGTCCAACCAAATTTTTGTTTGACAACGTAATGAGACGTAATATCGTATTCTTAGGATAAAACAGCATTCTTACAGTCAACCAATAGGCATGATGACACCTATCTTAAATATTTTAAGACCACGGCGTTTAAACAACATAGCCCCTATGAAGTTAATACAAGCAGTATATTTCCAAAAAGCTGTAGAAACCAAATTTTCAAACACACATAACTCAATAAATAGTCGGTCAATTGACTCCGATTCCTGATACATGACCGTGACGTCACGTTTTTGTATTCCCATACAAAATCTATAGAGGCAGACCGTTCAGACAGATAACAAAGAGTATGTCAACGATTGGTGGTGTCATCTAGCGTATTATAAAGTCTTCTTACCTCATGATGAAAGAACTTCGCGTTGGCCGGTTCGAACCTCATGGCGGTGCTGATGGTGTAGAAAACAATGTGGATCAACTGTAGCATGTCGCGGTCGACCATGCCGTCGCCCTTTAGCTTGCCCTCCAGGGACACCAGCACGCTTGTCACGTATACGAAGCCGCTCACCTAATGATGGAAGACAAATTAATTACAATTATAATTTGCAATTGAGGTAAAGGATACTACAATATTAAATTATTGCACTGAAATAGGTACGGTGGCCAGCATGTCATGGTTAACTTATCTTAGGCTTGTGATAAGGGGGATTTTGGAACAAAAATGGGTAGCCTGATTGATGTATTGGCCACTGAATAAAATGTTTAAAATGGTTTAAACTCTTTTTTCTTCTTTGTAATCATTGTGCTGTCGTTTTTGATCACGAACAGCATTATTTTAAGCAACACAATTGCCGTAAATAACCCACACTTGCGGCACACGCGGCTCGCGACTGTAAGCAATTAAGGCGCGGCGATTGGTTGACATGCCGTCGGTCGACAGTATGCATGCCGCACGGTAAAGCCGACATGCCATTGTCTTCTTCGCCGCTACCGCTTACGATCAAAGGTCATGCACACTGTTCCGGCACCGCTCCAACCCGGCAATTAACTTGTCATTTAAATTGTAGCATTGGGTTGTGGGTTGTAAAATGTATTTTGCAGTATTAATAGCAAAAGGCCGGCGGCGTGCAGTTGGTGCGATTGCCGCTCAACCAAAACTCAACACACAGCTCACGTCCTTACAGCGCGCTAACGGCGCGGCGTGCTTACAGCGAGCCGGCTCCGAGTGGTATGCAAAATAACAACGTGACGTATTTTGCGTAGCCATAGCCTAAGTTCGAGGCGACGCCGTGCTGCAGCTGTGCCGATGTCTAGCCGGTAAAGTGTGCGACGACCTTAAGTCTCTAACTCTGCCTGAAAAGGCAAACATCAAAATAACACAGATTTGTATACCTTCCGGAATATAGTTCTAGTCCGGTGCGAGTCGCGCAAGCACGCCAGCAGCGCCTTGAGTATGTGCAGCTTCAGCCGCAGCGCGTCGTTGGGCGCCGCGTGCATCCCGCACAGTAACGCCGACATGTCTTCTTCACCGCTACCACTTACGATTAACTCTCTGACTACGCCTGAGGAGAGAAATTGGTAATGAAATATCTGAGCCTCAAACTGGACTGAGGTGCCACTTCAGTGCGCACTGCGGGCTCTCTTCACGCTTTTTCAAAGGCTGCCTATGTGTTTAGGATTCTGACACTCGCAAGATGCCGAAACATGGGCGTACCCAGGTTCTGGGCTAGGGGAGGGCAAATCAATTTTTTTAAGCCAGGTCCCGCGCGCTTGTTTTGCCTTACACTCGCGGAGCCGGGGCGGCCACAGACGCGGCACGGCGCGGCGCGCCGCGCGGTTTTTAAGACTTAATGCATATAAATATATTGTACTTCTTTCTCCTAGCCTTTTCCCGTTCCTCAGTCGGAGTCGGCTATTACCTAACCTAAGGGAATTGTCGAAAGTACTGGTTTTTAGGGTTCCGTACCTCAAAAGAAAAAAACGGAACCCTTATAAGATCACTTTGTTGTCCGTCCGTCCGTCGGTCAAGACCGTTTTTCTCAGGAACGCGTGGAGGTATCAAACTGAAATTTCTATATGATACTTAGGTCTACTGTCCCTGGAAGCTGTAGAAAAATCAACCTTCTAAACCAACGCAATCAAAAGATACAGCCATTTAGGCCGCAAATTTCCGCAAATTTTCGAAACTCGCACGGGAATCAAAACCTACAGGGTACTTCCCGTAAACTTAGAATCTTGAAATTTAGTACGAAGTCACGTCTTATAGTACAGATATAGGAAAAATTACGAAAACCGTAAATTTTCAGTTTCGTCATATATAAAAAAAATTGAAAAATTTTTTTGTCAATTTTGAAAATTTTAAAGTTACTACTCCTTATCTTATCTCATGAACGCGTTGAGATATTAAATTAAAATTTATATGAAATACTTGAGTCTATAATACCCGTGATGGGTGAACTTTTACTTATATACCTACAGGTTTGTACGGAACCCTCGATGCGCGAGTCTAACTCGCACTTGACCGGTTTTTTTTCAAAACAATGTAAATATATTGTACTGCAAAGTAAAAATTTTAATCAACAACAATAGAGAGTAGAGAGGTATACGATATCCCGTAAGCAGGGCAGCTGCCACCTCCCCCCCCCCCTCTTGGTACGCCCATGTGCCGGAAGCTGAAGTTTTCTAAACTACTTTTAATATCTTTTTTGCCAGTAAATTCAGAGATACTGTAATACAATGAATTCAATTACTCAACGAAACAACCAACTTTTTAATTGTTATATGTATTGTTTTATTGGTTATGTCCTTTCCAGAAAAAAAAATAATAGTTTAAAAAACTTAAAAAAACACGCTTTTATTGCTAACTAAAAAAGAGAAAATAATTTCTGAGTACACGGAATTTATATTACAGTAGAGTAAAAAGCGTGGGGTGCACTTTATGACGTTTTCATACTTTTATACGTGCCAATAATAGGATGATTTTCACATACTACTATACGAAGCACCCCACGCTTTTTACTCTACTGTAATATAAATTCCGTGTACTCATAAATTATTTTCTCTTTTTTAGTTAGCAATAAAAGCGAGTTTTTTTAGTTTTTTAAACTATTATTTATTTTATTTTTTTTAGTTAAATCTCCAAATTATTGCATTGTCATTGGTACTTAATCACAGATTACTAAATAGGTACTACACTTAATGTGTTAGTTAATAGTGACATCTATTGGCAAAATACAGAGCTTCTAGTGCAAATCAATTGCATCAGTTAAAACTGCATAGCATTAGCAGCGACATCTAATGATTGCTATCGAAACTAACTAGCTAAGCGAACGCTACTAGATACTTTCGTAATATTTGTGAAAGAGATGGCGCCGTGCGGAAAATGTAAGAAGGCGATTTCAGCAATATTAAAATTAATTTTATTTTTTTAGTTAATAAGGATAATCGAAAACTCTTATCAAATTATTGCATTGTCATCGGTCCGTGACCCCTGTGCAAATTTCCATGTTAATCAGACTCCTAGAAGTAGGTGAAAATGAAGTGCAAAGATTCCGTTACATACATACATAGTTACATACAGGTCAAGCTAATAAAAGCGTGTTAAAAAATACGAATAAGCTTTGTTTACTAAATGCGAAAGAAATTAATTTGGAGGAAATGAGCATGTATGATGATGGAGAAGATGGACTATTTTTTTCGCTCTAAATGATAAATGACCGAGTTTACAAACTTTTCAAGCAATTGTTAGCCTTCTAGTTAGAACTAGATATTGTAAGTTATGAATTCATGCATATAACAGACAGGGAAAGAGGTTTGTATAAGATTTTTGTCGATGGTCGTGGCGCGGTTAATTATTATATTTATTATTCCGACAGTGTGAAATATGTGTATTTTTAGTACGACATGTTGAACGATTGTTTCAACTTGGACGACCTCGGGTAGGTTGTGACAGGGAACAAAAATGGTATGAGACATTCATTTTATTTTGTAAAGACGTTTTCGCGAAAGCCCCCAATTCATTATTCAAAGACAATTAAAATCTACTTACCCAAAGCCTGACTCCTGCAAGACTCGTGCACAACCATTCCATGAACGCATTTAGCGCCCCCACAATCTCTGAACACGTTACAATTGTTCGTGTTGCCGTTCAAAAGAGCTGTCAAACCCTCCATTACTAACGCCCCTAGTTCTTCTTCTTCCACATCGATATTGGGGTCTCGTATCAACGAGTCCTGTCTAGAAGATAATCGCTTCCTTCTCTCAGGGGCCTTGGGAGACCCGTTCAGTTCAGTTTCGTCCTTTTTACTTTTCTCCTCTTCAAGTATCTGTTTGTCTTTCAAAAACACGGCGTATCGGGATAGGCAGGTAACGAACACTTCGAGCATGCCCACTTCCCGGTATACGTCTTTGAAGATTGCGTTGTGTCTGGAAGAAATATAATCAAGTCAAAAGTTATGACGTTAAGATATTAAGTTAAGTTGTACAACTTTTACTGTGCAATAAAGTAATTAATGAATAAATAAAAGTAAATGGTACACCTAAACAAAGTTTCTTAAGCCTAAACTTGTCAAAATAGAAAGCTATACTTACTTCAATATGTTTAGCAAAGTCTTTATACATAATATGCTGCAACTTCGCGATCGGTTAGCTTTTAGCAACAACGATAACGATATCAGCTCTTTACATGGCACAAAATTTAGCTGAAACACTATGAACTCCAACAGTTCAAAGAACTTTTCCTGTATCTCTGCGTTTTTCGTATGGATTCGCTCCGAAAATTGACTCAACGTGTTTTGGTTCTCCAGTATAAAATAGTTGGCGTTGTCGGCGTGGTAAACACTAGATATCGCATCTAGAATCGTACAACATAGAGCTGCCGAATTTGATTTCATGAAGACCGACTGCAACACCTGAAAAAGAGCAAATAAATATCTAATATATAGTCCTCCTGGCCGATTTCGACCACGGCGGCCAATCTCAACAGAGATCAGCCAACTACGCAGGAGATTTTATAGTGCACAAGTGTGCGCGCAATACACAGGTGCACTCACTGTTCCATCACTCTCAAAGTTCGGTGAGACGGCAATCCGACATGACCGGAGAGAGATCAGGCGCAGGACCAACGGCTTAACGTGCTTTCCGAGGCACGGGGTGTAACACCGCCAACATCCCGACTCCGAGCTGTTTTTGAGAAATTCATGACAGAAAATCTCAGAAACAATTTTGGCTCGACCTGGAATTCGAACCCAGGACCTCTCGGATGTAAGGCAGAAACTTTGCCACTACACCAACGAGGCAGTCTGAAATATCTAATAACTGATGATCGACATGAGCTATTTTTGTGTCGAGGTGCTTTCTTTGTTTAATACTTCAAAAGTTTAGAACTGGCTTGCTCAAACACGTGTCGTGTCGTATTTGTCTATTATTTACATTTTAATTTACATGCTAACACTAATCATGACATCATGCTTCATTCACAAGAGAAGTGTACACAGGACCATTTTGATATACGTAACGTTTAGATCTCAATATAGGATAAACAGCAGAAAGCATTAATAGGTATTTTCACACGATTTCTTTGCATTTCCAAATCAGCTTTATAGTTTCGGAATGGTCAATTGGTATGATGGACCCTTCACTCTGTGAGCCTAGCGCGGTGGCAACGGCAAGCGCGGAAATCAAACATATGAAACTCGCCTTTGCATCTACACTGTATAGTGACTAAGGGGACCTAACGCCATACAGTGTGACGCGCCCGTGACCGCGCTCTCAGTGTGAACGCACACTAACACTATCATGGGAAGACATACTAGTGGCCGCCCGCGGATTAGTCCGCATGGAAACCCTTTATCGTAGCCGTATCCTAGTGTTATTCTGTGTATAAGCTATATTTTTGTAAAAAAAAAGATAGTCCATACAGAAGTTTTTGCGTGAAAGGGTAACATACATTCATATTAAAAAAACTTTCGTGTTTACAATATTAGGAGGATAAGTAGGTTGGGACAAATAAAACTATCAGCACCTGGTTACTGTAAGGTAAAGACAGTTACCTGGAACGCCTGCACGTTGCGCACAGCCTGCCCCGGCGTCGAGGGCTGCGGCAGCACGAAGCCCTGCAGCTGAAACAGCTCGGTATTGGCGCGTGTGGGCCTCAGTTCCGAGAATCCGCACGCACACAGAGACGATATCATGAGAACCAGATTGCGGAGAGCCGCCCTTGCTTCGGTGCCGCTTACTCGTTCCTCTTCCAGTCTGTAGAATTACATTTAGGATCAGAAACATTTGCGAACCTCGATCGATCAAGTATACGTCGCGCCACGTAAAAAGAACGCCAGAGGGAAGGAGTTTGTGTATAGGAACGTTTGCTATCTCGCTCACTCGCAAAGGCGCGCGACATGCCCCCACTTCGTACCTTCAATTTTATTAGAACCGTATATAGTCTAATATCTTTAATATTATGTCACGACGTATACCTTTCGTTTCAGTTTAATAGTATATATTGGATAATCGCATGCATTTTTGGCTAGTCCCTCGTACGCAGAGTTAGGCCGCGGAAGTACACGCGGCCACAAAGAGACAAATAAAATAAGTGGCCGCACGTCATCAGATAAGTATGCTTTTAATTGCCTGATCCAGTTTAAGCAGTAATGTTAATTTAGGCAAACATAACTTAGTAGGTATCCTATTAGCTTCAGATATTACTGTGAGAAATACTCATATATCAGTAAACTAACTAGCATAAATAAAGAGATATTTAAGCTAAGCTGTCTGAACATGTTACATACACAAAACACAATTTACACATTGGTGCTAATTGAAACCTCTAAGAGTGGCTTCTTAGGGTTGCCAGTACAAAATGTAGTGATCAATTGCTTACTTACTTGGTGTAATAAAATTAAATCACACCTACAAAATAAAATAAAATTTAAAGTGCTTTTTACTACAATAAACAAATCAGTGAATAAATACTTACTCAGTCAAATAGTCGGGCACTTCCTGCCTTTCGTGTCTGTGATATAAAAACAAAAAAGTGTAAACAAAAACAAAAGAAAACTCTAGTAATTCTAAATACATCACATGCTCATGCTATGAAACTAGGAATCATAGAAAATTATTTACTGCACTTACTTGAGTAGAAACTCTGACAGAAATAAATATCCTTGGCATGACCGAAAGTCATCTAATAGTAATTGACTAACATCACTTGAATCTTTCAAGAAACAGAATACTGCAACAAACATTTCCACAACCTGAAAATGGACATCAATTTATTCATAAGTATACACACCTAGTTCTATTTTTTTTTTTCATAAACTATGTAATGTAATTGAAGTAGTAAGTACCTCTAAAGGAGTTAGCTCTGGAATTCTTTGCATGTTTTCTATGCATAAAGCTACACATCCTTTATCTGAAATCACATAACATTATTAATAACAGTTGAAAGGTCAGTAGTCCCTCACAATGATAACAAACTGATGTAACACTAGGCTATCTTTAACATAAATATGAACTATGCAAGTGCATGTGTTATGTAATACTCACTGTGTATGTACTGGACAACAGACTGTGTCAGACCATGTCTAGATAAGGTCATCAGCACTTCTGCAGCCGATTTGCGCCACATTATATTGTGTGGAGCACACCATGAGGTGATGGCAGAAAACAATAAACTGAGATCATCTTTTCTTGCCAGCTCCTCACATGGGAATGGATGGCTACACAATCTTACAAGAACCTATAGAAAAATATCATTCAATGACATTAAGAAAATTGATAACAATTACTATAGCAATAAACAAAAAATCTAAATAGTATAAACTAGGCACCTGCACAAATATCTTTTGAAGTAATATCCGTCTTTCTCTTGGTGTGAAATCACTATTCCCATCCTGAAGATCAGCCTCAGATTCAGGTATTTCAGGGAGATCAAAAAACAGGTACAAACATTTGACTAATGTTGAAGGTATTGATGCTGTTGTCATAACCTGATGTAAAACATTTAAATCTGAGTATTGGGAAACTAATGTGTTAATGGATTAAATAACAGGAAAATATCCCTTACAAATATTGATTTGTAAAATATTGATATTTTCCTAATTTGTGAAATAGTGATAACTTTACAACAATTTCAATCAAAAATATGAAAAAGGGAAGTTAATATTAAATCAGCACAGGACTAACATAAACTCTATAGTCTTTACAGAACTAAGTTAAGCTTATTAACAATAATTTACCTGAATTAGTGACTGGTCACCAGCTGCCAACAAATTTAGCGTTGACAATAACATCCAACCATTGCTTGACTCCTCAGAGTTTTCAATCTCTAGGAACTTTGCAATAGCGCAACTAGCTGCCTCAGTACTCTGATTACTAGCCCTCTTTCTGATTTCTGATACCATCAGCCTGGAGACTTGTTGGCAGAATGACAGTATATCCCAAAACTTTTCATTCATTTCACTTGAAGGGCTTGTGCCAAACACCTATTGCAAAACAAGAAATTGTATTATTTTTTCTTAACTAAGTTAAGTAAGTTAGTTTACTAAGTTGTGTAAAAAATAAAAGTTTATTTTTTTAATTGGCTCAAACACAGTTAGAATACACCAATGTGCTTTTAGCACCTAAGTTATTTATTAAAATTAAGATTATAGAATTCAAAGGGATTTAAAGAATATAAATAGCTATAATCACCTTGCAAAACAGTGGTAGCATGTTATACAATTTGTCATCTTTCTCGGCTTCCGACAACGGCTGCGGAGGGTGAGTGTACTCCGAAAACAGCTTCTTCAGGTGCATCAGGCCGAGCTGCACGTGCGAGCACGAGCTGCTGGCCTCCGAAGACTCAGAGGATGACGAGGCGGTCGCACCGCGCAATTTGCGCATCAAATTCATGACGAACACTCACAAACTTTCTACTACTATAGTCAAAATAACACAAACATTGTTTCTAAAGACGATTCATATTGTGCATTACATTTTGTTTATTGATATTGGAAAATTGATTAGAAACAGCCACTTGGTGCAGCGATGAAACATTGTCGTATGTTTAAAGTTACACGGCCTTATAATTATTTATCCTACATGACTACACTCTAAAGAATTTAATCTACATTTCACTTTGTCATTAGCCAATTTGTTCTCTACAATAAAAACAATTTTATTTCCACAAAATACGCCCACACACGAACAAAATGAATTCAATACAAAAAAATTGATCGGGGATGCCAGCGTACACCATAAAATTTGCTTATTTTTGGCGTAATAATTGAAAGATATTTTCATACTTTTCAATTTTGGTACAAATAGAATAGTCTTACATCTCGAAATTACTCATGTATTGGAAATTAACACCGAATCTTCGGTTAATTTTAATTCACTTAGTATACTGAATATAAGAAATAGCAAAATCGACTTCAATCTGCAAAATAGCTCTATACTTCTTAGTTCTCGGAAATGACTGAAAATACGGAAAAAGTTTTCATGCTACATCCCTATTTTTTTCTTTTTAATTTAGTTTGGTGTAGCAATGAAATTTTATGTTAGAAGACCATAAATGTTTTGAGCATTTATTATCTTTTTCTATGGTATATAAGTTATGCGCAAATAAAAAAAAAAACGAATTCTTCATCGGATTTGCTGGTTTGCTAGGACTAGGAATTAATAATAAATAAAGCCATATTAGACTTTAATATAATGCATGCCCTTGCCCTGAAAAAAAAAACGCCATTTACTGACAATGACAGTTTATAACTTCTGTTTGACATTGACATTGACATTTTGCATGCATGGTTGGTGTCTGTCGCGATTCGCGAAATTTCACCAATCGTTTTTCTTCAATCTTCCATTCGAAAGATTGCAAGTTATTTTGAGAACTTCATAACTCTGTCTGTTCTCCAGTTTCAGTTTTGGAAAACATAAGTATTAAGTACAAATATGCCGGAAAGCAAAGATATGGTACAATGTTACAATCGTGGCTGTGGACAGGTCTTCGATCCAAACAAGAACGATAAAGGTAATTCCAGAAATTTCTCTGACCTATTTTTCTTAGAACCCTTTTACATTCCTGTTTTTAAGTCTAATCTCGGTCTCCGCAAGAACTAAAACAATACAACTTCAGTTTTAATATTGAATTATACTTTGATTAACTTAAAATATATTTCCAATGCACAGATGAATGTTGTCATCATCCCGGCGCTCCAATCTTTCACGATGCTTACAAAGGCTGGTCATGCTGCAATAAGAAAAGTGTAGATTTTACAGAATTTCTGAATATCAAAGGGTGCACTTTGTCTAAACATTCTAATGTGGTATGTATGTCTGTGCAAAACTTTAGTTTAATTGAATTCATTGAAATGCGTGTCAGATTATTATGTTACATCCTGGAAATGACTTTTGACAGAAACCACCTGAGCCTGAAAAGAAGGGCTTGGACAAAGAATTGGAGAAAAAGGAGGTTATAGAAGTAAGGGCTCCTGTTACAGGCCCTCAACTGCCTCGTCCACCATTTGACACCCCTATGGTCACTCTAGAAGCACACATTGCAGATGCATTGAAGGAGAGTGTCCAAAAAACTGCACAAAAAGCTGTTCCTAGCAACAATGGGTATCTATCTACTTACTTATTGTTCTTCTGCATTCATTTGTTTAAATTATTTAGGTTTAGTTGTAATCTAGAACACTAGCTGTGGCTTAGATGCTTTTTAAGATAAAACTCTACTTATATTGCCCATGTTGTAAAAGAAGTCTGAATAAACATTTGTATTTTCTATCTTATTTCAGAGACATTGCTATTGGCACAACTTGCAAAAATGGTGGATGCAACACATCCTTTGAGGGCCCACAAACAAATGGCACTATATGCACCTACCATCCTGGTTGCCCAATATTTCATGAAGGTCTAAAGTTTTGGTCTTGCTGCCAAAAGAGAACTACAGACTTCAACACATTTCTTAGTCAACCAGGATGTACTACTGGCACTCACAAGTGGTTCAAAGAAGTAGGTTTATTCATTTGGTGTATACTACGGATACTTCCTTTAGTCTCACAGAACAGATCACCCCAATAGACAGTGCTATATGTTAATAATTAATTGAATTTATGATTTTCTTATCTGTGGTCTTGTTTGGGACAGTTATTTGATTTGAATGGACTTAAATATTAAGGCGATTTTAATGTCTTGTAAAATTTTTTTATACAGGCAGCGCCAGCTGGCACAGTAAAATGCCGTTGGGACTGGCATCAAACAGGGGATTACGTTATAGTCAGTGTATATGCCAAAAAGTATGACCCGACCCTGAGCTTTGTCAAACTGAACCCTATCAGGCTGAACACAAAGCTTGTATTTAGAGAAGAAGGCGATGCTACATTTGAACTGGATCTTGAACTCCGAGGTGTAAGTTTCATTTTGTTCTTATTTTTAACTTGTGTGTTATGTGGTTATAAAATTAAATATTTTACCAAGTGCTCTTTTCAATAGATGGATTGTGCTATCATTCTGACAAAATTCTAAACTAGCTGAGTTAAAGAAATCAAGACAAATGTCATCTTATACTAAGTTAACTTAAGTTTAAGTTTAATACAGCAGAATCCCAATTATCCGAATCAATTAAAACCAGTGGTAATTCCGATAATCTAAATTCTGGATAATCGATTTCATAGTCAAATCAATATTTGTTTAAATGTTATATTATGTAATGAGTTTGACGTCGTTAAGATATAATAATAATAATAATAAGCCTTTAATTCCTTCATATCCTTAACTCTATTACAATTTGCCTTGTTAGTATCACTTAATCATTTGCACAATGGTTAGTATATAATTATTATTTATTTATTATTGGATATGAATCCCATTCTTGGGTGAAGGCCTCCTCCATTTTCTTCCACTCTTTCCTGTCTCTACCCTTTTCCATCCAATCTTTCCCAGCAATTTTAATTATATCATCGACCCATCGTTTGGTAGGTCTTCCAACTTTCCTTTTCCCCTCTGGTCCTTTCCACTGTGTAGTTCTCATTGTCCATCTGTTATCAGTAAGACGTGAAACATGTCCCGCCCACTGCCATTTCATTTTTAATGCGTGTTTCAACGCGTCCGTTACCTTCGTCTTACTTCTTATAATATCGCTTCTTATCTTGTGAATTTTTCTAATTTTTAGGATACTCCTCTCCATTGCTCTCTGACAGGTCTTTATTCTAGATTTAATTTTGTTTGTGTATACCCATGTTTGGCAGCCATAAGTAAGACTAGGTAGTAGGCAGGTGTCCATTATTACCTTCTTCATATTGAGACTGTATTTCCCTTTAAGCACTTCCTTATGTGACCAGAATTTTTTCCAAGTTATATTTATACGTCTTTCTATTTCTTCCTCGTTACTTTTTTTGTGGAATGAAACTTGCTTCCCCAGGTATATATAGTTATTAACATACTCAATCTCTATTCCTTTCACCTTGATTGGTCTTCTGTGGCTGTTGGTTATTATTTTAGTCTTGTCAGCATTCAACTCCAAACCCACTTTCGAGCTCTCTAGGGCTAGTGAATTAATCAGTTGTTCTAATTCCTTAGCGCTTTCTGAGAATATAGCGATATCATCTGCAAATCTTAGGTGGTTTAAGCGGCTGTTACTTATTCTAATACCTTTTCTCTCCCAGTTAATTTTTTCAAATATTTGTTCTAATACTGCAATAAATAACTTAGGCGATAATGGATCACCTTGCCTGACACCTCTTTTTATTTTGATGATCCCACCTCTTTTTTCTAATTTTAATCTACTTGAACTATTTTTATATATATTTTTGATGATGGCTGTATATTTGCTAGTGATACCACAAGATTCCAATGCTTCCCAAATAGCATTGTGACTTACGCAGTCGAAAGCCTTGCTGTAGTCTATAAATGCTATATATAGGGGTCTGTCGAATTCTTTAAATTTCTCTATTACTTGCTCTAATGTATGAATTTGGTCTACTGTTGAAAACCCTGAACGGAAGCCCGCCTGTTCCACTGGTTGGTGCATGTCTATGTCTCTGGTTATTCGATTTAACAGAATTGATGAAAAAAGTTTGTAAATGGTTGGCAATAGGCTGATTGGTCTGTAATTGGCTATATCTTGTGGGTTTCCCTTTTTGTATAAAAGTATGATATCGGAGCTGCACCATTGTTGGGGCACTGTTTCTGTCTCAAGAATCAAGTTAAAAAGGTCTGTTAACATACTAGTGAGGATAGGAGATCCAAGTTTTAGTGCTTCATTACTAATCCCTTCGGGCCCAGAACTCTTCTCTGTTTTCAGTAGTTTAATGTGTATAATCACTTCACTTTCGTTTATTGGCTCTATACTATTGTCTACCTCTCTGCAACTACTGTTCTTTTGTATTTCTTCGTTTTCGTCCTTCTCATTATGATTACTCTCCTCATATAATTTTCTGTAGAAATTCGTTGCGCTTTCCAATATTTCTTCTCTTGATGTTGTTCGTTTAGAGTTTTTTTCTAGGTTCTGTATCCAGTTCTTATGTAATGTCAGTTGTTTGTAGGCCCTTTTAGTACTTCGATAGTTTTTCAGATTTTCTTCTATGATTTTTTGTCGATGTAAGAGGTAGTCTTTTTTAATGGATTTACTAGTTTTTTTGAATATAGTTCTTAGTTCTGTCTTTTGCTCTTTGGTTTTTCCTTTTGTATTTAACAGTTCTGTGCGTTTCCTGATCAGCATTTTGGTATTGTCACTGAATACTTTGTGGCTTTTATTCTCTTTTTCTTTTATCTTTAGACTTTCTACAATGGCATTTTGCAGTATATCATAATATTTTTGAACACTCATTGTTTCTTTTTGGCCAGCTGTGCTGATGTCTCGAATAGATTCCTTGAGATTTTTAAGGAAGCTCTTTATTTCACTGACCGACCTCGGTGTCTTAGGCATTTTACGGAAGTTTGCTCTGCTTATTTTCGGATTGGTCAGTAGAAAAGTCGCCCGCACTAGTCTGTGGTCTGAAGGGAAAGGGACATTGTTCAGGATTTCTAGGTTGTTTATTAAATGTGGCTTGTTTGTTAATATAAAATCAATTTCGTTTTTGATTTTGTGGTCTGGGGATTGCCATGTCCATTTCCTGCTTAATTTCTTCTTGAAGAAAGTATTCATAATTGACAGTTTATATTCATATGCATAGTTTATAAGTTGCTCACCCCTTTCATTTCGTTCTCCGTAACCATAGTTCCCCATAATTAAGTTTTCCTGCTGAGTAGGAATTCCTACCTTCGCGTTAAAATCTCCTGCAACTATAACAGTATTATCTGCGAGTGCATGTGCCTGTCTAACATTATTGTAAAATTTTTGGAGTTCTTCTTCCGTTGCACTTTCTGTAGGTGCATAAGCTTGAATAATGGTAGTCATGCTGCTGTCAATTTGTATTTTTAATACGGCTACCCTTTCTGAAATTCCAATGAAATCCGTAATGTTATTCTTGAGTTTTTTCTTTATTAAGAAGCCAACCCCATAGAGTCCCTTTGTCTCACCCACATAGCATAGAATATAGTCTTGGTATTCCTCTATTTGGCAGCCCATTCTTCTTACTTCTGCAAGGCCTAGTATATCGAAGTCAATCCTCTCAAGGACATGTGTCAGTTCAAGGTATCTTTCCGTAGATAGTAGTGATTTCACGTTATAAGTACATATTTTTAGTGTATTGGTTTTGTTTCTGTTTTTTGGTTTTTTAATTGGAGGGTTGTGGTCTTCTTCCCCCACGATGACCAATCGGCTTGGGGGAGATTCAAGTTGTGATGTTTTTGTTGCTTTGTTTCTTGTTTGTAATGTTTTGTTCTGGTTCCGGTTGGAGAAGGGGGTTTCTAGTTTTTTGGAGGTTCTGATGCTGAGAACGATCTGCCACGCGCAACAAAGTTAAGTATGTTTGGTTTGATAATTTTCTTTATACTATTAGCTGCCGTATCGCTTTGGTCTTCTTTTGGAGGTGACTTTGATAGCGATCGTTTCCTTTTGGCTGCTGCTGTGTCCTTGTCTTTTACTATAAGTTTATCATATCTTATAAAAGCTATTTTCCCTTTTTTTTCTTCCTGTTCTTTTTTTTGTTTCAATTCTTTTCTCTTTATGAGGATTTCTTTCGGATAGTCTTCAGTGGCATATATATCCGAGGGAAAGTTTCTTTTGTTTTTTAGAAGTTCATACTTGCGCCATGTCAGTGAAAGTGTTAAAAGTATTGGTCGTTTTTTCTCAGCATTTCTCGTTCCAAGTCTTCTCACGCTGCTTATTTCCCATTTATCCCAGTCCTGCATTCCTTCTACCTTTTGGCTTATTGTATTTAGGATTTCTATTACGTTTTGCCTTAGTTCGCTTTCGTCGTTTTCGTTTTCGGCGACTCCATGTAGTACTACGTTGTTTTTCCTTGCATTTCTTTCTAGGTGTTGCACTCGTGTTTTTAAGTTGTTGACTTCTTGTTTGAGTTTTGTATTCTCTTCTATCAATGGTTTTAGTTTTTCTTCAATTGTGATCGAAAGACTTATCTTGAAGTCTTCGGCTAGTTCTTCGTTTTGTTTTTTGAAATCTGCTTGCATTCTTTCCATTCTTTCTAAAATTACACTCAGGTCTGTTTGTTTATCCATTTTTCGTTTCGTTTTTTACTTTCTTCGTAAACGGCGTAGGTGAACGTTATAAATAACGTTATTGTTATTTATATTTAACTGACCGTGTAAACGCTCCTTTTACCAACTATCTTCGTAAATGCTCGATTGCATTGGTAGATTGTTGTGGGTAATTGGAAAACAAATTTTTAAAAACTTCAAATTACGGTTTTCGATCACACATATTTCACTAATTTTGCACTATTCTTCTGAGATTATTTGCACAAAACTTGATATTTGTTGTTTGCTGGAGTTATCTTGCGGAATTCGCACTGTTATTGCGGTAATTGCGCGTTTTCGGAATTAAACTCGGGAGACGAAAATTTCGTGTGTTTAGCTGTCAAGTGCCGGAACCGGAAGCTAAAACGATATAAAGCCGTTAAGATAAAACGATATAAAAAAACTACTATATATGTGGTTCAAATATAATGAATGACATTGTTTTATGTTGTTATGTCTGTCTAGTTGCGGAGATAAATTTCAAGCAGCGGCTAGAGCCGTGACGCGAGATCCGAATTATCCGAACATCCGATTATCCGAACATCCGGATAATCGGATGTTCGGATAATCGGGATTCGGATAATCGAGATTCTACTTTTCCTATTTATCTGACTATTAAAAAGTCAGCCATATCATATTTTATGTACAAGTGTCTTAAACTGGCTTCTTCAAATATGTGTGTCATTTTCAGGTGATAAGTATTGAGCAAAGCACTGCCTCAATGCTACCAACGAAAATGGAGATTAAACTAAAGAAAGCAGAGCCAGGAGCATGGAGTAAACTAGATTTCCCCAGGAACGAGCCCAAGAAAGAAGTGCCACAACCACAAGAGGAAAAAGTAGAAGATGACTCTGTTGATCTGTCCACAGTGGAAGCCATACAATCAATGGGCAAAGTGAATGTCTCCGGAATCTGAAAATTTGGTGAACTTATCATGAATCATATTTTCATGTATATTCAAAAATATTTCAAGAAGACTAATTTTGTATTTGAGCTTTTTTCTCAGTGTTGATGTTGGTTTATTTGACTATAATAAAATTCGTTTTGTAAAGGATAGTTTGTTTTTACATTTAATATATTATTTTTCATCAATTTATTTTATTACATACAGTAACATTTGATATCCAAACATTCATGAATAAATAAGATTTAAACAACTATTATTTACAGTGCAAAACACACATCTAGAAGTGACTAGTAGATAAGATTTTAGCCAAAATCTAGGAATTTTAAATAAGATATATATTTCGCGATTAGTTAATACTACATAATTATAAACCAGCATTAGTTACTTACAGTAACATTTACAATTTACATAATATTAGTGACTAGAAGTTTACACTAGAATAATCAACAAAGTCAAACTAGATGCACACCCATTTCTTATTATATTTTCGAAGCGAAATACAGTTTTAACCAGCCTGCCTAACCATACCCAGGGCTGGGCAAAATACAATCACATACCCATTAAGTAGAAGTTTAAAATACAAAATACTCCTGAATGAGGTATTTAAAATACTTAATACAAAAAACTGTATTTTAAAGGTTTTATCTTCTTATATATAAAAATGAATTGCTGTTCGTTAGTCTCACTAAAACTCGAGATTGGCTGAACCGATTGGAATAATTTTAGTCTTGAAGTATTCGTGGAAGTCCAGGGAAGGTTTAAAAGATCTAAAATTTAAAAAAAAGCAACGGGCAGGTCAACGTCTGTCGGGTCAACTAGTTTAAAATACAAAATACATTACTGAAATGCCAACGACCAGGATTTCAAATGTAGTGTCTGATAGATAACAAGCCCTCCCATAACCTGCGTAGCAACAGCCTCTGCACTGGCCCGTAAGAGGAAAAATTTGGGTATTTTAATAATTCAGATTTCCGAAAAAACTACGTCCGCAAAGATATCTAAATTGGTGCACGAGTGAAGCGAGCGCTTGGTGATGTTTGGGGCTGGTCAGTGTCTTTATTGAAAAATTTTTAAATAGTCGTCTTCTGGTGCGGTTTTTCTACTGCCATGATGAGACATTAGTTTTTTTGTGATTATCTAATGCACAAATAGCAATTCTTTGTTTTTATTTGCCGTGACAGATTCTGGCATCCATTGCATTAATCCCTCTTAAAATAAGGCTCTGCTAGTACTTTGACCGAAATGTGTTTTCTAATACAAAGCATTTGAAATACAAATTACAAAATACATTTGAATGGACTAAATAATTCGTATTTCTAGTTCAAATACGTATATCAAATAAAACTAATTTAAATATTGCCCAGCCCTGACCATACCCTATGAATGACTTGAGTCGTGATTCAATAAGTACGTCAAGTTTAATTAATGATACAATGATATTCTTGGTAATTTAAAAACTAGCGATACACTAGCACACTGAAGTTCCGCGACTGGGTCAGTCGACCGAGGTGAACAATCACAAGGACTTTTATATTCGAACCCACAAGTTACGTCTCGTCATTTTGCCCTTCTTGGGAAATCATTGATCGTCTTAATATACCCTGGCTTTAAACGCCCCACATGCCACCAACAATTTCTTCGACTTTAATTTAAGGCGACGCACAGTGTTCGTTCGACGTGGCAGGCGGTGGCGGATGGAATGGCGGCGCGGGCGCGGGTTGCATACGATACATGTCGTGGAGTAGGGTAGCCACAGATACGTCTCCAACGGTCTCTCGAAAGAGGAGCAGCTCGATCGACCGCGCCCGGACCGCGCGGAGAGACGGTAGAAGGAGGAGGAGACGACCGAATCTGAAAGAGAGTAAAATAATAATTATTTTTTACCCCACGTTCTTAAGAAGTGAGCACCTACTGTATACAAACTTAAAGTAAAATACTAAATAGGTCTCGTAATGGGCCTGGGAACCTTTATGCATAGAAGGCAGGCAGGTCTTAAGACTTGTTCATGCTATAAAAATATTTAAGCTAGGTAGTTTTAACGGTTTGGAGTATGTTAAAAATGGATACCTAAGTAGCGGGTTTAACAGAGCATATGCAATTTAACAATCAAAATAGGTCAATAAATCACTGTTGGACGTGAACGATACCAAAGCACATCTTATTTAGGGGTAATTTAGGTGAGTAAAGATACCCCATCTATTATCCTTAGGTATTGTTACAATTTGACATAGGTATACATTTTTTTTAAACCTTAATTAAAGGGAACCTCCAACTACAAGTTTATATGAAGCTGATATGTAATTACCTTGTTGGCTGACGTGTGTACCTAGTCCTCACGTAGTCGGCAAGGATGCATTGCGCCTGGTCCTGCAGCATCTCGACGGGCTGCGTTTCGCTCAGGCCAGGCGTGTCTGGATCAATTGGGGGAAAATACAAACTTAATCTCTTTACTCTTCACTCTTAAAAGCAGTAATAAAAAGACGCAAGTAAATGTGAGAGGGTCGAAGTTGGTACCAACCTGGTGAAAACAACACGATCGCCTTCATGCAACCACATTCGCTGCCGTCGGGTGCAATTTGGCGAAATCGGCATAGGATTTCCTGTTAAAAAAAGTTATAAGAATAAGATATTATCATGTTTTGGTGTAAGATGCAATAATTAGTTAAGTGAGAATCCTTCTGTCACTGTCTCACCAGTGAGACCTATTAGGTGGGTACATTTACTGTGTATTCAAGTCATCTTAAGCGCTTATAAACGGAACTGTTTTCGGCTCTTATTAGCAAAGAGAAATGACTTGTCTGAGAGCAAGATCATTTACCTGCAAAGTATTTAGTTCCAAGTCAGCAGGGGGGCAGATCCCACGGCCCGGTACACTGTTCGAGGTGCAGTAGGAATAGGTCCTTCTACGCAATACGCGGGAGCACCAGTGGGTTGCTGTGCTCTGAAATAGATCTTTCCTAAGCATTACCTGCAAGGTATTTGGCTCCAACTCCACCACTGTACGAGGTGCAGAAGGTTCAGGTTCTTCCACACAGCGTGGAGGAAAACCAGCCGGTCTCTGTGAGCTGGCGCCTAATATAGAACTGTCCTGGTTATTATCTTCAAGATATTTAGCTCCAAGTCAGCCAACGGATTAGGCGGCAGCCTCGCCCTAGTGGCTGGTGCTGCAAGCAGCGGCGTTAAGTCTCAAGGTGCGGCCTACTGTGCTTAATGCAACAGGAAAAAGTCCTTACACAAAGCGCGGAGGAGAACCAGCTGGTCACTGTAAGCATACGCATGGAATAGAACTGTCCTAAGCATTACCTGCAAGGTAGGTATTTAGCCCCAACTCTCACAGCGCGGACCACTATGCGAGGTGCAATAGGTTCTGGTTCCTTCACATAGCGCGGAGGGAAACTAGCTGGTCATTGTAAGCTAGCATCTAGAATAGACTGTTCTGGGCATTAAGTACCTGCAGGGTATTTAGCTCCAAGTCAGCCAGTGGATCAGGCGGCAGTCTTGCTCTAGCGGCGGGGGCTGCAAGCAGTGGTGCCAGGTCCCAAGGTGCGGACCACTGTGCTAGGTGCAGCAGGAACAGGTCTTTCCACGCAGCGCGGAGGAGAACCAGCTGGTCACTGTGAGCGAGTGCCTGGAAGGGGGCCAGGCACCGCACCCAGCGCACTGCCATGAAGAGCAGGCGCGCACTGGTCTCCTGTGCATGGAAATGGAGAACTGTACCTACACCACATTCGTAATGCTATGTTATTATCTAGCCCTCAGTCAGATATGATGCTCATCCTACAAATATATTAAACTGTAGTTAAGTAGGTACCCAAATAATGTTTGTGCCTGCAGCAGATAACTGACGTCAGAAATAATGTCATCATTATGCTGAAATGTAACTAAAGCTAAATGTTTTTTTAAAGTGCTTTCCTATCATATCTAGCGTCAATTGTAGTAACGCCCCAGTTTTAAGTTTATGCAGTCGTTTATAGTACCTACGACAACTCTTTTATTGCTGGCAGCCTACCGCTTGCCAAAAGAACCAACAAATTCTATTCTTTTGTTAGTTAGAGAAAGCGTTGGAAAGCCGCAAATAAGTATGTAAGGTAAACGAAATAGTAGTTACATAGGTCTCGTCATAGTAGCACTTATGTAGGTACCTATACAGTCGTACCGATAAGTGTCGTTCGCGGCTCGCGATGGGCGGGGTAAGTACCGGAGCCGAGAAGTCACCCTCCGTGGCCAATCGCGTCGCGGGCCCGCCCCTTAAGTCAAAAAGCCACCTAACCGATGTCGTGTCGTGTACACACCCCTTAAAGTTTTTACTGTATGCCTATCACAACAACGCGACCTTTCACTACCCATGTTTTTGTAGAGCCTGAAGGGTGTTCTTAAACTATGATTTGAAAACTATTTACATTGTTCGGTAAGGTCAGTGGCTAATTGGTAGATAGATATTTAAAGGTGTTAAGGATTTTTGTATACGAGTAGTAGTTATGCCGCTTATTTCAGTATAGAGTTAAAAACAATTTCAAACCCAGTGAAAGACATGATTGTGCCTAATACCCGTAACGTGATAGAAAAGGTCTAAACTAGGACGGAGGTAAAAATCTTATGTAAGAATCCGCTTATTACGCGGCCAGCGACGCAGCCATCGGCGTCCTTACTTTCTCATTAATGGAGAGAAATCCTTATTATAGGAACATTCAATGAAACCCTAGTTTACCTGCAATAACTCCCACGTGGGAGCCAAAGGTGCTCCGAACGCGCTGGGTGGCGGCCGCAGAAGGGTGGGGTCTCCTTGCAGCTGCAGCTGTTTGGCACTCCACATCAGCTCCTAAGGAAAAACAAGAGTTATAAGCCTTCCAAGAGTGAACAATAAAACCTTGCGCAATAATCTTATAAACAGCTGTCAACAGTTAGTCTTCAAACTAGGAGTCGCACGGGTTTAATTTTAGTATCAAAGATACCAGAAGAATTCAGGAATAAGAGATACACTACGTTTTGTAATGAGGATTATTTAAATCCATTGGATCCTATTGGTCCTAGTTTAAGTCTGGTACTATTTTAAAGCCATGTTTTGTAATATGACGGTTTAAGATTGTCAATTTAGGGAGCGTTCAAGTATTACGTATCGCAATTTTTGAAGATTTTTGAACCCCCTCCCTCCCTTGTAACGCACCGTAACGTTTTTCTGTACTCCCCCTCCCCCTCTCTAAACGTCACGTAACACTCAAGTGACCATTTTTACCCTAAAGTTACAAAAAGTTATGTTATAGTTTTTATCCTTGATAAACTTTATAAACGAAAAAGTTTGGCAACTTGCGAGAACAAAGTAAAATTGACGACCAGAATATACAATCGAGGGATTCCCCGTAAAACGTATATGGGTTGCCAACTTGGGAGTTTTAATTCCCTAATTTTTTATTTAAGAAAAACAATGTTACGTAACGTGTTGTAAGAAAGACCCCCTCCCGCCCTTGTAACGCATCGTAACGTTTCACGAGACCCCCCCCCCTCCCCCTAAATAGCGTTACGTAATATGTACTTGAACGCTCCCTTAGTTATTTTGACATGTTTTTAAAGTGTCACTATATTTTTAACGCAGACTATACCTATGTCCTAAGTTTCTGTTTTCCTAAATTGTCAATTTTCGTTTTTATTTCTGACGTCCTACCTATCTGCTCAGTTAGAATTTAGTTAGAATAGGTAATGTGTAGAATGAAATGACGACGCACACCGGAAACACGTTACCTACGCATGTCGCTTGTCACTTATTTCGCGACATAATAAAAAAAAGTGCGTGTCAGACCACGTCAATTTTGGCACCGCGCTGTTTTGCATTTCTTGCATCATCATCATCTGTCAATGTCATCATTGTAAAGTATATATTTTGATATTATTTATAATTTCGAAAGTATTCATCACAGGATTCCCGAAACAATTATAAATAAGAGATTCCGTGCCTGTTTCTGATAAAAAAGTGTAGTATGGAAACCAAATGGAAACCCTATCTTATTTTCATAGTCCTTTTCAACGATACCCCACACAAGGGGGTGCACTCAAAAAATAATTCACCCCCCCCCCCATTTTGAATGTATAGGGAGGTACCCTTAAAAAGGGGTACTTTCAATTTTTCGTATTTTAAAAATGAGATCTATAATGTGAAGTATCCTCGAACCAACTTACATGCAAATCAGTCCATAAATGTAGAAGATATTCTGCTGTGACAGACTAGGACGGACTGAACGATCTTATAAAGGTTCCTGTCGGACTACGGAACCCTAAAAAAAAACTAAAATAAGTTTCTTTTGTGTTATTGCAAGCGTAGTGTATAATGTTATAGCGTTATAGCAGATACCTACAGCCGATATAGCGGATATTACAGTTGAATTGGTTAATTTTAGGGGAAACCTGTTATTGGGTGTGTCATCATCATATACTTATAATAAAGACAATCTAGCTGAGGGTTCTGAATCAAATAAAATAAAAAATAATGCCTTACACAAACACACCTAGCACCTGTCAGTGGAAATGAGTATGGACTTCGGTATCAGAGACAGCGAACTATGATAAATATATCTTGTTCTACCCCGCTTATTTACCATCTACACTAGCGTAACTTATGCTAGGGCGACACCCACTTTTATTTGCGGTGAAACGGGTTTGACCTGCCGGACGATGCCGTGCTGAGCGGCGCTTCTTCCGACCCGGATATACTCGCATATAGTCTTACGGCTAGGGTGATATACCTACCTGGTACTTGTCAGTGGACCCGTCAGCGGCAGCGCGAGGAAAGGGGTCCAGCACCAGCATCAGCGGGGTGTAGTGGGCAACGCTTGTTCTGAACCGCTTATCTATCTACTATTTACACTAGCGTAACTCATGCTTGGCGGACACCCACTTGGCACTTGTCAGTGGACATGAGTATGTGCAGCTGCTCCGACGGCGGCGGCGATATGAAGGGCTCCGGCACTAGCGGCAGCGGGCTACCAGCGTCGGCGCCCGCACCGTTTGACCTGGCGGACGATGCCGTGCTGGGCGGCGCTTCTTCCGACCCGGATATACTCGCCTACAGTCTTACGGCAAGGGGTGATACCTACCTGGTACTTGTCAGTGGACAAGAGGATGTGCAGCGGCGCTAGGAAGGGGTCCGGCACGAGCAACAGTGGGCTGTAGTGGGCAACGCTTATTCTAAACCGCTTATATCTACTATCTGACTGTGCTGACTAGGCGCTAACTCTTTATTTTGCACACTTTCCTAAAACAACACTCTCTACTACCTTATTTATCTAGCAGATGTTAGATAAAGTTTGCACTCTACAGTGTAATTCAAAATTCCCTTTTATCATTAAAATAACTTCTTTAGTTTTATAGGTCCTTTTTTGTATGTACAATGGAATAAATCGCACTTTGAACATAAATATATTTTCTTAATCACTTTAATTCTAAAACAGAATTGTTTACATACCTCCGAAGTTTGTCGTATGATGAGACAGAGGCCTTACTAATTATGTATTTAATAATGACTCGTATTACGTAACATTAATTTTATATTTTTGGTTAATTATATTGTTTAATTAGAAGTCCACTGAAGACAAGAGAATGTGCAGCAGCCCCGGCAGCGGCAGCGCGAGGAAGGGGTCCAGCACCAGCAACAGCGAGCTGTAGTAGGCAACGCATGTTCTAAACAGCTTATCTATCTACTATTTGGCTAGCGTAACTCATGCTAGACGGACACCCACTTGGCACTTGTCAGTGGACATGAGTATGTGCAGCAGCCCCGGCGGCGGCGGCGCGAGGAAGGGCTCCGGCATCAGAGGCAGCGGGCTGCCAGCGCCGGCGCCCGCGCCGCTCGACCCGGCGGACGATGCTGTGCTGAGCGGCGCCTGCTCCGACCCGGTTATACTGAACTGTTTGTTTAGATAAACATTAAGTCTATTAGGAATTGCATACGTCAAATGCAGGCAGAGTTTTTTATTATTTATTTGATGGATATCTAGGGTTCTAAGGCTAACGCTAGAAAAATTACTCCTTGTATTTTCCTTTCTTAAATACGTGGCTAACGGATGGAAGAAAGTTTATCTTATACTTAAATGTTTAAAATAACTGTCTCTCACATCACCACCCACACTAAGTTAGGGCCCGAGTTAAAAGATTACCTATGTGACGGACGGGTATCACTCACTAGGACAGCACATGCTGAGTTACTCGTTACAACAATGTTCATTTCGTTTAGTTTACTGATTATAGGCCTCGTTCGTTCGCTGCATTTCTTATATTATGAAGGTAACAGGTTTAACTTCATATTTTAATATGAATGTTACTCACCTGAAAGTTAAACGGCTGTGTGAGCGGTGCGAACGGCGACGGTGGCGAAAGCTTGAGAGCGTGCGGCTTATGCGCGTGCAGCGAAGGCGGCGGCAGGCCGCCCAGCCCGCCGTGCAGCTTCGGCTTGCGCGGGCCCCGCTCGTGCTGCACCGCTAAAGGACATAATTTAGCTGTCAGTATTTTTCGGCTGTCCGACAGAACTCGAGAATAGGAACAAAAAGTGTGACAGGCGAAAGTTGAAACGGGGACAATAAAAATGGCGACGGTGGCAACAGCTTGAGTGCGGCGTGGCTGCCCAGCGCGCCGTGCAGTTTAGGCTTGCGCAGGCCCCGCCTGTGCTGCACCGCTAAGGGGACAAACCACGCAGTTAGTGTCTTGTTCAGAACCAAGGCAGTCTCAATAGGGACAAGAAACAGATAGAGCGCGTGCGGCTTTTGCGAGTGCAGCGTGGGGGGCGGCGGAAAGTCTAAATATTTCAGAACCGCTGTAGCATTTAAGATTTCGAGAAATGAAAGGAAGTAAATAATGTGAGTGGCGGGCGAGAGATTGAGCGCGTGCGCTCCCTCTTGCGCGGCCTAAGCTCGCTGCACCTCCGAGGGAACACCAAGCTGCTATTAGGTAATTATATGAGAACCTAAGCAGTTTCATTTGAAAACTTGGGAAAGAGGCCATTGAAAGTGACAACGGCGACAAGTGGAGCGTGCGGCGCGCGGGCCCCGCTCGTGTTGCACCGCTGAGGGAAAAAAAGGTTTTTCAGAACCGCAATAGGAAAAATTTTGGAAGTGAAAATTGTGACAGGTTTGCGAGGCCCAAACTTGCTGCACCGCTGAAGGAATATCAAACTATTGTTATTTCAGAACCGAGGCAGCCTATTTTAAGAACTCTTGAAATGCTGACACTGATGGAACAGTGAGTCCATGCGGCAAGCAAGCAATTTTTAAAACAAGATATGCCATATCACCGTAGCATGGTATTGTGTCGCACGCTTTAACTATTTGTCTTTTTAGGTACGATTGGATGGGATACCAATTTTCGTCATCAAATTGGGGAATATTCACTAGTTGGTGCAAGTTAACGGAATGAAATCGTGCAATAAGTACATACAATTGAAAATGAAACTTTTGAACTAAAACGTAGCTTCATCGTTGTTTTACACGGGATTATAGCGGCGCGGCTTACGCCGATCCTGTAGTTCAGTAAGCGGGATCACGCCCCTGCCATGCCATAGCGATAATGCGCATAGGCCGCGCTCATATTGGGCTTGTTACTTAGGTATTTCCCATGTGTACCTACTTCTACGAGTATAAACTTTATGGGCGGGATGATCGATAAAGAAAATAGATTTAAGTATAGAAAGGTATGACTGGAGAATGCCTTCTGGCGGTAAGTCCATTTTTTGTAGTGTGTGTCCTAAAATGTCCAAAGTTTTTGTGTGTAATAAAATAAAGCTAAAAAAATATCAAAATAGAGGCTAAAATCTTTAGAAGGGGATAATGGTGCTGGTTGTACAATAAGTAATATTAATGTAAAACAGTTTGTAACCTGAATTGTACAATTGTTTATTGTCCTAATAAATAAATAAATAAAAAAAAGCTTATAAATCATTTTGAGAAAACATATAAACAATATTTGCTTTTGCTTTATATTAAAGATTACACCACAACTGTACTATTCTTCTTATACGAACTAGATAGCTCTGTAATGATCACTTATTTAAAAATGAGGTAAGTTCAATGTATATTTATGATTTTACTATGTCTACAGCACAAAAATACGTTCGAAAAAAGTGTGTTCGAAAAACAAAAAAAATAAAAAACTCATGTGTATTGTTCGGTAATTGCATCAATGTGCAGGGCGCGCGATGACGTCACGCAATCGGCTTACGGGCTGAGTCCATGAGAATGCGGCCATTGTGCCCGCACATGGCGGCGGCGCATACGCTACACTGCTACAGTTCACGTGCAGGGTTGTCAACGCGGTGTTATTATGAAAATAGATACAGATCTAAAGATAATATTTTTGCAGTAAAGAAAATTAACTTATTATATTAAAATTAACAGGCATTAGCAAAGCCTGTTGAAATTATAATTTGCTGCTGCTTTCCTAATGCGTAGGCCGCGTCGAATCCATCACAGTTAGGAATTACATCCTAAACCCCTGACACAAATATAATTGTAAATAGTATCTAAACTATCCGCGAAGATGAAGCTTATCTACCATTCAAATAGTTTTATGATTTTTTCTCCTGCAAAAATATGAATTGTAGTTTGCTTATCACGAAATCTCATAAAAGATACTTATCTGACACAAAATAAACTACCTTGATTCTCGACCATGAGGTAATTTGGACTTACTTCGGTAACTAGTCCCTAGTCTACGAACTTCCTCGTGGACCAGTGCAACCGGGACAAATGCTGCGTGCAAAGACGGGTTTAGAAAGCACACACCTGGCGAGAACCCTTCTCAATCATATCCTTTCAAAATTCGTCAAGCCTTGCTCTTCGCCGTTTCTTGGGTGGATAAGGTGAACTTTTCTCAGGTTTAGGCTACCAAGAGTGCCATGATAGAGATGCGGCAGCAGAGGTAGGTTGGAGATCTTGTTTCTTACGGTAGTGACTGCACTTGCTATTGATATTGTACCTACTTAACTTAGCGAAACGACACTCTAAAATCGGAAAAACTTATTAAATGTTTTTTTCTCAGAAGCCTCATTTCATTACCGCGCGGGTCGTAAAATCTAGCTATCGCGTCTAGGCTGCGGTAGCACCTTACAATTTTTTTTATCATAGTTTAAATAAAACGTCCAGTACTTGTCAGGTGGCAGCCCTGCCGCCAACGCGCCCTGTGCGATATGCGGCTTAAAGTGAGAATGCGATGCATGACACCGACACACCGACGCTGGACAACGATACGGGCACTTCCAATTTGCGACACGGGCTTACCGCTTTTAGATAAGGGAGATGGGGTCTCCTTTGAAAACTTTTTATACTTCCTGTCATATCTTCGAATTCTCTAGTTTTAGACCAATTTACAGTTTTCTATTACTAAGTCTATGCAGCTAAAAAATTAATTATTAATCGCGCACGCGTAATTAATCATGTGAAGCAGTGCAGCTCAACATTAGAAACGATGACGATGAAATATCAACAGCAATTAGGAAGTTAAAAATTGCAATTGGGATGATGACACATATCTTAAATATTGTCAAGAACATGGTGTTTAAAAAACATAGCCCCTATGAAGTTAATACAACCAATATATTTCAAAAAGCTGTAGAAACCAATTTTTAAACACACAAAACGCAATAAATATTCGGTCAATTGACTCCGATTTCTGACACATGACCGTGACGTCACAATCATTTATTACCATACGAAATCTATAGAGGCAGACCGTTTTGACAGATAATAAAAAGTATGTCAACGATTGGTGGTGTCGTCTAGCCAATTAAATTTCTCATTCCGTTTTTTTTTTGGAATTTTATGGAATTTTTAGTACTACCACCTTGCTAGTGTTTAAAGCTGCCCTAGGGGTATTTGAAAAATGTAAAACGTTTTCTTTTCAAGGTAAAGTTAAAAAACGGTATTGCTTTGCAGTATATTGTGTAATTAAAGAAGCTTTCTGACTAATAGAGGGAATAAACGTTCCTCATCCTTTGAATTGGATGACCAAGATCCTTACGCGCTTTTTGAAAAGTTCGAGCTTGCAGCTGAAAATTAAACTCCTCATTACTCAACGACAGGCTGTTAAACGTCTGTAGTAACAAGAGGCAGGTTTGAGTTAAATCTTGAAAAAAATCTCTAAAAACACAAGATTTAAAAAAAATAAAAAATAAAAGAAGGAATAAAACAGTTTCGTTAACTCAAATGTTCAAAGCTGCCCCTGTTCAAAGGTGCCCCCTTCTCCCATTACTATTTCATTGAAATTCAACTGATGAATGTTACCGCAATTATGATGGTGTTGTCGCGTTGAGTTGATAAGAGGTGAATATGAATGAGGAAACTGAATCACTATAAAGTGTGTCTAATTTCACATTGTAAAGAAATTTGCTTTATGAGGAAACTGAATAAGAAAAATACCGAATCCTCCTTTTTTTGAATTCGAGAGTCACTAGAGTATTTTTTCCTTTCTTTTATTGACAAATAATATAATGTTCATGTGGAAATAAAAGCAGTATTTTTTTAACCATTTTTGTCTTTCACCTCAGAAACAAAAACTTAAGCGGAGAGTTCAATTTTAACCAGATGCATCTTACTCTCAATATCATTATGCTTTTATGTTTTATTTACACGACTGAATTATTTATTTATATTCCATTCAACTTGCAACTGATGCAACGTTACTTGTTAACCTTTTGTTTATGGGGCGCGTGTAATCCCAAATAGAACACGTGCTTTTTTTCTCGGCCTCAAATTTTGGAAGCACAACATGAAGTATTCTTTCGATAAAAGTGTTAAGGTTGATGTTACTTTGTACTCGTCTACTGAGGGTCTCTTAAGCCAAGGGGTTTAGTTTCCAGTGTAACGCGGCTAAGCGAATTCTAATTAAATGTAACGTTGTCTGCTCAGCCACTCATTGCTTGATTGTGGCACGCAACTTTTGGTGTGTTTCCACAATATAAATCCGAGACTTGAATCAAAGTAAAAAGTGTAAAAATTTGAGTTCCTCCTGGCCGACTTCGATCAACGATACAAATCAGCCAACTGCGCGGGAGATATTATACCTAGTGCACGAGTGTGTGCGAAATACACAGGTGCACTTACTGTTCCTTTACTCCCGGAGAAATCAGGCGCAGGACCAACGGCCAACGGCTTAACGTACTAAAAATACCTAGATATCCTTGATAGCGGTAATATAAACATTATTGGAGCCCATGCTATAATCAGTCTCATTATGGTACTTTTATGGTGACTGTCAATGATCCCTGCGATTTCGCTATTTGAACTTAACTGAAACTGAACTGATTTTAATGTCGGCGACCTGAACATCGATCTTAGTCTTCATAATATCAGGCCTCTCTCACTCGTTGTACTTGCGCGCGGTAATAGCCTACTCTCGCCCGCACCGACGTCGGTGCGAATTCAGTGGGCTGCCAACAACCGTCGGACGCGCTCAAGACGCACTATAATTATTCGTGTTACGCTTACGATCACTTTAGTTTTCATACGAACCAAATAAGTAATCTGTGCTTGTTAAACGTTAGCTTTATTTAAGAAAAATGACTTCTGGTGGTGGAAATTTATGTGCTGTTGATGGGTGTAGGTCGAATACTAAGAGAAATAAAACGCTTTCTTTTTTAGTCTACCAGCTAATGAAGAAAATGTAATTATTACCCGGTAAGTTAGTAATTTATTTACAAAGTATAAAAATAAACAAATTAGTAGGTGGTACCTACGTAGGTAAATTGGATAAACTCAGGTAAATTGGGGTTCGGCTTTATTGAATTAAAATGTAATACCTACAGTGAAACATCATACAGTTACTTTATCGAAATAATACTTATGTACCTATTATAGCTATAAGTCTACTTTTTATGGGCTGCGCACCACCTACGAACTGTGTGTACCTACCTACCTACCTACGTGGTGGTTTAGTCGACTAATGACTAATTAATTAGCGAAATGACTAGGTAGGTACCTACGTAGTTGACAATAAAATTGACCGATTCTAGAAGTGTAACCTACCTACTAATAATCTACAAACGACAGATTCCACAAATGACAGATTCGTTTTAGGAAGAGATAGCAAGAGTCACAATTAAGTAGCTCATAATTCGCTTGTTATACCATAGACAGGCTGAATTTCTTATTTCACATTTGTTATTCAATAATGTTATATTATTTCAACAACAGTCAATCAAATACCATTTTAGAAAAATGTGGTTGAAATATTTTTACCGAAAGTGTCAACCTTAGTTCGATTGTCACTCGGTCTCACGTCACGTGGTCTCGCGCAGCTGCAAAGCAATAGTGACTTTATACTCAGAACTGCAGGTGCATTAGTGTACGCGGCAGAAAAAGTAGTCTATTAACGCTGTAGGTATCGAAATTTTTCTATGGTGATTTATCTGTTACGTAGTAACTATTTAGTAATCTGTGATAATATGCTGGCAATTTTTTTGCCAATTTTCGCGACGTTCACCTATTGGTAAGTATGCACCATGTCGAATTTATGATGATGATCGCTAATTGCATCTTTTTAATTTTATATGTACGAGCTGGTCATAAAAAAACCTGTCATTTTAATAATAATAATAATAATTCCTTGCGGTGCGGTGCTTCGCGGTCAACAACAGCGAGCGGTGATTAAATATTGCTGACCGATGAGTTTTGCGCTCCGCGGCGACGCGTGTTGAGACTGGAGGCCACGGGCGACTTACATACTGAATTACTAGATTTTAAAGTTAATAACTCAGTACGCAGGTCGGAAATAGTTGATTCCGAGGCCTCTGCCTTCAATTGCATTTCGGCCAGGCTTGTCTTCAAGGCCATTATGTCCTTTAGAAGCCTGGTGACGTCAACGTGGTCAAAAGTGACGGGGGGCAGCTTGTGCAGGTTCCTCGCCACGAACGCAGGCACGTCGTCTGGGTCGGTCTCCTTCAGGAGTGAGATGATACCTGGAGACTCCTTTCGCCCTTTTCATCTCTCCTACGGGTCGGCATTCGGTCGGCCTTGCCGAGCGTCTGGTAGAGCAGCACCTTGCCACTGCGAATCTCCTCTTCGGTGAAATTGGATTTGCAGATCTGCATGATGCTGACCTCATCCATGGTGTCGATGGCGTGTTGTACAAACGCCAATCAATCGTTGGCTATGAGTTGTTCGGAACTCATAGCGACGAATGCGGGCAGCGGCTAAGCCGCGCGAATTGCGTAATTAATATAAATTAATTAGCGTCAGTGTGCACAGTTGCAAACGCGACCATTTCAGAGCGCGCATCGCACTGCACTGATTTTATGTTGACCTTAATTAGTTTAGCCTGTCTTGCATTTCCGCCACATGCTTCATATTTTGTAAGTTGCTATTTAGCAATTTAGCGATAAGTTAAACAATGTACGTTCAACACTCGTCGGGTTTGGTTCTTTATCTCCTCGGAGTTACCACCCTTCAGCTCAGCAACATCCTTAACTCTCCTATGAGCTAATTCTTAGCTTTTTATAGTGGATGGTCCGTACCGTGCAGTTAGCGTTTCGTGTAGCGCGGTTTGTTTTTAATATTTCTAATATCTTGGTAAATAATAACGGATGATGGATTTATCATTTGAGTTCTTTGAACTGAATACAAATCCAAAAGAAGCCGAAGTCTTTTAAACGGAGGGAGCTGCAGTCTCCGTGCTAAGTCACATAAGCCCCTTCAAAAAGGCGCTCACTGAATCACATTTGAAGCGTTTAAAAGGGAGATTTAACTTCAAACATCTATCAGCAAAAGCCCCTCGCTCTAGCGAATTGAAAGCAAACAAAACGTGTTTTTCGAAAAGGTAGCTCTGACAAAAACTACATATTTGTTATTTTTCACCCGCGAGGCATTAACCCGTGGTCCGCCGTCATTTTAATTTCAACATGTGTTATTTGTGCTCTGTTGTGCAAACAGTTGGTTAAGTCTGTCCATCAATGGTTGACTTCAAATGTATTAAAAACTCGAATTGAACTGTATAAAACTTTGATTAGGTACTTCATTGGTCATGAGCACCCGTTTGTTACTTTTCTTAAGTCAGATTTCACCTAGATAATATAACCAACGGTTAAGTTAATAGCCGGTTAATGTGTTTTTTAAGTGTGGAAATCGACCATACGAAATCATAAGTGTCTCTACAAAAGTAAATAACTGACTCATTAAAATAAGTAAGTTAAATCTTTATATATCAGATGTTATATTCGAATTATCATGTACAAACCTTAGGTACCTACTAATAAAAAACAAATCAGTTCCAATATCCAGAGCCCAGAAAAACCGTATTTAGTATAAGGCAGCAAAGAATAGATATTGCCGTAGCCACTGCAGGAAGCACCTATAACTATCTAGAATCTAGGCTTATAGCCGGGAGTGCAGGATTTTATTGTAAGCGAGCGACCCAGCAATAGTGGTGGTGGGGGGTTGCTCTGCGGTGTTAAACGGAGAGCCACGCTGCGCTCGATACCGCAGGGTTGTAGCCGTATCGATGTTGGGTTTTTAATGTTGTAGTAAGAATAAAGAAAATATGTTAAACAAAAAAAGTACAATTCGGAGAATGAGCCGGGAAAACAGTTTCAACAGCTGGAGAGATTTTAACCAGCTATAGCTAACAACCACCGTGATTAAATTATCTTTCGAATTAAAACCGGTCCTTTAAAATCGGTCCATCCGTCGGAAGCTACGAGGACACAAACAGACAAATACGTACACACACAAACAGACATAGCGGTCTAATCTATAATTATATAACCTTGTAGGGTGTGTTTCTTTTTCATCGGTGTTAAAAATAAAATGCTCTAAAGAGGCAAAAGGACGGACTGGAGGGAATCTGAGCGGTTAAAACAAAATGTGTAAAACTTGCCGTGTGGTTGAACCAAAATGAGTTAACTAAGAATAGCGATTTTCAAAAGATATTACGCTCAAAAGCCTGAGGATAAAGAACACCTAAATAGGTACGGTAAGCCACAAACGGTCCAAAAAGGTCGAGGAGCACAGACAGTCATGGCTCTATAAAAATATAAAAAGTTTAGTTTTAATCTTGTTTTATTATTAATCAACCAATAATAAAAGATGGTGAATTGACAGGCGTGAAACGAAATGTTGTCATATCTTTATTTACCATCTCAAAAAACTGGACAGCACAAACACGAACACTGTTAACACCTGTAATACCTATTATAGATATTCATGAGATAATTCTTGTCGACAGGTCGAGGTAGCCAGGCGGCCGGTGGGGTCTGGCAGGGGGCAAGGGAGGGGTAAGGGGGGGTCGGTGATTAATGAGCCAATAATCCTCGCCGCCTGCCCTATGAAAGCTTCACGAAGCCGACTTGGTGAACGGTCAAAAGGTTTATTGACTGACGAACACCAAGACGCAGTTTCGGCTATTTCGCGTGTGGTGAACACGGTCTTGAGAACTACAAATCAATATTTGAGGATGAAGGAAAAGTTTGCTTTACTAAGACTTTTTCGACTTACGTTTCTAATGAAGTGAAGGGAAACGTATCTTTTTGGTATCATCATAGAAATAATGTTGATAACATTATTACAATATTATTAATGTTAACAACACCGGATATAATATAAAAAAGTAAGTGCCCTGGAATTCACAAAAATTGCACGAAAACATACCTGGATACAATTTATTTTTCTCATTTAATCAGTCAATGCTACGAGTTGCAAATGTCGTTGTATTCGTAGTCGTGGCAGCTTGTATAATATTATAGTGTTCCATCTCCTGCCAGTAGAAAAATACTTAATATGTATTTGCCTCACTCTTATTTATCAGATGTTATCACGGTAAATGCTACGAATCCTCGTAGCAAGCGTCGTAGTACTCGAAGCCGTAGCGGTATTTGTAGCGTTTTCGCTCTATTTCACAAATTGCGCAATTAGAAGAGTTCAGTGGTAGGTGAACGATGAACTATGCCTACGTATAACGCAGTACTTGTTTTATACCCGGTTATTGAGGAGATTGCTAAAAATCACGCAACTAAGGTAGTTTAAAGCTATTAAACATGTTTTTAAAACGCCAAATCTGATGTAAACGTTGTTTTCACACAAAGCGAAGGCTCGATAATTCAGCAGCGTGACTAGCCGTTTGCGCCGTCAAAAGGTTCGCTGCTACGGATATTACTATGCCCACGATCAAGATGTTAAATTATCTGCTGTGTAAGAGATTGCGTAATAGAATCACAGACTTTTGCCGCATTATTATCATGGCAATATAATAGAAGGGTTTCAATGGTTACTAAAATGTTATGGTGTGAACGATATGAATAAATGTACGCCAATTATTAAAAATTATAGCTTGAATAGAGAAAACATTTGATTTTGCGACTTTATCACTGACGAAATAAGTGTAAATATAGGTAAGATGTAAAAAAAGCAATAAACAAAGTAAGTCACTTTATAAGTCTAGGCTACTTAGGGTATATCGGTTCTCAAAAGATCCTTTGAAGTGCTTTTAGTACAAATCTTAATGCTCCAAATATATAAGTATATTTCACCGCAAACGTTATTACCGCTCCATAGATGCGCATCAAAATCATCGCGTGGAAAATATCCGTCGAGAGAACGACCCCGTGTCCCGACATTCGTTCCGACGTTAATTCCAGTCGCATTTGTTCCATTACATTTCCGACACAAAGTAGATACGCGTTTGCCGAATTGACTAGGTGGATGCGACCAGGCGAGCGGCGCCGGGCGCGAGGCACAGCGAGCCGCGCTCGGGAGGGAAAGGGATACAGCATCAAAAGTGAGAAAGATGTATTCAGAAGTGAAATAGTCTGCTGGCTGAGCACATCATCATTAACGAGCCAGAGAGGGCGGAGGGCAGCGAAGAGGCAGAGGGGGCGCGCCAGGTGGGCGATGTCCCACGCTCCGCAGCCCTCGCGCGCAAAATTATTCCTTACTGCATCTAACTCGTGGTAACACATTTCTCTGAAGTCGCACACTAAGGAGTGCCGATCTCGGGAAATATTTTCGAGTGCACCGACATAAATATGAGAAATATCCAGGTTTTTATTCACCTTCGACCCCGATCCCGGCGGTCGGACAAACACTCGTATGAGAGATGTCCAACCGTGTTGAGATGACAAAGGGCTCTCGCACACATTGCAACGATACTTTACATTTTACTTGTTTTAGTTTGAGATTTGTAAACGAGACCTCCGAAGTCTGTGGTTCTACTTGACAAAAAATATTGCATCATAATAACATTTAATCATAAAAAAGGCTCGTTACTTACCTAAATGATTGTACAAGTGTCTGACATTTCTTAAGTACTTACAAATGTTCATATAACTGAGATCTGTTAATTCACAACATTTTTTCCTGCCTGCAATTTGGTATTTACAACTAGGACTAGGACTAGGACTACTACAGCCAACTAATTCTTGATAAGATAAACAAGCAACCATCGACAGCCTCCCTTATACCAAAACCTCAAACTTTTGGTGTCGTTCAGAAACAAAATAAAATTTGGCTAGTGTAAAAGTTGCCGCGAAGTTACCGGCAGCGGTTTTTGAACGTCGCCGGTAGCAAGTTGGAGTGCAGAGTTATTCCGATGAATAACTTTGTTTTGTACAGCACAAAGTTTGCCCGCAGGCCGTGAGCCCGCGGTAGGCACTGCCGATGCTCATTTATTTTTAGGGACTGATTTTAAATTTTTAAAGTACATACCTTTTTTATAGTGTAGGGAACTGAGGCAATTAATTATGTTTGGCAAAGAACGTGGGTTCAGTTTCCGGAATGTAATATAAGCTGTATAAAGAATACAATCCTACATTTGAAATATGGCTCAGTAAGTATTCTTTTACGCAAAGACCCTTTTTATAATCGAATCGAACGATAAAGAAATAAACTTATTACAACAATAATAACAGCGTTTAAGTTAACGTAATTATTTCCAGGTAGACCGGTAATATGTAATTTTATCCGTCGCACAAACGCGGTATTATAGTCAATCTCAAATGGACACAAAACAATCAACACTAAATCGCAACTAATCCACTCACGTGTAATGCAATTAACCCTCCCGCTGCATGCCGGCGGAAATTAATTAGGAATCGCGTAAACTGAAACAAAAAATAACCCCAAACCAGATGCAACAGATTATCCCATTAAAGCGTTTTATTTTCGTTCGCTATGACAGTGCAATAATTTGTTCACGCACAACATTAAAATGAAATTAGATGGGCGAGATTCACCCGGGGCGAGGGTCGGGCCACTTGCTCTGTCAAAATATATAGTTAATATTTTAGTTGGCCGCCAGAGAGCCGCGTAAACACGGAAGCGGTGAATAAATCACATAATCGGATCGAAGCCGGGCGCACCTATATTGTGTGTGTCCTTTGCCGATTTTGCGTATTGTGTTGCGAATTGTGATTTGTTGTTCGAAACACACATAAATACTAAAGTATCTACCTCCATTGACATTGTTACAGAGCTGGGGATGTAGTTATAGGGTTTTGTTCGTCTGTTAGTATTCCGAAGGCTGATTTGTAATGCTATATAATTTGCGTCTTTGTAAAATAAGTGAATTTCGACTAAAACAACGAGCCTCGAGAGTTACAACGATACTAAGGATAAGACAAATCGTACTTCTGTGTACTCACACACAAATATTAAATCTTAAGTCTGTCATAGATACACCATACACCTACACGAGTATTTTATTAATCGATTAAGGCTCTGCCATCAAAAATGGCATTGAAACTAATAGTAAAAATGTAATACTGATTGCTCATGCACAATTAATTTACAATGCTATATTATGACCCGTGAGGTAGAAACCACAAAACTACCTAATTGAAAATAACACCGTACGCGGAAGCGTTACGAAATTAGCTATTATAATACAACCGAGGGGCCTTTATTCTCCCTCCCTTCGGGAGCAGCCAGGAGTGCAATAGGTGTTGAACACGTGTAGTGATCCTGAACACAGAGCACCGCGGAGAGCCGATCTATTCGATTTGCCACGCTCTTGGGCACCACACGCGAGGGGTTAAGAGCAATAAAAGTTTATAAAGTGCTGTACAATTAAAACACTCATTAGAAGATATTATTCAAACACCCCAAATATGTTTTAATAGGACAACCAAGCCTGTCAAAATATATATCATACTTATATGAATTGTACTTTTACCAAAATGACCCTTCGTCCTTTACCACTTACAATAATAGCCACCGAATCGAACAGAGGAAAAGAAAGCACGGAGTAACAAGCCTGAGATCCAATTCGGCACATTCTAATTTCACCTGTTAACAAAAGAACATCAGAAAGATAAGCACGTCCCGGCAGATTCAAAATCTTGCACGCGAACCGTTAAATTAAAAATAAATATTGCGAAACGTCAGTATGTTACGGGTCCTGGAAAATAGCCGGAATAAAAAAATGAGAAACGGTAGGATCGCCGATGTCGGTTCGCAAGGGTGGTGTGGGGTAAGGTGAATCTTTTTGTGAAGTGGAGAGAATTAATTTAACCCGCTGCGGGGTAACACGACATGGCTGTAATTGAAAAGTTTGCCCCTTGCCGGCTGCCGCGCGCCGTCGGCGCGTCTTCGCGACAGTTATGTTCAGTCACCGCAATACTCTAAGATCATTTATTTGCTAATTTAATAGTAGGTATTGTGGCCTTATTCTATTTCTTTATTTTTTTCCTTTTACAATTATCTTTTCTTATTATTAATGAGTTTACAGACTATAAAGTTATTCAGTAATAAAAAAAACTATCGCGGTTAACTAACACTCAAAAGTAAGCTTCATTGAGTGCAAGCAGTTAGCATTTTTCCTGCAAGAAACATACATTTAATTAACATCACAATGTCTTGGCTAGTGGCAAGCGGGGTTCAAACTGAAATGATAAACTTTTTGACGTGACAACGTCTTATAATTCGATGGAGCCGGCTGCACGCATTAAAAACATGACTCTTGCGGCGTTACCTTGCTCTGAGGCGTTCCATTTAAGGCTTGCAATGCAAGCGAGAGCGCGCAACGAGCGACAAAGGGGCACAATCTTATGACGTTGTCACGTTCAATTATCGTCAGTAAACGGACTTTACAGACAACCGTTTTTTTCCGATTGATTTTCACTTTGTCGGTTCAATCAAATGTTTTTTTAAGAAAGCAACTGATTAACTTTATATAAAAGTCGGCGTGAAGAAAGCTTTTGAAGTGAACCCTTTAACTTTTTCAAAGTGTATTAAAAAGTAAGCGAAGGTTGAACGAGTAACGGCGTAGTTTGTTCCCAGGCTGCGCCATTTTAAATTAATTTCATGAAGTTAAATTGGGGATTACATTTATTTGATCGCTCGAGGAGGAAATTGTTTTGTATGAACAGGGACACGCTTGTGATAAAATAAAGTGATTTTAAGACAAAATCACGGAACGTTGCAGGAGAACTTGAAAATAATATACCTATGTTAACTTCTTACTTCTTTCACAACATCGAAATATCAAGTCAACAGATATACTAAGTAACTAAGATTTCGAATACGATGGAAACAGTATAATTTAGTAAGACGCCTTTGAACTTAATTCTACTAATATTCTAATATTTAACTGATTGTGTGTTAAGTATTAATGAATTACCTACATAGTGCTTTACTTACAAAATCGATGCTTACTAGAAAGTAAATAAATATGAACTTGTAACGTTGCAATGATTGAGGTTTCCTTAATTTATTATTTTTCTAGATGTTATAAGTGCATTTAAGTTAAGGTTTAAAGTTACTAAGTCCGACGTAGATTCGTCACCGTCATAAATTGGGCATTATGTATTTAGGCGGAGGCAATATTCGGGTCGCCATGTTGACGGTGGAGCTAGTTCGATTTGCTCTGTTTGCACAGCTATATGGACTTAGCTGATTAGCTCTGAGCCGACAGTTCGACAAACTCGATGATTTTTGGTCTGAACAAAGGAACGGACTATTGAGATTCAGCGTTTTGCTATCCCAATCGGCGTTAAAAACGAGTTTACTTTGGACCAATCGCACGAAGTTACACGCTTTTAGTTCAAGAAAGGTTAAAATCTGTAGCAACTCGTAAATGACGAACGGTACGTGGCACTTTAAATTCAAAGTTTGTTTTTAAATTTGTGGTTGATAAGTACTTCAACCACCAATTTATAGACAAACTTTACAAGCGTATCCAGTTGTGCCTAAGAAAAAAACTGCTTATACTATAGTAAAAAAGGAAAAAACAGTCAGTAATACAATTAAAATCCAGTCCACGACAGGCGTTTAAAACCCGTAATCGCCATCGCGTCTCTCATTTTATGGAGCGTGTTTCACTGTGGCTTTTTCACCGTTTCACGTAAGTGCAAAGCGAAGTGAAGGTTTGTGATTAATTAATGGAATTAATCCGTAATTCTGCGGTTGCGTCCGCCCGGGCGAGAGCGGGGCCGAGTGACACCGTCCGATAAAATGTGCTATCTAGAGGTATCAACAGATCGTAGATTTAATGGTTTAGTTTGATATTTATACTGATTACTTAGATATCTAGAGGTAAGGATTTGAGTTTAGTTTTTTTTGCTTAGGCCAAAGGAATGACTACTAGGAAATACCCTACGTTCAGTGCACCTTTTGAGCAAAGTTTCGTCGTGCAATGAAGCTTAAACAAATTAACCTATCGCTAAATGTGGCCAATTTCTATAGTAAAGGAAAGCAACCACCAACCACGCAAAGAATTCAGGACGGCGAATAATAGTATAAAGTCTTAATTAAATACACTGAACAAAACACCTAATATAGCGAAAAACATTTCAATTTCGATAAGGTACATTTGAATGTATTTAAGTGTCAGCTGTGTCCATCAATGTTACCTAAGGTTACTCAGGTAGGTGAGGTAATAATAAAAAACAGCTAATAAAATTAGCTTAAAAATGTCACGAAGCTCAGTAGGTTTCAACTTTTCACCAGTGCTCGTTGTAGACGTTAGGTAAGTGCAAAATGGAGGGTCGCAGGGTCTGATAAATTAATGGAATTAATCCGATATTGCGCGGTCGCGGCTGGATGCGCCTGAATTATACATGCGATGCCGGAGCGAGACACGGAGCTGTTATCAAGTAACTAAGTCGAATTTTCACCAAAATTTCGCGAATTTTTTACATTTAAATCAGCATAGACTTTAGGGAACATCGAGAATGATGAGCTCCGATTCTGTGGCAGCTACGCTAAGGTAAATCGGGCATGTTTTAGTAATTTGGTTTCAAGAAGACCAATTGTTAATAAGCCAACCTAGGGCCTTTGATCAAACTACTTTTGTCAAACTTCAGGTTCCAGAGACACAAAAAAAAACAACACTATACAAAAAAAATATTTGTTATTAGTGTTAATTGTCAATATGCTTGTATTTGCAGTAAGTTACATAGACTTGCCAGATCTGCGTTAACTTCATTTGAATATTAGGCTATAGCTCAAAGCGTAGTAATTAAGCTACTCAGTAAACCCTCGTTTATTTTTGGCTAAACACAAGCAGCATCTAAATTAGACTGTTGCATGTAATTTAGCCTTAAAGTGTTGAATTACCAGCTGTGTTTTCATCGAGCTTTATCAGGCAAAACGATGCAAAGCGGCTCTAAGTACTCCGTAACGTTTTATCCTAGGTTCGGATTAGTCTTTCGTTCGCTCACACGATTGAGCTAGCATGAGTGAAAGGGACGGTTATATTTGAAACATTGTGTATTGGCTTACAGAGTAGAGTAGAAGAGCGGGTTGTCGCCTGTATAAGTTCGTGAGGTGGTATAATTAAGCGAGCGAGCAAACACATAAAGGTATTTAATCTGGGCCGCGGCGGCACAAAGTGATGAGCGAACGGGTTAGCGAGCAGCGATCCCGACCGCAGCCCCACCTGCCTACATTATGCCTTTGTGCAGAACTCTGTGTACGAGCTAGTCATACATAATTCTTTCAGTTTATGTTGACCCCGTGACAACATTGAAAATTGGTTTCCAACACTGTCTCCGTTTGGGGATCGAACCCGGGTTTTCATAGACGAAATAAAACCAATTCTTATCATTGGTTAGGTCAGTTACTTCAAACTTAGTTTCCAGATAACTGAACAGCATGTTATTATAAAGTTAAAAATAAAAAACTCTGCGAAAGAGTTACCCAAACCTCGCCCTAGTGTATGATTTGCATTTTTTTTTCAGTTATACTATCTTGTTTTCGAGTTCAGGTTTTTCGAGCCTATTTGAGACACCTTTTTGCAGTCTTTAGAATGTTATTGATCATGGAGACATTATACTTCGGGATTATGGTTCCGCTAAATGCATAAATCTGAGTAAATGTATATAGGTAGTAGGTAAGGTGTTGAGAAGCAAAGGAATCACACCACGTGACGAACCCAATTCGGGTGCCGACTTGCGGCCGACACGGGAGTCTATGCATATTCAATTATTCACAAGAATTTACTTAGAAGGAGATTAACATATCACCTACCTACGAGAGTACGTGATTCAAACTCCTAACTTTAACGAAATCGTACGTGAGCCATCAAGCAGACGTTATGACGTCGGTTAAGTTAATACTCGTAAATTGATTACTTTTTCAGATATCGCATATCATAACTGCAATTATCTAGAAAAAGGGCGTGAATAGAGCTGTATTTACGTATGTATGCACTCTATGGGTGACCGACGAGACCAAAATCTTTTTATCTGTTCCCATGCAAAAAATGCTTATGCAAAAGTCTAAATCACACTTGGCTGGTTTAGACAGCAGTCTTTATATGTGAGTGTTAGTAATAAATAGGAAGTCTTACATACATGAAATATGTAAGACTTTCTTTTTATTTTCTTTTAATTTAAATATTAACTAGGTTCAGAAAGTAAGGTTTTGGTGACTATTTGTATAGCAATTTTATTCCGGTTTTCCTATTCCGCGAACATCGCAATCGGTGTATTGTCACGCCGCCTATATTTCGTCATTTTGATAAGGGCGTTATCCCTAGCTATATTTCAGCGGACGCAACCCGCTGGTTCCCTGATGGAGTGGAGGCCTAACAACGTAACAACAGACCCCGTAATGCTGCCCATTGTAACACCCACCCATTGTCACTATTGTCAGCTAGATGTGGATTGTGGACTTGCGATACCTACATGTGTGTTGTATTGAAAATTGATTGGAAACTACTGTGTGGCGGCAGATACATAACTCGTATTGTAGGATGAGTAATGTGTGTTGCAGTTTATCAACATGAAATGGTAATGACCGTAAACAGTGTAACATTTAGGTTTTAATCCGGATTTGCATAATTAGAGGTAGAAATTACGTTGTAGGTACGAGAATTAATATTGGCTTTTATACCTCGAAACTATTCTTCGAACATTATAAACTTTTAATTAACATTTTTTGACAATCTGCTCAGTCGTAATGAGTCGTGCACCTTATTTTATAACACTCACTGAGTACTTTGTTTTTGGTAACCTGAAAACAAGAAGCCTCACTTACTAGTTCGCTTTAAAATTTAAATAAGTATAACAGCGTCAGGAAATCAACTAGTACAAGTAATGTGAAATTAAAACACACTGAAAGAAAACTGGACTGTCACAGGTGGGACTCGAACCCGCACCTTTCGCAAGCCGGGCGATTACTCTCCCAATTGTTGCCTGTTTCACCCTAGCTTTTTTAAATCAAGCTCTAAACCGCCACTACCTACCCATTATACCCATCGTTGTTCATGTTGGCTTGGAAGCACTTTGTAAGGAGGCAAACGCGGCACTGGTTCCGATGAGACTTGTCAAACATGTTTTAGGGTATCAGGGCAAATGAGTTCTAACGTGCAGTATAATTGACTCGTTTAAGTAGTGGCAAAGTTTCTGCCTTACATCCGAGAGGTCCTGGGTTCGAATCCCAGGTCGAGCTAAACTACTAACTACATAACTACTAACTAAATTTCTCAAAAACAGCTAAGAGTCGGGAAGGTGGCTGTGTTACACCCCCGTGCCTCGGAAAGTACGTTAAGCCGTTGGTCCTGCGCCTGATCTCTCTTCGGTCATGTCGGATTGCCGTCTTACCGAACCTTGAGAGTTATGGAACAGTGAGTGCATCTGTGTATTGCGCTCACACTTGTGCACTATAATATCTCCTGGGTAGTTGGCTGATCTGTGTTGAGATTGGCCGCCGTGGTCGTAATCGGCCAGGAGGTCTATTATTATTTTGGCTCAATATCTGTCTCGGTCTGAGGGACTCTTTTGTCTTTAATTGCTTTTTGTTTTTTTTATTGTTTCAACGAATACACCAATTACCTAGCCCCAAACTAAGCGTTATAGCTTGTGCTATGGTGGCTAGGATAACGGATAGAAATACTTAAATACATGTATAAACACTCATGCCACAGGAAAAGTGCTCGTGCTCATCACACAATCATTTGCCCCTAGCAGGATTCGAACCCGCGACAGCCGGTTTTGTAGTCTGGACCTCAGACCACTAGACCAAAGCTGTCGTCGAATATTACTAATATTATTAAACACTGACCATCTTTATTCATGTTGGCTTGGAAGCATTTAGCAAGGCGGCAGGCGCGGCACTGGTTCCGGTGCGTCTTGTCCACCGGGCAGCGGCCTTTCATCTCGCCGCCGGCCTTGCACGTGTACACCCGGTTCCTGTGTATTGACCTCTTGAAGAACCCGGAGCAACCTTTTGGAAGAAGAATTAGAATTAGAAGTTAGTAACCCGTCAAAACGTCTGTTTTATTAATTTGGTGTTGTTTGATTAACAGTGGAAATCGCACGGTAAATGATCAAATTAGGATTTTATTAGTGAAAATGCAGAAAGACAACAAATATTATGAGTGTTAAAAAAGATTTAGTGAGGTGGGTTGAGCACGAACAACTATAGTAACGTATCCGTTGCGTTTACCTGTCGTTGACTTGTCAATTTGTATGGGGAAACTGTTAGTTTCTGACGTTTGGACGACACGAATACGTTGCGAAAATGTTAGTGCTCACCTCACTGTATACAAAACTGTACAAGATAAAAAGAGCACTTCCTTGAGGTGTCCGAGACTTCACTTGCCGCTGGTGGAAAGCCAATCGGATCTCAAAGGCCTCGTGAAGCGTAGCAGATATTTTCAATAAGTACAATAAAAAAAAAGATTGACGTAGGTAAGGTACACTTACCATCACAGCTGTAAATGCCATAATGCTTGCCAGAGCTTCTGTCTCCACACACGTTACATGGGATGTCGAGTAGCCGATCACCTGAAACATTCCCATGTAAGTTTGTTATCTTGTTTTCATAAAATATAGCCCTAATAGAGTTTTATGCATTAGTTCCAAACTGTTAATATTACCCACAAGAGATGAACAACATTAATGAGGTAGGACATAATTATACTGACGACCACTTTCGTGTAAGAACGTAGGACACGATCATAAGCGTCGATAAATTCGACAACCACTTTGGTGTAATGGTCAAAAAGTTGACTATTAACCAAGAGGTCGCGGGTTCGATCCTCGCACTGTATAAACATTTGTGTGAATGAACATGTGTGTTTATACTGATCTGGGTGTTATATGTATTTATTTAAGTTTATTCGTAATATTTTATTCACTGTTAATTCTGATATTTGTAACACAAGTGCTTAAGGTAATTATTATGGGGTCAGATCAATGTCTGTGACGTTATTATATATTTATATATTTTATTGGTAGCTAGGTATCAAATTACGTTCAATGACTTAGAAGAAGTGTACCCATTTGATGTTTTCAGGAATCTGTTTTTTATATTTTTAAATGCGGTAGACTTTAGCTAGGTAAATTCGTATAGTACGGAATCTCTTCCTTTACCAGATACCTAACCATAGTCTTGTATCAATTGACACCTTTAAGCATTTGATGCTTTGAGGCTCCCCTTTCCCAAAATAGATTAGTCAGATTACACCAATCTCGCTAATAACGTTGGTGTTTTTGTTCCGTTTACCGAGCGCTTTCCCTCCGTCCCCTTTCCTTAGGTTTAAGGCTTACTGTGATACCGTTGACTTTGACAGGAGGTAAAATAAACAAGACGATATAGATTTGAACTTTTGGTTCCGACTAGCGAACCCGCAGACGTTGTAGTGCCCGTCGTTTCTCATAGTTTAAACCTTCCCTGGACTTCCACAAATATTTTTAGCCTAAAATTATTGAAATCAGTTCAGCCGTTCTCGAGTTATAGCGAGACTAACGAACAGCAATTAATTTTTATAAGGAAGATTTAATAACTAGGTATATACTGGACTACAAATCAAATTATAATTCGTACACAAATAGGTAAAGTGTACCTATTACCTACTGCAAATAATTTAACACGAGTGTGATACTTTGTGAGTAAATCTAACAGTTTTAAATAAATAATTAATTCATCAATCACACTAGAAATTAATATGAATTTCATTATAATTGTTTAAAATTGTGACTAAAGAAAAAAACTAACTTAGCAAAAAAAAGTGCCCTCAAAAAATATCGACAAACCGCCTGTAAACAATTCCCCATGTTCCATTCCGAAGCATTGAATCATGAAACGTCTTCGACGGTGTGATAGAGGGCTGCCCTTAATACGATGAATCCTTTTGAAGTAAAGATCTTTTCTTTTTTCGCAAAACGGACTTAGACGACTTTACTGTTCGTCTTTCAGGCCTTCCGAAGAAAGCCGCGAAGTGTCGTAATTATCCCCTTCTGGATGGAGTCCTAAAAGGTTTTAACTCAGAAAACCGACCAAATAGCTGAGGATTTCCCACCTACACCCTGTGCCTTATTTAATCAAGAAAGACATATGTGTAAATGTCTCAACGAAGTATAGTGTTGGGGTAAAATTAGCAAGTAATGTGATCAAAGCTCCAAACAAACAGCCATGTGTTTAATCCCATGATTATGAGAGTGATATGACGAGGCGTATTGATGGAGGTGAACGCATTGCTCCCCGAAGCGTGACTAAATGAACGCGGTGAACCTGGCGTGCCAATAATAACTTTATCACTGCATGTCTAATAGCCGTTTTACTGATTATGCAATTCAAATAATAGTAGTTTATGCAACTGATACATAATGAGGGGCCTTAAAACACGAGTGTGGTTTTATGAAACGAGCGTCAGCGAGTTTCATAATAGCATCACACGAGTTTTTTAAGGCCTAATTATGTACAGTTGCATACACTACTTTATCTACACACATATCATATTTTAACTTTTCACAATATTTTCGTCACAGCGAAAAACCAACAAACAAATGAATGACAACAGTAATGGCGGGTAATTCAATCCTCCGTCACGACGATTTTTTTTTATATCATAGACAAACGAATGAAGTCCCTATCCTCATGTCACTCGTGATCATATGTCGTGCGATTTGGATTAAAAAACATACTGAATTTGACGTTTCATATCGATAACTGCTTTAATATCAATGGATACTAGAATAGAGACCTACTTTAGTTTTGACAGCTGTTCCAAATTTAAAGTCATAACCTTACAGAAATTGATACTGTTATAACATTACAGTACAGATTTTACCTACTGCCACAGATAAGAAAGTTCTCATAGTAAAATTGGTTGTAGTAATGCTGGTCATTTCCTACGGTTTCTGAACGCATTTTAGAGCACTAATGATATGTCCGTAGATAAAGAAAGTTTAAACTCGATCGAGGACCACTATTAACAACTCATTTGATACAATTAAGTGATAGCGATTTTTGTTTTTTTTTATTCTACAAATTCTATTGATTTGGCATAAAGACCAACCTGAATTGCCTTTTTTCAATAGTTAAACTTTTTAGTGGTAATAAGTACAAAATTTTCTCAACGGAATAATAGAAAGTTTGTCAAATATTGCTTCTTGACTGGCTTTTAAATACCTACCTCCAGAGTTTAGACTACTAGCATTTAGTAACTTTGCTTAACCACACGATAGCTCAAACCTCCTCAAAACTTGGCTACAGACAAGTCCTCTGAGTCGAAAACATTTCGAATTGTTGACTAATTTGAAACACAATCTCGAGCGAAGGGTGCGAACTAACGAAGTTCCAAAACCGTCCCTAAGTTACATTATGAGAAGTCCGGGCTTTGTCCCGTCTCACTGAACTTATGCGATCTCATTTGTGTGCTAACTACGAACAATGGAGATCTTAAAACGCATACGTACTTGTATGTGTATATAAATCCGTCTTGGAAAGCTACACTAACCAAACTAATGCCTAAGAGCTTATGCTTACTGGATTGTTTCTTGGGCTTAAATACTTTTCATTAGATAAGAAAGTGGAAAAATATTTGTTTGAAAAACTTAAAAAAAACGCGCTTTAACTAAAAAATAATTTCTGAGTACTAAGAATTTATATTAAAGTACTGTAATTTGAAGCGTGGGGTGCACTTAATGTCGTTTTCATAGCTCTCTTTTTATAGTAGCCAATAATAGAATGATTTTAATATATACTATACCAAGCACCCACGCTTTTTCTACTGTAATATAAATTCTTTGTACTCAGAAATTATTTTCCCTTTTTAGTTAGCTTTAAAAGCGTGTTTTTTAGTTTTTTAAACTATTATTAATTTTTATTTTGTAGTTAATAAGGATAATGGAAAACTCTTATCAAGTTATTGCATCGAAAGTTGGTGAAAATTGAGGTCAAAAATTCCGTAACATCAGACATACATAGGTACAGCCCGAGCAAAAGAAATCGTGTTAATGAGTAGTCAAATTAATTAAATGAACGACAAACAATCCAATTTACTTACGAGTACAAGCACAGAGAAAAAAAACATGAAAAGATTTAAAAAATTACTCCTGACAATAACATGAAATGACAATCGAGATTGATAAAGTTCATATCCTAACATGTCTCGTGATAGTTACCCGTAGATAATTTATATAAGATCATAGGAAATAAGATTTAGGTTTTAATTATTTTGGTAAAAAGTAATTGAACAAGGCGAAATTACGACTGACAGAGCAAAAATCTTATTAGAAAAAAATCATTTAAAATATTTTGTAAGTTTAGTACAGGGTTAATTTTATTTCTAACTAGCGAACCCGGCAGACGTTGTCCTGCTCGTTGCTTTTTTTTAATTTCTGATCTTTTAAACCTTCCCTGGACTTCCACGAATATCTCAAGACCAAAATTATTGAAATCGGTTCAGCCGTTTTCGAGTTTTAGCGAGACTAACGAACAGCAATTCATTTTTATATATAAGAAGATTTACTTTCTCATCGTATGCGCATTTAAGGGTTAACAATCGTTATAGTTTTGAACTTTACGAAACAAATAAAATAAAAAGTTGACAAAATTAGTCTGACCAGATTTTATTAGGAAAAGTATTACTTACTTTATTTAGCAATTAGGAAATTTAGGTTTCTTTTCACCACTTAGAAAGTTGGCCGGCTGAATCACATTTAATTTTAAAACAGCTTTCTTTTAAGCAGAAAACAACAATAATTTATGATAAAGCCGTCGTTAGTTAAAAAGTTTAAGTTAATATTTTTATATAGTCATTTCAGGTTATTCATTAAAGGCTGTTGCAAAGTATCTACCTAGTTTAAATCTTGGCTTTTCAAAAGTTGTGCTCTTTTCTAACACCCTACACGGTAATAAAACAAAATTCTAAAGGTTTTTTTTTTAGGTTATAGGTCAGAAACGTTAATGTACGGAAAAAGTATTTCCCATACCTGTACCCATCCTACGGACTGCCACGGCTGGCACCCGCTGCTTCTCCCAAAACGTCGACAGCTCGCCTGCTCCTTTGCGTCTTCGGGGAAACTACACCACCTCACTTTTTTGCGCTTCGATACACATTCTTTCACTTCGTTACTTTTTTAATAAAAAAAATAAAACACAAAACATTTTTTAACATTAATGGCAAGTAACTGTTTTAAATACAAATTAAGTAAAGATAAAGAAAATATTTGATACAGGGTGTCATGAAACTTCCGATGACTTTCCCCGGTGACTTCACCACCACGTCGCGGCTTTCGACCGACTGCTCTGATAATTGTGATCTTTGAAGCCGCGGAGATCGCGAGTCACATCATCCCCTGATTACATCGAGTCCCACCCCCTGAAAGGGATGGAACTATAACGCGGGGGTGCGCGCGAGGGAGACGGCTGTGATCCCATCTTGTGTCCCGGTCCACAGGCTACATTGTCAGGGCAGCGGCTACATATCCAACCGAATACGTACACACAACATGACTTTACTATAACGCATTGTTTTTTTTTTTAAAGATTCTAAACGTTACTGCTTGCACCTAGATGTTTTAGCGTTTTGACTTGTGTAAATTTTTGGAACCATATATATAATATGGTGATACCAATTAATCCACATATTGAAAGTATTCTCTCATAACAATATATGAGTTGGCTGCATTACACGAAATCTAAAATAGTAAAAAATACGAATCAATGAAGTAGTTTTATTTCTAGTAGCGAATATTATTTTCCAAGTTTCATGCTCGGTAAAATTAACCTTTTTAGGATCCCTACCACATATATAACTTTCCCAAAAATTCACAAATCAAATCCGTAACGCAAACGTTCGTTACACTATCAGCGCGGCTAACATTAAAACGTCAAGTCGGTCACAGTCAGCCTAATTGGCTGGGCGTCGCCGGCGACCAATCACGACGCGCTGCGGCGGTGGGCGGCGCGACGAGCCACGAAGCGAACTCGCCACGTGAACGCTACACGGCTACAGCGGCTATGGCTCGTAGCATCTCGTAGTCATGTACGAGATGCTACGTGCTACGGATCTCGTAGTACATGAGGTCAGGTTGCTTGACTGATTGATGTTTCGATTTTAGCTGCTGATTGGGTTGATACTGAATATTCTGGATGGTCAAATTAGATCAAAATGCTGCATACTATTTTTTTTAATGTTAATAATATTTAACATTACGATCACAGCAGTGGAATTGTGAATGTACTAAATTTGTACTAAAAATAATGTTCTTTTTATTTCTACTATTAGTTAAAATTCAGAACTTATTATCTATATAATTAAATAATATTTTTTTGTTTGACCTATTATACGTTAAATCTTCGTTATCGCCATCGAAGCAATTCAGTTTTGAACTGGAAAACAATTTTTGTTTTATTTTATTATGCTTTGGGACATATATAGTTAAATTTATAACACATAATAAATAAATAACACACACAGTAAACCAATTAAACGGTAAAATATTGTTCAATAGCGTAAAACTAAGCAATAAACAAGTCTATAAGAGAATACAACACACACAACCTAGTTGTGCAATTGTCCCATTTTTCAAGTGTCCACTTCAGCAATGTTCGCATCACGTCGCACCAAGCACAAAATCCCGGCACACGTGACGCGGCGTGTTGTTTTTGGACGCGAGCCGTGGGATTACGGGTCGCCCGACGCGCTCGATTAGTGTGCACGACCCTAATTATCGCCGCCTATGATTCTATGGTGCAAATTTGAAAAAATAATATGGTAGATTTATTTAAAAGCAACTATCCAGACCTTTGGCCACAATCTTAGCTTGGTATGTGGTTCGAGGATGGATCATGTCTGTCTAGCAGTAAGCTAAAATATTTTTCTGACCATGCAAAAACGTGCGACGCGAACTATTTTTATATTATTTTTATGTAGTATAAATATCGCGTAACAGAATCAGAATCTTGATTATATTCGGTAATGAGGTAATATTTAGGGGTATGAACCAAATGTAAGTTCAAAAATACCAATTACACGATTTCGTTATTTTGCCACCAAGAGAGTAAGAATGTATATCTGGACAGAACCATCCCCAAAAAATCTTATATGTATGTAAAAATGAATTACTGTTCGTTAGTCTCGCTAAAACTCGAGAATGTCTGAACCGATTTGAATAATTTTAGTCTTGAAATATTCGTGGAAGTCCAGGGAAGGTTTAAAAGAACGAACGAACAGCACTTCATTTTTATATATAAGAAGAAGATTACAAAATGTAATCACAACTTGAGGCTATTACTAGAAACTAACAAATAATTAAATATAAAAAGATGTTTATTAAAATTTAAAAATGTAATATTCTTTATTAATCCTTTCTAATGAAAATTGTATCAAAATGGAATGATAATTTTGAATGAAATCATATCTAATCTTAAAAAATGTGTTCCTGAGATTTAGCAATAGCAACCCGTGGGATTTTCACACAGGTCTATACTCTCTAACACTCAAAATTAAATCAAAATTCAAATCAACAAGTACTTGGGATACCTAACGAAAATATTAAAATCCATTGTCATTCCTCGTTCCATATTGTACGCTTTAAAAAAGAAAACATATGGGCGGGTGGCAAAAAATGTAAAGGGGTGGTAGGACTAAATCACTTGAAAAACTCCACATAATACGCGCGTGACCATTCCACCGTTGGGGAGCGATTGAGGAGCTCATAAGCCCTCTTCGTAATGTAAACACTGTCTTTAAGTTCTTATGATAGCTCCCGTTAATTTGATTTGTATACGTTACAAGTTTTTTAAATAGATTTTTAAAAAAAGGATTGTAAGTTGTTTTAAAGAACTTAGCATCCAATAATGGTCGCCTGTGTCGACTGTAATACAGTAAGGGCACTTTCACTTTATTCGTTTCGTTTCGTGCCGTACCTCTGCAGTGCCGCGGCGGTAGGTTTGCCGTACGGCGCTCGCACGGTACTTTGTTTTTATACAAACCGCAACGTGCGGCAGCAGTGCGGGTACCGAGCGTTTTCGTTACTGACGCCCGCTAGTATTTATATAATAAATAATAATAAAAAATAAATGTTTCACAAAAATCACACCAATTCTCTAGTTCCAAATTAAGCTACGAGGCTTGTGTTATGGGTACTAGACAACAGATAAACATACTTAAGTAGGTACTTTTTTTTTGTAAATAAATACATATTATACATAGAAAACACCCAGACCAGTACAAACACACTTGTTGGATGCACACTTATGCTTGTACTGTGCGGGGATCGAACCCGCGACCATTGGTTTAGAAGTCCGACCTGTGGACCACTGCACCAAGCAATCGTCAAACTATATATAGTTACGAGTAACACTCGTACATTGATGAACTTCAATGGCTTCGTCTAAATATTTCTGTGTCAAATAGTCTCTTTTAGAATTGCATGAAGGAGTAATAAAATAAATACTTAACAAAAAAACTATTTTATTTAACTTATTATTTTTTTATAATTCAACCCTACACAGTACATCAATGCGTGAATGTTACGTACGAAAGTGGTTTGTGCACGTAACGACAACTCATTTAGTGGCACTCAGAGCTGAGGCCCCCGTTGAAAAGGCTCCTGCATTTGCCATCATTAGGCTCGGAGGCGGAACATCACTAAATTGAGCAGGCAGATTTGTTTATCAAGTTCCATGATAGATGTGGTCTTGGGATAACAAATACGTATAGTATTTGTCACGGTGACTATTCGGTATGTCTTTTCCTATGGGTATAATAACATAAGTTTGCAAATGCAATCGAAATATTATTCTTTCCCCAAAAATGTTTCAACTTTTTTGTTGAAAATGCTGCTTGTTATAAAATAAATGTATGTTACATTACATTATTACAAGCTTACAAACATTGTCAAACCTAAAACGTAGGTAAGTTTCCATCCATATTTTCATTTACTTTGTCATCAACCATAGTTTATATTTTAACCAAAAAATGTAATGTTGAGGTGAAGATTTGGATATCTTGCTAATGAATAACACATTATGAAGGGGTACAAGTGACTTCAGATCAAACTATCCGCTTCAGAGATTTAGATTGTAAACGACCTTTAGTCTGAATGTAGCGTTTAAAAGCATTTCATAGCCATACAAAAAATGCGTCACAGCAAGCAGCATGATGTTCCACATTCAAAACGACTGACAATGTCTTATCCACATTAGGCGTGAGTGCGTGCTTTTAGTGCGTTGCGTTCTATCGGTGCGACCGCGCACCTGTGCGGTGACAAATGAGCACTGATACTGCGAAGAATCGCGCCCGCGTTTGGCGGTATTAATTCGTCGCGCTGTCTCTTAGCGACATCCAGAGTGAAGGGCATAGTAAGGACTAGACAGGGCAAAGGGTTTTATATCATAGTAGAATTCATCGAAATATTATTTAACAGCGGTTCCCGAGATTACCCCCTACGAACATATGACGAGCAAATTCGCAAACGGCACTTTTTAGATTTACTTCAAAGATTTTTCTTTGTACCAACTTTTCCGCTATTACTTTACATGATGAAACCTTTAAGGAAGAATTAAGAATAAGTGAACGTAACTTTATATGTTTGGCTGCATGCATAATTTTATCAATATGTCTATATTTTTGCAAGTAATACCAATATTCATTCTTTAACAACTAAACTGCACGTTAGAACTCATTTGCATTTCCTAATACGCTAAAACATATTACGTCTAATATAATTCATTACGTTTCACCAAGTTCCGATTATGACCTAATTTTTTTAATAATCAGACACGAATTTCACATTTTGCGTAGCTGCGTATTACGCTTACTGGAAAATACAGTAATGCAAATTGCATACAATGTATAATTAAGCCACGTATTAATTTTTAGGCACTGTATATAGTACAGAGATATTTGTTTTTTTGTGATAAGAATTCATGTTGCCAACTAAAATATTAATGCAGCAGAAAAAAAATAGACACACCGGTAAGATTCCCATGGACGCGGGTTCGATCCTTGCTCAGACAATAAATTTTTTCTACTGCAAAAATATTAAGAGATCTATTTATGTTGGTATATATACATTTAATTCCGATTGGCCTGTCTATCCGTTCCTAAGTGGCAGGCAGCGCGTAGAGGCACTTAACCGGTCGCCGGCGGCGGCTCTGATTTATGTCCCTGCGACAGCCAGCGTGACAATTTATTTCAATTAGCGCTCCGCCCCGCGGCGGTCTGCTAAATTAATATTAAAACCCGCGTGCCTCATGCCTGGCGGTATTCGCTCGGTACAACTATATCCATCCCACTGTTTGAAAAGTTCACTCAATTTCATAATTCGATATGGAATTTCGGCTGATATACAGGTTGCTTTGAAAGCGGAGGACTTGCGTATTGTTGTTATAATGATACATTAATAACGCCTATTTATCGACCTAGGGAAGAAGGTAGGGCGATGTTGAACAGTTATCAAATGATGAATGTAGTTTAAATAAAATTAAGTACCTACATTTCGTTCTTCTTCTTATCGTAACGGCGTAGGCATAATTTTATTTTTGAAGACCAACTCAGCCACAGACAAAACATTGTCACGTTCGATGCCATAAGACCATTATGATGAATGATGGTTTTTAGTTCTTGTTTTACATTTCCCTACAGGAATACTGGACTGGTGTTTAAAGCGAGTACAAGTACCCTGTATACAGGTGATCTCGAAATCCACAGTCTTGACTTCGTATACATACGATTCTAATTATAATGAATAATTTAGACCTAGGCTGCGCAGACAATTACACTGAAAAAACCATAATTAAGCACAAATTTTAGGTCAGTTTTAGCGTTGCTCACTATTTCATGTTTCCCGACCCAAGCCTATACACATAAGAATTCTTTCCTCAATCATTATGCCTCATAACGCACTAGTTTTGAGATCAAATTTTCAGCTCCCGCAGTGAACGTGTTAAATAAATAAATAGGCACGATTATTAAGCCCATTTTAGCCTTTCCCACCAACTCATGTTTTCGAACCCAAGCTGAGATCATACACATAAGAATGTTCCTCAATCAAATACTAAAGTGTTTACACACAAAATCCCGTCATTTGGCGCCACTCATTTGCGCTAAAAGCGTGGCAGGCGTTCGCCGCCGGCTCTCTAAACAAGCGGCGGTCGCGAAAAAGTCCTTTTAAAAATGTCCCGGCACGTACGATGGGAAGGCACCCATTACTGAGAGTGCCGACTGTTGGTCTAAAGATTTACGTGCAAACGTAAAATCAAAGGCGAAATTAAAGTGACTCGAATGTGGTGTTCTATCGATGCGATGCCTTATCAGGCTTTGGTGTGTCTACCGTTTTATAACGTTGCGTTCTTTTTACGAACTCTTTGTATGCCGACGTTATATCTTCAGATTGCTAGGAAATGATATGGGTATGGGGATAGAATCTAATCAAAACAGACTTGAGAAACAGTGCAAAGTTATTTATTTATTATATTAAACTTGAACTAGAAAGAGAACTAGGTTTTTATCATTCATAGAGTTATTTCGTTTGGATCTTTCATACATTGATGTATATTCAATTCATAATCTTATGAAACAAACTTAATATTCGTAGTCACACAAATCGATTCGTAATCAACTCAAACCGCGTTTAATTATCTAAATATATGAAATTCAAATGTGACTGACTGACTGACTGACATAGTGATCTATCAACGCACAGCCCAAACCCCTGGGCGAATCGGGCTGAAATTTGGCATGCAGGTAGATGTTATGGCGTAGGCATTCGCAAAGTAAGAATTTTGATAAATTCTACCCCCAAGGGGATAAAATAAGGGTAGCAAATTTGTATGAAAATCGTTGGAAAAAATTTAAGTCCACGCAGACGAAGTGACGGGCGGCCGCTAGTCAATATTTAATTTTCACACAGATCAATATTTCAACATACGCTTTTTTATATTACTATTATACCTGATTTCACATTATATCAGCACGCGATCGCCCTTGCCTACGCGCTGCGTTTAGTCTCTGGTACGTTCGCGAGATTAGTGATGAGGGGAACATATATATCGATGCCTTGCAAAAATATATCGACGTTCTGGTACTCATCGGCTCCGTGTATTCGGGGCACCATGCGGCGCTTGGGCGCGAACCCTATGGCAGGCACGCCCGTGTTGCGCAGCTGCGTCATGTCGGAGGTGGCCGGACACACCACTGGCACCAGGTTGTATCCGCTGGAGAGAAATGGCAACTTTAGATCGTGCAAGCTTGTACTTACATCCGTAAGGATTAATAGGACTGTTGATACTGAAATCTCGTTGGCAAAATACTATTATTTTTTTTAATAGCCACTTTGCAACATTCGTACTAAACGATGAAATAGCATCCAGGTTAGGACTGTGTAATAAAATTAATTAGTAGGTACCTACCTAGGATTCCAATTTAAGAATATAGATTACCACGAAGAATTTCTCGAACTTTTGATCTTTTGAGAAAAAAAGCAATGAGACTTCATGCAACTTTAAATTTTTTAGTTTCTCTTTAGTTTGAAAATAAACCTATTTACTATTTCAAATTTTTGCCTCGACTTTTCTTATCATAGTAAAAAATCTACTCACAGATTAGTGATAGTTTCATTCATAGTGACCCAGTAAAGGTTGGTTTCATCTATCGGCGTCGGTAAAGATTCCATTTCTCGTCTATAGAAGTTCACCGTGGTGCCATTGCCAGCGAAATCCGCCCAAGAATATACCTTAAACCAAGAAATACTTTATTTTACTACTTCGTTCAATCTAAAAATCTCTAAATATAATTTGTGTAAGAGCATTCCTTTTCCGCCAGCCTGGATCGCGGTGCTAGGACCTAAAAAATTGATTGAAGCACCGTTTTAAAGATCTCGGCGAGTAGATTGGGCCAAAACTCTTACATTTGTTAAAACTTGAACGCGGAAGAAGTAGTGGGCGGCCGCTTGTATAGCTAAATATATCTAATGTCTTAGTTTTTTCTTTAAAGAAATTACAGAAAACAGACAAATCACGGTAGAGGGTTGTACGTTAGTGACAAACGCGGTGCGGCAAGCGAGATGAGCGTGAACAAAACCCAAAAATAACATATCTCGTTTAGGTACATACAGCTTACGTGACAATAAAATTAGCCATAAACTTGTATGACATCACATAGCGTCAAATATTTACGACTAGCAGCTTTAAAATATTGTGAAAAGTGTGCAAAGATATGAATATTACTTTTATTTTTAAATAGATTACATAATTTTAAAATACTAAATATTAAAATTGTAGCATTCACATACCGTCGACAACATTTCTGTGGCATTCACTTCAGGTGCCAGTCTCATGTCAGCCACCAAGGTGAACGTTTCTGGTATTATATTTGGAGCTAATCCACCCTAAAACAAGTAATTAATTAATTATTTCTTGGGTAATTTTATATAGGTAGTTTATGAATATATCATAGTACATAACGAATCTTTGGGAACAAAGTGTCACTTCTAGATGTTTTCCGATTTTACAGGCAAATCTAAATATGTTTTTTTTACGTATTTCTTAAATAACTCTAAAATGTTTTAGAGTAACGTGTTTTTAATAGTCTTACATAGATAAACTATTCATCAACATTAATCACTATTTAAAAAAATAATTATATAAGACTATTTTGAAAAGCAAGCCATAAACTCTTACTTACTTTCCCGTTTAGTAGGGATAGGGATTAGTTAGAGAAGTAAATTGTCACTTGTAAACAGAAGAAACGTTTTGGTTTCAATTAAAAAAAGTTTTATTCTTCTTTGTTTGTTGCTTCTTCATTTATTATAAGTGACGTTATGTTTTCAGCAGACAGTTAACAAGATTTGGTAGCAATGTCATTTTTATTTACAAGTTGCGGTAATATTGCAAGAATTTAATAAACAATCATGTCATTACTTATCGTGGTGCCGTTCTGTCACATATATCACACTTCGGCTTCTGCCAACCTACGGATATCTAAATATGGAATGGATATAGATATGGAAGAGCGATTTTTTTTATTTATTACAAACACACAATACCTTTAAGCCATTTCGGGTTTATTTGTAACACCCCGTATTCTAAAAAAAGTTCTGTTCTCAGCAGGAATGTATACTCACATTGATCATATTAATGTTAAGAGTTGTGTAATTTCCGTAATCTGAAGTAGGCACGGACCTTAAAGCTCTTTCAAGGGGCTTCCTGTACCTCATCATGACATTGATTAACTTTTGCAACTGAAAATGAAACCATTCATAAATCCTAATTAAAAAATAAACAAACCGTTTTATGTCGATCGCCGTATAGGTAACAACATCTTAACCATGCTCAAGTACAAACCAACCTAAGTATAGAACCAAGACTCCAAACCCCAAGCATTTATAAGGCGGTCCATATTTAGTAGAACTAAAGAAGTAGGTAGGTTGGAAACGCTATGTATGATTTTTTAACAATCGTATTTATTTGTAGTATTAATCGCCATACCATTGTTATAGTAAAATATTTGCTTTGGATTTATTCTGTATCCAAGAATAGTATAAGCAATAACAACACCATAAAGATAATATGATTTCCTGTTTGAAGAAATTCTCTAAGCAAGTAGAGATTTTCTCTAATAAGTATTTTTCCTATACCTTTCTACCTATTGTTATTTTTTGCTTAAGTTACATCGTGTAAGTTTTGGTTTCGATCTGAACTTATTACAAAAAGTTTACCTTTTTCATAGCGACATCAGCTGGCATTGATGATCCGTGCCCACCGCTCCCGGCAACTGTTATTTCAATAGCTGCAAACAAACGAACTGTTAAACGATTGATTATGGCGTTAGGTAGGTAACCTAAGACAACTGCATATGTTTTTACATAAAAACAACAGGAACATTACAATTTATAACCTAAAACTCAGAAATGAATACGAGAACTTGACACTGGGACAACTAAAAACAAGTGGATGTGTCATCGTAGTCGTGTAGAATCAAATGACCAATTATTTCTAGGATTACATACCTTACCTACGTATGATATGGCAAATCTTATGGTGCTTCAAGTAGTTTCTCATGATGGTAGACTCGAACTTGATATCTCTTTTTGAGTGGCTAAACGAGCTCATTGTAACGCTACCTTACTTCGAAAAAGCGTACCAACCACCTGTTCTACTGTATATTTCTGTGTAATAATAATTTAAAAACTTACACCAAGCCCTCCTATCTTGATAGGTAGCGTAAATATCGTCGGTTGACGAAGACAATCCTTCGTCTAAAGCGAATCCGATATTCAACGCTCTGTACTCTGGTGTTTTTAAAAACGGCCTTATACCATTAAATCCACCTGTTTCTTCATCTGTGAAAAAATAACGGGAAATTCAATTCAAATCAATTCACTTTAAACTGGCTGGTATTATTTTCTTATTCGTATTAACGTCTCAAATCCATTGTTGAATATGAATATTTACAGATCGTTCCGTATTCACAATAGATGGGTATTGTAATTGAATGAAGAAAAATCAAAAAATCTAAGTGTGTTCCGCTAAATTTGTATTTGCATCACAATAAATTATGTTTGCAGCAGGCAAAGCGACTTAAAATACTTAGTAATTGTCCTAAGAATCTTCGAGATTTAAAAAGAGAGGACATGTGCGTGTTGCAGGTTTAAAGAGGCTTCTTTCAAAACTACCAGCTAAGCAACTGTGACTGTAGATTCTAATTTAACCAATCATACATCAGGGTCCGTTTGGTTCCCAAAAACCATGCTTTTTACACTTAGAGGCACAATTAATCGGTCAGCTCCATTTGGAAATACCTTCTAAATTCTATCAGTTCGTAGTTATTTAAATACAGTAGAAGTTTTGTTAATGTCTCCAAGACATTCCACAAAAATAGTGGTGGAGGTGCCCCCGAGAACTTATTTTTTGTATCATAATAGGTTACGTTATGGATTTTCAGACCGAATGTGTTTTTGAAAGCTACTAGTATTTAAGCCCCGGGTACATTAATACGCAGTTATCGTGGATAGGTCATTGAATAGACCGGCGACAATAGTGCCCCTGAGATAGTTTTATTTAGATTTAGTTTATGTTACTTACACTATTTAGCTGTAAATTTATGTATTTCAGTAAAATCTACACTACCGAAAAGTAAAATAAAATCGTATTTGTACGGAATGATATCTTGTGTTAAGATTGACCTCAACTCTGGGTTGATTGTACCGAAAACATGTGTTTAATATTACCCTTTTATATGTGTTGTTAAAAATGTCTTTATGAAAAGACATGTTTATGAATAAAAAAACTATTTAATAAATATTTAAAGTCAGACGAGATAGACAGTGCATCACGCAAAGTATTGGCAATCGCACTATTGACCCGTAGTACTTTTGTACCTGGTTTACCCTACCTAATACTTTTATTAAGAAAGGTAGCATAAGTTACATAGCCATTAATTATATCTTTGACGAAAATGATATACAATACCAGTAATTACCAGGCATAAGGGTGATGTGTAGCGTACGTTGTAGGGTGACATTCTTTTCGTTGATTTGCCGCACAGCCTCTAGGTACTGTATGGCTATATCCTTGGTGTCCTGAGCACCACGACCGAAGATGTTACCCTCCTCGTCCACTTGCGCTTCGTATGGTGGATAGGTCCATTCTGACTGAAGGTTGACAAGACTGATTTATTTCGATTGACGAAACAACTGAATCTAATATCGATGTCGGTTGTAAAAGGTACTGGCCATAATTAAAATAGCCTACCTAAATTTAACACAAGAACGCTTATGAACATGTCGATTTTAAAGAATCTTTGAGAGTAATATATTGCAACAACAGGTGGGTCGATTTTTCTGACGGCCTATTTTGTACTTATAAGTGCTTTCAAGTTTCAGCTGAACAATAATAGTCCTCCTAGCCGATTTCGACCACGGCGGCCCATCTCAACAGAGATCAGCCAACTGCGCAGGAGATATTATAGTGCACAAGTGTGAGCGCAATACACAGGTGCACTCACTGTTCCATTACTCTCAAAGTTCGGTGAGACGGCAATCCGACATGACCGGAGAGAGATCAGGCGCAGGACCAACGGCTTAACATGCTTTCCGAGGCACGGGGGTGTAACACCGTTAACTTCCCGACTCCGAGCTGTTTTTGAGATATTCATAACAGAAAATCTCAGAAACAATTTTGGCTCGACCTGGGATTCGAACCCGGGACCTCTCGGATGTAAGGTAGAAACTTTGCCACTACACCAACGAGGCAGTCGAACAAGAAATTCAATAGCCAAAAGAAAAAATCGATGTCAGTTTAAATTAAACAAAACCTTTATAATGGATTTATGGCTAATTTTTACTTAATACTGTAATTCACCGTTGCTGTTATATTTGCTTTCTATTTTAATTATTTTTTAATCTTAAAACACATTATTAGCCGCCGCGTTAAATACATCACTTATGATTTCAAATGTTTGATTATTGAGTTTCGAGCTACCCTGCTCTCGAAGCTTCAACTCAACAATCAATAACAACATTACGTCAAAAGTTGGTTCTAAAATGTGCCAACAGATGACTTTGGTCGTAGTTATCTCACGCTAGCGACGTATCTTAAGTTGATATAAGAAATTTACTGTACCCTTTTTTGAGTATCTGTCGACACAATATACCGTTGTCTGCAAAGCAACCTAGCAGTCATTCCCTCGCCTGTGACTTGTCAAACAAGGGTTTGTAAAGCGCTAGCTAGACCCGAAAATACTAACGAATCACACGCGCCAAGTGAATGGGCGAGACAGTAAAATTATTCTCGGCCGAGACAGTATTTATTTATTATACAGACAGCACTTGCCAATCTGTTCACACTAGCGAGCACTCGACCGAGTGTGATCAAGGCATTAGGGAGTATGGCTTCTGGTACGATTTTCTGAAACACTAGAATGTTATTGCATGCCAACGAATGCATACTTACCGGCACAGCCGCAACAACGTCCATGTGGGAGTTGAGCATAATGCTGGGTAGTTCGGGGTTCGCACCCAGGCGAGTCAACACGACTATCAGCTTGCCAGCTGGCGTATACACCGCGAACTCCAAGCCTGCTTCGGCCGCCTGCCTCTTCCAGAATTCGACACCCTCTTCTATGGAATGATATACACATTAATGTACGGTTTGTCAATATAATCTTCCTATAGCTTGTCTTTTGAGACGATTTTCCTGCCGAAATACATACACACTAATGCGAATTGATAGTATTATAAATAAATAATAGTTAATTGTTCTAGCCGAAAAATTAACTATGAATTAGGTCTAAGTAGGGGAACCTGTTGTACCTTGGCACTATGTGTACCTAGGCCACTGGGCTCGTTTTCAAATATTCGCGCGATACTAAATTCTACTGTTTATGGTATTCGATACGTCACTACAGACTATTCAATGTGAAGTTAGTCGCATACCGCCATTAAGCCGGTGTTTGGTGTTATCGACGCTGAAACTTTTTTTGTGTGAAAAAGTAAGTATTTCTAATATATTTTGAAGTCTAATAGTTTTAAACGTTTTCTAATAGTCACTTAACTGTTATATGCTATCGGTTCTTTGATTTAACAAGTCTCAACACAATAAAAAACTTACGAGATACTTAACCTCTAAACTATATAAAATCCACCGTTTTAGTGAAGTTGGAGTAGTGTTGTACCTCGGTCACTGTCGATCAGCTGTACCTTGGCCAGTGGCCAAGGTACAACCTGGATGTTGTACTTTGGCCAGGAGAATATTTTATTAAATTATTTCACATTTACGTAATAATATTCCTAATCAAATCTATATATATAAAATTCTCGTGTCACAATTAGTGATGTACAAGGCTCGAGGCTTCCGAATCCTTTTGCCGAGAGCTCAGAGTCGTTTACAGGGCTAGCCTCATTTATATGAAGCTCGACGACTCGGAAGCCTTTTTGAGAGCTCGAGCCTTTTTGAGAGCTTGAGCCTTTTTGAGAGCTCGAGCCTTTTTGAGAGCTCGAGCCTTTTCGAAAGCTAGATTGATTACTTTGCACTTTTTATTTAGATATTTTATTTATTTACAGCTTTTAACCGCGACTTCGTCCGCGTGGATTTTGAAACTTGAACCCCTAATTTCAATCCCTTAGGGGGTGAATTTTAAAAAAATATAAATAGTCAAAAATATAATATGTTTAGATAATGTGGCTATTTATATTATATTTTACTTAGTTACGGATATATTAAAGTCATATACATAAACTTGAGCTTTTATTGAAGGCTTGCGTTCATTTTGAGACTCGAGCTCTTTTCACGGCTCGAACTCTTTTCACGGCTCGAGCTCTTTTCACGGCCCGAGCTCTTTTATAGCCTCGAGGCATGGCTCAGAGAGCTCGCAGCTCGGCTAAGCTCGGGGCACCGAGCCTACCGAGCTCACTGAGCCTTGCCATTCCGCCTCGAGGCTTCAAAAACAGGGCTCGACGCCTCGAGTCTTGTACATCACTAGTCACAATGTTTGTTCCCGTACTCCTCCGAAACGGCTTGACCCATTCTTATGGAATTTTGTGAGCATATTGAGCAGGTCTGAGAATCGGCCAACATCTATTTTTCATATCCCTGAGTGATATGATAAGGGTTGTCCACAATAATTTATATGGCAAAACAACGTTTGCCGGGTGAGCTAGTATCTTTATAAATTAACTAGCTGTCCCGGCAAACGTTGTTTTGCCATATAAATGTTTAAGGTGGACAACCCTTATCACTAAGGGGTATGAAAAATAGATGTTGGCCGATTCTCAGACCTACTCAATATGCTTACAAAATTCCATAAGAATCGGTCAAGCCGTTTCGGAGGAGTACGGGAACAAACATTGTGACACGAGAATTTTATATATATAGAGATAATACTGTGTACTGTAATAAACCGAATAAAATGATTTTAGTTAAGAACACTTGATAATTTGCTTAAATTACCCCCAAATTTCAATGTGTCCTAGGTACAACGTTCTACTGGCCTAGGTACATAGGGTATGTTGTACCTTGGCCTCATTTCCCTTTTTTTTTTAAATTTAAAAATATTATGTAAGTATTAAATATATATTTCTGATATTTTTTTGGTGAGTACCCAAATAATTGACATTTCAAAATATGCGAATATGATTTGTGTGCTGCACGTCAAATCACAATAAAAAATATATTTCTAAAAAACCGGCCTAGGTACAACAGGTTCCCCTACATACTAATGCACTAGATAAGAATGTAAATTTAAAAATATATACCGTAAAGGTATTATTTTATGTTGCTGTACCCTGCTGGGTACCTATACTTACTTGTGGTGTATATTTGCAATGAATCGATTAAAATGAATACGAGGGTAAATTTCAACAAGTAGATTTTTTTTATCACTTCGGTGAGATTTTTTATTTCAATGCTATTCTACAGATTTTTGATGACAAATAAAAGTTTAACCCATTATATAACATGTGTGAGAGCGGGCAACAAATATCATTAAAATTCAGAGAAATATTCAAGATTGAATTTTTATAGGTCCACCGAAATTAAAAGTATCCTCCGAAATGATAAAAATGTCCACCGAAATGAAAATTTGTCCACTGAAATGATATAACTCTACACCGATATTATTAATGACCACTGGAATGATATAGCTAAGAGCAAACCGAAATGCAAGTTGGGGTTTCTTACATTGTTATTTATTCAGTTTATACTAAAACGCTCTGATTAAAAGTACGATTTTTACAGGTATGTACTGTAAACTATTCTTATAGGTAGGTGATATAAATAAAACTTCTAAAATAATCAAATCAACTTTTTTATTTTTGATCACAGCAATTATCTCTTTATTTCACTAATCAGCCTTTTTTTACTATATATAAGTATGTACTCGTATGTATTATTATTTACTCGTTAGCTTATAGATATTTAAGTCGCAAGTATTATAATGCTTTAATAATATGTTATTAAAGCATGCACGTGGCTTATATCCCGCAAGGGGTAAGCAGACCATCAAAGATCCCATATTAATTTTATTACATACTATTAATAACATGAAACACTGCATTGATAAACAGTGATAGAAATAGACTCACTGACAAACAAACATCGACAATAATCACATTTACAGTAAGATAATAATATACACACATACATATTTACTACCACATTACCTTACTACTCCTATACTATACCTGCCTACCTACCTTCACTCACATACAAAACAGCGCAAAGATGAACAAAGATAGAGAAAGACTATCAGACCAACAAACATATTTACATTTTCATTATTAGTAAGATATCAAACCACCAAACACGCACGTCACGAACAAAATACCAAATAAACACAATAATTCTGACTTCTTCTAGGTTAAAATACATTTCGGAACTATGAATAAATATTTGAGACCGGGATCCCTGATTTATCATTTCAGAGGTGTATTTCATTTCCGTGGACTGTTATCAGTATTACAGTCCACCGAATCCTCTGAAATGATAAAACTGAAATGATAAAATGTACCTTAAATTTACATTATCTCTAGAACCAAAATCAGTATCAAAATATCAACACTTCTCAAACTAGCAGTCCTTACGGCGAGTTTAATGCACAACTTTGAAATAAATTAAATAAATCTAACACGAGTTATAACGGCTACCGAAATGAATTTTTTTTTGTCCCCACATCACTGAAATGATAAACTTCGTTTTTGGCGGGAAACCACAACACGTCACGACCGGTGCGTTCGCGCCGCGGGCTTAAGCCGCACTGATCCGAGGTGGGGAGAGGAAAGGGGAGCACAACAGGCGCCATGTTGACGGAATTTCTCTACGATTAATACTGTCCTCTAAAATGATAACTTTTCGCCGGACAAAAGTTGACTGGTTGTCAAATCTATAACAACGTAGTTAAATAAACAAAAATAGTTTTTGTAGATAGATAATATAAACTTCAATGAAATTAAACTATACTTACATTCAATTAATTATTCGTATTTGCAGGAAAACTTATTTTGTGAGTCGAATAGAGTTTAGGACAGGTCACTGTTATGATAAAATGACACTTTCTAATTTTTTTTCGCATGTTATCCGATATTGTAACTCAACAATTTTTTTTGCCAAGGTAGAGGAGGTCTTATTCTACTAAGAATAAATATACATAATCCTATATCAGCATCTTGTACACCCGTTCTCACGTTTGCCGTGTGTTTTTTCTGTTTGCGCAATTCACCCACGAAATAACTGAACAAACACTTACTGAGAAAACATTACACATTTTATCTAACTAATGAATGAACAAAACTGAACCGTTGATTCGTGATATGGCTTAGTGTTCCTATTAAACGTAAGTATTATACTGCATTATTTTTTGTTTTCTTGGAATTAAGGTAAATGAGCCGTTATCAGATCGGTCGGAGCGTTGCCATTGTTTTCGTGAAAAGCATTCAATAGTAAATTTAAATAACCAACTAAATTCATTTGATATCTACATTTTTTTATCACTGTAACGCAATATTTATATTAGTTGCGAGTGCGACTCACGTAAGTTTTCATCCCGGCTTGTATCTATTCGTAGATATTCTCTAAATCTAACTACCGCCGGGTTTTGCAACTGCTTCTGAAGATCTTGTGATGATGGACTGGCACCAAAGGTTGTGCTAATCAGTAGTGTGAGAAACAGCATCTTCGCCATGAACGACATCTCACTGTAACAACCAAAATAATAAAAATGCGCACTGATATCGGTCCATCCGTTCGGGAGGTACGATGCCATGAACACACACAAACAGAAAAGGGGTCAAACTTATTACACCTCTTTTTTCGTCGGGGATTAGGTACTACCCAGAATAGTTATCATTGCGCCTGCACATCTTCGCCTCACATTCAAAAGCGTTGGACTGCCTCGTTGGTGCAGTGGCAAAGTTTCTGCTTTACATCCGAGAGGTCCTGGGTTCGAATCCCAGGTCGAGCCAAAATTGTTTCTGAGATTTTCTGTCATGAATTTCTGAAAAACAGCTCGGAGTCGGGAATTTGGCGGTATTACACCTCCGTGCCTCGGAAAGCACGTTAAGCCGTTGGTCCTGCGCCTGATCTCTCTCCGGTCATGTCGGATTGCCGTCTCACCGAACTTTGAGAGTGAACAGTGAGTGCATCTGTATTGTGCTCACACTTGTGCACTATAATATCTCCTGCGTATTTGGCTGATCACTGTTGAAATTGGCCGCCGGGGGTCAAAATCAGCCAGGAGGACTATTATTATCTTTCAAAAACATTTAATTAGTAACTACAAAAGCATACTGCTTTCCAGACCTAATTCAGACCGAAACATTACCTAGTATTTAGGTATCCAGGACTACTAAGTACCTTTGAATAAAATGGTATACAAGTCTCAAGAAAGATATCTTCTCATCCTATCTGACTTAATCTGACTTTTAAGTGGACAGATAACTACACAAATCAATAAAGTGTAGAGTTTGTTGGTGTATTTATATTTTTATGATCTCATAATCAAGGTAATAAAGGAATCATAGATCTCTATGATAAGATTAAGTAAAAAATAATAGTTTAAAAAACTAAAAATAATTTCTGAGTACACGGAATTTATATTACAGTAGAGTAAAAAGCGTGGGGTGCTTCGTATAGTAGTATGTGAAAATCATCCTATTATTGGCACGTATAAAAGTATGAAAACGTCATAAAGTGCACCCCACGCTTTTTACTCTACTGTAATATAAATTCCGTGTACTCAGAAATTATTTTCTCTTTTTTAGTTAGCAATAAAAGCGTGTTTTTTTAGTTTTTTAAACTATTATTTTTTTTATTTTTTTTAGTTAAATCTCCAAATTATTGCATTGTCATTGGTACTTAATCACAGATTACTAAATAGTTACTACACTTAATGTGTTAGTTAATAGTGACATCTATTGGCAAAATACAGAGCTTCTAGTGCAAATCAATTGCATCAGTTAAAACTGCATAGCATTAGCAGCGACATCTAATGATTGCTATCGAAACTAACTAGCTAAGCGAACGCTACTAGATACTTTCGTAATATTTGTGAAAGAGATGGCGCCGTGCGGAAAATGTAAGAAGGCGATTTCAGCAATATTAAAATTAATTTTATTTTTTTAGTTAATAAGGATAATCGAAAACTCTTATCAAATTATTGCATTGTCATCGGTCCTTGACCCCTGTGCAAATTTCCATGTTAATCAGATTCCTAGAAGTAGGTGAAAATGAAGTGCAAAGATTCCGTTACATACATACATAGTTACATACAGGTCAAGCTAATAAAAGCGTGTTAAAAAGACATTTGAACGTTAGTGCCCAAACTGCTCAAGTTTTACCTCATCAAAACTTTGGTTTTGTCGTTAAATGACACAATTTTGAGTGATCTCCGTGATCCCATTGATCACATCCCGTGAACCTTCCCGCACCGGTGGATTGGTCGACTAGGACCGATTTTATGGCCGGCGCGATCACCGGATATAATTCCGCTGGATTTCTTTTAATGGGGCACCCTCAAAGATATTGTATATTGAACACCGATTTCCGCATATGAAGAGTTGCGAGAACGAGTTCGAGAAGCAGCGCAACAAATATCTTGATCTGGCTATTTACGCAGAATCAAACAATCGTTTATAAAAAGGTGTAGAGCAATATTATAACGGGGGCCCCCCGCCAGTTCGAACATTAATTAAAATAATAACTGAATAAATATTAAAACGATGTTGTTTTATTTAATTTTTCGTTATAAATGTTTCATTTATAAGTAGACACAAGCTACATTCCATAAAAACCGCTCTGTGTGCAAATGTAAAAATATTTTAATTACTATTAAAACATAAAGTCATTTTTTAAAGTATTTAAAAAATACGATTCCTAGCTATGACATCACAAAAAGCCAGTAAACCTAGACTTATGATACCAATTTAGAATCTAAATTTGATGTATTTTTAAAGGGCACCAAGAGCTTCGTAAATTTTTTCATACTACAACTAATTAAACATTGAGCTTGAATAGTTATTTTTTTTGGGTTTTCTACCTTGTAATTTGTTTTTTGATTATTTAATTAGAGAGCTAAACTATGTCGCGTGAGTTTGAAAAACCAGCCAAGTGCGTGTCGGACCACGCATAAAGTAGGGTTCCGTAGTCAATTTTGGCACCGCGCTGTTTTGCATTTCTTGCATCATCATTCATCATCTCCCTAGCCGTCATCGTGTCATCAATTCATCATTGTAAAGTGTATTTTTAATTATTTATAATTTCGAAAGTATTCATCACAGGATACCCGAAACAATTTTAAATAACAGTTTCTGTGCCTTTTTCTTTACGTGAGAGATTTGAAGTTTATAGGTCCAAGACTTTAGAAATTACAGGAGGGGGACACCGTGTAAACGGTTTTGGCGGGCTATAACTCGCAAAAAGTGTTGTATGGAAACCTTATCTTATTTTCATAGTGCTTTTCAACAATACCCCACAGAAGGGGGTGCACTCAAAAAAAAAATTCACCCCCCCCCCCCTTGACATGTACCCTTAAAAAGGGGTCATTTAAATTTTTCGTATTTTAAAAAATGAGATCTATATGTGAAGTATCCTCGAACCAAGTTACATGCAAATCGGCCCATAAACGTAGAAGACGGACTGAACGATCTTATAAGGGTTCCTTGTCGGACTACGGAACCCTAAAAAACACATAATGAAATGACCTTGTTCCAGAAATGGTACGAGAAAATCCACCTGTCGTTAGATTTTCTCATCAAAATTCAAAAAGTCAAAAAATACGAAAAAAAAATTTCATGGAAACCGTGATATTTTTACTAAAGCTAAAAATTGAGAGAAGGGGGAGGTCATGGTGTGCCTTATCAATGGATAAAGGTTGATCCATTATTTCCCGGACAGGCTCGGTCTTCAAATACAGGGTATTTGCAGACCGAGCTAGAAAGTCATAACTGAAATTTTGGATGTAACTAAATAAGATGTAAGACTTCTTGCAATGAACGAGCCCTATAACTAATAACAAATAAAACAACCATCGTTATCAGGAGCAGATGCTTCTACTAAAAAAAATTGTAAGATCTACAAAAAAATATAAAGTTTGTATGTACTTACGAATTCATGAAGTTCGAACGGTACAATGGAATAAATCTCCTGGCGCCAATGTGTCCGTTCAACGGCAAAGCAGTTATCATACTGCGTGTGAACTGTGGTGTATGGCAACAAGCCATGTGAACAAAAACCTGCCAAGTGTGTTCCGTACTATTCGCGGATATTAAGTTTTGAATACGAATTTGAATAAACTATAGGATGGGTGCTTAATCTAGAAAGGCAGTCTTTTCAATTTATAACTTATATTACGCCTCCTTTAGAAAATTGACTTGGGTCTTTGAGTTACTGTTTTAGGTATGGAACTCTAAACAAGGGATAAGTTTATTGCTAGGGTTGTCAAAACATCCAGATTCTTTATGATTAGTCAGCACAGGTACAACTATCTTACAAGAGAATCTATCTTTATTAATACCATTCGCGTCGGTGTGGCACATACTTTACAGGTACGTACTCGCTACTTGAATGATTATTTCATTGAATCCATCCTATAAATAATTATATTAGAGGACCTATCTTCTAAAGACTGTAGAAATAATGTTAGCTTGCTTGCACTCTTGTACTTTCTGAACATTTGTTTATATTAGGTCGGTACCTACTTATGAAAAATGTATGTTCATAAATCTTGCAAATAATAAAACTGGTTTTTGAATTTCACACACAGGCGTAGCTTTGAGTTTTAAGAGAGATCTATTTTTGTTCCTGTAGACATTATTACGTACTTGACCTACAGAGAATAAGTAGCTAGCGCTGAAATATTCGATCTGAATAGGTTGCCGATTTAAACGTTCTACTTTAGGTTGATTAATTCCAAACAAAAAATTCATACTTAAATACTAATTTATTTTCCCTTTCATAAATTCAGTTGTTTTATCCGTAATTTCAGTCATTCCCGAACTGAAGTCTTCAAGCATTGGGAAATCGTCTTGTTCCATAGATGAATCGTTTTCCATCAATTTCGCTGCCTTCTCTTTGTACCCACACACCTCATCTAGTGCAGAATAAACACACTTCTTTTCTATTTTTGAGAGAATTTTCTTGTCGTGAAATGAGTGATTGTGTAGGTTTGCTCTGAAAATAAAATCAACGTTTACCTAATTGCGTGCTGTCACACAAGTATGTTCAACTAGTGTTCCCCTGCGGCTTTGTCCGCACAAATATTGCCTGTATCACTCACGGAAACAGGGCAAAGTATTTTTAAAGTCGGTTATTTAGTTACAGATTTTACATCTTCTGTAAACTAACATTACGAAAATGCTAACGGGTTATTAGGCCCTTGTGGGATTCGTACTTCTATCAAACTTTTCGCAATGAGAAGAACAGTGAAAAAGAGATAGATGCAAACAAATAAAACAAAAGCAGTAAAGCAGTAACAAATTTCAACAGGCTTTGCCAATATGCCTGGGTGACCGAGTGGTACTGGACTCCCATGGACGCGGGTTCGAGCCCCCCCTCAGACAGTTGATTTTTTCTACTGCAAAAATACTATCTGAAATGAAACCAACCTCGATAAAACGACGTTTCCTTTAGTAACAACGAAGGCCATGCACTTGTGGTTGCGGTAGTCGGCGCACCGCCAGCGCCGCACGCCGCCGGCTTGCTTGCTCGAGTGCAGGTTGTACAAGTATCGGTTGAGGATAATTTGCAACGACCCTCTTATTGACACTGTGTACTGAAGATTTGAGGATGCTGCAAATAATAAATATTCTTTTTCAACGAAGACATTATTACCTAGCCCTTTAAATAAGCATAAGTTTGTGCTGTGGTGACTAAAATAACGTATATATGTAATTACTTCAATACATTTATACCACAACCAAAACTCAAATGCTCGTGCGCATCACACAAACGTTTGCCCCAAGCAGGGTACAAACCCTCAACAGCCACATTTGTAGTCTGGGCCTCAGACCACTACACAAAAGCTGTCGTCGAACAGAGATGACGAGGTAATAGTCAGCGTTATATAAACATTAGTTTCTAAATAAACAAAATTAATATCTGAACTCAGCATTCAGTATATGAACCTTCTATGAAAATGGTATAGCCCTGTTTTTAAACGAAACCACAAAATGTGCCTTAAATTTAAGAAGCAAGTTAAGGCTCAACGTTTCCGATTAATTCAGAAACTCTGTGTCGTTCGAAAAGGCTTGGGACAATTTCCGTAGACAAATGCTAGAGTTTAATTAGGACTTCGCTCTTTCTTTGACGAACGATCATAAACAATCATGGCAAGCATATTGAGAAAAGATTATTTTTACCCGACTACGGCGAAGCAAAAGGAGGGTTATGATTTTGACCTGTATGTATGTATGTATGTATGTGGGTATGGATGTTCATCTGTTCCCTCGTTACTTCTAAACTACTTATCAGAATTCGACAAATGACATATCATTAGAAGCGTCTTAATTGTCCGCTGGTTAGGCTATATGGGATTTCACAAAATCTAATGTGGCGCCCTCTGGCGGAAAAAACATACGAAGTAAAAAAATAAAGTTAAGATAAATATGCCGTGTTTGGTATCATTTGAAAGCGCTTTACTTGTACATTTTGAATATATATATATTACTAGCATTTGCTTGTGACTTTACCTGTATTCATGGGCTGAAAACTCCAAAATATGTTAAATAAAAATAAAGTTTAAAAACTAACACCCGACAACTAAAAACACGCTCTAAAAAGTACGAAACAAGAAAACACTCTCCAATGAAATTACTTAGTATGTACAAACTATTAAATATTTACCGTTATTAAATAAACTAACTTACACATATTATTATATTTTAATATATTTTCAATTTATAATATTGATAGAGAAATGTTTTAAGGATAAAGCCGTGGTCGTATACCACTTTTTTTAATTTATTATTCTTATGGCATACGACCACGGCTTTATCCTTAAATAACATAGATTAATTGCCTTACCACAATAAACAAAAATAACTATCAAATGTTATTGGTTTTGATATCTTTTTTTTGCTGATTTTGAGTGTCCCTAATTACTTGTCCAGGTAAAACAATGGTGTCAAAGGCAAAGTTACAGATTATTTTTGATAAAAATTTAAATTTACAATAGAATTACTTTTTCATTTTATTCGCTATTAAGCTTGAGCTTTAAATTGAGTACTTTGAAATACTGAATAATAAAAGCATTTACTTGTAAAACAGGCTGAAAGAAAATATCCTACCATACAAACGCCGTCCCTAATTAGTTGACCACGACTGTAAATAGTCTGAAAAATGTTTCTTGTCCCCAAAAAAAACGGATCAGGTAAATCGCTAGAAGTTATGAAGTTGAAAATAACGAGATGTCGTAACAGTACTCACGTGTATCTGATAGGTCTGGTTCAGCCTTTGCGACTTGTTTTGCAAAACTGTCGTCCGCATTGAAATTGTCATCTGAATTATTATTTTGAGGGTCTTCTAGTACATCTATTTCCACATATTCCGGTTTACTTGTATGTTCTTGTGAGTACCGATGTTCTTGGGCAGGAACCATTTGTTTTCTGTGTCTAAAACATGTTAAGGTTTAAGGTAGCGTTCTGACTCAGACCGCAGTGCAGCGACCGTAGGCGATACTGCGGCGCTGCACGTAAGTCTTTATGATGAAGACACCGCAACCGCACCGGCGCCGGACGAAAACCGCGCGTATAAAAATAAATATCGCGCTGAAGAACCAGACTGATACCTCATACTCATCGAGCTGCCTCTGAAGGCCTACTACGAAAAACGATATCTGTCTAAACGGTAACGTGTACAGACGACAGCACAACACACAATGAATTCCATCCACTATTTACATGCGCCATAAGATGACCATACTGTGTGCCCAAAAAAGGTTTTGAGTTAGAATTTCTTGGAATTAGATTGGAACGTGTAAAACTTAGAAGAAAACTAAGCAGGTACCCTAATGAGGAAAAGTATTAAAAACGAATGGTTACAATTTCAAATTTATTTTATTTTTTACAATAAATGTTCAAATTGATTGCCACTGACATTAATACATGCACGACATCGCCTTATGAACAAAATTCTATGTAGTGTGTGATACGTTACATAAGCTCTAATAAAAAACTATACATCAAACGCGCATCATAACTTAACAAATATGGCAGGATGCTATCACTTTCAATGATTGCAGGTATAAGCATAGGTTACCTTATAAGTAGGCAGAGTGATTCCATTTGCAAACAGCAAAAGCCACCCAGGAAGATCACGATAGGATAGATGCTGATTTATGTTTTTACAACGACCTTAACATTTTAGATTATTGATGCATTATATTGAGTGCAATTAGGTACTGAGCTTAACAAAAATGAGAATGATGACTGTGCAATTTCAATTGGACAATAGTCCCATTTAAATTTCAAAATATTGTAGCTAAAAACCTGTTTTGGGCATATAGTATGGTGATTAGAGGTAACTGCAATAGGTAATTGAGATAATTTTGCTATTTTAAGTGGCTAGATTTCCAAATGTATTAATTACACTATTTTAGATTCTCAGTTAGTTATTTTTTTAAACTGTAGTTTTTATACTATATTTTTACATCAGAAGGGGTCAAAGTGGACCGATTTCGATGATACTTGGTTTCTGGAACAATTGTTACAAGAAAACTACTATGAGATGTAAAAAAATTCAAGATGGCGGCTAACTTTTTTGTTTACATATTACATAAAAAATGAATACCAATTTTGCTTTTTTGGTTTAGAATTATTTGTCGAAGTTCAGGGAAGGTTTAAACAGTAACAGATATTTTAAAAAAAATGAACATGGCAAAACAATGGACATGACAACATCTGCCGGATCAGCTAGTACAATATTTATACTTACACATCAGAGGCGCGTAATGATGAATGATCTGTCTTGACAATTATTTTCCTTGCTGCTGCAGGTAAATCAATCTAAAAAATATTGACACTTTACCCATAAACAGTTTTCAATATAATGATTTATATCTACATACTTCATCTAATTGTATACAATTCACTTGTATAGTATGGATATTGTCCTTTTAATCATTTAAATAATAAAAAATTAAGAGTAAATCATACTTGTTGCAGTTGGATAATAAAAGGGCATATTTGTTATTGGATCCATAAATTCTGGCACACTAATAATGCTTTGGTGTCCCATAACTAATAACTACAACACAAGTACTACCTATGTGCTTATATGAACATAAATAGTTTTTATTTTACCTTATTTGTTCCTTCATTCATAGGTATATTCATACTTCGAATACCACTAGCATGAATATCTCTTTCTTCCATTTGTGATGTGTTTTCAGCTACTTTGAGGGTCATACCTTCATACCCTGTCTGCAAAAAGAAATTAGCCTGTCAATCCAGAAGAATCCACAAATAATACATATTTTACTGCAGTGGGGTTCAAAAGATTGAATAAGTATCATTAAACATAAATGTTATAGGTAACATTTTTGGCAATGCAACATTGCAATGCAAATTATACACAAAGCAAACATGTACATACTAAGTTTTCTAATCCTTTAATGTGGAGTGCTTTTGCAGCATCCGCAAATGCAGCCAAGTAGTCTGATGGCACCATGACTTCACCAGTGTATATGTACATTAGCAGCAAAGATAAGGTTCTGTGAGATATATTCTGAAAAAGGTTAAACATAAAATGATCAACAGTTGAAATTTTACTATTTATGTACTTATAATAAAAAGGTCTTGACCGGTGCAGTCTAGCAAAGTGTGTGATAAATTGTCTGTGATCTCATCAATAAACATACAAACTTATTGCTCTCATAAGAAGTTAAAAAAAAGCCTGATCCACATACTGACTTGCTAAATGAATGGTTCAGAAAAAGTTTTAGGCTCGAAATTGACTGGTTTAATTTCCTAAAGAAACTACTACTATACTTTTACACAAGTAGCAGTGGTAATACTTAAGACTTTCAGAGTACAGATGCAACTTACATTCAAAAACACAACGGGATGTTGGCACGGAGCTGAAGAAATTAGTTCCTTCAAGTATGGACTGGCCAAAGCGACCAAAACCTGGTGAACCTTGACATAATGCCCATCCGCTGCAATAGTCATATCAACAAACTCGCCATTCTAGAATAAATGGTCACAATGAAAGCATTGTTAATGTAAATTCAAAATAGAAGCCAATAATTTATGATGTAGTTAGACATTATTACCTGTTGCAAGGAACTAAAGCCGTTGCAAATACTTGATTTGTAAGAGTCCCACGACAGTGAAAACTGAGACTGTACCATCGTGTTGGAAATACGTCACTTATTAATTTCAGTAAGGGCAAATGGTGAAGAAACTTATATTATTCTGTTTGTTTAAAAACAGAGTATGTTTCATCACAAATAATAACCTTTATATTTACAGTAAATAGTAACACCCAAGAAAATATAAATACTATGTAGTAACACCAGTCAAAACCCGCAAAACAAAGATTCTTGATAATTTTGACAGAAGGATGTCATAAATGACATTCATTATTTTCACGTCCGTTCCGTTCCTGCTTCCTTCTCAATGACGGCATTGGGTGTCAGCTCTTTTCGCCAAAACCTAGACGCATTGCGCTACTTTAAGAAAACAGTTCTTTTTTATTTATTATAGACCTTTATACCTTATAATATTATTGACCTTCACAAAGTGTTTTATTATATTTCTGTAACCTTGACAAACTAGAGGTATTAGAAAATTAGGCTTTGTTGGAAGACCCTGAGACCAAAATCTACATAAAAATTAACGTTGACAGAATGGCTGGCTGACATAAGACTGACAGCCGGCTAAATAATCTGTCTGTCTTCTGCCCTACTGTTTGTTTGTATGATTGAGAAGATTAGATGTGCTCTATTTCATGTATGTAGACGTACTGTGTGCTGTAAATGTCAACTGTGTTGTCTCTTTGTTTTGGGTGGATAAATTTTGCTTAAGATTTGAAATATTATAACTAATTTTACTCAATCTGCCTTGCCAAATGCTTCACACGTGACTTTGGCGGAACAGTCTACCCAAGTTCGTGGTAAACTCAAGTTCGCTCGCCATAACAAAGAAAGAAGAAGAAGAGAAGATTAGATTGAAAATAGTATACATATTTATTTAAATTACTTAAACTTCTCCTCGCTATTTCTTTTAGAAATTACATTCTTGGAAAAGCTGTTCTAGCCAATCGAAGATCACCAGTAATTGATTTACACAAACAAAACTGCAGCAAAATGTTGGAAACAAATTTCAAAATAAGTTGGGCCAAATTTCAAAATAATCTCAGCAATGGATTTTCAAAGCTACAACAGGTAAATAAAGTATGATCTCAAAATTCCCGCCGCCTGTATGCACTTCGCAAAAAATTATACTTTTTGGCTATGATGGCTGGATTTGATTACACCAAATTAATATATCTATTTTTTTGTTCACAACAAATTTTAATTGTTGAATATCCCTTTCAGACCGGCGGCCAAACTAAACCGAATTCAATCATACTAACAGTTGTACTTGGCTAAACGTGACCTGAAGATTTCAAATCTGAGGTCAAATTTTCATTTTCCATCCGCCATATTGGAAAAGTTTGGGGCCAATAATTGTATGGTGTGGGGCCCAAGGTTCTCAAGCTACAATTGTGTAGGGTCACAATTGTACTAATTGGAGCCATACCTAACATCGCGCATAACTGTGTACCATCACAATTGTGTCAAGCCGGGCCTAAGAATGCTTTTTTCAACATGAAAATAAAACAACACTTTAATTTTTAAAACGGGGTCTATTTGTTTAAAGACCATAAAGATTATGAATTTATATAAACTTCTTAATAGTCCCAGTCCTAGGCCAGCCAGCCACATGCAAAAAGGCTCATCGTCAGATTCATCTTCAGATTCTGATGACAAAGAATCGGCATCTGCTGACATCCCAGAGAGCCCTGGGATGGGTTCTGGAAGTCCTTCTTCATCACTATCCTCCTCCCCCAACCCGCATAACATACCTAAAATCTCTTCATCTGATGAATTATAGATGTTTCTGTAAAAAATAAATAAATTAACACTCGCGACCAAAAATCAAAGACAACAGGTACGGCCCCGATTGGCACAATTGTTTCGATAAAGTTCAGTAACGTCTGCCGGCATCGTTAAATGTTATTTGAATGCAATAATTCACTGAAACCATAGAATATTTACTTAATATTATGTTCATGTGCAATAAACATTGATTTATAAACAAATAACTGTCCAATTTGTACTTACAGTGTTAAAAGTCGGCACCTTGAAATTACACCTAACTTGACAGGTCGTAACCTGAACGGCGACTGACCGCCGCACGAAATTTCTTTACAATAGGGAAAGACGCTTCACGCGCAACCGTGCGATGCTGGGCCTGATCACAAAGGACAAATAGTTATTAAGAAAAATTGAATTTTGTGAACCGTGCAATTGTATCGACCGGTTTCGAAAGGGATATCACAATCTCTAGCTATTGATTAATTAAGATTAAAATTTCAGATGCAAGAATTTGTGGATGTGACTCTAGCTACTGGTGGGCATTTAGTTAAAGCTCATCAAAACATAATAGCTGTTGCCAGCCCATATTTTAAAGAGATGCTGAAGTCAACACCATGCCAACATCCAGTAATTTTTTTGGTAACTTCATCACACTAATATCATATCATAAATGTGAAAGTTTCTGGATATTCGGATGTTTGTCCGTCAATCACGCTGAAACTACTAAACAGATTTTGATGAAATTTGGTATACAGACAAGGTATGAGCTGACTAAAGTAATAGGATACTTTTTATCCCGATTAAGTGCTCCCTTGGAATAAACTTGTTTGTGCAGACGAAGCCGTGGGCGGGCCACTATTTACTATTATCCTCTTATTCAGTGATAAATAGTTTATAAAAGTACAAGTTATAACTAAAAGATTTTTTCTGATTTCCAGCCCATAAGTGAAAGAATGTTATGTTTTATATTGGAATATATCTACATGGGGGAAGTGAATGTTCCAAGCAATGAGTTTCCCCTGTTTGTTGAAGCAGCCAAGTTATTGCATATTGCAGGGATAAAAGATATCAAAATACCCAAGGTACATAAATATTTCATTGTTTTAATAATTAAAAAAAAACTTATCAAATTGTATAATCAAAAGTTTGCAAGCAATTTAAATACAGTATGTTTTTTCCAGATTGAAACTCAAACTAATGTGACTAAGCTAAGTCAAGTTGAAAAAAGAAAAGCTGAGGATGTAAGGTCAGTACCAAAAAAAAAAAGTAAAAAAGTACCATAAATCAGCTGCCTGGCCTGTAGGACTGTCCACACACTAGCCTTATTCTATTCTATAAGGAACCTTGTTTGATTATAAGACTGCCTCGTAGGTGTGGTGGCAAAGGTTCTGCCTTACTTCCGAATCCCGTCCTGGGTTCGAATCCCAGATCGAGCCAAAATTGTTTCTGATTTTCGCCATGAATTTTTCAAAAATAGCGCGGAGTCAGGAAATTGGCGGTGTTACACCCCCGTGCCTCGGAAAGCACGTTAAGCCGTTGGTCCTGCGCCTGATCTCCCTCCGGTCATGTCGGTTAGCTGACTCTCCGAACTTTGAGAGTGATGGAACAGTGAGTGCACCTGTGTATTGCGCTCACACTTGTGCACTATAATATCTCCTGCGTAGTTGACTGATCTCTGTTGAGATTGGCCGCCGTGGTCGAAATCGGCCAGGAGGACTATTATTTGAATATAACAACTTTTTCAGTATAAACAGAACAAGCTCAAACAAAAGAAGGCACATTGAAGCAGTAAGGATGGAAGTAAATGAAAATAATTCAGACAATAACGAATCAGCTGAGATTCCTGAACAATCATCAATTACACAAAATAAAGGAAATTATGAAATGGACTTTGAAGACCTCATAACAATAAAAAATGTAACAAAATACCCAGTTGAAGGTTCCACAACAGTTCTAGAAAATCATGCTTCTGAAACTTTTAAAGAAAACCGGGATGAAATTTATGTCTCTAGTGGGAATTATTCTTCAATTGGTAATAAAAAAATCACACTCTTATATTAACTGTGGGCTTTGATCACTATGATAATAACACATCTACAGACAAAAATTCCCTTTTTTTATTTTTTGCATTGCATGATTTGCATTATGAATTAAAATAAATGGGGTTTAATTGCTATTCTTTTTTTATTTAAATTAAATTAAGATATGTTCAAAAAAAATTGTCCAGTAAATTATTGTTTTATTTATGTTTCAGATAAAATTAATTATGAAACTGCTGAGAACCCTGAACTGTCTACACAAAATAATGAGAACAACTTCGAAAACCATATACTAACACTACAAAATAAACCAACATGCCCAGTTCTAGACACAACGATTGTTCAAAAAAATCGAATCGGTGTATCTTTAGAAGCGAATAGTGGAGAAAACATTGCATTCGAAAACCTTGTACCACTACAACCAACATGCTCGACTGTTGACACCATTACAGTTCAAAAAAATCTATTGGGTGAATCCTCTAACGTGAATGGTGTTGTAAATGATGCATTTGTTGGCAACTCTTCAATTAATTATAAAGAAAATGAATCAACTTTGCCAACAGTAAGCATAAAAGACAACGATATTAGCGCCGCAGTAGGACCGAAAACTTTAAATGAAGACAAAGGTAGGAGAAAATTCTATCATTAGAACAGTCGACAGCGGATCAGGCTACACATTTTCGTTGCAAAATTGTCGTTATAGTCGTAGTCTTTATCTGCTGTTTGTCACCACTCACAAAATTATAAGCAAAATATCTTTGCCCTAAGAATAAACTTATTTCAACCAGTAAATGAAGCTGTAAATTATCCCTTTGTTTTGAAAATGAACTAAAAGGAACCAATTTCTTTATTTAGGCTTCAGATACTTCTTATTAACACCTTACTCCTTCTGCTTTTTACACACGACTCTCTCTATATAGTCCTTACACACAGGTAAATTTTGTTCTTCGTCATTTAAATTATCTTTCTTCATAGGTGTCAATCACTTCATAAATCCTTTTTCATTAGCCTTGCGTTTCAGTCCTCCATCCATATCCTACATACCTATATATAGAGCGAGCTTGCAATTATTATTTTTCTATAATTTCAGATACTAAGGCAACACCACTTTATACAATATCCAATAGAGGTGCTCTACAGATGGTGTTGAATCGTTATGTTTACTATTTACATCACACTTCTCAGGGGAATAAGAAACGCAGGTGGAGATGCATTAACTACCGTAGAAATCGCTGCTCAGCATTCGTTGACACAACTGGTGAATTAGTAACGGGAAGGTAAGAAAAAAAGGTTTTTTTTTTTTTTTTTTTTTTTTTTTTTTTTTTTTTTTTTTTTTTTTTTTTTTTGAATTGATTTTTTTTTTTTTTTTTTTTTTTTTTTTTTTTTTTTTTGAATTGATTCCAATTTTTAAATTGGAATCAATTCAAAAAAAAAATCGCGCTCCCTTTCCTGTAACTTGCTACCTCAGGCGATTTGCGTAACTAGGCAGTTGATCGATGACTGAAATCGCTATCGAATTCTTCCGTAAAATGTATGGGAAATTAGACCTGAGCGCCGGGTCTTAATCCAAAAATCACACTTTGGCTATACACATCAGTTATCAGACCCTCCTTAACCTACGGATCAGTTGTGTGGTGGCCCAGAACGCAACTGTCCACTATCAAATCCAAACTACAAAGCTTGCAGCGCCTAGCGAGCGTAGCAGCTACAGGATGTATGAGAACCACTCCATCAGCCGCCCTAGAGTTCCTACTGAACCTTAGACCTCTTCATCTGGTCATACAGGAAGAAGCTAAGGCAGCTGCCTTAAGACTAAGAGCAAATGGGCTATGGAAACAAAACACTATGACAACGCACTCCAAAATCATGGAGGACATCACGAAGGAAAGACCCCTTCTAGATGCACCCATGGACAGGATACCATGCCACTACATCTTTGATCGAGAATACATTATCCAACTTACCGAAGAACGGAAAGACAACTCTGGCGTCAAAGAAGTTAGGATATACACAGACGGCTCCAAAACCTCACAAGGAACTGGAGCCGGAGTATTCTCATACGACTTAAACATCAACATATCAACCACCCTGGACAAACTAAACACAATATTCCAAGCAGAATGTATCGGAATTATCAGAGCAGCACAGGCGGTTGCAGCCAGAGACGTCGGAGACCTCAACATCAAAATTGTCTCGGACAGTGCATCCGTACTTCAAGCTCTACAAAACAACACCATAACCTCTGCCCTCATATTGGAATGCCACAACGCACTCCAACACATTGCAAGGAAAAATAAGATAACCTTGCAGTGGATCAAGGGACACAGCAACTCTCTCGGCAACGACGCAGCCGATGAACTCGCGAAAAAGGGATCCGCGACAACAGTGTTTGGCCCAGAACCGCTACTACCTATACCGCAGGCCCAAATAAAAATATGGCTGCGAGAAGACACCGCAAAAAACCATCTGCTAGAATGGACGAACAGTGAAGGCTGCAGGCAAACTAAAAATGCAATTCAGATGCCATCTAAAAAGCTTGCCCGCAACCTCGCCAAACTAACGCGCGACAATCTACGCAGAGTTATAGGGATAATAACAGGCCATTGTCTCCTAAACAAGCACCTATTCAACATAGGTGTAACAAACAGCCCTCGATGCAGAGGATGCCTCGAGGAAGAGGAAACGCCACAGCATGTACTCATGGAGTGCACAAGCGTGGAAAAACAGCGAGCAGACATTCTAAAAAACCCAACATCATTCCCGGAAATCTTTAGTGGCCTAGGCAGGCTGCTAGCCTTCTGGGAAGACTTGGGCTGGTTGGAATAAAGGCAAACACGCACAATGGCCCAATCGTGAGGCTAAGTGCGGAAAAAGCCCTGCAAAACTAACTAACTAACTAGACCTGAGCGCCGTTGTACAAACTGGTCGGCGACGTGACCTTTAATTTTGGTCACGCTTCCATTTTTTTTTGATAATACCTAATAGATATTTAAATAGATAGTCAAGGTGCATTAGTGATAAGCAGACCAAGATACTATAATCCTATACGAGTACAGCGAGGTGTGAGACAGGGAGACGTTATTTCTCCGAAACTGTACACAGATGCATTTCAATTCAATTCAATTCATTTATTTTGCAAGTGTGTGTGGTAACAAGATGTTGAAATAAATAGTATACAGTACATTCACCACTTAACCTAATAATATGCGTTGGAGAATATTTTTAACAACTTGATGTTGATCATTGAGTGGAATAAACACGGCATTAACGTCAATGTCGAGTACCTAATAAGCCTACGGTTTACACGCACAATGGCCCAATCGTGAGGCTAAGTGCGGAAAAAAAGCCCTGCAAAACTAACTAAACTAAGCCTACGGTTTGCCGATGATATAGTCCTGATAGCTGAGACCTTGAAAGACCTGAAAATCTAATTATACTCAAAGAGTGGTTCTTAAAATGAACACAGATAACCGGCAGCCGACTGTCGGCGTCGGCGCGCGGCGATCTGTGGGGTGAGCAGTGAGTACGAACATTATCGTAACGTATTCGTGTCATCCAAACGTCAAAAACTCACAGTTTCCCCATACAAATTGACAAGTTAACAATAATAGGTAAACGCTACGAATACGTGACAATAGTTGTTCTAGCTCACCTAATGGGAAATTGGGGACCTCCGCCAAGTCGTAACGTGGCATAAAGATGGTGAATATCGTCTAAATCGACTATTCCATGTAGCTTTGCCTTCTTATTTCTCTGAGTACCCCGATCCCCAAGGCCTGCGTCCCGGAGAACTCCGAATATGACTTTTTATTGAGTACAGTCGTCAGCACATCAGGCTACCCATTTTCGTTGCAAAATCGCCCGTATCACAAGCGCATAAGATACCGCAGTGTTTCCAGGTGCTGGCTACCGTACATCAAGTTAAAAAGAAATCGGGGGCCTGTGGGAATCAGGGTACTCCGGGAATAAACAGCTGTGTCTTGCGGCCCCGTAACAGCGCTAGCTTTGATACTACCTTGTTCACTGATATAAAACAAATTCTATAAGACTTTTCGACTTTTCATAAATTTTCTATTTTATTGTTCACCAGGAAAAATCCACACAATCACCCATTCCAAGACAAGGAGATATTGAAAATGGGAAGGAGAAAACAATTTTATTCATCAATAGCTGATGTTAATTACCAATCTTGTCCACAACAACAACCACCACAGTCTCCAAACAAATCTAATGTTAATGAAACCTCAGGACACGCGAATCAATTTAGAATAAGTATAGTATACGATGATCAATCATCAACCAATGAAAACGAAACATAGAATGCTGGATCGAATTTATAAAATGTTTCATTTTCAAATAATCCCTGGCATTATATTCTTATTATAACTTAAACTTAGGTGCATCCTATTTATTATCGGCTAGAACTAGGTTTTAGTAACATATATGTCGGCGCGGCACTATCAGACGTGACGTATAGCGTGACGTTAAACGTCATCTGTCACTCTGACAGCTGTCACAGTGGCAAACGTCAAGCAAGGATCGGGCCTACCTCCCTCCGCCGGCTCGTCTGGGTGCACTTCTGTTTCCGGCAAGGACGAACACACACTTTTTCACGAAATAAAACTAAATCCAATTCCATTGCGATAAACGCGTGTTATTTTCATTGTTAAGAGACTGTGATTGATTAAATCGATATCGAGAAGACGTTGGAGTATTTATTTTGGAAATCCTATCGCCATGGATGACGACACCGACTCAGCACCGAAGAACGTAGCGAACGCCCTTCCGATATCAGAAGCGGGATTGCGCACGTACACAAGTGACGACAAATGACGAATGTTATTGGAGCAATAAAATCAAAACTTCCTGACTTTAATACAGGCCATGAAGAGCCCGGCTGCAAACCACGTCGTACACCTTCCTGAGTTCGACCCTGACAAGCGAGAAGCGGATCCTCTAGCGTGGCGTGTGACTGCTGACATGTGCCTCTCGGATAATCCACTACTAGGAGCCCTAATCATTGCCCTGAGTAAGGTCCTAAAAGGATCATCATCAACCTGGCTTTCACACCGCTTCCTCTGCGTCAAGAAAGGCGGTAACGTAGTCGGCGCATCAAGCAAGAACGTCGGCGTCGGCGTCGGCGCCGGCAGCGGCGGCGGGGGTGCCAGCGGAGCTGTCGCGAAGGGGTTCGCGATAGCTTCCTACTAATTTCCCACAATAATAACCTGGCAACATTAATACACTGGCAACCCGACGAGGAACCGGAAGGTAAAGGACATTACATTATCTATGGTGACTTTCTTTCACTTTTCTCTGGCGGTTGTGCTTTAAGTATCTATTTGTTTAAAGCTGTTTATTTCTCCCTCATCATCACCAACTCTGCGTGGAAAGCTAAGTAGGGGAACCTGTTGTACCTAGGCCGGTTTTTTAGAAATATATTTTTTATTGTGATTTGACGTGCAGCACACAAATCATATTTGCATATTTTGAAATGTCTATTATTTGGGTACTCACCAAAAAAATATCAGAAATGTATATTTAATACTTACATAATATTTTTAAATTTAAAAAAAAAAGGGAAATGAGGCCAAGGTACAACATACCCTATGTACCTAGGCCAGTAGAACGTTGTACCTAGGACACATTGAAATTTGGGGGTAATTTAAGCAAATTATCAAGTGTTCTTAACTAAAATCATTTTATTCGGTTTATTACAGTACACAGTATTATCTCTATATATATAAAATTCTCGTGTCACAATGTTTGTTCCCGTACTCCTCCGAAACGGCTTGACCGATTCTTATGGAATTTTGTAAGCATATTGAGTAGGTCTGAGAATCGGCCAACATCTATTTTTCATACCCCTTAGTGATAAGGGTTGTCCACCTTAAACATTTATATGGCAAAACAACGTTTGCCGGGACAGCTAGTTAATTTATAAAGATACTAGCTCACCCGGCAAACGTTGTTTTGCCATATAAATTATTGTGGACAACCCTTATCATATCACTCAGGGATATGAAAAATAGATGTTGGCCGATTCTCAGACCTACTCAATATGCTCACAAAATTCCATAAGAATGGGTCAAGCCGTTTCGGAGGAGTACGGGAACAAACATTGTGACTAGTGATGTACAAGACTCGAGGCGTCGAGCCCTGTTATGAAGCCTCGAGGCGGAATGGCAAGGCTCAGTGAGCTCGGTAGGCTCGGTGCCCCGAGCTTAGCCGAGCTGCGAGCTCTCTGAGCCATGCCTCGAGGCTATACAAGAGCTCGAGCCGTGAAAAGAGCTCGAGCCGTGAAAAGAGTTCGAGCCGTGAAAAGAGCTCGAGTCTCAAAATGAACGCAAGCCTTCAATAAAAGCTCAAGTTTATGTATATGACTTTAATATATCCGTAACTAAGTAAAATATAATATAAATAGCCACATTATCTAAACATATTATATTTTTGACTATTTATATTTTTTTTAAATTCACCCCCTAAAATTAGGGGTTCAAGTTTCAAAATCCACGCGGACGAAGTCGCGGTTAAAAGCTGTAAATAAATAAAATATCTAAATAAAAAGTGCAAAGTAATCAATCTAGCTTTCGAAAAGGCTCGAGCTCTCAAAAAGGCTCGAGCTCTCAAAAAGGCTTCCGAGTCGTCGAGCTTCATATAAATGAGGCTAGCCCTGTAAACGACTCTGAGCTCTCGGCAAAAGGATTCGGAAGCCTCGAGCCTTGTACATCACTAATTGTGACACGAGAATTTTATATATATAGATTTGATTAGGAATATTATTACGTAAATGTGAAATAATTTAATAAAATATTCTCCTGGCCAAAGTACAACATCCAGGTTGTACCTTGGCCACTGGCCAAGGTACAGCTGATCGACAGTGACCGAGGTACAACACTACTCCAACTTCACTAAAACGGTGGATTTTATATAGTTTAGAGGTTAAGTATCTCGTAAGTTTTTTATTGTGTTGAGACTTGTTAAATCAAAGAACCGATAGCATATAACAGTTAAGTGACTATTAGAAAACGTTTAAAACTATTAGACTTCAAAATATATTAGAAATACTTACTTTTTCACACAAAAAAAGTTTCAGCGTCGATAACACCAAACACCGGCTTAATGGCGGTATGCGACTAACTCATTGAATAGTCTGTAGTGACGTATCGAATACCATAAACAGTAGAATTTAGTATCGCGCGAATATTTGAAAACGAGCCCAGTGGCCTAGGTACACATAGTGCCAAGGTACAACAGGTTCCCCTACCTAGATCATAAGTTCACAAACTCGTTTGTTATTGATGTATTTAATGATTCCTACATCATGCACGTTTGGGATCACGAAATTCCATGAGTTGATGTAATCTGCCGGGTGTGCATGATGCGAGGAAATATGTAAAAGAAGAAAGTAAGTAATTAAAACCATTGTCCCCGCATGTTTCCCTCCCTCAAGGGGAGAGAGTGTATTGTAGTATACGTTGTGGAATCACAGATGTGTGGCGCGAAAGCCCGTACCTTGGATCCATAAAGATCAAGGGACAAAAATAGGGGGACAATGCGAACTAGCAGAACCTCCGGTTGATAGCTAGTCGAGCCAATCCTGGAGGCCGGTCTCAGGGTGTACACAAATAAGTGTCGTGGATAAGACTAATACGCATATAACCTATAAGTGCACTATAAGGATTGCACCCATGTTGAACTCCTTGATCTGGGCTTAGTGATTCACAGTTAGAATCATCTTATTACTTTTACAACAGGTGGAGAAATACCTACCTGGCGAGCCAACCTTCATGGCTGTCCGGAAATGAGCAGAGGGGGAAATTCATAGCTATAAGGTAAGACTCTTGACATTACTTGCTGACCATTACCTTAAATATGCACTTGGCCTGTTATTCAATCTGTGAGACTTACAATACAATTAATGCGAAGCAGATATTATCACATATGCATAGATGAACCAAGGCGCTGGTAACTGTGCCTGAGCGACCCTAAAGGGTCACTCTTGTCGCAGGGGCAGTACCTTCTATTCACTCCTAGAGACTTTGTGTGGAGGCTAGTCAGGTCGGTGTAGCATATGGCACATACAGACATATATAGTATCAAGGCCTCACTCGGCTTCCCCACAGGAGCCTCGCTCGAGTGACGAGTCAATTTCTGCGAGGTGCGCGGTGTTCGCGGCGAACTAACACAATCCGGTGAGTCGTAACCTTTTTATTTTGATAGTGGTGCTGAATGTTCCCTTGTAAAGCAAAGTGTAGCAAACCGGTTTCCTGAAGTTCGTATTGCAACTAACGTGCGTCTTTCAGGCGTCGGCAACGCTCACATTTATTGTACCGAACAGATTTCGTGCACGGTAGTTATTTACCGGCATTGTTTAAATTTGTTATTCTTATCTTGCCAGACGATAGTATGCCGTATGATATTATAATAGGTTCGGGTATCTTAAACTTAGGTCTGGCCGTAAATCTATCAAGTGCGCGGCTATCAAAACCGGTTCTCTGTTTTAGTGCAATTACAGAAATAGATTTTCGGTCAATCAATACCAATATCTTACCTGCATTACGAAATTACCTAGTAAATTTTCTATCAGAGTTTTCGTTTGCTTTTATTGAAGGTTTACCGCAAACGCGTGTGACAACAGGTGAATTACCTAGTCATTTGCTAGTCATTCAGCCCGGCGCGTACCATATGTCGCCGTCCCTGTCGTCTGAGTTCGCAAGAGCGAGATGTAGTGCCTACTAACCGAACTATTGAATGCGAGTAGAGATGGGCACCTACCCGGTAAAAACCCGATTCTCGGGTAGATACCCATTTATACCCATTTTTACCTACCCAAATTTAATTTACACCGGGTATAAATTGCAATATAATTATATTTATATTTTATGAAATTTTACTTTAAATATTTAAAAATTACAAAGTATCAAACTTTAGTTAAAATTTTTATTTAAAAATTTATAACTACAGTTGGTTTTTTTTAAATTTAAATCACTTTTTATATCATCTGAAATTTGTTTTATGGTATGTGATTTTTTTCTGTCAAAATTATATTTTAAAGATTCCCTATAATATACATTCTATATTTACATATAATGCAAATATAATGTACGAGAAAGAGAGAGTAAACATGAACAACGTGTAGGAGGGGATGTGCGTTGACAACACAATACGAGTTACCGCCATTTTCATTACACAGTTTGCGCGTGCGATTTAGTGAATGCTCATATTTGTGCAGTACGTTTCATTTTAATTTATCAAGTTTCCTAACTTACTGTGATTTGTGTTTATCAAACGTCGATAAGGTAAGTGGAATACATTACTTAGATTGCTATTAGATATATTACTTTAAATTGATATACTGTAGGCATTTGCGTGACGAACACGTGTTATTTATCTAGTGCAGGGAAGCCTAGTTGGGAGAGATGACCGTTTGTCATTTATATAAATAATACCTAATAATAAAGAATAATAATAAGAAATAACAACAAAGAACATAAGTCTTTGTTCGCAAAACATAAGTATTTGTTTATATTTGACTTTAAAAATAAAAAAAATACATTTAATAATAAATATTTATGGTTTGCGAATAAATACTTATGTTCTTTATTATTACTTTCTTTTGTTTAAAATCAGTTACTAAATTAAGTCTTTTTTTTAGACAATGGGAAAAGGAAGAAAGAAACGTAATGAAATCTGGAAGCACTATGATACAGCGTCAGATAAATCAGTAATTTGTAAGCATTGCAACCATAAATATAAAGTGCAAAATGTTAACAAAATGGCGGGGCATTTACTAACATGTGATAAATGTCCAACAAATGTTAAAACAGAGCTAAAAAAGACTAAAGAGGAGAAAGTAAATAAGACCCTTAATGCTGTTACTATTGAAAAAGTCGTATTAGAAAATAGCCAACAAAGTTTGGACCATATGATCCCTACATCAAGTTCAACGGCATCTAGCAACACAAACCAGCCTTCGACCTCGACTAGCCTTTCACCAGAAGAAGAAAAACTTAAAAATCTATCTGTTAAATTTGCAAAAGCACTCTTCGTATCAGGATCACCGTTGAGCCTAGTTGAACACCCATTGTGGATAGATTTTTTCAAAGACCTTCAACCATCGTTTCAATTACCTTCACGGAAGAATTTGTCAATATCTCTTTTGAATAAAGTCCATTTTGAAATTAGAAATGACGTGACGGAGAAGCTAAAATCAACAAGCTATTTACATTTGCAATGTGATGGGTGGACCAATGTAAATAATGAAGGGATAATTAATTTTATAATTTCAAATCCTGAACCCTATTTCGTGAAAAGTTTAGACACCGAAGATAACAGTCATACTAGTGTTTACATTAGTGAAGAAATAATAAAAATTATGAAAGTCTACGGTGAGACAAAATTTGTTTCCTTAATTGGAGATAACGCAAAGAATCTTCAAAAATCTTTTCAATTAGTGAAGAACAAGTATCCACACATAATCCCGCTCAACTGTGCAGCGCATTCATTGAACTTGTTAGTTAATGATATTTTAAAATGTGAAAGTGTCAGAGCAATCATTGACTTAGCAAATGATGTGATAAAGGCAATAAAAAAGAGTCAACTGCTAAGCTCACTTCTTAACAAAATTATTAAAGAAAAGAAAACTGGAGAGACACTTAAGCTACCAGTCAAGACTCGGTGGGGTAGCCAAGTAGCTGCTTTAAAAAGTTTAAAAAATACTAAATCAGCCCTATTGACCTTGGCTGTACACGAAAGAGCAAGTATGATGCATTCACATACTAAAACTACACTTCTCGACGATACGTTCTGGCATCTAATAGATGAATGTATAAAACTGCTAGAGCCAATCACTGTACCTATTTTCCAGCTTGAATCGAATGAATGTAACATTCACCATACATTCCTTATATTTAAAGACATAATGTCAAAACTTGAATTCATACTGCCGGCTTCAAGAATAATGAACGAAGATGACAAGGTTGCAGTATTAACTGCAACTGAGAAACGTACAAAAGATTGCATCAAACCCATTCATTTAGCAGCATATCTTTTGGATCCGAACACCCAAGGTTTGATACTTAATGAAGATGAAGATTTGGAAGCGATGGAATTCATAGAACAAATGTCCCTTCTCTTGGATATTGATATTTTACCAGATTTAGCCAGTTATAAAGCTCGGGATGGATTTTGGAGTAAGCGATTCCTTTGGGAAAAAGTTAATGAAATCAATCCAGTTAGTTGGTGGAAAGGACTATGTTCAACAAAAAAGCTAAGTAAAGTTGCTGTGCGTATTCTAACTACTCCATGCACGTCAGCAGCAACGGAAAGGTCATTCAGTAAACATGGTCATATACATTCCCATAAAAGAAACAGGCTAACACCAGACCGCGCAGCAAAATTAACTTATGTGTCATATAATTGGGATCTTTTACATAAGCACGAGTATGATGAGAGAGAAGAATCCGAAGAAAACGAATCTCTGACGCTTGCAGACCAACAAAGTGACTTCGTCAGTGAAGTTGAATGTTGTGATAGTGATAGTCTACAGGATTCTCAGAACAACATTTGCTCAGAAAGAAGCGCTGTACCCAGAGGATATGACATAGAATTCCTGAATTGTGGCAACGTTGTTAATAGTGATGAAGATTTTATCACTTCTGAAACTGATCAATCCTAAATCTGATTGAGGTTTAATCTAAAGTAAAAATATGTTTATTTACATTTAAAAGAAGAAATTGACACAATTTTTATATATATATATACAGGGTGTAAAAAAAACCTTAACGAAGCCGAATACCACATATTCTACTAATTGTTACGATCATTTTCTTCCTTTACACCATGCCTGGGAAGTTAACGGTTACTGAGATATTGATGGTTAAAGTTTGAAAAAAAAATTGATGATTTTTACAGAAATGACTTCTGTCCGTTATAACTGAACTTTTTTCCAAAGAAACATGATACAAATTTTCACTAGTTCTTTCATAAAAAGCCTCTAAATGGCACACTCCGCAATGAACAGCGCACACTCGAACCGAACCGCGTGGCGGCGGCGTAAAGCAACACGCCCCGCGGTGACTTTTTCGCGTGCGCGCTGTACATTGCGGGCTAGAATAAAATTATTTGTTTGATGTCAAAAAATAAAAGTTGTTTCCCAGCCAAAATTTCTTTTTCATACGATTTGGTTTGATGTTCTGAACGCGTGGTTCACGGCTTCGTTAAGGTTTTTTTTACACCCTGTATAGTTATTAAACAGAATTTGATTTGTTTTTTATGTTGATTGTTAATTTGTGATATTTTAAATGTTGATTGTTTATTTTATTTACAAGATTTAAGACAAATAAGTACAAACAATTTTTTAACTTGGACGCATCTGATTTAATGATTGATTTAAAGACTGTTTCCCATTAAAATATGTGATAATTTTTTAATAGTATTAAGCTAAATTATAGTTGGTCTCAAAGTTCTTTATATTGTTGATGTATGAGTAATTTCAAGTCACTGTATGTTTTATTAAAAACTTTTGTATAATAATCATAAGACTGTTGTTGAAATACGCCTTATTTTAAGTTTTTTATTGTGTGAAGTTGATCTCAAGATTTTTAATACATACATGATTTCAATCATACTTGTGTTCGTTCTTTGACACAGGGACAATCACAGTTAGTGAGTTTGAAGCTTTATTTGTTCACTTTTACCCGTCATGGTTTTTATTGGGAGAAAATTACGTTAATCAGTCATTTGGTGAGTAATTTTGTAAATATATACAGTGCGAAAATTAATAAATTAAAACAATCTTAGGATACAGCATTTCAGCATAATAATCTTTACTAATCAAGCCCAAAACGCACTGTTTTTTATTAAAAATTGATGCAAATAATTTCTACCCGGTATTTAAAGAAAAATTTGGGTATAAATGGGTATTTTTTCATTTTTACCATTTCTTACCTATTCCACCAATTTTTGCCCTTCCTTAATCTTTCTACCCGCCCATCTCTAAATGCGAGCAAAGTTAGACCAAGTAGTTCTCCTTTTTCGAGTCCCATAGGTACTACTCACAGAACACGGAAAAGAGGAACCTCTTTTCCGTGTTCTGTGGTACTACTCGTAGATTATCGTGACGGAGCAAATAGTATGGTGGTCGATTACCGCGAATTTAATGAAAATACGGTTCCGATCGTTTCTCACTGCCGCGTATTGATGACCAAGTAGCTTGTTTGCATGGTGCGAATTTCTTTTAAAGTGTTTAGATTGGTTTGACAAAATAGCAAAATATGTTTGCAAATTTATTGACAATTGTATCACTTGTAAAGTTTCAAAGTCTCATTCAGAGAAAGTATCCGCCGAACTTCACTCAATACTAAAAGTAATAATTTAGTAATCTGTGCCAAAACTAGCTGTCCCGTGGCACACGGTGTACGTAGATATTACCGGCAAATTAAGTGGCAAAAATGACTAAAAAGAGTACGTGATAGTTTTGATAGACGCATTCACAAAGTTCGTGCTCTTGTATCACACTATGCGTATTGATACTCAAAGTGCCATTGTAGCTTTAAAGTCAAGTATCTCCTTTTTTGGTACCCCTACGAGCGTCATAGCAGATCAACGTCATTGCTTTGCGAGTAAGGATTTTAAAGCATTACGTGATTCACACGGCATTCAGTTGCATTTAATCGCGACAGGCGAGTCGTGCGAATAGTCAAGAGGAGTGGTTAAAGGGAATGTTGACCTCTGTGGAGACTTCAGATAGGTTGTGGTGGTGAGACGCACTTGAAGAAGTTCAGTTTGCATTTAATTGACAACAATTCACGTGACTAAAGCGAGGCCGCTTGAACTTATGATTGGTCGTGTAGCACAACCTCTATTTTTTTTACTGTTATCGATACTGAAACCGAGATCGATCTTACTAAAGCAAGAGAACAAGCAGCCCAAAATATCGAAATTAGTGCTTCTTACGAAAAATCTCGTTTGATAGAAATAAGGCTAGATTTGATAATTTTGTACTTGGTGATTTGGTCCTTATCCAAAATGAGGAGAGGAACCAGACCAAACTTGACCCTAAATACAAGGGTCCATTTAAAATTGTAGAAGTACTTGATGGTGATCAACACACGTTGAAATCATTGACCAGTAACAGAACTTATAAGTACGCTCATGATCGCCTAAAAAGAATGCCTCGAAGTTGCATGGCCGATGAATATGACTTAGAAAATAATGATTCTTAGACCGTGTGTTAGATTGTGTTTTAATAGAGAGTTTATTTAAAATGTTTGTGAATTATACCTGCCATTGTTGTTTAATTTGATGGAGAAAGTTTTGAATGATGTCATTTTTTAATTTTGTGTTAAAAGTAATGTTGGTAACTGGATTCATTACCTCTTTTGTCTCACTTGTAAGTTGTAGCCGTAGCTCATGCAGTTTCTGTATAGAGTGCGCGGTGCGCATCTGACTCGTGAATGATGTGAATTAACGCTGGTGAAGTGTTATAAAATGGTCGTCGCTGGTGAAGTGACGGACCAAATAATTACGTCAAGTCGCTGGTGAAGTGGCTATGACGATACGTCGCTGGTGAAGTGACTATAATAAAATAGCTGATTTACTGGTTATGAAATACACAATTGCTGGTTAAGTGATTGTGTAAAGCGAAGTCGCTGGTTAAGCGACTAAGCATAGGTTAATGAATTCAGTTCTAACAAAGATCTTTGATTCAATTTGATGTCAATGAGTATCCGTTTGATTGGAATAATAATGGACTATAAAGAAATGAAAGTTTTGAAGTTGAAAATAATTTTATTTGGGAACTCCATCATTCTTTCCACTTGGGCGGGAAAGGCCGAGAGAATGTGTTACTTTCTTGGTATCGTTTCCATTCCAGGTGAACAACACGAGGACGTGTAAGCCGTCAGAATGGCCGTGTCGGCGCGGCACTATCAGACGTGACGTATAGCGTGACGTTAAACGTCATCTGTCACTCTGACAGCTGTCACAGTGGCAAACGTCAAGCAAGGATCGGGCCTACCTCCCTCCGCCAGCTCGTCTGGGTGCACTTCCGTTTCCGGCAAGGACGAACACACACTTTTTCACGAAATAAAACTAAATCCAATTCCATTGCGATAAACGCGTGTTATTTTAATTGTTAAGAGACTGTGATTGATTAAATCGATATCGAGAAGACGTTGGAGTATTTATTTTGGAAATCCTATCGCCATGGATGACGACACCGACTCAGCACCGAAGAACGTAGCGAACGCCCTTCCGATATATATATTAAGTATATGCTCCGACATAAGAGTAAGCGACGTGCCTTTGGGACACGTAGGTGCTACGAATCTATCGCGAAGGCTCTTCCAATTTAACTTCTTTACCTGAATTCGTACCATATTTATACTGTTCTGCCTGGAGAAGTGGAGAGCGTTCGCCCGCCCTAGATTGTGGGATCGAGTCCCGACCGACTTCAGGCGATTATCACACTGCAGATACGCACGTATCTGCATATCACACGTCGTAGATACTGCTTGTGTTGTGGTGCGCCTGTATTTCATACAAACTGAGGTACCTACTTGCTTACAAAGAATTAATCTGTCTCCCCGTGAACCGCGGTGTAGTGTGAAAATCGGATCAATCAATAAATCTTTTTTTTTTAATTTTAACCGACTTTAAATGCGCCTTAACCAACACACAGCTTTTCATTCCCCTAGGAATAAAACTTCTCAAAAAAAGAAAGGATCTCAAATGGCTACCTTGTGAAGGTCGCTGGAAGCCACATGGGTGCTGATAGCGCAGGACCGGTCGCGGATGAGCTCCTTGGGGCAGGTTTATGTTCAGCAGTGGGCGTTGAACGACTTAACCACCAGTGTGCGGCTGTGCGTAGTTCTAGCCGCTATAATAAAGGCTTTTAACTTAATTGTAACCGAAGAAAAGTAGAATACACCTAAGATTAACCGCATGTGGCAGGCTGCACCTAGTTGTAGCCGGCTAAAACTAGGTGTAGCCGCACTTCGGCTATTAGCCGTAACATAAAACATACTCGTATACTTGGGGGCCGCTCGCGAAACGCTAATATGATAACCATAGAGAAATATTATGTATAGGAAAATGATAACGCCCTTACTGGTAAATGATGCCAACTACGATTAAAATAAAATATAGAAGATACGCCACCTGTGGCGTCTTGAACATAGGGGCTGAAAAGATTATGTGAAGAATATAAGTTGCATGACAACTGAACCCCAATATTTTTCATGAAATAGCGAACAGTCTTACCAGTTTATTTAAGCTTTATTATTGCACAATAAAACTTGATGATAAAATGAAATGAACTTGGTTAAATCCACTGTTTATTTGAGTAAAAATGAAAATTAGTCAACAACACTAGGTAAACTACAACGTAAACTGATAGTTTCTGCTTTAGATTAAGGAGCATATCACACAATTTTGACAACTAAGATGTTTTTTGCCGAAAACTTGGTTTACAAGGGCTGAATTGAAATTCGGAGGCCGCTACGAAGTACAATATTTATAATTAGATACCTACATGTTAAGTAATCAATTGCGTCAAATCATTGTCCATGTACAGAATGATGCACTGAACTTTTCTATTCGAAAAAAAACACGGGTTGCACTCCGGGAGTGCCGGCAGAAGTGAAAACTTGATTATTAACGTTGTGCATTTTTGATTTATTTGAACCGTCTTACGGTTTTTCGATCAGCATCACGTGACCTGACGCGAGTTTCACAGTTTCTACCCATGCCACAAAAGTGCTCAACGCCGCTAAAGAAGTTTTCACTTCAAAAACTTGGTTGGTACCTAACTTGACTTAAGCTGTCAAAATTTTGTTATATGACCCATAATCTAGGGCACATACCTATTTACTCAGAATTATTATGCGCTATGATGCTTTTGATATGCCTCTTAATAGACGGAACTGCAAAAAAGAAACATTTGGCAGCTTCCAAACGGAGTTTCTAGTTTCGAACTTTCGCTCTCCTGCTGTCAGTCACTAGTCACAAGAACAACAAGTTCTACGCAGGAAACGAAAGGAGTAAGATGGGTTCTGTTTCTTTATTTTCTAAATTGATTTACGTGGCGTATTGTGATAGTCTGGTGGAATTATCATCATAATGTGTTACTGAAGGAAAACAATGGAGTAAATGTAAGAAATAGAATAAGGCGCTTCGTACATACTGATCCGATCGATATGCCCGCTTAAAACTCCATTTCTTGAGCATAGAAATTTGAACTTTAGGTTTGGTTAGTTTAAAAGAACTAAAAGAAGTAATTTTACGAATTCAACTCCTATTTGAAGATTAGGCTGTATGATTCTGACTGGTGCCTTTTCCATTGGGAACAATGGAAAAGGCACCAAGACTACTGTCACTAGGTCAATGTTGACAGTCTTGTAGGATATTAAATAAATCAATCTTGAGGTAGGTACCTACATATAAAAATCAATCAAACTGGGTTAGTGATGTACCGAGTCGAGTGTTTTCGGTCTTCGAATGTTTTAGTACTCGTAAAAAAAGAATCAAATCAGGATTCGAGTCTATGGCACGAATTGAGTATTCGAATAACAGGTCCAGTACTCGAATATTTTCGAGTATTCGAATACCTATTTGTTTGGCAGCTAAAAACACACCTATCTACATTTAATTCATTTCAAGTACCCAATTGGGCATATTTTTGTAAATTAACGAACGACTTCTCGTAAATTATCAATATTTGTTTCAATCAAAACACAAATAATAATAACGCACTGAAACTCGTCGGCGCAAGTCGCGGCGCATGGCCCGCTGGCCCTAAGTTAACATCGCTCAGGAACTACTTAACGTGCATCAAAAACCGACTTCACTTATGTTTCATAAGATTGACATTTGCACTCGCAATTAAGTATTCTAACACTGTCGGTACTCGAATCCTGTATTCAAGTATTAGTGTATTCGAGTACTTTATTACGGGTACTCAAGTTTGAACTACCTCTAGGTATTCGAGTCAGTATCCGAGTCTAGCTGACTCGGCACATCACTAATCTGGGTTGTGTGTGTTTGTGTTGTTGTGGTTTCGTTGGTCGGATGGATTAGAATTTTCTAAGTTTTATTGTTAGGTACTTTTCTATTGACTTGTATTCCTTAAGAATAAGTGATCGTTTGGTGCATTGCTTTCATACAAACACCATTCGGTATTTGAACTGTGTTTGTAAAGGAGATAAAGCGTGTGCTTAGGGTTTCGCAAACTTGTGGTTGTTTACTTGCAAAGTGACGTTTACATTTTATCCAATTCTTGATTTAATGTTATCTAACAGTGTAGCATAAGAATAAAACATAGTGAGCATAATGGCTGTGTTTACAAAATTAATAAGAACGTCGATTCATCTTCCTTACTCCAATTTTCCTTCAAGATGGTAAGTAATTATTTAATAAAAATACTTGGACGGCAATTGAATGTATCCCTGAGTTCCTTAGGTAAGCGTCCTAGCGTTTTAAAAACTTATTAACTGTTATTTATTTGCAGTTTTAGCACAGGTGGAAAAGAGCACTATGACATTGCTGTCATAGGAGGGGGAATAGTAGGAGCTGCTTCTGCAAGACAGTTAATACTACGTTATCCGCACCTGAAAATAGCAATGCTAGAGAAAGAGAATAGAGTTGCTTATCATCAGAGTGGCAATAACAGTGGAGTCATCCATGCAGGAATTTATTACAAGCCTGGTTCTCTGAAAGCAAGATTATGTGTGAAGGGTATGAAAATGGCATACAATTATTTGGATACTAAAAAGATCCCATATAATAAATGTGGAAAGTTAATTGTGGCCACAGAAAGATCTGAAGTATCAAGATTACTAAAATTATATGACCGCGGACTTCAAAATGGGGTAAAAGATATGCAGTTACTGGATGGAAAAGAATTAAAAGAAATAGAACCACACTGTAAAGGCTTACAGGGTTTGTGGTCACCACACACAGGGATTGTCAACTGGGGAGAAGTTACTGAGTCATATGTCAATGATTTTGAGGAGTGTGGTGGGAAGACTTTTCTTAACTTTGAGGTAACTAAATTTATTGAAGCGGAAGAGGCTGATTATCCTGTCATGATAATTGATAGTAAGGGCAACACTATACAGGCAAAGTATGTGTTAACATGCTGTGGCTTAAATTCTGACACAATTGCAGTTCTAACAGGTTGTCCAGAAGAACCTAAAATCATTCCATTCAGAGGAGAATATTTGTATCTAGTCCCAAACAAAAGTCATATTACTAAGGCAAACATTTATCCAGTCCCAGATCCTAGGTTTCCATTTTTAGGTGTTCATCTTACGCCAAGGATTGATGGACGTGTAATAGTTGGCCCCAATGCAATTTTGGCTTTCTCCAAGGAGGGATACAGGTAACAATGAATATTGTCTTGAAATTCATTTTATATGTCCATAAGGACTAGTAACTGCATGGAAGTTGCCTGTGTTAAATATAATTATGTAATTTTTCTTAGGTGGAGTGACATCAATATTAAGGAATTACGAGACATTTTTGCCTTTTCTGGTTTTCAAAAGATGGCTATGAAGTATGCTGGATTTGGTTTAAAAGAAATGCTGAGATCTGCAATAATGCCATTACAAGTAATGCAAATACAAAGATACATTCAGGACATAACAACTGCTGATGTGGAAAGGGGGCCTGCTGGTGTCAGAGCACAGGCTATGAGCAAGGATGGTATGTGTAAAACTAAGTCTGTAATTTAAATAAGTCTCTCTTATTAACTCATTTGAGGATGCTAAACTACTATAACAGTTGTAATAATAGAACTTCTATTGTGTCTGGCATAGTGTCTGCAAAAGACTTAACTTGGAATTTGTGGTGACCATAACCTTTTTTCAGGTACCCTTATTGAAGATTTTGTGTTTGACTCCAAGCCAGGGTCTGGTGCTATAGGCAGTAGAGTCCTGCATTGCAGGAATGCACCTTCACCAGGGGCAACATCATCACTTGCTATCGCTGAAATGATTGCAGATAAAATAACAGAGGAATTTAAATTATAGTAACCAAGTGAATTCAATTTTGCCCAGAAATGCATTTTCAAAATGAATTTGTGCAATACCAAATTAATGTTTATTGTAATATGTTATATGTTGTATGTAATATGTTTGTATGTGTAAACTGTAAGTAGATTTATATGATAATTGTTTTAGTCATTTGGCTTTGAAATCAATGCCATGGTCTATAGTAGGTGCTAATATTAGTCATTATAAGAATAAGTCAAATATTATTTGGTATGTATGTATATTTAACATCTTTTACATTTGTATAATTATACATTCTTTTGTTGTCCAATTTTTTTAAATTTTATTACAAAATAATTAGAAAATCTCACAAAAAAACTATTTACAAATAAAACAACAGTGTTTTTTATCTTTTTACCATAACCCAAGATGCAAGCTTATTGCAGTTATTTATATTTTCTACTTATCTAGGTGCACCCTTCACAGCTTTATTAATCATACTCAATTCTTATATAAACTAATTAACTTTGTACCCAAATTGTGGATGACAGTGGTTTTCTTATTTTTTAAAGCCTTTTTGCTCAGTTCCCATAACCTTAATATCCTTTAGGAGAAAGTTAATGATTAGGTCATTCTGTAGCTATACCTCTTTTACTAAAATAGACAAACTGTACTTGAAGATCAAAAACAGTTGTCAAATGGAATGTTATGTTGCTGATGACTACAATGTATTCTGAGAACCCAAACATGGAGTAAACTGTAAGCAAAAAAACAACATCTATGTTAATGAGTTTTACTAAAGTAACCTCTTAAAAAATAAAGAAGTTAAATAGCTTTCCAGTTTTAGCACAGACATAGCCATCTTGAATTATAAAAAAAAACTCAATCTATCAATCAGTACAAAAATAAAAACTTACCATAAGGTTCACAAAGTCTATTGTGCCGCAAGAAGAAGTAGGCTGCAAATGCAAATGAACCAACATTTACAAAAAACGATCTCCATTTGAGCTTCACTGAATGCAATTCTGATGTTGTTATGTTTGGTCTTCTTCTATATTTAGTTAGCATCATACATGTTAAAAACATGTATATTATAGATGCTCCAATGAATGTTTTAAAACAAACCTCATGATATGCTGAAAAGGAAATCAATTTATGTAACATAGTTATTAAAAAAAATAAATAGTAAAGTCCTGTTGTTAAGTAAGTGTGCTACACTTACGGTAATTTTGGGAAGACGTCCAGTGTGTCAAACCTAATAAAGTTAAATTTTCAATTATATTTAGAAATACTGCCATTTTTACTATAATAATACAATCCTCTAAAATAACACTTCTGTAATATTCCCATCGTAAATAGATGATGAAAAATCTGATTGGAGCATGGATATAAATGGCTGTTTTCCATATTGTACTCTGTGGTTCATAGTTTCCTATAGATGCTGATATTGATGGAAATATATTTGGTACCTTACAGTGAGTGTGGTTTGCGTTTTCAAAATCTTTGTACATCGTTATAAGTACACAAGTAATGAAGGCGAATAGTGGCAATGAGACTGTAAAAAATACAATTTTGGTAACCGGGACGCGTAAAAAAAACTTTCTTCCAGAAACATTGTAGAGAGGTAAATACATTTATTTTTTTACTTGATTTGTTTGTTAATAATCAGTCAAGGATTTGTTAAAAATAAATAAACCCGACCCGAGGTAGGACAAACCCAAATCAAACATATGTTTGACATTGACAGCTGATAATGACACTGACATCACGAAGCTGTCAAGAAGTTGTCATTTTTATGACGTTCCGATTTGCGTTGCGAGCGATTGCACAAAGCGTTGATTACACAAAAATAATAATAAGCCCTTGCTCATATCACATAACGCAATAGAAGACAAGAAATTCACCATAGGAACACAGTCGGTACCACTTAAATTAATTTACTTATCGCACGTCGACTTATTATAACAGTATCAAGATCGCGGGGAAAGGACCTAATGACCTATGTCTTTCGTCATTGTTGCCAACCTTGTGATGCCATGCCAGACCTTAATCTTCAATAGGGAATATTCATGTTTTTCTTTTTTGTCTTAAATTAATAGTTTCCTATTTTATAACATAGAAAAAAATATTAATGGGCTTCAAAGTACTCTAGATATTTTTAAAATGAAATTTAAAACTTTAAAAAAAAATAAGCAGTTCAAACGCTGCCATTTTGCGCGCGCTTATGTGACGTCACATGACACGTCCAGTGGGTGTTTACCTTAGTGTTTACTATGGACTTTTCAGTTAAGGTGCATTCGGGTAAATACGAAAGGATTTTTGAAGAGTTGGCGGGATGTTTGTATTTTTAGTAACCCTGTTAGAATGGTGCAGTTAATGCTACTGTCGTAGGTCACTTTGTCTACTTTAATGCACAGCCTAAACGTCTATTTCAAGGACTTTAACATATATCTTCGGCATCTGTAAAAAAAATCTTGTCAAAAACCTAATTCGTTTTGGTTTACTTGAGTGCAATTCCGAAGTATGGTCGGGTAATTCCGAAAGACGTTTAAAAGTGGGTTTTATTGAATTATAAAATAAGGTGTATATTAATTTTTCGTCCATATTTACCCTCGCAACATTATTTTCTCCATAATTGCCATTGAATATCATATCAATCAATACGTGATATTTATATTTCGGAATTACCCGAAATGTAGTCTACGGATCTCAAACTTTTTGTTTATTTGTATATACGGTTATATACGGTTCAGAAAAGGTGTTTAAATAAAAGGAAAAAATTGCAAATCTAATAAAAGTTTTATTCAAAAACACAACATAAAATTTCAATTAAATTGAGTTAAAACAGATCAAATTTTTTTTATTGATATATTCTTGGACCATATTTGTGAAACTTATAAAATTACCAATCAATCAATAAGTTACTTATCAAAAATCCGTCCGAAACGAGGATTGCAATATATTATTATTAAAAACTAGTGGCCGCCCGCGACTTCGTCCGCGTGGAAAGCCTTTATCTTAAAAATTATTTATGAATTGTAGCCTATATGTTATTCTGATGTATAAGCTATATTGTGGTAAAGTTTCATTCAAATCCATTCAGCAGTTTTTACGTGAAAGAGTAACAAACATCCATACATCCATACATCCATACATCCATACATCCATACTTACAAACTTTCGCCTTTATAATAGTAGTAGGATACACTTTGTCACTTTCATCCAACAAGCTAAATTCTCTGAAATTTTCATTGTTTCTTTCTAAATCCTCTTTTTTATGATTAATAGTTTCGTTATTTCGTCGCGATCTTTTCTTTTCGGCTGGATAAATGTAAGATGTGGCCTTTTAATTGTTCTCAAGAAATCAACGGTGTAATATGTCTCGTTATTTTTTTGAAATACATTCTCAATAAACCCAATGTAACCCAATGTGGTCCATTTTTTTCTGCTGAAATACCTTACAAGTACTGCATCATTGGTCATGTAGTCTTCTTTCTCTCTATCAATCGCTCCTTCTTCATTAATCACGTAGTCTTCTTTTTCTTTATTAATCGCTCCTTCTTCATTAATCATGTAGTCTTCTTTCTCTTCATTAATTGCTCCACCTTCATTAATCATGTAGTCTTCTTTCTCTTCATCAATCGCTCCTTCTATTTTGTATACATACATATTATCAGGTAGTTGTTTATCTTTGGTTGTAACCATATCCTTCCATTTGACAAGCAACAATCAGGTGATTTGTAATGGGTGCACTTTTGTAGCTATTTAAAAAAAGCGTACCTGAAACAAAAATTACGATTTGAAAACAAATTCATTTGTTCCACAATTAAAAATATAAATATTGAGAACCACTGACCAGTACTATGTAAAATCAACATCGGGTAAATCCGAATTCGGATTTGCCCTTGTCGGCTAAATCCGAAAATAACAAAAAACCTTGAGCTACAGTTTTCTAAACCAACTTTGTAGTGCACTAAAACGATAATCTATCAGATTTAAAAACAATCAGTGTAATAACTTACCAGACTTCTTAATTACAGATGTTCGGGTAATTCTGGTAATCCAAAAACGCGGGAAATAGCACTCGTTTGCAGAAGTGTCGATGTAGGACACGCTTACTCGCTCATAGCAGCCTGACGCAACTGAAGCGGGGGAGCGCGGTAAGATGGCGTCTAGGTGAATGATACCAGAGCAATAAAAGTCGCAGCGTTTAGTAGAAATTAGTAATTATCGGAATAACCCGATTTTCGGAATTAACCGAATGCACCTTACTTCGTAATTTTTACAATACAATGTAGTGTCAGATGACGTCACATTTCGTTCGACCTGTGGTGGCGCGTTTTGGAAGTTTGAATTTCGCTCCCTTATTTTGCACTTTTTGAATATTATTTTAGGGGTTTAAATAATAAGTTAATAAAAAAAATCTTTTCATTATAATATTACGATAATAAGTATTCGAGAAAAAAATATTTTACGCCATTTTAAATTTTATGCATATTCCCTATTGAGGCCTAGCCCTGACTTTCGAGACCTCAACAAAGAACACCAAGTTGTAATCGGGCGGTCGTCTTTAAATTAAAAAGAGAGTCAAAGATGGTTATCAATAGTTCCATATTGGTAGGTTACCTTTTGTACAGTGCGGTTGTCCAAAGTTCTCGGTACGCGTTTTGTATGAAGACAAATGGCCGTGCGTGCGCCATACGACATTGCTACATATTAATGATCTGTGTACGACATTCGCACCCCTTCGGCACTGCATCGGTCCGACACGTTTTATCCCTTTATTGATGAGACAACGACAATATTTTTAATTTTAGCAGTGTTCCTGCAACTTCTTCAGCGCAAATAAAGGATTCCTATTCCACCCAGTATAGCATACCTTATAAAAATAAAAACGCTCTTATAGCATTCAGGAATAACGTAGCTTTGGTGAAAGAATGTTCAAAATCGGTTTACCATCCATAAGTTCCAGAGAAAACCCCCTTAAGACGTAAAATATTATGGTCTTTATAGCATTAGAATAGATGTCGTTATTCTGACAAATAAAATAAAAATTCTACAGGTGTCCCATTAACATCGTGTCGAATTTAAGGGGAGGACAGACCATTGGACGATCATGGTATTAGAAATCACTTTAGTATTCTGTAATAAACTTTTTAAGAACACGTTGTCCGTAAGATTTGCATATCCTTAATGCGACATTGCAGCTTCAATTTTATGAGTAATAGCAGTGGTAGACAAATCCAAATTTGCGATCCAGTAGACAAAAAGACACAAAAGTTAAGATAAATGTTTTCCTGAAATCCGGCTCATATTATTAAAAAAAAATCAATCGGTTTTGTAGTGGAAAAGGTCAACTATATAGTAAGACAGTAAAGACAACCGACTTATTTCCAATATTTTCGGTTTATTGCATGGATGAAGGAAAAAAATATAAGTAGCTCCATAGTTTATTGATTAAATAAAAAGAAGCGATTGAAGCATAAAGGTAGCGTTTGCAACTAAGCAACGACAATCTTTAAATCTGTAGGTACCTACTAGCAACCTGGTTATTGATCTAATTGCCGAACACCAATAACCTTTTGCCTTACGTTTTGATAGGCTGCACTACACATTTTGTGCAGTATTTTTTAAAATTAAATAATGGACGAAATTTTGCATAAAAATATATTTAATAACAGTGATTTGTGTAAACTCTCGCCTGATTACAATCCTACTGATATTATTTTACGAATGCAGTTCAGGAGGGCAATGGTATGTTTTTTTTAAACAATTTCTTTACGTATAAGTAGGTAGGTACCACCTACTCGCGATCAAACATTTAAGAAATAGATAAGCTAGGTACCTCCTATGATCAGACGTTACGTATACTTATTAGTGCTTTTAAAGTAAATTGTTTTTATGTTTTAGTAGGCTAGGTAACAAAACAACCGTAGGTATGTACTTAGTGAATAGGAACTGCACGGACACCATGCCATAAACAAAGAATCGGTAGGATTAAAATAGATGTTTGTAGTAGATTATGTTAAAATAATATGCTATGAATGATACGTAGGAAGGGTTGTATGTTGTATAAAACTTTAGGGTCGATAAGTTTTTAATTATCTTCTTAAGTCTTCTTACTGTTCCCCTCACAAGTTCCATAACTGCAATACCTACACAGAACGTGTTTAATTTTTAAACTTACCTATTTTAACAGGGATTAAATATTTTTAGCTCAATTGAATATAAGAGACTTTAAAGCCCTTAACGACACATGGACTACCGATAGCTGGTTCATTTAATGCTATAACAAACGCTACATGGCTGACTATCATAACTAGACGGCTTGTTGAATGGTGCTGTCCAGTAAAGAGGCTAGGCTGTTAATTGAACGACTTATTAAGATAGTTATAGGGCGACATACACACAAACGCATTGCATGCAATGCAAATACAACTGCATCAATTTTGGCTAGTTCGTACTTTAGTGTGTAGATAGCTTGTACAGATATTAGTTAGAGAAATTTAATGTTTTGCAGTTTAAAGATATCCACCGCCACAGTTTTTTGAAGAAAGATAATTGGCACAGGTACGTTAAATCAATACTTCTGGGTACATAGCCTGCTTTAATTTTTTTAGACACCAATGTATGATAGTTAATTTGAAATTTTTTGTAATAATTGTGTGTGCATTTTTATAATATTTGATTAACTTTACAGAAAGTCTATTAAACGAATGAAAGATGGTTACACAATTACTAGAGAAATTGTAAAAATGCGCAATGATTTCCGAAATACGAACTTAAGAAACAAAATAGTTATGAAAGAAAATACTAATAATAGTAATTTACTGTCTGGAAATCAAGTCTACGGGGGTGAATTACTCTTAAATGATATAAAAATTTTCACTGATGACGCTGATAAATGCATCCACGATTTACAAGAGGATATGTCCAATCTAGTTTTGTGTAATGACACTGACTTTAAGATAAATGCCAAAGTTCGGCCTGAACCTAACGTAAATTTTAACAAAAAAATAAAAAATAGGACTAAAACCACTGTAATTAATAACCCAGATACAGTCACAGAAGGTATAAGGGAGCACTCTATAAGACTTGATATTACAAGCAAAGTTAAATTAGAAGAAGATGACACTGTGCAAGAAAGTAATGCAACGCATATAGCAAATACCCAAGACAAATCCAAACCTATTATTGAAAAATCATTAGATGTTCAAGTTAATGATTTGCAAACTTTACTGATAATGATGGCAATATCCAAGTCAAATACAGAATTTGAAAGTGAGAATCCACCTATTACCTCACGTTCTGTTGTCTCACTGAAAAGAGAAATTGATAGAGGAGCTAACACGTTTATACCACACTCAGAAAGTGGCGATATTAGTGAAATTCTCAACATAACTCCATTGAGAATAGAAATGAATGACAGACAAATATATTTAATAAAGAAATATATTCAGAAATGGAGACAACATATCAGCAAAAAGAAAGAGTTCATGGATAAACAAAGACAAGAAACTCTGAATAACTTCTTCGAAAAGCTTTCTAAGAAAAAGATGCATTTTGTGCAGTCTCCATCACCGGAGATAGAAAATAAAACAAGGTCGTTTGCTCGCGATTATAATACTTATCAACACAGGTAAGTAGGTAGATAAGTACTTATGTAGAGTTGGATATTGGTTAAAGGAAATGATTAACTAACTAATATTATGATTTTTATATTGAAGGTACATGATGCAGAAACATATAATAGCCCTTCAAAAAGTTAAGCTAGAAGAACAAAACAGAACGATAGAGGAACTGAAATATAACAAAATAGTCGAAGCGTCTCGTCAATCCGTTGACGCTATGAAAGAAGAAGTGAGAAAAACTTACTATGACATAGATAGACAATTAAAACCAAAAATAAAATGCTTAACTAATGAACTTAAGCTGCACGAAATTCAAGGTACAGAAAATACTTTTCATTCGGGTCTATACAATGTTAAATAAATAAATAAAAAAGAAATAAATAAAATATAAATTGGCGAAAATTGCAGAGCCAGCACTTGTACTCCACTGCTTGAAAGTGCCCAAATTTTTGCAGCGAATGGAAAAGAGGGCCCGCGAGCGTGAAGAAAAACATGCATTGATTAGAGAAAGAAGAAGGCAGATGGAGGAAGAACGCATAAGACTGAAACAACAGGTATGTACATAGGTCACACAAACATTACAACTGAATGAATTGAGGCACATAAAACAGTGAATTAGCATATTGATTGATCGATATAATGAAGAAAACTGAAGATTTTCATTTACATTTGCAGGCAGAGCTGGCAAAGGCTGAAATGGACAAAGAAGAAAAAATAAAAAGGATTAAAGAACTTCGAGAGAAAAGAAAAAAGGAAAAAATCAAAACCATAAGAAAAAAAAGGCATTTTGAAAGATTGAGGGCACTCATAGTCATGGCGGACTTGCATTATGAAAGAAATCTTATGGTCAGATGTGGTATACGACCATTTAGAAAGTTGTTGCAAATTAGACGGGATAATATGGAAAAGGCGAAAATGCATTACTTGTTTCAACTTAAAAAGAATGTATTTTTGAAGTGGATGTTTTACACTGAAGATATGTGGTTTGAAAGAAATTTTATGGCCGAGGAGTTTCGCAGAAAAAAGTTATTGAAAAAGACCTTCGACCGGTTAAAACTGGTAAGTGGAAATGTTTTTGAGATTCGGTGTCGTCAGGCTCGTGTCTTCAAAATTAATTATTTTGATTGATTAGATTGAATTACCTGCTTATTTTGTTTTAGAATGTTCTCAGCTACACATTACAGAAGCAAGTGGCGGATGATTTCTACGACTTGTACGTAATGCAGCTAGTGTTCAGGAAATTCCGCGAAGCCATTGAAATATCTAAGAAAGAAAATGAAATGAAATGGCAAATGGCTGTTATTTATTACAATAGGTAAATATAAACATATAAACAAATTGAAGATTTATGTATAAATAGATTAAAGATAATATTTTTGCAGTAGAAAGAAACCAACGAACTAGACCTGCGCGTTAGGAAAGCAGTAGCAAATTTCTGTCTGGGCGGCCAAGGGGTATATGCACACGGGCTAGATTCCCATGGACGCGGGTTCGATTCCCGCCTGAGACACTTGATTTTTTCTACTGCAAAAATATTATCTTTTGTTTGCAACGTGAATGCTTATCACGAAAAATCATGAAAACGATTTAAATAGATTGATGCCTAATTTTATTTTATATTTATGTAAAGTCGGGTTACTAATGTCTAACGCATTTTTATTGGCAAAAGTTAGGGCATGAAAAGTTAGATTTGCAGGAAATCTTATGTGTTCGTTCTATTATGCTTTTTTATCACGTTTTTTTAAAGATTTTTTTAATAATTGCAGCAATCTCTCATTTAAAATATTCACCTGTTGGAGAACTTTGCCAGCGCTGAACGCACTAAAGAGGGAACAGGAAGCCCGAAAAGCGAGATGGAGGGAGAAAGTATTACTTGTCGTACCGGATTATACACCACCCGATGAATAGAAAATGGAAATGGAGGAATGTTTTAAATACCATTAGAAATTTTAGGGTTCCGCTCTCAAAGGGCAAAAGCGGGATCAAATTAATGTCGATTTGGACGTACGTCTCTCTGTAACCAAGCTGTCTTCTATAAATCATTACGTATAAGCTTGATAGTTAACGTTTTCACCGATGATGTATTTCTACTTGCCTGCCTTTGTAATCTATCTATATTTATCTCTATTTTATTCTCTTACATACCTGTAAAAATTAATTGCTGTTCGTTAGTCTCGCTAAAACTCGAGAACGGCTGAACCGTTTAGAATGTTTTTGGTTTTAATTATTCGTAAGTTCAGGGTCCAGGTTTTGCTAATTTTTGTTTTGTATTATTTGTGGAAGTTCAGGGATGGTTTAAGCGGTGAGAAAATATTTAAAGAAGTTGCGGAAACAGCGGGCGCGACGACGTCTGCCGGGTCCGCAATTGACGAATATTTTTCAGGTAAATGAAAGTCATGAAAATCCTGATAGATATAATATTCTTTAATGCATACCTAATACTAATGCCCAGTCTACAATATCTTTTCTACCGTTGTCTGTAAATTAGACAACTGTGAATTTCATAGAAAAATCTGATACCTCAGATAGCTTTGAGTATGAAACTGACAGATATTTAAATTTTAGACAACGGTAGATAGCATATTCAGAGTGGCCATTAGACATCCAGCGTAAGCATTCAGGATAAAGCATAGATAAATAAATAAATAAACAATAAATAAAATTTTATTTCTCATGGTTTAAGTTATTTGGTATACAAAATAATTAGGTACTAAAAATGTAAAGAACTTCTGCGTTCTAAACTAGAACTTTCGTCCTGTATCTTAGACTACAGCGAATCACACACACTAATGATACATATTAGAGGTGTACTATAGATAACAACGGTATGTCCGCTTTTCTGTTAACTAAGCGGGATGCGTACGATCTCAGTTCTTCAGGAATCTCTAAAGAACTCGCTTAAGCCAGCTTTCTTGTCATCGCGACCGCGATTCCTGACGTCACCTCACGTTGAAGCACAGATCTGTGCGTTGAAGGCTACCTTCAAAAGTAAGTCATGTTGTGACGTCACGTCGTTGGTATTAGGTATAAAATTGACTTTAATTATCAGTTAATAGAAAATAAGATAATAAAGGGCAATCAAACTTTTGATTTTTAACATTACTTATGTGTAATTTAGAATAAGATAAGAACATTTAGTTTATTTTATAGTATCAAGATAAGTAAACATTTATATTGTAATTTTAAGCATTTATTAAGTTATTTTATTTTTAACAACACACATAAATATAAATATACCGCCACAGGCGGGACTCGAACCCGCACCTCTCGCAAGCCATTTGTCTTTAAGTGTGTTTTAATTTCAAATTGTAAAGCATTTATTTCTCAAGTTAGTTCTACCGAGTGCGTTAATGCAGTGTTCCAAAGGCATTTGTGAGTTGCTGACTGTCGGCCGGTGGTTGATTGAGCGGCGCGTTGCATATACGTGGATATTAGATAACGCGCTAAATGATCTTCTCCATTTAAGAAACATTAAAAGGGGAATTAAAACCTCACAGTTAGTCGCTCACAGTTATCCTAAAAGAAAAAGGCTGTTCTTCTCTTAGGTATGGATAAGCAACAGAAGAAACTTTGAGCGTCCATTTTTTAAAGTGCATAAAACTAAGTAAACATATGTAAGCTATATGAATTATTGTTACCTGACAGTAATAAAATAAAAAACATTTTTTTATTATTATTTTAAGTGACTATTTAATTTAACTTAGAACTGTGCTTTTCAACTAGATTTTGGCAGAAACATAATATTCATTAACATCACATAATATACTTGCAGTTTACATAGAATTTACAAAAATTTAAAAAAAAAAAAGATATCTGACTGTTACTGGTTTATACAATTCACCAACATAAATAAAAAATAAATATGTTGTTTTCTATAATACATGTCAAATAGTTATTTCCATAACTTACTAGTCCGTTATACTAATTTATCTAAATTAGTAAGACTTAAACAAATTCTTACACTCACATTCTTCATAATGCAATTTTATTAAAAATTTTCTTCATACATTCAGCACATTGACTATTTTCTTCCAATGTGGTGCTGAAATATAAGAGATCCACTTTTAGGAATACACATGCATGATAAATACAGTCTCATATAGATTTGAAAATAAAATAATATTTACCAAAGTATTTAGGAATATAGACTAGAAGTTGATGTAGTAAAACCAATGTAATGACCAATAAGTAGCCAACTCCATAGACACATGCAACAAAACCTATGGCTAACCTGGAACAATATATTTATTTTAATTTTATATACCACTAGCTGACTTGGCAGAAATTGTTTTGCCATATGAATGTTAAGGGTGGACAACCCTTATCACTAAGGGGTATGAAAAATAGATGTTGGTCGATTCTAAAGACCTACTCAATATGCTCACCAAATTCCATGAGAATCAGTCAAGCCATTTTGGAGCAGTACGGGAACAAACATTGTGAAACGAGTATTTTATATATAAGACTAGCTGACCTGGCAAATGTTGTTTTGACATATAAATTATTATAGACAACCCTTATCACTAAGGGATATGAATAAAAGATGTTGGCTGATTCTCAGACCTACTAAATATGCTCACAAAATTTCAAAAGAATCAGTCAAGCCGATTCAGAGGAGTATGGGAACAAACATTTTGACATGAGAATTTTATATCTATGGATGGTTTTTGGAAACGATAACTAAACATCGCTTTATAGTATATAAAATATTCTTACCCAAATTCATAGTATACATCATCACAATCTTGTGGCATCAAAACTGAGCCATATAGTACATAAGGCTGACATACAGTGGTAAGTCCTAGGTTAACACCATATAATAATGTAGCAAAGGCAAATATTTGGCCTGCTAAAAAGTATAAATAGTTTGGTCGAAGTACACAGCAATCCCACCTGAAACATACAATATAACATTAACAAGCATCTCTTTATACCCACTCTGATAAACATTGAACAGGAAAACAAATAAAAATGAAACTAACCATATTGAATGGAAAAGTCTTTCGTTTACTTCTAATTGACAAATCTGGCAGTAGTAAGAATCCGATGTTAGAACAGGACTGAAACAATAATCATTGAATTAGGCATGAATTAATATATTGTCAATAGTTTCATTTGTGTAAATAAACTTAAATATAAATTACCTGTATTCTTTTCCTTTTGAAGAGCCAGTAGCTAATTCAAAGTCGGCAACTGCCTTCATTTTGTAGAAGAAATAGCATGTGCAAGCTAACAACAGCAGGAACACAAACTGTTCTAGTTGTGTTATCTCAAGCAGTTTTAGTATTGGTATTTCATATACCAAGAACATGCATGTTCCTGATGCTAAAGTCCAGGAATAAAAGAATGGTGACCTAAAAAAAAAACGAATGTGTATGAAACTTTGCAATGATTAATACTTTTCATCATAGATTGTTTAAAACGTTATTGTTAAAGCTAAAAAATAAGCTTAGATTTAAGTGTAATAGTACCTAGTCATGTGCTATAGTATAAGAATGTTTTATTTTAATTATCTTATGTTGCTATGCCCTGCTGGGTGTATACTTATTTTTTTTACTATTAATGCTTAATAGTCTGCTGTATGTATATTTACAATTAATAAAAAAATATATAATGTTGACTTAAAGTTCGTCACCTGTTTTTTTGGCGTGGTCGTGAAAGTACGTAAAGTGTGCCCATACCGATTACAACCATAACTACAATAGTAACCGTACGGGACAAAGTCGCTACAAGTAGTAAAAGTGGTAAAATAACAAACGGCAATATTGCATCTCGATCCACTTTCTTATTTGTTGTTTTGTTGCCGTATGGCAAGATCTCCTGGAGGGTCAGAGATGTGGTGACCATATTTCCCGCGGTACGTAGACAGGTACTACAATTTTACGATGCAACTAAGATTTCGTATGATCAATCTCCACTAAAAACATCTTGTTTGTTAGAAACAAGACTCGAACAACAAATAAATATTCGCTATCAGCCGACCAAACAGATGATGAACTGAACAAATACTGAACATAAAACTATACGTCATTCATCTGTCACTGTCACATTTAATAATTTTATTTCTTGGTGTGCTTTTTTTCACTTGGTGAGCTTGTGTTAAAAAGGCAAAGGATAAAACCATACAGCCTGTATCTCATTGTAATTTTTGACAATTCTTGCTTCTGTTCGTATCTTGAGTAAAACTTATTTAGCATTTTAATTAATTATAATTTTAATTAGAAGGAAGTAGTTGCAATTTTTTCCATTCTATCTGTATCTTAGCCAGTAGGAGGAGGGAAAGCACCCCTGTGGAAGTGTTTGTGACTCCCAGCTGCTGGGTAATTATTAGATTAAATAAATCACTTGACTTAAAAATAATCTAATTCGGACGATTACACCTATAATACAAATTAATATATTTATTTCCAAAGTCGGATAAAAACAAAATCAGTTTGGCATGTGAAACCATACATTTAGAATATTGTGAAACTGGGATCAGCTAGGTTTTATAGGTAATGTTCTCTAGTTTTCATTAATTTTGTACCAAGTACGTAAATACCAACCTATCATACAGGAATGGACGATATATTAATGATAAACTAGGCTAATTTAACTCGTATCATCCCAACCATAGCAAAACAAGTTGTTTTTTTTTAATGAAAATTGAATTAGAGCACGTATAAAGGTGTGTAATAAGACCTACATATAAAATATAAATATATATTATTTGGTTTTTTAGTATCGTAACCGTTCCATTAATGGAACACTAGGATTATACGTCCATGTAAGAGACTGTTAGGGGCTATTGATTTTGAATGGAAATAAAACTATTTGTATATTTTTTATTTATTTATTTTACATTAGAAAAACTAAGGTAAACTTAAATATTTTTAAATCATTAAAAAAATGTTCTTTAGTATGAAATGTACTCGTAATAGAACATTTGCTATGTAAGGCCATATTACATTTGACTCACTTCATAGTTATATTTTTGTGGCATAAACCACATCGAGTTAGTTTATTTTGTCTGTCAATTAGATGTCCTTTACCATCTCTTTCATCATCTTTACCTATAATCTAATAGCATCAGGCACACGTTTTATTACTGCTAGTGATGATCTAGGATTTGAGATGGTTAAAGTATTTGGGGCTGACTCTTTCATAAGAAAGTAGTAGAAACAATATCTCTCGTAAACGATAAAAGATCAGCTGCAGCATGCAGCTGGAGTGTTTTGTACAGCTGAATAGCGGCAATAAGATGTTTCATATCTGTTGTATTTACCTGAAATTCATGTTTGCTCTTTAGAATAGATTTGTTTTTAGTTTCTGTCCGCAGTAGTTCAAAAACCTCTTTATCAATATAATATTCAAAAAACTGTAAAGGGTTTTCCAGGTTCACCAGGAAATCTGGTTCGTAAAACTCCTTCTCAACCTTTTCTGGAATATCTATAAAGCTCAACTTCCGCGTGACTTCAAACCGACTCCTTTTTGCCAGTGGCTGTGTCGCCGTCGACGAGGAGTTGGCCAGTGGAGGCTGTATTAGGTCCACTTGTTCTTCATCTCCAATGAGCTCATTCACTATCCTAGATTCAGCCTGAGACGATCTGGTGACCCGGAGTTCAGCTTCTGCAAGTAACTGATGCCTTGAAAAAATATTTATACTCGTAAATTCTCCGTTACCACTGTCTTCGTCGCTATTTTGCCAATTATCAGGAGGTGTGATGAAAATATCTGCCGCGAATAATATGTCGTCATCTTCTTCCAACTGCGAGATTCTCTGACCCACATTCAATGTGAAATAAAATAATATCATGATTACGACGCAAACGGATAAAGTAAAAATCCTAATGTATAAAAATCACATGTGCGTATATTCCTACTGTTCCAATAATGGAACGGTAGGTACATAAAACTTACACTTACCTTACCTACAAATTATTTTTCGTTTTTCTAAAAGCGTACTTTGATATGATATAATAGTATTATTACACGTGTATAATCCATAAAATGTAAATAGAAAATACAAAACATCAAAATTACTCACTTTTTTCTGTTCGCCATAATTTCCACTAAAAACTTCTAAATAAAATATTTTTCATCGATCAAAAAAACCGCGCGAAGTGAAATTTCATTTAGTCAACTGATAGCTAAAAATGTCAGTAATACCAACATAAAAACATTAATTTAAAGGTTTATTCGGTAATTTAAATAAAAAAAGGAACCGTTTTAAAAATGGAACACTGGGATGATATGAGTTAAAAAAAATAAAAAGTCGTCTTTATTATTCAAAATTAATTAATATTATAATTATAAATTTCATTTCAATAATTTATCGTATTTTAGTACCTTATCGGTAGTCAAGTTGGTAGATATGTCGCAGCCAAATGGTTAAAATAGCCGTTCAATCAAGCTCCTTGACTGAATAACGCCATTCAATCAAAAGTTTAGCTTTTTAATTGAACATTTAAAGCGCTCAAAACATTCAACTCTACAGCTGATTGAAATTACGCCGTCTAATTGAATTAGTACAGCGTTCACCACTGTATATTCGGAACGAAAGTAGTAAACGTAAGTTACTAGTGTTAATAAGGAGACAGAAATTAAGGCGGCCATATACGAGTACAAGTGATACGAGGGAATCAATATTTAAACAAATATTTGAGGAGATACTACTGGATTAGACATGCATCACTGTCAATGTCATTGTCATCAATTGCAATTTATAAAAACATGTTCAAAATCAGTTAGAATACATTTATTCTTCTTGTTATCATAACATTGTGTAGTTAATGTCTTTATAAACAGTTTTGATCGTGTCATGAAATCCTATTCTTTCAATTAACCTAAGCCTCGTCTAACTGAGGTGTTGAGCGTTGAAGTCAAAGTCAACAAGTCGGCTATATGACGCATAGCCGTGTGATTGAATGGCGTTGTTCAGTCGAAGGGCTAGCTGTTTTATTAAACGGCAAATTTAACCAGTTGACTGCGACGGATACTCCTTAGTTGGCATATTTCGAGCATGCATAGTTGCGGTGCCCTTAGCTATAATAAGCAGTTAAGCAGGCAAACTATTGACAATTTAGTTTGGAAATGTCGACAAACTAATAACACAGTTCAGTTTGGAAATGAATCGGGTAAGCTATCAGCTTGGCCGATTCCCTTGCAAAGTGTCGTCATTTCCATCGTGGAACGGCGCCGCGGCGCAAATGCGCAATGAAATCTCCTGCCATTAGATTACACACAATTAACGTCGATGGCCTCACTCACGTCATGTTGCCATCATCAGAGCCCCGCGGAGCGACCGGCCATCCGGCCACCGAGCAGCCCCACACATGCGCCGTGTCAGTCAACAACAACAACAGTTTGCGCGCGCACGCGTAATTCTACCATACACTGAATTTTTTTCCTTATCCGCCGGTACCGACACCAACAGTATTGATCGGGCCTCCGCCGCGATACCGCGTCTTGAAATGCGACACGATTAATACTGTCCTAAGTCAAAAAAAAATATATTTACAATGGAGCTGCATGATATGGAAGTGTGAGATACAGTTTTGGAGTGCGCAACGCCCAGCCCAGGTTGACGATATGTCCAAGGTGAGTACTTTGGGTCAGAGTATAGGCTGTAGGTAGTGGCTAAACCATTGCCAAGGACGTTGCGAAAATGGGCTTTTCATTTCAGGCGCTGTAATATAACAAACTCGTCCATTGTACCGAACGAATACCACTTTTATGTTCAAAATATCGGTCAAAGGAGTTACTTAATGTTTTCAGACGAACAATAATATGCAGATATAAGTATAACAGTTGATATCGTGTAGAAGCTGACATTGTATTTTGTAAAGGTGAATAAAGATATATCATTAATCCATTTGCCACAAAACGTCGATGCTGTTAGCCGGGTATGCGTGGCTAACGTAAACATTTTCGTCAGTTGTTTATCTGTAGGTTTATCGTATAATTAAAAACACTTCTGGCTGCTACTGCTGGCTTATTTGTTATACTTAGATGTATCGAGGTTAATTTATTATTGTATAGCAACATGTAGGTACGTACCTAACTGCATATTTGAAAAAATGTCGTTACGTTACCATGTTGAATGCATGTTAACGAGATTTTCAAGTTGTCAGTAGAACAGGAGCAATAATATTACAGTTCTTACTTACTACTACTTTTTACTACCCCCAACAAAGATTCACGCAACACAGTAGATATTAAAAACTTACGCTTCCTGCTTAAAATCGGAAATCCAAAACCATCTTAAATTCTGAAAGGACGTAAGGAGAATAACCAAGTGTCAATATTTCTTCAGTTGAATGAATGCTTGCAAGACTGCTTTATTAAAAATCTATGGTAAAAAGGCAGCGTAAATTTTGGACTGGAGTTAGCTAGCTAAGCTAGCTGAGAAAATGATGAACTAGATGAAGAGATCATTATCTCATCTCCACTGGGAAGACTCACTTACTCATCTTGAAATCTCCTCATTCGTCTCGCCATGACACAAAAAGTTCCCATGGGCCAAGTCAATGACCCATCCATGTCAGATTTTTTGCGGTGTGACGTAAGCACTAAGAAAAAGTCGCACCTCAGCCTTTCGCGTTGAACCTACCAACAATGTTTAGTTCTCATCATTCCATTACATCAAACATGATGAAACTCACAAGCTCACACGAATATTCACAAGTCTGCGAGTTACTTTTTCGTTAATAATTTCGTTATCTCTATATTGGGGCTTAAGTCTTACGGTCTGTTGTTGATTTGATTATATTATCAGCCAAGCCAAGTCATAGTTTCGTGTTGATTGCAAGAATTTGAACAACCTTATTCTGTAAGGATTCATCTGCCAGAACATTTTATTTATTTATTACGTCTCGTTTGTTTCAAAATTTTCAAGAGCTGTTTCGTCCTGCCTACCCTACATTTTCTATTAATGAAATTATATTATGTGAAAAGTCTAGTTTGGCAACGCTTGACGGTTTTCTTTTCCATTTGTCCTCTTCCGCATCTTGGGGTATTCATTGCTTTTTTCTGAAGTTATGAAGATGCCTATTCCAATTTAAGTAAATTTCGCGGTATGTTTTTACTGTCTCGAACTTGCTTTATACATACAGCGTGTTGTGGTTTAATATTTTTTAAAATACTTAGGTACTTTACTTATTAGGTATACTTTGTATGAAAAGTTTGCAGCACAAACTAGATATTGATTGCGTTCTCAATTTCTGACTTTAGCGTGTTTGCAACCAATCGACTCGAGTATGTTGCAAGCGCTTTTAGTTCAATCATTATTCTGTAAAAAACCTTGGGCAGCTTAAATATTAATACGATTGGAAAAAAACCTGCCTGAGACCGGAATGATATCGTTTTTTAGACACACTGAGGCAGGTATTGGCTAATAAATAACATGTCAGCATTTTAAAATAGCAAAAAACAATCCGCTACTATTTCCAGCCTGACCCTTGAGTGTTGCAAATAAATGAAGGCGCTACGGGTGCAAACTGACGTATAAATGGCAACATCTTCACTTTGAAGTAAACT